>OZ010742.1:22888478-27688478 GCA_963932245.1 Tachinus rufipes | reverse complement strand
TGCAGAAGAAGCTATTAAAACATTTGACGGATTTCAACTTAAAGGATGTGTACTTCGTGCATATCTATATAATTCAGTTGAAATCGTACCTATTGACGAAAATACCGAATCTGACAACGTAAGTAGATTAAAATTATCTTAATAAAATTTTATTTTACTATAAGTTTTGGTAATACTAATGTTAATATGCACAGATAGTATTAATTGAAAGTGCTTTATTATCGCAATCAATACAGTTTATTAACATAAGTACTATAATTATATAGATATGATCGATTGGCGGACGCGTTTTAGTTTATTCTGCGGATTGAGTCACTGCGTAATTTAAGACGCAAGAATTTGTTCATTTAGCCGGCTCCATTCCATGCGATTGTGATAGCCTTATCGGTGCAGTCACACAGTTTATGTAATCAAGCGAAAGAGTAATTTGAGCGTGATCATATCTTGCTAGTAATAGTATTATGATATAATTATAAATGCTGCTTTGTTTTTAATAAACTCACCATAATGTACTTCAAAAATGTTGTGTAAAATTTAATTTAAAACATTTGTAATATTTGTTGCATCTTGTATATGGTCTGGGGAACAATTATGTTTGTATTATTTGGCTACACTAGTGATCGATGATAAACGAACGAGTCATGCGGTTTAAATATCTAAGGGTTGAAATATCCAGCAAAAGAGACCTACACAACAATGCTCAAAACCAAACAGCAAAAGCGTCAACAATTGCTGATTGTAAGCGAGATGTAATCTGGAGGAACAAATTTATGAAAAAAGACAAGAAAAAGAAGGTTATACTATAAAATATTTTTTTTTACTTTGACGGTTCCAAAAATTGGTGGTTTTACTTATGTGACTGCTTTTGTGCTAACCCTGTCACAACATAGTTATTATTTCAGATATGTATTATATATTACAATAATTTCTTAGCACTGATATCAAGTTAAAAGATCTTTTCTGTTGTTTTTTTTATCATTTATTATTCTTTTATGTCTACAAAGTAATTACGGAAGTCTGCCACCGATAGAATTTCTTCCTTGCAGGCTGGAGCTTGATTACAATACGATTACTCAACTTTTCTTTATTACAGTCAAAGCGATTGAGAATCGGCTCTAAAAAAGACAAAGACAGATCATTTTGCAGGCAAAATCATGGCGTCAACTAAAACTTAAGCTTTTAGGCTTTATAAAGTTGTTACTTACTACCAGAGACTACAGTAAAGCTTATTAATTTGTAAGGTATAGCACCGTTTTTTAGTTCTTGATTAAACTCTTCATTGATGGTGTTTTTTAAGTTTTAATATAATTTATTTTAGCATCTTCTTTTAGATTATTAGTTAGGTTGTAACCTTGTTGAAGTTAAGCTTCTAAAAACAACAACATCCGAATTCGAGAAGAGATCAAAAACCAGCGAAATGCAGCAAAAAGGTAGATCAAAAAGGTTCAGTCGGAAAACAAGAAGAGGCACAGCTACAATCAATCAAGAAGGAGATTTGGTTGCAATCAAAAGAACGCAATATGGTCTTGGCGTCAAACTAAAACCAAAGTATCTAAGTCCGTATAGGATTACGAGAGTTAATAGCAACAATACTTACGAAGTTACCAGGAAAGAAACAAATGATGGGCCAAAGAAGACTTCAACCTGCACAGAATATATCAAGTCATGGTTAAATGAAGCAGCAGAGTCCGAGACGGACTAGTTCAATATGACCGAGTGTAGAGTGGTAACGGAGTGAGAATTGCAAGGGTTGTACGCTTTGAGTTAGTTGAGAGTAAGACAAGAAACACCTCCTGGCAACGATAAAAGACGATTACAAGTTAGAATTTTGCATTTTTTAACAGTTTATAAACAAACTTTGGTGTTTTTTTTTTAATATATAATTTGGCCATGAAGTATGACTTCATGGCCAAATTTTGCTGTTTTTGACAACTGTTTAAAAGAATTTTCCATTTGTTAACTGTTTATGCTGGACTTTGGTTTTTCTAGAAATTGATGTCTTGAGGCCGGATTTTGCTATCTATGGCGTTTAATAATTTTTTTTTTTTTTTTCTATCTAAAAACATTGTTTGTGACAGAATTGAACTATTTAACAAATGGTTTTATAAATATGTGTTGCACGTTTAGTGTTAATACCAGCATTTTTGTATGTTGGCGAACAAAAATATTTCGCTCTACTGATTATGCTAGCTTTAAGTGAACGAGTGTATGCATTAAATTTTAGTTTTGTGTCAAACAATATATAAATATTTGCATATCTGTGATGGAGGAATTAGTTGTTGGTTCATATTGATACAGGGAAAGTTCATAGTTACTTTATGGTAAGGAATAAAAAGTTGTGTTTTTGATGAATTTGTAAGGAGCCGCATTTATTAAATCACATACATAATCTGTCTAATAAAGATTGTACTTGTTTGATGGAAAACTTTAACGATTTGTCATGCGATATAAGTGTTGTTTCATCTAAATCATGTATAAGAGTTAAGATTGCAGTGATTTGGGTTAACAGAGTAAATATCGCGACAGAAAAGATTGTATAGAAGTGGCGAGAGTGGAGACCTTTGCGGAACACCGTGGTGTGGGGCAAGCAAATGAGTGGAAATAAGACAAATGTATGCTAACTTGAAGAGTTCGGTTATTTAGTCTGAGGATCTCGCATAAAGGCTTTCAACACTGCATACTCTTTTTGTAGCATGATGTGATAAATTCCATAGGCTCCTGAAGACTTGAATGGTTCCAATGTGTTGATCCCCCATTTCAAGTTACCCTGATTAATGGTCTTTGCTTTTGGATTCTGTGCTTCCGTCAGCATAGAGCCCGGAAAGTGTGTCTGCAATAATTCTGGCAGTGTCCTCGACCCACTCTGTGTATTTTCCGTTTTTGATTTGCAAAGATTCAATGTTCCATGTATTATCTTTGCTTAAGGCTTTTTGGAGGCGCGAGCATGTACGACCGTTTTGAACGTCCTTACAGTATCTCCTCCACGATTCTCTTTTATTTTTCTTTATAGTTTTATTGTATGCCGTAAGACTGGTTCTATATGTGGTCCAGTCACCGTTCATTTTAGTTTTGTTGAACAGCTTTCTAGTATCCGTCCTTGCCTTGTCCCACCAAGTAATCTTGTTGAAGGTGTGCTTGACAGTGCTAGGGCAGCTTCCTTCAAAGGCGGTTTTAAAAGAGTTAACAAATATATCAGTTTTTGTAATGTTTTTGATGTCTTTGGACAGGCCCCGATTTGGCTAACTAGAATTCCGTTAGTTTTTCTCGGGTTTCTGTATTCTAAATTAAGCGTATCTTCAGATTCGATATTGAATCGGATGTATGCATGATCAGACAATGGGGCTTGTCCGACACGGACCACATTTTAATCACTTCTCTCTCTTTGTTATTTGCTAATGTTAGGTCAATAACCTTAGATTCCACTATAAACTGTAGAAGTTTCTCACCTTTTAAGATTATGACTTTGCTCCTCCAGACTACGTCTAAAAATCAGCGTTAGCTGCAGTAGTTCTGGTCATAGGGAAGTATTCAGATCAGAGACAGATCTCTTTTTTGGTTCCCTTTCCTACTGTCACTTAGAGCCAAAGCATTTAGACTAAAAAAGACTACAAATATGGGTAGTATATTTTTGGCTTCTAAAAGACCTTTGACAAGGTGTGGCATAAAGGACTTTCTACTTCTACTTTTTTATGAGCCTAGGTTTGATTCTGTGTCTTTTATCTTGCTTTCTAAATTTGGCAGCACTTATTTTGGATGGTTCCGCTGAAACACCATTTTAAAATGCAGTTTTTCTTAAAAATACGGCAGCGTTAGACACTATATACTCAACTTATCCCTTCTGACGATCCCAATTTTTAGGCTTCAAGTTATCTAAACATTGAACTAGGCATTTATTCAATTTCAAAACTTTGGTGAAATAATATGAAATCTGTAGATACACATAAATTTTATTTGCATTTTATTTAATTTAATTGATAAAATAATTTTTCTTTTTATAATTTTTAGGTTGCCTCTGGTGCGAATAATAATGTTCAAGATGAAGTAATAGAAACGGATGAATCCAATCGGCATAATGAGACTGCAGAAACAACGAATGCTGAGAATGGTTTTGATAGACATTTGAGATAAATAATATGTTTATTAATTGAAGAAAGATTTTACAATGTGAAAGAATGGTTTTTTGCATTTTTAAAATTATGAGACTGAATTTTAATTTTAATATTTCCGAGTTTCTATTTTTTATTAGATACACAATTATATTTTAAATTATTTCTCAAATGTTATACCTATACAATATAAATACAGCTTTTTTTTATTGTATAAGTAATAATTTTATATGTATTATGTAATAACATCATTATTAGCACTGTAATCAAAACAATAATTGTGCATATAATGTAATGTATTCTTTATAGTATAATGTTGAAAATAATTTTAAATTTTAAGTAAATTTATTTTGTTTATGTCATAAATAATTATTTTACTTTTACATTTTTTTATGTTTTAATATTTAGTTTTTTGCGTTAATTTCAATAGTATTTTTATTTAATTTTTAATTGTCTTTAACAAAAAAATGTACTTCTAGTTAGTAGTTGTTAGTATAAAAATATTTTCAATCATTTACTTTATTATTTTCCGTTTACAATCTAATATTGTTTAGCTTTTTAATTATTCAATTAAATATTCATGTTTTCCAAACAAAAACTTAACAAAGCGTTTCTTTACTTTCAACATGTCTTGTGACATGATGAGTATAGCTTAAGTGTCATCATAGCAATTTAGTACATTAAATTCTTTTCCATTGTTTCTGAAGCCTATATAATGTAATTTTTTTCTAATTTTAAAATATGATATTTATGAACTACTTAATATGTCACAGCAACATATATATAATACGTTTATTTCTTGCCTTTCGGCTTTAAAAATTACATTTACAAATACATTTTTAACTTCCCAAAATTATAAAACCTAATCCTTATAAAATTAATACAACTAAAAGTATTTTCTTCTCTGTTCCTTAACTTCTTTTCTTTGTTTTTTAATTGCCCTCATTTATTCTATTCCTCTTCCGTCCCCTTTCAATATCTCATTTTTTCCCATATGTTCTTCTCTAATTTCGTTACACTCTTTCAACATATGTTCCATAGTTTCTTTAGTCTCTCCGCACATTCTGCACATTTTCAAATCTTTTTCCATCCAAAATTTTGTCATTCGCTCTTCATTACCACATCTGAATCTTGCAATCATCTTTTTATCATTTTTCTATATCTATCGCTCTCTAGGTACATTGGCAGTTCGCTTTCTATAATATGTTCATAATTTACGTTGTACCTAGACTCTTTCATGCCTTTGTATATCTCTATCTCTTTCCATAACTTCGTACCATGTCTTCCTCCCAAATTCTTTCATTCTTTCAATTTCCTGGTTAGCATACCCATTTCTATTGTAATAATTTTCTCTAATCTCTCCTAGCTTTCCATTTCTTGCTTTCATTTTCTCTTTTATGTATTCTTGTAAGATTTTACATTTGTGTCTCTGTCTCGTTCTTTCTTCATACCTCATTGCTCTTTTTCCTGCTGCTACTCTTAACTTAACTTTTTTGACTTCCTCCAGCACAATATATGCTAGAGTTTCCCTATTTAAACCTAGCACCCAACTCCAATATTTTACTTGTATTGCTTCTAATTTTTCTTGTTCCTTCCATCCCCATATTTCTGACCCATACAATATCATACTCCTAACTAAACTATCAAACATAAGTCCTTTTATTTTCATACACTCAATTTTTTTTTTCACTTTTTTCCTAAACTTCTCCCACTACTTTATTTGCTTTTCGAGCCTTCTTTTTAATATGTTTGCTCTTAGTGTTGTTCGTGCAGAAAACATATCCCAAATATTTAAAAAAAAATTACTTCCGTAATACCTTGCTCATTCCATTTCCAGTCCTCAACTTTTTTTCTCCCACCCCCCTTTCTGAACACCATAATTTTTGTTTTATCTACATTAACTTCCAAACTTTTTTTTTCTAAAATATTTTTCTAAACTTTTAATCATTTCTTTCATTTCCTTCGCTTCTTTTGCTATAATTATCATATCGTCTGCAAATGCTAGCGACCACACTTTTTCTCTACCGACTACTATCCCTCCTGCTTGAGCTAACCTAATTTTTTTTCTACATCTGCTATGTAGGTTGCAAACAAAGTGGGACTCAATGGACATCCCTGTCTTACTCCTTTTGTTGTCCAAAATCTTTCACTCATTTTCCCGTTCACCCACACCCTGCTTGCTGTCTCCTCATACACTTCTTCCATTTTTCTTATCAGGTGCTCGCTAATTTCTTTCTCTCTCATACACTTCCACAGTTTTTCTCTATCCACACTATTAAATGCCGCCTTTAGATCCAGGAATAACGCATATAGTTTTCCCCCTTTCTCTGCTATTTCTTTTTCCACAATATGGTATAAAATATTTATGTTATTCATGGTACCTATTCCCTTCCTAAAGCCGGCCCGCTCGTCTAGAATTATCTCTTTCATACCCAGTTCTTCATTCAACTTTTCTTCTAATATCATGGCGTAGATCTTGTATGCCGTATCCAGTAGTGTTATACCCCTATAGTGATTTACTAGCTTTTTAGTTCCACTTTTGTGTATAAGGCATACAAGACCTTCTCTCCATTGATTTGGAAACCCTTCTCCCTTCCATACTCTATTTATTAACTAACTCAATCTCTCAATCAGCTCTTCCGTACCGTACAACCACGCTTTATTCTGTAACCCATCCATACCTGGCGCTTTTCTTTTCTTTATTTTTTTTATTTTCTCCCATATTGCTTCCTTTGAAATTTCTTCCGCTTGTAGGATTGGCTCTTCTCTGTCTAGTTTTCCTTCTTTTTTCTTTTGTTCTCCAAACAAGCCCGAAAAGTGTTCCTTCCACGCTTCCATTGGTATTGCCTCAATCTCTCCTTGCTTTTTTCTTAGTTCTTTGTTTATGTATTTCCATGCTTCTGCTTCTGTCTTTATTTTTTAAATTTCTATTTCTTTTTTTTTTATAAATTCGGTTTTAGCTCTTTTACACTGATTTTTGTATGCCTTCTGTTCTTTTAGATATTCTTCTTTTGTGCATTTGTTGTTTCTCCAGTGCCTTAACATCACAGCAACATAAAAAACTATTTAATTTCACTTATAGAGCATAATCCGGAGACGAGTGTGCGGAGAATATCGGCCAAGGTAAGAATTAGTGCTTTTCTTGTTAGGAGAATCCTCCATGAGCAGCTGCTTTATCCGTACCATGTGCACGTGTAGTTGCTGAGTTCTAAGCAATGATGCATAAGACCCCCGTTTTCTTGCAAATATCTTTTCTTTTTACGTGTGTAAGCCGGGTTCACACAAAATGGAGTTTATAATTTTTAGAATACGCATGTTTGGGCCTACAAAAATCGTCATGCTCTTACAGAATCTAGAACATCAAACACGTTTTTTATTAAACATTTGGATGGGTATTATAGACCACATGTTTCTAGATCCTGCTGTTTTATCAAACCGATTAACAGGCGCTGCTTACCTAAACTTTTTGCAGAACACAATGTATGATCTTTTTGACAACGTTATTATTGTCTAAAAGCAACACGTGGTTTTAGCAAGATGGTGCTCTAGCTCATTTTTCAATTTTTCTACTAGATGAGTAGGAAAAGTTGAACTTTTTTTATAGCCTGCAAGATCGCCTAATTCAAATCCTCCAGATTTCTTTGTTTGAAGATGTTTGAAAACATTAGTCAATGGTACTTCTAAAAATAGCCTCAAGGAACTGTAGCTACAAATTAATAATTTTTTATCTCGATGCAAAAATGACCTGGTCTTTAGGTATTTTTTTGTCCAGATTCCTTCATGTCAGTTTTTCTACCGTCCAAAGAGCACTAGAACGGTTTAGGTAGACCGTCAAAAATACTCCGAAGCCGGGATCGGGCAAGAAACAAAAACGACTGCTATCGATGACCGATATATCGTTCGTTCTACTTTACGGAATCGTCATGTGACTTCAGTGGAAACCAGAAACCAACTTTGTGAGGTTTGTGGTACAGCTGTGAGTGTGTGGACAGTTTGTGAAAGGTTGCAAGAAGCTGGTTAAAAATATTGTAGACCAGCAGCTGGACAAAAATTACTCCCACGTCACCAAGTAGCCAGACTCCAGTTTTCTCGCAATCATTTGAATTGAACATTGGCACAATGGAAGACTACTGTTTACTAACAAGTCTAGACAAACGAAAAAACAATTTGCAGAGTGGATTTTTAAGTTTACTGATAGTATGGGCAAGAATATCAATAGATGCCTGCACCAAATTGTTTGTCATTGTTGGAGGATCGCTGACGGTACAGCGGTATTTTGAGAAGGTTTTGGAAAATTACGTAGTCCTATTTGCTCCATTTATCGGCGATAGCTTTATTCTGATTCTGCAAAGTGCATCACATAATACTTGGTTGCAGTTGGAATAAGAAAATTCAACTGGCCTGCATGTACCCCAGATGGAAATTCTATAGAACATGTTTGGAACATGCTGGGCAGGCGTGTTAGAGGACGTGCAGTTGCACCAACCACAATAAACTAGCAATAGTTAGGACTCGAGGAGGCAATACGAAGTATTGAAATCGTATTTAACTAAAATTTTTATTATTAATCTCTGTTAAGTTTATTTTTGCAGAAATGGATTTCTTTTTGTGTATACGTACAGTATCGTTTTTGCTTATTAATGTTCATTAAATAAACTAATAAGACCACCATAACTACTTAGAACAATAAAAGGCGTATACAGAATGTTTTTTAGAATTATCTCTAAATTTTAATTGAAGTTTAGATTAATATTAATATGCATTTTTTTGTAATTTATGTTCAAATTATCAGTGATTGTCATGAATTGACAATTATATTACTTATAATATTGATTTTAATATAAGCGGTGAATACGGCCCTTTTTATTTGATAAAAAATAGTAAAAATAATAATAAACTGTTTTTAAAAGAAATTTTATGATTATAAACCTCCAATACTTTAAGACTTGGTCCCATAAAATTTGAATAACGCGACATGCCAGCTTATAACATCTAATTGCAAATAAATTATATTTTTAATCAGATTTTAGATTTACATGAAATTGATAACAACACAAAAAAATGAACATAACACGAACGTTTTCCTACCAAATAAATTTACATGCAAAGCTACTATTTATAAAATAACTTATACTTTAATTAACTTTATCTCTACACAATTTATAAACTTTTAATATTATTGTTTTGACTTTATGGCAGGTTTAATCATCAATCAATTCTTGTAAAAGTACAAACAGAAATATGACTCAATAAATTCGATAAATAAGATTAAGATACGAATGTTTTTATACGCGATTATAAGAGGATTTTAAAACTGCATATTCATTACTAATATAGAATAGAAAACAATGAGTAACCAGGAAAAAAACAGCAAACCAAAAAAGGAAATAAGTATAGTAATTAAATTGGTAAAATCAGCCAAATTTAATTACTTTTACTGGAAAATATTAGCTTTTAAATTAGTCTAATACATTGGCAAGCAAAAAACATTTTTTGTTTTAACTTTATGTCTGCAAATTGTAAACCAAAGTAGGCGTTTAATAATGTTACAGACTTCTATGAAACAGCATCCAATTTGCTCTAATTGAAAACCTACATTTCGTTGTGGTTTTTTTTTTCTGCACAACTTGTCATTCATATGGTGTACTGTACTTAACAGGTCATAATGTCTTTAGACTATATTATTGTGGCAAGAATTATAGCGTTGATTTAAGGTGGGCGAGGATTGTTGGCAAAAGCCTGTGTGCTGTACAAAAAGTGTATCAGCATTACTTGAATAATGGCCTGATAACCAGAAGATCAGGATACGGGCAAAAAAAGTCACCACAAACAGAGATGACCGTTTTTTGGTGTCCACAAGTTTGCGGAATAGAACAGCTTCTGCAGTTTATCTACATAATCAACTCAATGAAATTAGAGATGTAAATGTTAGTAAATGGACCGTTAGGAGAAGACTTCAAACTGCTGGATTGTCTTGTAGAAAAATAGCTACAGGTCTACCTTTACAACGCCGACATCGTGTTGCAAGATTTGCCTTTGCCCTAAATCACTGAGCATGGAATAATGAAGACTGGAGCAGGGTACTGTTTTTAGACAAGTTGCGCTTTTGTCTCTATGAATCAGACGGACGTCGGAAAGTGTGGAGAAGATGAGGAGAAAGATACGCTTCAGTTTGTATTAATGAGCACTTCTATTTGGCGGTGGGTGGGTTATGGGTGGGTCGGAATGGCTCCCTAACAGCTCACAAATACATTGTAGAGGTTCTTGAAGATTGTGTTATTCTCTTCATGACAACTATGAACAAACGCTGCATTTTTATGCAAGATATTGTTAGACCTGACGTAGCCAGAGTTGTAAGATTATCTGGATGAAGTGAGAAATTCGTGGTTTGATTAGCCAGTTCTCAGCCTAGACATGAATCTCATAGAACATGTCTGGGACGAGTTGGGACGACGTATCCAAAAGCATACACTGCTCCAAAAACTTCTTTAATCTCTCCGCACATTCTGCACACTTTGAAATTCTTTTCCATCTAAAATTTTGTTATTCTTGCTATTCATTAATACATCTGAATCTTGCAATCGTCTGTTGTTATTTTTACTATATGTATTGTTTTCTAGGTAAATTGGCAGTTCTATAATATATTCATAATTTGTGTTATACCTAGACTCTTTCACTCGTATTCTCCTTTTTTGCTTTTGTATATTTCTATCTCTTTCCATAATTTTGTGCCATGTCTTTTTCACAGTTTTCCTAATTCTTTCAATGTCTAGGTTAGCATAACCATTTTTGTTGTAATATTTTTCCCAGATCTCGCTAGCTTTCCATTTTTGCTTTAGTTTTAACTTTCATGCATTCTTGAAAGATTTTCTTACTTCTTTCAGCACAAAATATGCTACAGTTTTTCTATTTAAACCTATCACCCAATTTAATTTAATTTTTTAACATAACTATTATTTTTGAAGAATAGTGTCTTAAACAATTTTTTTGGTAATTCTGCAAAATACGAATCCACAGCGTTTTCTAAGTCGGCATTTGATAAAAATTGAAGGATTCTCAGTATTTATTAGATTTTGGAGAGAAATAATAGTTACAGAGAGCAAGGTCGATTTCCGGTTATTGTAGTTTTGTTAGGCATATACTTAACGCTAGAGAACTTCCGGGTTTAGTCGCCACGTCTTGATGAGGTGCCTATAGATAGTTTTCTTTGCTGAGTTTGATTCTGTGAACCATTATAATAGAGCAACTATTCACCTCCCTTAATAAATATTTTTCTTTATTGTCCCAGAAAACTGAAGGCAACACATTTGCACAGAAAATTGCGTTCTTGGTCACAAATCCATTGGATAAGCTCTAGTTTAAGAGAATTTCAGTGGCATACCCAAGTATCATCCTCAATAATAATTTTAGAGAAGAAGTTTTCATCTTGAGAATAAACAGTCAAATTTTCTTCATAAATTTGTATAGACAGTTTATGTTTGGGATTGAACAGTTTGGTAATCCATCGTATCGACACTTTGCTCATTTCCAAATGTTTATGTAATATTTTAAAAACACTTGTTTCTGATATTCCATTTTTTTTAGCATTAACTAAAACTTTTACTTGCCAATCAATACTAAATCTTTAACTTTTCCGTCCCATTTTTTACAAGCTCGGCCTGCAGTCCTCTTGGTCCCGGTGATTTATTGTTTTTAAGTTGCTTGGCTGCTTTCATAACTCTTTCTTTTGTTATTGTTATCGGTTCACCTTCGATTCCTACTCTCCCCGGAGACATATTTTGTTTGAATTCTGTCCTTTCTTCTGTAAGAAAATTTTTGTAGTATTTCACCTATTCTTGCGTTGGGATCATTTGGATTAAAGCATGTCCGGTCTCGTTGGTTTTGAGTGTTTTTACAATTTTCCAGGCCTCGCTGCTCTTACTACCTCCAATGTAAGTATTTATTTCTCTGCACTTGTTGTCCCACAGCAGATTGTTGTTGTAGTAAATTAGGTTTCTTACTTCTCTTTTTGATTTTTCGTAAATCTCTCTGTCTCTTGTTTCTTTGGTTGAGATCCACCGTAGATATTTATCTTTCTTGTTTTGATTTTTTGTTTCGATTTCTTTGGTCCTTCACTGTTTATTACTTTTCTGCTTTTCTCTTTTCCCTACTGCCTCTGCCGCAGCTTCCTTCATGCATTGTATTATATCCCTCTCTTTGTTCGTGTCGGGCTTCGTATTTTTCAGCTTCTGATCCAGCCGTCTGTTATACACTATCTTGAGATAGGCTTTGTACACTTCTTGTTTTGATGTTTCAGTTGTATTTTTCACCGTTTTTGAATTTCTTTGGTTACCCTTGTTTGCTGGGAGATGTATTATTCCTTTTACCAAATAGTGATCGGATCCACATGTCACTCCTCTGTGTACTCTTACAACGTTTACGTTTAGGTTGGATGTTTGTCTTACAATGAGATAACCGATTATTGATCTAAGATTTCTAGTGAGTTGGGCTCATGTGTACTTTCGTCGATACTTAACTATCTTAAATTTTTGTTGAATTAACAAAACTCTTATTATAAGTTAAATTGCATACGTTTACGATAAAAATAAAAATGAAATCACAATACTTACCTAAAATTAAAAAATAATTAGAAAAAATAACACTATTTTCAAGTTAAATATTAGTGCAAACAGTTCAAATAAGACAAGCAATCGATTCATGATGATCCAAAGTGAAAAACTCCTGAAAGAGCAAAATGACAAAATCATCAAGAAAGTTGAAGACTTGTGTTGATTGATCGCTAAGTAAAAATTTCATTTATTGCTATAGATATAAAAATATTAGAAACATTAGAAATGCAATTACAAAACGAGCGACATGCAAACGTGCATTGTCTTGCATGAAGACAAAATTTTCCCCAATGTCTAAGACGAAAGGTATCACATGATCCTGCAAAACGTCCTTAATGTAACTATTTGCAGTTGAAGTGCTGCCTTCAATCACCACTAATTTTGATTGTGCCTTAAATAGATTCCGCACCACACCATAACTGAGCCTCGACCAAAAAAAACTTTTTAATTCTACATTTTGTTCTCCTTGACGTCAATATATTCTATCTCAAACAAAACTTGACTCTATTGACCTTAATTCCAATTCTGGTATTTTCGAACAAAGTCTAGTTTTGTGACTAGATGCCGTCTCTGAAGTTGTGGGGCTTTTATTGGCACAAACAAATTCAAACCAACTTTATTAAGTCTTCTTCTCATCAAACGCTTATTATATGGTTCCACAAACTTCTTCCAGTTTGTCTCTTGTTTAAATTACAGTATGCTGTTTATTTCTAAGCGTTAACAATGTAATAAATTAGTTATCTAAGGCAGTGGTTAAGCGTTTTCTGCTTTGACCTTGTATTCTCACATAGAATCCAGTCTGGCTCCAACGTGTAACATTCGATGAATTGTCTATATTAATTTACCAAACATTTGGGTAACTTTTGTGGGTAATTTCACGATAATTTGAACAATCGTCACCACATCGGCATCTTTGATTTTGTACAATGCAATGGCGGCTATTTTAATTTTTTTGAAAAATTTTGTCTTTTTTTAGTTTTTGTGCTGTAAATAAGCAAAAAATAGTCAAAAATCATATACAAAAAAGTGTATCTTATAGGAAATTTTTCGTAGAACACAATCCCGACCCTTGGTTTTCCAAAATTTTTTGCGGAAAATAGGAAAATTAATATTTTATTAAAAATTCGATATCTTTGATTACAATACGGAAATTATTACGGAAAATCTAAGAAAAATTCCTTAAAAGTAACTTATTTTTAGCAATTATGTTTTTTAATTTTTGGAATCAAAAGTACTATGTTTCAGGAGTATCATATTCAAATTTTAAGACTACAGGTGTAGCAAAATCAAAAATATCAATTCGATAAAGTGGTAATTTTCTCATTTTCCGCGGGAAATTTCGGAACACCAAAGAAGGGATAGTGTTCTACAAAAAATTTCCTATAACATACACCTTCTTAAATATGATTTTTGACTATTTTTTCCTTATTTACAGCACAAAAACTAAAAGAAGACAAAATATATTGCACCTAGAGATCTAAAATTTTAGGAATCATATTTTGGTACCCCAAACATGTACAAAATTTGAACAAAATCGGAGATATTGATGTGGGGCCGATTGTTCGAACTATTGTGGCATTACCTATCTCTTAAGCATTTAATTAATTAATCCAATATTATAAAAAAAATATCTTATAATCAATTTATAAAGTTAAATTACTTACGTTTACAAAGAAAAGAAAATCACGATCCTTACCTGAAAATAAAAATAAATTTATTAGTTACAGTTTTCAAGCTGAATATTTTGCACAGTTCAAATGAGACAGGAAATCAATCCATTTATATGAAATAATAAAACAATTTAAATAAATTTATTCATAGAAATACATTACTAATTTCGGCTCTACCAGAGCCTTCTACAGATGAAATAAGTTATATTTCATCTGAAGAAGACTCTAGTAGAGCCGAAACTAGTAATGTATTTGTAAAAATAAATTTGTAATAAAAAAATTGATTGTTTTTACTAAAGTTTAAATTATATACACACAAGAATGTTAATTAATTAAATATAGTTTTGTTCTCTAATCATGTTAATAAACAAATAAAAATGACAATCGTATAAACTTGCAATTGTCATTTTCACATTTTTCCATTGTTTATTATCAAAATTGCTAGATTTGTTGAACAATTTTATTATATAAGTGTCATATGCCATCTAGTATTACATTTATAAACTATCTCTAAAGAAGAAAGAAAACATTTTATTGGCAAATTATGACAACGTTGGATATTTGTAACAGTGAGCTATTTAATGTATTACATATAAAATAATTTAATCTACTTGTAATAAATATTTTTTGCCTAAACAATAACAAAATATAAATATTTAAATGTCGTTAGTCTCTCATGCCAAGTTTTCCCGCGTTTTCCTTAAAATGAGGTGGACCAATAGAATGCAATGTCGTTAAAATCAAAAGCACAACTCTGAGTCGGAGTGCTGTTCACTTCACAGGTTCGCACTACTTGCAGTAGAATCTTATAGGAGAAATCAGATTCAGAAATAGGTCAGTGTCATCAAAAAGACAAGAAAAACACTAAATTGTTCAAGATGTCCTATACACGTAATGTAAGTAATTATTATTATATCAGTTTTGCGTTATGTTGATTGCATGAATTAATTTCTTTTATTCGTCCGGCCATTTTGTGATGTGACCGAAACGTTCTAGAGTTATATGAGAAACGTTAATCAGATCGTATTATTTATTAGAAATAAATAAAACAATAACTATTTAATAACATATTAAAGAAAGCTAGGCATTATGATAATTGCATGACACTCATGAGAGTAAATTATTACTTATTAATCGTGCGGCCATTTTGTGAGCTGTTGTCGGGCCGGAAAGTTGTAGAATTTGCTTTAAAAATCGAGTAAAAGCAACAACCATAGGTGTTGACTATGGGGGGCAACGGGATCTACCATGTGTTAAAACTTGGCAACCTATAATTTTATCTTATAAAATTTATATTGTTTTACCGATTGATTGTTACAGTTGCCGATAGAATGGCGGCATAATAATGAGTCAGTTGTACTAATTAAAACATTTTTTTTAGTTTTTTTATTTATATTAAATCACAATTCTGCTCGCACCAATGACGTATATAGTTTATGTAAAAAACGACAAAAATATCTGATTTTATTTTTATAGTTTTAATGTATTTTTGTATCATGTTAATTATGTACATATACAGGGTTAGTCAAAATTACCTTAATAATTCTCTAATCGTAAAATAAATCAAAAAAAGTTATTTGTTTTTAAACAAACTATTGTTTAAATATATTTTTAATATACAGGGTGTTCATTCTATTGTGGAAATTTGACAAACTTTTTTTTAAACAGAACACCCTGTATATTTTTACATTTTTTATTCTAAAACTAATTTTGTGTATTTTTTGTAATAATATATTTTTCTAAAATGCATTTGAGTTATAAGCAATTAATTCAATCTACTAAAATTTAAATAAAAAACATTTTCCCACAAACATTTATTTTAACCAATTAATGTTCTATTTAAAACAATTCTAAATTTCCATAATAAAATAAACACCCTGTGTATTTTTACATCTTTTAATTTTAAAAATAAGTTTAGAATTAAAATTTGTTATACAGGGTGCTTATTTTATCATAATAAATTATAAAAATTTAAGACTTTTAAAGTTTCATCTATAATTTAAGATATAATTATAGAGTGTCAAACTGGCACATAGTTGAACATACAATTTCCGTTTAAAAATGCATTTATTTTTAATTTTTAGTACAATTTACGTTATGTTACTGGTATACCTTACAACTACTTGGAAACGTTCTTCAATAAAAGATTCTACAACATGCCTTATCAACGCGTTATTGGGCCATTGAACTATGATGAATCAATCCGTCCATCTCAAAGAAATGAAATCATTGTAGCAAACATTGATACAAATTTATACGAAGACGTCCTTTTCTTTTTCTTCTCAGAAGAAGGGCCAATATACGAATTTAGATTAATGGTGAATGCAATTGGTAGAAGTAGAGGCTTGTGTTGTATTACATACAACAATCGGCAATCTGCCGAAAATGCTCTGAGAAAATTCAACAGAATTAAAATTAACGGAGTTCGAATTGCTGCATATGGATCATTGCAAGCGTACAATCTGAGTCATTGTATACTGTATCGGCGTATACAAAATGGGCATTTAGTAGTTATAAATATCAATTTCAATATTGGACAAACGTACTTTACCTTTTCTGCAGACTATTTAGAATGGATAACAAGTCAAGCAGATCCGATTTTAAGAAACCATAATGCTCAATATGTAAGTTATTTAAAAATTATATTATGTCACTATACAAAAAGTTCTAATATTAACTTTAATATGCAGGTCAAGACCAACTTGAACAATAATAACTTTTTTAAATTATTTATTCTGTTTTGTTAGTTAATTAATTGATAGATGGCAAGTAAAAGCATTAAAAGTCCCACTTTTTGTGTAATAAGTTACCAAAGTCAATACCTTTTTTTTGTTCTATTACAAGATTACTTTATTTTTTGTTCAGTTTCCATGAAAAGTCATTTAAGCTGCCAAACATCGTATTTTTACATAAACAAGCTACTAGTGTTAGGGATATTTAGAACTGAATATGGGTCTTGCCATTCCGCTTACTAAAAATAACTTTAAATTGGCGTAGTGGTTGTAGACAAATAGCTCAAATGAGTGTCTGTACTTTTATTTACTAATTGACGCCGTTATACTTTATTCAATTCCACGATAGAACGCGAGAAACAAACATTAGCGTAAAATCTGCTGTACGTACTGGATCAAGTGTACATTCACTATTGCAAATTATTACATGATTTGCGTATGATTCTTATAAAATATTTGGTTATTGCTCTGACTATGAAGAATTATATGTCTGCGTTTATATCAGCTGTATAACATTACTTTACACTTGGCTGGTTCTCTTCTATTCATGCAACGTAACTGCGTAAATCAAAAATCGTTTTTAATACACACTGTTTCCATATTTTTTTAACGGAGCAGTTATTGGTAGTTCTGCAAAGTATGCTTCATCTTTGGAGGTGGGCGCCGGCTTTAGATCGTGTACGCAGATCTTGGTGGGGAGCAGGTAATATTGGTCCTCAATCTATTAGAAGTGCCTAGGCTGTATTTTTTTTTGTGCCCATCTATTTGTTGGTAAACCCCATCACCATGTCACCAGGTGTGCCACGTTCTGTTTACGTGAGTATCGGCGCTGTCGATATGTGGCTTGGCGCAGTTTGGCGTTTTGTAGCTTTATATAGGTCTGGGCGCTGTTTGTCATTGTCGGGTTTATCCTATTTTCCTGGTTGTCTTAGGTTTTTTTTTAAGAGCAGTTTGTTGGGTATCGTAGCAGCGTTAATCAGGCAACTATTGTAAAACACTGCGGTTTGCAGTAGCTTGTCCCATTAAGGTGCGGGTATTGCTTTGTGCCAGTTCCAGTATGCTTTTTTTTTTTGGTGTGGTAAATCACCTTCCAGAGTTTTACTTGCTGCATTTTTGAATTATTTGCTGCCACTTTATATAATTTTTGGATAGCCAAATTGGTGAAAATGATGTGTCTGTGTTGAACAATATAATCAATCGACACTTTCTCTCACGGTACCACACAGGTGATCATCATTTTCTCTTAGTGCAAATTAGGCAGTTCCGTTAACTCTGTTCTTCCACAATATAATTGAAGTTAGGGTTGTTGTCAGCGGGCATTTACGCTGAGCCCGTCGTACCGCCTTAGTCTCGAGCACATTTATCCAATAATAAGTGGTTTAGTGTTTTGACCCAGCCGCTTTTATAATTTAGGCTCGGCGTTGGTCGTGTCTGTTTTTTTTTTTCTTATTGCCTATTTTATTTGTTGACGAGTTTGTCGCTGTGATTGCGAGACAGCTCACATGGCAGCAGGTTGATCTATCCAATAGCATGTTCTATGCGGTACGTAAATTCCGCTAGTAGTAGTAACTACTGTATATATTTCACCTTATTTGGTCAAATTTTCCAGTTAGATTAGAAAGTGTAAAAGACTTATCTTCCAAATACTGTCTCTACTTTTTGGTAGTCCATACAATGGCTAAATATTCTAGCTCATTCTAGTGAAATCGAGTGTGGGTGTCGGTCAGCTTGGCATTTGCATATAATATAATATGTTTTTTTTTATCCTTCTTCCTGATATAACACCGCTCCAACTCCTGCCTTGAATGCGTAGGTTTGCAAGACGTGGTTTGTTCATGGTGGTTTTCATTAGCTGGAAAGCTTTTTTAGCGGTTAAACGGTTAAAATGACTTTTTGCTGCCTTGCCTTTCCATATCATAGCTAGGTACGATGTATTTGTGGAACTAAATGCAAAGTACCAAGAAGCTGCGTAACTGAATTTTGTTGGTCAACCTGGCGTGGTGCCGGATTAAGGTTAAGTGGTGCTGCAAAAGTTTATTCCTCTCTGCCGTGATCTGATGAACCAAATATTCTTGTAGATTTGCACTTTTGAAGTTTGCATTTTATACCATGCATTTAGAAGCGTTATAGTACCCTACAAAGATGATTAATCTAGTCTTCGTATTTTTTTGAGTATACAAGAATTTATCGCGGAATTGGTATTGGTAAAGATTTTTGCCTCACCAAAGTCCTTGATAATTTTGTAGATTTTTAGTAGGGAAACAGCCTTCTTGTTTTTAGTGGTAGTTTGAGCTTCTGAAAATCCATACAGAACCTATGGTGAGCCATCTTTCTTTATGACCAGTGTTTTTTTTTGTGGGGATGTTATTGTCAGCAAACACCGGAAACTATTCGGATATTTTTCTGGTGAAATTGAATGGATATTGGTTGTTTAGGCGGTTTTCTCCGTACTCTTCCAAAACAAAGGCTTGTTTGTGCTTGCTTAAGTGCATGCAACGTCGAGTGTAGTCCAGGCTTGCATCGTTTTCATGTAGTAAGGTGTGAGCTGCCCGTTTGCTTTACTCGTGGTTTGTCATTAGTGGAGCGCTGTAGTGTGGCTACACTTTCTGGTACAGCGCGACTTGCAATAATACTTGACTGGTTCTTTGGGCTGGGGTACGTTATTTATTTACGTGCCGGCCGTGTAAGCAACAAAGAGTTAGTATATTTTTTTATAAACGTTGCTTGCTGTGTTGTGGTTTTTTGCTAAACTTTGAAATGTGTTATTATTTTTATTATTGATTCGCCACTAAAGCTAAGATCTTCAACCACGTTCTTGGTGCTCTTCCAAAATTGGGCCATGTTAGTGGCCAGCTGTTGCACTGTTTTTGTGTAGGTTTGTGCTTGAGGGTGGTGTAGCTCAGGATCCAGCTGGTTACCGAGTGGTATGCACTATCCTTAATGGAAGTGGCATCTATTATGCAGGTTAACTAGTGGTAATGTGGTTGATTGCCGGTCAGCCCAGGATTTCACTGATGACTGCACAAATGTTTTGCTAGCTCTGGGTTTAGTTTTTGGTGGTGCAGTCTAGTTGTTATTTCAGGGTTTGGTCTGCAGATGCTAAAATAACCTAGAGTTTGGCCTTAGTAGTGGCGCCCAGTCGGGGCCCAGTACCACATCCAGCAGAGTAATTAGAAGGCAGCACAGTAGTCGTTATCATAGTTTGGTTCAGTTTCAATCCGGAAGTTTGCTTGAGTTACACTGAGAGAAACAGGGGACGGTGATCCGGTCCGTGGTCAATTTTTGTAGGTGGTCTGGTATCAACTGCCACTACTGCCAGTGGAACCAATCTGAATTTGATTTATACCCCCTTCTCGTGCGTTACTGGTTTAGCCGAAGAGCGTGGTTTGTACATATGGCGCCGCCTTAAGCATTTTGGCACAAGTTGCACTTCATATTATTTCGCTTGCCCCAAATAAAAGCAGTGTTGAACAGGAAATTTTAAAGTTTATTATAATTTGTCACTAATGTCCACTAATTATTTTAGAGTATGCTGATAATTTTGTCAGTTTGTGCTTCCAGAAGTCTTCCACACTTTGGGTCATCATGGATGGATTTCCTGCTTCATTTGAACCGCTTGCGTCAACATTTAACTTAAAAATAAGACGAGTTATTTTCTCCATACACTATCATCACTCTCTTATGCATATTCTTCGGATGCCTTCTTTTGATTAAATTTTTATAGCGCTTATGTGTTCAAGTTGCAAATTGCTCATTTTCTGTAATAAAAACTATTGGAACCAAACTCGGAAATAACGCAAAACTTTTTCATAGCTAAGTAAATAACATAAAAAACTTCTTTCGTAATTATGTTTAGCTTTAGTTGAAAGTTTACTTTGGTTTAGCAATTTATGATACTTTTTTTCTACTTGTTTTTTTGATTCCTGTAATAAAAATTGTCCAAAAATGTGCTAAAGAAACAAGTGTGCCTGTCTAACTTTTCTGTATGTATCTAAAGCAGGCTTTCAATTCAAACGTCCTATCAAAACGCTGCTTCAACTAATATTACTACTAACATGATTAAAAAATATTATTCATAAATAATAAATATTATTTTTAATTTTAGCCAGGCTGGGGATATATGCCATTCAGAGTTGCCATACGCCATTTGGAAATTTTAAATGACAAAAAATTACGAACTATTGCATTTCAACGTATTTTTGGGCCAAAAGATTATGATGAAGAAGAGCGACCATCACATAGAAATGAAATATTTATAGGAAATATTGACGAAACGTTATTCGAAGATATTCTGTTTCCTATGTTCACTTTAAGTGGATTGATATACGAAATGCGTTTAATGGTGACTGAGCATGGCAGGAACAGAGGTTTTTGTTTTGTCCGCTATTATAATCGTCAATCTGCAGACATAGCTATTAGACGATTTGATGGATTTAGACTAAAAAATAATATACTATGTGTATATAAGTTAATGGAATGCAACTCATATAATTACGCAGATCAGCACTCGAACAACAGTCAAAACGAGAATTCCGGAACGACTGAAAATGTAAGTTTTTATTTTAAATTATCTTGAAAGAATGTCCACCTTAGAAATTTGATAAAATTTAAAATAGATTTGCTAAATATAATTAGTATTGCAGTTTTCTAATCTCTGATGATTACACAAATAGCGCAAATAAATCAAAATAAAATCTAATTAATAACAAAAGTTACTAATAATCATTGTTAAGTACTTAAATGTGACAATTTAGGCATTTCTATCCCAGATAAGCACGACACTGACTATTTTCCATGTAGAATTGTATGTAAAACTCGAATTTTTAATAATTGGTGTATAGTTTTGCTGAACGCTGCTAAATGTGTATTTGTAATAGTATATGTTGAAAAACAGGCCTATTTTTGCAGTTTTTTCGAGTTTTAGACCTCTAAAACCCAAATACACAAAACAAATTTATATTTTCCAACTAATTTACATCAAAATACGTCAACTTAGGCGGTTAAAAATAAATCTAAAAAATGAATTCTCAATGATTATCAGCAGCCCAGTATTAAAAATTTTGCTTGTTTACGGTCCCAAAAAGACCGTTGGAAGACACAGCTGTAAGGATTGCATTATAGCAATCTTTACATCTTCCTAATCTGCTGTACTATATTTTTGACCAATCACAATTTTATAAGAGTAATTTAAGGTCATTGTGCAAAATTTGTTTTAAAGCCTGTTTTCGATCAGAACGCGTTGGAGACTGCTTTATTGACGTTATGGCTACAGCGATGTTTTCATGTGTCACGGATTTTGAACTACTTTTTTATATTCCATAAAACATGCTTAAGTACGAGATCTTTGCAGTATTTTTAACTTTGCGGAGTACAATTTTGCTTTTGTTTGCCTCCTTTGGATCTAAAATAACGATGTAGAAGAAAGTCATTTGTATTTTTTGAGAATCAAAATTGTTATTATATAAAATAAGCGTTTTCTTTATTTGTTACGCTTACTCGTTAACACCCTCTATAATTACTATATATGACGCATAATTATTTATTCAGATTTTTGAATAGTATTTGTTTAATTTCCAAAATTGGGTTTCTTGAATAATGTCCAATTATCATTTGTTGAATACTGGTCCAACTTTACTTATTAGGTGGGTCTTAGTTATTTGAGATAAATTATATATGTGTAGAGCTATTTTTGTGTTATTTATTATAATTAATTGATATAATATGTTTGTTATTATAATTTTTAGGATGCTGCAAATCAATCCGAAAGCAATGTTGAAAGCGAAGATGATGATACTACAACAACTACGGAAGAACTTAGTCATCATTACGAAAGACTGGAAACAATTGAAACAAACAATTTGGTTTGGCGCGAAATTTACGACAGACAAAATATGTCCTCCACTGATACCGATAGCTCTAATGATGACTCGAGTCATTCTAATTTGAACAATTAAAATAATAATTTTAAAAATATATTTAATTTAAATTTAATTTGAACTACTTTGTAAACTTTCTTATTTAACTTTATAAAAGCTTTTAAATAGCTAAGTTTATTTATTATTTTCTATTGTTTGTCTAATATTATGTAGCTCTGATGTTTAATGATAGTTTTATAAAAAAAAATTTGCAAACCCAAAAGAAACCAACACAAAATTAAATCAACTAGATTGACGTTTTTGAACTACGTAACCAAAACTAAAACCGTTTTTATTTGCATTTTTTCAAAAAAATAACAAACGTTGACAAATATATTAAGCTGACTGATCAATTTTTAGATATTTTTTGCAATAAATTTACTCTGCAATTTGTCGTAAATATATATTTGGTCATTTAATGTCTTTCTGTTTTCTGAAAATAATTTGCAATAATTATAAAAATAAAAAACCTCTACGGCACTGCAACTCACAGTAGCTTCTACATATGTCAGGTCCGGTTCTTAGTCAAATAGACGACGGTTGCATGTTTAGCTTTTTGTCTTAATTTTGCATCTAATATGCAACAGTTAGTCGGTGGTTGCACACTAAGACCACCTCAACTGTAATTGGTAAAATGATTAGTATTTCTAAGAAAAGTAACTTAATCGCAAGAATACGTTTTCCATGTCTAGTATATAAGTAATCATGTTTTTGGCAAACTGCTTAATTTTATTTTGTTAACAAACAAAAGTCATAATCTGATCAAAGTATTCTTCACGAGAAATAGAACCAGTCAAAAGTCAAGTGGCAACAGAGCTTGTTCTTTTGCTAGGTTTTAAATTTACTGCAAGCTAGTTTCTTCCATTTCCTTCATAAAATTCTCAAACTATAATTTTAGAACATTGACTTCAAACATGGATTTTTTCTTAATAGCCTCTTCAACTTAAGCCAGTTCACTGGTATGCGCATATTTGCCGTATATTTGGATTTATGTCGCTGGCTGCAAACCTCAAATTGCTATTGCATATTGTAACTTATCTTGAACAATCCACTTATATTCATTTGTTTAAATTTAGCAAACCTATTTCACCAGAAGCGGATTGCTAACCTAAACTAGTGTCAAACAGCAAGTGTTTGCTTGTATCAGGTTTGAAGAAAAGGCTTGCTAAAAAAACTTATTAAGACATACCACGCATACCAATCTTATGCAAATTCTGAGTAGAGCAACGTCTTAGATGTACACCAGACAATATACTGAAGATAGCAGATCGGACTTTAATTTCAAACCGTTTCCGTTTGGAAAATACTGCAAGACCTCTCAAACTCAATCCAACGAAATTGTCTATTAGTCAAAGATATTTTGCAATACAAAACGTGTTCATTTTCAAAAACAAAAATTGACATTATTTAAAAATTCAAAAGAGAAGTTGCACAACTTCTTACAATAACCCAGCCCACAAGCTATCACACACGTTTTAAGACCAGAATTTGAAGAGTCAAATACAATTTATTTTAACAAAGTTAAAAAAAAAGCAAGAACCCTAACTTGATTCCATGTCTGTTAATGAAAAAACCAGCTCCGAAGACATAATATAAGCATCTTCATTTTCTCAGATCAGTACTCTAACCCATAATGTCAAACATGATCAGCTTTGATAGGCCCGCAAATAATCAGACCGTGAACAAACTAATGACCAGCACCGACATTGTCGTACCGTTAATGGAAGAAACCTTGGCACCAGACAGAACCAACTTATCCAGTTCTAGAGTTAACAAGGATCCACTTTAGCAAAAGACAACCTCATTACCCAACTACGACTTGAACTATATACTTAAACGCCTACTACTAAATTCAACTGAATAAAAAGACAAACATGCACAAGGATTTGTTGCCCGTATTTATCAGAACCAGTAATGTTCTCTTTGTCTAAAGATGTTTGAAGACAAGACGCAACTCATCATAAAAAACTCGTAAACTCCGAGTCACTATGAGAGCTACAGCGACAAGATTACCAGCTAAACAAAACCTAATAAAGTTCTCACCTCTTCAAAAACTTTGAAACAAAGATCTGCTTTACAAGCAGCCTCGGCATTGTCAATTACTACTAATAATTGAAGAAGGACCATAAGCTATCCCAGTTTGCCCTATCGGTTCTTTGAATCTACCGCTCCACGTCTCGGGTCAAAAAACAAAAATAATGCTCATGACAATATAATATAAATACGAGAGACACTGCCTAAGTTTGCAAAAAGTGTAAAGCAAGACACAAATTACGTTATTTAAATTGCTTTATTGCTTCTCAAAATATTCTCCTATAAGTCTATACCCTTTTGCATCCGATGAAACCAATCTTCTGAACAACTTTGCCACTCTGAACAAGGTACCTCCAAAACAAGTGATTTAAATGCTTCAACGGCCTCTTCAGACGATGATAAACGCATTTTATTTTTGATATGTCAAAATAGGAAGAAGTCATTGTACGATAAATCAGGCAAATATGGGCAATAAATCATTAATTGGATGTTGTTACTAGTCAAAAACTTTACAGTTTGTCGTGCTGTGTGAGCGCTTGCATTGTCATGATGAACAATGATTTGCCAGTTTGTTGTTTCTTCTGATTTCAGCAATAACTTCCGGCAAACAAATTGAAGTATACCAGTCAGCATTAACTGTTCTTTGATTCTCTAATGCAACAGTTGCAACATGACCCGTTTTTCCAAAGAAACAAGCAATCATTCTTTTCAAAACGCTTCGTGAACGCACCACTTTTGTGGGTTTAGGTTCATTTTGAAACACCCATACAGTCGATTGGTGTTTAGTTTCAAGCTCATATGAATATATCCAAGATTTGTCACCTGTTACGATGTTAAATTCTTTAGCATTGAAAAGAATAAACATCACTACCACACATAAACCACTGTGGTTTAGCTATAATCGTTTTTTTTGTTGTTTGGTATACAAACATGATAGATAGATCAAACAATTTGACAAAAAAATTTCAACTGTCTTACAAATCTGTAACTCATTTGTAAAATGTTATGCCATATCAGCCATCTTCTCCTTCTTCTTTCAGCCTTCGTTTGTCCACTTCTAAACGTAGACCTCCATTAAATTTTTCCATCCTTCTCTACTTTTTTGCTAGTTGAAACCATCCTCTACCTGCCACCTCCTTAACATCGTCCAGTTGTTGTCCTCGGTCTCGTCCATTTAATGTTCTCCTCCCTGGC
Organism: Tachinus rufipes; assembly: GCA_963932245.1. NCBI lineage: Eukaryota > Metazoa > Arthropoda > Insecta > Coleoptera > Staphylinidae > Tachinus > Tachinus rufipes. Next base: position 27,662,218 of record OZ010742.1, on the reverse strand, counting down.
AATGTGCCCTGCCCAGCTCAACTTGAGTTCTGCTATACGTTTCATTACATCTATTACGCCGGTTCTTTTGCGGATTTCTTCGTTGCGGACTTTGTCTCTCAGGCTTATGCCTAGCATGGCACGTTCCATGGCTCTCTGGACTGTTCGCAGCTTTTTAGCGCTTTTGAGAGTGATACACATAGTCTCTACTCCGTATGTTGTTACTGGGAGAATTTGTTGTAGAATTTGTTGTAGACCTCTCTCTTTAGGCTGTTTGGGATGTCTTGGTTTTTTAGATATCTGCCATGTAAACTATTAATTCATTAAGTCATATGAGCTATCTGACATATAAAAATCAATCTTTAATCTTAACACATCTATCAATTTGAAAATGTCAACTATTTCACTAATTTTACGTATAAATTCTCTAAATTAATCTCAACAAACTTTTATTATAATATGTCAATTTAAAATAAATCTTTTAACTCAACTGTTTCACAAATCTATCTTAAGAGTTGTCTGTCATTTAAAGTGTTAATTCTTAATTTAACAAAATGACCGTCCCGCTATCTCTCAAGTTTTGATAAAATGTCAATATTAATCTTGACTATTTACAAATCTGGCATGTGAACCGTCTAACTAATGAACTATCAACGATTTTTGACGGTAAATAATTTAAATAACTTTCAAGTTTTACTTTGACAAATTAATTTTTAATCAGTTTAGCTGTTTGACATAATATGAATTATTTAACTCACAATAAACTGTCGGCTTTTTTCAAAAATAATGTCAGTTTTACAAAATAACTGTCTCAAAAACCGCATAACTGTCTGACGTATGAATTGACTACAAATAAATTGTCAATTTGCTTCTAAACATATTTGATATATCAACTGTCAACTGTTAGTTTAACAAATCAGTTAGTCTAAAACTCTTCACATATAAATTTTTAACATTTTTCTCGGCAAATCTGTTAACTTTTCATACCTATTAACTATCAGATTAAAAAGCACTGACAACTTTCTAAAACAGTTTATAACTGTCAACTTTTTTCTTGACAAATCTGTTGAATTAACTGCAAACTGTCAGTAAAACAATTATGTTATTGTATATAAACTGTCAACTTTTTTCTCAAAAAGCAGTTGTATAATTGTCAACTGTTTACATATAAACTTATTTCTACAAACACATTGAATAAACTGTCTAACAAATCAATTGTCAATTCATACAAAGTGTCAAAATTCTTCATGACTAACTCACTCTTTACGTATGTACAGTTAACAGTCCCAAAAATAATGCAGGCCTTTTGGACAAAGCTGGCCGTGCCGAACAGCAGGTTTATATAGTTTGTATTTAATATTTTTGTAAAATAAATTAATTAATACATTGCTAACATGTATGAGGTTTAAATTTTTTACATTAATTTGTTATTTTTATGAAAAAAAACTTCTTGTTGCTAAGTGTTAAAAAAAACCAATTCATACATTAAGCAAGCAGTATCGATGATAATTGCCAATTTTTATTGGTATTAGATTGTTAAATTATTGAAGTATAACATTTAAGAATATTCATTCAATTAATGAAAACTAGAATAGTTTATTAAATTTGGTATTCCCAAATAAACTCAATTGCAAACACTTTTTTGAATTGAAACTTTATCAGCTTATCTTTTAGTGTAGAAAAACATATTGCGAGTTTAGAACACTCTGTATACCAAGAATAAAAAATATTGACTACTATTATTTAATATTTAATAATATTTGTATGAGTTAGAAAATTACAATTTAGTTTTTTTGTTAAAAAAATCCACTTGAAGATAAAGTATAAATCAGGTAAAGATTACGCAGATTACATAAAAGCTTTTTTTCGTATTTTGTTAATCCTCGTTCGCAATGGATTAAATATATCATTTGCTTTTACAGCACCGGTCATAATCTACTTAAAATATAAAATAAAAGGATTTGTCGAAATAATCAGTTTCAAGAACAAAAGCTTAACAATAGTATAGTTCTCTTTTAAAATCACCGACCATTCTAAAACGTAGCACATTCATTCAAAAAATTTACTAGTAACAACAACAATGGAAGCAATAATAGCACAAAGACGTAATATTATATTAAACAGCATCTACAATTTCGCTTTTACAATTGGATATCCGTTATCAATAACACGAAATGAACGTATACTGGGACCTAGAACACAATCCGCGACATATGGAACAGAACTGTTTATCTCAAGAATCCCCACTGATATGTTCGAAGATGAATTGATGCTTTACTTTTCGCGTGCGGGCCCAATTTATAAGATGAGATTAACGATGTGCGTTTCGGGAGTGCGTAATAGGGGCGACATGTACGTAACATATGAAACCCAGGAGGCAGCAAATTTAGCAATACGTTATTTACACAAAAGTGAAATTAAGCCGGGTTATGTGATCACAGTTATTAAGTCTACTAGTAATAAGCGATTATTCATTGGGGGAATTCCGGAAAGTAAATCGCGAAGTGATGTTTGGGACGAGTTGATGCGAATTGGGATGAGAAGTGTTGTGGATTTGATAATGTATAGATCGTATAATGATCAGAATATGAATAGACGATTTGTGTTTGTGGAGTTTGCTCGTAGCGAAGAAGCTATGAAGGTCGTCGGTGATGAGAATATTATTATGTTTGGAAAAAGAGTGCAGATCAATTGGGCCAAGCCGGTGCAAGATGTTGAGTCCAATATGATGAATAAGGTAATAATTTACAATAATTAAAAAATATAAAACGTTATTAAAGGTTAAAATAATCTAGGCTATTGTAAACTTCTCAATTCACTTATTGAGGGTGTTTTAACTTAAAAAAATCAATTTTTGATCTACATTCATTCCGCAAAGATTGTTTTATATTTTAATTTGTTTTCCTAGTTATTTTGTATATTTTCCTATTAATAAATCTAAAAAAAATCTTAGTACTTTTCCGCATTATTTAATCAAATATTTAAAACTATTATTAATTTTTCTGAACTTTTACCACGAACATCAATATTTGCGCTGTATAGCAAAAACAGTCGACAGCTAATTTATTATTCTTAAATTCTTGCTAATTCAAGTATTTATAAAATCATAACTATACTTGATTAGCTTTTAATTGCAACTTATTATTTATATCTCGTTTCAGGTTAAGAAGCTTTTCCTGCGGAATCTTAACATAAATCAAGGGAAAGAGGACTTTGCAAACATGATCTACGACATATTACAAAGTAAAGCGGCAATTAAGAAAATTCATAAATACCGAGATTACGCATTCCTTCATTTTAGGGCGAGGAAGGAAGCAGAACGAAGTTTAAACATATTAAAAGGTAATATTTTTATTTCTTTATTAAAAATTCTGTTCAATCATAATTTTATTAAAATAGCTTTTATTTAATTAATTTCAAATGTTTTTTCAGAATATTTCAAAAATACAAATGTTGAAGTTACATGGGCCAAGCCAATTTTGCATGAAATGAATAATAATATGTAAGTTATTTTATAAACTTTATTCCATTTTTTGATAATGTATATTTTTAGTATCAACAATGGAAAGATACAGGACGATTCAAATAGAAACCTCCCAAGTACAATCGCTGGCGTCATTAACTTCTTAAACTTAAATGACTGATTTGGAGATTATAATTTTATATAGCCCATAAATGCTGTAATTTTATTTTAGTTTTATGTAATATTGGTTGCGTGCAATAGTTTTAGATTTATGATAACATTTTATAACAAAATTGGATTGTTAATGTTTTTAATAATAAATCTGTATATGATTTAAATAAATATATATTTCTATAGCTATTTGGAATAATAGATAAATCCCCTATATATCGCAAATCCTTCGATTATGTATTTATGGCGTAAGCAGGCTAGGAAATCAAAGCTTAAAGGCTGCCAGCGGATTTTCTAAGGCACGATTTTTACTTCCATATGAGTATGAAGTTAGTTGATGTGCAATGCGTTTTGGTTTATAACATCAATAAATGTGAGTTGTATTTTGAAACTCAAAGCATTGTCCACATTAATAAATAAGCCGCTTCTACATTAATATAAATTTACGTCGTATGTTACAATTTGCAAATATATGTCAATGTGAACGTATACAGGGTGTTAATGAATAGAGGTAACAAACTTCTAGAGTGGGTAGAGAGTTCATTTGAAACACTTTTTATTTATAAACTCATAAGCAACCATGTTCACCCTAGAAGCTGCACGTCAAAAACTTTAAAATATCTTTCTTAAAAGTCTAAATAAAAAAAATAATAATAAGATATAAATTTTATAGGCAATTAAATTGTCCATTTTTTTTTAACAGCATATTTGGATCTATTTTTTTGATTTTAATGAGATATTTAAACTGGTCACAATAATTGCTCAATATGTCTACTACCAACTTCGATGCAAACATTGCACTTTTGCAGCATATTTTTATAAGCTTTATCTCAAAATTTCCAAGCGTTTCTTAAATTTCCTGCGCAGCTGCCATAATACGCTCTAACAAATTTTCAGATTTGCCTGGCGTTTCGTACACCAGACTTTTTATGTAACCCCACACAAAGAAATCTAGCGGCGTTAGGTCCGGGGATCGTGGCAACCACGTTACTGGCCCCTCTCGCCTAATCTATTTATTCCCAAACTGTTCGTTGAGGTAGTCCCGAACAGCAAGCAAAAATGTGTCAGCGCATCGTCAGGTTGCAACCACATCTGTCGGCAAATTGGTACTTCCTCCAACAAATCTGGCAAAACTTCTTTTAAAAAAATCTTGTAAATGGGACCGGTGAGACGAGGTGGAAGAAGGTATGGCCCAATCAAACGACCGTCAAGCCCACACGTTGATTCCAAACTTGTGTTGGAATTTGGATTGTCGAATAGTATGAGGGTTTTTGTCGGCCCAAATATGGTTGTTGCGAGAGTTAAGATTGCCATCTCTGTTAAATGTTGCTTCATCAGTAAAAATAACATTGAGGCTGTAAGCGACCACAATTTACGAACCAACAAGAAAAGTTAATACGTGGTAGAAAATCACTTACATGTTTAACAACAATGTCACGTGCAATGCTTCAAGTGCTGCTGGATGAGTTCTGCTCCATCTTATGAAGCACATCTTCTTCTTTGTTGACTGCAAAAGTTACTGTATCTTGCAATCGCTGATAAACATTTGCAAATACTGGAAGGTATTGGACGATTTGGAAATCGGGCTGTATACAAGCGTGTTGTAAGTCTGTCATTACAACGTGCTTTGCCGTAAACTAACATCATATTAGCATAATCTTAAAAAGTATGCTGATTCATAATTTAAGTAACAAGTAACACAAATTCAACTATTTCATACGTCAAAATCATAAGCGATGGTTGTCTCTGAGTTTATAAATAAAAAATGTCTCAAGTAAACAGGAGGTTTTAGGGTGGGTAGGGGGTACCCACCCTAGAAGTTTGTTACCCTTATTCATTAACACCTTGTATACTAATACTGACATAAATTTGGAACAACTATATAAATTTGTGTTTACCGATTCATAAATAATAAAACTTCTATAAATTTATTCTAGAGTACTACAAAATATGTCATTGAAACAAACCAAATAATGTAGTTATTATTGCAAAAGCAAAAAACCATTTTGCAAGTAACACAACTATTTTAAGTTAAAATTTCTCTTTTGTAGTGATCATTGTGATGTACAAGCAATAATTTAAACTATAAAAAAATTTGATTAAAAATAACAAAAGTCAAAGTTGTTAAAATACAATAAAATGCAAAACTTCCCTTCTTCAAACGTTTTAACGACCATCTAAAGTTTGTAATCAAAAGCGAAACTTTTCAGAGAAGAGCACTTGGCTTCATTGCTCCATAGTAAATATGTTTATAAACAAATGCAAGTCTGTTGATTGTCTATTAAAACAAAATAGGTCAACATTTGTCTTATGCAAGCATTATATTATAATTGAATACATTAACATATTGAACCAAGTTGTTGTTAATATAAACCAACACATGTCATCTTCTATAATGTGTTACATGTACTACATATGATATAGTAAATGTAACAAGTTAGCGGACATTTTGCGCATCATCTTTAGACTTTAACATTTAGCATAAAAATTGCCTTAGTTTGCTGAGACGCGTGTTGTAGTTAAATAGCGTATTACTTAAATGGCAAGAATTTAGTGCGCATGACGTGCATTTTGTATTCATTACTGCACTTCGCGTAAAAAAACAGTTCCTACCAACAGGCAATACGCATACAAGAAAACATTCAAGATTGGGAGTTAAGAACAGTGCGGACAGTCTAAAACGTTGAACAGGTTAGATAAGCGTTCCAGATAACTTTAAGGTGCTCTGCTAGACGCTATGCTGTTAATAACAAAATGAGTAACATATTCGTAAAAAAATCTCAAAAATGTCCAAAGAACGTTTTCCCATGACGTGCGATTTTAATTTCCTGATCTAACAGCTAGTAATGTTTAGTCTATGCACTAAATTTATCAAAAACTGGCTACTGTCCGTGTAGAATCATTGAGAGTTAACTTGTATAATTATAAGTTAATAAACCTTAAGTACCTTACTACGACACAAGAGTTGTACAAAAACGAACTAACTAACATAAATAATTTGTAAATACTGGGTTGTTAAAACAGAAAAGACTATTAAATAGTACTCAGTCTAAATCTGTAATCTTCTTCTAGCATATTTTTTCTTAAATCTTGATAGACAAGTTTGCCTATAGTGACAATGCCAACGTTGGGGGACGTATGTAGGATACACGTATGAGCGATTGGCAAACCTACACATATCACAAACCGCAAACGCTTGGGCACGTTTGCAAACCGTCTGTAGGGACTTTAAAACTCATATAAATCCTTATATTGAATATTGTTTTTATGTATGAGGAGAAGCATCTGAAACAACACTCTAAACTATTCGAATCATTGCCAATCCAAAATTGTTATTTTACCAGCAGTAGGCATTGTAGGTACAACAATATAATCGATAGAGCACGGTTTAAGTTTAGTAGTAATAGGAAAAAATGTTTTAAAAACAAAAGTACTGAATGGACAATCAAAGCTTTCTAAAGCAGCTTTAGCAGAAGATGTTGTAATCATTAAAATAGTTGAAAAATACAGATTTAATACCTTTGGTTTACCAAAAAGTTTATTACAAGAAAAACAAATGAGTTGCTGAATAAGTTGAGTGCAATTATAAAAAGCAACAAAAATTAAAAATTGTTAGCCAAATAGTGTTGTATAAAATGAGTGATCATTCAGTATTATGTACATCAAAATCTCTAAACAAAACTTGCAGAAAGGTCATCAAAAAAGTTTGGGATTGCTTTATTTGGACATTTTATTCTTTTTTATGTGCCGTCTTGTAATCCAAAGTTGGCAATCATCATATTTTGACCTCTGCGTCACACCACTAATCTTTTTCCCATTATTTTGCTCTGCATAATTAATTATCTATCTCCTCAAATAATATGCCCCAAATATTCTAGCTTTTGTCGTTCTATTGTGCTTATAAGTTTACCCATTTTATGCAAAATCTCTTCATTTGTTACAAAGTCTATCCATGGTATCTTCAGCGTGCGGCAAAATATCCACATCTCAAAAAACTGAAGCTTGTCTATATTTGCTTTCTTAAGCGTCCACGCCTTTATGACATATAACAGTATTAAGAGTATATAGCAGCTTATCATTTAAACTTGCAATGTTAGATCAAGAATTCTGTCAACCAAATATTTTATTATCTTGGAAAAAAATGTTTTTAAAATTTCAATGCGTTTGTTAATTTCTATGGTCTAAAAGCTGTTGTCATTAAAATTCTTTTTGATAATAATGACTTTGATCTTTTTTAAATTCGTTTTTATCAATAAGATTGATTAGCTGTGCTTATATTCTGCAACATGCGTTGAAGATCAATGGTGTCTTGTCGCTATTATTGCAGTATCGTCCGCGTAGGGTATATTATTGATGACTCTTCTGTTTGTAGTAACTCCCCTAAAGTCTTTGTTAATGACTTCTTTAAAAATTTACTCTGAATACATATTAAAGAAAACCGGTAGGTGACAATATACAACTTTGTCTAATCTCTAACTTGTTTATTATTTCAATGTAGTTGTAATCCAAACCTTTTTCTTGTACTACAAGAGCGGGTCAATTTGTTGGTGACTTTTTAAATTTCCTGCCTCTTAACTAAAAGGGCAACACTGCTCATATCAAGAGGCATCTGTCAGCTGATTCCTGCCAAAATTTTAATAAGCTGTGTCATTTAGTTTGTGTTTGACAGCCATTGATAGGCGACTACTAAGTTGTTCAACCGCAATATGGACAAGTTTTTGCGCCGTTTTTTAACCGTTGACAAAACGTGGATTCACCACAACACACTAGCAGTCAAAACAGTTGGTTTCTCGAGGCAAAACGGCTCCGAATTGACTACTTTTAAAAAGGTAAAACAATCAATGGCAAATATTATGCCAACTTATTGGGTCGTTTTAAAAATGTTAAAAAACGACCGCATTTGACCAAGAAAAAAGTTCTTTTACACCAGGACAATGCAAGGGTGCACACATGTGCAGTTTCCCTGGCAAAAATCCATGAATTAGGTTACAAATTTGTCCCTCATCCGCCCTATTTTCCGGATTTAACCCCAAGTGATTATTTCTTGTTTACAAAAATAAAGAAATGGCTCGCCGGAAAGAGATTTGACTCCATAGATAAAATCATTGTACAAACAAATACTTATTTTGATGACTTCAACAAATCTTATTTTTTGGAAAGGATAAAAAAATTGGAGAAACGTTGAACGTGTATAGAGCTTAAAGGAAACTACTTTAAAAATTAAATGATTTTCTTATCCAAAAACCTGTGTTTCATTTAAAAAGTCAAGGACTTATTGACCCGCCGTCGTATTTCTATTAGACAATCATATCTAGGCAGCGTTGTATTATGACAATTGTCCGAAACAATGCCTCTCTTGTATCTAAAGGGTTTTCCAATAAAAAGCTTTATTTTGAATAGCAGGCTTATTGAGCAGCTGTCAATTTTGAAGCTATTATCTTATGACATTTGACAAGTAAAAAACACGCCATTATTAAAAATGGAACAATACACGCTTCAAGAAAGCATTGAAATTATTAAAATTTACTACAAAAATGGTGAAATTTTTCAGTCACAGTTCGCAAAACTAAAGAACTTTTTGGTTGTCGTAAAGCACCTTCTCGACCGGCAATAGTAAACCTGGTAGAAAAATTTGAGCTGTTGGGACAAGTTTGTGTTGTGAAGAATTGAAACCGAGTGCATCGCTCAAGAACACATGAGAATATTGCTGATGTAGCCCGTAGTGTTGAAGAAAATCCAGGTTTGTTGATTCCTCGTCGATCTTTGGAATTAGACATTCCACAAACAACATTACACCGTATTTTGCATAAAGACTTAAGTCTTAAGACTTTTAAAGTTCAGTTAACACAAGAACTCAAACCGGTCGATCACCATAAACGTCGTATCTTTGCTGATCGAGTTCTTCAAATGCATCAAAATGATCCGGAATTTCATCAAAAAATCATCTTCAGTAATGAGGCCCATTTTCACCTCGGTGGCTACGTTAATAAGCAGAATTGTCGCATTTGGGGCTCAAAAAATCCAAGAACGATTGTTGAAAAGTCTTTGCATCCTCAACGTGTTTGGTGCGGTTTTTAGGTTGGCGGTGGGATTGGACCCTACTTTTTTGAAAGTAAGGCTGGTGCAACTGTTTGCTACGTTCCACACAAGCAACGAAACAATCGCAATTTTGCAAGAAAAGTTTCCTGACCGTGATATTTCTCGAAGAACTGATCACAATTGGCCACCGAAATTTTGTGATTTAACACCTTTAGACTTTTTTCTTTGGGGCCACGTAAACGATAAGGTCTATGCCAATGGTCCACAATCGATTCAAGACCTTAAAGATAGAATTCGCAAAGTTTCTTCAACACTACGGGCTACATCAACAATATTCTCAAGTGTTCTTGAGCGATGCACACGGTTTCGATTCTTCACATCACAAACTTGCCCCAACAACTCAAATTTTTCCACCAGGTTTACTATTGCCGGCCAATAAGGTGCTTTACGACGATCAAAAAGTGCTTTAGTTTTGCGGACTGTGATTGCAAATTTTTCACTATTTTTGTAGTGAATTTTAATCATTTCAATGCGTTGTTGAAGCGTGTATCGTTCCATTTTTAATAATGGCATGTTTTTTACTTGTCAAATGTCAAAGATAATAGTTTCAAAATTGACAGCTGCTCAATAAGCCTGCTATTCAAAATAAAACTTTTTATTGGAAAACTCTTTAGATACAAGAGAGGCATAAAAAAAAGATATAAGATTTTTTATATTCAAAATGCTGATAAACAAAATCTAAATTCTTTTTTAGACCACACATATTAGAAAAATTAACTTTTAGGCCATACACCAAGTCAATGTTTAGTTGATTAAAGATCCTAGCTGGAATACCGTTATGTTACTTGATCTCCATATTTTAAAGGAAAATCTGTAATACTTATAATATAAAATTGCAATAATCCAATACAATGTACCAGCAAGTTTTTATAATTTAAAAGAGAGAAGATTAATTTTTTAACTTATGCATAATAATATTAATAGTTGTATAAATTGCGAGGAGATCTTAGAAAGACTTCATTCAGTTCAACTTCTCAACTGGTAACACACTTGTTTTTGAAGAAAGGCATCACTGAACAAATTATAGACTACATAGCCTAATCACTAAATGCATGAATGTAATATTTTAATAAACAATTTTAATTTTTATATTTTTGGGTCATTTTTTTTTATATGCAAACAACAAATTACCGCATTGATTTTGAAAATTAATTATCTGTTTAATGTATTGTATTAACCTAAGTATATATTTACTATTTAATACTGTTGAATGTTTATAACATTTTGTCTAATGGATTCTTTCGTAAAATAAAGATTAAAATTATTATTGATATGCTATTACACATAACAAATTTTGAAAGTCGCTTGTCTAGAATATGAATATTTAAAGTGATAAAAAAAATCTACTAGATCTGGATTTTTATTGTAAAAAAGATGCGAGGTTTTTATGTTCAAGGTGTTGATGAACAGAATTCAAATTCGAATTTGAACTAGAAGTATTAGTGAAATTATTGTTTAAATCATGTCAATATCAGGTTTGTAGAACAGATTGTTCTGCCAATTTAATCGTATCATAAACCGTGTTTGACCGAACAGGCGGTTTGCCGTCCAATTAGTGCCACTTGCTTATTATACGACGTATTTATTAGATTTAGTCTAAGCATGTAATATAACTATCAGTGTTAGTCTTTTTAATTGATAGTACCGAATTGATTTCACTCCACGCATAAAAAAAATATTATTTTACTAAATTAATTCTAGAACAAGAAACATAGTTTTTCTGAACCATTTTTACTGTTGTGGGTCGGACTTCTTTCTTCGTCGCACACAGACACTTGATTGTTTACCGATCGTGGGGCAATATATATATTATATATAGCGCACAAATTGGTGAATAGGTTAAATTAAAATTAACATATATATGAAGTAAAAATTATTTATTTAGTACTTCGTCGAAGAATAGTTCCCCACTAACTTAAAACTAAACATGCAACATATATATAGGGAAGTTCCGCGGAGGGTGGTGTTATCAATATGGAACAAAGGTTTATTTGTGTCTGGGATATGACATTAATGACTTTGAAACGGATGTTTGTTTTACAATTTAAAATGCTTCACATATTGAGGGATGATAATAAATTAAAAATGAGTATGACAGCAACTAATAAAAATAAGGGCAAAGGTTTATTTTTATTATGTTTGGGAATTGATTTATTTAATGAGTGGAGAAGGAATGATTATTTAGGATATTATCGTTATTGATATGGGGATATAACATTTCCTCCCTCCTTATCATAAAAAAAATGTATTCTACATTTTTTTGTATAAAATAAAAAAAAATAGATAATAGGTAAAACCTGATAAATTTAACTAACTTAAAAATAACTAACTAATAAAATAATGATACCTGCTAAAAATAATAAAATTTAATAAGAAAAAGAAAAGTCATTTGCAACTGAAAAGTATGAGTTCAGAATACATAAACACACGCGCACACAAATCGCACTTAATTTTAAAGTCTGTTAAAAGGATTCATCCTTTGCTGGATTCTTGAAGATCTTCTGGGAGGTGTTGTCGGAGGTGTTGTCGCAAGTGGTCTTATAATTTCAGGTTGCGGTTCTTCTTGAATGTCATGTTGGGGTTCTTCAACGATCGGTGTTCGCAACATGTTTAGCCTTAAATTAATAGGGGCTGCAGGAGGTGTCATGCGCTGACGGCGTTGTGCATTTAAGAACATGTTCCATAAGGTGAACCTTGGGCAAATCCGTTTGAATATTTTATATAAAATATATAAAATTACAATCACTGAAATCACTACTGGTGTAAAAGTAATTGCACTATGGTGCCATTCCGTTGGTTCGTGAATTTCGTTGCTTGTTCTTATAATATCATCCAGTTTATGACTTGCAACGTTTAAGTCATCAACATGGTTTGATATCTTGTTGTAATGATGATCCAGTGTCAGTAGACTTAAGTTAAAATTAGAACGTGACCTAATTTCTTCGGATATCAGCTTGATGAAATCCAAATCGGGTAGGAACTCGCTGGGCTTAGGATTGCCCGAGATGATGTCATGAGGGTTTAGCATGACGGAGCTACTGTAACCTTTACACTTGTTATCGATGGTCAATGCACCTGTATTCCTTAACACAACATCAATAGTAACAGCTCTGTTTTCGCAACTCAACGTTATCGTTTCAAATTTTGGTATAACAAAAATCCAAGTATTTGAATTTTGCAATTGTATATAAATGCTCTTATTTAAATTAAATATTCTTTTATCGCAAATTTCAGGTATTATTGAAGTTGACTGTGTATAAATTTTAAATTCGCAACTATCATAAAGGTGTGCTAAATTTATGGGTTTGTCTTGTTTGCAGATAATTTTTGACGACGCCACGGTAATACAATTTTTTATTTCTAATTCCGAAAATTCCAAAAATTGTTGTTTGTTTTCATCTACGGCGAGAAATTTAGTTTTAGGTTGAATCATGACAAATTTATTTTCATGCAATTTAGATGGAAACGGTTGTAGTTTTAATAATTTGAATAAATTTGTCTCTATTAAGGGGATGCGAATCACGTACACTAAATTTCCGTTTTGCACATAAACAACTAGTTGCACAATGTCAACTAATGTATGCGCGTTTCCTAGTGTGAGAGGAACAGGAAAACTTAGTCCGCGCGGTATACTTGTTTTTGCCGAATTCAATTCTCGAACGAGAGTTGAGGGGCTTAGTACAGAAGGGTGGAGATTTCCCCGTTTTGCTTCTAAAATCGCGTTGGTAATTGTTATAACGTCAATTTGATGCTGGTGTAACATAGTATCAAAATCAAGAATATGCTGTTGTAAATCTGCTTTTAAACTAAGGTATTTAATGTGTTGAACTTCTGTATTTAAATGGTCGTTAATACGTTTTAAGTTTTCGGTTAGAATAATTTCGTTGTGATTTAACGAATCAATGGTAGCATTAAAATTTAAAATAGTTGATTTTACGACTTTGGATTGCTCTATAATTATGTTCTTCATAGAGTTTCCATTTGCAGCATATTCTTTAATAATTTGATCATATTGTTCAGCGTCATCATTATCTAATGTACCAAACAAGACTTTCGCGGCGCTACCGATTATATTAAACCAACCGCGACGTACGCGAACATGGTTAACCATTTCTTCAATGTGTGACATTTCTAAATTTATTTTATTTTGGATGGTTTTGGCATTTCTGACAAAACTGTTACAATCTCTATGAAACCCTAGTGTGTCGTTTATACACAATTCTGTGGTTTTTAACAAAAAGGAATTTAATAAACTTGACCGTTCTTGAAAGCTTGTTAAATTTACGTATGACAAAACTTCATAATTTTTTGTAAATAAACGCATTTCGGACAATTGTTCGAAATGAATACCAGGTGCTGACTTATAAGTGTGTATGGTGTAAGGTAGCGGTGTGTCGCTTAAACCGTGCGTGTATGGAATCAGCCAGACAAGTGTGAGGATTCTGAAAAACGTATATATCAGTTATCGGATTTTAGTATATATGCATCTATGTTATTGTTTACTCGCAAAAATGTTTTAATCTGTTTGCGTTTACACGAATTAATTTGCGATTAACTTTGATTGAATAGTTTAGAGGTGTATGTTTGCTATAAACTATGTAAGGTCCTTCCCACAAAGGCAAAAACTTTTTACTTAAACCCCGTCGTATAGTTACGTTTTTTAATAAAACTTTGTCACCGACATAAAAGGTGTTAGGTCTACAATTTTTGTCATATTGTACTTTAGATTTTTGTTTACTGTTTAATAAATTCTCGCGTGCTATTTGTCTAACGTTCTGCATTTTAAACTTTAAATCTTTGACATAATCGTCGTATGAGTAAAGAACTTCGGTAGGTTTGATAATAGATGAAGGTAAAGTAGCTTCTACACCATAGAGCAAATAATATGGTGTAAATTTAGTGGATGTATGTGGAGTGGTATTGTACGTAAACATTGCAGTTTGGATATGTAAATCCCAATCTAACTGATTTTGTGAACTGAAGTGGCGTAAATATTCGGCAAGAGTTCTATGGGATCTTTCCAAAGCACCATTTGTCTGTGGATGATACGCAGTAGTTTGAATTTTTTTTATTTTTAAAAGTTTGCAAGTGTTTTTGAATACATTGCTTAAAAAGTTAGTACCTTGATCAGTCAATACTGTTTCAGGAATGCCATGTCAACAGATAATATTATTGACAAATTCACGGGCAATAGTTACAGCTTCCTGATTAGGTATTGGAATTGCTTCTACAAATTTTGTTAAGTCATCTTGAAAAGTTAGTATATATTTATGTCCGTTCTCTGTTAATGTCATAGGTCCAACTACATCCAAATAAACTTTCTCAAAAGGTTTAGATGCGACGCTTGAAATTGCCATTGGCATTTTTGTGTCATTGTTAATTAGTTTATTTTTTTGACAACTTTCGCATTTACTTATGTAGTCAGATATGTCTTTTCTTAAATTAGGCCATGTATATATTTGCTTTATTCTATTATATGTTCTGTTTACACCTTGATGTCCTCCAAGAGGGGTATCATGGTATTCTTTAATTATATCCGTTTTTTGTTGTTCCGTCAGTTTGTTTAATTCAGTCATATTATCCTTAATACACACCTGCGTATTATAACCCTTAAATAGCAACCGGATCATTGACAGAGTTTTGTTCCATTTTATTTTTCCTTTTTCAAATTTTAATATTGCAATGTTTTTTATATTATTATTGACATGTGTCTCGTCTAACAACTTTGTAAGAGTACATAGTAATATCCATATCTGTTCATAATCATGGTTATCTACATCATATTCTCTATCGATTAAACAATATAGTTTTCCCTCAGAGTGGTCCAGTCTATTTAAAGTAAAAATGTCGTTTATATTCGGTTTGTTTTGATTAAAATCGTAAAATAAATTAAATTTTTCGTCTAAAAGATTTAAAAACTCATCAGAATCATCTAAGTTTTGAGGCATAAACATAATTAAATCTACACTATTTTGCATGGTCAAGATTGGTTCAAGTGTTTCATTAACTTTAGCGTTAGTTATTAGTTTGGTTTTCATCAGTTCTTCGAACTCAAAATATCCAAGTTCATTTATAACAGTATTTTTAGTATTAAAAGTGTTAATTCGGCTTAACGCGTCTGCATTTGTGTTCAATTTGCCAGCTTTGTACACTATTGAATAGTCATATTCTGCTAATAATAAACGATATTTGGTCAATCGAGAACCCGGATCTTTTACTCTAAAAACTTGCGATAATGGTTTATGATCCGTGATAATAGTAAATTTTGTTCCAAAAATATATGGTCTATAATGATTTATACCAAAAATTATCGCTTTCATCTCGCGTTCTGTTGTAGAGTAATTCGATTCCGCTCTATTTAAAGTACGACTAGCATACGCGATTGGTCTATCCGAACCTATTTCGCCTTGTGATAAAATCGCGCCCAAACCGTATTTACTCGCGTCTGTGGTGATTATAAAGGGCTTTTTAAAATCAGGATAGGCTAGTACAGGTGGATTAGTTATGTTACGTTTTAATAAATCAAAGCTGACTTGACATTCAGGAGTCCATATGAATTTTACATGTTTATGTAACAGTTGGTTTAAGGGATATGCTAATTTTGAAAATCCTTTAATAAAGCTTTTATAATAACCAACTAGACCCAAAAATGATCTGATTTGCTTTTGGGTTTGCGGAGTGTTAAAATTTATTACTGCTTGAATTTTTAAAGGATCGGGTTTAATGCCGTCTTCAGAAATCACATGTCCTAAGAATTTACATTCTTTTCTTAAAAAATTACATTTGGACAAATTAATTTTTAAATTAGTTTCGCGAAGTCTGTCAAAAATTTCACATAATTTACTGTTATGCTCATCCAAACTGTTTGCATACACTACAATATCGTCAACATAAACGAAACATTTAATGCCTTGCAAACCGCTCAGTACCGAGTTCATTAATCTTTGAAAAGTTGCTCCTGAATTTTTTAAACCGAACGGCATTCTATTGTATTGAAAGTGACCAAAAGTAGTGCTAAATGCTGTTTTTTCAGCATGGTCAGGATGCATTGGAATTTGATGATAACCGGATGCCAAATCTAAAGTAGTGAAATATTTGGAATTTCCGAGTTGATCAAGGATATCAGTGATGTTAGGGAGAGGATATGGATCACTAATGGTGATTTCGTTTAGTTTGCGGTAGTCTACAACTACTCGCCACTTTGCTTCGCCATTTGAATCAAGTTTCTTTGGGACTAATAAAAGAGGTGCGTTGTACGGAGAATTGCTATGGCTAACAATTCCGTCACTCAACATCTGTTTCATTTGGGATTCAATTTGATTTTTGTGTTGGTAGGGTAGGCGGTATGGTTTTACAAAAATAGGAGGTTTGTTAGGAAGCGTAACTATTTTGTGTGTTACACTATTTGTACTACTTAACATGTCACCTTCAAGGTAAATTACGTCTAAATATTTTATACAAATATCGTATAAAGCGTTTATTTCTTCATTATTTAAATGATCTGTTAAAACTGATCGTTTTATTTTGTCCAGTCTATCTAATACAAAATTGTCGTATTTAATTGGAATATCTTCGTTTACAAACTGATCGTAGTTATTTATAGGTTCCAGCATTAATTTAGGTGTCGTTATTATGTGATCGCATTCAGATACATTCAGGATACCAACGTAACATTTATTGTTTTCGACATTTGTAATGCAAGAACCTACAATTAAATCATCATTTAATGTCGTTTTGTCACATAATACCTGTCCGTTTACATTCTGTGTAGTTGATATTTCTGTAATTAGTTCGCATCGAGCCGGTATGAAAATTAAATTATCAATTTCATTAGATGAGTAAATTTTAAACACCTGGTCACCTATTGTAAATGTTTTATTTACGTATGAAATGACAGCATGAAAATGTTTCATAAAGTCTCTTCCAATAATGCCATCTGCTTGGAGATTGCAATTATTGTCAACTACATGAAACTTATGAGGGATTTCTTCACCATTTATTTTAACCATTGTTGTTATTGATCCAATAGTAATGGCTTCGTTATTAGTGATACCGATAATTGTAACAAGATCTTGTAAATTTATTTTTGATTTGTTTTTAATTTTATTTATATTGATTAGACTAGTTTGAGCGCCCGTATCTAAAATCATTCGCGCGTTGTTCTTATCTATATCACTGTTCATACTTAAATAAATGATATCGCAACTACCCTCTTGGTTAAATAACATGGATTTATTTATAATTATCGGGTTATTATCTGTAACTGGCTCTATAATTTCAAACACTCTGTGCTGGGTAATAATATTGACATTTTCTTTGTGGTGTGCGATTACTAAATCTTTGTTTAATGAATTATCTTTTATACTAGTTTCTTTACTAATTTTTTGATTATTTATAGTATCGTTAATTTTGTTTAACGTTTCTATTTCATTATTTGTCAAAGTTTCAGTCTTATTAATTGCTTTATTTGTTTTAAATTGATCATGACAAACACCTGGAATCGCCCTAGCTAAATTCCGGGAGTTTTCATATTTATCAATCCAACCCTCGTGATAGATATCAGGAATCGCCCTAGCTAAATTTCTAATACCTTCACCTTCATTATAGTCAATATTATTTCCATTTATCGTGTTAAAAGTGTCGCCAATTTCAAAATAATTACACCGACTCACATGAATTGGTGCACGGTTTAAACTTGATTCCTTGGTTGGACGTGCTCGCCCAAGGAACGTTCGTTTCCCGAATGATCAAATGTAACATCATCATAAGTTTGACGATTTACTTGACCGTGGCTGGACTGGTCTTGACGGGGATTTTGTTGAAAATCACGTCTTTGATTGGGATTGTTACGATTATAGCTATTTGTTTGAAAATCGCGTCTTTGATTATTAAAATTACCTCGATTATAATTATTTGGTGAAAAATCGCGTCTTTGATTATTAAAATTACCTCGATTATAATTATTTGGTGAAAAATCGCGTCTTTGGTCGTTGAAATTACTTCGATTATTGCCACGAAAATTTAAATTTCCTCTATAGTTATTACCGTCTCTATAATTGTCATAATTTCTGTAATTATTTCTGGTGTTATCTCTGTTATAATTTATAGAGCTTTGATTTTCGTTTAAATGTTTTATTTTCAACCGGCATTCACTTTCTATATGGTTGGGACGGTCGCAGTAATTGCAGTAAACGCGAACTTGATTAACGCGATATGAACCTCTTTGCTCGACTCCCAAAATATTTTTATGTTCGATTGCCTCGTTAATTACCTTTTCTAATTTATTTTCTTTACAATTTAACATTGCCGTTTGTAATTTTTCGTTGGCTATACCCCGTTTGAAAGAAGTTATTGCTATTTCCTCAAAATTATTTTTTTCTTCGTCCGACGCGCCGCTATTATTTTTATAATTCGATACTATGTGTTTTAAATTTTTTCCGAACGTTTCTAGAGATTCATTATTACTTTGGCGGGCGTTAAAAATTTCTGCAATCCAACCGTGCTTCGTTTTATGCGCGTGTTTAAAATTATTTATTAAAAATGACTGAAAATCGTCCCAAGTGGAATAGGCTTCAGTACTATTTTTTAAAACTGATACACAGTCACCTACTAATTTAAAACCCGCGAGCAATGAAACAAATTCATTTACTTCATTTGGGTCAGCTACTTTTGACACCGCAGTTTCACATTGTAATAAAAATACGTTTAACTTATCGGGGCTTCCCGAAAATGGCTCTACCAGCTTTAATAGTTCCATATTTGTTAATGGCATATTTAATTAATTTTTGTTTATAAAAAAATTGCGAAAATAAAAGAATATTTATATACCTATTACGAATATGTAATTGTGTGTATATAACATTTTTTTTTTTAAATGTAATTAATTACGAATAATGTTGAGTTGGGATTTTTTATTGAAGCTATATATTGATAATGTGTAAACGAAAAAAAATGCGGCAAATGACCAAAATAACATGCGAAACGTTAAAGCTACTTACATCGACATCATCCTCTACAATTATTTGTAATTGTCTCAATACAGGTGATGGGCAAATCCTAGGGTAGCTTGGATATCTCGGCAGAAAAAGGGCTTGCGTCGTCAGTTCGTTCTACCGCTGTCACCAAATCTTGTTGTGGGTCGGACTTCTTTCTTCGTCGCACACAGACACTTGATTGTTTACCGATCGTGGGGCAATATATATATTATATATAGCGCACAAATTGGTGAATAGGTTAAATTAAAATTAACATATATATGAAGTAAAAATTATTTATTTAGTACTTCGTCGAAGAATAGTTCCCCACTAACTTAAAACTAAACATGCAACATATATATAGGGAAGTTCCGCGGAGGGTGGTGTTATCAATATGGAACAAAGGTTTATTTGTGTCTGGGATATGACATTAATGACTTTGAAACGGATGTTTGTTTTACAATTTAAAATGCTTCACATATTGAGGGATGATAATAAATTAAAAATGAGTATGACAGCAACTAATAAAAATAAGGGCAAAGGTTTATTTTTATTATGTTTGGGAATTGATTTATTTAATGAGTGGAGAAGGAATGATTATTTAGGATATTATCGTTATTGATATGGGGATATAACATTACAAATTAAAAGTAATTATGCAATATTACATAAATTATCTTGAATAAGTTTTGATTAAAGTGATTTTGATAAATAACATTTTTTGATAAATTTTAACTTTTAGTTTGAAAATTTTAAAAATCTCTTTTTTTGGAGCAAATTTTACTTTTGTCGACGCCACTGCTGGGTCAATTGGTATTTAAGATTTAATTAATATCAATGTTTATTTTAAAGCGTGCTAGTTTTACAAAGATAAAAACAAAGAACTTTAAAACACAATAAAAAATATTAGTTGATACAATAATTATAGTTTGGTTAGGAAATAACGCTTCATCCTGCTACATTATTATAATAAAACGCATACAAACTAATTACTTTGAACTTATTTAGTTTTCTAGTTTAATATTTATTCAACATTCAATTTAATTAAACATAAATTTTATAAGTAATTATTTAATTCTGTCAGTCAAACAAATGATACTTTAAATTAAGTAAAAATATTAATAATTAAACTTACGTTATTACATATTAGAAAACTAGAATTTTTGTCTTTACCTGAAAATAAAAATAAAAACCATTTTAAATTATATTGCTTAACGCATACAAATTTGAAATTATTTTTAAGGTATTTTCTTGTGACCTTATTAAAGTTAAAAATAGTCTAAATTTTATCTAAGTATGTCAAACCATTTCTTTTGAATGAATTTATGGCCCTCGAAACTCAACAAAAACGTGAACATGAATGTATAGGTCCACACATTATCAGAGTGGGAAAATAAAATAAAAATCTGCAAATTTATTTCAATTCTCCTGCAACATTCGTCGGGGTAAGAGCAGATCAAAATTATATAGAAAGTAATAATGTATTTCAATGGTGATTTACGGAATAATAATAATTTAAACCGATTGATGCAACGTACCGGATATAACATAGTACAGAGCAACGGGCAACGAATATATTCATTATCCGATCCCATTCATCCGCCACCAAACGGATGTGAAATATACTTCGGAAGAATCCCTCGAGATATATTTGAAGATGAACTTGTTCCCATTTTCGAGAAACTTGGTAAAATTTATCAGATGCGCCTTATGATGGATTTCAATGGATTAAATCGAGGATTCGGATTTGTAACTTATTTTAAGCCCGACATTGCAAGTGCTGCAGTTAAAGTATTGAATGGATTTCAAGTCAGACCTGGAAATAAAATGGGTGTTTTCAAAAGCATTAATAATTGTAGATTGTTTGTTGGTGGATTACCACCTGAGCGAACAAAAGAGGAAGTATATCAAGGTTTATCTAAATATGTGGATGGTATTAAGGACATTATAATGTATTACACTTATGGAAATAAGAATTTAAATCGTGGATTTGTTTTCGTTGAATTTTATGAACATCGTATGGCTGCCATGGCTAGAAGGAAACTATGCCCAGGGTCATTGGTCTTATGGGGTGTACCGATTTTTATAGAATGGGCTGATCCAATTCCGGAAGTTGATGCTGATATTTTATCGAAGGTATTTTATTTTATAAATATAAACAATTCAAAGCAGTAAATTTTTGGTTTAGTTTGTGCGGCCAATTTTTATTATAATTGTGCGATAATACTTAGTAATATTATCGTATACATAATGTAATTCAATATTATAAGAGGCGATATAAATTTAAATCAATTAAGTCGCTAAATTAATTTAACTAAACGTTGCCGGCCGACGGCAATTTATAGACAAATTGCTTCATTATAATTGTACGATAATACTTTCAATACTTACAACAATTTCCTAAATTAATTGTAATTAATAAGTAATTTGTATATTAAATCACAATGTGTTCCAATATTTTTATTGCTTTCCTTGCTCGTTTAAAAATACGAACTTATTTTGTATTACAGATATCGTTATATTAAGCATAATCGGCTAATATTAAAAATACTTGATTGTAATATGTTAATCGAATAACCTGACTTGGTCCTTGTCGTAAATAAGACATTAATAAAAAAATATATAATTCGATAATATTTGTTTTTAATCTGATGAAAGAAGTTAAAAGAATAACAAATTATTTTTATTTAAAATTTTCACATAATAAATGAACCGTGTAAGTAGCAGCGGTAACGATATACATTTTTTTGATTCTATGAGTCCTCATTCAAGGCAGTATTTGGGGTTCAACCCCTCTCCTTTCACAAAATTTTAAATAAATTTTTTTTTCTTCATATAAAACGTCTTTAGAAGACAATTTTATATATGAATTCATCTACTGGTATTATCTTAATTATCAATATAACCTCCAGAACGTTAATTTCTTAGATTTAGCAAAAATACGTAGTGTGTTTGTTTCAAATCTAATTTTCTCAAAATTTCTTCAAATAAATCAATTTTTTTCTTCATATAAAATGTCTTCGGAAGACAATTTTATATTTGAATTCATCTATTGGTATTGTCTAAATAATCAATATAACCTCTAGAATATTAATTTCTTAGACTTGACTAAAATACGGAATGCGGATGATTTAAATCCAATTTTCTAAAAAAAAAAATCAGTTTATTTTTTATTTAAACTTATTTAGAAGACTATCTACATATAACCCACTATTGGTATTGGTCTAATGACTAATTTTATCTCCAAATCGCTCAAAAATTTAGACTAAAGTTGATTGATATTCAATTTTTTCAAGTTTCTTCAAATAAATAAATATTTTTTTAATTTGTTCGTTAAAGATAATTCTAGTAATGAACTCATTTATTGGTATGTTCTAAATAAGCAATTCAACGTCCAAACGAATTGAATATTTCTCATCTTTGCAAACGTCAGTTGTCAGTATGAGAAAAAAGTGATATCTAATCTCTTAAAGATTGACACTTGGGTGGTTGGGCGTTCATTCTACTTGCTTGTAATCATGCTCTCGGTTTTTCGTCTTTGTAAGCGTTAGAAGTCTCTTTGTCCAAGAAGGAGGCAATATACAATATTTTGACACTTGGGCGGGTAGGTAGGTAACTTCAGATCATGATTACCAGCAAATTAGTTTGAATTGGAGTGCCCATCCACCTACCAGAATGTTTGTTCTCAAAGAAGGTTTCTCCTATCTGCAAGCGTTAGAAGTCTTTTAGTTAGAGCAGGAATTGGTGATATCTTATTTCTTGATGGACAATACTTGAGCACCCGCCCGTGTTTATCACTTTAGTTTATGATTAGCAGCGAGTAGTTTGAACTGGAGTGCCCAAGAATTTGTTATTATATAAAAAAAAAAAAAAGTTGAGACTTTTTGCGGCCGTTAAATGTTTTTTTTTGTTCAAGATGGAGGAGGTGATATCCAACCTCTGATGATCCAACACTTGAGTGGATGGGTGCGTCACTTCAAATCATGTGGAAAGCTTTTATTATCAAACTCTCCTCACTGAAATTTTGTTCTATTTACGACTCTGTTCTCAATTACATATTAGTCCAGAAACTGCCAAGAAAAAGTAATCATCAAAACGGTCTTGGTAATTAGTTAAAAATTGACACAGAATATTTAGATTTATACGATTTTGGTCTATCTAAAGATTGGCGTGGTGTCAAATCCTAAGAACACACAGAAATTGTTATTAAGATTACAAGTTTTTTGTGGTAAAATAGTTTATAATTGATAAAGCTTCAATTTCGTTTTTGTCAGTTATGCTGTTTCTATAGTATCATTAAATTTCTGCGTTTTGCAGGGTCTATATGTTTCTCTTACATTTTTCACGATTTTCTGTCTTTCTCACTTTGTATTTCCTTTTACCATACCAGTTAGAAACTGATCAAACTTGTCGGAAAACTGCGTATGCATAGTGAAGGACTTCTGGTAAACTGATAGTGATCTCTTCTATTTTTTACATATAAGTATCTATTGGTATTACCGAAATGACTTCTAAATTGCCTATTTCTTGAACTTAAATTTAAGTTTAATTTTTTTTAAATAAAATGTTTTTTTTTTCTTTTATCTAAAACGTTGTAAAAGAATTCTACAAATAAACCCACTTATTGGTATTAAAAGTTTTTTCTCTGTGCAAGCGTGTTAGAAGGATTACTATCAAGTAGTTTAAACTGGAATAGAGCTTCTAAGTCGGAATAAGGGATGTTGAAAATGAAGATGATTGAATATGCCATACTTTTAATGGTATTCTCTAACAAGCAATTATTTTTTAATGCATGTCTTATTCATATTTTATTATTCCGTTTAATAGCGTTTTCTTCTGTTTTTCTCTGCATTTTGTGCCGATTTTGTTTATCCAAATTAATATGCAGAGCTTTTGGTTTCAATTTGCGATTGTCCAAGTTTCACATCCGTTACTCTTATTTGTTTTCTCATTTTTCTAGTTAGCTTTCACTTTAGTGCCAAGTTACTGATACTTTTCTGCTTCTTCTAATTTAATGCTTTTTGCATAAAATAATTGTTATTCTAAAACCATTCAGTTCTTTAGTCTTGTAAACTGGTTGTTACTTTTTGTTTCATCTACAAATTTTGCCAATTTACATTTTTTTTTCGAATATTTTAAAGTTTCTTGTATAGAACTGTTACTGAGCAAAGAGTTTGTAATATATGAAAAGTCCAAACGAGTCAAAGAGGTTCTGGGGATTCCGAGATAGTCGCTAGCTTATGTATACGCAAAAATATATTCTTCTTCCAGTGCTTTCTTCTCAATGGAGGTTGGCGATTCATGTTTGAACACGTCCTAATTTTGTGCAAAATATATTAATGTAGGCCCATTCTTGATTTTGAACCATTGTCCAAGATTTTGTAACTTTTCCTTCTAATTAATGATTAATTGCAGGAATTGCTATTTGTTATGGAAGATACTTTTAATTCATCCTTTGACTCTATAATATAAAAATATATTAGCGTTTTTTAGTGTCATTGTTGTTTTTGATGTATGACTGAACTGTGTTTAAGTTAATGCGCTGTCTTCTTAATTCTGTCAGGAAATAATCACGCAGCACGGCAAGGTGGCGACTTGTATTAGCAGTCACAATTCGTCAGTTTTTCCAAAATAATACAGGTTTGAGATACGCAACACCAAACAGTTACTATCTTGCAGTGCAGATTTACATTTGTAAATGCAATTTTTGAGAATTGATTGATTTCTAGTACAAACATTATGTTTGTTAACAAACCCAGATAAATATATTTAAGCCTTTTCACTTTTGATCAAAACGATATTGTCTGTCAGCACTTCCAACATCGTTTCTGCAAACCTACATCGTCACAAAAAGTTAATTTAATACAGTTATTCTACAACCATAATCTTAAACGGATGGAAATGCAGGTAAAAGTGTGATTTAATATTCTGCGATCTGACATCCAAAAAAAATAGCGTCTTCTTGGGTAGCGAAGAACCTTTATAAACTCAATGCATAGACTCTAGTTTTGTAGGAGGATCCTAGTGGTGTATATAGGTCTCATCTCCAGTTAGAATTCTATAGAAGTAGTCTTCAGTTTGGGAATTTATCTTGCCAACAATTTATTCATTTCCTAATCTTTATGTAGAATTTTTAAGATTTTTTTTCCAAAAACAGAACTGAACAAACTATAATATTTTATTTTACCAATAATATATATTGACGTGTATCCGAAACTTGCATTCTGGCGGTTTTTGAGGCTTGATAAAAAACATAAAAAACATGGCCAGTCTCATACAACTATTTAAAATATATCTCTTTTTTAGGTGAAGAAATTGTACATAAGAAACATAGACGTTGACTTAAACAATGATGATTTATGTTACGAAATCGTAAAAGTTGTCCCTGCCACTCATATCATAAAAACTCATAAAATCTTGGACTACGCTTTCATACATTTTACTACAAGAAAAGCAGCAGAAGATGCAATGAATGCAATGCAAGGTAATTGAACAAAACCGTCTCCCAATATTTTTTACAATTAAAAAAACATTTTAGGAATGAGCATCAATGGCGAACCGATTGAAATTACTTGGGCACGTCCAAAATGTTACAGCAAAACAATCAGAAATGAAAATCCACCACAACATTTTTGCTTGTAAGTAACATTAATGTTTTGAATAGCTAATAATAATTGTAATTTTATTTTAGATCATTGCCACCAAAGGCCAGGAAACAGGCGCAAGTCCGCAAATCAAACAAAATTACAGCAAATTGCGTAAATTCTAGAAATTTTCTTCCTAATCCTCCATTGGCTTCATCTGTAAATAATAACACAAATTCTATTTTGGGTGCACCTCCACTATTTAATCTATTCCCGGTAAGTAATAAGTCTTTAATCAAATAAGTTACTTACTTTATTATTTTTTAGTATCTACAAAATGAAGTTCATTTAAATATGAATCAAGTTTTGTCAAATAATAATCTAAATATGAATAATGTATTACCAAATAATAATTCAAATATGAATCATGTATTACCAAATATTAATTCAAATATGAATCATGTATTACCAAATAATAATTCAAATTTGAATCATGTATTACCAAATATTAATTTAAATATGAATCAAGTATTGCCAAATCTAAAGATGCAGGAGCCACTACGGTTCCAGAAACCAGATACATATTACTACAACCCTATGAAAGTTGCTGGTCTCAACGATTTGATTTACACTGGACGTTTCTAACTTTTTCAAATTTATTATTACATTTTTTAAGTTCTTTTGCATGCATTTGTTATAACGTTATTTGGTTTTCAAATATAATTATTTGGCATTTGTATTTATTTGCACTTAAACATATCCTTTTCCTACTAACTATACAATAATTTTAAACTATATTAAGTATTGGTAGTTTTTATAGCTGCCAATTTCAAAGAAGTGACAAATTGAGTACATGTCTTAGGTTATGTGCGGGTCGTGACACAACAGTTGCGAAACGTTAGATTGCATAACAACAGTCGTCTGATATAACTTATAAAGTTCCTTCGATATTCTATTAAAATTATTCAACAACATATATGAGACAGGCAATATTACTGGCTGAACATTCGTGACAATACCAAACAAAATTGGGCCAATTGCTCGGACCACGGAATCATTGCCATGATCAGTCACAAACAGAATATTTTGCTAAAAATAATACACAATTGCATCTTCATAAAACTAGAACGCAACAGCGACACGCAGTTAGGTTTTAGGAGAGGAATAGGAACTAGGGAGGCACTATTTGTAATAAACGTACTAAAGACAAAGGCCTCTAGACATGAACCATGTAGTGTATATCTGTTAGATCGACTTCTAAAAATCCAACACTCGAAGTTGTTAGAGATACTAAAAAAGAAAAATATTGACAACAGATAATAATAATCTCTAACCTCTACTGGCATCAAACAGCAAAGGTCTAAGTCAGAAAAGATCTGAGAGTCTGACAAGGGTGCGTACTGTTAGCTCTGCTATTTAATGTGTCCAGTGAAAGTATCTTTGAAGAAGCATTGTCAGATGAAACGAGAGATATCATCATAAATGGCAAAGCGATCAACAACATACGTTATGCAGGCAATACTAACATCATAACTGACAGCACAAAAGATCTCCAGCACTTTATTGAATTAGTAAACACCAACTGCCAAAGATATGGCCCAGATATAAACATAAATTAAACCAAAGTCATGGCTACCACAAAAAAAACCCAAATCAGATAGACCACCTATACACATTAACAACAAAACTATATGGGTACCCCCTCTTCCAAATACCTAGGAACGGAGGTAATGAAAAACACACAAATGAGATTAAAAACAGAATAGAGATAGCAAACCGTTTTCAAAAAAAATGAAAAAAAACCTCTCATTGTATTATAAAACTAGTTTAGAACTAGATATTGAAGTTTTACCTTATATGGAATAGGCCTCTATTCAACGAAGGCAGAAAACATCAAAAAACCTGGAAGCATTTGAAATGTGGTGCTACAGAAAGATGCTCAGAAGTTCATGGACTGTCCAACTGACCAACGAAACAGTAATGCACCGAATGGGTATGATCAGAGAAGTTACTACCAGAATAAAGAGAAAAAAAAACTAGATCACACATCATCGTTAAACTAATAATCCAAAGAATAAATATTGTGGCTTTGGAACCTGAGAGACTGGTTTGGATGCACATCAACTGAGCTATTCAGGTCAGTAGTCGACAAAATCCGCTGATTATTTCTAATCTCCGATAAGAGCGGAACTTAAAGAAGAAGAAGAACAGTCAACATCATTATATAAAGTTGTGTGCTAACGCTCCTTAACATTGTTGTAAGATAACATTTACATAATAGCTTATCTCAGGTGATATAGTGCCTGTCGTACTCGACTGTTAAATCTGTGGTTTGATCTTTTTACTTGGAGGTCAGTTTTTTTGTTAAAATCTTTGAATTAGCAACTTGCTAAATTGCAGGTGGACCTTAATTGAATTTTGTATTACAGGATAGATTTACTCTAACTTAATTTTCTGGTTTGAACTCACGATATTTAGCTTACACCTTTCCACCACGCTTGATGTTCTGCACATTTAGTTAACCAATTTTAAGACGCAACATATCCATATACCACGCACAGTATCTTTTAATTCTGGAGACAATATCTAAGTTCTGACTCGCCCACATACTGAGATGTACTGTTGAATGAAGCCTCAATGGTGAATAGTTTAGTAACAGTTTAATTGTAGTTATATCTTTGTGGCATTTCAAATCGTCCCCGAGATTCGGAGATAGCATTACTGTTTAGTTGCTGTTCTTCCATTTAACCACGCATAAAACTGTTATTTAATTGAGAAATGTTTTCTGTTTACACTCGACTTATGGTTACAAATTTGCACGAAAACTTAAACATTGATTAATATAAAGTTGATTTCTAATTTTTAGTTTGCAGCCAGCTATGTTGTATGATCCGTCCTGAATAAAATTTTGTTCTAAAGATATGGTGGTACTTTAATCTGCACAATATTGTAAACAAAATACTGCTGCAAGCAGTTTTCTGCGGTTTGTCATATTTTATTCTAGCACTATCTTCAGAATCCAAATAAAATCCATAGACTGTGTCACAAACTAAACAGTGAATATTTTTTTAAACTACAAACATGTTTCCAGAACTAATAATTTATAACATAATATGAAACAATATTAATTAAAAAAATATGAATAATTTAATTATTGAATTAAAAAAATAATTACTAATACTTTTAATTATTAAATATCTTTACTGAAAACTAATAAAAAAATATTAATGAATATAATTATAAGTAGTTTTAGCAGCCAAACTCTTATAAATGTTTTAAAGATTTCAAGTAAGTAAGTATTATATCCTAAACAATTCGTAAAGGAAAAACCATTTACAACATCGTTTGGACAGGACTCGTGAATGGTCTATTGCAAATTTTACAGGCTTGCAACATGTGCTTCCCGCATTTTCCCTTTCTTATCTCCGCTCGGACCTTCATTTCACTAACGGTTTTTGCCGCAAGGAAGTAGGTACGCACTACGCATGCTATCATTTGAAGCAGCAGCAGCAGGATCATCAGACGCTTTGTGTACAATCAAATCGACAAATTGAGAAAATCAGTTCTGAAGATTGGTAACTTGCAGGATTAAAACAACCGTAAGTTTTAAATATTAATTAACTTAAAGAAAAAAGAATAAGAGCAAAATATTGTGCCGGAAATGGTCGTTAGCATGTGCTTCTATTTGGGTTTTGGTTATTTTTTTTACATTATATATATATTTATTTTTATAAGTAAATGAAAACAATTAATGGTAAATACAGGATGAATTGAAATTGCATTTTTAAAAACTATTAATCCCCATCAGTTAACATAATTACAATCCGAGACCGAATTTAGAAAACTTAAACATTTTCTACGATTGGGTCGAGGGGTTTTAAGAATAATGTTATTATTAATTTGTTATGATGGATAAAGCTTGCATACTTTCTTAATTTTATAAGTTTTAATAAAATTTATAATGTATGCAAGCTTTATCAATCATAACAAATTAATGACATTATTCTTAAAACCTCTCGATCCAATCGTGGATAAGTGTTTAAGTTTTCTAAAGAAAAGTGTCTCTTATTGTAATTATGTTAACTGATGCATTAGTTATCTCAGAGCTCTTATACATATAATTCCCTATACTGGCCGGGGGTATAGAAGCCTCTTAACAAAATATTTTTCAAAAGATCAATAAGTTGCAAATGTGTTATGATTACTTACAGATTCATGGTTTCAGCCAATTCACAACCATTGATAAAATCATCATCATCATCATTTCTTTTATATCGTGTTTAACATTTTTATTGAGTGTTGCATATGTCAATCATTGATTATTATTAAGAGAGCTATCACAAATTTGTTTTTATTTAAAGAGACAACTGTGCTGTTAATTTATGGTAAATTAAATGAGAATTATCTGATTGCACTTTAAGAATATTATGATAAATATCAAAATTGGCCTCTCTATAAAGATGTTTTGATTTTATTTTATCATAAAATGAGAGGGTATGTGTGTTATAGCACCAAAGGTAAATTTGAGGTGCATACTATTGTTTTTATTGTCTTTAGAATATTGACCTGCAATTTGGAATCACTCTGTAACTGAAAGGTTGACATTTATTGATAAACTTAATGGTTGATGCAAATTTTATTAAAGGTAAGAACTTGCAAAGGCAAATTTTTCAAAGGATTTGTAATGCAATATCTTCATACTTTCATTAGTGAATTGATACATTTTTGAGTTTCTAAAGTATCGATCGACCATGTCAATGCAAATAAAAAAATGTTGCTAATAAATTTCATCTGTATATTAATGAATTAGCATTATATTGTCTTTGAAGTATGTGATTTAATAATGAAACTGGATAAGAATAAGGGTGTTTGGGACTGATGGTTTACCACCAATGTTTTTTTAAGAATTGTGATGTATTTATCTACCTTTGAGTGATATTAGAAAGAGGCAAAACACATGTCTTTTTGTGTATTTTATTGCGTAATCTTCTAAATATATCTGCACATAAGCCAGCGACTAAATGCACAAGAGATATACAATGAGGATCTTGGCGAGCCCTCATTGCGAACTTTTTAATTTTTCTTCATCTAAAATTTCTATATAAATTGATAATCATCTTAGCCAAGCATTGTTTCAAAATTATTTAAGTTTTGTAGTTCTCATACATAAAAGAAAAATCGAAAATAATAATTCAATCTAGTATACTACATTATTTGAGGGCAAAGCATTAGAATGCTGGTTTATATGCCTTTCAATTATTAGTTAATATAGATAAATTCTGTTTTTAGAAATTGATTGCACTTTTAATATAGCATGACATGCAGATAGATTAGGTTTGTAGATAAGCTGCAACCTCGATTTTTTAAGCTTTTTTGGGGGCATACCTACCTGTAAGCAAGGATCTGCAACTAGTGGGGGCCCCTACCGATCATTTCAAAACCTGGGGGGAGGGAGTTACAAAATAAAGTTTAAAAACTTGTACATTTTGTTCCCGGTTTGACTTAAGACTTGAATGCAATTTGCTCAGAGTAGTTTGATTCAGCGCAAACTAGATGATTTTCCCAGTTTAGTTTTAGATTAAATCGGTTTTGCTTTATTTTAGTAACTTATTATTTTTAGGCTACAACTGTTCAATTTTGATACATTGTTGCAAGTTTTTGTAAATAAATCAGTTATTTTTTTCAATTTTAGCATTTATTGAAAATTCTGGTAAGTGGTTAAGTAGTTTGAGTTATAAAATACAATTACTGTAAACTCTTTGAAAGATTTAGTGTAAGTTTTTTGACAGAATAGACTGACAGATTTCAGTAACTTGAACATTTTAACAGCTTTTTGTTATTTTAGCAACTTTCTGACAGTTTCAATTAACAATCTGACTGTTTTGCCAACTTTTACCAGTTATATAGTAACAGATTATAATATAATATTTTGTTAGGAATCAAAGCAACCAATTTTTGACATTTAAAACTCTTACATTACTTGATTGTTTTAATTTTTACAGTTTTAGGACATATTTTTGTTCAGAATACCATTTGACAGATCTGCTATGTATTGTAAATTGTTTGACAGATAAAGTAGCTTTTTGAAATTTTTTGCTACTTTTTGACAGATAACATTTTTGAGAATTAAAATATGATTTGACTTATCAGGCAGAGGATTTGCATTTTAGTACATTGTTTTGACAATTTTAGTAACTTTTTGAAGTTTTTTTTTTGACAGGTTTATAACCACTTATCACATTTATAAAAACTATTTGACAGTTTATGTAACATTTTGACAAATGTATTTACATTTTCTGACAGTATAGAATGCAGTTTTTGATGATGTATTTGACAGTTTTAGTATTTTTTTGATAGACGGTGCAGGTTTATTAACAGTTTAGTTTGCCAACCTATTTTTACAAATAACTGTAAACTATGAGGGTCAATGAATATTTTGCGATTTGGCTCAAAAATCTTAATTCTGCCACTGAGCTTTTCAGATGAAATATCTTCGGATTCACATCATGCACGGTGTTTACAGATAATTTTAAGTTTAATTATTTAGAAAAAAATGCATTACATAAAGCCAAAAAAGTTTAGTTTTGGATTTTTGATAAGTAAAATTTTTATTCAGAAAATTAAAAACAAATAGTAGTTTGTTTAAATTTTTTGTTAACACTACATTTCAAACCAGAAAAAATACAAATCTAAATACAGTAAAGCTCCGCTAATCCGGATCAATTAAAACATGGCTTGATCCGAATTATTGAACAATCCGGATTACTGGAACAATAATAAAATAAGTAATAAAGCTTTTATTATAATGACAGTAGAACAAATTTTCAAGAAAAATTAAACCTTTTGAACCTCCATTGCGCAACTTTTGTATTATTTCTTGTTTTTCGACTAGAGTTAATATTTTGTCGTTTTGGTGCTATGTTGAAATAAAAATTTCCCTTTTTCTTTTTCGTTGGTCGGGAGATTCTCGGCATGATAGGTAGGGAAACCATGGTCGGTCCGCAGATCCGGATTAAATCGGTCCGGATTACAAGGTATATAATGTAAAAGTCACATTTTTTAATTTTGTCCGAACTACAAGGATATCCGGTTTAAAGCAATTCGGATTAGCGGAGCTTTACTGTAAGTACTCAATGACAATGACCAAGTCTAAATGAGTTAGAAAAAAACTTTCACAT
Source organism: Tachinus rufipes (assembly GCA_963932245.1). Classification (NCBI taxonomy): domain Eukaryota; kingdom Metazoa; phylum Arthropoda; class Insecta; order Coleoptera; family Staphylinidae; genus Tachinus; species Tachinus rufipes. The sequence continues at coordinate 27,628,770 of OZ010742.1, read as the reverse complement.
AAAAGTTTCTTTGATTAATAAACAATTAAAACAAAATAAAATCTTTAATTTTACAGAGTGATTTGTTAGCATGAAAATTGAAACTTTTAATATTTTTCAGTATAAGCAAACAAAGAGGAACATACTTTTCAAAAGTTATTCACATTGTTTAAATGATTATCTATTCACGTTGTTTGATTTATAAAATGAAGAAACTGTTAGAATTACTGTGAAAATTTGGGTTTTTTAGAACTTTTTCTGTCTTTTTAGTTACATATCTGTCAAACATTGGTTTATTTTTTTACTTTTCTGTCTTCTTAATAATTTTTCTGACAAATGTCGGTCTTTTAATTCCATTTCTTTCTTTTTAGTGGTTTATCTGTCAAATATTGAATTATTTAGTTACTTTCAGCAGAATCAGAAAGATTATTGGTTTATTTGGTTACTTTTCTGTCTTCTTGGTTATTTTACTCTCAAATATTGGTTTATTTGGTTACTCTTCTGTCTTTTTAGTTTTAGATTTATGGCATATCAGCCTAATGTCTTCTTAGTTATTTTTCTGTCAAATATTGGTTTTTTAGTTACTATCTGTTTTTGTAGTTATTTTTTGCCAGTCATATTTCAGAAGCAATTTTTTGGCTAATATAATTTTCCACTATCATTGCATTTTGGCTTTACTTCTTATTGTAAAAAATACTATTTTTAATGTGAGTTATAACGTTTTTAAAATGTTTTATACAAAAACTATGTACATAAGTAATTGTTTGATCTAATGAGTCACTTTATTATTATTTATCGTTTGACCTAATACCTTTTTTCGGTGTTGGACTGACTTGTTTTGTTTCTTTTTAGGTCATTTTTCCTATCTTGCTCCATTCGGTTCTTCTTCTCTTTGCTGTTTGGTGAACCTGATCACCCCAACTTTTTTTTGGTCGTCCTACTTTTTTTACTTTGTGTATTTTTTTGTTAGTTATTCTGTTACCTTCTAGCCTGTCTATATGTCTTAGCCAGAAGCATCGTAAGTAAGTGTACAAAACATAAATATGCCGCCCTTCATAGTATATGAAGTGAATACTTTAAGCCAATATGATTAAGATACATGTAATTCTTTGAAAATCACTCAGAACACTATCAGTGGAATAGCTATCTGTTAGCAAGGGGGAGCGGAAGAGATCACAAGCATACAGTGCCCTCTCGATATCTATTTCATATTTTAAAATTCCGTGAATAGAATTTGGCACTTTTTGACAGTTTATGGGACCCATAAATTGATTAATTAAAAAAAATATCATATTTTATAGCTGGATTTTGCTTATTTTTGTTATTTTAAAAAGATTTTAGTGTTTTATAACAACTTTTTAACAGTTTGTGCCGGGTTTTAGTTCTTTCTAACAATATTTTTGATATTTTAAAGCTAAAATTTGCTATTTATGAGATTTATGTATGTAATTATTACACTTTTTAAAAGTTTATGGCTGAAATTTTTGTATTTTTTTTAAATATTTAAATATTTTATGACCTGATTTTTGACTTTTGCACAGTTTATGAGTCTAAAATTGATTGTTTTCTGTCAACATTTTCACACTTTATGGACAGATTTTGCCATTTTTGACATTCTATGAATAGAAATTTGCACCTTTCAACAGTTTATGGTCGGATTTTGTTTATAATTTACATAATTTTGAAATTTTATGACCGGTTTTTTGATATTTTATGAAAGAAATTTTCAGTTTATGGCTCATCAATTGAGCCATAAACTGGTGCAATTTTTTTCGAGCTGATTTTGAAATTTTCAGACACTATTAAATTTTATAGACAGATTTTACTATTCTTATTATTGTTAAATAGAATTTTACAGTTTAAACAGTTTTATGGCTGGATTTTGGTGCTTTTTAATATTATTTTGACATTTCATAGCCAGATTTTGCAGTTTTTGAAGTTTTATTGAAAATGTTTACACAGTTTATGGTTGAGTTTTGGTGGCTTCTAACAATGTTTTCATGTTTCAAGAAGATATTGTTATTTTTGACACTTTATGAGAAGAAGTTTTTAGCAATTTATGGCCTGATTTTGGTTCTTTCTGATTTGCTATTTTTGACATTTCATAAATAGAATTTTGCACTTTTCAACAGTTTTTGTTTTTTTTGTAACACTCTTCAATAGTGATGGCCGGATTTTGTTGCTCTCTAACAATATTTTGATGTTTCAAGGTCGGATATTGCATTGGTTTATGGCCAGATTTTTGTGCTTTCTGACAATATTTAAATTTAATTTTACTATTCTTGACGTTTTATAAATAGAATTTTACACTTTCAACAGTTTTTGGCAAGATTTTCTTTTTTGCAACAATATTTTGATATTTCATAGCAGGATTTTCTTATTTTTGACATTTTACGAATAAAATATTGCATTGTTAACATTTTTTGTTGCCGGATATTGGTGCATTTTGACAATATTTCGTAGCCGGATTTTGAATATTTTGAGATATTATGAACACTTTTATACTCTTCAACAATTTATGGTTGATTTTGGTGTTTCTGATAATATTTTGATGTTTCAAAGCTGGATTTTGTTTTTTTTTTTTTTGACATTTTATAAGTAGAATTTTTTTTTTCAACCGTATTTTTTTCGGATTTTGTATATTTTGTTATTTTATAACCGGAGTTTGTTATTTTTTACTTTTTATGAGTATAGTTTTGTACTTTTCAATAGTATATGATCGAATTCAAAAAAATAAACAAAATTGTTTACGCTTTTTCCCAAAACTAATATGTTGCGGTGAGGGAGTGGCGGTTTGAAGGGAGGTAATGGGATAATTACCCCCTCTAAGAATTTTTTGCTTATCAATTTTTATTGTTGAAAATTACTGATATTTCAATTTTTCCAACGCTTTAAAACGTTTGAAAAGGTCCATTTCTATGTTGTTTATTTGTTGAACTTGTAAAATAGAAAACTAATGTATTACATAAATTTGCAAATATAATTTGAAAACGCATTTATTGTACAAAACAAATGCCGTATCTAGGGGGTGCTTGGAGTCGCAAGAATGTAGGATGTTTTAAATTTTTCAAATCTTTTCAAAAATAATTTTCATCTCAGTCCTTGTCAACACTGGCGCAGAACTTTTTTTTTTTTCAATTTTTAATTTATTTTGATTTTGTTATAAATTGTAAATTTTTAATTTTGTATTTGTTTCATTTATTCTCCCTTTTTTTGCATTTTTAATCCTTTTTTCTTTTTACTCAATAATAACAAACTCTATCTGATACACCCTCACCAAGGTACCTTTTTTACTATTTTCTAAAAATTGGTCGAGATGGGCCTACGGATTTTTGGATTTAACTACATGGAACAAAGCATGGATTTTTCAAAAAGTCAAGTCAAAAAATGTGTTTTTTTAAACCAAAAGATTCAACACTTTTTTAAATTTAGGTTTTTGATTTTGATCAGTGGAGTTCCAAAATCGTTAATTTTAGACATAGACTGCGCCACTGGTTAACATAAAACATAAAATAGATGGTGCCTAACTCTACTTTCATGGTGGATAAAAGATTCTTTCTTTTTGTTGAATACCTCAACAATAATCAATAGTACGTGAAAAAGCCATATAATCTAAATTGTAGAGCATAAAAAAGCAACAAAAAATTGTAAGGTTGCAATTGTTGTATCATGTTAGGAAATAAATGCCACTTTTGATTCATTTACATTTTTAAATGAACATGTAGAGACTGGACTATATTAGGGTTTTCACAATTGACTTGTAACCTTACAATTTCAAAAAATACTAAGATAATAAGGTGATGTTGATTTGCTTGTTTTGTTAACATGCTCAAATTAAGCTTTTTAATTTGACAAGTATAATACAAGAAACAAGAGGAAAGAAAATTTTGTCTGGCCAATAATGGAAATGTTTAGCGTACTCATAAAAGTAATGATAAAAATATATAACTTTCAAATTCTGCAGGTACAGAATGTAAAAACTTTTTACTGTTCTTTTATATTGTTATTTCAAAAGTCTTCTAAATATAGCAGTAAACATTTGTTATGATCTAGAACATGCATCATGGTTCTTCTAGTTTGTAATAATAATACTTATTGCTTAGTTCTTCATTAACAATTAAGTTCATTGTAATTTCATTGAATAACAAACTTTATCAATTTTAACGATTAATAATTGGTACAAGATATTGTTTTGGGAGGAATAATTTTGAATTTATTCATATAAAGCTTACAGAGTTTTCTATTCAGATATAGCCTTGGGCTGACGTAATTTTGAACTACTACTAATTACTACTTTTAGATCAACATGATGGAGGACAGCTATTACCGAAATCTTCAATATAATGATTATGACCTGGAACCACATATACCTGATGTAACATATTTGGAAATGCAGTACTCAAAAAAATTAATATTGAATAATGGTCAACGAATTTTTGGTCCAATACCAGGTAGTTATGAAGACTTATGTCTTCGACCACCAAGGGGATGTGAGATATTTGTAGGACACATTTCATACAAAGTATATGAAGACGTGCTCTTTCCCTTATTTTCCAAAGCTGGAAAAATATATGAAATGCGATTGATGATGCAATTCTCTGGTTTTTCTAGAGGCTTTTGCTTTGTTATATATAATGATCCAGAAGCAGTTAACATTGCTATTAAAGAGTTTCATGGATATAAAATCGATGGGGAATCTATATGTGTATATAAGTCTTTAGATAATTGTAGGTTGTATATAAGCGGTATACCTGAACATCTTAAAAAAGATGATATATTAAGAGAACTTGGAAAGGTATTTAAAGGTGTTAAAAATATCTTTATCAAACACTACGATGATGGCACTAATATGGGATATGCATTTGTTGATTTTGAAACACACAGAAAAGCTGCACAAGCACGAAGACAAATGTGGCCTGATAAATTATTCCTATGGAATCGCTCTTTGCATATTGAATGGGCTCGTCCGAATAAACCAAAATATCTTCGCGAAGTAATTACTATGAAAATTTAATGAATTATTATATTAAACTGTTTTTTTTAGCAAATGAAATTAATTATTTTGGGATTGCCATCAGAGCAAAATAGGATTCAATTTACAGAGTTTATTGGTAGTAAAGTAACATTGGAGACAATAACAAATACATTTAAAACTGAAGGACATACATTTGGTTATATTGAATTTTCAACTATGAAATATGCCTCAAAGGCATTGGATCTATTGAATGGTAAGATAAATGTATTTATAGTGATAAATTATAAAAATTGTTATTTCTAGGTACAACTTGTCAGGGTAAATGTATTTCTGCTCAAAAAGTGCAAGTGAAGTAAGTCTTATTAATTATAATAGTTTTCATTATTAAATTTTATTTTATTTTATGCTTTGACAGTTAATAAAATTGATAATAGATGTGCTAATTATAAGTCATTTGAAAAAAGTATGAAATTTGCCAACTGGTACTGATTCATCAGTATTATAATCAATGTGATGCTTTTGCGTTGTAAAGTAATTAACAAAAACAGTATATTTATGATAAATGAATGAAAACAACTTTTTTCAATGTTATGGATTGGATTGATTCTGTTTTTTTTTTTATAAAGTTTATTTTGATTGCAAAGAAAATACTTTAAAACTATTTGGAAAAAATATATTGTTAAAAAGGCAATTTTTAAATGTAACTTATTCTATTTAATTACTTTTATTAGGGCATTTTGTTGTAGAATGATTATCTAATGATATCTAAAACTAGCTATTGAGCTGAATTTTTACATATTTTATTTTTGTATAAATATGAAATGGACATGTTATTATGAAGAGTTGCATGCAGACATCTATATGAGATGTGTATTGTTCTTTTATTAATTGAATTTAGCATGGGAATAATATGATTCTAATCTTTTATTTAATGTGGTTTTTTCGATATAAATATATTTTATCTGTCAGGGGTTATATAAAAATGCAGTTGTGACATCTAAGATAGTTTCATCACAAAGTTGATTAGTGCTGATACAATTTAATTCTTTATAATATTTAACTAATCTGAAGTTTTGTACCATAATTAGCATTATCATACATAGTTATTAGATAGAATAAGCTTCTCATTAAATTTTATTAATATCTAGTACTATTGACATTGATTTGATTAATGATTAGTGGAGTGATATAAATAAATTTAAAAACTTGAACACGGAAGCATAATATAATTTCTCTCAAAAGAAGACAATAATTGAAAGAATATTTATGAGAGAGTAGTGGTAGAGTGTTAAGTAAATAAACTTTATTTCAAATAAAATTATTTTGCAAGCACTTAAATAGTCAAGGAAATCCTTAGGTGGTGACTCAAAATGTGGAAGCACAAACAAAAGATCTTAATTCATAATGGAAGAACTTGTTGTTGAGTGAATGTATTGATTATTGATGGAGACAAAAAAAAATAGTATTTTCAATCACATCCACTGTGCGAATACTTACATATTATTGGTTCATTTTGCCTATTTTTCAAAAATATTTAAAAATTGAATAAACAAGTATTTTAGTATCCTTTGGTAAACTCACATTTCGAAAACGTATTTTAATATAATAAAGTAAGAAATTTTTACTCTATTTTATATTTTTCAAGTTACTTACATCAATGTGATTAATTAGTTTAGCAAGATCTTTTATTCTTTTAGCCAATCACGGACATATGATTCTCTGAATAATGTAAGCTATAAGGGATTTATGCAATGTTGGTAAACAAACAATTTTTACAATATGTACTATTGATTAGTACTATCTAAAGAAAAATATGTTCTAATTAATGAACATATTGACATGCTCAATATTTCTAAAATATTAATATTTCTGTGATCAAAATATTTTTAGTACAACAAAAGAAACTGCCAATGAAGATTTTCCAAATGAAATGGCCGATGAAGATTTTCCAAATGAAATGGCCTATGAAGATTTTCCAAATGAAATGGCCAATGATGATTTTCCAAATGAAATGGCAGATGAAGGTTTTTCTATCGAAAACTACATTCAAGTGGAAAATGATTCCTCAGATGATGATGAACCTGAATGGTGGAGTAGTATTCCAGTTGAATGTCCTTTAGGAAAAACAAAAGTTGATGAACCTCAGTCTTCTGAAAACGCTCTTGAAAAAAATTATCTAAAATCGAAAGGATTTTCAAATTTGACCTGTTCTACAAGTTTGCCTAAACCTGAAAACAATGGAAATATTCATTCATACTTCTATGAGGTAATTATTACTAATTAAATTGTGATTAAATAAACATAGTTTATTATTTATTTTTAGGAAAAGAATATTACCATTCCAACTTCTCGCTGCCATCTTGTTTATCCTCATAGCTTAATTGATCCGTGCTTGGGAGAACTGGGATATAATGATCTTATTAGCAGGTTGGTGTATTTGGTGAATAAGGAGGATGAAGATGATATCGATCATTTATTGAATACTGAAATTCACGAAGTAGGAAGGAGTAGTTTGCAAAATTAATTTATTAATAATTAATGATGCCATAAAGTATTTCTGAGATTTATTTTTTAATTTAATGTATAAAACTGTTACTATGTTTATTATTATTATTCAGACAATTGTCTTTTTGGTATGGATGATTGCTTTGCCAGGTGGTGCATGTTATTTTTAAAGTCTTTTAATTTTATAATCCACATTAGTAGTTCTATTATTAAAACAAACTCATAAATATTACTGAATTTTATTAGATAATTTTTCATTTCAAGTTTTGTATCTTATTACAAGTCTAAAGATATTTTGTATTCCTTTATACATTATCTTGTTTATACATAATTCATTTTACTAACATATTTTGGCAATACATTTCTATAATTTATTATTTGTTTTATAGAATTAAATTTAAATTTTTGGTTAAAGTGTTTAAAAAATGTATGATTGTTTTGTATATTTGTATAAGTCAAAAATTATTTTGTATTTATACATTATTTTAGTTTATACAGAAAAATGTATTCTTGTATTGTATCTTTGTAAGTAAAGGTTATTTTGTACTTTATACATTATCTTATTTATACAGAATTCATTCTACTAACATGTCTTGTCATTTCTATAATTTATTATTCGTTTTATAGAGTAAAATTTTAATTTTTGCTCTCATTTTTAATATGTAATATTTTGTAACATTTTTCGGGTTGTTTCTTCTTTTCTTTCCAGTGTGATGAGCTGCAAAATTACTGTAATTTTAACTTTTTGTTGTTATTTCTGTTATGTAGGCTTTCATGTACGTACATAGTTTCTGCATCTCTAACCGTAACTCTAATAGGATGTTACTTTAAAGTAGTTTCCTTTCAACTATATTTCAATTTAAATCGGTTATTCAAGACCCCATTAGCTACGTTTCTTCAGACATATTCTCTCTTATCATCTTATTTTTGCTAGTGTTGGCCTCAAAACTGTGTCTTCCGGAGCCCTGCATTTACTTTCTTGCCAGTGGTGCTCATGACTAGTTCTCGACTAGATAAAATTTAAAAAAAAACGAGCTAAATAATAAGAATTGTTGTTTATGATTTTTTTTATAATTTTGTTACCTAACTTTTTTATAATATGGAAACAAGCATTTTCAATTTTGGGCACAATCGCATCTTTAGCTTGTCTAGTTTCTATTTGATATTAATAAAAATTAAAATAACTTAATCGGAATTACACGACTAGATAAACGTAGTCTATACTTATAAGGTCTGTTCCAACATACGATTTGGACAGTTTGCAAACCGTTCAAACTATGCACACAAACAAATTACTGTGTATAAAAGATTGCCTAAGGTTGACAAATATTTGTTTGTGTGCACAGTTTGAACGGTTTGCGAACCGTCCAAATCGTATGTTGGAACAGACCTATAGTGTGCGTCTGTCTCAGTTTAAATTTTTGAGTGAACTTTTTTGTGATCTCAAAATAGTTTTGTGACTTTTCATCGCGCACCATGGCTTTGCTAAGCTGATTGTTCACTTTCTTGTTTGAACATAACTGCACATTCTTGGTGCTGGTGGTGGTGTTCTGCTTCCCAGCCCAGTCACAACATCTAAATAAATCAAAAGTCCAATTTTTTTTATGTTGTGTGGAGGAGCTTAAACTCAAATTATTGACCAAGATTTCCTATGAGCTTTCTACCTATCATTTTTTATCAAGATATTGAACAAAAAAATAATATCTTTTAACGTTTTAAGCAAATAACACAAATCTCTTATGAAAATGAACAATTGTTTCATTTAAAAAAAATTGAAGAAGTTTACTTGGCCAAGAAGAATACTGTTCACACTTTTTTAGCTGCAAGCGTGAAGAACAGACGTAAGGAACATCAGCGTATGTTAAAACTGTCAATTCATTCACATTGCCTGCTAAAAATATTGTAATGAAAGACTAGCGTCGTTTTCATCAATCCAAAGTGAATCTGAGTCTGAACTGTTTTTGATTTCAAAATTAAATGTTTGTTTTGTAGTAAAATAAATACAGATCAATTTAAGTTGCCGATAGGCAGACGAAAAGTAATTTATTCAGTATCGTAAAAATCAAGTAAAGATAGTATTGCGGCTCAATAATTTTGTTCTTTCAATTTTGAAGAATATTTAATATCTACTTGATTTCGTCATCGCATAAGCTCGGTACTACTAAAAATGCAATTTGCGTGTGCATACATTACCTGCTAAGAGAACTAAGAAGGATGACTTACCAAAAACAGAGTAGACACTATGAAAAAAATTTACTCTTTTATAAAGGCCAATTCCGACGAGTGTCAATCAATGATTTGATTGAACATATAAAAGGAGAAGGTGTTCCTGATATCAAAACCGCAAATTTGCAAAGTTGCAGCAACTGTCCGCAAGAACATCAGAACAGCCCCCAACAAAAATTACACATCTGATGAATTCATGAATTGTAAGAGGAAATGTACATCGATATCATACGCAATATCAATAGCTGTACGTCTTCGTTTGCTTCTTTGCCTGCTGTAGATAAATTTTCTGTATGAAAAATTCGGCTCAAAAAACCTTATCAAGATTTTATTGACCATGGAGTTCAGTGCTAATATAACTTTTTTTTTTAAATTGTGTGTACATCAAGATTAATTTAATATTTTGGAAATTTGTTCTCTAAATTTGTATTTAACAATGCAGACTTTAATAATAACACCATCGACGGTCATGGAATAATTCACGCAATAGAAGGAAACATTGCGTAACTCGGAACATCTCTATCAAACGTGAAACTATAATTCCTCGTCAAAACTAAATTGGCCTCAGAAGCACCCTTTCACGGGAAACATAAATCAGCAAAATATCAACATTTTTCACAATTTTCACGCTACATTGTAACCCAACATTCAATTTAAAGAACGTAAGGCTTGGAGAATTCTATCTATTGATGTATTGATGTCGTTTATGGGAAAAATCGGTATGACCATGTCTTTTTTTGTTCAATATCTCGACAACATTCAAAAACTCATATAACCTAAATTATATGGTTGCAACTTTTGTATATCGTTGGAAAACCAAGATATCGCAATTTTTTTTTTAATTTTGGCTCATAATTTGAAGTTAAACTTTTTTAAGCTTGCTACACAATATAAAAAGATTGGGATCTTTAAATAATTTGCATTTTCAAAGTAACAAGACTTTTTTAGTTGATGTTCCAATAGGTCGTTTACTTTTTGTTGTACGTCTTTTGTTTTGAGTCATTAGTCATTCAGTTGCCCTTTCGGCCTTCATCTATGCGTATTGTATTTAAAGTTTTGGGCTGACTTTTGTATTTTTCTGGTGGAGATCAAAGTATACAACGATCCTTCTACCAGAAAGGTTTTAGTTTAGCTGCGAAGTATCATACTTTACTTCCTTTTTTGGTGTGTAGAGGCTTGCGGAATAGTTTTGTCCTTGACATTAGTATAGAGATGATTTTATACTATACATACCAATATTTGTATCTAGTTTGTCATGTGTGGATCTCTCAAATGTTTGTATGTTGGCATGGCTTTTTTTAATTCGTCCTGAATAGTCTAATATATGATAGTGTTCATTTGACCATAATTACATTTAATATGAGAATGTGGGTGTACCAGATACTAGGCCTCCTCAGTATCTACAGCGCTTTCATTCTCTCAATTTACGGGTGCGATATATTTGTGTTTTCAAGTACATATTCAAAGGCAGCTTGTGAGATTGTAACACAAGTGTAAGCCTTAAATTATTGGCCCTTGCAATTGAAAAAAAAAGATGTTCTTATTGTTTTCTAAGATGAAAGTATTAAAATCGCTTCGTACAACTCTTTCCTATGACTAGATTAGTCAGGCGGCTTTTGCGTTTGTAACGCGTTTTGTTGGAAGAAATGTAGTTGGAGTATTATTAGTAGTTTATCCATACGAATTCATTTGACTTACTTTTTTAATTTTGGGTTTTGTATGATTTATGTAGATTACCGATTTTAATTCAAATTTATTTAATTGGTTTATTGTTAAACTGTTCCCATTGGAAAAGGTTTGTAATTATTTTATTATTATTTATATTATTATTATCACATCTTTTTCTCCCAACTTCTGTTGCAAGATATAATACATAGCTCATCGTTTTGGTCACGAGACGAGCGTAGAAATAGTTTGCCCTAAACTTCTATTTCTACAAATTTTACGTTTTCTTTGCATGTATTGTACGATGCCCAACTCTAAGGTTGCTTGATGTAATGACGGCTTATTTTTCCGGTTAGGGCTAACCAAAACGAGAACAGTTATTGTTACTGTTTATACTGTTTTTTTAGTGATAAGTAGTTTGTTCTATTTTATGTCAAATATTGGTGCCAAGCAGTTCAAATAAGGCAAGGAATCCATGATGACCTAAAGAGTATAAGTCTTCTGAAGGTACGAACTGGCAAAATTATCAACAATGATGAAGATTTAGTGAAAAATAGGAATATCGGAAATAAAAGTTTTTAAAATTCTACATACAGGTTTGGGAATAAGCAAAGTGTTGATGAAACTGTTCAGTCTTAAACAAAAATTGTATAGACGACAAATTTCCGAGAAGAATTTGACTGCTATATAGATTCTATAGAATTGTAACTGCGGATTAGAACCCAGGTCTGGAATCAATCCACAAAACAAGAAATAAGGAATGGGTTCATAAGAAAGCAAACAAGCAATAATTGAGAGTATGCCAAAAGAACTACAATAACGGGGACTGTCTTCTTCTTTTCAACCTTTATCAATTTACTTTTGTAAGTGCTACCAATTTCTTTTTGCTGACTAGACAATACTTTTTCAGTGGTCTGCCGAGACTCAGTTTTGATATTGTAGTCCAGGAGCTAGTAACAAAAAAGTGCAAGAGTTTTAGAGTCTTATATTTTCAGAACAGGGACACCTGGCGATGGCACGCTATGAAAGGTGTAATTTTAATTAGTACCCAAAAATTGTTTTGGAAAAATTGAAAATTCATCGGCAGATAGTCGATGCATTACAAAACCTTAATCAAGTAGTCAGACAGTAATAATGGAACGCACGGCGTCAGTACAGCTGCGTACATGCTACAAAAACTAACTCAATGTAAATGATTTGGAAAAGCTCTGCACTATATTTTTGCTTACGCAGTTTGGTATTGGATTTGTTGTTTCAAACCTAACCTAACCGACACCAAAGGTAGTTTTGGACTATCAGGATTGTGCGCAGTTAAGTTCGCGTTCCAAGCATACACAAACCATGACTCTGACTTGAAGTAGACGACCCAAAATCTTGTATTATAAATCCGGAACCACCAGATTTATTTATCTATTATAATTTTAATTTAATAGTAATAACAGTAGTTTATTTGTCGGAAACTCAGCTATAACTTTAGTAAAAAAATAAATAAATGTGGTCTCATTAAAAAATACTTTTTTATAGATGATTAACCGGTTGTTAATTATTTATTTGTTAGCATAAACCTAGTAATACAATAATGTGATACATTACTTCAAAAATAATTATTAGTTGCAACCAGTTTGCAAACTGCCGACTGATGTCGCTTAGAACAAACCTACTGTATCCTAGATAGATATATATTTTTTAACGTTTTCTAATATTACTCCGATCACTTGGTCGCTGCACATCACCTTTTTCTTAATGTTAATTTGGAGTCCGATCTTTTTTTGATTATCAAACAAGAAATCAAATTATCCTGTTTGATAATCAAAATTATGTTGTCCGCAAACGCAAGTATTTTAGCATCATCCCATCCACGTTTACTTCCACCTGGTTGAGTTTTTTTTTAATCTATAAAGATTGAATAATGTTGGAAATATGAGGATACATCTTACTTCTGTGCCTACAAAGACACAGTTGAGAATTTAAACAATTTTGCCACTCTGAGCGAGGTACCTCTAAAACGCTTGCCACGCATTTTATTTTTGATATGTTGAAATTGGAAGAAGTCATTGGGCAATAAATCAGGCAATTATAGGATGTTGTTACTGGTCAAAAACTCTAAGGTTTGTCGTGCTATGTGAGCGCTTGCATTGTCATGATGAACAATGATTTGCCGGTTTATGTTGTTCCTTCTGATTTCAGAGTTTAACTTCCGGCAAACAAATTAAAGTATACCAGTCAGCATTAACTGTCCTTCGATCCTCAAATGCAACAGTTGCAACATGACCCGTTTTTACGAAAAAAACAAGTAATCATTCTTTTCAAAACGCTTCGTGAACGCACCACTTTTGTGGGTTTAGGTTAATTTTGAAACAGTCGATTGCTGTTTAGCTTTAGGCTCCTATAAATATATCTAAGATTTGTCACCTGTTACGATGTTATATACCAAATTTGAACGACCCCCTTCAAATTTCTTTAAGAGCGGGCCTCTGGAACCTCCCATCGCACAAAATAGGATAATAGTTCATCGTAATTCCGTTGAAGTGCTAGTAGTAGCAAACGTAATATTTAACAGAATCTTCTGTCAATAGATGTCAGAAATGTCATTTCATTTTTATTATTTTGCTAGAAGGTTGAAGACGGCAAGCCAAATTTACACATTACAAAAGATAATAATTTTGTTGGTATGTATGAGGTTTGCACGGCAATAGAAAGATGAATGAATCGTTTTTCACCGGTTACTCCGTGTACCCCACTTCCTCTAGAAAAGCGATAAAATGCATATGCTAGAAATAAATACATTGCCACTATGTATTATATATTTCGGATAATATACTTAATATTTTTTCAGTGGTTTTTCTTTTATGTTTTGTTCAGTATTGTTTATTCTAATAATATATGTATATAAGAAATAAAATAAAACTATTTTTTATATTACATATTTCTGTAAAATTTTATTTATTAGTTTAATTATAATTAATAAAGTTTATATTATTATAATATATTTAAAGAATTTAAAAATATTAATTCATCTACAAATGTATCTGTTGCCCTGATTGTTGTATTTCTGACAAAAAATGCATTTTATTTCTGTACACTGTATCATTTTCTTAGTTTTTACCCGTCAACCGGCGCATTAAAAATATTTATGTTATCTGTGGTAGTTACAAATCCTTATTGTGATATTTGATATACACGCGTGTACACGTTTTTTTGTTCTCAAGCAAAACTAATTTTATTGCAATTTATGTTTTTTTATACAACCTTGTTTTGAAATTGTCATACGAATTTGGATTACGATTACTATTGATACTATTAAACTACAACGAATTTGAATTTTGGAATACTGTTGTGGATTAGATTTGGATTTTGAATTGTGCGAGAAGATTTGTATTGGTTACTACTTTTTTAGACCTATAAAAAATATCTAAGAAAAAAGAAAAATGTAGAATAGAAAATAAGAGAATTAGAGGAAATAATCAAGGAAACGGTAGTTAAAAAAAACATAGAAGATAAAAAAAAAATGAAAAAATGAAAACAAATGGTGAAACAGCAAATGTACTCAAAAAAACTCGAAAGATGTCAAGGCACTGGAGAAACACCAAAAGCACAAAAGAAGAATATTTAATAAAAGAACCGAAGGCATACAAAAATCAGTGAAAAAAGCTAAAAGTGAGTTTATAAAAAAAAAGAACTAGAACTAAAAAAGTAAAAACAGAAACAGAAGCATAGAAATACATAAATTAAAAAATTTGAAAAAGGAAGATATTTAAGTAATACCATGGAAACATGGAATTTATGTTTTATACACAAGAGTGAAAGCAAAAATCTAGTAAATAACTACATAGTAAGACTGCGGTATACAAAATCAAAACTATGATATTAGAAAAAAAGTTGAATAAAGAACTGGGTATGAATGAAATACTTCCAGGCGGGCAAACCGGCTTCAAGAAAGGAAATCATACCATACCATAAATAACGTATATATTTTGCACCATATGATCAAAAAAAAAAAAACAGAAAAAGGAAAAAAGTATATGCGTTATTGTTGGACCTAAAAGTGGTATTTGATAGAGGGGATAGAAAGAAACTGTAGAAGTTTATGGGATAGAAAGGAATTAACAAGCACCTGGTAAAAAGAATGGAAGAAATGTATGAGGAGACAGCAAACAGAGTGTGGGTTAACAAAAAAATGCTTATTGAGTCCCACTTTGTTTGCGACTTACATAACAGATGTAGAAAAAAAAACTGATGTTGGCTGAAAGAGAGCGGATAGTAATTGGTAGAAAAAAGTGGTCGCTAGCGTATGCCGACGACATGGTAATAGTTGCAAAAAAAGCAAAGGAAATGAAAGAAATAATGAAAAGTTTGGAATAGTTTATTTTTCTAAAATAACTTAAAAAAGTAAAAATTAATGTAGAAAAATAAAAAAATATGGTCTTCAGAAAGAAGGTGGAAAGAAAAAAGCGGAGGACTGAAATGAAATGAGCAAAGTAAAATCTTTTAAATATTTGGGATATGTATTTTGCACAAACAACAGCGAATGTGAGCACATTAAAAAAATTGATCAAAAAGGAAATAAAGCAGTAGAAAAATTTGATTGTATAAAAATAAAAAGACTTATGTTTGACAGTTTAGTTAAGAGTATGATATTGTTTGAGTCAAAATATAGAAATGAAAGGAACAAGAAAAATAAAAACAATACATGTAAAACATTGGAGATGGGGTTTAGAGAAACTCTAGCGCATATTGTGCTAAAGAAAGTCAAAAAAGATAAGTTATGAGTAGAAACAGGAAAAATAGTAATAAAGTACGAGGTAAGAATGAGACAAAGACACGAATGTAAAATCTTACAAACTGGGAGAGAGAAATGGCACAACATTTTGGAAAGAAGTAGAGCAAAAAAGGAAAATACGAGTGAAAGTGTCTAAATACAACGCAAAGGCACAAAATACTTTTTTGGATTGAATTTTATTATAATTCAACAACGCATTTGACTTTAGGCTACTCTTTTCGATTTCAAACATAATTAACGCAAACTTATTATGAGAAAAACCAAGAAACATACCGGTAAGCGTTCCAAACCTCTTAAAATAATAAAAAAATCTAAAGCTGGTATACAAAGAAAAAATAAGCAGATGCAGTTAAAACATGGATGGTAATCTGATTTACAATCTACATCGCAACAAGTGTCTGATTCAAAATGGTTTATTAGGCATTGATGTTATTTGCTACCAATACATTTCAATACCGTCAGTACCTATTCTGTATATTTGAACTAAATCAATACGCGCAATTTTACATAACATCAATTTAAGTGACTTGACTGAATATAATTTAAAAGTTAAAACGGAAAGATTTTTATGAATATCTTAAAAATGGTTTATTAAGAAATGATGTTATTTGGTACTAATACACTTCAGTATCTTTAGTACTTATTCTGTAAATTTGAACCTAATCGATACGCGAAATTTTACATAACCTCAATTTAAGTGATTGACTGAAGATGTTTTGAAAGTTAAAACGAAAAGATTTTTATAAATACCTTCAAAATAGTTTATTTGGCATTGATGTTATTTGGTACCAATACACTTCAATACCGTCAGTACTAATTCTGTAAACTTGAACTAAATTGATACACGCAGTTTTACATAACCTCAATTATATAACTTGACTGAAGATAATTTAAAAGTTAAAACGGAAAGATTTTTATGAATAACTTACAGATGGTTTATTAGGCAATGATATTATTTGATACCAATACATTTTAGTATCTTTAGTGCTTATTCTATAAATTTAAACCAAATCGATACGCGCAATTTTACATAACTTCAATTTAAGTGATTGACTGAAGATGTTTTAAAAGTTAAAAGGGAAAGATTTTTATAAATAACTTCAAAATGGTTTATTAGGCATTGATGTTATTTGGTACCAATATACTTTAATACCGTCAGTACCTATTCTGTAAATTTGAACTAAATCAATACACGCAATTTTCCATAACCTCAATTTAAGTGTCAAGTCACTTAAATTGAGGTTATGTACCAATGTTACCAATACATTTCAGTATCTTTAGTGCTTATTCTATAAATTTAAACCAAATCGATACGCGCAATTTTACATAACCTCAATTTAAGTGATTGACTGAAGAGGTTTTAAAAGTTAAAAGGGAAAGATTTTTATGAATAACTTCAAAATGGTTTATTAGACATTGATGTTATTTGGTACCAATACATTTCAATACCGTCAGTACCTATTCTGTAAATTTGAACTAAATCGATACGCGCAATTTTCCATAAACTCATTTTAAGTGACTTGACTGAAGATGTTTTAAAAGTTAAAACGGAAAGATTTTTATCAATAACTTTAAAATGGTTTATTGGGCATTGATGTTATTTGCTACCAATACATTTCAATACCGTCAGTACCTATTTTATAAATTTGAACCAAATCGATACGCGCAATTTTACATAACTTCAATTTAAATAACTTGACTTAAGAAGTTCTAAGAGTTTTAACAGTAAAATTATTATTAATAACTTTGAAACGGTATATTAGAAATGGATGTTAATTTGTACAAACATACTTTAGTACCGTTAGTACTTGTGTAAATACGAACTAAATTCATACGCTTATTTTGACATAACCCTAATTTAAATATTTTGACTTAAGAAGTTTTGAGAGCTTTAAGAGCATACCGACCGCTACCTTAATTTGTAGTATTTTAACAAAAACGGCAACTTGGGCTTCATCGCTGCTTCTACAAATAATTTGATAATCAATTTATTTTTTTACCAGTACATTTAGAAAGGATTAAACTATGAAATGTCGAAGTCTTTTTTGTGAAATTATATTTGTAAATGGCAAAAAAATGCATTCAAAAATACAGAAAAACGCATTTATTTCTATATCTGATGGGTTTTTTCGGTTATTTCCTAACTATTATTTGACAAAAAGGCTTCGACATATCATATCGTAAACCGGGTAAGCCTCTAAGCCAATCAGAGCATTATTTTCCAGTTGCCATAACAACTACTACTGCAGTCTTAACGCGAACAAACTATAGGCTTTAATGGGAACTTTTTTTTATAATTATCCAACTAATCCCATCCTTTATTTTCCGACACATGTTTTGAAATACCCTGCATATATATAGTAAATGTAATGAAGGAAGTGATACCGAGACGTGGTACAGTGGATCATCTATTTTTGAAAACACAAAAAATAATAAAATTGTTGTACGGCTAATTACATCAACGTTCTACCAAATCTTACAAATTTCAATTCACAAACGTCAATTATATATTTATATATATATATATTATACATAACTTAACAATTTGACAATCTGTCAGATATAATTTCATTATATCAAGAATAAAAAAAAAAAATTCTTTGCAAATTATTAAATTCGATCATGCTTAAAAATAATAATGCAATTTCAAAATATCGATTTTTTCAAATCCATTTT
This sequence comes from Tachinus rufipes, assembly GCA_963932245.1. Classification (NCBI taxonomy): domain Eukaryota; kingdom Metazoa; phylum Arthropoda; class Insecta; order Coleoptera; family Staphylinidae; genus Tachinus; species Tachinus rufipes. The sequence goes on along the minus strand of OZ010742.1, from coordinate 27,609,964 downwards.
ATAAGTTAAATAATTAAAAATGAATAACTTTTATGACCATAAATAACTTCAGTTAAATATTTAATGAAAAATTGCTATTTTTTTCTGAACTTATGCTCACATTCATAAACATTTTTGTGACGATTCGTTTTAAATCATATTTTTTATTCATCATTTATCGATTTAATTTAAATTAATTATAAATAAGAGCAAAATCTATTATCAAATGTCGTAATTGATAACTAGCACAGAGACACAATCTAAGATTGATTTTGATCTATAATATTTAACTATATTATTCTCCCCTGATTTCACACCTTTTTATTTATATTGAATAATTTCTACATCTAAAAATAGACATTGTTTAGATTTTTATGTAAACTAATAAATTAAATATGTAGTTAGATTTATCGGCCCGACAGAATAGGATAAACGAACGGATAAGAAGATTGTTTGCACGACATCAAATTTTAAATAACGTTCATAAAATTATTATACCACAAAAAAATACTGCTAAATTAATAATTAAAATAATATCCTAATTAATAATTAAAATAATAGTCTACATTATTTTATTTATTAATTTGCTACAGATTAATTTGCAAAAGCAGTTATTTTTTATATATCTGATTTTGTTTTTGCATAACAATATTACATTGATTTGTCGCTAAATTAAATGTTTTCTTAAATTTAAAATAATATGTTTTACTTTTGTTTACAGAGATTTACGTTACTAGCAAAGCATTTATAGCCAAGCTGGTATCTATTAGCAAGGTTGTAAATGCAACTAAAAGCTGTCTCGTATAATATAATATACATTTTTCTATGTTAAATATTTAATTATTTTGAAAGAGTTTATTTATATTGAAATAATTTATTAAAAAAAAAATAAAAAAATCTGCAGTAAATTAAATAAACGTACATAAAACTGACAAAACAGGTCTGGATTTATTATTTTATTTATATATTATCATCCGGTCATAATTTAGCGTTACAACAGGCACGCGTCAATTCGACAAATCTTTTTATCAGTTAAAACAAGAACATAACATACCAAATATCAAGGTGGCCAATGTAAGAATTGTAGGAACGCTGGGTTTTATTGGCAAGTTGCAACCCTAATGTTTTGTCTGCTTTCGATAATTTGCTCAGCGCTATTATTGACGAACTAATAATATTATCGCAAACTGTAATATTACAATGAGTCTAAGATTAATGGAATGTTATTCGGACGCCTATATTTCTATATTTTTCTGAACTACTAATACACACTATTAGGCTACAGTATATCATGCAACTTTTACCATGCGTGTATATTGATTATAACTACAAATACCTTTAGTTGTACATTGAAAATAATGTTTTATTTCGATTTTATTAGTATACGTTACATTATAGGTTATCATACATTATGCTATAATAAACAAATATTTTTAAATGAAAAGTTATGCATCACCTCGGCAGAACCAATTACAACATAGTGTACAAACGTGAAATATTATAATACAGTAGAATTTAAAATTTGTGGGAAAGAAAATGATGTTATTTTACCGCCGCGTTCTACGTGGCGACATCTGTAGGATTAGTTTCATGAAGTCCCGCTCTTAACATTTCCTTGCACCACTTGACACGTGCCTGTTTTTGTTCTTCTTTCAAATTGTGCAAGATCCAACGACTGCAAAGCTTCCTGACATGCAAATGATTGTGCAAAATCGTATGTATTTTTTTCGCTGCAATATCCAAGGATGCATTTATCTCACTATAGGTCACATGCCGATCTGACAAAATCATTTCACGCCCTGCAGCAATATTTTTCGCGACAACAAAGGTCGATCTTTGCAAAGATCGTCATCAAAAGTTAGTCTTCCACGCTTGAATTTTGCGAACCATTTGTAAACCATAGTTTTAGATGGTGCTTCGTCCCCAAATAACAAACTAAGTTTTTCCACACATTGCTGCGGTGTTAAACCGTATCAAAAATCATAAAAAATCGTCACTCAGAAGTCACGATTCGAAATTTCCATTTTTCACACAATTATTACTCTCGTTAAATTTTGTTGAAACAAAACCGAGCAGTTTGAAATCGAATTGTCAACTGAATTATAGGTGAAAAACGACACATTTTACGAATATGACAATCGCAGAACGCTGGCAATACAGGCAGTACTTGATTTCGCAAACTTTAGCAGTCCCTTCGTATTAGCATTCATCCTGCCAATTATCAATTAATTTGAATAAAAAACTTAAAATATTAATAAATATTAAAAGTAAATTAATGAAGAAAATTAAGCCCTGAATTTCGATAAGAAAACGTTTCGGGACACACGTTTTTAAGATTTTGTTTGTTTATTTTTTACCAATGAATCTATATTTAATTTTGTTTGCAATATTAAAGAATCACCCTGTATAACATAAATATAATATCCATAAAATGAAACTTATTAAAAAAACCTGCGTATTTTTTGAATGATTTAAAAATAAAGTCTAATTTCAAAATAACCTGTCCAACTGGTTGTTATGATTAGATACAATAAACATCACTATAATAACATAAAATAACAGACCGTGTGTAATTACTGCTTATGTATTCCGTAGGTTAATACAATTAGTGTTATTAATACCAGCTTGTTCTATTGTAGTATTACGCCGGATCACATCAACAATCATTTATACATCGAGTATAATGGGATATAGCTCAGTTCCATTATAGTTAGTTTATGTAAAACTACATGCGACCTAGTTAAATTACTCATGACATAATGTTTTGTAAATACAATTGCAACCGCGATAAGAGCTTATTTGTGATAATATATTGCAGTTAAATGAAAAATGTAATGGAAATACCTTCCATTACATTTTGATAAACTGATTGTTTTTAAATGTTTGTTTTCATTGATTGGATTCTAGTTAGTCAAGTAAGTTAAGGAGCTAAGTTTTAAGATTAATATTGTTAGGTAACCTATATTATCCAAAAAAGCATTGCAATATTTGTTTAAAAATGCATGTAGTTTATTAAAAAATATTTATTACAATATATAGTAAATTTATTGCACATTTCTATCGATTAATGTTGCTATTGAATGTTTTTGAATTATTTATTTAATATAATATAAACGATGGAATACAATGATTTCTTATCGAGAAAGTGGTTTATTGTTCTATTAGTAATTAAAAAATCTGTATTAAACAAAATTTAAAAAATGACAGATAATGTCAATAATAAAATTTTAGGTATAAAACCTTTCTCTAAAGCAATTTTCTTTTTGTTTTAATTATTTTAAACATATCCATTTTGAAAAAATTAAGATAACATTATAGCAATATTATCCTAAACAGTAGAAATTGTAATTTTTTTATTAAAAGCTTTAATCAGAATTTTATCAAATATTGATTTATAAACAATATTTCAATCTATAATTTAGACATCTTAGGTAATAATTCATTTTTTTAATAAATGTTAAAGTGATTTTGTTATATATAAAACTTTCTCAATCTGAAAATGTTAAATTAGAGTTTAGTACCCGGCGAATCCACCATTATTTTTTTTCAAAATGTTACATTTAAATTTATTTAATGTCTTAACAACATAAATTACTTGCTGAAATTATCATATAAGTGTTTTTTCATTACTTTGAACAGTTGCGCAACACAAAAAAATAATTTTAGTACAAAAAAATAGAAAAATTGTTAACTATAAGGGTACGAATACCTAGCTTATAACATAAGTTGCTTATTATAAATGCTTACAAGCATGAGCATGAACACTTAGAAAGCTGAAAGCAAGCGATAGTATAGAGTATACTGCATGTTTTTAAAGGACTGTGACCAGTTGTAAATATGTCGAGTTCCAGTGTCACTATAAACAATATAAATCAAAATAAAAATCTTTTTTAATAGATGCAAAAACTCCACTACGCAAAAGAAAGTCGTACGAGAAAGCTAAAAAATAATGTTTTAAACATACTTGCTGCTTATAAGCGCGACTTAAGTTATTCGAATTAATTTGAATGTATGATAACATTTATTCTAGTTTAAAGTCGATTACTGCAACTTGCTAGTCGCAATTTACAATAAATTTTCTATGTGTTTGTATCCTAATTCTTAAAAGTTATAAATTTAAAAGCTTATCGTAACATGCCAGTTGAATGTAGTCGCTTGAAACTTAAAACAATTAAAAAATCTTCAAATGGATGAAATTCCTCATCACTAAACTAAAAAATAGCAGGTGTCTAGCCTGATTACTAAAGCTTATGCACTTAAAAAGTTAAAAATATGCGAATATATATGGACGCAATTTTGCCAAAATATGCACTAAATATGCACACAATTTTGCCAAAATATGCACTAAATATGCTAAATTTGGTAAAAATATGCACAAAATATAAAAATATGCAAACATTAATTCTTTGCAATTGTTTAAAAGCTTATTTTTTTTAAACCAATATAAATTTACAAAAAGCAATTTTACTTAAAAATAATTTAAAATTATACAAATATGCACGAAATATGCAATTACCCACCAAATATGCAAATATGCACCAAATACGCACGAAATATGCACCGATATGCAGTTGTTATTAAAATATGCACAGAAAATCAAAAATATATAAAATATGCAAAAAAAATGTTGGTTTTTAACACTTGTTTTTTTTCTAATTCGTGTAGATACAAAATTATTTAATTGGCATATAAGTATTATAAAATATGCAAATGCATAAAATCCCAGCTTTACTGATTACAAATTAGTATTTGCACTTAACAATCCGGTTTCTAAGTTTCAACAAACGCAATCTTGTCGTTTGGTTAAACATTTTTCTGATTATTGCGAAACATTAAAACAATATCTTATAAGAACTTCGAAATTTGCTTTGTCCAAAGCAATAGTTTGTTTTTTGTTGTTAGAATGGATGCTTCTATTACCCATGGTAGTTATTTTAGTGAAGCAGTTTTAGAAGCAGTATGTGTTGAAGGATATTAAAAATAAAGATTTGACTGGTATTGTAGCTTCTGATGGACTACCATCAGGAGAAGAAAATTGCAAATCGCCACATATAACACCCAAACATTGTCAAATCAGAAAACATCATTTACTACAGAAAAGAAGAAGAGTCCACCCTAAAAGGAGTTGGTTTTATCATTCACAAGAAACATGCCAAGAATATCACTAAGATTGGAAGCATAAGCTCAAGAGTCGTCTACTTAATACTTAAAATAAACCAAAGGTATAATCTTAGAATCGTGCAAGCATACGCTTCCACTACCAACCACACAAACGAAAAAGTCGAAAGTTTTTATGAAGACGTTGCCACATGAACATATTGGCGATTTTAATGCCAAAATTGGCGGAAAACAACAAAAAGAAGAAATTTTTATTGAAAATTACGGACTTGGTCAAAGAAATAAAAAGGAAAACATACTATTGGAAATCCTATTACAGTATGGCCTCTACGCAATGAACACATTTTTCAAAAAAAGAACAACGCGGTCACAAAAAATGAACTAGACTATATCAAAAATGACAGGATGGACATAATACAAGATGTCACAGTACTAAACAAATGTTCAGTTGGCAGCAATCGCATTATGGTCAAGGAAAAGGTAGTGTTAAACATTAAAAAAAAGATCTAAACTAACGAAAAAACAAAAAACTAACAAATGGACAACTATTGAACAACTAGACATATATAAACAAATAATACAAACAAACTTACAAGGATTAGCAAACATGAGACTTGAAGAAGTAAATGATAGCATCGGTACTACGCTAAAAGAGGCAGTAAGTAAATGCAAATCTAAAGTGGAAAAGGAGAGTGGAAAATTAAGTATACACACAAAACAGCTTATAAAACAACGAAGAGACCTAAAAAATAAAGACTTACAAGAATGTAGAAACTTAAATAAAGAATTATCTAAAGATAAACTCAAATTGAACACCGAAAAGATCTCCAAAGTTATAGAAAGGAACAGAAGTATGAGGGTAATGAACAGAGAACTAACTATTGGAAGAAACGACATCCACAAACTAGCAAATGCAAATAGAAACATAACAACCAATAAAAACAAGATCATAGACATAGTTAAAAACTTCTACAGAGAATTATATAAATTACCAGATAACCACCATGTATACCCTAAAATACCCAAATTATTAAATCAAGATCTGAGGATATTCCGGAGCTCACAAGTGAGGAAATTAAAATGTCGCTAAGGAAAATGAAAAATAATAAAGCCCCGGGCAAAGACAAAATCGTGATTGAAGCCATAAAAGAGGGCGGAGAAAAATTTACTGAAGCACTTTACACTCTGTTTAACAAGTGCCTCAGCAAGGAGAACATCCCGTCAAAATGGAACAATGCGTTGAAAAAAGTATACCCAACAGACCTCGCAAACTACCGGCCTATCAGCCTCCTTTTCATTTATAAACTGTTTATAAACATCATAACCAAGCGATTAACAACTAAGCTAGACTTTTACCAACCTAAGTAGCAAGCAGCTTTTAGAGCAGGCTTTGGCACAAACGACCACCACAGGTAGTCAAGTCACTAGTTGAAAAATGTGTCGAATACAATAAGCCTCTAGTCTTTATATTCGTTGACTACAAAAAGGCGTTTGACTCCATAAACCAACAAAAACTAACTGAAGCACTAGCTGAATGCCGTATACACCACAGATACTCCGCACTAATGAATAACATATGCAAAAATGCAACTGCATGCGTGAGACTGCACGAAGACACCAACAAATTCGGCATAGAAAGAAGGGTACGGCAGGGAAACAACATCTTGCCAAATTATTTACCAACTGCTTGAATACATATTTAAGAAGATAGACTTCGAACATTTGGGAGTCAACATCGACAAAAGAAATTAAGCTATCTGCGCTTTGCCGATGATACTGTGCTTATAGCAGACTGTGTTGACAAAGCTAGAAAAATGCTCAAGAAACTAAATTCTGCCTAACACCAAGTTGGCCTAAAGATCAACTACGCTAAAACACAAATTATGACCAACCTGGTGTTAAGTTAAACCATTTCAGTGGATAATGTAAAATTAGAGCAGATTGTCTCATACAAATATCTTGAACACGAGATTTGAATCGGTAGAGATAACCAAACGAATGAACTTTACAGGCGAGTAGGACTTACCTGGGCCGCTTTCGGTAAGCTGCGATACGTACTTAAAGCTGATATACCCACATGCTTAAAAAGATAGGTGTACGACTAATGCGTATTACCTGTCCTAACGTACGGAGCTGAAACGCTTACACTGACAAAAAAATCTATATACAAGATCAAGGTCACACAGAGAAGGACACTATAAAGCGGTCCATGTTAGGAATAAAACTACAAGACAAAATTCCAAACAATATAATAGAGTGGAATAAAGTGGAATTGGGCAGACCACGTAACACGAATAACGGATAGACGCCTAGACAAGAGGCTTGTAGAAGTAGAGGTCGACTTCTTACGAGATGGAGCAACAATTTAAAACGTATCACATCCAACTGGATACAAACAGCGCAACAACGGAAAGAATGAAAGAAATTAAGGGAGACTTATGTCCAGCAGCAGACGTTACAAGCTGATTAATGATGATGATAAAGGCACGTAGCCAGGGAAGATAGACCAACAGAATAACACACTAGAAACCAAGAAACACCTAAAAAAGAATCGGCACACCACAAAAGAGATGGGTCGACGGTGAGATAGCTCAGTTATAAAGCGTTAGCGTAGCACGCTAACAGTCCGGGGTTTGATCCCCGAATATGTTTAAACATAATAACTTTGCTCTTTATATACCGGGGTGATTCGGAAGTCACCTAATAAGTCGTTGGTCCCATCAACCCCATTCGTACAAGTCGTAAGACTTCTGGGGCGATGTAAAATAGCTGTAAAACGCGAAATAAAAAAGATATCAAAGAAATCGCAAGAAATGGCACCAAATAGCAAAAGAAAGACAGTTATGAAACAATATAAAAGAGGCATGCATCCGGCAGTGAACAACTACAGGCTAAAGAGAAAAAAAGGTAAATTTATATGTAGATTTATCTTTTAAAAACGTATTATATGAAAGGAATTTAATTTATTTGAAGAAATTTTGAAAAAATTGAATTTATAATAGCTTAATCTAATTTTTTGTTAAATTTAAGATAATTGCAATTTGGAAATTAAATTAATCATTTATGCCCGGTTTCACCAACGCCTAATAAATTGTCAAATAACTATTCGACGAATAAAATTTATTCCGTTTCACCAAGGTATGTCAGAGATTAAATAACTATTCCGTGATTTTTATTAAGTTGGTAATATAGTAGACAGAAAATTCGCCAAATAAGTTCAAATGAACCAGTATTTATGCATGCATAACCTCGAATTATTAATGAAGTAAGAATATATCAACACAAAATTAAAAATATTTGTTGCTATGATCGTATTACACTGCCTGTGTATAATTGCAGATAAAGCTTTAAAAGTCAATGCACAAATTGTCATCAATTTTATTGTAGATTGAAATTTTAAGTACATTTTTTGTTTTTCTTTATAATCACACATGTGAGAAAAGAATTTATAATATAAACCCAACTATTTTGTTAAACTGCTAATGAGTACATTTTTTGCGTAATTATACTGAAAAACTTAAATATGTTCTTAAAATTACAATCTACAATAAAATTAATGATCTACTGTGAATTTTACATACTTTTAAATGAGATTGTTCCGCTGATTTTGAGAATCCAAATTGTAATTATTTCCAATAGTGATGAAATTTGAAATCAACATTATCAAATAAATTGAACATGACATTCATTATTCACAATATATAAATGTCACCTAGATGTTTTGAGGTTATTTGTCGAGTTATTCGATGCATTTTGGCCGGTTAGTTTATTAGGAGATTTATTCGACGAATAACGCTATTTAACGTTGGTGAAACGTTTATTGGGCGAATAAGGCATTTATTCGACGAATAAGTTTTATTAGACGTTGGTGAAACCGGGCATTAGAGTGTTTAGACAATACCATTAGGTGGATTCATATGTAGAATTGAACTCTTAATACTTTTTATATGAAGAGAATAAAAATGATTCATATGAAGAAAATTTAAGACACACGTACTCTATATTTTTGTTAAATCTAAGAAATTTGCCTTCTTTCTGGAATTATATTGATTATTTTGACAACACTAATAAGTGGATTTATATATTATAAAAATAAGAGGTTTGATTGAAAAAAAAATTGAGAAAAAAAAAATTGAAAAAATTGAATTTGAACCATCTACGAGTATACTACGTATTTTTATTAAATTTAAGAAATTGATATTGTAGAGGTTAAATTGATCATTAAGGTAAGATATTTGTAAGAATAAACTTGTGATTAAAACAAGTAAATTGTTTTATTATTTGATAAACTAATGTTTGATTAACAATTTTTTTTTGTATGCTTGCTAATAAAAACTTCTTCATAATTGACAAAAACACTTGATAAAGTAAGTATTATTTTAATTTTCTAACTTTTTATTTTATGATATAAATTAAATATACAAACCCATTCCATACAGCGTACAACAGTGTAAGTAATTATTAGTTTACCTGAAACAAAAAAAATTATTAGTAAGATCAAATAATTACATTTTATTTAAAGAATGTAATAAAAGTAGCTGGTGTTTAAAGTCTTTAATAATTGTTCATAAACAATAGAAGTTATAAATATGAGAAAGAAGCGCAACGCACTTATATTTTTCAGTATTTGTGTATGCAAAATATAAATATATCTGTCCAGGTTTCACACAAGCTAGAGACGATAAGCCTTTTCTGAACATCGGAAATTTCAGAAACGATTTGTAGTAAACCCGGCATTCGAAGATGGCGGATAGTCGCTATTAAATGCAGATTTCATGAACAATAATGTTAGCGTGGCGTACATGCAGAGTTACCTCAAGATCAAATTGCTGATTCAGAACGAGCACAGTTAAAGAGGCAAGATACTAAATATGAAGTGTTTTAGTTTTTAAATGACTAATATTCTTATAAACATTCAATAATAAATCATTTAAATTTTTCAGCATAAGCCTGAGAAAAATATTTAAGTTATTCTTGTTTATAAAGCATTAATAGTTAATTACTCTACTCATAAGATGTAAGAAATTCTTCAAAACAATTGTTATTTGTTTATTTATATAACTGATGCAACAAACGCTTAAACCATTGCCGTCAAATCATTCAACTATTATAAACAATTCTAACAAAAAACACTAATAACATTTGTAATCAAACTATAAAATATTAAATACAGAATAAACTTATTAAGTATATTATTTATAAACAAAATAAAATTGAAATTAATTGTTAAACAATAAATTTCCATTTAATTATTTTTAAATATTTTTGATAACATCAAATACAGCAAACACAATTTAATTATTGTATAAAATAAAACAAATTTAATTAAACACGAAATAGTGAAAAATGCACATAAAACATTAAAATAAAAATACATTTGAAAAACATATAAAAACAAATCATCGTGTGAAACAAAGCGCTTTGTAATTCGAATTTATTTTTTACGGAATTAACAACTAGTCGGCACGTTTTATTGCAGATTAAAGCAATTAATATAATACAAGAAAAGTTGCTTTAATTAACAATATGTTCAGCATATTTCATTTACTTGTCTTGTCTGCTTTATTTATTTAGATCTTTTGAAATCGGAGGATGCAATAAATTAATCGCAGCAGGTTGTCGTCGCCAACTGCACATTTAATTAATTAACAAAATAAATTAAAATGCTTTTTACTCCTCACCTATATGCGGTTTCCTGGTTTGTCATATTAAAATTAACGACTAACAGAACAATTTGTTTAAGTGAGGGTTTTATATTCGTACGTATGCTGATGGTAAGTAGTTGGAATTTAATTTATTTTAGTTGGCGCAGCAGATAGATTTAGTAGGGGACGATCACAACTTGCTATGTAATTTAACTTGGAAACAAGTTTAATTTGTGACATTTTGAAGAAACGCTTTAATCTATTAAGAGTTATTTCATGTTTCTGTATTTGAACAAAATGACATTAAGTAGGGATAAAAGATATTGTAAAACCGAAAGTGGTTTGGGATTAGTATTTAATGCACTTCTAGATACATAAGAATTGAATCAGTCAGAAACATGCAAGTTAAAAATAATAAATTAATGTTTTAAATATCAAATGTTGAAACTATTTACTTTACTTTATTATCTCTAAAACTGGCTAATTCTATATTTAATACAAAATAAATACATTAATACTCGTGATCATTTATTTTGTGTAATTAAACCCGAAAACTAGTTATTATTATTTGTTGAATTAAAAATTAGCAGAAATTCAATTTTTGAGCTGAAGAAGGGCTTGCTACTAACGTATCGTAGAAACAATTGAAAGTGTTGCCATATTGACAGTTTAAAAAAGACAGCACCAAAACCGCACTGCACTAGGGATGAACAGATTTATGTTTTTTGCATAAAGTTATAAAAAAATCACATTTTTCAATCCATCAAGTGCAATTGATCACCAAAATTAAAAACGTTACTTCCATAGCTAATTCTTACTAATTCTGATCTCGGTGACTTTAACCAATAAAACTAACGTCAAAGCAACTACAAAAAACCAAAATATAAACGTAGGTAACAATTCTATAGAATGTGTATCCTCCTATAGATATCTTAACACATGAGTTACTAAAGAAAAAAACATAAAAAATAAATCAAGTGTCGAATTAAAGTCGCTTGCAGTACTTTCAAAAATTTGAAAAAATAGTTTTGCGATATAAAATTAGAACTCTGAACTAGAATGCTAAGGTCCATGCAAATGTATAAAATAGAGGTTTCGACATTAAAAACCAAAAATATCAAAAACCCTAAAGCAATTAAAATATGGTGTGGTGGAGGATGTTGAAAATACCATGGGTTGACAACATTTATAATAAAAAAGTGCTACGTCAAAATAATATGATAGTATATCTGTGTCTTCTTTAAACAATAGCTATCGATTATCTGCTATCTCCAAATCTTAAAGAGGGTTTCCAAGATTCAAAGATAGTGGATAGTAAATAACTAGTGTGTCAGAAGAACACATACGAGGTCTGTCTAAAAGGTATCCGACCTTGCATTTTTCCGCGCATAACAGTGATGCTAGGCCGGAACTTTGCAAAGTGGAAGAAGACAGTTTAATGAGAATGCTTAATTTTTTTTGGCATTCCGGTGCTTTAGTTGTTTATTAGCCGTCAAGTAAGGTGCTGTTATACGTATTTGTCAAATTTTGATTGATCTTAAAATGACTGAACAAGTTGAACAACAGTACTGTATAAAATTTTGTCAAAAGCTTGGTGATTCTCAAAACAAAACAATTTGTAAGATTCAGCAAGTGTTTGGAGACGATGCTATGGGAGTAACACATGGGATTTAAAAATGGGCGGATATCGGTGGAGAGTTCTGGGGAGCCACAATCTGCTCGAAATGCTGTTGTTGAGAAGGTAAACAAATTAATAATAAGAGGTTGTTGTTTGACCGTACAAAAAATTGCCAAAGAAGTTGAGATCAGTAAAGATTTCGCACATGCAATTTTCCGTAAAAACTTGTGCTCAAACTTTAGTCGGTAGAACAGAAAGAACTCCGTCTTGTGGTTGCACAGGACTTGTTAATTACTACCAATACTAAACCTGAGTTGTTAGACATCATCGTAACTAAAGATGAATCATAAATATACAAGTACGACCCAGAAACAAAAGCACAGTCGTTGCAATGGAAACATCTTTTCTCGCCTTCTTTGATATCCGTGGAATTGTGCATCACAAATACGCACCGGAAAGACAAATAGCTAGTGACAAAAGAGTATTATCAAGAAGTTCTCCGCCGACTCCGTGATGCACTTAGGCGCAAATGACCAGACCTCTAGACTGAAAAAAAATGGCATTTGCATCACGACAATACTTCTTCCCATTCATCGCACCTGATACAGACTTTCTTCCAGTATTTATATTTATAGGGGCGGCATACACAAGAACGAATAAAAGTATTAGCCTTGCGTCTTTTTTTAATAGTTTTGATTCTTTTGCTCAACGCTCATAAAAACTATTATTTTTATTTAAATTTTTAGAAAATGCCTTAAATTCAAACGGGAAAAAGTTTTTAGGTCACAATAAAAAATTAAAAAATAAATAAATTACAAGATTTCTATAAAACATGTTTTTTTTTTAATAAAATTGATATAAAGAGTTATTAAAAAAATAGTTAAATCAACTCAGCAATCAAAACTAAATTGAAAAAAAAAACTGATTCAACAAATTATAAAAATTATATTCAGAATTTTTTTAATACTTTACCTTTTAAAAGTAAGTCACTTAAAGCTCATTGTTAATATATGTACCAGGAATTTAAATATTTGAAAAGTAATTTAACTTTTATTGTTTTAAAAAAGTGGTTGTATGTATGTTGGTCATGCATGTTTGACTGTTCTACTGTTCTAAGAAATACTAATTTACATAAAAACTGTTTGTAATATGTATTTGTTTAGTGTTTCTAATATATTTGTGGATTTATAATTTAATCTAATTATTATTCAGTCTGGTCAAAAGAAACTTTTTAAACTGAAACATCTGCAAGTTTAAAATGTTTTGTAATAATTTCATTAAAATGCTGTTAACTAATCATGAGCAACCAAATTGAAATGTGGTAGTGCACCATCGTGCATAAACCACATTGCAATTCTTTTTGCCAATGGTACATCATCATCCAGAAACTGAGGTAGTATGTGTTCCAAAAAGTTGCAATACACCTCGCCGGTAAGTCTTCCTAGTAGAAATACTGATCCAATTAGACAGTCGCCTATAATTCCAACCCAAACATTCAAGGAGAACTGATATTGAAAACGATCTTAACATACCTGGTGCGGATTTTCATCTGCCCACACGTGGTTGTTATGAAAATTCTTTATTGCATTTCTTGAAAAACTTATTCGTGAAAAAAAAATGTGTATCAGGAATTGAGGAATTAGAACTAATGTATGTAAAAGCCATTGACATAACGCAATACGTGAAGGAAGATCAGCAGGTAGTAGTTGCTCTTAAAAATTTTCTAAAGTGTCCAATGACTTACATTCAAAGTATTGGCAGTTTTTTGCGTAGAACTACTTGGATATTCCTCTATCATGTCCAGCACATTCTGTTCCAGTTGTACCGTTCTTACTGTGATTGATCTTCCTGTCCCTTCATTTCGTTTCAATATGCCTGTTTCACGAAGACGTCAATGAATGTTTCCAAAGATTTTTTGGTCGGTGATATTACGGCCAGGTTCAATCGTTTAGATTGTAATGAATTGCCATAAGCAAGACCATAATGAAATGCATGTCAGTCATCTCGGCGTTTACCTAGTGATTCATGGTAGAAGAATTCACTAACTATTAAAGACACGTCAAACAGCCAAACGTCACTCTATCTACACAACTGCGACCGATACATGTGATGACATATGACAAGACGTATTCAAATGAAAAACACTTGTATAGTAGTAGATAAAACAGCCATTCCAAGTTATTGTTAACATTTTTTTGTACTTGTTATACTCGTTGGCGTACGCCACACTTTTATTTACATTAATGATTTCAACAAATATCAAATATGGTTGTCGCAAATTTTATTCTTTATTATCTTCAAAACAAAGAGGTTTTTTAGAAATCATCATTTGACAAAATATTCTTAGAATAGGCCAAGTAATAACCCCTTGAATTTTTGCCGCATTTTACCTAACACCCTGTATATAACTTGCGTATTTACTGTTCAGTGTTTTTAAATAAAATTGTTAGTTTCTTTAAATTAGTATTAATCACACATAATAAATATTTTCAGTTATATTTGAATGTGATTTTACTAATTAAAATATTTTCTTACAAGAGCTTATGTATGAAAATTGTTCTTAATATAATAATAGCACCTTATGGTATGTTATAAAACTGCAAACATTGTACCATAATATATGTTAAAACTAACTAACCTTAAATTATCATGTTTGGCTATCCTTTTCACTGACGAGCAAATTCCATCGCACATACACACAATAGTTATAAAGTTGTTTTTAATAATTATTATTATCACACAATATACACGTTTAATTAAGAAACAACGCCAGTTTTCATCAATTATATGAAGTCGATGTGTTTACGCACCGCTCTACTCAGCCGACTGCCTGCAGAGAGGTGATTTATCATTTGATATGTACTTGAATATTTATCATATCCGCTCAATGTTAAATCTGGATTTCAAACAATAGTTTTTTTATGTTAAATGAGATAAAACAAATATGCATTTTTATCGATTTATAGGAATACAATGTTAGTGCGGAGTTGAATTACTTTTGATGCTTGTTTATTTACATATTGTTTCATATTATGGTTTAACTATATTATACTCTATAATATTAGATAATGTAATATAATAATAATCATTTGCAATTTAATATTCAAATGATATTCAACCTTAATTATTATAATGTAAATTATTATTATGCAATAAATGAAAATATTAAAAATTATCATTTTTTTAAAGACATGTATTTACATTTGGCGAGTACTGATCACAGTTTGACTAAATAGTCAACATAGTTATAAGATTGTGCAACACTATACAATTACCAATCTAAAATAATTAGTATGGGTTTAAGCACCAAAAAAATGTTGTTATAATAATATATTTAACCTGTCAAAATAATTGTCATCTTTTATATTTTGTATAAACACTCGATTATAATACTCCGTGTGGTTATATTGCTATGGACTACGTATATATTTATCATTATTAGTATTATTACTGTTAATACAATTTGGTATCTTAATTCTAATCTATTAAATAACCACTCAATAGTGTTGATACATAGTAATATAAATTTATTTATTTAACTAAACTCTTTAAATATTTATACATCTTTATCAAACATAAAAAAATATTTTTTAATTTTATATTTATAATAATATTTTGTTTTATATATCAACTTAAAAATTCTTGTATATAATAAATAAGTAATTTGCATTGTTAATTTACTTTGAATCATTGAATAAATTAACAAATTTATAGCGTTTGTATACAGGGTGGTTCTTAACCTATGCGCATAAACTCGAAGAATTATAGTTTACAATCAATATTATTGATAAATGTTAAAAAAATTTAGTAAACGTTTTATAATAAGCAAGATAATGAATTATAAAGTTTCTGAAAAATTTAAATTTATTACTTGAAAAACATCGGTGACACATCTGCACCCGCCGAAGCCATGTTGCGCACATGCACGTTGAAGTCTCGGTGGTTGCCGAATTGTGTCAGCGGCAGCTAGTGCCTAGTATGCAATGTCGCAACTCTTCAACACTGTGAATTTCGGTAGCGTATACCAGATAATTCATATGTCCCCAAACATAAAAGTGTAGGAGATTTAGATCCGGTGATCTAGGAGACCAGGCAGTTAGGCCTTCTCGACCAATTCACTTCTTCGGGAACACATTGTTCAAATGTTGTTACACATCTATTGCAAAGTGTGGTAGAGCTCCGTCGTGAAGATACCTGCGCTGTATAACATTAATTGGAACTTCTTCCAGTAGTGCTGGTGGGGTCTCTTGTAAAAAAAATAAATAAACAGCGCCCGTTACACGATTTGGCAACAAAAACGGTCCAATAAGATGGTCGTTTACAATTCAAGCCTATACATTTACCAAAAATCTATGTTGAAAGTTTGTACGCCGGGTAATGTGTGGATTTTTAACTGCCCAATAATGCGTATTGTGAAAATTGTGCACACCGCTACGAGTAAAAATTGTCTCATCTGTCACTAAAATGTTAGTAGAAAAATTTGGGTTCACATCATGCTGACGCAACAACCATTTGCAAAATAGTACCCTAAGAGGAAAATCTGTCGGTAACAAGACATGTAAACGCTTCTCATGGTAGGGATACAGTAATTCATGCTTTAATATGCGCCATACAGTTGACTGCGATACCCCAGTTTGATCGGCAATTATCCGGGTACTGATGTCAGGACGTTCTTCAGCAATATCGACAATATCCTCCTCGAGATTATGACCAGTTTCTGTTGCACGCTGTACCAAACGTACAAACGATCCACAAGCCGGATGATACCTTTAAAGGAATCTCTCGAAATAAAGGCGAGCTGCAGCCACTGAATTTTGATGAACTTCTCCATACACCAATATTATATCCACAAATTCTGCATTGGTCATGTTATGTTGCGCCATAATTTAATTTTATTACACACTGGCAGGCGCCACCTACGTGCGTTATTTTAATTTTGGCATGGCACACCAATTTTTTTCAAGTAATAAATTATAATTTTCCAGAAACTTTATAATTCATTATCTCGCTTATTATAAAACTTTTACCACTCTTTTTTAACATTTATCAATAATATTGATTGTAAACTATATCTCTTCGAGTTTATGCGCATAGAGTACAAATCACCCTGTATTTGTATAATCTTCAATTTCAATTAATTTTAAATAAATTTTTTAATAATTTTTTTTTCTAATCTTTATAACAATAAAATATATTAACCTTCTCTAAGATGAATTAGCTATCCACGTTACTGGCCAGTGATTTCATTATTCATTGCACTTATAAATATATTCAAAAAGTATCAGACCACAATCACTAGATTTATTAAATTACTTAATGCACACTGACACAAAACATGCAATATTTATAAAAATATTATTGCTCTATGTACGTAATCAACAGGAGTGATTTTTCATGCGCATCGATGTTTATTTAAATACAAAGCAAAAACTAGAGGTCAATTATGATTCAATTTTGGAATTTTTTGTTTTAACTTTGCAAATTTTAAACCAAAGTAGGCGTTTAATAATTCATTTCCTGACAAATGATATTTATATGTCAGTTATTATCACCGTGTTACAGGCCTTTATAAAACAGCATTCATTTTGCTCTAATTGAAAACATACATTTTGTTGTGGTTTTTTTACTTAGTGTTGATTTTTCTCTGAGAAACTTGTCATTCTCACGGTGTACTGTACTTAACAGGCCATAATGCCTCTAGACCCTATTGTTGTGGCAAGAATTATAGCGTCGATTGTAGATGAGCGAGGTAAACGTAAAACTGCAAGGATTGTTGGTAAAAGCCTTTGTGCTGTACAAAAGTTTTATCAGCGTTATTTGGATACTGGCCTGATAACCAGAGGATAAGGATCCGGGTAAAAAAATCACCACAAACAGAGATGACCGTTTTTTGGTGTCTACAAGTTTATCTACGAAATCAACTCCATGAAGTTAGAGATGTAAATGTTTGTGAATGAACCGTTAGAAAAAGGCTTCGGGCTGCTGGATTGTCTTGTAAAAAAATGGTTACAAGTCCACCTTTACAACGCCAGGCGGACGTCGGAAAGTGTAGAGTAAACGCGGAGAAAGATACGCTTAAGTTTGTATTAATAAGCGACTTCCATTTGGCGGTGAGTCGGTTATGGTTTGGGCAGGAACTTCTACCAAAGCACGCACAGAGTTGGTCTTTATAGAGAATGGCTCACAGATACATTATAGAGGTTCTCAAAGACCATGTTATGCTTTTTATGACAACTATGGGCAAGCGCGGCATTTTTATGCAAGATAATGCTAGACCTCACGTAGCCAGAGTTGTCAGAAATTATCCGGATGAAGTGGAAACTTTGCGGTTTGATTGGCCTAGACATGAATCTCATAAAACATGTCTGGAATGAGTTGGGACGACGTATCCAAAAGCATACAACTGCTTCAAGAATTGTTTAGGAGCTAAGACAGTTGCTATTGCAGGAATAGAATAATATTGACCAAAATGTGATCCTTAATTTAATTTAAAGTGTTCTTTGTCGACTTTAAGCAGTCATGAATGCAAGAGAGGGTAATACTCGTTATTAGTAATAAGTTTTTTTTAATATTTTTTGTTCCATATTTGTCTTAGAGACGAAATCTCGAACGTCGTCTGAACTGTAAATTTGTGATATTTTCAAAATACGCAATAAAAACAATAAATATGTTTTACAATTCAACATTGAATTTTTAATTTAGTATGCAAAATACAGTACAATTGTTTACAATTTGCTAACATAAGGTTAAAACAAAAAATTCCAAATCTAAGTCATAATTTTAATGTGACCTGTATTTTTTGCTTGCCAGTGTAATATATTATCAACGCAAAAAAACAAAATAAAAAAGTATTTATTTGAAATAAATACTTTTTTTATGTCAAAGTTGATAAATAAATATTATTTCTTATTGTTTTATATAATCACTAAATTAACATTATTTTGGGAGATTTTAATGAATCACCTTGTTTAAATAGATACAAATATAAATAATAATTAATAAGACACATTTGCCTAACAAAGTCTTCAATGCTAAGAAACCTAAATATATTTTTAGTAGATTTTAGTAGCATGGTAACAGACAAGTTATTTTCCTAAATTCTCAAAGCGTTGTAAAAATTAAAAAATGTTGTTTGAGTAATTTTTTTTTCAAGTTCCTCGTGAAATAAAAGTTCACTTGTGACAACGTGTGCCCCCTTTTATGCATCGCGAATAATACACATAAAAAATCTATTTTTCTATAAAAGGTAAGTTATCAAAATAGTGGTGTTTACGTATGATAATCTGTCTAGTATAAATTCTATAGATTTTCTTCCCAAACCAACAATTAACTCTTTTGTATTTGTTAATATTTTAATGGCTGGATGTCCATTGTGGTAGTGTTGCAAGTCCAGCGTAATTGCTATGTAGTATGTAGATGGAGTTGAGTCAATGATTGCAAGTTATGATTAAGTTCAAAGTTTATTGCTAAAAAGTAATATCCACAAAGTATAACACTTCTATAATAATACTTCTTGTGCTTATCAACTTTGTTAACTTGTTGGTTGATGCTGTGAGTCTGAAAATGAATTTATTTTTTGGTAGTAATTTGTGTTTTTGTAAAAACTTATTTTTTTTTCTTTATTTAGAATAGTTTTTTCACTAAGTTGATAGGACGTTTAGTGTCCTATACCACTGTCTTGCAAAGAAAAAGAAATTTGCTTGTGTTTTTTTTTTAATTTTGCGGTTTTTAAGTTTGTTCAACGGTAGAGACTTGATTGCCAGGTTTAATTAAATCAATCTTGCTCAGTTTTTAGATAATTAAAGCAGTCAGGATTATACCGTAAGCATTTGCTTTGGAATAGAATTTTTCACAAACCAGAACTGCCAGCTTTTTGCAACGTTTCTTCTTTAAGTAATTTTATCAAGTCGATTTCGAATAGCAAAGATTTCGAATAGCAAATCAAATTTTTCTGTTTCCACAAAACAAAAATTATAATACAATAAATTTGTTGCAAGGTAGTACAAAAATCTTCAATACCTTTTTTTCAAAATAATCAAAACAATCTAGTAGTTCAAAAAAAAAACAGATATTTTTGCAAACCAATTTGCATCTATTATAAATCCTCCAATTGCTATACTTACAATGCCGGCTAGTGGAAAAATAATGAGTTCAATTCATTTTATGCAAGGGTTGTCAAAAAATATCTTAAATTTAACACCAGAAAGAAGACACATTTGCAAATGAATTAGTTTCCATTTTGACAAAAATTTTTGCTTTATCATTCAAAAATAAAGCATTAACAAATTGTTGAAAAATTGCAAATGTTCAACCTATCCTAAAAAGGGAAACAAGTCTGATTCTTCAAATTATAGACCAATTGCATTATTGCTCAGTCCGTCAAAAAAAATTGAAAAATATATTAGTTTTCACATTGTCAATCTCTTAGAACAAAATAACTTCATCTCAGATACTCATTATAGATTTTGATCAAAACGTTTAGACAACAGATCTTCTGACTTATAATAGTTACACATGAAATTCTACTTTAGACAAAGAAGGAGAAAATTTTGCAGTAATTTTAGACATTTTGTTTGATAGAGTATGGCATTCTAACCTTGTCAACAAGCTCCATTGTATAAGTCTTGATAAAAAAAACGGTAAATCTCATTAATAGTTTTCTTCACAATAAAAAAATTATAGTTAGAATTGATGGTTTTAACTTTGACCCCAAAATCATAAATGTTGGTGATCCTCCTCCTCTGTTCTTTTGCCAACTTTATGTTTGGTTTATATTAATGCACTTCTTCAAATAACTAAAAGTTCTATTTATAGTTTTGCAAATAATAGCACTCTTCCTACTTTCCATAGACCAAATTGACAAATATGACAGAGCGTCTTAAAATTTCTTGGTTAGAAACCATTTAGTATCTATAAACAAAGACCTTAAAACATTATCTGAATGGAGCACTCCCAACATAGTCAATTTTAAATCTAAAATAACTCAATTTCTTACTGTTTTAAAATCCAAATCCGAGGTATCATCAGTACCAAATATTAAACTAAACAACAAATCCATATCTAAATCTTTTTCAATTTGTCTTCTAGGTGTTACAATTTCACATAATTTTCTATGGAACGACCATGTTGTCGACATAACTTTGAAAGTATCTACCAACCTAAAATTTCTTAATAGATGTAAACAGCTTTTTACATCTGTTCAACTTTTGCATATATATAAAACCTATATTCGTCCTTGTATTAAGTATTGTTCTTAAGTATAGAAAAGAGCATCAAAAACTACACTATTTTTTCTAAACTCTATTCAGAAAGGAGATATTTTGCCGACCCAAAATTGACTAATAACTTAAATATTTTACAGTACCGGCGTATCGTTGCAGATCTTTGCATTTTCTATAGATACTTTCATGGACATTGTTCAAACAAAATACAAAATATTTTGCCATCTAAACAAATATTTACTCGTAGTACAAGGCTTGCTAGAAATTCTAACAAATATTTACTGACAGTACAGAGATGTTGGATCTAAACTTTTAAGAAAGTTTTTTTTTAACTATCAATTTATGAAATAAACTTCTAAACTCAGTATTTCCTGAGACTTATATAAGCCACAAATATTCAAGATTAATGTTCACAGACTGCTCAAATCTAGTCTTCAAAGTGATAGTTTTAACGAATGCAGTTCCATTCGTTAAAATTCAAAAATATTTTTATGTTGTTGTGACATATTAAGTAATACTTAAATATTACGTTTAAAAAAAAGCATATATTTCATTAGCTCTTTATAAAATTTACACAGTACAGTTTGGTTAGTTTGGTTTGGTTTTATAGAGGTGGAAACTATTTACGATTCAATATAGTTTGTTGACAGTATTATATAAAAAGTTGAATATAAGTTGTTCTTCTAATTATAAAAAAAACCTACAGCTTTATATTGTTTATAAACTCATTCACAATTATAGACAAAATGATTTCATGAAGGAAAAACACAATTAATATCAATATTGTCCGCAAATTAGTTCTAATGTAATAGATGTTATTATAATATTTGATATCATTGATGTTTTCATTTATTGTTTTTTAGATTATTACTTACGTTATATCTTACAAAAAAAATATAAGCCCACGCGTACTTAGTATATAAGAACTAATTAAATAAACGTCAAGCCTGAAATTTGATAAAATCAATTACAGCTTCGATAAGTGTTGCTAGAATGATTTAGAATTTGAATGCGTTTAAGATATATTGATAAAACTGCTTATATAATTAGTATAAAATTGTTATACTGCATACTGTTGATAATTATAGATTGTAGAGCACAGATTTTGTACAATTTACTAAAAAGATGCTTGTGCTATGTAAGTACATGAATAACAAAACAATTTATTAATATTGGAACTAATTAATTTTTTATAAAAAATAAATGTACAAATCTTAAAGTTAAACAATTGTATACTTACTCTTTTTGCTTGTTATGCAGTTCTTAGAGTTGTTTTTGCTTTTAAAGAAATCGTATTATCGGAATAAAGGATGTCAATTTAGTTAATGTAGACCTACTTAACCGTGTCTGTTCGGAAATAAGAAAGAAGATTTACCTGTCATCCAGTCGCCAGCTTGATCGGCTTATATCACTCCAGGCACTCATGCTCCTTGCCCTCCTTGGTATGAGCAACGTTCTGCTGTGTCGGCGATCCAGCGTTTCAGGAGGAAAATTCACTCGAACCTTTGATGTTTGTGGAGAATATTCCCCGTTTGGTAACATTTCGTACGTCCACTGCGGGCCGCCGGCCCGCGAACTCCTACGACTACCCGCCAGAGTGATTAATCGTTACTATTATTATCACGCACTATTTGTAACAATTTTATATCAATTTATTAAACCTTGTACTCTTGTAATATTTTAATTATTATCATATTTTCCTTATCTATGCCCTGTAAAAAATTAATAGTTATTAACAAAAGTTATTAAAACTCTTGATAAAACCAGGGGCAAAATCATCAACGAAATTAGTTTACATAATAAAATACACATGAATTTTATAACATAACTTTCTAAGCCAAAATTGACCCTTCTATTAGAAATAATAATCCTGCAGGTATTTCAATCAATAGAAGTAACCCTTCAAATTCCATAGATTTTTATGTTATTGTGTTTTCTTCCAATAAGCTCGTATATAGTGAATTCCTGATATAATTTTATTATCAATAATCCTGAACAATATACCCTTGTAACATGTCTCATATAAAAAAAATATTATTTTGAAAGCTGCCATAAAATATGTTATTACCTTATATAATGAAATTAAATGGGTAGGAAAAGATAATTGGCAAAAATGCTGGAAGCTGTATACAATTTTAGTTTTACTTAAAAACTAATTAAATTTAATTTGTATGTTGCACAGTTAAATTGGGTTGTGTAACAATTTTACTTCATAATGATAGTTTGTGTTTTAATTAACATATAAAACTGTCATAAATCTTATGTATTCATTATTAAAACTTCAAAACAAGATAATATGTATGTACGGTCATAGTTTTATTAACTCTGAGCACTTTATATGTCCGTAATTACTTTATGTATGTATATGTAAATATTGTTTTAAAATAAATTTGAAAGTAAAAATAATGGCGTACTTATGCTTTATCAAATTTACACAACTTTGTTTAAGCAGCTTAAAGGTCTTTAAAAGTATGTCATAATACATACATAATAATTCTAAAACCAGGAATGCCATAAGATTCATAGCGTTGAATAAATCTACACATAATTTACGACTGAATAGAGTTGGGGACCCAAACCCAGCTGCTGTAGTAAGTAATTAATTTAAACATATTTAAAACATATAAATTTAAAACTATATGCTAGTTCTGTATTTTTGGCAAAAGTTTAGCTTGAAATTTATTATAATAAGTTAACAAATATGTTTCATTAAATTAAATATAGTAATAGTAAGTAATCAAGTGTCATTTTATGTAAAAACTCACCATAATTATTTCATTATATATTAAAAACTAAAAAAATAACAAATTAGTTAAGATAAATACTTGACGAAACATCTGTACTAAAATATTCTTAAATAGAATAAATAAAGAAACGCAATTAAAGTTGTGAGAATATTAAACAATTTTTTAATTGTTGATTTATTGATTTTGAAAGATTTCATATGGATGTTAATAATAAAAATATTATAAAATTATAAGCAACTAGAAAAATGATAAATTAGTTAAAGATAAATACTATATAACCATTGATTGGTTTTGAGCTAATATTTACGAATATTGGAATTGAGATTGGTATCGAGATCGGAAACGAGTAGATGTGTTTCTCATTTAGTTTTTCGATTGAGTTAAGAAGTAATCAATCCTAGGTTATTTAATAGTGTATCAGTTATCAATTATTAATTATAAGATTATGTAATAGGTTACCTTCTAAAACCTCGTATTTGCATTTTTGTCACAAATTGATATATCTTATTCAAACCAGGGTTGCTCTATGCATACATGCACAAAACCTCTAACCTCTCAGTTTATTCTAATTATCATTTTATGACTCATAATAATTCAGCAAGATAGAACATGAAACTCTTTTATATATATACTTGAAGTATGAAGTTTGTATCGTTTCCTGTATTTTTTTTGTAAATGTACATACGAGGTTTCGCACTTTCATCGACGATATATGTTTACCGAAATCAATAAATGATTAATAACAAACATAAACTCCGCCAATGCCTGTCCCAAGCCAGGATGAAAATGGAGAAGGGGAAAGAGTAAAAACCTCGTTAAAAAACCAGTGTTCAGCTGGCCCGGCTGATAGCACTCTATTAGAGCCCCCGCCTGGGGTACAGGTCAAAACCAGTCAACGATCCCAAAAGCAGAAGATGACAAGAAAGTCACAATTGCGGAAGAAGCAGAAGAGCTAAAAATGGTTTTCCTAAAGGGGCGACAGAAGCAAGCCACCTAAAGTAACCAAAAGTAATGGTTCTGTCGGCAAGATATAGTTAGTTGTAGACTATATCGGCAGTATGGCGGCAGAAAATTCCAACCAAGGAACAACGGCGGCGTACAAAGTCCTAGTTAGCTAGATTACACAAACTCACCAACCCAAAGGGCAAGCGTAGTGGGTCATAGCCAGAACTCTTTAAATATGCAAACAACGTCTACTAAATGGCCCCAAGTTTCCAGCAACTTGTCACTCCGCAGCCAAAGAAACGGTTGCACTGTAAGTCAGATCAGTGGTGCTAAGAATTACTGGAAGTATAAAGGTTTTCACAAAGAAAGACTCTATATAACGACGTACAACAGAAGGACAATTAGATTAAACAAACACTTGTAAGAACTTGAAGAGGAACTCACAAACATAAAATGGGATGTGGTCGGACTGTGTAAAATTAAAAGTGATAGAGAATCGTACACCAACCTAAACACATGTACTCTACCTAAACAACTTAGAGAATAACTCATACATTGGCTGTGTCGGTATCATCATAAATGAAAACCATATTGGCAATTTTGGACTAGGCAAAAAGAACAACCGCAGAGAAACTTTGTTAAATTATTTACAGAATGAATACATTTTTCTAAAAAGCAATACACTGCAAGTGGACCTGGGTCAGCCCGAACGGCAAGATACAAAACAAGATAGATTACATAATTTTAAATAACAAAACTGTAGTAAAGGATGTGTCAGTTTTAAACAAATTCCAGACAGGAAGTGACCATAGGCTAGTCAGAGCGACTTTTTTAATCAACACTAAAACTAAACAAACAAAAGATCCTAAATCACCCTACACTACTAATAGACGAACTTAAGCAAAACGCTATTGTATACCAGCAAAAACAAAACAAAAAACTAAGCCTTATCCAAAACCTTTAAGATCTAGAGATCAACACCCTCTCTGATAAAATTGTTGAAGACATTATCACAGTACATAAAAAAGTATGTACAAGAGCAAAAATACATAAAAACAATAAGATTAGCTTAAATACAATCAAGCTCATAGAACAACAAAGAGACTTAAATCGCAAATTTATAAAATACAAAACAACAAGGGTGCCATTATTAGGGACCAGGAGGGAATCAAGAAGGTAATAGAAAAGTTCTATACAAAACTGTACTCCTCCTCCATAAACAAACCATTAGCAAATAACACCAAAGAAGTCACTAACGTAAACTCCAAAAAAATGCTAGATATCAATACCCGTGAACTACGGGTGGTACTAAATCATATGAAAAACAGAAAATTTTCGGGTACAGATAGAATAACTAGCAAAATGCTGAAAATGAGAAGAGATACCTTAATAAACATGGTTCCTATTAGAAGAGGAGTAAGGCAAGGTGATACCATCTCAACAAAACTTTTCACGTTGATGTTTTTAAACGCTTGGACTTGGAGAAGAACGGTGTAAACATCAATGGAAAACATCTGAACCATTTGCGCTTTGCCGACATCATTTTTGTATATGATGATCCATAGACTATATGTTCCATGAACATCAATTCAGATCAATATATTTTATATTCTGCTATCCAGATTTAATTTAAAATTTGATCTACAATTTATGGTACAGATATAAAATAAATCAACACGACGTATTGTTTGACCCTAAAATAAAAAGTAGAGCAAAGTAGAAAAAAAGTAAGGTAAGGACGGGCACACTATTGGAGAAGTCCAAACATGAGACGTGATTTGCTAAGACACGTGCTTTTGCTGTTAACGCGTATTATGTAAATAACAAAAATACAATGCAATCTTATCGTACTATTTGTATTCATTACTTTATTTTGAGCTACAGTTCATAGTTTACCAACTTAACATTCAAAAAACGTTGAGTTGGCTAGACAAACATTTCAGTTAATTTTGTAATGCTCTACTTGGTATGAAACAATTGCTATCAAAAAAAGTAACATATTAAAAAAACAAGGTTAGGGATAAGTCATAAGGAAAAATTGTCCCAAAACTGTAGTTTAAAAAAATTCTTCTTCTATTAAAGGTTAGCGACCATTAAAACGATTTTAATTTTTGACGCAGCTGTTCGGAATAGCCTTTTGTTGCGTTGGCGGTACCAATCCAAATCTTAATATTTATGGACCGAGAATAATAAATGTGTTACATGACAAAGAACCACTAAAGGTTAAATCAGATTTTATAAAATATTATTGCTTACAAAAGAACAAAAAATACTCAGGTAATATCAAAGAAACCATCTACTACGTCAAAAAACATAGTGGCACCGGAGCTGGAATATATAAAAAAGAAAGTCAAGAGACGTTAATTACGTTATTCCTACGCAAACATGCTTCAGTTTTTAAAGCTGAAATAACTGCCATTGAATGATGTGCTATAAACACAATTAAATCGGGATATTACATTAGCAAACTAATAACTATCATGTCCGATAGCAAAACGGCAAACTAGTGATGGACTGCATAATCAGTTTGGAAACATCAGCTAAGAACAGCTGGGTACTTCTAATTTTTGACATCAAAAAAATCAAGACATAGAACAAAGCTTTAAACCAGCTTGCCAAAAAAAAAAAACTACAAAGACGTTTATTAGACCAAAACCTGTTTTGGAGATTCAAAACAAAACCAAAAATTTGAAATAAAACACACCAACGTCTGACAAAACTGTGAAGGAATAAATTACACAAAGGTATTTTTAGCAAAACCATCGTACACCACCCAAACTATAGTAATGCAAATAAGCCAAACAAAACTGCGAAAGCTTACAGGATTAATAACTGCAATACTAAATGAATGATACATATAATAAATAAACATATTCGTAGAATGGAAAACCAAAAAGATCACCCATAGCGCAAATGTTTGGAGAATAAAAAACTCCACTGCATCTGTTGAGCAAGTGTGGGGCTTTAAATGAGGAACGCAAAGCTTTTTTTAAAACTCACAAGCTAACTGAAAAAGAATGCAAAACAATCTCTTGGCAAAAGTCAATATTATCAAAGAAACGGAAATACTATAGTATTAACAACCAAAAATGTACAATAAAACCAAAAAACCGCAGACGCTAGACAGACCACTTCAAGAGAAAAAAAAGTTAGTATTACAAACTATATTATATGGTTTGACAAATTGTCTTTAAGTTGTAAACTATTTGCCAACAATCAACATTCTTTTATAAAAATCTAACTCTAGATAAAAATATTTTTTCTTGTTGAGTGAAGTCTTTTCTAGAGCTGGAAGTGTAGATTATTTACTCCAAACTACATTAACTAAATATAACAACGTCTATGATACATTTTTTTTTGCAGTAGGGTAAACTGTCTTTTACAAAGTACCCTTTTGGAATCATAGTGTACATATATCTTTAAAACGGCCCGGTCTAATATTTTTTTCTTTTTTCCTGATATAATCTCTATTTATGTTCTGGCGTACTTAAATTTTTCTGTAGTTGATGTTTACAACTTGACAATCCGCCAATGTTGGGCATAATTTTTGCTGGGTTTGCTGTTTTATTTTTTACTTTTTCACCTTTTTTTTTAATGTGCTCCAAAAAAGTAAGAACATTATCAATTATTACACCAAGATATTTAATTGATTTCTCATTCTATGTGGTCTTGCTTCTACAGTTAAAAATAGCGTTGTTTCCAAAACATCTCTTCCATGGATCCTTTAATATCACCGTGTTTGTGTTTTTGTAGAGTTGGCTCTAAACAGTGTATAGTTAGTCAATTCTTACTGGTCATTACCTACAATTAATGAAGCAAAATAATCTGCAAAAACTATTGCTGTAATTCCACTGTGCCATTTTTTTCTTAAAACCCTGTTATGCATTAGGTTTTACAATAATAATTGTTGTACTGTTCCTGAATGCTACACTAGGTCTCGGGTTGTAGTCCCCTATTTGGAGAACCAGTTTCTTTGGTTAAGGAAAAAAAAGTTGTTATAAGTACGCCTTATTTCGGATTAGAAACAAAACTTTAGTAGATCTCGTGTATTGCCTCAATATTGCCTACACGTTAAAAATTTCAATAATTTAGGTTGGAAATCATAAATTTTTGCCAAAATTTATAAATGTAATAGTTTTGATCTTTAACGTCTGTGATTAGCTTTGGCAGCAGAAATAGACCGACGTTAAATAAATAACTTTTTAGAAGAACCTTGTTGTAATGTCAATTTTGTACGCATTTCTTTTATAATTTTGTTCAACGGCAAAGTATTAAAAATAATTTTTGAAATCAAGTGGGACTAGTGCGCCCCATTTTTGTTTACCTTCTTTTACTGATTTAATTACATTCTCTTTAGCTTTTAGAGCAAAAGAACATTTATTATAAAACCGCATTTTGCATTGAGAAATTTTCAATTTTTTAGTTTTTTTTCCAGTCTGATCTTAATCATCATTTTGTAAACATTGTTGATTAGTCGACATTTTAGGTTTTCCGTCAAAAAGTTTCATATCAATATCAGTTTAACTTAACATTCTTTTGCTACGCTTTTTTTAAAGAAGGTCTAATGGGAAGAACATCCGAGTCCGGCCCAAATGTCAACTTCTCCGCTCTCTTACTGCAAACAAGGTTCTGGCAACTCATTCACGGAGAAATAGCCGACTAAATCAAAAATTAAGAAAAAATGGTTTAACTGTAGCGTTTGTCCCACATTGGGCGGTTACAAACAAACAGAATTAGATTTAATTTCAAGTCTAAATCAGGTGTACAACACAAACTTATCAATTCGCAAGGCAATCTATATAAAAAAATAATGAGTTCCAAGTTCCCAGCAACTTGCTGCTTGCTTTCAGCGGCAAGGATTGGAAAAAGGTACGGGTCAAATGTTCTAAAAACTACTGGTTCAAAGAAGGTTACCAAAACATTATTAGACTGCAAAACTAGACGTTCAAGATCAAAATGCACCATACTAAATTTAAACTATAAGTTATACAATAAAACGCGGATACGCATTCTCACAATAGAGGCTTAGCAATTTTGATACACCAACCAACCTTGTGACTAAAATATCTAACCGTGACATATACATCATTATTAAAGTATGTATTTTTTTTTCATGCAACTTTTAAATAACATAATATTTTATAATAATAAAATAGTATAAGTCAAAGTATAGTGTCACACTCGTGAGTAATAGTTTATTCAACATTGAATAATTTCTACTATTACACGCGCCCGCAGTGCTCTTTAATAAAAATTACCTTGTATGGCTGCAACCATTACTTTGCAGCCATAACATTATAAAGTCACCAATGTTTCAGTCAGAAAACAAATTTTTGTTTTCATACTATTCCGGTAGATAAAAAGATTATTGCATAACATAATAATAAAATATATAGTTTATTACAAACTAAATAGATATATTAATTATAAGAGTTTTTAATAAAAAAATATTATATAACTAATAGTATAATAAACAAAGTTAAGGGTTGACATTGACAAGGGTATGATGTTAACACAACCAAGTAATATATTAAGCATGATGACATCAGTGTAATAGAACTGTAAATTTCTTGAAACATTTACTTTCAATTACATTTCACGTTAAATAAATCTTGATTTTATACAGGATAATAAATATGTTATGGTACGTAAAGCTGGTAATATACGAGATATCAAGTCGTTGAAACTATCCGATTTTATTGCCTCAATTAATTTTCTCAGAACAATTCTACTTGAAAGAAACCTTAATTTATTATCATGTAAAAAGTGCGAGCTGGAAAACTTAATTACATTAACTATATCGTTATAGAAAAACTTAAAAGTTAAAATACAAAAGAATTTTAATCGTAACAATTCGAACGTTTTGAGTACGCTATGAAATCTAAAGTATGATATAGCAATTGTAGTTATTACTGATTTTTAAATAAATTAAAGCAGTTAACAACAGCAGACACAGTAATGTACGCAAATAAATTTTATTGTAAAGATTCCAGGCAAGAATAATATTAATTTAAGGACCTAAGGTTTTGACGAATAGATTTGCATAAAATTTCATGTTAATTTGGCTTGTCTGATTACCCGACCGTTTCCTAAAGCGGCTCAAAGCAACATTATTCAGGCTTACAATATGAACTTCAAAATGTAATGCAAAATGAAGTTGGATAGACTGGGCTCGATTGATTATAAAAATTAATGGAAAACTTGAACAAAAGTTTTGAATGTTTAAATAATCAAATCATTTCATAGACTGAATAAATTTAATTAATTATTATTTATTAATATTGCACAATTTGCAATGATTTTAAGGTATAATAAATAAAACTAGTTTAAAGCGTTGGAAATGATATGAGTATATGTAATAAAGCTCTTTTAGAATCTGTATTTTATGTATATATGCGCTCATCAATATAAAAGCTCCGCCCATGCTTGTCTAGCATGTAGATAAGAGAAACAGATTCCTGGATCTTATACATATAAATGAAACAATAGATCGCCAGGATACAAGCTTTTAAACTATTGCTCATAAATCCAAAGCCACGTACAATAGATAAAGTACAGAACAATAAACTTGTTCACTTTGTTTTGCCGACTCATACATAATACAAAAGAGCTGAATTTCAACAAATACCATAAATAAACTTATTTTATAGATTATCGTTAAATATTGTAATTCTTGATTTCAAATCTGCTTAAATTTATTAAAAAAAACAAAGTGAACATTAGCCAGCAATTTAAAACTCTTTAAAAATCGAATCACGAATGAATTCAAGGAATACTGTTATTGGCTACATTCACATGCTAAAAGATCACCTTACTACAGTCCATTTTGAAAGAACATTCTTACACGAAACCAATATCAATGAGTTTCATTTCGTATCCGTATCAGTGCGCTAAACTTTTGGGACATATAAAATAGTTTTTAGGCAGGCGTTCCTACTACAGCGTATTGAACAAATGTTAGTGTTATTGACAGCCAGGCTGATTTTACAATTTATTTATAATGGAATTTTCTTACTTTTTAAATTGTTAGACATTTTAAAATCATCTTTTAAATAATAATTTACGGCAATAGTGTACAGATATTTCTTAAAAATGATATACCAGAGTATAAAAAATTGTAATGTATACAGCACATCCTCGATTTTTTTACATTATCAATTTTTGCGCCAAAAAACGTAGTTCTGATTTATGGCATAATTCTTATATAAATTTTATATTAGGCGTGTGCGTGAGAAAAATTTTACTAAATATAGCCATTAGTTTTTTATTATAGATTGTACGATAAGAAGTTGTTATATATGAAACATCTTATTCAGAAAAGAAAGGCGTTTTTTGTCAATTTATTCAGCTTTTTAATATTAATTAGGATAGTATAAAAAGTTATGAAGGTAAAGTGGCGAATCGAGTATGGCAGTAATAGCATAAAATCTATTTATATTTTATAAATTTTTATACTTATTCTATTAAATATAGAATATCCTAGGTATATTTAAATATAAAAAATAACCATTTACATGCTATCTCAATTTTAAATCTGTGTGAGTACGTAATTGTAAACTTCAAGGTTTATATTGATATATACTTTTTATATAATAACGTTAGCTTATGAAAAATTTGGTGTTAATGATTTAGCACGTTGAGTATTAATTTGATTTTGTAATTATTGTATTATAAAAACTGTTTTAAAGTTTCAATGACGGTAACGACAATGTCTTACCGACCAGGAGGCGTCTCAGGAAAAAGTTTTTTTTTACAAACCTTGGTTGTCATATTTAATGTTGAAAAGGCTTTTAATAAGGTTTAGGCATCATGGACTACTTTTAAACCTTTAGCGTTTTAAGTTCAACCATAGATTGATAAAACTTAATGCTTTTTATCTGAAAGGAAAAACACTGGCCGTAAAGCTACATATCTACCATCTGCAAAATAAAGACAGAAAGTTCCTCAGTTTTTATCTCCGATGTTCTTTATCTGCATGTATCAGACATAACATACATCAAAGCCTTGTGTTAAAATCGCTCAGTACGCTGACGATATAACATCCGAAAGTCATTATGCTGAGACTTCAAGCAGCTTGTAAGGCACTTTAAACTTAGTTACGGCACTAGAGAGTAAAAACCAATTCTGAGAAGAACAAGGATATTATTTTCTTCAGTAATAATAAACCAACTCCGCACAAAAACGTTTATCTCAACCGGCGCACCATAAGCACTGCAAAGCTTTTAGGTATAGAGTTAGATCAAGGTTTATTTTTTAGATTACACATAAACGCCATCTTAGAAAGAGTCAAAGTAGCAAGCAGAGACAGCAATATAAATACTAACAACAAAGTACCAAAAAACTTCTTCAATAAAATAGCTAATTACTGAAACTCTGAGTGCGGATGAAAACAATTAATTTTCAAAATACAAGTAACCAATCAACATGCTTGTTGTATAAGAAAATATGTTAATTTAACCGCCACTACACTAAATCAACACCTACAAGGCTGACGCAGGGTGCGCACTTCTAACTTCTCAAAAACGTCACCCATAGAGCACAGTATCATATAGGAAGGTTGTACACAGAAATGTTTAAAAATTAAGAACCAGCCAGTAACTCAGCCAGCAGCAACAACTACGCCGGATAAACGCAATTATTATTCCTTTATTAGTCACGTTTACCTATATTCTTAATTATTTGAGATTTATCACAATTAATTAACAATTTTTTTTTCAGAACATCAACTTCTGTTAGGTTAGGTTGATAATAAAAACAAGGATAAATTACCTTAGTCAACTTTTAATCAAAACAATGAAAGATCTAGTTACCCGAACCGTCAGAAAACTGAAACCAATCTGCAATCTTGGGAACAACCCTCGACACTCTAGGGATTGGAGAGTTTAATCCGGGTTCTAAAATCATTGCGGGAAGACAGAAAATACGCAAAAAGAGTTTTTTAGGTGGCGCGTTTAGATTTCAGAAGTCCGTGGCGGCCATTTTGTTTTTGTGACATCTATCAAATCTTTTGTGGGACAACACCAACCTACACGAGGTTTACAAGGTGATGATGCATCTTCAAAAAATTACCGTTTGGTGTAGATTTTGGGCCGGCGGCGTCATTAGTCCGTACTTTTTTGAAAACGACGTTGATAAGACGGTCAACGTCAACGGCGAGTGCTACAGAACAATGATAACCAATTTCTTATGGCTCAAATTGAACCATATAGACCTAGACAACATGTGGTTTTAGCAGGACGGCACCATGTGCCACACAGAACGTTTTGAGGGTAAAGTTATCTCTCGCAGGAGCGATGTGATTTAGCCACCAAAATCATGCAATTTAACCCCGCTAGATTTTTTCTTATAGGGTTTTTTGAAGTCGCAAGTATATGCAAATAAACCACAATCAACCGATGCCCTAAAGGTGAACATACCACAGGCCATAGCTTAAATTCAGCCAAATCTATTCGGAAAAGTCATTGAAATTGGACCACTCGGATCCGTGCCACCATAAAAAACCGAGGCGAGCATTTTAACAATGTCATATTTCACACTTAACGGCATACATGAGCCTTTCAAATAAAAAAAAGAATTTTGTTAATACCTCACACACAACTTGTTTTATCCCATTTCAACATCTACCCGCTCTTATTGAAAGACCGTTTAGACAGACCAACCCTCGTCGTAGAAACCTAAACACCGGTCACTTATGCTTTGTGCAACCAAACGTATACTCTTTTACTTGTAAGCATTCCAATTCATTAAAAACTGTGTGTGCAGCAAGTAGGCAACCGGAGAAAAACAGCTTGCCTTCCGGTCCGCGCCTAAATTCAAACGTTGATGAAGCGTTTTTAAACAAAATGTTGCATCTCAAGCATTTCTTCTGTTGGCAATGAGAACCCTCGCACAAAAAAAAAAATGAGACGAAGGTAACAAATGCAAGCCATATCTAGAGTAACGTTGGCGTAGGGCGCATTACGTTACCCCTTTTACGACACGTTACATAACTGCAAATAGGAAAGATTATGCACAAGTTACTACGTTAATATGTGACATCCTTCATGGAATTTTAACAATAAGATTGGATTTAGTAGGCAAGCACTTCCTTACGAATTTGACCGGCTTTCAATGATACAAATTCTTCAACAAAAACAGCTGCTACGGTACACATAAGAACAGCTAAAACACAAGCGCTTCTTCACGCTAAGGAAACTAGTAAAAGTGGCAGAGATGAAAAATTTAGCAAAACTGCAAAATTTTATCATTCCGTAAAGGAACATAAAATACGCCAGACATCACAAAACATGCTGTTTGACAGTACGTACTATGCTCAAAGACTTTAAAAGACAGCACAAAAGTTGAATCACGCAGCCTTGAAGCA
Organism: Tachinus rufipes; assembly: GCA_963932245.1. Lineage (NCBI taxonomy): Eukaryota > Metazoa > Arthropoda > Insecta > Coleoptera > Staphylinidae > Tachinus > Tachinus rufipes. The sequence continues at coordinate 27,574,328 of OZ010742.1, read as the reverse complement.
AATTCTTATTACCCACAATGAACGACCTGATTGCATCTGCATGGATGCCAAATACGACACCCAACTAATAAAGACAAACTACCCAGCAGACAACGACAAAGAATCCGGACAGTTGGTCAATGACGCAGTAAAAGAGGCACTGGTTGCCGTTGCCGTCAAACCTATTTCCAAAACCACCTCATCTGCTGCAAACGCCCACTTCATTGCCACGCAACTTTCAAATTATGAGAGCTAGAACTCCTTCAAGAGCAAGAAATGGCAGCCCAAGAAAAACAAACTAAAAAAAACAAAAAAAACTAAAGAAAGCCAAGAGCATAAGTGTGTGTATGCTATATTGACTTTTCCAGAACTTTTGATAATGTTAAGTATAAACATTTGTTCGGAGTATTTAAATACCTTTTGACTTCTGAACTATCAAAATAGTGTCAAATCTTTATAAGGACAGCAAATATTAAAATTAAAAACAAAGTGTCCGGCGACTTTAATATACAAAATGTTTCAAGCAAATGTGTGTTCTTTCCCTAATGTTATTTCATATTTACTCTAAAGCATTACTTAACATTTTCAGAACATCCAGCAGGAGTCGTTGTAAATATCAAGCAAAATAATTATAATTATATCTAATAATATGCAGACGACATTGTCGTGCTAACAGAAAACTTGATAGACCCACGCATGATGAGTAGCTTAGAGGCAAATAACAAAAACTATGGTAATTTCAAAAACAAAATAACAAATTTAACTGAAAATAAACGTAGAACACATTAAACAAGTCTTTAAATGTAAATACCTCAAATTAGATCTAACGCTCTATTTCAATGTTACAACAATGTGCAACTGTCAGTGGCAAATATAAAGATATTTATCATTTAATAAATTATTGCTTTATTTACTGCAATAAATATAATAAAAATTGTAAGATGTACAATCACAATCGAGCTATACAAAATTATTATAGCAGCAGCAAACAAAACTAATGCTGTGCATTTTATTCATTTAAATGTTATTCCGACTAAAAATTATGGTTATTTATTAATTTTAAGAACATATTAAAATGATTATACAGGGTGTTAAGTAAAGATGCAAAAAAAATTAAGGGATTATTCCTTGGTCTATTCTAAGAATATTTTCTTCTATGATAATTTCTAGAATATTCCTTTGTCATCAAAGATACAAGGTGCACAAAATTTGAGACAGTTACAACATTTTATTATCAAAAAGTACATCACAAAGTTGCTGAATCTACAATAAATGTTTGAAATGACTTCCTCCAGCCTGGATACAAGCATTTAATTTTCTCGTCATTGAGTGCCGAACTCTTCCAAACACACCAGAGTTGTTTCTAATTGAGTTACACCCAGCAATTAACCAATTTTGCAAATCGTCCAAATTATCCACTGGAGTAGCGTAAACTAATGACTTCATATAGCCTTCCAAAAAATAATTTAGGGAGTTTAAGTCTGGAGATCAAGCAGGCCATGCGTGTGGCCCACCTAGACCAATCCAGCAATTTCCGAATGTTGCTGTTAAGTAATCACGAGCAACCAAACTGAAATGTGGTAGTGCACCATCGTGCATAAACCTAATTGAAATTCTTGTTACCAATGGTACATTATCTAGAAACTGAGGTAGCATGAGTTCTAAAAAGTAAAAGTAGTAAAAGTAGTGGTCCAATTAGACACTCGGGCGACAATTCTAACCAAAACACTCAAAGAGAACTGATGTTGAAAAACAAATTTTTATCTGCCCACACATTGTTGTTATGAAGTCTCGTTATTGCATTTCTTGAGAAACTAGTTTCATCGGTGAAAAGAATATGTGTCAAGAATTAAGGGATTAGAACTAATTTTGTAAAAGTCATTGACATAATGCAATACGTGAACAAAAATGAGCAGGTAGTAGTGCCTAAACACGTTGAATGTGGTATGAATACAACAAATTGCCCTTAAAATTTTTCCAAACTGTCCAATGACTTACATTCAAAGTATTGGCAATTTTTCTTGTAAAGCTACTTGGATCTTTTTCTATCATGTCCAGCACATTTTGTTCTAGTTGTACCGTTCTTACTGCCATTGATCTGCTTGGCCCTCCATTTCGTTTCAATTACGGCGTGGAAATTCACTAACTATTAAAGACACGCCAACAGCCAAACGTTACTCAATCTTAACAACTGCGACCAATACATGTGATAATCAATGACGGCTGATTTCATTTGAATACGTTTTTCATTTGAATAAGTCTCATTCAAATAAAAAACAGACGTTTCAAGTTATTTTTTGTTGCAAATTTTGTTCACTCTGTATCTTCAAAACAAAGGGTTTTTTTCAGAAATCATCATAGAACAAAATATTTATAGAATAGACCAAGGAATAACTCTTTTTTTTTTGCTGCATGTTTACTAAACACCCTGTATACATACTTTGTAATTATAATTGAATCTATTTTTAGTGTGGTAGCATACTTACTATGTATAAGGCTGTAAAAGTTTTCTGTGTAATCTAAAATTTATAAATATATAGAACTTTTAAATTATAATTAGTCTGCTTTTTAACTTTTATATCAAATTTTTTAACGTTTTTAAATTTATTTGTTTTTAATATAACATTTTCAACTATGTGGCTATATAATTAGAATGTTGACTAGTTTCATTATTAATTTTAATTATTATTAAAAAAATAAATAAATAAATAAAAACAATCTTTCTAAAACACCTTATCTATATTATCTATATTCAATCAAAATATGTAAAATTTTCTGCATTGTTTTAAAACAATGCTAATTGAAACGCATGAAGAGCAGAATATCAAGTCTGTGGTCAATCTGCATAAGACCGCAGACCTGATTTTATGTTCTGCAAGCGATACATGACACAACAGACAAAACATGACCTACATTTATATTAGAAGCAAATAAATTAGAAACTTTGCACAAAAGTTTTATACAGCGGTAATTAAATACCTAAAGCATAGGCATATTTTTATATTTGGTATATAAATATGCCGAAACTGAATTTGTGTTTGGTGTCGTTATATCATTTCTAAGCGAAAAACTTTCTTACAACAATATTTACAAGCACAACACAACATATTTTAAAAATTACAAAAAATTTTGGTTAAAGTAGAAAATACAATGTATTATTATTATTTTTTAAATAGCAAAGATATAGAAAACATGACCCAAAAATTCATTGTTTCAGTGACGCTTTTTATTAAACTATATAAGGTGTTTACAATTTACTCAACAAAATTTATAATAATAATATTATTTAAATAAGAATTTGATTTAAATCAGTTTGTAAAGTCTAACAAGGTAAAAACTACATAATCAAACCTTCAAAAACAATTCTTTAAAGAGGCGGTTTTGAAAGAATTTAAAATATTAAAAACCGTTTATCCTATTTGGCAAAAATGATTAATTAACAATCTCTGCTCAAACTGTATCAAAACTTTAAACGTACGTAGCTTAATCAGTGACTAAAAAATTTGGATACCATTTTAGACGTTTCTTTGGAACAACCATTCAGAAAACTATTTTGAATTAAGTTTAAACTCTAATCAGAGTTTAAACTGCAACTGAAAGACCAGTTTTATTAATATATAACGTTTAAACTAACAATTTATTAACTAAAAAATTAATTGTTAATTATATTTAAGAAGTTAGCTTTAAATTGTAAAAAATACCAAATGTAAAACACAAATTTTAATCTAAAATAAATATTCTTTTAGCATCTAAAACTATGAACAAACATAAAGTTCAAATATATTTTGTATGTAACGTTGAACGGACTTGAATAAACACCACTTCTCAACTGTTTATCATTAATTTTTTGCTTATATCAAGTTGTCTGTATTTTATCCAATTTTTTTTAATCCCGATTTCTGCTTTTCTGTTTATATAAGGTTTTCCAATAAGAGGTTTCATTTTGATATTTAAAAAAAAAACGGGTATTTTTTAAGAGAAATCAATAAATGTTTATTATTGTAAAGAGAAAGGTATGCCATTAACATTTAAAAACAATATCAATCAAATGGCTGCCACGGTTACGGTTGCAGTACCACATTATTTTCATGAAATTTTCCATGACCAATTTGCACATTTGCGGCTGTGTGTCCTCGATAACTTCACAAATTCCATCTTTAAGGTCTTGAATCGATTGTGGATCATTGGCATAGACCTTATCTTTCACGTGGCCTTAGTCTTGCTTTAATAAACGTCGTCCACATCAATGTCTTCCAATTTCGGCTATAAAAAAATCATTAATCATAGCTCGGTAGCGCCATCCATTCACCGTATCAGTTGCACCAGCCTCATTTTTGAAAAAGTAGGGCCCAATCACACCTCCAGCCCAAGAACCGCACCAAACAGTGACACGTTGAGGATGCAAAGACTTTTCAACAATCATTTTTGGGTTTTATGAGCCCCAAATGCCACAATTCTGCTTATTAACGTAGCCTCCAAGGTGAAATGAGCCTATTTACTAAAGATAATTTTTTGATGAAATTCCGAATCATTTGATGCATTTAAAGTACACAATCAGCAAAGATACGACGCTTATGAAGGTCGACCGCCTCAAGGTCTTATGTTAACTGAACTTTAAAAACTTTAAGATTTAAGTTTTTATGCAAAATACGGTGTACTGTCGTTTGTGGAATGTCTAATTCCAAAGATCGACGAGGAATCAACAAACCTGGGTTTTCTTTAACACTACGGGCTACATCAGCAATATTCTCAAGTGTTTTTGAGCAATGCACACGGTTTTGATTCTTTACATCACAAACTTGTCTCAACTGCTCAAATTTTTCCACCAGGTTTACTATTGCCGGCCGAGAAGGTCCTTTACGACGACCAAAAAATGCTTTAGTTTTGCGAACTGTGACTGAAAAATGTTCACCATTTTAGTAGTAAATTTTAATAATTTCAATGCGATGTTGAAGCGTGTATCGTTCCATTTTTAATAATAGCGTAGTTTTTACTTGTCAAATGTCAAAAGATAATAACTTAAAAATTGACAGCTGCCCAAATAGCCTGCTATTCATAATGAAACTTCTTATTAGAAAACCCTTTATTATTATACCATCTTCCTTTACTCAATACGTCAGTTTAATCAATACGTCAGTCATTTTGTTTCTTTTTTTTTGTTTACCTTTTACCATCTTGGCAATTCCATTTTAAACGGAGCAGAGCAGGGGGTGCATTTTAAAGTTTGCTTTAGTATTTTTTGTTCAGTAGTAAAATCAATCAAAATTTTTCCGTAGAATCCAAATCTGGTATCATTTCAAGTCTATACCCTATAAGCCGCAACAGCCATAAAACCATGTTTTTATTCTCAATGGGCTGGGCAAAAAAGAGCATTATTTAATTTTATTTAAACCGTCAAAGTAGACGTATTTTGTTGTAAATTAATAGGAAAATATAAATTTGTTTTGTGCATTTGTCTAAAACTAAAAAAAATCTGCAAAGTAAGCATATTTTTCAACATAAACTTTTACAAATACAAGTTTAGTCGCGCTCAGAGGAACAATACACAAAATATTATTAGAAATTTGAATTCTGGGGACAATTTTACATAGAAAATAGTCAATGTTGTACTTATTGGCCGTAAAAAAGTCCATCTAGAAAAAAATGTTTACAAAATTTTCATTCAAAAAATGCGTTAAACATTAATTATTTTTTCATATTCACAAAAAATATTATAAACACACTAGGGTGTAGTTTAAAACTTTATTTTATTAAATTTTGATAAGCGCCGGGCGGATTTATGTTTGAATGCCAAAAATAATAATATTCTCATATTTTGGCGCCCATACAATGTGTCTAAATTTGTGCCGCAAGCGCAAAAACTATCAAACAAAAAGTAAAATTGTCCAAAATTGGTTTAAGCGACAAAAAATGTCTTTGTTAAACTTCCAAAAAAGCTTAAAAAAATATAATAATCTTTAAAAAAAAATTTAAAAAAAATTCTTTAAGTAAATAAAAAATGTTGTACAATTTTTTTTTAGGTGGGCTTTTCTACGCCAGGTAAACACGACACTGACTAATTTCCAAGTAGAATTGTTTGCAAAACTCAAATTTTTAATAATATTTAGTGTATAGTTTTTCTGAAAACTGCTCAATGTGTAAGAGTTTATGTTAAAAACAGACCTATTTTTGCAGTTTTTTCAAGTTTTAGACCCCTAAAACCCAAATACACAAAACAAGTTTATATATTTCAATTAATTTACATCAAAATACGTCAACTTTAGCGGTTAAAAAAAGCTCACTTAGAGAACAAAACCAGGGTTTTATGGCTTTTGCGGCTTATAGACAAGCTATAAATTTAAAACGGCGTCAGATTTTTTCTTGGTTTCATACCATCATGAACCGATCAAAAAACTACTAATAAGTTAGTAAAAAAAAAAAAATTAATACAAATTTCTCAATGCACGCCTCCTTCTCTGGTCCGTTTGAGTTTGAAATGGAATTGCACAACTTTTCAATGTCTTTTAGCAAACAATAAAAAAAAAGTTTTACTGCATGCCCTATCCTTCCTCTCTCCTTATTTATAATTGTATTTACTAATATAAGTTTGCTTCCCCATTTCTTAGTAACAGTTCTGTATATTCTACAGGTGTAAAGGGAGATGGTTATAAAACCAACTCAAAAAAACAAACTCACCCGCACGAAATTCACCCTGCTTGAAAACTAACAAAACTTGGTCGTTTAAGTATATGCTAAAATAAGCAGACCTCTTTGCTAGCCAACAGCACCGGGTGGATAAACAAGCAAAAGTAAGAGCACTTACTTGTCCAAGGAACAAAAAATTTTTCCTGATGGCGGAAATCAAAGATATAGTCATATGAATGCAGATGGCAAGCGCTGCCAGCAAACGATGATTCAACGACGGCGTTCAGTTTGCAAGATTGACAGTGATAAGTCGTTCTGAACGCAGCCAATGATATCGCAGTAGTTATGGGAGATTTGAACGCAAAAATAGATCAAATCACACACGGAAAGCGTTAGTTTAAAATAAAAAAATTAAAAAAAAAATGGACTGATTGAGTTCTGTCAGCATTGTATATATGGAAATCTCCTTCAAATAAACCAGTAAGAAAATAAATAGACTATATCCTCATTAACAACATATATAAAGACGCTGGTCAAGAGTGCAAAAACCTACCCGGGTACCGACATTAACTTCACAACCCTATAATACCCTGTAGTAACTAAACATAACAAAACGTTAACTCGTGCTAAAAACCCTAAAATCATCATCACAATAGAACAAGAAGCAAACGAATACATGACCTGTTTAATTACAAAACAAACTCAGTGTGGTAGAAAAGTAGAAAAATATACAAACAGGGTTAGAAGCAATAGCTAAAAAACTTAAAAAGACAAAAAAAAGTTTTAGATAATTTCAGAAATTTTGGATCTTATAAAAAAAAAAAAGAAAAAAAAAGTAAAAGTATTGTAGGTGAATATTAGATGCAATATAACATAATACAAAAAAAAATTAAAAAAAACCAAAGAAATCTTAATATGAATAAATAAAATTGCAAAAAAAATAATAACTTGACTACTTCCACATGCATAAAAAAGAAAGCAAAAGTGCATAAGCAAGAACTCAAAAGAGTATATGATAACTGACGTAAAAAACAAACTAAAAAAGTGAACATCTTTGATGACAAAAGGCCTCCAAAACCAATTGGTTTTAGAAGTCTTTAGAACGGATACTTAAAAATACAAAGAACAAAAATAGAATATGCCCTGGAAATTATTATGAATATTATATTATGGAAACCCGGTAAAGCTGTTGACTCTGACCAAATACCTATAAAATATTTGATAACAACTTAAATAATATTCTTTTAATAGTATTCAATAACATTTATAAAAAAGAAATAATCCTTAAACAGTGGCTATCATCTTATGTGCTTCAACAATAAAATCCAAAGGAATGCTTAAATTATCAAACCATTGCGCTTATGAATCACTCCTCAAAACTCTTCTTGAAGATCATACACAAAAGATTATACATAAACCTTATAAAATTATTTCCGCAAAAGTTTTCTTTGCACTTAATATCATTTTTCAACTTTGTTTTGATATAAATCAAAGAATGTTTTCATTCTACATTAGTTTTGAAATAGCTTTTGATAAGATAAAATATAATAAATTACATCAGCTACTACTCAGTAAAAGACGACATTATATGTTTGAGCCAAAAAGCTAACACAAAATTTAAAATCATCAAAATAAAAATGGTAGACTTTCAAGAAGAAACATACCAATAAATTGCAAGCCTTCAAAATGGGATCCTATCGCAGAATGTGGCGTATGCTTTTGATGGATAAGATTACAAACACTGAAATACTAAATAAAATGCAAAAGAAAAGTTAAATTATTAATAATCTTAAAAAAAAAACTTAAATATTTAGGACGCATAATGAGAGATCCTGGCTCAAAAACCCAAGAGACTCGTTTGGTTGTAGCAACATTCAACTATTCTGAGTTGCAATCATTAAGGTCCAAATAACTATAATGAAAGCGAACCTTCAACAATAGGAGGCGCGCTACTCAAAGAAGAAGATACTGAAGATTGCACCTTTTTATTTCACTTTGCAATATTGGCAAGATAAAATAAAATAAAAAGCCCTCATATTTAGCAATAAACTGTTTAAATAAATACAAGTTAATCTTTATTAGCAAATAGTATGTAGTATTTGGCAATTGTTTTGGTAGTTAAAAAGTAATAATTTAAAGTCATATCAGCGGTACTTTGTAAGATTTATTTGTTTACCTGCACATTTTCTATGGGTTTCAAATCATACCTAATCGTACTTACTTCATATTACTGTAACTTAGAAACATTTTGGGATCACAAAATGTTTTTAATTGACAAGTTTTTCTTAAATAACTTTATAATTCTCAAAATCACTCAACTAACAAAAAGTTGTACAAACTTTAATTCATACACATAACTAAACTTATGGAAATGGGTTACGTCTATTAACGGCTTATCAAATATGACACATTATAATTAATAAATGTCAATTATATTTTACACTTTACTATTCTCCTAATCTACAATCTCATAACCACCAAGTAAATTGTTTGAAAAGTTGCGTTAATTTTATATACTTTGATTACTAACATGTCTGACAAATGACAGTAAAATTATATACATTTGAAATAATTATTTGTTACTAATCGATTTTGCTAACGTCAGCACATTTATTTTCAATTCGATCATGGAAAAATCAATTTCACATCATTCCACAATTATAATATATTCTAGCAATATAAAATTGAATTAAAAATATTTTTATTACAAAACTAAACGCAAAAATATTTATGTTAAACTAAAATTTGAGAAACAAATATGTGAATTCATTTTATATTCAAATAAAATTGAAATAATATACAGTAGCGACAATTTTTATTACCGGATTATGCAGCTATGGTGCATTCGCCGGGTCATAAAGTTCTATAATATTTTAAAACATTGTATAATCAATATTATATATTTTAAATGCAAATTGTCATCCATAATTTTCTTGAATACATTTTAATAACATGATTTATGTTATATTCAACAAAAACAAAAGTATTTTTTTATCTTTCTTACATTAAATTTACATTATGAAGATACTACACAAAGACAGCGTTTCAAGCAGGTCGAAAAGATGTATTTTGTTATTTTTACAGAATATAAACCTTGCTTTTGCCCTCTTTTTATGAAACAAGGAAGCAAAATTGCTTGAGGTTGAATGTTTTTTTAGCTTATCTCTAAGAAAATTTACGGGTGTTTTTTACTATCTTAATTGGGTGCTAAATGAATCTCATGAATAATGTAATGAAATCTAAATTTTTGTTAATATAATTGAATAAATGAATAGTGTAATAAGTTCATCTTTTATGTATGTTTTTATGGCAACAATAAAAAATATGTTGAGATGAAATCGTGCGGGTGGTACAATTTCCTCAAGTATGTATTAGATTCCATAAAAATCCTATTTGGCTAGAGGCATGTTAACAAATTCACAATGATTTTATTTCACTGATTCTCAACCACTTGGAAAATTTATATAAAAATATCACTTTTTTTGATTGCGTTTTTATAGATTTGATTTATAGAGAGTTGATATGTAAATTCTCATATCGATAATAATTTTTGTTGAAAAATGTTCTTTTATCTAAAAAGTTCGGGTATTATAATACTCCCTTAGGTCTACACATAACGAACAAAATCAATACTCCTTTTCCGCAATGTTAACAGCTTCTTTAAAGTAGCTTGTGCTATAATCATTTGTATGGAGTGTTTATGTAGCACCTTTAATAATTTAAAAAACCTGTTGAAATCATAAGAAGGAAAAATGCTGAGAGTTATTTTTGACTAACTACGTTTTATAAAATAGCTGCAAATTTTGTTGAGATAATAAATTAAGTTTAGTGTATTGTTATTCAGTTGAAGTTATGTTGAACCCAATAGCAAACGCTAAACTTTTTCCATATTTTATTGTAATAATAAAATTTAAATTTAATTTTAATCAATAAAAAAAAAAATTAAAGGAAAGTTTAATATATTTATTTATATTGCATTAATAGTATAAGGAAAATATAAACACCAATTCTAGCTATTGTACCAAACGCATAATGTTGGTAATATTTATTGTACTAAACAATATTTGCTGGTAGTAGGTATTACAAGCTTTTATTTTAATCTTGTTTAACCTTGTAATAAGAAGTGAGTTATTTTCTTAGGCTCGTGCTTGTACGGCTTTTATTTATTTATTATTTATTTATTTTTTTGTATTTTAGCGTCGACTACTAAGATCATTAGCTATTTATTTTGATAATAATAACCTTAGGTTATAGACCTGAGAAGACAAAACAACACATTAAAAAATAGTTAAATAAATAAATAAATTTATTTTTTTTATTTATGCTTTTTACGGCTATTTTACATCGCCACAGTAAGTCTACGACTTGTTTAAAGTGGGTTGATGGGACCAACAGCTTAATACGTGACTTCCGAACCACGCTGGTGGATAAAGAGCAAGTTATCATTTCAGCCATATTTCGGGGATCGAACCCGGGACTGCTCGCATGATATGCAAGTGCTCTACCATTGAGCTATCACACCATAATAAATAAATAAATACTGAATCTAATATCACAGTTGCTAAAATTAAAAACTAAATTTAAAGCTATTATCACAGAACCTACTATTACAACTGACAACACTTTAAACACTTTGATGCCAGTACCTATCCATTAACCTAACCTAATATCACAGATGACACCGAAGCTGTAAAATGCTTCGATGCCAGACCCTAAAAACTAAAGTAACTAAACCTAATATTACAACTTAACCTAATGTCACAACCTAACTTAATATCACAGATAACATCAAAGCTGTATAATGCTTCGATGCCACACCCTAAAAACTAACTAAACCTAATATCACAGATTGCATCGAAGTTGTAAAAGACTACAATGCTTTAAACAACTCAAAAACACAAACTGATCAATAAAAATAAATAAATAAATTAACACCAAAATCATTATAAGACATCACAAAATTTGGTTACACCTGTTTGAAGAGTCCTGAGTCTTTCAAAAACTAGACGTACCTTCCCATGGACTCCTCTCTATTTGATAAAATAGGCGCCACGTTGTTAAGGAGCGATTACGGTGGGAAAGGTAGGCTCGGCATTCTTCCAAAATGTGCTTCATCGTTAGAGGGTCGTGGCATGTTTGGCATGTTGGTTGTTCGTCGCCGGTCAAGAGATACGAAGAGGTCAAGTGTGTATGACCTATGCGCAAGCGACATAGGGTGACCTCTTCTTTCCTGTTGAGATCTACCGGCAACTTAAATGCTGTCACGAAAAGCTTGATTTTTTTAATTTGCTCTCGAAGCCGTTCTATACCCTTTGCCAATCCTCGATAACCTTTGATATGACATATCCTTTGAGATCATCTAGTCTTACGGGAATGTTGTTCATAGGACCCGCGTCAGTCGCCTGACGGGCGGTGTCTAGACAAAGATAGCTCTCTGTCCAAATCCGGCCAGGCGGAAGATCGAAGCTTGTACGAGCTGGACCAGCGGATCGACCGAGTACATAGACTGTATACTAAGGATAGCACTTAGCAAATCGGAACAAAGGAAGAACAAACTGTGAGATGACGTCTCACAGTTTAGCAGGGATTTATTTTAGGAAGAGACCATGAATAGGCCGTACCGTCTAAAACAAATTCATTTCCCACCCCCCAATCTGTTATCAAACCGTCCGTATACAACCGCGGAGAGTCTGGGTATTCAGCAACAATTTCAAGAAACTTGCTCCTCAAGACGTCGGGGCAAGTTTCTCGTTTGATCAAGACGAGCTATAACCCTCGGCATCAGCCAGGGTGAAAACTCGCCAGAATCGACCTCAAATACTATCGGATAATTAACATTAAGACTCTCTTCTAGCTCCTGCGCTCGGACGCAAACCGGCCTACTGACGGTAGGCCTGAGTCTGTATTTGCGTTTCGTTGGCGGTAAATATGAGTTGGTTGTTGTGACCCCTCTTTGCTCGTATCGCCGCGGCGTACGTGAGTACAAAGCAAGTACGACGAGAGGCTAGAGGAGGTACACCCAACTCGCAGCAATGACTCGGTACAGGACTCGTCCGAAATGCTCCCGTAGCGTATCTAATGCCTGCGTTGTGGACTGCGTCTAGGGCTTTCAACCTGGATTTTCTGGTGGATGAGTATACCGCGCAGCCGTAGTCGACCCTGGATAAAACCAGGGCCTTGTACAGCCGCAACAATACCTCTCTCCGCGCACCCCCCCTAGTTGATGTTGGTCAAGCACTTGATCACGTTCAAGGCTTTTTTGCACTTTGTGACCAATTCATCAATATGTGCTTGAAAGGAAAAGGTCTCATCGACCACAAGCCCTAAGAAACATACTGTTTCTACGCACGTGATTCTGGAACCGCGCAAAATAATATATAAAATAGAGAAGCGAAAACCTCTCGCTTCTGCCTCTCTGTCTACTTCGTCTATGGTGGGGATAGTATCTCCCGCCATGTAGATCTCCAAATCGTCGACGTACAGGCATTTTTTCATAGGTGTAACTACAGAAGCAGCAATATCGTTTACCGCAATCGCAAAAAGAATAACGCTAATAGTTGACCCTTGGGAAACACCGTTCTCTAGACATAATGTCTTTGAGTTAGTGGTTCCCACCCTTACTCTAAATTTGCGATCGCGCATGAAAGATTCAAGAAAAAAAGGCATACGGCCCCTGAATCCCCATGCGTGCAGTTTCTGCAACCATATCGCCAAGTCATGTCATACGCCTTCTCCAGGTCGAAAAAGACCGCTTGCTAGGAAGACGTTTTGGATAGAATTTTCTAGACAGATTAAATGATCAACGGTACTGTGATTTTGTCTGAAACCCGCCTGGTATTTAGCTAAAAGACCGTTACTTTCCAGCATCCACACCAGACGGTTGTTGACCGTTTTTTTTAAAAAGCTTACTGAGACAACGGGTAAGTGAAATCGATCTGTAGCTGTTGACGTTGTTTGGATCTTTGCCCGGCTTTAACAACGGCAGGATAATGGTCTCTCTTCAACATTCCGTGTAAACGCCGCTTTCCCATATCAAGTTGTAAACTTTCAGCAACCACCCCGTCATGCGAGAGGGAAGCTGCCGGATAACCTGATAAGGCACGTCGTCTGGTGCCGGTGCGGAGGAGGTACCCATACCGTTAATTGCCGTTTTCAACTCTTATAAGAAAAAGAAAGCGTAGTAGGGCAAAGAATCCGGGGAAGAGAAATTTAGACTTGTTTCGAATTGTTCTCTTTGACGCAGGAATTCTTCACTGTAATTTTAAGAGCTACTGGCAGACGCAAATTGAGTTGAAAAGGGTTTGCAATTTTGGCCGCTTTGGTGACTTCGCGGTCATTGACAATTAAAATGGGAGGCATACAGGGAAATTTCTTTCCCGATGCGACTCCCACTTTTTTCTACATTTCTCTTGATCGTCAACACGTCGCTCTCCCATCAACGTCGCTTGCTTTCAAGAATTTTGAGGCGCGCAACAGCGCGTTTTTTCTTGAAAGCGATCATGTTTCCCTGCATCGGAGTTCTTTTGAAACAATTAAAAGCTTTTTTTTTCTTCCACAGCTACTCGGATATCGTCGTTCCACCAAGGAACCGACGGACCGGCCAGCTGACCGCTGGACTTTGGGACAAACACATCTGCTGCTCGAACAATACAATTAGTAAAAACCTTCACGGCGGTCTTGACATTCTCACCGTTTGACTCTGGTGGGATCAGACTGGCTTGAAAACCTTGCCAGTCTGCGCGGTCGAAACACCAACTACAAGGGACGGATTGTCTGACCCGTTTGATGGTTTTAATTGCAATAAGGAAATGATCGCTACCGTGAAGGTCCTCTAGTACATGCCACAATAAACTGGTGGCTAGACGTGGAGACGTTAAGGACAAATTGATTGCCAAAAAATTTGTACCCCTACCTTCAAAATGGTGTTGAGAAGGACAGCGTCGCTTTGATCTAGAAAATCCTCTATCAAACGACCTCGCGTGTCTTTCCTTAAGGAACCCCAAAGCGGATTGTGAGCGTTAAAATTGCCCACCAGGAGATAGGGCTGTGGAAGCTGCGAAATAAGTTTTTGTATATCTTTCAGAGTCCAATCGAACTCCGGAAGATACAGGTTGCATATTGTGGCTTTTATTGGAATGGTAAGCCAGATTGCGATTTCCTGGAGTGTAGTTCTGAGGGTTATTTCCGTAAACGGTAAATTCCCTTAAAAAATAGCGACTCCGCCTTTGGCTCGAACACCCGGCAAAACGTCACTTCTTGTGTATGTAAAACCCCGAAGATTGAAATTTTCTTAGGGCTTAAAGTGCGTTTCCTGTAAACACACGCAAAAAAGGAAGTGCTTTACCAGAATCAATTTCAGCAATAGCTACGTTTGCAACCGTTGCAGTTCCACTGTACTATCGTCTCCATAGTTTTAAACAATTATTAAATAATTAAAATAAATTAAGAAATAAATAACACGTAATAGACGGCTACGTCCAAGATAAAAGATACATTCTTAAAACTAATATCACAGATGACATCGGAGTTGTATAAGACTCCCATGCCAGAACCATACAATAAATAAAACTTAAAACTAATATCACAGATGACATCAAAAACAAAAAATTCTTTAATGCCAAAACCTTATAATAGAAAGAACAATACAAATACACAAATGACACCGCAGTTGTAAAAGACTGCAGAGCCGATACAAAACAACACATTAAAAAACATAATAGAATGCCTACAGCTGGGAGCGTGATCTACCCTTTTTCCAACCAGGTTTCCTTATTCTTCTACCTCTGTTACTTCTACTGTCGACAACAAAAAGTTCAGATGCTAAACTGGAATCGTCGTCACCGTTGCTGGAAGAGGGTCCATCCCTCTTCCGTTTACCCAGATCAGACTGATCCTTATATATTTGTTTTGGCGTATCTGCCAAAACAAGTTTGGTCTGGTCGGTTTTAAGACCAACCTGAGAATATGTGGGGGTGCTTCCCCCACGTTTTTAGTTAAGAAAACTACATTTTTCTTCAACCGTTGTTGCCCCGGAGGATTTGGTGGAGGCATGTTGGTCTTAATGACCGGTATTGATCATTTCTTTGCTGCAAGAAGCAGAATCTGTCCGCTTAGTGCAGCAATAACAGGCGGTAAAAGTTTGCTTATTAGCTCGTTTACGTCCACTGAGCTTTTCAATGCAGTTGTCGCTTTGGCGTATGATATTCCGGCTATTGGTGTAGAGATTGATACCAATTTACGTGCTTCAAAATACAATAATTTATTTTTAGTCATGATTTCTTTAATAGCAAATTCTTCTTTATATTTTGGACAATTGCGTGATCTTGCGGAGTGTTTTCTTTTGCAAGTGATACGTAATTGGCTGTTGACATTTGCTACCTTTATGCAGAGGTTTTCCACACGCGCAAATCTGCTCATTGAAGCAACGAGCAGCAGTGTGTCCAAACCTCTGACATTTGAAGCAACGCATTGGTGCCGGAATGAGTTGTGGACGGTTAAACGTCAGTATATGGTTAGGGGTTTCTTCGCGTTTTCCGTCTCGCATGCTAGAGATGCAACGCGCTTCGATTACCCCTTGACCACTCATGTTTTCAACAATTTCCTTTAAAAAATCCCTACAGTAAACAATGTAAATAATATAAATATCCATAACAGTTTTACAACTTTCATCTGAAAATGATGTACGAAGACAGCAAAGCCTTGACCATGCCGTACTGTAAGATCAAGACAATGGTTAATTAAGTATATTTTAACAAAATAGATGTGATTGAAATGTACATATAATATAAATAATAAGTTTATTATTATTATAATGATATTAACATATATAAACAAATCCATTCAAATAAACGTAGATGAATACAGATGTATTTGTGTTGTGACCACCAGTTAAATTAATTCATTTAATTAAAATTTCAGTAAGAACAAAATAAAAAAATTGTAAATTGTAAATACTGTGGAATAATATTTTATTATTTAACGCTTAAAGTTGGAAACACACGTAACAAGCACTAAACTGAATAGCTAGTTGTAACTTATCTTGCAAACCCGTATGATTCTGGTCGCAGGTGCATAATTAGTTTTGTGTGTACCCGTTCCTAATTATTAATCAGTTTAAGGACTCTGTTTGCGTTGCAAGAGTGAAATACCAAATAACGCTATCTTTAAGACCTTTCTTTAAAACAACAATCCTTGCTAGTCGGAACAACACCACCTTATATCTAAAATTATTCAACTTAATATAATAGTTGGTATAATACTTATTATAATATTATTAATAGCTTTATCTATCAATATAAGTTTAAACTTTTGCATGGATTAAACTTCCTGTATGGATTGCTAGATTAATTTTCCACATTTCTAATGCGGCACCGTATGAAATTCTCATTTCGCAGATGACGTTCCATTATTCATTACTTTTCTGTTGTATACAGCGTAATATGTTCCTCGTTTAGTATTAATTATAAACGCGGCAGGGTATATTCAGCAAAGGAATTCAACCAAACAACTAGATATTATTAAACTAAATGCTGAGCTAAATGCTATTGCAATGAAGTGTATATATTGTGATATTTCTTGAAATAATACAAATATCTTCTAATGTATTATAAAAGAAGGCTATAATGCAGAGCCGCCAGTGTACTGTGCTCATTAAAGTAGAACAATATTATTTTGAATAATATAAAATAATTGCCAACGAGCTGCTACAAATACGCAACCTTTTTATAATTTAACCTTAATTTTAAAATGATCATTAAAAATTGTATTTGTATTTCAGTGTGTTTTTATTGTATGCTATTGATATTCATAAAACCTATAAGGAAATGTAATTTACACAGAAATAATGACTATTTTCATTTATAATTAAATTCCTTTTAAATTTCAAATTGAATACCAGCAATTATAAATCCCCGTACAATACAAACACAACGCTTATTTGAAAACGGAAATGTAATTTAAATTCAGCCAATAAATTATGCAACGGCAATAATAACTCATTGGAGAAATACCGAAAATTGATTATCAACACGTTTGTGCAATTATACTAAAAATTAGTATTCAAAAATAATGACTATTAATACTAAATACTATGGTTAATTACAATGACATTGATAAATAAAATATTTTCATAAACCCGATTAAGTTTGAATAAAATTTATGTTACCGACAGGTGTCAATAATAAATCGTTTTTTATTTATTTAGCATTGTATATCATTTTATTAAAAACTGTATGTAATTTTATTAAAATGTAAAACATGATATCATACATTATACAAGATTGCACAGCTTAAAAAAAAGATAATTTAAATTTTATTACCTTTTATACATTCACCCCACGTTTACATTACCAGAAGCTTAATTATGACAAAATCTAATTAAGTTCAAATTTATCTACAAATTGCTTTACTTATAATCCGCAGGTGTTTGATATTCAGATTCAGAGTCTTTTAATTTAAATAATGATTAAAACGCAAAGAAACAGTTATAATTTATACAGAAAAACTTTTCATAAAAGCTCATACAAAAAATGTGTAAATCGCGCAACAGCCAACATTTGCTTTTATGAATTTGAGTAGATATTATAATTAAATACTTAACATTAATGGGCAATGTATTCTTACGTTGTGTGTAAAGAAGACAAACACAATTGTCAATTTATGTCATCTCCTACGTTAATTATTTACCCCATACTTGCAAAAAAAAATACAAACTCAATTTTTTTAATCTTACCAAAAAGAACTTGTTTTAAAATGTATTGTATGTGTCTTTTATCTCCCTGATAACACATTTTACAGAAAAACAAAAAAAAGCTCTGAATACGACAGTGTGTTTTACAATGTATAGTATGATTTTATTTTTGTGCTGCCAAAACATTTAAATAGGAATAATTTCTATTGTTATTAATAAAATAGTATACATAGGTATTCTTCTTCTTATAGTGCCATACTCACTACGAGTGTTCGGCGCCCCTCTCGTATGTTAGTGGTGCGCGATAATAGTTCCACACAAACATACGGGACCTACAGTTTAACGTAGAATCTGAACCAACAATACCAACCATAAACACGGTTTATAATATAAACATTATTATGGATGGTTGATACATTTACTATGTAGTAATCCGTAATAATGATAAAATAAAATGATAACTAAGTTAATATATGTTTATAAGTATTTGTGTAAAAACTTAGTTATCGTTTTATGTCATCATAAAGAATATTGGTTTTTATAGGCAAAAGTAAGAAAACCTAATGAAAACCATCACCATAAAAGTCCATTGTATTAAGAGGAGATCCATGTTCCTTCGTACAATTTTTAATAATTTTTTGGCTTATAAATAAAATAAAAATTAACAACCGTTATATTAATTAATACAATTAAGAAACGTAGAGCTAATTAAGGAGCAAATTTATACAATACAAATTTGCGCCTTAATTAGTATATAGTCCGATAATAATGTTAATATAATGTTCAAGGTGCATGAGATTAAGTCTAAAATTTTATCTGGAGCAATTTATTCATTTAGAAAAGAAGAATTTAATATATGATATGAACGTCATGAGCGCATATTATGTGGTAGGAAATGCAATTAGTCTTAATATAATAAAATAGTAAAAAAGTACCCAACAATGCATAGTGTGTAAAATTAATGTTTTTATATTTATTAATAAATTTTTATTGTGTTTTAAAAAACTAACTGTTTTAAGATTAACAATAGTATTGCGATTATTTTATTCCTGCTTTAAGAATTTTTTTATTGCATGCACTATTTATTGTTCCACCGATCTAACAGAGGATATAGTAGCAGGACAATATATACCCGCCTTAATAACAAATAAATTGTATGTGTACCTTTCTCAAGTAAATCCCGCCGTAGGGTTTATAGCTGATAACCGCGCTTTTATCTAGCTTACATTACACGACACAAATTTATCCATTGTATATTTAGAAGTTAATAATTTACATAAAACAACTGACACTGTTTCAGCAAGCCATTTTTATCTTTTTGATGTTTGTAGAGCTCAACTTTATTAGTTGACGTAATTAATTTTTCCAATAAAAACTTTTTTATTTTTAAATAAATCACTCAATAAGTGATGAAAAAAATAATCATTTTTTACTTTCTTTTTCTGATATTTTGATTTAAAGAAACCTAAAATTTAAAACAGAAATATTAACCATAAAGTAAAATAAGTTGACCTTTTAAATGCAAATAAATCAAAGTTAAGTATATTTAGTCAATTTACTTAATAAAATTTAATCTTTGGTTAGTAATGCAATTTTTAACAATAGTAAGTAAATGTAAAAAGACAAATTATTGTAAATGAATCAAAAATCCAATTTTCGTTTATATTGTGTAGAAAAACTTGTCAAACTTGTCAAACAAGATTTTTTATAATATCTACCATCTTGATTAAAGCAAAAAATAGATGCAATAACTGGGAACAAAAAAGTAATAATAGATATAAATCGTAACGCGTACAATTAAAAAAAATCAAAATAAATTAAGAACAGTTTTAAAATAATATATTTATTTTGTAAACATGTATAAGTGTGGAAAATCTTAAAAATACTAACACCAAAATTACATTATAACTCTTACTATGTAATAATATCGAAGGGGTCAATTTAAACAAACCCTTAGAAAAAAATTTACAACCTGCAAACCAACATCTTCATATAAATGACAATGGTTTGTTTTGCATAACCTTGTTTGAGGTCAAATTGAAACATTTGGCTTGATCTGCAAGAATACGTTACGTGCAGCAACTTTTTGCAAAGATCGTCTTAAATGCATTTAACAATTACCCGAATGACATAAGTGTCGCGGGAACCAAAACTTTGAAAAGAGTAAAACATTTAAAAATTACCAATTGTCTAAACTTACATAAAACTCCAGCTCTAAAAGTTAGTCAAAATTTTTTTTTTTGTAAGAGACATAAACAAAAATAACTGATATTTTGGTCTTACTCAGTAGACTCACGCAGCACACAATAAACGTTTACTTTAGAAAATCGGCAAAGCAAGTACACTAGCAATATTTTATTCCCTGACAAGTGTTACATCAGTAAAACCGTTTGCAAAAACATACTTTTTCTTTATGTTTTTAGAGGTATAATACTACATAGTCTCTTTTAAAAATTAGCAAATTAAAACTTATCAAAAAGCATACAAAACTGTTAATAACAGTAGAATTGTTTAATAAAAAAAAGCTAATAGGAAAACAGTTCTTTATTGCCTTATTTGACGGTGACAAGCAAAAACAATCTATTAATCAATAACTTACAATTTAAGCACTTTTCAAATCTTCTCAGTACGCCAGCATATCTTTTATTCCTATCACCAGGTAAAATTTCAAAGACCCGGAAAAATCCAAGAATTTAAAGCATATATTGTGTAAGTGCAAAAAAATGCAAAACTGCTTGTGGGTGCAGAAAAACACTAACTATTGTCTACATTGCTGTAAACAAACATGCAACAACGTCAGAAAGTTGACGTCTTGCTCCATGACAATGAACCAGAAGGTGAAGATAATTTTACTATCCTAGAAAATGTAGTTGAAGAATCTTCACATCTTGAGAAATAGTTTTCAGCAGGAAACAGACAAAAAAGACCATAACAAAAATAAAAATACTAAAACCAAACTGTAGATTATGCTCCTTAAATTCTACGTCTTCGGTAATGTAAAAAACCGTTTGGTTTCTTTCTATATCTCAACAACAATCACTAGTACGTAAAAAAGGTCATATACATTAAAATGTAGAGCGTCAAAGCCAAATTATCGCTTTTATCAAGATGACAAAGTAAGTTTATAAAAAACTTTGATCAACAATTTAAGGTTTTTCTAAAGCCCCAATTAGAAGGATTTATTAGGCAAATATATTGCTGGTTTGCCATTGCCTTGCAAAGGACACGACGGCATTGATATATATATATATCGCACACCACACACATAGAAGAGGGATGCTTACGCTCGCAGCGAGTACGGCACTATAAGAAGAAGCCTCTAACAGAATATAAAAAATTAAGACTTTTGATTTATATGCATTTTTAAATGTGTATAGTGACTGCACTTTTATTTAATTCAAGATCCCCATCTTATTAACAATAAATTTACCTAGAAACATAATAATTGCAAATAAAGGGTGGGCCATCTAACTTTTGGAATTTGAATCGGTTAAAAATAAAAAAATAATTATTAAATTTGTTATTTATGCTTTTTACGGCTATTTTACATCGCCACAGTAAGTCTACGACTTGTTTAAAGTGGTTTGATGGGACCAACAGCTTAATACGTGACTTCCGAACCACGCTGGTGGATAAAGAGCAAGTTATCATTTCAGTCATATTTTGGGGATCGAACCCCGGACTGCTCGCATGATATGCAAGTGCTCTACCATTGAGCTATCACACCATATATATATTTTTTCAAAATTATGTTTTTATTAGAAAGATTGGACATTTTCATTTAAGAATGAAACACAACATCATTAAAATTACTGTTACGGCTGGCTTGACAGTAACCCACTCGATTAACTCAATTTTTAGTACATTTTCAATTGTTTGGGCTCTAATCGCATAAATGGCAACTTCGATTTTGTGTTTCAAGACATCAATCGTCTCTGGATGGTTAGCGCAACACTTATCCTTAAGGTCTCCCCACAAAAAAAAATCCTACGGGGTCAAATCACAGCTCCTCCTGTTGAAACCAAATGTCATCTATTTCATACTACAGTTTTTAGTAATAAAAATTTGTCAAGCATAGCACGTAACGTAACGTTTGCTATTGACGGTAACATGGCCCAATAATGCCACCGAACCAAAAACCACACCAAACGGTTACTCGTTGTTGATGCATAGGCTGTTTAATAGTCGTGTGTGGATTCTCTGATCTCCAAATACAACAACTTTCCTTGACATTTCCTTTGCAAGGAGACGAAAAAAAAGATATACAAAGTCGTTATAAAACCTACCCTTACATACATGACTGAAACAAGACCAGAAACAACTTACACAAACAGACGCACTATAACAACCGAAATAAAAGCGCTTTGGTCCATTGAGAAAAAAACAAGATTGAACAGAACCAGCAATTACAAAATAAGAAGATCATGCGGAGTGAACGACATCAATAAATGGACAAAAAGCAAGAGAGCAGAATGGAATGTACATATCGAAAGGATAAATAGAAGGAGAATAGTGATGATCGCAAGGAACAAGTCACCAGTAGAAAAGAGATCTCCAAGGAAACCAAGGAAACAATAGAACGACAACCTCAAGGGAACGTATTAAAGGAAAACAGGCAAATTGTTTATGTAAAAGAAAAAGAAGAAGAAAAAAACATTGCCTCCAAGATAAAAATAAATTTCATCGGAAAATACGATTTTTAGATAAAATGCTCATCTTTGCCAAAACGATCTACAGCTCATTGGGCGAACTGAAAACGCATCGGATGGTCATAAAGCTTCATTTCTTGGACTAATTGAACATTGTAGGTCTTTATAAAAAAATCTCCATAAAAAAGTGCAAAAAATGTTCAATTCCAGAAAACGATAACAAGTTAATGTTAGTGCATGTTCACGCACACTCTGAGCAACAACATTAATTTTTTCGGCTGAACGCACTGGACAAGAAAGGGAACGTGTTGTTTTATCCACTAACAATCCGGTTTTGCAAAATCTTTACAAATTGGTCCACAGACTGCGTTGAAGGCACTTCTTTTTCTATTAATTTTGTTTCGTTAATTTCTTACCGTTTGAGTAGAAGACTCACTACTTTGGAAGTAAGTTTTCATTATATCTCAACTTTGTTCAAGTGTAAAGCGTTCCAATTCGTAAATGTCAAACATTAAATTAAATTTCTGTTAACTCATAAATGTCATTATAGTTTTGAAAAATAAAATAAACGGTAGTTCAAATTTCAAACATGCCCCCTTTATGAGCAACTATAAAATAATTAACAAACATACGGACATAGCGTGGCACATAATATCTGACTCTACGGCAACATTTTATGCACTTAAATCAATTTACTATTAATAGTAGAGATAAAGCACATAATCAAAAACACACAAACAAAAAAAAAACAATTAGATTTTATTGAACTAAAATGCATGCGAAGAATCAAGGTAACAAAAAAGCAAACAAATTTGTAAAAGATGCAACAAGGAAGAAAACGGAAGTTGCATATAATAAAGCCCTTTTATCACATAAAAAATTGCTAGAGAAACAACAGATGAGTAAATTTGGAATATGGAGTCGTTACTTTCAACTTTATCAGGGAGGTATATAAGAGACTAGACATTAAGATTGCAATCACACTAATAATTACAAAAGTTATAACCGGAAATGTTTAATAAATATAAAAAAAAATTAAAAGATTGATGGAAAATGTACTACAACTGTTTTATGACACAAAAATGAAATAAAAATAAAAGAAAAGTAAACTACGAGGTCTGGCTATTTAATAACGAGACTGCAATTGCAGACGTGTTAGAGAGGTGGGGGAGGGGGGGACAAACGAAGTGTACTGTTTTAGTACAAAAACACGTTTTCGTTGCTGCAGTAGTAGTTTTTTTACAGAGCTTAGAAACAAACGGGTTTTATTCTTGTGCCGAAAACAATGTGAGAAGAAAAACACTAGCAACGGATCAATGTAAAATTTCTTGTTAAATTAAAAAAAAAACTTCAACTGAATGTTATAAGTTGTTGAAAGAAGCCTATGTTGAGAATTTTTTATCTAGTGCGCGTGTTATCCAATGGTATAAACAGTTTTCTGAATGCCGAGAGAGCACCGAAAATGACCAATTTTTAGGTCGACCTGTCTCTATTTCAACTCCGTGAACAGTAACCAAAATCTATCGTGATGACTGAAAGGGTTTTAGAAGGTCAAACTGTAAACCAAACTTACCATTTGAAAGTTTTGGCAATACTGCAACAGCGAGATCGTAAGAAACGGTCGGTGTTGTGGAAAAACGCTTCACAGACAGAACAAAGCGTTTTTTAGCCGCTAGAGACCTTCCAGTGCTCAAACACGCGCCGTACTTGCCTGATTTAACAGCTTGTAATTTTTTTCTGTTTCCGAAGATCAAGTTTGCTTAAAAAAAAAACCGGTTTGAGTTGATGGAAGAGGTAAAGCAAAAATCGGTAAAAATCTAAATGCTCTTACAAAAGAAGACATCCAGCATTGCTTTGACCAATGGAAAAACCAAATGGAACCATGTGTAGCGAGGCAAATAAAACTATTTTTATAAGCAGTCTCATCATTTATTAATATATTTATATAAAACACACTTGAACACAAATGAACTTCTACATTACATAGTAACGGCCACCACCATAATACCATTTATAATACCAAAATAAACAAATATTAGTAAGCTGCGGTTTTGATTTTGTAAAAACTTAAACACACGCAAAGCAGTATTTAGCATGCATGATATAACACAAAGATATCTTGACATGAACATTGACTCTGAGAAATTAAAAGAAGCTGCATACTGTCACCAATGCTATTTAATATGTGATTAAAGTGCATATTTAAAAACGCCATTTGCGGAGACTAAGGAAGAATAGATATAAATAGGCAAACTATAAATAGATACGCAGACTATATATTGATAAATACTGTTAACCAATCCTATGAAATAAAAATAAATTAAATAAAAAATAAAAATTGTAGTATTTAAAAAAAAACAATGACATTAATGATTCCAACATTTTCAATAAAAATATCATAATACTTGGCAACAAAGAGGACTATAAGCATCACACTAGAAAAATAAATAAACAAATAAAGCAGGCAAAAGCAACCTTTGTCAAAATAAAAAAAACTACTTGTAGATAGAAACCTAGCCTTATAAATGCAAATGGTTCAATATTATATTTTCTTAACATTATTGTATGACATGGAAGCATGATATCTAAAAAAAAATAACATAAAAAAGATTAAGAGATTCAAAATGTGGGTCTATCGCCGCATACTCAAAATTCCCTGGAAAAACATTGTAACTAATAATGAAATCATGAAAAAAATGCACAAAGAAAAGTAACTTCTATTTAACATCAAAAAAAGAAAGCTCGAATACTTGGGACACATTACCTGAAGAGCAAGATACTCAACTCTTCAATTATTATGTAAAAAAAACATTGTTGGGTTTTTTTACATTTTTAAGTAATTTATTTTGGTATTATTACAACAAAGGGTGTGTTTTGCATGTTTTCCCACTTTTTTCTTTTTTTCAAATGAGCCGGATGAATAGGTTTTATTTTTTTTTTCATTTCTTGCATGATTTTTTATAAACTTTTTTGTTGCCATACGTATATAATGCTATTTCTTATTAAGTCAATATTGTTTTTTTATTGCAAAATTGATTAATAGAGTGTAAGCCTAGTGTAATTCAATAAAAATATTGAAATACTACGTATTCCGAAAGACAAACAGAGCATGGTGTAAACGTAAACAGTAGAAGATTATATTTGTATTTTATTTTAAATTAAATTTTTTTGTAAAATTTATAAGGTTAAGTAAAAAGCAGCTCTAAGCTGTTTTATATATTGTACAATATCAATGTGTAAATAAAGATTTAATAAATAAATAAATAAATATAGATATTTGAATAAGCGTGTAATTTCTATGTTGGTTTTTAAACTCGTTTCCTTCATATAATTAAATAACATGTAAACCTATGACAAAAAAGCTAAAATACAAAAAAATAATTGTAACTGGATAAATAAAGAAGAGACACCACATTTGCCAATCAAACAAATTCTGAACCAATAGTCCATAATTTTGTCAAACGTATATTCAATTAATTAAATATGAACTACAGCATCACTTTACTATTTTAAAGCTGTTTTGTTAAATTTGTTTAACGGGTAAAAGTTTTACTATGTTTTCTATACGAGTGTAGTTCTTTTAATTAACTTTAACTACTAATAGGAATGAAAATGGACAAACATATATGTCTCTTGAGACTACAAGAGCCAGAAATCCTCAACGCTGTTAGGACAAGGATCGGCACAACTCCCTAGGTTATCTAGTAGCACTATAAATAAACCTTTCCTTTGCTTACTCTGTATTTTCAGTAAACCTTTTTTATGTTAGAGAAAAAAAAAACATGTGTTTTTAACAAATAAAATAATACATCTAGTATATTATGTATTGAAAATCATTATTTTTATTACAGAATATATTAGTTAAAAGATTAGTAGATGTTGTATTTTAATCAAATTAATAGTTAATAAACAATTTCCTTACTTCATTTGATTTTTGTTTTATTTTATACAAGTTTCTCTTTAGCAAAATAATAATTTCTACGGTTTCTTAAAGAACTAATGTGTTTATACTTCTTCTTTACACAACCAACGGCAACTATGTCCTTATCTGAAATCAAGGAATCCAATAATATCGCCTTCAGATCCGTGAGTAAATAACAAAATATAGTGTTCAAACTGTATGTTTATACCTTTGATTTCAATCCAGTAGATTGAGTAAACTTATATAGGGCTTTCTTAATTAACTATCAATATTGTAACTTTCTATTTTTCTAATGATATATAGGCATGGAAAAAAAAATTACATTATTGACTAATAGTAATCAAACTACATTAAAAATGCATCATATAAACAATTACCACTTATTAATTAGGCATAATATTCATCGCCGGCAATATTTGATACTTTCTAATTCATTAAATTAAGAATGCTAAAGAACAAAATAATTGGATAATTGGAGCTTTAAAAATTTAATTATTATTATAATAAAAAATAACCATATTTGATTTAATATTAAAAAAATAATTTATCAGTGTCAGATAATTAATTGTATAAATTAATCTTCCTAATACCATTAAATTTGCAAGATAATACGCTATCACCTCCATTTACCTTTTATCGGTAGTGTCGTTGATTGAGCCATAATATTTTCCTAAGTAACATGATTTCGAGTAACCTCTTATTTAATAAAAAAATGAGTAGTTCATTTTGTAAGCATTAAAACAGTCAACATTATTTAATTACATGCCAACAGAATGCCGAGATGTATTAATTAATTTTGTTCTCAAAGTTTATTCAAAACTATTAGATTAAGACACAGTATACATGAACTTGAACTTACATATAACTAAAGGTTTTGATATCCAACTCCTAATAAACTACTAGCAAAATAACATATATTTAGCGTTATGTATATTAAACAAATCTATACTAAATATAGACATATAAAGCAAATAAAAATATTAATATTTCAATAGATGATAAAAATAAGTTATTATGCTAATAGTTTGTTATACTTTATATTAGAAATTTTATATTACGACTTTAATATATTATGCAATATAATTTATCTAACAGCTAGAACATACAAAACATAAAATACATTTATTTCATAGCGCCATATTTTAAAAAGCGTACAATATATGCAGCGACGTTGAATAATTCCATTTGAAATATCTAAACGTTTTTCAAAGATTATAGTAAAATTTTATATTTCCTCACGTACAAATCAAGCCAGATTTTATTCCAACAACAGATAAAATGACAGTTGATTTGCATGTGACATTTGATGATTTATAGCAAAAGCATTAATTTTAAGCCTAATATATTACGAATATATGTTGAACTAAGAGTAGCATTGTGAAATTTGCATAGAATAACCAAGATTGTGTTTGTAGAACAGATGTTCTTTATTTGCTCATGAATTGTAGGAAAACGTTTAGCTTGAGTATTATTAATTCTGGCAACATATTTACACTATGTACAGTGAAGCAGAAGTAAATGGTATGGGTTACTCTGATTAAATCAGTTTCTTCTCTTTGCACAATTATGTTGATAATTATATTTTGTAGGATTTTCACAATTTTATTAAATGAAAATTTTAAATTTAATAGTTCCAACTTTATTCATCAATTTTTAATTAAATTAAATATTTCATAGATAGTATGTGTTAGCGTATAAATTCCAAATATTTAAAATAATGTTTAGCAATCTCAAAATCAATACGGCACTGAACAAAATTGTTGGAAACTCAGTTTGTAATTTAACATATTTCAATTTAATATCTTTTCGACAAGAGTTTCCAATATAACTGAAAAAGAATAAATATGTTTTCGATAGGAGTAGACGATGCACTTGCAAACTTGTGTTGTAGGCAAAGATATATTACTTTTTAATTATATTATACAAAGTTGACAAATAAATGTACAACATTTTTACTGTTTTATACAATCTATTATTTGTTTTTAGCTCTGAGGAAGGCTGCAGAAACGTTAGTTATTAAACATCTGTGCTATAAACTAGTAGTAGTTTGATAAACATTTATCTTATCTGCAAAATAATTAATTTTCAAATAGTTTATAAACAAAAAACTCAAACAAAAAATATGCTTGAGCATGAATGCTGTACCAGTACAAAATAAACTCAATGTCACAACACATCTCCAAAATTAAATAACTTGCAAGATTAAGGAATCTGAGACACAGTCATTTTATCAATAAAAGAAACCAACGCTGCCAAACTTAACTGCAAGACTTGTTGACAAAGTTAAACAGTAATGCAATAAGGGTAACAAATGTAGAGGTAGAAATAGAAGATACAATTATATACTCGTGTTAATGGTCACCAAATAGACTGAATGATAAATTCAAAACCTTCTTGAGTGAATTAAGAGATATCATCAACACAGAAAAAAAAAATAATTGCCGGCAATTTTAACGCCAAGGCCAGAGAATGAGAAAGGCATAACAAATACGTAAGAAGCCTTTTCCTTGTCGAATGGATGTATAGCCTCGACCTTGTAATAGTTAACAACGGTAAGAGTCCGACTTTTGTGAGGGGAACGTCTAATATCGACCTAACCATGAGCTCGGAAACACTATATGATAAAATAAAGAGATAAGTAGTGGCTGAGAAAGAAAACATATGCAACAAAGTAGATGGTAACGTTTGAGGACTTGGCTATAAAATAGTGGCCAAAAAACTAAATCTAAAACCAAGAATTACCCTAACGGATGCATAACAGAAAATTATTGCCAAAAAACTATTTCCAAGACATTCAAATATGGAAATATCCAAAAACGCTAGATATAATTGACTATCCTAGCTAAGGTTGTAACTGAAACTGTAAAACATATACTAAGGACTATGCTCTATGTAATGAACCAAGAACTAAGAAAACGTACAGACATTATGTTTGACAAACGGTTTAGGCAAAGTGTATGAGCACATAATTGTGTCTAGGCTCAAGACTAAAGTAGAAAAAAAAAAGATCTACAATTGTCACTATAGATAAGGTTTTACAACTAGTTGCTAAAGCCACCAACAGAACTACTTCTTCTTGACAGACGTGTGGTGGCATGATGTATGTCTCATTCTTGTTCTGTTCATCATCCAGAGCATCTATTACTCTTCTTACGATGTTGCGCCATCTACTCCAATTTGCTGTTTTGCAGACTGCAGTCTTAATGTTGGTGTGGAGAAAATTTTGAATTGTGTCAGTTCATCGGGTTGGAGATCTTTCTCTTCTTTGCTTGATATCTAGTTTACCCTGCACAATCAGCTTCTCCATATTATTTCCTTTTGTAATATGCCCAAAAAAATTTGAAATTTGACTATAGACCATGCTGGAAAGTCGTTGCTTAAGCTCGATTTCGTTAAGCACTGATATGTTTGTCCGCAGGGCCGTCCATGGTATTCTTAGCATTCTTCTCTCAAATGCATCCACTCGGCGCTAGTCTGCGGCTACAAGAATCAAGAATTTCTGCATATTAGTAACTGAGGACTTAAATAATGCATTCAACACGGAAAGGTAACATGGAAACCCTAAATGTTATGAGAGTAAGTCCTGCACTTAGGGCAATCATTTTCAACTATCTCATGGATAAAAATCTTAAAACTGGAGACAACAACGGCCTAAGTGTGCGGACACAACGGCGATCCTAGCTCCAATCATCAAACAGCGCTCAGAGCATAGAACACTAAAATTTGTTTTAACAGTCCAGGAACTGGTGACAAAAAAGTGCAAAAATTTTGAAAAGTCTGATATTTTCAGATTGGACTGTATTTTAGCTATAAAACGCCTCTAAAGAGTCAGCACGCTAGGTGTTTGGACACCAGGCGCTGGCACACTAAGAAAGGTAAAATTTTAATTAGTACACAAAAGATATTTTGGAAAAACTGAAAATTGATTGGCAGATAGTCGATGCATTACAAAACCTTAATGAAGCAGTCAGACAACTTAATAATTGAACGCACGGCGTCAACACAGCTGCGTACATGTTAGAAGAACTAACTTAATGCAAATGAGCGCTGTTTGATGATCGGAATGATCGGAGCGCTGTTCGATGATTGAAGCTAAGATTGCCGTTGTGTCCGCACACTTAGAATGTGATGTTGGGAACCACAGAGATTCATTTTAGGTCCGCTGTTGTAGAATATCTACTAGAATAAGATGTTAGAAATTAAAAGATTAGAAGAGGTAAACCTGGTATGTTTTGCAGACAACACTGCTATCCTAGTCGCATCCAAATTGGCTAAAAATCTGGTAGCAACTGCAAATGTTACTCTTAAAAACATAAATCAAAAGTTTGAGCAAAAATGCTTGGAAATTGGAAAGCAGAAAACCAAATCCGTAATATTATGCAGTGCACGGGGACTGAAAAAACTGACTCTGGAAATAGGAGGAACAAACTTTATCACCAAAAACGCCAAAATGCTGTATGGAGCCCAATTCTAGGAAAAAACATTGAAATTTGCAAAAGACAAAAATATGCAAGTGGCGCAACAAAGAAAGGTTACTAGTAGTTATAGGACTGTTTTGACGGAGGTTGTACTGGTTATTGCATCAGTTATGCCCATAGATTTTATAGTAGAACAAAGAAATCGCTCATATAAACAAAACACCAAACGTAAGAACAAAATACGTAAAGAAACAATTGCCAAGTGGCAGAACCTATAAATAATAATCAGAACTGGACTAAAGCCATAACTAAAATGATAGTCAAGAAAATGGAATCTGATAAAAGAGTAAAGAATCTAAACCCATCATCAACAAATAATCAGAAAACAGGATAAAGCTAAAATGCAAATGCATGTCCGGACGTACCGTTTCTGATGCAAGACAAAGTTGCTCATTCCGTTGGGTTTTAGTGGATAAGAGGCTAGAAAAACCTTCTCAAAACCACGATTACAAATATTTAAAAAAACTAAAAAAAAAGTAGTTTCTAGTAAAATTCTTGAACCTTTTTGAGGTTAGTTCTTTGTGTTTTTTGGTTCCAGACATACTATGACCATTTCAAAAGTTGCTTCAAGATGACAAATTTACCGTATAAAAATTGCTTAGTCAACTCCGTCAGTTTGCTTTCCTTGAGCAGTTCTTTTTTTCTTTTCCTTATCTCTGCAATTTTGATTGATACTAATGTTTCAGTAAAAAACAAGAAAAAAACTTGTCTATCAAATGAACGACTAGTGGCGCCAGCTAGTGCTGACAATTTAGTTAAACAAAGGACTTCTAAAACAGATGTTATACTATTCTTTTTTTTAATCTAAGGTAAAACCCAATAACTTGTATAAAAAGTAAAAGTATAAAAAATAAATTTTAAAAAGGCATCCATTAAAATTTAAATAATTATTAATGCAAAACAAAAACAATCAAGTTTGTTAGAGTCACCAACTTTCTAAAGCGAAAAGAAAGCTTTGAACGTTTTATCATTTACAACCAATTTCTCTTCTCATGAATTTTTACTGTTTTTCTATTCATCATTATGTTTGTAAAACATTTATATACTTATTAACATTAAAGCTAATTTATTTATTTTTTATAGTATTTTACACAAAAATGTTTATTTTTATTTCTTACAAACCTTTCAAGACATTAAGACAAATAACCTGTTGCAATATTTACTAAATTGTCTCATGCTATCCATTTACAAAACTCTATATCAGATAGAGAATTGTTCGGAGACTTCTAATGTTACACTAATGGAAACAAATTCAAACATTTGTACGTGTAAAGGATATTAAGCTTGAGTTTTTATGCCCACCATTTATAACAATAACAGTATATTTCCGTAAATTTTAACAAATTCTCATGATATAATATATTATTAACAAATAAATAATCGTTTTTGTTACTAATTTAATATAAACAAAAATTTATATCAGTAAGAATCATGATTACAGAAATAAAATAAAACCCCGTAATTTGTCTGCAGCATTTATTTCAAAGCTTCAGATAGCACAAACGATTTTCGGTTGAAGTAAAGTATTTGCGGAAACGAATTTCCTTCCTTGGAAAGGATTTTCTGGGTCAACGATCTAGAGAAGGGAAATCGCACAAAAAGTAAGTACGTATAAAAGAACAGAAATGGCATATCAAATTTCAGAAGTATAAAGTCTCATTTTTACATCACAAATTTGGTTCAATTTGTGAACTAATTAATTATTGTGACAAAATTATTTATTTATCAATATAATCAAACATGTTATTCGGAGCGTGGAGATTAAATAAGGCAAGACGACAAACTAAATTTACGTTAGCTGATGCCTGATACCATGTGTGTGTGTGTGTGTGTGTGATTATAATCTGAATTAGATTAGCGACTTAACATGTCTGTAGTTCTATTTTACTGAGGTTGTCAATTCCAATTATTTCTAGTTTAATTATATTCAACAAAACAATAAATGATTCAAAAACGCATTATTCTTTTAACTTTTGTAGTGTTTAACAGGCGCATTTCAAACGCATAAATACTAAATAAATTAATCATATTTACATATATTTTTTTTAATCGGATTGTGAAGCAACATAATGAAACCCAATTTTTAGCTGTTTGGTTGTTTATAAATTACCGCGTTTATATTTAATAATTTTAATTGATCATCAAAACCGAAGTTAATCTAATATCAAATTAATAATATTTAGTACGGAATACAATGCATTATTTTAAATTTAATTCATTTTCATGACAGTTTAATAAATTAAACTTCAAATGCAATTGAATTGAAACTGATATAACACCCGATCAAACGAATTGATCTGTATAAAGTGATTTAATTATTGGATTAATCATAGCAGCCTATCAACCTCCTATTTTAAATAATGCAGTAGTTAGTATTTAGTTTACTTTTATCAGATGTAGATTCAGTTTATTCTGTTGTATTTAACATTAATTATTCAACTATTTTTAAATGTCACACAAGTTTACATAGCTAAAAGTATCAAAAATGGAATTGTATTCGTATTTTTATGCTCCGATAGTACATAAAATACGTGAGTTTCATTGTAAAATAACGACAGAAAAATACAATAAAGTTAGTTGTATGCTAGATGCAGTAAGAGAGAAGCGTGACATCATTATTTTTTCTCATTCAGCACGGAATACAGATATATTCAGGAGAACTTTGCACGTCGGTTCCACCTGACCAAAAGTAAATAATGAATCAACCAACGCGCTTTTTTGTAAGCTCTGAATTAAACATCAAAAATATACAAATTACCGTCTGTATAACTATATATAAAAAGTAAATTGTACTGCAACATATTCTAGCCGTGTCAATTGCAATTGCAATATGCAAATGTTAACAAAATAAAATCTTCTAAAACATATATAGCCAAGTTACATACGTAATGTGATTTAATCAATGTTTTCAGTTCAAAAGCTTAGTATTGTTCAATTTAGAAATGAAAACCAAATTAACTTAAACTAGTGTCTGATTTTTCAATCAAAGTACAATTAGCATAAGTTTGTATATAGAAAGCTACTGAATCATTTTGCAATGTTGAAAAAAAAAAGAAAAAAAGTAATATCTGCTTAGACATGAAGAAAAGCTTGATCTTTAAATTTAACCTAACCTAACCTAACTTAAACTAGGGTCTGATTTTCCAATCAAAGTACAATTAGCATAAGCTTTTGTACTTATAGTAAGCTTTTGAGTCATTTTGCAATCTCGCAATGCTAATAATGGTTTGTTTGCTTCAAAAAGAGTAATATCAACTTAGACTTAATCTTTAAATTTTGATACCTAGGCCTTTTTGGTGGCTGTAAAAAAGATAAAGTTGCACTACCAAAACACTGGATGAGAACTTTAACATCAATCAGTTAAAAATTATTTATTATCTCAAAAAATTTACCAACCTTTTACCAATTTGTTTCATAACAATAAGCAAAGCTTAAAAACGGTGGATACATTAACCTAATAGTTGACAGTGAACAGACAATTTAGTAATATAATATAACAAAAAAAAAAATGCAAATAACTTAAACAATCAATCATATTTTTGTTCTAAAATACTAAAAGTAACTAGCTGTAAATTGGTAAGAGCGGTTTGGCAAGTTGGGTTTGTGTTTTTATGCATAAACCTAATTCTTGTTGGAAATAACAATGTTGCTGTCTCAAAGTTATTTAAACGGCAGAAAAATACAACACCCCATTCTGCATATGATCCAAGGTCCCTAAAAAAAGCGACTACCGTTCCGTATGTAATAAATAAATGCAATGCATCAGAGAGATGCCAGCCAATAACAAGCAATTTCTGAAGCTAAAATCTTCAATTTAATTGCATCAATATTAATAAATAAAATAAAATAATTTAAAAAAGTTTTCCAACGCAAAGGCCCCGCCAAGTCCTCGCGACCTCTTGAAAGATTCTGAAAAAATCAAAAAACAAAGTCCCGGGTTACTGCTTTTGAGCAACAGATGCAGAAAATGATGAAGACTATAAAAGCCATGGCGGCCCGTATGAGGAAGCTCGTGGATAACATTGCTCAGAAAACCGGGATCATTATATTAATAAAATCTGCCACCCCATCAACAATGACATAAAACATGAAGATATAGAGAGAGAGTCGAAGAAATGACCATCTTCACTATATTCAATCGGGCAGCGGACCACTCCCACACTCAAAAGATAAAGCCGACACCACCAATTAACATCAAACAGCCGCAGAAGAACCCGAAAGCACAGCCTTGCAAATACAAAGAAAAAAAGATCTCATCCTTGCCCAACGGCGTTTGTCATTGCTGACAAATATTTATTCCTAAGCTTTTCACAACATTTCAAAGACAATAAGATAAACATAGCCTCGGTTTGTATCTACGATAGTATTTGGGTCACTTCGTCGTTTAATGAAAACTACCAAAAGGTTAGGCTTATCTTAAAACCACCACTGCCCAAATCTTCACATAATCTTTACCTGAAAAAAAAAAAAATGCTGCACCTAACCCAAGAAAAGGTTAGAAAGACATTGGAGAAGATGGGTTTTAAGCCAGAGATATTAAACCCTATGGTTAGATTTGAACCAAAAAAGCGAAGCAAAAGCATTGCCAAATGTCAAAAATGTCAAAAATCCCTCCAACTTTCAGGGATGAAGGGCCTTTAAATGATCGTTCTTTAAAAGAAAAACGCTACTCCAGAGACAGGACCCCTGCTGGCTGCAACTCAGGCTCTTTCCAAAGTTCAGGTTTCTGCAAACCTGCAGCCGCAGTCACGGCAAACACAATGTTTGCTAACATGGTGTCGCCACCAGCCCCAAAAACAGCAAACAATCAAATAACTAATTTTTTATCCAAACTATTTAGTTCTCACCAAAAATATTATTGAGGATATGTTTTTAAAATGCGAACAACATTCCAGATAAAACAGGAAGGAAATTATTAATTTTTACCACGACTTACACACTAGCATGACGACAATTGTCATGCTAGTGTGTAAGTCAAATCAAAAACCCAAAAATGAACAAGTAGCGTAGAACAGCAGTCTCCGCAAGAAGATTGCTAGACCACTTTGAAGTGGGCACCCCAGACACTCTTACTTTAAAACCTAATGCAATCGTGGTAAAGATGCTGGGATTGAGCACCCTCAAACTTGCACCTGAGTGTGTCAACCCAACCAACCGAATCAAAAACTGTTTTCTTGTCTCTTCTTCTCACTATCATAGCGGAGAACTTTAATTCAAAACACCCGGCGTAAACAGTCGTACAACAAACGTGAAAAATCGAGCATTGCAAGACTACGTTGAGTCAAAAGGCTATTGAGTCTTGTAAGCAAATGAACCATTTCTAAAATGCGAACAACATGCCAGATAAAACAGGAAGACATTTTTTTTTACCACGACATCAACGTCATGCTAGTGTGTGAGTCGACTCAAAAACCTAAACATGGACAAGAAGCGTGGGACAGCAATCTCCGCAAGAAGATCGCTGGACTACTTTAAAGTAGACACCCCAGACACTCTTACTTTAAAATCTAGTGCAATCCTGGTGAAGGTGCCGGGGTTGGCAAATCCTCAAATTTGCGTCTGAGTGTGTCAACCCAACCAACCTAATCAAAAACTGTTTTCTTATCTCTGTTCCTCACTATCATAGCGGAGAACTTTAATTCAAAACACCCGGCGTAAACAGTCGTACAACAAACGTAAAAAGTCAAGTATTGCAAGACTACGTTGAGTCAAAAGGCTATTGAGTCTTGGAAACAGATAAACCTACGCTGGCTATCAAGGGGACGTAATGAATGTAGCAACACTAAAGGACGTCAACTCGCAAGTCAAAATTACGACAATCAATGATCTAAGCTCCAACCACATACCGGTAATCCTGGAACTCTAAGTAAGGATATTAAACAAGGAGAAAGGACGATTAGTTACCCAGACAAATTTGCTTCTGTTCTCGAGATACCTGAAAGAAAGCATAGACAGCCTAGTTCAAGTACGTACGGTTGCGGATATTAAAAGAACCGTCAAACAGTTCACAAAACTAATTTTTAGGCCACCAAAAAGACATTTTAAACCTTTCAGGTTCAAGTTGATAATCCACTAAGACTATCTCGCATTTAAAAAGCATTGATTTGAAAAAAAAAAACTGCTAAACAATAATAGCAAAAGCATTGTGACCCCGTAGATCGTGAAAAGTCAACTATAAGGCTGCACAAAAATCGTAGTTGGCAAAAAACCTTAGATTCAACCTCAAAAGATAAAAATCTAATGCAGAAGATTTTCAAAACAACAGGAAAGTCCTAATACCAGTCATCCATGGTGTGAACGGGCTCTAATATTTTATGAAAAAAAAAACCAAAGCATTTGCCGTCAAAGTTTTAAAATCTTTCTTGCATAAAACAATAATGGTTCTCATCAATATTGCTAATACGTGCAAGGCTCTTTCCAACAGTTTAGAAAGCCTCCCACTTAATCAGCATCCCAAAATCTGGAAAATACTAAAAAAAATCCCAAAACTACCTTCCACGGTCTCCTATGCACCTTGATCAAAGTAATCCTGAATGATATCCAAGAACACGTGGAAGTAAATTATTATTAAAGTTTTAGAGTAAAAAAAACACAGGGGTCGTATTTTAAAAACCTTTGATAAGATCTGGCACAAAGGTTTACTACTAAAACTGCATAGGCTCAAGTTTTCACTGCGCCTCATAATGCTGCTAACTTCATACTTACAATGCAAAACATTATTAGTAAAGCTCCAAAATTATGTCTCTACTTCACGGCAGATCACAGCAGAAGTACCTCAAGTAGTAGTACTATAGGCAATAGAAGATTGCCTATGCTATTTAACCTTTACGTTGCTGACATGCCATTGTGCTAAAAGCACGGGATCAAATTGGCACAATACGTCAATAATAAAATACTTCTGTACAGCTCAAAATTGCCAATAGTGGTCACCATAAGGCTTCAGCAAGCAACTGGCAAGTCAAAGTAAACCCAAAAAAAAGCAGAATTGTTCTTTACTTACGGCGACAGACCACATCCCACAGAAACGTCTTCCTTGATGACTAACCATTTCCTTGTTCAAACTTTGCACCTGGTAGTTTCAATGTTTTGACAAAACAGCGGGTTGTCGCTCCGGAACAAACTCCGGAACAAACTCCGAATGTCAAACCTCAAATGAAGTTTATATCCCCAATCTAAGAAACAGCGGCAGATTTTTACCTCAGGCGTCTAGATGATTTTCAAAATCTAACCTAGCGTTGGATTCTTGAAACCCCATGATACGTTAGAAATGCAAACATTCACAACGTCCTAGGCATTTCACGCTACGTTCGAAGGCCCACGGCAACAAATATTTTACAAATCTTGCTCTTCATTCAAACACCAATCTGGCTAGACTGGCCGAGCCGGACAAAAAGGACCACTTTTAAAACTTCTAAGTATTTAGTCGGTAAAGAGTTTCTTTGTGGAAGCGAGTGAGTATTTAAAAGATTCCTCTCACAAACTACCACTACCACAAAAAAAAAGAATAACTCAGCTTAACCCCGACTTTTAGATGTCTGCTAGTTGACTAAAAATCGCAAAATATAGTTAAAAAAAGTCAATAATCATAGATGTAAGAACCAAGTAGAAACAATTCCAAAACTACTAGAAATTGTTGTAAAGTTGAAACGTTGCTCAATTATTTTTAACAAAAACTACAAAAGTCAAAATGTAAAAAAAAATCATAAAACTGAAGATACTAGGCATGATGCTTTGATAAGCCAAGGAAAATCATAAATCTTAACTGAAACTAACTATAGACAAACAAACAACTGGTGCTAATGCCGTCCTACCGGTTTTGGAAACAAACAGTACACCAGACCATTAGATTAAGTTTTAGAATGAACTGAAATCCATTTCAACAAAAAAACAACCCAAGTATTCAACAATAGATTTAGACACTTGCCACTGAATCCAATTACTAAACAGCCAACAACAGCGTAACCCATAAACATATTTAAAAAAACTCCAGCAACAAAGAAGTCACAAAACTACTACAAAACCAAACCAAATGAAGTTTAAACCTATTACATACAGAACCATTGTCACCAAATTACCACAAAATATTCGCAAAATGCACAACAATTGATTATATTATTAAGAAAATTAGAAGATAGACAAGACAAAACTGATTATTTGAAAAAAGTAGAAAAACACCACCCTGGACACAAAAAATTGAATATAAAGAAGACCAAATATATGCTTATAAACAAACAAAAATTACAAGGATTACTGAACGGAGAACTGGCACAGCATTGAACAAGCAAGGACAACATTCACACGTATAGAGAAAGTACTTTATGGACAAGATCTTAATCTAGCACTGCAAATAAGATTGCTTAAGTCCAAAGCCTGCTATCAAAGGATACTTATTTATCATCTGAACACAACACATTCAAAGTGCCACTGTCCTAGAAATATGTAAAAAAGAAACAAAAGTAGTACGGACTGTATAGACAAAAAACTTGCGTATGTCGCACACGTAATAAAATTTGAAAACAAGGAACAAACTGGCTAAAGAACCTCTGACAATTTTGCGGACTATCAACATAAACGCTGTTTAGAACAGTGGTCAATAAAGTGATAATGGCCAACATAATAGCCAACGTTTGTTAATCGGATATGGTACGTTAAGAAAAAGTACATCACTTATAACACCTAGTTTAGAAATATTAAAAGAAAATAAAAGACCGACTACTTTACCACGTACAAAACCATATTGTTGTTAAAAATATGATTGCTTTAGAATAAAATCATTCTTTTAATGAAATATGAAGCTAATAATTTAATTTGCACAAATAAAATTATTTTACTTAAATATTAATAAATCAACCATTGTAGTTTGTCTGTCATTAAACACATTATTTTAATCAAAATTTCATCAAAATAGTGAAGTTAGTGTTCCATAATTATTAATTATAATTAAGTATGTTTATATAAAATATGTTTTTTCTTTTAATCAAAGTTTTATCTTTAAAAATAAATCTACAATTATAAATATAAAATATTAATAATAGATTATAAAAAAAAAAATTATAAATTTTATTTTACATTCAATTTATTTTAAAGCGACAAATTTAGTTTGCTATTAAATATTACGTAACACTATATTTGCTGCTTTGTTCCATATTTTCAATAACTACAATATATCAAACAAGTTGCTTAATGTAATGTTGAATGCATTGCATTTAGAATGCATATGGCTTTTAAAAGCCGTCTAATGTGATTGTCAATAAGATAGAGAAATAAAGCTTTTAAGTTAAATGCAACTTTCAAAGCAATAAATCATTTAGTGTGCATTACATAAGAGCATGCAAATAGTTTTTGCTTTTACTAAATTGCTTTCAGTAAAAGTTTAAAAGTTTAATTTTAAGTAAAGTGAATCAAATTTTCTAATATTAAAATATATGAGATAAGATTTTAAAGTAACAAAATTTAATTGATACTTAATAAGTAATAAACCAATGTTTTGCAAGGAAGTACTGAAAATATGTAAATTTTCTCTAAATTATGATCATAATTTTTCTAAGTATAGAAATAAAAGACGCATATTTACAAATAAAATTTTGCATTTATAAATAGCACATATTTTAATAAAACCAATTAATAAAAACCAAAATAAAATTGTAGCATTGAGTAGTTTTAAACTATACTATCAAAACTACTAAAAAAAAATGTAAAAACTTTGTTAATTTTAATGTATACTATTTTCTCACAAACCATAAAGATACGAACATTAAATAGTTGATAGTTTCCATTCTCTAATCTGCTTAAATAAGTTTATACTAAATTACGATTAACCGGAAACTGATTATAGTTTAAATTATATGCTAGTATACAGTCCAGCAAAGTTAGTAAACAGCATTAAGTACACTGCAGATATAAATGATATTAAATAAATAAACTGTTTTTAAAGGTTCCAAATGAATTGCTTTCAAATACAATTTATTCCAGCATTATCAAATAAGATGTTTTGTAATTACAAAGCTATTAATCAAAAAAACAAATAAGGCTTTTAAAATATTACTCGCGTTATTTATTAATCCATTTCACGGGGGACTGTTTAATATAAAAAACTTTTTTTTTTAATTAACATTCTTTAATAAAACAAGTATTAATTTGATGAGATGGAGCCGTAAGCAATTTCATTTTGTTGAAGAGAAATTGAATTTTCCCCTGAGCAACTTTAGCATTCACGACAATAAAATTGATAATAGAGTTTGCCTATAGAAGAAAATCAATAATTAATTTTAAGTTTTCATATAAAGTGCAATTCATATTAAAGCAGCAGAAACTGAACGTATTCAATACAATTTTATAGATATTGAAAACAAGGAAGTTTTACGGAGATTTTATCTTATCAAAAAATTAAATAATTGATTTTATAACATTGATCATTCATTACCACATTTTTAGTATCAAATACTATAAATTATTTATCATCTATTTTGTTCACATTTCAGTAATTTAACACATAAAACCTCATTTATTATTGAAATTATTTAAACTTGGTGTTTTTTAGAGTGTTTCATTAAATGGAATTCTAGTTTAATTTGTGTATAGTGCTCTAAGAAGTTTCCTCAAACTCTGTTCATGTACCTTACTCACCCACCCTAATTGCGTATTGAGAATGTGGTTGTGTACACTTTGCAGAACTTCCGCAACGTTTGATCTTTTGTTTAACCATTTAGTTCAACCCTCAAACTATTTAAACGCTCATTAATGTTTCAAAAAAATAAATAAGAATTATTAAACAAATAATTGTATTATCAGTTTTAAAATATATTAACAATTTTTTAAAAATAATATTTGCAATTCATTTATATAAGGTCTATAATATATTATAATATATCCTATTGCAATTAAAATACAAAAACATAATTTGGTTTCTACTATAAACAGAAAAAGATTTTCAAACAATATGTTTTAATAACTACTGCACAAGCGACAATATCAACCTGCATTGTAGAATATCGTTAAGTTTTGCCCATATTAAAGGAGCAAATGCAAGCATTCTCTAGAGATATCTGTCATGATAAATTTTAAATACGAGCAAACAATTTCTTTTAATGTCAACACGTTCTGTAAAATATGGAAGCACAAGCAAGCTCTAGTCATTGATATAATAATAAGTTTACAAATCATACAGACAAACAAATCATAATTTTAATTACTAATTTACTCATAAATATATTTTTATATGCCACTTTTATTTGTATATTGTAAATAAAATATAAATTTTAAAAAAAGGGACAAACTTTAAAACCAAGTACCAAATGAACATGTGTTGATTAAATTTCATGCACATTAAAAACAAATCCGCCAAATGCAGTTGAATTGAGTACGAAATAATTGTATTTCTACTATTTAATATAAAAAGTATGCTGCTATGTTTTTCAGCAATTTCATTTCATGTATTTTTAATTTCTTTAACAATTTGAATTACTGATTAAAGCAATAAATGTTTTTATAGTTCTTACTATAATGTGTCATTTATAAAACTGATATTATTTAAGAAGCATATACACTGGCAATCAAAAAATAGAGGTCACTTTAAAATGATGACTTAGTTTTGGATTTTTTTGTTTTAACCTTAAGTTAGCAAATTGTAAAGAATTGTACTGTATTTTGCACACTAAATTAAAAATTTAATGTTGAATCGTAAAGCTTATTTATTGTTTTTATTGCGTATTTTAGAAATATCACAAATTTACAGTTCAGACAAATTAAATTATGTTTCTAGAACTAATATGGAACAAAAAACATGAAAAAAAAATCACTAATAACGAGTCCCACCCCCTCTTGCATTAATAACTGCTTAAAATCGACAAGGAACACATTGAATTAAATTAAGGATTACATTTTGGTCTATATTATTCCATTCTTTCAATAGCAACTGTCTTAGCTCCTAAGCAGTTCTTGGAGCAGGTCCTCATCCCAGACATGTTCTATGGAATTCATGT
Organism: Tachinus rufipes; assembly: GCA_963932245.1. Classification (NCBI taxonomy): domain Eukaryota; kingdom Metazoa; phylum Arthropoda; class Insecta; order Coleoptera; family Staphylinidae; genus Tachinus; species Tachinus rufipes. The sequence continues at coordinate 27,531,006 of OZ010742.1, read as the reverse complement.
CCGGGCTGAGGACCGCAAAATTCCCACTTCATCCAGATAATCTCTGACAACTCTGGCTACGTAAGGTCTAGCATGATCTTGCATAAAAATGCCGCAATCGCCCATAGTTTGTCATGAAGGGCATAACATAATCTTCGAGAACCTCCATAAATGTGAGGAAGCCATTCTCTATAAAGACCAACTCTATGCGTGCTTTGTTAGAAATTCCTGCCCAAACCATAACCGACCTACCGCCAAATGGAAGTCGCTCATCAATACAAACTGAAGCGTATCTTTCTCAGCGTCTTCTCTACAATTTACGACGTCCGTCTGATCCATTGAGGCAAAAGCGTCTTTATTTTTCCATGCCCGGTAATTTCGGGCAAAAGCCAGATTTTCTGGTTATCAAGCTAGTATCCAAGTAACGCTGATGCACCTTTTGTACAGCACAAAGACTTTTACCAACAATCTTTTCAGTTTCACGTTTTCCTCGCTCATCTTCAATTGGCGCTATAACTCTTGCTACAACAATAGTGCTTAAAGGCATTCTTCTTCTTTCCATGCTTTATCCGTTGCGAATATTGGCGATCATCATGGCTATCTTCACTTTATCCACGGCTCCTCGGAACAGTTGTATTGAGGTCACTCCAAACCACTGGCGCAGATTTTTAAGCCAGGATATTCTTCTCCTCCCCGGACCTCTCTTTCCCAGCACCTTCCCTTCCAGAATAAGTTGGAGTATTCTGTACCTTTCCTTGTGTCTCATAACATGCCCAAGGTATTCTAGTTTTCTAACTTTTACTGTAGTCATTATTTCTCGATCCTTCCCCACTCGCCGAAAAATCTCCTCGTTAGTAACATGATCTATCCACGTTACCTTTAGTATACGTCTGTAGGTCCACAACTCCAACGCTTCTAGCCTGCTTTCAAAATCCTTGGTAAGAGTCCAGGATTCTGCGCCATATAGAAGAGTGGAAAATATGTAGCATCGTAGGATTCTGATTTTAAGTTGTAGAGTCAGATCTGGACTGGTGAATATTTTTTTCATTTGTATGAATGCAGCTCTTGCTCTCTCAATTCTGCATTTTATTTCCACAGAATGGTCAAATTGTTGGTTTATGCAGGTACCTAGGTATGGATATTTATCTACCTGTTCGATAGGCATTATGACCTGTTAAATATAGTACACCTTGTAAATAACAAGTTTCGCAAAAAAAAATCAACACTAAGTAAAAAAACTACAACAAAATGTAGATTTTTAATTAGAGTATAATGGATGCTGTTTCATAAAAGTCTGTAACACGGTGATAATAACTGACAGATAGATAACATTTATCAGGAAATAAATTGTTAAACGTCTACTTTGGTTTACAGTTTGCAAACATAAAATTAAAACAAAAAATTCCAAAATTAAGTCATAATTTTAAGTTGACCTCTATTTTTTGCTCGCCAGTGTATATAATAACATATCATCCAAAAAGGCAAAACACTTTTATTGTCATTATAAATAAAGATAAGTCGTCCATTTTTAGAAACGCGACGGGTTATTGACAAGCTTATAGACCTAACACTAGCAATTTATAAAGCAAGTGAGCTGATAAAAAAGTGGTAAGTATCAGATGAGCATTGGCTGTCTAACCACACATACATCTAATTCAAAATTGAATTAAATCTGAAGAATCTTTGGTACAGAAATATAGAAACCAAAAAAAGAAACGAATTGAAATTTGAATATCAAAATGGTAGTTAGTCAAATCGGAAGCTAGAACAAATCACAAACTAAAATGAATGTTTGGCACACTAACATTGTAGGTGAACAGAAGCAAAACGGTAAAACGGTAATCATCCCGTTTACAAAACGACAGTACATCAAAGACTAAACTTAAAAAGTACTTTACAATATAAAAATAGTTATATACTGTAGTAAACATCATTGCATACTAGGTAAAGTACAAAGATTAATATTATGATAACAATAACAATAAGAACAACTCCCACAGCAGCCATGGAAACACTGCTTGCGCTACCATCATTGCAATTAGTAGAGATGATAAAAGCAAGACAAACAGCGTACAGATAAATGAATTCACTGTAAATCTCAAGCTTCATAAACCTGGAATAACATATATGTTACATAAAAAACAAGAAAAAAGTAGATTTTGTGTTCAAAATCAACTTCCCAAGCAGACAATTTAGAATTAGATCAAAAAATTTAAGAAAACTGAGTAGCGGTTGCTGCAAAATATTGCCAAATGTTTGACAAAGTGTAACTATGTAATTGCAAAACCAAAAACATCAATTAATCAACATCAACTCTACTACTTAACAAATTTTGACTACGGATTTACACATCATAATAAAATCCAAAAAACTAAAACCTAGATCACAAACAATAAGGTATGCGTAATCTGGATACCAAAAAACAAAGGTATAAAAAAACCTTAAACCAAACCAGTGTGTTAAAATTGAAGAAACGATCATTTGACCTACATATGTTTTTGCAAATTCATACAAGACCAAAAAACAAAATACCCGTAGTGAATTTGAAACAAAACACAACTATTTGTTACTTTACATTGTGGCCCAAATAAACATATTCGTCTTCCTTATGGCTGGATGTCTAAAAGACAAAAAACTCTGCTCAATCTGCTAAGTAAACGCAAAGCTTACAATGCGCAACAAAGTGTCTTAGATTTTAGATTTTATTAACAATATAAAACCACTAAAATAGTAATAACGTGTATTGTACAATAAGTCCAAAGTCCGGAAGTAATATTTTATAATTACTTGTTAAAAAACATTTTTTTTGCTCATCGTCAAGACTGCTAAACAAAATACAGAAAAACTTGTTTAGCTAGTATTTCCATACTAAACATTTAACATTCCTAACAAACCAATAAAAGTTAGTTCATATTTAATTATTTAAAATTGAAACGTAAACGTGAATACGATTGAGATACATTAAACCAATCAGTTCAAAAGAATGTACCACTGTTAAACCTCATCAGAAAGAAATGTAGTACAATACGTTATTGAATGCAATTGAGGATAAAAATTGTGACTTAGTTTTCCGCGATGCGCCCGGTAGAACTGGGAAGACATTCCTCATGTCAATAATTTTGGCCACTGTTCGTGCAAAATCAAAAATTGTTGCAGCAGTTGCTTTTTCTAGGATAGCGGCCACGTTGCTAAAAGGATGCCAAAATTGCAGTTAAACTTTCTAACAACTGAAAAACCAACTTGCAACATTGCGAAACGCTCAGCAATGGTCAAAGTTTTTGTAGCAAGTAAAATCATCATCTGGGATAAATCAAATTATGAAAAATTTGCGCAATGACTCAAGATGTCTTGGAGGCGCAATTATTGTACTATCTGGAAATTTTCGCCAAACACTACCAGTCATTCTGAGATTGACCATTTCCAAATAAATAAACGTTTTTTTTTGTGAAGAAACTTTAGCTAACGACAAACATGCGAGTTGCTTTGCTAAATAATCCATCTGCCGAAGATTTCTTTAAGCAATTGCTATCAGTAATGTCGACGAATCAAACGGATTGATTTTGTTTCCGCCAAATTTTTGCAATTTCGTCTCAACGAAAGACGAGCTCATCAACAAAATGTTCCCAAACATTATTGCTAACCACAAAAATAACAATTGGTTGAGTGATCAAGCAAAGAATAAAAATGTGAATCAGTTAAACTTCACAATTCAAAATCAAATTGTTGGTCCAATGCATTCCTTCAAACCTATCGATCGAGTGTATAACAAACGAGAACGAGGCAACCAAACAAAATTTTTAAACTTATTGGATTTGCCAAGCTTGCCATCGCACAATTTGGTTGGTTGGTTGGCTTGGTAGTCGTCATGGTTCAAAATCTGTACCAACCAAAACTATGTAACGGAACGCGTTTGGTGGTGAGAAAACTCATTGTCATTGTGATTCACGAGACGATACTCAAACAGAAAGTAGTAATTAAAATACATTTCATTTTGCACATTTATTGAACTTGATTCATTTTATCTTAATAAAAAACAGAATTTAATTCAGTTAATAAGTTAACACAACATTTATTGATTTTTAGAAGATACGAAGTTTACCGGGTCAGCTAGTAACATAATAAAAAACAATATATCTTTCCTCAATTTAATATGAGGTGCTGATAAAAAAAAACTCACCGGTGGTTTTTGCAGATATGTAGCGGAAATATAAAGCAATAAAAAGTATCTATACAAGTGACGTCCAAAAAGAACATATTACAAAAGCGAGTATTTGTTGTGAGTAATATTAAAATATTTTTTTAATCTTTTAGTGAAATGTGTGATGTATAAATTAAATAAAAAACGTATTTTACTGAAACAAACGTATGCCGTAAATATAATGAATTATTGATATGAGTTGCATGATGCAATAAGTTCATAATAATAAAAGTAATTTTAGTAACAATATAAATAACTAAATAAGTAGATCGAAACTGCTAAAACACTTTATAATATCAAACGTATGATACAATCAAAATATGTTTCTAAAGCAGTAACTTTCATGTTATCTCACTAATGATAACATAACAATTTTTACAAATAATAATGTTTGCCATAATATTTAGTTCATATTCTTGCAATATTAAATTCCATTGTAGTAAAACAAAACTTTTGTTAGTTAAGTAAAAAAGAATTGTAATACGTTGAAGCTTCAGTTAACACAAGTTTTAAACATAACTTTATAGTAGTTGAATTATTTTGGATGATAAGAGGAAAATTTAAATGTTAAAACTTTCCTTACTTTTCAACAGAATAGAAAGTTTCACATTGATAAGATGCAAAAGCGTAATAAGCTTCTAGAAATCAATTTAATAATATAATATCAATGTAAAGTAAAATGTATTTGATCTATTGTAACAAAGATTTATTAGCAATCGTCATTACAATTACTTATTGTAGTAACTACATTATATTTAAAAACTATTAACAATTCACTTGAAAAGCATGCTTCTGGGTTATAGATGTTGCAGCGCAAATAAGATTTTCTCCTGACGTTGCGAGCGAGCTTTTATAAATCCAAACATTGTATTAAAGCTCTAAGAGACAATTTTAAACAGAAATTGTCTATACATGTTTAAATAAATGTTATCTGCGTTCGTAATATATTTCACAGATTTTAATAAAACTTCTTTTTTAAGTAATGTGATGTGTAATACTGAATATTATATTTGTTATAATCCATTTTGTATACATATACTATACGTATTTTAAATTATCAAATATTAATTAATTGAAGTATTATAAGCAGCTGTTTAAATGGCCAATCTATGTTTATACAATTGGATCATGAATTCAGATATCATTAAAATTTTAAATTGAAAACATATGTTCATCATAAACATCTGTAAATGTAATAATAAAAATAAATATTTTTTACGGATTTAACTTAAATAAACGGTTACATAATCAACCAAAAATATAAAGTAATAAACTGTTTGTGCGACCCAATTACAAAAACATGTCTACACATTTCCATTTTAATTCCATTTTAAGTTTAAAAACATAGTTCCTGTTTTTGTAAAGTTGAATGCTTTTAAATTGAAAGTTTCTAGAGCAAACAATTTTAAGTTTTGAGAATCACTTTAGTTATTAAACAAAATAAAATATAGTAAACATTATCTGAACAAACAATCCTTTTAATGATAAAGTATAAAAGTATATGAAAGTTTTTAATCATAAGAAAATACATATTGTCGTCAATTTGTTGTGTTATCTACGATAATAAACTACATCATTATTATAATTGAATCAAATAGCACGTTGTAGAAAAAGAGCAATAAACACTAAATTTAACGTAGAAATAATTAAGAACAATATTTTTAAAGTGAAATATTATCATAATATACTACTTTACATTAAAACTAAAAAAATATTTGTAAATAGCTAAAAATAATTATTAATATCACAAACAAAATTGCCGTCGTAACCTTACAAACAAGAGTAGGGTATTTAGTATATTATCTATGTTGGCAGGTTATACATAAATTGGGGCCTCAACTAAATTCTCTTAAGTTAGTTTTAAAAAGATATCTTATTATCCACCCACAGACAATTTATTTAATTAATTATTTTTTTGATAAGATAAATAACATGTCCTAAATTGAAATAAGTTTAGTTTAACTCCTGAGTAATGACAATTGCTTAGAATATATTAATCTATAAATAAAAACAAAATGAATAGAAATTAATACACAAACATGATTTATTGTTCTATAGCATTTTTTACCGTATGCATACAAAACAATTACAAAATAGAATGACATACGAACGGCTAAATAATTACAGCAATTTGCAATAACAATTTATCAAAAGCTGATAGCGCAATATTCATACTTCACCCAATATTACATTGATTAACTTTCCTAGTATCATGTAATCTTTGCCTCTCAAGGTTACACATTACATTTCTTGCGTGGATAAATTTCGCGAAACCCCGAAAATAAGACCGTCTATATGGGAAAACAACACATGCTTACTGCATTACTACAAAAATATAAGAACAAAAAATGATTATATCCAAAGTACGGTTTTTACATAAGTGGTAGTTTGTTCTGTCTGAGTAGGTTTAGAGAATGGAGAGAATTTGTTAGTATATAAGGATAATTTATTTTAGTTATTCACAGTTTATGTAAATTATGTTTTATTATTAGTTTTCATCTTGATATGAACCACATGTATAATTTTACACAATACGTAAACATAATTATACTTTTTGTCTGTTTTTAAAAATAAATATACCAATAAAATATTCTAGTTTAAGCTATCATTTAGTAATTAAGCGGAAATTTAATTAAAAAAACGGAAATCTTTAATAATATACTTCCGAAAAATTAAAAAGAAACATGATAACAGTCTTTTCCAGTTTTCTGTATTTATTTATTCATACTAAGTACCTACAGCTTTTTTTATTACTTTGCATATAATATAAATTTATTTAATACAAGCTCAGGATATTTAATTTTTTATATTTAAATCAGTACATACGAGGTATTTCATCCGCATAATTTCATTAATTAAAGTTGTTTTATGCATAAAAAAGCAATTTTTTAAATATGCGCATAAAAATGTGCTTTGTTATAAATTACTTACACATGATATAATTCAGTCAGAATAATAGCTTCTTCAATTTTTAAACCCACATGTTTCTTCCTCGCACTGCCTCTCAAGACACGATGATTTAAGAGGGTGTGAACATGACAGATCTATATCGTACAAGTCAACATAAAAATATTGTAGGATTAAATACAATAAAAGTGTTTTGATTTATTTATGTGATAAAGAATAGTTCAAAAGTCTTGTTGAAAATTTGTGATTTATGTGATAAAAATAGCACTCCATTGAACTTATAATAGTTTAAACATTACTTTACAAACACATTTTGACATGAATATTCTATAAGGCAAAAAACAATGCATTATACGTTTCTAATGGAAATAGAAAATACCAATTTTTCTATCCACATATGTTTTAGAACATTAAAGTGAACGTAAACATTATTTACTTGTGCACATAAAGGTTCCAATTTCACCTTTCCACTATCCGTATATTATGCAGCATGTCCCATTTTTATTACAACGGTGACAATTTATACACGTCACCCAAAATAAATGACATTATGGATAATATTTGAAGGATACATAAATGAAATGAAATCATATCTAGAATTAATTATCTGCAGAATGTGTTTTTCTCGCCAAGCAATAAAAACCCAACATCAGCATCATTAATCACATCTTCGAATCCATATTTAAGCTGAAATATTGATATCATTTAATGTATTTTTTATGAGTGGGAGTTATTATGGTTGGTCAAATTCCATTCAATTGCATTTTATAAACTGCAGCACTTTTATAAAGTTTATCTCTAGTTACAAATCGTATATGAAAAATGTATCTTCACCACAGATCTCAGTAAAGCTTTATATAATTGAGTTAAAAGGAAGGATAGTATTGGACTGTAAAGATTTTCCGCTTTTTCTCGCATTCAACACACATGGGAATAACATTTCTTTTTTTATGACTATAGTAATCTTGAGATATTGGAATGTGTGTAATGGGATAGGTGTACTTACACATTTATTGAGAAAAAAGCGAGAAAAAGTGTATTATTTTATATAATATTTGTTCAATTTTTGTTTATAGAAGTTATGAAAACGTACTAAAATACAAAATTAATTTGTTTTATTTGTTGATTTCACATCTACTGTGTACTTGAGTTATTATTTTGTAATTACTTTAATTTAAGCTTTTCAGTCACAGATTTATAGAACTACTGAGTTGGCAAACAGCCAACTATTTTGTGGCAAAATTAAAGTTGTAAAAACTAGCTCACAATGCAGCAGGCGCATTTTTTGCATGTTTATAATAGTTCCTTATTTATAGTGTAGATACATGTTTGGCAATAGTTCAACAAAGCCACACCCGAATATTTATGTTGTATGTAAACACGTTATACATTATCCAAAAAAAGTAGTGGTAGTTAATTCTTGTATTTCAAATGAGTTGTCGCATACGACAATAATTGTCAAATAAATTTTGTCGCTATTTCTATAAATTTCAATAAAATAAACAAGAACGTTTTCTATGTAATTAAGTTCTAATCTAACAATTTAAACTCATCTGATTTTTCTTATTTTATCTGCATTTGCCATGCTATTTGAGTTGCCTATTAATATTATTAATAAAAATACAAAATTTAATTTTTGAAGTACATCATAGAAGAAGAATGAGTTGTTGCCAAGATAAGTATCAAATTTTTTTAGACAACCTCTTGTGCAGCAGGCAAAAAAGCCTCCAAAGACAAATAAACCGGACATTACGGTTAACCATATAAGATGTAGAAAACAACGGAAAACCTCTACTTCAAAATGACATTATTCAATCCTAATTTATTATCGGGAGTGTCCGTAGATCCTATTATGGGAATAGGATCTACGGGGGGAAAAGTATTGAATAAAGTAATACAAAAGAACAATGACTGTTCTATAAAAATAGAAATGTTACACATTGATTACAAACTCATTAAACAAAAATTTAAGAACTCCACCACGTTTACAAAAACATACCTAGGAACAGACATAGAATAAAACCATAATTCTGTGTAGCTGTAATAGAAACTAAACAAAAAATAGATAAAACCAAAACCAAAAAATAGCAAAAAAGAGAAACTAGACAAAACTAAAAAAGTGGCGGTCTTTGGTTTGCCGTCTTCGGCTCCGGACGCCTGTTTGCCCTTGGCCTGGACAAGGGTGCCGCTTGTGATGGCTAACTTCATTTACTTCTTGATGAAGAGCAATACCTTTTCGACGTCGACCTTCTAGTTGGCGGCAATGTACTTTTTGATGACCGGCAGTGACAAACCGTCGCATTTCAAGTTTTTGATGGCGTTGCACACCATCTCGGAAATGCGAGGATAGGTGCATTTCTTCTCCATCTTTTTGGGACTCAAAAAGAACTTTTTTGTTGCGGCGACTACGACCGTGATGACCAACGTTGCTGCTGTTGCCGATAACTCCGCCATTGTCGAGATTGGTTATTTGTTTGTTTAGTTTTTTACATTTACGCGTGCTACAAGCGCATTATAGACAATAAACAAAAAAATCATAAAGGTAAAACAATAAAAAAACATTTAAAAAGAATTAGAAAAGATGTGGCACTTTTACCAATTACAAAACGCAGCCATATATGGCTGATGAAATACCAAACCAGCAAAACAACAAAAAAAAGCATTCACAAGAATACAACAAGCTACGAGTTTTAGTAAGAAAAAAAAATCGCAAAAGAAGAATAATTATCAGAAAAATGCACAAAAATAAAAACATACCAAAAAAATATTAATAAAATAAATAGAATGAGTAAAAGAAGGCAAATAAGATTCATATCAAATTACTCAAACTTTTAGAAGATACAATTAATACTATGTTATAACTCCTCAACACTATAAACACCACTTGCACCACCAATCTTCATAAGCATACCAAAAAGAAAAAAATCACAAAATGCTTTAAGTATAAGACAATCAGCTTGATAAGCCATACGCTTAAAATCTTACTAAAAATAATTTACAACAGAATCTATAAAAGACTAGAAAAAGAGAGAAAAGGCACCCAATTCGGGTTTAGAAATATGATATAAATGTAACAGTTCAGAGATGCCTAGATGTAAATTTTGACCTATACATGGGTAATTCCACTGAAGTTTGGACAATCGTCCCCACATTGATATCTCCAATTTTGCTCAAATTTTGTACACATGTTTGAGGTACCAAAATATGTCGATTATATAATTTTAAATCTCTAAGCGCAATAAAATTATCAAAACTCATATTAAAAAAGATGTATCTTATATGAAATTTTCTCTAGAATACGATCCCGCTCTTGGTTTTCCAAAATTTTCCGGAAAAATACCATTTTATGAAAAATTTTATATTTTTAATTTTGCTACCCTTGGATACCGATTTTTTTCAAGTAATAAATTTTAATTTTCCAAAAACATTATGATTCATTATCTCGCTTATTATAAAACTTTTACTACATTTTTTTAACATTTATCAATAATATTGATTGTAAACTATAATTGCTCAAGTTTATGCGCCTAGGTTAAGAATCACCCTGTATATATGTATCATACTTTTCCGAAAATTATGAAAAAAAAAAAAATATTTTTTGATCTTTCATAATTTTGCAAAAAAAACAGAAAAAAATTGAATTAGTGTAATCAAAAGAAAATTTCTCAATAAACGCAATATTTATGTCCGTTTTTTAAAAATAACGGAAAAACCTTTAAAAGTAACTAATTTTTAGCAATTATGTATTATATTTTACCCTAAAGCAAGCAAATCCAGTTTTTTTATTTTTGCTATCAAAAGTTATGTTTTAGGAGTATTATATTTAAATTTCAAGTTTTTAAGTATAGCGGAATCAAAGAAATCATTTTTTTCATAAAATGGTATTTTTTCAATTTTCCGCAAAAAAATTCGGAAAACTAAGGGCGGAATGGTGTTCTACAGAAAATTTCCTATAAGATACATTTTTTCCAATATAAATTTTAACTATTTTTTGCTTATTTACAGCGCAAAAACTAAAAAAAACAAAATATTCCTAAAAAATTAAAATAGCCGCCATTTACATTCTATTGCACCTAGAGATCTAAAATTTTAGGAATCAACATATTTTGGTACCCCAAACAAGTGTACAAAATTTGAGCAAAATCAGAGATATCGATGTAGGGACTATTGTCCAAATTTCAGTAAAATTACCCTTAAACTTTAAAAAAGAAACCTAGGCACTAGGGCCAGCTTCATAATTCAAAATCTGTACTATAACTAAACAGCAAACATCAAAGTCAATGACAAAATCAGCAATGATATCCAAATATGCAGAGAGGTGCAACACGGGTGTGTCTTGTCCCCACTGTTATTTAACTTTAAAAAAATCTTAGAAAAAAAGAAAGCAAGAGTAGTTATAAATAGCAAAATACTAAAAAAATAGCAATTGCTATGCCAACGATACGGTTATTTTGACCACTAATATAAAAGACCTCCAACAATTGATGGAAAGTACCAATACAGTATGCAATAAATAAGGTATTAAAATAAACCTAAAGATAATCAAATTTATAGCAAACTAAAACAACTACAACATCGTTGACAGCCTGAAAATTTCTAACATCAATATTGCAAGAGTATACATCTATAAATAGAGAAATAAGAACAAGAATAGAAATAACAAGAAAAGCCTTTACACAAATAAATACATTATTCAATCTCACCCTAAATCTTAGAGTAAGGATGCATCGTTTGCTATGTCTTCTCAATTTTATTATACGGCATAAAAATTTGAACACTAAAAATAAGATATAGGCTTTTGAGTTTTAGTACTACAGACAAACATCGAGGTTCTAAGAAGGATGGAAAAGTAATGTAAAGTACTCCCTAGTATTAAAACCAAAAAACTAAAATACTTCGGACATGTAGCTAGAAGATCAAAATACATAGTTCTCTAGATCATTATAAAAATAAAAATAAAAAAGAAACAAAATATAAGACGCAAAACTTTGAGGCTCAAAAATTTGCAAGAATAGTACGGATGCAGTGCAACAGAATTGCTTAAAACAGCAGTAAACAGAGTAAACATAACATTGATAGTTGCTAATCTCCAATAGGAATAGAACCAGAAGTAGGAACATTAAATATAACCACTACTTGTATTGTGTTAAATGCTTATTAGTAGTCAACAAATGCTATATGTAGCAATATGTGTATTGTCTTGTAAGCTTTCTAACTGTTTAAAGGTGGTCCAATGTACCTAATCCTTTTTTAAATTATGCTTGCTAAACGAGCTAATAGAAGTCTAGGATGCTTGATGTTCTGTTCTACTGCAGGTGTAAAAGTCTTTAATAAAGCATGACAGTCTACAAAATACAAGTTTTAACTTTAATCTAACTTATTGTCCCATAACCTCAAAAGATTATAATTTTAATTGCAAATTGTATTTGAGATAAAAGTATTTGCGTAAAGCGTTAACAGTTCCATTGGAACCTTGCAAGAAGCGGTTGCAGTTTTGCAGGCTTTTTATTGGTCGAGGACATCAGGAAGTAGACGTGTGTTACAGTTAATAGCGTCACTTAATGATCGTAACAATTCCTTTTTATTCAAGTTATCGCCGGGTATCAAACTGATTTCAAGTTTATAGAACTATCGTTGAAAAATGGCAAAAATATAAAAAAATACCTCAAGAACAAGTATTTGGTGTTGTAAAAATTTAAAGTCTACTAACTTGCGGCACAGATTTGTATTCAAAAATTTTACTTTAAATTTCCCTTTATCCAGGTTATATACCCGGGGAGTATCACTTTTAGATTGAGTTTATTAAACTACTGTTGGGAAATAGCAAAAATATAATATATGTAATATATAATAACCTTTGGTGTTTCAAAAATAAAATAAAAATCTAATCTAATCTAATAACTTACAAGACGGGTTTTTATCCAAAAAGTATACTCCAAATTTTGGTAGAAACAACCGTTCAATTAGTAGTGTAATGTTTTATTGACAATTTGTTCTAGTTTTTGTAGGTGTACCAGTTGCTAGGCGTTTCTATTAACAGTTAGCGCTAATAAATAATTTGCTAAAGAATGTTTGTTAAGTTACTTTATACTTAACAGTCCGTGTTAATTTTCAGTCAACAGTAGGGCGTGTATTTGTTTGATAATAAACACTATGTAATGCTTTTCGTCTATCTATTTTTATCTATTGAAGTTTGCTTGCCAACAGCATGATACTCTGGCAATCTTCTACTATCACCTCCGGTGTAGCTCCCTCTATCAAGTTATCGTTCTTGTTACTTGCAGATAAATTGTGATGCATTATTTTCTCTGATTTTAATGTCAATGACACAATCCACAGGGTAAACGTCTAATAACTGGTGTTAATTTGTACAGTTTTGTCGTCTTTGTTGCATTTTAGGCTAGTATAGTAGTGTGTCATAGCCCTCGAAGTGATAAATGTCACTTTGAGTCGCTTTGCCTATAAATTTAGTCGTATCTGTAGGACAAGCTAAAAATTGAACCCAAAATGTCTTTAGTTACTGCTTCCATTTTTGTTGTTTTCTTCAAGATATATAAGTATGACCTGCAGTAAAACTTAGGAAGCTGTTGCATGCAACCTTCAGGCATTTTTGTATAAGTATAGCTGAGGTTGCCAACCCAACGTTCACTTTTATCATTCGTAAATCCAATACATGTTTTGTGCAATAATGTTTGTTACGTCGGTAATATGTGGTAGTATAAGGCTGAATTGGATCACAGCCAAGGTATCCGCAGCTGCAAGCAACCAAAATAATCACAGTTAGACTGATTAAACCGTGCAAGATCTACACTTTTTGTTGCAACCAGAACACAAGTTGATGTTTTTGCTCTCTGGGTAGTAGCCATTTGATACCGGTTTATAAAAATAAGTTGTCAATATGTGATTCCACGTAGATATTGTCAAGCTTCTTATCTATACAAAAAGATTTAAATAAAATTAGTGACTGGTACAATAACAATCTTCTAACAATCAATGAACATAAAACAAATTTTATGCTAATAACACGAAAAAAAAAGAATTAACAACATTACGCTATGCATAAATAAAAAACAATTAAGTGAAGTTTCACATACTAACTACCTTGGAATCACAATTACCAATAATCTAAAATGGGATAAACACGTACAGAACTTTATGAAAAAAAAAACACAATAGCTATAGGAGCTCTATACAAAATTGCCAACTTAACTACACAAAAAACAAAAAACATTATTTATAATGCAATCTTTAGTTCACAAACTAACTATATGATAACCATATGGTCACAAACCAATATAAGAAACATAGACAAGCTACAAAGACAACAAAATAAGGCAACAAAAACACTATATTAAATGGACAAACTAACACCTACAATTGAAGTTCATAAAAAAACAAACCAACTAACAATAAAAAATAAAATTTTAAAACAGTGTATCATTTTAATTAAAAAAATACAACTTGGACTAACTAAAACAAAACTAAAATTAACAACTAGAAAAGAAATTCATACACACAACACACAAAAAAAAAGACACCTTAACATGGAAGTAAATCGAACAACATCAAAAAATCAAAGTTTAACTGTCAAAGGCATTAAAGAATTTAACAACATACCAGAAGAAATCAAAAATATATGCTCAATAAACGAATTTAAAATCAAACTAAAACTATATTTAATGGAAAAACAACTATGAAACCTATACACAATATTAATACACACACTGGATAATTAAATAAATTTCCAATACCAGGCCCCTGGAATCCGTACGGATAGATGGCGGTACTGCTGGAATATTACAATTATTTTGTTTTTTTTTAATTTTAAAATGAAATGTATATATGTATTATAAATAAATGTATTAAAAAAAAAAAAAAATCTTGTACATAATAATCCTATTGTATAACTATGATGGTACAAGTGTATAATAGTGAGCACTTGTCTTGTTTATGAACAAGTCCAGTTTTGTTTAGTGGTTGACTTTTAGGTTAGTTAGTTTCAGAGAAGCTGGTAAAACAGTACTGAAATAAGCACTAAACTCAGTCTCATGCAGGCGGCTCTAAGAAATGGTAAAAATTTTAACAAAAAAATCATGACAGTTTTAATTTTAATTTTATTAATGAGTTGCATCCTAGAATGAAGAGACTACTTCCATAAACAATTTCATACAACACACCGCGTGTAAGAACTGTATGTCCACAGAAAACTGTAAATTATTTTGTTCTTTTTGGCAACGTCTAACCATCTTACGACTATCGTGAACATAAACACAAAATTACGATTTGTCGTTTAAAACAAACTCTGTAGTCTCTCATTGCACCATTCCAAACAACACCTTTTATGGTGAGGAATTAAGAACAAACATAAAAAAACCCGGTACGACTTAAGATTAAATAATTGAATTTTCTTGTAAACTAATCAAACAGAGATTTCTTGGATAGTTAAGCCTTTTCAAAAATTTCTAATTGGTTGGATCTTGTTGATGAAAAAGTTAAAAAACCTAGAGTGTCCAAGTAGTAATCTCCGTCATAGATCGTGTCTCTCAATCCATCTACGCCAACATCAATCTATTGTAAATAATCGCTTAAATGTTGAAAAATGAAACGCTGTTGAACATTTGAAGTATTTTGATTTGATAAGGAACTAATCAACTGATTTGTATGATAAAATTGTAATGACATTAATTAACTGTTAATCTAAAAAAAATAACAATAAATTTTTTTAAATTTTTATACTCAGTAAATTGATCAAAAATTTATTAGTTTTTTGTTGAATTAGACCAAAAGTTCTTAGTGTTATTTTACTTTTGACGAGTAGTATATATCTTGACAACGATCAACTTGAGGTTAAGCTTTTCTAACCTCCCCTACACAATATAAAAAATTTACGCATTTGATTCTTTTGCATTTTCAAATGAACATAGCGACTGAACTAATAATAATAAAACACTTAACTGGTTAGTAAGAAAAAGGAATACAAATACATATCCCACCTTCAAATTCACTAGAACCCAGTCAGCAAATATACAACCCTGTCTATCGTTTTTTTAGTATCAGTTCTTAAGTTAATTATACTTTGTAAAATCTAATTTCTAATTCCAAATAAAATTTGGTGATTTATTGTTAAAAAAGCCAAGTTTTTGCAAAGAATGTTTGATTTTTAAAGATAAGTTTTAATCATTTATACGTATTGTTAAATTGTGGAGCGTTCTACGGTTAAATGTCAAGATTTAATGCGCCTACCAGTCGTTTTGTTAGGATAATAATTTAATAAATAAATAAACTATTTGCTATTAATGGGGGCTATTCTCTATGCATATTGCTAGAATGTAAGCAAGATATATTGCTAGGTAACAATATGAAATGTCATTTTCACAAACCTTGCTAGCTAACAATATAAACTGTCATGTTAACAAATCTTGTTTGCTAACAATATAAACGGTCATCACATCAGAAAGCGTGGCAAATCTCTAGATAAAATAATAATAATATGATTAAAAATTAATTTTGTTAAAGTGACAGTTCATATTGTTAGTAATCATAATTTCTTAAAATGACAGGTCATTTTGTTAGCAAGCAAGGTTTGTTAAAATGACAGTTCATATTGTTAGCTAGCAATATATCTTGGTTACATTCTAGCAATGTACATAGAGAATAGCCCCGAATGTCTCTAAAATTTAATTATATTGTTGATACAAACAAATATTCTTTAAAAGTCACTTTAAGTATTATCTTTTCTTTTTATACATACAAAAACGCACCTTATTCACCCGTTTTATAACCTTTTAGTATATACCCGCCGTTGTGTCATCCTTTTTCATTATTAACCTCTATAGCAAAGCCAGTATGTTACGAATTGTTATGTCCATTTTCATAAAAAAAAACATATAAATTTGCAATACAATAAATCATACACGACAGGACCGCTATGACAAGGGTCAAATATCAAACCAATAAATAAATTTAAATAACATATACAAAGATGCTTTTATTTACTGCATTTCACTATCACAACAAATCAAATCAATCTGTGTCTATTAAATTATAACCACACAATTTCTACTGGGTTAACGATTCAATTTTTATAGCTACTTGCCTATCGGGGTAGGCATCTTCATTAAATTTTAAATGTCCCATATTAAGTAAATTAGGTCACGTTTTATCTGCAGGATGGATGTTTGATAAGACACATATGGCATGTTAACAAGCCATTTCTACGTAGTCGCATTTATTAAATATTTATATAAAATGAAACAATTTATTAACAGAATTGATAGAACTCGCACGGGAATTGATTGTAGCAAAGATTGAAATAAAGTTGTATTTGTATTGAAACATATATTTAAGAGAAATAGAAAATAAATCAATTTAACAAAAATATTAGATAAATTATGATTAAAATAGTCTTTCTGTAACTGACTGGTTTTATAATATGACTACTAAATCAATATAAATTTACAAATTATAATTTGGTATGATTTTATTCTGTTTGAAGGTAAATTTGTCAGTAAATTAATGTAATTTTCTATACAAAAAGCAAATATTTTTTCTACTAGTATGCTACATTAAAATAAAATTAGTGTTTTTATATTGACCTCACCGGTTCTAGCAGGCCGAAAGTCCTTCCGAGTATAAGTGATGAAATGAGGCAAGATGATTAATATTTGTAAATTTGTTTGTCGCTGAAACTATGAATGCTGAAGCGGTTAAAGCGATGTACAAATATGCTACAAATAGTATACAGATAGTATAGTACAAAAATTAATGTATTCATATAAATTTAAATTAAAAACTCAAATAAAACTAATATGTCATGCGGAATATCATGACAATTTTATTGCATACAATAATTGAATTTATGTGAAACAGCTAATATCTAAAATTTAGTATAGATTTTCAATAAATTTTATTTGTTCATTACAACATAATGGCTTTATTTATTTATTTTTGGTAATAAAATTGATTAAACAAACCTTTATACCTGTAAACATTATACCAAACGTTTTTAGAATACATAAAGCGGCAATTTTTTTATTAGTGTGTGATGACAAACATTTAGAATTTAGAATTTAGCGGTAGCCCGACAAATGTAGAACGTCAATAGTAATAATTTTCCTAAAACTAATTAAAATCTGTTTTTTGACTACCAATATACCCAAAACAAATAAGCACATTAGATCAGAAAAACACTACATATAATGAATTGATTTTAATTAAAACTCAAAAAAAAAAAAATTGTGAAAACAATATGAAACTGTGCTGAGTGAAATGATACTCGAATGCAGTAGGCAACATTAAGGCTGATGAGCTGGCGTACAAAAAGTCAACAACCAAAATGTGTAAAACTGAACTTTAGATCGTAACACTACTTAAAAGCTTTACTACTCTATTACAAACAAACACATACCACACACTAACTGTACGGTGGTTTATTACACAATAAAAAAAAAAAACAATAAATGCTCTAAACTCTAAAATAACTTACAATCCTCTAAAAAAAACTTGCAAAGATAACAAGCATGTATTATGCACATTCCTAACCCATTCCCACACAAGAAAGTTGATGCTGGAAGATGAATAAGTTGACTTGACCAGCATAAGGAACATTCCTTCAAGCACTGTCGTAACATACATCAATTATTATTGATTGTGTATTGAGGCAGCAAAGTCAGGTAATACTAAAAATGATACAAAAACTTTAATGAGTGCAATAAACTTTGCCTCACCTTCTAAATAAAATCTCAAACCTAAAAAAAAAAAAAAAAAAATAAATGTAAAAACTACTCCCGGTGAAATTAGAATAAAGAAGAAAACTATCCAAATTGACGGTTTGCTAAATGGCAGTGACACTGAGCGGAGTACATATGCAAAACTATCTTATAATTGCCGCTAGATTAACTATTTTAAAAACAATTAAAAATTAAAAATAGTAAGCAAATTACGGACCACCAAACTAGGTCTACGGCAATTTCATCAACAAATGCAATGTACGCAAAATTTTTCTACTTGTTAGATTGAGAAAATCAAATACCTTTTAAGAAGCCACAAACACTGAAAAGCTGCAATAATAAGTTTTAAAATCACGTTAGTAAAATTTGGTTTGGTAAAGTGTTAAAACTTTGATGTCTACTAAGAGGACAACTTATTACATTTATAAATAATTTATATTTAATATTTAAAGCAAACTTTAGATGTAGTTAATTTTTAGGGTGTAGGATGTACTTTAAAATTTCCCAGAGCGGTTACATCTTACCGCCAAAAATTGAAAATTACCTCCTCCTTCATAGACAAAGATACTTCTAACGCTTGGAGATTAAAAAAACTTCCAAATTAATAACAGACATTTGGGTAGGTAGAAAAAACACTCCATTTCAAACTACCTGCTGGTAATCATGACTTGGAATAACCCAATTACCCAGTGTTAATAATCAAAAATTAATAAAACATCACCTTTTTCTTTTTCGACAAAGATACTTCTAACGCTTGCAAAGCGGAAAATTTCCTAATTTTTTGATGACAAACTTTTAAGCGGGTAGGAGGGTATTTCAGTTTAAACTACTTGATGGTAATAATAATCTAGAGTGACCCACTTAAATGTTGGTCATTAAAAGATTAGATATCACTTCTTTTTTTTTGAACTAAAAAACTTGTAACACTTGCAAAGAAGAAAAACTTTCATTTTTTTAATAACACACTTTTGGGTCGATAAATGAGCACTCCAGTTCAAACTTCTTGATGATAATAATGATCTAGATCTAGAGTAAAACCTCATCCGCCCAAATGTTAGTTATTAATAGAATGCATATCTGACTAAGGGACTTATAACAATTGCAGAAAGGAGAAACTTCCAATTTTTGGATAAAAAACTTTTGAGCAGATGTATGGGCATTCCAGTTCAAACTACTTGATGGTAATGATAATTTGGTATGACACATCCTCCCGTCCAAGTGTTGGTCATCAATAAATTGATTCACTTACTCCTTCTTAGACAAAAAGACTTCTACCGCTTGCAAATGAGAAAAACTTTAAATTTCTTATTAACAACAAACTACTTAATAGTGATCATATTCAATATTATTTTTTTCTTCTTAGACAAAAAGACTTTTAACGTTTGCAAATAGAAAAAATTAAAATTTCTTGATAACAAAGTTAGAGCAGATAAATGAGCTTCTAGTTCAAACTATTTAATATTGATGATAAATTGAAGTGATTCACCCACCCGCATACATGTAATTTTTAAAAAGATTAAATAACATTATTTTATTCTAGAGCAAAAAGACTTCTAACGCTTGCAAAGATGGGACATTTTAAATTCTTTGATAACAAACAATTGAGTTGGTGGATGAGCATTCCAGTTTAAACTACTTGCTGAAAGTCATAATCTAAAGTGACCCACCCGCCTAAGTGTTAATCATAAAAAGATTAAATATAATTTCTTCTTTCTTAGACAAAAAAATTTCTAACGTTTTCAAATCAGCCCAAAAAACTTCTAACTTCTTGATAACAAAATCATAAATGGTAACTCCTGTTCAAACTACTTAATAGTAATCATAATCTAAAACAATGCGCCCTTTCAACCAAGTGTAAGCCATCAAAAAATTAAATATTACCTCCTCCTTCTTAGACAATGACACTTCTAACGCTTGCAGAGATAAAAAAAACTTAATAACAAACTTTTCAGCTCAAATTACTTGATGATAATCATAATCTAAAGAAATCAAAAAACCCGCCCAAGTATTGGTCATCAAAAGATTGGATATCACCACTTCTTTCTCGGACTAAAAGACTTGTAACACTTGCAAAGAGGAGAAACTTTTAACCAATTTTTTAATAAGACAATTTTAAGCATTTGAATAAGCATTACTGATAAAACTACTTGATAATAATCATAATCTGGAATGACCCCCTACTTGTACAAGTGTTGGTCATTAATAGATTGCATATAACTTTCGCCTCCTCTGACTAAAAGACTTCTAACAATTGCAGAAAAGAGAAACTTTTTGATAACAAATTTTTGGACGGATGTATGAGCACTCCAGTTCAACCTATTTGATAGTAATCATGATCTAAAGTGACCCAAACACCCGCCCAAATGTTGTTCATCACAAGATTGAATATCACTTCCTCCTTCTTAAAACGTTTCTAACAATTAAAGAAGAAAAAATTTCAATTGTTTGATAACAAACATTTAAGCGGGTGCGTGGGCAATCTAGTTCAAACTACTTGTGAGTCATAAAAAAATAAATATCAAAGAGGACTTTTTGTCCTTCTTACGCTTGTAAAGCAGAAAAAACTTTTATTTTCTTAACAACAAACTTTTAGGCAAGTTGATGAGCACTCCAGTACAAATTACTTGATAGTAATCATAATCTGGATTGACCCACTTAAGTATTGCTCATTAGGAAATTGAAACTTGCAAAGAGGAAAAACGTCCAATTTTTTTATAACAAATTTTTGAGCAGATGAATGAACACGCCAAAAACTGTGTCAATAATATGCTAATAAATTAGGCTATATGTGTGCATTTAGCTCTATTATGGGGCCTTATCATGGATGACCTACTACAAATACTTCACAATAAAAACGTTTTTGCTTTAGGTTACGCAGATAAAGTCACTATCTTTGTAAATAAAAAAATTTGGCAACTGAAACACCGTAGAAATGTGGTGCAAAATGGAAATGCTATCAGAAAACCTAGATAAAACGGAGATCGTCCTTTTTACAAGACGGCAAAACACCAAAGACCTACTAAACTGATATATAGAGTTATGCTCCCGTGACAAAATTAGTAAAATACTTAAAATTTGTTCTTAATACCAAACTAACCTCTAACCCTCACCTAGAAAATAAAACTACAAATACCACTCAGGTAAGCAATAGCGTCGATCAGATGTAGCTGAAGATACTTAACTAACATTAGGACTGGATTGCAGGAGTTGTTTGTCATTGAACACTCACCACAGAATAAAAATTATTCCCCACGGCATTATTCGCTTGAATTAGGATCAGATTTTGCCCAATTATAATTTTTAGGCGAAAGAGGGACTAACTAGATTTCAAGATGTAAAGATTACCATGCGTATTATTGTTTGTGGGATGTTACAAGTTCCGACTACAAAAACCGGACAAAAGAAAAAGTGGTTATGGAATCTCTGGCTACAAGGCACTATGTGACAGTAGCAGAGATAGAAAAAAAAATCCACAATTTAAAAACATCGTTCAACCGGAGGCAAAAAAAAAATACTTTGCTAAGTGGGTCTCTCCCAAAAAGTCTACATGGTTTGCTTACGAGTATTTAAAATTTCTGCTACCAGTGAACAAGTCAAAAGGCAGCCGAAACACAGACTTAGATGATACACAGAGTGGGAACAATCTAGATGAAGTAAGTAAAAATTACTCTATTAAATTTTTTATTAAATTTATTTAAATTAACGTTTACTTAAATTCTTTGCTAAACTAGTGGTACAAGAATTATTTAACTAAATCTTATAATTAATTAAGTATGTTAAATAAGTAAATTAATTTATTGAATCGTATTGCCAAGCTACCTCTCCTTCTGGAGAAACAAAGTAAACACGAAATTCATCACAAATTTTATGCAAGTTAGCTGAAGATTTTTGGGAAGTGTTCTAGAGATCCAGCAAATAATTCTCTTTATTAGTTTCCCTTCTCCAACATATTTAATTAGATTTCCATCACCATCATACGAGTCAAAACATCCGAGTGGGGTGTATGCCATGAAACTAAATTCCTGCGTAAAAAATTGTGTAGATAAACGTAAACCAATACGACGGACTCTACTTTATTTAGCTTTAAAGCTATCGGTTTAAGAAACAACCGAAATTTAGAAGACATGATACCAAAAACATTCTCTAGTGTTCTTCTAGCTCTACTCAGCCTATAGTTGTGTATTCTTTCCGGGATGTATAATATACATTCATCAAATAATTAGACATAGCAAAAGCGTCAACTCCCACAATAACGTATGGTACCGGTTCCGTTCTTCCTTGTAATGCGCATCTAGGTACGTGTGCAGTTGTTTTCTAGTTCCTTGTGCAGTGAAGTAAACTTGAAAACACCTCCATCAGAAATACGTCCTTGGCATCCAACATCAGCCTCTAATAAGTTGTAGTTTACGTTGTCGCGTTCTTCCACTGGTAATTAGCACTAACAAAGAACTGATTCCACACAAAACAATGTCCTCCATGGTAGACTGCAAAGATGAGACCAAAAAAATCACATCGTACTGTGGACGCTAGACAAGACAAAAAACGGTGTCTCTAGATGATCTATAGACAAATTGCGCAACATGGTCTACTAGTGTGTACTAGCCTTAAGAGTAAACAGGAACCAACCAAAAACTTGTTCGTAAGGTGTTAGACTCTTAGTAAAAGTGTGAAGGCGTATCTTGTAAGTAGAAGAAACGCTGTAATGTGATCCTAAGCCTCAAACAAATTTAATTTGCTTGTTAAAGCAACTAGACTAAAAGAGGAAGACCAACTTCAAAAAAAGCAAAAACAGTTTCATCTAAAAATTCAAACTTATTTTTTATGAAGTTGGTATTTTCTACCATAAACATTCTTTTCAAACAACAACCATCATCTATACCTCAAGTCTTTCTGGAATTACACTTGTATATTGCCAACACTACCGTTTACCAAAACAAAAATCACTTTCAAAATCAAAATTAACTTTTTACGCCTGACGTTAAAGTTAAAATATCAATTATACTATTCTTAATTTTTATTTATTTACGTAATATGTATTTTTCCACACAATAATTTTGTAATTTTCAGTTACAAACAAAGATATTTACTTACATTATGACTTAATCCAATCTCCATCATTCTTTCTAATAATGTTATTTTCTATAAATAACTTAATAAAATACCCAGAAAAAAGGATAATGAAAGAACGTCGATGAACAAACAGCAATTTCCTAAAATATGAACGGGAAAAGTTTATTGTAAGCTTATGTTCCGGATAAAAAAGTATACATAGTAAAAATAAACTAGAACTGTTTCTGAAAGAAAGGAAATTACACATTCTGTAGACCCTTTGCATGTTTAAATGCCTCGTGAATTTTAACTGTATCTTATACCTACAAGCATGATCGCCTTTGAAAACGATTTATTTTTATAGCATTGGCGATATCTCTACATAATGAAACTATATTTATAAATGCAAATTTAACATTAATTTGTTATAATTGATATGCTCCAATTTATAGATATTTTTTATGATTTAAGAATGCGTTTAATTGCTCAATTAAACTTTATGAACTGTAATCGCGTTAGAATATTGCATGTGTGTGTTTACTGTGTTCGATTAATTAAACTTTCCATCCGTTAAATTGAAACAACCGCGACAAGAGCAATGACAATTAGAGAGCATTGTGTTTTGAATTAGTATGTATTTGGTAATAATAATAACGTTTTATTTATATAAAATAATGACAATACTATTAAAATTTGAAATTATGAACATATTAACAGCAATGTTAATTAACATTTTAAACTTGGTGCTTGTTAGCTAACGTTAAAATATGAATTAATTAGAAAAAAAATCATTTAGTTAAATATAATTATTATTTTAATTATATTAACATACTAAAACCAATAAGCACATTGTTTGAAATTATTTTATTGTTATTATGTTATAAATTTCATATATAAAAGATTTATTTAACCCAGCGGTTATTTTACAAATCGATATTACGTACAAGCTGCTAATGTAAGAATAAGATTGTAATTTTTTATTTATTAAAAAAATTGATAACCTGCAGTAACGTAAATTTGTGTTTGTGAGTCTCTACTCTCCTATTTTGCAGTTGCTTAAATTAAAAACATCATGAGCCTCACATCAAAAAGCAATATAAAGAATGCTTTCATGTCTTGACAGAACTAGAGCGGAATTGAAATCAAAAGCACGTTGAAAGGGCTGAAAATGTTCTGAATACAAAATATTTATAAAAAAAATATTTGGTTGGATCACAACGCGTGCAATATTTTGCTATACTGAAAGCATCAATCAGAATTTTCAAATCTTTATCAGAAATTTATCGATATAAACATAACAAACAAGCTATATAAACAAACAAATGTATAAACTAGAATAAAATTTATTGCGTCTCTTCAAATTCATGAATCTTAAAATAGAAATAAAAAATTTCATTCAAATACTGTGTAATGTTTCAACAAAAAAAAAAACTTATTATGAGACAAATTAAAATGCTACTACAAAATTAGACAAATAAATAACTAAATTAAAAAAAAAAGTTGTCAAGTAGCTTATCACAAGTACTGAAGAAAAATGTGTAAAAAACTATTACAAAAAATCAAAAAACTTATTACTACTCTCAATTAGAATACAACTATTTTGATTTGATTGGAAAAGCTCTCACATCAAAAACTTACTAAAAAGTTAGTACAAACTGATGAGTTTTTTTATTAATCTTTAGATAAATTATATTACAATGTAAAAGAAAACAGAACACCTAATATTAATTAAACAATTTTAACTAAAGTAATAGAGTTTGATAAACTCGACAAAATATTGGATTACTGATTAAAACGCAACGTGTGTTTAGGATTCAAATATTTATTTGATACACTGCAATATGTTTCACACAGTGGCATCATTAGAAGTGGTAAAACAAGTTGCAATTTAATAAAATTTAAAGTTTCAACAGGTAACCGACGCATTAATTCAATATCTCAACAAAATATGTTATATGTCCTTATTTTGATCATTTTTTTTCACAAATTTATCTTCATAAAAAATTGATAATATTTCCTACAACTTACAGAAGTAAGTAGTTTTTAAATAGTATATTTTTGATTTGGATTGCATTATTGAGAAAAAACTATGTAATAATATATATATATATATATATATATCATAGTATAATCCTTTCTAAATGTACTGGTAAAAAAATAAATCGATTATCAAACCATTTGTAGAAGCAGCGACGAAGTTGCCGTTTTTGTTAAAATACTACAAATCAAGTTAGCGGTTGGTATGGTCTTAAGTAAGACAATTTTTTAACACAACCGTAGAAGAACTCATGATCATTTAGACATTTTATCAACCAATTAGCTTTACGTTTTTTTTTATAAAAACATTAGAACAATTGTGCAAAAGAAAAACGGTTCTTATCACTAAAACAATACACCCAAACCAACATGCATACATCCAACAAAGATCCACCAAATCAGTCTTGGAACGGACCAAATGACCAGATCACTAAGAGACAAAGTATCCACCTTAAGCGTATTTATAGACTGAAAGCGCTTTCGATAAAACCATTTTCAAAAAAATAAAAACTGTTTTTGCAGTACATAGTGTAAAACCCACAAATATTGGATAAATAAAACACATTTCAATGCAAAAGACCGTAAAAGTTACCATAGAAGTTCGACGTCAGAAATGTCGTTGCTTAAAGTTGTCTGCAAGGAGTATTATCATCACTACTATAAAATATAGTAATTGACAACTATATAGCTACTAAATAATCGTAATTTCTATACAATTGATTATGCAAATGACATAACTATCTTTCTAAAAGATAAATATGCCACAAATCTAAAAACAACAAGCCCTACCCTAAAACTACCAAAACTCCTAAATATCCAACTACCGCTATAAACCGAGGTAAAATATCTCGGAATTTTTGACAACAAACTAACACTTGGACCACATCTAAATTTAAGATGC
Organism: Tachinus rufipes; assembly: GCA_963932245.1. NCBI lineage: Eukaryota > Metazoa > Arthropoda > Insecta > Coleoptera > Staphylinidae > Tachinus > Tachinus rufipes. The sequence continues at coordinate 27,504,206 of OZ010742.1, read as the reverse complement.
AAACAAATTCATGTTTTTTGGGCAATTCCGGAAAGCTGTAGAAAAATTATGGTGACTGTTCCAAAAATAATACTATGCACTAATATGGTGGCCAATAGCTAGACAAAAACGTCTGCAATCAATTTAAATTAGTTGCAAAAAATAGCATGCTTAAGTATACTCGTAACAGGTGGCATGCAAAAAACATTAACTAATGCTATGGCAATGTTGTGTTTACTGACAACAATGGCAACTTTGGGTTTGATTGCAGTTAGATTTTGGCAGACTGCAGAGAAGGCTGGCAAATACTGTACCATCCTGGAAGAGGCTAATAAGAAAACACCTCTGCTAGGAGCGCTAAAAAATAACATAGGTCTGTTCCAACATACGATTTGGACAATTTGCAAACCGTTCAAACTATGCACACAAACAAATTACTGTGTATAAAATATTGCCTAAGTATGACTAATATTTGTTTGTGTGCACAGTTTGGACGGTTTGCAAACTGTTCAAATCGTATGTTGGAACAGACCTCATGTCACCTTTTTTTGTGTTTCAACTTTATGTGCACACATAAACAAAAAGGGCAAAATTTAGTTAAGAATTCTATTAGAATCTACACGAATGACTCAAAAACCAATTAAGTTTAAAAGCGGATTATTTTTCGCAAAACCATCAATATAAAACGTTAAAAATGATAAATTCCGAAATGGAAACATTAAAAAATTGTTAGAAAACTTTTAAAACGTTCAAAGCTTGATTAATAAAAAATTAAACTAACTAACTGTGGCTACAAAACAATTAAATATTTTCAGATAGAATAAAAATCTGGCAAATAACGGCTTAAAAAGGCAAAATTTTATCCATAAAATGTCAAAATTAGGTTTTAAATTATTATAATATTGTTAAAAACATCAACATTTTTCAATAAATTGTTGAAAATGTAAACATTAAAAAAAAAAAAAAATTGCATAATCCGGTTATAAAATATCAAAAAAAATCAGAAATTTACAATATCTGGCCTGAAAAATGTTGAAAAACGTAAAATTCTTTTTATAAAATGTCAAAAATAGCTGAATCCGGCCATAAATTATCAAAATGTTGTTAGAAAATACTAAAATCTGGCCAAAAACTGTTAAAAAGTGATAAAACATTAAAATATTATCAGATAGAATCAAAATTTGACTAATAGTTGCAAAATGCAACATTTGATTAATAAAATGTCAAAAATAGCAAAATCAGTACAAAGTATGAAGGGGTCTTTCTTATACTGCACAATAAAAACTCTTAATTGTATGAGAGGGGCTGACATTTACATAGCACCTGCTTGATTGTTCATCTATTTTACATCATCTGTTTGTTTCTAATACGAATAATGTGGATGTGTTTTCTTAGTTGACAGTAAAAGGCAGTTATCTCAACGCTTTCACAGTGCTTTGGGTGTTGATTTTTAGTTGATCATTGAAACTCTTGAGTGGTAGAATGGTCTAGGGTCTAGGTTTACACGCCGTGACGGTCGACCCTTTTTGCGCCAGCCTGTCTGCCTTAATGTTACCTACGACTGTTAAAGTAAGCTCTACTATCTATTAGAATTTAGAAATTTTTGCTATATATTATGCGGTTCAATATTTGTAATGGGTGATTCATTTAGAAGTACTTTGTTTAGTAGAGGTTCTATGTTAGATAAAGCTTGTGCCAAGTCAAACTTTTATAGTATTTTTGTTCAGTAATGTTTGACATTTTATAATGGAAAGAATTAATCCGGCACAGCGTCAACATTATTATTCAGCTGTTTTACAAAAATCAGCGTTCTATGAGGAAAGTGTTTTGTACGCTTACAGCAACTTATTTGCTGTACCATTAAAAAATTTGAAACTTAATATTAATTATTAAATAATACGCGACTAAATAGACCACATCCAGCACTTAATGAAGAAAATATAGTGGCGGTAGCTGAGAATGTACGCAATGACCGTCATAAATCGATTTGGAGCCATTCTTAACAATTTGGCTTGTCGTATAGAATAACTTGGAGTATTTTATCTAATAATTTTGGTTTACAAGCATACAAAGTTTAATTTATGCGATGAAGCTCATTTCTGAATTGAAACTTCTGAATGAACCATGTTAGCCGTAGTTACAGTCAACATTTGAAAAAAATATCTTTAAAAACTAAATATACAAAATGATTCTTTTGTATGATTATAAAGATTACCCGATAAAAATGTTTTTTTTTGTTTTTTTTTTAATTTTTAAAAAAGTACTTCTAAAGTTTTTATAACATTATAACTTATTCCAACTTTCTACTTGAAGGAGTGAGTTCCCAGTGGAAAAGATATATTGATGGTTTTGCGAAAAAAAATCCGATTTTAAAAATAAAATATTGCCTAAGTATGACTAATATTTGTTTGTGTGCACAGTTTGGACGGTTTGCAAACTATTCAAATCGTATGTTGGAACAGACCTCATGTCACCTTTTTTTGTGTTTCAACTTTATGTGCACACATAAACAAAAAGGGCAAAATTTAGTTAAGAATTCTATTAGAATCTACACGAATGACTCAAAAACCAATTAAGTTTAAAAGCGGATTTTTTTTCACAAAACCATCAATATATCTTTTCCACTGGGAACTCATTCCTTCAAGTAGAAAGTTGGAATAAGTTATAATGTTATAAAAACTTTAGAAGTACTTTTTTAAAAATAAAAAAAAAAAAACAAAAAAAAACATTTTTATCGGGTAATCTTTATAATCATACAAAAGAATAATTTTGTATATTTAGTTTTTAAAGATATTTTTTTCAAATGTTGACTGTAACTACGGCTAACATGGTTCATTCAGAAGTTTCAATTTTTGATGACGCGTTCAAGCATTTTGAGTGGTATTTGGCAAGTGATAGAAGTAATGTGGGTCTCCAATTCCCCAATTGTAATCGACTTATCCATGTAGTGTAGACTTTAAACTATACGTAGTCCCTAAAGAAAAAATCTAGAAGTGCGATATTACATGATCTAGGCGGGCAATTCACCTGTACGATTTATACAATTTACTGTTCTCCAATTCGTTCTCGCAATAAAGCCATGGTTTCACGGGCTAGATGGAAGTAGCGCCGCGCTGTTTTCTTAGAACCAATGTCGTCAAAATTACCGGTTTCAATTTTAAGCAGCAAATAGTCTGTTGTCATTGTGCAATAACGGGAGCCATTCACAGTTACTTACCGGCTGGCCTTATAAAAAAAAATGTTGTAATGGCAGCTCTTAAATTTCTTCTGGTTGCTCTTTGGTTCAAATACGACAGTTTTGCCTATTGACGTAGCCATTAAGCCAGAAATGAGCTTCATTGCATAAATTAAACTTTGTATGCTAGTAAACCAAAATTATTAGATAAAACACTCCAAGTTATTCTATACGACAAGCCAAATTGTTAAGAATGGCTCCAAATCGATTTATGACGGTCATTGCGTACATTCTCAGCTACCACCACTATATTTTCTTCATTAAGTGCTGGATGTGGTCTATTTAGTCGCGTATTATTTAATAATTAATATTAAGTTTCAAATTTTTTAATGGTACAGCAAATAAGTTGCTGTAAGCGTACAAAACACTTTCCTCATAGAATGCTGATTTTTGTAAAACAGCTGAATAATAATGTTGACGCTGTGATGGATTAATTCTTTCCTTTATAAAATGTCATACATTACTGAACAAAAATACTATAAAAGTTTGACTTGGCACAAGCTTTATCTAACATAGAACCCCTACTAAACAAAGTACTTCTAAATGAATCACCCATTACAAATATTGAACTGCATAATATATAACAAAAACTTCTAAATTCTAATAGATAGTAGAGCTTACTTTAACAGTCGTAGGTAACATTAAGGCAGACAGGCTGGCGCAAAAAGGGTCGACCGTCACGGCGTGTAAACCTAGACCCTAGACCATTCTACCACTCAAGAGTTTCAATGATCAACTAAAAATCAACACCCAAAGCACTGTGAAAGCGTTGAGATAACTGCCTTTTACTGTCAACTAAGAAAACACATGCACATTATTCGTATTAGAAACAAACAGATGATGTAAAATAGATAAACAATCAAGCAGGTGCTATGTAAATGTCTGGCCCTCTCATACAATTAAGAGTTTTTATTGTGCAGTATAAGAAAGACCCCTTCATACTTTATACTGATTTTGCTATTTTTGACATTTTATGAATCAAATGTTGCATTTTGCAACTATTAGTCAAATTTTGATTCTATCTGATAATATTTTAATGTTTTATGATTGCACTTTTTAACAGTTTTTGGCCAGATTTTAGTTTTTTCTAACAACATTTTGATAATTTATGGCCGGATTCAGCTATTTTTGACATTTTATAAGAAGAATTTTATGTTTTTAACATTTTTCAGACCAGATATTGTAAATTTCTGATTTTTTTTTGATATTTTATAACCGGATTATGCAATTTTTATATTTTTTTTAATGTTTACATTTTCAACAATTTATTGAAAAATGTTGATGTTTTTAACAATATTATAATAATATAAAACCTAATTTTGACATTTTATGGATAAAATTTTGCCTTTTTAAGCCGTTATTTGCCAGATTTTTATTTTATCTAAAAATATTTAATTGTTTTGTAGCCACAGTTAGTTAGTTTAATTTTTTATTAATCAAGCTTTGAACGTTTTAAAAGTTTTGTAACAATTTTTTAATGTTTCCATTTCGGAATTTACCATTTTTAACGTTTTATGAGTAAAATTTTAGAATTTTTGGAATTTTGTACTTTTAGTAGCAGTAAGGTCACTGCTAAAAGAAGTACAAAACTTAATAAGGCCTACGTGCCGTAGTTAGTTTACTTTCCAACTCAAAATCTAGAATTCTTATAGCAACTGTTTACAGTAGAACCCGTATTTTTGGTATTAGATCTTAATGTCCGTTCTTGTGTTTAGCTCAAATAAGAACACCACGTATAAAATAACATTATTTTAAGTAATGAGACTTGGTACTAATTGTTTTGATGAAAAAATAAAGAAATTAACAACACAGACAATTATTAAAAACTGTTCAACAATGCTAAAAAAACTAGATGGCATATAATTAAAAAAAACAAGCTTCTAGAAAAGGTATTGTAAAAATGTTTAGAACCAACCTCATCTAGATGATTCAAACATCTATAAATTGTTTAACAAAAATCGCACTTTTGTTGTTGTTGTTTATTCATTTATTTAACGACGCTCTGCTGCCAAAGCTAATCACCGACGCCAGATCACCTCTAGGAATTATGTCGCAAATTCCAACCTAAACCTGGGTTTTTCTTTTTATTCGAAAGAAGACGTACTCAATACAACACATTTTTTCTTAATCACAAAAACCGACCCTTAGATAGAAGACTCAAATTAGCAACCCCTAGTGTAGTAGTCGAGTACACTAACCACTACACCACCTGAGCGGTTAAAATGTACTGTAAATTTAAAATCCCTGCTGACAAAAAGGATTACACATTTTTATTGATGTAACATCAAGAATACGCTTGTATTGGGCGTACCTTATATAACACAATAAATGATCAGTGATTTTACTATTTACATGTGACAAAAACTTGTATTAAAGCTAAAGCTGTTCTTAATAATATCTATTCAAAAGTAACGGTTTAATAATAATAATAATAATAATAATAATAATAATAAAGACAAAATGCAATGTTATGTGTTTTTATTTATCCATATATTCAAAACATAGGCACTGACGGTATCTGCAAGCAAAAAACTAAAATTACTCAACATCTAGCTTTATAAATAGGTTTGGTTAGGGTATTAATCAGCAGTAGGACTGTTTATTATTTTAAAACTTTATTTCCATTTACTTATATATAAAATGAACGTTTCGGGCTTGTACTTAGCCCTTCCTCAGCACTATAAGAATATACATTAAAAATTGGTAATACAGACAACATAATAAACAGTCCTACTGCTGATTAATACCCTAACCAAACCTATTTAAATATTTGAAGGACGAAATAAAGAAAAAACAAACGAATCTAGCTTTATAATAAGATGTGTCATAGATAGACTACCAACAAATGTAAAAATTTGCAACAAAATTTAAACAAATTAAAAGTCTGTTCACCTCCGCTTGTTCAACAAGCCAGTCTACATAAATTAAATGTTAAAAAATAAACTGTAAGAAAAAAAACTTTTGTGGTTGAAATCAAAGCAACAATCAACAAATTAATAAATGTCAAAATGTATTGGGTCGCCATCAAATACTGATCCGCAAATGACAAAAACTCTTACTTTTTCGCATTATTACCTTGAAGTTTGTCTCTTGTACATTACACACTCAGAGACAATTACCATTTTTCTTTCCTACATGGCGCGTGTTTAAAAATATCTTTGAGCAGTCTATAAAACTTACACTTATATACTCACAAATATTTTAAAATGTCTACTTTCTGTTTTTCTGTTGCTTGTAGCGTCCACAATTCTGGTATATAAAGTACAATAGAAAATATTAATTATTTAACAAGTTTTATTTGTATTTATTAAATTAAATACTCCTCCGTCTATCCAAATTTTATGTAAACAAATCATTGCGTATTTTGCTGCGTATATTCTGCTGTAGTTCCAACGTACTCATTTTTGTTGGCAATTTTAAATGATTTACCTAAAAAGCAGATTTAGTTGAAATGATCAACAATTATCAGCTTAATCTTAGGTTTATAATTCTTTTTAACTTCAGTTGCCACTATTAAGTTTGTAAAAAAGCTAAGATTAAAAAACTACTTTTCTTTTACTGATTATTCCCAATTCTGCTAATAAAGACTATTTTTTATGATTTCAAAACTCAGGGTTATTGTGCTTTTCCTTCTATGATAGCAACTAAATCCTTTAACATCTATTGTAACAACTAAAGCAAAAGTTTATTTGTAGTCAAACAAAATAATTCATAAATAAGTTAAATTTTAATTGAAATAACTGTTTTGATATTACATCTAAATTGAGCCAGAACAGTAGTAAACATGATGTTTCGTAGTTTGCAAAATTATTTATAAACATTCATTTGCAAATATTTATAAGCACGTAAGCAAATTGAGACGTGCTAAATCTATCTAAGAAGTTTCTTCAAAATGATATTTATTAAAAAAATACTGTTTTAAAACAAAATCTTTTAAATCAAACAAATAAGTGAAGTTTGTTATTGCCACTGAGCAGTGTTTTTACAGCCAGTTTTCTAGACTTTTTACTTATGTTGATCAAGATCAAGTGGTTTTCAAGTTACATTTGTTACTGCTCTAGTTTTATTCTATCAAGATTTTGAGTCCTGGCGTTGCTGATACTCTGGCGTGACTCGTCCTTATCTTGAGTGACTGTTAACTTTAGTCTTTTTTGTTCTTAACTTTGAACAAAGGTCTCAGCTGTGTCCGCAACCTAAGAAACCAATATTCATTGCACCACTATTGTGTTTCTTGATTGTCTACTGCAATCTCATTCTTAATTATAGGTTTTTATGTGTAGTTGTCGGCTATTGCGGATTATTTACGTATATTTGTTCAAAAGTGTATACCCTTTATAGTTTGAGCTAAAAAAATAATTGTGTTAAGCTTAACGTACATTAATCAGCAACGAACGTCAGCAAAAAATAAATTAACAGAGATTACAGGCAACGCTCAATTTTTATGCATAAAATTTTTATATCATATGGTGCGCCCAGGAAGGTAGAAAGAGTTTGTTACATTTGTAGCAATATCCATTGCTAACTTAAATAAACAATAAAATGTCACTTCGCAAAGCAAAACTAATTAGAAGCAAGCTCTACCAATGTCACAAAAACCGCTACAAATGTACGAACCCATTATCATCAATTTGAAATTTGATTTGTTTATGCAGTAAAGTAATATCAAAATAATTTATCTATCCTGATGCGGTTTCGATTACTGAACAATTCTTTGCTAAGTCATAATTCACATAAAAAAACTAAGCAACGTTAAGCAGGAAGCAAAGCCTTTATTACCAAATTAGTACAATACAGAGCAAACCCGTAAACTAGCGCGACCATAAATACAGTTAACGGCAGCGTGTTGTATAGTTATATTTTTTGTATGCTAATTATTTAACTATTCAGAATACATTTATTAAATTTTAAATAACTTATTAAAGGATTTTTTAGTCGGACGTTGTTACCTGCTACCGGTGTAGACTATAAAAATGTACCTATTGGTTTCGTTGCTAAACTTCTAGATAGACACTACTAGTTCCGAATACAAATAATCATATTTATTGTATTTTTACTTCAAGTAATATAATTTTTAATTAAAATGCGTTATCGATAAGAGAGTAACACAAACCCGCTTTTATCTGCCGTGGCACGGGAGTCAGAATATATAATGTACACATCACTCATAATCATTTCATTTAATTGTATATCATTATGTCAAAATGCGATGAATCGCACTGGATTTGTTGAGTATTTTGAAATCATGTTATGCCACAAAAAGTACTAACTAATTGGGAATTATTACATACAACCTCATTTGCATCATTAGAGAAATTCAAAACAGCAAAAATAAAGCAAATTCAGAGAAGATATTAGATTTGCATATAAAACAACAAAAAGTTGGTTAATATAAATATTATAATAAACAATCTAATATCATATTGCTTAATTTATAAATATAAAACATAAATTTAATATAATACTTTACAGTCACAAAAAAAATTATAAAATTTCAGAAACTACAAATATTTCAATTCCCAATTGCAATCTATCCCTAGCTGTGTTTTCAATTTATTTCTGGCAACTTTATAGCATCTTGCCATTTCATTTCAACAAACTTTTTACTATTAATATTATAATCTGATAGAAAAATCAATAAGCTAGATATATTTTCCTATCCGATAACATTTCTCAATTCCTATTTCAATCAGATCATTTATTCGCAAATTCTTATCTTAATGCAGAATAAAATTGTTTTGTGTCTGCATATGACACAATTAAACTCTTGGCTGTTAAACATTAATACTACGGATGTATTACATTTACAATTAATGTGTAATTACGGTGTCCGCTAACATTAAACCCTAAGGATCTACCCTTAAGTTCAGTTATAACAAAGCAAGAGATTATCAAGTTTATGAACTATTGTTCAGTGCACACTAGTGAAATCAATATATAATATTATATTCAATAATATGCTAGCGTAATATTTTTGTTTGTAAGCTTTTTAAATAGGATCCAATGAAACGTAAAATATGCGTTAAGCAAGTTTGCAGATTTAAATTTAAAACACATTGTGCCAATTTATTTAACAAGAATTATGCTGATATTGCAAATAATATGATATAATCTATCAACGTTTATATAGATTTGAACTGTTTATGTAATTATTACACTTCCTGTGAAACTAATTTACACTTTAATGTGTTCCGTACAGTAGAATATTGATTAAAAGTATCAAATTGCTTGAAATTAGCAGTTCATTAAAGAGATTATTATTCCCCAATGAATGATTAGAATATTTAAGAGGTAATTAATATGCTTTTATGCAAATTTCCTTCAGAGATCTTCAAGAATTATATGTATATAATTGGAGTTTGAAAGTAGTTCAAGGCATCTAGCAAGTTGCAATAAATTTTCTTGTCTAAAATATGTGTTCTACAAATTGAATACTTATCTTAAAATTTATTGTAAAGTTTTGAAGCTGTACTAGTAAGTATACTCACATTGCAGTTTATTTTAAACATTAAAAGATTCCTACTACTTTGCACCACTAATTAAAAAAAATATATTATTTTTCCAGAATTACTTAATTATATGATAATATCCAGCTACTAAACTGGTTCAATAGCTATTTCTTAGTAGTAAGTAAATAAATTTATTAAAATCCATCACTTTTTATATTAAATTTAGTAAAATAATATATCCCAAATATATTTAAAAACAAACAAGTATGTCCAATTATGGCCTTGTAAAGGTTGAAACTAGTTAGTTTTTAAATATATTCGTCATATAGTACATAAACAACTTGTTTTATTTATTGTATAATAAACTAACACATAGTAATAACCACGACCATTCAATTTTTTTTTAAATAATTTAGTTTTAAAATTTGTAGCTCAAAAACATTGCATACTAAAACGAGATTAATTTTAACCATATTGACGTTTTGCCGTGTTAAATGTATTCAAAATAATAAAAGTTAATTAACCGACTGTTTTACATCAACAACAAATATCGTAGTTATTAAAACTTGAAATTGAAAATGCAAACTAAATTTGTGTTCATTTAGAAAATATTGTCGGGTTTTATTGATTCAAAACTACAGAGCAATTATATTAGGAGAGTACGCTTGCGGGTCAGCGTGTGGGACCGTTCCGAGCTATTCAGCGGTTGGGAAATCTTGTTTACAGAAAATTGTGTTCGATTACTCTCCAATGTGGCAAAGCAACGTCCTGGAAAATTAAGTCAGGTGAAAGGTTTTGCGCAATAACAGATCAGTATACAACATGTGTTGTAAATCTTACAGATATATTATCTTGATATACGTTATAAGTATTGAATGCTTATTATTTTTATTGCACATAAAATTCATTTTCCACAAAAAACCTAGTTAAAACATAAAACTTATTTAGAGAAACATCAAAATTACACAACAAGCATTTATATATATGATAAAATTTGATTTTTTTATTACATAAAATTGTTAATAAATGTCTTTTGTAACATAAGATTTGCTTAAAAAACCACAAAATTGCTAAAAGTAACATTTATAAAATAAAACATTGAATCCAAAACTTACAAGACAAATCTTGCTATACTGCATATGATTTAATAAATTTATTGAATAAAAAAACCACTAAAACAACAATTTAACCCTTTTGCAACTTCGGTACATATATGTATCACTCATTTTTATGTCAAAACTAAAAGCGTTTTATCAAGTTATAATTGACCCCAGTATAAATCCAATTTATTATTCAAAGTGGTTACCAAATTGGTTATTATTTTTTTTTTGGCAAGATCAACCATTTGCACAACGCACCCATATCATTGTTTACAAAAGTGTTAATTCAAAAAAATGTAAAATACAAAAATTTTGCAAAATCTTCCAATTCAACCTTGAGTTTTCAACATTTTATTCTCCAACAGATAGCAGTTGAAAATTTTAAATTATACGGTTTGTTTTGGAGGTATAATTATTTTTGCAAATTTTAGAAAATAAGATATGGCCGTATTTTTTTTTTACAACCGTGTCTATTTCAACAAGACTGGAGCATGTCATGATTGGAGTAGAAGTTTTTATTTTAACGCAATACAATTTTCTGCATTTGTTTTTTGACAATTAATTTTTTTTTTAATTTATTAATTCATGCTGCACAAGTTGAGTAATTTTTTCCACAAAATCAGTAATCAAAGACACTAAAAATTAAAAACTGCTTTTTTAGACTTTTTTTCATTAATTCATCATTTTGGATACAAAGGTTGCAGCAATTCATCATCATTTATTTGAACAACTACTAACCTCCTCCAACAGCACAAGTGCAAGTATAGGTTTTTCAATTGTTAAATTTTTATTTTTTTTATAAAATTTATACTACTTCTTTGAACAAAAAATACCGACCTATTATTCTCTTACCAAAGCCGGAGTTATTTTCTTAACAACTTCTCAAGACAATTTTGGTATTTTTGACTTTAACCCAAATTGTAAAAATTTAATAAACATTATTTTCTTCTTCTCTAAGAGTATAAAAATATTCCAGAAACATCTCCAATAAAGTAAAAAACTGAGTTTTCTCTAAAATGCAAAATTGTAGAAGACATAAAAAGCCCTCAACTAGTTACAACCGGTAGGTTAAACACATTTTAAACCTAACGTCTTTAATTTTTAGCAGTAGCGTACCAAAAAGAGCAACTAAAAAAACTTTTGAACAGTGCGCCAGTGGAGAACCCGGCCCTAAGCTTAAATAAAAAATCAATCTTTTGTCTATTAATTATTTTCAGTTTTTTTCAGCCAGAGCTGAGGTTTAAACCTGCGACAAATTATGAGCCGAGATTCAAATTAACAATTTATAAAATTTAAAAATTCTTTATTTTCTATTATATACATATTTACAGAAAATGAAGCAAATTAACAACAATGACATAATATATACAATATGACTCTCACCCAAACAATTGGGGCATTCTTATACAACATACAAATATTTACAATTCAATTTTTGATAATTACAATTACATATTTACAAATTTTACACTTATTTTGCAAGGAAAGCTTCAAAAACCCTGCTTTCAAAAATTATGTTTTTGCCTTTTTTATAAAAGTTGGTTGATAAGTCAGCCTATGTCGAGGCCTATGTTTTAAGTTAATGTTTGATGGTCGTCGGTCGGTGATTGTCCTTGTTTGTCGGTTATGATTTAGTTGTGTGAAATAGAATTTTTGTGACTGTACGTTTATGTAGTCACTAATTCTTGATATGTTTGTAGTATCAAGACGGTCATCAATTCTTGTATATTTGTCTCGGTTCAAAATTAGTCTCAAAAGTTTATTTTGGTAAGCTTGAAGTTTCCTATTGTGTGTTTTTGCAGCACTGCACTAGATTGGTGCTGCATGATATAAATGGTCTGATAAGTGATGTATAAATTAGTCGTTTGTTAGTCTCATTATTGAGTTTACTGGTCTTGTTCATCAGCGGGTTAAGTATTCAAAGTGCCCCGTAGCATTTCACCTAACCATTGTATTGTTTATATGGTCTTTGTAAGTTAGTCTTTTGTCCATCTTTATGCCTAGATATTTGACGCTATTTGACTCTCTCACAGCGCTATCATACAGTTTTAGCAGTACAAGCACTATTGTGCTGGTAAATTTTTGAGAAAATGTGATTGCTTTTGCTTTAGCAACGTTAGCTTAATCTGTCATCTTTTAAAATATTTGACCAGCACATCGGCGTGTATCTGTACTTGCTTACTCGACACAATAGCATTGTGCAAGTGAGCGTATATCGCTGTATTGTTGGCGTAAAGTGCTGTATTGGGTACCAGAATAGAACTCTGGAGTACCCGGCTGCAATGATTTGTAAACTTGATATGCTCTCATTCACCTTGTTATTAAACATGTCAATCAAAGTATAATTTGACGAGTGTAATGATGTTGTCCGGAAAATGGTAAGTAATGAGTTTATAAATGATATCGGTTTGCCAGACTTTGTCAAAAGCTTTCTCAATGTCAAGTAGAAGCTTTGTTGTCACATGATTCTTATTAGAATTTGTAATAATATTATGTGCCAAAACCCCGCGCTTGTCTAGCGGGGTTCCAGAATCACGTGCGTCGAAACAGTCCGTTTCTTAGGGCTTGTGCTTGATAGGACCTTATCTTTTTGAGCACATATTAATGAATTGGTCACAAAGTGCAAAAAATTTTTGAACGTGATCAAGTGCTTAGCCAACATCAACTGGGGTGCGTGGAGAGAGGTACTGTTGCGGCTGTACAAGGCCTTGGTTTTATTCAGGGTTGACTACGGCTGCGCGGTATTATTATCCGCCAAAAATATCCGGTTGAAAGCCTTAGATGCAGTGCACAACGCAGGCATTAGATCCGCCACGGGAGCATTCCGGACGAGTCCTGCACCGAGTCTTTGCTGCGAGTCGGGTGTACCTCCTCTAGTTGCTCGTAGTCGGTTTGTATTTACGTACGCCGCGGCAATGCAAACAGAGAGGGGTCACAACAACCGACTCATATTTACCGCCAACAAAACGCAGCAACGCAAATACAGACCCAGGCCTACCGTCAGTAGGCCGGTGTGCGTCCGAGCGCAGAAACTAGAAGAGAGTCTGAATGTAAATTATCCAATGGTATTCGAGATCGGCTCTGGCAAGTTTCCACCCTGGCTAATGTTCGTCTTGATCTGACTTATCAAAGCAAACGAGAAACTTGCCCCGACGTTTTAAAGAGCAAGTTTCTTGAAATTGTTGCCAAATACCCAGACTCTCCGCGGTTGTATACGGACGGTTCGAAAACGGATCGAGAGGTGGGAACTGCCTTCGTTGTAGACGGTACGGTCCATTCATGGTCTCTCCCTAAAAAGGCCTCCGTATACACTGCAGAATTACATGCATTACATAAAGCCCTGCTAAACTGTGAGACGTCATCTCACAGTTTGTTTCTGCTTTGTTCCAACTCGCTGAGTGCCATCCTGACTATACTCGGTCGATCCGCTGGTCTAGCTTGTTCACGCATTGATATTCCGCCTAAACAATCCAGTATGACTTTTTCGGCTAGTTTACCCAGGACATTTAGTAGGCATATTGGTCTATAACTAATTGGCAAGATTTTATCCTTGCCCCGCTTTGATATGGGAATGATGTGCAATGGAAGTGATTTTTTATATGTTAAATAAACTGAATTAATTTTTCTAGCGTAACTACCAATTGAAATAAGTTTTAACAGTGTACACATTATATGCGTTATGTATATGATGATAACGTTTAAAATTTGTAAAAGTTTTAAAGAAAATTAGTTTGTAAATAAATCAGTGGCGTGCAAAAGATCAAAATAAGATTTAAATTTCAGAATAACAATTTTTGTTCTTTTGCACGTGTTTTATTTGCAAAACAATTATTTTCAAATTTTCACAAAACTTCAACATTATTGCATATACGTAATGCATATAATGTATACAACGTTAAATCTTATTTTAGTTGATAATTACACAAGAAAAATTAATTCAGTATGCTGCGCATATATAACATCACTTCCATTGCAGATGGCACGCTCAGAAAGTCTACAAATAAAAATCAAATTACACCATGTAAATGGCTTATATTTTGTGCAAATTTACTATTGTTGCCAGTTTTTGTACTATTGCTCATAAAAAAGTTATACAGGTTTACATTATTTAAGAATTTTTAAGTGCTTTTTTTAAGTTACTGTACTGCATATACAAAGTTTGACTATGCTAATAAAACGTCAGTAACACGTGTAATAATGTTGTCCAAAAATTTGGCTTAAATTAGTAAGTCAATTTAAAAAATATTAACTGTTTATTAAAAACACATTGTTTGTCTTAACTTTGGATTCAATTATCCAATTTTTGTCCGGATCATTTATTTAAATGATTTCTTGTTACTGTTAGTGACATATAATGTACGTTTTAAATGTATAGAACCCTCAAATAATAAAATGTAAGATGTTTTCAATATTTACTTTGCTACACGTAAAATGGCCGCCGTAATATAATTTGCTTCACTATAGAAACGCATCAACATAGGGAGTCAGGTATCCAGTTATAGATATCCATGTTGTAGACATGTGTAAATAATCTAAACTTCAAAAATTTAGCTGCATTTTCCCTATAATTTTATTACTCAATGTAAATAAAAATAATAATATAAAATATAAAATATACAGTAACATATATAAGAATAATAAAGTAATAATTTAAATTATTTTCATGCCACAAACTTATCCGTTCTGGTGTAAACTAACCGAGAATTTCCTTTTCGAATGCTACACCAAATTTATCAATCACAAATATAAAGTAAATGTGCGGTGTCCTACAAACTGATATATTTATTTTAATATTCCAACTTAAATGTAAAATAGATGAAATAGATGATATGATAATAACTGGTACAATGGATTCGAACAATACTGTCACATTTACAGCAAAATCTTAAAAGCCTTTGGAAAAGAAACTATTCAAGCATATTTAATAGTGAATAATTTTAGCAATGATATATTATAAGATTTAAGAAAAATATAACCTAATTTATGAAATATGTTGGTTGATTTTTCTATTTTTATATAATTATAAAGAAAAAACGGCTTCTAGGACTTTGATTTTTTATTTAGTAATAATTACATAAAGTCAAACGTTTCGTTTCGTTTTTTCTTTAAATTATATAAAAAAAAAAATCAATCAACATATTTTATAATACAACCTAATTTGTTGCAATTTCAAGCTATATTAACATCTTTATAAAATATGTTTGCATAATATAATACCACCGCACTGACCCGTTTTACTAAAACCTCTTCACGTCTAACTTGTAAGTTATGTAAATTAATTGTGCCAGCAAATGGAAAGTTGGAACTTAAGTAAACTTTAACAAATTAACCTTTTTTTTTATTAAGTTAAATTAAACCAAAGTTGCGATCAAAGTTTTCTTTTATTCTTATTAAATAAACATTGAATGTATAAAACATACATCGATATATGTGTCTGTATAACATTTTTTTATTTAGATTATTTTGAGTTTTCAACATAAAAAGTGATATGTGTCAAAGCGACCCTAACTTTTTTTTTTGTATGTCGGCGCTATGGGAGAAATCAATACGTTAGCGAATGGTGTGTTTATTTATACTCAAGTAAAAACTTTACAAAGTGGAAGTGATATTTGATTTAAAAATTAATATGTTGTATTAAATTATACTAACATTGAGTAAGTAATTATGGAAAATAGAAGAACATGATGTATTTGCATATTTGATCAAAATAAATATATGGGAGTTTACGAATGCATTAGACCTAAATACACAAACTTGTTAATAAACTAAAATTGATAAATGAAGTATTAATAAACAAGTAAACAAGCTAATACATAAAATAAACAAACGAAACTAAACTAAATAAAAATTGAGGCTTATATTTTAAAAATTTTGATTAAAAGAGGTACTTAGACTATCGGCTAATAAACAGTAAAGCCGGTAAAAAAGTGAGTTAAAGTATAAAGATGGAAATAAATTTTTTTTTAGAGGCGGCGAAATTTAAATTGGCAACACTCTTATCCGTGACAGCTGATATAACAGTTCTTGAGTGTTTTGAGGTTAGTTTGGTTTGGCAATTTATCAAAAATTATCATCACGCTGGAGCAACGTTTTATCTAAACGATAATAAAAATCCAATACGACGACGTACAGTGTGCACACAAAAAGCAATTGATTGTGTGCAGCGTAGTGTTAATGATGACCCAAATGTGCTCAACAATTAAACTGGTGTCCATCCACTTTATAGAAAATTTTGTAAAAAGATTTTGGCTTACGAGCTTACAAGATTCAACTTGTACAGAAATTGAAGCCACACGATTATCGTTCCCGCCGTACATTTGGTAAATGAGCCGAGGAAAACATTGCTATTGATCCACAATTTTATTTGCAAATTTTGTGAAGCACACTTTTGGTTAAATGGTTATGTCATCAAACAAAATTGTTGCATTTGGAACGATAATAATCCACAAGCCATTGTCAAAACACCATTTCCGCCAAAAAAAATACCGTTGGGTGCGCTTTATATGCTGGTAGAATCATTGGCCCATATGTCTTCAAAAATGGTAATGGTCGAAACGTAACAGTCAACGGTAAGCGGTACAGAGACATAATTGCCAACTTGTTTGTGTGTGTTACAATTAATTTATAAAAAAAAAACATTTTACGAACGATTAATTTTACAAAATAGACCAGTCTACCTCGTTTGTGCAATTTGAAGCCATTAGGTTATTTTCTCTGGGAATATGTAAAGTAAAAGTAAAGCTGGATGGACCACGAACGTAATGAAGACGTGATGAGAAGGATGAACAAAGATCTAGAAGTAGTCCCAAACATCAAAATAAGAAAATTACAATATTTCGGGCACGTCATGAGACTTCCCGAAAAATACGGTACCCTGCATTTAATAATGCAGGGTAAAATAAATAGTAAAAGAGAGCCCGGAAGGAGACGAACATCGTGGTTGAAAAACTTAAGACAATGGTTTAAAAAAACATCAACCGAACTCTTTCGCGCCGCTGTTAACAAAATTATTATAGCAAACATGATAGCCAACGTCCGCTAAGCGGATACGGCACTTCAAGAAGAAGAAAAGTAAAGTAAAAATTGGACCTCCAGATTACGCCATGTTCGCTCCAGCCGTGGCGGTCACATGCACGAAATCATATTCAAACATTATTGCCATAAAATTATCTGTTAAATAAAGCCTTTAGTATATAAAGTGTTAAGAGCAAGAAAGCAATGTTTGCAGCACGCTAATGTTTAATTTTGTTTTTTTTTTTAATCAAATAAAATTAAAAAGATAGACAGGCAAAAAACCATTTAAGTTTTTCCAATAAAAATTAAGTAAGGAAACAACTAAAAATAGAAAAAAATAATTTTCTGTAATGGTTAAATGTGATAAAACAGTAAAGCAAAATCAGAAAAGATCAAGTTTTCAAGATAAAACCTATGTTCTAGAGACCCAATAACAGTCAAAAACATAATAGAAAAAAAATCAGGAAAAACATAATTTTTTAATGTAAATACCTTCCTTACGATCAGCAAGAACTTCCCCAATCTAAAAAGTTATTGCAAAAAACAAGCAGCAGAAAGAAATGACCACGTAACCTGGAAAAGCAAAAACATAAACCTAAAAAGTAAAAAACTCTTAGAATTTATAGTAAAATACAATTTTAATATTATGATTAAAACTAATGTGCCAACGTTTTGCAATGCGCCACCTAGTGAGGATATCAACCTCTTATTAGCAAATCATAATACAAGTGATAAAAAATGATACGTATTGAACAAACTCTCGTTGTTTAATCATGCATACATTTGGTTCAATACGAGTATCAAATCAGAAAAAATCTCCTTATGGAATACAGAAACTCGAAAAAAACTGGCTGCAATTATGCAATAAAATGTTAGTTAGCCAAATGGAGATCAGATAAAAAACAACAAAAACGTCACTCCAGGATAACGACAAATATGTTTGTCAACTCCATTAAAACCGCTTTTAAAGAAAACTGTTTAAGCACAGCTTCAACAAAATCATTTAATGAAACACGTAGCTTCATAAAGCAAGGGCAAACACTAGAAAACTGTTCAACAAAACTCAACATAAAACGGTAACTTAGAAAACCAGTTTTACGACATATAACGATGCCATAAAAAATTCCAAAAGAAAATCGTAGAAATAAAACACCCACAAAACTATAAGCAAAAACCACAAATACAAGAAATACACATAGTTGGTCAACGGCACTCTGCAAAAACTACTGCATACATATTTTGGGTTCTACGTTGATTCCTGATCCAGGAAACCTGAAACTTCTAAATAAAAAATCAAACGCAACAACAGGGATAAATTAAAATAAATTAATCAAGACAACCTAAAATGGGGTATCAACACATTCCAACCATTCAAATCACAAACATTCAATAAAATATATCTCATTATGCTACTGAGTTTGCAGTTCTGAAAGAGCCTCTATGTTATATCCACAAAGCGAGCTTGATACTTTTACACATACCGAGCAGCTGGAAAGACGTAATTGTGGTATTTATACCAAAAACCACGTATTATACCCTGTCTAAATCCTGCAGACCAATCAACTTAACATTCTTTATACAAAAACAATTGGAAAACCAAACAAAAAAAACTCTGCAAACTAGCAAAAACATCATCCATTGCAAAAAAGTACTTTCAAGTCTATTGCAAAAGCCAAAAAATAAACCGTCTTGTCCAACACTGGGTCAACCATATGCGCATTAACCGGACTGTAACCATAACATCATATAGAAAAACTGTAAGTGATCTTTAAGTTTATGGTAGGTGCTCACAGAAAAGTGTACTTTTACTCTTACTGTGTTTTGCCTTACACTACGCCAATGATCTCACCATGTTTGCACACAAAAAGTTTGGAGTGACTGTATCAAATTTGACACCTGACTAAACTCTGTGGAGTGTAACCACAATAACCATTCGGTAACCAAAATAATAGTCGGACGCACATATAATACAACCAGATAGACGTATACAATAGTGGTAGTAAGATCCATCATTACATATAAACCTCTCGTACGAAGGGAAAAATGTCCTCAAGCCAACAGCCAACAAACTAAATCAAAATTAGAGGCAAGCATATCTGCTGATAACAGAGACAATAAAAACAACGCCTACAGCAAATATGAAAGTATTACTATTGTTACCGCCATTTCACTCGTACAAACTACAAATAAATAAACACATTGTGGACCCATATAATAAATGTATTGTATTTGACGTAACAAAGACCAAAATGGCACCAAACTGGTATCTACAAAAACAAATATCAGAAAAAGCAAACTGGGTAAACATGCCTCAAATTTTCAGGCGGAGTTAGCTGCTAACAAATGGTATGTCAAAGACATGATCGGAATAAAACTATACTCCAACAAACCAATTAACATTAAATCAAATATAGCAGAAAAAAAATGCAGGAAAGAAAGAACAAGTAAAAAAAAGCAAAGATAAGAGCAAGAAAGAAGTTTATGAAAAATAGACAAAAAAACTAATCCCGGAGATAAAAGAACGGGTAGAGAAGAAACCCGAGACGTTCTATTATACAACACAAATACTGACCGGGCACGGAGCATTTAGAAAATATTTGCAAAAAATAATAAAAATAAAGGAAGAAGAAAGGTATATATTTTGGCAGGAAGAAACACACAATAACGCAGAACATACTCTAGTAGAATGCGAGGCGTAGGAGGAAAATAGAAAAAAACTAAAACATATATTAGGAAGCAAAGTGGATAAAACAACAATCATTAGCAAATGTTTAAAAGATGAAAATAAATGGAGAGCTCTAAGAAACTTTTCAACAAGTGTATTATAAAAAATAATTGAAGTGTTTGACAATAGAAAAATATAAAAAAACAAACAATAGAAAAAAACATACAAACTAAAAACCATAGAAAAGATAGAAAAGAGACGAGAAAAGCTAAATGAAAACAAAAATAAAACAGAGATTAAAAAAAAGTAAGAAAGAGCAAGACAATTATACATACCAAGAAAGAAAAGAACAAAGCAAATACCAAATATTAGATATGCTATTTCGTTGTTGACTGAAAACGCAACCTTTCAGATAGTCAAAATATACCTGACAACAAGAAGACATGAAGAAGTAATTCCAAATAGAGATACAAGAACAGTACTGGAATTAAAACTTACAAATCTATTACTGCCAAAAGGAATACAACTAATAAAAATGCATAAACTTTTTAAGGAGGAGAGGGGATACAATAAAAAAGAAGTAAACAAAAACCTTAGTAAGCTAAAAGCACATCTGAGAACAAATTATTAAATTAGAGTACATATCACACGGATGGGAAAAAAAATAATGCAGAGGTAGATGCCAGTGCAGATAAGAAAATGCAAAATGACAAAAGATACAGACAAAAATAGGGGCTATAAGGAGAAAGGAGCCGGGAACAGCATGCGTGCTGCAGATAATGAGTAAAAATCCGCAAGGCAAAAACCAGCTCACATCAAACTAGGGCCAAATGTAGCATAGCCAACACCTCACTACGTCCTAAAAAAAAATATTTATGAAACAATGCAGTCGCTATAGTAATAAAATCTAAACTGGTTATGGTTCAACATAAACAAAATCATTGGCTACAATCTGCAAAGTTTACTTGGTCCAAAGAATCACACAACAAAAAAAAACTTCATTTAAAATTAACTTGCCAAAAAAAGAGCAAAAGAGACATTGACTGGACCAAAACTTGTTTACGAGGTCCCATACTAAACCATAAAAAAGTTGATGTAAAACACAGGAACCTGTAAAAAAATTGCAAAGGAATGACACATTCAGAACTACTCCAGTATCATCACATAATACCAAAAATTTTTCAACAAAAATTAGTGAAATCAGACTGCAAAAGCTCACGAGACTGATATCCGGACACTGTGGTATTAACAAACACATAAAATAGAAATAGAATTGAATAAAATAGAAATTTTGCAACATGCAAAGCTTACAATCTGCAATGCACAGCTTCCTTTGGCAAACATAACCTAACCAAACCCTTAACAAAAAAAGACTGCATCAAAGTGACAGAGCTGATAAAAGAGTAAAACGTTAGAGATGCATAATAGGATCAGCAAGATAAAGAAAATGCTCCTAAAAAAAATTCCAAACTAATTCCGCCTTTAGCTAATATTCTTCCAGATTATGCTCTATACGTGCCAGAATTTCTTTTTTTTTTGCTTTTGGAGTAGATACCAACCTTGGTCTTCCAGATAAGTAGCACTGTTTGCTAAATGAACCAATTTAATCACGCAATTTTTGGTTAATTCTTTCAAACATACAATTAGAAAGAATCCGGCAATTTAAAAAAGCTTCAACAAATACATGAAATGCATGTCGGCTAATTCTGCGTTAGAGTAAACAGCAATATCAAACAAAAACTTGTGCACTAACAACAAAAGTCAAATACTTAATGTTTATTTCACAAACTGAAAGTTTTTGAAAAATATAAAAATAAAATTAAAAAAAAAATAACATTCCATACCTCCAAAAGCGCAACTTTGCGGGCTCATATTTATTAAAACTATTTGGCTAATTTTGGTTTGTACTACCACCTCTTTAAATACTTTTTTCCACCTTGTATACTGACATTTTAAATAAAATTTATAAACACGTCAATAAAATAAAATTTGTAATAAATCAATTGTGACTAATTAATAATGTCAAACCTATAAAATAAATATTTGGTTTTAACATTATTAATTGAATCAATTTGCATATGCAAATTTAATTAAATTAACATTATACCGGCGTATTAAAACCGGCTTATAGTCCACTTTAAATTCAGTTGATGAAGTTATATTATGAACATTAAAATGTACAATAATTGCATTAATTAATCAAGGTGACTTGATTTATGCAGGGTTCATAAATCACATATTTACTACACGTACAAGCTTAACCAAGCTTTAATTATTTTTCAACCATTAAAATAATGAAAATTCAAACAATATAATGTTATAAAATATTCAAAATCTGTGATGCATAAAATATGATATAATCGAGTAATATCTTCAGTTAGTTAAGAACAATGCTCACATATTCGCAATTGCAACCACAATTTTATTGCGATAGCAATAACTGTAAATTGGCTTAGACAAAATATTCTTACTTTACGATTTGAGACAATCCACGGATATCGCTTTTCCGGTCGTAATCGCCATTGCGAATATATGCTATGTAAAAATGATTAAGTTTTTAAATAATAAAATAAATGGTAATTTTAAGTTTATTTGATAAGATTATTTAAATTATTTGCAAGTATGACATAAAGTAAGATAAGTCTTAAGAGATCAATTGAAGGATTTTGTGCGGATTGAAGAGATGCTTTTTTACCTACGTACAGTTGGTTGGGTGTCGAATAAACATGTATGCATATTCAATATCAATTTCACGGCATCTTTGTATAATAAAAATACTATTTAGAATAAAACTAGTTCACACAGGATTTTATTTTGATTTTTTTAAACATTATTTTGAATATACATTAAATTTGTTTGAAAAACGTTTTGTTATTAAGTTAAAAAATTGAGCATATGCAACACATTTTTTTATATTGTCAATTGTCGCAAATTAGCATAACTATATACATAAGCAATAAATTTAAAAGTGATTTATAAAAATCAAGTTGATGTATGTATGTAAATACCAATTTAGCATAACTCAAACGGTCTACAATATAATTACATACTTAATGGATGTGGCAATTAAATAATTTATGAGTAATTACAATGTAGCCGCAATTAAGTATTCAAAGAAACAAAACAAATATGTTTAAGCCTAAACTAATTCAAAAACAATTAACATTTTTATTAGAAGATGAGAATCAATTATTTATTTTAATGTTTTTTTTATTAAATGAGATCATAGTTGGAAGAAGATTGAGTGGATATTTAGTTAAAAAATAAAAAAGTCATATGAATAAACCGGCACATTAATATTGTATTTTTTGGAATAATAATGAAATTATGAATATAGTTTGTTGCAACTGATAATTTAATATTAAACTTTGTAAATTATTTTATACTTTTGTTAAATTAGTTTATTAAATGATTAATGTTCCAGTAAATTTATAATAAAACCGGTTAGTAATTTAATCACCAAAAAGATTTATACATTTTCCATACGTAGACTATAACCGGCCATATATCACGACCATTAAAACTTTCCACGTTTTCGCCAAATCATATCCGTGTTACATTTAATCTTTTTCACGTGACTTGTCCCATTTGGGAAATCGTAATATCGCTAAACGTCCTCAATGGGATGACAAATCAGCAATTACATTTGACGTGAATAACAGGGCATATTCGTTCTCTGCTATCAGCCGTATTAATATAAATGCATAGTGATTAGATACTGAAGGGATAAATTGGTTGCGGTTAGATTATCACGAGTCATGCACTACTAGTGGGAGTATATAACTAATCTGATACGACATGCTGGAAATGCAATTTCTACAATTAATATCCATAATAATTTTACAGAAGTTTAATTTTTAATTCTGTATATTCTGAACGAATAATGTATTTACTCGTATACTACTAATAAAGTATTGTAAATTAATACCAAATCGTTTTATTTATACAATCGTAAATAGTAACACTTAGAGTTTTTTTCTGATTTTGAAAAAAAAGGCCTCAGTAATCTGCTCTTCAATATAACGAAAAGAAATTTAGTTTTATGTTTGACATTTACAAAATTAGACGCTTTACACTTGAAGAGTTGAGAAATAATAAAAACTTACTTCCAAAGTGGTGAGTCTTCTACTGAAACGGTAAAAAAATTACGAAATAAATTTGATAAAAAGAAATGCCTTCAACGCAGTTTGTAACCAATTTGTAAAGCAAGTTCGCGAAACTGGATCGTTAGTAAATAAAACAACACGTTCACGTTCTCGTGCAGTGCACTTAGCCAAAAAAAAAATAATGCTGTTGCTCAGAGTGTGCGTGAACATGCATCAACATCAACTCGTCATCGTTCTCAGAAACTGAACGTTTCTCACACTTTTCTGAGTAAAATTTTGCACAAAAACCTTAGTTTAAAGGTCTACAAAGTTCAAGTAGTCCAAGAGATAAAACTTCATGACAATCCGATGCGTTTTCATTTTGTCCAATGAGCTAAAGATTGTTTGGCCAAAGATGAGCATTAATCGAAAAACCGTGTTTTCCAATAAAGCTTATTCTCTTCTCGAAGGCTATGTCAATAAGCAAAATTGTTGCATTTAAAGATCAAAAAATCCACACATGACTATTAAACAGCCTATGCATCCATAACAAGTAACTGTTTGGTGTGGTTTTTTTTTTTAAATGTCCAATTCAAATTCCAAAAATTAGATGGTCCACTCTTTATAACTCATATAACAACATAAGTTTACCAAGCCACTTAAAATGCTTTTGTAAAATTATTATTTTTATTGCATAAATAACAAGGTTTGCGTGTTTGTATAATTTTACGGTACATGTTACATGCTTGCAGATTTATTCAAAGTTTCATGTTGAACTAATTAAGGTCGACAAGTTTACATTTTTTTTTCACATCGCATTGAATTGCAATTGCAACAATTATGATTTTGCTACACTGATGATTTTAAAAATAAAATTCATTTTTTGCAATGCATCTTTTATGATCATTATAATAATTAAACAAATATATACTACCAAACGAAGTGTTTAAGAAAAAAGAATTATTAAAAAAACTAATACAATTTTCCCATATGCAAGTACATAAAATTTCTAGTATATGCATAGTTTACTATGCATTGAAACCGTGTTTCCAATCATAGCCAGCGAGTGTAAAAATTACTTGTATTGTGTTTAACCACACCGCATAAACAGTATTAAAAAATGTAATATTTCTAACTATAAAATATAAGCTAACTTTTTCATAAATTTTTGTAATAAATATATAGCATACATCCAAGCTAATGGACTAAAAAAAAATCTAATTATCCCCCTATGTTCCTAATGGCATCAATCAGACCGTACTTAAATGGGTTTGGGCTACGAACTGAATTGAAATTTATATTATCTCTGTAGGTTTAGGTTTAAAAAAAAAACTAATTTCGTATTTATATTAGAGAGATTTATACTTAAACTTTTAAACCATTATTTAAAGGTAATTAATTTGTTTTATAAAATTTAATTAAGTTTAATTAATAACACAAATAGTTTAATTAAAATGACGTAAATCAATATATATATATATTAGTGAGGTCCAATAAAATTAAATCAGTTATGATTGCATAACGGTTGGAATTTGATTGATGCTTCCAATTGCATATAAATTATTTGTAGAATTTTATATGCAGCCGATATATAATATGATATGTTTCAATTTGAAAGGGTTAGTTGAAATATAATTTAATTTTAATAATACAAATTAGGTTCAAATTTATACAATTGAATTACAAAAAAATTGTAAAAAAATGAGGTAACCCTATTATGTAGTTCAAATTAAATTGTAACAGAAAGTCTAAATATAAATTCACGAGTTACAAAAAAAGTAATTAAGAACACGCTTGAAAACTATTGTATAGAAATATCTAGCAAAAAACTGTGAGAACCTGCTTATAAATACACACAAACAATTAGTGAACAGTCATTTTGAACGTTAGATTGGAGAACGGTTCATCAATCAATGAACAATACGGAGACGGCGTTACAAAAGATTTTTTCCGTGGGCTGACAATAATAATTATAGCAAAGAACAAAAGGATATGCGCAAGCGGGTGGAAAGCTTTAACAACTGCAGTATCCCACGTTGAGGACCAAATAGAAAGATCAAGAAAATAAAAGCACCAAACCGCAATACATTCACAATCTTTATAGTCAAACAGGTTATGCTGACTATAAAAAATAAAATATTTACATTCATAAATAAACCCACAGAAAGTGCGTTTTTCAAAATAGTTGAAAGAATACAAACGTAAGGTTAAAACTGATAGCTGGTAAAGACGATGTGACAGACATGGGTAGCTACCGATCAATTTATTTATTATTATTTATTATTATATTCAAAAACAGGTGTGAAGTAGTAGTAACACAAGCGTAAGCCCTAATTCTATCTATCTCTCTCTAAAACGTGACGTCAAGTGGGTGATAAACAGTGTTGCCAATGTGCGCGTAATTACCCAAAAAGCGGAAATCAAAAATATTTAATGTCAGTTTTTTTTGTTTTTTTGTGTATAATTTGTGCACCCATACACAGAACCAGATGGCATAATAAAGATTTTAATAATTATAATTTGTTTAGTCTTTTATTTTTAAAGCAAAGCATATATTTAATAATTCAATGACAACGCTAATAAAACACTGATTTAAAAGCAATTTTAATAATAAATGTGTGAATTGCGCGTTGCCATAGTTTCTATCACCCACCTGGCGTCATGCGCAAACTGTATCAAAATGCGTTCTCGAGACGGACACACCATTATACTCACACCACGGTATTGAGTACAATTTTGAAATTAACAAAAAGATAGTGGATATTCAATACTTTTTGACAGATAAAAACGCCCAAATAGATTTTGCAAAACAATCGGTAAAAAAAATGTAAAAGGTTACCAGCAAAGATCAAAATCGGGTCGGTATTTTGATAAATTACTCAAGACTATTGCATTTGCGGATGATATAATATTACTACACTCAGATGCAAAAAAACCGTGTCATTGGGTAATTTTTTGCAAAAAAAACAGATAATTTTATTTTATAAAACTTCGATTTTTACAATAAAAAAGACCATCAAGATGTAGAAGAAAAACAACATATGGTACTTATCAGTTCATTTAATGAACATTAATAAGCAATAATAAAATTTAAAGATATGCGTTTTTTACTACCTATTACTCATTCGTCATTATGCACAGAGAATCAAGGTGACTACTGGGTTGACTAATTTGTTTTCGATTAACTGTCATTTTTAGGGCAGCTTAGTGTGTTGATTATGGTTCTAAGTGCTGAAGATTGTGCAAAAGCTGTTGCTCTTATAGCAGATAGAAGAAGTCAGCAAAATGTGTCCAGATTTCTTTGTCAGTCTTTCTACCATTCAAAAAACACTTAAGCGGTTTAGGAAGTCTTGCAGAAATACACTGATGCCGGGATCTGGCTAGAAACAAAAAACAACTGCTATCGTTGACCGATTTATCGTTTGTACTACTCTACAAAATCGTCATGTGACTTTAATGGAGACCAAAAACTAACTCCGTGCGATTCGTGATACAGCTGTGAGTGTCCACACACTTCGTTCGTCAAAAGTTGTAATAAGCTGGCTTAAAATCTTGTAGACCAGCAGCTGGACCAAAATTAGTCCCACGTCACCGAGTAGCCAAACTCCAGTTTTCTCGCAAACATTTGAATTGAACATTGGCACAATAAAGGAGTGTACTGTTTACTAACAAGTCTAGATTCTGCCAACATTTTTGCCAGATGGAAAAAAACGAGTATGAAGACAAACGGGACAACAATTTGCGGAGTGCACCTTTAAGCCCCGGCTTAGCCATAGTGGAGGTTCCCTGATGGTATGGCAAAAATGTCAATGGATGTCTGCACCAAATTGATTGTCATTGATAAAGATCGCTGACTGCACAGCGGTATATTGAGGAGGTTTTAGAAAATAACGTAGTCTCATTTGCTCCATTTATCGGCAATGGCTTTATTCTGATGCAGGATAACGCAAGACCGCAAACTTCAAGGTCATATAATACTTGGTTGCAGTTAAAGTAAAAAAATTCAACTGGCCTGTATGTACCCCAATTACAAATCTTAGAACATAATTGGGACATGCTGAGCAGGCGTGATAGAAGACGTGCACCAATCACAATAAACAAGCTTTGTGTGGCACTTTAGGAAGAATGACAAAAAAAACGGGTTTTTTGTAAAAAAATACTCAATGACCCTGTTTTTTGCATCTGAGTGTAGTTGATTATTACTGCACCATGATTAAAAAATAGAGTTAACGAGCGCGCTCAAATAAATCTGAAAAGATGACTTAAAATTGCAGATTAACGCAAAAAAATAGCAACTAATACTACAGTTACAACCCAAAAATAATAAAATGCAATTTAAACTAACAGCAATCAACACAGCTTACAGAATAGTCTTAAAAAAAACTATAATGTCACTCAACAAAGATAAAGCCCCCGGCATCGATAACATGTCAACCAATATGATCAAAGACAAAATTAAAAGCATTTGTCTTCCAATAACTACCATAATAAACAGATCCATTATGAAAAGTAAAGTACCAAATTCTCTAAAAGAAATGTTAGTAAAAATCAATTTAAAAAAAAGAGCCAATATCCCTGTACTTGCATAGACAAAATTCTGAAAAAATACATAAAAATTAAATTGCTGGATTAATTAAAACCTAAAATCATCTTAAGTTTTTGAACCAATATGGCTTTGTAAAGGAAAGAGGGACGCCTGATTTCCTTTTAAATAAACGTTAATGCACAATTGAACTGCTTTTGTGTTTTCATTAATTTCATTAAGGCCTTTGACACCATCGACCACTTACCACTTATTGAAGGTTTACGAGCTATCTAATCAGAAGAAAACATAAAGTCAACATTAGAAAGTGCCGCAGTAGCTATAATAATAAAGTGTCCAATAAGGCAGCGTCTTTGAAACGCTACTTTACATACAGGGTTTGCCAACAGGAATGGACAAATTTTGGAAATTTTAGAAAACCTAATAGGAGAGAGTAACAGTCAGGTAGGAAATTTGTTTAGAATAGAATGCAGTTTTAGTAACCTTAAATTCGTGGCCAGTGCAACAGCGTTTGTTTTATAACAAACAAATCCATAATTGAGGTTTAGCGACAATTTGTGAATCATTATAACGTTTCTTGGCAGGGTAGTATTCCTTCAAGAAACAATAGCATCAACGTTTTATGGAAACTGAAAACGTCAACAACGTAGATTGCGTGGTTTACATACCTCAAATAACATCAAAAAAGTGCAACAAACGGTACAACAAAGTCCACAACGTTCAGCAGTTTGTCAAGCAAGAGCATTGAACATTGTGAACACTAGCCTCGGGCAAATTTTAGACGTCGATTTAAGATTCTATACCTTAATGAAAATGTTTTTTACCCTGTAAAACTACAGAGATTGAGAAGGGACATAAATAAATTGTGGTTCCAGTAAGATAGAACAACAAGTCACTCTGCACAAGTGTGTGTGTGTGTGTATCAGAGTGTTAGGGCAAATGTTAAAAAAAAAACTGATTTCACAAAACAGCAGTGTTAATTGCCCCACAAAATCTCCGGATTTAACTCTCTGTGATTTTTTTATAGTAATATTTGAAGTTGAAAGTGTACGTAGACAAGCCCAATAAATTAAAAAAGTTAAAACAAAACATTAAATGAGAAATTGCACCGTGTTATGCAATCATTTTGCAATTGGCTCCATAAACACAAAAAATTAAATGGAATGCATTTTCTAAATGATACGCATTTTCTAAAAGTAGTGTTTAAAACTTGAATATCAATAAAAATTGCATTATGTATGTAATTATTATATAACATGCTCATTTCTGTGTTTGAATTATTAAGTTTGCAATACTACAAAAACTGTGAACATCTGATGTATGCTGATGATACGGTCATTGTGTCTACACATAGAGATCCAAATATAGCCATGGAAAGATTAAATGCAGATTTTAAAAGTTTTCAGATGTGAACACATGACAAAAACTAATAATCATAAACAAAACTAAATCAAAACTCATGCACATTAAATCATAACAAAGAATTGACAAATCTAGAACTGAGATATCACTCACGCGTTTGCTTTTTTCTTAAAACTTAAAACTGCAATTGTACCATAAAATTGAATGGTTAACTCAGATAAGATATAAAACGTCAGATTGACATCATTTTGGCTATTTTAAATTAAAGTTATTAGAAGTGTACATTGTTTACAATGAATGTTATAACAGCTGACCATCTTTGGTATGGAATAAGAAATGTGAGAAGATGTGGAAATTGATGCAGTTTAATTTAAGAAAATAAATTATTGTCAAAATTTAAGGTTAAGTAGAAGACCAGTGCTAAAACCATGGCTAAAACTGAACTTTGCCTTTTTCTGTATAAATTATATTAGAAATAAAGACGCTATTAATATTATTATTATTATTATTATTATTATATCTGAAAATAGTTATTAATCCCCGTTTTCTAAAAGATTCTATCATCTAAAACAGTTACTGCCAATATCTGTACTGCGCACAATCTACACAGTCTTGACATAATAACGGTATAAGGCCATGCGTCCTACTATCTAATCGAATCAACACAAAAGAAAAACAAAAAAAAAAACTTATTAACATAGAACCTAATAATATAAAATCCTTGCAAGTGAAATTTTTTTGCGTCAAGAAACTGACTTTAGTATTTTTTTTCTGTTTCTATAATTAGTAGTCTTTTAATCGGTTCATAGTATAAAATCTTAAAAAAAAGTTGTTTTTGTTGTTTTTTGATTTTGACTTTAACAAATCGCATTTTTTGTTTAAAAATTGCAATTTTAACGCAAATAAAAATTTTACTAGTGAAATTGATCAGAATTTTTTTGTAGAATCTATTTTTGGCGCAGTTTTTAACTTTATACTTTTGTTTTCAGTGAACTGAGCAAAAAGGAGCATTTTTTGGATTTTTTTTAATGTAAGTTAGTAAGAAAATATAAATTTGTTTTGTGTATTTGGGATTTATGAGGTCTAAAACTTGAAAAACCTGCAAAAATATTATAAAAATATTTATTTTTCAACATTAACTCTTACAAATACACGTTTGGCAGCGCTGAGATGAACTATAGACCAAATATTATTAAAAATTTGAATTATGCGGACAATTCTACATAAAAAATAGTCGGTGTTGTGTTCATCGGCCGTAGAAAAGTCCATCTAGAAAAAAAACGTAAAAAGTAAAGAGCTTTTTTTTTAATTTAAAAAAATGATTTTTTAATTATTTTATGAGATTATTTTACTTATATTTTTTAAGCTTAATTCAAAAGAGACATGTTCTGACGCTTGAACCAATTTTGGGCAATTTTACTCTTTGCTTAAGAGTTTTCGCGCTTGCGGCACCATTTAGATAAAATCTATTGGCGCCAAACTTTGAAAATATTATTATTTTTGGGATTCAAACATAAATCAGCCTGGCGCTAAACAAATTTTTAATAATATTTAGTCTATAGTTCTTCTGCCAAACGTGTATTTGTAAAAGTTAATGTTAAAAAAAAAGCATTTTTACCATATTTTTAACTTTTAGACCCCTAAAACCCAAATTGACAAATCAAATTTATATTTTCCAACTAACTAACATCAAAATACGTTAACATTGGCGGCAAAAAAAATGCAAAAATGCTTTTTTTTGCCCAGTCCAGTGAAAACAAAAACATGGTTTTATGGCTTTTGCGGCTTATAGACAGCGCACTCTATGTCGTTCAAAAAATCGGAGTGTCACTCTAGGTGTGACAAAGCGACAAAATTAGAAAGCGTCGCACCAAGAGCGCGCTCTTGTCTACCCAAGTCTAGAGCTAGGTGGACTTTATACTGAGATTTACGCACGAAATGTGTTCAAAAAGCAAGTATTTTTTTCTCAAGTTTCGCATCAAAATTTGAAACAAAAAACGAAACAGAAACAAGTCTTTACAAAATAACACAAATAACAATTAAAACTAGCAAATTCAATAGATTTGGATAAAAATAAGTGAAAATGTCGCACACATTTTCTAGAACAAAAATAAAACTACCAAGAACATAACTGTCTTATTCTTTCAGTATAATTTGAGGGTTACAGTCATTATAATAGCGTACTCAAATAATATTAGGTTCATTATGTTGAAACTTATGTTCAATAAATGAATGGGTATTTTGGGAACGTAACCGATGAATCGCAGTGCAATTTGATTATTATTAAACAAAACTGATATAAACAATTACAAATTGTCTATGAAAGATTCATAACATTCAAACTTCAAAAAATTACTCTTTGGTGTCACTCCGAGTTGTTCAAGAATTGACGGTTGGTGTGCTCACGTGATCTACAAACTTGGTGTGCACACCACACACCAACGCTCCGGTTTTTTGAACGGACCCCAGGATATAGACTTAAAATAGCGCTAAAGTTGGATTCTACGAAACATTTCTGATCAATTTCCCATTTTTTTGCGTTTAAATTGCGATTTTTAAACTAATATGCAATTTTTCAAAATCAAAGTTTTTTTAAGGGTTTTATACTTTCATAAACCTATTATCCATATTAATTGTTATTTGTTAATGTGATGTATCATAATTATTACACACAACATTGATTTCCAGTATTTAAATAAATATAGAATTTTGACTAATTGCTCAATTCCAACTATTTTTGTATAACAAATCAGTTAATTTATTCTTATCATAATCCGTGTGGAAAGTTTACAAACCGGTGTAATCTCAGCACGTTCTATCTCCAGTATCTACGTGACACTTGTTTTGTTACTAGATTCAGTACTTATCATAATATTTTTTAACTTTCATCCACTACCCGGACAGTAGTGTAGATTATATCAAAAATTACTAAAATCCCGCGCTAAATTGTAGCAAAATTCCCTTCTTGGTTTATTTTTTTCTAAATAATAAAAAAAAAAAACGGCGTAGTATTGATACCCATGTCACCGCGTTGCTACCTATGCAAATATTAGTTTTTAATTAGAATAAGCATTCTTTAAAACTAATTATATAAAATCGTGGTTTATATTATATTGAGATTTTCTATTCTAGTTTATAACTGAATATAATAATTCAATTCTGCTGCACTGCCTTAAGTATCTATACATAATTATGTTAACAATTTAAATTATCATTATTATTTGACTAAAATGTAAGCAGAAACTTTTATTTTATTAATTACTCTTAGAACTTTAATTAAATGAAAAATATTGCCATTCCCAATCCAATAAATTTTATTGCCTGCAATATTTCATTGAAAACAAATAGTAGAGATATATCGATGCTAAACAAAGCAATAAAATATAAAACTAAAGTATCTTTAATGACATTTTCTATTGAAAAGTTATGAATTAAAATTAATTTATTTGCTTTATTCAATCATCTTATCGTCTACCAGCCAGTCTAGTGAGTGTAATGAATACTCAATTCAGTTTCAATTCAATGTATTTCTACGTATCTCAACCCTATCGTATAAAATCAATAAAGTTGCAGCAGTATAGCGAATAGGGTTACATAAACTGGTAGATTATTCTAAAAACAACGGAGAACAAACTTAATACATCTTTGCATTGCTTAATCTATTACAGCTAATATTATCTAATAAAAACTTTTAGATTAAATACTTGTATAAGTGTTTTAACTCGTTTAAAGCCTATCAAGTGTCAACTAAAATTCAATTTTAAAATATTCTCCAAGCAATTCATCAAAATAAAAAAAGTTTTCACATGATAGCTTTACAAACTTTATAAGATTAGTCTAGATTAAATACGAAAAAGTTTGTATTGCTTATTTGAAAATGTCATCACAACAAATTTTTACAGAATAAATTCAAATTGTTGATTAATTGTCTAAACAGCAATACAAAATGAAAGATATTAAACCAAATTTGTTAAACACAGTAATATGATTAATGATAGTTTACTAAAAAACTATTTATATCAGAGGACCGCATTAATTCTAATATTCATATCTATACTTTATTAAAAAAAAAAAAATTATAAATTATTATATAACAAACAAACTTATTATTCAAACTATTAATTTTAATATTAAAAGTGCAGCTACAATTTTGATTATTTAAACGTAAAGTTCTCAAAATAGTTGCGCTATCCAAAACTTTGGCCTAAAATTTGTGGGTTTGAGTGTAGCATAAACTATGTATTGTTGGATTCCTTAAGAAATTCAACAGTATAAGCGTTGCTGTTATATCCGCCCTGAATCAGCAATTTCGATTCTGCTATTGAATTGATCCGTGGAACAACAAACGCAATTTTCTTTTTCTTCATGTCATTAATAATTTGCCTTTTATCTAAATGTATTTTTGGTATTATCACAATTTGTAATCAAATAAGTAATTTTTGAACTAAACGCATCATTAATCCATTAACTATCTAAGTAAAAGCTCAAATTTCTCGTTGAACTTAAAATTATATCAAGTAAGCAAGTTAATTTATAATACTAAAATTGCGCAATAAATAA
Organism: Tachinus rufipes; assembly: GCA_963932245.1. Taxonomy (NCBI): domain Eukaryota; kingdom Metazoa; phylum Arthropoda; class Insecta; order Coleoptera; family Staphylinidae; genus Tachinus; species Tachinus rufipes. The sequence continues at coordinate 27,469,217 of OZ010742.1, read as the reverse complement.
CATTGATCTATATAATATTTTTAGTTGAATTCAATTTATAAGCACACATTAAATAAAATTTTAAATAAATTTGAATTTTAGCAGACATATAATAAATATTTATTAAAATTAATGTCCTATACTTTATATTTAATTAAATAAAATTGATAAAATATGTAAAAATGAAAATTTCATTAACTCTTTTGAGTGTTATTAAATTATTTCTTTTTGTGGCAATTAAATTTTGACAACGTAAAACTTCATGAATATATTATTGTTTAATTTGTGCAAACCTTCATCGGTGTTGTTTTTGCATTTTGTTCAATTAATAAAAGTAACAATTTGCTGTATCTATTAACAATTTTCAATATTTTATTTCATATAAAAACTGCTTGTTATTTATATAATATGCCAACTACATACATGTATAACACGCAATCTTATGAGCTGACTCTAGCGCGGTTTAGAGATTTTTGTTTAGATAATAAATGTAATATTGTAAAACAATAATTTATGTATACTACAAAACTTAATATAATATTTCAATCAGCAGATACGACTAAATTATATTTCCATGCGCCTCTTCCTAATTCGATTTTGCATTTATTGATCATTTCCATATGACAAAAAAAAACGAAATAACTCCTTTAGCGGAAATATCAATTTAAGCCAACCCTAAATCTAATTTAATGCGGTTTAAAGGGAGATCTACGGTTTTATGCATATTGCTACGTATAATGCGTTGGTAATATTGAATGTTAGATATTTTTTACGATCGTCTGCAGGTTAAAGCGGCAATAACATTTTGCGGACATTTAGCAAAAACTGTATACGACAAAGGATAAAATGTAGATTGATGCAAGAATGGGTTTTATTTCCTAATCTAATTTCCAAGGAGATTGGATTTAAACGTTTTATGATTATTTGCGGATAAAAATACGTATAACATTGTTAAAAATACAGTATCAGATTTAAATCTGTAAACATTGTTGTAGTTGAAAAAAATAGATTGTATAAATTAATTAATGAGATTTAATTTCAAGCAAATTTAAAATTTGAATTAACTATTTATTATAAAATGATAATAAAACACACTTCTATAAAAGTATCTGTCTTATTAAGTATACAGTTTTTTAGACATATTTTTAAGTATGCAAGAAAATTATTTTGCGTTTTATATTTATTTAAAATTTCTTTTTCAAATTATTGTACAATTTATTAATATTTAAGGTTAGGTTATTTTAATAAATTTGTATATACTTTATTGTGCTGGTTTTATTATTTTTATTTATTTAAGACCGGTTTTGGTTTTATTAAATACTTAATTCCGTATGTACCATCAAGTCTATAACGATACGCGTTGTGAATAAAATGTCATTTTGAATAGCTGAAATAAATATTAATGCAAATTAAAATATTACAGAACACATTATAAGCAGTTTTAAATATAGCCAATCAGTTTAAATATGTCTTCGTGTGATTAATGAGTAATAAAAAACTAGAAATATCTCTCTCACTCTCGCTGCTAACCCATTTTTAAGGTCGCTTCCTAAGAGCTGAACACATTATTCTTTTAAATAATTTTTATTCTGGTACAGGGTGTAAACACTCAATAATATTTAAGTAATTCTGGACAATATTTTTTTATTCAAACAAAAAACGCATACGGTGCGTCGGCAGCATAACACAAAGTGCGCCGACGCACCGTATGCGTCGGTAGCACTGAACGTGTTAACTTTTCCAAGAATACCCCAACTAATCCGTCTGAAGCAACAATTTTACAGACCGGTGTTTGCAGACATCAAATATGTTAGCCAGAAGCTAAAAGAGAGAAAAAGCGCGTTCGGCAAAGAAGTTGCTTGCCAAAAGTCAAATGATTTTATAACAATAAGCTTCCGGGAGCGTGATTCTAAACTAATTATAATCACCCAGCACCCTAGTAGTCGCGTTGTGGGTTTTTGAAATGACGCGTATAAGTGCTATGCGTGGAGACCCGTAAAGAAGGATAAATATAACCTACTTCCTAAATTAGCTTAGACTTAGACTCCACTTTGGCCTGGATTTTTCTATTAGCCCTGGCAATCAATATTGAACGTCCTTATATTTCAAGTTCTATAAAAGGTAAAAAACCAGAAAAAGATTACCCTTACAAGCATGGTGAAAAAAAATTCCAAAAGCATTCAATAAAGTGTGTCTTGCAATACCTAGTCTACAAACAAAACTAGTGATAATATCTTTAAAAATAATCTCAACTAACCCGTCTGAGGCAACAACTTCACATACCGGTGTTTGTAAACACCGAATGAGTTGGACAAAAACCAAAAGATAGAAAAGACGCGTTCGGCTGCTGATGAACAGACATAACCCTTTCTTGCTACCAAAAACACTGCAAAAAAAGTTGCTAGCCATAAGAATGTATTTTATAACAACAAACTTCCGGCGGCGTGGTTTGAGATTAATTACAATTACCCTGCAGCGTAGTAGTCACGTTGTAGGTCTGTAGAATGACTGCATGCCTTTATGTGCAGAGGAAACCCTTAAAAAATGATAAAGCAAACCTGGTTCCTGAATCATCTTAAATATGCACTTCTATGAATTGGCAACACTCAACACTTTGCCCTGGATTTCTACTTAAGCAGGAGATCAACACTAATCTACTTCTATCAATTGGTTGCGTTGTCCAACAAAATAATAAAAAAAGTGAGTGCTTGGTTGCAGCGGAGTGAGCAGCAACGTATACAAGATCTGGCTATTAAATAACAAAACTGCGTATAAAAAAAGTTTATTTTAAAAATTATTCTATAATCAAATGCTCCCCTTCAATAAACTTCCCTTCCCTCCCCTCCCCAGATACCGTTCTATTCGTTTTTTTATTCGTCAAAGCAATGCTAGAAATCTTCTTTTGTAACAGCATTTAGAAGCTCCGTCGATTTTTGTTTCACCTCTTCCATCAACTCAAACCGTGTTCTTTTTAAGGTAGGCTTGATCTTAAAAAAAAAATCAGCCAAGTACAATGAGTGTTTAGGCACTGGAGTGCCTTTAACGGCTAAATAACGTTTCAAAGACAGAGCGTTTTACCACAACTCCGGCCGTTTCTCACAAAACTGCTCTCGCAATGTTGCCAAAACTTTCAAATAGTAAGTTTGGTTTACAGTTTGACCTTCTGACACCCATTTAGTCATCACTATCAATCAATTGATTTTAGTCACTGTTTGCAGAGTTGAAACAGAGACAGGTCGACCTGGCGTTGGTCATCTTCGGTACTCTCTCGGCTTCCAGAAAACCGTAAACAATGGTTTAAAAAACACGCGCATAAATTAGAGATTTTTTACCAAAAGCCTCTTTCAACAACTTATAGCACTCAGCTGGAGTTTTTTTTAATTTAATGAAATATTTCACATTAATTCGTGGCTCGTGTTTTTTGTCAAACATTGATATCGGCACAAAAAAAACACACGTTTGTTTCTAACCTCTATAGAAAAAATACTACTACAGGGAGAAAAACATGTTTTCGTACTGGAATAGTAGACACTTCCAGCTATCCAACGCTGCATTTGTTTAATAGCCATACCTCGTACACTGTAATAGTTAGTAAGTGATACCCGCTCGTGTACAACTTTTCTCTTCAAACTAAATTTTTCTGATAACACTAATAATATGAATATTTAACGTCTCCATATTTGCAAGCTCTATGACGAATGAGAAACCAGAAAAACAAATCTTACTCTTACAAACATAACTGAAAAAAAAAAACGCAAAACCATTAACAAACAACAAAAGACAGGTGTTTGCAGACACCGCATCAATTAAACAAAAACGTAAAGTAATCCATGCAACCCTCCACAGAATGCATCAAAACCAAGCAAAAAAATGTCCCCAAGTTAGTAAGCCCTATCAAATGTGGCAGTAGAATAAAGCAAAATACGCAGTTTTACGCAAATTTAATATTTGTTGTTAACCTACCCCTTATCTCCATTGAGTGACGCCGAATGGTCAATCTGATCATAACGGTTTTTATCGTAGCAAGTTTCATGATAAACCCATCTCAAATCTTTATTCATATAAATTCCAAGAAACTTTGCTGTATTTTCAAAGTTATTTTCAATATCTTCTTCTTAAGGTGCATTCTTCTATCAAAGGTTAGCAATCATTATAGCAATTCGGACTCTGTAGGCGACTGCTCAAAATTGTTCATTTAAAGTTTTCTTGAACTATTCCCGTAGATTCTTCAGCTAGGCAACCCTTGTATTTTCCGCTAAATTTTAAGTTGTAGTAATAAATACCTTGGCCCTCAATAAATGTGTCTCAAGTATTCCAGTTTGCGTCTCTTTATTGCTGTAACTATTTCTTCCACCTTTTCAAAGCTTTTATATATTGTTACCTCTTCAACAGTATTTCCAGTGTAAATTAAAGTAGTATAGTATGCAAATAATTATACTTAAACCGTGAATGTAAAAGGTGTTTTTTTTTAAGCGGAGAACATCCATGAAGTTGGCTTTATTTGACAGATAATTTTATGGCATTAATGTTTGAATATAATTTTAGGCAAGTGACCGCCGAGGCTGGAGCGCACATGGCGTAATCTAGATATTCACACACTGCAGTAGTTTAGTCCGTATTTCGGCAATAATGGGTCAAATGTTAGCTTCCAAGTGCTTAATTGTTTTAGGTTTACTGGTGTAGATATGGAATTTTACATAATAATAATAATAATAATATATTTAATCATTTCGAGTTTTTCAGCAATATGACAATGTCAGTAAATACATATAAAATACAATAATTATAAAACAGGTTTAAAACAGATTATTTAAAAAAGTATAAAAACTAATATATACAATTAAAACTACTTTAAAAAAGATTAGGAAATAAAGCTATTAAACAATTTTACAATTCTGAGTCTTGCATATATTCATTGTAGGAATAATAACACTTTTGTAGTAACATGTTTTTAATTTGTGTTTTGTATTGCTAAGCATTTAAACGTTTGTGGTAGTTTGTTGTAGATATTAATGCAGATGTAATAAGGGCTTTTTTTACAGAATTCTAGTTTATGTTTTGGTACTTCTAGCAATGCATGTCCGAATCTGGTAGAATAATTATGATGAATGTTGAGATGTGAAAACAAATGTAAGTTTTTTCTGACATATATTAAAACTTGATAAATGTGAAGAGAAGGCAACGTTAAAATATTTAATTGTTTAAATAAATTTCGGAAGTGTGTTCTAGAGTCAACATTCATTATGTATCGTATAGCTCTTTTTTGAAGTTTAAAGACACGATCTGCATTACTAGAACATAACGAATTAAACAATGCAAAATACATAGTTTTTAAGATGCTAATACTTACATATTGTTGCATCTGTTTAATTTGGTAGCAGGTAGATGACAATTTTTTACTTAAATGATCAATATGCTGAGTCCAATTTAGATTTTGGTCAATAACTATACCAAAAAATTTTACATGATCTTTATGTATTATACAACGTTGATGTTGATGACATCGAATCAATAAACTTCTGTCGTAGTTGGTTGGACGTGAACTAAATCTAACATATAAAGATTTTTGTGTGTTTAAGATCATCTTATTTTTGCTAAACCAGGTTTGAAGTTGGTTTACTTCTTTATTTGATTTTGTGATCAAATCAGTTAAATTATTTGAGTTTACAGTTAGAGAAGTATCATCGGCAAACAGCAACAAGTTATTCGCAATCAGGTCGCTTGTATAAATTATAAAAAAAATAGGACCTAAGACTGAGCCTTGAGGAACCCCTTTGTTTACAACTAATTGTTGTGAAAATTGTTGTTGAATTTCTACACAATGTTTCCTATCTTGCAAATAGCTTACACACCAATCCAATGCTACACCTCTAACTCCATATCTTTCTAGTTTAGCTAACAAGATTGTATGGTCAACTAAATCAAATGCCTTGCTTAAGTCAAGGAATATTCCTAAAGTTTGATCTCCTTTATCTATATAATCATACAGTTTATTTAAGCAATTTATAATGGCGTCCGCTGTAGATCTGTTTTTTATAAAACCAAATTGCTGAGGATGAAACAATTTACATTTTTCAAAAAATTTCACAAGTCTTTTGCTCATTGCCTTTTCGATGACTTTTGAGTATATACTTAATATTGAAATAGGCCTATAGTTTGTGACATCTTTTGCATTTCCGTTTTTTTTAATAGGAATAGTTTTTGCTATTTTTAGTTTATTAGGAAATATTCCTTGACTAAAGCTATAGTTAATAACTGAACTAATTGGTTTTGCTAATATATGTATTGATCTTTTAATAATACTTGTGCTCATGCCATCTAATCCTACTGATTTTTTGTTTTTTAGTTGTTTGACAATATCTATAATTTCAGCTTCATCCACTGGTTCAAGAAAAAATGAGATTGGGTTTAGTTTAATATTTTCTACATGAGAGTCATTAATAAGTACTTGGTTATTGCTTAAATACTTTGCAATGCTATTAAAATATACATTAAAATGAGATGCTACGTCGCCTGACTGATGTATTTCCTTATTATCCACTTCTAAATGAATTGGCATAGGATTTTGAACATTATTTCTACAATTGTTAATTATTTTCCATGTGGTTGATGACTTATTTGATGATTCATTAATCATTTTATCAAAGTGCAGACGTTTGGCTGTTTTTATTACATTTCGATAAACTTTTTTGTATGTCTTGTAATGAATGCTGTTTAATTTCCACATTTCCAATTGTGCTTAGTTTATATAAGTCTTTAAGGCGCTGAGAAGATATCCTGATTCCTCTAGTAATCCATTTGTTGGTGGGTTTTTGTTTATATTTTTTGGTGCAAATTGGAAATGCTTTATCAAAGTAATATAAAACAGTATTATAAAATGAAGTATATTTTTTATTTATTTCTTTGCAATCATTCATTTCATTCCAATTTTCAGTTTCTAGTAATGACAAAAAAAATTTTATGCTCTGCTCATCATCTAAATGTCTGTACTGTATTTTATTCTTAATCACATATTCCCAAAGAAAATAATCTAATGGCGTCAAATCGCACAAACAAGGCGGCCAGTTAACAGGTCAATTTCTTAAAATTAATTGTTTTTAAAATGTTTCTTTCAGTAAATTAATTACATCGCGCACTGTGTGGCATGTGGCGCCGTCCTGCTAAAACCATGTCTGCAACATTAATGCTGTTCAATTGAGACATAAACAAGTTGGCAAACATGTCTTTGTGCCGCTCACCGCTGACTGTAACGTTCCAACCATCACTATTTTTAAAGACATTATAAACCAATGATTCCACAGGCTCATAAAGCTTATCAAACGGTAATTTTTTCTGGATGTATTGGTATTTTGACAATGGCTTGTGAATTATTATCGCTCCAAATACGACAATTTTGTTTCTTTACATAGCCATTTAACCAAAAGTGTACTTCATCACAAAACAAAATTTGTTTATTGGTAATTGGGAAAAAGTTTTCTACTAGGGATGGATTATATAGACAATTTATATTTTTTTAAAATGATTTATTTTATCATTTGGTCAACAAAAATCACGTAGCAGACGTTTCGGAAGCTATTCTGCTTCCTTCTTCAGTGCTAAAAATGTTAATAGTGAAGAATATAAAAGAATTGCGAAAAAGGAAGCAGAATAGCTTCCGAAACGTCTGCTACGTGATTTTTGTTGACCAAATGATAAAATAAATCATTTTAAAAAAATATAAATTGTCTATATAATCCATCCCTAGTGGAAAACTTTTTCCCAATTATCAAACAAAAGACAATCAAATTAACTGCATTATTAAAATTTGTTTATTGCTTCATTAAGTGGATGAACACAAGTTTAATTGTTAAGCACAATGACAAATTGACACATTTGGATCATCATTAACACTACGCTAAACGCTATTAATTGCTTCTTGTGTGGGAACTGTACGACGTCGTACTGAATGCTTATTACTGTTTAGATTAAATGCATTGCAAAAAGAATGCACATCTTCTTGAATTAATCGCTTTGATAGACAATTATGAGCACCATACAATGCACGTAATGCCCAATAAGTTTCTTAAACTGAACCATGTTTTTCAAAATAAATTTAAACAATTTGTAAACGTTGCTCCAGCATGAGTTTATTCATAATAAATTGCCAAACCAAACGAAACTTAAAACAACCAAGAACTGTCAAATCAGCTGTCACAGATAAAAATGTTGCATATTTAAAGTTTGCACCCTTTACTAGCAGAAAAATCATTTGTAAACATTAAATATAATAGAGAACCTATAATTTTTTTTTTCCATTTACATAAACCTTTTGGAGCCTACCTGTTAAGTAGGACTTAATAAACAAAATGTTAAACAAATCTAAGCTTTAGCAACTTCTTTAAAAACTTTAAATGCAATCAAAAGTTTTAGATTTTTTTTTTATATAATCAATAGCAATGTTTGTCAATGCATGTACAGCATCTGTACTAAACTCTGAACTCTCTTGGCAAAAATACACTTCCAATGCAAAGTAAACAAAAAAGTTTTGCTTTTCTGCTTCAACATCTAAGTCTTTATCAACCTAGGAAAAAGAAGATGCACGGATAATACCTAAAGTATTCTTACCTAAAAAAAAAAACAAAACAAATACCAAGAAGCTGTCTTAAAGCTCCCCGTAATCAGCCTTGCCCACCCTATAGGTAAAACTACTAAAAAACAAACTGAGCTTATAGAAGGAGCACTCACTCAAAAATTAGATACTATTCCAAAGAAAGTACATCCCAGCTTTAGAGCATATTCACACACAGAAGTGATTCTTATTATCATCATCTGCAAAAACAACGCATCTCTAGGCTAGTTACAAAAAGTGGTCTCCGGCCTACTAAGCAGACAAAACCACCGTAGGGCTTCTTCTATACATAAAAAAATAAACCAAAAATTAGCTTTTCGTTCAGAAAATTTAAAAAAAGACAAAAAAAAACTAATTAGGAAAGGTAACAAAAGTAAGTTGTATGTTCCTCAAATTCAAAATTAAAACCGCACAAAAAGTAAACAGCAGGAAAAAAAAGTACATCACTCCAAAACCATCCAGAGCTTTCCAAAAAACGCGCCACATTGACATAATTTATTGTAACGTGCGTCACTGTCATGCAGCCGTGACAATACTATGTTGCAAACTAGAAGTTATGCAGGACAAGTAACCCCAAACAAAAAATCATAGATAATAAAATTTAGAGTTTGCGGATTAGGCAAACTTAACAAGAATGTACTTTTTTATACAACAGTTTTCCACAATTATAGCAAAAAACATTATCTTGCAAATATTGTAGTTTTGTTTATTTATTTTAACTGTTTTCTAGCCCGCAAAACACCGTGTTAACTAAAGAAAATTTGAAACATGAATTGCTTCAGCTCTACCAAACAAATCGTTTCAGTAAATATGTCTCAAACTATTACGGAATCTGCAATAACATCTAAAATTGCAATAAATATATAGCAACCAATCTTAAGAGTATTTTCTCTCTCTTCAGATAGAACAACTGGCATCCCTTCTCTGCAGTTTTTTTGGTCTTTTGGTGCACTTTTGCTTGTTACTCTTCTAGTAGCTACGTTTCTTCAATAAAGTCCAAAAACTCTTAAGTTTTTTCTCGTAAAACGTCACGCTTTTTGGCCAAAACTTGTACTTTGTGACGTGTTTTAATTGCTAGTTTTAGCATTTGTTAGTAGAAATCTGAACCAAAAATTAAGTTTACGGTAAACACGGTCTAAATAAATTCATATCAATGGCGTTACTAGCGGCAAAACAGCGGTGCTTTTATTCTTCTTATTTAGACAATAATGATGATATTTAAAGGTTGTATCATTAAATACATTACAAAATAAAACATAAATAAAAATTTAAAATAATAACATCAGAACTAAAACAGAGAACATGATAATCAAGCTAATTGCATGTGTTTCAGATAATCTACAGTTGTTTTAATTAATCAACTTAAAATAAATAAAACAAATTTTCTATGTAATATATCACAAATATATTTAAAAATCACCAATATTAAATAACACCAAATAATCAACCAATTTCTAACATCATTAATAAATTTGATTTAGTTAATGTTACAAACAATACAATTAAAATTTTCTAATAATAAAATACTACATTTTATAGCAGTTTTTATATAATTTACTGTTCAACATATCGTAAACCGAGTGATTATAATTTTATGTTAGAATAATATTTGATTAATCTGCCGTCATTAGAACATAACTTTTGGTTGATTTGCAAACTAAAAAATGAATGTCAATAAATAACAAAATAAAAAAGCAGACCGCAATTAAATTATTCCAGATGCAAGTTATTTTGGTTTTATATTTGAATTCACGTAAGATTTATAAATAACAATTTATTAATTTGAACATATATTTAATTTATGTTTTACTTAAACCAAAAAACCAGTATCTACGCCAATAGAAGGTATATTTAGATTAATATTTAAAACTGAAACTTAATATAACTACCATATATAAAATCAGCAGCATGTAGGTAATATATTCTTTTATAGTAGTTATGTATTAAATCATATGAGTCTAGACCTGCAGTGCAGTCAAATAATAAAATTGCGACATTTATGAACATAGTAACAAATTCAATAAAATACACATAACTTTTTTATAGCGCATTTGTTTAAAATATTAAATATTGCAATCTTTATTTAGCATTTTTATAATAAAATTATTACAAACGTAATGATTTTGGTATAGTTTATATTAGTTAAAAAAGTTTAAGTAAAATAACAGATGCTACCCAGATGTTACACAGCGTAGATTTTTAATCTATGAAAATAAAAAGTCTATTAAAATTCTTTAAAAACTAAATAAATTTATATTGATAATCACTGTTGAGTTGAAACCAACCATTTTGACTCTATCTGACTTAATTTTATTAAATGTATATTTAAAGTTTATAGCGTAAAGTTAGACGTTTCTACTAAACTTTAAATAATATTTCAATAACGCAAACAAGTTTTATTATATAGGAAAATTATTTGGTAGAGGTGGTAACACAATTCTTCCTCCACCCAGTGTAAGACACATACACTAGTGTTTCAAGGTATAATCAGTGTGCATAGCAAGCAATTTACATCAAATACATGATTTATTAAATTTAAATGATAAATTTGTTTTGATAAATTGTCTCTTTGACCAGTGAAATGCTAGACACACTGATGATAGGTGAATAACCTGTAGTGGGTAAAAAGTAAAATTATTGGTATTTTGTTGTGTTTACTTAATTGTTTATTGTTTAAAAATATTTAATTAAAATATTTACATAAATTGCAAAATAAACCAAGATTTAGATTATTAGTAAATAATACAATTCCCAAACAAATAAAACAAATAATTAATACAAAAAATAAATAAATTAGAAATAATGATGTAATATTTATGTGCAAATGCAGAAATCAATTTAGTTCAATTATATTTGGCTGGCCATTTTAAGCAATATATTTACATATATTACATATTAGTAAAATTGATAATAAATTACAAAATGCACAACTAAATTTATCTATAGCTAACACGCAATGTGAAGTGGATTGAAGTCAAAGTGCCTCTATCACGAGAACAATACAATTAATGCTTTAACAATTTCAAGAAACACCACATTTGCCAATACTTATCAATTAAGTTAACTTAAATAATTCTATTCGTTAATAAACAAATTATATCTTAAATTAAATAACGTGTTTTAAAATGCATTGTATAATATTATCAAAAACCTTTTATCCTGATCATATTGTCATCCAAATTATTAATACATAACAAAATATTCGATTTTATAAAGGCATACCACAAAAACGTGACCGCAAATTAATCATCTATTGCTGAAAATATGTATGAAAATGGCCACACCTGCTTTATGTGATGATTTGTGATGCTTATCAAAAGACTGTAAATTTTTAATAAAATATTTATAACTTTAAATTTATAATAAAATGTCGTAACCAGTTATGCGAAAGAAAATTTGATATAAACTTTAAAAAACCCGTGCCTAATTAATTTTCATTTTTAAAACTTTACTGTACTTATATAGGTTTTATAGGTAAAGTTTTGTATTTAGTGTGTTCCAATTTTGTAATTTTTGTTACAATATTAAATACCAAAGTAGCGGTCGGAATCATCTTAAAATGACTTGGTGTATGTATCGGTTATCTACTGTAAGCATAATTAAAAATATTAAATGGATATATTATATCTGTCTAAGAAAAGTTTAAATATAAAATTTAATAATTTAGGTAAATAAGTTTTAGTCGTCAACTTTAGCATTAATGATAACGATTTTAAAAAAGGAAGTAATTTGCATAATTGCACTGTAATCATCATTTCTCACTGCAATAAGCTACACACTGACAAAACTTAAACTCAAAAATTTATTAAAATATGGGAATGCATCTTTTTATAATTTACTAGAGTTAAAGTTAAAAATTGTAACTTTAAAATATTCAAAAATTATCTGATAAACTTTTTATTCAAACTGTGTTTACAATAATATTTTACTATTGAAATGATTTTCATGCAGTCGTTTCTTTTGCAAAGTAAAAGCAAACCAGAAAAACATCTATAATGATTTTTTTTAGTAATGTGGTTTGAATTTCACATCAAACAGTAATGTATGTTTGTTCAGAACTCTCTTTGCACATCACAAAACATTAAACACATAAAATGAATACACTGGTTTGAACCAGTAACGCTTTACATGTGAAATTTATTTATAAAAAACGAGTTATTGACATTTGCAACACAATTTTTATAGTAAAAAAATCACACCGCTTAACTGGTTGTAAAGAATTAGAATAATTAAAAAAAAAACATTTCATATCTTAAAAAACTATTTTGTATAAGAAATAAAAAATATATAAAACCAAAGTTAACATTCTAACTAATTTGTCAACAATTGCTAGCTAATTCCATATTAATTACGCTATCATAAATTATATAGTCTTGTAGATTGTGAAGCCAGCTACATGTTACGATTGCTCTCTAGATAGAAATTCATAAAGTAAGTTTTTGGACAAAAGCCAGACATCAAAACACAATAGATTTTGAAGACATTTGAATTGCTAAAAATATACAGTGTGTGACGGATAGACTTAACTGTACGTGTAAACATTTTTATTGATTTTTCGAAAAAAAGTCATTTTTTGTAATGTCTCCTACTTGTCATAATAATACGAACCACGTTAAGAAACTCCAATTAAGTTGTACAAGGTGCTAAAAAAAATATAAAAATGCAATATTGAAAAACTAAATTTTTGTAAACTCAAATGTAGAAATTGATATTGACATGCTAATTTTTTTTTTATAGGAGTTATTGCTAAGGATTTATATTTGATATTAGGAATAAAATCTCATTTTGTAGTTGGAAATCAAGATTGTTGCTGTCAAGTAATGCTTATGTAACATTACTACAATTATTTGTTAATACTTAAACTAATATCTCTAGAAAGATGCTGACCTTACAACAGCGCATTTACTTGATTAAATGTTAAGATATTGGAGAAGTGTGAGTTTTCAGAGAAACTATACTTCAAATATTATTAAAAATTTAAGTTTTCCGAACGATTCCACATAGAAAATAGTCAGTGTTGTGCTTATCTGGAGTCAAAAAATCCATCTATAAAAACGTTGTAAATTTTTTCTTTACTTAAAAACTATTTTTTAAATATTTTTTTTTAAAGTTTATTTGGCTTATATTTTTTTAAGCTCATTTCAGAAGTTTAAGAAAAACATTTTTTGTTGCTTGAACCAATTTTGGGCTATTTTACTTTTTATTTGATAGTTTTGCGGTACAAATTTAGATTCGATCTATCGGCGCCAAAATTTGAGAATATTATTATTTTTAGCATTCAAACATTTTAAAAAAAAGTTTTAAACCACACCGTAGTGCGTTTATAATATTTTTTTGTAAATATGAAAAAATAATTAATTTTTAACATTTCTTTCTAGATGGACTTTTCTACGGTCGATGAGTACATCAATGTCTATTTTCTATGTAAAATTGTTCCCAAAATTTAAATTTTTAATAATATTTAGTGTATTATTCTTCTGAGCGCAGCTAAACGTGTATTTGTAAGAATTTATGTTAAAGAATAGGCCTACTGCAGGTTTTTCAAGTTTTTGAAACTTAAAACCCAAATTACACAGAACAAACTTATATTTTCCTATTAATTAGCATAAAAATACGTCAACTTTAGCGGTTAAAATTAAAAAAAAAAAATGCTTTTTTTGCCCAGCCTACTAAGAACAAAAACATGGTTTTGTAGCTTTTGCGGCTTATAGATAGAGTATAGAATTAAAATGGCATCAGATTTGGATTCTACAAAAAATTTCTGATTGATTTCAAAAGTAATTTTTTTCTTTTTTTAATTTTTTTTGTAAGTTTAAACAAAAGTTGCAATAAAGTTAAAAAACGACTAAAACACTAAAAAAAATTGTAGAACTTTTTTAAAGAGTTTTTACCCTCATAAACCGATTAAAAGACTACTAATGAGTTATAAAAACTGAAAAAAAATACTAAAGCAAATTTCTCAATGCACCCTCCCTGCTCTAGTCCGTTTAAAATAGAATTGCTCTTATATAAATACAATTTTTTTCTAAAAAAAACTTTTTTTAATTTTATCATAAAATTTATAAAAAACTCCCATAAAAATATTTCTTTTGGATTTTCGTTTTTTAATGAGCTCATAATTTTGACGCTAACAAATTTTTGTTTTGCAAAACTACATTTTTATATTTTTTGGACACCTTGTGCAACAAAATTAAAGTTTCTCAATGTGAATCGTATTTATATAACAAGCAAAAAAAATGTTAAAGAATAAGATTTTTCAAAAAATGTTCTATAAAAATGTTTACACTTTTAGTTAAGTCCATCCGTGAAAATACTGTTAAGATACCTATGTTAATGAATTTACCGACAACATTGTCTCTATAGTTCAGTCAAAAATCCAGTCCAGTCCAGTAATTTGTAGACTACTCTGACCGCTTTCCTTTAGACAGAAAATATTTCACGGGCACGAAAACTATGTTTCCAAGCCAGTCAGCCATAGGAAATAATTGATTAAAATAGCAAAAATTAGCGATCACAAAAGCAAAATGTAGAGTTTGCTAGACATATGATTTACTCGAAAAGCTCATCTAAAAGTAATATTTAAATAAAATCTTGAAAACTTCACTTCTTTATAACAACCATGCAACTTATATGCTCTATGCAAAAAAAAAATGTGTTTGGAACTGCATTATTAAGATCGTTTATATATAACCAAATCAATGCTAGTCCCAAAACAAAACATTGTAGCACACCATACTGAACAAGTGGCTAGGGTCAACATTTATCACGATACCAAAAAACCAAATGCCACTTAGTGTACCAACTTCCAAACCAGAACCCTCATGAGCCACGCCTTAAAAGTATTCCTAAAAATAATACAAAAAAAAAAAACTGTACAACAAATTGGAAAAAAGTGATTAGCATTAGCAATACGCACTTACAAAGTACTATTTGTCATTAACAAATATGTAGGGATGTGAACGTAGAGGTGCATGCTTGTTTCATAGACTATAAATTTTTTTTTACAAGATCTAACATAAATTATTAGTAACACTCCTAAAAACAGAAAACATCAACGCAGCAAATATACGACAATCATTGACAACCTGTATTGGAATAAAACAGCAGAGTTGAGAGTAGATGGCAATTCTACAGAAAACATCAATGTCCTGAGAGGCGTTAAACAAGGGTGAATTTTGAGATCTCTTTTGCATTTATGATTTAAAGCTGGAAGTCCAAACTAGAATAGTAAGGTGCTACGTGTTTTCCATAATAATGTATGGCATAGAAACATGAACACTCAATCAGCAGCTTACAAATAAACTTCAAGCTTTATTACAAAAGCTGGGAAAAGTGCTAGAAATTATAGTAACAATTAAATCTAGAAAACTAGAATATCTGGGATATACTATGAGAGAAAAAAAGTATGAAATACTACAGCTCATAATACAATAAAAGATTGCAAAAAGTAAAAGTGTGGGAAGATAGTGGATTTTCTAGTTAAAATTTTTTAAAGATTGGTTTTGGTGTACTTTAAAAGAACTGTTTAGAGCAACAGTGTAAAAAGTGAAGATTGCTTTGTTGGTAGCTAACCTCCAAGTAGAAGACGGCATATAAAAAAAAAGATTTTTATTATCCATACTTTCAGCACGGTTAAACTTATCGGTCTGTAATTATTGTAGTCATCTGCAGAGCCTTTTTTAAATATATATATTACCTTAGTGCACTTAAATAAATCTGTAAACTTATTAAAAACTATAAAGTGTTATATAATATATACTTTACCACATTTATAACATTTATATTTTTAAAACTAAAAAAAAACTAAAACTCGAAAAATCATAGAACTAGAATCTAGATTGTCAAGTATAAAGTTTTTTTGTGAAAATGGTTGTTAAATATTTAAGCTTTCAGCTGTTAAATTGAATTCAGTATTATTTGTCGTTTTTATATTTCGGTTGTTTTTCTTCTTCTTATCGAAAGCCGTTTGGCTTGTGGTGACTCTTTGTTAATCCTAGTTCCGCTGGTCTTGAGATATAGATGTCCAGCTGTCTCTCCATCTCTTTGGTGGTCTGCCGAAAAGTCTTTTTGTGTTAGTTTTGCCATCTCTTACAGTCTTTGCTAAGCAATCATCATCCATTCGATGAGCCGTCTGCTTCGTACCCACCTTGCATGTCCGGTGTGTTACATTCGCCCCTAATTTCTTTGTTGGGTTTGCGGTTTATGTGTGACCAGTTTTTGTTCGTAGAGTTTTCATTTTTATGGTTTTCAACCGCCTTTTTGTCTCTGCGGTGTCAACTCTTGTTTCCGCTGCATAGGTAAGTATTGGTCTAACACATAATTTGTATATTCTGGACTTACTCTCTACTGATATGTGTTTATTCTTCTATATCGGTTTGCACAGGGCGCCTGATATTCTTACCGTCTTGTTGGCCTGCTTCATAACGCTGTCTTTGAGGTCTCCGTACGAGTTAATCTCTACCCCAAGATATTCAAATGCGGACACTTGTTCAATAATTTGATCTTGTACTACCACATTGCACCTAATTAATAATTTTAAAATGACTAAGCTTTTGTTTTTTTTTTGTAGCAATTTTCATATTCATCAATGCCTAATTTGTATCCGTGAGTTGTTCTGTCTAGGCATCCTATCATTTTGTCCATTAGCATGTTAAAAAGTTATGGGCTAAGACTGTCGCCCTGTCGTATACTTGCCTTGATTTTAATCTCTATTTCTTCCCCGTTCGCAGTCCTTAGTTTTGTCTTATTGTCTGTGTTCAGTTGTTTCACCGTCTCTATTATATTTGGATGGATGTTTTCCGCCCCTAGAGCTTTCAACGCGTTGGAAAAGCGCACTTTGTTAAATGCCTTTTCGAGGTCAACAAAGCAGAGATAGACAGGTTTGTTGAATTCGATTGCTTTTTCAGCAATTTAAGGAATTATGTAGATGGCGTCTGTTGTTGAACAATTCTTCCTGAACCATTGTTGTTCTTCCTTCATTGTTGCATTTATTCCGATATTGTTCGCCAAGAGTTTTGTGAATATCTTCATTGAAATGTCTAGCAGGGTGCATGGGTAGTTATTTGGGACGTATAATCTACCTTTCTTGTGTAATGCGATGCTTGTGCTCTGTTTCCAGTCTTGTGGCACATGTGTGGTAAAAAGGATCTTATTGAACAACTTTGCTAATTGTTCTGCTAGTGGTTGCCTTCCATATTTTAGGAGTTCGTTTCTGATGTTGTTTGGGCCTGGTGCCTTTCCGTTTTTTAAACTTTTTATAGCTGCTCCTACTGCTTCCGTCGTAATCTGGTCTAGTATACGAGTGCCATCCGTAGATGTTGAGATTTTGCTCAATTCACCGACTTCTTGTGAATAAAAAATTCGGTTGTTATTTATTACATTCCACATAGCTTTGACAGAATTGTTGGAGTTTAATATGTAATCTGCATTTGCAAAAAGTTTAGTGCTACGTTGTCCGCATTGTCGCAACCTCATCCAAAGTAGCTCATTACAAACTAGGTTCTACAGTTTTGGTCTTGGTGCTGAGCCCTAGGTTACCCCTCTGGTCAGTTTTCCTTACTTGGTTTTGGTTTTACAAATTTACAAACGGCCTAGACATAAATGTTTGTGAAAACCTCTAAATTGAAACCCCTCCCATCTCTGAGATAATAATAATAATAATAATAATAATAATAATAATAATAATATATATCATATGCCTATCCTCTCTAAAAAACCGTTTTTCCAACTAGGAACTGTATATATTGCCGAAAATAGACATTAACAGTCCATCCCTTTTAGCAGAACAAATAAGCAAGTAAAGACTATTAAAAGCAAAGTGCTGCTAAAGAATTTTGGCACGACGTACACTCAATATTTTTTGCTTACCCCAAATAAAAACACGGAAACTTTAAAGTTTATTATAATCTGCAAAAAGTTGAATTTGTGGGCCAGGTACTTCTTCTACTTTGACCCAGCCACCAGCCCAAATGTTAATCATCAAAGGATCTATTGTTTGTCCCACTTTTTGTGGGCTTGGACTTAGATACAAAAAAATTGTTTAACAATAAATCTCTTGATAACTAATGCTTGGATGGATGGTTAGAAAGAAAGTTTAATTTGTAGGCAAGTTACTTTGTCTACTGTGACCCACCCACCCGCCTAAATGTTAGTCATCAAAGGATCTATTGTTTGTGATTTACAGCCTACTCAAATATTGCAAAAGGCAGGAAAAAAAATCTTTTGTAGCCTTCTGATAAATATAATATACCAAAAACCCCGCAAAAAATAGTTGTAAACACCACGGGCATACCGTGCGGCCAAACCTTAGACCGTGTGCTATTTTCCACTTGTCGGGTAGTGAAGCCATCATAACAACGTTTTATCCCCATAAGTGACGTCACGCGTTACGTCTACATAAAATTAAATTTATAGATTTGCCATTTACAATTTTATTATTGATAAAGAAATAGCTTTATGCAACGCATTGATAAAAATGTTCAATAATAAAACAAAATTAAATATTTATATTAAATAAATATCATTTGTTAATTAAATAATTCAGCAATTTTACGCTCCAAGCGCTTATACAAGATTCATGTGTATTTTAATGGATTATGTGCGTAAAAATGTGTTTTTATATACTATATGCGCGTTCTTAGCCACAACTAACGTCACACTCACAAATTATGTTGAATTTGCTTTGTCAGCAAAATGCGTGTCTATAAATGTATATGGTCTAAGGGCCAAACATCGGCGATTTACAAACAATGTTGGTAATTTAATGTAACATACATGACAGTCTCGTGCATGCAAAGTTTTTACGATTAACAAAAACATGCATTTTTTATATTAAGTTTATTTATAACAATTAATATTAAAGAACAAAGACGATTGAAGAAATGGAACGTATTTTATTTTTAACTGTACCATACATAAACAAATCATTAAAGAAACTAAAGCATTATAAGAGGTAGTACCAAAACCCTTACAATGCACAAATTAATGTAAATATTATTTACTGTCAAAAACTCTGACAATGCATAATTATTGTAAATATTATTTTTTCCTAATTTAATTTTTAATATAAATATTTATGTCTGGCTTTTATCAAATGCTGATTTGACACTTTATAAAAATGTAAAATTTAAATGTTGTTTACTAATTAATTCATTCATTCTAATTGCTTAAGCTTAATTTATATGTTTAATGTATTTAAAACTTAATTAATTATAATTAAAAAGTATTTAATTCAATATAATTAAATTAAGTAAGTTAACCTAGTGAATTAACCACCAAAGAATTGGCATTTTGTTAGATTCATTTAATTAATTCTTTCAAATCAATTAATTTGGTCTTCCATACCCAACTCATTATTAAAATATTATATAAAACCTTCTAATGCACCAATATTTTTGATATATTATGATTTAAGAAATTAATAATAAATAATAAGCAACTAAAATATAAAATATTTTTTTTACAAATTAAATGATTAAACGTTATTGATTATTATTTAATTTCTACAAATAATAAAAACAAACATAAATAAATTCAATTAAGCAACATTAAATTAATTAATCTTTTAAGCAAACTTTCAAGCAGATTTTTAATGTTTGACAAACTCATTATCGAATTGAATCGATGAAATTAAATTGCATAATTAAACTTTGGGTCTCATTAAAATTTATTTATAATCGAATTAAGGTTTGTATAGAATTGTATTGTTGGTATAACTTTTTATTAATTAATATTGTGTATTTAATTAATTTGATTTATGTCGTTAATTAAGTAAAATTATTATAAATTATTTTAACTTAAGAAAGTAATTTGAAGGTAAAATACCGTTTCATCTGTTAGATTAGTGGGGCGGGTATAATTAATGGTGGGTTAGTAATGGACCTTATGGTCGTTGAGTTATTCTCGGGAATTTGTTTGTGAAATATGGATTTGTTCACGCAGAAATTAACAGGTTTATATTATATTAATCAACACATGTTGTTTTCTTAATACAGTCATCAATTTACTTTTTATCTTTATTATGCATTCAAAATGTGTTTAATTAATCGAGTAATATTTTAATGTTATAAATTTAGTAAATTTTAAATTGCATAATTTAGTAATTAAAAATGCGTACGTAATAAAAGTTATTACATACAAAAATTATTTAGAAAAAAATGTTAGCATAAAAGACCAAACAATTTATTACTCAGAGTGATCGTCCCACAAATCTAAGCAGTTGAGCTTGAATAATGCGATTAGAATGTGAAAGAAAAAAAACACAACTATAGCCAAATTCATTCATCAAGATTTGTACGCCATCGTGACATATAGGCGCAAGATACAATTTATTACCTTCTCTTTATGCTTATACATAATACAGAATAACATCACAAAAAAGTTCTGTTTATTTTTGCAACATAATACATATAATACATAATAGCATTATGCAATCGAAAACATGTCAACTACGTTTGCGGTGAGTGAAGACATAGGTTGACGTGCCACAGTACGCAAAATGCAAATAAGGACAAAATAGTAATAGCTTGGACAAATCTGTCAAACAAGAAAGCCCCTGCTATTTAAATTAATGCGTTACACAAGATAAGCAAAGGATAAGGGTCAGCTACTATACGTCATCAACATTTTAAAGTAATAAAAATTAAGTAGAAATAATTTAACTATTTTAAAAAACTATAGTAACAATTTAAAATTAAAAAAAAATATGATTTTAGAGAATGTTTTAAAATAAAATACATAAATGTATGATTTTTATGTGATGCTAGACGCTTGTTTAATCACTCAAATCAAATGTGCAAATATGTAAAAAAACTATGTTTATTACTTTAGCAATAAATACAAAGTTTACTTTCTATGCTGATATATCTTAATAACTGTTTATGTTTCAGAGTCACACTAAGTTGAACTAGCTACAACATATTTGTTTGATAGTTATGTTAGAGATACCATTGTTGGAAAGATGTAATTTTGTTCTGCACAATCCCTACTGTTAGGTTTATGTTAATAATTGTTTAAAAGTTAAACAAAGTACTTGGTGCAGCTTAAACTTGTTCAAGCCAGTTGTTTTATAATATTTTTAATAAATTTAAATAAGCAAAAGGAATCTGTCCCACTAAATAGCTAAGTTTTTAAAAGTTATTAAAGTAACTTATCTAAGAATATAAGTATAAATTTATATATATTTTTAAATACATTAGTTTTAACAAAATGAATACAATGTACATATAATATAAATAATAAATTTTCTATAATAAAAATATTAACATTCATATATAAAGATATCTTCAGAAAACCGTGATGGTCACCTAAACACAAATGTATCGTGAGTACAAGGATTAAATCAATTTATTTAATAATAATAATTCAGTAAGAGTAAAGTGAAAAAGAAAAGAAAGTTTAGTTCAAAAAGACAAAGAAAAAAAAAAGTAAGTTCTAAATGTTTATAAGCTTTCCTTTATAGCTAAATAAATTCTCATGTATTCTACTACGTTTATTTATTTTAGGTTTTAAGCTTTTTTTACACATCTATTACATTACAGCTGCGTTTACATATGTACTTGCACACACAAATATATACTATCAAACTTGTTAATTGAGAAAAAAAGAAGCGCTGTAGATATTGACAAGGTAATTAAATGTCTTCATGGATAGTTGGTTTATTATTATGGTAAATTGGTTTAAAATACGTTTTTTGAGAACTGTAAGTAAAACTTGTGACAATTCAGCTTTACTCAACTAAACTACTCTCTATATTGATGTATCTATACAATTACAAATATCACAGGTTTATAAAACAAGCAAAACACTACTCTACCCACATTTATGTAAATTTTATATTAAATTTTAATGATTGGATAATTGCTATTGTTTTAATTAACTATACACAATATACTAAGCATTATTTTATTGTTTTAATATTTTGTAAATTATATTTGTTTGTACATAATATTAGTTAGTTAATAAAACTATAGGTTACTTTGTTTGTGTATTTATATGTATCTAACACAACTTGTTTTTACTTAACTTAGCTGTACTTAACCTAACCTAGTCTATAATAACTCATTACACCATACACAAATTTTTAAACAACAAATTTGTAAACCAGCTAAGTTTCAAATGCAGGAGAATTGATGTCCCAGTAATGAGCATCAAGCAAGTCAGACACAACATCAAGACACAGACGTGTATTAAGTTTGAATCACGCTTTAATGATTTTTTACTATAAACAACATTTTTAGTGTTAACTTTGTGCGCGCTATTGTAGGTTTACTTGAAAATATTTGACTTGCTGGCCCAAACTTTAATATCAGTAGAAAAATAGATAGCATTTTAGGAATGCTCTCTGCAAGATGTGACGGCCTTATCAAGTGTCAGGAAAAGCTTCTTTTTCAAAAACCAAAATTTAGATAAATAGTTTTAGGAGGTTGGCCAAATCTAAACACACTAAAATCTTCCCGTTTGCTAGCCATCAGATGTCTCAACTCGATAGAACAAAAGTTAGTTTTAATTTGTTTATAACAAAATATGAAGAACTGGGACACATGAAGCAGGTCCAGAGCTTAGAAAATAGCCAGTTTTATTTAACACTTCATGCAGTCTTAAAAAATAGCACAACAACAAGCTTACAAATAGGTTAGGATGCTTCTGCCACACCACCACTAAGGTGTCTTTTAATAATATTTTGCGGATTGGACCACTACTACAACAATCTTTATTCGAGATTCTCGTAAGATTCAGAACCCAAAAATATTTGTTAGTTGGTCACATTTCAAAAATGTATTGACAAATTCTACTGCGAGAGATCAGAAGAACCTACATTGATTACTATGGAAGTACGACACAAGCAAACCAATTCAAGAATATGAACTCCAAAACGCTGACATACGGCACAGCAAAGAGATGTTTCCTGACGCAAGTTAAATCATAAACACATGAATAAGCCAGTCGTATGCAAGATAAAATTACGTCAATTTTAGCAGAAGTAAAATATGAATTAATAAAATAGGCAAATAATACCAGCTAAAAAAAATCAAATATTGAAACTAGATAAAGATAGCACAACAAAAACTCTAGCCATGGATTGAAACGCTCAACAAGACTCACTTCAGTTTAGTATAAAACACAATATAGACAAGCAAAAACTTGAAACAAAACAAACTATTTTATTGACTATTGCAAAATTATTTGATCCGTTAGACATAGTAAGCCCATCAGTAGTAACAGCAAAAATATTAATGCAAAAACTATGGACATTAGATTAGACAAGATAAAGTTATACTACATAAAGTTACTTTTGCCTGTAGAAAATTTCTAAATAACTTAAGAAATTTAAAAGATCTACAAGTGCCTCGCTTAGTAAACATTGGCAAATTACAAACTCGTGTAGATATTTATAGATTTTGTGACGCTAGTGAAAGAGCTTATGCTGCATAAGCGTGTATATATGCTGTTACTGCAAACATAGATAGAAGTGAAGTCAACACCAAATTAATTTGTAAAAGCAAATCACAAGTAACTCTAAATAAATTTACAACAATATATACCGCAGCCGTTTTGTTAGCAAACTTCTAGAAAAAACAACCAAGCACTACGGGCGCCAATAAAAAAAACTGTTGAACGGCTTTTTGCATAGTTCTAAATTGGTTAATGTCATTCAACAACATCAAAAATTCATCTGGCAAGATGTTCCCACAGCAAAAATCCAGCTGACTTAGCTTCAAGAAGCACATCGATTAAAATAATTATAGACTCAATATGGTTTACTAGATCAGCATAGTTAGCTCAACCACAATCACAATAGTCTGTGTATATAGTATAAAAGAGCAAATTACTTAAAAAGAACCAAACCAAAAACCTTGCAAATAAAAATCAACTTGTACGTGTTATTGATTGGATTCAATAATTTGTTACTCATTCAAACCATAGCAGCCAAGGAACTAAGAAAATATTAAATAAAAAAGAACTTATTGCTGCCAAACACATCATTTTTAGAGTAATTTAGATAGAGATCTTTACACAAAAAAGCAAAAAAACTTGTAGCATTATGTTTCGTAGCGTTATTTTAAAATTGACGGATAAATGCTAAGAACATCGGGGTCGGACGTTAAAAATCGTAAACAGGAGTTAATTTTACGTCAGGAACTGTAAAAAACAACCTTTTTTCCAAAATTAAAATAATCTTAAAAAAACGTAGATATAAGAAAAACTCTTTGACCTACGGACTTCCGGTTTGCAAGAGCAATTGTTGGGGTTTGTTAGCTTGCTACAAAAGCAACCGAGTTTCCCTCCGCCAACTAAAAGTATGTTTGTTTCACATTTTTGTGTAATAAAAATACACCTAAGAGTAGAAAGACGTTTGAAAAACGCAAAACTAAACGAGGATCATAAACACCCGGGGCTAGTTCCAAAGAAACATCCATTTACCAATTTGATAATTTACGCAAAGCACCTTAGAATTTGTCGTAGAGGATTTGAACTAACCCAATCGTCTGTGCGCAAAACATATTGACCAATATGCGCACGTTTAGTAGTACACAGCTGCAAAAACGTATCATCTGCTTCCGAAATAATGCTATAACTTCCAGCCTTTTGACGGGTAATTTTCCTCCTAAGAGAGTTATTCCAAACAGTTTTTTTTCTCAAACCAAAATTGATTACTGCGGTCCGATTCAAATAAAAGAAGGAACAAAAAAGCAAAATCAAATCAAAAAAACTTAAATTTGTGTTAGTGTGTGCTTAAATTTTTATTAAAATTTTAAAAATGTTGCAGCTTTGGTGTAATAAATGTATTTTTATAAAAAAAATATTTCAAATAATAAATTATTTTAGGTTTCACATTTTTAGGCTCTATAGTAAACTAACTTAAGATCAATGCCCCACCCCTTGGATTAAGAAAAAAACAAACGTTACTTTTTCAGTTCCTCTATAGTGAAGTCTGACCCAAAGTAAGCGGTGGCAGACACAAAATGCGACCAAATGTGAGAGCACGTCGTAAGTATGGTAGCAAATGACCTCAAACAGAGACAACGATAGCGTAGATTGCACAGTCTTAATCAGATAAACTAGCAGTAACTCAACAACACGCAAGGCTAGCGTGGTAAGTTAAAAACCCTTTCCAAGTTTTTAAAAAAATTTAAAAGCAATTGAAGAAATAAAAACAAAACTACCCTAAGTGGGCAAAATACAATCCCACACTCATAGGTCAGGCTGCCTTTAAAGATTCTAGAAAAAACAAATAACCGTCTAAACCAAGTCAAACACATGATTGCCACACAACCAAATTATTGATCAGTACATGAGGACCATAATAAACAAAAAAACGACTACTGGAATTTTAAAAAAAAGTTAAAACTGTTAAAATAAAATTGCGTAGACTTATTGGAAATAAAACCAGAAGAAAAATATACTATAATAGATTCGAGACATTTTGGCTAAATCGTAATATTAGTCACCAAAAAAACAAACCCCAAAAAACAAACATACAAGCCATATCAACGCAAGTAATCTATATTATTATAGATAATTCCAAACGTTACAATCTACAAACTATACAAACCTAACAAGCACTACTAAAAACACAAAAATAGAAAAAAAAATACGATGACAACACCGCCGCAAAAAAAACAAAAAAAAAACGCAACTTTCAATTTTTTTAGAGAATCAATGCCAAACAAAGACTAGTAACTGCAGAAAAACATTAACAGCTTTAGCATAAAAGTCCAAAATAACAAAAGAGAGAAGCTTATAAACCACCTACAAAACAATTATTTTGTATAAATACATTCCTCTAAAAACCTGAACAAATAAAGTGGACGTAGATAAGACCAAACGGTTTAGTCAAAAACAAAATAGTCTACGTGATAGCAATCAAAACTACATTGTCTCAAATATATCAATCTTAAACCAATATAACCCAAAAAATTACCACAAACTTATAAGAACAAACATAACTATAAACACTAGATCGGAAAGACGGAAATTGATACAGCAACAAGATCGGAATAAATTGCAAAAAAATACGCAATAAAGATGTGACAAAAAATTTAGACAAAACTATACTCATTTGTACAATTAAAATTACGGAATAATCATGCTAAAACAATAACCAATGTCAATTCAGAAAACATGCCAATATTTTAATACCAAAGATCAGAAAAGCCTTAAATCACCTAAAAAACAGAAGAGCACTAAGAAAAAATCTAATAACCTCCAAAATGCTAAAATTCAGGGGTCAACATCTAGTAGAATCCGTAAAAATCCTCATAAACAAATGTCTGCAAAAAAACAAAGTTTGTAAAAGAAATAAAACACAAGCAATATACAAAACTACCGTCGTAGCCCCTTAGCACACATGTATAAACTCTATTACAAATAAACTAGATTTTTACCAACTTAACAAACAAACTGGCTTTACAAAAGGCTAAGAAGTAGTAAACCATCTACAAATGATTTGGAGTCTAATAGAAGAAAGTATGAAATACAACATCCTGCTACACATAGCAGAAGACGTTCAATTTCATAGGACTAGATGCAATTTTTAATGGCATAGACAATGCAAGAATCAACTTGAGATATACCAACCTCCTAAGGTATATATACAAAAACGCCACACTACAAGTAAAGATAGATAATGACATAATCACCAACAAAATACCAATCCACCAAGGTGTTTGACAGAACGACACTATATCACCCAAGATGTTTACGCTAGCATTAATATATTCAATAACTATTCGAAAAACTGGAGTGCAATTCTGATTGCTGTGATTGTATTTTCATTAAAATCACGTAATGTCAATGAAATAAGACAAAATGCTACTTATTTTATTGAAATAACGTAATTTCTATAACAAAATTCACCATATACCAATTCAACAAGATCTCTACTAAGCAAAGCATCAAAAAAAGTAGGCCTGAATATAAACCTATCAAAAACTAATATCATAAGCAACGTGGACGTGGCAGTGAGCATCAATGACTAAAGTTAAAAAATGTTGATAAATATTCATATCTTGGCCACACTAAAACATGGCAAAAAAAAATCAAACCACCAAAATGAACCAACATATTCAAATAAACTGGACTATATTTGACAAACTCGGGTTTATTCTAAAAAATCCAACCAATGGCCTCGAAATAATTACTTCTACGGTACATAGCAAAAAAATAATCAAGATTGACGCAGCAACCAATGGAACGTACAATACTTGACATAAGTTTAAAAAATCATTTAAGAAACACAAATATCCGCAAAAAAACCGGCGTCAAATAGAAGTGGATAGAGCATGTCTGCCGGCAAGACTCAAGAAGATAGACAAACCGCGTAGTAGAATAGCGTCTAAGAAAACTCAAGAGAAGTGTAGGACAATCAATGAAAAAACCAAAACCAAAAAATTTAAAGCAGGCTTACGTCCAGAAGTAAACGATATCTGATAAAAAAAGTGGATTATTTAATAATCAAATGTCTTTTGCAAACAAAATAATATTAGCTTGATTTATATTATAAGAAAAGTTTTATATAGACTAGAAACAACAAGACCCTAATACAGTGCAACCATATTTAAAATCTTCTTGTTCCGATCATTGTATAGGTATGTGACCCAAATACTACAAAATATTTATATATATATATATATAGAAAATAGATAACTAACACTGCAAATTACAGTTATTACTTCTCAGGTAGTGTAAAGATTAGCATACTCAATTGCTATTCCAGGAGTTTCAAATTCGAGTATAGGGTACCCAAATTTGTGGTGAAAGGTCAGTTTTTCTGGTTAAAAAAATGCATTGTAATGAGTACGCCTTCTTTCAAATAAAAAGAAAAAACATTAGTAGATCCCGAGCACTGCCTCAATGTTAAAGAACCCAATAATTAAAGTTGAAATTCCTAAATTTGCGGTAACATTCACAAATGTAGTAGTCTTAACTTTTGGCGTTAGTGATTAGCCTTAGCAGCAAAAAGAGACCAACGTTAATAAAATAAATTAGCTAACTAAATTACAGTTATGACGCAGTTAATGTGGATAACATAAGATATGCTACAAAAATGAGTTTTGTAAACGTTTCTGTAGGCAGTAAAAAATTTCTAACTATTTAATTACGACAAAAAATAAATGTGTTTTTGTAAATAACCTAAATATTCTACTAATTCCATTACATAACAAAACTTTTAAAAATAAATTTAGATAAATGCTACATAAATTACTCCATAAAATGTTGAATTTATCATTTTCTTCTTTAGCATAAAAAATTCTAATGCTTGTAATGAAAAGAAACTTCCAGTTTTTTGTTAAAAACTGTTAGTTGGTTGGGGTAGGTTTCAGTTCAAACTTCTTGCTGGAAAACAATCTGGAGTGATACCCACCCACCCAAGTGTATAATCTCATCTTCCTTCCCTCACCAAAAAACTTGTAACTTGATAAGGAATCCTCGGGCGGGCTGGTGGGCATTTGAGTTTAAACTACTTGATGGTAATAATAATTTGAAGTATACGACTTACTCGCCTAAGTGATGGTCATCAAAAGACTAGATATCACCTCCTCCTTCTCTGACTAGAAGACTTTTAATCCTTAAAAAAAACTTCCATTTTTTTTATAAAAACATACGTGTGGGTGGCTGAACATTCCTTTAAAGTACTTGCGGGTAATTATAATCTAGAGTGACCTACCCACCCGCCCAAATGATGGCCATTAAGAAATTAGAGGTCACCTCTTCTTTGTCTGACTAAAAGACTTCTAACACTTGCAGAGAAGAAAAACCTCTAATTTTTACTCGTTGGTAATCATAATCTAGAGTGACTCACCTAGCCGCACAATTGCTGGTCATCAAAAGATTGGATATCACCTCTTCCTTCTTGTACAAAAAACATTTAACGCTTGCAAAGAGACAAAACTTACTATTTTTTATTAACAAACTTTTGAGTGGGTGGCTGGGCACTCCAGTTTAAACTACTCAACAATAATCATAATAATCATGATTTGAAATGACCCAACCACCCACCAAAATAAAGGTCTATAAGAAATTAGAAATTACCTACTGCACCTTCGAATGACAAAAAAACATCTAGAACTGGTAAAAAGAAAAAAAATCCAGTTTTTATTAACAAACTCTTAAACGGGTAAGTAGGCATTTTTGTTCAAACTACTTGTGGTAATCATAATCTATAGTAACTCACCCACCTATCCAAGTATTGGTCATCAAAATATTGGACAAGATACTCTTAACGCTTGCAAACTAATTAATTAATTAATTTTTGATAACAAACTCTTAGGCGGGTAGATGAGCAATCCAGTTTGTTATTTAATGGCATTTATGATCTGGAGTAACATGTCAATTTGTCAAAGTGTTGGTCAATAAGAGATTAATCATTAGTAACATAGAAATTTCTAACGCTTGCACGGATTAAAATTTTCCTATATCTTGTTAAAAAATTCTTGGATGTGTGCATGGGCACTTAAACTACTCAAAATAATCATGATTTAAAAACCAAAAATATCATTAAAAAAATAAGTAACAAAAAAATTATAATAAATATGCTGAGAATTTGGTTGTATTGTAAAATGCTAAGTTCCTTGCACCGTTCTTACTTTTAATGTTTACTTGATAAAACCATCCTTATATTTTGAGCCAAGCTCAATGAGATATTGACTTAACAAATTTGTTATTGTAATTTCATATCTAAACAGAAGCTTTGTGTTGGAACGTCACATGTGTTTGTCATCTGATATTTTATAGTTTGTTTTTAAATAATAAATAAATCTATAAAGTTTTTTTTTACTGAAATGAAATAATTCGTTAGAATAAAAGTAACACGTTTGTGATTCATGGCCCATGTAAACTATGCGTATCAGCATTGAAAAGAAATTAAAATTTGGCAATCACACAAAGTAAAAAGAAACATTTATTTCTCACATTTAGCAGGCATTGATGTTATAAAACTTTTGTGAACTCAAGCATTAGCTTGTAATGGTGATTACGTATATTAATCATAAAAACAATTATTTCAGATATATTTAAGACAAAAAATTATAAAAATTGTAGTTTTTGTCTACCAAAGATATAAAAAGGCTATTATTACTCTAATAAACGGATAGAAAGTATAATTTTACGACCCTGGAGAGATAATGTGAGGTGGCTATTAACACCATGTCGTAAATATAAACGCCTAATAGTAGTTTAATAAAATTTCATAATTGTAAATTAATTGTTTCAATTTCAAACAAAACAACAATACAAAAAGATAGATAATATCATAATATGCAGAAGCGGATAAAAAAGATTTGCAGCTTTAGGCCTACGATCGCAAACTGCACCCTCGGCTTTAAAACTTGAATTGCCTCTCTTCTACATAAATGTTTTATTCAATGATATAATAGCATAAAAGTGTATTTCTAAGCAAAGTACCTTTTTAGTGTAACAAACAATACGTATTTAAATAAAAGATTAATACGTTTGTTATTATTTCCGATTATTTCTTGCAAGCTTGATGAATTAATTTACATTCAATAAATAAATTAAATATTTCATTTTATAAAAAAGCTTTTAGTACATTTAGTAAATAGTTTTCGTTCTACAATATTGTTATTTAATCGATTTAGAATTTAAATTGAAGCTTGATTTATTTGGCACTTTAACTAATTAAAGCGCCAAACCGATTCTCACAACGTTTGAACAACGGATTTAATTATATTAAGCTATAAAATTTGATTAATACAACCTAACAAATTAATAAAATTTAATTTCGGCTGACTACAATTTGAGACGCTTACTAGAATACCTCAGAAATATATAAATTGTTAAGCATATCTCTAGTGAATGAAATCTCGTTTTCAGTATAAGCTTTGTTTATACAATTCCATTTCAAGGCCTTTTTAGTAAAACATATCGTAGCATATCAAGACTATGGGTGGAATAATAAACTATTATGTACTAATGAGTATTTACTGAATAATCATTTTTCAACGATACAATATCTGTTGGCATTTTTAGTTATTATTATTTTTTTATGAATGAATATATACTATTATTCTAATATTTTTTACATAAATAATCAATAATAAATAAATCCATAAACTATATTAAAATGCTTTAGAATTATACTATAATTATATAAAGCTCTCTAGTATTGATTAAAGTTTCTGAATAATAGTTTTCCTTGCTCAATTGAATTTTAATTACCTGTAAACTTAGACAATAACAATAACGAGATAAACTGTACAGTCATATAGCTATAGGGTTCAACAAAAGGATAATCACTTTCTTATCTCAACTTAACCAAAAACATACGGACTAGCTTCTCTCAAATAAATTGGAAAACTTGTAAGAAAAATCGATGACAGCAGTTGTTATTTTAGCTTATCTCTAGCTACATTTGTAATTAAAATGTCGATTGCATGTTTTTTTTATAACTTTGACATGCAATTAAAGAACTGTAATTGGCGTCAAAATATAACAATATTAATTTTCATATATTTGAAAAGTGAAGGCAAATATATTTAAAGTAATTGTTTTTAAATAAATAGAATTTTAATTTAAAAATATATTGTTTCAAGAATTTATTGCAATTATAATTAATATTAAAATTTCAATTTATTTCATTTCATTTATAACAAATTGATAAAGCTGAAATACAAGAATACAAAATTCATGTGTTTTTTAATAAAAGTTGATGTTTGCCCCTGGTATTATTAATAAAAATATGCTTTACCTATATAATAATTAACTCTGTAGTTTACACTTAATTTATTATTGCACAATAACTTTTTTAACTCCACTATATTATTACAATCGAACATGAAAATACTAATATATATTTATTATTTATTTATCTATCACTAATATAACTTTAAAAACATTAACAGCAAAATATCAGCTAACTCACTAATCAACAACTGCACTATATTTATATATTTTAGTAAATTGAGAAGAATATATTTTGATGGTTTTAAAAGGTCACGTTTTATTTTTCTTTTTTAAACGCACGCGAGTATGTTGCACGAACTAAATGTAACAACGCACTGAGTGAACAAGGCTATACAATTCGACGTTTCGGCGTAACAACTTGGTAGGGATCTCCGGAGGATTCCGGATGACCATGCAGGGGATTGGAACTTGGAACTGTCGGTATGCGCTAAGGGGAAGCTACCGTACCGCACATCGATCGGGGTAGACTGCTGCGGCCCAGCTCGCACTTCGTGATGCGGACCTCCGGAGTCCCTCCCACACGACGTTTAATAAATGGGGATAAAATTATTCTTTCTGTTGACTTTGCGTTACATTTTTTTCTTTCCAGGATGAGACATTGCTTAAATAGCTAATAAATATTTCAGGGCCATATTTAGCCACGTTCTGGTTGTCCTACAAAAGCACGTTTTCTATCCTTAAAAATATTCCCATTGTGTGCAGCAGCGTGTTGCGCAATGATATCCCGAATTTTAAGGGTAACAGTTACGCATTAACCTACTTAATAATGTACGGGGTTTTACAATAATAGTAAAATAACTCAATTGTTTATTATATTAATTAAAATTAATACTTTTGCTAATTTTACTATTTTATTACTTATATAATTTTACTATTACTATTTAGTAAAAAAATATTTTTAATCCTCATAAACTTAGCAAAAGTAAAAAATACCAACAATAATCGAAAATTGATTAAATTGACGTAAAGTTAAATTTACAATAATAACAGAAACTTATTGCTTAGTTTGTCGGTATTAATTAGGGTAAACAGTATTATGTATTAAAAGCAAAATATTATTAGGCCTTTACAAATTAAGCATACATCAACTCTGAGCGGATACAACCATATCATATTAATATGCAAAGGTTTAATCTAATTTTGCAGACTAATTCTGTTTATTAAACATGCTATTATTAAGCGCCTATCGGAATATTGGAAATACAAATAATACAAAAAAAGTTTTATAAAGGGCAAAGTATATTGTACTACGACACACAGCAATTAAACCAGTCAACCTGAAAGCTGTTATCCAGAAACTTGGTCAGTTTTTAGATGAATTACATATTATATTCTGTTTTATTAAGTTTATATTAACATTTAATCAATATCAAGCATAAAATTTACTTTTCCATAAAGAATATACGGCATTTTGTAGATACAAAGTGTTTTATTGTTAAACAGCAAAATTCAAAAAATTGCATACTTTTAGATTTAAATTATTTTTCAAATAACACTAATAAACACAAGGAATGTCTTTCTGAACAAATATATAAATTGCAATATTTTAAAATCAAAAACCAGCTCATAATACATCACGCTCGTGAACAAGATTTCAAATGATTGTTCAATAGTAGACAACAAAAGATTTTGTTTTGTTTATTTTTGTATACACTGATAATAAATTATTTTCAAATCGAGTGTTATATCAACTTAGTTGACTATTTTTTGCAATTCATTTTCGCTACTTTTACGTGCAATAATTATTTATAAATACTACTGGATGGCAAAAGTAACTATTTTTTATTTACCTTTTCCATGTGTTGTACATTACAAATTGCACAAATGACTTTTTTTGTAATTTAAAACTTTATTTGCATGAACAAAGTGTTTCCAATGGCTTAAAATTTTCAAAATATGCTGCCATTACTACATTCTGTAAAACAATTTGAGACAGAGTTTGCAAAACAAATATCTTTTGTAACCTCAAAACTTATTAAATTAGGGTTTCCAAGCAAATTGTGTTGTTCTAAAATAATATCAAACGCACAGTTTTGTTTTGATTTAAACAATGTTGCTTATCAATAGATTGGAGTTACAATGAAAATTTGTTATTGTGGTATCATTAGTGTAGAATAGTCTATTTAAAATCATATCTTTGGCATAGATTAAAAACCAAAAAAAAGCAAGTACAGATTAATAATAGACTAGATTGCCGTAAAAAAATCTTCTGGGTTTTTCCTGTCAAATATGACTGCAGCAACGCTAAACTTATAAAATATTTACCATAAAAATCAGCGTTTTAAATCAAAATGTCAAAAGTCTTAATAAGACCACAAAAATTGGAATCAACATGCAGTTTCCATTTCAGATCATTGTAGTTTATTATTTTTTGCTTGAAATTAATTTTTGCTTTTCATTAAAAACATACAAGCAAGTAGCATTTTAAAAGCATTTGAAATCTCTTTAATGTAATACTGTTGTTTTCGAGATGGAAGAACGGGAATGAAATGGCACAATACGACTACAACACAGCGCTTCTCTACTTGTCAAGGTCACCCAAGGTGATGACCTCCAGACTACAAAAAATTACCAACAATCTTGAATGCCGATTAGATAACTGGCAAGTCAAAGTAAATTCAGAGAAAAGCAAAACCGATTTCTTCACACGGCGACGAAACGCTCCTTATGAGAACGTCCGTTTCGACAACGTTCCTATACCAATTCTGCCAAGTATCTGGAAATAACCTTTGACAAGAGTAAATTCTCGACAAAGCCAAAATAGCAAAAAATCTTCTACTTCTAATGCTGCGGCAAAACAGTATTTTATGTACACGTCTACCATCAGGCCCATAATGACATACGCGTGCCCCATCTGGGAAACCGCCGTAAACACGTATCTTGACAAATTGGAGTCGTTTCAAAATTTGATGTTGCAGATGCTCCTTGGAGCTCAATGATTTGCCCAAAATCGTAAAATTTAAAGCAATCTCTGGAGTTCTCCAATGCGCAGACACATGGAAGCTTTGGCCGAAAAATACTTCAATCTCGCGCTTCATTCCAATTCTAATCTGGCCCGACTTGCCAAGCCAGACAAGGAAGCATTGCGACTTGCGACATAAGCGCCCAAATTTAAAACTTTAAATCTTTAAAAAAATTTCCTTGTAAACCACACAAAAAATCAGTCAAGCCATATTCACAAACATTTTATTTATTTATTCAATTGCCTTTCTACCTTTTGGTGTAAAGCGTACATTATCAATTTGTGTAATAATATTTGCGCCATTTCTTCCTATCCTTAGTTATCTCTTTTGTTTCTTCACAAGTGTTCCCTTTTCTTGTAGCCTCTTCTTTTATTGCGCTGTTCTATTCTTTTCTAGGTATTTCTCATTTTTGTTTTCCTGTTACTCTTGTCTCATAAATCTTTTTAGTGTTTCTTTCTTCACTCATTCTTCTGATATGTCCATACTATCTTATTTGACCTTCTGTAATTTTTTCTTGTATTGGTTTTATATTTAAATTTGTCCTGTATGTTTTGTTTCTTATTTTATCTTTTCTTGTTTTGTTTTCGATTTTCCTAAGAAATAACATTTATTCTTTCTATTTGTTTTTCTGGGATCGTCCATGTTTCGCTACTATATATTAATGTTGGTCTGATTACTTTTTTTTACAATTGTTTTTGTGGTTTTTTCTATTTATTTTTTGCTAAAGAAAGTGTTTTTTAACATGTTATATATTTTTGCTGTTTTTCCTATTTTGCTCTCTATCTCTTTGTCTAGTTTTCCGTTACTTTGTATAATTGTTCTTAAGTATCTGTATTGTTCAACCTGTTCTATTATTCTCCCTTTTATTTTTATTTCGTTTCGTTTTTCTTTTACAATGATCATGGTCTTTGTTTTTCATAGTTTATTTTTATGTTTATTTTTTTTAGTTGCTCTTCTATTATTTTCATGTTATGTTGTAGCTCTTTTTTGGTTTTAGCAATCCCTGCCATATCGTCTGCAAATAGCAGTTTTGCTATTTTTGTCATTTCCATTTTCTAATATCCTTTTTTATTTTTATCATTTTCATTTTTTTTTTGCGTGTTTTATTGCCTTGTCTAAGACAATTATAAAGAGCAATGCGCTTAACACACACCCTTGCTTTACCCCTTTCTTCGTATGGAATTCTTTTGATTCCACGTTATTCATTCTGACTATGTTTCTATTATCTGTGTACATGTTTTTAATTACGTTTATTATTTTCTTTTCAGTTCTTCTCTGTTAATCCTGTCAAATGCCTTTTCAAGGTCAACAAAGCATACGTGCATTACTCTATTTTTTTAATCATCTTCTCACTCAGCTGTCTTATTATAAATATTAGATCCCATGTGCTTCTTCCTCTTCTAAATCCACATTGGCTGTTTTCTATTGTCGGTTCTAGTTTGTCTCTCATTCTTTTTTCAGTAATTCTTGTGAATATTTTGCTTGGTATGCTCGTTAGTGTAATTCCTCTATAGTTTTCACATTTCTTTTTATCTTCTTTTTTATCTATGAGTAGAATTATTATATTATTCTATTCTTTTGGCGTTTTCCCATTCCTGATTATGTCTTTTATTAATTCCGTTATTTGTGCAATTTTCTCATCCCCATGTATTTGATCATTTCTGGCGTTATTTCATCTGTTTCCGGTGTCTTCCTGTTCTTTAATTTTTTTAATTGCTTCTATTACTTTGTTTGTTTTAATTTCTTCTATTTCTTCCGTTCTTCTGTTCTGTAGCAATTCTTCATCATCTCTTGTTTTGTTTTTTGTGCTTCTTGTTCTGTTAGTTTTTGAAAGTATGTTCTCCTTGTGTTTGTTTTTTTTTTTTAATTTAAATGTTTTAACGTTCCGTAGAATAGTTTTTGAATCCGGTTGAAATTTTCATTCATTTCCAAATTTTGTCCATGATTTTATCTTTGCTTTTAATATTATTCTCTTAGTTTCATTTTTATTTTCTTTGTATTTTTCGTAGTCTTCTATTTTTTTAGTTTGCAAGTACATTTTTTTTATTGTCTTTTATTTTATTTTTTACTTCCTCTGTCCACCAACTGGTTTTTATTATATCTTAGTTTACTCTCAGCTCTTGCAGTTTCTAGAATGATTTGTTTGAAAGTTTCCTATTTTTCTTCTATGCACGTTTTTAATTTTTTTTTCTCTAAATTTTTTTTGTAGAATCTCTTGGTGTGCTTTTTGTATTTGTTCTTCTTTTAATTTGTATGTTTTTAGTTTTATCTTAACTTGTTTCCTTTTTTTGTCTGGTTTAACTATTGCTATCTATTTTATGTTCATCCATAGTAAATGGTAGTCGCTTCCTAATTCCGCCTGTCTTGATACTCTTACATTCTATATACATCTTCTTCCAGTTGTTTCTGTTAACTAGGTAGTAGTCAATATTTGATTTCTCGTTTCTGGTTGATTGTGTTCTTGTTTATTTATAGTTTTCTCTGTGTATAAATTTGGTGTATGTTAGTACTAGTTTGTTTTTGATACATAGTTGGATCATTTTTTTTTAGTATCATTATGTTTTCTATTTCCTTGACTATTTCTTGTTGTAGTTTTTTATAGAAACTGTCTTCTCTTCTTTCCTTGCGTCTTCATTTGGTTTGTAAACTACTATCATGGTCCATGTTTCATTTTCTAATAGCTTTATTTCTACTGTCATAATTCTTTAATTTATGTTTTTTTTATGGCGTCTTTTATCCTCTCCGGAACAATTGTCATTTCTACTTTCTTTCCTTTTCCTCCGCTCCAGTCCACATTATCCAGTATCTATGTATTCTTACTTTTCATTGTTCTTTTTTTTTTGTTTTCGTTATTCCTAGCATTTCTATTTTTTGGTTTATCATTTCTTTTACCAGTTCTGCTTCTTTTTCCATGTGTCCTATTCTTTCTTCTATATATTTTTTTTATTTCTCCTTCTTTTTTTTAATCTGTATTTTTACATATTTACATTAATAGTGTACATCTTTACTATGTATGTTCTTTTTACTTTTACTTTTATGTGTGTTATTGTGTACCTTTTTCATTTATTTTAGATGATTTCTTATTAGTTTTTTGGAGTTTCTACTTCTTCTAGACCCTTTATCTTTTTATACCATAATCTGACACCAAAACTGTAGTGTTTTGATGTCAGACCATAGAAACTAACTAAACCTAATATCACAAACTGCACTAAAATTGTAAAGAACTACGGTGATGTGCGTTTTATTATTCGGCATCCAATGAGATGTCTCCAATGATTTAGATACACCGCAGTCAAATGCAACACGTGGTAAATGTAGTAAACGTTGTAAAACTAAACATAATTCGGAAACGCGTAATACCCTACTTTTTGGGTAAATTATGAAGTCAAACGTCTTGTATATTCACAAAAGTGCCCAAAAATAATTTAAAAAAAATTAAGATCAAAGTAACAAATAAAACATTTTTACTTTGATGCAGTACAACAAACTACTGTTAACTAAACCACTCAAAACAACAGTTTTTTTCTGTATTGATCCAATTAAACTGACCAAAAATAGTGTTGCAAAGCAACCACTCGACTTTGGTCAAAACCTTAACAAACAAAAATTCAATCCAAGTCAAAGCTTTTAAAACGGCAGCCCAAACTAAGCTACAAATGCTCAAATATTAAAAAATCCTAGAAGTTGATAGATGTAAATGTTACAGAAACTATAGAAAGTAGAATTCTGTCCCTTCCCAACAAACACATGGCCAATAACATCGTTGATATACCTGGACATCTCCCCAACACCGTCCAGGACACATCACCAAAAACCAGATCGACTAAGATTCTAATCAACAAAAGATTCAGCAAATACATCCAGTGCATATCAGATAACAACCCAATCATAGCATCAAAGCGTCTTTGTTTAGAAATACAAACATTCCTATACTTAAATGGATGATCGATATCTTCAAATTAACAGAAGACCCAATAGCAAAAGCTTCGTACTCTAACCACATAAACACATCACAAAAAGAACAATACGTAAAAAGTAAAAGACCTACAACAGGAAGTAGACTTATTTAATTTACACAAAAAAATAAAAATAGTAACGTACGCACAATAAAGAGAACTACATCACAAATGACCAAAACAACAAGAATGTATGTGTTTCTTAAAAAGTAGAATGTGCAAAGTGCAGACCTTAGACCAATTTTGTTTATAAGCGACGTCTTAAAATATTTTTGAGTATTCCACATACCAGACCATTCAAAAGAGTAAAAACCCAGTTTGGATTTAATATTGAAACCAGCATACACATAATGCAACATTCTGCCTAAACAATTTAGTACAAAACTGCTATGACCAACAACATTAACAACGTACATCTTATCAAATACTGGCTATAAAGATGTAAAAATTATCAAGAATTTATACTAGTAACAGGCGGCCAATGTCAAGATTAATAACCAAACTACAACAGAAAATGAGGTACAGTAAAAGTGCATTTTGTTGCTAATGATATTTAACTTCTACGTCAATCAAATATTTTTAAAAGCCTTTAATGATGTTGAAGTTGGTATAAAGATGAATAAAACCACAATCAACAATATTAGATATGCAAAGGACACTGTTATAGCAAACAATCAACAAAACCTACAGCTGTTAATAAACAATATAAACAAATAAGGAACATAACCTAGACTAAAAATAAACAAAACTAAATCAAAATTCTAAAATTCACAAATTATAAGTCGTTATAACTAGACAAGAACTTCAATAGCTGTAAGAAGAAAGACATTTGAAAAAACTGAAAACACAAGTTATTTAAGCACACTAGTAAATGACAGATAGGATCCTCAACAAAAGATCAAGACTAAGAACAAACCAACCAAACATTCAACTAGTTACACCCCTTAGTATGTGAACAGAATCTAAACTTCGAAATCCGCAACAAAATGGTTAAGTAGTACGTCTGGGTCTATTCTGGCTCTAGTTCTATTGTATAAAACCAAAACATAAACAATAAAAGTAGGTAGACGTCATCCAACCATCTCTTCTGCGGCCGTTCAATGCTCCTCTTATGCGTTCTTGGCCTCCATTGCATTAATAGTTTTGCCCATCTGGTAATCTGCTGCCTAGCGACGTGACCTGCCTATCTCCATTTTGCTGCAGCTACGTTTTGGATCACGTTGCGTACTTTTGTGTTTTGCCTTATTTCCACATTTTGTATCTTTTCTCTTAGGCTTACTCCTAACATTGCGCGTTCTATCGTTTGCTGTATAACTCGTAATTTATTGACACTTTTGATAATCTGTGCCATAGTCTCTAGATCATATGACATTACGGGAAGGATACACATGTCATAAACTTTTTTTTTTATTTATAGCAACCTCGGAATTTATCAGAACAGAATTTAGCTTTCCAAATGCCGCCCATGTCATGCATACTCATTTTGTAACTTTGGTGTTTTGGTTTTGCTTTACCAAGTTTAATTTGGTGGAATAAATACACATACTTTTTTACTTTTCTATTGACTTCTCCTTTGAGAGATAGAGTGTTTGTCTCATCCGGGCTCATAAACTTAGTTCATTTTTAGGCCAACTTCCGATGACGCTGCTTTTAATTCTTCTAGTATTTGTTTTAGTTTGTCCAGGTTATTGCTAGATATGACTATGTCGTCCGCAAACCTTAAATGTTTGCCATCTATGTTGATTTCTTTATTCTCCCAACATGAATAAAAAAACATGAACATATGTTCCATGGTCAAGGTGAAGAGTTTTGAAGAGATAATGTCGCATTGCCGGACGCCTCATTTTATTAGGTATTTTGTCTGTGATCATGCCTTCTTCTATCTTTACCTAAAAGGCGGCGTTTGTAGTGGATCGTTGTATTCAGTACATTTTTCGATTAGTGTGCATACTGTTTGGAGCTCTTCCGGTTGATATGCATCTAACTTTGTTTTGAGCCTGTTTGTTACTATTTTTGTGAAGAGCTTAGTTGTTTATTTGCTTTTTGTCTCTTTTTTTGTGGAGGATGATAACTTTTGCATTGTGCTATAGCTTTCAAAGTGGCATTGCTCCCGTCTTATAATTTTCATGGTAACTCCGGATTTGAGCTGTTTTAGAGCATATTTAATTTCTGAGATGGATATTTCGGGTATGTATTCCGATCATACTTTTCTTATATTTGTGGTTTGTTCCTTAGCAGGATTTAGTTCAGGTGCGGAGTAGAGTTCTTCGTAGTATTCTTGACTTAATTTTGGATTTGTTTTGATGCGTGTTTCCATCTTCGTCAATCATCTGGTGTATTCTCAGTTTTCCATTTATTTGTGCTGTCTTTAAAATTTTCATGTTTTTGTTGTTTTCAATTACTTGCTTTATTCTTTCAGTGTTGTAGCTTCTTTCGTCTTGTCTTGTCTTTTTTGTAATTTGCCAATATAATTCGGCGTATTCTGGTGTAGCTCTCTGTAGCTTAAAAAAAGCAGGGGTAAACAGATCCAATTCATCCACATATAACAGTGTACGATTAGCTATTTGGCTATATATTAAGAAAGATAAGATACCAAATAAATTTTATTGTGTGCACCCTCAGAAAGTGGTCTTTATGCAAAAAAATGTAAAATACGCCAAACTTCAGCACTTAAGATTCAAAAAACGTAATTTTTAAAGCTTACATCTAAATAAAAAAAATTATAGTCATAAGTTTCAAAACCTATTGATTTATAACTACAAGCTAAGTCTTAGACTCAAAATATTAATTATGATATGTCGCAAGTATCAATTCAGATTTCCCGACAGAAAACAACCTTCTCGTTGCGTATTTTCGGTCGCATTTTAAAATGAATTTAGAATTGAAAATAGACGTAGTGGAGGTTCACATCAACTGCACACTGTGGCAGAAGAAGAACAAATAGTTGACGCAGTTCTTGATAAACCAGGGGTCAGCGTTAGGCAACTTTCCGCCCGTTTTCAACTATCTAAAAAGTTTGTAAAACTTTAAATAGGGAAATTTTGCACTCAAATCATTATCAAAAAATACAACACCTACAACCAAGCAACGCAACACAGCAACTTGCATTTTCTCAATAGCCTTGAACAACATCAACAAAATCCTGGTTTCTTGAGTTCAATACTGTGGAGCAATGATTATATGTTCACGAGAGATAGCATTAACAATATACACAATGACCATATCTGCTTACCAACACAGGTTTTCAGTTAACACATGGTATTGGGCAACTACTGCTAATTCAAATCTTACTACCTTGTTTAAATGCTGTTTATACGCAGAATTTCTCAAAAATCAAATGGAAAATTTGCTGAATAACATTTCCTTTTTGCCTTACGTAACAGGATGTAGTACCAGCAGGATGGAGCACCGCCGCATAATGGACGATATGTACTTCGGTGGCTCAACGATCATTTTAATAATATGTGGATTTTTAGAAAAGGTCCCGTAAACTGGACTGCAAGATCTCATAATCTAATTCTATTGGACTTTTATGTGGAGGTACACATAAAACAATTGTTTTATGCGGAGCCAATAAACAACATAGAGCAGCTACAACAGATTTTGAAGCAGTTTATCATTCTCTTTTTGTACGTTGTCAAGCTTGTATCAACGTTCATGGTGGCCATTTAAAGAAATAATATTGTTTTGTTTGTTGTTATCATTGTTATAAATGTTTTTTTACTTAAATTTTGCTAAATGAAAAGTTTTTTAATTAATGTGTATTTTTTGATTATCTCAAAAACGATGCAATAGACAAAATTGTTATGTAAGTATCATTTTTCACCTCCAGTTAGGAAACACCCTGTATATCCACACATATGTAATATAATACAAATTAAAATTTGTTAAAAAACATAGAACTAATTAAGTTTTACCTAAATAGAATATCAAATTACCAATTGATAATAAATATAATTTTGAGAATGCTCGTCTAGCCAATTTTTTTGAAAAACCTTCTATAATCACAAAATCCTTTCTTACTAGTAAAACGAGAATAAATGCAATCTTGAAAATGAAGCTTTATTATTATTTTAATTAAAAAAATATGTCTAAAGCAAGTATAACCCTTGCCCGCTTTATTACATATTTAAATTAAACACAGAAAATATACTTGGAATAAATAACGAAAATGGTTTGCACAGATGGCGAAGGAGCCGGTCTACACATGATTGTAATAAAAAATAAATGCTTTGTTTTATTTTATTGAAAAGTTCTAAACAAGTT
Source organism: Tachinus rufipes (assembly GCA_963932245.1). NCBI lineage: Eukaryota > Metazoa > Arthropoda > Insecta > Coleoptera > Staphylinidae > Tachinus > Tachinus rufipes. The sequence continues at coordinate 27,425,742 of OZ010742.1, read as the reverse complement.
CTCCACTTTTACTGTTGATATTTTTTGCATAAGTAACAAAAAATATAACAAATATACAGTTGTAGTTTCAACCAAATTAATTTAGTAAAACTATATAACATATTGTCACCTCAATATTACAAAGTTCTAGTTATATTTTTGTTGAATTGCCAGTTAACTTGTGCATTGGCAGAGCAATTTCAACTTCTTATTGTTGTTGTTCATAAATTTCAACAGGATTTGAAGATAACAAATGATTAGATATTGTATAAACAACTTTGCAATACAGATACAACTTAAAAAATAAAAAAACTTAATTAGTTTATAAAGTTGTCACAAAAACATTTTTAAGAATTATGCTTGTGTTACTACCTCACAGCTGCATTTTAATATGTACTTGTAAATTAATTACATAATATACCAAACTTGTTAATTAAAATTATTAATATATCACTCAAACGTTTGACCATTGACTATTAAATAAATTATTTTAAATTAAATAAATGCTTAAATAGTTTATGTTTAGCATACAAAAAAACTAGATACAACACATAATCGTGGATTAGCTATTTTAAACTTCGCTGTCGGTCTACAATCGCAAATATTTATTATTTATATTTAGTTTTAATATGTTACCAAATTGCAACAAAAGTTTCCTCAATATTATGCTTTATACAACTAACTTTATTTTTTGTTTATATTTGAATCATCTTACCCATTTCTAATTCCAAACCTTTTTTTTACAACTCACTTTCATTGTAGGGTAAGATAAAATGAAGTGTCGTCAACGAATGTTTATTGTTTCAATTGCGCAAAGCCCCTATTTCTGACATAATTAATGGATACGTTGAAGGAGTTTAATATTTTAATTTATATCGTTTGCTAAATAAGAAAATAAATTTAACAAACTGTAAGAACAATAGCATTTTTGTATAATAGTAGCAATATTTCTACGTCTGCTGCGTACTGTTAAATTAATGTATTTTAAAATTAAGACTTTTAAATTTATTGAGATGTCTGTAATATTGCAAAACATATAAACTTTAATTGAATAACATAAACTTAGCAGTAAGGTAGTAATTTTAATTAAATATACACTTAGTTTGCTGTTTAATTATTTAATTATTTCATGTTTCAGCTTTATAAAATAATTTTCTAGCTCTACAAGTATATTACGCGTTACAATGGTAAGTTATGTTGGTAAGAAAAAATGTTCTATATTTTTTAAAAATCTTATTTTATTATTAGAAAAATAAATAAGTATTTTATCTATAGTATAATAACTAAAGGTTTCAACGTACATGTATTTATCATTTTCAAGTTATTGGTGATTAATTGTATTTTTAATTAAATACACACATATTTTGTTCTACTAAATATAAAACGTAAAAACAAAAGAAACTGCAATACTGAAATAGTGCATAGTTTATTTATAATTTTTTTAGAAACCAGAATTATTTTAAAATAGTTTATTATAGAAACTGTGATTATTATTAAATTAAATAAACTTACACATTGTTGTAATCTGCACTTACCTGAAAAAGGATAAAAAAATTAATATTATAAATAAATCTAAAAATAATTAATTCAATTATATAAATATATCATAAGATAAATGTAAATAAAAATTCTTTTAAAAATGAAATATTCCTGATATAGTACATGTTAGTTCGGACAATCTTCCCCACATCGACATCTCCAATTTTGCTCAAATTTTGTACAAATGTTTTTTCTTCTTTATATGGCATCTCTTTTCAGGAGGTTTGCAATCATCATCGCTATCTTCACCCTGAAGCGTTAGCTCAAAATAACTCTTGGGATGTGTTATCATACGATTCTCTCAGATTACGCAGCCATGAGTATCTGCGTCTACCGATGTTCCGTTTGCCTATTACTTTTCCTTGCATTATTACACATGTTTAGGGTACCAAAATATAACAATTTTTAAAATTTTTGATCTCTAGGTACAATAAATGTAAATGGCAGCCATTTTAATTTTTTAGAAATATTTTGTATCCTTTCAGTTTTTGTGCTGTAAATAAGCAAAAAATAGTCAAACTTCATATTTAAAAAAATGTATCTTATAAGAATTTTTCCGTAAAACATAATCCCGCCCTTGGTTTTCCAAAATTTTCCGAAAAAAAATGGAAAAATACTATTTTATAAAAAGCTCAATATCTTCGATTCCCCTGAAAGACTTCCTAAAAAGAATTACCTTTTGCAGATAGAGTCGGGGTTGGGCATTTACTGGATGTAATTTTCCATAAGTAATTGCAGAATTTGTACGTTAAATTTAAATTTAAAAAATGTTTATTTTATAGTTAAAATGAAACTTATTGAAAAACGCTAGAAAACCCGGCCACTCTTAAAGAATAACTTCAAAAAGCAATTCAAGACAGAAAAAGTAAAAAAAAAACCTTTTTTAGACAAACTTAATGCTTTATATGCTTGCTTCAACTGTACAATAAAACCTACAATATAAGATACGTCCATAAAAACTGGTTAAAAAAATAAACGTTAAAAAACGTAGAAAATATCGTCTAATAATACCTCATGAGCCATGCGTTAAAAATATTCTAACGTCTCATACTCACGCAAATATAGAAAAAGGTAGACCAAGACAATGGAGACGTCCAGCTTAGTTTTATGAGTAGATTTGGTACACTAACACTGTTTTCCATGCAAGTTTTAACTCAAAAATCTTTAGATAAACGCCACACAGTTTATACTTGTTTTTATAAATTATGAAAAGATATTTGATAATGTTTCAAAGGTAGTAACGCAATGCCCCTTATTAAGAAAAACTGTTTGTGTGTGTAGAAAAGCTGTAATACAGTTAAATCCTACACGAACATGCAACGTCATTTTTGGAGCGTTTCATTTGAATCAGATGATCAAAACAAATTTATCATTTAAAATTAATAAATGATGTATTTTATGTAAATTGCCTTTTCATCCAGTAAGAGACACATACACTCGTGTTTTAGGGTGTGCACCCATCATCAGTGTGCTTAACATCTCACTGGTCAAAGAGACAATTTAAATTGAGTGAGATGTTAGGCACACAGATGATGGGTGCATACCCTGAAACACGAGTGTATGTGTCTCTTACTGGATGAAAAAAGCAATTTACATAAAATACATTATTTATTAAATTTAAACATTTGATAATGTTAAACATGGAAAACTAGTTGAAATAAAAAAACTAACATCAACGATTTGTTGATTTGACTGCACAACGTTATATTAAGTTTTGAAAAATTACGTAGTAACATTTGCTCTATTTATCGGCGATGGCTTTATTCTAATACAGGAAAACGCAAGACCGCATTCTGCAAGGTGCGTCACAGAATAGTTGGTTGCAGTTGAAAAAAGAAAACTCAACTAACCTGCATGTACCCCAGATGCAAATACTATAGAACATGTTTGGAACATGCTGAACAGGAGTGTTAGAGGACGTGCAGTTGCATCAACCACAATAAACGAGTTTAGTGTGGCACTTCAAGAAGAATGGCAAAATATTGCACAAAATGATAATTGTAAGTTCATTGGCATTGGCCGCCGTATGCAGGCAATACAAATTACTAAAATCTTATTGAACTGAAATTTTCATTATTAATTTTTGTTAAGTTTATTTTGCAAAATTACATTTTCTTTCGTGTATACACATTATTGTTTTTGGTTATTAATGTTCATTAAATAAACTATATTTGTTTTTTTTTCTACATCCCGATGGTCTCTTTGATTGTAAACACTAAAAGTTAAAAAATAAAACTACCCGGGATTTTTGCAAAAAATTATATAATGACCCGGTTTTTTGCATCTGAGTGTAGATACCAAAACAAAAATTTAACTTGTATGTTGCCATTTAAAAAAATAAAGTTAGTTGTCATAGCAACTATACTAAAAATAAAAACATAGATATATGTACCCGAGTTATTGATATTACTGATAATACTCAAAAAACCATTTAAAATGGTTTTTGAATTATATAAATCGGTTAAAAAATAGCGGTGTTATTCAGCCGTACGTTTTTATCTAACACCCTGTATATGAATTACATAATTGTCTACAAAACGTAATGTTCTTTGTTACTAAATAATATTTCCAAACTTACTTACATTTTATTTTTCAGCAGAAATTAATATTTTCTTAAACTAAAACATTTAATTTAATAATTTAAACAGAATACGTAATATGTTTATATAGTACAAGAGATCGACAAAAAAATTAACCTATTCAATACGCCGCAATAGAAAAATAACAATGTCACAAAGCTATTCATCACGCTGAACCAACCAACAAAAATCCGCTGATACCGCAAACAATATGTAGGTACAAACAAATAAAGTAATAAATAAAAATAAAATAACTCTACATAATAGAACTCCATCAAATAAGATAAAAACATGTTTTGCATGTACATCACAAATAAATACGAATATAAAGAGTGTTGTTAGACAAAAAACGTACTGCTAAATAACTCCGTCATTTATTAACCTATTTAAATGATTCATAAACCTTAAACTGGCTTTTGTAAAAAAGTTTTTACCAATTTTTATTTAAAATGCCTTCTTTGTAAAATTGGAGCAAACTCTGTACTAGATGCAATAAGTATTGATCTGTAGATATTTATCTTTAAATAATGCATCTGTCATTTAAAAAGCGCGGTTTGGGTTTAATAGTAATAGGAAGAGAAGTTTTAACAACAGAACAACAAAAGTAATAAGTAAATAATCAGAATTCCCTAAAACAGCCTCAACAGTAGTTGTTAAACTTATCTTGGTTCACTAAGAAATCCATCACAAAAAAAACTATTTACATTTTTTAATTTCAAACAAAAAATCTAAATTAGGAAATTTTCCGCTCGTTTACAACTATCCAATAACTTTGTCTAAAAAACTTTAAATCTGGAAATTTTTTACCCATATCATTATTAAAACATACAACACCTACAACCAGACGACGCAGCACAAAAACTTGCATTTTCTCAATGGCTTTTTGACCAACATCAACAAGATCCAATCTTCTTTAATTCAATATTGTGGCGTGATGAATTTATGTTTACGAGAGATGGCATTAACAATTTACATAATAAGCATGTCTAGTTATTAGAAAATCCGTACGCAGTTAGAGTATAAGCTTACCAACAACAAATTTCAGTTAACACATGGTGTGTGGTTTTTAATAGGCAACTACTTCCAATTCAAATTTTACCACCTCGTTTAAATTTATAAGCAGAATTAGAAAAAAAAAACAGATGAAAATTTGTGAAAAACAATGTTTCTCTTGCTTTACGTAACTGGATGTGGTACAAGCACAATGGAGCACCGCCCCATGTTACGAAATATGTAGTTTGGTGGTTCAACTATAATTTTAATGATAGTTGGATTGGTAGAAAAGGTCCAGTGAACTGGCCTGCAAGATCTCCTGATCTAAATCTATTGTGTAAGGACACATGAAACAATTGGTTTATGCGTAGCCAATAAACAACGTGGAGCAGCTACAAGGAAAAATTGCAAATGCTGCATTGCACATTCAAAACACAGCAGATTTTGAAGCAGTTTATCATTGTCTTTTAGTGCGTTGTCAAGCTTGCATTAACGCTCATGGTGGTCATTTTGAAAACTGAAAAAAATGTTGTTTTGTTTGTTGTTACCATTGATACAAATGTTTTTTTTTTTACTAAAATTTTGCTAAATAAAAAGTTTTCTAAATAATGTGTATTTTTCAATTATTTCAAAATCAAAGAGATAGACAAAGAGATATTTAGATTTTTTGTTTAAAATTAAAAAATGTACCTAAAGTATAATTTTTTGCCTCCAGTTAAAAAACACCCTTTATATATTATCTTTAAAGTAAACATATTTTGTTAAATGATTATAAATGTTACTAAATAAAAATGTACACAAACAAAAACCATGCACAAGAGTAAATTAGTTATTAAATAACTTTCATTTGTATTCATATTGTTTGTTATTTCATTCATTTGAAATGCTGGATTAAAAAACTTTTTTAATTTAAAATACATCAATCGGAATATACAACTTTTTATTTCTATTTTATTTCTACAATTTAATACAAAGTTGGGTTTAATAAAGTTATATGTTTAATAAAGTAAAATAAATTTAATTAAAATTATTTATTTTATTTTTTATAGTAATAAGCATCATTATTCACCTTGAATAATGTCCTATGTTATTGTATCATGCACAAGAAAATGTACTCTTGTAATTTACCCTACAGTAAGAAAAAATTCTGTATGTTTATTCAGGAATAAATAAACGCATATATTATGTTTTCCTCCTCTCCTACTAAAACCAACAATTTATGTTACCCTACCATTGGGCTTGCCAAATAACATTTAAATGTAAATACTGCGGTAAGTGCTATGCGAAGTTACATTCATCACAAAATCGATTGATTCGATAAGGGAGTATATAAATTCACTTCACATTAAGAATAACACGATAACTATAATAACATTTTCTACTTGTTTTTAAATCTTATGTAAATAATAAAATAATTTTTTGTGGCATATACGCATCTTATCCTTCAAGTCAAGGTTTTAAATTTGACATGTAGCTGCGTGCAATAAAAAATATTGAGGTAGAATGAAAAATATGTCGGAAAAGGTTTCCCCAATATAAGTGAAAGCTGATATATTTCCGGAAGCATAGGAAATGTGCGTGCATGGCTAGAATATTTAATAGTGTTGAAGCAAGTCATGGGAAAGTCATAGTTGAGGTTGATCTTGTATACCCTTCTAAATTGAGATCTTTTTTTGTCTTAATGAACCAACATAAAAGGACGATAAAAACCATAATAGAAAGGATTACTCGCAAGTTCGCTTGTTAAGTTAATAAGAGTACATTAAATTGCTTGATGAAGTCGATTTTTTCGTATAAAATAATTTTGGTCTAATCTATGATGATAGATTGTTTTCAAATTTAATTATATATTTTATTAAAATATTAAAGTACACAGTTTCAAATGCACTACCTACATAATAGTGAACAATGTGCTATAAATTAGAAATATTAATCAAATTCTAACTGAAAAAAAATTATTCAAAAAAATTAATACTGACATTTTCACGTCAATGCAAAAGTTACGTAATATACTTAACATAATTGTACATGCTCTAATTACATTCTGGTGATGTTAGCAGTGTGTGACTTGGCATAATCCTGCTAAAAGATGCTGTATATAAGTAATGATACAGATATTATAGTATAATATTAGTTATATAAATAAAAATCATCAAACTAGAAAAAATAAAATATCTACAAATTTGTTAATTAATTCATTAGACATTAGTATTAAAGTTGAACGTATATTTTTTCTGCTTAAAAAATGCAAAATATTCTAAAACATTATCTTATAATTATGATACATATATATTTTACTAAAATATAATGAAATGTATTATACTTTTTATGAAAAACAAAAAAGATACTAATATATTATACAGCCATAAATATTCTGTCATAAATAAGTTTCTACAAGGAGCAATATACATTTTCAGCGTGCAATAAAAAAGTTTCAAAGTCTGCTTCAGATAAAAATCGTGCAAAAGAAACTACTGCAAACTGAAACTTTATTTATAATAAATTTCATAGATAAGAAATTTTCTGTAAACTGAATCTCTAGTAATTATTCTTAAATAAACTAAATGTGTTTTTTAACCAAAAAAATTATCATATTTACTATTATTAACCTAGCCATTATTTCTCAATGTTCATCCCTTTAAATTGAATGGAAAATTGATTATAAAATCCGATGTAACAGGCCCATAAATCTACAATTTGCTTTATACTATTATCCCATTCTTATGCTATTTTTATCCAAAGTTGATAATTTTTTTTATATTATGATAATATTAAATTAAATAAGAGAAATTATTATTTTCTATATTTATTTAGTCCATAGTCTTAATGTAGTCGGATTAAGGATTAAAGGCTTATTGTAGTTGGGTTTAAATACCGCAATGATAAATGTAATTAAGTTTGGGACCTGTTTAATGGAGTAAACAAAATTTTGATTTATATGTCTGTTAAAAGAACCTATTTTTCACATGCGTGATTTTTATTTTATGTAGCTTCAAAGCAAACTTTTCTTAGAGTTATGTAATGTAAATCATAAGTAAAAATTACAAAATATTTAATTACTAAAAATAAAAATAGTTATACTACATCATTAATTATATCAAAAAAATGTATTAGTGACCAGAAATTAATTTCAACATACATGGTTTGCTTCTGAATGTTCCGAACTGTTAAAATTGTTAAAAAAATTTTGTTGTATTAATAAACTTGTCTGAGACGTTACAAAAAAATTACTTCAAAATATTATAGTTAAGAATTACTTAATATGTCACAACAATTAAAAAATACCATTGAATTTGAACAAGTAAAATGTTGAAACTATCACATTAAAGACGAGATTTAAACCTTAAATATTTGCTAAATAATAGTATAAGAAAATAATCAATTTGAAAGAAAAGTTTGATTAAAAATCTGCAAATAAATTTTATTTATATGCAAAAGTTGTATCAAAGTAAAAGAATTGTTTGAAGTTTTAAACATAGATTTGTTGCTTAGCTTAACATTTAGTGACCTCAAACTTTAATTTTAAAACATATTTCATTCAATTAAAAATGTCCAAGTTGTTCTGACCCTAGTTAGATATTCTTTCAAAGTTTTTGTTTGTTTAAGCTACATATTAGATAACCTATAAATTTTAAGCCGCTCTAACATCATCTGCAAAACTATAAATAAAACTATTAGTTTTTTTTTAAATTTCACTAATGTAAATTAAAAATAGACTAGCAAAAGAGCAAAAGTTAAAATTTTCAATTTTAACTAATTTTTGTTTCAAGTAAGTTGTTGATCAAAACCTATGTGTACATAAGGTAGCCATTTCAAAAGCTTACTCGCTCTTAACGCCTTAACGCATTAACAACTAATAATAATAATAATACTTTATTGTCGGTATAATCTTACCATTTACATCTACATCAAATATACATAAACAATGATGTTTTACAATACAAAAATAAAGAATACAAATATACCATTCATAAAAGCGCACATATTAGACATTAGTCAGCATGACTTAGCTGACTTCTGAACGTAGATTTAGAGACACAAAATACATTAATATCAGTTGGTAAATTATTTGCAAATCTACACATTCTACCGAGTGGATTGTTCAAACCATAATTAGTAGAATGAGTAGACTCGCGAAATAAAGAAGAATGTCTGCTATGTCTATTATTAGGTGCTACATGGAATGGAGGAGTACCAAGTAGCTCCGGACAATCAATCTCAGACATAATTAAATTACGCAAGAACGACAAATCAGCTCTTTTGCGGCGAATCTTCAATGGCGGTAGATTGTACAATAAAGCAATGTAGCAGTAATCATAATTTACAGATAATATGCCGGATTTATAAGACAATAAACGACAAAACTTTTTTTGAATTTGTTCAATACTACGGTTATGAATTTCATAAACAGGACTCCAAACTGACGGAGCATACTCTAAATGCGAACGCACCAAAGCACAATATAAAAGTTTTAGTGTACTGGCTGATAAATCCGCGGACATTCTATATACAAATCCTAACATTTTTATGGCACGATTGCACATGATGTTTAAATGTTCAACAAATGTAAGTTTATGATCAAAAATAACGCCTAAATCTTTTATTTGTGTGACTTTGTTTAACACTTTAGTGTCAATTATATAGTTAAAAGAAATTTTACTTAAAGTTCTATGGAAACTTATTGAAAAACATTTATCAGCATTAAAAAATAATTTATTAATAAAACACCAAGTATTTATAGAATCCAAGTCCAGTTGTAAAAGATGGCAGTCATTGAGAGATGATATTCTTTTATACCTTTTTAAATCATCCACAAATAAAAGAAATGACGATGAATTGATATACTGTGGGATATCATTAATGAAAAGCAAAAATAACGAATGACAACGTAAAAAACAAAAAACAACTGATTATAGACAACCTTTACATCACTACCAGAGAAGCTTTAGATAATATTTGCTTTTCATGGCAAATTGTTTAAAATGTTTTGACATAAGTGATTTTGTAAAAATGTATTCTAGAATTTTCAAATTTTTGTACAAAATCGACTATGTTATAATAGCTTATGATATACAAGGTGTCCAACAATGCAAGATCAGATTTTTGTGTAGATAATCTTTTAACCAAAATTAAAAAATCATAAAATTATGTTCTAAAATAAACCGTTTTTAAAATAACGTTTCATTCATCAATATTGTTGATTGAATAAAAATAATTTCAAAAAAGCAAAAATTTACTTTTATTTTAAATTAAATTCACTATAAAATTGCTCAATATAGCCACCGTTGACCTCAAAACACAAAAAAATTGTGACAAAAAACTTATAGTCCAGTCAAATATGCTCAAATATTGAACACACCTCTAAAAATAATTAAAAAGTTTTGAAACTTTGTACACTGATTTATAGGTACCTGATAAAAAATACACTAAAAGTTCTGACAAATTTGACACGAGCTTTAGCGGTAATGACCAATAACAAGGCACGTTTTTCGGTTTTTTGTTAATATCTCAAGAAATGTAGGTTGAAGATAAAAGTTGACTATATACATAATGAAAGCTGATAAAGTAAGTTATAAGGCACTAAAAAAATTAAAAAAAAAGTTTTTTGTATTGTTACGAGCCAAGAAGCCGGTCTCTTTTGTTTGATCTTCCGTCTATTTTGACGGTCTTTCCCCTCTACCCAACTACCTGCCCTTCTTTCCACATAACTTTCACAATACGCAAGAGATACGCGTCAAATTGTAGTGTTAGTGCGGTCTCTCGTTTACCTTTTTTGTTCATGGAAAATTGAGGAAATCAACTCCAACAATGTTTCTAAAGATAGCTGTCAACATGCAGAGTTATGTGAACTTAAACAACTACTTATAGCATAAGCTTGCTCCTTACCCTTTATCTTTATTTGAGAAAATTGAAATGCAAAAAATTAAAAAAATCCGCCTTATACGATACTTTTTTTGTGCTACAAGAAGAAGCCAATCTTTTTAGTTTTGACACCGTTTTGGATAGAAGATTACTGTTACACAAAGTGGTGTGGACCAAACAATCCTCAATCTCAACAATTTGCCAACGTTATGTTGCCTATGTGCTCAAGCATTATGACGGCGTTGTGTTTGATGGGTATTCAACGGCACCATCCAGTAGACAGTTATACGGAACCAAAGTACAAGCTAAAAATGTCAGATGACATAAATTTTTAACGTAAAACACAAATCACAGTCAAACAGGATAATTATCTTTTTAATAAACACAATAAATTCAGACTTATTTCATTCTTTCTAACAGCTTTTCACGACCATGGAATTAAAACAAAACAAGCATTCAGTAACGCTAGTAATTTGATCATCAATAGTTGGCAAAGATGTTGATCTTACTGCCTTCCCCATGGCTTTAACTCCATTTGAAAAACAAATATAATTTTTTAAACCAAGCCACGGCAGAGTAGAAAGAAAGGTATATTTGAGTCAGCAATTGCAAACTATGAGAATAAAAAACTGCATACTTCTTGCGCATGCATTAATTCAGCAGATGTGATACAACTTCTGCTGCATATCTGCATTCTGAAAAAAGAAACTTGTCAGTTTCAATTTGTTCAAAAAACAAGCTACACTGCAAAGTATTACTGATAAATAATAATAATAGTAATAAAGCTGAAGTTGGAAATAAAATATTCCTGGCATTGTACAATGCACCCTACAAGCAAAGTTCCCTTAACATGCATTATAACAATGTTTTTACCAAATCGGTCTTAAATGCTACACCAGACCTCTTTGCGCTGTCGTCCGCAGATGGAACAGCAATGCAGCATGCTTTATTGCATCAGTAATACTTTGCAGTCTAGCTTGTTTCTTGAACAAAGTGAAACAGACAAGTTTCCTTTTTCGATATGCAGCGGAAGTCGTATAACATTTGCTGAATGCATGCACAAGAAGTATGCAGTTTTTTATTCCAATAGTTTGTAATTGCTGACTCGAATATACCTTCCTTTCTACTCTGCCGTGGCTTGGTTTAACAAATAATATCTTTCAAACGAGATTAAAGCCACGAGAAGAACAATAACATCAACATCTTTGCCAACTATTGCTACTTTGTCACTAGTTAAAGATTTTATGACTCCTGATCCGATTATCAATTTACCAGCGTTACTAGATTCTTGTTCTGTTTTAATTGCATAATCGTGGAAAACAGTTAAAAAGAATGAAATAAGTCTGAATTTATTGTGTTCAAAATAAAGAAAATCATCCTGTTTGACTGTGATTTGTGTTTTGTGTTCAAAGTTTATGTCAACTGACCTCTTTAGCTTGTACTTCAGTTCTATTCAGTTGTCTACGTACTGGATGGTGCCGTTGAATAGCCATCAAACACAAGGGTTCAGCTCTTGCCGGCATAATGCTTGAGAAAATAGGCAACATAACATTGGCAAATTGTTGAGATTGAGGATTTTTAGGCCACACCACCTTGTGTACCAGTAATCCTCCATCCAAAACGATGTCAAAATCGAAAAGATTGGCTTTTTCTTGTAGTATAGAAAAAGTATCGTATAAGGCAGATTTGTTTGTTTTCCGTATTCCAGTTTCTTCAAATAAAGATAAAGAGTAAGAATTAAACTTATGTTATAAGTAGTTGTTTAAGTCCGCATTACTCTGTTTGTTGATAGCTATCTTTAGAAACATCGTTAAAGGGTTGATTACCACCTTTCTCCATTAACAAAGAAGGCAAAAGAAAAACCGCACTAACACTACAACTTGACGCGTATCGCACAAGTATCGTGAACGATATGTGGAAGAAAGGGCTGGTAGTTGGGTGAGAGGAGAAAAACCGTCAGAATAAACGGAGGACCAAATAAAAGAGACCGGCTCCTTTGCTCGTAACAAACCAAAATACTTTATTTCTATTCTTTAGAGCCCCATAACTCTGTAACCGCTAAGAATACAAAAAAAATTACCGCTAAAGCTCGTATAATATTTGTCAGGACTTATAGTATATTTTTCATTATGTACCTATAAATCAGTGTACAAAGTTTCAAAACTTTTAGATTTTTTTAGAGGTGAGATCAACATTTGAGTATATTTGGCTGGACTAATGTAATAAAATAATATTGTCAGTCTCTCCTTTTAATAAGTTATTAATAATATTGACAAAATAAATACAACGCCCAACAGATGATGACAAAAAACCTGGATGGTCGGTCGACGTTGCAATAGAGGACGGCTCCGACGCACCGATTGCCGCAGCCGCTAAACAAATTGGCGCAACAACGTCATCCGCTGCAAACGCTCTCATTGCCACGCAAAAACAGGTTAAAAAAAGACAAAAGCTGAAAGAAGCCATAAACAAACCAAAATAAGAGACAAAACCCCACTCAATGCTGGAGGTCAAATCCCAAAGTAAGATCACCCTTTAGCAATCAAGCTAACCAAAAACAAAAAGAAGAAAAAAAAAATCCAACCCGAGAACACCTAACAAATGATACTCCCAGCCAGCAGAAATTGAGACCTGCAAAGGCACCACTTCAACCTTCTAGATAACTCGATGGATAAACAGGACCCAAAGAATAAAGCTAATTTAAAACCATTCCCGACAAAGCCAAATCAAACCCAAAGGCCAAGCTCCAGCAAATGCATAAACATTGTTGACCAAAAAGCAGGTGAAAAAAAAGAAACCTTAACTTTTCAACAAACCAACAAAAGAATACATCAAACAAGACCGAGAAGACGACTAAAGCACCAGCATAAACTTGGTAAACAAACGTCCAAGAAACGATGTCGGAAAAACAAAAATCCCCGAAGAGCATCTATCCCTGGTAAGCTGGCAAAGAATACAAGAACTCGTCAAAACCAACAATACCAAAAAAAAAAAGTGCAAACCGTTCTAACCAGACAAACAAACAATTACGGATCCCAGGTAGGCAAAATAACCTGCAAAATCCGCACACTGGCACAAAAAAAAACTCGGGTACAGCCGAGAGACCAAAGAAAAAGCTTTTGGGTAGAAATGTTGAACCCTCAACCACCACCACGGATAAAAAAACGCATCTCAAAACTACCAAACCCTGGGACCAAAACAACCAAAAGCCCCTTGCCACAAAAGACTTTGATGACCCTGATGATCTGGATATTTTCATACTTCTGGAAAAACCACAACAGTTGGTAAAAACGCTTGTAAATGAAGATCAAAATGCTGAGTTGACTGGACCTATAATTAGAAATCAGGTGAGATTGCATTTTCTTATTCTTCACTAATTACGTGCAGCTTAGCAGTAGTAATCAGTAATGTTCATATGTTGTTTTACAGCTTGCTTACTTCTTATTATATATAGAGTTTATATTTGTGTGACAGTTCTCTCACACAATTATTTTATAGCTACCTGTTCTTATTGTGTTTCAAGGAGCTCAAATAGATGGCATCTTCAATAAATTACATATTGTGCCGTGCTAACTTTCATTAAAAAAAAAAACTCAATCATTAGCGTTCTATAACTCTGAAACTGCTAGGAATACTAGAAAAATGTATATGATTCTTTTTATTACAAATTTTTTATTATGTATATAGTTAATTTTTACCTTCGACCTACAACTCTCGAGATGTTAACAAAAAACTGAAAAAAATGCCTTGTTTTTTGGTGATTGCCGCTAGAGCTCGTGTCATATTCGTCAGGACTTTTAGTAAATCCTTCACTACGTACCTATAAATCAATGTAAAAAGTTTCAAAACTTTTCTATTTTTCCAGAGGTAAAAAACTACTTTGACTGAACTAATAGTAAATTGTTTTATTATTTTATTAAAAAAAATACTATAAAACCAAATTATAAAATTAAAACTTAAATATTTAAAATGAAAAGCCAAAAAAGAATGCTATTATACCATGAGTAGACAAAGTTTGTTGAAATGAGAAAATCTTCAATAGACATTGTAGAGTCAGGTTTTTACTAACTAAAAACTACACTTTTCTCTGTCTTTTCTTTAAGGTGGTTAGCTAGACGCCGCTTGCACTACAGTCCTGCTTGACCTGTTGTACATCCCTGATGTCTTACTCCTTTAGCAACTCTGCCTCTTTGATGAAATCCAGAATCTTATGCTAAAGGATTACTTTCAGTTTTACTTCAGTTGGGTTGTGTTTGCCACAGAAAGTTTTGCACTTACTCAAAAAGTGTAGCAAAATCTCATCTTCTTCCATACACCCGCGGCATAGAAGATCCACTCTTATTTCCATTTTATGCTTGTGCTTGTTAGAACCACTGCGTCTGGTTATCAGTTCTGTTAGCCTTTGCAATCTAATTTGACTCATTTGTGTTACTAAGCAATTTAGTGTTATGGAATTGTGCTATTAGAAATATTCTCAAGTGTGTCAATCCCTAACAGCTTTTCCACAAGTTGCTGTATTTTGCCTAAACTTTGCTGCGGATTAATTCTTTTCAGGTATAGTATGGAATACCAACAGCAAGTTTTTGTCTAGTAAAAGTTCTCTTTACTGCCTTTTCGGCAAGCAAATTTAACTTGATAATTCCTTTTATTCCTAGTCCAAGCAAACTCTGCATATTGTGTCAACTGCTTTCAGACTGTTTATGAAGATCATAACCAATTTAATTTTATTACTGACGATTGCAATGCCTGCAATAGTGCTTGAATATTTGACATAGTTGTTTTTGGTCTGTTGAGGTATAATCCTGGTAGCCAACTATGCTAAAATACCGAAGAATTCATCTGTAAGAAATATTTTGTTTATCCATTCGTGTTGCTGTAGTATTATTACATCATATGTCTTTTTAATGCAACGACTTTATAAAGCCCGACTTCATTATATTATGAGTCAGACTTAATGTGCGTCCAACCATCAATTTAGTTGCAAAAAGCACCCGAATAGCTTTAGTGGTTATATTATCCAAATGTGAGTAAACTTTAGCTTAGATAGTTTACTTTCTTTGTCAACGTAAGAGTGGCTTCATACATCTTCTTTAAGTTTGTAAAGTTCCGTCTTGTAAACAATACAATCGCCGTTTTGCAATTTCTACAGTGTTTAGTGTACACTGTGTCTTGTTTAGCACAGTTGCTTCAAACTTTCCGTGTACAAAACTGGTAAGATCATCGTAGCATAAAGCAAAGAAAGTCTATGTCGTTGAATATCTGTAGTTGGTCGCCGATAACAAGGCACCACAGTAAAGTTAAAAAACTATTGGAAAAACCTTCCACAAGTTTGAATAATTGTGTCACTTAATAAGATCGTAGAGAAATTAAAAGTTATAGAAAATCTTTGATAAAAAAAAAATTATGTTACTAAAAAACAAAGTGTAGGTACTATATTTTGTAGATATTTCTATAAATTATTTACTGACAGTTCAGAGATGTAGAATAAAAACCTTAAAATTTTTTCAAAAAGAATATTTAATGTTTAAAATTTGTTAATTTCTAAATAAGATAGTTTTAATGAGTATAGATTCACTTGTTAAAATTAAAAAATATTTCTATGTGTATGTGACATATAAAGTAATTCCTAAGTACTATTTAATACATTTTTAATTTAAAAAATAAAAGGTGTTTTTTTAGAGGCGGCAAACTTTAAATTGGTAACACTCTTATCTGAGAAAGCTGATTTGATAGTTCTTGGCTGTTTTGAGGTTAGTTTGGATTAGCAGTTTATTATAAATAAACTCACGCCGGAGCAACGTTTACAAATTGTTCAAATTTATTGATTCAGTTTGAAAAACTCATCGGGCATTACTTGCATAATATGGTGCTCATAATCGTCCATCAAAGCAATTAATTTGAGAAACTGTGCATCGTTTTTGTAATACGTATAATCTAAACGATAATAAACATCCAGTAGGATGTCGTACAGTGTGCACACAAGAAGGAATTGATAGTGGGCAACTTAGTGTTAATGATGGTTCAAATGTGTCAATTCGTCATCGTGCTCAACAATCAAACTTTATGGAAAATTTTGTAAAAAGATCTTGGTTTACGAGCTTACAAGATTCAACTTATACAAGAATTAAAGCCACACGATTACGTTTGCGCCATACATTTGGTAAATGAGCGGAGGAAAACATTGCTATTAATCCACAAATTTATTTGAAAATTTTGTTCAGTAAAGAATCACACTTTTGGTTAAATGGCTATGTCAAACAACAAAATTGTCGCATTCAAGCGATAATAATTCACAAGCCATTGTCGAAACACCATTGCATCCAGAAAAAATTACCGTTTGGTAAGGTTTATAAGCCGGTAGAATCATTGGTCAATATGTCTTAAAAATGGTAATGGTCGGAACAATACAGTTAACGGTGAGCGGTACTGAAACATAATTGCCAAGTTTATTTGTGCTTCAATTAGACAGCATTAATGTTTCAGACATGTGGTTTCAGCAGAACTGCGCCACACACCACACAGCGCGCAATACAATTAATTTATTGAAAAAAAAAAACATTTCACAAACGATTAATTTCACGAAATGAACCTGTTAACTGGGCACCTCGTTTGGGATATGTAAAGTCCTATGTCTACACCGATAAACCAGAAACAATTCAACTTAGAAGCCAACATTCGATGTATTATTGCCAAAATGCAGCCTAAACTACTGCAAACATTGCGTGAAAATTGAACCTCCAGATTACGCCATGTACGCATTAACATTAATGCCATAAAATTATCTGTCAAATAAAGCCAATTTCATGTAATATTAAAAACATTTTTCTGTGTTATATTCCAATTTAAAGTTATCCGCCTTTAAAAAACACACTTTATAAATACCACATTAAAAAAAAACTAATTATTATAGAACTAATACATTTATTTAAGACAGACTTTTAGTTTTAAATTAAACATTGTCTGTATTTAGCGGAATACTATAATGTTTTCTGTGTATTCTATTTATAATTATTATATAGCGGATTCAATCTAACTATAATCACAATATCTTTTTTGCTGTTTTTATATACTTTTAAAGCATTATGTATAAAACATTTTTTCCTCTACAAAAAATTCAACTTCAGATTTTTTTGCGTGTCACCAAAGTTCCCAAGGGAAATATATTAGACTGCTTCTTTTGTAATATTGCTTAAATAAAAAACAAACATAAATAATGTAGTAATTAAATAAAAAAAAAACTAAATCGCTAATGACAAATACTGTAATAATAATAAATATTTGATTAAATCAATATTTTTATCTTCTATGAATATAAATTATAATTAGTGATATTTCACGCTCTGTTTCCCAGTAATCGTTTGCTTATTTCTCAATAATTCTAATTAAATGGGTATATAAATTCAATAAGTAATGCAATAAAGTGCAACTGGACTTTAGTAGTTTAGTTGTAAACAGCAAGTATTTGTCTTGTAATTTTAATAGTTAACATCTTTATAAAATATGCTGAAATAAGGCATGAACATGCAATGCAAAAAGAGACGTAAAATTATACAATTCTCAAAGTAAATTACTTAATTAATTTGAAACTAAACATTGTTTTAGAGCATAATATTGTACAAGTCAAATTAATTAATTCCAATAATAATAATACAAACTATAATACATTTACACACACTAAAGCGAGCTAAACATATTTTCCGTTATATATTCCGTGTGTGCTACAACCTTTTTAGAATATGTATAGTATCAAATGAGTCTCAAAAGAAACATTTATAAACAGGAACTGAAATATATAAAATCGACTTTTATTGTAAATATTCTTATTAATTTTTGTATAAAAATTGTATTGTGTAAAATAAATAAACGTTACATTTAGCTTTACAGAATAAATGAATTGCAACATTTACAATAATCAACATATTTAGAATTTTCACTGAATACATGAATAAATTGCTCCCACATAAAATATACACATTCTCAAAATTATTATGTACAATATTTGATATGATTGTGTAAAAAAATACATATTTTTATCCATTTATTGTTACACACAATATTATGCAAAAACATAACCTATAAAAGAATATTACCAAAAAACACAATATGCAATAATAAAAATTTTCATCCACTACGTAATTTTCAAGTATAAAAACCATAAAAAAATATATAAAAGTACCTGGACTTCAAATGGGCCTGATTATACAAATATGAATAAAAGAAAATGCGTGATAAGTGAGCTTTTTTTGAAGAAAGTGTAGAGTAGAAAAAAATTAACCCACAAAAATAGGAAAACCAATATTCAGTAAAATGTTAAAGTTTTTTAAGACTAGACAACAACTAGTTAAATTAATATAAATTATAAATATTTTGAAAATTGCAAACATTTTGTGGATAAAAAAAATAAAAATTACCTTCTAAAAAATTTCATTTAGCTCTATTAGATATGCTAGTGGGTTAGGCCACTGTTGCTCTCATAGTCTCAAATAAAAAATACGCTATTAGAAGTCTAATAACTATAAATGCAAATATCATTAAAACAGAGTTTAATATAGAAGAGTTTAATGTTTAAAACTTGTTTAAAAGTATTTAAACAAATTTTCTATTTATTATTAATGTATACAACTAATTAAAAGCAAATGTTGAACGATTGTTTTACACTAATTAAATACCAATGATTAGTTACAATTAATTACGATAGTGATATTTAATATCGGCTATTTGCTTTAAACTCGACAGTTTAACAAATTAATTTGTATATAGTAAGTAATATGTTTTTTGCTTAATGCATTAATCTTTTAAATAAAGCGACAACGTGGGATAATAGCTTACTCGGCTCTCATGCTAAGGATACTGAGTTTCAATTTCGGCATTCATGATTTCAGCAACAAACAAAACTGTCGCTATTTGCGTTTTAATATTTTTATAAACAACGTTTTATTGAGTTACATTGAGTTAGCTTTTAATTTTATCAACAAAATAATGCAGCATACACACAAAAATTTATTTGTTGATTTTCATAAACGAGTTAGTTTCACCAATAAAACTTTATGTTATTGTTTACGCTCTGAAGGTAAGTTTGTATCTGCTGAAATAACCGGAGCAATTTTATCCACTACAGTTACGTGATGTTTTACTATTTAAATTGCCCTATAATGTTTACAATATTTTAATACAAAATAAAAAGTTAAATGCACCATAACTCGCAGTTAAACTAAAAAGTAATTAAATAAGTAACAATAATAAAATAAACTATTAAAATCAATAACAATAACAAAACATGACTAGATGTTTTTATACACTTTTTTTAGGATGTAGAAGAACGTAGGCAATGTTGGATTTTACAATACGCAAACATAAGCTAAATTAAATAAATAAACTTTTATGTCCATACGTGACTGGAAATCCAAATAAATACCTAAAACAAAATTGAATAAGTTTGCCTCAGCGAGCAATTCTTAGAATATTAGTTATCTATGATTTTTAATCCACCCAACAAGCATGTACATACAACATGATATAGCTGCACTTAGTTAAATATAAAGAAGAGCCTGCTAGATAGCATATAGTTCTCCAGTATAAATATTGCTAATACTAGGCAAGCTAAATATAATCCCCATCTCATCTACCACAAAAGCGCAACCCACACAGTTTTGCTAATTTTCAAGCCATCGGTAAAACTTAATTACAATGCGATCCGTATGTTGAAGTGTTAGGCCACATTGTTGTAAATGTATATAAATCTGCCTGCGACAGTGTTAGTAAAGACATAAAACCATAACAAGCTATATATAAAGGGTGTGTCCTATCTTAAAACAAAAAATTAAACTTTTGGTCATTTTTTTAATTTCAAACAAAAAATCTAAATAACTTTTTTTGTCTTTCTCGCTTTGTTTTCGAAATAATCAAAAAATACATATTATTTAGAAAACTTTTTACTTAGCAAACAAAAAACAAACAAAACAACCTTACTTTAACAAGTGTGTGTTGGTGCAAGCTTTTGATACTTGTCAAAACTGTTTTCTTTGGTTGTGTAAAATTTGATAAAAATGCTGTTTGACAAACGAGAATACGCAGATATCATTTCTGTTTACGGATTCTGTAATAGTAATGCCCTAGCAGCATATCGCAAATATCAATTAAGATTTCCCAACAGAAGGTAACCTTCTCGTCGCTTATTTTCGTATTCAATTTAAAAGCTCCGTAAATTTAGAATTAAAAATTGCGACTTTCCGCCCGTTTACAATTATCTAAAATATTGTCTGAAAACCTTAAATTAAAAAACTCTTGACGCAGCACAACGACTTGCATTTTCTCAATGGCTTCTTGAACGACATCAATAAGATCATAACTTCTTTAGTTATTAATTAAATTAAATTATTAATTAATAATTAATGATAGATGGATTAGTAGAAGAAGTCCAGTAACCTGGCCTGCAAGATCTCTTGATCTAAATCTATTGGACTTTAATGTGTAGGGACACATAAAACAATTGGTTTGTGCTAAGCCAATAAACAACGTAGAGCAGCTACAAGAGAGAATTGCAAATGCTGCATTGCACATGCAAAACACAACATATTTTGAAGCAGTTTATTATTCTCTTTTAGTGCGTTGTCAAGCTTGCATCAAGACCATTTTAGAAACTTCAATTAATATTGTTTTCTTTGTTGTTGCCATTGTTGCAAACGTTTTAAAAAAAAATTTGGAAACAAAGCGAGATAGACAAAAAAACTATTTAGATTTATAAAAATAAAAAAATGTGAAAAGTTTTATTTTTTGCTTCCAGTTAGGAAACACCCTGTATATTGATTAAAAAAAACTAAAAAAACCTTAAACTTAAAAAAAAATCACAATTTTGCACCCTTTTCGTGCTACTAGTTTTTTTTTTTATTCAATAAACCATTAAACAGATAAAATAATAAAACCTTTTGATTTCTACCCGTATAGGTGGTAAAAGTACAAATGGTAAGCGTATAACCGTTGATTGACATGTATGATAAGATTGTGATAATATAAAAACAAGTATAAAATCCTATTAATTATTTATATAAAAAAACTCAGCTCATTGTAACCATATTTATAAATTTTCATGCGGCAATTGCTTATTTATAGCAAATTATAATAAATATTTTATAATGCCGGAATTCCGGACAGTAAATTCCTTACGAATAACACCAGCGTAAGTTACTCTGCAAAAACGTTTATAAGTTAAATCTGTACTTAGAACTCCTAGAAAGCACACAGTACCATATCCATTTTCTTTTAAAAATATTATATACATATATAAGATAATGACCGTTGATAAAAATAGCAAACTACATAATGTTAACTTCATTTTCAAATAAGAAAAATTTTTTTTGTTCGATTACTCCATTTATTACTATTAAATGTTAGTGTTATTTTTAATAATAACAATTTATAATTTTGAGCCTCACCACAAAAGTATTGAGATAGGCCCTCTTATTATTTATTAGATTTTCTGTCAAAAATTACAAAATTGGGTTATAAAATATTAAAATATTTTTAGAAAGAACTAAAATCCGGCCAAAAGTATAAAACTCTATTTATAAAATGTTAAAAATAACAAAAACAAATCTTAAAACATCAAAAAATTGTCAGAAAGCACCAAATCTAGCTATACACTATACATTTTTTTTATAAAATCTTAAACATTCCAAAATCCGGCTATACATTATTCAAAATTTGGCCATAAATTGTTGAAAAGTGTAAAATACTATTTAAAACATCAAATATTGCTAGAAAGCACCAAAATCTGGCCAAAAACAAAATAAAACTATAAAATTTTACTCTTAAAAACAGCCAAAAACAATTTAAAAGTGCAAAATTTTATTATTGTTTATGTCAAAAATATATAAATCCGGTAACATATTGTTAGAAAACTTCAAAATCCGGTTACAAACTGTTGAAATGTATAATTCTAATTTTTAAAATATAAAAAATAGCAACATCCAGCCATAAACTGTAAAAATATGAGAAAATAAGAGCGGCAGCGTGAGTTAGTTGCTTTGTTAGTTTGTTCAACGCTTTAACCGCTCCGGCATTTGTGGTTTTACCTACAAACAAATTTACAAACATTAATCAGTACAACTCAGATACTTAGAAGTAGAAATAACCGTCCATCAAGACAAGAGATCTGAGGTAAAGAATCAAATAGATAAGGCCTCTAGAATAGTCGGATGCTTGAAGATATTGAAATGTATGTAAAAACCAGTTCCTAAAAATAGAAACAAAGACCAGAATATATAAATCATGCGTAAGGCCAATAATCACATATGCAGCAGAAACCAGGGCAGACACCGGCAGAACTAAAAGCATAACCCAAACGGCAAAGATGAGAATGCTCCGAAGTAGCACGGGACACACGCTACGTGACAGAATACCCAACCAAGAAATAAGGCAAATGTGCGACATACAGGACATAGTAAGATGGACGAAGCAGAGACGGCGAGAATGAAACCAACACATAAACAGAAAGCAAGACAACAGAATTGCTAAAATTGCGAGAGACGGAAAATCACAAGAAGAAGGCCGCCAGGCAGACCACCAAAGAGATGGAGGGACAGTTGAATGTTGACATCGCAAGGAACTCCTTAAAACTGAAAAAACAGGCTAAAAGAAGAAGAAGAACTAATTTTTTTATACCGCTAAAACAAATATGACAAAATATTGTTTAAAAGAACCAAAATCTGGATTAAACTATTAAAAAGTGTAAAATTATATTCATAAAATGTCCAAAATAGCAAAAAAACAAGGTTTTGATTTTTTAGTGTTATTTACAAATAAATTGTATTACTTTAAATCAAATTTAATGTTAAATTCAATGACTAATATGTCCATTAAACCCATTAAAACAATTATAATATATTAAGTTTTACTTTTATTATTATATAATTTCTTCCAATTAAACATAAAAAAACCCATTTTCTTTTTGCCGGAAACTAAAGTAAACAATAAAAAACCAGATCGCTTTATCATCTTAAACATTTATTGGCTGACCAACAAAGTGTTTGTGCCTACATCTACAAACAACAAGTATAATTTAAACTGGCAACCTAAAAAATTCAAAACATTATATATAATAGCATATTTTTTAAACTAAATCTTTTTTTGTAATTGGCAACTATTCTCTAAATAAGACAATTCTAAACTTTTTTGTAGACTTTTCTGAAAGCATTGACAGGGTTTTTCAAGATAATCATAGTAAAGCTGAAATTATTTTGTTATAAAAATTTAATGTACATAATACTGAACGGTTAAGCCAGTCATCTTCTACAACACTATCCGGACAACAAACTATAATTTTTGCTGCTTCTCATAATCTTAGTTAACCAAGATTAATAATCTGTATCTTTCATTTATTCATGAGATTACAACAACTACTGTTGAGACTGCTTCAAAAATTTCTGATCATTCCCTTATTACTTTTGTTGTAAAAACTTCTCATCCTATAATTACTAAACCTAAACCAGGCCTCATCTATCATTATTCTAAGATGAACATAGTAAAAATAAAAAAATTTCTTAATAATTTCACTTTTCATACTCATTGCTTATATTCTAATAATCCACATATAGCAGCAGAAAATCTCACAAAAACTATTCAAAATGTCATCGAAAAGTTTGTTACGTTCTTTGTTATTAAACTAAAAATAGTACTTGTTTTCAATTCAGACAAAACAGGCAGTAAATAAAAAGCAAAAAGCATTTAAAAAACACATCAGTAATTGTTCTAAACAGACTAAAAAAGATTATAAGTTAGCTCGTAGTTTTTGTGACAAATTAATACAATCTAAAAATGACAGGATTGACAGAAATATAGCTAATCAAACTTCTCCGCTTTTCATAAACAACAAAACAATTTATAAAACAATTAATTCATTGCAAAGTAGTACAAAATCTTCAATACCCTCTCTTCAAATCAAAATGATTAGGACAATATAGTAAAAAATATTTTCTTAAATTAAATACCAGATAATATTAGGTGTAGATATTTCCACATATTATTCTTAAAACATTTGCAAACAAATTTGCTCTCATTTTAACCAAAATATTTGCCATATCATACAGAAATAAAACTTTCCCAAATTGTTGAAAAATTGCAAATGTTCAACCTATTCCTAAAAAAAACAAATCTAATTCTTCAAATTATAGACCAATTGCATTACTGTAAAAAAAATATTAAAAAATATATTAATTTTCACATTGTCAAGTTTTTAGAACAAAACAACTTCATCTCAGATACTTAATATAAATTTTGATCAAAACGTACAACAACAGATCTTCTGACTTATGTTAGTCACAAATGGAAATCTACTTTAGACAAATAAGAAAAAAATCCTGCAGTAGCTCTAGACATTTCTAAAGCGTTTGATAGAGTATATCATCCTAATCTTGTCAACAAGCTACATTGTGTAGATCTTGATAAAAAAAAAACTGTAAATCTCATCAATAATTTTCTTAACAATAAAAAAATTATAGTTAAAATTGATGGTTTTAATTCTGACCTCAAAATAATAAATGCTGGTATTCCTCAAGGTTCTGCTCTTTCCCCAACTTTGTTTTTAATTTGCATTAAAGAACTTCTTCAAATAACTATAATTCCTATTTATAGTTTTGCAGATGATTGCACCCATTATACTTCATATTTTTCAAAGACCATATCAACAAATCAGAGCGTCTTGAAATTTTTAAGTTAGAATCTGTAGCATCTATAAACAAAAACCTCAAAACAATATCCTGAATTGAGCACTCTCAACATGGTCAATTTTCCCTCTAAAAAAACTCAACATCTTACTGTTTCAAAATCTAAATCCGAGTTATCATCAGTAGCAATGATATCAAACTAAACAACAATTCCATATCTAAATCTTCTTTAATTTGTCTTCTAGATGTTACAATCTTACATAATCTTCTCTAGAACAACATAGCTTCGAAAGTATCTATAAAACTAAGACTTCTTACAAGGTGTAAAAAAAATTACTTCTGTTCAACTTTTGCATATATATAAAACTTATATTTGTCCTTGTATTAAATATTGTTCCCAAGTATGAAGAGAATCATCAAAAACTACACTATCTCTTCTAAACTTAATTTAA
Source organism: Tachinus rufipes (assembly GCA_963932245.1). Lineage (NCBI taxonomy): Eukaryota > Metazoa > Arthropoda > Insecta > Coleoptera > Staphylinidae > Tachinus > Tachinus rufipes. The sequence continues at coordinate 27,399,678 of OZ010742.1, read as the reverse complement.
AAACAAGCTATTCGGATCATTGCCGATCCAAAACTGACTAATGCTTTAGATACTTTACGAAACAAGAGCAATGTTGCAGATCTTTGCATTTTCTATAGATATTTTAATGGACATTGTTCAAACAAAATACAAGACATTTTGCCATCTAAACTAATATCAGTACTGATTTAGCACAATAACATTAATGAATTAGATAATTATATAAAAAATATCTCAAAATTATAATAAATAAATTATTTTAATTATTGATACAGCGTAAATAGTAATCACCCGCACCAGCTGGCAATTCATCGTACACTCGCATTTCCTCATATAGCATTTTATTTAGCCGTATTTTTATCTGGTTTCCAACTAGTAATGCGTGGAAAGCAGAACGATATGTCTCATTTAGTGCTTTCCTTTCAAGAGCAACACGCTCCCGGGGCTTGACGCACAGAACCGATCTGATGCACCGTCGAGGTAGGTGGTGAAAAGTACATGGGGCGTCAAGCACCGAATTGTTCGGAACCGTCCAGAACAGTGAAAGGAAAGCATCTATTGAGTAATAGTGACCACACTACTCGCGTTTGTACATGGTGATTCAATATCTTCCAATGTAATATATCAATCAACGGTACGTACCACAGTTTAAGAAACCGCTAATGTAGATGATGGGATAATAAAAACTATTGTTGACGTCTTAGTTGTTTGATGTATATAAATGAATGCGAGTAGAACGGTAGTATTGTAAATGATAAAACTTAAATAAATTATATGAACGGAGTTAATAATAATCTGGAAATTAATTAATATTTTATTCCGTTTAAACGTAATTTTTTGTGTAATTCTACGTTGCATAAACTAATAAAATTTTGTTGTGTCGTAAATATATCTTTTTATGAAAGTGGGTCGCAAAGAAAAAAAATAAGAACGACTGCATTATGCTACCCTATTTTAGGTGCACTCAATTTCAAATTGGTATGTGTATTATGCATGGATCTTTTCACTTCTATATATGTAACATAATTTTAATAAAAAAACTAAAAATATCTCACTTGTTTACATTATCTACCAAGGAAGCGTAAAGTATTGAATAAGATCAAAACAGTATATTTCGTAATTTCTATAGCACAAACCGCAGTAAAATTCAGTGTGAAATTATTAATATTAACTTAAGTCATTTTTTGTTAATAACTAAATTTCTATTAATTGATTTTGGTTATTGTTTGTTAATAAAATCTTAGTTATAAATTGTTTCATATTTAATTTAATGTAAACAATGTAATAACATTTTATATTCAATATTCTTGAAAACATTTATTTCTAAACTATAATATTATTCTAAACTATATTATAAAAGTTAATTTCTATAATTTCAAAAATAATAATTTAAACGACTAATGCTGCGCCATCTATATATAACATTATGAACTTACTCCTCGGGTAGTTCTAACATTTTGCAGGAGGGAGCCACCTACTTGTGCAGCAGTTTTCATCAGATTTCAATCGACTTTCCACAATTTGTGGACCACTAACTGGTCATTTGAAATTAGCATATAGTTTTCGTAATTTAATATTTTATAGTATTAATTCTAAAAACAAAAACTATATTTAAATATGTGTACAATATATTACTAGAAAACATTAACAAAATCCCATTATGTAACACATTATTTATCGCATTAATACTAAAAATCATGGTGATTTTTAATATAAAAATAACGATAAAATTTCTATAGTCGTGAGCCGTAAATAAAGTAATGTAATGTGTTTGTAACGGTCTATATAACAAAATATAATTTTTGAACAGTAAAATTTTATGAATTTACATAAACACAATAATATTATGTTTACTCAATTTAATATTTAATTCTATGATTTGTTATACATAATAAACTTTAATCAATATTTTTATAATATAAATAAACATAAAATATGTAATAACTATTTAAATTTTTTATATACTTAAATATATGGATTTTCATGTTGTACTGACAGTTATTGGCACAAACAAGGGGTTCTAAGTAATTTCATTAGGGTCAAAGACAAACTCGAAACAGATAATGCAACATTCCCTTTATTCACCCATATCTTCGGTTCAGGGGTAGTTTCTGTTTGTTTCTAGAAATTAACTTTGTCTATCTTTACACAAAAAACCGACAAAGCAATTTATTAAATCAAAGAAGATTTCTTACATAGAAAACATTTTGTTTCTTTGATTTTATATAACAAATTTGAATTTGAATTTTGTATTATTAATAAAGTTTAATGGCTTTACTGAACGAAGGCGATTGAAATTCCAACATTGCTTGTGGACAAAGTATTTCAAATATGTTATTATTGTTTAATATGTGGAATATACATTCTACTATGTAAAAATTCTAATAAAAAAGTTTGATAACTTTATTTGGATGCAAACAAGTTTACAACCAAATATTATTAATTAGTTATTGTTATTGTAATATAGCTGCAAAAACAGAGATTAAATAAAATATTTACGTGACCTATTATATTTATATACAGATGATTGAAGCGACGTAGTTACGGATTTAACCATTCGAGTTGGAATATTATAATTATTTTAAGATTTTAGAATAATTTAACATATAATTACTTTATTTTTAGGTCATAGTATGAAATTATTACTGTTGTGGCTTCTGTCAACGTAATGCAAATGTAGTTGTATATTTTTTGCCTATTTATATTCTTATCTGTAATTATGCAGCTGCCAACGCGTTGTGTTATCACGAGAATTAAAATTGCAGCATTAAGTTTAAACCAGTTTGTAAGATAAGTGTCCTAGGTACTAAATAATATAATTAATTGCTCTTTCTTAGATTAAACTTGTAATGTAAATAAAACGTCATGATATAGTTGACATTTTACAAACTTATTATTCAAAAAAAAAGATTAGCAGAGTTTATTGCAGAACTACATTACAATCTCCCGGAAATCGTTTTTGATTACTTTGCTTGAACATCTGCGCTTATACATATATCTGTGGTTATATAATAATTCTGTGCGAGAATGTACATTTTTCGCACAAGCCACACGATTGTCGTGTAGACATTTTGCCTACTTGACCGTACAGTTCATTTCTATTGTTGAATTTTATGCACATTACAATTATTTCTTGATTTTCTTGTATTGAAACAGCTTCTAATAGAAACTTTTTTTTAGTTTTTGTTCATATACATATTGCAACTCTTTTGTTACTGTTTTAAAATTAAAACTTTGATTGCAGTTGGCGGAGAAACAAACAAACTTGCTTTGTTTTTCGTTTAAGCATTATTATTAGACTTTCAACTACACTTTTCTAGAGTTATTTTCAACTTCATGGAGAGATAATACATAACCTTGCTTTTTTGTGTAGTCATTAAAAAATAAATATGTATGTATATGGTAACAATAAATATTTTACCAATTCTAATAGGTTTGGCGGTATTAGGAGAGCATCCAACAAATTTCACCAAAAAGTAGTGTACATATGTAAATATGGTACTAATGCTAGTAGTATTTGAGTTCTTAGCGTTGGCATCTCCACAACCATAACATAAAAAAAGTCATTTGAAAAGCATGTACCAAATATTTTATGTTATATAATGTAGAAGTTTAGAAAATAAAGAGGATCAAATGATATAGGAAGTGCAGCTTAAATTTTGAACTTTGGAAATAAAGCCAAAAATTCCAGAATATGTTAATTTGCCAGCTTACTTGCAAAAAACCAACAGAAAGATGTTCTATAATTAATTGCAAAATTATGTTTAAGTTAGGTTAGGTTAGGTTAAGTTCAGTTAGGTTAAACAAAAATTTAAGTAAACATTGAATGAGCAAAAAAGTTTAAAATCTGTAAGAATAGAATAGAGACATGCAACCATTAAGTAGAAAAATAATTTATGTAGATAAATAAAGATACTAAAGATGCAAAAAGTAGATAAAACGTTTCAATAAGAATAGTAATAAAGCAATTTTTACGCAAAAAAAAAGTTGCTACTGAAATCGATCAGAAATTTGTAGAATCCAATTCTGCGTAATTTTGAGTCCACACCTTTTTTATCCGCAGAAAAACACAAAAAAATAATATTTTGGTCCCAGTGGTCTAGAAAAAAAGTTGATGTATTTTGAGGTATTTTTTTTTTTTTTTTTTTTTTAATTATAAAATATTTACATATTTACAGTTTATATTATTTGTTTTTTTTTTCTCCCCACTTGCTGCTCTACACCGTTTCCATGTGGATGGCTGCAGAGCTTCGTATTCGGGGCACCATTTTATGTTTCTATTTATCTGCTTCTGTCTTCTTCTAATTAGATCTTGTTAATATATAGTGTTTTTTAATTTTAATTTTGAATTCTTTATAATTCTTTATTTTCTTGATACTTTCAGGCAGTTGGTTGTAAGTGACAAGTCCATTGCCTAGTACTGTTTGTTTTGCTTTTTCTGTCCTTGTTGTGTGTACATGTATGTTGCTTCTTCTTCTTGTGTTATGTCCGTGAATTTCTTTGTTGCATTTTATTTGGAGGTTGGTTTTAATTTCTTTATTTTTAATTTTGTATATTAGTTTGCATTTTTCTATTTTTCTTTTTTCTTTTATCTTTGTTTCGTTAATTATTTTGTATACTTCTTCTGTTAGTGTTAGTTTTGGTAGTTTGTATATTATTTTTAGAATTTTGTTCTGTTGACTTTGAATTTTTTGAATGTTTGTTTTTGTTGTTTCTCCCCATATGTTTATTAAATAATTAATTTTTGCTAAAAATAGTAAATGGTAGATACTTAATGCAGTTTCTTTTGTAATGCATTCCCTAGTCTTATACACAGCTCCTATTGTTGCTGCGCTTTCTTTTAATAATTTGTTAATATGTGTATCCCAGGTGAGTTTTTCAGTTAATATTATTCCTTAGTATTTTGTCTGTTTTGTTCTAGTAATTGGTATGTTATTTATTTCAATTTTTATGTTAATATCTTTTGTGTTTTTTTGTCTTATTATCATATACGTTGTTTATTCTTCAATTATTGTTTGTATGTTTTCGTCGTACCATTTAGTTAATTTCTTAACGTCTTCATTTATGTTTCTCTCTATTTCTTCTTTATTTTTTCCGTAATATATAATACATGTGTCATCAGCATATGTATATATTTCACCAACTAAGTTTATAATAAAAAATCAACGGGTATAGACAATATTCCTACTAGTGTTATAAAACACTGCGTAGATCTAATATCTGAACCGCTTAGTATTATTATAAATAAGTGCATAACATTGGGACAATTTCCTAGTCGTCTAAAAGAATCATTAGTAATTCCAATACATAAAAAGGACAATGTACATTACACAAACAACTATCGTCCTATATCATTATTAAGTATTTTTTCTAAAATAATAGAAAAAATAATATCTGAAAAACTTATTTTATATCTGGACAAATATAATTTACTTAGCAATAAACAATATGGTTTCAGATCAGGAAAGTCAACAGAATTAGCCACTATTGACTTAATACAATATATTCATGACAATTTAAACGCAAAAAAATATGTAGTGGGTATTTTTTTCGATATGACTAAAGCATTTGATTGCCTGAACAATGAGTTTATTCTAAGTAAATTATATAATATAGGAATTCGTGGCAACGTTTTAAATTTTATAAAAAACTATCTCAGCGTGCGTTGCTTGACAGTAGACATAAATAAAACAAGATCTAGACAATTTGAAACATGTTTAGGGGTACCCCAGGGAAGTGTTCTGGGTCCGTTAATATTTCTTTTGTTTATTAACGATTTGCCATTATTTGTGTCTGGTGGCCAAGTTTATATGTATGCTGATGATACATCTATAATAATTACGGCTGAAAATTCTATGGAATTGCAAACTAAAGTAAAACTAGTTCTTCATGAGTTTCAGGTATGGTGCACAAAAAATCATTTAATTGTTAACCCGACAAAAACAAATTATATAAATTTTTACAACTTACATGGTACAGAATTAAGTCATCAAAACTATATAATTAATAACGCATTGATTGCAAAAGTAGATGAAGTAAAATTTTTAGGTTGTATGTTAGATAAACAACTAACTTGGTTACAACAAATTAATCAGATATGCAAAAATGTGAACAAATCTTTTTTTGCTCTAAAAACATTAAAACATAATTTAAAAGTGCATTCATTATTAAACATCTATTATGCAATGACATATTCTGCATTAAATTATAATATCATATGCTGGGGACAATCTACCGAAATAATTAGGGTATTTAGATGCCAAAAGCGAGTAGTCAGATTAATTTTTAGTTTGAACTATCACGAGTCATGTAAGGACACTTTTATTAACAACAACTTGCTTACTGTAAGTGGTATCTATTTATATAAATTATTAAATTATATTTTTATAAATAAAATAACTTTTTCCAAAAATGAAGATACTCATGAATACAACACAAGGAAAAAACAAGAATTTAGACCCTGCAAAATTAAAACTTTTTTTTACAAAAAATCGCCATCATATGCAGGTACTTATTATTATAATATGCTTCCAAATGAAATAAAAAATTCAAAATCCGTATGTGTTTTTAAAAATAAATTAAAAACTTTTTTAATAAAATTATGCCCATACAATTTAAATGACTTTATAGATATTTGTTTATTATAGTTTTAATATAACTTTTATAATTATATGTTTTTAAGAAATTGTTTATGTTAATTACTATTTTGTAAAAATTTTAAATTTTATTGTAATTTTAAATATGTGTATATATATAATTATTATTATTTGTAAACTGACTTGTCTTATCCATGTATATTATGGCCAACAAGATAAAATAAACTATTCTATTCTATTCTATTCTATATTATATATATCATTTATGTATAATATATACAATATTGGCGCTAGTACTCCACCTTGTGGTAGCCCATATTCTGCTATTGTAGATGTACTAAGTATGTCGTTTATTCTTGTTTTTTGTGTTCTGTTTTAAATATATGTTTTCAGTAGTTTTAAGTTTGTGTTTCTTATTCCAAGAATTTCTATTTTGTTGATCAATTTGTATTTGTCGATTGTGTCAAAGGCTTTCCTCATGTCTATAAATATTGGTATTACATACTGTTTGTCATCTAGCTTTCCTGCTATGTGTTGTATTATGTCAGTTGTTATGCCCATAGTGTTTGAGTTTTTTTGAAATGCATATTGTCTTTTGTTTATTATGTTATGTTTGTTTATGTGTGTCATAAGTCTGTTATATATTGCTTTTTCTGTTATTTTGCTTTACACTGATATAAGCGATAGTGGTCTATAATTTTCTAATTTTGATTTTTCTCCTTTTTTGTGTATTGGTTTTATAATTTGTTTTTTGAGTATTTGTGGATATTCACCTGTTTGTATCATTTTATTTATTAGTTTTTTCAGTATTGGTGCTACTTCTTTTTTTATAGCTTTTATTACGTCATGGGTTATTTGATCTTCTCCTGGCGCGCTTCTTATTTTCAGTTGTTTGATTATATCTTCTATCTCTTCTTCTGTTGTTTTGTCAAACTTAGCTTCTTCTTCTATTCTTACAGTTGTTGTTGTTTTCCTGCCATCATTCTTCTTAATTTTGTTTGCCAAGTTTTTTCCTACTGTTGCAAAGTAGTTGTTCAGTTCGTCCGCTATGTCAATTTTATCTGTTTTTTTTGTCCGTGTTTTGTTATAATTTCAGTTATTTCATGTTTTGTTTTTTTCTTTGTTTTATTTAGAATACTATTTATTTCCGACCATTGTTTAGCTTGATTTCCATTTGCGTTTTTTATTTTGTTTTTGTAGTAATTTTCTTTTCTTTCCTTAATTTTGTACTCTACTTCTTTTTTCTTTTCTTTTAATATTTTTTTAATAACATCATTGTTTGGATTTTTGATGTGTCTCTCTTGTGTTTTGTTTCTATCTTGTATCATTGTTATCATTTCCATATTTATCCACTCATTGTTTTCTTTTCTTTTTATTTCCGTTACTTGTGTATTTCGTTTTATTGTGTTTTGTAATATTGTTGTTAGTGTGTCAAAATCGTGTACTGTTTTTTTATCTATGTTTTCAAATTCTTTCTTAATTTTTTCATAGTTTATTTTCTTTTTTAGTACTTTTTCATATTTTGTTTTTTCATATATTATATTCCATTCTGTTATTACCGCATTATGGTCCGATAATGTTAGTTTTTTAATTTTAATTTTTTTGTTATAACCTTTTATGTTTGTTATAACATGATCTATTATTGTGCCAGGTTTATCTGCGTTGTTTATCGTCACTCCATCTTCATTTATTTTATTTAGGCCTGTAATATCCAACTCCTAATAAAGCACCTAATAAACTATTAGCTGAATAACCTAACTTTTAATTTTATTTATTTTATTAAAACCTATAAACAGCCATTTAAATATATGCTTAACATATACATTTATAACAAATAAAAACATTTAGCATATAATTTATTAGCCGCTCAAAGATGTAACAAAAATAAATCAAATTAAAGTTTGAAAAAAGTTAGGTTATTCAGTTAATAGTTTATTAGGTACTTTATTAGGAGTTGGATATTACGGCCCTTAATATACAATGACCATTTTCAACAATTAAGTTTCTGTAGTTATTTGTTATATTGGTATTTTCTCTTAAATTTATGTTCATGTCACCTACTACCTACCTACCTACTTTTAAAAAGTCATCGTTTTTTGCGGTTTGGGGTTTATATATTGCTGTTATATGTATGATTGTTTTATTAAGTTTTATTGTTAGTATTTCAGTATTTTTTTCTGTTTTACTTTCTTGTACTGTTGTTGTTATTCCGTTTTATTTGTTTTGTGTATTTGGGTTTTAGAGGTATAAATCTAAAAAACACTGCAATAATAAGCTTATTTTCATTATAAACTCTTAGAAATACACGTTTAGCATCGCTGAGAGAATCAATACCTCAAATATTTAAAAAAAATGAACTCTTCGGAAAATTCTACATAAAAAATAGTCAGTGTCGTGCTCATAGGCCGTAGAAAACTGTATCTAGAAACAAAAAAACAAAATTTTCTGGCAAAAAATGCGTTAAAAATGAAATATTTTTTCATATTTATAAACAATATTATAAACACACTAGGGTAAAGCTTAAATTTTGTTTGTAAAATTTTGATAAGCAGACGGGTTTATGTTTGAATGCCAAAAATAATATTAATTTCATATTTTGTCGCCGATAGATTAAGTCTAAATTTGTGCCGCAAGCGCAAAAACTATCAGACAAAAAGTAAAATCGACCAAAATTGTTTCAAGCAACAAAAAATGTTTTTGATAAACTTCTAAAATGATCTTAAAAAACTGTCAACAAAAATATTTTTCAAAATAAAGAAAAAAAAATTTGTAATTTTTTTTTCTAGTTTGGCTTTTCTACGCCGATAAGCACAACACTGACTATTTTCTATGTAAAATTGTTTGCAAAACTCAAATTTTCAATATTATTTGTTGTATAAAACGCTGCTAAATGTGTATTTGTAAGAGTTTATGTCAAATATAGGCCACTTTTGCAGATTTTTTGAGTTTTAGACCCCTAAAACCCAAATACACAAAACAAATTAATGTTTTCTAACTAATTTACATCAAAATACTTCAACTTTAGCTGATAAAAAATACAAAATGCTACTTTTTGTCTAGAGACCAATGGGACCAAAATATTGGTTCTTTGGGTTTTGCCGCGGATAAAAAAGGGCGTGGACTCAAAATGCCAGAATTGGAATGTACTAAAAAAATTTCATTGATTTTACTAGCAAATTTTTAAACAAAAATTACAATTCTTAAAGAAATCAAAGTTAAAAAACGACATAATAAATTAAAAAAATCGTAAATTTTTTATAAAAGCTTCTAACCCTCATAAACCGGTCAAAAAACTACTAATAAGTTAATAAGTTATAGAAACAAAAAAAACACCGAAATTTCTGACCCCCCCCCCCCCCCCCGTTCTTCTCCGTTTGAAATGGAATTGCCAATAATATAACAAAATCATTTCAAAAATGCAACAAACATTATTAAAAAGGTTAATAATAATAATAATAATTTTTATCCATGTTTTCAAAAAATACATTTTTTACATTCGTCATTAAACTTAATAGAAATAGAGTAAATAATAAAATAAATTACAAGTAAAAAGTTTGGTACATCAAAACAGTTAAAAAAATCACAATAATAGTTTACACCTACATTTACTAAAAGATTTATATAATTTTAAATTAGGACGTACGTTGACTGAATAGTATGCATTTTTAACAAAGTATTTTTTAATAAGGTTCTTAAATTTATTTCCTTGCAAATCAGTTATTGATTTTAGTAACTTATTATACAGTTTTATGCCAAAAAATTCACTAGCTATGCCTGAATTAGTTAGTCTATATTGAGGTAGTCTTAGATAATGCCCTTGCCTGGTGTTATGACTATGGATAGTAGTACTTGCAGTATATGAGTAAATGTTTTTTTTTTATAAATAAAATGCTTTTAAGCATAAATAATGAAGGTAGGGTCAGAATATTCATTATTTTAAATGTTTCTTTGCAGTCTGCTCTATAGGATAGGCCAGCCAGAATTCTTGCAGCTTTTCTTTGTAAAGAAAATATCCTTTTAGTCTCATGCGAATTTCCCCAAAACACAATAGCATAGGATAAATGTGAATGAAGATTTCCAAAATAACACAACTTTAAAACAGATTCTGATACTGTTTCTTGTAAATTTCTTAAAGCGTATATGTTTTTATTTATATTTTTAGACAGTTCTTCACAATGTTTATTCCTATTAAGTTTGGCGTCCATATGTACACCAAACAATTTTACTGATATATCTAGTTGTATTGGCATAGGTCGCATAGAAAATGTCAATTTTGTAGTTTTATTCTTGTTTAGTAAAAGATCATTTGCAAAACACCATTCTTTAGCTTTCTTTAAAGCATCGTTAGCAAATGATAATACTTTTTCTAGCGACGAGTCTTTAAAAATTAAAGTAGAGTGGTCAGCATACAATATAGTCTTAATAAGTGGCATATACAGGGAGTTTATAAATGAATAGGATTATGTAATCACTTTAAATGTGCCGCTTTTGTTCAATTGTTCACTAAACTATTTGTTTTGACAGATCAACTTTGACAGCTGTCAAGCAAACATATGAAAACATATGTAGTATAGTGGACGATTTAAAAAAGGCGGCATATTTAAAGTGATTACATAATCCCATTCATTTATAAACTCCCTGTATATATATATATATATATATATAATAAACAGAATTAGTCCCAAAATCGATCCTTGGAAAACCCCCACAGTAACATCACTACATTTTAAAAATTCTTCATTATAATACACGTTTTGTTGGCAATTAGAAAGATAAGATTTTATTATATTAATTATATTGTCACATAATCCCTATTGCTTTAGCTTAAATAATAGCAAATTGTGAGATACGCAGTCAAAAGCTTTTGTCAAGTCACAGTACACAACTTGCATGTAGTTGCCTTCTTCAAAGTTTTTAATAATTTTTGTGGTTAAGTGGTACATAGCTTGTGTCGTTGACAAAGCTTTACGAAAACCAAAATGCTTTGTATTAAATAATTTAGTCTATATATAACTTACAATTCTATTTTTTCTAATATTTTTGAAAACGATGGTATAATAGAAATGAGCCGGTAGTTATCTATGTTATAAGGATCACATTCTTTAAAAACTAAAATAATCTTATTTTTAGTCTTTTTTAGAAAAATTAAATAAACCTTGTTTAAAACAGATATTAATCAGCTTAACTAATGGGTTAATAACACAATTTGTAGATGATTTAATGATCTTAGAGTTTATTCCAAAAATATCTTTGCTATTAGTAGAATTTAAGTTATATACAGGGTGATTATAAAAGTTTGGGATTATGTAACCATCTTTTGTACGATTGTGCCACTCTAGTGAAATAGTGTTTCCATATTTATAACCTTTCTTGACAGCTGAAGTTAAACTGTCAAAACAAAGTAAATAGTTTGGTAAACATTTTAAAAAGGCGGCACATTTAAAGTGATTACATACTCCCAGACATTTATAGACACCCTGTATAATATCTCTTATTTCATTATGAGTAACACATAGCGTTGTTGTGACAAAACTGTTTGGTACAAAATGTAGTGGTAGGTGGCATCCATTTTTGTCAATACTAAATATAACTTTATATGGCGGTAAAATGCTGCTTTTTGTTGCTTCTTTGCATTTTGTAGTAATAATACTCCAAGAAGCTTTAGAAATATTAAATGATTGTTTAATAAATTGATCATTTGATAGTCGTTTTGCGTTTTTAATGGCCTTTCGATAAGTAGTTTTTAAGTTGCTTAAAAGGTTTTTAGTATATAATGTTGGATAATTTTGATAGTATAAAGAAACAAAACTAATATGCTCCCTTTTTTGCTTCATTGAACCAAGTTATTACTTTTATCCTATTACTACATTTAAACATTTTTTCTGGAAAGCATTTATTAGTATTCTCTTGAAAATTTTTATGAAATTTATTAAATGAGCTATCTCCACTTTCTTCAAAATTATTACAAGAATCCCAGGATTGTTGATCTAGTGTCTTATGTAAGTTGAATAATCCTAGCTGAGTTATAGGTCTGGCAATAATATACCTCTTAATTTTTTTAATTGGTTTTATTGGTTAATTAAAAAACAAATTGTGTATATTTTTGTAAAAACTAAAAATTTTGCTTTTGTAATCAATGTAATCATTTAGTTGCTAAATTCAGTTTTGATTCTTGTACAATTTATTTTTTTAACTTTAAATGTCTGCGTAACTGTAAATATGCAATAGAGTTTCTGTAAAATTTTTGAATATTTTAACGCATTAAATTTGGTGTTAAAAAATATTTTGCTTTTTCTTAAGATTTTTTTATAATGTACGAGGTGTGTAAATTAAATAATAAAACTTATTTTTAAATTTTTTTATACAAATAAAATTACATTACATATTGTCGTTTCCAATGCTTAAACAGTGGCAAAACTAGAATACTAGAATAGTTTTTAGCTAGTTGGTTAGATCAGTTTGAGTGTTTTTGAATGTCCTAAAACGACGTTATGGTACTTTTTTAATCTCAAAAAGAAAAAAAAGTCGTAAGAACTCAAATCAGGCAAATAAAGTTTATTAAAATTGCTGCGTGGGAAGGCGCATTGTCACCTAGCGTTATTAATGTTTGGTCTCACATGCATAACTTTTTTTAAAAGTTTTTCAAAAACCTTTCGGTTGCACCATACCACAGTCTAAAGCAAAATCTAATAAGCACACCTTTGCTCAAAACTGACACATTTTTAGAAAGTATTAAAAAAACATGTACTTAAGCCGTGTCACATGTTTACCTGCCCATCCATGTGTTGCCAGATCAAATTCTACGTCGCCAATTTCATTACGTAATTTACAAAACTACTATAAATATATGTATCACCTTCCTTTTACCTATTATGAATTATTGTTTTTTAATTCCAAAATCTTCTTTGTATTGACTATTATAGCTTTTTTCAGAAAAGTTGTCATTTTGTAAAAAATCATGAATTAAATAAAAGTTAAGTTATCTGTCTTATAGATATTTTTTTTGTTTTGTTATATGTGCCAAAATTTTTGCTTATGCTTGTGTAACTACTTCACAAGCTGCCTTTGAATATGTATTTAACACAAATACATACTATCGCACCGTAAAATGTTTAAGGGGGTGGTAGTACTAACCACAACAAAACAAAAAAAACTTAATAAACATGGGTTGTCATAGCAATAGCATAGTTTTGGAATATGGAACATTATTTATTTTTATTATTTTTTTCCCTCTATTTTTTATTTTGCAAAAACGTTCATTTTCTTATCATAGTTGGCTGATGTTTTGTGAAATAAACATTAAATATTTGACAGTTGTTGTTAGTGCACAAGTTTTTATTGCTATAGCTGATTAGTCTAATGCAAAACTAGCCAACATGCGTTACAGGCCTTAAATTTAACTGATTATCAGCACGTTTGGTTTTTTGTTGCTAATTTCTACGCAATGATGCTGAAGACCCGCAGTTTCTAGCCAAAATTCTTTTTAAAGATGAAACCGGGTTTACACAAAATCTAGTTGTTAATTTTTATAATGCACATTGTTGGGCCGACAAAAATCCCCATGCTGTAATTGAATGTAGACATCAGACACGTTTTTCATTAAACATTTGGATGGGTATTGTAGGCGACAAGTTCCTAGGTTTTGTTGTTTTACCAAACCAATTAACAAGCGCTGCTTACCTCAATTTTTTGCAGAACACAACGTATAATCTTTTGAATGACATTTCTTTAAACCACAGACAACAAATGTGATTCCAGCTCATTTTTTGATTGCCGTTAGAGAGCATTTAGACCAAACATTTCCACATAGGTAGGTAGGAAAAAGCAAAGCAGTTTTATAGCCAGCAAGATCGCCTGATTTAAACCCTCTTAATTTTTTTTTGGTGATATTTAAAATCAGTAGTATATGCTACTCTTTGAAGAACTGCAGTTAAAAATTAATAAAAAATGCCAAGAAATCCAAACCTATGAGAGAGTTTTAGAAAGAGTACAAATGTCCTTCAGACAAAGGCGCCGTGCCTGTTTAGAAATGAAAGGAAGGCACTTTGAACATCTTCTATAACTCTGTTCTTTGTAAAAATATATAAAAATAAATAATGTTCCATATCTCTAAAACCGTTGCTATGACAACCCATTCTTAATAAGTCTTTTTTGTTTGTTGTGGTTCGTACTACCACCCCTTAAATATTATACATTTATACACCCTGATAATTATGTTTAAAGACACTAATTATATATTAAATAATGTACTGAATTAATAAATGCCAAATAAACATCTCTGCCGAGATTCAAGTTAGTCGTTTCATCCAACCTATACAAACAAAAAGATTGATTAAAAATAAAGCTCGGTTTTATTTATAATAAATGTGGATCACTAATAATTTTTTTAGAATTCACAATGTTTTTACCAACTGTACTAATACTACTAGTTTACCCGTTGCATGTTGTCTTCTTAGATCATATAAGGCATATAACTGATATTACCATTAATATTGTTAAAGATTATTAGTTTAAGATATTGAGAGTATTGCTGGTCTAGCAAATTGATACATTAGAAAACGCAAACAGGTGACTCAAGCTTGGACAATATAGAGGTAAGCAAGCAAAGCTCACAAGAATTTAATCATTATTCTGCAATAAACCGTTACTATTTCATTTTGTTATTTCTAATTATCATTGGTGAAATAAATTATGTTTAAATTTAAAAGTTATTCTTGCACTTGTATTAGAAATAGATTAGTGCCTAAATCGTTAGTGGACTGTGTTACTGTGTTTTTGTCAACAACAGAAAAAAAAATTTAAGAAGTATAAAGGCTTCCAATAACAATTCCAATTTGTTTTAAACTATATTGGCGGAGTTACTAAAGAGTCTACAATCCCTGAGAAACGCATCAAATGATTAGATCAATTTACCTTACTTTAGACCAGAAATACATCAATCTAAAAAATAGATGAATCATATTGAAACAATTGTAAAAGAATTCTAATAGTCCAATATTCAATCATTGACTAAGATTGATCAATTTTTATTAAATGATACAAAAATTTTACTAGAATCCTAATATTGCAACAAATTCATTAAAGCATTTTCACCAAAATGAAATCTTGGGCAAATGCTCAACATATTATTAATATTCAGCAGCATTTACGCAAATACATATAAAAAATATGTTCACAAAATATTAACCATGCTAAAAAATGTACATGCTAATAAAACAAAAACGATATGATAGAATTAATTGTATGTGAGATTTTCAAAGTGCGTATTTACAATAAGACAAATAATGCAAACTGCAGAACAATATAAGAGCTATTGATATTATGATGTCAATTGAAAAACCATTACGCAATAATGTCATACAGCACTAAACAATTAATCTTTTGTTAATAAAAGTAAATACTCTTTTTGTGAAACTAGTACAAATGATAGTGGTAACGTCACTAAAACATGCAACAACTGCAGTAAAATTGGTCATTTAAAATCAAACTGGAAAAATGAAGAAACAATGCACCAAAACAAATAAAGCATCAACCAAGCCATCTAATTACAATAAACTTGCGATTTTTGTGTAAAACAAGACCACAAAATGTCTGATTGTTTTCCAAAGACAGCAAATAAAAAACTTTGTTTGGTGCCATTCAAGTTTTTATAAAAATGCATCCATTTTGGGCGTTAATTGATACAGAAGCAAACCTACGTTAATTTCTGACAAATTTCTAAATTTATGCTGGCGGAAACTAACAAAATCTTAGACAATTCTAAAAGTTTATGTGAAATTGTAATAGCATCTAAATTCTTATCAATTTTAGTGGCATGATTACAATTGGTTCTAAAGTAGAAACTATCAAAAATGTAACCATGCAAATAAAACTAGAGAAGGATGTTATAACCAACCGTTCTCAATATCAGTTGGCCGTTAATGAATAAAAAGCTGTTCAAATTATTGCTGATTTACTTTTAAATAAGATTTTCCGGTCAAGTTAATCACCATGTCCAAGCAGGTCCAATTATACTAGTAAAAAAAATGTTTATGTAGGATGTGTGTGGGCGGACTATCGACAATTAAATTAGTTACTATTAAAGACAAATTCTCACTACCACTAATTAAAGACCAGGTTGAGTAGATGTTATTTTACGTCTCTATATATGGCATCTCAATTTCATCAGATACTAGCACTATACGAATTCATAAAAAAAAGCGTTTGTGACACTAGAAAGACATTTTGAGTATTTAAGAATACCGTTTGATTTTGCTAATGCATCAATTGTTTTTAAAAAAGCTGCAAAATCTTGCTTTGGGATTTGTTAGGAGTTTATTTAGACAACATATTGAAACTAAACTAAACATATAAAAAACTAGTCATACAAAAGTGTAAATTTTTTCAAACATTCATGAATAACTTGGTAATTTTTTTTTTCTCTAGTTCCTAGAAATCAAAGCAAATTTGACAAAACCTAAAACCAAAGAAAAATTAAAAAAAAATTCTGAATTTGCTACAAAAACTGCTTGCCTCACTTGTTTAACAAAACAAAACGTTTGGTTTAAATAAGAAAAAGATCAAAAAACAGCTAGAAAGTATGTAATATACCCTTTCTTGCTGTAATTGACCCAAATTTGCCAACAAAATTGCATACAAACGCAAGCAAACTAAAACTTTTACAAATGTACAAGCATTGGACCATTTTTGCACATACTTGCTTGGTGTAAAATTAACATTAATCACCAACTACAATGCTTTAAAACTATAGCTACAAAAAAAGATTTATTACCACCAAATTGCTAGATAATAGATTTATTTGGTGTATCATAAAGGTAGAAGTGGATTATTTGAGTAAATACCCAAAAAAATAGATATCTCACAAAAACTGGGCATATATAAAAGTCCAAAATTTTTTAATAAAACTAAGAGAAATCATCAATCAATCAATACGTAATAGATTGCTTGGAACCCTTTCCAACATCGTCGGAAAGTTGCATGCACATATTAGTAATTGTAGGTTCATAAACAAAGTATTGCATCTTAACGCCAATAAAATTAGTTAGTTATGGACGCTGGAACGTCATCATACAGAGTGTTAAGTAAACATGCGGCAAAAAATCAAGAAGTTATTCCTTGACCTATTTTAAAAATATTTTGACTTATAATAAGTTCTGAAAACCCCTTTGTTTCAAAGACACAAGTTGAAGAAAATTTGCGACAACCATATTTGATTTTTGTAGAAATCATTAATGTAAATAAAAGTATGGCGTACGTCAATAAGTATATCAAGTACAAAAAATTAATGAGTTTATCAAGTACATAAAATTGTTAACGATAACTTAGAACGGCTGTTATATCTACTATGTACAAGTGAATTTCATTTGGATGCGCCTCGTCATTGATCATCACATGTATCGGTTGTAGTTGTTTCATTTTTGAATTATAATATACTACAATTTTAATATCAACTATTCTAAAAAGTACATAATAAAAATACTGAATATTCATTTTATCTTTTACTACTGTCGTGTATAAGCTTTTAAATTTTCTTTTACATTTACACTTGTTTGTATCACCGTTCAATGATGGCCTTGAAAAGATTGAAACTAGTTACGGTTTTTAAAGATATTTGTAATTTAGTAAATGTTTTAATTATTTTATAATAAACTATCGCATAGTAACGGCCAACACAGAGGCGGAGCTACCTGTAAGCAAGAATCTGCAATACAAAAGGGCCCACAAGCTGAAGGGGCCCTCCAACAATTTTTTCAAAACATAGAGCACCCCCAAAATTCAAAATTTACAAAATAAAAATAAAATAAAATAAATGACAAAAAAATTCTCTTTGTCTATAGGCCCTTTTTAATGTTTTGCGGATGGGCCCAAAAATCCTAGCTACGCCACTGGGCCAACACCATTCATTTTTTAAAAATATCTTACTTAAGAACTAGTACAGCAATATATAATTTGTTGTATTAGCTATACATATTTATTTATTTTATTTTCAAAATATTCCTAGATATATTCTATTTAATCTTTATTAGTTGTCTGTCAATTTTTAATCAAACCTGTACTTAATAAGCCCACCGGCTGTCATTGTTATATAAAACGTATACAGAAATAAAGCTCCTAACTAATAACAGTTTCACAATTGACACATTTGATTGAAGTTAAAATGATTAAATAAAATTAAAAAAATTCAGTTTTTAAGTAAATTTAAGTTTGCTATTGAAATGAAAATATTATTAATTATAATAAAGCTCAACAAGAACTTGAAAACTGAACTTAGTTCTTACAAAGAAGCTCTTTCATTATTATCGAGTATCTAATTAAACGCCACGCTCTATTTACCTTAAGTTGCAGTAGAGCAATTGATTAATGAACATTGTCATCCTTATTAGAAAATCCAATAAATTGTCGCTTTCCTGCTGCGACCTTGCTCTTGCATCAATGCTGTTTTACATTCGAGAGGTGCTTTTACAATTTTATATGGTAATATACCAGAGCGGTGTATAAAACGGCTTCTCATTTATTTCTACCTTAAAATTGCACTACTTCACTGAGCAGAGTGAAATGTAACGTAGCATAAATAAAATGTCTAAGAGTTTATGTTGATGATAGTAACATCCTTTTACCAAATAAAATTATAAAGTTGTTTTCACATATGAACCGGGCCTAGTACTAAACTGCAACTTAACCTTAAACCGTCCTAGTTAGGGCTTGTTTTGTAAAACTGCAAAGTTACAATCGTTTTTTGTTGCGTTAAACTTAAATATTGTTTGCAGTTAAAATCAAGTGGCAAAGTAATTAATTACATTAATTAATTGAGTTTTATAATATACCTAACTTATTACAATTAATAAATGAATAAAAATAAAATATTTCATGTTTTTAGTGAGATAAAAGTCGGATCTCCTTTGTAATTTAATACTAAATGTCCGCATTAATCGGTATCATTTAGCATTTATCAGTTTTCTTTATAAACACAGAACTAAATCAGCATCGCATGAATAAATATTCATGATGATATAATATCTTAATGTCAAGACATCCTCCAGTAGTTTAATGCAAAACATGACTAAATAATCAGATTAATAAACTCATAATTTTATAAATTATTAAACAATTAATTGCCTTTTGAATATTGCATTAATTAGTTAATTATACGGTACAGTTTATAGAGTTATATAAAATATTTTAACATAATTAAATATTAATTAAATATTCATATTGTAACTTTTTCTTACTTTTAAACAGAAATTCAGAGTTTCTCAATATTTCAATTAATGCTGTAGCTTTTTTCTCTAAACGAGGGAAGGCGTAAACGTTAACAATTGTGCAAAGACTCCCTATTTATCGGAGTGGTTGTAAAGTATTTTTCTCTTCTTAGCAACATAAAACTTTGCAATTAAAATAAAAATACTAAAAAAAGCATGTTGAATTTTAAACATTTGTTCTATGATTGAAAAAAAAAACTAGTTAATAGTATATATTTAAATATATAGCAATTATAAATGACAATTTGAGTAAAATAAATAAATTAAATTCTCAGTTAATAATATTATATTTTATATTAAAAATATTACATTGGTAATGATATTATTTTAAACTACATCATCAAAAGGTTTTTTACAATATATTAAAATAAAATATAATAAAAATACATCAGCAAACGCACAATTGTCATCAATAAAATTACAATTTTAATTTATTTTTTAAAATAAAATCATGTTACTTTGTTTTCTAGACTTTATATGATTAATTGCATAACTGCATGGTAAAACTTTGAAAGAAATGGCCCTTCTGGGAATGAATTGTTCAGTTGTAAATTATAAAAATGTTTCTTTATTTAAACAGTTCTAAACTCTAGACAGATAATATTAATTATGTAGTAGTTTAAAAAATATATATACTTATGTGCTGTTTATTTCTTTTTATATGCTGCATTGAATTTATTATTTGTATTAAAAATAAGTATATCCAAATTATAATATGTAAATAACAAACACAATTGTTTAAAAGCTGAATTCTATTACTTACTTAAATTGTAATATAATTTTTTATAAAAAAATATTACACTAAATAATAATGAATCTATTAACAAACAAAATAACAGTTTGGCCTATTTAGAATGCATACGTAATATTAAAAATTCAAATAGTAATAGAAAATTAGTAAACCGAGGACACATTGTGTGAACACAATTTAAATTCAGCACGCTCTACGCCACATCGCTCTCTGTTTTATGTGACCGCTGCACTTCATCCGTTATGGATACTACCCTTACACAATAGTGACTGACTTGATGCTAAGCTTCATGTCAGGATTCAATCTAAAAAATTTAATTAAACTTTTGCTATTTTTTCTTATTTTATCATATGTTTGCACATATATAGGCGCGGCTACAGTACCACATCGCAGTGATTATTATTATTACGCAACATTCAGTGACAAATATTAAATTCTCAAATTTAACGCATGATTTAAGCAACATAATAATTTAAGTAATGCAAAATTGACGCAAAAATGGCATAAATTCAAAAACTAATTATGCATTTATACCCTGCCATGTGCTAGAGAACATTTATATTCTATACAGGAAGCATAGGAATACTTTTTAATTGAGATATACAGGGTGTTAAAAAAAAAGTTAAAAAAAGGAGTGGTAGTACAAACCACAACAAACAAAAAAGTCTTAATAAACATGGGTTGTCTTAGCAACGGTTTCGTAGATATAGAACATTATTTATTTTTATTATTCTTTATCCCTCCATTTTTTATTTTCTAAAAACGTGCATTTTTTTTATAGATGGCTGATGTTTTGTGAAATTAACATTCAATATTTGACAGTTGTTGTTAGTGCACAAGTTTTTTTTATTGTTATCGCTGATTACTCTAATGCAGAACTAGTCCACATGCATTTCATGTATGGTTGTGCTAATAGGATTGCCACCAAAGCGCGACGTCTTTATGAAGAAGCTTATCCAAATCGCCAGATTCCTTTACAATGTATGTTTGGAAGAATTCACCAGAGATTGAGAGATACTGGTTCACCTCGAAAACAGTGTTATCTTTCTAGCAGATCAAGGTCGGTATCTACTCCTAGAGCAGAACAAAAAATTATAGCACGGATTGAGCATAATCCAGAGACAAGTGTGCGGAAAATATCAGCCGAGGTAGGAATTGGTGCTACTCTTGTTTGAAAAACCCTCCACAAGCAGCTGCTCTATCCATACCATGTACAACAAGTACAGGCCTTAAATTAAACTGATCATCAGGCACGTTTGGTTTTTTGTCGCTGGATTCTACGCAAGGATGCTGAAGACCCAAAGTTTCTTGCCAAAATTCGTTTTACGGATGAAACCGCGTTCACACAAAATAAAGTTGTTAATTTTCATGATGCACATTGTTAGGCCAACAAAAATCCCCATGCTGTAATTGAATATGGACATCTGACACGTTTTTTATTAAACATTTGGATAGCTATTGTAGAGAGCAGGTTTCTAGGTCCTGTTGTTTTACCAACACAATGTATGATCTTTTTAGACCAAATTTTTCCACATGGGTGGGTAGGAAGAGGCGGATCAGTTTTATAGCCAGCTAGATTGCCTGATTTAAACCCTCTTGATTTTTTGTTTTTGGAAATATTTAAAATCATTAGTGTATGCTACTCCTGTAAATAGCCTCAATGAGCTGAAGTTAAAAATTAATGAAAAGTGCCAAGAAATACAAGCCAATAAGGAGGTTTTAAAAAGAGTACTGTTCTTAGTAAAAATATATAAAAATAATTAATGTTTCATAACTCCAAAACCGTTGCTATGACAACCCATGTTTATTAAAACGTTTGTTGTGGTTCGTACTACCACCCCTAAATATTTTACATTCTTTTTTTTAATATCCTGTATAGTAAATAGGTTTCCAAATTGACAAATTGTTTATTACTAAATAATAACTAAAGTTCTGTTTGTTGCTGCTTAACGTAGTTCTTCAAAGTTTATTATTCCCGTTCGATGTCTTATATTCCGGAAGTATGACAGCTGTTTATGGTGGATGCTTCTTCTGCCTTCTATTTTTTATTCAAGGATCAGCTGTGGTATTTGGTAACTTGGCTCTCTCAATATATGCCCCAAGTAGCTGATCTTATTCTGTTTTATGTAATAGTACATTTCTAAGGCGTCCATCTTGTTGATAGATGCTGCTTTTATCGTCCAAATTTTGACTCCATGTAATAAGACTGGCCAGACGTAGCACAAATTTGTTTACTAATCAAATCTAAAACGGAATTTTAGTTCAAGTTTTTGTCACATAATAGAGAGCTAAATTTGTCAAACGTTTGTTTGGCTTGTTCTAACCTACTCTTAATCTCCTGTTGAAAATCCCATCTGTCAATCACTAGCATACCTATGTATCTCGTGCTCTCAGTTCTATCAATTGCCTCCTCTCCTACCGCATTTAAAGCTTCTGCCTGGTTATTGCAACTTATGACCATACATTTTGTTTTAACTTTGTTAATTTTTAGTCCAGCTTCAGTCCTTTGTTTGTGTATGTTGTTCATTAACAGTTAAATGTCTTGTTGGTTGCTCGCTATAATCACAGTGTTGTTGTAATTATTGATTGTGAACGGGACACCTCTATGCCAACTTCCAAATCATATTAAGCTTCTGTGAATATTCTTTGCTAGAATCCAGATAGATTTGGCAATGTTGCCAATATTTACAATGCTGTTTTCTAATTGGTCAAAAAAAAACGTTTTATGTCTTTTTTACTGACATTAATTTATTATAAAACATAAATGTCAGAAGTTATTACATTATGGTTATCTATGTGTCAAATAATAATAATTTTTAAAGAACACATTAATTAGAATATTTTAAAGCGAATTATACTGTAACTTATTAAATATTAAAATCAAAATTAAAATGCTTTACAGTATGTAAAGGCAAGTAGCAGTAAATAATTGTTTAGAGCCTACAAAATAATATTGATGACAGTTCCAAAGCTTGAGCTCTCGAAAACGGCAACTATTATTTGATTATTTATTCTGCTTGACGCGATTAAGGTGAGATTTTGCTTTGGTGCAACAGAATAAACTCGGTTTTCAGCTTAAGGCCTAGCTCGAGGTCTAGATACGGCTTGAGACATGCTGAAAAAACCGAGCGTTAATGTTGCAGAACCTTGCATTTTCTATAGATATTTTAATAGACATTGTTCAAATGAAATAAAATACATTTTGCTATCAAAACAAATAATTACTTCTAGTACAAAGCTCGCTAAGAATTCTAACAAATATTCACTGACAGGTCAGAGCAAAGAGTTCTATAACTAGAGATTCCAAGCCAGCGTTTTGCCGTACAATTCGGTATCATTGTCTTTGTCGCACCATGACGTTTCTTTATCAACTACAACGTATAGCCGCTCGATCATTAGTAGAGAGAGAGAGAGGGTATAGTGTTGTGCAACAAAAACAGAGATACCAAATTGTACGGCAAAACGCTGGCTTAGAATCTCTAGTTATAGAACTTTTTGGTTCAGAAATGTAAGACCAAAATTATTTAAAAAAAAATCTTTAACCGTCCTATCGACAAATAGAATAAATAGAAGAAAATTGTCAAACGTCTTTTTGTAGTCGATGAATAATAAAAGACGTTTTTCCTCTGGTCATAGCAGTTTTGTATTAAATTGTTTAGGTAGAATGGCTACTGAGCATTTTAGGTTTCTTAAATAGTCTGGTATGTAAAACGTAGCTCATAAGCAAAATTATTTTGATCTTTTTAGTTAGATACATTCTGCTTTTTAAAAAGCATTATGAATGTTAACTTAATCAGTCCACTAAAAGTTGTCCGGCGTCGCAAATGCGTTTTCCTGTATTTGGTGGATATTCCGTATAGATGTCATCCGGTCCTAATTTTTTGTTCAGTATTGTTGTCCTGTTATCCCAGATTACGTTGAGTTGTTTGGTTTTTCCGGTCAATAAATGTGTTTGCTTTTAGTAAATTGTTCAAACTTTTCACTAATGCTCCATCCAAGGTTCAAAGATTGACGGGTCAATCAATTGGCTGTTAATAAACCCTAGAAATAAAAAGTACGAAAGCTTTAATCCAGCCATACTCTGTATTTCTAAATAATAATTATCCATAGTTAAACGCCAAACGTTCAGGGCTAATTTTTTAAGTTAAAATTTTAGTCATTAATTTAATTATAAATAATCAAACGAAAGATTATTTATAATATCAATTGTGTTCATAAGAACAGAAATATTTATTCAAAATTGTCTTCGCTATCATGCGATGCCGTGGTCGTACAAGGCATACTGACGAAGTTTGTAGAACCGAAACAATTGTCTATGCTTGACCCTTGGCCGCTGTGATTCGATTGACTGATTTTGAATAAATTATTAATTCATTTCATTAATTTAATTTTCAAAAAATAAGAATTTTCACACCTCTTCAGCAAAAAAAAAACAGATCTTACAGCATTCTAGAGCTTGCGGAAGTGTAATTTTTAATACGCAGAATACTGTAATCTAAACTTTGAAAGCAAACTCTTGTCATCCATGTCATAAAAAAATTATATTGGTAACCTTGATAATAAGACGCAAAGAATTTTCTAAATAGTTTTTGCAGTTTTTCTTTAGACGGTAATTTAGACTGACAACTTTGGCTCGCGCTGGTATCTTGAATTAGCATAATGCTCATATTTGGGTGAACAAAAATCCTTATGCAGTACAAAATAACCGTCATCATTATTAATGTTTGTGCAGTGTTTAGACTGTGCAACAATTATCTTATTAGTCCAAATTTTCTGCCTTTACGCCTTAATGGTCCAGAGTTTTTTTTTCATTTTTTGAAATTAATTTGCAGTTAATCTTAAATAACATGCTTTTAAATAATTGAGTAGATGGTTTCAATTAGATGAATCTACAGTCTCCCAAACATGACTCCTCTAAAAACTTCTTCTGGCTTCGGCCTTCGAAATAGGATAGTTTAAGTAGCCCGATAGATAACAATAAGAAAGTGGAGTGTAATTGTGTCTTTAGTCTGTCGTCCGTTGTTGTAAACTTTGCATTGAAAATGGTTGCAGTCATTTAGATCAGTTTTTGTGAATTTTCAAAACCTTTTTGTTTTAAAATTCATGTAATGAAACAACATGTAATAAAAATAAATTTAAAAAAAATATTTAAAAAAATAAACTGATAGACAAAAAACTTATTGTAACTTGAAAAATTAGCCCTAAGCGTCTGGCAGTTTAACTATAGCCTACTAACAAATTCAGCATTACTATATTACTCAAACCTAGCATGTAAAGTGTCCTGTTTACCAGGTAAACACAATTTAAGAGCTTATTAGAAAACTCTTCAATATGCAACTCTAACGACAAACTCAACAAGATTGTTAACCTAGACGCTATAGTTATAAGTATTTCAGAATTGCACTGCACTACTACAGGAATGTGTTTTCTAGCCCAAATCAAACATAAACTTTATACAAACATAATTCTCAAATTATTTTATTAATAAAATATTAAAAGTTAAAGATATTTATTTAACAGTAAAACACTCAAACTAACTGTTCAAAGTGACTTCCGCATAGTTGAATGCGGCATTTAGCACAACAATTTTCTGCTTCTCTGGAAAATTTTATAGCAATATGACAACCATTAATTGTTGCTGTAAAAACTCTTCAACAAAGCAAAATACTCAAAACCGCAACCAGACCAGAAAATCTTTTCAAAAATTCCCGAAAACAACTTAGTTGCTCATAACGTATAGATGGCACATACACAGGTTCCAATCAACCTATCAAAACTAACTAAAATACTTCTAAAGTCCCATTTCCCAGACTGTACCACTCCAATACAAATGTGGTCTGATATTGCAACCCTAACCCCCGTCAGAGATTAACTAGGCTGCTAATCATTAACTTGTAGATAAGGCGCGTATAGCCTAGACAATCAATAATTGCTTGCCATAGAATGCACCAGAATTTATTAAAACTTTCAGCCCCGTTACAATAGAAATTATGATTTTCATCCTGATACACCTGGTCAAAATCAATGTATTGCTTGTCGCTACATTCCTATGTCATAAAAAAAGTAAAAATCGTGTTCATACCAAAACTAAGGTGTAGTACTACACCTAAGCAAAATCTTATTGATTAATAAACCTTGTCTTTTTCATCTTGATAACTCTTGAAAGACTGTACAAATGATCAATTCGAAAAGCGATCCACAAAACCGGCTCGGCTCTTAATCTTGTAGCAGATTAAATTGAGATATTGATATAAGAGCAAAAATCTACTCTTAAAGCACTTTTAACACATGATGTTAATCCCACAATCTTAGATGGATAAAACCCATGTTTGGAAAAAAAAATGTTACCGTTACAGCAGAAGACAAGGTAGTCAAGAGAATTGCCGCCAAAGGCTCTTCCTCAGAGAAGTGTATTATCACCGCTACTATAAAACATAGTTGTAAAGAATCTTATTAGACAACTCTACAACCGTGATATAACAATCCTGCAAAGTGGCAAATTTGAAAAAATAATTTAATCAAGAATATTTAATATTATAATTAAAAACTGGTGCAAAAATCTTACAGGCAATTCTAAAAAAACTAACTCTTTTCACAAAGAGATAGAACCTAATAAAACTTGTCGTTCTAGCAATGCAGACAAGTTGTTGGCAAAACATAAAAACTGTTTCTAAAGATAGCTATCCTCACCCACAGAACATTAGTGTGGTGCCCAAAAACAAAGAAGAAAACAAGTGCCTCCCAAAATAATTAGTTGCAACAAAAGAAATACCTAAGTACAACAGGCAGTATGCAACCAACTGCAACTTAGAGACAATGCTATGCTTGCTATCTCTCAACATCTACGTTGCAAAAGTAGCAAAAACACAAAGAAAGACTAGTAAACACTGTTCTCTTCTAAAAAAGGCTGTTCAAAAACACTGTTGTTAGAAGTGTACAACTTATACAAAAAAACACTTTAATATAAAAAATATTAAGATGAATAGGGTGGCCAGCAAAGGATCAACCACCAAAATGTGTAAATCTAAACCATTGACCTCACTACTTCTCAAAAGCCTTACCACTACTAAAAGCAAACATGTCAACTTAGAAAACACATGCATACGTTACAAATTAAAAACAGCTTAACATAGAGAATGCAAAATTAATAACAAGACATTCAATTCCATTTTGTGAAAAAGCGAGTTCAACTTAGCCAACATAAAAAACTCTTAAACTAATTGTTCGTAAAATTATTTGTATCGCGCGTTTTGTAGCATGTGGCGCCGTCCTGCTGAAACTACATGTCTGCAACATTAATGCTGTCCAATTGAGGCACAAAAAAGTTGGCAATCATGTCTCTGTGCCGCTCATCGTTGACTAACGTTCCGACCATTACCATTTTTGAAGACATATACCAATAATTTCACCGGCCCATAAAGCGCACCAAACTGTATTTTTTTCTGGATGTAATAGTGTTCGACAATGGCATGTGAACTATTTTCGCTCCAAACGCAACAATTTTGATTCTTGACATACCACATGTACGGCGCGAACAATAATCGTGTGGCTTCAATTCCTGTACAAGTTGAGTCTTGTAAGCTCGTAAACCAAGATCTTTTTGCAAAATTTTTCATAAAGTGGATGGACACAAGTTTAACTGTTGAGCACAATAATAAATTGACACAATTGGATCATCATTAACACTACGCTGCACACTATCAATTGCTTCTTGTGTGCACAGTGTACGACGTCGTAATGGATGCTTATTATTGTTTAGATTAAACGTATTGCAAAAACAATACACAGTTTCTCAACTTAATCGCTTTGATCGACAATTATGAGCACCATACAAAGCACGTAATGCTCAATGAGTTTCTCAAACTATACCATCTTTTTTTAAAATTAATATGAACAATTTGCAAACGTTGCTCCGGCGTGAGTTTATTCATAATAAATTGCCAAACCAAACTAACCTTAAAACAACCAAGAACTGTAAAATCAGGTGTCACAGATAAGAATGTTTCCAATTTAAATTTCACCGCTTCTTAAAAAACACCCTTTATTACGCAGGGCAACCAGATCTCCCGTAAGAAGAGCTAGAATTGGTTTCAAAACAAATTTTTATTTATAGTAAACTTAAACTAAAATAAAAATAATGGCTTTTCTAAAATGGTAATTATTTAACCAATCGTAATTAAACACTTTGTATTTTAAAAACGATTTACTTTATAGCTCAATTTTGTAATGTACTATAGTCTATGCAAAACCACGCTGGACACAAAATAAACAAATACACGCGTTGTTTACGTGCACAGCTCAAGAAACAGGGTTGCAAGACAATAGAAAAAGGTTTATGAAGATACGAAAAACACTAATTAAAAAGAAATTTATGGAGTATAGGTTCAGGTATATTAATAAATATTAGAAATGCACAGATATTACTTTCATAATTATAAATATTTTTTTAACAACCGCAAATATTTCACTATGAATAAAATCTCACTTTAATGAGGTCTTGATTAAACAGCCCAGCCCCCTGCTAACGACTAATCGCATGCAGGCTTGCATGTGATTAGTGTAGCGTGGCTTTGAATACTGTATAGAGATTATTTTTTTGTATTTTTAAACTTTATATTATAGATATTTTTTATAGTTATCTACATTTTAATAATTCTTTTAATTAATTTATGATTTTATATATTTTTTTTACTTCTACTATGTAATATTGAAAGCATTAATTTAATTCAAATAGGTGTGGTAAGTTTGATTAGATGAGTTTAGTTTAGGTCAGTAGGAATATATTCTGTTGCTTTTATTTTTACATGCAAAGTTATGTCAGTGTAATGTTTTATATCAAATATTTCTGCTTTGCAATGTTTTCACCATAAATTAGTCCCCGTATATTTAGGTTAGCAATGAAGCGTATGCTAATAAATATTTTTTATTTCAACTTTGATATGTTACATTTAAAAATTACTTAAAATTAGTTATAAAATACAATAAAAATACTTAAAATAGAATAAAAACACACTTGCAAAAACAATCAATTTAAAGAAAAAATTCAAGAAGTCTATCGATATTGATCTTAAATACTCGGAAAATAATAAATTTGCAAAGTTATTCCATCTGTTTAAAAAAAATTTAAAGGTTTATATTTATATTTATATTTATATTTTCATAAACTGCTTCATACGCAGTTTGAGAAAATCGAAGGCGTTATCCGGCAACTTAAGTTTTTTTTATATAAAACCACTTAGCAATTTAAAAGAAAAACTTTTCATCTTCTATAAGCTGCAAACAGCTTTAGTTACAACGAAGGCAAACAAATACGGAAAGATGTTTAAGCGCATTATTTCTAATATTAAACCAATAAATTATTAAAAGTAAAAATTGAAAAAAACAATAGTTTGCAGACGATATGGCTATTGTAACTGACATATTATTGAAAGATGAAAGTTTATGTTACATTAATGTAATTGAATGTAATTAGTAAATTAATGAAACATAAACACGCATATTTTAATATTCTGATCTACAGAGCTGTATTTACTGCTTTTAAAATACAGTGAAAAAATCGAAATAAGCCTACAAAAATTACAAAAAAAAAAACAAATAATGATTGAAATCTCGGTAATTAATTAAAATTAAGACCACTCCTTAGGAAACAATCATTCTACTCGATCTCGCAATCAAACCAATTTTTAAAATTCAATTAACCAAAACTTTGCGCAACCCGGCATCAATAACTGGCAATTCTAAATTTAATCACCTTATTCTAATTATCGATATCTCAGTAATTACTTCAAATTAAAACCGCTCTTTAAGATACAATCATTGTACGTGTTTTTGCAATCAAATATCAATTATATTAACTCCGCTTAGAACAGATAATTAGTGGATTGAGTAGCTCATCAAACGTCACTACCGGTCCCAAACCCAAGTAAAGGAAGAGAGTTCGTGAGCCAGATTAGCAGTTTATCCACTGTAAAAAACCTAAACCGCTCAGAAAACCGCAAAAGCCACAAAAAGAATAGAAAAAAACGACTATGAAAGAATAAAGCTATCACCGATAAATGGAGCAAATGGTAATTTTCCAAACCCTCCTCAATATACCGCTGTGCAGTCAGCAATCCTCCATCAATGTAGGCAGAATCTAGACTCGTCAGTAAACAATACAATCCTCCATTATGCCAATGTCCAATTCAAATGTTTGCGAGAAAATTGAAGTCTGGCTACTCGGTGACTTGAGAGTAATTTTGGTCCAGCTGCTGGTCTACAAGATTTTAAGCCAGCTTCTTTCAACCTTCGACAAACTGTCCACACACTCACAGCTGTACCACAAACCTCACGGAGTTAGTTTTTGGTCTCCACTGAAGTCACATGACAATTTCGAAGAGTAGTACAAACAATAAATCAGTCATCGATAGCAGTTGTTTATTGATTCCTGCCAGATCCTGGCTTCCGAATATTTCTGCCGGTCTCCCTAAACCGCTCAAGTGCTCTTTGTACGGTAGAAAGACTGACATACAAAAATCTGGACACATACAGCTGGCTAAGAATGACAGTTAATCGAAAACAAACAAGTCAACTCAGTAGCCACCTTGATCCTTTGTGCATGATGTCGAATGAGCAATAGGTAATGAAGAACGCATACCTTTAAATTTTATGTTTGCTTATTAATGTTCATTAAATAAATTGATAAGTACCATATGTTGTTTTTTTCTACATCCTGATGGTCTCTTTGATTGTAAAACTCTAAAAGTTTTATAAAAAAAATTACCCGAGTTTTTTGGAAAAAAATTACCACATTTGACCCGGCTTTTTTGCATCTGAGTGTATAACAAATGTTTAAAAAATAAATAGCTTATAGCAAAGTAAAAAGTCTACTAAATTTGAAGTTCAATGAAGTAATACCGATTAAAAAAAAAAGTTAAATTGCGCGTGTTGTGCTCTAAGTTTTATTACTAAAAAAACCGCGCCCTTAAGCTGTTGCTAATAGTTACTTTGTGACCGAAATGTACATCTAGAATTCAATAAAATATGTGAAAAAAGAAACATAATTAGCGTTATGTTTAATAAAATACAATTAAACGAATTTAAATGATGTTAACAGTTTTAAATTTATAAAATTAAGTTATAAAAACCAATTACATCATTTTAAATAAATATTCTCATCACAATCCAACAGGTGATTTTGAGGGAATACCAGAGTTATAAACATGTTTTTAAATGAATCAATTAATTGTCATATCTCAATAACAATAAACATTTAAAACAAATAGTTTATTATGCGTCTTTACATAATAATATATGTGCATATGTAATTACTTTTATGTTACATGTACCCGAAAATGTTTGCATGCCGTGTTCACTTTAAAATTTGCATAACTAAATGTGAACATACATAAATCATTACTTCATATTAGAAAATATTAATGATTTTATGATGAGATAACCGCATTCTAATTAATGTAATCATCGCAGAATCATACAAAAATGGCACGTCTATAAATATTTTATAATTCAGTTCACGGTCGAAGTCACTTTCACTACAGCAAATTAGTCGTCATTTTATATTTTAAATTTAGTTGAACGACGAGCCTTATCACTATCGTGCGCACTAAAATTGCAATTATATTATTATTCATATTATATCGATTGGCGGGAATGCTTCCGACATTCGTATTAGTGAAGCATTTTATCGTAGATATACGTTTATTTTTTAATGAATTATTTATGCGGTTAGTTTTTTACAGACATATAAGCAGATTGTTGGATTCGGTTAATGTATTCGTTCGTTAAACATGTTGACGAAAATGTTTGTTTTGACGCTGCTGTGTTCGCTTGCTGTGACAACATTAGCTCAGTGTAAGTTATTCTTATCTAATATTATTATGAAACCGTATGTATTAGAATAATTTGAAAAATAACTCGTCATTTAAAAGTACTTATAGAAGTTAAATGTAATTATTATTAAATTAATCTGGTAAATATTATTATTTATTCATCAAACAATATACCAAAAATAAATAATACTTTTTTATTTCCATGTACAATAAATGATTAATTTTAAAACATAGTTTTTAAAATTTGTCCTTCATGATAGTATTGTGTATTTAAAATAAAACTAATTGATATTTGTGGGAGCGTATTATGATAGCACCTTGATATGAAAACGATTATTTCATTATGGATATTGTGCACAAGCCTTGGTAAGCCTATACACTATAGTTAATAATAATTAATTTGTAAAAATAATGTTTTGTATTAGTTAAATAGAAATTAACAGTAAAATTTGTTAAGTGAACAGTTATTATACTCGTAAGTAGTAACGAACTAGTTAATTTACATTATAAAATAGATTTTTTTTTTAATTATATTGAGTGTTGACTACCAGGGGCATGAAAGACATGTACAAAATCAAACAATAACCTTAAAACTGTTAAACAAAACCGGTCAAAAATGTATAAGAATTGATAATTTGTTAGGAATATTTATAAAAAATAAACAAAATTTATATATTATAGATTTCTTACAAAATTATTTTCCTTGATTTAATACAATAAAGTTCGGTTATAACGAACTCGAAAAATGTACCAAAACTCCGAAGTTCGTTATAAACGGTAATAAAAAATATCGTAATTTGTTTTATATATTTATTATTCTATGTTAAAAGTAACGTAGATCGTTTTCACAAAAAAAAAACGGTATGTTGACATATATGTATAAAGACCTAAAATTTGTAATTAAACGTTGAGTGTTTAAAGACGATTTTCCCATGTTCATCAAATGGATAATTTGATTTGCTTGCAGGCACGCGAAAATACGGTTACCATTGAGTTGTATTATTTTAAAATAGTTAGTTATCATGAAAAGAAGACATTTAACAAGTCCTCTCAAAAAAAAATTGCGATTTGGGAAATAACGGACATCCTAATGATGTAAACAAAATACAATATTTTCAAGAAAATATTTCATAAATCGGGAAACCCCAGAAAATAAACCCCGAAAAGTATGTTATAACAGGAAAATTGTGCCAATTTTAGATATATTTTGGTTCGCTTTATCCGAAAGTTCGTTATAAGCGGGTTCGCTATAACCAGTAAAAAATAGCGTTGTGTTTATGAGAAAATTTTCGTAGTTTCAAATTAAGTACGTTATACCCGAGAGTTTGTTATAAGCGGGTTCGTTATAACCGGACTTTACTGTATACTTTTTGATTAAGTTTATGCAAAAAGTAGCAGTTTTTCATAGATTTTATGTTATAAATACATATTTTTTGAAACAATGCTAATGGCCTTTTTTGGCGATTATTATAAGTATATAATTAATTGGTTTTTTAATAAATGAGAAAATTTTATGAAACATTTTTAGTAAATTATGTAATAAATGCACAATTTTTGATAAATTTTATGTAATGATAATAATATAATATAATAATAATACGTTTATTACACTTAGGCCAGCATTTACAATTATAAAATACAAAATTAAACAGATATACATATATATTACAGCGGATGTGTACGTCAGATTATTTAAAAACTAACTTAATTACTAAAACATATTAAAAAACAAAAATTAAAACAATATAAACAATCAAATAATATAAAATAAAACAATCAAACAGATTAAATAAATATAAATCAATCAAACAGATATCACCCAATAGCTTTAAATTGCACAAATTCTTTAAATGTATAGAAGCAATTCTGTACTAGATATTCCTTCAATTTTAGTTTGAATAGCTTTATGTTGTTACAGCATTTTACAAGTTTTGGCAGTTTGTTATATACCATCGAACATGTATACATTGCTGATTTCGCATACAGAGTGCTGCTATGGGAGACAGTTCTTATGTCCGACCCATGTCGCGTTGAGTAATTGTGCATGTCATTATTTTTAACAAATTTGTTGCTATTTTGAAATACATATACAGCGCATTTATAAATATAGACATTTATAACAGTAAGTATTTTATTCTGAGTGAATACTTGTCGGCACGACTCAGTTTTTCTTATGCTAAATATAAGCCTAATAATACGTTTTTGGGCAGTACACACTCTGGTTATGTCGCTTCTGCCCTATACTAGTATGTTAAATGATAAGTGCGAGTAGACAAGAGCATAATACATATCAATTACTGATTTGAATAAAAATTTGCCTTTTAGAATGACATAATATTTATCTTGCAAGTTACATGATCAATCTGCTTCTCCCACGTTAGTTTTTCATCAATAAAACTACCAAGATATTTAACAAATTGTGTG
Source organism: Tachinus rufipes (assembly GCA_963932245.1). Taxonomy (NCBI): domain Eukaryota; kingdom Metazoa; phylum Arthropoda; class Insecta; order Coleoptera; family Staphylinidae; genus Tachinus; species Tachinus rufipes. The sequence continues at coordinate 27,364,841 of OZ010742.1, read as the reverse complement.
TTATGATCAATTGGATTCTGTGGTGGTTTACGATTATAAAACTGGATAGAAGTTGTTTTATCTGCATTAATAATTAAATTGTTTTTATTGCACCAATCACTCACTTCTCTGTTGATAATATTTATTTTAAGCAAAAAATCCTCTTGACTTGCTGCACTAATGACTATAGCGGTATCATCAGCAAAATTGATCATATAACCTGCGCTAATAAATTCACTTAAATCGTTAATGTACAATAAGAACAATAGTGGGCCTAATATTGATCCTTGCACTACACCTTTGTTTAAATGGCATATTTTGAAATTTTTTGCATTAAACTTGCGCTCTTTACAATAAATTTGCTTTCTGAGATATGTTTGCAAATTTAAGCAATAAATTGGTTTTTTATGCAACTTTTGATTAAGAATTTAATGTGCTTAAAAAACTCGGCCATAAACAATTGGAATGTGTAAAAAAATTCATAAAACTGTTAAATCCGGCTATGAAATTTCAAAATATTGTTAGAAAAAAACAAAATCTTGTCATAAACTGTTGAAAAGTGCAAAATCTTATATATGAAATGTCAAAAGTTTTACATTTCAAACATCAAAATAATGTCAAACAACGACCTAAAATCCGACTATAAACTATTAAAAAATGTAAAAAATCATAAAATTTTAAAAATAGTAAAATCCGGCAATAAAATACTATCAAGAAGCACCAAAATTAGACTTAAATTTAAAAAAAGCTATTTCTTTTCTTAAATGACAAATATGAAATGAAATAGCATTTTTTGGTCTAGAAAAATCAAAATATTTAAAAAAAACATTAAAATTCAGCTGTTAAATAAATAAACTGTTAAAATGTGTAAACATTTTCAATAAATATCAAGAACTGCCAAAATCCGACTACAAAATATTAAAATGATACTAGAAAGCACAAAAATTCAGCCACAAAATGAAATTCTATTTATAATTGTCAAAAATTGTAAAATCCGGCTATAAAATTTAAATATGATCAGAAAACACCAAAATTGCGGGCTATACGTTGTTAAAAAGAGCATTTTTTATAAAATATCAAAAATAAGAAAATATGGTCATACAATGTCAAAATTATATTAATAAAAAACAAAAGTCGGTCATAAACTGTTGAAAAGTGCAAATTTCTACTTAAAAAATTAGCAAATTCTGGCCTCAATACATCATAATATGTTTAGTAAGCACCAATATACGGCTATAAAATGTTGAAAAGTGTAAAAAAATATATGAAATTTCAAAAACTGCAAAATCCGGCTATAAAACATCAAAATAATGTTGTTTGCAAATTCTATTAATACTATGTGAAGAGCACAAAAATTTGAATCCGACTATAAAATGAACTTGTAAAACTATAATACATAATAAAATATCAAAAATAGCAAAATCGAGCATTAAAACATCCTGAACAGCCTGAAATTGTTAAAACATGCAAATTTTTATTTGTAAAAAGTCAAAAATAACTAATTTGTTAATAAAACATTAAATATTACGAGTTTCAACCAAATTGTACTTCGTGTAAAAGTATCAGTACATGTTTATACAAGCAATATATTACTTGAACTGAAATCAACATTCAAAGTAACCCTAAACACTTTTAGAAATTTGTTAGAAAAACTAATGATTTTCCAGCTACAATGTATTATAAACAAAAAACTGGCAGTAATGGAGATGACTATGTTAATAGTTTTGCTGAATTCTTTTCCTATGTTTACGATCTACAAATTCATCCAACTCCATTGTTTGACGTTAAGAAAAACGTATTACATAGAGCATTTTCAATTAGTCTGTTGGATGTATTTAAAGGAATTGAGAACTTTAAAGGTAACTTTAGCACAGGACCGGACGGTGTTCCATCTATGCTGTTAAAACAATGTATTTATCAATATCTACGCCATTACATTTGCTTTTTGAGATTTCTCTTAATGAAGCTAAATTTTCTCTAGTTTGGAAACAAAGCTACATTATTCCTTTGCATAAATCTGGAACTAATGAGGATATCACTAATTAGAGATATATGCATCTAGTCTGCTATTCCTAAGTTATTTGATCAAATTGTAACTGGTCAAATACAATGGACGTGCAAAAGCATTTTAGTGGAACAGCAACATAGGTTAGGTGAGGGTCGTTCTACTTTTACAAATATTTTTTGTTACAAAAATTATCTTTTAAATGCTTGTTCCATTACTAAATGTTCGTTACTTTGTCCTTCCACGATATTTTTAGCATTCATCTATAATACCACATCTCAAAGGCTTCTAGCTTTTTTATTTCTGTTTGCTTTAAAGGCCATGCTCCTATTCCATATGGTAGATTAGAAGCATTTTTGCATTCTTGTACGCAGATCAAGTTTTAGTTGTCTATCACAAAGAAACACACGCATTTTAAGAAATGTGCTTTTGGCCATTTCAATTCTGGTTTTAATTTAGTGTTTGGTCTATAGTATTGGTTATCCATGTTCTAAGATATTTATATTTAGTTGCCTTTTCTATACGCGTGATGTCAATGTATAAGTCATGATGTTGTGTTCTGCCTTTTGTTATGATCATGTACTTCGTCTTTTTCAGATTCATCTTGAGACCGTATTGTAAAATGACATTGTTTAGCTTGTTTGTTTAACTCTGAAAATCTGCAAGATTTATAATAACAGTATCATCGGCATACCTTAAGTTGTTAACCGTCTGACCGTTTATTGTGATTCTAGTGTGTTCTTCACTTAGGGCCTTTCTAAATATGTCTTCAGAGTATAGATTAAACAGCATTAAGGACAAATTCTGTTTTTACTCTTTATTAATGATCATGATTATTCTATTAATTTTTTGTCTTATCTTATATTTGCTGACAATCTTAAAATTTAATAAAGAATATCATCTTTTGATAATTGCATTAGTTTGCAATATGATTTGGATTCTGTTCATTCATTCATGGTGTTTTATTAATAACTTGTTGTTTAAAGCACATAAATGTTTTTCGATAAGCTTCAACAAAATTTTAAATCAAGTATCGTATGGCTATACTATCAATAATAATGTTTTAGAACATATTACGCAAATAAAACATTTAGGCGTAATTTTTGACTCAAAACTAACTTTTGTTGAGCATATAAACTATATGTGCAACCGTGCTATGAAAATGTTAGTATTTGAGTATAGAATGTCAACTGAACTATCTCCAAGCTCACTCAAACTACTTTATTGCGCCTTGGTACGTTCTCATTTAGAGTACGCTCCGTTAGTTTGGTGCCCATTCTACAACATTCATATATACAATATAGAACGTATTCAAAACAAATTGTTTCGTTTACTATCGTACAAATTAGGCATTTTATCTAAAAATTACGATTTTAACCTCATTGCATTGCAATATAATCTTTCGCCGCTAAAAATTTGGCGCAAAAGAGCCGATTTATTATTACTAATGATGTCTAAGATTGATTTCCAAGAGCTACTATTAATTCTTTCATTTCAAATCCCCAACAATAATCGCCGATTATTATTATTTAAAGAATCTATACATTCTACCAATTATGGATTTAATAATCCAATTGGTAGAATGTGTAGAATTCCAAATAGTTTTTTCTAATAATAATTTATTTTGTGTTTCCTAATGTAGTTTAAAGAATCAATTATAATGTGTTGATGAATAATGTTATATTTTGTTTTTATATATGTATATATTTTTTTCCATGCTTTTATTATTCAATATTTGTTTATATATTTTTGTGTAATTGTAATATTGCTTGTAATTTATTATTATTTATGTTAATTATGATGTAGATGTAAATGGTTTTTTATATACCGTGAATAAAGTGTTATTATTAATATTATTAAAATATTTTCAGATAGGTATAAAATCTGGCAAAGAATTTTATTCATAAATCGTTAAAAATAGGAAAATTTAGTCTTTAAACATCAAAATATTGTTAGAAAATACCAAAATTTGGATATTAACTATTGAAAGTGTACAAATTAATTATTAAATCTTAAAACTAGTAAAATGTGGCTATGAAATACCAAAATATTATTAGAACTATCAACATTTGGTAATAAACTGTTGAAAAGTGCAAATAATATTTTTTTAAAACCCAAAATAGCAAAGTTTGGTATTACAGTATTATCAGAAAACACCAAAGTAAAGAATGAAACATATTTATAAAATTTCAGAAATAGTCCGGCTAAAAGATATCAAAGAAAGAATCAAAATTTGGCAAAAGGTGCAGAATTCTATTCATAAAATGTCAAAAATAGCATAATCTGGCTATGAAGTATAAAAATATTATCAGAAAACAACAAAATTTGGTCATAAACTGTTAAAAATGCAAAATTGTATTTATAAGTCAAAAATAGTAGAAACCTGTCATAAAACTACTTTTAAAAAATATTTAAACCTGGTCTTAAAATCTTAAATAATTATCAGAAAGCAACAAATTTATGGGTTAATAGTTTTGAAAATCAGCTTCATCCTCCTTTCTGTAGAGCAAGATAGTAATTGCATTGCACATGTCTAAAATTGTGCAGACAAAGCTTAAACAGTGTTTTTATTTTTTCCATCAAAAACGGCACGCTTGGTATCGTTTTTGATAGGTCTAACTCGATTTCTTCGATATTCTTGGATCTTTGGTTAACAATAGATTGTTTTGGTATTAATGTACTAACACAGTTCATGGTAAATTTCTTCTAGGGTGCGTAATATTTCCTCTCTATTTGTTGTGATGTTCCTATGCATGTTCATTAGTTTTGTTATTTTTAACTTCTGTTTATTACGATTTTTGCGTATTACTGTCATGCCTTTTCTATTCTATTGTTTGCTAGATCTTTTTATTGCAATTCTTTTAGATCTTTGATTGTATTTGGACTGTTCTTCATTTAGCTTTGTTTGGCTATCAAGTTTTTTGCATCATGACAATTTTTTATCTGGATTGGGGCAGTGTTTTTTTTTGTAGAATTTTAGTTATTGCGTCGTTTAGACTAAATGAATTTAATTTCCTAATGGTCTGGTAACATTTTTTTCAAATTTATCGATGTCTAGTGGTGTTGTCCTCGGTTACTTGTTGCCTTTGCAAACTTTTTCCAAGGTCTATTTGGAATGTGCTTTTCACCATTCTGTGGTTGCTTCTGCTCATTATTTGTAATTATAAAATTGATTTTGTCACACGAACATTTGGGTTTAGCTATCTTCCATTTGATTTTTTATAGAAGGATCTACTCATTTGATAAAGATCGTCTTTAGATTAGAAAACCAACTCCTTCTTCTGAGAATTTATAAACAAAATAAATTCACAATACCTGATTAAAATTTTCTGTATCTACAAGAGTTATTGCCAGACTTAGAAATGAGGTTATGTGCAATTCAAAACTCAATAGTAATAGTAGCTTGTTACTTTAATGTATTTTTATTTCTTAGCAGCAAACAACGAGTTGTGGCTTAGTAAGCACAAAAAAGTATCTGAGTAGTATTTTATTGAGCATTTTCAACGATTGAGCGTAACATATACACATAGAATACACTACACTCTGCCTATCTTAAACTATATTGGCTGTAATTAATATTGCTACTAGGTGGTTTCTACCACGTTGAGGATTATTAGTATTAAGCGTAATATTAATGATTTCCGCTACTACTTTCTTCTCAGATTTATAATTTATAACTTTTGTATTATTTTCTATTATTACATACAGGTTTTTGTATTTGAGCGTGGAGTTTCAAGTACTATGTTATATTAAATAAATAAAATGATACCGCGCTTTTATTTTGAAATTTCACACTTCTTTTCTCTTTAATTTGACATTATTTTTAGTTGGTCTCAAATCATCATTTGGATTGAAACTATCTAAACTCGTATGTAATATTCTACTGAATATAAACAAGCCGGAGTTTTCCTCGTTGAACGGTGTTTTGTCTTTCTATACGTTAATAAAAATCTATTTAATGCAATAGTTGAAAGTTAATCATACCTCTAATTACTTGCTTTTTGCTTTCTATCAACACATTTTAATTGTTGAAAGCTAGTTTCCAAAAAGCTTATAGAATGGTGGATGATAAAGAGCTACCTAGTAATTTTGATAAAATATTGCAAATGTTTGGTATAATATACTATTTGTGTTTGGCGTTGTTATACTTTTTATTACAATTTTTGTATTTAGAAACAGCATAGACGTTGTTCTAAACTATTAACAAATTGTCAAGTGTAGGACACCATACAAATTACCTTGCAAATGATTTAACTATCTCCAAATGGGTATTATGTAGTTTTGTTGAACTTTGCTGTTTTTTTTTTTAGAACTATTTCTCTATAACCTATAGCAATACGTCATTTTCTATAGTAATTTCTATTATTTTTTGTTTCTAATAAACTTTTTTGGTGTCATTCGTCTAACACACATTATAAAATAATCCATATTTTAGCTGCTAGTTTAAGCTTAAATATTGACACTAAAGGCCAATGATCCGTATACAAATTAAATTCAGGTTGATCAAAACATTATATACCGTACACAATGCTGTAAATTCTTTTGGTTTAAATATTTTTTTGATCCAAATTATATTCTATGCACCTTCTTTACAGTTTTAGAAATGCTTCAACAACAAAGTAACCTTTTGGTTGCTTGCAGATGTACGTCTAAATCCATTTATCATTACTCTAAAATTTATTCCATGACTTGACCAAAGACATGATAATCGGTAGGTGGTAAACACTCAAACTTCATTTGTTGGATGGTAACCGCCATGCTGCAAAAGAATACTATCACTAATAGATCCTCGACATTTGGTTTTAATAATAGCTTTATGACTGTTTTTCTCAAAAGAGTCAGCATAACCTTTTTTGCCAAAAGCTAGGTGACGCCGTTCTTTGCTTGCTTTTTTAGTTTCATGTTGATGACGGAAGACTTATTCCCAGTCACAATCCTCACACGCATCTCCTTCAGCTTCATGATGGAAACGTTTTTTATGAACATTAACAAGTTATTATTTCAACTCTGAGTTAATTACTTTGGCAGGTGTACATAACCATGCGGATGGAATCGCACACCAATATTTATTTGAACTCTTTTTAATAATTAAGGTTTGAAAAGTTATTTTGATATAGTCATTTATGTAAATTCATTCCATTATTTTTTTTTTATCGCAATGACATGATTTTAAAAGATTAGGCTATATTTTAATTCAATTAAATGATGATGATGATGATGATGGATGTAGGCTCTATACATTTTGTTAAATAAAAATATTATTATCGAGCAAACCGGTATATTTTATATATATAGCCAGTGTGTTTAGCTTATTATTTACCCCAATTAATAAAATGTTACCTTGTATATTAGTTTGATTGATTCGTTTTTCTATACATCACTATTAACTAATAATTATTTTTCTAATCTAACATATAATAAAATCAAGTTTACCTTTACATCATCTTTGCTTCGCTCTCGTACACTTATCACATAATTTTTAATAATTAAACTGCGTAATTTTATTATTATATGCAAATGAATTGAACACTAAAGACAAACGATTCGACATGCCGTGTCGACTAATTCACCTCAACTGGAGACTAAAAATAAAATGCATGTAGTTTTTTTCTGCAACTGATAAAGCGTTCTCGATTTTATGCGAAAAAAAAGTTTATTCTTTCAATACTCTAATCACCTTCGAATGTCATATGGATTTCGTTTCTATTTTTATACTAAATAAAATAAAACATTTTAATATAGTTTAATGAAAATGAAAACAAAATATAGCATAGTTATTTTATTTATATTTATATGAAACCGCCATACCTACTCTATAGGTCTTATTTAATATGCCGGAATAGAACTTTATAGGGTCTCAATTTATTCATAAATTTGATAATGCTATGTAGTTATCTATTACGCCACTACAGTTAAACATTTACAAATAAATTTATTGATTTTGCTTAGTTTTATTCAAACTATATTGTTTTAAAAAAGACAACATAAAACAAATTTATAACATGTTTGAAGATAAATTGTAACATTAGCAATTTCATCAAGGATAACTCTATAATTTTCTTTCACTAATGCATTAACTGCCAAAATCAAATAATGTATTAGAATACAATTTGATTGACCAGGACGGTAAGAAATAGCTACGGAATAAAAACCTGTTTATAAATTTATTGCTTCATTTATTCACATGTTGAAGTGACATACATGAATTTCCTTTTGTAGCATCAATTCTTTAAAGAATATCTATAGGTTTCCTTCCTTCACTATCAAATTTTAATACTATTTTACTATTCTTTAAAATTTGTTATATTAAAATACATATTTTTATTCCTAATAATTTACCATTAGATAAAATTATTTTGTTAAAATTATTTAAATATTTTAAATAATCGCATATGCTACTAAAACCTTCGTTAAATTGAATGCAAAATTTAGCAAGCTTTCACATCATCACTAATTTATTTTATGTATAAACTAAAGTTAAAAGGCTGAATAATTTCTAACTGTATACTTTATATTAATATTTTATTGTTATAGCTGACGATAATTGTATACTGTATGGTGGAACATGTAAGACAAATTGTAAAAAGGAGCATACATTAAATATTGAAGGAATTGGCTGTCAAACTAAAGGAGAAAATTGCTGTAACCCATGTGAGTGTAGCTAATATAATATAAACTTATTTTTTATTGTTTTCAAGAATCTGGTATTTGTATAACGATTTATAAAGAAACAAACACTTAAATTGCAATAATGTTATTTTTATCCTTGATTTCGTGTGTTGTAATGAAAATGGCTACTTTGGCGTCGTTCCTATTTTCACATATAACTTGATAATCAATTAATTTTTTTACCAGTACATTTAAAAAACATTAAACTATATTTGGTCAGAGTATCTTAGTCAAATTATATTTGCAAGTAGCATTAAAATGCATTTGAACCTAAAAACGCATTTATTTCTATATTTGGATATATTTTTTGTCTATTTCCAATTAATATTTGACTAAAATACTCTAAATGTACGGTTGAAAAAATAAATTGGTTTACAAAATAGCTGTTTTTACTACTATATTGAAAATCAAGGTAGCGGTAGGTATGCTCTTAATAACCAAAACATTAAAAAAATTGTGTTATTAAAAAAAAATGCTTGTTTTATTTTCTATTCAAAGCTATTATAAACAATAGGAATAGTGAACTACGTTTTTATAATACTGCTGTTATATTTAGATAATATAATAACTAAAAAAAAAAAATATTAGTTCAATTTCTAAACCAAAGAATTTTAATGTGCTTCAATCTTTAATGTCATTTTATGTTATAGTTCCTACATCCGAAAGATGTTATTCAGCTGGAGGTCAATGCATTTCAGATTGCCCAAAAAATATACTACATCTTGGAGAGTTTGCTAAAGATTGTCCAAAGGGTACAAACTGCTGCATCCACTTGATATAAATACTTTAATTAATTAAAAATGTATATTTAATTTTTATATGACTATATTACATTAATAAATATTGCAATTAAACTGTGTTTTTTTTTAATTATTTTTTATTTTCTTATTGCATTTTTTATACAGGGTGTTCTATCACTGGAAGTCCATAGATATTCGTTTTTGAAATCGTTTAGAGTTACAACTGCTTAATAAACATCCATTTAAAAATGTTTCCTAACAGAACTACAACTATTAAAAGTGTTAAAACAGCTATAAATTTGATGATACCAATAGATTTTCATTTGCAGATGCAGCTTTGTTTTGACCTCATTGAACATCAGCATCTTTTTGACAACATTTTGTTCATTGACAAATTGAGCTGCCCTGCCAGAATTCCGAGATGGAATAGTTCTATTAAGAAAATAATAGCCGGTATGCAATACCAACGCTTGATAATGATCTGCTTTTTGTTCATCAAGGCCCCGCTAACAAATTACGACACTATTTTTTGCAATGCAAGACGTTTTTATAAAAAACTTTTTTTGTTACATTAAATCAAGCACTATACTGGAAAGTTTGACACATTATGGAAGCCATTAACATAACATTTAATAATAATAATAATAATAATAATAATAATAATAATAATAATAATATTTATTGATCAACAAAAAGAAAATTCCAACTACAGATCAAAGTTATAAGTTAATAAACATCTACGCTAAAATATAAAAATAAAATACAATAAAGAATAAAACTAATAATAAAATTAACAATAATTCAACAAATATATTCTAAACTATACTGGGTAATAAATTTATAAAATTTTATTATGAACATGATTATGATGGATATCTAAATGGGAAGGAAGGGAATTAAAAGTAGATTGCATACTTAAATAGAAGAGAAAGGAATTTTAAAAATTGGGAAAGATCTAATTAAGTACCCAGGAATATAGAAGTTTACATTTTTAAGCAGGTTACAACTGTTTATTTCATTGTTTAGTAATTTTCAAATTTAAATTTAATACTTTGAATAGAGTGCTATGTACTAACACAATGTATATTAAACTCTTGTTCAATAATACTATAATTATAATAAAGTGGTGGATAGATGCCGGTATTTTTAAAAAATAGATATTTTAAAAACCTTTTGTGTGACTTTTCTAAAAGTTTAATGTGCACATTGTAAATGGGAAACCATACTAAGCTACAGTATTCTAGTTTGGATCTAACTATAGTAGAGTATAACGTCTTAATTGTCTTAATATTAGCAAAAATCAGTAGTATTTCGTTTAAGAAATCTTAGTGAGCAAAAAGCAGACTATAAGATTGATATGTGAAATAAAAGTTAATTTAGAATCAAAAGGTACGTCTAGGTCTTTAATAGTAAAATAACGTTCAATTAATTACTCCTGCAATGTTATAATCGTACGTTAAAGGCTTCATTTTTTTAGTAAATAAAACCACATTGCATTTACTAATAATTAAATCAAGACAATTTTTATTACATCAATCTTGAATCATATTTAAATTATTTTGCAAAAAAATTGCATCTTCAATGTTGTTGACATTACAGTATAATTTTAAATCATCGGCGTAAGCAAGTTTAGGACAAGTTATGCTATTTAGTAAATCGTTAATATATAACAAAAATAAAAGAAGTCTTAAATTTAACCCTTGAAGAACTAATGATGTGGCAATAAAGTTTTGAAATAAAAATCCGTTATAGTGGACAAACATGCATCTGTTATCAAAATACGACAATAAGATTGTAATTAAGTTGTTATTAAATCCGAGAATTTTCAACTTGTTTAATAGTACTTTGTGATCAATACTATCAATAGCCCTTAAAAGTCTGTATATATAACATCAGTTTGACTTTGAAGATCTATCTCAACAGCCAAATTATGCGTTAATTCGACAACGTTAGTGGTAGTCGATCGTTTTGGAAAAACACCGTGCTGATCGGAGCTGGTTATATGACTAACTTGTGCTAGAATAAGTTTGTATAGACAACTTTCAAAGACTTTTGATAAGTTTGAGAGAATAGAAATAGAACGATAATTATTTATATTTGACGAATTGCCACTTTTATAAACGAAACAAAGTTTTGCCGTTTTCCAAACTGTTGGAAAATAACCATTATTTAATATTAAATTAAATAAAACAAATAAAGGTGTAACAAGAGAAGCAATCTTTCAAAAAAAATTATGGTATTTGATCAATTCCAGCGGTCAACGATGGTTTGAGCTTTTTTAGGCTTCTGAGGATACAATCTTTATCAATTATAGAAATACTACTAATCCAAGTAATAAATTAAAAGAGTCATTTAAAGAATTATGTGAATGTGGTGTATAAACCAAACAAAAAAACAAACAAAGCCTTTAACTATAGCTTGAGGATTATCAAATGATTTGTCTAAGTCTGAGTCATGCATCAGACATGGTAAGCGTAAAGACCTTTGCTTGGATCTAATAAAATTGGTAACTGAACGGTTTTGTACAGTCTCTATGTAAGAATTGTACTTAAATTTAATTAAAAAAATTGATATTTTGTCTAGGGGTCTTAAACTTATCATGCATTGATTGATCTCTACCCCTCTTAATTTTCTTCTGAAGCTTTTTTAATAGTTTCATATGTAAACCAAGAAAGATAAGAATTATTATGAATATGTTTTTGAACATTAAATTTAAAGATAGTTATTGTAAATATGGAAGGTTTTCATCTATTTTTATTGTTTATGAAAACAATCAGTATGATCATATCAAACAATGGATTATAGATAAAAAATTTTTTGGTTATGTAAAAGCTCTCCATCTTCATATTTTGTCACATGTCACATAAAAAACACGCATTAACTACCTCCACGGTAGTGTTGAAAAGAGTTTTTTTTTTCACGTTCAATATCTCAACCAATGATTGCAATTTTTGTATCACGTCAAAAATCCGAGTTATCACAAAAACGCTTTTTTATTAAGATAACAAATAGCAAATTTTAGTCAACAATATAAAGTTAAGCAATTCTAAACCTTTAAATCATTTTACAATTTTACAATGTTTTTTACTAACGTCTATGACGTTGATATTTTGCAGTTTTAAAAAGTTTTTAACATGCAAATTTTTATTTTTGTATTGTTTGTTTGTATTTTTGGTATTGTTTTTTTAAAGCTTGTTTTATTTCAACTGTCAGTTGTGTTGTTTAGTTTTTTCAGTGCTATTTCTTCATCGCGGAAACGGTGTTTTTTTTTCTTATTTTATGTTTAAGTGTAGGTTTTTGCGGTTCCTAATGTTTAATTTTTTGCGCTTAAATTTTATGTTTTGTCACGTCTGTATGCAATTTTTTACGGTCTTTTCAGGTTAAAACCAATAATAATAAACTTAAAAAATAAGAATTTACCGGCCTAGAAAAATATAGTCAAAGTCTTAAAACATCTATGTGCTTTACTTACAGTATTAATTAATCAAATGTTAATTTAAAGATTATTTTTATCATTACTGAATAGACTTGATTCTTGTACCAAACACTATGTCTATTTTTTTTAATTTTATTGAACTAGTACATTAAGAAGTAGATAATAACTTATGTGCTGGATTATTTTTTGACTTGACAAGTACTTTTGATGTTTTAGATTACTAACTAATTTTATCTTTTTTTACATGTCGCAAAATATTCATGCAACTCAGACACATATGACATTACATTAGGTGTGGCACAATGATCCATATTAGGTTCTTTTATATTTATATTATTATTATACAAACGATCTTAATAACTAGTTCTGTGCTAAACTTTGTTGATGATATTTCTATTATAGTTGATGCAAAAATGGCCATAGATCTCCAAGTTAAAACTACAAATGTTTAAGATGTTACATAGACGCAAAACAAAAAATTAAGTAACGCCATTTAAAAATTTAAAAATATTTTATTGTATCCATACATTATGCAGATATATTATGCTCTAACGTACGAACCATAAGCACATACGTTAGTTTGAACAAAACATTTAAAGTATCAGTTTAAAGTATCCATAACATGATTTTAAAGACGCAATTAGCATCCTCTAGTTACTCACTCAACAATTTTATAAAATACAAAGTAAGAATGTCTTGCATACTACAAAATATTGTCTGTTTTCAGAACAGTTAATAGAACTGATCAAAATTACACAAATTTCAGAATCAGCTGCAACTTTCAAATGTTAAAACAAGCTATACAATTTAATCAAATTTTTAACTGATTTTGGCTAATAACAATAAAAAAATTTGCATGTTAAAAACTTTATAAAACTGCAAAATATCAACGTCATATGCCTCTATTTTTGAACAAAACCGCATGCAGCTTAGGTTACTATAAAATTCCTAATAGAATTCAGGAAGCTTAAGATTTAATCTCTTAGTTTAAACAATTTAATTTCTAGCATGCCTAAGCGAGTTGCTGAGTATATTGAATTTAAAACTTGAGCTACAGTTTATTATTGATTTTTTATTTTTGCACATTAAGTGCAAACAAAAAAGTTTCCGCAAATAGATAAAAAGACCAGGGTGACTCAGACAAAACAACTAAATAAAAAACCAAAAAAACTAAGCAAAAACTTATCCCCTAAATAAAAAAAAACAATAAAAATAAATCAAGGACACCTGCAAATATTGCGGTAAAGTAAACACTAGAATGCAACATATAAGCAACAACAAAACAAGAAATTAGAGTCAAGTTGTTTAGCAACCGAAGCACACAAAAAATAAAACGCTATTTAATAAAATATACCCATTTAAATATATTATAAATAATAAACAAAATAATTAAAAAAAAAAAAGAAAAATGATAAACCATAAGGTGACAACACAAAAACAAAACAAAAACTGATATAAAAAAGTAAAAGGAAAGTGACAGGCAAAACTATGCCAAGAAACTAATCTCAGCCTTATATTGCAATAAAAAATAAAAGTTTTAATCGATAAAAATTAAGCTAAGATCTTTTTTTTTCATTTTCTAAAAAAAAGTTGAAAATAAATAGAAATTGTGTTGATAAAAAAAATTGTTAAATTCATTAATTTCAAGGCTACGTGCGCCAACTAAATCTTAGACAAAATATAATGATAGTCAAAAAACACTTGTATCAGGACTAATGCACATTGTGTGTTATTCATAAAAAAAAATTATATTATTAAGTAAAAATGTACTAATTTAAGTACTAATTTAAAAAAATTTCAATTTAAAACAAATTAAAAAAAAGCAATTATCTTTTCAGCTAATCTTCAAACATCTATAAATAGAAAAAAGTTATTAAAGAAAAAAAAACTACAAAGCAATCGAGCAGAACCTTTGTTTCAGGTTTTCATGTTCCCAAGCTATCAACAAACCCGACAGTAAGTACAGCAACTAACTAAAGCAATAACTAAAAACATGAAAAAATAAGTTTACTTAAGAGCATTACTGTGTCAAAACCAATCAAATGCCATGTCACAGCCAATTGAAAACAAAAACTGCTAGCCAAAAATAAGGTTCTTTAGGAACAGCCAAAATAGCAATCTTTGCAAATCATTCGCCTCGACTTACTCTAAGTACCCTGATAGTTTAAATTTCCGTTAAACTAATATCAATCAAGCAAACTAATATAACAGACTTTTATTAGAACACTGCTTTTGTTAGCAACCGTTTTTACACAACCAACTTCAATTCCTGCTTAACAAAGCTAACTGCATTCTGATATACTAATTTTTTTTTATTGAATTTGATGCTGCCGCCATTGGCTTATCTAATACGCAGCAGGTTTTACATTTACAAATAAAAACATTTCAATAGTAAACTTTAATTTCAAAAATCCTTACATTAGGTTGTAAATATTATGACGTACACGACACAAAATAATGTTAACGTTTTATGTAAGTTTAATAACAATTTAAACTTACGTAATAGAATAAAACGAAGAATTACCTGAAACAAAAATAAAAATAGTTTAGTTATGACTATACCACAATTACATGATTAATATTTAAACAATAATAAAACAGTGTATATAAATTAAACTCCTATAATTCTATTTAATTTTTTTATTTTTTGCGACAAGTTTTGATGTATTAATACGTCATTGTCAAGCAATTATAAGAAACTAGTTGCAATATATAAAAATTTTGAATTGGAAATATAGGAGTTTAATTTATTTAAAATATTTAAACATTCCAAAGTAAGCAGCCTCTAGATTATAATAATTAATCAAATTAAATTAAAATTTTGTTTAGTTTTATCATAAATTTTAATAGTTGTTTATTTATTTCATTTCGTACATCAAACGTTTATTTATAAACTAACAACAATAGTATAAAGTATGTTTCAATTTCAAAAAATTTCAAAAATTTCTTGAATTCATATACGGCGCTTGCGATTTTACAGGTAACAACGCACTCTAAAAGGCGCTCTTCGTTTACAATTTTCTCTGCAACAAACACAAATGGCATTTCGTCTGCAATATCGACCAAAAGCTTTCTATACTCTCAATTGTAAATTGTAAACAATTCTTTATAATTACGACACAATGCAACTTTATTTAAATGCACACATTTTTTCAACATTAAATTTTACGAGTTATCAAGCTACATTTAATTCTTCGGAGATATAACGCATAGGCTATTGCCTCGACATTATAATAATATCTTTTCGGAGCTTGATCTCTTTATCACAGAATATATTTTGTACTAGTTTCCAGAGTTACCTAGTTGGTAATTGACATTTTATTAAAAACACTTTAAATTCATTTATTTAACATCGTTGGTTTTCTGCTACAATGCTAATTACCGACGCTAGAGGTTAAAACTACCACATCCAGAAGTGTCGGCGTAAATTCAAGAATTCAAACTTAAATAATTTTACGTGCGCGCAACAGCACACGGGACCTACTAAAGTTTACTCATCACAACACCACCTGGTCGGTTCATAATTAAATTTAAAAGTTGAATAAAAATTTATTTATATAATATTAATTTTATTATTATTAATTTTATTATTATTAATATTAATACATAAATATTAAATTATATTACATTATTTTTGTATTGTTATTATTACATGGCGAATTAATTTACTTAAATTATGCAATATTATTTATTGGCGACTTTCCAGTTACTACCAAAATGTATATAAATGGAATATTTGTATTAGAATTATTTATAAAAAATGAAAGCCTAGTTATATAATTTTAAATTACTTTAATAAAGTATTCTCATTACAATTTAGCAGAAAATTTTAAATATTGTCTTATAAAAAAATTAAAAATATACAAGATGTTCCATTAAAAAAAAAAAAAAAATAGACTTCCATAACAAAATAAACCCTATATTTAAACAATACCTTGTTTAAAGCTAAAAAACTTTTGATTAATTTTTTTATATATAATAATTTAGGTGTTCCTGTAATGTTGACTAACCCTGTATATAAAACAAATAATTTGAATTAAACATTATAAACATTATATTTTTAAATTGATTCAATTCTCTTATCTTCACTTTATGACCTTATTGACTTTTGTTATGCTATAATGTTATAATGATCTACGCAAAATCATATAAAAATTAAAAGTCTATAAAAAAATTATAATTCAGTTCACGGTCGAGTCACTTTCACTGCGCCAATTTAATCGAGATTGTAAATTTAAAATTTAGATGAACGACGAGCCTTATCATTGCAGCGCCTACTAAAATTGCAATTTTATTATTTATATATTGGTTAGCGAGGAATAAATGTTTCCGATGTTCGTGTATATGTGAGATATTTGATCGTAACAATACGTTTATTTTGTTTTTAATGAATAATTTATATGGTTAGATTTTTACGGCCGTATAAACAGATTGTTTAATTGGGTTAGTGTATTCATTCCTTAAACATGTTGGCAAAAATTGGAGTTTTGAAGCTGTTGTTGTGTTCATTTGCTGTGACAGTATTAGCTATGTGTAAGTTATGGGTTACATATCACAAATTATTTAATTAACTTACTGTAATTAATAACATAAAATTTTTATATACCTATTAATAAATTAATAATCATCATTATTTGTAAATAAATTATAATACTTAAATTTTACACCAATATAGCTAGTTGAATAAAATTTATATACATATAATTTTACAAACATTTTAGTAATTTATTTTTTTTAATATAAATTAAAAACGGGCTTTATTGATAGACAAAATAATCGGGCATGGTACAATGTTAGGTATTTATATTTAGCTGCAATATGTAATTTGTCATTGTTATGTTATTTCTAGATTATATTAAATATTTTTTTTAAGTGTTTCTCTATCCATTTATAAAAGACGGATTGTATGTTCTGGTGCCGGAAAACTTTGTTTATTGGAGTTTAAAAATTATTTAACAAATCTATCAAGTGTTCATTGTGAGATATAAACTTAACTTGTTTCTTTCTGTTATTGCAAACATTGTGTATTTTTGCAAAAGTTTATAACAGTTATATAGTTATGATTAATGATAGGTATACTAACTTTTATGTTCTTATTTAATAGTTTTTTTAGCAAACAAAATACATTAGTTGTGTTTTTAAAGTCTTTGAATCTAAACTTAAGTATTACATAGTATTAAACGAGATTTAAGTAGTCTGTGAATATAACTACAACTACTACTACTTATTCCAGTTGTTATTAGCTCGGTTAAAAAATTCTTTTTAAAACGTTTTGGTTCTATATCTCTGAAATAATTGTTGGAATTACTACAACTAAATTTTTGTTTGGATAGCAATGTTTCTTTTAAACAATGTTCTTGAAAATATCTATAAAAGATGGAAAATTAATTAAGTTTTGGATCGACAATAACTTGAAAACGAAACAAGAGCGTACATGAGTTTTATGCGTATGCAAAAGTTGTACAGTAGTAAAAAAACTATTTACATCTATTAAAAATTGTAATTTTTTAGACACTTTTGAAGCAACAACAAATTGAAGAAAATTTGGTCATAGATTTGTTGTTTACTTTAATATTTTATATGGCTAATAGCTCGGATGTTGACATTAAAACAGTAAAAAGTTCAGTGCTTTTAGAGAAAAAATTGATAGATTTTGATGAAAACGTTTGACAGCAAATCTTTTGATGTTAGTCACAAATAGAATTATACTTAAAACAAGCAAGAAAAAATCCTGCAGTAGCTCTAAACATTTTCAAACAAAAAGTGTAAATCTCATCAATAGTTTTCTTAACAATAGAAAAATTATAATTAAAATTAATGGTTTTAACTCCAAAATTATAAATGCTGATGTTCTTCAAGGTTCTCAATTTTGCCAACTTTGTTTTTGATTTACATTAATGAACTTTGTCAAATAAATAAAAATCCTATTTATAGTTTTGCAGATGACAGCACCCAAAGATCATATTGACAAATATAGCAAAACATCTTAAAATTTCTAGGTTAGAATCTGTAGCATCTATAAACAATGTCCTCAAAACAATATCTAAATAAGTCGATTTTAAGTCTAATAAACTCAACTTCTTACTGTTTCTAAATCTAAATCCGAAGTATTATAAGAACCAAATATTAAATTAATTAACAAATCCATTTTCTTCAATTTGTCTTCTACGTCTTAAATTCTCAAATAATTTTCTCTGGAACTACCATGTTATCGACATAGCTTTAAAAGAATATAGAAATCTAACATTTCTTAACAGATGTAAAATGTTTTTTACTTCTGTTCAACTTTTGCATATATATATATATATATAAAGCTAATATTTGTCTTTGTATTAAATATTGTTCCCAAGTATGAGAAGGAACATTGGAAACTATACTATCTGTTCTAAACTTTAATCAGAAACGAGCTATTTGGATCATTGCTAATCCAAAATTGACTAATGACTACATTACAACACAGGCGTAATGTTGCAGATCTTTGCATTTTCTATAGTTATTTTAATGGACATTGTTTAAACAAAATAAAACACATATTGCTTTCTAAACAAATATATACTCGTAGTACAAGGCTTTCTAGGAATTAAAACAAATATTCAGAGATTTAAAACCAAAACTTTTAAAAGATATTTCTTTAACCGTACTATTGCCAAATAGAATAAACCAACAAACCAAGGGCTGCAGGTAGCAAAGTGCTGTAAAAACGTTTTTGCCCATAGTGTTGTGTTGCCTACCACTGTAAGGTAAAAATGACATAATACGACTTTTCAACTGTTATTAAAAAAAGCTTCAAATTTCAATTTTTTTTAAGTATTATTATTTTAATTATCAAATATTGTTATGATAAAATATTGGATGGTAAACTGTACGTAGGCACGTTAAGATTTTTGTACCTTTTTCAATGGCCTTACTTCACTTTGGAGTTTCAACATTCAACCACCTTATGTAACTAATAAATGCAAGCACAATGCTTAAAGGAGTTTTTCATTTGCTGGCCATGTCAAGCAAGCAACTCTCCAACATAGTTTCTCTAATGTATAAAAGAGCCGGCGATGAACATAGCATTTTCTTAATCGTTTCCCTCGACACGTTGGATTGTTTCCAATACTAATCGTGTGCATGTGTTTTTGGTTGATAGTGTACTGTCATAGTTTGTAATTTTTTTTTAACAGTCGCAAGTCAAAATCGGCTCTCTTGGCGTTTGGGGCAGTTAACGCCTCTTCTGTGCGTTACCCTTCATTTTCTCACTTTTTTTGATCGCCAAAAGAAAACCCTTTGAATTACGGATTTTCGGTTTACAACAACATCTGTCGGGGTTTAGTGGCTAGCCACATAAGCACCCGCGTTCCTCTCCGCAGGCTAAAAGAATGTTTGTTTTGCATTTTTCCGTTTTGAAAATACACCAAAAAAACCTTTTAGTTAGAAGCAGTTAAAAAGTGATATTTTAAAAACATAAAAACGCCGATTTCGGAATTCTAATTAGGGGACCAAATTACCCGAAAAACCAAAAAATAACAAACCTTTAATTGATTACAGTTTGGCGAACAACCTGCTGGGCTCTGTAGCTTGCTACAAAAGCATCTGCGTCTCCCTACGCCGGTTAAAAATATATTTGATTCTCACTTTTCCGTAATAATAATATACCAAAATAACCTCTTTGAATTAGAAGGTAAAATGTTGAGAATATCAAAACGACAATTCCGAAATTGTAATCAGGAGTCTAAATTTCCTCAGAAACCGGATAAATTACAATCTTTGGTCCACATTTGCAAATTTTAGTCTGTAAGCACAAGCATATGTACGAATTGGCCATAAAACCAATTTTTTTGTGGAATGCTAAAGGAAATTTTTTTGACCCTCGGACTTTTGGTTTGGCAAAAATTTAGATGGCTAACTTCAAGTGCAATTGCGTACCTTCCTTTCACCGTGTAGTGCTTTTTTGCTTTTTGAAACGCAAAAAAAACATGTTTTTGGTAGTTATTTTAAAGTTGAGGGGTTAATTTTACGTAAAGGAATGCAAAAAACCTACCTTTTTTTTCAAAAATTTAAAAAAATTGAGTGTTATTTTTTAATAGGTTGATAAAGCTTTTGAGTGGTAAAGCGGTTTAGAGTTTAGGTTGCTTTAGACTGCAAAATACGCTTTAAATTTTGCAACTTAACAGAATCGGTATATCATCTGCGTAGCTAATTGTGCAGAAATCACTGTCATTGAGTCAAATTAGGCTGTCTACTACTATATATCATAGTACTTAAAGGCAGCCTCCGTCAACCAATTTCCTCAAGGTAACGCACTACACGCACGTAGTTTAGTTCTTTTGCTTTAATTTTATTCTATGTACAATATTACACATATAGTGCAAGTTTTAGTTCCTAATCCTAACAATCGCTAAAATTAAAATTAAAATTTATTTTGTATTATTATATACAATGCATTTAAAAGATAATTCAGCAGTAATTGGTTATACATTACAAACTTTTACCGTGTAAACCATTTAATAAATAATTTAAATAGGAAGTAGACACTTAAATTATTATGAAAAATTACTACAAATAAAAAATCAAAAATGTGGGCTTTTAAAGTTAAAAAAAATAAGGATTTTGTAATTCAAACTAAAACTTTGTTCTTTTCAAATAAGTTTTTAGTTAACAATATTACTTATTTTGAAAGAAAAATTGTAGATTTTTGATTTTAAATTAATTATTATTTTATTTATCATAAACTACGATAGTTATAATTTTAGTATCATTTTAACTTTATGGAATACTACAATTACTACTAAATAATCTTTACATAAAAATTAACATATTAAAGTTTGAAATAATAAGCTGTGGTAAGCTAATTATTTAAAATTTTATATACAGTTTTAAATAGAAATAAATAAAGTATCAACTAAGCAAAAGTTTCAAAAAATCTATTTATTCTGTAAAACCTACTTGGATTAAGAAATAAAGTACAACAATATATTGAAAGCTTTTAGCCAAACCACACATATATTTTAAAGAAACTCTTTTCTTTAATCGTTGTACTTTCAGAGCTCTTTTCAGCACTGAGGTAAAATTTATTGATCTGATTTTTCAAGAATAAGAATTTAATAGGTCAATAATATCAATATCAAAATTTTAACTAAAATTTTAACTTTATTATTATTTATATTTACAAAAAAATATTCTTTCACATATTTAGAAATACTTTTTATATACAGAATAAGTCGAAAAGAACGCACCAAACTCCGGGACTATATAGTATACGTGGACAAAACTCAAATAATGTTATCTAATTTTTATTTGTTTTTAAGTTATAGCGTTATTTAAAATAAACCTACCTTAACATTGTTTAAATCATAACGTTGTTGAAATTAATTTTATTTATACTAATAATAATACAACTTAGTTATAATAAAATTATTTTTTTAGAAATAATTTGATATTATGAGTCAATATTTACATATTACACATACTTTTTTTACTGTATTATTAATTTAATTGATGGTTGTGACTTCTACTACGTAATAATTTATGTTTATGAAATAATAAAACAATTTACTATGTTTTTTACCACAAATTTCTTCTTACAAATACATTACTAGTTTTGGATCTACTAAAGCCTTCTACAGATGTAAAAAGTTAAATAAGTTTTAATAAATTTGTGATAAAAAACATAGTAAATTGTTTTATTATTTCGTATTAAAATTTTTGTTTTATAGCAAATGAATGCAGATTATATGGTGGAAAATGCAAGGCAAAATGTGAACAAAAGCAAGATATTTTAAGAATAGAAGATATAGACTGTGAAAAAAAAGGACAATTGTGTTGCAATTCATGTGAGTACAACATAATTTTATAATCTAAAATATATCAAAAACAATATATTTCTACAAAACAAAAAATTAAAAAATCCTTTCCGATGCTAAATCACTCGCAATGGTCTAGTGGGAGGATTGTTAAGCAGGCAGCCTGAGTTTAATTCCTAGCGGCAATAGTCCTACGTAATAATAATTCAAAACTGATGTTAAAACATTTATATCTTTTGTTTCATATGGTACTCTAAAGCTTATTGTAAACATTTTAATTTCCAGTTCCTAGGTTTAAGAGATGTTATACAGCTGGAGGCCAATGCTCTGATAAATGCCCACAAAGATTTCTATCTATTGGAAAATATGCCAAGGATTGCCCAGAAAAAACAAAATGTTGCATTTACTTAACATGAACAAGCATATTAATCTTATTTTAGATTACAAAAATGTATTTGTATTACATGTTTCTACATTTCTTAACATTAATTAAAACTGTAAACAATGTTTTCTTTTAACTTACCTAAACAGTACAATTAATTTGTTGCAATTATATAGCTATTTATTTAAATAACGCGAGTAGTCTAATTCTTTTCTATTATAATTATAATTAGCAATTCCACAAGTTAAGAACACATCTAGAAATAAGGTTTTAAATTAAGAAATTGCAACGGGTGTAAAGGGGTAAGGTAAGAAAGTCAAATACTACCCCAAAAATCATCCTCATCTGCACGAGCAATGATTTTGATCATTCGGTACACCCTGCTAGATAATAAACGTTGAATAACCGGAGTAGAAGATATGACACTTCAGGACGACCCCTATCAAACCGCATTGGTCATAACGGCTAAACCCTTCTTAACAAAAACAGAATACTTAATCTTTGGTAGTAGCGATCAAAAGGTGCAAAGAGTCACCAAAAAAAAAAACACTACCAAAGCAAAAGACGAACATTGCACATCTCTACTTATAATACGAGAACGCTCTCCAACAAATAAAAAGTATTCCAACTCAAAAAAGATCTAAACCAAGTTCACTGGGATATAGTAGGTCTGGCTGAAATTCAAAGAAGAAAAAAACAGCAAACCACCCTAAAATCAGAAAATACTCTATATTACAGAGAATACAAAAAAAAACTCAGATGGAAAAGTAAAAAACACATCATACACCTAGAGAGCATAAACCCCAAAGTATGCTTTATAACACTGAAACTAAACCAAAAATATAACATAAAGATGATCAAGGTGCAGATTTTTTACAAAGCTATCAACTCTGCAATGTCAAAAACTCCAACATACTACACACTAATAGTTGGAGATCTAAACGCCAAGCTGGGTAAGAAACAAAATGACAATATAAAACAGAAAAAAAATTACAGAAAGAACACCTTACTAATTTTTTTTCTAGAGCACCGTATAAACGCTATGAACACTTTCTTTAAGAAAGCCAAGCACCAAAAATTAACGTGGACAAGTCCTGATGGAAAACAAAATAGATTTACAGTACTTAACCCGGTGTTAGTGGAAAGCGAACACAGAATGCTAAAAGCAAAAGTAGTGTTACGATTGAAAAATGAAAACTACTCACCGCAACAAAGAAGAAAGAACAAATCACAGTAAATAAAAACAAAAAATACAAACAAACTGTGACAGAAAGACTAGGAAACAGTAACATTCACAAAATAATTATGGAAACCTTAAACAAAGCAATTATAACATCAATACAAAAAGCAAAACACAGACATAATACAAAACGGAACAAAAAGGAAACTCTCAGCAAACACACAACAATTTATAAAGCAAAGACAAAAAAACTGCTAAAGCACCTAGTACATTGAAACCAGCTAAAAACATTGAATAAAAAGTTATCAAAAACCGCTATAGAAAACATTAGAAAGAATAATAAAAAATGAATAACAAAAACTATAAAAGAAAGCAGAAACAAGTACTTAGACAGAACATAATACCTAGAAAAGCAAAAATTACTAAACTCAAGAACTATAACGACAAAAAAATTTTACCAAACCGTGTAAAGTACGCTGTACCTTTAAGTCCTTCCGCTAATTCAGGTAGATGGCCACGCAGCCTATCACCAGACGCAACCGTCAATCAGACACCATTACCTAGTGCCAACAACTCTGAGGCTTGACTGGCAAATACCGTCTAATCAGATGGAACTACCACCAGTCAGACTCTTTGGATGCCACTGGTTGAACCACTAACCCCTGGCGCCAACAAACAGCGGTAAGCCGCCTCTAGTTTAACCGAGACGCCGCCAACTCCGCAATACAACTCACTACAACCTGCAATAGCTGGACCAAAAACCAAGGTAAAAGTTACCTAGAACTGAGCTACCACCAAGCCTCAGTGTCCCACGCCTTTGACTTGGATTCAACCAACAACTCAGACGACACATTCAAACTCATAAGTGTATCCATCGGATACGATGGACAGGGAGAGTGCACCACCAGTAACTTGTTATCGTAGAATAGCACCTTCCCGGTCAAACCTAAGGCTCAAAAAGCAGACCCAACGCCGCCAAACCCTACCTAGACCACCCCAGTGTCCGGCGGTCTTGGAGAGCACATAAGCTCCGCACACCGCCATAATGTAGCCAGTATTCTGCCGCACTAAAAAGAATAAAAGATATCCCGACGTTTGGAGAAGAAACACACAAAAACCCCAAAAAATTCTTGAAGAGGCTAAAAGATTAGAAAAGGTCAAACAAGCTAACCCCGACGCAACATTAACTATCACCGATCAAGCTCGCGCCACACCGGCACAAACAAGAAGTGGATTTCCTGATCGCCCCCAAATTTGACAAAAATATTATTTTAGAAAACCTCTGGTTAATGTTCAACAAAACATTTCCAATCGTATTTAAGGTACTAGGCCATCCACTACACTGATTTGCACCCATCAGATCAAATTGAACAAATTCAAACCGATCCAACTACACCTACACTTGAATAAAGCTCTTAAAATGACATTAATTTACCAAAAAATAAAAAAAAGTGTTGGCCACCGGCATTATAAAGCAAAGCACAAGTGAATACTGCGCTTCAGTAGTCATAATACTACCAGCCACCAATAGGAACACAGTGGTATTGACAATAATGCACCTGGTGGATAAAAACAGTAACCGCCCCCGCAGCCAATGCAAAGACCACTGTCCGCAATCTAGAAGAAAAACTGTTTCATAAATTTGGATTCAGCTACTAACTGGATACAAAAACCCAAGATAGAATTAGAAAAAAAGAGGTTAAGAGAAGTTTATGTCCAGCAGTGGACAAAACAAGCTGTATAAAAAACAATAGAAAAATATCTGGGAAAGTATAATTTAAACTAACGTAATCAGCATTTTTAAAACTATACTGTATTATATTATCATTGCCACTCTAAACGTTGACTGTTAAATCATGTAAAATATCAAGTTTTAAAAGAAGATCCAAGACAGAATGTTAAAGACCGTATGGTACAATAGAAAAATAGCAATTTTGTAAAACTCAAATTTAAAGAAAATGCCAAAGCCGCAAACAATAAATCAAGCAAAACTAAATTTATGTTTAGTTTCAAAATTCATTTGATGAAAATTAATAACCCAA
This sequence comes from Tachinus rufipes, assembly GCA_963932245.1. Classification (NCBI taxonomy): domain Eukaryota; kingdom Metazoa; phylum Arthropoda; class Insecta; order Coleoptera; family Staphylinidae; genus Tachinus; species Tachinus rufipes. Next base: position 27,338,620 of record OZ010742.1, on the reverse strand, counting down.
GCGTGTTAGTACAGTACAACAATGTTGCTTTTACTAAATAATTCTACACTTTCACGGTGACAAAAGTAAATAGAATATTCTGATCCACGTGAAATGTATTAAAAATCGTTGAATTTTTTTTCACTCGCACGAGAAAAAATTAAGTTTAAAGACCTAAATTTTGTGTGTATTGTGCTTATACATATTATAAATTTTGTATGAGGTGACCCTACACCCTAATGTAAGTATTATTACAGTTGTTATATTTATGTGTACTCGCACTACCGTTAACCTACTAATTCGATAGTAGATTTTATATTTTAATGATAATTATATATATTGTATAATTCTTCATAAATATCCACTATACTTTTTAATGTATATGTAATACTTAATAAAATTATATTACCATTATATAAAATTACATATAATGCAACCTACATGTTAACTTCATAAATATATAAAATATTCGGTGGTCGTATATATAATTTAATGTAATTTAGTTTCTAGCATCATTATTAAGCTAAGGTGTCAATAAATTGACATTTTATAAAAACTAAGCTGTAATTTGTTTTATCTATATATAAATACCTAACAATTTCTAAAAAGAATTGATACTTCCAATTCAATTTAATAGTGCTTTTACGTGAAATCCAATAGCTAGCCAATTGAAGTGGAAAATAATTTACTTAAATCAGGTTTTCTGCTCTGATTAAAAAATTGATTTTATTGATCCTTAAATTAATTTATAGAATAACTCTAAATTAAGTACTTAATAATGTAAACCGGTATTTAACTGATCAACATTTCATTGTCTATTTAGAGCTATGATATATGCTTCAAGATCTCCATTGATAATAGATTAAATATTAATTGCTTGGAAGGAGTATTATAAACACGAGATGTAAATGGATTTATTTATGCGAATAGATTCCGTAAATGGAATAAACATGATTACACCCACCCGTGTATTAACCCTTAACATCATGATGCAGACAGATTCAAGCATCTCTTGAGGCCCTTGGCATTCTCCATTTAGTATACCATGGAAATGTGCACAATTCCGTAGCTTGTTTTTTTATTAGTATAACCAACTCACCAAGGTATTATACTTTTCAAACCTCATTCAAATTTAATCTAATTTGCTGAATCCCATGCAAATAGAAGGATTTTATTAAAGCCACGCACAGGTCGTTGTGCTTGTGTTAGTTCTTTTACAATTGTTTTTCCTTGCCGTTATATTTAGTTAATTAACATATCTTGAATTTATATTTTATCTAATTAAAGGTTGTCGGCTTCAAAATGAATTCAATTAGAATATAGGGCACATAAATAACTGAAAATATCGATTCTCCTATAACATTTTTTCAATTCCAATCACATTCTGGCAAAGCATTGAATTGGCAGCAATTTAAAAAGGTATCTAATGATGTGAATGATGTTATTTTTTATCCGTAACATTTTCAATTATTTTTGTTACATCTGAAAAAACGAGTCTCCGCGCAGCGGCATGCATAACTAGGATAATGGTAATTTAAATGACGGGATTACATGGAAACCAGAAACACAAATTATAAGGGCCACAAAAACTGAATTTCATTAAAGTTAATCTTCCGTTATTGCTTTAAGCGTAAATATTTATATTGTTTGCTGTTACGATGTATTTTTAATTTGTCACAGTTCTAATTATTTCCAGTTTAATTAGTTCAACAGAAATTAACGTTGGGTGCCTTGTGCAAATTGAATATTAATTTCTTCAATATCGCATATTTCAAATCCCATTTACGATCTGAAAGCTGGCAAAAATAATAAAGTGGATGTTGAAATCTTGATGTAAAATTGAATTATTAATAATTAGCATCATTGACGTACTTTGTGAAACTTTCGTGACGACTTTAAATTATGAGTCGGATAATTTCATAATATATTTGTCAATCGAATATGGTAGAATTTTTTATTACTGTGTATAGTTTAATAATGAATGTCTATTATTGTAAATTTATTTACAAGTATTTTGTTTCAGAAGTTTAAAGAACAAAATTATATCTAAGCTGACAGCTTTTAATTAAATGCAATAAAATTTTGTTTATACAATCCGCATGTTCATTACTGTTACTTTTTGAATCATATTTTGCTAATCCAAAAAGTGACAGTGCTAAAAAAAAATAAAAAAAATTGCAGTTACAATACAAACAACTTATTTGTTTAATCTGGAAATTTTGCAGGTTTTCAAACGTGCACTCTACATGAAAACAGTACAAATAACCTACTAAAGTATCTTTTCTTATCCAAGAAAAACAAATTCATCACAACACATTCTTTTTATTAAAAGCAACTGACCTTGCAATTAGTTTACTCGAATTTGAAATGTAGTTATAGTTTGTTGTCAAACGTTAATCAATCAATGTTAGCGCTTATAAACAAATAAAAACGTTTTACAATAATTGCATACTAAGAATCTCAAAGTTCTCCAAATGTTACCTCAACTTTGAGGAAGCGAAGACATTAAAGTCGACTATTTAGGGCAAGATTGACAAAATAGAAAATTAACAGGCATCATTTTTTTTTTTCAAAAATGCTCCTTTAAAGAAGAATTCCTCAAAACTGTATGTATGGACGAGCTAACCAAACAATGGCTCTTCAGCACATCAACCAAAGAAATACTATTAAAAGGCATAGAACCTCAGATCATGGATCTGAAAAACTTATCTGAACCAAAAAGGAAGATAATATAGATACCGGAACCACAGTTGAAACCAACAACTTTCTTGAAAATGTTAGCAGTTTATTACACCAAAACCTGGCAAGTGGTCAACTCCAAACTAGCACCTAAGAGGGCCCAAGTCATCTTAGGTTTCTTCAAGATAACCTTTTGGGGTCTGGCTTTTTCCAACAACAACGGACGGAAACCGAAACAAACACAGTCCGACAAAAAAACCGTAGATCAAAACCCACCTCCAATCGCCAAAGAAAAATAACGGTAAGTTTATTGTTAAACATTGTGCAAATCAATTTAGATCACAGCAAGGCAGCTTCTGCGCCCTCAGTGCGTATATTGTCAAACACGATATAACTCTTAGATATACTTTCCCTACAATCAGCAGAGATTACCACTACCACTTGCAGGACTACAGAAGCTGTCAAGCAGCGGGCATGATGCACCGCTAATCTTTGGATGCGACGACAACGTACGCCACGTAGCCTGAGGCAGTAAGAACATAAACCTAATAGCTGAAAAACTTATAGTAGAATCTAAGCTTAATATCATAAACAAAGATATCGCACCAAAGTTTTGCAATGCGTTGCGTAGCAAGGTTACTGATCTCACATTAGCAAATTATAAAACAAGTAAAGTGATTAAAAAGTGGTACGTGTCGGACAAGCCTTCATTGTCTGATGCGTACATCCAAACAATATCAAATCTAAAAAAAAACGTTCGTTTTAAAATACAAAAACCTGCAAAACATTAACTGGGATCTATACAACGAGATACTAGTTAGCCAAATTGGGGTATGTCCAAAGACAGCAAAAACCTCACAAAAACTGGAAATAATAACAGATATATTTGTCAACTCTATTAAAACTACCTTTAATAAAAGCTGCCTTAGCACTGTCTAGCACATCTCATTGAATTCCTGAGGTCCAAAAACATAAAATACACAGTGTTGGTCAAGAACACTCTACAAGAGCTGCTGCAAACCACTTTTTGGACTCTATGCTCAAAAGCTCCTAATCAAAAACACCTAAAATTTCAAAACAAACAAAACTAAAAAAAAGCAAAAACCATAACTAATTAGGGCAATCTAAAATGAAGGATCAACACATTCAAACCATTCAAGTCATCAGAAGCCGATGGAATCAATTCCATCATGATACAGAAAAAGTACGCAGTGCTGAAATAATCTTTATGCAAAATCTTCAAAGCAAGTTTAGCACTTTTACAAATACTAAGCAGCTGGAGAGCAGTTAAAGTGGTATTTATATCAAAACCGGAAAGACCCACGTATGCACTAGATAAATTTTACAAACCAATTTGCTTGACATCCTTTATGCAAAAACTATTTAAAAAAATAATCAATAGGTACATACGAGATAGAGCGCTAAAAACTTGAGCACTGCACCAGCATCAGTATGTCTACTGAACGGGTAGATCCTGCAAGCTATACACAAGGTAGTTAGTAAGTGCAAAAATAATATCCAATGTAACAAACTTACTTTAATTGCTTTTCTGGATATTGAGAAGACATTCTACAAAACTATCTTCAAATCCATTGCAAAAACAGTGAAAACCCGAAGAATAGACTCTCTTGTTCAACAATGAGTAAACTCTATGCTCAAGAACCGGGCTGTAACCAAAACATTATATTGAAAAAACTATAAAAGCCAAAGTCGCCGGCGGATGCACTCAAGAGGGCGTACTTTCACCCCTACTTTAGTGTTTAGTCATGGTTGAATTACTACAGACACTCAACGATATCGGTGTTTTTGTCCTTAGCTACGCAGATAATCTAACTATTCTTGCATACAAAAAATTTAGAGCAACCCCGTCTAACATAATACAGAGCGCACTAAATACCTTAGAATGATGGTGCAATCAGTAAACCCACGCAAAACGACAATTGTACTGTCCACAAAGTAATTTAAGTGCTTTTTGTAATTAAAATAACAGTCGAGCGTAGATGAGGATTAACACCGAATATGACCATGGTGCTAAAACCCGTTATTACATACGCATGTCTACTAATAACGGCACTAAGAATGACGCCCACAGCAGCTATGGAAGTACTACTATTGTTACCACCACTTCACCTGATAATAATGTCGAAAGCAAATCAAGCAACATACAGTCTGCGAATAAATGAACACAATGTAAACCTTGCAACTCACAAACCTAACACAACAAATGTGTTGCATAAATAAAAACTCTAATACTAATAATAATAATAATGAAGTCGGACTTTATAAAGGGCAACTGCATCAATATAAAACTAGATCTAATAATACCACAGAAAAACAAATTTTTTAAAGATAGGATACCAGAAAATAGTCAAAGAAAGTATCTGGTACACAGATAAGGCTTAAAACCAAAAAACACCGGAGCTGAAATTTACAAAATCAAACACCAAAAAATGGTTAAATATGCATCAAATTTTCAAGCAAAAATGCAATAAATCTAAGCAAAACCAAAGTAATCAGCAATACTGAGAAAGTTATAAACATAGACAAAAAATCTTAAAAAACTTAAAGATTACGTTTATCTAGAACAAGCATCAAAATAGGCAAAGGAAATCAGACAGCTAAGGTAAAATGTAGAACAAAACTAATATAGGCGGCTTTTGGAAAATTAAAGCACATACTCAAAAATAAAGATATACCAATAAACCTTAAACAAAAAGTCTTTGACTTATGCATATTACCAGTGACGATCTATGGCGTGGAAACTATGACAATGACAAAAAAAGCGTAAACTATCTAAGTGTCATGCAAGAACGCGCTATACTAAGTTTTAGCCTCCAAGATAAAATCAAAAAATCAGACAAACAAACAAGATCATTGACATAACAACACGTGTTGCAGAACTCCATTGGCAATGGGTAAGCAACGTGGTTTGGCAAACTCAAGACAGATAGACATTGAAAATAACATACTGGAAACCAAGAAAAACAAAACGTAACACAGGCAGACACTGTGTGTGTGTAATGTTATTAATTTTTAACTTGTGCAGTTTTGTGTAGAATTTAGTGCCTATAATTCTAAAGTTCATGTAATGGTAATTATATTAGCAACCAGTCATCTTTACAATTTTAAGAAAATTCACTGGTTTAATTATTTTTATTATTGTAAATGTATTTAACCTAGAATTATAGTTTCCCGCTTACTGTTTTGTCGCGCTTCCCGTGGCGGTGATTTTAACTATTCGTACCAGTGGCGTAACTTAAATTTTTTAACGTGTAATTTTAAAATTTTATTATTAATTTTTATAATCCTGCTGTCTCTTGTGTAACCTTACCGTGGTCTACTTGTATTTGTTTTTAGTCAGTCACCAGTGATCGAACGCACCGGTGTGAATTGTGTCCTTGTATCAACCTTATCCTGTTTTTATTTATTTATTGCTCTAGTCATTTTTTGTTTTTGTAACTGCATCTGTTATTATGCAGTGTAAATGCAAAACTGTTGCACAATCAGGTGTAACCTGTAGCAATTGTGGCGTTATCTTCCATAACAGTTGCGCTATTCGTTACAAGAAATGTAATTGCGGTAATTTATTTGAATTGGATGATTCCGAACTTCCTAAACTTTATAAAGAAAATATTACTCTTTACCAAGTTTTATGTGATGAGTTGAGGTCGAGCAATAAATTACTCTTAGATAAAATTACTTATCTTGAAGAGAAGATCACCGAAAAAGATAAAATTATTCTTCAATACGAAGCTCGCAGTAAACAACTAACTGTTCCTACTACTGCGCCGCTCACTAATGATACGGTGCAATTGATTCAACCTGCAGTTTTTCCTTCTTTAGCAAGCTCTGTTGTTAAGGGAAAAACTAATCAAAAATCTCAGCCAAGAACTCAAACTATCTTTGGTTGTGGCCCAACCAATGACAAACCGCAAGCTTATGTGCCTACTTCTTACGTACATGTTTCTAAACTTAGACGTGGAACTGATAAAATTGATATAGTAAATCATATTAAATCTTTTCCACAATATCAGTTGATGTTGTTGAGTTAAATGTAAAATCTGGAAACTACAGCAGCTTTAAAGTTTCTGTTCCAGCTAATCATGCTCGATCTATTCTCTGCAAAGATTTTTGGCCTGCAAATATAGCGGTCAAGAAATTTTTAAATTATGGGCGAGTTAATAATGTTCCTGCTTCATCTTCGGTGGATTTTCGAAATCTGGATCCAGCCAACAATCTAAACCCGTCACCAGAAACACCAGCGGTATCTACATCTATTACCAGAATGTCGGGGGTATAAAAACTAAACTCAAAGAACTTATGCTGGCTGTAGCTGTATCCAACTACGATATTATTGTACTGACCGAAACCTGGCTAAATCAGGACATCAGCGATGCGGAGCTACAATTAATTGGTTACAGTTTGTTTAGATGTGATCGCTCTTCCTTAACAAGCCCTAAGCTTTACGGAGGAGGTGTCTTAATTGCTACTAAAACTTGTTTTAATTGTACTTTATTACAACCTACATTTTTAAGTTTTGAACATTTGTTTGTAATTGTTAAGTTTAAGTTTGTATCATATATTATCAGTGCAGTCTACTTACCACCACAACTCGGCATGTGATAAATATTTAGATCATTGTTATTCCGTTGAATCTATCGCTGACAAATATCCAGACAGTAAACTAATTTCACTAGGCGATTATAATCTACCCGCAGCGGTATGGGTTAATGATGAGTTAGGCATAAGTGTTATTTGTAATGATACTTATTCTGCTCATTTTGTTTCCAACTGTTATGGATTTCTAAACTTCGCTCAATGTATTTCTATACCTAATGATGGTGGTGTGTTCTTAGATTTATGTTTTTCTAACATCTGTGATATTTCTGTGATTAAAGCTGTGGATGTTTTGTTAAAACTTAGCCAACATCATATTGCTTATGTGATTGATGTAAAATGTGATACTAGCCGTGATATTTTAATGTGTAATTATGTTTTTAATGATTTTAAATATGCCGACTTTAACGCAATCAATAATTTTTTGTTGAATGTTGATTGGTCCGCCCTTTTTTATAATTGTGATGTTGATAATTGCGTTAATTTATTTTACTCTGTGTTGCATTTTGCTATTGACTATTTTGTTCCCAAAAAACAATGGCGAGAAAACAATTTTCCAGTTTGGTTTAATAAAGAATTGATTTCACTTACTAGACTCAAAAAAACTGTTCATAAACGTTATAAATCTTCAAGACTATTGTCTGATTATAACGAGTTTCAATCAATTCGTACTTCGTGTAAAAATCTCAGTACATGTCTATACAAGCAATATATTACTCGAACAGAAAACAACATTCAAAGTAACCCTAAACATTTTTGGAAATTTGTTAGCGACTCTAGAAAAACTAATGATTTTCCAGCCACAATGTATTATAAACAAAAAACTTGCAGTAATGGAGATGACTATGTTGATAGTTTTGCTGAATTCTTTTCCTCTGTTTACGATACACAAACTCATCCAACTTCTTTGTTTGACTTTTAAAAAAACGTATTACATCGATCATTTTCAATTAGTTTGTTGGTTGTATTTAAAGGGATTGAGAACCTTAAATGTAACTTTAGCACTGGACCGGACGGTGTTCCATCTATGCTGTTAAAACAATGTATTTATTCAATTTCTATGCCATTGCACTTACTTTTTGAGGCTTCTCTTAATGAAGCCAAGTTTCCTTCAGTTTGGAAACAAAGCTACATTATGCCTTTACATAAATCTGGAGCTAAGGAGGATATTACTAATTATAGAGGTATATGCATCCAGTCTACTATTCCTAAGTTGTTTGATCAAATTGTAACTGGTCAAATACAATGGATGTGCAAAAGCATTTTAGTGGAACAGCAACATGGGTTTTGCGAGAGTCGTTCTACTCTTACAAATCTTCTTTGTTACGAAAATGATCTTTTGAATGCCTTTCAATCAAGAGTCCAAGTAGATTCTATTTACACAGATTTTTCAAAGGCTTTTGATCGCGTTAATCATAGTATTTTGATTGCTAAGCTTCGGGCTTTGGGTTTTCATGAATCTGTTGTTGCGTGGTTGTCGAGCTTTTTGGAAAATCGTACACAGTGTGTGAAAATTAATAACTTTTTATCACAACCAATTGTTGTTCCTTCTGGGGTTCCTCAAGGATCTCATAGTGGACCAATTCTGTTTTTACTTCTTATTAATGATCTTGTTTATTCTATTAATTCTTTGTCTTATCTTTTATTTGCTGACAATCTTAAAATTTATAAAAGAATATCATCTATCGAGAACTGCATTAGTTTGCAAAATGATTTAGATTCTGTTCATTCATGGTGTATTATTAATAACTTGTTGTTTAACGCAAATAAATGTTTTTTGATAAGCTTCAACAGAACTTTAAGTAAAGTATCGTTTGACTATACTATCGATAATAATGTTTTGGAACATGTTACACAAATAAAAGATTTGGGCGTAATTTTTGATTTAAAACTAACTTTTGTTTAGCATATAAACTATATGTGCAACCGTGCTATGAAAATGTTAGGATTTGTTTACAGAATGTCTACTGACCTATCTCCTAGCACACTCAAATTACTTTATTGCGCTTTAGTACGTTCTCATTTAGAGTACGCTCCGTCAATTTGGTGTCCATTCTACAGCGTTCATATATGCAATATAGAACGTATTCAAAACAAATTTTTTCGTTTATTATCGTACAAATTAGGCATTTCATCCGAAAATTACGATTTTACTCTCATTGCATTGCAATATAATTTTCCGCCGCTGAAAATTCGGCGCAAAAGAGCCGATTTATCATTTTTACGTGGACTAATGATGTCTGAGATTGATTGCCAAGAGCTACTTGTAACTCTTCCATTTCAAGTCCCCAACAATAATCGCCGAACCAGACAGTCTTCATTATTTAGAGAATCTATACATTCTACCAATTATGGATTTAATAATGTGTAGAATTGCTAATAGTTTCTCTAATAATATTGATTTATTTTGTGTTTCAAAATGTAGTTTTAAGAGTCAATTAAAATGTGTTGATGAATAATTTTATATTTTGTTTTTATTTTTGTATACTTTTTTCCATGCTTTTATTTTTCAATATTCTTTTATATATTTTTGTGTAATTGTAATATTGTTTGTAATTCATCGTTATTTATGTATATAATGATGTAGATGTAAATGGTTTTGTATATACCGTGAATAAAGTATTATTATTATATCATAAAGATATGAAAGTAGTAGCAGGGAGGAGACAATTCAAAGCAGCACAAGACAAGAAAACATGAAAAAGAATGAAAAAGGCCTACGTTATTATTAATAGACCTCCGTGTATATACCATAATTATTTCATACAATCCTGTTGCACTATCAGACAACATACCCCGAGAGTGACTCAGTTGAGTAAAGCGCCAACCTCAAATCTTGACGCATAATTTGACACAGGTTCAAGCCCCAGCTCCGGCAGGATTTTTTAAAGAAATTATGACATTTATTAATTTAAAACGTTAATCTTATATATGATTATTGTCTATTTAACTATAATTACATTTAATATAAGAGTGTGGATGGACCAGATACAAGGCCTTGTCTGTATCTACAGCCCCTTTCATTCTCTCAATTAACGGGCGCAGTGTGTTTAATTTCGGGTATATATTTAATAGCTGTTTGTGTGGTATTAGCATAAGCATAAGCGTAAGCTTTAAAAAATATTGGCTTTTGCTAATAAAAATAATAACAGTTTGTTTTTCATAGTGCTAAGTATAAACTGTATGATATTTCGCTGGCTGGGACGTCTGGACTTGTTGAGTAGATAACAGACGTCAGATTTTACGGTAAAGCCACATAACCTCAATAATTACGTTAAAAATCAAATATCAAGTATCAAACTGCTTCAAGAACAAAGTAAATTTTCCATAATTTGGAAAGTAGAGATGGTAAAAACCCCTTCCAAGAACAACTTCAAATAAAGCTTCCAAAATGAGATTACCGTACTTTCCTCTTTAGTCAAACTCTTCGGTATAACCTAAAAGCTAGGAAACCATAAAAACTATACATAATAGTGCAAAATCTTACTCCGTTCACAAACCAGACAAATTCCAAAATTGTAGAAAGAACAATTACTTGGTAACAACCAAGAGGCATCAACTCTTTGGGGGTAATCAGACAAAACTGATAAAACAAAAAGCAGTTCAGAAAGCACAAGTTACCAAGCCTTGACAGTAGCGTCAATAAATTTTCCAAAATCACTCGCAAAGGTAGACAAGGCAAGAACGAAATAACACTCAACTTTATCACTGCAAGCACAAATAAAAATAAAAAACTTGCAAAAAAATTAAAAAACTTAAAAAAACCTTTAAAAAACCAATAATACAAAAACAACTACGTCAAATGCTCCCATTCTTAAAAAAAGAAAATCTATCAAATTTTCCATCCTTGTAAAATTAATAAATTAAAGAAAAATAATCAAGACCCGGTATTATAAATTGCGTTTACTATTTGCAGAATAGTTAATTATAAAGTAAATCCGCAGCACATTTGTCAAAACAAACTTTTTAAGAGCAAGTAACTATGTCTAAAAAATTGCCAGAGGTACAAAAGCCACAAGTTAACCAAGCTGGAAAAGAGAAACAATATACACACGGAAGCTTGACAAAATGTAAACTCAAAACTAAACCCTAAAGGAATTCAGCATGTTCTACTCATAATCAAGAGTTTCTGAGATAAGATAAAACCCTAAAAAGTAAACTGCGTCATGGGTTTAAAAGAATAACTTTCCAGTCACTGTTCCATTCTAAAAACAATGTCAATAAACCGAAAAAGGTTTGTCTCGTCAAAAACAAACACAGACAAAAAAATAAATTTGCCAAAAAACAATAATAAAACAATAGTAAGTAAAAATGTTAAAAGTTGTGCAGATCAATCTAACAATACAGCTTCCACAGCTCTCAGCGCATACATTATAAAACATGTCATTAACGTTTTTATTTGAAAACCCTTGATTTATAAAAGATTAATAAAGGAACTACGCATTTTGGGCAGATAACTCTCATCAGCAATCCCCAACATATCATAACAAACCATGCAAAAAACCTTTTTTGTTTTAGAAATTAAGTAATAGCTAACGTAGCCAAAGTAGAAAAAAAAACTAAAAAATTTTTTTATTTTCAAATCCAAATACTTTTGTTACAATTAAAAGTGTTTTTATCATCAAAAGAAAACCAAAAACTAATCAATACCTAAAACAATGCACACAATATTCCATGGAAAAGCACTGAAACCATCCAAAAAATAAAAAAACTTGACATATCAGTAGCAAATTATAAACTAAGTCAAGTAATCAAAAAGTGGTACATATAAAATGTGCATTATCTGTTTGATAATAATTTTGATTAAACATTAAATCTGACAAAATGCTCCTACAAATTGGAAACTGTTCAAATGTAGCAAAAGCAAGTCATAAGCTAAAAATAATGACGGACGCGTTAGTAAACTATAAAAACAGCTTAAAAAAATACTGCTTAAACACTGTCAAACATACTTCCAACAAAGTTGGTAAAATAACAAATTTAAAAGAGTAAAAACCACTAGAATGCTGTTCAATAATGCTAGTCTCACAATATATAACATTGCTACAAAGAAAAAATCAAGTAAAGTAATTCAGAACAAACCTACGCTGGCAAAAGCTCTTAATCAAAAAAACCTCAAAAAAACTAACAAAAAGTACAAATAAAATAAACTGTGCAAACGCCGTAGTAAACAAAGGCATCTTAGAATAGAAACTCAGTACTTTCATGTATGCCAAACAATTAAAAAGCAGTTACAATAGTATTTATACTAAAGTTGGGACAACCCACGTATGCCCTGGCTAAATCCTACAAACCTAAATCTGTCTGACATTTTGTATACTAAAACAATTTAAAAAAATTGTCAACTATATACAAGACAAGACAATAAAGACTATTTTTGAGATTAGAGTAAATAAATTTGTTAAATTTTATGTACTGTTATTATATACATATACGTAAAAACACCAATGTAAATTTAGTAATTCTTACCAATTTTATTTATTCTAACCTCAAAAATAACCGTAACATGTGCAAAAATAATTAAACAAAACAATAATAAAAACCAATTAGAATTTTAAACTGGTTTTACATTAGCAAATAAAATGCTATTAAAGCCTATTACATATTCAACTAGCTTTGCAATCATTGCAAACGCAATATAAAACAAAGCTATACCACCTTTCGTCTAATATTGAGCAAACTCTATGCTTAAAAATCAAACACTTAACTATTACATTATACAGTAAAACTGTACTAACGTTGCTGGCAAATGCCCATAGAACAGTGTGTTAACACCTTGACTGTGTTTTCTTGTTATAGACCGCCTACTACAGTTACTTAATGACATGCTTGTCTTTACCTTATATTGCCCCTGATAATCTTAACCATACTTGTAAAAATAAAAACAAAACAAAAAGAAGTAAAGTACCTAGGTCTACTCACTTTTAACAAACTCATCATTTATACACTAATGTGACCAGAAATGCTACCCGGGTGTTTTTTGCAATAAAATCAATAGTCAGATAAACACCCGAAATGACCAGATAGTTATATAAAGAGTGGTTCATCTAGTGGTATCTTTTTAATCATTTGTTATTTTGACAGTGACGGGTCTTTCCCGTAGGAAGTTTTGACAGAAAGTCAGTATCATATCTCCGCAGAACGAAATAAATTGCTTTACGCTTGAACAACGATGGAAAATATTGCAAATTTATTTCCAAAGTCCATGTTGTGTAGCCCAAACAGTGCGATTATTAAAAAAAAGTTTTGGCCAAAATAAGACCCCGCACTGACAAGAATGTAGCTTCTGTAGCCGAGAGTGTGCAACTCAGTCCTCGCCATCAATCTCAACAACTCCACATTTCACGCACCAGCATAATGCAAATTTTGCACAAAGACCTTGCATTATTTGCTTATAAAATCCAATTGACTTAGCAATTGAAAGCACACAACCACCCGGTTTTTTATCGCTTCTCAATTTGAGCCTTAGAACAGCTCGATATAGACAACAATTTTGATCAAAAAATCATCTTTTCTGACAAAACGCATTTTTATCTCAGCGGCTATGTAATCAAAAAAAACTGTCGCATCTGAGGATCGGAAAACCCGCACGTAATTGTCAAGAAGCCAATGCATCCTCAGAGAGCGGATTTTAGAGCGGTAGCATCATGGCTAATTTTTCTTTAAAAATGCTGTTGGAAATGCCATTTCGGTCAATGGTGAGAGCTACAGAGGCATGATAACAATTTTTTGTGACCGAAAATTGAAGACATAAACTTAAACAATTTTTGGTTTCAGCAGAAAGGCGCGCCATGCCACACAGCCCATGCCACAATCAATTTATTGGGTGCCAAGTTTGGTTATGTTATCAGCTGTCTCGGCAATAACAATTGGCCACCGCAAGCTGCAAATTGACGCCGTTAGACTTTTTTTTGTGAGTGTTGTGAAAGACCGATGTTATGTAATTCATTAACGATTCAGGCCCTTAAGACAAATATTAAGCAAACCATTTGTGAGATAGAGCTAGAAATCGTCACAAAAGTTTTGGGGTTAACAGGATGCGCTACTGCAAAGCCAGCTGAAGTAGCCACATAAATGAAATCGTGTTCCATAAATAATGAGAATGTTTGCTCTTCCGAATAAACCAATAATATATAAAAAAAAAAGATTTTTGAATTTTTAAAAAGGAACCACTGGACCACCCTTTATTTTGATCAGACACATCATTTCATACAAAGCGTTTGTATAAGGTAAAAAACCAACCTCAAAAGTATTGCAACCAAACTAGGTAAAATACAAAAATATTATGTTTGCAGATAACGGGAGCCTGAAGAAACACCTGTGTATAATAAGAATCCAGTCGGATTCATTAAGCCGCAAACGTATAGTATAGTACAAAAAACTTCACTACATCTGCTAAGCAAGTTCAAAGCTTACAATAAGCAACGTAATCTATTGGCAAAAGTTTATAGACTTTATTGAAGAAACAAAACTACTACAGGAGTAATAACCAGATAAAAAAATGTTGGTGTTGTTTGTAATATAAAACTAGCACATATTTTCTGTTGAGCCTTTTCACCGATGTCATCCACTGATAGTAGGTTTTGGCATCAAAATTTTTATTTATATTTATACACAAATTACCGTTAGCATATATGTCCATATTTAAATGTTTTTAATAGATGCTTTTTTATTAGCAGTTCCAGTACAAGCAAACGCAAGTTTTTTAACAATTAAAATGTTTTTTGAGTATGATGCTTACAAGTTAAGGAATTAATTAATAAAAAAGTTTTTTACGTTGTTTTGTATATTAAAAAAGAGACTTTTTTCAATCACTAAGACTTGACAGTAGTCTTTCACTCTCAACTTATTGGAAATACCCTTTTTTTTAATGTAAAATGTTACTGTATAACTAAATTAACGTAAAAATTTTAAAATTGAAATTTATTTTTTAAAATTTTATGATTAAAATTTAACTTTAACTTTAACTTTAAAATGGTAACACTCTTATCTGTGACACCTGATTTGACAATTCTTGGTTGTTTTGAGATTAGTTTGGTTTGGCAATTTATCATGAATAAACTTACGCCGGAGCAACGTTTGCAAATTATTCAAATTTATTTTGAAAAACATGGTTCAATTTGAGAAACTTATCGAGCATTACGTGCATTGTATGGTGCTCATAATTGTCCATCAAAGCAATTAATTTAAAAAATTGTGCATTGTTTTTGCAATACAATTAATCTAAACAATAATCATTCAGTACGACGTCGTACAGTGCGTACTCGTAGTGTTAATGATAATCCAAATGTGTCAATTCGTCTTCGTGTTCAACAATTAAACTTGTGTCCATCCACTTTTTGCATGAAGATCTCAGTTTACAAACTTACAAGATTCAACTTGTACAGAAATTAAAGCCACACGATCATCGTTCGTACATTTGGTAAATTGATCAACAATTTCATTTGAAAATTTTGTTCAGTGATGAATCACACTTTTGGTTAAATGGCTATGTCAACAAATAAACTTTTTCCATTTGGAGTAATAATAATCTACAAGCCATTGTTATGAGCCGGTGGAATCATTGGTCCATATATCTTCAAAAATAGTGATAGTTGGAACGTTACAGAAACATGATTGCCAACTTTTTTGTGCGTTAATTGGACAGCATTTGTGTTGCTACATGTGGTTTTAGCAGAACGGCGCCAAAGAAACATTTTACAAACAATTAATTTCACGAAATGGATCTGTTAACTAGCCACCTCGTTTGTGCGATTTGACGCTATTTGAATATTTTCTCTGGAGATATGTAAAGTCCCATATCTACACCAATAAACCAGAAATAATTGAACACTTGGAAGGCAACATTTGACGTGTTAATGCCAAAATACAGTTTGAATGACTGCAAACAGTGTGTGAAAATTGGACCTCCAGATTACGCCATGTACGCTCCAGCCGCGGCAGTCATGCCCAAAATCATATTCAATCATTAACGCCATAAAATAATTAAATTTTAAATAAAGCCAATTTGATGGATATTCAAAACATTTTTTTGTGTTTTATTTCAATTTAAACTCCTCCGCCTCTAAAAAAACACTCTTTATTATCGAAATATGATATAATTTAATCGCATATAAAACTTTTTGTATAAATAATTTTTTAGTAATATTTACTGAAAACAATACCACCCTGTATATTATAAATCAGTTTTCTGGAATTGTAAAATAATCAAAATCACAGATATAAAACTACATTAGATGATTTAATTCTGTTTGCAGATAATTAAACAATAATTATATCTACTTAATTTAATTGTTAAAAACAACATTTAAATTTAATAAAACTAAAAATTTTCTTTGTATATTTATTTAAATTTGTTTGTCAAATCTTCAAGCTCTATTCAATACGTGTTTGTGCTGTTTCAATACTTTCAATAGATGCCGGTATTAACACTATCAATAGAATGTGTAATTGTATTTACCTTGAGTTGATATTCTGGGATCGACCATTCTTCACTCAGCACCCGTATTTTCTCATAAATGCAACCCACTAGACTGCATGTGTTGATACAATTAATATACACCACCGCACGACAAAGTTTGTCACTAATTTATACCGATTGTTATTAGTACATTGGCATAAAGCAAGACAATTACACGAACTGTCAAACTAAATCAAGAGTCATGCCAGCCAACTGAAAGACTTCAAATAAATAATATTGTTGATTAAATAAATATATATTTTAGAATAGTTTAAAAAAAAAGTCTCACATTATTATAAATATTTGTAACAATATGATAAACCTTGGATATCTGGTATTCATAAATTACAATTTGTTCAATCTGAAATGTTTTAACATTTCAATAGATATTAAAAAAAAAAAATATGTTGAAATGTTAAAAATAAAATTTACAACCTAATTTGAAATGAGTGCATGTCAAACTGTTACAGGTATAACATTTTAGTTGATTTGCTCTTCAAAATTATTTTTTATGATGTAATAGGTATTTATATTTGTTAGGTGGTATTTATTAAAATAATTAAAAAATATTCTACCTTCGGTCGGTGCGCCATCTTACAGTTTTTTAATAAACTTTTCCAGTGTTAGTGTATTTCATAGTAATTTGACCTTTCTGTTTTTTTTTTAACTTTTAATTAATTATTTATAGAAACATATTTTAAGCAGTAGGTTAGGTTAGGTTAGGTTTAGATTTAATAAAATACAGATATCAATGTATGTATGTTATTTTTCTAAATATTTTAACTTTATATACAGAAAAACGAGAAAAACCAGATAATGATTTATTATACATTATCATGTGAAGTAAGTAGAGATTGACTAATACCACATTGTACAGAGCCACACCATCTCAGTTAATAGCACATACAGCAACATAAACTAAAATAGTTGTTATGATATGTGTATTTACAGTTGTACTTACAGGCGTAACTGTATGGTTTTTTTATGATTGACATATCAAGTATATTTAACTGATATAAAACATAAATAAAACTATTAAAACATTAAATATATAACAAAGCTTTTTTCAATTTGGTTGTAAATACACGACACATTCATTATAATCTTATATTCTTGTGTATTACAATCCGTATTTTTAATATGTAACCACATCAATATTGTGTCTATACGACGACAGCTGCTTTGAGGCATATGTGATATCATCAATCATTGTTTACAGAGGTTGTTTAATAATAAAAATATATAGTAAAACAAAACAATTTTAATATAATTACTTATCAGATCATCAATAGTTATTTGTTTGCCGTGCATATATAAAATTTCAATTTTCTTGACGGGATTATTTTAATTATAGATAATGAAACACGCAAATCCCAAATGGAATGTTCAGCGGATAAACAAAATAGAACTAAAATAGGTCAGTAGGTAGATTGTGTCCGATGATGCTAATATATGAGCATAAATAATTCATGTTGTAATTAATACACAGTTGATTGTGGATTAGTATTCAATGGCTACCGGCCACTATTAAACTATTGTTAGTTGAATTAAAAAAAAAATTGAATATTGGAAAATGAGTTATTTGAATATTTAAATAGTTGCTGAATAATATTAACAATGCGTTTTATTAGTATAGCATTTTAGAAAAGAAACAATACACAAATGTAATTGAAACTAAAAACATGATCCAAAGAGTAAACCAAAAATGTAGAATGAGAAATTTATGATTACTAGAATAGGCTGTTATAGCATGGCTTGATTGAAATATTTACTTGTATTAAATAATCATCCAAGAAAAGAGTAACAATAATGATGATCTTATAAAGGATTTTTCAATAAAAAATCCCATTTTAAATTTTGCGGCATTTTTAAACTTTGAATAGCAAGTCTTAAATCCTTGACATTTGCCATTAAAATACAATTTAAAAAAATGATACGATACACGCTCTAATAACATAAAGAAATAATGAAATCTTAAATTAGACAAAATTTTGCCGAAACAGTTCGCAGAGTTTATGGTGTTATTGGTTGGTATGAATCACCTTCCCGTAAAGCCACTGAAAAGCTAATCGCAAAATTTGAGCAAAATGGTTAAGTTACTAATATAAAATTGTAAATTAATGTTGTAGAAAACCCAGGTTTGTATGTCCCAAAACGTTTACAGCAATTAAGGATTTCTCAGTCCAGCATAAAAATCTTAGCCTACATAAATAATGTGCAGAAATTGAAGCTAATCATGAATAACGCCAAACTTTTCTTTCTTGAGTGTTGGAAATGCAGAGAGAAAACTTTTTTTAGAAAAACCATCTTTAGCGACTATACCCATTTCCATCTGGGGTTAGAACCTTTTTATTTCTAACGAATTACTGCAATTACATTCAAGGCAGGTCGTTACCATAGAATGCTAAGTGATTTTCTTTGATCTATATTGAACAATTTAGAATTAGACAATTTATATTTTGAGCAAGATTGATGAGATACATGCCTCAAAAGCCGTAAAACAATTGCAGTGCTGCAGAAGTAGTATCCTTGGCACATTTTGCAAAACTTGAACATAAATTGGCCACTAATAATTTTTTTTGAGAGCACCCTAAAGAAAAAAGTCTACGATAATGCCCCGCAAACAGTTCTAGCCCTCAAAGACAATATTTGAGCTGTTATTTGTCAGATAAAATCACTTGAAATTTAAATAAAAAATGTGTACTACTTAAAAATAAATAAATGTTTTTTTTAATGAAACTTATTGGACAAAAAAACAAAGCAAAAGATTAAACAACATTTATGCCAAAAAAATATAGGAAAATAGAAAACCTACAACAAAAACACAATTTATTCAACGTACGTAGAAAGGTGATTCACATTCACGGAGAGAAAAAAGCAAAAAAGACTTAAAAGATAGAAACAGTACATAAGACAACTATTCGATGACACTAGAAACAATAAAATGGACCTTCAATAACAGCTGACTCTGATGAGATACTAGTAAACATTCTTAACTAATTGAAGTCGACAAAGTACATATTTTAGTCAATCTTTTCAACAATATCTATACTGCCGGAAACATACTACAGGAATTGATAAAATCAACATTTATTCCAATACCCAAAATAAATAACGCAAAATAATGCTCAGTTTTTAAAACAATTAGCCTAATGAATAACACTTTAAAAGTATTCCCAAAAATCATCCACCACCACATGTCTCCTTTTTCTTCTTCTTGGTCATTCTTAGGTAGCCTGTTAGCCTGTTATACTTTAACTCGGTGTTATACATTCCCAATGTTGATGTCCAGCATTCCTTCCATCTCTTTAGGGGCATGCCTCTTTTTCTTCTTCCTCCTTCTGGTCGGCCTTGTGTGATCAGCTTTGCTACTCTGTTATTTTTAATACGCTTGATGTGTTTGTTTCAATATTTCCTTCTGTTTTTGATTAAGTTGTTTACATCATGTACATTGTTAATTTTTTGTATTTTGCTGTTTTTTATTCTGTTGTGTAATGTTTTTTGTTGCACCATTCTTAAAATTTTCATTTTGCTTGCGCTTATTATTTGCTTTGTTTTTTTGTGTCTGCCCTGGTTTTTGTGGCATATGTTATTATTGAACGTACTGCTGTTTTATATATCTTTGTTTTAGACTCTGTTGTTAGGTATTTGTTTCTCCATATTATATCTTTAAGACATCCTGATATTCTTGACGCTTATTAAATGTAATTATGTAATTTTAAATGTTAGGATTACAACAAAATCTGTTATATTTACTCTTTAAGAGAGTCTATAGAAAAGCGGTATCTTTACCTATAACGATCGTATTCTTGTAGTGGTTATGGGGCTTGCGTATTTTATTAAACTCTTAGAGCGTAGTCGGAGGTTTTAGTCAGAAAGAAAGCTTACCCGGATCTAAACCAACAAAAAGCTTGAGCAAAGTTCCAGACTACTTAGAATCTGCATGTTAATCATTAAAATGTTTAGTCTTTTTATTTAGTCTATAGAGTCATTTGCTGATAGCCGAGAACTTTAATGACTAAAAATACTAATCTAGTTAATGACTTCTTAAAAGACACTGACGACAAAACACCGTGACATAGCGTTTGACCTTTTTCAATCAGAGAAATGATTTTGAAATTAAAAACTTGATCTGTTTTTAGACATAAACCAACAAAAAATTTAACAATTTTTTCCCTGCCCACCAATATAAGTTTTGACAGGACTACTCTAAAGTTCACCAAAAAAACTAGTGATTGGCTACATTGTCACAAGTTTCAGACTAAGAAAAACTTTAAACAAGGTTTGGCACAAAAGTTTACTTTTAAAACTGCACATACTAGAATTTTTTCTGTGTCTTATAAAGCTGATAGTTTCATATCTAAACCGCAAAACTCTAGTGTTAAACTTTGGAACAACGTTTCTACTCTCTAGTCCGATGCTGTCAAGTATCTGGGTATTACCTTCAATAAAAGACTTACGTACAAAATACACGTACAGTCCATTCTAGACAGAGCCAAACTGGCAAAAAAATCCGGATAAACACTACCATCATCAGACCAGACCAAAAATAACTTTTGAGTCTTTATTCTAGAAAACAGTTTCTAGACCTTCTAAAATCTAACTTTACGATGAATCGTTAGAACCCCATAGTTTGTTCAAAACATAGAAATTTGAAACAATATCGGAATTTTTCAGCTGCGCCAACACATCAAAACGTTAACCAAAAAAATACTTTAATAACCTCGTGGTTTACTCGTTTGGAGTGTAAGGAGTATCGACTAACATCATCAACGACAAGATACTTAAATGTCAACCTCACCTGCACGCGGTACACCCTGCTTGATAACTAACAAGGCTCTGGCAACCGGACACTGGCGGTATAACCATAAACTGGACTAAACACAGTCCCAAAATCCCTGTGGTTGAGAAAAGCAAGGAGAAACATTCGCAAATATTCTCAAGAGAACCATGGCTTTACTCAGAGACATTATTTCCAGAGACATAAACTGTCCCCCACTCGGATCTCTGGGAAGAACAACTTTGAGAGACGCTGCACATTCACTTAAGAGAAAAACATCAATTAGAACTGGCACGTGAAACGTGAGAGGCCTGCGCCAAACTGGCAAAACGCATATAGTTAAAAAAGAGCTACGAAGATGCAAAATGGCAATAACCGGATTAGCTGAAACTCAATGGATAAGAAAAGGCCATTTCACCACCAACAATGACAATACCATTATATTTTCCTGCAATGAAGATAATAGCAGAAATGGTGTAGCAATCGTACTAAATCCCAAAACCAACAAATGCTTAGTAGGTTACAACACCATAAGCTACAGAATAATAACAGCAAAACTAAGTGCAAAACCCATTTCACTAAATGTAATTCAAGTGTATGCACCTACGAGCCCAGCCACCGATGACAAAATTGAAGACTTTTATAGAGCATTACACGGAGCTCTAAAAACACTCCCTGGCAGAGAACTTGTTATAATCCAAAGCAACTTCAAGCCAAAGTGGGAGACACCACAGAAGACGACCATAGGAGAAATATAGTTGGAAAATACGGCACCGGCACGCACAATAAAAGAGGCGAACGTCTAATATCCTTCTGTTTGAAAAACAACTTTGCAATTGCCAATACTATATTCCAACACCACATAAGACGACTTTTCACATAGCAGTCTCCCAATGGAAATTACAGGAACCAAATAGACTACATCCTCATACTTTGACGGTGGAAAACATTTATTCAAAATACACTACCAGGAACTGAGTGCGGCAATGACCATAGATTAGTGATGGCAAAATTCCAAATAAAACTGAAAAAACCACACAAGCGAGAATTACCAAAAATGCCGCTAATTAAAGACGATGAACTATTCCAAAACAACTTGAACTCACTCCTTAACAGATGTCCACTTAAAAATCCTAACAATTTGTCGTCAGAAACTGCATGGGAAGAAACTAAGGATATCATCAAATCATTATAAGAACTTCCGCAAAGACAACAGACCGGTAAAAGGCAACACTGGATGTCTGACGACACCATAGACATCATAGAACAGAGACGGACACTTAGATGCTCTGGCCTAAACACTCAAGAAGAACGTCTGCAATACTCAAACGTCAACAAATATATCCAAAAACTATGCAGAAAAGACAAAAACAAATATATAAGCGAATTATGTCATACACCCCAACATGCTGACCACAATAACACGAAAGATTTATTCCAACTGGTGAAACAGATAAATAGGCAGTTTTCCCCTAGAGTTTGGTCGATCTGTAACCAGGATGGCAAAGATCTATCGGAAATACATAGAATTCTAGAGACCTGGAGAACATACTGTGAGAAACTGTTTTCAGATGACAAAGCTCCCAATATAACAGAAATGCAAGAAGAAGAAGAGGAACCATCAATTCTAAAAGATGAAGAGAAAGCTATTAAATAACTAAAACTCCATAAAGCGCCTGGGATCGATAGAATTTCAGCTGAAATCATAAAGTCTATAGGAGACATCGAGGTACAGTTATTTCACAAAGTATATCAAAAGATCTGGATGACAAAAAAGTGGCCGGAAAAATGGACAAAATCCATATTTATGCCTTTACATAAGAAAGGACCAAGAGAAGACTGTAAAAATTACCACCTGATAGCCCTCATCTCACATTCCAGTAAAATATTTCTGCATATACTAAATAAAAGACTGAAATCATATATTTCATGGCTAATACTACCGGAGCAGGCAGGCTTTGTCAAAGGACGGGGCACAAGGAAACAAATCTCAAACGTACGCCAGATAATTAAGATATTCAGAGAATTCAACAAACCGCTATACCTTTGTTTTGTTGACTACCAAAAGACATTTGATAGCATCAAATGGACAAAATTGTGAGAAATACTGAAAGAAATGGAAGTACCACAACACTTGACTGTGCTTCTCCACAACCTCTACGTAAAAAGCAAAACCGTCGTACAAATAGATAACCAAACATCAAATTTCAGCTAAATCAAAAAATAAGTTAGGCAGGGTTGCATACTCTCTCCATTGCTTTTCAATATATGGCGAGTACATAATGAGAAAAGTAACAAACGAATGGAGTAGAGGAGTTAGTATAAAAGGTGTAAAACTTAACAACCTTCGGTACGCCGACGACACGGTCCTCCTAGCAGAATCGAGCGATGAGCTCACACAAATTCTCCTTAAATTAGAAAATGAGAGTAAAGATTGTGATCTACTGGTTAAATACACAAAAACAAAAATAATGATTATTGATAGAGCAAACAACAACCAGCAACGCATACAGCAAATAGGGCAATGTAAAGTAGTTAACCAGTATATATATCTGGGGGCAGTTATATCGAACAAAGGAGGGTGTACACAAGAAATAAAAAGACCATATAAGATCGCAAGGCAAACAGCAAAAAGGCTGAAGAATACATGGAAAGATCAGAGTATCACGCTAAACACAAAAAAACAAGTTATAAAAACATTAGTGTTTCCCATGATTCTCTACGGCGCCGAATCATGGACAATAAAAGCCCAAGATTAAAGAAAAGATGATGCTTTTGAGCTTTGGTGCTGGAGAAGGATATTTAGAATCCCGTGGACGGCTAAAAAAACCAATGTATCCGTTTTAGCCAAAATAAACAAACCACAACGGCTATCAAAAATTGTATACTCGCGGATTCTAAGTTTCTTCGGTCACATTCAACAAAGACCCATCAAAAATCTGAAACGGCTTATAATACAGGGCACAGTAAAAAGTTCCAGACCAAGAAGTAGATCTCCTCAACGTTGGGCTGATCAAGTTAAAGAAGCCACTAGCTCAAAAGTCTATGATGCAGCAACACGGTCACGCAATAGAGAAAGATGGCGTGGCGTCATCAAACGGGCCACAACTAATTAAAATGACATGTCAGTCATTGTCACGACTCCTCTGACAAGAAGAAATACGAAAAAGAAAATTTACCCCAACCAAGATCTAGCCAGATTTGCTGAACCAGACAAATATAAATACTTCTATAAGAAACCAATCAATATCATTAATTTCAAAAGTGGCTTATCTTGCAATTTTACCCCGCAGCCTATACGGCGTCTTAACTAACCTTCTTCTAAAATACAAATTTCAAACAAAAGATATACAGGTATGAGCCTTATAGGCACTTTCCTTCAGACGGAGGCAGTCTTTAGAGAATTCGCTTCTCAAACTATAAAAAAAATTAATGCTGTCTAGGCAGACCACCAAGCCAAGATAACAACAGCACCTAACAAACATCAACCAAAGCAAAGCAAAGACCAGATAATATCCAAGTTCAGAAAAGTCTATCACCAATGCACATATTGGTCGAATCGCCAAGCAAATTACAAAATACCTTATTTACTTACAAGCATGCCAACAAAACCTTGCAGCTAAGTGAAATAGAAGTGTACTTGCAGAGTTATCCAAACGCATGGCCTAGTGCAGGTGGCAAAAACAAAATGACAAACAGACCACTAGTCAGTTACAATCACGGAAGCAGCTCCATGAATAAAATTCTAAGTATAGTTTTCTCAACGCAGTAACCAAACAGAATCACAACAATAACCCCTTGACTAGCTAACAAAAAAAACAAAAACTAGTTGCACACCAACAAACGTGCCGTTTTCACGCTACGTTACCACGTAGACCTCAAGCGCTTTGCAGACGCCGCCCTTGAAATTGTAATTTAGGCGGCTACTTGGTTGGACTTAGCGCCCCCTCAACGCCGATTCACTAACGCTAGGTTCCATCTGGAAACCCTTAAAACAAGGAGCTACTAATTCTGCAAAAAATTGAAAAATTTGATTTAAAAAAAATTACAATAATATAATTGTAAACTATTGCAAACCAACCACGGCACCCCTGATGTGTTGCGCCTCAAAGCGGCGCTTACCTTGCTTACCGCCTAGGTAAGACTACCAAGGATCAAGCCAAGCTTATAGTGGAAACCCTCATTTATTATTTCAAATTACCAGTAATAATAACGCATCCAAATTAAGCGTCGTACCGGTGGACTGTCTCCCAAGACAGACAAAAGTCACCCTAAAACAACCGGATGCTGCTTGTAAGTTGCCCTAAAATGCAAAATCAGAAGCTTGACGTTAAAGGTTGGAACGCCTTTCACACCGTTGAGAAAGACTTTTTACGAGATTAAGAAAAGAAGACGTGAAGTGAGGTTTATGTTTTTCAAACCTACTATAAAGTTGCACAGAAAGGAACCATTCAAATTTATTCATTTTTTATTAAAAAAATTACCGCATTAAATATTACCGCAAACGTTTTAAGATAGAATTTTTAGTTATTTGAAAAAGTTTATTGATGTAAGTCAAAAATAAAACTGGCAAAACAGAAGAATTTTGAGAAACACCATCAATTCTAACTATATTTTTTTAATTGTCAAGAAAACTATTATAAGATTTACAGATTTGTGATTAAAACCTATACAACAAAACTTGTTAATAAAATAGATTGCCATAATTTATCAATTTTTTTAGAAATGTCAACAACTGTTACTACTTTATAATTAAAATAACTACAAAAAAAGATATTTAACGATGTCAATTACTTGATGCACACAAAACAAACCAAAATTTGTACCACTGTTTTTTTGGTTAGACCACAATAGTGCATTACAATAACCAAACAAGTTTGACATTTCACGAGCAGTCTAAATTAATAGCAAAATATGTGCGCTGAGTATTCACCAATTTCTAGTATACACAACACATATTTTAGTGTAAAAATATATTTAAAATAATAATATAATGAAAAATTTTATAATAAATTAAAAACATGCAGGGTGATTCTTAACCTATGCGCATAAACTCGAAGAATTATAGTTTACAATCAATACTATTGATAATTGTTAAAAAAATGTAGTAAAAGTTTTATAATAAGCGAGATAATGAGTTATAACTTTTCTGAAATATTAAAATTTATTACTTGAAAAAAAAATTAGTGTGCCATGACAAAATTAAAATAATGCACGTTGAAGTCCCGGCGGTTGTTGCCAAAAAATGAAAAAAAAAAATGCAGAATTTGTGGATATGATATTGGTGTATGGAGAAGTTTATCAAAATTCAGTGGCTGCAGCTTGCCTTTATTTCGAGAGTTTTCCTCAAAGGTATCATTCCGTTCGTGGATCGTTTGTACGTTTGGTACAGCGTGCAAGAGAAACTAGGCACTTGCAGCCTAAACCTGGAGATTAAAAGGTGGTCTAAAACATCCCCCATTGTTCTAGACCACTTTTTAATCTCGAGAAGGATATTGTCGATATTGCTGAAGAACGTCATTACCCGGATGATTGCCGATCAAACTGGGGTATCGCAGTCAACTGTATGGCGCATATTAAAGCATGAATTACTGTATCCCTACCATGTGCAGCGTGTACATGCCCTGTTACCAACAGATTTTTTTCTTAGGGTAGTATTTTGCGAATGGCTGTTGCGTCAGCATGGTGTGAACCCAAATTTTTCTACTAACATTTTAGTGACAGATGAGACAATTTTTACTAGTAGCGGTGTGCACAATTTTCACAATACGCATTATTGGGCAGTTGAAAATCCACACATTACCCGGCGTACAAACTTTCAACACAGATTGTCGGTGAATGTATGGGCTGGAATTGTAAACGGCCATCTTATTGGACCGTTTTTGTTGCTTAATTGTGTAATGGGCGATGTTTATTTAAATTCTTTCTAAGAAACCCTAACACTAATGGAAGAAGTTCCAATTAGTGTTAGACAGCGCACTACACTTTGCAATAGATGTGCGACAACATTTGAACAATGTGTTCCTAAAGAAGTGGATTGGTCGAGGAGGTCCAACTGCCTGGCCTCCTAGATAACCTGACCTAAATCCCCTAGACTTTTATGTTTGGGGCATATAAAACATCTGGTATACGCTACCAAAATTCACAGTGTAAAGAGTTGCAACATTGCATACTAGCTGCCGCTGACACAATTCGGCAACCACCGAGACTTCAACGTGCATGTAGAGCAACATGGATTTGGCGGGCGCAGATGTGTTTGGAAAATAGACCAAATAATTGAGCATTTATTATGATGTTAAGTGTTCTACTAATTTTGCATTTTTGTTATTTGTTTAATATTTTAATAATTAGTTGATTAAAAGCTTTACTACATTTTTATTATTTTAATTTTGGCATGGCACACCGTTTTTTTTTTTTTTCAAGTAATAAATTTTAATTTTTCTGAAACTTTATAATTCATTATCTAGCTTATTATAAAACGTTTACTGCATTTTTTTAACATTTATCAATAATATTGATTGTAAACTATAATTCCTCGAGTTTATGCGCATAGGTTAAGAATCACCTTGTATATACATTAATTTTGTTTTACAACAAAAATATCAATTTTAAAAATATCTACTAAACATGAAAGCATTTTGCTATTTAAAAAATTAATAGTTTAGAAATAAGTTAGATAGATAGATAGAAGTTGCTATAATATAAATCAATATAAGTAAAAAATGGAATCGATTTGAATTGATATAATAGAACAATGCCAGAGAGGTGGACAATAAGCGCAATTGTTCTAGTATTTCAGATAGGTAACTGCATACTGTCATGACATGTGGAGGTTTATAACATAATGATTCAAGACAATTAAACCAATTATATTAAGCAGATCAATGAAGCACTTGCACATTGCATTGTATTAGTTATTAAAAAGTAACTGTTTGTAGATCAAAAAAGCAGCATATAATGGCCTTGTTATAAATGTGCATGTAGCAAATATATAGCCTTATCGACTCGGTCATGTATTGAAAATAACAACACTTTAAAATCTTTTCATTTTTATTTCGTTTGCAACAAAAATTATTTACAATTTACAGTAATTTTGTCAACACAGCTGCTTTTGAATACATACCTTTATTAAAACTTATTAGTTTAATTTAAAATTATAGTAAAATATAAAATACACAGAGAGAAATAACTGCAAACTTATAAAACCTTAATGATTTAGCTACTATAAGCAGATTTTATATAATATATAATAATTAAATCTTGATGGAGTAAGCCAAATAGCAATTTTATTAAAGCTCCAGTCTTTCCCACTAATCCGTATGCTTGATCCGTGCTTACCGAGTTGAAGCACAATTCTAGATCACGGCTCAACAATAAAATTAAATACAGCGGAGCTGAAATAAATTACTGTTAAGTAGTAATTAGAATGGATGTATAAATTATAATATGTGGGTGTATTGATCAATACAAATAATATTACCTAAAACTAGCATGTGGAAATTGTTAATTGATAATTTCAAAATCGAATCTAATAAATTAATTAATTTAAAATAATAATACTACCATGAGCTATACATAGATTAATTAGTTATGATTGAATAGCTTTATGAAAATGTGGTACAACTATAATTTAAGTCCAGCTAATTAAATTGATTTTCATAATTAAATAAATGTACACAATCCCGGCCGATTTTTTTAAATTAAATGTCATTTGTCACTAAAAATAGCTATTTTATTTTATCTTGGCACAGGTACAATATTATTCATTCTTTTGATTGGTTACCAAGATTTATCGTTATCTTTCATTCTGTTAGTAAAATTTTATAAAAAAGCTTTTTAACAACGGAGAATACGGAAATATCATTTTTGTTTACAAATTCTGTAATGGTAATATTCTAGCTGCATGTCGCGAGCATTGATATATATATATATATATATATATATATATATAACTGGATACCTGACTCCCTATGTTGTAAAACTAGTTACATATATTACAACGGCCATTTTGTGGGTGACCAAAAATATATTAAAAACATCTTACATTTTATTATTTTAGGGTTCTATACATTTAAAACATACATTATATGTCACTAACAGTAACAAAAAAACATTTAAATGATTTGGACAAAAATTGGTTAATTAGATCCGAAGTTAAGACAAAAAATGTGTTTTTAATAAACAATTAATATCTTTTAAATTGACCTACCAACTTAAACCAAAGTTTAGAACAACATTGTTACACGTATTAGTGACGTTTTATTATCATAGATGAACTTTGTATATGCAGGGGTGCGTTCCAATTTAGAGAGTGTAGTTTGGGCGAACGTCCTGACGTAAGACGTCAGAAGTACGTCTTTTCTCTTTTAAAAAAGAACGCGTCTGTCAGTTTTTACTTTTTGACATCTGTCAACTGACTCAACTTATTTTGACTTTATAAAACTGAATTTATAATAATGCCCGTATGACACTGATCTATAATTCTTTATTAAATTATATATATAAAAATATTTAAATCTTAAAAAGTCTGTAAAATGCACAAATAATCATCATTCTTATTGCAGATTGAAATTTTAAGAATATTTTTAGTTTTTCTTTAGAATTAACACAAAAAATGTACGAATTATCAGTTTTTTTTTAAATAGTTAGGTTATATTATAAATGCTATTACTCACATGTTATGTGTTAATTATAAAGAAAACCTAAAAATATTCTTAAAATTTCAATCTACAATAAGATTGATGATGTTTTGTGCATTTTACAAACTATTTAAGATTTAAATATTTTTATATATATAGTTCAAGATATAATTATTGACAGTGTAATACGGGCATAACTATTAAAATAAATTTATTGTAATAATTTATAATTTTATTTAATATTATCAATGTATTTCTATACCTAACGATGGTGGTGTGTTCTTAGATTTATGTTTTTCTAACATCTGTGATATTTCTGTGATTAAAGCTGTGGATGTTTTGTTAAAACTTAGCCAACATCATATTGCTTATGTGATTGATGTAAAATGTGATACTAGCCGTGATATTTTAATGTGTAATTATGTTTTTAATGATTTTAAATATGCCGACTTTAACGCAATCAATAATTTTTTGTTGAATGTTGATTGGTCCGCCCTTTTTTATAATTGTGATGTTGATAATTGCGTTAATTTATTTTACTCTGTGTTGCATTTTGCTATTGACTATTTTGTTCCCAAAAAACAATGGCGAGAAAACAATTTTCCAGTTTGGTTTTATAAAGAATTGATTTCACTTACTAGACTCAAAAAAACTGTTCATAAACGTTATAAAGACTATTGTCTGTTTATAACGAGTTTCAATCAATTCGTACTTCGTGTAAAAATCTCAGTACATGTCTATACAAGCAATATATTACTCGAACAGAAAACATCATTCAAAGTAACCCTAAACATTTTTGGAAATTTGTTAGCGACTCTAGAAAAACTAATGATTTTCCAGCCACAATGTATTATAAACAAAAAACTTGCAGTAATGGAGATGACTATGTTAATAGTTTTGCTGAATTCTTTTCCTCTGTTTACAATACACAAACTCATCCAACTCCTTTGTTTGACTTTAAGAAAAACGTATTACATCGATCATTTTCAATTAGATTGTTGGATGTATTTAAAGGGATTGAGAACCTTAAATGTAACTTTAGCACTGGACCGGACGGTGTTCCATCTATGCTGTTAAAACAATGTATTTATTCAATTTCTATGCCATTGCACTTACTTTTTGAGGCTTCTCTTAATGAAGCCAAGTTTCCTTCAGTTTGGAAACAAAGCTACATTATGCCTTTACATAAATCTGGAGCTAAGGAGGATATTACTAATTATAGAGGTATATGCATCCAATCTGCTATTCCTAAGTTGTTTGATCAAATTGTAACTGGTCAAATACAATGGATGTGCAAAAGCATTTTAGTGGAACAGCAACATGGGTTTCGCGAGGGTCGTTCTACTCTTACAAATCTTCTTTGTTACGAAAATGATCTTTGGAATGGAATTCAATCAAGAGTTCAAGTAGATTCTATTTACACAGATTTTTCAAAGGCTTTTGATCGCGTTAATCATAGTATTTTGATTGCTAAGCTTCGGGCTTTGGGTTTTCATGAATCTGTTGTTGCGTGGTTGTCGAGCTTCTTGGAAAATCGTACACAGTGTGTGAAAATTAATAACATTTTATCACAACCAATTGTTGTTCCTTCTGGGGTTCCTCAAGGATCTCATTGTGGACCAATTCTGTTTTTACTCATTATTAATGATCTTGTTTATTCTATTAATTCTTCGTCTTATCTTTTATTTGCTGACGATCTTAAAATTTATAAAAAAATATCATCTATCGAGGACTGCATTAGTTTGCAAAATGATTTAGATTCTGTTCATTTATGGTGTCTTATTAATAACTTGTTGTTTAACGCAAATAAATGTTTTTCGATAAGCTTCAACAGAACTTTAAGTAAAGTATTGTTTGACTATACTATCGATAATAATGTTTTGGAACATATTACACAAATAAAAGATTTGGGCGTAATTTTTGATTCAAAACTAACTTTTGTTGAGCATATAAACTATATGTGCAACCGTGCTATGAAAATGTTAGGATTTGTTTATAGAATGTCTACTGACCTATCTCCTAGCACACTCAAATTACTTTATTGCGCTTTGGTACGTTCTCATTTGGAGTACGTTCCGTCAGTTTGGTGTCCATTCTACAGCGTTCATATATGCAATATAGAACGTATTCAAAACAAATTTTTTTGTTTATTATCGTACAAATTAGGCATTTTATCCAAAAATTACGATTTTAACCTCATTGCATTGCAATATAATCTTCCGCCGCTGAAAATTCGGCGCAAAAGAGCCGATTTATCATTTTTACGTGGACTAATGATGTCTGAGATTGATTGCCAAGAGCTACTAGTAACTCTTCCATTTCAAGTCCCCAACAATAATCGCCGAACCAGACAGTCTCCATTATTTAGAGAATCTATACATTCTACTAATTATGGATTTAATAATCCTATTGGTAGAATGTGTAGAATTGCAAATAGTTTCTCTAATAATGTTGATTTATTTTGTGTTTCAAAATGTAGTTTTAAGTGTCAATTAAAATGTGTTGATAAATAATTTTATATTTTGTTTTTATTTATGTATACTTTTTTCCATGCTTTTATTTTTCAATATTCTTTTATATATTTTTGTGTAATTGTAATATTGTTTGTAATTCATCGTTATTTATGTATATAATGATGTAGATGTTAATGGTTTTGCATATACCGTGAATAAAGTATTATATAATATAAAAGACTTAGTTTTTATAATAATATTACTTCATGACACACTAAAGAAACATATTTTAAATCTTCCGCGCCTAGTAGTCTTTACCCATCTCTGAGAGACGGGTAAACTTTTTTTACCCGGGCGTCTTTTTCCAGTATTTACGAACGGCTTGGACGAACTTCCTCGGACGAACGTCCTGCATTTATGAACAAGCTGTGGTAAAAAAATAACGCCCGGACGCGTTTCTCCTCTAAATTGGAACGCACCCCAGTGGTTTTTGCAGTACAGTAACTTGAAAAAAAAAACACTGAAAAAATCCTAACTAATGTAAACCTGCACATCTTTTTTATCAACAATAGTACAAAAACCGGCAACAATCGTAAATTAGCACAAAATATAAGCCATTTACATGGTGTAATTAGATTTTTATTTGTAGACTTTCTGCGCGTGCCATCTGCAATGGGAGTGATGTTTTATATGCGCGGCATACTGAATTAATTTTACCAGTGTAATTATCAACTGAAATAAGTTTTAACATTGTATACATTATATGCATTACGTATATGGTAATAAACGTTGAAATTCTGTGAAAATTTTAAAATAATTGTTTTGCAAATAAAACAGTAACGTGCAAAAGAACAAAAATTGTTATATATATATATATATATATAAAAGTTTAATTTAAAAAAAAAAAAAGTTTTTTTTTAAATTACTGTTCCGCAAAAACCGTTGTATATACAAAACTTAACTATGATAGTAAAACGTCAGCAATAGTGTAGTAATGTTAATTTAAAATTTAGTTTAAGTTGGCAGACTTGTTTAGAAGATATTAATTTTTTATCACAAACGCATTATTGGTCTTAACTTTATCCAATTAACCTATTGTTGTCCGGAACATTTTAATAGTTAGTTGACAATGTTAGTAGCTTATAATGCATGTTTTAAATGTTTAAAAAACTAAAACGGTAAAATGTAAGATGTTTTTAATACATATTTAGTATTATCAAGTCACTCACAAAATGACCGCCGTAATATATTTTACGTCAGTTTATAAAAGCAAGTCAGGTATCCAGTATATCCATCGTCGTAAGTATCAATTAAAATTTTCTCACAGAAAGTAACCTTCTCGTCACTTGTTTTCGGACGCATTTTGAAAGCTCAGTGAATTTAGAATTGGAAATTGCCGTAGTAGAGGTCCACATCAACAGCACACCGTGGCAGAAAAAAAAACAAATAGATGACGCAATTCTTGATAAACCAGGGGTTAGCGTTAGGCAACTTTTTGCCCGTTTACAACTATTTAAAAACTTTGTCTAAAAAACCTTAAATGGAGAAATTCTTTACCCATATCATTATCAAAAAGTACAACACTTACAACCAGGCAACGGAACACGACTTGCATTTTCCTAATGGTTTCTTGAACGACATCAACAAGATACTATTTGTTTAGTTTAATATTGTGGACCAATATACCTATGTTTACTAGAGATGACATTAACTATACAAGGTGATTCTTAACCTATGCGCATAAACTCAAAGAATTATAGTTTACAATCAATATTATTGATAAATGTTAAAAAAATGTAGTAAAAGTTTTATAATAAGTGAGATAATGAATTTTAAAATTTCTGGAAAATTAAAATTTATTACTTAAAAAAATTGGTGTGTCATGCCAAAATTAAAATAATAAAAATGTAGTAAAGCTTTTAATCAACTAATTATCAAAATAATAAACAAATAACAAAAATGCAAAATTATAAGAACATCATAATAAATGCTCAACATTATTTTTTCTATTTTCCAAACTTATCTGCGCCCACCGAAGCCATGTTGTGCTACATGCACCTTGAAGTCTCGATAGTTGCCAAACTGTCAGCGGCAGCTAGTATGCAATGTTGCAACTCTTCAACACTGTAAATTTCGGTAGCGTATACCATGTTTCATATGCCCCCAAACATAAAAGTCTAGGGGATTTAAGTCAATAAATCTAGGAGGCCAGGCAGTTGGACCTCCTCGACCAATCCACTTCTTCGGGAACACATTGTTCAAATGTTGTCGCACATCTATTGCAAAGTGTGATGGAGCTCCGTCGTGAAGATAACACATACGCTGTCTAACATTAATTGAAACTTCTTTCAGTAATGCTGATAAGGTCTCTTATAAAAAATTTAAATAAACAGCAACCGTTACAAGATTTGGCAACAAAAACGGTCCAATAAGATGGCCGTTAACAATTCTAGCCCATACATTTACCGAAAATCTGTGTTGAAAGTTTGTACGCTAGGTAATGTGTAGATTTTCAACTGACCAATAATGCGTGTTGTAAAAATTGTGCACAACGCTACGAGTAAAAATTGTCTCATTTGTCATTAAAATGTTAGTAGAAAAATTTGGGTTCACATCATACTGACGCAACAGCCATTTGCAAAATACTACCCTAAGAGGACAAACTGTTGGTAACAGGGCATGTACACGTTGCACATGGTAGAGATACAGTAATTCATGTTTTAATATGCGCCATACAGTTGACTGCAATACCCCAGTTTGATCGGCAATTATCCGGGTACTGATGTCAAAACGTTCTTCAGCAATGTCAACAATATCCTCCTCAAGATAAAAAATATGCCTTGGTCTAGAGCGTCCATATTGTCTAGGTCTGGACCCGTATTCTGGCATGTATCGCATATCGCTTATCGCAATTAATGACGTTATTATTAATTATAAAAATCTTCCGGTGATCTCTTTTTGTACTACAGGACCATCTAGTAGTATAAACTCAATATCAAGCTTTATGTTAATTGTATTTTTTATTGTCAATATGTATTATTAGTTACAAATTTATGATTTAAATGTCACACTTCCCTTCCATTAATTGCAATAAGCGATATGCGATACATGCCAGAACAACCCCCCAGGGCTGCAAATGCCCAGTTTCTCTTGCACGCTTTACCAAACGTACAAACAATCTACAAGCCGGATGAACCTTTGAGGGAATCTCTCGGAATAAAGGCGAGCTGCAGCCACTAAATTTTGATGAACTTCTCCATACACCAATATCATATCCACAAATTCTGCATTGGCCAAGTTATGTTGCGCCATAATTTAATTTTATTACACACTGACACGCGCCACCTAGTTTTTTTATTTAATTTTTCGCAACAACCGCCGGGACTTTAACGTGCATTATTTTAATTTTGGCATGGCACACCGATTTTTTTTAAGTAATAAATTTTAATTTTCCTGAAACTTTATAATTCATTATCTTGCTTATTATAAAACTTTTACTACATATTTTTAACATTTATCAATAATATTAATTGTAAACTATAATTCTACGAGTTTATGCGCATAGGTTAAGAATCACCCTGTATACATAATGAACATATCTCGTCATTAGGAAATCCGTACGCAGTTAGAATACGAGCTTACCAACAAAGATTTTCAGTTAACACATGATGTGAGGTTTTTAACGGGCAACTACTGCCAAATCAAATCTTACCACCTGGTTTATACGCAGAATTTTTCAAAAATCAGTTATAAAATAAATATCACCTAAAAGAGTCTACGAACTTGAACCAAATTTAAACCAACGTTACTACACGTATTGATGACGTTTTACAATGCTAATTAAACTTTGTATATACAAGGGTTTTTGCGGTACAATGATTAAACTTTTTTTTTTTTTTTTTAATTAAACCCGTATAACTCTTTTACAAAAAACAATTTAAAAATTGGCAAAAATTGTAAAGCATCACCAAACGTAGGCCATTTACGTAGAGCATTTAATTTTTTTATTGTAAACTTTATGTGCGTGCCATCTGCAATGGAAGTGATTTGCGTAATTACCAATTAAAATATGTTTTAATTGTATACATTATATGCATTATGTATATGATGATAACTTTAAAGTTTTGTAAAAGATTCAAGAAAATTGGTTTGTAAATAAATCAGTGGCTTGCAATAAATCAAAATAAAATTTAAATATTAGAATAACAATTTTTATTCTTTTGCACATTACTGTTTTATTTGCAAAACATTTATTTTGAAATTTTCACAGAACTTTAACGTTATTACCATATACATAATGCATATAATGTATAAAACTTATTTTAGTTGATAATTACACTGGAGGAATTAATTTAGTATGCTGCGCATATAAAACATCACTTCTATTGCAGACGGCGCAGTAAGTCTACAAATAAATAAAAATGTAATAACACCATGTAAAAGGCTTATATTTTGTGTTAATTTACAATTGTTGTCCGTTTAAGTACTATTGCTCATAAAAAAGTTGTGCAGGTTTACATTATTTAGGAATTTTTAAGTGCTTTTTTTTAAGTTACTGAACTGCAAAAACCACTGCATATACAAAGTTTGACTTTGATAATAAAACGTCAGTAATACGTGTAATAATGTTGTTTAAAAATTTAGCTTAAATTTGTAAGTTAATTTAAAAGATATTAATTGTTTATTAAAAACACATTTTTTGTCGTAACTCCAATTAACCAATTTTTGTCCGGATCATGTAAATGGTTTCTTGTTACTGTTAGTGACATATAATGTATGTTTTAAATGTATAGAACCTTAAAATAATAAAATTAAAAATGTTTTTAATATTTATTTTGTATTACTAAGTCACACATAAAATGGCCGCCGTAAAAACGCAACATAGGGAGTCAGGTATCCATTTATAGTATATATCCATTACTAAATGATTTTGCTTCCCGTTAGGAAACACCCTGTATATTTTGTAATTTGAATAATCTCTACTTAAATGTTTGAACAAGACTTAGTTTGTAATAGTACTATAATATAGAGAGGAGTATTACTCTAAACTCTCTTCACTGTCAGTAAACTAAATAAACAACTATTTATGCAAGCTCTAGCATCATTAAATAATGCATTTAGACTGAGAGTGCTTAGCAAATATTTCATTTATACTAAGCTATATGAAGCTTTATTTGCTATATAATGTGTACAGCTAAATCATAAAAAAGTAATTGATATTGTAGATTTTGTTGTTACCTTATTTACTCACAAAATTTAATAATACGTATTAATAAAGTTTTATATTACATTGTTATTTGTTTCAAGGAAAGTTTGGTATTTTATATTAGAAAAGACCTTTACTATTTGGTAATCTATAATGATTATAAAGTAATCAATGCTTAAGTTTTAACCAGAAATAATTTATTAATATAAATATCATAACTTAGTCAGCGTTTTATTTCATTACATATATGTTACATTACATTTTATTGATGATTAAATAATGGTAGTTGTGAAAAAAAATATAACATTTGAATTTAAAGTTATTGGACTCTTATTAAGTAGTTATTTTGGTTATATAAAAATAAAAATAATAGATCTCAAGTTATAAAACAAATAAATATGTATATTTCGCTAAATAAATAAAAGCACTGAAAAATATTGAGAACATCAATATGCTCATATTGATTACGCTGTATATATATTCACATAGAGTGGGTAGCCCAGAAGTAATCCTCACAGGCTTTTACATTGCATACTTGTACTAGTTTTCACTCAAAGATTCAATATCAATGGCAGTTGAAAGCGTATGCCCTAAATTTTTCAACATAATAAATATAATATAAACCAAACAATTTTCCACTCCACAGAATATACGTTATCGAATTTTCAACTTAATTTACCACAATACAATTTTGTTATTCTCTTTAATAAAACCGACATTTGTTGAAATTGAATTATTACGGCATTAATATTTAGGCGGACTATCCAAAACCCTTATTATATTCAATTTTCCGAAAGAATAGAGCTATTAACTCATAACAACGGTCTTTATAACTCAATTTGTGCACATTATAATGTATAAAATAAAAATAATTAACATAAATAGCACAAAATTGTTTGGATAATCTCTGTTTAGTTTAAATTTCATAACATTAGATATTTTATATAGAATTAATAATTTTGCTAAAAATAAAAATATCGGAAAAAAGGCATTTTTAAAATTCTACATAACACCACATATATTGATAAAAATAAGCATTCATGCCTAAAAACTTCACTTCACAGAGTTTTATTAAAAATATATTATAACTTTTCTATGTAATTTAAATTCCGTGCAAAGTTGATGACACCTTTTTATCAACAACAAAAAATGTATTTCCATACAATGAAAAAATAAACTGACCTAATTTTGTATTTACATTCTGTCATTCGCGATCGATATTTAATTATTTTCCATTTGATTTAATCTTACAAATAATGAAATTCTTTGTTTTATAAACTTTCATTTCCATTTATTAATAAATCAAAATATAATTTAATAAAATTGTCCGGGTGGGTTAATCACTAGTGTGTAACTATATACATAATTGGTATGATTGTGCGCAAATAAGCCGGGTTTGCTTGATGAATAGTACTCCAAATAATTGTTCCCATGAGTGAGTGAATCAATATATGCACAACAAATGTGCAAAATATATTTATTTTTTATTTTACAACGAGCAATTGTGTCTTTTCCAAACACACGCTGTAAAATAAATATAAATAAATATAGTTTATAAAACAATTGTTGTAAAACTAACATATAATATATAAATATTATGTGTGAAAAACAACATAAAATCGTTAATGCACATACGTTGAAAACAATAAAAGTTACATTTTTTGTTTGAGTTTGGATTATTCTCATATCTCGCGTACTATTTTATTTCCAGCTTTTTTTTAAGGTTGTCAAATCAAGTCAATCAAAAAAGTAATTTGTTAGCATGTATATCGCTTGCTAAAAAATAGTTTGTTTTTATATAATAAGTATTATTTATTATTAAAAAAACTTTTATCTTATATTTTATTCTCCTAACTACTAATATTTAGCCGCTGTTTTCTACTTTTCACTTATTTAGTTAAACACTGAATATTTTCTATTTTTTTATGTATTATAAAATTTTGAAGTAAAATAGTTTTTATATAACATAATTTGGAATCATAGTTTTCCGAACACATGTCCAAGTTTGATTTTTAGGTTGTCAATCAATTTTTTAAAAAACCAAAAAATTGTTGTTAATGCATTTATTAAAAACTCAAAAATATTTCTTTTTCTTTTATCACACTTATCCGTAAACACCCTGTTTAAGTTTTTAGTTTCCATGTTAATTTGAAACATATGTACAATACATACTACTTATCATTTAACACCATATTTTGCTATAAATCTAATAAATACATATTAGAATTAACATTGGCATAATTAACTATGTGGCTGTAAAATTAATTATTTTCTGTTTTTGAAAATATTTTGGACGTTATCTAGTAATTTTTAAATCACATTAAAGAAAACAAAATATGTTTTTTTTATTATTTTATTTAAACATGTTAATTCACCAATATTTATTAAAAAATTTGTTAAAATTATTCATAACACTTAAAACTGAACTTATACTTAATATAGTTACTCTTAAAAGAAGACGTTACAATAATTTTCAAAAATAGAATATTGCAATTGCTCAGCTCAATTAGAAATTATATTCCTGCATAACAAATTCAATAAAAGGTTGGATGCATTAAAACAGTAATCATTTCAAAAACCTCAGCCATGTACTTAGTTACTATATAGTATATAGTACGCGTTGTTGAGTGTCATTTCATCACTTGTTTAGTTGGTATTTGTAATAAGTTTCCAAATTTGGTATTTTATTGATAATATTGTGATAATGTATCAAATTAATTTAAGTTTTTTATTAATAGAAAATGCTTTTAAAAATATGATTGATGAATAGATAAAAATGTTAATACTTTGTTATGAACAGTTTTTTAAGATAGGTGACTTGACGAACTTTAAAAAACTGTCAATCAATTAATCTACTTCTTACACTATACAAACTGTTGGAAAAAAATATATACAAGCTGCTTAAATAGAAAATTTGACTTCTATCAGCCTACAAAACAAGCCAACTTTTGAAAAGGGTACATAAAGCACGTTCCACCACATTCAAGCAGTATGTTTGTGCTTCTGCATATAGCGTTTGTAGATAATCAAAAAGCATTTAGCTTACAAACCAAAAACATCCATATTCTAATAGACGTTCGACAAGGCAACACTATTTTCCCAAAGCTAGTCACACTGGCATAAAAAACAACTTTAAAAATTCAAGGTACAAACAAAAAAAGGTGTGTATAGATGAAAAATACCTCTGCTTTGCAGAAGATGATGTACGTATAAGTCAAATACAAAGAAACTTACAGAAATGCTGACAAAATTTAAGCAAACTTCTCAAAACATTAGTCTGAAAATAAACTTTAAAAAAACTAAAATACTTTCTCCCGATAATGCTCAGATAACACTAGACAATCATTCTTTACAACTGTGAAACAGCAAACCCTGGTTTAGTATCTGTCAATTCTAGAGAGCAATATGATGCATAATCTGTAATACAGAAATTTAAAAATGCACTAATGTGACGGTTGTTATAGATTGAATCGCTAGAATAGAGTGGCGTTGGGAGGGACATGTTGCCCGAGACAATATGAAATGAATTAAATAAATAATGTAATAAAAACCAGAATAACAAAAAGAAGTGTAAGCAACTGCAAACGAGAAAAAACTGGATGCACACAGCTCAAATCAGATTGACGTAGAAAATTATAGAAGAGACTTATGTTCAGCAGTAGACGCTTAAGGACTGAAGAAGAAAAACAAGAAGTGTTTTTCTAAGGAATGTTAAAAACTAATTTCAGATCTTGCTTTTGAGACACAAACATTTTCTTACTATTTACTGCATTTTCGCAGACTAGCACAAATGCGAGTATATTAAGAAGTTATAAATAGTTATTAGACTATTTATATGTATTTAATATAAATTTTAGTTTTAAACTGGGATGGTATGTTTT
Organism: Tachinus rufipes; assembly: GCA_963932245.1. Classification (NCBI taxonomy): domain Eukaryota; kingdom Metazoa; phylum Arthropoda; class Insecta; order Coleoptera; family Staphylinidae; genus Tachinus; species Tachinus rufipes. Next base: position 27,296,926 of record OZ010742.1, on the reverse strand, counting down.
ATTAATTTTAATTTTATCACAATCTAAATGCTTAGTTTGGGTTTACATCATGATTTGTAATGTAAATATATGTAATAAATTAATTTGACACCAAGTTTTGACATATATTTTGATGAAAAGATAGTGCAGTGCTAGATACTTCTTCTCATACTTGAGAACTATGTTCAATAAAAAAATGTAAGTATATAAATTTTATATACAGAGTCTTTATAAATGTCTGCGATTATGTAATCAGTTTAAATATGCCGCCTTTTAAAAGTTGTGCAGAAAATTATTTACTTCATATTGACAGTTCAACTTCAACTGTATTTACGCACTCCGAATTTGAATTCAATGTTTTACTAGAGTAGCACAAACAAACATTAGATGGTTACATAATACCAAACTTTTATAATGACCCTGTACATGCAAAAGTTAAACAGAAGTAAAAAACTGTTTACATTTATTTAAAACTGAGAATTCTAGATACTTTCAAAGCAATATCAACAACATTGTCTTCTTAGAGAAAACAAATTAAAACAGATTTGTTGTTTAGTTTAATATTTTATACTGATGATATCTCGGATTTTAGTTTTGAAACGATAAGATGTTAAATTTGTATAAATAAAATTGACCAAATTGGCAGTACCGTTTTCAGATATTCTTTAATGGATATTTCCAATATAAAGGCAACACCTTTACTGTAGAACTGTCTGCTCAAAATTATAGAAATGCTACAATTTTATTAAACATTAGTTTTTCTTATGAAATACAACGAAAGTAAAGCACATTCAATTGTTTTGGTTCTACAAACCTTGTCAGTGTGCCTTGTATGACCACGGCATTGCATAATAGCAAAAGACAAATTTGAATAAATATTTTTGTGTTTATTAATTAAGTAAGTATTATTTACATCATCAGTTTGTGTTTTTTCTACTTGCCTAAACTATGAAATTTCTTCTACTACTTATTGTGGATCACTTACAGGTGCATCATTATGTTTAAGAATTATTAATTTCTGGCTTTATGATAATTTTTGTAGATTATTATTGTGTAACCTTTCAAAAAACCAAAATAAATTTTTGCCAGCTTTAATAAATAGAATTTTTGCACTTGTTAAAATAAAAGAAAAACATTGCAATGAAGCGCCTTCTAGCAGCACGAGAAGATGTTGTTTCCAATTAAGATATACGAGAAGCAGTGTAAACAGGTTTTTGATAGCCGGCAATCGTCAACAATTTGACCAATGAAGCTGCTTTTACTTGCACTGGTATTTTTAATCAATATAACCCTTACTTTTGGAAGCAAAAAAATACTTATGTTTTACAAAACAGCCGTTTGCACAACAATTATTATTAGATAAATGGGTTGCAATTGAGAATGCTTTTCCCTTGGCTTCCCCGCTCTCTGGACATAATTCTTTTTGATTTTTTAGTATAAGGTACAATAAAAAAAAAAGGTTTATATAAAATCCGTCAACAACAAAGTTGCTTTCCCTGAAAAGATTATTTAAGCAATTTGAGAAATCACACCAGCACAGTGACATGCAACTGCTTAGTTTGTTGTTTGTAAGGGTGAACTTTGCATTGAAAATGGTGGCAGTCATTTCAAGCAGTTTTTGTAAATTTTTAGATCAAAAACATTGCATTTTTATAAATAAATAAATTTTAGATAAAAAATGTCTTAATTTTTATATCTTATGTTGTTGCTAGCTATACCATTGACAATTACTTCAATTGTTTTGTTTTCTAGTGCTTTTTATATGATTTTTTTAATACTTGTTGAGTAGAGTAGCTAATAGAACGTATCCTTTTTGTTATTACAATTTCTTTTAATTTCTATTTGTACGACTGTTTTTTGTTTTATTATTAGCAATAATACTTTATCAAATGCTTTGTTGTAGTCAATGCTTTAGAGCAAAAACGGCTTATTTAGTGCTGAGACCAATTCTGTGTTGTATTTTTAATTCCTGTTGAGTATATGATGTTAAATAAATTTAATATGATGTGAAAATGTTCCTATTTGATTAATTTGAGTATTTTATTTGGTAGTTTATCTAGACCGGATAAATTATCGTTGTTTTAGATTTCTTATGGCATGCTACTTCCTCTTTGGTCCGCTACTTTTTGATTCATTTTAGGCTAGATGTTGTTTAGGAGTCATTCCTAGCTAGCCAATCGTCTTCAAATAATTTTTTGATAAATTTTTTTCACAATAATAGTTTTTCTTTGATCTTTTTGACTATTTTACCGTTTTCATCCATCAGAACATTTTGTGTTCATTGCTTTTGCTTTTTTGCGTTTTTTTTTTTTACTTTTTTGTGCACTTTGATTATTGTTGTGTTTTAGTTGTAAATATTCTATCTCCTCGCATTTGTGTTTGTATCATTCCTTTTTGCTTATAACTGTGCAAATTTATTTTTTAGTTTCATGTTGACCCGGGCTATTGGTTGTGATTTAATGCATTGGCACTTTTGTATCACTTATTTATTAAAATATAGTCAATTTAATTTCTAGTTACTTTCTTGTGCTTGTAAGTATTCTATCTTTTTGCATTTGTGTTTATGTCTGCGCAAGTTTGTTTTTGTATTTTCTTGAGTTTATTTTTGTTGTTTTCAAAGCTTTGTCATTTGTTTATTAGTTGCATTATCCTAGGAGTCATTTATTGATGTCTGGTTTTTTTAGGTTGTTTTGTGAGTAATGATTTGTTTAGTTTCATTAGAGTTTGTTTTAGGGTTTCGAAATTGGAATTATTAATTGTATTTGCAACATTAGTTTGTATGGTTTGTAAGATGTTTAAATTGTTATTTATTTTGTTTTGTAGTTCTTGTCTTGTACTTTGCTATTTTATTCTAAAAATGTCTATGTTGTAGGTTTATCGTTTAACTTTTTTTTAGTTTGATGTTGGACCCGGGTTTTTAATGGGTTGTGATCTGATAATGCATCAGCACTCGAGAAAGCTTTTACATGTTTGATCATGTTTCTGTATTTCTTATTTAATGTAGTCAATTTGACTTTTAGTAACTTTCTCGGGGCTGTCTTGTGGCAATCTCTATCTGTATAGTTGTTTTTTTAGTAGTTGGTAGAAAGTGTTTGATAAAGTTCTCCTTTTGACTAAATTGTTCTAATCGGTCACCTCTTTTGTTTCTTGTTCTGAGACCATTTTTGCCAATGTGTTTTCCGTTTATTCCCATGCCGAATTTGACATTAAAATCACTTAAAATATTGTGGTGTCATGTGATTTAATTGATCTTAAGATTCTCTAAATGTGTTTGACTTTTTATATCTCTTCGTCTGGTTTATCTGCGGTAAGGGCGTATACTTGGATTATAATTTATAACATTTAATAAGTTACTATTGTTTTATTACATTAAATCTTAATGACATTTAATTTGCCGTATGCCAAACATGTTTTTTTAATTATTTAATCAATTAATTAATATTTTGTAAATATATGTATATATGTAATTTTTTTTTTTAATATAATATATTATATTATGTTAATACAATAAATCGACTTAATTGCCACACAATTGGATTGCAAGATTTAAGATCACTTTGTAAAACACTAAACAAATATTTGTATTATAAGGTTACCTAAACAATACATATTTTTATACTAATAATATTTACCAATTTATTGCATGTAGCTTGCATCCAATTTCATCTTACCTAAAACAAAAAAAAATTATATTAGTTTTTTATCAATTATTATTTTTAACAAATTTATTGTTAAGGGTCTGCATAGGATTTTAAATATGATACTTGTTGAAGATCTATATGATGTTATAAATGTCCTTATAAAATATTAAAATGTGTTTAATGGATAGCTCTACTTGTCCCGCCGTTTTCTTGGAGTGGTGCTGATCTTGATCTTCAACCTAGCTTGCTATACTTTGAAGTTAACTACAATTTATCTAGTATTGACCAGATAAGATTAGTCATCAACTTTACGGTAACAAAGTGAATTGGAGAGTTAAAGAATGCATAAGCACTGATATGATTTCAAACTTACAATAGTTAGATAAATATTTCCTTACTATATAAGTTGTTTAAACAACTTTTAATTTGTAGATTTATAATTTTAGTGCCATTTGGCACATTGGGTATGAGACAATCAATTTATTATAGAACGCTTTGTAATAGTTTTGGCAGTTTGCTGTGGCCAGATCATGAAATACATAGTTTTTTGTGTATAGTTGTTAGTTAATGTAAATAAACCAACAATTACTTACAATCAGGTACTACAAAAATAATGTTTAGTATAAATAAGCAATACAAATTTGTTTAATTTTACAATACATTAGTTGGCATTATTTTCTGCAGTTGACAAAACAAAGATTAGTTTAAATAACATTTTTTGAAAAGTTCAACTTTTTAAAAAAATTTGTTTATTTATCAAAATTTACGTTGCATTATTAGAAATCTAGAACTTATTACGGTAAAAAAAACAGACATTACATTCTTTTAAAAAGTAGTTTGCCGTCAAAAGTTTGTGACATGTTGGTTTTTGATTAAAAAATACAATGAAGTCATGTTGCTTATAAGGCGTTTCATATTTATTGATCTTTGATGATCTTTAAAATGACGTTGTTATTTAAACATTTTTTTATGACCTTTACAAATAACATGTAAACAACTTAAAATGTAGAAAGGGAAGGAAATGTAACACATTCTTTTTTGCAAGCCCTAGTTTATATTGACCAAGCATTTGATGTCAACAATAATTTATATTTGTTGTGTTATGACCAGAATAATTAGCTATAAAAATAAAAAAGCAAAATCCATGTTTATTGTAAAAAAATAATAAAAAAATATTTTATTCAAAGCATTGCCCATTGCTAGCTATACATTTTTTCCACTTGTCTGACAATTTGTGGTTGCTCTTTTGAGAACTAGTCATCGAGCTACTTTCGGGCTATTTTGTAAAAAGTGAAGCACTCAGCAAGTGCGTGTCCCACCGATGCAAATAAGTAATAATGGGACGGAACCAAGTCTAGTGAGTAACCCGCATGCAAAAATGTTATCCAAGTAAACGTCTCAATTGTTTCTTTGACCAGTTTTTCTGTGTGTGATGGTGCATTATTATGAAGCAAAATCACTTTGTGTTGCCTTTTTTTCTTCTGGATCTTTTCCATAGTGTTTAAACGTATAGAAACAATTTCTCACACTTAATTGATCCGCAATTTGTTGTTGCGTTTGAGCGTCATCCTCATTCAACAATGCTTGCAATTTGCTGTCTTCAAACTTTTTTGGTGATTTTCCATTTTGTTTCTCACGTCAAAATTACCATTTTTTAAATCACTCAAAGCATCACGGTAAGCTACAATAAGCATTCTTCATTGTAGTTTCTAGGCACAAAATTCGACATGTTTAACGTTATTCAAACTATGCTGTTGTATGAAACTTAGATTGTTGTGAGTTGAAAATTTTTGTCAAAGATGGTCAACAAGAATATTGCGCCAATGACGCAGTTTGACGGTAACTTCATTGGCAGCCAGCACTATCTATGTGCAAATTCCTGTTTCATATTTACAGACTTGGTATATCAGTTTGTTAATCTGAGTAACAGACTATTTATAAAATATTATATCTACTGTTGATGGAAACTATTGATGAATAAATAAACTGTTATTGTATATGTGGTCATCTTTACCTTACAAGTTTTAAAAGTAATAGTTACGCAATGGCTAGATATGTTATAATATTTGAAAAGTGTGTAAATCAAAACATTGGCATTGAAGTAATCTAGATACTTAGCATCTGTAAAAAGTTACTAGATAGAAAAATATTGGTATTCACACACTAGCAGTTTGGGGTTCTTTGTTAACAGTACATCTATCATGTACATAATAACCGTTGAATGCATTGTGTTCACTGGCATTTGAGGCTTGCACAAAAACTTTAAGAAGTTATAAACATACTGGTATTAAAATATACTTTAAAGTTGTGTTAATTTGGTAACTGTGTGCGGACTTCTTATAAATGGTAGTATTATATGTAGGTATATGATGGGATTCTGGTCTCACAACTTATTGTTCTCACGAGCAATTGGTCTTATGGTAGAGAAAAATTATACATTTGTGTTAAATTTAATAACTTGTAGGTTGATTTTTTAAACGGGCCTTTAAGATCAAACTCAAAAGAAAAAGACGGAAAGATGAAGCGGTAATAGAGCGGCAACAAAAGTTTTTTTTTGTAAAGTGATGCGGTCGCATAGAATAACAGCTGACCAAAGTTAAATAAAATTGGTTGTTAAAGTAAAATATACATTGATTATTTAATTTAATTAATATACGACGTCTATGATAGTAGTTGCTTGTAAGGCAAAGCATTCTGTTGTGTAAATTATTTTAAAAAAAATGAATAAAGTGTTTCTAAAATCAATAATTCTATCTAGTAGTGTTAAACAAGTTTATTACATAGTTATTGTAAATTATATATTATTAACGTAAGTTTTTGAATTAATTTAGCTACTTTTATATTTTATTATATGATATTTTAATAACTAAATGTAATTATTAATATATTATCTTACTTCAAGAAATGTAGGGTGGCTATCTAACCATAAACTCCAATTTAATTTAATGTCTGGTTTACTTTATAATTTATGCTTGATGTTAGGTTATAAAACAAAGTAAAATCAATTAGATTAATAAAAACTACTAGGTCTTCAAAGCGTTTCTTTGTCATTACATTAAAATGTAATCATATTAAGTGTGTTCACGCTTTTTGTAATGCTACTTACAATGAATAATATATAACGCTATAGAAACTTTCACAAAGCGACTTGTTAAAAGTCTTCTTTATTTATTTATTGACAAAGTATTTCCTTTCAATCAAAAAAGATTAAAGACGAGCAAAGTAAATTATGATAGAAAGATTATATCTTAAAGTTGATTCATGTTATGTTCATCAATTCTCCCTTGTGACAACAGCTTACAGGTAACTTTTGTTATTTGTTAAACAAATCCGGATATATTCTATACATTAAAAATACGGCAATTCTACTTCAAATTAAATAAATATATCTTATAATTGAGTGGATATGATAAAGTCTTTGATATAATTAATGTTTATAAAATAATAAAACAATTTATTATGTTTTTATCACGAATTTATACTTACAAATACATTACTAATTTCGGCTCTACTGGAGCCTTCTACAGATGTAATAAGTTATATAACTACAATAAATTTGTAATAAAAATATAGTAAATTGTTTTAATATTTCATAAATAAAGTTTTTGATGCTTGATTGACATATTTGATATAACTAAGCAATTATTTGTTCATTTTATTAGTATTGGGATTAAAATTAGAATTTAGATTTATCTACATTACTAGATATAAATCATAAAAGACTGGATCATATATTCAGTCCTTTATTTTTTGTCATATTTGAAATGGTCAGGATGTAAAATTAAGCTGGAATAAGGGTTGTTAATCCAATTATATTCCTCAAATAGATTACATCGCATTTTCCGGTACGCAGAACACGGTCCATTAGCATGATTTAAAAAAAAAGAATTTATTTAATGATCTATATAGGCACCAAAAACATTAACAATAATTATATTTTATTCACAAAAGTTATGCAGCAAATGATTATGTATTATAAAGTAAGCATACTCAAAACCAATGTTAATTAAATAAAAATTTGATAAATCAATACACATTTATTTGTTAGAAATATTTAAATTAAATATAATTTTAAAAACTATATCATTGTACCAGTTATTGCTTATATATTTTATATTTATATATGTTAATTTTTGTTGAAATTAAAAGTTTACAATATTTAAATTTATTGGTGTGGAATCAATAAAAACATAATTCTAATATAATTATGATTCATAATTTGTTCCATACTTCTTACAAATATAGTATTTGTAAGAGTTATATACAGCTAGCCTAAAGCATTCCAAACATATAAATAGTAGAAATATAATTAACGTCAGTGCTTTTGTTGTACAATAAAAATATCAATACATTACAAATTAAAAATAATTTTAATGCAATAAGTATACACAATATAATTAGGTTATTATTCCTTTTATTTTAGTTAAATATTAAAGAATATTCAGAACAGATGATAACAAGGCTATTGTAAAGCTTTTAATGATAAATTATACACTGCCAACAGTTTGATTGAAGCGTTTACAGGTAAGTTTTAGTAATGTGGTTTTAAAATTGAAATGAAAATTAATGTAACATATAAATTTATAAGGTTTTGATAGTCAGATAAGTAATTATATATTAATTTTTCTATAAAAGTGCAAATAAATGTATATTACAAAATTTCTCGGTTGATATTTGAGTTAGATTTATAAACCAATAATTAGTTTCACAAAGATTAACATTGCTGAACTAACAAGAAAATTAATTATAAATTATATGATTTCCGGCAGTTTAGCTTGAATAACTAAAAACCAACTAATATTATGTCGTATCAGATCGATAAACGCATTGCATATTATGATAATATTATTTCATGGGCTCAATAAACTATTTGTGACAAAAATACATGTTTTTTTAATCTATATGTTCGTTAATATTAGAGTTACTTGAAAAAAAAATTAAGTTTTTAAATATAAAATAGATTGGATAATATTATAATATTATAGTAACTAAGGCATAATATATATTGGAATAGCAACATTTTTACAAAATCCAATTTGAACATATATAATCTGATCATTTTCCGACGGCTTTGCCTCGAAGACAATTATCAGATTATATATGTTCAATTTGGATCGAATAGATATTTCTTCTTTCTGATAAAAAAATCATACGAGTCAATGTTAAAATATAGGTATAAGATTGCCAATATATATTCAGAAAGATTATTTTTTGATACAAAAATGTATAAAGTATCATATTAACGTTAAAAAAGAGTAAAATACCAACTAATTAGGTTTTTTTATTGTTACATGATTTTTAATTTATATAATAAACTTAAGTAGTTGACTCAAAAAAGCGTATGATAATTGTCTGAGATAAAATAAATACAAACGGCTACAGAGTTGATGTTAATTTATTTACAATATTATTACAGCGTGTCGAACTCAAAGCCTAAGACTAAAATAAATGGCCAGCTTAAAAAATGCACAGTTTTGTTCGGTTAGTGAATGAGAGAATCGTTAGAAAACAATTAAATACAAATGATCACATCTTTTTAAAATACGACCCAGGTATTTAGTTGTATGGATGTTACCAGTTTTATTACACTCGTTTTAGTATTAACAATAATAAAACTGAAAGTGATGTTTTTATACTCTATTGAACATGCCAACTTGATTATCTAAAGATTTTTCAAATATGAGAAATGATTTGAAGCAAAATTATTCATATTTGTTGCTGAACCAAATAATAAATATTCTACAAGAGGAGTTTTTTATGTTATCTACCTAGCTATAAAATCAGGAAGTTACAGGACAAATAAAAACTTTTGTATTGTTGTATGTAATTCTTAATCATTTTAATCATAATAATTTCAATGTAATTTTCTTTGTACATTTTATGTTTTGTTGTCGTATGTATGCTTTGTAATTTTTCTTTTATATTTATACTTGTTTGTATCACCGTCTGATAATGGCATTGTAAAAGTTGAAACTAGTTACGGTTTTTTAAATATAGTACATAGTAAATGTGTTTAATTTATCTTAAAATGAACTATCACATAGTAACGAATGGTGGTGATTCAATGTCTATTGTATTATTTATTTAAATAAGTCATTAATATTTAAAGTTTTTCACAAAATAAACAAATATATTTAAATCAGTATGACTGAAAAATTGTTCTTATTTCTTATATTTTTAATTGTCAAGTGATTGTCCTAGGCGTGTTGTTTTTGTTCAATAAGATTAAATTAAATATAACAACAAAGCCACGTTACAATAAAAGTAGAAATATCTAATTTATTTGTCCATAAATCTATCTGATTTTCGGTTAGATAAACTAAAACTAAATGGGAAATCAGAGTTGTTGGCAGATTTATTTTGAAGTAAGCCTCCTTTTATCTTTTACCTTTTGATAAGAATCTAAAGATATAAATTCTTTTATGCCGCAGTATTATCTAATATTCCCAATGCATATCACCTATGTTTTATATTTATACAATGTTTTTATCTGGATTCACATGTTTCTATTATTTGTGGTTTTAATATTATAAATGATTAACTTTAATCAAACTTTGTTAGAAATGATTTTAATTTAGATCGGCTAAAAACCAAGTTACGTGCGGTTATGTTATAAACAATATCTTTAAAATTAAATTACTATGTGATAGTACTACTACCTTAACTTTAAGGTTACTGCTTGTTAGTTCTTTTGCTTTACAAGATAGAAATAAAATTGTTTAATCGTAACAATTTTACTTTTACTTTCTAGTTGCAACTTTATTTTGTTGTTTACTACGTATTAATATAATTATAGGTATCACGACCAGCTGGTCTTATACTAAAGAGATAAGATAAGAGATATATATTTGTTAACTGTAGAGAATATATTAATTAATTATATGAAAATAGAAAAACCACACGGAAACGATAGCAAGCCGTAGCAATAACACACTAATGCAAAATGACGAAACAGACCGGTCCGGCACGAATATAACGCAGTAAGGCAATTGCAAAAAAGAAGGAAGGAAAGCTCAGTAACTTTTGCGCAGCTAGGTGATTCGGTCGGATGAATTGATGTCGTGTGCTATATTATTGTAAATTAGTGCATCGATTTAGAACAAGTTAGTGAATCTGATGAATTATAACCAGGACCTGGATACGTGCAAGCAGATCTAAAATCAATTAAAATAGTGCTAGTGCATCAATCTAAATCAAACTTATCGGATCTATATAAATTTATAAATTGTTGCAAAAGTATTATAAATTAGTGCATCGATCTGTAACAAGATGATGATGAACCTGAATAAAACCAGTTTGGCTAGGATAGGTTGAGACTCCAATGAATAGATTGCTTAGGCATTAAATATGAATATTATAGATTTAAAGAATGGTGCATATGGATTACCAATTTAGTCCTGACGGTAATAGTGATAACGTAAAAACTGCAGACTTTAATACTGCTGTACTAACAACAAAGAACTTAACGTAAAAAATTATGTTTGTGTAAAATAGTTGCCAATAATCCTAAGACTGATATTACATTACACTCAACTATAGATTGGCAAATATATGAGACCAATCGGTGACTCTGCACACAGCAACAAATTTTCTTAGAGACAGTGTTTGGTTGTAAGATGTATTACTTATTCTGCAATTTAACAAAACGGTAGTTTAAAAGTGATTAAAAACACAAATATTTATAAAATAATAAAACAATTTACTTTGTTTTTATCACAAGTTTATTCTTACAAATACATAACTAGTTTCGGATTTACTAAAGCCTTCTAGAGATGAAATAAGTTATATGAGTTAAAAAATAAACAATAACATTATATATAAATATCTAAACTACAAAGTTAAGAGGTTGACAGAAAAAAATATTTTTTAAAGATTAGAGTAATAAGCATGCAGTACTAATGATAAAAGGATTATATTACAAAACAGATTAAAAATATTAAGAAATATATTAAATCAATTTGTCATTTAAAAAAGGTACGGCATTACTTTTTTGTTTAAAAATTTCCAATGTTTCTAATAAATTTATCTTTTTTGTAAATTATGAAGAATTGTTAAGTTCTCCAGTTTTAGACAAGTATGTTTTAGACGTAATTGACAAACGTTGAGTCTGTTTTATTGTTTTGAAATTATCTTTTATATTCTTTGTACCGGATAATAAAATTCCTGCTTGTTTGTCTTATATGTACGCTTGTGCGCAATCTCCACATCTAAATTTATTCAATTCCGATTTTCTAAACTGAATCTTGAATCAACCGTTTTCTTTATTTGAAGATATATGTTTTTAAAGGTTTATTTTTAATTTTCTTGGTTATTAACTTTTCTATGTTATTGATAGGATAGGCATTGTTGAGTGCTATTTGTTTGATTGTCTTTAATTCTATATCTTGGTCATTTTGTGCCAGTAAAATTGTGATTGCTCTATGAATCATTGATTATAGAAGTAGTTTGACTTGCTGAAAGTTGAGCCATTTGTAAATGTTGGTTTTCTAACATTTTAAATTTAAGTTTATTATTTTCTTTGGTTAGTGTAAGATCTAAAAAGTTAATTGCTTTATTGATTCTGATTCTACTGTAAATTGAATCTTAAAATAGATGTTGTTTACAAATTGTAGAAAGTTGCCTTTGGGTGTCTTTGAAACGATGAAAATACTATCTACATATCTATACCAAAAATGAATGTGTGATTTAGCTTGCCGAAAAGATAATATTTTCTCTTCTAAGTGTGTCATAAAAATGTTGGCTAGAAGGGGACTAAGCGGTGATCCAATTGGCAATCCAGCGTTTTGTTTGTAGAATACTCCGTTAAATTGAAAATAATTTTGATTAATTCACATTTTAAATGCATCTTCTAACTCCATCTGTGTAGTGACATCTATAGCAGATTTGTCCAGTATATCTCTCTAATATTTAAGCATTCTTGTAGAGGTATATTAGAATACATATTGCAAACGTTAAATGAGACTAGTTTGCAACCATTTGGTATGTTTTTAATATCTTTACAAGAGCCAAAACTAGTAATGTACAGCCAGACACGAATAGAGTGGCCCCTATATAGGCAACTTAGTATACACCAAAATTATGTTGAATGTGGTTAAACTAATGCATTTGCCCGTTTTGGCATTTTTCATTTACGCTTACATTTTAATCATTCCACGGGCGACGTTGTTCTGTTATTGAAAGATGCTAAAACGGGCAAAAGCAAAAGTTTAACCACATTCAACATAATTTTGGTGTATACTAAGTTGCCTATATAGGGGCCACTCTATTCGTGTCTGGCTGTATTTGTAAATACAAATTTGTGACAAAAACATAGTAAATTGTTTTATTACTTCATAAGCATAAATTATCACATAGTAGAAGTAGAGATTTAACGGTTTGGAAGAAAACAGGAAAAATTGGAAAAAAAACACGGTTTTTTTCTGTTTTTTTCTTAAGCATTGGAAAAATTGGAAAAACTGGAATAAACGGAAATAATTTATAACAAAACAGAAAACAAAAAGTAAACCAAAGACCTAATATTTTTTTATAAATTACCTAATATTTTAATTTAACGTAATAAAAACTAAACTTTTACTCTCTGTTATAAAAAAAAAAAATTTGGGAATACGGAAGAGAATCACCGGAGACTTTGCATAGCCGCACGCGTCTGATTTTCTTTTCTGTTTATTACATACATTTTTTTAATCAAAACAATTTATAAATATTATTTAAAATAATTATATTTAATAATATAAATCAATTCTAGTAATTAAAACTTTTTTTCTAATTTACAGAATTTCCGGTTTTTTCCAATTTTTCTGAGAAAAACACCGGTTTTTTTCCGACACTTAATTTTTTCAAAAATTTTGAAACTCTAAGTAGAGGTCACAACCATAAATTATATTACGATAAATATCCTTTACGCACAGATATGGATAAATATGGTTATGCATTGGTTTTCCTAGACTTTTTAAACAAATATGCTTATGCATGGGGAGGTTCTTGGTGTTTCTTGGCAATAGTCTTTTGGGAGTAAAATATCAAATATAAAAATATAAAATTTGAACTGTTAATGCAGTTGGGGATTAAAGCAATTTGTCAGAAATTTAATTGTTGCAAGTATATTTTGTGATTACAGTGTCTCTAATCAATTAACTGATTATAGTTAGTTGAATAATGATTTGACTATTATTGATTGTTGTGTATTAATTTTATGAATCAGTGCATGATGCAATTGGTGAATGACGCACTATGTGAATAATACAGTTTGTATAGCAACTTTTACATCTGTGTTGGATAAGTTATTGGCATATCATATAGAATTGTGATTTAGTAATAAATTTAGTAACACTGTTAAGAATAGTGTTGATTTTTAATTAGTCCAAGCTTTTTGTTTAGTAGTATTGCAACAAATAGTTATAGTCGCAAAACGGTGGAATATAACATTATTTCTATTATTTGGTGTCTTTAATAATAAAATGTGTGGCATTTACTAGACAAAATGGGTTCATTAACTATTATAAATGATTACAAATTCTTGGATGCAATGCAAGTTTTTAGATGCAACTTATAATATTTGAAAATTGGTGTACAATTGGTTAATTTTTGACAAACGTCATATTAATATCTTGAAGTGCTTCAGGCTTTTCTGAAGATTGCTAGTAAGTATTAAATAATGCAAATGTTACTAGCTTTCATTGATGATACTATAGGTCACCAATGGAAGCTAGTAGGAAATTTAATTGAAAAACTTTTTTTTTTAATGCAGAAAGGGTTTTGTTGTAAACACCTAGCTGCAGTTTGCTTGGAATATATGTTGATTATTTTATTACCAACTGCGAGAGAACAATTATATTTGTATCAATAGTAGTAGTGTTTAAGAGGAAAAATGTTGTATATTTATAAACTGTTCTATTCTCACCATCGAATACCCCAAAAAGTTAAATAGCTTCCAGGTATAAAATACAAACATAGTTGTCTCCCGAAGCGGTTGGTTATAAAATAAACCAAAAAAAAATTGTTTAAACCTTTATAGTAAATGGCTATGGCTACACTATAAATGACTTTACAATTATAAATAAAAAGTAAGCAAAAAACCTCTCTCAAAAACAAATAAAAAATTACAAATCACAGCAAAAAAATAAATATAAAACGAATATACACTTTGATTACAAAGTAACCAAAACAATTGTCTGTAATTGGAGTTGGATTGGGTTTGAGTAATTGATTCTAAACGTTTGTTTTTTATTAAACTATATTTTATTGTTTTCCTTTTTGGACATTGTACTTTGATTGCCAGATGTGATACTGAAGTTTTATCAATGGTATTTGGTTTCTTTGGTTAAAGCAACATGATGGAGCTACAACTATACCACCAATTATTATCTAATTTTTTAAATTATTTTTACTATATTTATTGCTCTCTATGTACTTTGGCAGTTTACTTTCTATATTATATTTAAAATTTGCGTTAAGCCTAGACTCTTTCACTTGTGTTTATTATATTGCTTTTGTATATACAGGTATCTATCTTCATAATTTTGTCACATAGGTTTTTTTTTTTCAATTTATCTTCTAGATTTTTTGGCTAGCATAACTATTTTTTTTGTAATATTTTTCTTAATCTCCTATAGGTTTCTTATTTTTACTTTTATTTTTTTATTAATATTTTACGTTTGTGTCTTTTCCTCCACCGTATTGATCTTTTTTTTTTATTTTTTAGTACTTTTTTTTAATTTCTCTAGCACAATATATGCTGATGTTCTTCTATTTAAACCCAGCATATATTGCTTTAATTTTTCTTGTTCCTTCTATGCCTATATTTCTGACTCGTACAATATTATACTTCTAACTAAACGATTAAGCATGAGCCCCTTTTCATTCTCATTCATTCAGCAAAGCTTTTTTATAAACATTATCATTTTTGTTTTTTGCCCACTACTATCCCCTTTGCTTAAGACAACCTCAGCTTTTTTCTAAATCTGCTATCTGCAAACAAAGTAGGACTCAATGAGGAGCTTTGTCTCACTTCTTTTGTTGTCCAAATTTTGTCATTTATTTTTTGGTAATCCACATCCTGCTTGGTGTTTCTTTGTACAATTCTTTTATTCTTCTTACTAGATGCTTGTAAATTTTTTTGTTTCCTACACACTTTCACAGTTTGTCTACTTTGTCCATACTGTCAAATGCTGGTTTTACGTCCAGAAATAACTCACATACTTTTTTTTTTTGCTATTTTTTGTTTGACCATATAATGTAGAATGTATACGTTATTCATAGTACGTCTTTTTTTTTTAACTGAATTGCCCTTCTAAAATTGTTTCATTCATACCTAATTTTTTATTCAGTTCTTCATCTAATATCATAGCTTAGATCTTGTATACCGTACACAGTAGTGTTATTCTCTTGTAGTTATTTACTTAATTTTTGATTCCACTTTTGTGTATTGGTCATACAATCAACTTTTTCTTACCATTCAACAAAACTTTATTTTGTATCCCTTCTTTTGTTCTCTAAACAATTTGGAAAAGAATTCTTTTCACAACTCTATCGGTGTTGCGTCAATATCTCTTTGTATGTGTATTTTCTTGATTTGCTTCTTGTCGTTAGTTTTTAAATTTCTGTTTTTTTCTTTTTTATAACTTTACTTTTAGCATTTAGTCTTTCTATATTGTTTTGGTATGCGATCTGTTCTTTTAAATATTCTATTTTGTGTGCTTTTGTTGTTTCTCTAGATTTTTAACATCTTTTGGGTTTATAGTTTTTTTTTAATGTTCAACCACTTGATTTTTCTGATTGTTTCCTCTAATTTCTATCCCATCCAAACTACATTCGAAAACAGTGATAAAAAAAATTGTATTGCTAAAGTATAAGCTAAAGTATCATAACGCAATCTGACATGAAAATAACATTTTTACTCATTGCTTTAAAATTTGTCCAAAACAACTCCGTTATAGTAGTTTAGGTATCATCTTTAGCACAATAACAGTGATTTTTTAGTTTCTATTTTCCCAAGCCAGGCTATCTCATCTAGATTATTCTAAGTATTTAAATATTGATACACTTTACCAAACCTTTGTAATTTATGCTTGGCGCTATGAGTGTTGTCTGTTTACGTTCAACAATTTTTTTTTTTAATATGTCATTTTTTAATTGTCTTACATGAACTTTGTATGTTGACGATCAATGAGACCTTGTAGTTTTGTCGTACTATCTTGCCAGAGTTAGGTTTCAAAAAGGAAGCATTTTAGACTATAACTTTATAGGAACTTTTCGTGTTAGAATTAGACGAGGAATTGCTTGTGTAATATTTTCTCGACATTAATTAACGCCCTACCCTGTATACTTATTTTAGTTCGTAAATAAATATCTTAATCAAATAAATTCAGTTGTGGTCTATCCAAAATCAATTTGTTGTTACGCATATACAACTGATGGATTACGTCGTTATTTATTCATGATAAATTGAAATGCGTATGAATGATTTGCTGTCATATAAACACAATGCCATAAACTGAACAACTATATTATATTCCTCAGAATATTCAATTCTAAATCATAATAGCAACAAAATAACTTCTGGTATTAATTAATTAAATTATTGATTTTTAAATAAACATTTTATTGTTATAACAAAATAATTGTTTTTATTCTTATTTTTCATTCTGATTATTACTATGTTATATTAATAACGTTTCAGTTTGACATAATAAACTTTGTTAAAATTTTAATGGAATAATTGTAAACAATTCATTAACATTCTCCAAGTATTTTTATTGATTTTACAATTCATGTATTTGAAGCTCATGATATAAATTATTAATGATAAAAATTTATATTTGCTGAATTAAATAGATTGCTCTGAAATAATTATTTGCTCTAAATTAATCCCATTGTATACAAATGGAAATATTTCTAACGACATTATCCACAGTGTTTGTAAGATTGACAAGATACAAATGAATACACCAGATTGCTTCATTTCCATTCTATAAATATCAAATAAATCCGACAAAGCGTGGATTTATAAACAGGCAATTATTACCTATGTTTCCCAGCTGAATAAACTTGGACACAATTTAACTTACACTATTAACATATTTTAATTGGGTTAATGATGTTTAGGTCTAATATAATATTGTAATTATATTTGGTATTAATTATGATTGCAATTTCATTAATGTAGATACATCTAAATTACAATTAAGGAAGTTTATAATAGTTTAAGGAAGTAAATCTTGAAATTTTTGTTTGTAGTAATTTTCTATTTTTGAACGGGCGCTAAAGTTTTTATGGATAGTGTGTGGAAGTTTTTAACTTGATTGTAAAGTGTTACGCTTGGGAGAAAACAAAGTTTAAAGCAATTATGACTTTAACAATTTTTGATGGTTTGATTTTTATATAAATGGCATTTTAATCAAAAAATATATTGATTTGTATATATTGCCGCTATTTTTATTTTCCATCTACTACATTAGTCGCACTTTTATACAAATAAATTATGATTGACTTTCAATATTAATGTGCATTTTCTGTGGCTTATATTCAAACTGTTATAAAAATGACCAATAATTGTTTTTGTTGGCATAATTTATACTGTACAAGTAAATTATTTAAGAGTGTATTGAGATTATTTACACATAAAGCAAGTGGGTCTCGACAGTGTGATAAAGTATTAACATTGAGATCATTAAGGTGTTTCACATCTGTCGGATGTTATTCACACAGATACCAAGAAGGTTTTGGTAACAATGGTATTAAGGTCATGCTGCAGCAGGCTACGTGTTAGGTACGCTGTTAGAGTTGTGGTTGTAGTAAGCTGCAAAAAATTGGGGTTTGTGATCTTTGGGTTTTATGTTGACACTGTGTTTAGCATTGAAGGGTTACAGCCGTTGAGAGCATGATGTGCACTGGCATTTGAGACCTTAGAGTTGCACAACAACAACTGGTAAAACCTTAAGATTGTATAAAGAATACAGTACAATAATAATGAGCATTATGAGCAAAGTTTTTTTTTAGTAAATCTTATCATATTATAATTAATAAATTGTACAAAATACTCATTTTTGTTTTAGCAATAAAAATACATATATTTGCCATCTCATCTATTTTTATTTTTACAATCATAAGAAACATCAGTCTGCTTTTGTAAAATTATATTACAACTAAATTATTAAAGAACATTTTTCTAGAAATAATATTTTTATAAACCATCCAGTTAAATGCAAATCCGGTATCTGGAAACGAACTATTCACAACAATTCCCCGAGTGGTTTAGTGCACGTATTATTGAAATAACAATATATTAAAGGATACTGTAGAAAATGAATTCTCAAAATACACAGATAAGATAAAATAATGAAAATATACCATTATTTATTTTGGTTTTAGTATTTATTTATATTTGATTCTAATAATAAAGCAGAACAGGACTGTTTGTATTTATAAATACATAGTTTATACGCTGTGTTATGATTTAACTTTATTTTTTTTATGATGAAAATCCAGTTTCTCATTGGAAAATAAATTTATTGTCCAACAATAAAATTTATTTATTTTTGTAGTAACACTATTTCAGAATATAAACTTTATGGCAATACAATATATAAATCATCTTTATCCCATAATAAATTTTAACACCTTAAGGAAAATAACTGCTCTTATAAATCACAGTCTTAAAATCTTTTACAAAAATATTAGTATTTTAAGATTGTTAAGATGACACGTTTTAGTTGAATCAATATCCGTATAAAGTTGAAGAGAAAAATAAATATTTTATATTTGCCCACAATTTATAAAAATCGATATGAGTGACATGTCCTTAAACAGGCAGTGAACCATGCGAAATCCTTCATAGACCAACCGAGTGGACAAAACTTTGCATAGGGTCCATTTGCATCAACTATTTCATGCTATAATCTTCTCAAACGCATTACCATCAATTAGTAAATGGATACCGTATTAATCACATATTAGTTTGGATCAATTTCGGTGTGCTTTTTTTATTTGCTAACATAATGGAGTATTTTATGCACTTCAATACTCGATGTATTAGATATCATTAAACCAACAAACATTAATTATATACAATTTGTAAACACTGAAATAAAATAATTTTAAAGTTTTATAACATCATAATTATGATTGTATTGACTTGTTTGGTATTTGTATAGCATAGCATAGAATGATTAATTAATTTTTATTGACATTTATGTATTAATTAATTAAGCCGGCCTGAACATGAATATATTTTTTTTTTACTATGAAAAGATAAACTTTTAAATATAGAACCAAAGTATCATAAAGGTTAAGCACAAATACTTTTGTTACTTTGACTTAACAAACAAGGATGCATTTAATTAAATAGAAGTAGAAATTAAATAATAAATATAAATTAATATCTCTAAGTAGTTTATTATTGTATTAATAATGCAATTATGTTAAAATGAATAAATGCTCTGGTTGGTTAAAACTTTAGTTTCAATCATAGTGGTACTTATGAGTTATATAGTCGCAACTTATTTATTGATTTTAAATAAGGTGTTTATATCATGAAATATAGTTTACAATAAGCATACTCTGTACTTAAATTCGGCTTGACATATTAGAGTTTGTATTCATGGCAGCTTTCATCTATTAATTAATAAGTTGCTGAAAATTATTATTAAGATTTCTAAATTATTTGAGTTGTTTTGTAGTTTTATTTATTGATTATGATTCAGTTCCGGAAGTTATGATATGATCATTCCAATATTTTTTTTTGTTTTCTTAGAATTTTTATATTTCTAATGCATGGAATTTTGACAATGACTTTGTTAATTATCTGTTGACATTTTTAATTAGTTTTCGACAATTGATTAGAAAATTAAATTCAATAAATTTTGTTATTTTATAAAAATGTAATTTTTGACATTCAACAATACTTTTCAGAAATGTAATTTTTAAAAGGTAATATCTTCAAAAACGCTTAACAAGTTAGTTACACATAATATATTTTGTTTTTTATTGACATCTGACAAAGTTGTCTTTTATTGACAGCTGACAAAGTTGTCATATTTGACAGATGACAATTTATGACATATGTTGATTAAGATGTGAAAACAAATTTAAAAACACGTTTCTACCACGCAAAATATCACAACAAGGGTCCCTCAAAACTCCATTCTTGCTCCGGTCCTTTTTAACCTCTTCGTTGCGGACAAACCTTTGGGATGGAAACAAGGGGTTAAAATGACACAATACGCAGACGACACAGTGCTTCCCTACTTATCAAGGTCACCCACGGTGATCACCTCTAGGCTACAAAAAGCAACCATCAATCTAGAATGCTAGTTAGATGACTGGCTAGTCAGAGTAAATCCGGAAAAAAACAAAGCCGATTTTTTCAGACGGCGACAGAACGCTTTTCATAAGAACAGACGTTTTTTGTCTTGACCACGTTCCCATAGCGTGGTCCGATTCTGCTAAGTATTTGGGGATTACCTTTGACTAGAGGCTCACGTACAAGTTGCACGTGCAGTCAATTCTCAATAAAGCTAAATTAGCTAAAAATCTTTTAGTTTCGATGCTGAAATAAAATCCGGTTATACTACTACTATCAGACCCATGATGATGTACGCGTGCTCCATCTGGGGAACCGCCGCAATGACGCACCTTGATAGGTTAGAATCGTTTCAAAGACTGACCTTGCGGATGCTCACTGGAGCTCAATGGTTTGTCCAAAATCGTAAAATTTAAAACAATCTTGGAACTCCTCCATTGCGCAGACATATCAAAGCTTTGGCCGCAAAGTACATCGACAATCTGAAGATTCACTCCAATCCTAATCTGGCTCGACTTGCCAAGCCAGAGAAAGAAGTTTTGCAACACAAGCGCCCGGTTAATCAAATTATTAACATCTCCTAAATACTTACTTTCTTCTCTTTTCAACACTGGGTTTGTTTTTCTTTATCTTATCAACAGAAGGTTTATGAGCTTAACGGTCTCAAACTTCCGGGCAATGTATTAAGGGGAGTTTAGTCGGTAGGCGCCTGTCTGTGTGGGTGTATTCGACACTTTAAGTCTTTAGAAGCCACAATTATTTTTTTTAAGGTAAAGCAAGCGTACGAGCTAAGTATAGTAAGAACACACTTCACAACGGAACTCTCTCTGGTAATTTTAACAACAACAGTTATTATATTACATATAATTGACATTTAGATGTAACGTTTTTTAAGGTGTTTGATAGTTAAACTATTTGTTATTTTGTTTTTAATATATTAAACATCGGACATACGTCGTAGAACACCAAAGTGCACCAGGTGCAACTAAAAAAACACATAAACGTAGCTAAACAAAACGCAAATAAGTCAACAACGCAAAGAAGCTTTGACTGGTCACCAACGTACTCAAACTTTTTGTTCCGGGACCTTAATACTTTATGCTTTATAAAACGTATTCCCTACTTACTTCTAAAACTCCAATGACAACAACCTGCCAGAATAAGTACAAAATAGAAAAACTCATAGAGTAATATAGTAGACAAACAAACAAAAACGTTTACAAAACAAAAGAGGGATACCGTAGTAGGTATCGCTCAACATCTATCAAGCAACTACATTAAATGCTTGGACTGAGTCTATTGTGAACGGGTTAAACCGTACATTGACTTAGTTTGTCGTTTAAAAGTTAATTACTCTAATATTTGTGCAAAAAAAACTTAAATTCTGTTCATCAGCATCTTAAAAATAAAAAAAAACCTCGTATTATTTTTTTGTCTAAAACCAAAATAAACAATTAAGATTGGAATTAAATTAATTGGATTAAACAAATCGCTTTAATATAGTAGATTAAAGCGATTTGTTTAATCTAGCATACTCTTGAACATTCGTTTGATGACTAACAGGGGTATGTGCATATATCCACAAACCACAAGCTAATTCTAGATTGACGACGCGACGTACAAAATTCAGAGCATTAGTTATAATAGCAGTATTTAAATGTTATATCAGAAATTGACATTTCGATCATGTTAAATATTTTAGAATAGTCTATTAATTTTTAATATTAGTTACATGTACCTTAAAATATAACCAAATTCAATTTCCAGCATCAAATTTTTATTTAAATATTGCGTTCTGTTTTGAGCAAATAAACATGCAGTGGCTACATAAAATTAAAAATTATTATTTTTTAACTTTTGTGTTAGATCATAACAATCAAAAGATTTAAGCATTATAAATTTAGTTACTAATATTAGAAATTAAATCAGATTTTGCAATGTATTGTTACCTATTTGAACAAATTGCTGTGGATTACTAAATTGCATTGTTGGATGGTTAAATCCGCAATACAATAGATATGCAGACAGCGTTTCGACTCGTGGACTTCACGACATGTTAATTTTCAAACTTGTATTACAAACTTGAATGAATGAATACCAATCAAATCAATTAATTCTATCTCGTATATTTCTGCAAACAATACCTAACTCCGTAGAATGACATACTTTATTCATAAATTGTCAGCATTCATTTGCATACCTATGTTATACATGAAAGTTAATTAAACGTTTTTTTGTTTATTTTTATTATATCCTTGTTGAATAAATTTAACAAAATTTTTGTTCTTTTTAATTAAAATATCATTGAAATAAGTAACTATCATGATTATATATATTATATAAAAAAAAACTTGTCGTATTATTGACATTTTAAATTACAAAAACTCTGTATAATCAAATAATTATTATAGTACTTAAGCATTTGTAGCAAAATTCCTAGATTTTTTTTTTAACTTGTTTATATTATTTTAAATATTTTAAACTAAATTCAATTTAGATTCTAATTCGTTTAGATAAAGTAATATTGTAACATTACAAGTGCCATGGTAAGAAAATTGCATACAGCCGAGACCTGTCGCTCGGACTTTTTAATCAGTAGAAAAATCCAAAGTGAGACAGTTATCTGTTTGCTTCATAGAATTTTAATAAAAATCTTTAAGAAAAGATAAGAATTTTTATTGTTACGTTTTATTATTTTTTTTGTAAAAGTGTGCTAATACTAATTTGGAACAATAATTGATTACTTTTGTAGAATTAATAGTAAGTAATACACTTACGGAGAGGATATTTGAAAAACTCGTATGATAGAACACAAAGAAAAAAACAGTCGACCAAAGCAAAATAAAAACAATTTTTGTTTTGCTTTGATCATATGGCTCGTTTACATACCTAGTATTTGGTGCTTAGTATCTAGCGTATCTGCATAAATACAAAATAAAGTTAGTAAACACTGTATCAATTATATTTGATATCATATTGAATGTCAATCGACAGTTAGCATAATCTATTTTGGAGTATTCCATATATGAATAATATATATGGTTAATTTCAATTTAATTGATTGTTCCATATGAAAATAAATCATAATTTATTGTTAATGCTATGTAATTATTTGTAATATGATAAATCATAGTTGAATTTAAAATATACAACACAAATCAATATATTTATTATAATAGCAGGTTATTATGTCATTTTAAATCAGCGATTGCATGCTGCAATATCGATTTCTTCTGCGGGCACAAAAATTCTGTATTCAAACCAATTATTTCCACCTCGCTAGTAAAAAAACCTTATACGAGTCATGTCAATATGAGTATTTACATATGAGAATTTGAATGAGTATAAATTTGAAATAATATTTCTTTTGAATTAAAAGTTCTGCAAGAATATACAAACTGTAAAATTGAATTTTTTATCGGATTAATTTAATTTGAATAATGTACTGCAGAACTTTTATAAAATTTAGCAATAAAATAGTTTCAATCAAATAAAACATTTACTACACTATCGATACTACGTACATTAATGGATTTTATACAATAAAGTACCTTTTAATCAAGATTAAAGCTATAATAATAATGTTTACTGGTATGCTTTACACGTCAGATTACGAACATGATAACTATAAAAAATTACTTAATAATTAAAATAATTGTTTAGGACCAATTACATAATTATGCTTCTCGGCAACAAACTTTTCTTCAAACCCAATCGATAAATTCGAAATACGTAACTGCTTATTCAGAAATTCATCTATCCGCTTAGATTATACATCAACCTCTATTCCCAAAGCAGCAAAGGTACATTAAATATATTTCAATATTTCTTAGAAATATACAAACTCAAATAATCCTTTGTGTTAAGTTGGTTCTTATTTATAATAACTATATACACAACTTTTTTTTTATTTTAATGTCATTATATTATTATAATAGAATGTCAATACAAAATAAAAAGATATGTTGTATAACATATTAAAGATGTTTAGTGAGACAAAATATAAATAGTCTGCCTTAATATCAATTTGTATTAATAGCTATACGAAAACTTATTTGACTATTTTATAAACGGGTTACTTCAACTTTGAAAAAATAAATCAAAACTTGTAGATAAAAAAATAAATGAGATAAATAAAACATATTTACTATGTACTATATCACAAATACATTTAAAAACCGTAACATGTTTCAACCTTCTACAAAGCCATCAGACGATGATGCAAACAAGTAACCAAGAAAAATTTCAAAGCATATATACGACAGGAAAACATAAAATGTACTGAGAGGTGAAAAAATTACATTGAACTTATTGTGATTAATATGATTATGAATATACAATAATACAAAAGAGAATAAACAGATTAAGAGGGTAGAGAAAAGATAAATGAATGTGAATGAGAGGATTAAATTATTTCTAACAAAGGAGGTTTCTACAGGTCGGTTTGATCATTAAGCAAGTTTACGGAAGAATTATTTTTTGATTTAGTAATATAAAGAGCTTCTAAAAAAATTTATGTTCTGCCTTTAGAGTTGTGAATGATTTAAAGTTTATCAATATTTGGGAGTATGTGACAATTTCCTAAAATATGATTTGCAAAAGTACTATCAGAATGGCGTAATCTGAAAAAGCGTTTTTTAAATCTAGTTTCAAAATTGTTTCCTGTTTGTCCTATATATCGTGCATTACATATGAGACAACTTAACTCATACACTCCTGATGTTAAAATTGTATCTGTACGGTTTTTAGCGTTGAATAAAATGATTGATAATCTATTTTGACTTTTAAACGCTACTTTATAATTAAATTTACTGAAAATATTTTTTATTTTCTCGGATTTGTTACCAAACTATATTATTGAAATGTATTTTATGGGTTCTATGACTTTTATCTTAAAATATATTAACTGTATAGTGAGACTATACACTTTCTTGGTGATAATATTTTTAATTGTGTTTTTTGAAAACCTATTGATATGATGTTATTAAGCTCTTTTTGTCAAAAATTTGGTGTTAATGGTAGACTGGACTATTAAATGGTAAGCTGCAAGTTTGTGACTGTTAGGGTGCACAGAGTCAAACGAAATGGTTGAGGGTGTATAAGTTAGTTTACAAAAAATATCAAATAAAAGACAATTATTATCGTGACATATTGTTAAGTCTAAAAAGTTAGTTTTATTCTGAGATTTGGTCTTTACTGTAAACTTAATAGTGGGATGAATACTATTGATGTATTAAACGTGTTTGCATACTTTGTAGGTAACAAAAAAGCTCTTGACAGAGTCCAACTTAATCAACTAATCAAGCTACTTTAAATAGTTGATTTAGACAGCAAAGATGTCCGAATAATTAAATCCTTTCCAAAACAACAGAAGTCAGAATTAGAGATTTGAAAAAAAGTTTGTATTCTTTCTCACCTCTTATTTAACTTATACGCTTACAGAATTTAAATATTTGGAATGCTTCATAACAACAAATTTGGACACGGATACAGAAGTAAAATGCCGAATTGGGTGTACACATTTAATAGAATCCGCTTTTCAAAAAAAACAAATTTTATGCAATGGATTTACAACAATTCTCCATAAATAGACACAGTTTTTTAGGACTTTAACCACCCAATTAAAAGAATTTCTTTAAAAACATATGCCAAAAAAAACTACAATAACGATAAATGTCTACAAAGACACAACCGAAAAGTGGTTCAGTTAAGTGAAGCGTTTAACTCAAATCTTGGCGCATAATTTGTGGCAGATTCAAACCCCAGCTTTGGCAAAAAAATTTAAGAAGTTATGGCATTTATTAATTCAGGGCGCCAGTCTAATATGTGATTAGTGTCCATTTAACCATAA
The DNA here is from genome assembly GCA_963932245.1 of Tachinus rufipes. Classification (NCBI taxonomy): domain Eukaryota; kingdom Metazoa; phylum Arthropoda; class Insecta; order Coleoptera; family Staphylinidae; genus Tachinus; species Tachinus rufipes. The sequence continues at coordinate 27,270,156 of OZ010742.1, read as the reverse complement.
TTACATTTAATGAGAATATGGGTAGACCTGATACTAGGCCTCGCCAGTATCTACAGCGCTTCTTCATTTTTTCATTTAACGGGAGCGGTAGTATATATTCTATATGCCCCACAAAAAAATCCAGCGGTGTCAAATTGCAGTTGCGAGGTAACCAGTTTACATCACCAAAACGGCTAATAACGCGGTTGTTAAATTTGGTGCGCAGAAGATTGATTGTGGCATGTGCAGTATGAGATGTTGTCTTATCTTTTATAAAACCAGCGCTGCTGTAAATCAAATTCTTACAATTCGGGCCACAAAAAATCAGTAATCATGCCTCTGTAACAATCTTCGGTAACAGTAACGTTGGCTCTATCATCGTTTAAAAAAAATGGCCCAATAACGCCACCACTTCAAAATCTACACTAAACGGTAACACGCAATGGATGCATTGGTTTTTCAGTTTCCTAAATACGGCAGTTTTGTTTGTTTGTCAACATTCAATTTGTTTAAAGCCCACTGAGCAAAGCAAAAACGGACACGCAAACAAACCAAGGTCTTTGTGAAGAATCCGCCTCAAAGTGGTTTGCCAAATATTGAGTTGCTGACTTTGTAAACTTCAAGCCACAGAAACAACAATTTTGGCAAAACGCTTTAGATAAGCATGCTTGATGCGCGCATTGTCAACCAACATTTCAGTTTTACGCACGTTCTTTACAAACTTTTGTATTCCTTCGATCGATGGCGCTTCATTTCTTCCAAACAACGTACGCAATTTTTGTGCTATTGCAAACATATGAAACCCATTTTGAAAATAAATTTTAGTATTTCAAAACTTTGTTCAAAAGTAAAACAATGCACCTCCTAACCACACTTTTCTTATGTAATTGTGAACCAAAAATTGACAATTTTGGTAAAAACATGTGATTCAAATAATAGCATAAACGTAAGCTTTTGCAACTGAAAACACTGAAACACACTTAAAAAAACGTTGTTTGTATAAAATAACAACTTAAAAATTGCTGTATTTTGCAAAATTATCAAAAAATTTAAGAAAGAAAAAAAATGTTAAAAAAAGCGTTTTAGTGTTAATAGATCTTTAATTAAAAAAATAAAATTATATAATTAAAAAAATCTGTAATAAGTTTATCATTATATGAGTTTTTCTTCTATGTTATTTAACTTCTTTTAAATTTGAGCAATTAAGTTTCAATTTTTGTTGTCAGTTTTCTGCCGTTTCACTGCCATTTTTGTGGTTTGAACGCCATCTCGCCAGCCTGTTTATTTATTTTGAGAAATTTTGTTCCTATATGGCCAACTTTCTTCAATTTTAGATGTGCTATTTTTTCTAGCACGATAGTTACTCTTTAATTATTTTTTTTGGAATCTTACGTGTTATTCCCAAAATTTCAAGGCCGTATGTAAAAGGTGTTTCTTTTAGAGGTGGCAAACTTTAAATTGGCAACACTATTATCTGTGACAGCTAATTTGACAGTTCTCGGTTCTTTTGAGGTTAATTTGGTTTGGCAATTTATAATAAATAAAGTCACGCCGGAACAACGTTTGCAAATTTTTCAAATTTATTTTAAAAAGCATAGTTCAGTTCAAGAAACTCATCGAGCATTACGTGCATTGTATGGTGTTCATAATTGTCCATCAGAGCGATTAATTTGAGAAACTGTGCACCGTTTTTGCAAGACGTTTAATCTAAACAATAAAAAGCACGCAGTAAGATAGTGTGCAGCGTAGTGTTAATAATGATTCATTAATTTACTGTGTCAATTTGTCATCGTGCTCAACAATTAAAATTTTGCAAAAATATCTTGGTTTACAAGCTAACTTGTATAGAAATTGAAATCACGCGATCATTGTTCTTGCCGTACATTTGGCAAATGAGCCGAGCAAAACATTGCTATTGATCCTCAATTTTAATTGAAAACTTTATTCAGTGATAAATCACACTTTTGGTTAAAGTGCTATGTCAACAATCAAAATTGTTGCATTTAGAGCGATAATAAACTACAAGCCATTGTCGAAACACCATTACATCTAAAAAAATTACCGTTTTGTGCGCTTTATGGCTCGATGGAATCATTGGTCCATATGTTTTCAAAAAGTACGGTACAGAGACATAATATTCAACACACAGCGTGCAATACAATTAGTTTACTGAAAAAAACATTTCACAAACAATTAATTTCACAAAACACACTTTGTTCTTGCGATTTGACGCCATTAGATTATTTTTTCTTGGGGTATGTAAAGTCCCACCAATAAACCAGAAGCAATTGAGCACTTGGAAACCAACATTCGACACATTATTGCCAAAATACTGCAAACAGTGTGTAAAAATTGAATCTCCAGATTACGCCATGTACGCTCCAGCTGCAGCAGTTACATGCCCAAAGTCATATTCAAACATTAATGCCACAAAATTATCTGTCAAGTAAAACCAACTTCGTAGATATTAAAAACATTTTTCTGTGTTTTATTTTAATTTAAAGTTCTCCCCCTCTAAAAGCAACCCCCAGTAGGTAGAATACACGTTTTGCATATCAGTCTTTTTAAGTTTATTACAAATTTCTTTTATTACCGATGACAATTATATCCGCAAATCTAAGGTGATTAAGGTATACTTTGTTGATTTTAATTCTTTTTTCTTTCTAATGTATGTTCTTAAACGCATCCTCCAGTGCCCGCCGCACAAACAGTTTTTGGGAAGATTGTGTCTTTCTGACGTACTTCATTCTTTATCGGTATTTTTGTCTTGTTTGTTTTTGTCAATTTTAATTTGCATATATGCATTTTTGTATAAATTATTTTTATAGTTTGTATTTTCCACTATTTACTGTTTAAGTGAGTATCTGGTATCTACTTTGGCTTTGTCTAATGTTTGTGGGATGTAGGACCAAACCAAATGCTTAATGGTAACTAAAAAAAACAATGTGCAGTAGTATATTATATTTGTTTGATATTTCTATAGGAGTTAATAGTACCAAATCCTTTTTTTAAGCCGACTTGTTTAAATAGTTGGTAAAAGTCTAGTTTTTGTGTTAGCCTGTTTGTTATAATTCTTGTAGAAATAAGTAATAAGTGTGGTATTAGGCTTATGGGTCAATAAAATTTAATTTTAGTTTTTTTTTGTGCAGAATGTTGATCTCTGCATTATATCAGCTGCGTGGTATTTCTCTTTCTAGAATGCATTTGTTTATTAGTATTTGTACACTTTTTTGTAGGTTTTCTGCTCGCATTTTCAACTTTTTATTTTGTTATTTTTCCTTGTTAAGGCATTTGTCAGTTTACTACTGGGATTTTTTCTGAGCTTTTGTTTTGTATTTTCTGTTTCTAATAAATGTAGTTCTGAGTCTCAGAGTTATTTAAAGTTTTGTAGAAGCTTTGAATCGTTGTTTTATTTTCTGTTTTATTACTGACTATAACACCTTTTTTGTTCTCTATTTGTGTTATTTTTATTCATCAAAGAGATAGTTTTTATCTGAAGGTTTTTATATTTTTGTTGTTTTTGATTGTATCCGTCGTGAGTATTGTTTTATAATCTTTTTCTTTATATAATTGTTTTTTTCTGGTTTTTTGTTTAGTCTTTTGTATTTGTAAGCTTTATACTAAGTATACAGGGTGTCCCAAATTAACTAGTCATAAAATGAATTTCAGAAACTACAAGCAAATTGAGTAATATTGGCCTAATAAACTTTAAAAGTTACAATTTTTTTTTTAATTAACTGCTTTAGTTTTTAATATTTTGTAACAATTTATTGTTTACATTAGTTTATTTCTTATTTACACAAACTGTTAAAGTTTGAATAAAAAAAGTCTTCAGAAAGATAGTTTTTTTTAAATGTTTCTTCTTTTTCTTCAGCCTGTTTTTATCCACTCCTGGATGTAGGCCTCTTGTAACGTTTTCCATGTTTCTCTGGATTGGGCTGTTTGGATCCAGTTCTTTCCTGCTATTTTTTGTATATCATCTCGCCATCTTGTTGCCGGCCGGCCCACGCTTCTTTTTGTTGTCTTTGAGCGCCATTCTATGATTCTTTTGGTTCATTTAGTTCTATATTGTCTTGCCAGGTGGCCCGTCCATCTTCATTTCAATTTTGCTATTCTCCTGGTGACGTCTTTGACTTTTGTTCTGCTTCTGATTTCTTTGTTTTTGGCTCGGTTTTTGGGGCTGATACCTAACATCGCTCTTTCCATGGGTCTTTGCGTTACGATGAATCAGTTTGCGCTTCCTAGCGTCAGGGTTGCGGTTTCCATTCCGTAGGTTGTGACAGGTAGTATGCAGCTGTTGTATACCTTTCTTTTAATGATGATTGGAATGGTTCTAGACTTTAGAATGTAATCTACTTTGCTCAATGCTGCCTAGTTCATCTTTATCCTTCTAGTTATTTCTGCTGTTTGATTTGGTTTGCCCAGTTTGATATTGTGGCCTAGGTATGTGTATTCTTCTACCGCCTCTACTGGTTCTCCATTATTGGTTATTCTAGCGTCTTCATTAGTTATTGTTTTTGATTTTTGTTATCTTTATTTTTAGTCCGATTTGTTCTGATTCTGCTTTAAGTTCTTCTAGCATAGATTTTAATTCTTCGTTATCATTGCTGATCAGCACGATGTCGTCTGCAAAGCAGAGGTTGTTTAGTCGAGTTCCGTTTATATTTATTCCTTTGGTTTTCCATGCTAGGTTTTTAAATATCTCTTCTAGGGCCGCTGTGAAGAGTGTTGGTGATATGACATCGCCCTGTCTTATTCCATTTCGTATTTTTATTTTATCTGTTACCATGTCTTAGTCTATGGTTATGTGCATGTGTTCTATGATACTTGTGTATCGTGAATCGATTCTTGCACCATTCATTGCTTTTATTATCGCCCATGTCTCCACCGAGTCAAAAGCCTTCTCATAGTCCATAAACGCTAATTTTATAAGGACATTGTACTCTGTGCACTTTTCTATCAGACTACGTATCGTCTGGAGGTAGTCGTTTGTGCCGATTTCTTTTCGGAACCCTGCCTGCTCGCATGGTTGGTATTGGTCGAGCTTAGTCGTCAGGCGGTTTGTTATTATCTTGGATAGCACTTTGTACATATGATTTAGAAGGTTAATTGGTCAGTAGTTGCCGATGTTGTTGGTGTCGCCTATTTTAAAGATCAGAATTACATCCGCGTTCAACCAGGCTTTAGAAACTTTTCCCTCGCTTAAGCATTTGTTTAGTAGGGTGCAGATGGCTTGTTCTAACGTTGCCGTTTCCATTTTTAACATTTTTGCAGTAACTCGGTCTTCTCCTGGGGCTTTCCTGTTAATCATTTGTTTTAGCGTGGCCCGTAATTTTGTTCTCGTAATCTCTGGTATTTCTTCCGAGCCTACGTTACGGATTGTATATATACCCTCGTTTGGTTTTGATATGTGTGAGGTGTAAAGGTCTTGGTAAAAATGTTAGATGACGTTTATAGTTTCTTGTTTATTTGAGGTGACTTATCCGTGTTAGTTTTTTATTCTGTACAATTTCTTCTTTCCTTTTGATCTGTTTCTTCTTAGTATTTTTATGTTTGCGTTGTCTTCGATAACCTTCTGTATAAGTTGGGTGTTATATGTTTTTATGTCTCTTTGCGTTTCCTTGCTTATTATTTTACTTAGGACTTTGTATTGGCAACTTTCTCTGTCTGTGTTTCTTCTTTGTTTTAGTAATTTCAGGGTGTTGGAGCTGAGCTTTTCTGTTTTGGGACCATTCCTGTAATTAATTTTCTTTACTGCGGTTCTTATGCTGTTTGTTATGTTTTTTGATAGATGGTCCATTTGTTCTAGGTCTCTTACTTTTGGTAAGGTTTTCTTCTCGCTGTCTTGATATTTGATCTCTTTTCCTTTAGGGTTTCTGTTGTTGGGTGTTTCTTGTTTTGGATCATCTTGTTTCTTTCCAACTTGGTGTTGATGGTAATAGTTGCCCAAACTAGTCTGTGATCGCTGCTTGTGCTGAATCGGTTTAGTACTTTTACATCGCTGCATATTTCTCGCCTATTTAAGATTATGTAGTCGATTTAATTTTTAGTGTGGCCATCTGGGCTCCTTCAAGTTCATTTTCTTTGGCGGGTTTTCTTAAAAACGAGCATTTCCTCTCTTGCGCTTCTGTTTTCCAGTCCAAAAGTCCCTATATTTTGTGAATCGTTTCTTAGTTTTTCTCCAACTTTGGCGTTGAAGTCTCCTATTACTATTTGGAATTTGGCTTTTTCTAGTTCTTAAATTGTTATGTTTTCGTTCAAGTTTTCAATAGCCAGGTCTTCTGAAGCGCTTGTTGGAGCGTATATTTGCCTTGTTTGTACGGAGTATCTCTTGTTTAGTTGTATGACAATATATAATACTCTGTTCTAAATAGCTTCTATTTTTGTAACTTGATGTTTTAGTTTTTTGTTGATAAGAATTGCAACCCCTTCGTTGTAGTGGTTCCTATCGGCATTTTTCTGGTATAAGAGGTGGCCTGATTTGAGGGTGGTTGCCTGTTCTCCAGCTAGTCTTGTCTCGCATAGACCAAGAATATCTCATTTTATGTTGCTTAGCTTGTTCTAATAAATCTAATAAAATTAAAAATTCAGCTGAAGTGTTTCTAAAAGTGCGATCTTTAATGCAAAAACAAATAAAAAAATGCATAAATCCAAGGAGTCACTAATTTCATTTCAAAAACAATCTGCTGCTGCATTTTTTAAACACTCTAAGGACTAGATATTTGTTTATAGAAATGTCATGTTGACATATTTTTTGTAAGACCATGAAAATGTTTTGTTAAAGAGAATGGAACAAAGAAGATAAATAAGAATACGGTGCACGCATTGCGAAGTAAAAAGTGAAGAGTATGATGAATTTGAAGGAAGAACAATTAACATAAAATTTGATTGTAAAAATGTAATGGTTAAGTGGAAGATCAGCAATATGCTGAACTTTGCCATTTTCTTATTGTAATAATAAGAAATAAAGACAAATAAACTAATAAATAAATTAAATAAATTAAATAAATTAAATAAATTAAATAAACTAAATAAATTAAATAAATTAAATAAATTAAATAAATTAAATTAATTAAATAAATTAAATAAATTAAATAAATTAAATAAATTAAATAAATTAAATAAATTAAATAAAGTAAATAAATTAAATAAATTAAATAAATTAAATAAATTAAATAAATTAAATAAATTGAATAAATTAAAGAAATTAAAGAAATTAAATAAATTAAATAAATTAAATAAATTAAATAAATTAAATAAATTAAATAAATTAAATAAATTAAATAAATTAAATAAATTAAATAAATTAAATAAATTAAATAAATTAAATAAATTAAATAAATTAAATAAATTAAATAAATTAAATAAATTAAATAAATTAAATAAATTAAATAAATTAAATAAATTAAATAAATTAAATAAATTAAATAAATTAAATAAATTAAATAAATTAAATAAATTAAATAAATTAAATAATGTAAATAATTTAAATAAATTAAATAAATTAAATAAATTAAATAAATTAAATAAATTAAATAAATTAAATAAATTAAATAAATTAAATAATGTAAATAATTTAAATAAATTAAATAAATTAAATAAATTAAATAAATTAAATAAATTAAATAAATTAAATAAATTAAATAAATTAAATAAATTAAATAAATTAAATAAATTAAATAAATTAAATAAATTAAATAAATTAAATAAATTAAATAAATTAAATAAATTAAATAAATTAAATAAATTAAATAAATTAAATATATTAAATAAATTAAATAAATTAAATAAATTAAATAAATTAAATAAATTAAATAAATTAAATAAATTAAATAAATTAAATAAATTAAATAAATTAAATAAATTAAATAAATTAAATAAATTAAATAAATTAAATAAATTAAATAAATTAAATAAATTAAATAAATTAAATAAATTAAATAAATTAAATAAATTAAATAAATTAAATAAATTAAATAAATTAAATAAATTAAATAAATTAAATAAATTAAATAAATTAAATAAATTAAATAAATTAAATAAATTAAATAAATTAAATAAATTAAATAAATTAAATAAATTAAATAAATTAAATAAATTAAATAAATTAAATAAATTAAATAAATTAAATAAATTAAATAAATTAAATAAATTAAATAAATTAAATAAATTAAATTAAATTAAATAAATTAATTAATCAAAGATGCATATTACTCATCTAAGTGTTACTGTAAGGACACATTTACAAAAAAAAAATTAAAGAAAGCACAATTACACCCAAATAATTTGTGACGTTTATAAAATTTAATTTGACGTCCGGCTAATGATATTTTTTTCATATTTTTTATTATTTTTAAGAAATAATAACCTCGTGTCGTGTTGTGTTTTAAGTAATTTTCTCAACAACCGTGTATCTGATCAAAATTTATCAAGAGATTTTCTACAAAGAGAAATAACCAAAAAAATAGGTTTACCTAAAAACTAAAAAGTTCCAGAAGGTTAAACTTCTAAATAATCTTAAAAAACTATTTTCCCGAAAACTTTTTTTAATCAAACACAGTTTGTGTAAATAAAAAATAAACTAATGTAAACAAAAAATTGTTACAAAATATTAAAAACTAAAGCAGTTAATTAAAAAAAATCAAAAATTTCTGTAAATTTTAAAGAGCCTATAACTCCGAATTTATTAAATATAATATACTACTTTATTAGGTCAATATTACTCAATTTGCTTGTAGTTTTTGGCATTCATTTTATAACTAGTTAATTCGGGGCACCCTGTATATTAAAATTGGTTTATATTTATGTTTATAGTCTTTTTTGGTGGGTACTATAGTTTTTTTTTTAGTTTTTTTTTTGTTGTTGTTTGAATTGATGTTTATTATTGCTCAAATAGAGAGAGCGTGGCGCAGTGGTCCGATCGCTGTACCGAAGATCGTGGGTTCGATCCCCACACACCGTGAAATACTTTTCACATGCTTATACGCTCTCCCACTCCCCAACCCGCTTTGCCAGCGTGGGGTTTTACGGCTAATAACCCTCTCTGATGGAGTGATGAAATCTCTCCAGGGTTCGGAATCCACTTAAAACTGTAGGTCCCTCGTAATGTAAGTTGCCAGCATTACGTGCAGAGTTGGAGGCCTACATCCTAGCAAGATTGAATAATGGCTAATATTATTATATTATTATTGCTCAAATTAATTGGTAATTGCTATTTGTGTTGAATTGATTTAATACCATTACATCCTGGCAAATGTCTTTTTATTTGTAGTAATATAGTCTATTTTGTTTTCAACCTTGCTATGTGGGTTCTCCAGGTTTATCTCATTTACGGTTTTTATGCAGAATAGATTTTTGTTTCTGCAGTACTCTATTAACCTTTTTCTTCTTCCTAGTCCAAACCGCTTTATGATTAAAATGTTATCATCTGTATTTTAGCCTTTCTTTACAATAAAATCACTCATTGTTATAACAAATTTTACTTTATGTTGTTGGCTGCGGTAGTAAGTGCAACTTGGTTGACCTGTAGGTTGTATATTTTGTTAAATTTTATTATAATGTAGATGATTTGAGGTGATATTGCCACTTTTCCTATGTGATGGTTACTTGCCGTATTAATTAGCCGAATTCTATGCGTACTGCGAGCTAGCAATATTGTTATTAAGCAAAGTTGCTAAACAATTTTGTGTTTTATTACGCTTTTTACTAAATTGTTAAGCAACCATGCTAGGTCAAAATATTGCTGGATATCAATGTGCATAGAAAATAGCCTTGAATATTATAGGTACTCTGTTTTTAGGGTAATGGTCTTCTTTTCTTATAGGCTTAAGATGTTCTATATTATATGTATTAGTCTTATTTTAGTCAAGTTTTTGTTTTAAGTGTTACATTCCAAACCTTCAGCCCTACTGACCTGAGGTAATTGTGTATTATTAGTCAACATTGCATAATAGAAGGTTTGTAGCAATTTAAAAAAAAGCAGTGTTGCGACCAATATGACTGTTCGATTTTGCTCTCGTGAGTGTGAGTGATTTGCAAGAATATCCGGAATTAATTTTCTTTTGCCGTACTGATATTAGCTGCTGCTCTTCAATCAAAATCAATTTTTACAAATTATCTATTTGTATAATCAAGGTTTACGATCTGCGCTTTTATTGATGATACCAGCTTTTCTCAACTCATGCAATGGTTTTTTTTTATTACAGTGTTCTTTATTTTAAATAACATTTTTATTTATCTTTTACAGCAATATTTATATAATTTTTAAGCATAATTATGATATGAGTAATTTGTCAATTTTGTATGACCAAAATTAAAATAATCTATATTTTTATCAACGTTGTCAAAATTATATAAATGTTGGCACAGTATGGTCAGTAAATCACAATAAAATTATAAATGTTTCATTGTTTATGCAGAATTTTCCATTATTTACTCTTATTTAATGTACAAACTGCCATTTACATTCAAAGTTAGATAGATAGTAAAACCTACTTCTCTGGATTTTGTTAGATATTAATCAACAATTAGTATTTTTCTTAATAGTTTGAGGCTTGCATCAAACCTAGAACGCACTTTTAAAAAGTAAGAATTATTTTAATTTTTATTTTTATTTTTATCAATATAACAAATGTTTTTACTTTATTAATGATGTTACAAGAGTTATTAATTATACTTCTACAATTAAATAGAATATTCGTGCCAGATAACGTCATATTATGGAATACATACAATATGTAAACAACGATTATTATTATGACTTGATCAACTTCTGATAAGAACTATAGACGTGTATATTTTACTAAATAATAAACTCAAACCTGGCTTAACTTTGAAGCACTCATCTGTTAGTATTTCTTTACGTGTTACCTCTTTTTACTTAGTCTAGATATTATGTGAGTTGGAAAAATCTATTAATAATCTTAATTTTCCTGAAATGGGTTGTTTCAATTAATAAATAAAATTTGTTCTAGTTTACGGTTCATTACACCAACTTGCAGCATATAGATTTTGTTCTACAAAGTCGATAAATCATAAACTTGTGTCTGCCTTCTTATATTAAAAAAAAATGTATGTATATTGCTTCTGCTGCTGCAACCAGGTGGTGTGTAATATATTGTAGAATAATAAATTTATATTTTACTTAAATATAATATACTGAAAACTAGAATTAATGTTAAAGTAGATCATTTCACGTTTAGTACTATATGGATTTAACATATTTTGTAACTGATGTAATTGCAGTGAATGACCTACATATAAGTATACCCAGAAGAAATTATGTAATGTAATTATAAAATTTATTAAACAATAAAGAGAGTTATTATACACCCAGGGAGATGCTTTACCTAGAAATGTACTATTTTAATTGGGTCATCTATTTTAATCTATTTAATGAATATTAAAACAAATTAAACAACTACAATTGAGCTTTATTAAAAATTGTTTACTATTAAGCTCTTTTAATTCAATTTTGTTTAATTATTGAAGATAAACTATACAGAAAAAAAAATTAACGAGAAAACTTTTTAAATTAAAATTCTGTGGTTTTATTCCATTATAATAAAATTGATTTATTAAATTTAGTTCATTTAGTTCATTTAGGTTAATGAATCTAAATTATTCTTTAAAATCAATTTGTAATAATGGTAAAAATTATCTGATTTCTATAAACTTCATACATTGAAAAAGTATACTGAAAAGTTTACATTTGTGCATTAAATGGAATCCATTTTAGATTTTGTTATATAAAGTTCAAATGCCTAGGGAATTTCCAAATAAATTTGACTTGGAAACTAAATAATTGCATGCACTGCCTTTCATATGTCATTTTCAACCGCAACGTTGCGGAGGCTACTTGGAATGCATCCTTTGTTTCAATTACAACAGACTATTTCATTGTTTTGGTATTTTAATTCATAATTTTTAGTTTATTTTGTATTAAAATTTTGTAAAAATGATATTTATATAATTATAATCACATTCAATAATCGTCTAAGTTAATTGATTAAATTTTAAACATTATTGCAAGTTTATAATATTAATAATGTATGTGAGCAATTCCATTTCAAACAGACCAAAGAGTTTTTATAACTTATTAGTAGTCTTTTAATCGGTTCATGAAACCCTTAACAAAAATTCTGAGATTTTATTTAGTTTTTTTGTCATTTTTAACTTAATCGCATTTTTTGTTTAAAAAAAATACTTTGAAATGAAATTGCTCACATAGTAAATGTGATTTATTTATTTTAAAATTCCATGTTTACTACTAGTACCTACAATCTAGATAGACTAAATAGAAATTAAACCTATTTTGTTCAAATAATATTATGAATTTTAAGAGCGTGTGTTAATCTTGAAATTAAGTTTGAGTCCAAAGTTTTAATAGGATAGAACAAACAAGTACAATAATAAAGTTCATTAACATGTACAATGTAAGTAAGTTTACTAAAACATAAAATTAATTAACTTTTTAAGAAATAAAATGAAAAGAATATTGATATTAAAATACTTTTGTTGAATATATTTATAAATATTTGTTGATAAATAATTAAAAAAAAATCTAATCTCTGAAAAAGGTTAATTAAAATTATATAAAAAATAACATATGTACATCAAATAAAATTGAAACAACTTTTAATATCACATTCAAACCTACAGACTATTTATAATCAGAACGTTTTCTACATAATGAACGTGCGGTTTATACTTTGACATACAATTTTACAGTACCAGAATATACATTATATTTAAAATAATTAAAATATATTAATGAAAAAAAAAACATTTATTTTGCATTAACTTTTTTGGTAGATGAATGTAAATAGTTTGGCAGCATACGTGTGCTATTACTGTCTCACTAAAAATCCACAAGTTTTCGGCTCAGCATGACCACTCAGCTGTAAGTGGAAAAATAAATTTATATAAAAAACATTATATTGCCTCAAACATAAATCTTAGTTGCTCTCACAAAAATATGAAAGCATTTTATCCGCACTATCCTAGCGGTTCTGCACCATTTGCACCTAATGTTTTGAAAGCTATCTGAAATGCACTGTACTGTTCTGAAAATCGACCACTTACGTAATTAACCACAAAAGTAAATACTTTTATAGTCAGCATAATTAAAGTAACAACGTTTTAACAGCAATTTATTCATTGTATAATAATAATATGTAGTACATAATATTTCTTTTATAATAATTAAATCAATAAAGTATTACAATAAACAACTTACATTTCTATATTTGTAGAGTAGATAAGTTTTACCTAGTTTATATTGTCATAATTTACATTATTATACATTATAGGTAATCGATTGTGTGATTGTGTAAGCTAAACGTTTTTTAACCTAACTTTAAATTTAAAAAAATCATTTTTATACTCTATCAACCTTCCTAACTAGCTGTAAAATAAAGCAAGATGATTATTGTTTGTAAATTTGTTTTTTGCCTGCCTCTGACGACAACACACCGTAACATAGCGTTTGACCTTCTTGAATCAGAAAAATTATCTTGAAACTGAAAACTTGATCTGCTCCTAGCTCTGACAAAATTTTAAACAGAACACTCAAGTTTTTCTCATATAAAGCAAAAATGGTCTTGCTAATGCAATTCTTTGCACCTGGCACACCCACAACATTAAAAATGCTCTCACAACATAAACATTCCAAAACTAAAGGTGATCTTAGACATTATCCAAAACCACACACAAAATCTAAAAATCTTCTTTGCGCCTACCATTGTTGGAATTGTCAAAACTACTCTATAGTTCATCAAATACACCAAATAACTTACCACACAGTCAGAGGTTTCATACTAACAGTGGTCTTTTTTAACAAAAAAATCTTTAAAGTATGGCACAAAAAAGTCAACTTTTAAAACTGTTTAGACTTAAATTTGCTTTGCGTCTTATAAAGCTGATAGCATCACATCTAAACCACAAATTTAGTAGTTAAACGACGTTTTTATTTTTACTCCAATAGTGCCAAGTATCTAGGTATTGCTTTCCATAAAAGACTTACATACAAATTGCATGTACAGTCCATCTTAGACAAAACCAAATTGGTAAAAAACTGCCAGTTTCAATTCTTTGACAGAATAGTGGCATGTCTTTCCAAAACAAAAGTTAAATGTACACCATCCTTATTAGACTGCAAATCATTTCAGTCTGGAGAAGTGCTACAAACACGCACATCAATCCTCTCAAAATTTTCCAAAGTTTTATTTTAAGGCGGCTCATCGGATCCCTATGGTATGTTTAAAAAAATATATATAACAATCTCATTGTCCTCTCGGTGTGCCAACACATTAAAAGATTTGTCACTTCCCGGTAGTACGGCGCACAAAATTTCTTCAAGGTGTTGTCCGGTTAAGATCGCTCTTTTCTTTTTCTTCTTCACCTTCTTTGCTACCCGTTGCTTTACCATGTGAAGAGTACTGCGCCCTCATTGGCTCTTGTCTGCCAAAGTTGTTGTCTGCGTCGCGACGGATGGGAGTGATGGTGTCGGTGATGCGTGCATAAACTGTACGCGTCGTTTTGAGGGCTTTGCCGGGCTCAACTACAAAACTTTCTGACGTGTTGTTGTTGGTTTCTTCTTGGAAGTTGGCTTTGACTTTAGAAGGTGAGCCAGTCTTTGTTTTTGCCAGTATTTCAGGGGTGCCTACGGTTACAGAGTTTTTTGTGAAGTCGGCCTTGAAGCGGTTTTTCTTCGACTCTTCTGCTTCAAGGATATCCCTGGTGTTCGTGACATTACTTCTTCGTAGTACTCTCTTTAACTTCTTTCTTTTTCCACTTCTAAGACCTTTATCGCCTGGTGTTTGCTACGTTCTGTAACGTACTCTTTGGTCTCTATAACGATGATGTTCGTGATGACATATCGTAGTTGGTATTGCACTTGCAACTCGCTGCCGTTCTCGTAGGCTATTGTGCATCCGTAGTACGTGCATACCTTATTTGTATATTTGTTTTAATTGGGGTGAACTCAAAGATTCCGACGGACACGTCTCATAGACGCACACACCCAGAGGTCTTGACGGACACATCACACAGACGCGTGAACCGGGAGGTTCCAACGGACACGTCACACAGACACTACAACTTGTGCTCACACAGAGCTGGTAGTTTATTGTTGAATCGACGTAAACCTGCACGTGACGAGGTTCAGTGGCCGTCCTAAATCCCGGGCAAAAAGTTCAAGAGCCGGTTGTCTGGGGAACATGACAAGGTCAGCGCGGCGGCCTCGAATGGAACCAAAGTCAAAGGTGGTGAAGTTGGTAGTCTCGGAAGCTGCAGTGGTGGTGGATCGGTTCACCTAGTGGCACTAGACGGTTTGTCAGTCAATGTGGTGGCTATGTGGTGACTTCTCCTAGTGTCTCTGCTTTGCGCTCTGGATTTCAACTGCCTGTGTGCCGTTGTGTCGTGTTCATTGGAGGTCGAGGTGAACGCCTAGGTATTTGACTTTAGTAGTCCATGAAATAGGTATGTTGGTCTGCAAGTACGGCGCCGGTAAATTTTAACGTTGCTTTTTTGGGGACTGACTTTAATTTGCCACTTTAATAACCATTTGTTCAAGATGTCTAGTGAAGATTGTAATTGGGAAGTGATTACTTTAGTTATTTGTTAGAGGTATAGTGGAGACGTTTCATCTGCGTATTGGGCGATGGAAACTTGATTATTAGGTTCCGGGATGTCCGAGACAAACAGGTTGAATATTAATAAAGACAAGTTTGAACCTTGAGGATCTACAGCCAAGATGAGTCGGTTGGTAGAGATGGTCTTGTTTATTTTGATGGAAAAAGTGCGATTTTCTAAATATGAGACAATTAATTGGGTGAGTCGTATCGGGAAATTTAAGTAAAGGAGTTTTCAGATTAAGCCTTCATGCCTTACTAAAAGCCTTTTTGATGTCTAGGTAAACCGTGCCGGTTGCTCTGTTGGTGATAAAACCATCTGAGATCTTGTTGCTGACACAAAGTAGTTAGTAATACGTAGAGTGTATAGGTCAAAAACCATGCAAAAAAAAAAGTTATAATATTTTTGGTGCCAGTGTGGGGGAAAAAGTTTCATATTTACAGGCGCGCGGTTGGTAGAGTGTGGCTCCGCCCACGCGCTGCAACACAGTCACAAAGCAGAGGACAACTGAAAGCTTAGCTCTGACAGCCAAAAATATTACGGAGTGTATGCTCAAAAGCAAGGATACATGGAAGATAATAGAGAATTAGTTTACAAAATTATCAAGGAAAAAAACAGAAAGAAAAGGACCGCTAAGCCAAAGCAAGGCAGGAAAAGTCTGATAGTAAAGTCTATACGATAAAGTAAACAAAGATTAGAATCTAAATTATTGGCACTAAACAATTTCTAATTATAATTCCCACTAATAATAATTATAGTCAATCAATAACAAATTTGTTTTTCCAGATTTTACATTGGTAGAAGGAAGTTAGCGGAATCCAAGATCGGCTAACTATCGATATCAGATGTCATCCAGCAATTAATCAACTAATTAATTAACTTTACTTATTCCTTACATATTTGTTAATTATATTATTAATTTATTTACCAATTAACTAGTTCCAATTACGTTGAAAACTATTAACAACCTTAATCGTTTCAGGCTCGAGATGTACATTTAGTTGCCGATCTGCAGATGGAAAATAGAAAATGGACCGTAACAAACAAAACGGATAGCCACTGCAACGAATCTTAACGGTGATTTCACAGTGACCTACATTAGTCTAAAGAAGAGTTTTTTTAGTCGGTAGGCGTCTGGCGGTTGTACATGATACATGATACATGATTTTCTCCTTCCTCTATAAATAAGGTTGCATATGGAAAACTTTAAAACAAGGAGCTACCGCAAGGCTTCTCTACACCTGTAGGACATCTCAAGTTCGTTGTTCAAAACTCAGTAGACAACAAACCACAAATTATCCGAAGTCTGCGCGCATTGAAAATAAGGTTTATCGGCCGGGTCTGGTGTATCAAGGGCACCTTCTTAACAGGTTGTTTTTTAGTCCCAAAGATAATAACAAAATGAATCGTAATCTTATATATCATTAGTCGTTGTAATATTATGATTCTTTATTATATTTTCAAAAGCCAATTAAACATGTTTTAACTGCAATAACTGCAATAAGTTACAGGAAATAAATGTTAAGCTTTTTTATCTGTATGTAATGTACGTAGTACCTTTGATAGATTTTGATACTTGAAGTTGCTGAGCTGCCCGTTGAGAACTGAATCAAGGATTTAAATCAAATAAACATAGAATGTTTATTATTTATTTTATAAATTAGATTTTAATTTCGGTTTTGTAATCCAATTCTTAATTCACAAATTCTCTCCTAATTGGAAAACGCTTTACGTACTCACCAACAGAAGCTGAAGCATTGCTGTCGCAAAATCTATAAATAAAATGAATGTTTGCTTATTCTTCATTAGTTTGGCATGGTACACAAATGAGTACTATTGGCAGATGCGTTTCTAATTTAATTTCCACAGTTTACTTCAACAGTTAAATAAAAAAAGCATCTTTGTTAAGAAGCGTTTAAAGATTTATGTTTATAGAAACTTTTTTGTTCTATTTGATGAGTTGAATACACTGTTTAAGTCTACCAAAAACAATCTGCACCACCTTGTATATATAAAAATGTTTTATAAGAATTATTAACTTGTAGAAAAGAAAATACCATAAAGATCAATAAATTACAATAAATCTTGTAGTGAAATGTATTTAATCAGTGAACATTGGCAAACAATTCATGATAATTTGCAAATGCTAAAAATTTCTAACTTTACTTTAGTAAATATGTTTTGCCGTACAAATCAAATTCACGGTGGTGTAGCTATCTATGCCAAAGATAACATCAAATTAGACGTACAGTCGCGTACAGACATTGATATATTTTCTGCAGAAAGCATATGCGAATTATGCGCCATTCAATTTAAAAATTATTTATTTATTGTAGTCTATAGACCTCCAGAAGGAGACTTTCAAGCTTTCTTAAATATTATGAATAACGTATTAGAAAAAACTATAATAGAGAACAAGCAAGTTGTTATTGGCGGCGATTTCAATGTTGATTTCTTAACCAACTCCAATGAATGTAACAGTCTACAAGATCTTCTTATAGCTTATAATTTTAATATAACCATTAAAACAGTAACACGCATTCACTACAACAATACTCAAACATGTATTGATAATTTTATCTGCAACTTTTCAAATTATGTTAATGCATCTACAATTGACTCGTGCATGTCAGATCATAAAGCAATTCAAATAACTGTGCCTAATACTGATACAATTAGCAATGCGTCTTTAACATTCTTTCGAAACATTTCTATGCGTAATATAGAAAGAAGCATTTAAAAATCAGCTAAGTTTCATAAATTGGCAAGAACTTTATAGCTTACAGTGTCCAGAAGAATCATATAATTATTTTATACACAAGCTTTTATTTCATTTTAATACTTGTTTCCCTCTAATAAAAAACAGTAAGAAACAACATAATTATTTACAATAGAATACAAAAGAAATAACAGAGCTAAAAAACCAAACTGCAGCCTTTCAAAACTTATCCTCAAAGTATATTATATTTAAACCAATCTTTATAGAACTAAATAAACTTTACAAAAACAAATTATTACAATCAAAAAAATCTTATCACGATAAACTTATAAATGAATCATCAAATAAACAAAAAATGATGTGGCATATTATAAAGAAACAAACAAATTCAAACAAAAACAGAAATGAACTAATTAACATAACAGAAAATAATGAAATACTAAATGAACAACAAACTGCTGATATTTTTAACAAATATTTTTCAGAAATTCCAATAAAATTAACAGAAAATTTGTCTAACAGCAACAGTTTAGATTTGGATGGCATGTCTATACATATTATAAAGCAGTGTATTGGTCAAATTGTGGAACCACTCACTTATATTATAAACCAAGCATTGGAGTATGGTGTTTTTCCGACTCGGTTAAAAATTGCACTAATTAAACCTTTATTTAAAAAAGGTGATTTAAATAATAAAGAAAATTACAGGCCAATAAGCCTTTTGCCAGTTTTTTCTAAATTTTACGAACAAGCAATAAATTATCGCTTAGTATCTTTCTTTACAAAACATGACATATTAGGTTTACACCAACATGGCTTTAGACAATCAAAGTCTACAGATACCGCTCTTAACGATACAATCAACTATATTTTGAGTGCACTAAATAAAAAACTTACAGCTATGGGAGTATTTGTAGATCTAAGTAAAGCATTTGATTGTGTTAACCACACCATATTGATTGAAAAATTATCTCGATACGGTATACGTGGTATAGCTTTAAATCTTATTAAATCTTACCTATTAAATAGACACCAATTTGTTGATATCAATAGATTAAAATCACAACAAATTTTAGTTAATGTTGGAATACCACAAGGATCTATATTGGGTCCGACTTTATACATTATATATGCCAACGAACTTTAAAAAAAAAATTATTTGCGAAACAAACTTAAAATTAATATCTTACGCTGATGATAACAACTTCTTAATAACAAATGATAGCTATACCACCGCAATTAAAACTGCTAATCATTTATACAGCAAGTTTTCTGAATGGGTTGATGCCAATAAACTAGTCATAAACAAAGACAAAACCGCATGTGTTATCTTTCGCAGTAAACTTGGCACATCTTTTCAAAATGCTTATATTCAACTTTGTGAAGAGGATGTAAAACTTTCACAAAACATTAAACTTTTAGGTCTGATTATTGAAGACAATTTAAATTGGGGAGCTCATATTCATGAACTAGCCGGTAAACTTAGCAAAACAATTTATGCTATGAAAATATTATCAAAGCAGTGCAATTTAGAAACTTTGAGAACAATATATTTTGGAAACTTCCATAGCATAATGAGATACGCTATTATACACTGGGGAAATACTTCAAAATACAATATCAACAGAATATTTCTTATACAAAAACGAGCAATAAGAATACTATGTGGTTTAAATTTTAGAGACTCGTGTAAAGATTTTTTTATAAGTTCTAATATACTAACATTAACATCTACTTATATATATGAAATATCAATGTTTGTTTTTAAAAATCTGTATTTATTTACGAGAAACAACAATTTTCACAATTATCAAACGAGAAATAGGATGGATATAGTAACACCACCATACAGCTCTAGCGCATCTAGATCTTCTGTAATGTATAGTGGATGTAAAGTATATAACAAGTTACCAAATAACTTAAAGTTAATTACAGAACCACATTTATTTAAAAGAAATTTAAAATATTTATTATTAACTAAAGCCTATTACACGTTTGAAGAATTTATTAATGATACATTGTAAACTGAATAGTTATTACTGACGATATTTTGTAAACATTTTTTACTTAATAAATATTATTATTATTATTATTATTATTATTATTATTATTAGAAAATATAAATCAACAATCCCGTACGTGAAATAAAATTGCAAAACTGAGAGAGTCAAGCAAAGAATAAATAGAAAGGGATAAATTTATTTTGTACACATAAAAATAAATAAGAAAAGCGATCTTGTTAACTCAAGTAAAAAATGTTGGGTTTGTGACGGTGACTTTACATCTGTGTATTTGTGTATTCATTTAAATCATGTCCAATTGTATTTAGGGAAAAAGTAAATTGCAACTGCATTTTTATCAAATAAATGTTTATTATTTCAATTAATATTTTGTAATGTTTATGTTGTTGGTTATGTTTTGCAGAATTATATAATTTTAATAGACATTTATGTAATAATCGTGGTTATTTAAAAATAATCCTCTATTATTTTAAAATATGTAAAACAACATCTAAAACATTTAATATGTAATATTGTAGAATTTATGTATAATTTCATACAAAGAAAGTTTTTTTATGTTATTTATTAGAGAATGCACAAAAGTTTATTTTTAACATAGGAATCATTAACGCTTACACATTTACATATTATACAAGTCGTCCTAAGTCAATTCAATACTTTATTAAGTGTTTTTTTGTAATTTATGAAAATGATTATAGTCAAAAGAGCCGAGAACGATTCTGCAAGTGAATATTATTATTTAAAAACGCATTAGTAGATAATTGCTTCAGCGGTTCGTGCCGTATTGCGGTTCTACACTAATGTGTTAATATTAATAATTTATATTTTACAGCAACCTGTGGCTTAGCAACAAAAAGATAATTTATTCATACTCAATTAATAAATTTAGAATGAAGTTTTCAGTAATGCTTTGTTGTAAAGCTAGTATAGATTTTGTTAAGTTTGTAAAGCAGGAATTAATTTAATTTTACAATTATTTAACGCATTTATGACAAAAATTCATAAGGTGATAAGTTTCAACCTTATTGTTGACAAAATCTTGCTACATCCTGTGCGTCTGCGTTTATCGAACGTCTCCACATAAATAAATCCGGGCAGAAAGTCTAGTGCCAATTACGAGGGCTAATTCGGATACGAAAAGGAAATAAAAAAAAGCATAAAATGTGATGTTGTGATAATTAACTAAAAGCTGTTAATTAATTGTCCCAATAAATACCTATGGCGTTGTATATAAGTAATTTTACTCTTCTCGCATACTTCGTTATTTATATTTATTACAAAACTTACAAATTAATGGCAAAACACAATTAAATCATTGTTGTCAATAACAATTCAAAAAAAACCTTTATCATTACTACCAAAATCTCTATCATGCAGTCAACCACCGACATATGAAATTAATATCCACAAATTGTTTTACGACTGACTGTACATTTTAAGTCACTCAAATATTAATTCTAAATGCAGCAATGTTAGTAGTATTTATTCACTCTTTAATCATTATTTGACCTGTATTCAATTTTAATAGTATTTAATTTGTATTGACCGAGTAAAGTCAATAAGGTAGTTAATCAAAGTTCATTGCAACAATAGAGGTTGATCTAATTTCATTTGTAATGTTGTCAATATAACAAACACTTTTACAGTTTAAATATATATTATTAGATTGTTTATTCAAACTGTAATGAAGTTTTAATTTATGAACAAATAGTTTGAGTTTTATTATTGATTCAATTTTAATTTGTGTATTCGGTTATTCCAATTTGTCTCATTGTTTGCAATGGTTTTGTAGTCCAGTTCAGGAGCACATTGCACATTGTAACAAGTGATTTAATTATTAGCTATAATTTCTTTCTAGCTTTGCTCTGACGGGTAACATATTTGCTATTGGATCAAATCTACGGTTATCGATAACGTGATAATAACTGCGATTGTATATACGTGTTCTCCATTCTAATTAAGCAACATAACTTTACAAATTACAAGTTCTAGACTAATATTATTACTAATATATTGATTGTGCAACGAGCTCTAGTTGTTCTGATCAGTATGTTCCACACGGTCGTAGCAAACTGTGTTTCCTATCATTACTGAATTCACGTGTAATACAATTTTGTAAACAAATATTTATTCGTACAGTTAATCTTTAAAATTTATAAAACATTGTTGTTTTTAAGATTGACTTTGTGGACCCGTCTGATATAAAAAAACAAAGCTGGTTCTTTTTATTATTAATTAGTTGTATAATCCTATATAATTTAGAGTAATAATCAATTTAGTTAATTAAATAGAACTTCTGTAATTTGAATTAAGATAATTTTATATAAACTGCTTGTGCTCTTAAAATAATCAAAACTAAATAAAAAATATTTAAAAAAAAAGGTAAAGAGGCATTTACTTTATTTTCTTGTCAACGTATCACATAAGTGTAAAGTTAATTCAAGAAAATCAGATTGCAATTTAAAAACATTTAGAGAATGAACGAATGTCTCAGTACGTTCTGAAAATTATAAATATTAATCAGATTGTAAAACAACCTTAATCAAAATACATCACCTTTTGTTAATAATAACCCTTTTATGACATTTTAAACATATATTATTAGTATTGAATCATATGTTCCAAATCACCTGAAATAAATCACGTCGTGCATATATTATATGCTATACTTGTAGAGCACTGTATTATTATGCTTTGTTAATTAACAAAATTAAAAGTACATAAATAAAACAATAATAATGTTTTGCTATAAACTAGCAAGCATCAATTATATTATATTGCATTACTCTAATAATTAACTTACATAAAATAGAAACTTTTTGAAGATTGTACTCGTATAAACTCACTTGAAAAAAATAAACATTAAATATATTTTCAACACCAACAATCAGTTTTATCACAATTTTTAATAATATTTAAAATTTGTATTTGATACTCTAATAAGTTTGCTTGAAACAATCTCAATAAATTGATGATAGTTCAAATACTATGCAAATTTAAAAAAAAAAATCAATATGCTGGAGTGAAACTCAATCTGAAACTATGCCAGTAGATATTTTCTAGCAAATCACTTACTTAATTTACTTTTAGTAAACATTGTCACTATGTTTGTCTCATATTTTATAAAACTTTTCAAATTGAATTTAGTTTTAAGATAGTTTATTGTTATGTGAGATTGTACATATTAACCAAGTAGTAGTCAATTCAAAATAAAATACACGACTATAGTTTTAAATTCTTTATGCAAAACGTGATATGTAATTAACTACTTTAATTTAAATAGTAATTTTTTTTTTAAATAAACTTTAGCATTGTTTTTTGTTAATAACATATAATATTATAAATAATGAGTTTGTTTTGATGCATTGAGAAATTTGATTTAGTTTTTTTTATTTTTTTTCTATAAATTATTAGTAGTCTTTTGATCGGTTTATGAGCGTATGAAACCCTTAAAAAAAGGTTCTACTAGTTTTTTAGTTTTATGTCGTTTTTCGTTTTTCAACTTTGCCTCATTTTTTGTTTAAAAATCGCAAATTTAACTCAAAATAAAATTTAGAAGTAAAATCAATCCGTATTTTTTTGTAGTATCCAAATCTAACGCTACTGTAAGTCTAGGCATTGCTTATAAGCCGCAAAAGCCATAAAACCATTTTTATTCTTAGTGGGCTGGGCAAAAAAGAGTATTGTTTAGATTTTTTTACCGTCAGTTGACGCATTTTTATGTTAGAAAATATAAATTTGTTTTGTGTACTTGGGTTTTAAGTGTCTATCTTAAAGAAAACTGCATAAATAGCCTATTTTTCAACATAAAGTTTTACAAATACACATTTAGCAGCGTTCAGATAAACTATATACCAAATATTATTAAAAATTTGAATTTGCAAACAATTCTACATGGCAAATAGTTAGTAGTGTCGTGTTTATCTGATGTAGAAAATCCCATCTAGAAAAAAAAATTACAACATTTTTTCTTTAATTAATTTTTTTTTTTTTTTTTAATTTTTATAAAAAACTATTTTGTCTTATATTTTTTTAAAGCTCATTTCAGAAGTTTAACATAGATTTCTTTTGTTTTTTGAACCAATCTTGGGGGATTTGACTCTTTGTTTGATAGTTTTTGCGCTTGCGGCACAAATTTAGGCTCGATCTAAGGCGCAAAAATTTAAAAATAAACATATCTTATCAAAATTTGATAAAAAAGTTTTAAACTACACCCTAAAATGTTTATAATATTTTTTTGTGAATATGAAAAAAAAAAAAAATTTCAAACGCATTTTTGCCTAAAAATTTTGTAAAAATTTCATTCTAGATAAATTTTTCTATGGCCAATGAACACTTCGTTGACTATTGTCCATGTATAATTGTCCCAAAATTCAAATTTTTAATAATATTTGGTGTATTGTTCTTTTGAGCGCGGCGAAACGTGTATTTGTAAGAGTTTATTTTGATGATAGACCTACTTTTGCAGATTTTTTAAGTTGACTTCTAAAACACAAATACACAAAACAAACTTACTAATTACTTCAAAATGCGCCAATTTTGGCGGTTAAAAAAATCTAAATAATGCTCCTTTTTGCCTAGCCCACTGAGAACAACAACAAAATTGGTGTTAAGGCTTTTGCGGCGGCTTATAGACAAAGTATAAATTTGAAATAACGCCTGATTTGGATTTTACCAAAAATTTCTAGTCACTAGTAAAAAAGTTTGTTGCATTTTAAATGACTGATATGACTACAGATTGTTTGATTTCTTTTGGTGTAAGAGTACTGAAATTTAAAGTTTTTTATCTGCATTATGTTCCCTGCTTTAGCCATAACTATTAAATATAGTGGTGGTAGTAAGAGCTGTACTTCCGTGGCTTTTGTGCGGTTCTTATTACCCCGTTATCAGCAAACAAACTTTATTTACTTTAGTATTTGTGTTCTTGAGGATGTTTTTTTACAACATACAAGTGCTCCATATGTAATGATGGATCACCATTTTATACAGCTATCTGATCATATTGAGAATACATAATTAATCCAATGTTAGACAAAAAGATTCATCTCTATTGTCATTATAAAATGAATTTTAAATTAGTATTTCCAAATGCTCCTTTCATGTCCAAAAATGCACTCAACGTTTTCTTGCAATAAATGGTCTTTTCACATCAGTTGACTAGCTGGTATATAGTTAGTTTCCACAATACTCTCGACTGGTAGCTGTATTAGTGTTGGTACAGTAGCCAAGTCTTTAGTGTCCCGTATGTATCTGTCAACTATTTTGTTTCAATAAATATTTTATTTCTATCTATTATCTCTACATAAAGGAGAAACACTTTCTAAAAAAGTATTCCTTATTTCTTTTATCTTTTCCGTTCTTTACTTTTACTATTTAATAGAAAAAGACTACTTCCGGTGAAAGCACCCAGTCCAAAATACACGGCAACTTAGCAATATTTTTGAAAATAAATTTAAAAAAAGTAGATTAGATACTTGAACTGAGTTTAATAAATTTGAAGCCAAATTAGATAGCCAATCAACTGGTGGCTAAATTTTCAAAGCCTTTCTGATAACAACTTAGCAAAGACATGGACTATTAATACGATTAAATTGCCAAAACAAGGCCTTGTTTGTTCTACTTAACCAATTTAATCAACCAAACATTAACTTAGTTTGTTGCATAAAAGTTAATTTCTCAATAATTTGTGGTCTGCAATCAAATTTATACTCTATTCATCAACATCTTGAACATATCCAACATATCCTCTTTTTGACGGAAACTAAAGTAAACAATAAAGATCCACATGACTTTAATCTAGTAGATTTCAATTATTATGTTAAACATTTATTTGCTGACCAACAAGGTGTTTGTGCCTACATCTACAAACAACAAGCATATTCTAGACTGGCTACGAGCAAAATTCAATGCATTAGTTTTAATAACATATTTTTTAAACTAACGTTTTCCAAATAAAGCTCTAAACTCCAAACTGTTTTGATAATCTTTCTAAAAGTATTGACAAGCTTCTTCAAGGTAATCATAGAAAAGCTAAAATAATATTGTTAGAAAATTTTAATGTACATAATACTTCTTCTTGCAATTCTCCGTGGTAGGTTGTTGATTATTGTGGCTATTTTAACTTTTGAGATGGCTAGGCGAATGATATTCCAAACCACTTCTTAAGGTTACGCGGTCAGGATATACGTTTTCTTTCCACACTGCGTTTTTCTTAAATTTGTCCTTGGATTATTAGTTAAAATAATCCGTATTTTTTGTTTCCTGTGATGTGTTCTTGGTATTGGAGCTTACGTTTCTTTATGGTAAAAAGGATTTTTGTGAATTTGTTCGTTTTTTGAGTTTCAATCTTTTTGGTAGTTTTTTGAGTTAAGGTTCAGCTTTCTGCACCATTTAGCAAAATTGGAAAAATAAAGCAGCGTGTCATTCTAGTCCTTAAACTCAGGTTTTGGCCTGGAAAAGATATAAGTTTCTTAGTTTTTGCAAACGCTGGTCCAGCTTGTTTGTTGCGTGCTAAGATTTCCTGCCAATATGTCTATTTGTCGTTCATACAAGTTTCAAGATATTTGTACTTTAATACTTAATTGATACGTTTTTCGTTTATTTGCATTTGGAATTGCTGTTTAGTTTTAAAGATTATCATAAACTTTGTTTTTGTTAGGTTCATTTTGAAGCCATACTCTTTGCTTTTTACTTCTAAGTTATTTAACATGCTTGTAAGATTGGCCATATTGTCTGTTAGAACAACCGTGTCATCCGCGTAACGGATTTTGTTTATTATTATTTGCCATTTACAACAATTCCTGCATGCTATTCTGACATAGCTTTACTGAATATGGCTTCAGAGTATATGTTAAACAGCATTAGCACAAAAACACATCCTTTTCGGACGCCTTTCCTTATGTTAGTATTGTCTGACAGTTCATTTTCAATCTTGTTTTTTGCGGTCTGGCACCAATAAAGATTTGATATAATTCTGGTGTCGCGATGGTCAATATTTATTTATTTTCAAATGTGAGCTATTTGTGCTTGACATTGTGAAAAGCTTTGCTTTAATTGATATAACAGACATATACATCTTTGTTTACATCACGACATTGTTTAGCCAGTACTCCAAACAAAAACAACGCTTTCTTTGTACAAAATCTGTTTCAAAATCCGAATTGTGTGTCTGTTATTACTTCTTTGCATTTTTTATAGATCCTGGTGTGAATGATTTTAAAAAATACTTTTAATTTGTGAGCCATTAGACTTATCATTCGATAGTCATTGCAATCAGTTGCTTGTGGTTTCTTTAGTAGGGCTATAAATGTAGATGTTAGCCATTCCAATGTTATATTTCCAGTTTTGTATGTGGTGTTCATGAGATTTGTCAAGACGTTAATGTTATCTTTGTCAACCAGCTTAAACACTTTGCTATATACTCCGTCAGGACTTTCCGTTTTGCTAAATTTTATGTTGTTAATGACATGTTTTACTTTGTTGTTTTGTATTTCAAGACAGCATTCCACAGTGCCGACTTTGTTGTGGCTTTTAGATCTGTTGTCAATAAATAGTTCTATTATATTCCACTTTCAAGTCCAAGATTATGTTGCCTCCTCCGCAGGATAAGTATGGTTGCTGTTTGCTTGTTATTAGTTCCCATCATTTCTCTATTTTCTTCTTTATAACTTTTTGAGTTTCACAATATTCTTTCCCTTTTCTGTTTTTGTATGTTTGTAAAGTACATAATACTGAATAGTTAAGCCACTCATCTTTTACAACACTATCTGGACAACAAACTATGATTTTTGCTGCTGTCCATAATATTACTCAACTTATTCAGCAATCTACATATTTTCTTCTTAATGGATTTCTTGGTGAACTGAGATTATGAAATTTGTATCTTTCAACTATTCCAGTGATTACAACATCTAATGTTGAGGATGTTTTAGAAAATTCTGATCATTCACTTAATACTTCGGTTGTTAAAACATTTTTTCTTATTCATCTATCATTATTCTAAGATAAACATTGTAAATAAAAAATAAAAGATTTTTTTTTACTAATTTCACTTTTGATACTTATTGCTAATATTCTAATGATTCACATATTGCAGCAGAAAATCTCACAAAAACTGTTCAAAATGTCATCAAAAAATTTGTTCCGTTTTCTATTATTAAACCAAAATAAAAGTACTTGTTTTTAATTCAGACAAAACAAACAGTAAATAACAAGCAAAAAGCATTTAAAACACACATCAGTAATCTTTGTAATTATTGTGATAAACTAATACAATCTTAAAAAGATAGAATTGACAGAAACATAGCTAGTCAAATTTCTCAGCTTTCCATAAACAACAAAAACTTTATAAAACAATAAACTCATTACAAAGTAGTACAAAATCTTCAATATTCCCTTATTGAATTGATCAAATCACTTTAGTTACTAATCCAAAAAAAGCAGATATTTTTGCAAACCAATTTGCATCTAACTCTGCTATTATAAATCCTTTCATTGCTGTACATACAATGACGGTTAGTTGAAAAATAATAAGTCCAATTCATTGTAGGCAACGGGTTATCCAAAAATATCTTCTTAAATAAAATACCAGAAAAGCATCAGGTATAGATAAAATTCCACTTATCATTCTTCAAACATTTGCAAGCACTCATTTTGACCAAAATATTTGCCTTATCATAGAAAAATAAAACATTTCCAAATTGTTGGAAAATTGCAAATGTTCAACCTATTCTTAAAAAGGGAAACAAGTATGATTCTTTAAATTACAGAACAATTGCATTATTGTCCAACCAATCAATCAAATAACTTGAAAAATTTATTAGTTTTTACATTGTCAAGTTCTTAGAACAAACTAACTTTATCTCTGATATTCAATATGGATTTTGATCAAAACGTTCAATAACAAATCTTCTGACTTATGTTAGTCACAAATATAATTTTACTTTACACAAACAAGGAGAAAATCTTGCAGTAGTTCTAGACATTTCCAAAGCGTTTGGTATAGTATGGCATCCAAATCTTGCCAACAAGCTCCATTGTATAAGTCTTGATAAAAAAAAAACTGTAAATCTCATCAATAGTTTTCTTAAATTAAAAAAAATATAGTTAGAATTGATGGTTTTAACTCTGACCCCAAAATTATAAATGCTGGTGTTTCTCAAGGTTCTGTTCTTTCTCCAACTTTATTTCTGATTTACATTAATAAACTTTTTCAAATAACTAAAAGTGCTATTCATAGTTTTATACTTCATACTTTCCAAAAATCATACCGACAAATATGGCAAATCGTCTTGAAATTTCTAGGTTGATCTGTTGCTTCAATAAATAAAGACCTCAAAATAATATCTAAATGAAGCAATATTAATTTTAAAAAAACTAAATATATTACTAACTTAAAATCTAAATCCGAGGTATCATCAGTACCAAATATTAAACAAAACAACAAATCTATATCTATGTCAATTTGTCTTCTAGGTGTAAAAATGTCGACATAGCTTCAAAAATATATAAAAAAATAGGATTTTTTAATAGGTGTAAAAAGTTTTTTACTTTTGATCAACTTTTGCATATATATAAAACTTATATTTGTTCTTGCATTGAATATTGTTCCCAAGTATAGAAAGATGCATCGGGAACTACACAATCTCTTCTAAACTCTATTCAGAAACAAACTATTCGGATCATTGCCGATCCAAAATTAACTAATGACTTAGGTACTTTACAACAAAGCCATAATGTTGCAGATTTCTGCATTTTCTATACACATTTTGCCATCTAAACAAATATTTACTTGTAGTACAAGGCTTGCTAGGAAATCTAACAAATATTCATTAACAGTTTTCTAAATGTCTAAAGCTACTACTATTTATACATAATTGTGACTAGCATATGTAAAATCCGTATTGAGTATCTGAGATAAAGTTAGTTTATTCCTCGGATTGTTCTAAAAACTTAACAATGCAGATTTTGATATATTTTTCAAATATTTTAGACAGAATAGACAGTATATTTATTGGTCTATAATTTAAATATTTGCTATTTTCTAACAATTCCAAGTTTTTTTTTAGTCAGAATGGGAGCTAATTAATTTGCAAATGTTTAAAGAAAAATGAATAAAATTGTATCTACTTTTGTAAGGGAGCGGGTGCCTAAAGTGAATTGGACCCAATATTTTACATATAATATATAAGAAGTGTTTAGAATAGTAGAGTTAAATGCAAATTAGTTTGCAAAAATATTTGCTTTTTTCTTTAGATTTGTAACTGAATTGTTTTGATTATTTTGAAAATAAGATATTAATGATTTTTCTGCAATAAATTTATTGTTTTATACAATTTTTTAATGTTTATGGAAAGCAAAAAAAATGATTGATTTTGTGTTTGTCAGTCCTATTTTTTCATATAGTATTAGGTGTTCACAATATTTATGAGCTTTTTTATTAATAAAATAATTGATTATGCCTATCATTAATTATTAGTTCAAAGATATAAAAATATAAAGGTTGCAAAATTAACCACAAAAATTATTAGAATATAGCATATCTAATATAAAGTTTTTTAATATATTTGTTTTTAATCTATGACGTTGGCATCATTTATTAGTCTGTTTTAATTTTATTTTTCATAATAAATATGTGTTTGTTTGTTGATGCAAACTATTGATTTTTATACGATAAACAAGTTCAAATTATTGTTGAATGGGCACTTTATACTAATTACTTCTATGTTCGTATTAATAAAAAGTATATATTTGATTATTCTTGATATTGTGTATAAAAAAGCGTATTATTATCACCCAATAAAAGAAAGCTCATTTGTTGCCCGGACAATATAAGCGAATATATCGTATCGATAACATCTACCTATATTTCGTTCCTTGTATAGTCACGAAGTTGAATTTTATTTCCAGCTTTAATTACCGTTTTAGTGCCAATGTTTCATCAAATAAAAATAGAATAAAATTTACGTCAGTTTTAGAGTTGAACTGTAAATTTAGCTATTTAACAACAATAATTAAAGGTTTTTTTTTTTAATTTTAGTTAACTTTATAACGAAGTTATGAGTATTTTTATATCAAGTATTGCTAACTAAGCAGAGGTCATTATTTTCTACTTATTCAAGCGTATCATTTATCATGTTGGTTGCATCTTGTTTTAAAACAATAATCCACACAAATTAATTTAATTTTATCTAAAAATAATCTTAAATACTAAACTACTTTTAGTAAAACAGTTTTAACTAAATAATAAAAACCCAACTCTATTTTGTTTAGAGATAATTAAAATACTGCACCCTCTATTAAAATTAGTGCTCTGCGCGTAATTTAATATTATCCTGAAACAAATAGGTCATTTATAAATAAATAACTTTAACTTTAAAAAGAATCATTACACATATTAAATGAATAATTAAAAGTTTAACGTATCATTTTCATTTTATATAAAATGGAAATTTATTTTTGTTATGTAATATTAATATTAATATATGAATTTATTGTTTGATCTGTAAAAATAAAATATGATGGTTACGCAAATTGCATTTTTCATTACTTCTACCGTAATGTATTTATTAATTTTAGTACTGTTTATTGCGCACACATAATGCGTGCAAAATCTGCATACGTCGCAGGAATCCATCAGAAAAGTGACATTTGGCATGTTATGTTATGATACATCATTCAGTTTGTTTTGTATAATAAGTTTATTTATTATAATCGATTTATAGATGCACCCTTGGCCAAAGCCTGTGTGCAATTTTTGCAACAAATTACATGATTAATTAAGACAGATAAAATACATAAAATACAGACCATGATCAACAATCTCAATATACAGATAGAAGATACTGCACAAAAAAAAAACTATATTTAATGCTTAGTTTACCACTAAAAGTTTATATAATCTTAAATAACAAATTTGTTTTAACATTAAAAAATTAAATTTATGAAAAAATATTCTAAACTAAAAACATCCATAGACGCGTTTCGAGGTTTACCTCTCATCAGTATGGCTTTATTTATTTAAACTTAATAATTGATTTTTAACTTACTTACTTTCTTCTTTATATATTTTATAAATTTGTTTTAGTTTTACTGCAAATATCTATCATCTATTTTTGTCAATGAAAGTAATATTTATTGATTTAAAACAACATTTTATGAATAATGTACTAGTTTTGCAAACACTATCATAGTTGTGTGAGACCTTAAACAGGTGCTTGTGTTTACTGATGCCAAAAAAAGTAGACAAGATAAATCAAATATTTAAATTATAAATTGATTTCAAGTGTTTACATTATAACTTTTTAAAAATAGTTTAATATAAGTTAAATAAATTCAAAAATAGATTTACTTATTTTTTTTGCGTAATAAATAGCATCAAGAGCTGTCAACTGGAAGTAGTAAGAAACTTTTTATATAATGAAGAAAAACATTATGTAGTAATTTACATATTGCTATCTAAACAAATATACGCGTAATAAATAAAAAGCAAAAAGCATTTAGGAAACACATCAGTAATCGTTCCGAACAGACTAAAAAGAATTATAAGTTAGCTCATAATTGAAGACGCAAGTGGATAAAGGGTTAATGTCGCATAGACTTTATTCGGAAATAATGCCGTTTAAAGTTTTTTTTATCCGCAGTGTTTTGGGGTTAGATTTACTAAAACAAGTTTGGTGGAGTTAAATAAACATTTATTGTAGAATTATATCTAGATACATAAAATAGAAAACAAACTTATGCATTTAAAAAAAACAATTATTTTATCTTATGCATCAAGAGAAATAGTTGTTTATACACCCTTTAGCAACTACTAACTTCTATATTTCTTACAATAGACGAACAAGACATAGCCCAAACAAAATTCCAGTGACTTAAAACCTTTATCTATTGAACAATCTCATTTTTTAAGAAATTGTTACATGAACCCTTTATCCACTTGCGTCTTCAATTATTGTGACAATCTAATACAATATGAAAAAGATTGACAGAAACATAACTAATCAAATTTCTAAACTTTCCGTAAACAACAAAAATATTTATAAAACAATAAATTTATTGTAAGGTAGTACAAAATCTTCAATCTTCTCTTTGAAATGATCAAAACAATCTAGTTACTAATCCAAAAGGAAAAGCAGATATTTTTGCAAACTAATTTGCATCAAATTCTACTATTATAAATCCTCTCATTGCTGTAGCTACAATGCCGGCTAGTGGAAAAATAATGGGTCCAATTCATTTTAGGCAACGGGTTGTCAAAAGATATCTTCTTAAATTAAATACCACAAAGGCATTAGGTATAGATGAAATTTTACCTAACATTCTTAAAACATTTGCAAATGAATTAGTTCCCATTTTGACTAAAATCTTTGCCATATCATACAAAAACTAAACATTTTCAAATTGTTTGAAAATTGCAAATGTTCAACCTATTCCTAAGAAGGAAGACAAGTCTGGTTCTTCAAATTATAGACAGATGCATTATTGTCCAATCTGTCAAAAAAATTTAAAAAAATATATAATTTTCACATTGTCAAACTATTAGAACTAAATAACTTCATATCAGATACTCAATATAGATTTTGATCAAAACGTTCAAACACAGATCTTCTGTCTTATGTTAGTCACAAATGGAATTCTACTTTAGAAAATAAGCAAACAATCTTGCAGTATCTTTACACATTTCCAAAGCATTTGATAGGGTATGGCTTCCTAATCTTTTCAACAAGTTCTATTGTATAGGTTTTGATGAAAAAAACTGTAAATTTCATCAATATTTTTCTTGACAATAGAAAGATTATAGTCAGAGTTGATGGTTTTAACTCTGACCCAAAATTGAAAATGCTGGTGTTTATCAAGGTTCCGCTCTTTTAAAACTTGATTTCTAATTTACATTAATGAGCTTCTTTAAATAACCAAAAATCTTATTCATAGTTTTGCAGATGATTGCACTCTTTATACTTCATACTTTCCACAAAGACCATATCAACAAATATGGCAGAGTCTTGAAATTTTTAAGTTAGAATTTGTAGCATCTATAAACAGAGACCTCAGAACAATATCTGAATAAAACACTCGCAACATGGTCAATTTTAACTTTAAATAAACTCAACTTCTTATTGTTTTAAAATCCAAAACAGAGGTATCATCAGTACCAATCTTCTTTAACTTGTCTTCTTGGTGTTACAATTTTACATAATCTTTTCTCAAACGACTATGTTGTCGACATAGGTTTGAAAGTATCTAGAAAACTAAGACTTCTTAATAGACGTAAACAGTTTTTTACTTTTGTTCAACTTTTGCATATACATATATAAAACTCTGCCCATGGCTCCCGGTCCCAAACCCGGATAAAAAAAGGGTTCCTAAGCAAAGCCAGCAACTTGCTAAGAAGAAAAAGAACACAGTGCTGCCTCAGGCAAATCAGTACAAAAACAACAGACGACGACTACTCGGCAAGAAAAAGGACTAAATGAATTTGGAAACCCAAAACACTAAGAATCGGATGCTGGATCGTGACATCTCTAAGCAACAAAAATTAAGAAATCCTTCTAGAAGTAGAAAAACTCAAGATCAACGTCTGCACACTCTTAGAAAAGAAAAGGAAATACTAAGTACAAAAAATATCTTCTTATATATAACGGTAAAGATAAAAATAAATGAACAGCATCAAGCGTTGAAATGCTACTGCACAAAAAAATTGAAACCAGCATCAGCGACACAAAATACATTAACGAGAGAATCCTACAAGTCACAGTACAACTCAGAAGTACAACATTGACACATCTAATCAGCGTCTAAGCCCCCAACATCACTAAACTAATGGAAAAAGTAGATGCTTTCTATCAGAACTTATAAAACGTACTGGATAATATTAGCATACATGACAAAATTTTCATCCTTGGAGACCTAGAATTAGAAGCAAAGTATCTGGCGTAAAAAATTGATACAACAAAGAAAACAAAAAGGACAATAACAAACAACGAATACAACTATGCGCACAAAACAAACTAAAAATAAACAATACTTTCTTCCCACACAAGCCGTAACACAAATATACCTTTGAGAACACACAAGGTCAGAATCCATGATAAACTTTGTAATCACAAACAGAAATATTTACCCCCGCAGAATCCAGGACGTCAGCCACACTACATTTCAAAAAGAAAGATCCAACCAAAGGCATCAACAAATTCAACGTGAAATCTTTATCAGACAACTCAACAAGATTCCGAAACCAGCAAAGATTAGAGGAGAAAATTGAGACATGCAGAATACAATAAAAAGACAAAGACAAAGTAAGAACCGCATAAAATAAACTAAAATACAATAAAAGCTGAAGAAAAAACCCTCGGAAGAACATGCATCAAAAAGGGTGAAAACCTGAATGGGCAATTCCTCGTCAAGTGAGCAGTCCATTTCACACGACCTTCTCCGATTTAGCTCAAATTTTGTACACTTATTTGAGTACCCAAAATATGATTTCATGTCAAATTTTAGACCTGTAAAATACATAGTTCGCTTCGTAGACCCAATTAAATTTTACGGCAATTTTTAAGTTCAGCTTTTAACTTTATGTATCTTAATTGCATTTCAACCTGGAAAAATTTTAGAATAGTTATAACCGATGGGAAATTTTCCAAGGAATCGAATGCAATAGTCAGATTTTTGTTGTCGCGCACGCGCAGCAAACGCAAAAAAACAGTTTCTTTTTTTAATTTATTTCTGAAAAGTTGCCACCGATTAAGACTCCAAACTTCGGGAAAAGACAGCCAAAAGTATGTACTTCAAGATGCTTAAATAAAAATTTCCCACACTAGTAGTGGTTTTCGCTCTAGAGTCTCTTGAACGTACAAAACCATTTTTCAATCAAAATTTTAGCACATATTGATTAATATACAGGGTATTAATGAATAGGGGTAACAAACTTTTAGGGTGAGTAGGGGGGTTTATTTGAGACACTTTTTAATCATAAATTTATAGGCAAACATGTTCACCCTAGAAGCTGCACGCCAAAATTTTTTTGTTTTTTTTTATACAATATTCGAAATATCTCTTTTAAAAGTCTAAATAAAAAAAAACAATAGAATATAAAAAATATAGGCAATTAAATTGTTTATCTTTTTTGAACAGCATATCTGGATCTATCTCTAACCGTACTTATGTCATAAATTAAAGAATGATTTTTTTTGTTGTTTTTGTTAAAAATTATGTTTAAAAATCAAAAATTAAAAAAAAAATGAAATTTGAAATTAAAGGCCATTCAATTGCGCATTTTTCACCTAATAACATGTTTTAATGTAGCTCTTACTAATTGTGTGCTATTAAAGAAAAACTTCAAGCATTTTTTAACCTTACTTAAAAAAACATTAATAGAATGTTATAAATTTGACAAAATAAAAAAATATGTACAAAACGTCATTTTAAAAGTTTTTTTAATTAAAAAAAATTATAGGTCTAAGCCTTATTCTAATCATTTTAGTTTACGAGTCTAATTTTATGTTCAACATTTAAAATATAAAAAAAATATTATAATTTAAAAAATACATATACAGAGTATATTGATGTAAGGTTTTATGTAGAACCTAATTAGCAAGTACTCATTTGCTTTTTTGGGGACCCATAGTATGCATCTGACTCAAATCTGGAAGCTAATGATACTTATTAAGTATATTAATTTTAAAAATTCAATAGTAGTGCGACACGTGTTCTTTTGAATCTTAAGGTCTAAAATTTCTCATGGCATACTTTTTTTGTATAAAAATCACTTTCTGAGGGTGCACACAAAAAAATTCTACAAAAAAATTTAAAAACTAGTCTAATATCAAAATTTTTGATTAAAAACTGGTTTTGTGCGTTCAAGAGGCTCTAGAAACTACCACAAGTGTGGTAAAATTTTATTTAAACATCTTAAAGTACATACTTTTAGCTGCTTTTGCCTAAAATTTTTGAGAAATGAATTTTTGAAAAAAAAACTGTTTTTTGCGTTTTTTGCTTGTGCGGGACAAGATAACAAAAATCTGACTGTTGCATTCAATTCCTTGAAAAATTTCCCATCGGTTATGACTATTCTAAAATTTTTCCAGATTGAAATGCAATTAAGATAAATAAAGTTAAAAGTTGAACTTAAAAATTGCCGTAAAATTCAATTGGCTCTACGAAGCGAACTATGTGACCTAGAGGTCTGAAATTTGGCATGAAGTCATATTTTGGGTACTCAAATAAGTGTACAAAATTTGAGCTAAATCGAAGAGGGTCGCGTGAAATGGACTGCTCACTTGACGTGGAATTGCCCGAATACCAAATCGTGGTTTTTCCAAGATGTCAAGACACTGGCCGAAGAAAATCAAAAGTCATATCTACAATACAAAGCAAAATCAATCACATACAACGAATTTAAGCATGTAAGAAACAAAACCAACAACAAAAAGTTTTCCAAAGATACGGAACGCAACCTCTACGGAAGACAAAAAAGTATAGAACATGCTTAAAAACCAAAAAAAAATTTAATAAACAAATATCTACAAACAGCGAAGAACACAATAGACGATTGGAAGAAATACCCCAAAAGCATTACTGTAAAAA
Source organism: Tachinus rufipes (assembly GCA_963932245.1). Taxonomy (NCBI): domain Eukaryota; kingdom Metazoa; phylum Arthropoda; class Insecta; order Coleoptera; family Staphylinidae; genus Tachinus; species Tachinus rufipes. The sequence continues at coordinate 27,232,221 of OZ010742.1, read as the reverse complement.
CGACAACAACGTCATTGAAACACAACACGAGAATAGCAGTACACATCAAACGTCAAGCACATCCAGGGACAACTTGCCAGCAAACTAAAAAATAGAAAGTTGCCGGGAATGAACAAAATATTCAACAAAATGATTAAATACAGAGGTAAAATGCTACTAGACTAAATTCATGTGCGATACAATAAAATACTGCACAAGAAGGACATACTAGAAGGCAGCATAACAATATCGTTATTTAAAAAAGAAGTAAAATATCAAATATCAAACTACAGAGGAATAGGTCCCCTAAGCCTAATATCAAAAGTCTTTAAAAAGAAAGTAACCAACTTCAAAATATGCAAAGAACAACACCGGTTCAGGAAAAACAGGTCCACTATCGACGTAATATTCACTATCCGCCAAATTACCAAAAAAGCTATAGAATTCAACACAACAACCTTTACTTTGTCGACCTAACCCAAGCCTTTGACAGAGTGCTGTTATCTGACGTGGTGTCGCTCCTGCAAAAAAGAAATATACATCCCAATTTTATTGCAGTCATCACAAAACTCAACAATGACAACAATACCTTTATAAAAGTAGCAGATAAACTAACAGCAAAGTGCCCGCATCAACCGGAATAAGGCAAGAAGACAGCTTAAGCTTTATTCAATACTATAATAGACAAAGTAATTACTGAAATCAAAAAGGCTGGAAAGGGGTACCGGATTTGAGATAAAGAAAGAGATAAAAATTGTATGCTATGCGGATGATGCGGTACTGATCTCCAAAAACAAAGACAGCCTGCAAAGGATGCTCTACAAGTTTGAACAAACCTCTTCAAAGTTCAACATGCAGATATCTACAACTAACACGCAGTCTCTTACAATATCTACTTCAAACACCGAGGGGCCAACTTAACAAGTCACAGGAATCTAAAAGAAGAGGTAATCTAATATCGGGGTACCTAAAAGATATAGTATGGCAGAACAAGCACATTGTCTGTAAAAATCAAAGCTAAAATCTACAAAACTTGTGCCAGGCCCATTATGACATACACTATCAAAACCAGGGCAGAAAACGCTACAACAAAACAACTCATGAGAACAACGGAAATGAGAACTCTAAAATGCATAGTAGGATGCAGTCTCCGGGATCGCATAAGAAGCAAACATATCACAGACATTCAAAACGTAGTAAGATGGGCCCGAAACAGAAGGCGAGAGTGGAGAGACCATGTGAACAGAATAGACTGCTAAAAATTGCTATAACGGAGCTACCAAGATCAAAAAGACCACCGTAAAAACCACGAAAAAAGCTCAGCGTCCTAACTTAGACTATAAGTGTTGAAGAAAAAACAAGATCTAATCCTAACTAAAAAGAAAGAAGAAGAGAGAAAATATATAAAACTTATATTTGTCCTTGTATTAAATATTGTTCCAAGTATAGGGAAAAGTATTGGAAACTACACTATCTCTTTTAAACTTTATTCAAAAACAAACTATTTGGATCATTGCTAATTCAAAATTGACTAATGACTTAAAAACTTTAATGTGCACGTCTTTGCATTTTCTATAGATATTTTAATGAACATTGTTCAAACAAAATACAAAACATTTTGCCACTTAAACAAATATTTACTAGTAGTACAAAGAGAACTCTAACAAATATTCACTGAGATGTAGGACAAAAAGTTTTAAGAAAGATTTCTTTAACCGTACCATTGACAAATAAAATAAACTTCTGAATGTAGTATTTCCTGAAACTTATAAACACAAATATTCAAAGTCAATGTTCACAGACTGCTTAAATCTAGTCTTCAATGTGATAGTTTTAGCGAGAGTGGTTTTACTCGTTAAAATTTAAAGTTATTTTTATATTGTGGTATATTATGTGCTAAAATTATTGTAATATAATTACTTAATAAGTTAAAATATGTATTTGTATTTTCTTACCAAACAATTTTAAATTTAATTTTAAATTTAATATTACATTTTTTAATTGAAATTGATTTTATTTTATCAGCTAAAATACTCTTAATAGATTACGTTGTAAATGTAATACGTCTAAAGCTTTTCTACTTAATCCTATTTGATAAAATATTATTAATAACTTGTCCGTTTTTAAAAAGACCGCTTACTTTATTTATCCGCTTACTGCAAATAAGTTTATAAATATATATTGTCGTCGTAATGTAATTTCTTTAATTATAAGTAAAACTTTTACATTCAGTTAGAAGAATAGTTACAGGTAACAAGGTAATAAATTTTAGATTTTAATTAGAATCTAAATTTATAGTTTATAACAACAAAGTTTACTACAACAATTGTATAATTGTTAAATATATTACAATACTATTGAATAAATATTATTAATAATTTAATTACTCTCAACCGATTAAAAAAATTGTTGTTATTTTGATTTATCAATATAATACATACTCTGCTAAACAAATTATATTAAAAGTTTTAATTTTAATCCATTTGAAATTGCGGTTTACTATATATTACAACAAAGAAAAAATGACTAGAAGCACCCAATAGGAAGAAGCACCCTAGAGAAAGCCATAAGACAATTATTAAACAAGTGCTTTCTAGAAGGCAAAGTGCCTCAATTTTGAAAGAACGCAGAAGTGATATTAATACACAAAAGGGTAGACACCACCAATATGGAAAACTACCGGCCCATCAGCCTACTGTCTCACCTATACAAGCTTCTTCAAAGATAATAACAAATTAACTAACAGACAAACTCAATCTATACCAGCCAGTGGAACAAGCAAGGTTTTGGAAAAATGTTGAAATTCTCGACCACCTGCAAAGCATTAAAACTCTGATAGAAAAAACAACAAAATATAATATACCAATACACATTACATTTATAGACTACTATAAAGCTTTTGACAGCATCAGAACTTGGGCCTTCCTCTCTGCAATGGATGATGCTAGGATCAACTATAAGTACTCCACAATTATTAAAGATATATATAAAAACGCAACCTTCCACATAAGAATAGACAAAGAACTAAAAACTGATAAAATACCTCTTGGCAAAAGCGTCAGACAAGGAAATACTGTATGGCCAAAATTATTTACATTGACATTGGAGAACGTCTTTAAAACACTACAAAGGTTCCACACTGTATCTACTTTGGCCATAAAATTTAAACTAGAAAGAAAACCAAACCACTAATGTGGCACGCAGAATCCAACTAGGATGAGCTGCTTTTGGCATACTAAGCTTTATACTGAAAGATAAAACATTCCGAGGAGCATGAAACGGAAGGCCTATGACAGCTGCATACTTCCGGTGCTCATATATGGACTGAAAACCATGACCATTACAAAAAAGGTGGCAGAAAAACTGAGAGTCATGCAAAGAGCGATGGAGCGTGCTATGCTAGAAGTATCTCTGAGAGATCAAATACGAAACATCAAAATCCAAAATAAAACAAAAATAACACATGTGATGAAACGCATCGCGAGTCTCAAATGGAGATGAGTTGGACATACAGCAAGACAGACCCAAAATAAATAAACACATAAAATAACTAAATGGAGACCACGGAAAACCAAGAGGAGTAGAGGAAGACCACAAATGAGATAGTTAGATGTGACGGAAATAGCTGAAAAAATGTGGATAAGGGAAGCCCAAGATAGGGAAACATGAAAAAGACTAGAAAAAGCTTATATCAAGAATTAGATGATACAAAGCTAATAAAGAAGAAGAAAAGAAAACCATTTTCTCTGAATCTATCACATTGAACACTAGATTTAAGCAGTCTATAAACATTGACTTTGAATGTTTGTGGCTTATACAAATAATTAATCTAGTAAAGATTCAGATCATTTTAAATTAATAGATAATTTATTGTTAAAAATAGGACTATTAGCACAATAAAAATCTATGTATTCCATAAAACTTAAACATCGTGCAGAAAATTTATTTAACTTGTAAATTTGACACAAATAGTTTATTTGTTGTTCAAAACAACAAAAATTACAAAGAAATCAAAAAATACCTTATCATATGAGCATAAAATTAGCAAAAAACTTTTGTAAAAGTTTAAAGTCAAAATCTGAGATACGGCTTATAAAGTATTAAACTAAACACATCTATATCTAAATTTGTGCAACATTTTTGCATACATATAAAACTTATATACACCCTTGTGTTAAAAATTGTACAAAGAGGAGTATCTTAAACTACACTATTTATTAAAAAAAAATTAACACAATAACAAAATGTTTTGGACAATATCATAATACTTTTTTTTAAATAGTAAAGTATATTATATATAAATTTAAATTCTAATTTAAATAATCAATACTAACAAACATTTAATTATGACCAGTAGATTTTAATAAGTTAGTTAAATAAAAATGTAAAAAATTTATAACCATAAAATAAAACAACTTACGGCACTAATAAAAATATTATGCGTAGTTAATAAAACTATATGCATATATAAAGCAAAAAATCAAACTCAATTAAGCAACATTTTTAATTATAGTTTATAGCTTATTTGTATGGAAAAAAATGCCCGACTTTCTTTATTGGACTCATCCTCGTGGTGTTACTGGGAAGAAATTTATAGAGCTCCATGATCAGTTATCCGTCCTCAGGTCCTTTGCCTCGTCAGGTTACTTTACTCCGGGTTTCACTATTTAATTGAGAAAGGAAGTTTCTTTTGAAAATCAATTTAATTTCTCAATACCGCCTAACACATAAACACGGGCTCATTGCTTATTGCATTCTCAAATGCAATGATTTTAACGTTGTTTTATAAGTTGGCTACTACTATGTTATTAGCATTTTATAAAACGCCAATAAGCAACTTGCCACATTGTCAATGCAGTAGTATTGTACATTGTTTTCAAAACTATTATAAAACAAATTTTAAAAAACCAAACTCCAATCTCTTTTTTCCAATATTAAACAATTATTTTCTGCCCCAAATAATTTAACCGTAATCAGTAGCAATCATTAGCACCCAAACTGTATGGCCTTGTAAAAAATATCCAATACGCCCCCAGGTATCATATGTACGTTAACAACCCTGCTCATAAGCTAGAAATTAAATTAAATAAGTTAATCAAATGACCTCTGGTTTTACTTGATTTTCTCAAAAACCGTGTATCTGATTTATCAAGAGACAGATAAGTTTTCAAATTAAATTTTCCACAAAAAAAATAAATTTACATAAAAATTAAAAAGTTCCAGAAAGTTAAACATCTAAAGAATCTTAAAAAAATAGTTTTCTGAAGACTTTTTTATTCAAACTTTAACAGTTTGTGTAAATAAGAAATAAACTAATGTAAACAAAATATTAAAAATTAAAGCAGTTAATTAAAAAAAATCAAAAATTTCTGTAAACTTTAAAGAGCTATAACTCCGAATTTATTAAAAATAATATATTACTTTATTAGGTCAATATTACTCAATTTGTTTGTAGTTTCTGGCATTCATTTTATGACTAGTTGTATATACTTTGTATTTTTTTTTTCATACTTGTTTGTATCACCGTCGGATGATGGCCTTGTAAAGGTTAAAACTTTATTTTTAATATATTGGTGATATAATACATAGTAAACGTGTTTTATTTATATTTTATATATAAACTATCAGATAGTAATGGCCACCACCATTCTATTAATTTTTTATTTAATTTTTCAGTTTTTATTAGTTGTTTTTCTAATTTCTACATTTTTTTTTAATTTAATCAAATTTATTGCTTATATATTTAAAAGTTAATTATTTTGGAGATAGGAAAAAAAATAATTAACTTTTAAATCAATAAAAAAAGGATATAACAACAAAACAAAATTGCTTATATATTTTATTGATTGTTTTAGTTCTTTTAAAGTTTTTATGATGTTTTTTCTTAGTCGTTTCTTTTTTGCTATTGCTATTGCTATTGCTATTTAAAAATAGTTTCAAAATTATCCATTTGGATTAAGTTAGCTTTTAAATTAAAATTCCAAATAAATGAGGAGCATCTAACTTAGTAATAGTTTTTTTACATTAAAAAAATTACTAACCAATAGTATATCTTCAAAATGTTATTAACAAATTTTATAAATCTTGATCACAAATTTGTAGATCTTATTAATCAAAAATTGTAATAAAAATTAAAAATTAAAAATTTTACCTAAAAATCATAAATGTTCTAAGTGTTTGCCAACTCTATTTTTATTTATAGTAATAATTATCTTTAAAGAACGAATAAAATTCAAAAATACAGTGATTTTATAAAATTAATTAAAAAAAATCATTAATTTATCTAAATATATTTTTACGAAGTAAATTACGATTAATGGCGTCATCAATATCCTCATGCTTCTAACAAATCCATCTACGATTAGAAAACGTGCGGGCTGGGCTACCTGCATCATCGATTTGATGATACATTAGTGGATATCAAGTTAAATAGTAATATAATATCTTCTAAACGCAATCATCAATAATTTTCAAATATTTTAATTTATATATGAATTAATTATAGTTCCTCGTAATGCCTTCCTTAATTGCAACAATTAAATAAAAGTGCAGCGTGGCCTTTCTTATAATTTATAAATGGGAGCTCATTATATTCTTCTATATATAGTTCACGTGAAAATTCTTATTTCATTCAGGTTAAGTGCAGCATGCAACATACAGTTTTCCCACACAAGTCAATGTCAATAAAGAACTAAGTTAACCTTTAATAAAAAAATAAATATTTTTTTAATATTAATGAAATATTAAAGGTTAAATTATATTTTTAAATAATTAAAGACATGGCATTATTGATAGAATAAATGATTGCAAAATAATGTTTGTTACTCGGTATTAATAATATTTTGTTGGATTAAACTAATTATTTCCTGCTTGTATATGTTTTCGGTTGTAAGTTGGGTTCTATTAAAATAATTTTGAATTGAAAACAAAAACTTAGGAATTTGCGCCACAAATTCTTTTATCAATACTCAATAAGCAATGTATTTTTGGCGCTACATAATTAAAATAAACCAATTTAGTTTTAATCTTAATGATAACAGTCCACGACTAAATATTTAAACAATTTTTGTTTTTGATTTTTAAATATAAAAACTTAATACTAAATAGTAATACATTCTTATTCAATGAAGTAATTACTATCACCATAAAAAAAAACTACAAATGTTAAAGCATGACATACAAATCTGGTTTACAGCAAAAACAATTAAACCCTAAATCGGCATATAATAAATTTTAGTTTTAGAATTATTATTTAATAACAGGGTTAGTTTATTAAACTTATTACATATACTTTTTCTTTATTAATTATTATTATATAAAATTGTGAAATAAGTCGTTCAGTTAGAACTCTAATTAAATTGCAATTAAAATTAATTAAAACTTTGGAAGACTTTGTCTAACAAAAGAACAATCCAATCTTTTGTAAACGTACAGAGTAAAACACTATATTGAGTAAAGAGAACAGACATAAGAAACAGCTGGTTGTACTATGCTTGAATTCATCGATTTTTCCTCTTCACTTCTATACAAACAAAATAAAGGATTTTACTGCAAATATTGTTCCTTCATCATAAAAGTAAAATATATAATTGCAAAATAAAATCAAATTTATCGTGCGTTAAACATATATAACAACAATGAAAAATGCTTTACTACAAACATACTAAAAGTGCATGGGGTGGTGTGCGTTTCTTGATTAAAATTTATGTTTATGGCTGTCATACGTTATATAGCTTCTTATTTTAGTGCTTCATACAGTATACAATAGGCCATATTTTTTTTTGTGTAATATACGATAATGCTTTCCTACGTAAACCTTTATAAATCAATTTGCTGCACTGCATATTGAAATTGATTTTAATGGTTTATGGATCTGATGTTATATACTGTTATAAATTATTAGTATAACAAAGTAATTTGTTTAAAACAATAATTAAAGAATTGAAATATTATAGTAGTATTTTTTAGCAAATACATAATCTACTTTTTGCAATTTTGTATTAAAATGTCAACATTTTTATATTTTAGGACTTATTTACATGGAGTAAAGAAATACATATTTTTCTTTATTTCAGCAATAATAATAATAATAATAATAATAATAATTTATTAACGCAACTGCATTTACAAACAAACGAATAGATACATACATACAATCATACATTACTACATATTGGCTAAGGTGTTACAATAATCTTCTTAAGCTTTAAACGTCTCGTATAAAATACAAACAAAGTCAACGTTATTTGATACATAGTTAGCGTGTCGTGCAATACGAAACAGTGATGTGTGCCGACCATAATTAGTCCTTAAGACATATGCAAAAGAGGGCAATTCCTAACCGCACGTTGAGGAACATAAATATCTATAATATCCAAGAGCTGCTGACAGCAGATTAGTCCGCTCAGTACTTTGAACAAAAATTTCATGTCCATCTCAATTCTTCGTTTTACCAACGCAGACAATCCCAAATAAATCACGATATTTTCAAATGATAAATACACACCAGTAAGGCTGAGTTTATATGATACCAGTTTGTAAAACTTATTTTGAACTGAATCCAATCTGTCAATAGAAGTTTGGTAGGATGGGGACTATATTACGCTACAGTACTCTAGATGTGATTTCACCAGAGAATTGTAAGTTGTAAGATAAGAAGAGCCCGTATGTTACTAAAATCAGCCGTAGATTTTTTAAGAAAGCCTAGCATCTTGTTAGCTTTATTAACAACAAAATCTAAATGAAGATTAAATGACAGTTTGGAATCAAGCAAGACTCCTAAGTCACGGATTAAGACAACTTTTTCTAAACCGGTACCGATTAAAGTATAGATAAAATTAACAGGATTTTTGCTTCTTCAAAATGATATATACTGACATTTTTTAGTATTAAGATCCATGTGGTTAAAAAACACCATTTATTCATCTCTAGTAAATCCCTTTGCATGGTAAGACAATAGCAATAGTGCAAACTCTACGATATATCTTTACATCATCTGCAAATAACAGGTGTTGACAGTTTAAAATATCTGAAATGTCATTAATAAATATTAAGAATAAGACAAGTTTTAAATAGAACCTTTGGGGTACACCTGATGTCGCCTTAATGGAATGAGATCATTCTTAATTTTAACTTGCTAGACACGTTCATTTAAATACGACGTTAACCATTTAAACAATGGATTACCGACACCATATGCACTCAATTTGTTAATTAGCAGGTCATGGTTAACAGAATTAAATGCTTTATTAAAGTTCATGTAGATTGCATAGACCTCATCACCACTTTCCAATGCTTTGACTATATAATTAGTAAATACAAACAAGTTTGTTTAAGTTGATCTTTTCGGGAAAACGCCGTGCTGTTGATAAATAATTATATTTTTAAAAGCACCAAAGAAGCGTTCGTATATTAATTTTTCAAATTTTTTTGGCAGTACCAACAAGATTGGTATTGGTTTGTAATAATAATAATAATAATAATAATAATTTATTTTTTCTTTAGGCCAATAATATGGATAGGATACGTTAATACATAAATCACAACAAATGTAGACATAAACAGGATGAGAACTTACAATATTTAAGAGCTATTTACAATTTTCAAATTCATTTATTGAATATATATTTAGTTACATTCGATTTGGACCGGATTTAAAGATTGGTACAATATAAAATTGTTTCCACAAATTGGGAAAGATTCCGGATAACAATGAAAACAAATAAAGTTGGTGGAGTGGGTAAGATAAAGTTTGGCAACAGTTCCGTAGAAACAAGGAAGGCAAGTTATCTGGTCCAGGACTACTATCAAATTTTAGTTTTGCCAATGCTTCCAGCGCACAGAAATATTGGATTCAAACGCTGTAGGAAGTTTATACACAGATGACAAATAATCTGCAAAAAGATTGGCAATGTTAGCTCCATTCGTAGCAGTATTATTGTGTAAACACATTGAGGAAAGAATACCGTTTGATTTATTTTTATTCCGGACAAAAGGCCAAAATAGTTTTAAATTTTTGGGTATAGACTGTTCAACATTATCCAAATACTTCCTATAGCATAGTAAAGTCTCGGATTTGCAGTTAGATCTTAATCTTGTAAAGACAGCATAGTCGGAAGCTAAACGTGATGTTTTCCACTTTTTATGAGCATCTTTTTTGGATAGAATTAAATCAATTAATTTTCTGAAAATCCAAAGTGAAAACGGCAAAAAGATCAATTACAAAATAAATAACGTCATAAAACATATCAATCATTTACAGATTCACATAGATTAAAAATAAACCAATCAGTGCGCTCTAAGAATTTATTAACTTCTACGTAGTAAGCACGTTTAAAACCAGATTTTAAGTAAGTTCCATCATCAATAGCAGCACATTATTTGATTACAACACTAATAATAAGAGTAGGACGATATCTGTCGCATGGAATAATATAAACGCAATTAGATACTTGCATAGTATTACTATTAGTAAAACATAAATCTAAAATAGTATTAAAATCATAGAGTTAAATTGGTTTAAACCTAAAGCACCGACACTATCGCAAAAAAACGTTTTCACCGTTGATGAAATATTGGTTAGAGTTAACCTAGCTGAGTTTTCATCATCAGGTAACCAGTTGATGTTGGGCAGATTGAAATCAACAGTGACTACTATTTTACTTTCAGGAAACTTTAAGATGGCATCTTCAAGAACTTCTACATGGTCAGCGTATAAATACATAGATCTGGGAGGTATATAACTGCAGCTAACAATTAGTTCAGACAGCTCAAAACTATTTTTACATTCATTCGAAGGTACGACTGTAGATTTTAGGTTTTTCTTAACAGCTATTAAGACTCCGCCACCACTGTTTTTAGAGCTGGTGTTAACATTTCTGTCCATCCGATAAACAATGTACCGGCCATCAATAAATTCGTTATCGAATATAGAAGGGTGCAGCCCGGTTTTAGTAAGAGCCAAGACATGAAAATCTTCTGTCAAACACGAACAGAAAATATCAACTAACTGTGAGAGTGTTTATGGATTTTAATTTAGTTACTACTTCTGCAGTTCCTGGTAATTGCTGTCCGGAAGAAAGTAGCGCTTTAGGTGCCAATTTGTATAAAAAAACTCTTTGACGGTAATGTCAACCGACCATTGATTAGTGTCTAGAAGTCGAGATATAAGTGATTCTTTCACTCCTAGCTTGAATGAACAGGTATCCTCATTGTTGGTAAGTAAAAAACATTTAGCATCATTAATGCCGAGAGAATCACTCATGTGTTTGAGAATATCTGTGTTTTTTTGTTTCTGGCATAACTCTACCCAGATAAAGCCAATATCTTCTTTCTGCAGATCGAAATGACAAGAACTCCGTCGTAGAACTCCCGATGATTATTGGAGCTTTGCGCTTAGGTAACTTAGAACTCACTTCAAAAGTAAGCTTTGCGTGGTTAAGCACTGTTGAAGCAAAGCATTGTAGACGCGGACATGTTTTGTAAGCGCTCCATACTTGGAGACTTAGGATCAACCATATTTATTAATGAACCAGCGCTTTTAGGTTCAGAAGGTGTTGGACCTAGAGTAGCATCACGCAAGTTTAGTTCAAATTTGATTTATTTTTATTCTTATTTGAGCAAATAGGTGAAGAAACTAATTTGTTTATAATTGATGAGTGTTCTTTTAATGTGCTTAAAATATTATCAAGCACATCATTGTTTACGATAACTAAATTGATACAATTATCGCATTTTTTTACTTATACACTTTATTATCCGTAATAGCTTTGACTATAGTTTTAGTTAGACCTGCACATTTGTTGCCATGAAAACAGTGACCACAAACACTGGCACTTGGTACAGTTAGAAACCGACATGTTATAAATAAAAATTTATGTTTAAAATATAATGCATAAATAATAAAATCAAACTAATAAATAAGATATAAATAAATAAATATATATCCTACAGAATGTAGGCTATAAACAAAAGACACACTTTACCCCAACGGGGTCTATCGTGGCGACTTCAAAAAAAAAAAAACAAACAGAAAAAAAGAGTGAAGAAAAATAATGAAGGAATGAAAATCAAGGACAAGCGAAATAAATATGGGGTTACATAAAAAATAAAATTAAGTAAATAAATAATATAAAAACTCAATTAACTAATTTATCTTTAAATAAAATTGTTTTAAGCATAATCAAATAATAAAATAAATTATTAATTTTTCAACATCTATTATTATTTTAACTTTTTTAGATATTTTTTACTTATAGTTTTCAATATTTCTATTTTTTCTGGAAGCTATCACATTGTTTCATTTCTAATAGCAACGCCATTTGTTTTAGAGAATTCCAAAATGTTTTTTTTTACTTCTAAAGAATTTGCATATCAAAGTTTATTGAATTTGTTTTTTGTTAAATGAAGTAAACTACAAACCAATCTACAGAATCGCAACATGAAATGTTTTTATGCACCTGAAAAGACTAACAACGTAATCAAAAACAACGTATAATGGGCAAATCAGGCAAACATAAGACCAAAAACGGGAAAAATGTACAATGAAGAAACAACAACACAACCCAGATACGGAGTAGCAATTATTGTAGGTGAAAAAGCGCAACAATCAATTTTTTTTCCTATATTTGGACCCCATTATACAACTATGGATGATTTGGAACAAAATTTTAGTAAACATATTACAAGTGTATGCATCCACAGTTGATAAAGAAGAAGACACAATGAAATGTTTTAATAAAAATTAGATAAACCTATTGCAAAACATAAAGTTCTTATCATTTGTGGGCAATCTGTATGCAAAGGTAGACCAAAAAGAAGTAACTAGAACCATAAGCGGATTCGGATTAGACAAAACAACAAACGTTGATTCAGTTCTGTCAGAAAGAAGAAATAATGATAACAGAGACCTTCTATCAGATACTCTCACGCTGTCTCTACACGTCGAAAGCACCATCAATCAGTAAACCGGGCATAGTTAGAAACCAAACAGACTACATCATAATATGTAAAAGATTCAGAAGCACTATTAAATCAGTGAAAACATGTTCGGTAGTTACGACACATGTAAAGCTAAAATAATCAACCGCAAATCAACCAAAGAACCTATGGACCTCAAAATATTCAATGTCAAAATGTCAAATAAAACTATCAATTTATATAAAATATTGCATATTATACATTTTATTTGTAATCTATTGCACTGGAACAACCTTACTATTTGCATCAATAAATTGAAAATTGATTGATTTTCAACAGCCATTCTAAAAATATACCTCATATATCTATTTATAACAACTCATAATTATTATTTTATTAGTCTATTTATCACACTAGTTCAGAAATAAACATAAAGTAAAAGTTTTGCATATCAATTATATGTATTTATTCATATAATCAAAATTTAATTATAACATGAATTCAAATTAATTAACCTTTACGTGTGATCAAACAGCTATAATTAATGACTTAATAATATATTGTCGGTATGTTAAATGATCATTATTAAATTATAATGTTCACCGAAGCAACAAGTTATACGTTTCAGAAACGTTGCAAATAATATAAACAAACTTTCAATTTAATTTACGCAAACTAGCCACAAATTTAATTTATTATGTGTTTAATACTTGGAAATGAGATTATGACTGACTCACTTTGGTATACATTTCATAATTTCTTTGAACTGTTTGTGTAGTAAATATAATTAGTAAGTTAAATTGAAGTATATTAACAACTCAATCTAATTGTTATAATTTTAATTACTATGATTTATTATAGTTCTGCATTATTTTATTTTATTTTTAAGCAAACCAATCAAAAATTATTTTCAATATCAATTAATGAAACATATTCGTTAAAAGCAGAACCGTGTTTAGGGTACTTTAGCCCTGGAGCCACAGGATACGCCCTTTTTTTATATTTCTACACGTTATTTGTTAAATTAGATTTACTATGCTTATGCTATCTATAATAACAGATTATTAATATGCAAACTCAAATATAATTTGCTTTTTAAAATAAATGTGATATATAAGCCAGTTAATTAAGTATACTAGATTGTAAATAATTTTTCTATATGCTCAACTCAAGGGCTTAAAGGAATAAAATTTGTTTTGTGAAGTGTAGTCATTTATCAGTTCAGTTTATTTTTATTTTTTTTATAAATTAAATATATGAATTTATAATATTTTCTACTTGTTGTTTATTTAATATATCATAGAAAATATTATATTATGCAAACATCAACGTCTTTCAATAATGACATATATTATATTTAGTATTTATTAAATTTAACACAACCTGCTTTCATTAAGCCAACGAACTTAGGGCAGTAATAGGTTTCGTCATGAAATATTATAACCAAATATGTATGTACTTCTCTAATAATGTATAACTGCACAACTTAAAATAATTAAACTAAATTAAAGTTATTACTATTCAAAGTTATAAGTATTGTTGCAAACTAAAAAGTATCCAACACGATAGCATAAAGCATAAATATTTTGCATAATAAACTAATTTAAGCTAAATTATTATTTAATATTTTGATGAAAATGCTTGAAATTATTTATCTTTATGAGCTAATAATATAGTGGAAGCCAGTACATATTATTCGATAGAGCAATTTTGAAATGAGATTAGCTTGAGTTGAAATTCTTGGGACCGGTGTTTTAATCATTGCTAAATATACATACGTTTAACTGACTTTAATTTACATTGCAATCTTGGGTTAACATGTTAAATGTGTTTTAATAGCAGTACAATTCTAAATGAAGTTGGTAGTAAAAATATTTAAAGTCTATTTTATTAGTAACCTTACTTTGTTTATTTTAATCAATTCTGTAAAATGTGCAAAAATATGAAATAAATAAATTAAATTATATAATTAATACACAGAACGGTAAATCATTAAATCGCACATAAACCAAAAACGTTTTTAGTAATATATTTAATTAAAAATATAAAACAAACAACATAATCAAGCATATAAGCAAGAAAACTTCTAAAGTCAATTTAAGAAAAAAAATGAATGACAGATTCCAATTTGTTTTGCACGCATTTGTATATCCAACTTGTTTAGCGTTTTATTAACAATTCATAATGTACTTAAAAAAAATTCTTATTGGTTTATCGAAGATAATGTCTTTTGACTTTCTGCTTTAGTGTTCTAAAGTTCGGCTTTGCTTACACAAAAGCTAACGTAAGCAGAACATATACATTAATATTTTTCATACAAATTTGCCGTAATATTCTCTCACTCAAAAAGATGGGCTATCTTTAAGTTGAAATTTTAATCATATAGAATAAAAAATATTCCGATTAAGTATAAATTATGATATCATTTAAAAGGCCGCCGCAGCAAGTTTGGCAGTAAGCCATTCTCAAAGACCAACTATTGAGTATTTGCGCTACTGTTTCCAGCGATATTTTGGCGATAGCTTTGCAAATGTTCTGCTTTAAGTTAATAATTGTTTGTAAATTGTCATTGCATACACCTTTTCTATTAATGCGCCCCACAAAAAAAAATCCAGCGTTGTCAAATCACAGCTGCGAGGTGGCTAGTTCACATCACCGAAACGGCTAATAACGCGGTTATTGAATTTGGTGCGCAAAAGATTGATCGTGGCATGTGCAGTATAGGATGTTGCCCCATTTTGTTAAAACTAAAGCTGCTGTAGATCAAGTTCCTCCAATTTGGGCCACTCAAAATCAGTGATCATGTCTCTGTACCAATCTCCGGTAACAGTAACGTCATTGTTTTCGAAGAAAATTGGCTCAATAACGCCACCATTCTAAAATTTGCACCAAACGGTAACTTGTAATAAATGCATTGGTTTCTCATTTATGAGATGTGGATTTTCTGTTTCCCAAATATGGCAGTTTTTTTGTTTATATAACTTTTAAGATAAAAATGAGCCAAAGTCCAAAAAGATAATTTTTTGTTTAAAATTAAAGTCAACATTTAGTTTGTTTAAAACCCACTGAGTTGCACTTTGTACATTGTAAACAAACCAAAGGTTTTGAGAAGAATTTGCCTCAAAATGACCAAATATTGAGTTGCTGACTTCTGTGCCCAGTTGATGCTCGCATACACATCGAGCCACAGAAGCGACAATTTTGGTAGAACGCATTAGATAAGCATGCTTGACGCGCGCATTGTTTACCAGCATGCCAATTTTACGCACTTTTTTTACAATTTTTATTCCTTCAATCGATGGCGCTTCATTTCTTCCAAACAACGTACGCAATTTTCGCGCTGTTGCAGACAAATGAGTCTCATTTTGAAAATAAATTTAGTATTTTAAAACGTTGTTTCAAATTAAAACAATTTATCTTCTGTCTGCAAAAGATTTAACGACACTTTTCTTATGTAATTGTGACGCAAAAATGATAGCGTCGGTGATTTAAAATTCAACTAAAACATGGCCCATTTTTTTATTTTCAGGCAAGTTTTCCCTATTTAACGCTCATAAGTTCATGCTGCAACAAATATTTAAATTAGTACAATTTGCCACGGATATAAAATGCTTGGTTTTATCAATAGATATGGAAGCGATTTTAGTATAAGAATACTAAAAACTCTGTTTTGTTTATTAGTACGATCTGGTCTTGAATACTGTTCAGTAGTATGGTCGCCTAATTATAACATACACATTCAAAATATTGAAAAAATTTAAATAAAATTTTTAAAACAAGCTCATTTTAAACATAATAGTAACTTAGAAAGTTTTGATGCAGTTAGTACTCTTGCCATTCTTAATATAGATATATTAGAAAAAAGACGTTTTCTTGCAGATATGTCATTTTTGTACAAATTATTAAGTTTTGACATAAATTGTCCAACATTTTTAAACCTTATAGACTTTAACACATTGCATATTACCAGAAATAGTTATCTATTTAAAATTAAGTTTTATTCTACTAACTATGGTTTTTACAGTCCCGTCCCGTCTCTAGAATATTACGCAATTATAATACTTGCAATGTTGATATTTTTAAATGTACATTTAATCAATTTAAACAATGTGTAAAGCAAATTTAAATTTACTCATAATATTATTATTAATTAGTTATGTATACATTTCTAGTATTACGTATGTGTGCGAGTGTGTGTGAGGGTGTGTGTGTGTGTGTGTGTGAGGATGTGTGTGTGTGTGTGTGTGTGTGTCTATTTAGTTTTAACAAATTATTATATTATAGTCTTTTGTATTGTTATCTACATTGTAAACTGGAGTTATCCGTAATAAAGTATTATTATTATTATTATTATTATTATTATTTATTACTTTTTGCATGGAAAGGAAAAAATCGTCAAAAAAACACTGAGCAGCCAGTAATGGCTAACAGTGTCTCAGGTTTTTACTGATTACCCTCCTTAAGATTTGGAGTTTATTTGTGTTTTTTTTCTAGTCCTTTGGTATCCAGACCAGGCAAACTTTGCAAATTGTTTCCACTGCTTTCAAACTGTTTGTTTATGTAGACCATAACAATTTGCTTAATTATTTGACATAATGTTTATTGGTCTGTTAGGATATACTTCTGCCTCAATCATGTCCTTAGCTTACCACTTAAGAAAAACCACTTTTGCCTAAAAAACCAAAGCATATTTGCGCAGGAGTTGCAAACGTTGTTGACATTGTCTTTATCAAGTCCTAATGCCATTCTGGTCAGTAGTTCCATATGTATAAAAAATATTTCTCTTAAATTTTCTCAGTTATCTTTTGTTTGTTTATTCGTTTTACTGTGGTATTATCACATCAAATGCTTTCAATGACCCTTTATGAAATCCAACCGCATCATTAGAGTCTTTTTTCATGCAACACATTCATGTAAGGTTTGTTAGTCTCAAAGCTTACAATATGTTCATTTATATGCAGTCTGTACGCTGCTTGTCAAACCTCCACCACTACTACCAAGTAAAGTGGCGGTAACAATAGTAATACTTCCATAACTGTTGTAAACGTCGGTTTTCTTGCTCATGTTATCAGCAGACATGTTAACCTTAGTTTGTTAGCCGTACCCTGGAAAGTGTTTTTTTCCCAATACAAGCGCTCCATTTATAATAATGGATTTTACCACCACTCTATATTGCCATTTGGTCATATTAGTCAGTCCAACCATCATTGTAAAGAACACCCAAATTACCTCTGTAGTTATATTATCTAAAATATTTTACTTATTCCGATAACGGAAGCGTAGCTCCATACTTCGTCAGGTTTTTTTTTAATCTGTGATATTCACTTTGTGAACGGTACAATTGCCGTATTGCTTTCTACAATGTTTAATGCACTCTGTATCAAGTTTGACAAAGTTACCCTAAATTTTCTGTGAACAAAGATGGTGAGATCATCAGCATTGCCTAAGACAAAGACGCATATGTCGTTGAGTATCTGTTATAGGTCGTTTATGACCATGCACTACAGTTACAATAAAAGTACACCTTATAGACACCCACCGGCAATTTGAAACCTGGTTACACAGTGCAAGCTAGCATTCAAGCTGGCTTATTCAGTTAAAGTTAGTTAAAGTCAGTGCAGCTAATCGCACTCTGAAACCAAGCTTTTAAGCTTCTACGGTCTTTTCATATAACGTTTTGGTTCCAGTCCAGTTCTTGAGCATTTCATCGCTTTTGCAATAAACTCAAAAATAGTATTTTCAAACACCATATATAAAGAAAAGCAGCCAAAGATATTTTTTGCGTTGCATAGTGTTTTGCACTTGTTGACAAGCTAGTGTATAGCTAGTTTGCAAGATTTTTTTTATTTGATAAGCGCTGCTAGAGCAAGGGCCGAGCTTCGTCCCGTATGTACCTGGCAACAATTAGTTTACACTAGTGTTTGTATATAAAAAGATGTCAAGCTGATTAGTCTATAAAATTTAGCTAAAGCATACATGAGTCGTCCCAGCTTTGATATAAATACAACCTTGGCTTTCCAGCTCTTCGGTATGTGTGAAAGTGCTCGTTCAAAAAATCTTGCTTAGAAGCTTTTTTAGAGTTGCTAACTGTTTCTGTGGCATGATGATGATGATAAAATCCATCAGCTATTGGTGACTTGAATTGTTTAAATGTTGATTCGCTATTTCAGGTTGCTTGATTAATTATGGCTTTTACTTTTTTATTTAGCAGTTCCAAGTCTTCTAGATCAAGAATTTGTATTAGCATACAGCCCGGAATGTGTGCTTACAGCAGCTCTAACAAAGTGCTCTCAACCAACTGTGTATTTCTCGTTTTTGTTCCGCAGGAATCTATTGTTGCCAGTGTAATCTTTGCTTTATGGAGGCGGGAGCATGTGGAACCGTTTTAAACGTCTTCACAGTATCTTCTCTACATTTTTTTTGTTATTATTTATTGCATTGTTATATGCTTTAAGACTGGTTTTACATGTGGCACAATCACTATTTTTGTTTGCTTCGTTTAACAGCTTTTTATTGTTTGCCCTTGCACTGTCAAGGTTTTGTTCCACCAAACAGAAGTGTTTGACAGTGCTTGGGCAGCTTCCTTCAAAAACTGTTTTAATAGAGTTCTATTATTATCTCTAGCTCATGGAACGTTTTTGCTGTTTTTGAACAGACTCCGATTTGGCTAGTAAGTGTTTTGTTGTATAGGCCCAGTTTCGTTTTCTTAAGTTCCTGTATTCCAAAAGAACCGTTTTTTCAGATTTGATATTAAATCGAATGTATGCATGATTAGACAATTATTCATGTTCTTTTTCTTTTTTGTATACACTTTAAATAGCATTCTATAATTCAAAAAACAAAACTTTTAATAAAATGTTGAAACAATCTAACAGAATGAGTTGACTTGCAACTCATTCTGTTAGATTTCGGAATAGTCTTCCGTTTGTCTTTGCAGTTGTTATTTTGATGTGTAATTTTTATACTCTTAGTGCTTTGGCTTAAATCATTTTAATCAAGTCTCATTGTTTTTTTCTATCTGTGTGGTATCTATAACCTTTTCTAACCGTCCTGCATAGTTGTGTATTTGACACAGAGTGTCTTTTCTTTAAAAATCTGGCTACCTTTATAATTTGACCAAATATTTTTTTGTCCAATATGTAGTTTTGAAAACTTTTGTGCTTTCACCTTGCTTTGTTTATTCTGGCTAGTATTAATTAAATACTTGCTCACTCAGAACCCGTAACGCAGACTGAAGTAGCAGTAGAAGATGTCCTGGTATCTTTATGAGTTATATTATTTTTGTCACCTAACATTTTTAATTTTTCCAAACTCAGAACCCGTAACGCAGACTAAAGTAGCAGTAGAAGATGTCCTGGTATCTTTTTGAGTTATATTATTTTTGTCACCTAACATTTTTAATTTTTCCGTTTTTAGATGTTTTAACTCCTTCTTAATGGCGTTGAAAATAAAAAAATTGACCAGAGTAAACTAAAAAGATTAACAGTTCAAAATTTAAAAAAAAAATGTAACCTCATTTCCAAGGCAAGGCTACCGTGCAACGATCTTGGCCCAAGTGTCTATTTTGTTATCCGCTCTTGGTAATGGTTACAGCTTCCCCTGTACTATTACTACTTTCAAGCAACGCAATTTATATTGCTACTTGTCATTGCTAATTTCAAATGCACTTATGATATTATTACTAATAACAACATCAAACAGCTTCTTAGAAGATTGTCACGTGGTACTACTACCTATTTTTCTGATCATACTAAATGTAGGTCCGTGGATGGTTAAGAAAGCTGCTGGAGGTGCAATGACATCTACTAGTGTTTTCTAGAATTTGCAATTTGGTACTGTTGAGACGTAGCATTCAAAACAGAAATAATATTCGTTGAGTTGGAGTAGCAAGGGCAGTTACTGGTGTTTTCCATTTGTAAAAATTTGTTTGGCAAACAGTAAAAAACTGTTATGCAAATGTAAGGGTACGTTGAATTGTATACAGCAAAGTTAAGTGATTGTCCAATATGAGTGACTATAATGAGGCAAAATTCTTCAATAAATTTACTGGTGCTGTTGACATGTAGAATTTATAGCAACAATTTATATTTTGTAGTATTTTTGAATAGTAAAAATAAGTTACTATAGCATTTTACCTCTATTTCTTTAAGATCTGTTGCAGTTTTCATTTATTTGCTGTTTAAATTAAAATGGTACCCGTCCAGGCAACACATGCTCAATGTTTGGAATTTGTTTTTCTAACCTTTATTTGTGTAGTTAGATGCAAGTTTTCATATACCAATAGTTTAGTAGCGTTATTAGATAATCTTAACAACTTCTGTTTACTAATATCATAACTGATTTAAACCAAGTTAGTCAGCTTACTTGAAAGAATATTTATATTTTTTTATACAAAAAACGTAAATAATAAATTCATATTTTTATTTAATTCTACGTCTTATCAAGTATGTCATAAGATTAAAGATAAACATTCCACATTAACCTAAGTATACTGAGTAAGTTAGGTTAGGTTAGGTTAGGTAATAACATATAAATATATTAATACTGACAATGGCCTAATTGCCAAAACCGGTCTTCATAAAATAAAAACAAAACTTGCATATGAAAGTATAATTTAATATAAAAAAATATAACCTAATCTCTTAAATCGACTAATTTAATATTTAAAAAAATTTCATAATTTTATGTCTAGATTAGACATGTTTCAAACATACTTTGTATTATTTGTAGTTTAGATTTCTTTTTTTTTATTTTTACATTACTTTGCAAGCTTACCCTCTATAATTTAACTATATGTTAACGTATACACACATTGGCGCCAATATTAAGATCCTATAAAATGATTGTTAACCTAGATTAACTCAATTGCATATAAATGTAAATTGACATACAGAGCAAATGAAATTTTAATTAATTAACTGTCCGTGCACGTTAATTAAATGAAACTGAAGCGAATTACCGCCTAGGTAGAAATTCAGATAAACTAAATAAACTGATAGAAAATTAAATCGCAAATAGAAAATAATTTCAACCAATTTTAAATTCAGGAAAAGTGTAATTTTGTTTTTGCTTTCATCGTCTTTAACGGCAAAAATTTGATGTGAAAATTTAAATTTTTCATAGCCATAAAAAGAGTTAATCTGGATGGAACCCCAACATCCAACCCTCGCAACTTTGCGATACATTTAATATAAGCTGATTTATATTTAAGGGGACCCAAATGGCTTCTGCTGTGTGAACTTGGTATTAACAAAGCTAATTAATTTGTAAAAGTTCATTGTTACATCATATTTTTGTATACCTATCTATCTGGAGTTAGTAAAAATGTAAATATTCTCTATAAATCATAACAAATAAATGTAACGTTGACTTATTACTGAAAATATTATTAATCGTTTCCGTGTGTGTGTTCAATAATTTTAATGTAATACAAAAATCTATATTTGCAATATTATACTTGATATAAAAAATACGTATTTAATTTCTTTTTAAATATATTATTCAGATTCTATTCATCAAGTTTAATATTTATTAATTTATTTTAATTCATAGATATTAATTTTTCTGAGCAATGTTAGTACTGTATGGAATAATTTGAATTTTAATAAAATGTAAATGTAAATTGTTCTTTAGATATTTACAAAGAAAAATAATATTACCTTTTGTTTTAAATCATCAAGGAAGTTTCCTCTTTTTATCAAATACAAGGTTTTCTTTGAAGAATATATTCCAATTATATTTACAAAAAAATCATTGTAAGATATCGTATTTTTTAATATAATTAAAGAAATTACAATCATCATAAAAAATTACTGTAGATATAAATATTCAACAATAAATTTAATTGAAATATTGAATTTCATTTTTGTTTGTTACAGGTTACATTAATTTGTAAGGGTAAAATAATATATTTCAATTTTTTTTTAATTGTAAACTAACTTTGTAACAAAAAGAGCAAAAAGTCAAACCTCAATGTGATGACAATATATTTGTGTGGCAAACTAAAAAGTATTATGGTACAATAATCTGAGCTACATACAAACAGGAAGACAATAATTTCCTTAAATCCTAGTTAGGTTTTACTTGCAAATTTAAAATATTTGAATCAATTAAAATATAAGCATTTTTAGATGGTAGTATTCCAAAAAAAAAAATTGAGTGTTAAATAATGTAAATGATTTATTTTGTAATGCATTTCTAATAATATCTGTAGAGGTTATTGTTCTAGATTTACAAATAAAGCTGTAAATATTTAATCACTGAACTCTTTTGATTGGATTTTACATCGTATTAATTTAAAATTGTTTAAGTAAAGTTTACATCCAATCGTAGAAAAACATCTTTTATTTGCCCCATTCATATTGATGTTCTCGAGCTTTTTCAAATACCTATCTATCTAACCACGATCGCAATTTACACTACGGCTATTTATTTTTAAAAACTATGTCAATGTGTCTCACTTTTCTTACAGATAACCCACTAAATCAATATAAAAAAAAAATACATACTTGCTTATATAGAGCAATCGAACCCGATTCATATTAAATGAAACCGCTCTCAAAATTATGCATTCGAATAAATCGATATAAGGCGAAGCAATTATCAAAGGGTTGTTAAATTAATAATGTATCGTGAGTTATTTTTTTAACCGTTCTTATTAGGTAATGTAATTTATATTAATGTGTTAATATAGATTTTTTTTTACTTGGAGGGTATATAATAAATTGAATTTAGGCTTTTATCAGGTTTTACCAATTTATTATTTATTGGGTCAACGCGACTGTAAAGACTTAATTTCAGTACGTGAACATTACCGAAAAATGTGAATCCATAAATATTATTAAATTAATATCAATAAATAATCTAAAAATTAATAATTTATTATTTATGTTTTGTTACCCTATTCAAAAATAATTAATTGTTGATATAAATCAGAAAATGTATTAAAATTTTCAATATACAGTTTTGTATGAGACTAAACAAGTAGCACTTTTTAATTGTATACTGAGTTATAATATATAGAGTGTTAATACTAAGACGTTATCCAAAAATGACAATTGAAACAAACAACTTTCTTAGTTCCAAAATAAGATTTGAAAAAAATATTGTTATAGCTTGCTTATTTTAAAGCCTATTGAAAACAAAAAAATCATATTTATATAATATGTTTTAAATTAATAATATTATACTCTAGAATTTATATTCTAGTGTAATAAATAAACGTTGAATTATATATTTATCTATTATCTCTAAGTCAATTAATTGATTGGGAAACTAAAATAATAGTATATCAGACAAAACCAACTAAGAGATATATACGATTACGCATGAATAAATTAGCAAAGTTCCATAAACTGCCCCCTCAATCACCGTCTTGGGAATCCTAAATAAGAGGCAGGATGCGATATTTTATGATGCAAGTAAGCAACTCAAAACTAAAATTTAATTTTATTCGCAACTAAATTGCACAGACACATTCTGGAATTTTATACTTTTGAAGTGTTTATTTACTTTAGTAACTATCGGATCATTTATGTAAGATCGATAATATGTTTGATATTAATAAATTTATCATAATATAAAAATTTGTTGTAACATATAAGTAGGAATATTTTAAATTGTAAGTAACATTGTTTTATTATTATTAAAAAATATATCATTTTTAATCTTATTTTAATCAATTAAATTGTTAGTGATATAATTGAAATAAATTAATTAATTTAATTAATTAGATACTATGCAAATTTACTTTAAATGTAAGCCTAATTTTTTTAAGCAATTATTGCTGTATTGTTTAAAGCAATTTAACAGAATTAGTATACCATAAAACTAATACGATAATTTTTAACGCACAATCGCAACTTGGCAGACTATATCCCAATAATCTAATTAAGATTGATTTTATTTATATTTGATTGTGCAATAGCTTTCAAAATGATATGGCTTTTAATCTAGTATTGTAAAGCTAATTGAAATCATTCAAAAAATATACTGTAAACTAAAAAGATGATAAAACATAATTTTAATAAATAAATAGTTAATAGTTTTATTACTAATAATTAGCAAAACAATGATTATCAAACTACAAGTTATATTTGGTAAGAGAATTAATTCAAACGCGCTAACAAATTTATAATTTCATAAATTGTCTATGTCTTTTTTAAATAGGTTATTAATTATAACACGAAAGCAGCATACTGCCAGCGATTCTCCTCAAATACGACTTTGACGTTTTCTATAAATGCGTTGCTAGTGTTAATGGAAATTTTGCTGTTTATTTTTATTTATTAAAGCAATTTATGTTTCTACTTACAAAGATATTTCTTGCTGACACAAATAATTAAAGTGTTTATTGTGTTTGTGAGCGCACTTGACTCTGAGATTGAGCTTTTTTGGTACAAAAGCTGATATTTTGGCTTACGCTTATGTTACTACCTCACAGCTGCCTTTGAATATGTACCTGAAATTGAAAGAATGTAGGCACTGTATCTGGTCCACCCACACGCTCATATAATTTTAGTTACGTGAACACTAATCATGTTATAGTGTTTTGTCTATAAATACCGCTCTAATTGTAACAGAGACTAGGTAAAGATTATTTACGTATATCTCTTTTGTTGGACTAATATGCTAAATAAAAATCACAATAATACAAAAAAATAAATAAAAACTTAGAGACAAAAGGAATATTGCCCAATAAACAAAAAGAAATTAGTACAATAAACAATGTTTTCAAATATACTGACATTTATAAAAAAAAGCAACAAAAAAAGAAGAAACACAAAAACTCACAATATTAAAAACTATGAATTAGAAGAATTCCGAAAAAATCTTTTAAACTATCTACAAGAATAAAAACTGATTTTTTTTTTTCAAAAACCAATAAAAAAAAGCTTTCTACTAAAAGCCACCTATAACGTCAATCAGTATATAAAGGAAATAAAAACCAGAATAAACCAGCCATCTTAACAACACTATACATACATACATACCTAGTCACGCCGTTCTTTTTTGGGGTAAGCAGTAACACTGTACAATGGTCTACTTTAGTTCTTAAAATTTACTTTGTACAATTTATTTCTACGTTTTTCTGTCCGTACACACTTCCTTTGCTTCAGCAATATCCATATATCTAGTCATGCAAGCTTTTTTATTCTTTCCAGTTTTAATTTTCCTTTTTTGCACACATTTATCTACAACATTTAACAAACTTTTACTTCTACAACTGCATTTTGATCCAAATACATTTTTATAAAAAAATTGCTTTGTTATTCTATTCTCACTCATTTTTAACAAGGTCAAACCAACGTATGGTCTATTAGTGTTACTTTCAAACCACATCGTTTATTATCCAACCATTTCTATCTCTGTCTATACAGTTTTTTTACACACACACTTCTTAAATTGTGGTGACTTAAGGGGGAGAATAGTTGTGCTATTATAAGGGTTCACAGCATCCAACTCAGCAAGAAAACGCCTGAATATAATTGAATAAAATTTTCGCTCATTGTAGAAAAAAGTCCAATCTGAGTCCTCAAATTTGTAGAAATTTAATGCAATAAATCGTTTTTTCGCAATTAATTTTTAAAAAGTGACGTTTTTAATTAGTTCTTTATTAATTTTTTACTCGTTAAATATAACTTCAAATTTTTAACCAAAAACATGAAGACATAAAATATTGTATGTAGTTCAACATATAAAAAGAGTAATGACTAAAATCTTATCGTTTGGATATTGAGTTGGTTGGCGTTTTGTCCTATAAGAACCAATTTTAAATTAAAAACGGCGCTGTACCTACGTGTCAATATTTTTCTAGGGAGAAAGGTTTACCGATGTTCTCGTAGATGTGATAGGATTTAATATTTTTCCATAAGAATACTACTAATGGCACCACAACAAGACTAATTTCAGCAATTTTCTAGCGTTAACACATTTTTTTTTTATTTTTGTGTATCTTTTCACGTCTCCATGCTTCAGATCCATACAGCAAAGTTGGTGTCAATACACTTTTATAAAGTGCCATTTTTGACTCCTTAAACAATACTTCATTTTTTGCAATCATTCACATAAATACTTTCAACTATTTTTTGCAATGCATTTACTTGTGTCTCAATTTTTTCATCTAAATACCATTTTTATTAAACATTCTTAACAGACTCATGGGGCAGCACCAGGATAATCTTATCTCGCTTCAGATGCAGATGCTAAATTGAGTCAAACTAAGACCATCTAGTAGTGACAATATTAAAAACTTACGTAATCCGTTCTTAAACGCAAGTTTCCAGGAAGCTTACTTTTACTATATTTAACTATTTACCAAAAAAGTGTATGCTATGAAGGCGCAAGACCCGTGATACTTTGATAAAACAAAGGCACAGGTTTTGCAAGAAGCAAAGCTTTAAGATCATCTACCAGTAGAATCACACTTCTTTGTCCCCAACTTTTATAAATATCAAATTCTTAAAATTGCACTTTTAATCAATTTGTAATAGGAAGATACCAATTTTTTTTCAAGGACATACACGGCCGCACTTTTATTATCTACGAAAGCACAGGCGGTAACAAATGACGCTCAGCGTGGGACGATAGACAAAGCAACCAAGTCAAAACCTTTGTCGACCCTAAACCGTTGTGATCCCAGTCAACAAACTCAACACAATCAAGGGACACGTCTAGGTACATCATCTGGACAAACTCTACCCATGTACGGAAGAACCCAAAAACAACAAACAGCGCAATACTTCTGAGACGGAGACTGGAGACATAGCAGACGTAAAACAGAAAACTCCACCACTAATAATCTGCAAGAACTCGTCGTACTAACAATGCACATCCAAGTCGACGCCAATACAAATCAGGTAGCATCCACTGCAGAATACATCAAAAGAGAGTACCACAACTTTGCCGTACCTGCTGTCATCAATATCTGTGACTTCACCAAACATAACAAACCAGATGAAAACATCATTAAAGACCCCTTTTGTTTCTAGGCACCCCGGAGGTATTGAATACTCTAACCGAAAACTTGCGGTTTTTTTTCATATTCGACTTGGCAGAAAAAACCAAACAAGTCACCCTAGGAAGAGCTATAGTTGAGCCTCTCAAAATCCTCAACGCATGCATAGCCCATATGCATCTGGAACCGACGCACCGAACCCGCAAGGAAAAACGTGACTCCTTGCACCTGGTAAAAAAAACTACTGCATAGTGACATAAGTACTTGTGCGCAAGCAATTAAATATGTGCTTCCACAATTTAGGAAAAGCCTGGCATCAAATATAGACTGGAAAATTTTGTCTTGTGCCACCAAGTGACACCCCTGGTGTTGTCAACCACCACGTAGTCAATATCCTCTAGACACACCCAAGTTACTATACCAAATTCAAATCTACGCTGGACTAAAAGTATGTAAAAAAACGCGTGATAAGCACGTGAACACATGCAAGCCTGCACTTGATTGGTCGTCAACTTGGGGTTAGGTTGCTCAATCCAGACCCCATTAAGTAAGATTTTATTTATTTAGCCATGCACGTGAACAACGCGTGTATTTGTTTACTTTTAATTGGATGGATTTGATATTAGTATACAACTCCATACTTTGTATGCACTTTCCATAAAAATACAAACAACAACACACAATAGCCAATATTGAAAAACGACCCCATACCAAATTACAAAACCTTCTCTACCGGGCAACTTCGTTCTTGAAAAATACCATTTTTTTTTTTCAAAAGCATACACGGCCACAACCTTATCAATTACGGTAGCCCGGCTAGTAACAGCCAAAACTCTACAGCCCGCTTTAAAACTACAACATTCAACTCTGCGCCACCAGTCAACGACTGAAAGAAATCTACCTACTGCGATAGGCTAAGATCACCCATTCCAAAACGCCTAACCTTGAAGGATATTTTCGACAACTTCCGCCAAATTCTAGAAGTACCTAATAGGTAACTGCTAGACCCTGCCCTCCTGCAACGGTCAGTACTTCCTTTGATAATTTTCAAGGAAAATAAGCTAAAATTCCACATTAATTTCTATCTTTATCTTTATCAAGCATTAACACCAACTAAAAACGACACGATTGCATAAAATTCTCTCTTTGAACAATAAATGTAATCTCGATTCTTTTTTGTGTTCTTTGTTGAAGCAACTGTGCACAAAGTAAGTGCATATACAGTTTTTCAGTAATACATATTTATGTTTCTTAACATCTAAAATGACGGAGGCACCAGAAATCATAAAACATCAACAAAAATGTTAAAAAAAAGAAAAAACATGCACTTCATGGGAATACGCAGAAATTGTGTTATTACATTTAATAATTATCGATTACAAAAAACTTTCAATTTCATCAAGTTATGGGCAAATTTCAGCACTATAAATAATGCTAGAACAGATTCTCGACATGCACAATTAATAAAACAAATATATAAGAATGCTGCATTTTAAGTGATGATAGACAAAGATTCAAGCACGGACAAGTTAAATAGAATGAGGGACAAGAATATACTGTATCTCCTAAGTTATTTACAATTAACTCAACAATTTATCAATGCTTAATATGCAGATACACTAACTAACTTTTGAAACTTGTAGAGAATTCCAAAGACAATTTTCATCAAAGTACCAGACTATAGAACATTTGATAGTGTTTTCAATAAATTGTTGTAAAAAGTGATGTTGATTGCATTTTTCTTAGCACCTTTGTGAGTTTTTTTAAGAGTAACATTTAAAACAGCTAAAAAAGTCTAAATATCATCTCACTTCTTAAAATATTCAAGTACAAATTGTATCTTTTATTTGATAATACAATAAAAAATTAAATAATATTTGACTTAAATTGATAAAATCTAAATCTATTAAACAATTGTTAGTAATCCAGTTGTATAACTTACAAACTTGTATGTTAATTCACTTTAAATAAGATTCGTATTTTTCAAATAGAAATTCTTTTTATCCATGCAGTAAAATGCAGATTCTATTTGAATTAATTCTATATGAGGTTTTGTTTGATGTTCCCGTACGTTTAAAGACATGAAATTTAACAGATACTGGTTTTCAATTTATAAAACTAGGTTAATTTATACAAACTCAATTTAAAAATGCATTTTAATTTTAAGTAAATATGATATGAATACATTTTATTCTAATAAGCATAAATAAACTTATATCATTTTAATTAAGAAATATTTGAAAAATGTGTATGTAAGAAGTATTTTATTAGAGATAATAAAAATAGATCGAAAACTGTAAATATTTATTTTACATCATGTTTTACTATTCAATAAAACCCAGACTAATATTACATGCTTTTATATTATTCAATACTGTATAAACAAATTAAAATTGAAACAATCTCTATTAAATTGTTTATGAAAAAGTCATAATTTCATCCATTATATTATATAGAGTACTCCATAATAAAAAATACAAATATTAACGTATAACTATAAATTTTATTTTATTAAAGATTAATATTTTGTTAACTTGATCAGAAAGTTGGAATTTACCCAATGCGTATTATTTTATCTTAAAAAAACTGGTAAGATAAAATATACATAAAAATCATGAAACCGACCGCCCGCTGTCCGCTTGCAATAAAGATAAGAAACGCAATTATCGCTACCCTAAATCTCCACGTCTATTTGCGTAGTTTTAAAATAAGATAATAATGTGCGCGTTTTAAATACTATTGACTGTGGCGTCTCTAAAAAAGCTATTTATGCCGCTATTTATTTGAATTGTTGTTGAATTTAAATTTGAATTCAACTATTTTAAGTCAAATTATTTCAACAACTATGCATTTTACATAATTATGACGTTGTTATTAGTTTTTTTTAATCATACCAATGTATTACATGTGATGTGTACTAATGATAAAGTCGTTATTTTGTTATAGAATAACATAGTTTCCTCAATTTCTATCATAGTCAAGCACCACTTGACTGATTGGAGATTTTGTTTATTTAGACAGTGCTTCTAGCACTTGATCTATTTAGCTCTTTTATTTATATTGGAGTTTTCTTTGTCCATCTCAACTCCAGTAATAGTAGCAAATTCTAACATAGGTTAATTTAGCCTAAATAACTAAAGAGTGAGCAATGTATCGTTTGAAATTTGAACTACCGTTTATTTTGTTTTTTAAAGATAACGACTTACAAAGTTTAATTAGTCCAATAAATAAAGCCTCATGACCATACAATGCGTTTTCAGTTTGCCCAATGGGCTAAAGATCGTTTGGTCAAAAATGAGCGTTTTTATCGAAAAATCGTGTTTTTCGATAAAGTTCATTTTTGTTTCAAAGGTTATGTCAATAACCAAAATTGTCGCATTTAGAGCTCAGAGAATCCACACATGACTATTGAACAGCCTATGCATCCACAACGAGTCACCGTTTGGAGTGGTTTTTGGTCCGGCGGCATTATTGGGCCATTTTTCTTTGAAAATAAGCAAGCAGCCGCCGTTACCGTCAATAACAAACCTTGCTGTGCCATGTTAAACAAATTTTTATTTTAAAAAGTTGCAAAGTATAAAATAGATAACATTTGGTTTTAACAGGACAGGGCCACTTGCCATACAGCCAACGTACCCATCGATCTTTTGCGCAATGTTTTTGGAAATCAAATAACCATTCAAAATGTTGATGTCAATTGGCCGCCTAAGAGCTGCGATTTGACCCCGTTGGATTTTTTTGTGGAAGACATTAAAGATAAGTGTTACGCTAAAAATCTAGAGACGATTGATGCCTTAAATCACAAAATTGAAATTGCCATTTATGCGATTGGAGCCCAAACAATCAAAAATGTACTAAAAAATTGGGTTAATTAAATAGGTTACTGTCAAGCCAGCCGTGGCAGTCATTTGAATAATGTGTTTCAATATTAACTGTCCAATCTATCTCATAAACTCATAATTTTAAAAAAATATTCATTAATTTTTTATTTATAGCCAAATCAAATTCCAAAAGTTAGATAGCCCACCCTTTATATTAAGTTTTCTTTTTAAGTCAGTTTTTTTTTAGCTAATAATAATAGTGACCATGAAAGAAGATTGAACAATAAAGTTGATGCAGATTATTGTGGTAAATTCCAAACTATTTTACCAAACATGTAAATGTAAATAAAATAAAAAAAATTTTAGGTAAGATAAAACATTATCACAATATAACACAAGCAACATGGATTTTTTTCCACTTAAGTCGGCTTTTGGTTTTGCCATGTCGTAGTAATGTAAAAAATTTGAATAACTCAGGAAGACACAAAAAAATTTTTAAAAGAATAAAAGTTTTTAAAATGCAATGGACGTTTTATACGTCAACTACAAAACAAAATCTAAAGATCGTTTTGTAAAGATGTTGAAAACACTTCAACTGCGTCAAGACAAAAAAAAATCTTTTAAACAACACCCAACAACAGCTTGGTTGCCTAAAACGTACAGATAGCACATACAAAACCCAACTATTAAAAGCAACTAAAATACCTCTAAAAACCCATATTCTAAGCTCTATCACTGTAACATAAAAATGGTTTGATACTACAACCGTAACACTAAGATTAGATAGGAGCTTTCCAGCTCTTCTATAATAAAGCAAAAGTATCATTCTGATTCACTTGGCAAAAACTTGTTTGTTGCTACATTTCTATATCATGGAGAAAAGTAGTAGTCGTATTTATACCAAAACCAGCTCTTCTATAATAAAGCAAAAGTATCATTCTGATTCACTTGGCAAAAACTTGTTTGTTGCTACATTTCTATATCATGGAGAAAAGTAGTAGTCGTATTTATACCAAAACCAGGTCGTAGTAACTACACCTAGGCAAAATATTTTTTCATAAAATTTCTCAAAAAATCAATTTGAAAAAATCATGTCAATACACCTAAACCAACATGCATACACCAAATCAATTTTGCATCTTGTAGCATATTAAGTTTAAAGGTTGTTATAAGAACGTTTTGTTCACTCTAGGAGTATTTATAGACCTCAAAATAAAAATTGCACTTTTAACACATGATTTTAACCTCACAATCAGTAAATGGATAAAACACTTACTGGAGACAGTTACTGTAAGAAACACGATGATCAAAAAAGTTTTTGCCAACAACGGTCATAAAGAGATGTACTATTACCACTATTATTAGACAACTCAATGACTTTGGTTTCTATACAAATGGCAACGGAAATGATATAACCATTTTGCTAAGTGGCAAATTTAAAAGAATACTCTGTAATTTGATGCAATAAACTTTCATTATAATTGATAATTGCTGCAAAAACAAAGCTCTTAAAATTAATCATCAAAAAACTAAACTGTTTTTTTGTAACGTCTAAATGCAACTAGATTTTGGTATTGTGCAAGGAATAGTAACAAACACTGTTTCTCTTTAGAAATGGCTGTTAAATCAATTCTGCTAAAAATACAAACTGACAGAATGCCACCTTATTTTATAATTCAAAGACTCTACTATGTACAAATGCAGAAACAACAAAACAAAATGCAGATAAAGATAAACTCCTACAAATCTATACGGATGGCTTTAAAGCATACCAAGAATTTAAAGCCACAATCTACTATTTGCGTGCCGTGTCCGCTCAGCAATCGTTAACGATTATGTTGGCAATCATAACACTTTATATACCTGGCAAAAACGTGTAAATCTTTACGGATAGCAAAGTAGCAATCTTAGCTAAGCAAGCCCAAAATTACATCAAAGCTAATATTAAAATGTGCGCGGAAAAATAGAGCTCCAATACAGTAAAAAAAAGTAAGAATGATAGGTTAGCACGTAAAAGGTCAACAACTAAAATGTATAAACTTAAACCATAAACCGCTTCACCTCTCAAAAGCCTTACCACTCTACTGAAAGCAAACACGTACCACGCAATAAAAGTACAACACACCAGTCTGAAAATTAAAAAAAAAGCAAAAAATACTTCTAACCCTAAGATAACCGACTATTACCTACAATTTTCAAAAAATTTGAAAATAATAACAAGGGTCTAGACAGGGCATTGTCAATTTAAAAAACATGGGAATAGAGAATATCCCAATATGTAAAGAATGCAAAAAGAAATTAGTTTACAATTACTCAAAGTGCAAAAAATCTATTGATTGATTGCACAACAAAAGTTACAGTTATTGCTAGAGAAATAAGAGTTTTAAAAACAATTATGTTTTTAAATATCCTAAATTAAGACTTTGCTCATTTGCAAAATAGATTCCTATATTTTCATTTATAAACAAAAATCTAAAT
Source organism: Tachinus rufipes (assembly GCA_963932245.1). NCBI lineage: Eukaryota > Metazoa > Arthropoda > Insecta > Coleoptera > Staphylinidae > Tachinus > Tachinus rufipes. Next base: position 27,198,069 of record OZ010742.1, on the reverse strand, counting down.
TTGTAACTAAATTTAACATCTGAGTAGATAAAACACATTAATTTTTATCTAAATGCTACCGAGCTTTAAAGATTGAAAATTGGTTTTTCACAAAAACTCCATAATTTTAGGTTTTCAATAATTATAAAACAAACACTTTCAGATAGCTCAGTTATAAAACGTTAGCGTGGCACGCTAACAATTTAAAGTTCAATCCCCGCGCAATAAAGAAGATAATCGTTAAGTATTATTACGAAGATTTTTTTTATAGACATAAAATGTCAATACACCATTTTCAAAGCATAAAGCATAAAAAATTTAAACTACAATATTTAAATTTGATTATTAAACTGGTTTTTTGGTCATTTTTTGAGGTAAACAACACATAAAAAGTTTACTGATTGCACTTTGTAGTGGTTTGGTCATGCTTAACGTATGCAATTGATTTGACCTCAATTTTTGCATGATTTTGTCAATTTTTGCAAAAAGAATCAAAATCAGAGCTAGCAACATTACAAATTTTTTCTTAAGTAAATCAGATTTTATGTAACAATTTGCTTTTTTAAGCAGTATTATTCAAGTTTAGTATAAGAACAGTAATTATTGACAAATTTTATTAAAAAATATGTTTTTGTTCAGATTTCATGCAACAGTTAGCTTTGCTGAGCAATATTTTATACGAATTAAGTAAAAGTGTTGACAGTGGTTTTTGTTACAAGTAGAGTGTCTAAGAGTGCGTTGGTTAAGGTTACTAAAGTATTTGACAGTTGTAGGTACGCTCTCAGAGTTAGAGTTGCAGTAAGTTATAAAAAAATACTATTCATAAAATAGCATTTAAAGCCTTGGGGTTATTGTTACATAAATTTGCACAAAAAACAAATTTTCTTATAAAATTTATCAAAAATTTTACAAAATTGTCATTTTTGTATACTAAATTTGTATTGAGTCACTCAGAAAATTTAACTGTTGCAGAAAATTTGCACAAAAAACCATATTTTCTTTTGAAATAAACTCACAAACAAAATTTTATGCACCACTTAATTAAACTTGTATAATTACAATACTAAAATTAATATTGCAATCAAATGTTCATAAAAGTTTATAGTTAAGTACTGTCTAGTAATCTGTAATTGAAATCAAAAATTTTAATTTTTTTTTCTTGGAATCAACGCAAACATATAAACAAAAAACAAAAAAAACATTACAATTTAGGGATTTAAATATATTCTAATGTCATGTATGCCCTCCTCTACTTCTAACTACTGCTTTCATGCGTCTTGGCATACTAGAGATTAAATTTTAAATCATTTCTTAAGGAGTATTTTCCCATTCTTGAATTGCTAAGCCTACCAGTTGATTGTGGTTGGCAGGTGGACGTGTACGACGTCAAACCCTTTTTTTAATATTGTCCCATAAATGCTCTATTTGGTTCATGTCAGAACTATTGGCTGACCATTCCATAAACGGAATAGCAACAGCGTTTACGTAACAAATATCTTGCCTAGCCACATAAAAACAAGCATTATCTTGCATAAACAAAAAATTTGGAACCACAAAACCAGAAGATAGCATTACATGAGCAATAACGATGTGTTTAAGATAATAATTCGCATTCATTGACCTAACACGTATAAGGACCAACTCTGTGCGACCAGATGCCTCCCTAAAACATTACAAAGCCAACATCAAACAGGACTCTTAAAGAAATATGCAACTAGCAAATCTTTCTCCAGGCTTTCGGATATTTGAGAATAAAACCATCTTTCCATTATTAAGAGTTAAATGTTGATGATTTCTTGCAAAATACAATCTTTGAATTTTGTGCTCTCTGATGAGCAGAGACCAGTTTTCTGCTGTCCAATCCAGCTTTATTTAAACGCCTTCTGACCGTTCGGGAAGATACAAGAGATAGAATGTTACTAGTCGTTCTCCTGTTTCTTAGAGTTAATAGTCTAAAAAAACACACATCTATTGATTTAGTACAAACGTTTTTGCTTGACACGTTGTCCCGGCTTTTGTAAGTAAGAACCTGTCTCGTTAAATTGTCTAATCATGCGACTTATGCTGGAATGGTTTCTTCTTATCACACTAGCAACATGACGCATCAAATATCCTTCATCCAGTAAAGTTGATGCTTTTGTTTTTTTCCTCAACTGACAAATTCCTTCTGCAATTCATTACTAGGTCTACAACCTACTTGTAATATAGCTAGAAAACTAAAAATCATAATTATTTTGGAATAACACAATAACAATATGCGGTGGTGCGTTAATTTTGTCTATGAGTTTATATCAAAAATTACCGTTTTTTATACTAAATTTGTATAAAATTGATTATAAAAGCTACTGTAGCATAAAATTTGCACACAAAAAAAACATATGGCTATGTCTAAGTCAAGTGTACGGAACAAACATTTGATTTTGCTCAAACCACGGAAAATGCTTTTCTCTACATGAGAATTTTTTTAGATTTTTTTAATAAGCCATTTTCGAGTAATAAGCATTTATTATTTTTGCATTTTTTACATTTTTTTATCGTTTGTAACTTTTCAAGGTTGCATTAAAAAAAAACTGCAATAAACTTTATTTTCAAAATTGTTTGAAGAATCATTTTTTACAGCCAAAAAAATGTTTTCTTTTAAATTTTGAAAAATTTGTAGAACTTTAAAAGACAGTTTTTCTTAAAAAAAAGATACAAACAAAAATACTTAAAAATAGCGAAAAAGGTTTAAATTTCACAATTTTCTAAGATACCTCGGAGTGTAGTGCACGGAACTTTTAGAAATTTTCAGGATATCTTTTGCACATATAAAAGCACGTTTTTATGAATATTTGAGAAAGAAAAATTTTTTTTAAAATTTCAGTAAAAATTTTCAAAATTTAAGGAAATAATATTTTGACTAAAAAAACTTATTTGTTGAATAATTTAAAAAAAAGTCCTTTTTCTAAAAACGCAAACCTGAGACAAACAATCAAAAAATAAAAAAGACTTAAATTTCAAATTTTTAAGTATTTCTGTGGACAGATTCTTAGATATCTCGAATCGTAATGCACGGTACTTCCTAAAACTTTCAGAGTATCTTTTGAACATACAAAAGCAAGTTTTATTCATATTTGAAAAAAAAATAAAAACTACTCGTCATCTTTTTTTTTAACTTTCTTAAATTTCTGCAAAAATTATCAAAATTTTACGAAAAAAATGTTTGGCTGTGAAAACTTATTTTTGGACAACTTTGAAGAAAAAAGTACCTTATAATTTTGTTCTAAAAATGCAATTCTGAGAAGTTACAAACGATCAAAAAATAAAAAAAAACTTAAATTTCAAATTTTTAAGTATTTCTGTGGATACGTTCTAAGATATCTCGGAGCGTACTACACGGCACTTCCAGAATTTTTTAGAGTGTTTTTTGCACATATAAAAGCACGTTTTTATCCATATTTAGGAAAAAAAATACCCGACATCTTTAACAAAAAAAAGTGTCTTTTAAAGTTCTGCAAAATTTTCAAAATTGAAGGAAAAAAAATGCTCTAAAAACACATTTTTTTTTATTGGTATAAAATTGTTAAAAAAAACAAAAATTGACGTTTTTTATACTAAATTTGTACAAAACCGCTCAGAAAAGTCAAATGTTGCATAAAATCTGCACAAAAATCATATTCTTGTCATCCCTTTACAGTTTACATGCACAACTTATAATACGTCAAACGCTAGAATTATTTAAAAATATATATATATATTTTTTTTAATTTGCGCATTTCAAAAATTAACAATCAGTATTGTTTTAAAGACAAAATTTCAGTCAAAAATAAAAAAAATCACTTTTGATAACTCAAATTTGGCCAAAATGACTTATAATAAACTTTATTCATTATCGTTTCTTTATTTTTTCATTCAAAAAGATGTGGTTGTCCTGTCTCAAAAAATCAAAAACTACTCAGAAGGTTTCAAGAAAAAAATTGTATTTATATATTGCCATTTTCTAATAAATTCAACAAAATCATGCAAAAATCAAGGTCAAATCAATTACATATTCTACAAAATATAAGTTACGACCATTTTAAAACTAACCGCATTATTCTGCGACTCTTAATTATTAAAAAATAATCGTCTTTAAGGCTTTTATGCAAAAATACGTCAAACAATCATCAAAAATCAAGTTAAACAATCGTAATACTCCGTAGACGTTAAAAATAAGATATTGTTGTTTTAAATTTATGAAAAACATGTCTGCATGATGATATTCAACGACCAAAACCCATTTTTTTCTTAAAGCCCAAAATTTTAAAAATCAATCCGCCAGAGCTTGAAATAGGTTTTCTCATCACAAAGAATCATACTACCAATCATGCCAAAAATTGAAGACATTATTTTTTTGGTACACCTTTTCGTACAAATTAAGTAAATTCTAAATATCACAACATTTTAAAATTTAAAAAAAATTTGTATGTTTTTGCAAAAATTTAATTTCACGTTTTGAAAAGAATTTGCTCTGTCAAATATTATCAGTATTTTCAATAAATAATTGGCTTTTATTAATCATTATATTACTTTTGTTTCAGATATTAGTCATATAAACTTTTTGTTTCAATTAACATTATTATTATTTTCCAAGAATTGTAATCCGCAAATGTTTAAAGTCAGTGTTAATAGACGGCTTAAGTCTTGTCTTCAATGTGATACTTTTAGAGCGTGGTATCACTCATTGAAAATCAAAGTTGCTTTTAAATTGTTGCGACTTGAGTAATCCCATATTACATTTTAAAGTTTATTAAAAAATGTCTGTGAAATGTCTTCATTAAATTTCCATACTGCAAATTGTGGCTTATAAAATAAAAAGTAATTATGATTTAAATATTATATTTATTAGTTATAAAACCTCTGCTTTGCCTATGTATGGAACAATTTACGCAGTTTGAAGCTTACAGCTGTGAATAATTCGATTATATACACCATTATATAGAATTATGAATATATTATTAAAATATATGTATATCCATTTATCATTGTTAAGTTAAATTTCAAAATCTATGTTTATTAATTTTTATAAAAAGTATAATGTTGATTTTTTTTCTAACAGCAATAATATATAGTGTTTAATTATTAAACCACGTCAATTGTTTACTAATATCATTAAATAAATATTGCAAAATATATTTTTTATAAATAAAATAATTAATAAATACTTAATCACGCCGTTCGTTTTCGGTGTAGGCAATTGAGATGTCGAGCACACAAAGAAGACCTGTATGGTATGTGTGGATGCGTATATACACATAAAACTTATTATTTGGCATGTAAAAAAAACATTATATCATCATCAATATAAATTTATTTATATTAATATTCATTCTATTCACTATAATAATGCCTTACATCCTTTATTCATATTGTGCTTTATGACCACATAAGAACTAATAAAAAAAAAAAATTCATATCTTTTAAACAAAATTGGAAACATGTTTTTTTATGGCAATACTGGTAAAACAATTTCCCTAAGGTATATATTTATATGTATGTACCTTTCTCCATCATCGTTGAAAGCATAATCTCCCATTATAAGATCCCTCAATCTATATCTAGGTGGCAGTGGAGGCACGGTATCTATTTCTTTATCTCGACTAAGCAGTGCCATCCTGCCGTCTTCTTCAGGAGGATCCTCCTCCAGGATGGTGGCCGACCTCTGCAGCCGAGGTGTTAACTTTTTAGGATACAGCACTCCCGCTTTTTTGAACTGGTTTCGAAACTTTCGCACACATGCAATTGCACCCCGAGAACACGTGGACGTCGCGACGCGTCTTGATACAAAGTGACGACCGGCAACGTGTACGGCGTCGGTAGACTCGACTTGCGCCGCTTGTGTTTTGTGTATATACTCTACACCACGTCAATGAGTGTAGGTGAACATCACATGCCACCAATAACTAATTTCATCTGCACATTTCTTCAAAACAATTAAATAAAATACACATTACACATGACGCCGTTTAAAAATTTATATTTAACATTGCGTGCGCGATATGCATCAAGCTGTTTTGATATTAAACTTCCTAAGAGCTAAATATAAATCTTCAACAAGTGGCATATAATATTGGTTGAGTTTTAATAGAAAAATAAATATCTATTATAATTGTACGTACTCATTAGTTCTTTCCTTCATTAATTGACTGTTAACTCTCTATAATTACAAAATGAACTGTTATAATATGTTCCTTGTTCCACATTTATAATTACATACCAATTAATTAATAAGATCAATTAGTTCTTAATTCAGTATCGACTTGTATGTTACAGAGTTTACAAAAAAATGCCATTTCTTATAACAAGATTGCAGCAACAAAAACTCAACCAAAGCAATACTACAAAAATATATAGAAACATTTATACAATATAAATTATTAACGTTTATGAAAATAATATATAATTAATAAACAAACAACATATACATATTTTTCAAGTTTTATTTATATTGTAACAATGCATATATGGATCAAATTATTGCATTTAAATGAATTTCAATATTCGCGGGTTTTATACAAAAGAGAACAAATTTGCCGGTGTTATCCTGAATAATTTATTATTCAAATATTCTACTACTGCTGTACCCGCAGGGTTTCGACCCCACATTATGTTTGAATCAATAATTTCAATTAAAGTTTAATAAGTTACAACAAACACAATAAAATAGTTTATTTTAATATTAAAAATGAGTGAACGTATTTTATTAATAAAACTATTCATAAAGAAAGTATTCACTTTGCTACTATTTTTCTAATTTAACTTAAATTAACAAACTAATTTTAATTAAGTTTTGTTTGTTGATGTCAATAGAGCAGTATAATTTAATAAAACATGTAAAATGGAAGAAACACTTTTTGGAACTCAAATAATCTTACTTTGTATATAATTGTAAATTTTACGTAGTTTTTGATGAAGTTTAGAATTTTTTTTATTTAAAATTTTTTTTTATGAATCTACTAGTAAAAGTAAATACTAAAAGTAATATTGTAAAAATTAACACCAATCTAACAGAACTTGTAGTAGGGAATTTTGCAAAAATAATTAAAAAAATAAAAATCAATAGGTTTTACTGTAAAAAAAGTAACAACTTTTACAAGACATTAAAAGTACAAAAAGCCTCTAAAAAATTATACAAAATTTTAAAAACTTTTTCATTTAAAAAAGTTTGCAAAAATTCAAATTGTTGTTGTTGAAAATCATAAGAGACTGTGTGAGGATTTGATAAATCTTTAATGAAGTTATTGACAAGATAAGAAACCATGCAACTGCCCATATGGTAAGAAGTAGAGAATCGTGTATTGTGCTAGACGTGCAAGAGACTATAGAGCGTAGAAAAATCTTAGATTCAATTAAAAAAATATGCAAAAAAAAAGGAAAAAGAGAAATTCAAAAATTGAAAAAACCCAACAACAATCACGCTACCCGTAAAGACAAACAAAAACACACAAACAAAAAAAGAGTAAAAATACTACTGACACCAACAAGATGTTTTAGCTGTCTAAACACGGCCATAAAGCTCGGCATATGAAAGAGCAAAAAGAGATGAAAAAAGCAAATCTATAGATCTAAACCAATACGGTGGATGTAGGATTAGTCTTGGAACCTAATAAAGAAAACGTAAAACAATGGCTTTGTATAAATCAAACTTGATGAAATATCATTGTACTTTTGCTATTAGTCACCTAGCAAACTAATTAACAAATTTGAAACATAAAAGGTAGGTCATCGTTAAGTTGAAATTTTAATCATTTGGGATAAAAACAAACGGCATATTTTTTTGATTATTTTTATTTCAATAAAGAGAGTGTATATTCTAAAGTATAAAATATTATTTTACTTAGATGGCCACCGCGGCAGGCTCGACAGTAGTCCATTCTTGAAAACCAATTATCAAGTATTTTTGCCACTGATTCTAGCAGTATTTTGACGATAGCTTTAAGAATGTTCTGCTTCTTCAAGTGGTTGATTGTCTGTGGATTGTTAGCATACAACTTTTTTTTTTAATGAACCCCACAAAAAAAATTAGCAGTGTCAAGTCGCAGTTGCAAAGTGGCCAGGTCACATCGCGATTGTTGAATTTGGTTTGCAAAAGATTAATCGTGGCATGTGCAGTATGAGATGTCGCCTATCTTGTTGAAACCAGAGCTGCTGTAGATCAAGTTTCTTCAATTCGGATTACAAAAATCATGCCTCTGTAACATTCTCATCGTTTTTAAAAAAAACTGGCCCAATAACGCCGCAACTTCAAAATCCGGACCAAACGGTAACTCGCAGTGGATGCATTGGTTTTTCGACAATGGCATATGGATTTTGTGTTTCCAAAATACGTTAGTTTTGTTTGTTTACATATCATTCAAGATAGAAATGGGATTTGTCCAAAAAAATGATTTTTTGGTTAAAATTTAGCTCAACGTTCAGTTCGTATAAAGCCCACAGAGGAAATCAAAAACGGGCACCAAAGTTTGAAAAATTTACAACAGCTTAAATATATGTTTCATTCAACTAAAACTTATGATCCCCCAATCACAACCTAGTAAAACTAATCAAAAATCATTTCTGCCTCAAAATTAAAAATTATTTCAATTTAAATTTTTTTAAATTAAGATTATTTTTATCTTCAATATGAAATATACCTGTTTTATCTACATATGGAGTTAATTATTATACTGTTTATCTTGGAAAATTAATTTATTTAAATATTGATCAAGGTTGGTCGGAATATTTTGGAGGCCAAAATATCTATGGGCCATTTTAATTTCTTGAACTAGTTACACTTTGTAATCAAACATACCGAGGTCTTTGTAAAAAATCCACCTCAGAATAATTTGCCAAATATTGAGTTGTTGACTTCTGCACCAAGTTGATGTTCCTGGGTTCTCGCCTATACTTCAAGTCACAAATGCGGCAATGCAGAATATCTTGGATGAGTATGCTTGATGCGCGCATTGCTACCAGTATTTCAGTTTCACGCACTATTATCACAAATTTTCCTATTCCTTCGATCGATAGCGCTTTATTTCTTCCAAACAACGTACGCAATTTTTGCGTTGCAGACAAATGAAACCCATTTTCAAAATAAGTTTTCAGTATTTCAAATCGTTGCTCCAAACTAAAGCAATGCATCTTCTGTCTGCGGAAGTATTTAACCACAATTTTCTCATGTAATTGTGAGAGCGTCGGTAGAAACATGTGATTCAAAATTAAACCAAAAGATAACCCACTCTGTATATCTTTAAGCTAGAAGGTAACATAAAAAAACAAACAAAATGCAATAGAAAAAAATTTTGATGCAAAGATGCAAGACAATCAAAATAATAATGGATTTAGTATGTATTTAGTATGGATTTTTAAGTTATAAATAATGAAATAATACCGACATTCGTTAGAAAAGTATCAAAATTGTTTCTTGACTTAACAATATGTGGCAAGAAAATTCTATATGGAGTAAAAAAGATAAAAAAAAATCTTAGTTTTTATCAAAACATTTACTTCAAAATTACTGAAAATCAAAACCAGAGTAGAAAGAAAAAAAAATTACCAAAGACGAAATAACTAATTACAAAAAAGCACTGAAGGATAAGATGAAAAACATATCGGATATAGACTTAGGCAAATTCATGATAGATATGAACTAAGCTATAAGTAAATCATTTTATAAAAAAAACAAATGTAGTAATGAAATAAGAAATTCCATGAATACAAAAATTCATGTAAAGAATCGAAAAAAAAAACTAAAAAAATAGTGCTACTCTTAAAATAAACTTAACTTAAAAATATTGCTTTGGAACAAATATAAAATTCTAAATGCAAAAAAAAATATTCTAGAAACACCTATGTGAAGAAGTGGACAAGGATATTTAGAGGTTAAGTTATAATATTGTTACAAAAAAATTGAATCTATATCCAAATCCTTTTATAACTGACAAACAACAAAAGATTACATTATAAAAACATTAAAATTGAAGAGTTCGAACTGTAACACAATAGACTAAGTGGCACAAAGTAAACTACAACTTAAGAATTTGCCTGGACTAGACGAAATACCACCTGAACTAATAAATGAGATGCCAAAGATTTTCTGAAAATATTTAACTAAAAACTGAAGGAAGGCAGTTTTTCAAAAATATAGAAAAAAGTTAAAAGTCGTCTTTATCAAAAATCCAAGAAAAAAAGAAAGAAAGGTAAAACAGCTATACTTGATAAATAACTTTAGTAAGCTATACTAAGATATGATTAAACGGCAAAATAGAAAATAAGCTATCTATATAAAAAAGGGAGGGGAAAATAAAATATTTAATAACCCCATAAAAAAACATTGAGATTGAAGATGTCGAACCGTACACAATAGACAAACTAAAAGTGGAACAAAGTTAACTGTATCTTAAGAAGGCGCTTAGGACTAGACGACATACCATTTGAACTGATAAGTGAAGTAGCAAATGAGATGCCAAAAATTATTCTAAAACATTTAAACAAAAATTAAAAAAAGCAGTTTTCCAAAAATATTGAAAGAATCAAGACTTGTCCGCATCAAAAAGCTGAGGAAAGAAGGTTAAAACAGCTATGTTTGACCAATTTAAGCTGTACAAGGATATGCTAATAAAATTAAACAACAAAATAAAATGTAAACTATCTTAAGATCAGTATGGATACAGAAAAGGCAAATCTACGGTGGATGCAATAAAAAAAGTACTAGATATGGTCAATAAAGCAAAAAATTTTTTATGGTTACCATTTACTTAAGAAATGCTTTTAATGTGTGATGTAAAACATACAACAAGGAAGATAAACATGAGCTTAGATAAACATATGATAAAGTCGTGTGGTATACCACAAAGCTGATAGGGTGTAAATAGAGTGATACTGCATAGTTATTACTTCCTTATCAAAATAAAAAATCTTGTGTCAAAAGTTAGCAAAGCAATGGAATGCACGAAAATTAAAAATAAATGAAAAAAGGCTAAAAGAGATGATTCTGGAAATTGGTAAAGTGTAAATTAAATCTAAACACTTAATCAAATATCTAGGAGTATGATTTATCTAAAAATGAAAGAACACGTAAAGAGAACCACCAAGGTCAACTTCAAATAAAAGAAAGTTATTGGGTTCATTTGCATTTTTGTGAAAAATGGTTTTATCTCATTCAAACAAGGGTTGTTCTACATAGACGTGTACAATACCTTAAATATTTGAGTTTACTTTAATTATCATATTAGGATTCATAATAATTCAAAAAGATAGAACATGAAACTTTTTTATCTATACTTGAAATATGAAGTTTATATCGTCTCCTGTAAAATTTTTAAAAATGCACATACGAGGTTTTGCACTTTCACCAAGCTCTCAGATACGAGAGCTATATGCATCTGCTTATTATAATACAACAAAAAAAAACTCTTTTTCCTGCTTCTACTCTAAACTTATCTTTTTTAACTTCCTCTAGCACAATATATTTTGGGGTTTCTCTATTTAAACCTAGCACCCATCTCCAATATTTTACATGTAGGTATTGCTTCTATTTTTTTTTTGTTCCTTCCATCCTTATATTTCTGACTCATACAATATCATACTATTAATTAAACCATCAAACAAAAGTCCTTTTATTCTCATACATTCAAATTTTCTTTCTCATATTCCCCAAACTTGTTTACTATGTTTGCTTTTTGAGCCATTTCTTTAATGTGCTTGCTTTTAGTGTTATTCGTGCAAAAACATATTTCAAATATTTAAAAGATTTTACTTCCCCAATACCTTGCCCATTCCATTTCCAGTCCTCCACTTTTTTCTAAAGTTTTTCTAAACTTTTTTTTCTAAAATATTTTTCTAAACTTTTTATCATCTTTTTCATTTCCTACGCTTCTTTTGCTAGTATTATCATATGCTAGCGGCCACACTTTTTTTCTACTACTACCCCTCTTGCTGGAGCCAACCTCATTTTTTTTTCTTTATCTGCTATGTAGGTTGCAAACAAAATGAAACTCAATGAACAGCCCTGTCTTACTTCTTTTGTTGTCCAAAATCTTTCACTCATTTTTCTGTTAACCCAAGCAACAAGCAGGGTGTGCTTGCTGTCTCCTCATACACGTCTTCCATTCCAATCCAACAAACAGAAGCAAAAGAAAAAACAAAAAAGAGTCATAGTCCAATAGCTAGAAATGCAGAGATGACTAGAAATATTAAGGGTGCGCTAAAAAGTGTAGGCGTACTTGTTCTAAGAAAAGGCCAAAGCTAATCCCAAAAAAAATTGCAATAATTGCCAATTGGAATCTAAGAGCTTAGTGGGTAAAATACCCACAAACAAGCTTGTAAAACTTTTCCAAAACTACATACAAAAGTTTACCCTAGATTTAAAAACTCCCATATGCATGATTGCGGCTAAAATTGACGTTGAGATAGCATTAGGACCGTCCAAATAGTCGTTTTTAAAAACAACTTTTTAAACGCTCCAAACACATATAAACCTGCGTTTGGTTGTCATCTGCTCTTTTGGCATGAAAAAGTTTAGCGTTAATTGGTGTAGGTTCTATGTTTAGCATTTGTTGTAACCATTCCATTGTTGGGGTCGCCATCAAAGACTTTAAGTGACTCTAGTGTGGCTTGAACATAGTCAGGCTTATATTATTTTGCATTAAATTAATTTCTTAGTAACTTTTTAGACAAACTTTTGCCAAACTGTTTTGGGCAAGGGTTATAAACTGACTGACTAAATTTCCAAAATTGGATACTTATAACATTTTGTGATTAACTGTTCCACTTCCTTCCTCTATTGTGATTAACTAATCTGATTAGCTAATAGAAAATACTGAATATGGTATCAAGTTATTTGTTTTTAAACCTTACACTAAAGATTAACTTTACAAAGTTTATTATACTTTACAACATGATTCTTTCCGTACATTATATATTATATTTTTTATATTAAGTTTTATATTTGCCAAACAATTAAAGAATAGTTTGTTTTCCAAATAACTTTTAAACGTCTTTTATAGAATTTTTTTTTTTATTTACTTTAATCTTTTTATTATCTCTTCAAATTTAATTGTTTACCGCCGTGTATAAAAACTAAAATGCAAAAATACAAAACATACCCACTATACCTAAACTCAGATGGTAAGAAATTAATAAAGAATTTTAATGTGTGCGTGTGATTAGTTTGTAGATAGCTCGTTCAATCTCAGTTTTACAATCTAGTAACGATTGTTGACAAAAATCACTAAACTAAAAGAAAAGAAAAATACCACTAAATAATAGGATAGTATTGCCAGATTATGGGAAAAGTATCACTAAATTATAAGAAATATTAAAGAAGAGTTATAAATTATTGTTTTTTTGTTAATCTAAGACAAAGAAAGAAAATATAATAACGTCAATTATGTAATTATTTAAATGTAGCTAGTAAAGTAGCTTAACAATTTCAACCAAATTAGCAACAACAACTTGTTTAATTTTGCATATTATGATAAACTAGTTTATTTGCTAATTGGTACATTGCATAATTTACTTATATTTTCCGTAAAATCCATTTTTGTGCATGTATGAGCCCTGCTCCTACTGCGACCGCATCCTTAACATTGATTGCAGTATTTTTTTATCTCTTTATTCCCGTTCTATGATTAGTATAGCTGCTGTCACTCAATTTGTTCAATTTAACCGTTACATTTTTTTTAATTAAAAAAGTCAGTGTATGTAAACTCGGACTGTATCACATAACAACAGTAGGTAAACTTTTTTCAAATTAAAAACTAACAAGCAAAAGGGACAAAAATAAACGTAGTATATAAAATACGTTGCAAAAATTGTGATAAATGCTATATAGGATAAACTAAACAATAACTAAATAAACAAATTTATATCCACAAGCAAGATTGCAAACTCCAATACCGAGAGAAGGAAGTAAAAACTGCTCTTGCTTAACATTGCTTTAATGAAAATTATCAGTTCAATTTTGATGATGCTAGAACATTAAACACAGAAACGGGTTAGAAAAAAACGTTTAATAAGTGAAATTGTTCATATTGTCTATACATTTTAAATTTCCAGACATATTTTTTAATTAAGATTTTAGTTTTATTTAAAAGAAATTTATTACATTAGTTTTATATTTTAAATTTTAGCTTCAATCTTACAGAATATTGTTAGTTACATTTTTCAGTAAACCGGTACTAAAAATTCCAATCTCGCGCCGCGCCTTTATTATTCCTGCAGGAAGTCTATCACTTAAATTTTTGTGGCTAAAAAGCACTCACGTATACATTAACATGGAATTTATATGAAAGCAAGAATTTGCTAAAGATGTCTTCACTTTAATTTACTTTTTAAGGTTGTCACTCAATATCATATCATACTTACAATTTAATAAAGTTTTCATTTAGTAATTAAAATGTAATCCAAGTTAATTGTGATTTATGAAAGTCATAAACATTTTTATGCTTGTTGTGTTGGATAAATTCCTTGGCAGTAAACTTTAACAACGTTTAATTAAATCTTAGCGAGTCAATAATGTTTTGTAAAACTTTTCATTGTGTGTTATCATAAAAATTAATTTAATACAAAATAATATAAAATAAACCAATAGCTACGTTAATAAAATATATTAAATTTTGTTATTAGATTCTTACGTTTATATTAAGTGTGCCCGGCGCATCCACCTTTTTATACACAACTGGAAATTTAAATATCTCATCTGTTGACAGCATTTTATTAATGTTTGTACATTTGTCAGTTTTTAAAATTGTAATTGTAAATTCAATTGTATTTAGTGTTTTATTGTTAATAAAATTACGGCAAAGCAAGATTATTTAACCTGATGCAGCTGTAAATAAAACAATTAGTAATTTTGGCATTACAATATAAATTCTAAAAACTTAAAGTAAACTCTGTAATTTGAATAAATCTATATTAGTTATAAGTAAGCAATTTTAGTTTTACAGTTGATAGATTTACTTCACTGAATACGTCGATAGCAAGATAGACAATTTAGCTAACAAAAATATAATTTGAAGCATGTTTTGTTTTATCAAACTTTTTAGGTAATTGACTGTAAGTCAAAAAAAAATTGCCGCAAAACAACAATAGTAGATCTCGGACAGTTTGTATACAGAAAATTAAAGATGCTTTTTATAAGCTATAGATAATACGTGTGAGTGATAAGTAAATAAGATCTTTAAAAGCAAGTCATATGTTTCTTTTTTAAACCATTTATTTTATATTCTACTAAAGATTTATCTATTGTCAGAAACTCATCCAATTTTTTTGAAAATAATTATTTTTACAAACTGTCGTTGTTGGCTATTAAGAATTAGTTACGTTACGATTGTTGTTACAAAGCGATAAGTTGAATACAATATGATTGTTAAAGAACGACATCTCTGCTGACAGTTGTTACAAAACTATAACTATCTGTTTAAAAATTAACTTTATTTATTTATTTTTTGTTCTAGGTTTTGTTAATTTGTTTAACGCTTAATATATAAGTTATAAAAATCATATTGTAGAGTGTATTTATTTGATAGCAATTGTTATGAGTTATAAAATAGACCTCTAAGTCTCATTACGCCATTGTCAACAACAATAAAAAAAATATATATCATGTACAACTGTAAAACATACTAAAGCCTAAAAATAGAAATATGTTAAACTATTAAATTTAATCTCAAAAAAATAAAGAATATTTAATCAAAACTTACGCTAAAAGTAACAAGTAAATTTCAATGCCCCAGCGTTTAACATACAAACAAGATCTGAACATATAATGTCTCACCAAACTTATACTAACTATTACAACATAATTGGCTGATTAAAATTTAATTATAAACTTGACCAATAATCATTTTAATAATTAACAATTTTATTTCTAAGATGATCTAAAGTCAAAATTAGTTTTTTATCATTAAAAAATTTATCCATCAGCTATACATCAAAATTGTTAAACAACTAACTAATTAATTTTCCCTTATTTATTACCATTTATTCTATATTAATGATTAATTAGTTTTTATTTTGTTAAATACTATTAACAACTTTGTTTGATGCAAGCCCGACAGACACATTTAGTTGCTGCTTCCAACGATAGAAAATGGACCATCACAAGTGCCATAGAATGTTATTAACAACATTAAAATTATGCATGTTAAAGCTGTATCTCACTTTTTGCATATTGCAAGAAAAGATTTAAATAAACACTTTGAATCAGATCGATTGGTTGCAAAACCTCTGCTACATAACTACCAAGATACCCCACTGTATTTTTGTTTGATGAAGCTACGAGAAGCATTATTCATTTTAATTATACTGGCCCAAAAATGCTTAGATGTTAATAAAAATGTGTACGTTTGCATTGTAGATTACAAAAAAGCATTTGACAAAGTACGACACAACTTGCTCATAAAATCCCCGAGAAAAAAACAAATAAACAGTCAAGAAATCAAATTTATTAAAACCCTATACTATAAACATCAATCAATCTAGTATTAACTTGACTATACTTAACTAAAAGTTTTAACAAAAAAATAAAGATAAAAAAAGAAAAAAGTTTTTTTTACACTTACACACATTTGTAAAAATATATAGAAGCAGACACATACACAAATTGATGCAAACATAATCATCTTAATTCAGTAATAATCTTTATTTTAAGCAAGATTATTACTACAATAACCGTTAAATTGATGCAATCATAATAATCTTTGGTCCAGTAATAATCTTCATTTTAATCAAGATTATTACTGCAATAATCCTCAAAATGTTGCAAACATAATCATTTTTAGTTTAGTAGTAATCTTCACTTTAATCAAAATTATTACTACAATAATTTTCAAATTGATGCAAACATAATCATCTGTAGTGCAGTAATAACCTTCATTTTAATAAAGATTATTACTGCAATAACCCTCAAATTTATGCAAACATAATCATCTTTGGTCCAGTATAATCTTCATTTTAATGAAGATTATTATTGTAATAATTTTCAAATTGATGCAAACATAATCTTTAGTCCGATAATAATCTTTATTTTAAGCAAAATTATTACTGCAATAATCCTCAAATTGATGCAAACATAATCATCTTTAGTTCAATAATAATCTTCATTTTAATCAAGATTAGTACTGTAATAATCCTCAAAATGTTGCAAACATAATCATTTTTAGTTCAGTAATATTTTCATTTTAATCAAGATGTAATAATCTTCAAATTAATGCAAACATAATCATCTTTAGTTTAGTAATAATCTTCTAGTTACTCAAGATTATTACTGCAATAATCTTCAAATTGATGCAAACATAATCATATTTAGTCCAATAATAATCTTTATTTTAAGCAAAATTATTACTGTAATAATCCTCAAAATGTTGCAAACAATCATCTTCAATTCAGTAATAATCTTCTAGTTAATCAAGATTATTACTGCAATAATCCTCAAATTGATGCAAACATAATCATATTTAGTCCAATAATAATCTTCATTTTAAGCAACGTTATTACTGCAATAATCCTTAAATTAATTGTAATTATTGTATCTGGACTGTCAATAATTGTATCTGGACATGTCTAAAAAGAGTCACTCAACATAAAAAAACACAGATATTCACTATAAAGTAAACAGGAGGAAAACCCTATCAAAAATACGACACGTTCGCATCGAAAGCCGCCACAAAACTTAAAGTTTAGAACAAATCCTTTAAGAACCGCGCGCCATCGAACTAAAAACTTTACCTCGGGTCTATATTCGCAAAGGTAAAATAGATACGGCCGTTCTAAAGATTCGCGTAAAAATCCAACCAGAATTCCTCTTACAATTCATAAAAATCGACGAATGGCCGCACAAAAGCGCAAATAACCAAAGAAGTCGATGTCCGATCAAAACAAAACTTAGGTTTCTCAAAGAAAATTAAGCGACGGATCCGAGTCCGGCCTCAAAACGGCCTTAAAACGTTTGCCGTCCCTTCATACGTAATAATAAAAATGACTTAAAAATCGACCAACTTTGAAAAATCGTAAAAAGGGTTGTGAGCAGGATTTAAAAGAATTGCTTTTATAATCCGCGCTTCTTTCAAACAAAACCAAGCCCGACTTTCTGCGTCAATCACCGAGATTCTATTTTTTTGCGCGTCCTAACTTTTAACGTATTTTTTACCTTCGCGCCGCCACACTTGAACGCAAAAATACGGAGAACGAAAAGACCGATGGCAACAAAATTCGGGTTCCCAAAGGAAATCGGTGCGGCGGATCCGAATACAAAGTCCAAACAGCCCTAAAACATTACCACTCTGCACCGTAAAATGGCTCAGGAGCAAAAATTAAAAAAATTTATAATACAATCTACGCTCAGTTTCTTCTTCTTTCAAATTTATCTAAGTGCAACCTTTTACGTGCAACCACTGGACACTTCTATTCTTTTGCGCAACCCCACTTTTTGTCAAAAAACGCGTTTTTTTCAACCATCGACGCCCCGCAACAACTTAACGCGCAATCCAAAAACGGTAGAAGGGATAATTAAAAGATTGAAGACGGATCTCGCGGTTTGTTGCAATCCCCAAGAGACCAGCAAGCTCTCAAAGTGGGCGTTTAAAGACCTCCATTGAATGGCGGCGGGTGGAAAACAAAGATCAAACTCAAAAATCGCTTTAGCCTACTGCAATTTTGGATTTTCTCTTTCAAAAACTATTTAAGTATTTTTGCGTTGGACCGTCGCTAGTTGTCAATTTTCACCTCGGCAAAAATTCGATTTTTGACTTTGACGCCGCCCCCCGATTGAGACAAAATATAAATTGGCAAACGGGGCTCTTGGAGAGAAACGTTTTGATGTATGCGCTACTCCTGTGCAGTCAAAAACGGCAAAGTAACTGCCGTTTTTCCGTTTTTTTTTTTTTTCAAAAAATTGCCGCGCCGCTCCCGAAAGAGTATGAAAGTCGGGCGGCACATTAAAAAAAGCGCAAAAAGACGGCGGTTCCAAAAATCCATACGCTTGTTTTCCATCGCCGACGACAAAAAGTTATGGCTCTCCATACGCGAAACCCCCGTTTCCTGATGACGGCGCTCTCTTGAATTTGAAACAAGAGTTTTATATTTTTATCCCAGAAAGGAACGGCCGCAAGAAAGCCGACGCCAAAAACCGCCTATCGATCCGACTTACCGTTTGCTCCCGGCAAATTTCCGAGCACTCGGGGGTGGGGGGGCATCGGCCGAAAAAAACATTACAAAAACGCTCCAATACCCGGCGGATCTAAATCTAAGGTCGGATTTCCGCAAAAATAAAAGAGGCTGCGGCGGCGGCCAACCGCGTGTCGCCTTGAAACCGGAAAAAATAAGACGCTGTTCCGAGAGCAAAAGCGGTGTCGGGATTTGGAGCCCAGATTTGGATTCCGCCGTTTTTTTTTTCAGTGCAAAATTCTGATGGTCGCGTCAGGATCGGACGGCAGGCGCCGGAGATGCAGACCAACGAAGGGACGGCTGAAAAGATCCAGAATGTCTCGATCGGAAACGGTGCGTTGAAGAGAAAATCGACTTCATCAAAAATTGACCTAAAAAAGGGGCTAAAGGAGATTCCGGCGAACGCAAAAACCGTTTTTTGCACATTGCCAAAAAACCAAAAAAGCTTCCGGGTTCCGGTTTTTGCCGTTATTTTTTTTTTTTTGTACAATTTTCGTCGGTGAAACCACCTCTTCGGCCGCGGCACCTCTCGTCTGATCAAAACAATCTAGTTACTAATTCAGAAAAAGCAAATACTTTTGCAAATCAGTTTGCCTATTATTATAAATCCTCCCATTGCTGTACCTACAATGCAGGCTAGTAGAAAAATAATGGATCCAAATCATTTAGGAAACGGGTTAACAAAAAATATCTTTTTAAATTAAATACCAGAAAAACATCCGGTATAAATGAAATTCTAGCTATCATTTTTAAAACATTTGCAAATAAATTAACTCTTATTTTGACCAAAAAAATATTTGCCTTATCATACAAAAATAAAACATTCCCAAAATGTTGAAAAATTTCAAAAGTTCAACCTATTCCTATAAAGGAAGACAAGTCTAATTTTTCAAATTAAAGACCAAATGCACTATTGTTCAAATTGTTAAAAAAAATTGAAAAATATATTAATTTTCACATTTTCAAGTTCTTAAACCAAAATAACTTTATCTCTTCGATCAAAACGTTCGACAACAGATCTTTTTCTCTTTAACAAAATTACGTTAAATTATATTATGTTTTGTATAATAGAAGGTTCCAAAGCTTAATATATGTTAAAGCACGCAAAGATCTTAGTCTCTATAGCAATAGCCAAAATACCACATGTGATTCTAAAGCTTTCTTAATCAAAATTCTGGAAAAAAACCTCTAACTCTAAGATTGGTGCACATCTTAAGACAGACCTAACAAAACTTATTTTGGCAAATATGCCAAACAATCCGGGTAAACATTTCAGTAACTGCAACAACAAATTCAATTTGGCATCAAAAGTAGTAGCTTAGCTAACTGCAAGCAAGGATTTGAAATGCTGTAGAGCGTCTTCCGACGTTTGTTTCAAAATCTGAATAAAAAAATTAAATGTAAAACGTTATACTATTTTTTTAACCGTTTTTGTCGACACTAATAACAACAAAACTAAAAAAAAACTGGTTAAAAAACGAGTATATTAAGCTTTCCGGCAAAATTAAAAATTTGATTTGTTGAGACAGAGACTTTTCAATCTTTCATGTCAATTAGTTTTAAGATTTAGTTGGTATATTTATTTTATAGTTTTGGCATTTTTATCTTGTCAACGTCTAAACACCTTTCACAACTTGTATTTGAATTATTACATGTTAATTTATCTATTAACATAGCTGTTATTTATATCTTCATTTATTTTATTTAGTTAATAATTGTTAAATAATATTGAAACATTAGTACAAAACTGTAACAATTGCAAACGTTAATGTATTGTGCTTTACTACAAGAAAATTTACCATAAAGCTGGTCTTTCACTTATTTTTTTTAATAATACAGTTACAAAAATTTGGCAGTTGTTTAAATGACGTAAGGTAGTAAATAGATTTTTTAAAATTAGTTCTATTATTAGATCTAAATGTTTGTCGGCACTACGTCTTTGTGTTGATAGCTATGCGGAAGTTGTAGTTGTGTCCGGTTTAATATCGAATCCGATTTGACTGGTTGCCAAGGTAGCATTCCTGTCTAGTACCCTCGCCTAAATCAGTATAGATACGCTACAAAGGAATTAGTTTTCATTTCTAGCCCGGCAATATATATATATATATATACATAGTACGGTATAACATACATATAATATTTTAAAAATTTAAAAGAAAATTAATTTAATTAATATAAAAATCATTTCATCGGCATTGTAAAAATGTTCTGTTATGTTTCAATATTATAAAACAAAAAATAATTATGCTGTAGTAATATATTTTTATGTATTAAAATAATCGTAATATAAGTTGCGTCTAGAAAGTTAGCTAAAGTAATGATCGTTACGGCATAATAAATTGATATTAAAAAAAAGTGGTTTGCATAATACTTACATTTGCTCAATTTATATGAAAAATTCAAGCACAAATCTAAAAAATAGTAAAACAGGGTTTAAAAGAAAGAATTTTAAGAGACTATTTGCAATTTACAATGACACAACAAAAACTTCAATAGTAAATTGGACGCACTGAATTGGTTTCAAAAGAGACTATTCAATCGGTTGAAACTATAAGCATTCATTTTTTATTATATATTATAATTATGACGTCATCAATCCAGTTTTTATACAGTTGAAATACTTTTGTGTATGTAATGTAATGTAAAATTTACAGCTTAACAAAAATTCAATCGTGCACAATTCGTTTTTTTTATACATACATAATAAATTTAACAAAATAAAAAACAAAAAGTAAGAATATCTTGTCAAAAAACTTTATTTATAAGAAATCAAATATAAAAGGGTCAAGAAAAATTTATTTTATATTGATTGATGCTCATCACAGTTTATTGTATAGAAGCAAACTTGACCTTTTTATGATGGAGCATTTTTCGATAACATCATTTCAACTGTATTGCAAACTCGTGTACTTCAATGAAAATTTCCTCTATAACCAAATAGATTCCCCATGGACAGAATTAGAGTGGTTCGCTTGTATAAATGTGTGAATATTACCGAAAAGTTAATGATGAAAGTCCTATATATACAGTTTTAATTTTGTTATGTAACGGATTAATTATGTGGGTTTTTATTCAATGTATATATATTAATTATTTGTATATTTCTAATAAAAATAGTTTATCAAACACATTAATTTAATTTCAGATTGACATATTGCATTATAAACTTTTAAGCGTATGAAATTATAATTAATAAAATAAAAATTTAGTTTATAATTATTATTTTGAAATGTTATATGTACATCGGATTAAATAAAGTTTAATAGAAGTTTTACATAAGCATTTCCAAAAAATAAACTGCGTTAGTTAATAAAAGGGTAGATTTGATTAATGACTTGGTTTGTTTTTTGTAAAGTACGGGTAAAATGTCACGTCAGTCAAGAGTCTTCCTAAACTTTTATATACTAGACCTTTTGACGAATAGCAGTGGTTTTGTGAATGAAAACATTTTAATGTTTAATAATTTGCGTGTACAACTTATCTATTTATAACGTCCAGCATTTAACAAATCAGTGGTCAACCCTTTTCTACTTCTAAGAACTAAAAATAGTTTATGTAACATCAACAATAAAGAATAAATTACTAATCAGAAAGAGTTAAATACCTCTACTTAATACACGATATATTAAAGTTCTGATTCATAACCATATATCACCAACATAGTACTTTTAATTTATGATCATTGGTCACGATCGTTCGTAAAATTAATTTTTTTTTATAATTAATAAATTAATAAATAAGTTACAAGAAAATAATATTTTTATAAAAGTTAGTAATATTACTCATTTTATAATAAATAATGAAATTAGAAATAAAGTCAATACACCAAAAAGAATGATTTCAAATCTTCTTTCATTGTGAACATGCAACATAGTGTGCTTAAAATCACACAGTGGACAAATTTATGAGACAGCTACGGAAGACGAAAATATAGGAATCGTGACTGTAATGCTATTGCTGGTCTCGAATGTAAAAGAGAATCTTTAAAAGCCCGGAAAAAAAATATTAGGTCTGCGTGAATAGACGTTTTGATATAAGTGGAAAATTATTATATACAATGGCTTTTCACGTGCGTGTGGGGATATTAACTGTAATATATAACGTAATATATAATAAAACAACTTATCTATAGAATTCATATTTGATAAAAATCTTCTAAAAGACATTAAATTACTGTCTATTATTTGCGTAGACGCTTGCAATGCTGACGTTTGATAAATATATAAATTGAAGAATTATATGAATTATTATAAAAAAAATAATTGTTTTGTAAATATTTGTTTCATTGTAGATGTGAAATAGATTGTGTGGGTGTTATAATGTATTTGTTTATACCTACAAGTGCACACAAAGTGACGTTAATAGTTAATTAAGATTGACTTGAATAATGCTCTACGTATATTTTCAAACTAATCAACTGTTAGTTAGCACAAAATAATTAATTGTATAATTTTGGAGTTTAAAAACTTTTTGATTCTTATATGTTAAACAATTCACATGTCAACTTTCTAAACTAGTTGACAGTTGTTTCATCATATTGATAGTTCATTTAACATACGCACATATAGCAAATCTGCAAAATAGTCGATAGTTGATGATTTGTCAAAAAAATTATAACAAATTTGTTGTTTTCTCAAATTGTCAGTTTAAATGATGATTTGACAGGTTTGTCAAGATTAATTAGAGTTAGCAGTTCAGAAACAATTGTTTTATTAAATTGACATTTGACAGGTTTTTAAAACAGTTGACTTGGCAGTCATTTTCATATAACTGAAATAGTTTTTTTTTTCAATTACAAGAACCAATATTTTAGAACTACAGGTGATCTGTGATTACAGCTACAAACGCAAATATATACTGGATGCGCTATAGATACGGACGAGGTCATAAGTCAGATTTGTAAAATAGTTAACAAGTATTTTGTCAAGTTGACAGTTTTCAAATTATACAACAAATTTATCAATATATAAGTTTACAGATCCTACGTCAAACTGATATGACAGATTCTAAATTGACAGTTGCTTTATATAATTGACAGTTTATATGACAAACAGAAAATATTGAAATGCAGTAATCTGGCTATAGAAGAATATTAAAAACTTACATGTACATTTAAACTCTCAGAAAATGCCCTAAAGCAAATGGACCATAAAGAAAATGAACCCAAAAACATGCACAAAATCATGTTTGATCAGTAAATAAAATATTATTAGGTTTTTCTTACAAACACAAAGTGTTATAAAATTGATAGTAAAATGTACACATTGGTCTTTATAAAATTAAATTAATTAAAACTAATTTTTTTTTAATTATGTACATACAACTGTCTCTTGATTTTAATTCCGAAAGTACTAAAAATATACCTAGTATTTTTTTTAAATTTTTTTGGAAAGTACTAAAAAAATACTTTTTTTGATTTTGAATTTCAAAAAAAATAACTCATATAAATAGATGTAAAAAAAGCGTTCTTTTTAAGGCGGCAAACTTTAAATTGGCAACAATCTTATCTGTGACAGTTGATTTGACAGTTCTCGGTTTAGTTTAGTTTGACAATTTAATATGAATAAACTCACGCGGGAACAACGTTTGCAAATTGTTCAAAATTATTTTGAAAAACCTGGTTCAATTCGAGAAACTCATCAGGCATTACGTGCATTGTATATATATATATATATATATTTATTTACACAATTATAAAAAAATAGTTACATTGTAAATCTGTAAACTGTATCACAAATGCTGGCTGCCATTTTAGCGCACGCGCAATCACCACCTCGTCAAATAATATCATTTTCGTCCAGCATAATTCAATATTTTAATTTATATTTATATTAATAATATAAATTATAATTTGATTTTTAATTACGTGCATTGTATGGTGCTCATAATCGTCTATCAAGCGATTAACTTGAGAAACTGTGCATCGTTTTTGCAATACGTTTAATCTAAACGATAATAAGCATCCAGTACAACGTCAAAGAGTGCGCACACAAGAAGCAGTTTATAGTGTGCCGCATAGTGTTAATGATGATCCAAATGTGTCATTTTGTCATTCTGCTCAACAATTAAAGTTGTGTCCATCTATTTTATAAAAAAAATTGCAAAAAGATCTTGGTTTACGAGCTTACAAGATTCAACTTGTACAGAAAGCCACACAATCATCGTTCGCGCCGTACAAATGTACGTCGGTAATTGGGCCGAGAAAAACATTGCTATTAATCCACAATTTCATTTGAAAATTTTGTTCAGTGATGAAGCACACTTTTGGTTAAATGTCTATGTCAACAAACAAAATTGGCGCATTTAGAACAATAATTATCCACAAGCCATTGTGGAAACACTATTACATCAAGAAAAAATATCGTTTGGTGCACTTTATAAGCCGGTAAAATCATTAGTCCATATGTCTTCAAAAATGGTGATGGTTGGAGTGTTACAGTCAAGGTTAAGCGGTACAAAAACATAATTGCCAATTTTTGTGTGCCTCAATTGAACAGAATTAATGTTGCAGACATGTGGTTTCAGCAGGATGGCGCCACATGCCACACAGCGCGCGATACAATTAATTTACTAAAAGAAACAATTCACAAACAATTAATTTCACAAAATAAACTTGTTAACTGGCCATCTCGTTTGTGCGATTTTACGCTATTAGTTTATTTTCTCTAGGAATATGTAAAGTTCCATGTCTACACCGATAAACCAGAATCAATTGAGCACTTAAAAGCCAACATTCGACACATTATTGCCAAAATACAAACTGAATTACTGCAAACAGTGTGTGAAAATTGGACCAAATTACGCCATGTACGCACCAGCCACGGCAGTACATACTCAAAATCATATTCAAACATTAATGCTATAAAATTATCTGTCAAATAAAGCCAATTTCATGGATATTAAAATCATTTTTCTGTGTATTATTTCAATTTAAAGTTCTCCAACTCTAAAAAAACAACTACATGTAGTCACCAATCCTATTAAATTTTTTTGCTAAAACAAAAGTCCAAGCAATCCACCAACCCCACTAAATACTCGGAAATTCAAAATTAACGTGTTTTTTTTGGCAATCAAAAGAATGGTCTATTTTTTTAGTCATAATTGAATTTTTTTTAATAAAAAAACTTGAGTATGCATGATCCGATGTATGGATACTGCGGAAGCAAAAGAAGTGTGTAAAAATACTAACAAACTCTAAGTTTTAAGGTTTTATATTAAAAAAAAAACTATTTTTAATCACTGACCCCAAAACATGTTTTCAACAAATTTTTCTTCAAAGGTTATAAGAATTATTTATACTTACAACGTAAATTTAAAAAATTATTTGTTTATTATTTCTTTACGTAAAATGGTCTTCATAGTTTAATTTTGTGCGTTTTTATTGACTTTAATACCTACGCTTCAGTAGTTACGTCCATTTCATCAATTTTCACAAATAAAGTGTTGTCAAACAAAAGTAGCTCAATTTGCTTGGCGTTATTTCTGAAAATTTAAGCAATGAGTGTAAAACAAATATTAGTTTTCCATAACAAACTCAAAAACGTTGTTGATCCTGCGCAAGATTATTTAGGTTTACTGGTAATGCGGTGTTTAGTGAAAAACTTCGTATCTACTGACATTATTTTCTACTAACTTTTTGCTCAATTGATATTCTAAAAAAACCACTTAAGACGACTTTAAAAAATATAGTTCACAATTTTGTATTTTTTTGCATCAACTGTTGAAAGGAACAAAACTTCATAAAAAGTCAAAGTAATCATTTGTTTTTTTTTAGAACGAACTAACAAACGGTTTAAAAGTATAAAATTCTATTTATAAAATGTTAAAATTAATTTAAAACATCAAAATACATATTGTCGGAAAGCACCAAAGGCCATAAATTGTTAAAAAATGTAAACATTTTCATAAGATCTCAAGAATCCACCATAAAATATCAAAATATGGTTTGAAATAGCCAAATGACCTAAACTATTCAAGTGCAAAATTCTATACATAAAATATCAAAAATATCAAAATTTGGCCTCAAAACATGAAAACATTAAACTATTGAAAATGTAAAAATGTTCATAAAATTTTAAAGATACCACAATTCGGTTATGAAATATCAAAATATTGTTAGAAATAGTAAAATTTACTTGTTAATAAGTGCAAATTCTATTCCTAAAATGTCAAAAATAACAAAATTTGGTTCTAATTTTTTTAAATATTGTCAGAAAGCACCAAAGTGCGGTCATAAACTATTAAAAAATGTAAAAATGTTTATATAGTTTCAACAACTCCAAAATCTGGCTACAAATTATGAAAATATTGTTAAAAATAGCAAAATTCGGCCATAAATTGTTAAAAAGTACAAAATTCTATTTATAAAATGTCAAAAACAACAAAGTTTAGTCTTAAAATAACAAAATATTGTCAGAAAACACCAAAATTTGACCATAGAGTATTGAAAAACGTAAAAATCTCAAAAATAGCCAGACTAAAAAATATCAAAATATTGTTAGAAATAGCAATATCCAACCAAAAACGGTTTTAAAGTGCAAAAAATTTATTTATAAAATGTCAAAAACAGCTAAATCCGACCTTGAAATATCAACGTATTGTTAGAAAACCGACTAAAAACAATTTAAACGTGCAAAATTTGATTCATAAAATGTTAAAAACAATAAATTTCAGTGTTAAAAATCCACAAAATCCGGCTATAAATTGTTAAAAACTGTAAATTCATAAAACGTCAAAAATAGCTTTAAACATATTATTAGAAAGTAGCAAACTGGCTATAAACTGTTGAAAAATGCAAATTCATACGGTGTCAAAAATAGCAATATCCGAAAACTGTCACAATAAAACAAAATTGAAACTGTTAAACAGTTCCAATTTTGTTTGCAAAAAATGAATACATTTTTGCAAACAAAATTGAAAAGTTAAAAATGACAAATTCCGGCGCAAAATTCAAAAATTCAAAAATATATATGGGTAATGGTACTTTTTTTCAATTTTCAAAAACTTGTTTTCTCAGAATTTTAGTACATAAAAGTATGAACCAAAATAAGAAGATTCTCAAAATTTAGCCCCTAGACCTTTTTTGCCTTTTTTAATTATAAAAAGGCTATTTTTTAATTTCCGTTTTTACAGCCCTGAAAATAGGTACCAATACGTACCCGGCGGCAAATGATTTGTTATTTTATGTACTTTGATCCAAAATTATTGAGAATCTTGTAGATACATTACATTGTGAACACATTTTATAAAATTTGACCAGACTTCAAAGTAGTGCCACATTGCGAAATCACAATATAATTAGATTTACGTGGACTCAAAATGTTCTTTATTTAATACCCTTTCTGAATGTTTAATTTTTTATAATCACTTAAGTACTTTTGGAGATATAGTGTTTCAAAGTTGGCCATTTTTTACAAAAAACTCAAAAACTGACATTTTCAAACAGGCGTAAAATTTTTCTATTAAAATGAAATTACTTAAAATTCTGGAAAAATATTCTTCAAACATGTATAAATAAACTCTAAATGTTTGGATATGAAACTCAGAGTTTGAAGTAGCTAATCTGAGGTCTAAAAATTTTAAAAAATTGTTCCTGCATCACATTGTATTTTGAGGTTTTGATCAAGAAGTATGCATTTTTTTCTAAACCTATATGATAACAAAGTTGCATGACGGAAAATTTCCTGTTGATATAAACTGTTGTGTTTTTTTTTTCAAATTCTGCGTAGTTTTATCGCTAGAAGGCATATAGAGAAAAAACTACGAATTTGACTAAAAGATAACGACAATCTATATTCATAATTAAATTATTCAATAATTCAAACAAGAAAACTGGTATTAAACAATGATGCTTCCTAGTTCCGATAATAGTCTCAGCATGGTCAAATCTGCATTTTAACTTCCGTGCATGTTTTTGTATGTCTGAATCAGATACCCACAAGCATTTGAAGAGAACGATAACATTAGAACTTTTATTACTTTACAGTGAATGTACTATAGAAATTGATATAACTGAAAAGCATGTAAAAGGATGTGAACATAAACAAACAAATAGAAATACGAATCATAATTATTTAGGAAAATTTATCTATCCATACAACTCTCAGGAAATGCTGCAAACAAGAATGTTATCACAAATAAAAAGTAATGCTTCTTCAAAAGTATACACAGATGATGCAGAAAACTTATATAATACATCTTCTAAAGAATCTACTAACAGCAATTTTGAAGAAGATTGCCAAAAGATATTAGAAGATATATCTAATGTTAATACAAACATGTCAAATTATGTTGAATTTCAAACGCCATTCTTTCAAATGCTAGACGAGTATTCAGTAAGGTCAATTGATAATGAAATTACTAACTTTGCTAATAAATTTACTCAATCTGAAAAGGATTTATATAATTTGGATTTTATAGGCACGACTAAGTTGATCAGTTAATTTTATTTTTGCTATATTTTATATAGATGTAAATAATCTACTATTAATACTTTCAACAGCATCTCAACAGAGATAGTGATTTGCTTCTCTAGAAGAGATCTTAAACAACGGCGCATGACAGTTCGTTTGATTGCACCTCTAAGCTCATCACATTCTGTCATCTGTCATCTGTCATCTGTCATCTGTCATCTGTCATCTGTCATCTGTCATCTGTCATCTGTCATCTGTCATCTGTCATCTGTCATCTGTCATCTGTCATCTGTCATCTGTCATCTGTCATCTGTCATCTGTCATCTGTCATCTGTCATCTGTCATCTGTCATCTGTCATCTGTCATCTGTCATCTGTCATCTGTCATCTGTCATCTGTCATCTGTCATCTGTCATCTGTCATCTGTCATCTGTCATCTGTCATCTGTCATCTGTCATCTGTCATCTGTCATCTGTCATCTGTCATCTGTCATCTGTCATCTGTCATCTGTCATCTGTCATCTGTCATCTGTCATCTGTCATCTGTCATCTGTCATCTGTCATCTGTCATCTGTCATCTGTCATCTGTCATCTGTCATCTGTCATCTGTCATCTGTCATCTGTCATCTGTCATCTGTCATCTGTCATCTGTCATCTGTCATCTGTCATCTGTCATCTGTCATCTGTCATCTGTCATCTGTCATCTGTCATCTGTCATCTGTCATCTGTCATCTGTCATCTGTCATCTGTCATCTGTCATCTGTCATCTGTCATCTGTCATCTGTCATCTGTCATCTGTCATCTGTCATCTGTCATCTGTCATCTGTCATCTGTCATCTGTCATCTGTCATCTGTCATCTGTCATCTGTCATCTGTCATCTGTCATCTGTCATCTGTCATCTGTCATCTGTCATCTGTCATCTGTCATCTGTCATCTGTCATCTGTCATCTGTCATCTGTCATCTGTCATCTGTCATCTGTCATCTGTCATCTGTCATCTGTCATCTGTCATCTGTCATCTGTCATCTGTCATCTGTCATCTGTCATCTGTCATCTGTCATCTGTCATCTGTCATCTGTCATCTGTCATCTGTCATCTGTCATCTGTCATCTGTCATCTGTCATCTGTCATCTGTCATCTGTCATCTGTCATCTGTCATCTGTCATCTGTCATCTGTCATCTGTCATCTGTCATCTGTCATCTGTCATCTGTCATCTGTCATCTGTCATCTGTCATCTGTCATCTGTCATCTGTCATCTGTCATCTGTCATCTGTCATCTGTCATCTGTCATCTGTCATCTGTCATCTGTCATCTGTCATCTGTCATCTGTCATCTGTCATCTGTCATCTGTCATCTGTCATCTGTCATCTGTCATCTGTCATCTGTCATCTGTCATCTGCCATCTGCCATCTGCCATCTGTCATCTGTCATCTGTCATCTGTCATCTGTCATCTGTCATCTGTCATCTGTCATCTGTCATCTGTCATCTGTCATCTGTCATCTGTCATCTGTCATCTGTCATCTGTCATCTGTCATCTGTCATCTGTCATCTGTCATCTGTCATCTGTCATCTGTCATCTGTCATCTGTCATCTGTCATCTGTCATCTGTCATCTGTCATCTGTCATCTGTCATCTGTCATCTGTCATCTGTCATCTGTCATCTGTCATCTGTCATCTGTCATCTGTCATCTGTCATCTGTCATCTGTCATCTGTCATCTGTCATCTGTCATCTGTCATCTGTCATCTGTCATCTGTCATCTGTCATCTGTCATCTGTCATCTGTCATCTGTCATCTGTCATCTGTCATCTGTCATCTGTCATCTGTCATCTGTCATCTGTCATCTGTCATCTGTCATCTGTCATCTGTCATCTGTCATCTGTCATCTGTCATCTGTCATCTGTCATCTGTCATCTGTCATCTGTCATCTGTCATCTGTCATCTGTCATCTGTCATCTGTCATCTGTCATCTGTCATCTGTCATCTGTCATCTGTCATCTGTCATCTGTCATCTGTCATCTGTCATCTGTCATCTGTCATCTGTCATCTGTCATCTGTCATCTGTCATCTGTCATCTGTCATCTGTCATCTGTCATCTGTCATCTGTCATCTGTCATCTGTCATCTGTCATCTGTCATCTGTCATCTGTCATCTGTCATCTGTCATCTGTCATCTGTCATCTGTCATCTGTCATCTGTCATCTGTCATCTGTCATCTGTCATCTGTCATCTGTCATCTGTCATCTGTCATCTGTCATCTGTCATCTGTCATCTGTCATCTGTCATCTGTCATCTGTCATCTGTCATCTGTCATCTGTCATCTGTCATCTGTCATCTGTCATCTGTCATCTGTCATCTGTCATCTGTCATCTGTCATCTGTCATCTGTCATCTGTCATCTGTCATCTGTCATCTGTCATCTGTCATCTGTCATCTGTCATCTGTCATCTGCCATCTGTCATCTGTCATCTGTCATCTGTCATCTGTCATCTGTCATCTGTCATCTGTCATCTGTCATCTGTCATCTGTCATCTGTCATCTGTCATCTGTCATCTGTCATCTGTCATCTGTCATCTGTCATCTGTCATCTGTCATCTGTCATCTGTCATCTGTCATCTGTCATCTGTCATCTGTCATCTGTCATCTGTCATCTGTCATCTGTCATCTGTCATCTGTCATCTGTCATCTGTCATCTGTCATCTGTCATCTGTCATCTGTCATCTGTCATCTGTCATCTGTCATCTGTCATCTGTCATCTGTCATCTGTCATCTGTCATCTGTCATCTGTCATCTGTCATCTGTCATCTGTCATCTGTCATCTGTCATCTGTCATCTGTCATCTGTCATCTGTCATCTGTCATCTGTCATCTGTCATCTGTCATCTGTCATCTGTCATCTGTCATCTGTCATCTGTCATCTGTCATCTGTCATCTGTCATCTGTCATCTGTCATCTGTCATCTGTCATCTGTCATCTGTCATCTGTCATCTGTCATCTGTCATCTGTCATCTGTCATCTGTCATCTGTCATCTGTCATCTGTCATCTGTCATCTGTCATCTGTCATCTGTCATCTGTCATCTGTCATCTGTCATCTGTCATCTGTCATCT
The DNA here is from genome assembly GCA_963932245.1 of Tachinus rufipes. Lineage (NCBI taxonomy): Eukaryota > Metazoa > Arthropoda > Insecta > Coleoptera > Staphylinidae > Tachinus > Tachinus rufipes. The sequence continues at coordinate 27,165,406 of OZ010742.1, read as the reverse complement.
GTCATCTGTCATCTGTCATCTGTCATCTGTCATCTGTCATCTGTCATCTGTCATCTGTCATCTGTCATCTGTCATCTGTCATCTGTCATCTGTCATCTGTCATCTGTCATCTGTCATCTGTCATCTGTCATCTGTCATCTGTCATCTGTCATCTGTCATCTGTCATCTGTCATCTGTCATCTGTCATCTGTCATCTGTCATCTGTCATCTGTCATCTGTCATCTGTCATCTGTCATCTGTCATCTGTCATCTGTCATCTGTCATCTGTCATCTGTCATCTGTCATCTGTCATCTGTCATCTGTCATCTGTCATCTGTCATCTGTCATCTGTCATCTGTCATCTGTCATCTGTCATCTGTCATCTGTCATCTGTCATCTGTCATCTGTCATCTGTCATCTGTCATCTGTCATCTGTCATCTGTCATCTGTCATCTGTCATCTGTCATCTGTCATCTGTCATCTGTCATCTGTCATCTGTCATCTGTCATCTGTCATCTGTCATCTGTCATCTGTCATCTGTCATCTGTCATCTGTCATCTGTCATCTGTCATCTGTCATCTGTCATCTGTCATCTGTCATCTGTCATCTGTCATCTGTCATCTGTCATCTGTCATCTGTCATCTGTCATCTGTCATCTGTCATCTGTCATCTGTCATCTGTCATCTGTCATCTGTCATCTGTCATCTGTCATCTGTCATCTGTCATCTGTCATCTGTCATCTGTCATCTGTCATCTGTCATCTGTCATCTGTCATCTGTCATCTGTCATCTGTCATCTGTCATCTGTCATCTGTCATCTGTCATCTGTCATCTGTCATCTGTCATCTGTCATCTGTCATCTGTCATCTGTCATCTGTCATCTGTCATCTGTCATCTGTCATCTGTCATCTGTCATCTGTCATCTGTCATCTGTCATCTGTCATCTGTCATCTGTCATCTGTCATCTGTCATCTGTCATCTGTCATCTGTCATCTGTCATCTGTCATCTGTCATCTGTCATCTGTCATCTGTCATCTGTCATCTGTCATCTGTCATCTGTCATCTGTCATCTGTCATCTGTCATCTGTCATCTGTCATCTGTCATCTGTCATCTGTCATCTGTCATCTGTCATCTGTCATCTGTCATCTGTCATCTGTCATCTGTCATCTGTCATCTGTCATCTGTCATCTGTCATCTGTCATCTGTCATCTGTCATCTGTCATCTGTCATCTGTCATCTGTCATCTGTCATCTGTCATCTGTCATCTGTCATCTGTCATCTGTCATCTGTCATCTGTCATCTGTCATCTGTCATCTGTCATCTGTCATCTGTCATGTGTCATGTGTCATGTGTCATGTGTCATCTGTCATCTGTCATCTGTCATCTGTCATCTGTCATCTGTCATCTGTCATCTGTCATCTGTCATCTGTCATCTGTCATCTGTCATCTGTCATGTAATTTTATATAATATATTATATAATGTTCTGCTTTACCGTCTAAGTTGACTTTATGTGATACGTAAAACTTCAATTCTTCTTGTTTGAATTGTTGAACAATTTAATTATAAATGTAGATCGTTATCTTTCAGTCAAATTCGTAGTTTTTTCTCTGTGTGCCCTCTGGCAATAAAACTACGCAGAATAAAAAAAAACACATCAGATCATATCGACAGAAAATTTTTGTTCTACAACTTTGTTTTTTTATAAGTTTAAAAAAAAATGCATACTTCTTGATCAAAACCTCAAAAAACAATGTAATGCAAGACCGATTTTTTTAAATTTTTAGGCCTCATATTAGCTACTTCAAACTCCGAGTTACATATCCAAATTTTTAGAATTTATTTATACATGTTTGAACAATATTTTCCAAAAATTTTAAGTTATTTCATTTTGATAGAAACATTTTACGCCTGTTTGAAAATGTCGTCAAAATTGCCAACTTTAAAACACTATATTTCCGAAAGTATTTAAGTGATCATAAAATTCTTTAGATCATAGTACATAAAATAACAAATCATTTGCCGCCGGGTACGTATCAGTACCTATTTCCAGAGCTGCAAAAACAGAAATAAAAAAATAGCCTTTTTTCAGCTATTTTTCAGCCCTTTTAAAAATCTATAAAGTACAAAAAAAGGTCTAGAAGGCTAACCCTCTTTTTTTGCTTCATACTTTTCTGTACTAAAGTTTGGCGCAACTCTGAGATAGCAAGTTTTTGAGAATTGTACATGAGTAATGAAATTACACATATAAAATTCCAAAAAAAGTATTGTTAAAAAAAATTTCAGTCATAAACTGTCAAAAAGTGCAAACATTGTTTATAAAATGATAAAAAAAGTTCATAAAATGTCAAAAATGACAAAAACCGGTCTTGAAAGATCAAAATATTTTAAGAAAACAACAAAAAATGCAAAATTCTTTTTATATAAAGTCAAAAATAGCAAAATCCGGCTGTAAGTTTTATTAAAATATTGTCACAAAAAACCAAAATTTGAACATAATCAGCTTAAAATGCAAAAATCTAATTAAAAAAAGTCAAAAATGGCAAAATCTGGTTATAACGTCTAAAAATATTTTTTACAAAACACCAGAATTCAATAAAAACTGTTAAAAATGCAACATTCTGTCTATAAAAAATCAAAAATGCAAAATTTTGTCATAAAATTAAAAAAAAAAACAATAACGGTTAAAAAGCACAAAATTCAAATCATAAAATGTCAATTTGTAGATTTAATCGCTTTTAAATCTGATTGATTATTTGCAATACAATGCAATATAACAAATATGTTTAGAAAAAATTTAAAAAAAAATGGTCAAGTATGTTCTTATTATTGAGATATAAGTCCAGTCATTATGTCCAAAAAAATAGCAAATAAATGCAAATGAATCAATAATGCCTTTTTTTATATTTTTAGAAAATTATAAATTAGTTTAACCTCATATTGTTGACCAAGATTTGCTATAAGCTTTCGAAACGACGTAATACAAAAACTGTGATCATATTTACAGTTTTTGTTGATTTCTTCACTCTCTACAATTTAGATTATATGATTTTTTTACGTACTTTTAATTTTTGTTAAGATATCAAACAAGAAAGTGAAAAAATAAAAGATTTACACTGTTTTTTTTTTCTCCTTTCTCGTAATATATATGTATGTATATACAAAAAAAATAATTATCAAAGTTGTAGAACATCTTAAATCTTACAATAAATTTTTTAAATCTTTTTTTAGATATAATATGATTGTTTTAGCGCGTTGCAAAATGTTTTTAATGCTACGCGTGTGCCACACTCTTTTCTGTTAGCAAAACATCTTTTTGTAGCGTTTTAGGCAGTTTTTTCAAGCATTTCAAAACAATTGTAAGTATATCAAAACAATTGTTTGATTTGCAAAAAAACCTTTAATCAAAAACGTAGCCAAGAAGAAATCTGTTTAGATTTGTTTAGCAGCAAGCGTGAAGAGAATATATGAGAAACTGTCAATTCAGTGAGTGTTCAAAGTACTGCAAAAAATATGAAAATAAAAAATTAACATCGTTTGAATCTCGACGAAGTTAATCTGAGCCGGAAAAACAAAAGAAATTAGAAGGACAACCGTAAGTTAGTCTTGTTTTTGATTTAAAAAAACAAATTCTTGCTTTGTAAAAAAGTAATTACTAATGAAAGATATTTTCAATAAGCAGGCAAAAAATAATGTATTCGGTATTGTAAAAGTCAAGTAAACGTATTAGCAACACCTTGATGAACGCAATAATATTTTTGCTCTGTCAAGCTTCGAGCGTATTCAGTATCTACCTGATCTTGTTGCAGCAGCTCAGTACTATCAAGAATGCAAGAGAACCAAAAAAAGACAACTTATTGGGAACAAAGTAGACGACGCCATAAAGAAAATTTACTCTTTTCTTGTCAGAACCGAAATAAAAATTTACAATAAACAAAACGCAATTGCGTAATAAAATAGTACAAACAAAAAAATAAGGACCTTCAAGTAGAAAAACTACAAATCATTTGAGCAAACTTGCAGCAATTGTCCGCAAAGACATTAAAAGTGTTTTTTACAAAAAAAAAAAGCCCCAAATAAATAAATTTATAAAAAATGTTTTTGTTTTAAAGTTTGCCCCAATCATAACACAAGATAAATGCATTAATAACAGTTACACGGTTGTTTTTTTTTTTGCTACAGATAGTCAAAACTTTCTTGAATAAAATAATTTGGTTCAACAATTTAATATTATTATAACTATAGAATTTTCTGCACCGGACAAAAAAATTACAGTTTTTGAAAAATCATATATACATCAAGCTGAATTTAATATTTTGAAAAAATAGTTTTTCCAATTTGTGTTTGACAATGCAGACTTCAACGTTAATACCATAGACGGTCGTGAAACATTTCAGGCATTAGAAAGAATACATCACTTGCACAATTCTGTATGATTTCAATACATTTCAAACATAAATTTGCGGATTTGCAGTCTATAAGCGTCTCCAACTCATTGTCAAGTTTTACGCAACTTTCAATTCCAAGTTTAGCTTTAAATAAATTCCAAGATGCAATAGATTTGTGAAAAAAGTATCAGCCAATATGCAATAGCAACGTAAAAAAGTTATCTACCTTCTGTTTATCAGTGTACCGTTATCAAAATACTACACTATTTTCACTCCGGTTCTCAAAACTGTCAAGAAATGTAACAAACTTCATTTGTTACATTTGATCGGTCACTATAGTTAAAAGCTTGCAAGTATATTTTTTGTAAAAATATACATATACAGCCAGATACAAATCGTATGGCCTCTATAATAAGCAACTTAGTATACACAAAAATTATTTTAAATGTGGTTAAACTAATGCCTTTGCCCGTTTTAGTATATTTCATTTGCGCTAACATTTTAACATTCCATGGGCGACGTTGTTCTGGGGTTGAAAGATGCTAAAACGGGCAAAGGCATAAGTTTAACCACATTCAACATAATTTTTGTGTATACTAAGTTGCCTATTATAGGGGCCATACTATTCGTGTCTGGCTGTAGCTTGTCTTATTGTTATTATTTTAAATATAGTAGGTTAAAAATAATTGTAAGTGAAATGCTCACACCGTAAGTAGTTCAGAATTAAAAAACAAGATTTTATTATTACTCATCACTAAATGTTTTGCTCGTATTTGAAAACTTTATTGTTTGTTTGTTTGTTTGTTTTAATATTATTTACAGTTTTTTTATTAAAAAAAACTAATGCTGCTAATAATGCTTCTAAAAAATCAGTAAATGTTTACTTTTTATTTCAGTTAATAAATTTTACGTAAAAATGTATAAGTATAACAATAAACTTTCACTCCTACATGATATAAATTCAATTCCAAAGTAAACTATATTATTAAAGTAGCAGTAACCACATCATTTTATGCAACCATTATTACTGAATAACTAAATTCATTAAATTAAATTCTTTAGTAATTTTTTATTATGCTGAAAGAAATATTGCAATGTGTAAATCAATCAAAATTTCTAAAGTATCATTTTTGTTAGTATATTATCTTAGATTATTTAAATATAATTAATTAAATAATTAATCTTGATTCTTAAATACTGGATGTTTATTGATGTTTATAATTTTTTTTTAAATGCAAAATTTGTCTAATATTCATATACATACATTATTACAACAATCCTTAAGTTATTAAATATACATTTTACATTGTATACGCTTAAATGTGAATATGCAATAGGTCTATGTAGTATTTAATTTATTTATATTATTATCTGCAAAAAAATAATTAAATTTCTACATTTACATTTTATTCTAATAAAATTATAGCAGTAAAAAATATAGACAAAACTACATACGGATCTGTAAACAAATCCATATAACTTACATAAACATCTGTACCGTTATCCACAATATTATTGCATTATCAGAAGTCATTCAGGTCACACCGTTCATCTACGATGTCTACAATAATAGCGGAAAATGAAGCGGAATTAATTACCCAATTAGGAAAACTTGTAGAGAAATTATCAAACGAAGCGATAAACGAGAATGGCGCATTCAAAGTGGGTGTTTCAGGTATATATCAAAATCAATACTAACTGCAGCTATTCATTGTCTTATTTATTTTCAACAGGTGGATCATTAGTGAAATTTTTAACTATAGCTTTAAAAAATGTTAAAACGGACTTTGGTAAATGGAAGGTATTTTTCTGTGATGAGAGAGTAGTACCTGTGGATAGTGCAGATTCAACATTTGGGGTTTATAAAAAGGATCTGATAGGAAAAGTGGATTTAAAAGAAGAGCAATTTATTCAAATCAAGCAAGGAGTTTCAGGTAATATTAACTTAATTGTATGTGCCGGTTTTGTGTGTTTCTTGATATAGATACACAATAAAGATTAGATATTAAGGTTGAGTGAGGTCTTTAATATCAAATAATTACGTAAATATTTACAACTTTGATAAAATTTTAATTTCATATTACAAAATTTGATTTATTTAAATTAATATATATTTATAAAAAAATTCAAAGGACTAATAAAAATATTAACTTTAGTTAAAAATTAATTTTATTACTTTTATCACTACAAAGGTGTAAAGTTAAGTACACAATTTATATTTGCTTTTTAGCTGATGAAGCTGCCAATGACTACATAGAAAAAATGAAACAGCATTTTCCTGCTGATGCATTACCTAAATTCGATTTATTGTTGCTTGGAATGGGTCCAGATGGACACACATGTTCCTTGTTCCCTGGCCATCCCTTAATTAATGAATCATCAGTATGGGTTGCACCAATTACAGACTCTCCTAAACCTCCACCAAGCAGAATTACATTAACATTTCCAATTATCAACAATGCTAACGCAATTGTATTTGCGATGGCTGGGGAAGGAAAGGCTGACATGGTAAAAGTGAGTAAAACAGTTAAATTAAATAAATTACACAAGCAAATTAGAAATATAAATATATATAAATGGTGAGTATGCAATAACTGTGGAAGTTAACATTAATAAATGGAAAATTTCATTACCTCCGGTGCGTCAATTACTATATCTGTCATTGTTGTAATAAAGTGGATTTTTATGTAGATTTATTACACTCAAACAAATATGCATAAAAAACGAGAGGAAAACGACGTATACGTTGATTAAATTTGGAATTAATAAATTGATTTATTCATATATTTTTAATATTCATTTTAATCTAAAGTGGAGGAAACATCTAATTCAATAAATACAATACACTAAATTTGTCCAGTTCTGTCTAACGAATTCCTTAATTTAGCAGTTATAAATCGTAATGTATTGACTTTGTGGTCAAATAACATTTATTTGGGTCGACCCACACTAAGAAAGCACAAGGGGCGATTGCAAGTCGATTTACAGCTTCCTAATAGTTTCGCTGTTCTCTTCAAACCGTATAGGAAAATTAATTTACAATGTAAATAATCGAAATCATTGTGTAAGGTTAACTATGTATACAGTACACTTGATAAGCATTTGTCAGTCAAGGTTTCATCCGGATACGTTCGATAAGAGTAGCACCTAGAGAATAACAAAGAGCAATTATGTTTCCGATTGAGACAAAGCAGAAATAATACATTACATTATTACAGTAAAGCCACATTACTTTAGCTTGGTCTATGGAATGTGTGAAATGTGAACGCGAGAAAAGGATGCTATAATAACGCGCAAAAGCACGAATGCAACAAAACAATATTCATGTATATAAAGTTGCCAAGCTTAACTGGATGCTCTTGCTATTTCCGGAATACTAAAGGGTTTTCCAATAAGAAGTTTCATTTTGAATAGCAGGCTATTTGGGCAGCTGTCAATTTTCAAGCTGTTATCTTTTGACATTTGACAAGTAAAAACTACACCATTATTAAAAATGGAACGATACACGCTTCAACAACGCATTGAAATTATTAAAATTCACTACAAAAATGGTGAAAAAATTTCAGTCACAGTTCGCAAAACTAAAGCACTTTTTGGTCGTCGTAAAGCACCTTCTCGGCCGGCAATAGTAAACCTGGTGAAAAAATTTGAGCTGTTGAAAAAAAAACCAGGTTTGTCGATTCCTCGTTGATCTTTGGAAGTAGACATTTCGCAAACGACATTACACCGTATTTTGCATAAAGACTAAGTCTTAAGGCTTTTAAAGTTCAGTTAACACAAGAACTCAAGCCGGTCGATCACCATAAATGTCGTATCTTCGCTGATTGGGTCCTTCAAATGCATCTTTAGTGATGAGGCTCATTTTCACCTCGGAGGCTACGTTAATAAGCAGAATTGTCGCATTTGGGGCTCAGAAAATACAAGAATTATTGTTGAAAAGTCTTAGAAAAGTACATCCTCAACGTGCCACTGTTTGGTGCGGTTTTTGGGCTGGCGGTGTGATTGGACCCTACTTTTTTTTAAATGAGGCTGGTGCAACTGTTACGGTGAATGGATGGCGCTACCGAGCTATGATTAATGATTTTTTATGGACGGAATTGGAAGATATTGATATGGACGACTTTATTTTCAGCAAGACGGCGCTACGTGCCACACAAGCAACGAAACAATCGCAATTTTGCAAGAAAAGTTTCCTGATCGTGTTATTTCTAGAAGAGGTGATCACACCTTTAGACTTTTTTCTTTGGGGCCACGTGAAAGATAAGGTTTATGCCAATCGATTCAAGAACTTAAAGATGGAAGTGAAGTTATCGAGGATATACAGCCGCAAATGTGCAAATTGGTAATGGAAAATTTCATGAAAAGAATGCTGTACTGCAACCGTAACCGTGGCGGCCATTTGACTAATATCGTTTTCAAATGTTAATGGCATACCTTCCTCTTTACATGAAATAAACATTTATTGATTTCTCTTAAAAAATACCCGTTTTTTTTTTAATATTAAAATGAAACCTCTTATTGGAAAACCCTATACAGGAAAACTTGTGTAAATTTGTTCTCTTCTTACTATCATAGGATGCGACTTAGCGTCTTCGCCACTCAAGAGTTTTTCAGACTACTAGCACAGATCATCACAATAGGCTACTATTGGAAGCATTGCTCCAGTAATCCCAGTACAGAGTGACCAGTGTAATAAGCAAGTTAAATACACAACAAGATTGTTTGCTCTGTTGCACTTATGCCTTCCACGCTGTACTGCAATCGCCATACCTTGCAATGAAAACAAGTTAACAACTGTGCTTTCACGTCACTTAGAATATGCAATATATGCGGTTATTAAACAAAAGAAATCAGCGGGTGTTTGACTAAGTGTGGTATCTATCAGCTTTACATAGCACTAAAAAATTTTGCATAATCAAAATATTATCATTTCTGGTCTACAAAAATAAGCACACTCGTAAAAAGCTTAAAAAGACAGTTTCTAATCTTAACTATATTTTTATACATACTTCCATTCATCATTATACAGAGTCCTATGACTTGATGTCAATAGCTGAAGTCTTCAATACAAAGTCTGGAACTAAAATTGATCGCCACACATTGATTGGAGAATAATTTGATTCACAAGTTCATCCCTACTGCGACATGTTTCTGCAAAGTAGTACATGGGTCAGGTGACCTCAGAGCCCAAGACACTGGATCACCTCTTACAATCCAATGATCGTAATATGAGTAGCTTGAAATTGCAGTTTACTTGCCTACCAAAATAAGATGGTGGCCATTCTGCTGGAACCACATGTGGATGTATGGTGTCCGTCCAGCATGTTAGAGATCTCCCACTTCTCTGCATACCATCTTGTTCAATTAGTGAAGAAATATTAGGAAGAAGGAAAACGGCAATATATTGTTCCTACTCTGTACGGTAATATGTCCATTATGCAACTGTTATTATGCTATTTCATAAGTTTCATTACGCATGCATAACGCGTGCGAAAAGTATTTGAGTATTACGGAGACATCGAAAAGTGACCACCTGTCAAATGTCATATAATAATACAGGGAGTTTATAAATAAAAGGGATTAATGACTTTAAATAAGCCGCCTTTTTAAAATTGTCCACTAAATTATTTGTTTTGACAACTTTGACAGGTATACAAATTAAGAGAAAATTTTTATTATTGAATCCTACTTTAGGAATGGCTCTATTCTATTCCGGATTGTGTTCGAGAGTTTACAACTGATAATTATAAACATGTAAACACATGAAAATATTTTTATTATTGAATCCTAAAATAGGCAACTTTATTTACGCATTTTCACTAGAGCGGCACAAGCGTACATTAGATGGTTACATAATCCCAAACATTTATAATCACCCTGTATATAATAGTTGCACAATATACTTGTGTATTGCGCTTCTTTTAATGTACATTTGCTGGTCACACACCAGCAAGTGCCTATCCACTATCTCGCAGTCTCATTTGATTTCGAGATGGCGGATACCGTACACTAAAGTACGCAAAAATATATTAGCGCCTACTAATATTTCTTTACTTAATGCTTACTTATCCCTACTCACTCTATGAGTATTCCAGCAAAGTGTATGTCGAGTTATATGCTTATCAAGTCGAAAGGTACTAACAGAAATCATCCAAAGTGAAGAGAACACAACACTACTGCCACTTTTTTTGTTAAACATTTCTGATATTTATCATTAACAAATCACAAAATGTTATAATTTAGAGGTATTATATTGTTACAAAAAAAAAAATCCATAAATCATTCTATAACGAATTCCAAAGAACAAAAGAGTATGACGTCATGTAAAAAGGACTTCATGACATAACTATGTTAACAGTTGACATGGTTTCTCCACTCCCGTCTCCTATTATATGTTGCGCCGTGCTCTAATGTCTTCGTTTCTTATGTGATCTGCTGCAGCCTACCATGGACCTTAAAATTAGCATCTCCGCTGTTCTGAAGGGTCGCTTTGTTGAAGCGTTTGCGTTCTAGTTTCGATCGTGATATCAGGTTTTGTATATATTTTTTTAATATTTACAATAAGTGTATATTTGGTTGCCTACATCGTAAACCTCGAGTATTCTCGCTCACCCTGTATAGACAACTTAATATACACTAAATCCTTCATTTGCGCTTACATTTAACACATTCCATGTGCTGTTCTGGGATTACTGTATGGTACATTCAATTAATTCTGTAGTTTCAACTACAGAACCACTTTAGTTTGTCCCATAAAATGTGAACGCGAAAAAAAATAGTTGCCTATTATGTCGGCAATGCTATATTTGGTTATTTGTCTGATCAACCAACCACTTTCAGGTTGCAACTGTACAACTAAAAATATTTCATGTTTTACTTTACATGTTTCAAATAAAGTTTATAGATTCATATAAGAATGTAGTGACGACAGCTCCAACTGATCGGTGATATTACAAAACATGATATTATCAACTAAATTTTTGACAATGTTGTTGATACAGCCATTAAATTATATTAAAAAATATTCATTGTTTCTTTTCTTATTTCAGAGAATTCTAGTGGATAAAGAAGATTTGCCTTCAACAAGGGTAAAACCTACATCGGGAAAATTATACTGGATACTGGATAAACCTGCTGCAAAACACTTGAAATGAGAGAATTTAATTTGTAATTTATTATTATAAATACATTTAAAATTTAATATAATAAATACAAGAGATATTAAAATATTAAGTACATCACATCTCATTACTTTTTTCCTGTTCTTTACAATGTAACAACATTGAATACACTAGTGTCATTAACAATTTAATGTCGGAGCGACAAATACGCCTTCTTTGGTAAAAATGCAAAAAACTTATATAGCAAAAATGCATGAAAGCATGCACATATATTCATATGTTAAAGAAATATAAAGAAAATTAATACTTATTTATTTATGGTTAGCTCTAATCTGAATTTTCCGTACGTTATAGTCTTTTTAATAAACAGGAACAATAAGAAATAACTAAAAAAATAACACTTAGAACTAACCTAAAATGATTTAAAAGTAATGCCATTTCTATACGACTCAAGATGTTATAAACTCTGTAATCATCTCGAGGTCATAAATATAGCATAACAACTACACAGTAGTTACAATTTGCTAAATTTTCTTTAATATATGTGTAAATGTACATGTTAAACACACAAAATTTGAAAATTTTAATTACTTTTTTCTTAAGACACCTATAATTAACACTTATTTTTTAAAATGTCAAAGAGCCAACATGGAACCGTCAAAATAGTAAATATTGTAAATATTACATATAAATAAAAAATAAAAACCTTGTAATTTTTGACAAGCGTTTTGTTTTAAAACTCTATAGTTAGAAGTAGTATTAGGTAGGATTCTGTATAAATAAATAAATTAGCTATGCAAATCTCAATATGGTTATATTGGAATTGCTGAAGAGAATCTTTCCAGAGCGCCATTATACCGATGTCGCTGCTGATGGTAGAGTGGCATGATGCAAAGGAATTTATTAAATAAATAATAATTTTTCCTATCGGTATCCTGCATCACGTCATATTGACACCGAGGATTCGGCTTGTATACTCATACACCACGTAACTTATGCTCACTGCCGGCATCACTTTGATGAAGTTCGGTGTTATACCTCTATATAAGCCACATACTCCTTCCTTTTGTATTATCGTCTTAAAAACTCCTGTCATGGAAATCATAGACCTATCCTTTGAGGATTGTGAGATAACTGTAACAAAAAAACAAATATTAGACTGTCACTAAAAATTAATATAAATATTATAATATAAAATGTTCGTTGCGTTATAAATGTACATACAGAGTGTTTACAGATGTAACAAGAAGAAACTAATTATTTCTGTTAAAAAAACAGTATTAAGTAGAAGTGTTCCTATTTATAAAAAATAGTAACAATCAATGCTATCAGAATTTTGAGCAAAATCTCAATAGCATGCACATGCACCATAAAAACTGGCTGACATTCATACTTTATAGCCATATTGAAAAACGTCATTTTGATGCACTGTCAGAATAAAACTGCACAATTGAAGGGCTTAATGTGAAACAATGACAAGCCACGCTTTTTCAGAAATCCTTTTTTTTGTTTTTTGAACTTACACTGCTTGTCATTGTTGACAAACATAAGTGTCGAGACAAGATTATGAGGTTAAGCTCGCCACGATAGCAGAGCTAGACCGAACCATCTCGCCTTATCATTCCCTAGATTCTGAAAGCTTCTTGGCTGGTGAAATTGAATGTAATTTTGGATTACGGCTGTCAATGCCTCCACATTGGAAAAGTTCCTAAGACCGAAGTCCACTCAATTAAGACCACTACCAAAAGCATCATGCAAAAAAACGGATTCCCAGACCAAAAAAAAAATAATCTAAAAGCTGATGACAGCTTTCGTCCCGATCTTTGCCAAGTTAAACCACATCCAGCTTAAAATTCTGCGGAGACTGCTACTAAAAAAATTATCCAAACACCTAGCCGTGTTTGCTATGCCCAACGGTGCAACGTACTAGTTCCATGTGACTGATTAAGATTGCACTAGTAAATCTTAACGATATCATTGATTTCATTAAGGACCATAAAGAATTAGTTATAACAACTTTCTGCTTCAATGAATTTTAATAATCATCCTTGTTGCATCTATTAACTAAATTGATAAATTTGATAGCGAGTGCTCAATATCAATTATTAATTTGTTCTACAAAGTTTTATAATTGAATTTTGACATTGTTGGGTACTGATTTTCCATACATGCAATAAATAGTGTTCATGAATCAACAAGAAATTCGTTCCCCAAGTAAACACCTATACCAAAACTGCCTTGAATACCATTCCAGATAATAGAATACCCATCTATGGTTTAGATGATTTCATCTGGACAACAAAACCTACAACTCACCACTATATCAAACAATAGCTGTGTTTGTTTTACAAATGCTTCTGCTATGTACTTCACCTCCATGAAGCCAATATAAAAAAACAACTCTGATGAAGTACACAGCTGAAGCATCTGAGTTAAGCCAGTCACATAAATTATGAAACAAATACAACTTATATGTCTAACGACAGTATTCTAAATTTTGTATTCCAGCAATGTAACATTTTGAACAATGCTACATAATATTTGAAAAACTTGCTGCCTCTTTAGCATTAACATCGATTAATATATGTTCAGAATAGGCCCATAACCACTACAGTGACTTCTTAGTCCTTAGATCAGGCCAGGACAACCAGCAAAAGTCCACAAAAACCAAGTTGGGCAACGCTAGTCAATAGAATGGCAATTACCGAAGTAAAATGATCCATTTTAAACAAACTTTCTTACTACATTATGAATAAAAAATAAGCTATTTAAGAAATATCAAAACCAATTGAGATTTTCGAATTACTAACTTTAAAAATTGAATTAATTAATATTTAAGCAAAAAAACAACATAATTCTGAACTACATTATAATTAGGAGGTTGAATAAAAAATAAATCAAAATTTTTATAAACATACCTTGTGCTTGCAGCCTTGTCCTGATAAGAGCCAACGGATAGGAACACATTTGACCTAATGTACTTGAAGCACTTCCACAGGCTAACAACAAATAAAAACTGGGTGGTTCCTCACTGGCGTGTGTCTGTAAATATGTCTTCTTCAACGTTTCATAAACTGCTAAATCTATACCAGCATACGGTACAATGCCGAGTATATTAGGAATGTATCCCCTATAGAAACTAAGTAACCCTTCGTTCAGGTAAATTTTATATGCAGCATCAAGTATACTTTTGTACTGGCCAGTTTTTCTTAATGCTAATCTAGTTTTTAAAACTTCTAAAGGATAGATAGCTGTCTGACTAATTCCTCCTGCTAATGCTCCTGCACAAAACCGTTCATAGATGCCCAATGCATTTTTCGAGTCTCCCTTAATAAATCTCTTCACTTTTTCATAGGCTGCAAATTTAATGGCGGATTCTGGGGCAATTTTCAATACGTTGATTCCATTACCACGCCATAAACCTTGTACGCCACCTTCTTTTATCATATTTTGCAAACAGTCACCAATTCTTTGTTTTGCAGGTTGTACCTAAAAAATTGTAAATGGTTATGTAACTAAAAATTAATTTATTAGATTTGATTTTGTTTTTCGTACATACCTGTAAAAATACTTTGAGCCTATCTAATGGTGCAGTACAGGTCCTGGAAACAGCTCCTGCAATACCTCCGGCTGCCAAATGTCTCCACCACATTCCAGTTTGCATTTCATTCTGAGTGAAGTCATCAGGTACGTTCATATCCTCCCCGATGTCCAGGTACTGAAGAATTTTTGGTTTATCAATAGGGACATCATCTTTACTCATTTTACTTAATCTAACTACTTTACTTATAAATTGCATTTATATTTTTCTTAATTATAATTAATACTCAATGATATATTATTTGACACAGCAAATTAATTAATCAATGTCAATGTTGACATTACATGTCATTATCATTTAACCTATTTGTAATTATTTAATTAAGTATTGTTTTAACAACCATCATCAAAGATTTCATAAATCATTTCAAATTTGTAATTAATTTTTTTTAGCAACAAATATTCAAATCATATAAATGTTTAGATATCTTTAGACTTTACAACTCTGAAAACTAAAATTCAAATCAATTTACATAATTTACGCAAATATTTCTTTAAAAAAATCCATGAAGCAATTTTATCAAAATGTATTATGATTTGAGGTTACAATTTGAATAATGCATTACATATACAGAGTGAGCAAAGATTATTAAGAACGATTTAGTTGCGCCAAATTGGTTGCCAATTCAAAATAGATAAACTAACGTGTACATTTGGTTGCCTACCTCGAATATTTTTCTTTACATTTTATAATGCATATTTATAATCAGAAATGTGAGTAGACAAACGCAATTAAATATTGTAATAATAGTTTTAAAATTAACAATATACTTGTTCTACAAATGTATTAAAGTGATTGGACATCTGAACATTTAAATAATCTAATAAGAATACTAATGGCAACCCAAATTCACTAATGCGGTCATCAATTTGTTAAGTTACATTTCAGTTTTTTCGTTTAAATATGCCATCATGCAAAATTCTGATATTTTTTATGATTCGATAAACAAATTTGCAGTTTAAATCAACGTCTATTTGCTTCGTTTAAGTTATGCTATTTTATATTTACACATTGAACAATTTAATAAATCCCAATGCAAATGTTTCGATATGCTGTGCCCTTTATGATATGCAAAATTGTGTTTATTCAAAGACAATTTTTGAATTGCGTTTGAATCCTGATTAGTTGTCAGCAAAAGAATACAGTTTAAGCCTGAAAACACACATCGCGTAAAACGACGTTCATGTTCATATGACGTAAAACAAACATTCCGCCAATCACGACTGAATAATTTTACTCAATCTCGAGATAAAACCGATGATTATGAAGCGTTTCGACGCGAAGTGTGTTCCAGTATGTGAACTGTATTTCAAACTGAAGAACAGGCAAACAAATACACAAAATTTGATTAAACATCACATCGTATATAACATGCCATACATGCGCAATAATAACAAACGTGCAGAAACATTGAGTTGAGAAGGACATTAAGAATTCGTTGTTAAATAATTTCAAAACGTTTAAGCGACCTCTTTCCACAGCATATTAAATTTGTTTGTTACTCATATTTGTCATACGTTTTGACCCCAAATATTCTGTGATCTAAATGTCAAACTTTAACAAGCTATAAAACAAAAGCATAATTAATCGCTCAGAAAATGCAGAAATCGCTCGTAAATCACAGATGAGATGACGTGGTTGATTGTTAATTTTTTAAATGTGATAAAATCAAAATTCTACCACACTAAACTTCGGACACATACTATATCAATAGAACTCCATTGCCAAAGATGACTTATGGAGCCAAGGCTTCCTAGTCAACATAATCATAAAGCACAAGATAACTAAGTACACGTCCATATCCAAACGTAAAATTCAGTAAACCATACGATGAGTAATTTATCAACACCTATGTTCCAACTAGCTTCTAGGAAGACAAAAAAGTAGAGCAAGTGTACGGAGATATAACAAAAGCAAAGCAGATAGAACGTACACACTTCAAAATAGTATTGAAAAGTTTTAACGTCAAAATCGAAATAAGAATGAATACAAATACCCAATTCACCAAAAATTACGACCTAGGCGTCAGAAATAATTAGGGAGAAATTCTTGAACTTCCTCAACAAAGAAAAATTTCGATGAAAATGTTGCCCAGTTTACAAACTTTATAACAAACGAGACTTTATTCTAGCTAATAAGCGGAAAATACGCTATGAACACTTAATAGATTTGACACCATACGATCGTCCGGGCATGCCTACAATTCGACCTGAGAACCGAAAAGAACAAATTAAAATCAAAACCCAGATTCTTAACTAGTGACGTGTTGAGTGCCAGTATAGAAGCTTACCAAGAAAAACTAAAAAAACACCTGGATCCAACACTCCTTATAAAAATTGATGAATATCAGTTAACAAGCATCAAACCATCAACAAGAAAGTTCTGCTCTGAAGTGAAGCGTACAAGGAACCCAAAACTAAGTGCGAAAACACCTAAAAGCATCATAGAACAAAGAAGAATGCTAGAAAAGGATACGGACAAACACAAAGTAGTAAACATCAGAAATAATATAAAAAAAGATATAAATCTAAATGAATTCAGAGCACAATCAAAAACAACTCCAACATAAAAGTGCTAAGATCAAAATTCTCTACTGAAAGAAGAAAAACAATCAAGCTCAAGAACAAGCAAGGAATAATAGTATCAAATCCGGAACAAATCCCTAAACTAGACAAAGAATTTTATTACGACCTATAGTAACTTCAATACAGTTAAGCCGATATAATCACATTTTTTTCTTAACCAGAAAAACTGACCGAGAAGTATGCCACCGAGATCAACAAACGAGATCAACGTACACGGAAAGAAACCAAGCAAATAAGGCGCGACAAGAAGGAAGCCCCTTCCAAGATTAAGCTGAACTTAGAAAGCAATGTGAAAACCGCAAGCTGTCCACAGAACCCCCCCCCCCCATCCGGCCTCACCTTCCCCCGAAGAAGCGAACAATTACAACTACTATAAGCCAAACTGAAGAAGCCTGCAGAAAACCCAGTCGACTGCAACACCGCATCCAAAGTCGAAGATGTGATGAACGTCCAGCATGACAACCACGTCATGCCCCACACTAAAGCCCAGCCCCAAAGAAAAAAATTCATCGAGGAAAACAAGAAGAAGATGAAAAAGCAGAAACGAATACGGATGAGTAAGCTTGTGCGCTCTTTACTAATAAGCCATCAGCCGGCCCATCACGTCAGGTGCCTTCAGCGCCGCCAAGGTCAAATGGTCCTCAACCCAGCCAGCCCCAAAAGCAAAGTCGACCAACTCTGGTCCGGCTAACAGCTTCCTAGGTTCTCCTTCAAACCCGTCGGCATCCACAGAGGGTGCTGACACACGCTGCCCTCCGCCTATTGTAATTCGGGATAAAAAAATTAAAAGCTGTTGATAAACGTAACCATCGACCGCGCAGTAAACAAACAATGTCCTACCATTTAAAAGCCAACAGCCAAAAAAACCTAAAGTATGTTATTCCGAAGATACCCGAGTGCACCACGACTGATGTGATACAGACTGAGCTTATTGCTCAGAAGTATAAACCAACTTCAATTACACGCATGGGAAGGGATAAAAAACCTTCCTAATGCTGTATATTCAGCTTCCTCAGAAACTAAAAGCAGAAAGATCCTGTCCCTCACCGAGATAAGCGGGCTTCGCCTCACTGTGAAGTACAAACGAAAATCTGTTGCCAACGCTACGGCTACACGGCATGCCAGTGCAACGCTCCATATGCGTGCGTTAAATGCGACGGAGCACAGCCAAGCTTCAAAAGTAAATCCAATAAAGTCTGGGCATGTAGCTACATGCGCTACGAGCGTTGGGCTGCAGACCGCCAGTTACAAAGGCTGCCCAGTTCATCACAAACTAAGAGCAAACCGCAACAACAGCCAGACCCAGGGTAAGGCACCAGCTCATCAACAGCAGACTTCTAGCAGTGCATGGGAATATAATGGCTTCTAAACACACTGCATTTCCCTCAAAACACATAAAAACATCAAAAATCGCTTTCAAAACAATAAAAAAACGCTCATGAAAGTCACAATCTGCCGCTCAGCAAATGCTTATATAAAATCGCTCAAAAAATAAACCATTTATCCGTGTATCAACATCCAAACTTTCTCTTACACTACAATTATCTGATCAAACTAATAAAAATTCGCTCATGATATGCAATTGCTGAATAAAATGCATCAAATATGGTTTAAAAAATACATTTATCAAATAATAAACGTATAAATATTGGTGAGAAAATGTATCGTTCCAAACCAACCTAGAAAAATATATATTATCTAAAATTATTCATACTCATTCATAGCACACAACTGCATGTGCAAATTTTGAAAAGAAAACCCGGTACAATTTTTTTATTTTTTTTTTAATTCTGAACTGCCATGTACGCCTTTGCAAATTTGATATATGATCATTAAAAAGTAAGAAAAAAAATAAAAAAAAAATTTAATTCCGGAGTTTGCCCATAAAACAGAAATTACTGTCTGATTATGTTTATCTACTGATACTGAACTCCACTTTCAATTTGCATATACCCTTTCCTAACCAACAATAAATATATAACAAATTTCTTGTTGACCCTGTCAGTCTCAAGTATTTTTCAATTGCATTAAAATACGTTGCATTAGCACAATTAGGTAATCGTACTACCCACATTCTGGGAATCACTTTCCACCTACATTATAATACAGGCCATTGCCATATAATTTCGTCAGATATGTGTTAAATGTGATTCATACTTCAGTAGTATTCACGCGAGATTATAAACCTAGTTATAAAAATAATGAACCGATATAATTTCGAAATGTGTAGAATAGACAGAATAAGAAATTATTTGTAATCAAGATATGTACAAAACAGAATTTTGACACTAACTAAAATATATTTATTGTACAACTGTCATTTGTGTTTTTAATTAATGTTAACCGAATTTTAATTTGAATTTAACTTCTTTTGTAACTAGTCCTATAAGTGACGTTTTCACAAGTGTTATTCTCAAGGCATAAATATTTGTTAAAACAAACTGTCAACATAACAATTACAAATATTTTTTTGCAAAATTTAATCTCAGGCTTTTATTATAAAACTATTTTACACTATACTGTTGCCATAGAGATATATTTATCATTTTTATCACAACTATTTTATAAATCTGTAACTGCAAAATTTGATTAGAAAAAATTGTACTTTGTTTTAGTAGATATATTTTATTTGATATAAAAAGAAGACAACAAAAACTGTATAAATAAAAATAGTTTTATAAAAATTACCTTCTATATTTTTATACACCACATAAAATATTCACCTCGTGCTTTTATCAGCAACATTTATTTACCTAGCACCAACTAGAAGCAAATGATTAACCAAACACAACTTATCTCACAATTTTACGTCATATTATTTACAAAAATATAATAAATATGGGCAATCATGACTAAAGAACGTGTTTAGCATAGTGGAAAACTTCAATAAAAAGCAATTTAAGCCAATTGTCTGCGAAAAGGGAATCATATTATACATCCTATTAACTACATTAATGATTCAGAGAATATTCTAGTAATCATGACGCAATGCCAATGACGTTAATATAAACTCCCACTATATTACTATAAAATACAATCAATGTGGACAATTACGGAAATTTAAAACAATAACTTCATTAGAATAATTTTAAATAAATCCGCTCATGAAATATGGATTGTATAATACTTGGCAGATGTAAAAGCACGTGTTGTGTTACGAATATTATTTTTTCGTAATTTTACCAAAATGTTAAAGCAGCTGTCGTTAACATTGATGCAGCTGCATATAGGGTAATGCCCTTTTACTGAATAATTTTGATACCGAATTTCAGCCTGTTCTTGTAAGGACGCATTTCGTGGAAACTTTCACTCACAATGTAATTGAAATTTAATTCGTCTTAAAAATACATGCTTTCACAAAATGCAATTTCTTTCAATTAAAAAATATTGTTATATAATTACCCTTGCATATAATTCATTGAAGATTATTAAGAAATCCTCCAAAGCATCGGGGATTGCAGTGGCTGTTTCGTGTTCAAACATTTTCACTATTTTTAATTACTTATCAAATAAAATCACAAATTAATTTAATTATCACAGTTCATTATAGATTCAATTAACTTATTATAACACAGATCCAATTTTTGAGCGCGAAACAACTAAGTCGTTTTGACTTAAAACCGCGTCGGTTTGTTCAAGCCTATGCAGCTTGGAGTCAGTCAGACTGGAATGAAGCGACTAGCCGGGTTGAGCGTTGTAATGAATGGCATATAGATTGAAACGGAGGTGGGGCGTTATGACGAGACGATGTTAATATCAACCGCGGCAGATCTGGCCGGTTATTATCGCAGTCCCATGTGATTGAACGTTGCTCTGAGGGGCTCCCAGACAAAGATTATAAATCACAAAGTGACTTAAATTCTGCTCTTATCGCGGTTTAGTGTCCGCGATTCTACGAGTCAGTGATGATTTATGTATTATCTTATCGGTGTAATTTTTTGTTTGTTCATTTAATAAAAAATGTGTAATTAACATAAGATATTTTGTTAGTGCGCATTAATACGCGCATGCAAAAAACGAGCCTCCATCACCAACCAGTGAGCAACGGGGCAAAGTTAAAAGTTTTTGAGATAACCAAATTTGGAATTCGATTGTTTTAAATTTTGATAAAAGAAATTAAGTGTAAAATAAAATGATAATAATATTATTATTTTAATTCGCATGATACGAGTGTAATATATAATTTTTCTTAAACTAAGCAAAAAAAGCAAGAAACCTTTAAGTCTAGTTAACACACAAATTCTGATACTAATAAGTCATAGTACTCAAAAATAATTATCATTAATTATAAAATAAGGCAATCCTAGATTTATTGTTTTTCATTGCATAATAGTATATTAAAGAACAAGTTTTATAAGGCAAACTTTTTACTGTTAACAATCTTTAAAATTCAATAATGACTTCATTACGACACACGTTTAATAATAGAAAAAAAAATGTAAGCTATATGGCTGTTTACAGCGTGTTGTGATGACATGATTAGTTTCTCTATTTACCTAATTGATTTATGCATACCATTCGAAAAAATTATCGAATTTGAGCAGTATTTATACGATATAAAAATGTTTTTCTACTCCTTACTGTAATGTGTTCTTTAAGAACGGGTATTACTAAGGAAAAGTATGGTATTTTATACTTTCCATTGCAAAAAGTATCAATTACAAAATGCATATTTTTGTACCAATTGCAACGTGGCTCTTGTGCAATATTTATACTAGTGCAATATGAACCTTAAACCTCTCATAATATACTATTAAACCTCAGTTGAACTAAAATACACACGCGCCATAATCTAATGTAGAGCCATCAATACTTTATTCTACCAATAATTGACTAAAAGATATAAGATTTTTATACAAATGTTTTAATACTCTCAAAATGTCAAGTAAAACAATTCTAGTCTAGTGTAATCGCTAATCATAGAAAATAAGAAGTACCGCGCACTCTTTTCCGTCGACAATCGTATATTTGTCCGGAATTTGAGACTTGCGTGTTTCATTGAACCATTGGCATAAGCAGTAGTTATTATAGCTATGGCCACCTACCCGCGTTTATGTTATTGTCAAAACCCGTAAGGAAAGCTATGTTCTAGTCTAAAAAAGTAAATCTGTAGTCATCCTAGAGAACAGGCTGGCCAGACACCTTTTTTCAGTAACATACTTTTTTGAAGTTTGAATACTCTTTATTCTTTTTAATAAAAAATAATTTACTCTTTTTTTATTTTATTTTTGAGTCCCAAAATTTCAATTGTTTTTTTACAGCATAACGTTTCAAATTTTTACCGGAGAGAAAAGCCGCCTTGAGAAAGCTGACACCGAAAACTGAAAGTCGGTCCGACCCTCCGTTTGCCACCGGCAATTTTCCAAGTTCTTTGTCCCCTTCAGGACGGACGTCAGAAGATTATTATCACCATCACATAGTGACATTTAACGCTTGCAGAAAGAAGTAACTTCCCATATCTTAATGAAAAACACTTGGGGGGGGGGGGGGGGGGAGGTCCCAGTTCAAACTACTCGTCCGTAACCATGATCTGGAGTGCCCCGCCAACCCATCAATAGTACGTCATCAAGAAATTGAATGTCATCATCACCTCCTTTGACATAGAGACTTTTAACGCTTGCAGAGAAGATAAACTTCCAATTTCTTATTAACCAACACTTGGGCGGGTAGGCGTAAACTCGTTCAAACCATCCATCCGTACTCATTTTTGGAATGACCAACCTACCTGCCCAAGTATAGAGACTTTTAACTCTTGTAGAATAACTTCCAATTTCTTGATAACTAACAATTGGGCGGGTGGGTGAGAACATCATTTCAAATGTTATGGAGTACCCCACCCACCCACCAAAGTGTTGGTCATCAAGAGATTGAATATCCTTTCACATAAAAACTAATTAAGTTTTGCACAGAAGAGGAACTTTCAATTTCCTGATAAGTAACACTTAGGCGAGTGGGCGGTAACCCCAGTTTAAACCATCCAGCAGTGCACGTCTTCTGGTCATCGAGGGATTGAATACCACCATCACCTCCGTGCTACTTACTTAACCCAATTGAGCTCAAAAAAAAATCACCGTCAACCGCCAACATCAAATAGCTACGGTATAAAGTGTTCCAAAAACGTATCGTAAGAGTGCGATAAGTACAGTGACTACCGGAAAAGTTTACCGTTTGCGAACTGGCTGTTACTGAATCCTCCTCTAAAACCTAGACCTTAAAGCTTCCAATAACTTTGGAGATCGCTTCACAACACTCAGTGATGTCGTTCGTAAACACTTAGTGCCATTGAACAATTTCATTCCCAACAATAGACCATAGAACCCAAAGTGTTAAATTCTGATAACATCATCATGAACAACGTGAGTCTGTTCTTAAGTGAAGGGAGATTGTTAGCAACTCCCCTATTGGAACATCCACATCAAACACTACTAAAAGCAAATATATATATAATGCATTAAAACAACAGTAGCACAACAATTCAGGATGTTATCAAACAAAAGAAACATTGATGGATTAATGCGACTCTAGAAAGAACCTTTAAATCATAACAATAGAAACCCACATTCAAAGAAATGAGAATTGAAAGCAACCATAGGATATATAAATGTAAAAATTTAAAATGAACTACTTAACGATTAACAATGTACTTGGGCGGCACTCTCCTAGGCAAAAAAAGTCTATGAGATTCTTGACAATTTGCTAGCATACGTCATACTTATATGTTTTCAGTGCACCACACAAGACAAAAAAAATATTTTTTTTTATACTCCATATTTAGTAAGAACAATCCCCATTCCGCCAACTTAATCTAGATATCAGCACATCCTTCAATGTTTATTTATTTTCTCACAGATTTATAGGACTATTATCACAAGATTTAAAAATTAATCTTTTTCAGGATCGCAATCTATTGATATTCAATCTAATAATACCTCTTATTTTAAGAAATGAATTCCATACTTATAGCTAGTTTGAAATTATATGAGCTAGAATGTTATCCCAAAACAAACCCTTCACTTTCTAGTTAATTAATTTAATAGGTATAATATAATTGAAAAAAAAATGTAATTTTACAGATACTCAGCAGTTATACATAAAATTTAGACATTGCAAAATTTTAAGATATTGAAATAAAAAAATTGTCGACCTATAACATTATTTAATCAATTAAATTATTAGTATTATATTATTTGGTAACATTTATAATATAATATGGTAAGTTTCCAAGTCGAAATACCATTCTCAAAATAGCTGTGCTCAGTGGGAGGTAGTTGAAATGGGATCCTGTAATTCCAGGAAACCCCATTTCAAATTATTAGCTTTACCTTCTGTTGCAAGGGTAATAAAATTCGACTTTTAAAGTACTCCGACACCGCAATTTGTGGGTGGTCATTATTAGCATTTATATAAGCCTTTTAACCTTCAATTCATTTAAATATTTGAGTGCATACAAATAGATATAATACTATTTATTTTACGTTTATTTTTTAATTTCTTATTATATAAAACTTACTATTTATTTTACAATCAACTAAATAACTTTTCAAATGGATTTTCCAAAAAATTTAATATTAAATCCAACACATTTTAATATAAATTAGTGGATAAAACGTATAATTATTTACCAAATAACGTACGCATTACCATTTCATATAGAAATAACAATGAAACAAGCACAACATATGCTATGGAATTCCCATAATCTTTATTATCCAAAATATAAGAATAAATATTCCTTAGAATTGTCACAAAATATTATAAGATTAATCACATCCTGTAAACAAGATAAGCGGTTCAGTTCACTTTACAAATTACTCGGAATTATAAGTCAATATTTATTAAAAATAATTTCAATTATAGTCCTTGGATTCAATTGTTATATTTATTTATTGAGCATTTTTATATCGCCCTGTAAGTCTTGAAATTTATTTGAAAAGAGTTGACCAGATCGGTAATTAGGTAACTAAATCACCCCAGTGGATGCAAAGCAAGTATGTTTCGTAGATAAAAACCTGAACCGCTAAAGCGCTCTATTAATGAATCTCACCGTTAATTAAAAACTGCTTTATACGTAAGAATTGAATAACATATCAAAATATGTTTCTTCGGTAAATTGAAACCACCCAAATACCTGGCGTAAGCGCAAAGAAAAGCTTCTAGAACAATACAAATTTTTGGTAATTCCATTACTTTTCGACTAATTTGAAAAAGTCGACCTCTAGGATTTTGCTCAAATTTAGAGGGATCGAAATATGGGTAAAAATATGAGATTTCTAAAATTTTTGATCTTAGAATATCGCCTGTTCAAGATGGCACATATATGAAGGACAAAAATTTCACAAAAAAATGTTCTTTTTCCCAATTTTTGGGCCTCTAGAAAAAGATAAGAAAGTCCACAATGACTGTACTTCGAAACCCATATTCGTATATCCAATGTTCATCAGTCATTTTTATATATCAAGCTTCAAACATTATTCCAAAAAAAAAACCGCAAATTTTGCAAAATCGCAAAATTATGCTTTCTTTAAACCGTTCTAACTTTGTCAAATCTTAACAAATGATGCGCAAGGTCTAGATTTCATCTTGTTCAATCTTTCTTTAAAGTGATCATACGAGACTTATAGAATTAATACGTATACACTACTATTTTGATGCAAGAAGTTGCACATGTTTTCGCGATCTTCAAACCTTTTTTAATTAAAGTGGAGTAGGTATATTTTAATAAAATATTTTAAAAAAAGTTTTAAACACCCAAAACTATTCTTGTTAAATGTGTACGCCAAGATTACTCATCACGGTATCTTTTCTGGCTTACTACAAACGACCAAAAAGCAATGACTACAAATAAAAGATCAGCAAACCGACTTAGAGTTACTCAAAGATCAATAGAGTGAGCAATTTTAGGTATCACTCTCCAAAACATTTTGAAACGTGCAGCAAACATTGTGCAAGTGCAAATGAGTTAGACTTTTTGCAAGACAAAATACAAAGTCTCATTTTGTCACCACTAACTGACTGCTACCAACTACAAGTCAAACATGTTAGTCCAATTTAACCGTTTCATAATTTCAAACCTGATCAAACTTTGGTGAAAGGTGGTGGTTGGCATTGCGCAAGCTCTCATTAAATGCTATTATGACAATGACTGTATTAGTCATTTGTATAAATAAATATTGTGACATGTGATAATAAATCAGATTAATATGCTTAATTCTACAATAAAATAATATTAATTAAATTAGCATTTTAAATTGTAAGTTATTTATTTTTTCGTTAACTTATAGTTTAAGTGGAGTAAAAAAATATTAAACTGAACTTTGCCATACATATGAAATAAAAACATATTATTAATAACAAATTAGTAAATAACGCAATCTTTAAAAAATTCCACGTTCTTTGAAGAATTCCATTCAGACGTAGTAATATTTTTAAGCGTCTGAAAGGAATTCTCCAAAGAACGTGGAAGATTTTAAACATTGCGTTATTTACTAATTTGTTATTAATATAAGATTAGTAAATAACTCAATGTTTAAAAATTTCCACGTTCTTTGAAGAATTCCTTTCAGACGTAGTAATATTTTTATGCGTGTGCTGGATGCATTGTTGGGTCAACATCCTCATTTCATGAACTTCGGTCATTTAATTTCAATTATTAGTTCACGGACATTTTAATTTATATTACTAATAACATAACCGCAGCATATTGAACCATGCTTGATGTTTCTTTCAATCCTACGTGTTTTTAATTTAATTTAATTTGATATGAATATTAAAAAAAATACCATTAATATAGTTTAAATATCCAAAATTTATACGTATTAATTATTATTGTAAGTAAAAGTGAAATTTAAATAAATATATTCAGGTCATAGGAAATGATTTAACAAACACGCTACTTACTTGTGAAATAATATTCAGACGAGCAAACTTTCACACCTTTACATTTTTAGCATATTTCAACTGATTAAATTAATCTAGAAAAACTGATAAATAATAATTAATATAATAATCATATCCTGACTCATTAATATTTTTCAAAATCATTTATCTATATAAGATTAAGGCAATCTGTATAAATTCCACAAATTCGGTTAAAGTACAATATTTAATTGTATGGAAAAAATATGTTAATATAAAAGTTACGTCAATAATTTATTTATGAGTGTCCTTGAATACATGCATGCAAAAATTTGGCTAAAATACGGTTCATTTTTTATTTATAATCTAAATTGTTGCCAAGAATTTGTGATTTCATTTTTGTGTGGAAGGGATTTTATGTTTACTTCCTTATTTTTCCATGAAAATGTAATTTTATATTTATCTTGATATATAGTGACAGTTTGTATATAAGGTCGCCTATTTTAAATTTATGAAAGTAATAATAATTCAGCTTTGACAAGTAAGGTGATTCAAATAAATTCAAATTATAATACAAGAATTCGACAGGATTGCGGATTATATCCTTTAATATATTTTTTTGCGTTCCTACTCTTGAAAATAGTTTGTCCGGTCGTATTAATGATCGGAAAGTGATGCTTTGCAGCCCTAGGGCGGGAAATCATTTGCAGCTGCCCGAGGACGGTAAAATCCTTTAAATTTATTTCAAAAACAACATATTCGCTTGTGAGGACCAACACCGGAGTGCTGCAAACAATGCTTTCCTGCCCTTGATACTTAATGAGACTCACTTATATTGTTTTACAGTGCATTTGGAAAACACTCAAACAAATTAAGAGAGAGAGTACAGGTCTGATAAACAAAATTCATGCGTGCTGCAATAAATAAATATCAAAGTTCAAGATCGGTTGCCAATCAGCATCAAACTTTTGCGAAAACACCGAGACCCGGATTTGAACCGTCTCTTCCAACGACTCATCATGCAACCCGATAGTTACTACACCAATACCGATTTCACCACTGCTATATCCACTGACCTCTCTCTTGGACTTTCGACCTCTACATCGACGACCGACTTCTGATCATGCACCCCCCGCCGTAAAACGCTTCCCAGAACCTAGAGATACATCGCTGTTTATGCCAACAACCAGTATACACTCCAAATATTCTGGATATGAAACACCAACGCACGCACTAGAGCTATTTAAATTTACTAGAGGATCATTTAGGAGGATTGTTAGATGATGTCCTAACAATCAGAAAAGGTATGTGATACCAGCACGATGATAGCCTTCCGCATTACGTGTAAGACAATTTTTGAATCAACGGTTTAAATTCGATTCCTGGCAGCGGCAATTTGTCGAATAAATTTCGATGCTGTCATCTCCTTCGCAAAGCAATGGCAAATCAGCAAAGTATTTGCCTATAAAACACCTCTTGTAGTGTGGTTCGGATTCCACGTTAAACTGT
Source organism: Tachinus rufipes (assembly GCA_963932245.1). Taxonomy (NCBI): domain Eukaryota; kingdom Metazoa; phylum Arthropoda; class Insecta; order Coleoptera; family Staphylinidae; genus Tachinus; species Tachinus rufipes. Next base: position 27,136,370 of record OZ010742.1, on the reverse strand, counting down.
AAGTCCCACAAGTTTGTGTAGAACTAATATCGCACATCGTACACCACAAACATACGAGATGGGTGCTCACGCTGGTGGCCAGCACAATCACTAAGAAGAAGAAGATATAGCAAACACCATCAGAGACTATTGAAGATCTAAGACAATGTGTTTTTGAGGCAGCAGAACTAATTCAGAATTAAATGTTACGTAAAGCAACAACAAAATCTTTCTTAAGAAGAGCCAAAACATGTCTTTAGACGCAGGGTTTCTTAAACAATGGGTCACAAAATTCTAGAGTCACGCAATTCTAAAACTATATTTTTATGTATGTATATTGTTACTATATTTATAAGGAGTCGCCCAAAAACTCAAAATCATAAATGGGGTCCTAAATGAAAAAAAGTTTAAGAAGCCCTGCTCTAGAGCAACACCCTGTATATGCACCTTCAATTATCCCCTATATAAATCTCTACTGTCACCATACATTTTATAAAAAATCTTCACAGAGAAATTAATAATTGTTCAATACACAAAGCAATTATAGATTAGTTCAAATAAATCACTATTAACCTAAACGCAAAGTGTAAAGTTTGTCCAAGAACTACCCTGGCTGCATATCACCAATGAGATACTACATCTCAAAACCTGTTTACTTCTTCTGAAAAACACCTTTAAAAACCCATCCTGACAAAACTCCTATCGTGAGCAGTTTGGTGCTAATAATGCCAAAAAGCTAAAATCAATCTAGAAGAAGAATTAAAATAAACTTAAGAAAAAGGAATAGTTGTCTTCAAACCAGACCAGAAAAAATGGAAGAAATCTATTACAAACCTCTTTCTAGTTTCAATAATCGAAGAAAAATTAAAAACTACGACTAACTTAAAAAGACTGGCTTTATCTAATCTAATCAAATCAAGAGAACCTAGTTTGACAAGAAACTTATCATAGGTAGACTTGTTAAGACAATGTTAGCAATACTGATAATCATAATTACAATATAAAATATTAAAGATAATATTACTATGTCAATCTGATCAAATAAAATTACTTCTAAGTATTTTATATAAATATGCAATCTTATTTCAGAATCGCATAAACCAGTTCAAACTAGATCGAGTACAATAAGGATGTGCTAATTACTCATAGAGATAAAAAGCTATTAAGTATACTTTTTGAAACAATTATTTATACTCTAACGACCAAATAAATGCGAATAAAATTATGATTATGTTAATTTCATTATAAATCTAAATATTCCTGAACAAATTTTGTCTTAATTAAATTTCGCACAAATTCAAATCCTATTATTTTAATCCTATATGAGCACATAAATAACATAATATTCTTACAACATTTCTAGTTAAGTAAATAATGTAATATCATTATAAATGCATGTGCTCTGTTTCAATTTAATACGTAATGTTGTATCCACTGTTACGTCAGGTAAGTAGCTTAAGCTTTACACGTGTGTCGTTTCGAGAATCATTTCAATGAATGTATGCTAAGGTCATGGATACAGTATTTATACAATCAAATTATATGCATCTCCTATTAGCAGTTACAATTTTAATAAAATCAAATATAGACAAATTAATTGTTTATAATTGGTTAGTAATTCAACGCAAAGTAAGTGTGTATAAAATTTTCAAATAATAATAAAATGATTAAATAAATTGAAAGTAGCATACGTTTATCATATTAAAAACAATTTAAATAAGTGATGATTTAAAAGAATTTAATATCTGCTATTGTTGTAGAATGTTATATCTTGTTTTATTGTAAACGTCAACACGTGTGTTGAAAACATGATAATTAATTTATTAACAAATATACTATCAATAAAAAAAATATTCTAAAATCTAAACCTTTGGTATTCAAGACGAAGCTCAGCGTGGCGTACCAAATTGTTAGACCTGACTGTAGGTCGGTACAGTGTATTTTTTTGTTGCTGCATGCATATTAAAAACTCCAATACGTCAAGTAAAATTTATGATTAAATTCATATACAAAGTCTTAATACCTGTTGTCGATAGTTAGAATTGTAGTAGAAATAGGACGACTGCAAATAATCAAAAAAAGAACATGGGTTTCCAAAAATTTAATAAAAACCAAACTGGATCCAAAAATAATTTTGGAAAATATATTTTTATAGAGATCCTGTACTTTGTAATCGAGTCGATTTGAAAAGATCAACATTGGCTAATTAAAGAACGTTAAATAACGACCAGGAGCAATGATTGGTCAAGCATCATCGTTAGTCGTACCGCACTACTGATGATAGCGCACAACTGTTTTACAACTTTTTTCTTGGTGCTCATCAAATCAATCTTATTATTGTGAGGACGTCTTGGCTGAGCGTAATGTTATAATGAATGCATAAAGGTAGAACATATAGTGCGGACCGCATACAAGACGCCAGTCAAGACAGTTGTTTAATTGTGTAAAAACTGTGCTATCGAAACGTTTTTTAGATCATGTTGAACGCAACCTCCGTGTCCGCAACAATCCCCTTGTTAAGGATTTAGATTGCATCTGAAAAGTAGTTGATTCTTCTTTCTACAAAGTGGTACTAGTGGTAAATTCATTGCAAAACGTTAGTGACAAAAGACTCTTAGTTACATTAACCCCGCGGTTTTTGGGATGGGATTGTTTATCTGGGCTAGTGGTAAATGTTTTGTCAACTTTGCCCAAAATATTTTTTTTTTGCATGTGGCGTAACCTAGTTTCCAGAATTTCGGTTGCTAGTTTGGTCGGTTTGTTTTCTTTTTTGGGATTTGTTAGCCTTGAAGATTGTCTCTGCAGTTGGCACGGGGTTCTTCTTTGGTAGTATGTGACTTTGAGCTGAAGTAAGAGTTGCGTTACTTTTTAGATGCTGTTTTTTGCTTTGGTTTTTGTTAATTGCTTTCTGGAAGAGCTTTGTTGAGAGAAACTGGCTGCTATCGATATTTGGCGATCAAATTGGTTGGTTAGATTTTGTTTTGTAATTTTTGCATTTTTTGCGTTTCATTGGTTGTAGTGTTAGAACTTTTTAGACGTTTCCATCTTTTATCTAATCATTGGTTGCTTATATTTGAACTTAACATGTCTGAAACCTTTAGATATTTGCTGCAGTTTGCCTTTTGGCTTTGAGTTAGTTTAGGGTTAAGGCTAAGCTTGAGGCTAAGCAGACTTGGTTTAGGTTGACTGAGGACTATCTTCACTTTTTGACAAGTATTTATGAATTAATTGTAAAATAAGTATGAGCTTGACACTCAAACTAAATCATTCGCTGGAGTTCCAGCGGTTATAGACCAAGGTTTTCTTTATTATTTTTTACTCGTTCTTAGAATTTTCTCATCTTATTGTTTCTTTTTTTTGCACCGCCTAGGTCAGCAATAGCATGGCAACAGTAATATTTTGGTTCCTCAGTTTTAACCGTTTATGCCCTTAGTTTACCTTGACACTTTAAGATTCTTGTTCAGTTGTAAAAACTTTGTATCATTTCTGATAACTAGTAAGCATACTTCTTTCATAAAGAAAAAGAAAATTTTTCAACTAAACCTACCAAAACTCCTAAACATTCCAAAACGAAAGTACGGATAAACTTCTACAAATATACATCAATTGCTCTAATGCATCCAAAGATTCTGGAGCAAACATATTTTCCAAAAAAATGCAAACCCTAACAGACAGCAAAGTAACAATTCGAGCAAACAAGCCCAAGATTACATCAAAGCTAATATTAGAATGTCACTGCTGTGCTGAGTGAATAGAAATATATACGCTAGTGTGCAAAAAGTCAACCACCAAAATGTGTAGGCCTAAACCATGAACCTCTCAAAAACCTAACCACTCTACTAAAAGACAAACACGTACCATGCACTAAAAGTAAGATGATACAATACTCCAGGCTGTTGACAGGCACCAAACTTTAAAATGTCTAACTATTACCTATGACTCTAAAAAAAAAACCTGCAAATAAGGGGTCTTGACAAGATCATTGTCAACACATGCAGTACATTGGGAATTAAAAATAGCCCAACATGTAAAAAATTCAAAATTGAAACAAGACAATCGATCATGTATTATGCAGATGTACGGCTCTCTCCCACACGAGATAGTCCATGTTGAGGCAGAGCTGCCTCAACTCAGCATAAAGCAAACCCCTCTAAGCAGTGTCCAGGTATACATCAACAATATAGATTGGTTATGCGTCAGAGCAATGGAGTGAGATTACCACTGGAGAAGTACAATAAGGCCCATTGAGGCCTAAGTGTAGTAAAATGTGTTTCACCATCCGCCCAAAATTCAAAATGCAAAACTAAATGTAGTTTTTTTTTTTAAACAAACAGAGATTCGACTGCCTGCAGCCAAACAGTCCACTTCGTAGAGAAAGCCAGCCAGCAGCGACAACTGCCTTAAATAATTGTATTTTTCATTGCAATTATTACTTACACTAACCTATATTCAAAATGCTCTGGTCAACTTCAACACCGCAGACTTTTACATCAAGAGCCAGAATGAAGTTATCTTAGAAACCACGCTCGACCACTTCTTGCCAAGATTCTAGGGATTAGAGAATTCAATCCGACCCGCTTGAAGCAGAAATTGATACTATTGATTGTGTGTTGCAGGTGAATCAAAAGAGACGCCGCAACCGCACTCAGCTAAAAAGCCAACTCATAGGCGAATTCAGAAACAGAGTAACTATGAGGGAGCCGAGCTGGTATCTCGCCGAGATAAAATCGACAGCATCCAAACGACAAAAACTGGAGAAAGAGAATAAGAATAAATATTCCGATGCCCTTTCCCAATCCTTGCAGAAACCTTCTACTTCTGTATCCCGTCCAAACGCAACTCCTGTTGATAAAGCACGCAAAACATCTGCAAAGCTGGCGGTTAACTCAAACACAATTTCAATGAGCGTCAATAAAAAACCTCCACCTCTCGTGGCTCTCGTTATTCGCAATAAAAGCAAATCTAACCAGTGAAGCACGTTATTCAAAGACAGCAATGTAGAAGATGCCCGCGCAATTAACATCAAGGACGGCATCCGCTTTTCTTTTGATAAAATAAATGACATCAGAACAGCGTTAGCAATTCTTAAAAACGGAACAGCTAACTTCTACTATTCCAAACACATCCCCAAGGAATATCACTCTTCAGAGAATGTAAATTATTCAATTGGGAAATAACCTCCTCGATATCGAATATCCAATAATGTATGTGCAGCACAAAAACTCCGATAAAAACCAAGAGATTTTAAATGTCGCAAAAATTTTCGGTCTTACCATTAAGGTACTGATCAAACGTCGCTCTGGGAAAATCAACCAATGCCTCAAAAGTCAGTGCTTCAAACACGCGGCAGCTGTATAAAACTCATACGTCTGAATTTTCAGAGTGCCAAACTAGTTATTGGAATAGAATCATTTTCAAGTAAGACTCTAAGAAGAGTCCCCAAAGCAGCTGATACAAGACTTAACCCGATCAGAGATCACATATTGGCAAAAAACATCTTCAATAAAAACACTCAGATCCTGAGTTATCTCGTCTTGCTGTACAAGACAAACAGACTTCCAAACACAAGGGACAAATTTACATGCTCGCTGTATAAAAAAAACTCGTAGCTCTTCAATCGCCACTACACTAAATCAACGCCTACTAGGCTAGCGTAGGATACGCGAGAGGGTTATTCGGTAGGCGCTTCCATACTTGTGGAAAGTGAATCCGACATATTAAGTCTTTTAAAGATTCCCTTTCCCACGAACAAAAAAAGCCAAACTAGTTACTATAGAGCATCAAACTTCAAACAATAGACTAAATTTCAACCGTCTCCCAAAAGCCACCATGCGACTCTCTAGTTTCCACACTGTTACGACGATCGCTATGCCCACCTCTAGCACCTGGGTTACACCACCGTAAGTCCCCTCCCGATAATTGGTAATTACCAAGAAAGTCTTTCAATTATGACCACCGCCCATTGCTTACAAACCCTATTATGCCTAAACACCGACGACAACAACTCACGGCAATCAATGCATACACAGCCGTGAGTCACGTCCAAACCCCTGAGAATCAAACACAACAGATGTACTACAAGACCATGACAACGCTTCCATAGCAATCCCACAGTCTGTCTCCAGCAATTCATCGGGGATTCACCTAACCTAACCTAACCAAGTCGCAAGTTATGAAACAACCAGATATCCTCGACCCCTGGAAGGCACCTTCACCAAGGTACATACAGACACAATGGTGAACGCTGGACGGCAATACCAACCGATCGTCACGTTTGAACACGTGACATTCTGTAAGACCCTCAAAGATCAACTACAATCAAGTCCAAATAGATAACTACGGTTACCTAACCTAACCCAAAAACATGAAAAGGTTTTCTGTTGAAAACAACCCGCCTCCATTTCGCCAAGCAGGACAGCATCTATCAAGACGAGTTGGGAAGTGGAATAGCATATAAACGTTTGAAATGGTTTCCGTTGTGAGATTTAAACCCGCGATCTTCGGTGCAGCAGTCGGATACTTAGTCTGCTGCGCCACGCTCGCTTGCTTAGTAATATTTCCACTTATATCAATAAGTTAAAGAATAATCGTTGGTGTATGCTACATAGCCTCAAACGGATTAAATATCAATCCGATTGGCCAACGAAATACGTGTAATAATCTTATACATATATTTCCGTTTAATTGGCATAAAGTAACCCGATTAGAAAGTGCGTGTGAGTGACTATAACTGAGTAGAGCACTTTAACAATAATAAAAATCGACGACACGTTACAGATTTCCATATTTCAAAAACCCGTCAGAATTTTATAAGATTACAATTTTTTTGCAAACGCTTGTGACTTTTAATAAAATTATAGACATCGGATATTGCAATATGTGTTACTAGCCTTAAACAAACACATTTCATATTTTTCACAATAGAAAAACGTATAACATAATAAATAATAAATTTATTACACACGTGCTCTAAACATTTTATTATCTACAATGATAAGTTCAACTATGGCTTTCGAACACGCATACAAGTAACGTTGAAATGAAATATAACCTCTACTTGATTCACGGTTTTAACAAATTTGCTTCCGTAGTGTTTAATTCATACTACAACAATGCATAACATATTATGTATTATCACTACACAGTCGACAAATGATGTAGGTATACATTTATAGTATGCAATAATAACCATATCCTTAATAAGGTATTCGCACAATACATAACTGATTTATACTTCCAACACAATGCCCGTATTTATTATTTATATAAAATTGGCCACTACACTTATATTATTATAAAAACGGCTTACTTTAAGAAATATTGGAACGATATTTTTAACACATCTGCAAATAGTAGTTATCGCAAAACTAAAATCATTCCTAAACGTGGAGCTAACACATGATTTCATATGCTCCTTAAAAGATTAATGTTGTCTTGACTACTGTTATCGCAGACTGGTATGTTACAAAAGTGATAATATAATAAAAATGTATAAACATTTCTTGATAATGATAAACGGATTATAATATAAAGCATTTATTTAAAATTCTTAAATAAGAGATAACAGTGAAAAAGTTTATATTAAACGTTGTTTAGTTGTAATATATTTTAGCAGAATTATATATAAATATTTTGACACTACCGAAAAAAGTTACTAAAGCGAAACCTCGTTCGTAATGTTTATAAATCGGATAAGTAAATTTTGTACTGTAGAATTCCTAATCAAAAATTAAATTGTAACAATTAATATTTATAAAAGCGTTACTAATATCTGATAGAATTATAGCTATTACTTGCTTTCTCTCATTAGCTCAAATAATGTCATCGGTAATTGTCGCATGTGCAGATCGTGATTAATTAAATCAATACTACTTTCGGTAACGAGTATTATATCATATATTCAACTTTCAAATAGCTTGAAACATAAAACGAAGAGGAATGCTGGAAATGTTGTAATTTAAGCTCAATAATATCTTTGAAATTCTCCAGTGATTAAAAAAAAACTGTCAATCGAATTATATAAAAGAAGATCGTCAGTTAAAAAAAAAACGTTAAGAAATAAACTGTTTCAGCTTAATCAATTTTTTTGTATTTTAAGTATTTTAAAATTATCCATTTGAATTAGTGCATATCTTATTTTTCTCTTCGATTAAAATTTACATAACTTCTTTTGAATTATAAATCTACAAACCATCATTCTTGTTATTAATTTGATTGTAAGTTCTAATATCACATTATTTAGTTGTGGAACAAAAATAAATAATTATATTTACGTTAATAAATTCCATTTTGGCACTAGCTTTTGTGCCTAATTACGTTTAAAGACAGACTACGGGTTATAATGGTTTAATTTAACTCAATACTTAAAAGCAAGATAATTTAATGTTATTATCTTGGTCATGGAATTCGTTAAGGGCTGCGTTCCCACAAAGTACTTGATTCGTATAAATTTCCTTGGAGATTCGCCAACTCTCAAGACTCCTTTAATGGACCGGAATTCATTTTCGAAGGAAATGTCTTATATTAAAAAACCCACTTCCTTCTGATTAAAACTTGAATTAAAATTACATTTAGTCAGAAGATATGTAATCTTGTCATTAATGATAGAAATTATTATGAATCTTATTACCTAACATTTCCTCGCTTCGTGAATCCTTTAAATTTAATTTAATATTTAATATATCAAATATTTGATCTTACATCGTTGCTTATAATTAAAATCAATTTATAATTTAAATCAAATTAACTGTTACTAATATTCAATTATTGAAGTAATCGATTATTATTAATTTATTTTTACTTGTCATATTAATCCGATTCATAAAGAATTGAATTGAAATAATTACCATTTTTGCTGAAACTAGAAAGCCAATTTTTTATTGTTATTGAACCATTTTTTTACAATTTTAAAAACATAGAAAATAGTATATTAAGTATCAAGGGCAAGAAATCAATGATTTTTAATTTTTCGATATTTTTTTCAAATAAAACAAAACTAAATTTTTCTTTTACGATACGAGCAGAAAAACTGGTTTTCAAAGTAAAACAAAAAACTTGTTATTTGTAAAAATGGTCCTAGAAAGTATAAAAATTTGCAAGTAATTCATATAAACCTCTGCTTAGAATTAGCATTCAATAGTCTAAACCTAAACAATCCTAGAACGCAAAGCCCAGCATTAGAAAAGCTTAAAGTTATAATATTATTTAAGAACGACTCGTTCCAAAAATTTGAACTTTTGTAACATAACCTAGAAATTATAATTACTTATAATTGACATCTAAAAATGTAGAACCAACTTGACTAATTTTGTTTGGTATTAAAGAACGTTTTATGAAAATGAAAATTTAAGCAAGTCTTAAGATTTAAGGTAATCTTAAGATTTAAGCTAGTCTTAAGCTTTAGCTACAGCTTAAGTTGTGTTGATGCAACTAAGCATTAGTATGTGTGAAGCCTAAAAGTCACTAAAAACATTTGTTAATGAACTAGGCTACGTACATAGATAGATGTAAAAAATCCCAGTAAGCCATTGGAAATAGTAAAGAACCTTCAAAAGTCGGTAACTTTTTTAGTAAAAGACCGTTTTTTAAACTACCGAACAAGTTGTGTGTTTTCTTTAATAAATTTTCAAACTTTTTGGCTTAACTATAAATTCTGCATAATAATTGATAAACATTCCGAAATAAATTAACACACTTTTTTATAAACTCTCAAAATAGGCTATTTAGCGTCTTCCGGCATTGTTTCCTAACTTTGCAATGACATCTTGAAACAATAAAATGCCGTTATTATCACGCCTTCCGGCAGCCTCATCCAAAGTAGCTCGTTTTAAACTAGGTTCCACAGTTTTGGTCTTTGAGCCCTGGAGTACCCCTTTAGTCAGTTTAAATGTTCCCTTATTGGTCACTGAGTTTGTATTCTGATCAGCTATCTTTATTTGCCGCGTCTATAATTGCTTCCCATAACACGCTGTTAAACGCGTTATGTATGTCTAAACGCTATTATGAGACTGTATTGTCTTTTCCTCTGCGTTTCTCAGTTTTCTTCTTTTGCTAATGCTTTCACTTTTTCTAAAGCTCTTAAGGTTGTTCTTACATTGGTAAATTAATATTCTTTCTATTCCCATTCTCCTTTTTCTCCTGTTTTATTCTCTGTACAATGCCTTTTTCCGTTATCTTAGATGGTGTGTTTATTAAGCACATTAGAGTGTATAACGTTGATTTTCCTTCTTCTTTCTTATTCTCAATCTTTACTAGGGTGGCGTCTTTCCATTAACCTAAAAAAAAATTACCTCGTTCTCGTCTAGCGCTGCTTTCACAATCTTTGTTGTTATTTCAATGTTGGGCAATTCTTTTATGATCTCCTTTATCTCTTCTACTATTTCCATAACTGCTTCTTCTTCTTGTTTTCCTGTTTCTGGTTCTGGTTCTTCAACAGGTTCTCTCTTGGAAAACAATTTCTCAATTATAATTGCTCTTCCTCCAAATTTGTTTATCACTATTTTGTATGGCTTTTCCCAGAGATCCCCGCCTATAAAACTATTATTTCTTTCCGTTTTTTAGATGGTCTTCCATTTTTTGCATGGCTCTCTTTACCATTTTCTGATCACTAACAAGGAATTCTTAGCATTGCTTTCCCGTTATATGCTCATTTTTTATCTTTAAGTGTATTTAGATGTTTTGTCTTTGCTTTTATCTGTTTCTTGCTTCTTCTTCCTTGGTCTTCATTATTAAAACAATTGTATTTGATATGCTACTCCAATTTTCTTTTAAGTGTCAAGTTTTTGATCAACTTTGCCAAAATATATACAGAAATTACTTTCCATAATTTTTATTTGTTTTTAGGTATGTTTCGTAGCATCCATTTTTTTGTGTCATGTTGGATGCCTCTCCCAGCAATAAGGTGGGGTAGTAGTAAAATAAAATAAGTCAAAGGTGAATAATATTCTTAAGTAGAATTGTTTCCAAAACGGAATAAATTAGTTTTCAAGGCTTACTATATAAATACCCATGTTCTCACCTTCTGTTTGACGTTTCTGAATTCTAGATTTAAAAAAAAAATTAAATAAAGTTCACTGTACTTAGGCTCAGTAGTTCTTTTGTACCTCCTCCGGTGGTAACCTCACTAAGTAGTTCCAACACACAGCCAACCTATATAGTTGACGATAGATTTGGTCTAACAAACGAACGCCATAATCCGATGATACGCAGAAACCAGTCAGAAGCCAAGTATCAGCAAGCCTTAAACCATAAGAAAACCTGTCCTTCAAACAAAAATGCCATACGTATCAAAAGACATTTATTTGTCTGAACTATACTCAAAAGTAAAACTTATGTCAAAACTATGCTCCAAGGCTTTGCCAAAAAATAAAAAAAATAAAACCATACATAATAATCAAATAAAACTTCTAAAGAGAGCTAGCTACGCCAATAATTAATGAAGTAACAATCAAATAAAAGCAAATCTAAAAAAAGAAGTTCTTGATCAGTGGACAGTAGACGATGTTTGAATGTTGATACTAACTCAGACCACAATAAATGGGCTGCGCTTTGAATGTGCAGAACTGCTGAAAATCCTTAATTGAATCTCAACAGCAAACCTTACTCAAGCCGCTTCCGCAAATTCAACCCAATCAAATTGCTCATCAGAAAAAGAGCAGCAGCTAAAATGTTCTCCATTGCAACACAAGATGTGTTGTTCGTCAAAAGTAAGATTTAACTCTGGCTAAAAACCTCATAAACAACAAACATAAACCACAATTGTCAATAGGAAGACCAGTTGCAAAGATACAAAATAATTAATCTCATTCCCGAGCTTTAGCACACCAGTACTCCAACCCGAGATGGTCATGAACAGGTTTATTAAACCAGGAAATATATAAAAAAATAAGTCTAAACTATCCATAAATAAACTTACAACCAAAACTAACGTCGTCATACCGCACATAAGACCTAAAACCAGATAGGACCATTACATCAATTTTTGAAAATAATTGCGTCCATCTAATTAAAAAACTACCTCAGTGTTCAACTGCAACTTGAACAATAGATTCATACAACCACCACTACAAAGCAATCCCGCACGTGACTAGGTTGCCCGTGTTTGTCAGAACTAGCGTCGTTCTATTTACTCGGAGATGTTTTAAAGAAAAGGCGCAGCCCCAAAAACCTGTTGAATCTGTGCTGTCGTCACTACTAAAGCTGCAGCGCTAAGCTCGCCAGCAAAACAAAACCCAATAAAGTTTAAGCCTGCAACATGCAGAACCATCGCCACTGCTTCAAAAACAATGACCTACTTTTTAAACAATCCTGCCACTACCAAACCTATCTAAAAACTAAAAGAAGATCTAAAGCTATTCTAGTGTCCACTGCTGGACATAAACATCGATTTCTCCAGAACAAAAAATTACCCTAGAGAGATTAGCCGCGATCGGTATTGTTTCACTTCCTTGAGCACCACCTTGGAGACGTAAACGACGCTAGGCAGTAAGCGCCGCTTCAGAGCGCAATATATCTGAAAACGCCGTAGCCCGCTATGATTCACATTTGCATTATATTTTTTAAACATTTTAAAAGACGGAAAACGCCTTAGTAGGTCACCTGTCTGAAGAGATGGCTACAATCATAGCACTACACCAATTAATTGAAGCCACTACTGTTAATATCTTTGTCCTCAGCCACTCCAGAATATTTTTGAGACTCCCAAGCCAAAAAACCAGTATCGTCGTAACAATATAATAGTCTACAAATACTTCTAATCAAAATGATTATGGTTATTTAAGATTTCTCCTAATGATTGCAAAGCAATCAATACATGTCAATCCTATAAAAGAAACAGCCATAATACGACAATGATAATAGACACTGTATGCCCAATGGTACCTAGAACCCATAAAAAGGTTTAACTTAACAGATTTTGAAAAATGTAGTAAAAGCGCAAGTGAGGCTAATGAGGATCTCAAAAAAACATGCTAAACTTAGAAATAAATTTTCATTTAGATGAACTTACTAATAAAATGTCATTTAGTTATTAGTTGGTTTTAATTACTGTTACAATTTCAAAATATCTAACAAAATGACAAATTTTACTTCAAAATTTTTGCGCTTAAAGACTAAAATGTAATTGTAATTGTATGTAAACTGTCTCTCTGAACTTTGAGATTCTAGGCACACTAATGTAAGGTGCTTACCTTGAAACATAGTTATGATTGATTTTTTAACAAATTTCACTTGCATTTATTCAAAACTCAACGCATTACTTTTAAATACAGTTAATGCGAGTATAAAACTTATAGTTTTCATACAATCAAATAGAAATTGCTTATAAAGTTATTCCTACTTTTATTATTGCGGTGCCAATAGTTACGTTAAGTAAGCAATTTAATTTCAAAATTAAATTTCGCTCGTAGGTAACATTAAACTAGTTTTATTGTATTTGATCATAAAACGGTGCTATTAAATTGCTTTTTATTAAGAAATAAAATATAAAACAAACTAATAAAAAAACAAATATATTTTTTAGTTCTACATAACTTCAATCTTGTGTAAGTAACTTACATGCGTTTCTGTCATGCTAATTCGGTTTAAAAATCCCATCCGTAGTCTATAGTATTTACATTTACATCTCACACTTGGGTGTATGCAAAGTACCAATTCGAGTACTTTCTTTAACTACCTCAGTTTTAACTAGCACGTAATGAGTATCCGGCATATACTTAGCAAAAGAATTATGCAGTAAACGTCCGAACTAGAATTAGATATAGTTACAGTACAAGAATATGTTATAAATCTGAACATGCCCTAAGATCAAAATTTGATAAGGCTCGGTATACCATCCAAAAGGTAATCAGAATACAACCAAACTAAAAAAAAAAAAAAATATTTTTGCCACTTCTGCATGAGCAATTTTGAAATATCAGGATTTGCAAATTTTGCCTTATCAACTATAAAATACTTTAAATCAAAAATACATCCATCACTAACATTTCCATTATAGTACTATGACCTAATTTAAATTGGGATTAATTTATTTGATATCTACTTATATCGCTTGGCTTCTTTTATTTCCATTATGTATTAATTAAATTACTACACAATTCGATTACTTTTTTTTAATTTTTCATTTAATTGCAACAACACTAATATAATAACAATTTATTATTTTAATTAACAATATTCAATTTATAATTACCACGCAACGCATTTCTTTAATCTCCCTCAATTAACAAATTATCTCAATTCAACTGCTTCATTTAATTTAATTGGTTTTTTTCCAATTTGCAAATAAGCGTGCACATAAAAACAAACAGCCATTTTCGATAATAACACAATCACATTAGTTTTATACACCCTTGACCTTACAGTGACATTATTGTGTCTTTCATTTAATTAACACAATCCATTGGCGGTGACTTTACGACTTTATTATCAACGCTGGCTGATATTTAGGTTTCGCATTTACATCCTCCATAAAACATTTCATTATCACACTTCCTAATAGGTAATTGGGTCGTTTGAATAGGATAATTGATGCACTGTCATTGCCAGAAGTAATTCAATCGAAAGCAATGCATGAGATGGAATTGTAAATTAGATGTGTTTTTATGTGGCTGAGGTCATGGCAGTACACGTAGCATAATTTTTCGCTCATGTTCAATTCATAGAGGGTTTAATATATGAAAATATACGAAAAAGGTTTACTTGGATTGCATTTTATATGGGAAGATAACATGTTATGCTTTGCTAGATTTGGCTTTTAGCCACGTTCTAATTTATTATATATTACCAAAAAGTTAAAGTATTACGCCAGTTGTTGTGTCCTAGTTTCTCGATTTTTAACAAATACTTCATTTTGTAAAATCATACATAAGATAAAATCAATGATTTATATTAACATGTAAAAATTCATCATCATAAGTTCATTATCCCAAAGATGACTTGTAATTATTTATTGCTCTATCCACCTAGCCCAATAAAAATATGCAAAATCCTTCAGTTTATTACTGCTTGTATAAACAATGAGCACAATTGTTTCCTTCGTTTTACGGTGTTTAAAAGTTCTCTATCTTTATGCATCAGGTAAAGTACTTATTCGTTGCTGTTCACGAAATATTCAGCATTCTTCGATAGAACCACATTTCGAATGCTTTCAGTTTAGTCAATAGTGCTATCGTCAAGGTTTTGCACCAGTAGAGTAACACCGACCATACGTAGCATCGGAAAGTTTGAAATCTTAACTTTATACTAAGATTATGGTTGCTTAGTGTTGGTCTTCATGTTCTACAAATAGTTCTGAACATTTTTATGCGAGTAATTACTTTTTCAGCCACTTTCACTGTTCACATAGCAACCAAGGTATTTATAGTGGGTCACTTTGTCAACAACGCCGTTTGCTAATATTAGGTTAGGTTGGATCTACTCTGACTTTCCCAGTCATCAACCATTTTGTTTTACTGATTTGCAACCCAAAGCGTTCATATGAGTTATTAGCAGCATTCAGCAGATTTTTCTAGATCTTCAATATTCTCTGCCAATAAAGCCGTATTATTTGCGTACTTGATTTAGCAAATGTTCTCTCCCACTATCCATAAAACCCTCAGATCGACCTGTATACACAGTATTAGAAACCACTCGCGCACAATTTAAACATAATGCCCGCCCACCCAAGCGTTTTTTGTCAAGAGAATCATTGTTACAATCTTTTCTAGTGTCTTATTGACACCTGACACTCTTCCTGTTGCATACAATAGTTACAGAAACACAAGAAGTGAGAGATAGTAAGTTTTCCTTGATAACCAACACTTGGGCGGGTGAATAGAAGACAGTATTAGAAACCACTCGCGCACCCCACCCAAGCGTTTGTCGTCAAGAGTTTTTTTGTTACAATCTTCTCTAGTGTTTTATTAACATTTTACACTCTTTCTATTGCGTACAATAATTACAGGAACACGAGAGGTGTGAGATATAAAATTTTCCTTGAATACCAACACTTGGGTGGGTGGGTGTAACACAGCTTTAGAAGGCACTCGCCCCCAAATTAAACTTAGTGCCCGCCCACCCAACCAAGCGTTTGTCGTCAAAGGTTTTATTGTTACAACTTTCTCTAGTTTTACACTCTTTCTATTGCGTACAAAAGTTACAGGACCACAAGAGGTGAGTGATATTAATTTTTTCTTGATCACTAACAATTGAGCGGATGGGTGGGGTTTGTCAAGAGAATCATTGTTACAACCTTCTCTAGTGTCTTATTGACAACTGACACACTTTCTGTAGCATACAATAGGTACAGAAATACAAGAAGAAGGAGATAACACATTTTTCTTAACGACCAACACTTGGGCGTGTGGGTAAAACACAGTATTAGAAACCACCCGCACACAATTTGAAAATAGTGCCCGCCCACCCACCCAAGCATTTCTTGTCAATAAAATCTTTGTTACAACCGTCTCTAGTGTCTTATTGACAACTGACTCTGTTTCTGTTGCATACAATAGTTACAGAAGCACTAGAAGTAGTTTATAATAAATTTTCTTTAATGACCAACACTTGGGCTTGTGGGTGAGTGGGACACAATATTAGAAGCCACCCGCCCCCAATTTGAACATAGTGCCCACCCACCCACCCAAGCGTTTCTTGTCAAGAGAATCATTGTAACAACCTTCTCTAGTGTTTATTGATAACTGACACTGTTTCAGTTGCATACAATAGTGACAGAAACACAAGAAAAGGAAGTAAATATAGTTTTCTTAATCATCAGCATTTGGGCGGCTGGGTAGGACACAGTATTAGAAACCACTCGCCCACAATTTAAACTTAGTGCCCGTCCACCCACCCAAGCGTTTGTCGTCAAGGGTTTCATTGTTACAACCTTCTTTAGTGTTTTGTTAACATTTTACACTCTTTCTATTGAGTACAATAATTACAAGAACACGAGAGGTGGGAGATATAAAATTTTCCTTGATTACTAATACTTGGGTGGGTGGGTGAAACACAGTATTAGAAGCCACCTTCTCGCAATTTAACCATAGTGCCCGCCCACTCACCCAAGCGTATGTCATCATGAACTTCATTCTTATAACCTTTTCTGGTGTCTTGTTGACATTTTGCACTCTTTCTATTGCATACAATAGTTACAGGAACACGAAAGGTGCGAGCTATTAAATTTTCCTTAATCACCAACACTTGGGCGGGTGGGTGGAACACAGCTTTGTAAGGCACCCGCCCACAATTTAAACTTAGTGCCCGCCCATCCACCCAAGCGGCTGTCGTGAAGAGTTTCATTGTTACAACCTTCTCCAGTGGTTTGTTAACATTTTACACTCTTTCTATTGCGTACAAAAGTAACACAAACACGAGAGGTGGAAGATATTAAATTTTTCTTGATCACTAAGACTTGAGCGGGTGGGTGGTACACCCGCCCCCAATTTAAACATAATTGTTGTCAAGAGAATCATTGTTACAACCTTCTCTTAACAGTCTGATGTCTTGATTGTTCTGTCGTATCTGTTGTAGTTTATCAAAGAAAAGTTCAAGGTGGCCACTGTCAAACGCCTTGTAAAAATCTATAAAGCAGATGAAGAGCATAAGAATGTTTGTGCAGAAAAGAGCTTCCCGAGTTTCCAGACCGACACAGAAGCCAAATTGGTCTTGAGTTAGATTGTCTTCACAGATTCTGTATCTAATGATGGCCTTTTAAAAGGTTGAAATATGTTATGGTTTTTAAATATATTCGTTATATAGTACATAGTAAATGTGTTTTATTTATCTTAAAATATAGAAGGCAAAGTTAATTTTAGAGTCACATCTTACTATTAACAGAATGCAAGTAACGAGAATCGCAAAAATTGCTGAAGACAAGAAACTACTCTAAAAGACCCCCAGGCAAACCACTAAAGAGATGAAAGAATAGCTGGGTGTCAATTTCGCAAAGAACCTCATAAAGCTAAATAAACAAGCCTAAGCAAAATCAATCGCGGACTTAAACAAAGGTGACAACGTCAAAGATCCAACAAATCGGTCATATCTTCCTTACTTACAAGAAAAATGGCTCTGGATGATCGATCTTTAAAGGGTACCTAATTCCTACATATAACTCCGCGCATCACAACACATGCCAAACTATGCTAAGGGATCAATCAAAGATGGAAGCTTTCATACCAAAATATTAATAATGCAGAGAATGCTGCATCTCAAATCTAAGCCTTTAAGATACAAGAAAACCTCTCGTTGTACTTAACCTTCCGTACATAACAAAGCACTGCGTACTAAACATTTTTGGAACAAATATAGAACCAGAAAATCACGCAGAGAACTCTTGGCAGAAAGAAGCAGCTGCTCAGGGGCCCCTAGGACTCAAGCCAACTTCAAGAACAAAAACACGTAGCAAAACCTATCGCTGGTACTACAATGGTGACTACGTCAGAGGCCCAACAAAAACCACCTAGACTAGAAACTACTGATAGTACATCAAAGTCGTAAAAGCAAAGCATGTTCAATAATAATACGCTAGCATAGCAGAAACAACCGGCAAAAAGCAACAAGAGAAATAATATAACTTTCAGAGACACCCACAAAGTGTTACATTAGCAATAATCCCAAACGGGGACCCCAATTGCTTAAAATACTGAAACAAGAAAGCTTGACAAGACCAAAACAAGCACTATAAAACTGTTTTACAAAACCAAAAGAAATGGTGACTGAGATATACAGGGTGTCCGGAAAATACGTGTACAACGTTTGACGACAGACTCCTGACGTCAAAATAGGTCGATCTAAGCCGACTTAGTTATATCCAAAACTGTCTCGTTTAGCCGGTAGAGGGCGTCAAAAAAAACAAAAGTATAACAAAGTTGAAAGTATCTATTGTAAGAAACTAAGTAAAACAAAAACATTACTTAAGCAAATGTGTAAAATGACCGCCATCTTGCTGAATACACTTATTAACACTCTTTAAAAAATGATATTGGACCCTATCTAATGTCTCGGAATTATTAAAATGGTTGCCTGCATTTAAAATCCGCTGCAATAAATCATCGCGTGTGTTTACCGGAGTCTTGTAAACTTCTGTTTTAATAGCGCCCCACAAAAAGAAGTCACACATATTTAACTCAGGAGAACGTGGTGGCCATTTTACTGGTGCATCATTGCCTCTTCCAATCCATCGGTTGGGATATTGATGATGTAAGTATTGCCGAACGGCAAAGGAAAAATGGGGCGGGGCACCATCATGCATATACCACATTTCCCTCCGAAGTAAAAGGGGCAAATTGTCCAGAAGAATTGGTAATGTGTCTTGCAAAAAATTTAAATAAATATTTCCATCTAACCTGTCTGGAATAACAATGGGACCAATAAGGTAGTGATCAATAATACCTGCCCAAATATTAATTTTAAATTGATGCTGATGATGTGCAACTTTAATGGCATGTGGATTTTCATCGGAATAAATATGTTCGTTGTGCAGATTGGTTACCCCAGATCTTGTAAAGCATGCCTCGTCAGTAAACATAATTTTTCTACAAAAATTTGGAACAAGGATTCTTTTGTTTCTAATAAATTGACAAAATGTAAGCCGTATGGGGGGATCAGTCGGTAAAAGTTCCTGGACTTTTTGTATGTGGTAAGGATGTAACAACTGTTCTCTTAAAACATTATTTGAAAAGCGCTATGCTAGCAGTCCGGGTTCGATACCCGGCCGCTATTTGTCGAATATATTTGCGCTCCTTAGCAAGATAATAGCAAACAAGCAATGTATCTGCCTAGTAAACCCCTCTAGCAACGTGGTTCTGATCCCTTGTTAAATTGTAAGTCCCGCGTGTTTACATCACTTAATTTGCTTTGAAAAATGTTTTTTTTTATTATTGGTATTTTATCGATATCAAAACAAAAAAATAATAAAAATATCTGAAATTATCATTTGAGTTTGTTTATGGGAATCCCCTATAGTACTCATTTCACTATCTGTTATTGTGTATTCAAGGAATTATTATATTTGAATAATTATACTGAACTGTTTTTAATAAATATTTATTCAAGAAATTAAGTACGCATGTCAATTAAATATACAAAAAACTGAACAATATTTACTAGTTACCTTGGAATAGTAGATTGACATCAAGAATTGCAATAAAACTATAAAAATATAAATATAAATTTAAAAATAATGATAAACATTATCAATTTTGTAAAATTAAAAAGCAAAACGTCAAAAACTATTGAGCTCAATGCTAATTCGAATGATTATTGAAACTATTGAGCTCATTATTCATATAGTAACTCAAATGATTGTTCACATGATCATTCAAATGATTATTATTGATATTATTCATGGTTGTAGCCTACTATTATATAATTCTCTAATTCTCTTTATAAAAAATATTAAAACATTTTACTATGTTCATTATAATAATTTCTTTCAAATTCTTAAGAATACAATATGAGTTAACTAATTACATATGTAAAAGACCCTAGTCGAGCCGAAACTAGTAATGTATTCGTAACAACTTGTGATATATAGTAAACTGTTTTATAACTTTATAGATTAATATTAACACTATTGAGTTCAATAATCATTCGAATGATTATTTATCTAATTACTCAAATGATTATTCATAGGATCACCCAAATGCATTCATTATTCTCATATAATCATTCAAGTAACCAATCGATTATTTAAATTATAATAATAACAACATTTAAAATACTTAGTACTTATAATCATAAATACCCAAAGTTATTAATTACATTTTTAATATAAAGCAATAATACTCGTAGTATTAACTATGCACGTGCATCCGTTGTTTATTTAAGGAAATTAGAATGTCATTAAAACGACGTCATTAATGGTGTAATATCCGGGGCAAATAATAGTCACATGCCTGTTGGCAATAAAAACTGTACTAAAGCTTAGATATTTGTGAGAGATCAACAACAACAGTCTACAGATAGAATACTTGTCTAATCACGATGTAGACATTAAGTAAATTTCACATAATATAAAAATAAAATAATTATATTTTCAATCAATAATTAATGCAAAATTAATTAACAAAAAAATATACATATTTGATAATGATTATACACTATCGACTAGACCCTTATGCAATATGAAGAGTAAATTGACAAACAAAATTGTTAGCAGGTTTTCTATATAATAAAGTTATGGATGCTCTATCAACTAGATCCAGTTTAATAAAATAAAAAATATACCGTTTAAATCTTGGAATCTTTAATAAAAATTCGTTTCACTGATAATAGCCTCATTTTTCTGTTATCTGAAGACCAAAAAAATCTTTCCTTGTGTGAAGTAGGAATATGAGCTACGTAGGAAATCAATAGTTTCCGTGGCATTAAGTTTCGCGAAGGTTATAATTGCGCTGAAGGCAAACCCATGCAGTCAACCCACACATTTTATATAAAGGAAGAAATACTATTCGTTGATAACCAATCAACCTTCGCAAATAGTTACCTTGTTATAATAATAAAATAGCTTATTAATAATAGTGTTAATTAGTTATATGCAGTCATTTAATTTATAACAATTTTGCAAACATACTAATTATTAGTGTTTTGATCATGGTAAGCATTTAATTGAATTAATTTAGCAGTTTAGTGAATACTTTTCATATTCATACGGTTTTGATAAGTAATAAACTATACCAGCAATGTCATTCATAATAATGCTTATGTTTGCAACATAGTTCGTGCCAAATATCAAGTTGGGTTTAAAAAAGCATTCAAATTTAATTAATCATTTGAAACTTAAAATAATCGCAGTAAACCCAGTCTCAGCAATTTAACAAGAGCTTATACTAAGTATCAAGGGCTGGAAAGCATTGTTTGCAGCACTCCGATGTTTGGCTGTTTAGCAACATGAAGTAAGCTAAAGCCTATTTTTGTGGCCTTTAGTAAACTATATAATTAATTTGCTTTAATTAAATAAAACCAAAACTTAAATATGATTGACTATAACAGCTAATTAAGAACCAGTTCAAACTGCCCATAACATAACTTTAACACATCCTACATCAAGTAAACCACAACCGACAGCCATTTTTAGGTGATCATAGTAACCAACAAAAGACCAAAAGTGTGCGGTTTTATAAGCACCGAATGCACTTCAATCGTGTGCACAGAACATAAACAAACACAAAATTGGCAGGGAGCTAGAGATAAATCCAGACTCAATTGTTAACTCTATGAGAACCGCTTTTGAAGAAAGCTGCCCAAACACAACTCCAACAATGTCACTTGTTAGAACAGTGCCAGGGGAAGCACTAGAACAGCCAAGAGAAAAGCATGATTAGAATACGTATAACAATCTGAAAAAAGTTAAAGAGATTCTAAGAAGAGATATTGTGAGAGTGTTGAGAAGAAACCTTTAAGCAAAAATCGCACTGAAAATACTTTGCTGACACAACGCGAAAAATACAATCAGTCAGTCAAATACTGTGCAAAAGCTACTGCCGACACTTCCCAAGCTCAACGTTGATAGAAGCTCCTGATCTAAAAAATCTTAAATTACCAAAGCACTAAAAACTACTATACCAGAACCAGTATGCTTACCAATCATAATAATTCTACCAACTAGGTATACACCAGCTAGGTGGCATGTGCAAAAAGCCCATCTCTTGCAAGGACATTGATTGCTCCGGTCTCTTTTTTGGACATCAAAAAAACGCTATCAAATGTTACTACGTTTATAAAAAAAAACTGTTAAAGCTTAAGTCGCAGACAAGAGCCCACAAAGTGCTGTCCTTTCACCTCTACTATGGTGCCTAGTCATAAACTGCTTACTACAGATACAATAACAGATACAGATACAATAACAGATACAGATACAATAACAGATACAGATACAATACCTTTTCTGTGGTGTACCCCCCCTGACAGAGTAAGACCACAGAAAAGATAGAACGACAACATAAAGAGACAGCAGAAAGGAGATAGTATCAAGTCGTACAAGACCGACACCGATGAAATATTTTGAAAGAGACCTACGCCCAGCAGTGGATAAACACAGGCTAAAGAAGAAGAAGAAGAAAAAGAAGACTGATACAATGTGCAGCAGAAGTAACTCCCCGTTATAAAAAAAAACAGCTGTGAGTTTCACAAGGCGGGTAGTCCATCATGTAGCTTACATAATAAAATTAGTAGAGTAAGCATAAAAGTTTTGTGGTAGAAACTTTTTTCAATAAATAGTAATTATGTAACTTCTACTCAGAAGGAATTTCGCACGCGGTTCGCTTTACATGCTAATGAAAGTGTTCCACACAAAAAACAATCTTGCAGTGCGTTCAAAAAGTAAAAGCATGTGATCACCCAAAAAATCACTGCAGTGATGTTTTCGATTATGCTGTCTCCAACGCATTCAGCATAAAAACATGTCTCAGTTCTTTGAATTTCTTAAAATACTGTAAGGCAAATTTTGCATATTGATCTTCATTTAGAGCCATACAAGATTATTATTAGTCAGAATTGTCTAGAACAAAACTGGGAACTATGAAGAGAATGCTGTAATAGAATCCTCGCAACTATGCCTTTCACTGGCATTCTGTAAAGTAGAAGTACAACCTATTTCCACTAATTTTCTGCACCCAAAAATTGAAGAATGGGGAACTAAGAGAACCATTCAATACAAAATTGAAGAAATTTTGCCCGGCATACTAGAGAGATAGATTGATGGAAAACTTCCAAGAACAGCTCTAAATATGTTACGACCCCCAAGACCACCATTTAGACAATATAATTTTTAAAACTTTCTTTTATGGTGGATACATCGTACCACTTTATTAAATCCCTCTTTAAAATTTGGGAGTTATTTCTGCACTCTTTACTTAATTAACAACAAAAGCGTTTCTACCTTATATTACGCCTATGATCTCTCTTTTACAAAGATAATGAAACACTTAAGACCTTAAAAACATAAAGATACGCGTCTAGTGATAAAAGTAAAAAACTTACGCTTGATGCCAGACTAACCTTCAACACTAACATAAAAAGGTGACTACAAAGACCATTCGGGTGCTCTTTGCAATCAAAATGATTGTCAAACGCACATAGAGACTAATACCTAATATAACCAGATGGATATATACGGTATCATTAAAAGTACAACTACTAAACAGGGCAAATAACAATGATTGGCATGTTTGCTGATAACAAAAGCAATAAAAAGAACGCACACAGCAGCCATGGAAGTAATACTTTCACTAGCACTATTACACTTAGTTGTAATGGCTGAAGCACAGAGTACAAATAAATAAACACACTTTAAATCTCAACACTCACCAAAATGGCACTGGAGCTAATATATGCAAATAAAAAAACGGGGAAAGCATATTGCGCTATGTCTAGAAGAACATACCTTTGTTTTCAAAGCAGAAGTAGATGTGCTAGAAACATGATCAAATCGAGACTATACTCTAACTATGTGATTGGACATAATCACCGTTCGCCAGTAATAAAATCCAAACTAGTTATGGCTTGTCTAAACACTAAAGAAGCATCTAGGTCTGGATACCAAGAGCCCATGCTATAAAAAATCACCTTAAAGTAGACCAGCTCGCCAAAAATGAATAAACTAAACCTGCTTCCTATACAAGACCAGGAAAAATAGATACATCATTCCCGAAGTGCATGGATAGTAAGCAACAAAAAATGAGAAAATACACACACAAACTACCCAAAAAACTTAAGAAAACCATAAAGGTTAAATAGCTATTAAAACTCTTCAAAAATCAAAAAAAACCTAATGGCCTAATAACCTAATTACTAGAAAGCTCATAAATCCACCTCATGATATTTTATTTAGATGACATTGTAGTCTATTCTAAAAACCTTTATGACCTGAGAAAAACTTCAGAAATATGGCAAATTAGATATGAGTATTGGGTGAAGAATATTAAAAAGAAACGCAAAAAGTAACTGTGCATGCAAAGGATAAATGTATATGTCCTACTCATAGAGACGCTAGCAACTATCCGCCATCCCAAAACCTCAAGAACTACCAATCCAAATCGATATTGAAACTCAAAGATAACAAACCTAGGCCATGCTATAAAACTAAACAAATACAACCAAGCCAACAGAGTAACCAGAAGGATACAAATGAGCAGCATCAGCAAACTGGGCTTCATACTAAAAAATAACGATATACCAATAAGACTGAAAAAAATAAGTTTTCGACAAGTGCATACTGCCAGACCATGACGCTAATAAATTAACTTGGAGTAAGTTTGAGAGAGCGAGTAAGAAATGGGAAAATCCGTAGAAGAACCAAGACGACCGACGTTGCAGAACGTATTGCCGAGCTCAATTGGAACACGTCGCCAGACATGAAATGGAGAGATAGACAACTCAAATCACCTACTAGCGCCCAAAAAGAACAAAAAGAGCAACGGAAATACCAAAAAAAAGTTGGGCTCCACAACATAAAGGAAGTAGCAGAAAGTAGATGATGATGATGATGGCATGAAAGTTATTAAGAAAGGCTTACATCCAGAAGTGGGCATCAAACGGCTAAAAAGAAGAAGCCTTACAGCTCATACAAATATTTCCTCACTCAACGCTATAAGCCTTTATAGTATTTTTCCAGTCCGATCCTCCAAATTTGATACAATAGAAGTTAACATAAATCAAAACTGATAAGAAATACAATCAAAAATAACAAAAGCATGAAGGTTCTCAGATCCAAACTATCAAATGGAATATCAAAAATGACCAAAATTAGAAACAAAAATAGCATCATAGCCAGTAACAGAAAAGAGATCACAGATACTGTTCAGGACTTCTATAAAAAGCTATATAGCTCTATAACCCAGAATAATTAATACCAGAGATCAAAAATTCAAAACGTGAGATTGGAAGAAATTCCCAAAATAGACACAGACGAACTAATAGCAACATTAAACCAGATAAAAAACAGAAAAAGTCCAGGCAACGATCAAATTACCAGCGAAATTATCTAAATAGAAAACAAAGTCGTTCTAGAAATTGAACAAATTCTACTAAACAAATGTATGATCAAAAGAAGAATCCTAAACAAATAGCAAAATGCCAAAGTTATTCTGCTATACAAAAAAAGTGACTGAAACAACATCGAGAATTACCGTCCTATCAGCTTGCTGCCACGTTTATACAAGCTACTAAAACAACAAACCGATTAACTCACAAAATAGACTTATACCAACCATGCAAACAAGCGGGATTCTGCAAAGGATTTGAGACTATAGACCACTTGCAAACACTTCGTACTCTCATAAAAAAGCACTAAGTATAATATAACAATGCACATAGCCTTTGTGGATTACAAAAAGGCTTTCCTTAGACAATGCAAGAATCAACTCAAGATACTCAAACATTATCAAACAGATCTAAAAAAACGCGACCATCCAAATTAAAATTGACAAAGACTCAAGTACAGTTAATATCCCAATTAAAAGAGGAGTGCGGCAAGGAGATACAATTTCTCCAAAACTTTTCACATTAGCCTTGGAAGATGTCTTTAAAACTTTAAACTGGCATAAAAAAGAAATAAATATCGACAAAGTACGCCTCAATCATTTGCAATTTGCAGAGAATATTGTGGTCATCGGTAGCACTGCAGAAGAACTTAAGAGCATGCTTCAGGAACTCCATCAAGAGTCAGTTAAAAATCGCACTTGAAATGAACCTGTCAAAAACCAAAGTCATGAGCCCAGAAAATATCCAGGTAACAATTAATAATCAATCCATTGAACAAGTATCTACATACATTTATCTTGGCCATAAAATTCAACTCGGTAAAGAAAATCAGATTTCCAAAATCTCAAGAAGAATATGTCTTTCTTGGGCGGCTTTCGGTAAATTAAGCCATATCCTCAAATCCAAAAAGTTTCCTATAAACCTCAAAAGGAAGGTATTCGAGTCCTGCGTGATAGTCCGGGAGCTGGTAACAAAAAAGTGCAAGAGTTTAGGAAAGGCTGATATTTTGAGATTGGACTGTTTTTTGGTCATAGAACGTCTCTGCAAAGTCAGCACCCCAGGTGTCGGGACACCTGGCAATGGCACGCTAAGAAAGGTGTAATTTTAACACCTTACTTAGCGTACCCAAAAATTGTTTTGGAAAAGCTGAAAATTTATCGGCAAATCGTCGATGCATTACAAAACCTTAATCAAGCAGTCAGACAGTAATAACCAAACGCACGGCGTCAGCACAGTTGCGTACATGCTACAAGAACTAACTTAATGCAAATGATTTTAAAAAGCTGAAATTTGGAAATATGTCAAATCACGTAATTAAATTCATAAAACAAACAGTCAGACATAGTTTTTATAAGAACCCAATCAGTCAGCACCCAATTGAAGTCGTCATAAGGCGCACGTCAAGAAATTAAAAAAAAAAACATTCATTCATTGGTAGAACTATGCAGCAAATGCAGCATAGTCAACCAATGCAACATAGTTGCAACAAATACGTCACGGCATCAGTTTAATAGAATCACTCGTTCCGTTCCTACGTGCAACGTGGAGAAAATATAGAAAATTTGTGTGCTATTTGTGTATTTTGTATGAGAGGAGACAATATATTGAAGTTTACCACAAATACTCTTACAAGATGCAAATCAATTTTAAAAATTTGTCAAAATAATAGTTTATCCTTCAATAATCTAGTTTTACCGTTACATTCTAATAATGAGATTCAAGGTTATCATGTAACATGCTATAGAGGATATACAGCTTTGGGGAAGAAATTCAGAGAAACCTTGCTTGATACAACCATCTCTAAAACGAGATGGAGAACAAAACTATTTACATTAATTACGATTCATGCTACAAATTTGAAGCTATTGATGGAGTAGTAACAAAAACAATAGATGACTTTCTCCTGTTTACCTCATAAAGAAGCGGATACAAAGATCATTTATCATACTTGCAATATTGAATATGAAGCAAATATTTTAGTAAGATGTTCAGACACCGACATACTTGTTATTCTACTGGAAAATATGATAAATTTGAAAAGTACTTCAAAGATTTGGATGGACGTTGGCGTTGGAAATAATCAAAGAACTATCAATGTTAGTCAACTGTACGAGAAATTAAGAGAATCAATGTGTACTGCTATCCCTGCGTTTCATGCATTTACTGGTTGCAATTACAATCCCGCATTTTTTAGGAAAGGAATAAAAAAACCATATACGCTATTAAAATCGTCCAAAGAATTTCAGGAAACTTTTACAGATTTGAGCCGAATAAGTGATGACAATTTCAATAAAGTCTATGGAAAATCGAAGAATTTGTTTGTCATTTATATGGTTTAAAAGTCAGAAGTGTAGATGAAGCTCGGTTTATACTCTTTAACAAAGCATACACGTTCAAAGACACCAACGATGTCTTTCAAATTACTACCAGTAACGTTTACGGTTCAAATTTACCACCATGTAAAACTGAGTTAAAAAAACAATTACAACGTGATGCATACAAATCAAACATCTGGAGCAACGCACATAAAAAACAGCCAACTCAACTGTATGCAGTAGAAAACGGTTGGCTAGAAATCAATGGGCAATATGACTACGACTGGTATAAAAAAAGTCAACTGCCCAACTTTATCAGTGACGTTCTAATTCAACCAAATATTACTAGAACTGGTAATTTTTTGTACAAACAACTATTGAATACAGTTAAATATTTTACACATAAACATATCATTTGACTGACTAAACATTGAATATTTTTTTATGTACAGAAAACAAATTGGGTGCAACAGACGATGTGACGGACAAAGCAAATGAAACAGAAGGAACCTCAGACGGCTTGGATTTTTTGATAGGTCTAAAACCTTTAATTACGACAAGCAGCGTGCGCGCCTTATCACAACTTCAATTGGGTGCTGATTGATTGGGTTCTGATAAAAACTATGTCTGACTGTTTGTTTTATAAATTTAATTACGTAATTTGACATATTCCCAACTTTCAGCTTTTTCTAATCATTTGCATTAAGTTAGTTCTTGTAGCATGTACGCAACTGTGCTGACGCCGTGCGTTTGGTTATTACTGTCTGGCAGCTTGATTAAAGTTTTGTAATGCGTCGACTATTTGCCGATGAATTTTCAGCTTTTCCAAAACAATTTTTGGGTACGCTAAGTAAGGTGTTAAAATTACACTTTTCTTAGCGTGCCATCGCCAGGTGTCCCGACACCTGGGGTGCTGACTTTGCAGAGGCGTTCTATGACCAATAAACAGTCCGATCTCAAAATATCAGCCTTTCCTAAACTCTTGCACTTTTTTGTTACCAGCTCCCGGACTATGATGCCAGTGTTCACTTACAGCCTCGAGGCAATGTCTATGCTCGGAATTACTTTAAAGAACAGATATCGAAACGAAGAAATCCGAAGAAGAATCGGTGTGACAGAGGTACTTATTAAGGTGGCGCAGCTTAAGTGGCAATGGGCTGGCCACATAGCAAGGCAGGACAATGAGAATCACAACTTAGCGTCTGAGAGAAACCAAACAAAGTGCTGGCAGACCCCAGAGAAAATGTCGAGATAATATCCAAAATATCTGGAAAAAAAAACTGGATTCAAACTGCAGCAAATAATAAGACATAAAATTTTTTAGAAAAGGCCTACATCCAGGAGTAAATAAATGATGGCTGAGAAGAAGAAGAAGAAGATGAAGAAAAAGAAAAAGTTAACATTTTGATTAGTTTGCTTTGCAATTAATAGCTTTCTATCTAAGCCTCAATCGTTTATCGTAAGTACTCCTTGATTGCTCTTCTTGTTTTCTACCCCATTGTAGCTATTACGTTCTCTTCAAAGCCATTCATTTAGTACTATTAGACCTTATCCACCACATACTTTATGTTAACTCTTCACCGTATACTTCCTTCATTAAGTTTTTTGATATTAGAAACAATAACTTTGCTTACATTCCAATGCTTAGTCTAAGATGTCATTTGTGACCTTAGAAAACTGTAAGCGAAAACACAGAATGTGCTAAAAACCAATGATCTCTTAAACATGGCACCTTTCAACGAGTAAATATCGACTATTCCAAAAAAAAATCCAATCCATTCCTCCTTGCCGGACCCAGTACTATTGAAATGTGAATATATTTTGAACTCTTGTAATTATTTTAAGATTGTTAGCTTTCAATGGGCCTTTGTCTGGCGCCGGCAACTAATGTAGTTGCGTCAACTCGCTCGCCTTTTAATAGCTTTCTAAGATCAAAAATTCAGCCATAGCTGTGAACTGAACTAATAAAGTATAATTGCAGTTCCAAAAAATCCTTAAACTTCTTATATCGCCTAGGTACTAATTACTTCACATAGTTTCTGTTTTACACTGTTTCCTACATGAAAGCGATGTCTACCTGAATCACTTTATCGATAACTTCCCAACATCTGCTATATTTTTAATTTGAGATTAAGTTTCCTCATTTGTGACACTGTAATTTCTATTTACAATTTTGAACAATTTGTATTATACCAGTACTTCAGATAAGCGTCATACTGACACAAAGTAATTCATTTTACATTATTTTATTTAACTTAAGACCGATAAATTTGTAAATCGATATGGATATCTAGTGTCAATTGTAGATCCTGTATTAGATATATTAATAATTAAAACCAATTTTTTGCTTCATCTAGGTGATTTTTCTTGTAAAAAAAAAATTTCGTAAAAGATTAATAATATTAAAAACGAGATCATAAGATATATTCAACTATTATTTATAAACTGATTTGAATCAAATTAATCAATCGAATGCAATTCGAAGTTCATTATAAAGTTCAACAAATGTTTATACAATATCCAAAAATAAGTCTCTATTAATAATCTAATAAATTTTGACGCAGCACTTTTTATTCAGGGCTAAAACTTTTACTTTATTAAAAATAAAACGAATTTATTTGCGTGTTTAATATTTTTGCAATAATTAACTTCCACTATTATTATCTCGCAAATCTGTCAACCTTGGCATTCACTCAATAGATTATTTTTGGCAACGGGAACTAGACAGAGGAACCTGCATAACCTATTTTTATACATCAAACTTTGTACCTTAACAAAAATAAATAATTTTTTATTGATAAACAGTGGAAAAATCCAAATGCATTGCAATCACATTTTTATTGAATAATGAGTAATGGAAATAACACTTGATTTTATATGTAACTGGAACAATATGACGTCAGTCTTTTCAACCAATGGTTAGAAGAGAGCGAGACAAGCCTCCAAGATAAGTATGCCGCCAAGGACGTCTGCGAATTGGGCAATGCACCTTTCAATTTGGAATTTTTTCATGTCCTAGTAATATTCATTTGCTTGCTATACATACACGTGTGTAATTTGTGCAATGAAATAAATACGTTTCAAGTTTGTTTTCTGTTTGAGATGTTTTGTAGGTCAATCATTGGGTATTCACGTGCATAATATTACTAAAATTGATGCGTCTTAATTAAATACAAATTAAAAATATTATCTAATCGTTACTGGTCATAGTTTAATTCTTTATTAATAAAAATGCCGCTAAAGCTACAAATACAAACATTATATAAATATATAAATTTTATTTATTATAATAAACAAAATTAAAAAAAAAAAATGTTTTTCAGATTTCTCTAAAAAATTCACCTCCTTTCCCAATATTTTTCTCTAGATCGGTCGATTACTCTTTTCACAAACACCCACATTAATGATCAACAAATATGACGTCAATGATAATTAATAATATTGAAAATTCGATCGATCGCGAATGTAATGCAAGTTATTTGTTGGCTCATATCGGACACAATAGACACAACAAAAACAGAAAAATTTTCAGACTTAAAAACAAAAATATACATAAATTAAATGTGATAAATTTAAAAAAATGTAATTAAAGATTAGCTACAGAGCAGGTCAATAGTAAACCTTTCTAGAAATCAAAAAGTGTTCTAAAGTCAAGTTAATAATGGTACACGAGAAGGTACACGGTTACTGAGGAAAATGAAAGACTTCCCCCACTCGTCCTGGAAGACCTTCCAAGATTCAATAAATATTACAAAAAAACTAGAAATCTTCTTATAGAAACTAGAACGCCATTTCTATCATTTTTTAATCCCTACACATCCATCGACACCAGCTCCTATAAGCCACCTAAAGCAAAGCCCGCCGCTTCCTCGAGACATAGAAGGAATGTCTAGAATCAAATTACAAATAATGTCACTGTTCAAAGTACACTACAACCAGGTCCAGATGTCTAACGCACTAATCAAAACCAAAAGAATGATAAAAAAGTGCAATAAATACAAACCCAAACGACCAAGAAACTAAATCTTCCAACATCCACAGCTCACACAGGCATCAACAACGAACCATCGACAGAAAAGCTAACCTGAGTCTCACTAGCTTCATCAACAAGCCTATTTTCACGCCACTAATAGCGCATAAGCCTCTTCTCTGTTCGCAATGCTGGCAATTTATATTCCGGGTAGACCTACAGTTTTGAGTGATTTCCAAACCACTGGAGAAATTATGAATCTACTGTGGACCACAAAAGGATCTTAGTCTTGAAGAAACCCTATGCTGACAATGCGCGATAGGGAATGGAAAAACGTATTAAAGATTTGAACACACAATCTTTGATGCAGCAGTCGGATGCCTGAACTACTGCGCCACGCTCCCCTTTCACCAACTCTGAGCTGCCCAAACACTCTAGACTTGTCACTCCCTATTTGGAAAACGAAGTAATTATGAAACCTTCATGACTGATGGAGATGGATGCAAATCTGAATTACGACTGTCAATGCATCCACATAAGAAAAGTCCAAGACTACAAAAACATGATGACCGCTTTCGCTTCGACCTTTGTCAAGTCATACAATACTACACCACATCCAGCTTCCAATTCTGCGTAGACTGCCAAAAACTGCAGAAAGCCACGAGAAACAACTTTGACCGGCTGCCCAAGCGTTTTTACCACGATGAACCTAAAAACCAAATACTGGCAGGTCCCCAATAGAAAAAAATCCACAGACCTGACCGCATATGCTACTCCCAACGGTGCAACGTACCAGTTTCTAGTGATACTAGTCAGGCTGATTAAGGTCCCAACAGAAACTGTTCCAGAAACTGATGGCCAAAGTTCTAGCAGAGCTACTAGATAATGTTGCACTAAGATATCTTAAAAATATCATAGGTTTTTCTAAGTCCCTTAAAAACATCTCACCCATCTACAGAAGGTGTTACCGTGTAAGCTTTCCAAATACGGTTTAGGCAGTCCGAAATCCAGCAACAAATCCCTCCAGCTGACCCTAATCCGGAATTACAAACCACCAATAAGCAATTGCAAAGTTTCACTTGGCTTGTGTCCCAAAGTTCGTCGTCCAATGTGACAAAAGTGCCAACCAAGCTTTCAAAGAAGTAAAAGCAAGAATCAAAAACTTCTGGGCGTACTTAGAAAACAATTTGGCTAAACTTGTCCTCCGACTTCAAACTCATAAGATAATCTATGTTGCTAACTGAATTAACTTCCAGGTAAAGCACTTTCCAGAAAAAATTAATCACTTACCAAACACCCTCTCCTGACAATCAAACGGTGCTGCCTCGACCTATCAAAGAAAACCAAAAATCTGAACTACACACGCCGGCCTTTACATCTTCCAACAACCACATTCGACAGAAAAACTTCTACCGATGGAAATAGAAACAATCAGCGCAACCAGATTCGCAAAAAATCCTCGGACAAAGTTAAATACCCGGCCAACCTTGACACCAGATACTAAGTAAACTAAAGCCCTCATCAGAGCTCATACAGAAAGAACCCAGCTCAGTATCAACACACAAAAAATACCGCAAAACACTCCGAACGAGATAAAATCCTCAGATTCATTCGGAACAAACGTCCAAAAGATTGTCAATTAGTGCCTTATCTGCGCCAACGTAAAGACAGAATAAACGCATAAAAACTCCAATCTGACTAACAAAGAAAAGATAGCAATCAATTACGTGGACCCATACGCCGTTACCCGCAAAGGCATCCATTTTGCACAGAATAATAGGCATGTGCACTCTGTGTACCAAGCCATTTCCAATACCAGCCGCCACTAATTAATTAGTTTCAAACTTTGCATAACATAAAAAATTTCATCGCAACTCATCAGCCAAGTTTTCATCAAAACTTGCTATTGATAGAAATACTTCCACCACACAACTGCCACCTACCTCCTCCAAGCCACCCCAGTAGAACATGGAAAGCTAAAGAAAAATCTACGGAGAACCCCATTCTAGACTAGAATAAATAAATGTGCTTTGCTTCAGCACCGACAACGCCCCAACAAAGCTGAATTGAAGACAACTCCTACATATGCCTAACCAAGGTCCATATAGATCACGTCAAGCTGGGAAAGTCCAATGCCGCTTCCAGATGAAGCCCAACAACAAGAACCAAACTATCAATAAACTGCATAACTAGGCTGGAGCTACAAACCACAGTTCATTGAAGGTTACCTTAAGGAAGACCAGCTCGCAAAAAAGAAACTAAAAACGTTTATTAAACTTACAAATAACAGGTAATAAACACAAGTCAAAACCAAACATTGCCCAAACTATAGTAATACAAATGAGCAGAACATAACTGCAAAAGCTTACAGGACTTGTAACTAAACGCAGTGTTAAACATGACTCCAGACTGATCCCCTATGCCGCGTATGTCTAAAAAACAAAAAAAACTCGGCTACATCTGCTGAGCAAGTGCAAGGCTTACAACATGCTACGTACCTAACTCCAAATAGAAATATGGCTAAGGCTAAACTTTATAGTTTGAGTTTTACTTATACTCCTAACATTTTTTGACGTCTAAAGTCAATTGCTGAGTTAAACCTCTTGTGAACCAAGAACCTAGTCCAGAAGTAATTGTGTTAGTTTGAAACTGCAGTAAGTTTATTTAGTAATAATAGTTATATTTTCCTTTTGTTATCCATACTCCCCCGGGAGTGTACCGGGCCAATCCCTAATCCCTTTCACCATAAGCCTGACAACAATGGGTGTACCTGGTAAATACCTAAAACCATCATAACCTGACTATCTCTAGTATATGGACACGATCCTAATTAAACCAAATGATAGCTGCAGCTATGCAGAAGTAATAAAATGCGTGAAGAACAAGGTGGACACTGGAGAAATCAATATCGCAGAAATAAATAAAATTAAAAATGGCAACATTAAACTAGTAATCAAAAGCAAGAAAAAAGTAGCGAGAAAAAAGTTTAAGAAAACTCAATGAAAGAAACAAGACAATAAGACTTCTAGATGTAGAAGAAAACTTTAACAAAGACAAAAAAAAAATCAACAAAGTATTCCTAAGAGACAACATCAATATCACACCTTACAGCAAAAAGGAGAATAGGCTCAGGTTGGAACAGATGGAAAGTGATAAAGGACTTTTCTCCGCCAAAATGTTAAAGATGCCATAAACTAGGTCACACGGCAACGGAGTGTAAAGATACAGATAGCAAACCCTGCAAAAATGAGGGTACTAAGCATAAACTGTGCAAGCACAGAAAAAAAAGACTGCCATGGTTACCCTAAACAAATGTAAACCAACAATAAATCTCAAAACCAAAAAAATGAATCATGACCAAACAGGAAGACGCGGCAATACATCCAAAACAATGCAACATTTTCAAGCAACAAAACCAGGAAGTAGTGAGGACTTCACATAGGTGGAGACACGGAGTGCAGCAATTCAAAAAATAGCTGGCAAAATTAAGCCTAAACCTGAAAAACACAGATAAAACACAGAAAAAAAGAGTATTGATGAGGATTTCAATGCCAAGTCTGAGATATTATCGGGCTCTCTCCAGGGCAACCAGAAGGTAGCGGAATAGATAAACAAAAACAAACTCTGATTTCTAAATAAGAAGATTTAAAACCATCTTTCTAAAAAAAAAAGAATAAAATTATACATAGACGTCACGTGCTCGACTAAGATGGTAACAAAAATTTGAAACTAGAACATGGGCAAAGAAAAAAATGTGATCACACAAAAATCAAGTACAAGAAAAAAAATACAGAGAGAGAACAAAAGCTAAGCCTTCCGCAGTAGCAAAGAAAAAAATTCACTGTAAACTTGGATCAAAACACAAGAGAAACGATTCATACAGTAGGCAATCTGAATAAAACTATAGTTAAAACCTGCAAAAAGACTAGTACAACGAGAAAGAATAAACTACAAATTAATGTATTGGTAGAGTAAAGTGAAGTGAAAAAAAAATGTCTTGTAGAAAAGCCAAAAAAACTATAATGAGAACAAATGGCAAACAAACAAGAGACATCAACCTACTACAACAGGCACAAGTGACATATGCAAAAGAGAGACGAACTCTAAAAAACGCAATAATGGACTCCAAAAAGATGGCATGGAAGAAACTATGCAAAGAACTAAACTCTGACATATGGAGCAAAAGGTTCAAAACTGTCACTTATAAAATAAATCAAACTTCCCTACTAACACTGACAGGATATAAAGTAATAATTTATATCTGATGGCACAGAAGAAAAACAGGGCTTATGTAAACCAACATAATCACGTAAATCTATGTTAAATTTTGCATTTTCTGATACTCGTTTAAGTTAGATCTCGTATTGATATTTGATTTTCAAAAACAAAAACTGCAAGAGCTCATCATTTTATTTTTTATTTCGATTAAAAAGTGTACAAAACTTTGACTTAAAAAAAAGATATTTTATTTGACAAAAAACTTTCATTACAAATCACAATTTATCTAACTATACAAATTAAGACTTCAAAATATCTCCATTATAAATTTTCAAATTGACTACAAAAATCGAAACTTCTTTCGGGTTTTTTCGAAAAAAATGTAACCATTAAGGAAAGCTAGCAAATTTTAAAAATCATAAAACTTTTTGGCCTTCTCAAACATTTCTGCATAAGTCATGTTGTTTGGTTTTAAAGATGAAAGTTTCTAGTAAAATTTATTCGATTTTATAATCTAAAATCATTTTATTTTAATTTTTATCGCTATAATTAACTGAAATAAATAAATAATGAGTTTTAAAATGTAATTACTTAAGAAATTAATTTCTAAATTTCCTTAGTCCAATTAATGATTTAATCACATTTCTTAATAAATATTCCAAATTGATATTTTTTTCCACAATAAATAAACAACAATATTTACTCAATTGTACTACTTGAATGGAAACATTTTTGGGATAAGAATAAATTATCACTTTAACTTTTCCAGACATAAATATATATCTCACGTTTTTCGACTTTAGTCTATTCATTTCAAACCTGTTTATACTAGCTTGCATATTTTATAACAATGATTCAAGATGTTTATTTTGGAAAACCTCCAAAAAATATGCTAAACATAGGGAGCTTACTTTTATTTTCTATGATATAATTGACTATTTTTTTATCATCAAATTACGCACTAAAGAACAGGATATGGGTGTAATTAAGATTATCTTATCACTGTTATGAATATAATTTTGGCAATAATAATAATTGAGATTGATAAAGAAACAATTTCGTGAAAGTGAATTTGTTGATAATTTTCAGACTAACAAATTTTTATCTGTGATGGATTGTTGAGAAATGATTAAACAGTTTCATTATTTGAAATCAAGCTCATAATGCTATTTATTTATTTATTAAGATTCCTTTCATTAATGTGATAATAACTGCATAGCAATATTTAAATATTAATTTATTTAAATCTTCCAATACTGGTTTTTTGAACTCATTACCAAAGTTATCGTTGCGGTTTTCCTATATGTAACCTTGAGGTTTCTATAGAATGATTCAAGTTACCGCTTGGTAACAGCGCTGTGGTTTTTTGTAGTATGTAATTGCATACCGTTGAATGAAGAAAGGAAACAGCCTTTCGAACATGTAGTGACGTAAAGCTATGGTGCGGCGACCAATCAGAACTTATCTTCGCGACAAGCCTCCAAGATTATTATTTTATCGAGGTCATTGTAAAAGCGGACATTGCTCCTACCACATACCTTCATACGTGTAATCTATTTAATTATTTAATTCGGTTGCAATTGTTCAGAAATGATGTCAACAATGTTTGATCTATTTAGTAGATGGTTTATGCGAATATTAAATTTTTTATTTGTAATTGAAATATGTAATAATTTTAGTACAAAATAATTAATTTTACAAGAGTTGTTTAATTTAATTTCACTTGATATTTTTATCTCAAAATGTGTATGAAAATGAATCGTATACAATGGGAGATTGCCCTAAATAATAAAACTCTTTTCTGCCCGTAATGCTGGCAACTTACATTACGGGTAGATCTACAGAGTAGATTCCGAACTGGAGAAATTACCAATCTACTCAGGACCGGAGAAGGTTATTCGCCGACAAGGCTGGTTGGGACGTGAGAGAGCGTATAAACGTTTTGTGAGATTGATAAAATGCAGTCGGATGCCTAGACTAATGCGCCACGCTCCCAAAGATGCGATGCGGTAGCTTCTTATCAACTTGTATCTACAGAATTAGTTCAGACGACGGATTTTTAAGACCCAAATCCCCTTGCTTCGAGATTCTGTTTGTACATCCGTCATTATGACACGTGGGAGTCAGTCAACAACCATAAACTAACAAATAACAAAAAATGCATCAAGTACTAATAAGATTACAACAAAATCAATTCCAATACAGACTGTGTCTGTGTACACCCGTTTCTAGTCGTTCCCATACACGTTTATACTAAAATATTAGTTAAAGTTATGTCCGCTTCTCTAACTGCAGAATTAAATAATAGATCAAATAAAATTGATACAAATAACTACTACAAAACAATTTATTTAACTGTTTGCAATTATATAATTATAAAGTAATTTATTAAAATTCTGCGCATATTTCATATATATTTTTTATAGAATAACGTTAAAAATGATATTCAGATTGCATAAATTCAGATAAACTAGACTGAAGTGGATTTTGTACATTTATTGCAAATAAAAACATTTTATTTGGCTAACTTAATTATCGTAAACACGATAAAATTGAAATTTAATTTTAAAAAATTGAACTATATACCGTGTTGTTAGTTAAATGAAACGCAACTAATTATTATACCGACTCTAATAGCATTACATCCACAAATTCTATTAGACAATTAGAGACTTTTATTAGCATTACCTTAAATAAGCATTTGTTTAGTATAATACTTAATTAATATAGTCTGTTCAATATTATGTAGATTATTGGTGATATAAATCTGCTGTTCCATCATAACAAGTAATCTTGTCTTATTTTCTAACCACTTTTAGAATTATTATAAGTAATCTTCAATCTTATGGCAAATTCTGACTGGAGTAGATAGTTCGGTAAGAAAAATTACAAAATATGAAAAAATAAAAAATGTGTAGTTCAAAAAATCTCCTAAAAATTACAGGTTTTGATACAAAAACTTCTTGCATGACTGCATAATGTGAAAAATTACCTGAATGATCCAATTTGTGATAAAGTAGTTATCTGTTTATTTATTTTATTCACTCTTTATGACCCGTTGTACAACTAGACAATAAATAAAGTGTTAGAAGTTCCCCTTTATTAATCATTATACTGCGGAACCTACAATTGATTCAGAACGGTCACAACAAAATTTATATAAGTTAATACTGATATACAGTTCTTACAGAAAGTTAGTTTTCAATTAATTTATTAAT
The DNA here is from genome assembly GCA_963932245.1 of Tachinus rufipes. Lineage (NCBI taxonomy): Eukaryota > Metazoa > Arthropoda > Insecta > Coleoptera > Staphylinidae > Tachinus > Tachinus rufipes. Next base: position 27,096,711 of record OZ010742.1, on the reverse strand, counting down.
AATGTTTATAATTTATCATATTGTAAATTATAGCAGTATGTTATCTTAAGAAAATAACATTGAGGTTTTTGAAATTATATAATTTCAAATTGTTATTAAAAAGTCCTTTAAATAACATTGTAGAATCATATTTTGATATGCATGAACTATCTTGATTGATTATTTCATAAATTAGCTGGATAGTTTTTGGTTCATTAAATGTGATTATTGCTTTACTTCTAAATAAATTACAAAAAATCTTAGCTTAATCCAAGATTACACAATTATAAATAGACAAAATTTATAAGTCATCAGACACAAAACGTTATGTATAAATAATAACAAGTTATAGGTCAAAGATTTAATAAAATATTAGAAAAACTGACCTCATGTCAATAATTAAATGATTGATAACAAAATAAATAATTATAAATACAATAACACACGTGCAGTAAACAACAATTCACAAATCCGGCTACAAAAAATATTTTTATAAATTTTTGCATCAGTAAAAGGTGAAATAAATTCGATCTTTTCACACTGATATCTGTGCAACTCCCAAAATAGAGCAAAAAACGTAGATATTAATGATCTGATTGAGCTCTTAGGCCTGAAAGTCACTATTAAGCTAAAAAACTGGGCCCTAAAGCTAACGTCATGAGCACACCGCCAAAAGATGCTTCAAATAATTTGTCATCTGTCGTAACTGTTCGAGCTCCCACCAATCGGTGGACTGCCCCAAGGGCAGCCCTTCTAAGTGTGCACTGTTCCGGCCAGCTTTAAGGGATGCAAAGCATTTATCAAAATAATGACCAGCGCCCGTAAATAAAAAAGCCCTGCCTTCCTCTCAAAGTTCAGGTTCCCGGAAAAATGAGCAACAAAACATCCACACCATGCCTATCGAGTCAAACCACAAACCCAGTCAAGCGCTGTGAATCCCAAATACCTTCAGGTAGTTGGGAAAGTCGGTGGTAAACCAAAGACGTAAAACACTGATCTTTGTAAAAAAAATCTTCAGATTGCTCCAAAGTAGATACCTCCAACACAACCACGCTGGAACCAAATGCGATTGCTATAAAAGTGCCAATGGACATTCAAGATAGCCTTCGCTAACATAAATCCCGCCAACCTTATCGAAATGGCAAATTTCAAAAAACCCTCTTTCCACAATAATTGCTGTAACTCTTCCAGCGTAGGACAGTATCCAAACCAATGCAAAAAGTCATGCTTTGCTTGACTACGTTGAGCAAAAAGGTTTTCAAAAATTGGGTTCTCACTCGTTGCAGTTCTGCTGGTCACCGAGGAAACATTTTTGACGTAGCAATACTCAAAGACGTCAACTTTTAAGTAGAAATCAAAGCTATCAATGACCTTAGCTTCAATTACAACCCAGTACTACTGGGATCAAATAAAAAGCAAAAACATTTTTTAACCCGTACGGATTAGACTCTCTACTCACATTTTTTTGAAGAAGTGCTGCCAAACATCATTAGCAAAGACGTCGCAACCCCAAAGATCACAAGATCTTAAACTTGCTCTACAACAAAGCAAAAGAGGCCATAAAATTGCAAAAAAATACATTAAAATCAATAAAAAAAAAATCCAATGTGAAAGATTACCAAAGCCTTACAAATCAGACAAATTCCTATTCCAACCATCCATGACAAGAATGGTCAATATTCAATAAAAAAAAGACCAAAGCATTTGCTGACAGCCTCAAACTCCAATAACTAAAGATACGTATCTGAAACACTTCTTCAATCATCAAAAAAACCATCAACAAATCAAAACTCGTTATGCTTCAGGCGCTGTCAAAATACCGAACTATAAAAATACGTTCGCACAAAGCTATAATGACCCTCAGCAACATTACTAATGCAATTTTTTAAACTGGTCACTTTCTAATGTTTGGAAAAGCTCGCTTGTATTAAATATTTCAAAACCAGGTAAAGACCAGAAGTTTACCTAAAACTATCGACCAAGATCATAGAAAGAGATAGTGATCTTCTTCTTCTCTTCTTCTTATCAGCCTTAATCTACCCACTGATAGATATAGACCTCCTGCGATTATCTTTATATTATCAAACTACCTTTTCTGTGTTCTACCGACACTTCTTTTCGTTCTTCTCGGTCTCCATTGTAATATTTTGGTGGTCCATCTATTATAGTCGTGTCTGGCAACGTGGGCTGCCCATCTCCATTTTAGTTGAGCCACTCGTGTCATTACATCTGTAAGTTTTGTTCGCCGCCTTATTTCTTCATTTCGTATTCTATCTCCAAGGCTCACCCCCAACCCAACATAGCCCGTTCCATTAACCATTGGGTTGTTCTTAATTTATTGACGCTTTTCTGAGTTAGAGTCCATAGTCTCTAATCCGTATGTTATCACGGGTAAGATGCACGTCTCGTAGACTTTTCTCTTTAGGTTTGTTGGAATATCTGTGTTCTTGAAAATGTGTTTCAAGTTCCCAAAGGCTGCCCATCTTAGGCCTACACGGCGCATGATTTCTGCCGTTTGATTGTCTTTCCCCAGTTTAATTTTAGGACCTAGATATATATATATATATATATATATATATATATATATATATATATATATATAGTCATTTACAGTTTCAAGAAGGTGGATGTCAATAATTTCTGCCGGACCCATGCTTTTGGTCTTGTCCATTTTTAATCCGATTAATTTTGACGCTTCTTGTAGTTGTCTTAACATAGTTTCCATCTGGTCGATATCGTTGCTGACTAGTACTACGTCGTCTGCAAATCTTAGGTGGTCTATGTTCAGGCCCATTTCGTCCAACGGTAATGTTTTAAACATATCCTCAAGTATGAGGGTAAACAGTTTAAGAGATATCGTGTCTCATTGGCGCACGCCTATTCTGACCTGTACAAAGCCTGATTTCAAATCTTCGTCGATTTTAACTTGACTATACTTCAGCAAGTTCGTATATTTAGAATTAATTCGGGCTCTTCCAAGGCTCTCTAGGATTGCCCAGGTCTCTACAGAGTCGAAGGCTTTGTGGTAATCTACAAAAGCCAGGTGTATAGGAACATTGTATCCTGAGTGATCTTAGATATACTCAATACAATATTCTCCTCGCCCACCAACATGAATTTTAATAGAGCCACTCTGTAGTCAAAAGGCATAATGCCTTCGAGTCGCATTATACACCCAAATAAAACAAAACACAACCAAACTTCGCCACTGCGCGACCAAACTGTTGTCTCTCGAATCGCACCTGAATGAATTCGATCCAATCAGATACTTGAAGAACAGCGTAACGACAACCTCCGTGAAAACACTAACGTTGTGTAACTACCTATCAGATGACTTTACCAAAGATGAAGACAACCTCACCAAAAACTGGACGTACCCTACTATCCGGGGAGTTGTGCTTGCTGGTCGCAAACCACTATGTTGCTCTCAAGTAGGCAACAACCAAGAATTGTACAGCTACCTGGCAGAGCACCCAGCCGTCACTTTTCGTAAATATAGAGCAGCTTATCGTACAACTACAATGGTGAAATTACTATCTAACATCGCTGTCGTAAACACCTTCAAGTCAAAAATCCTGTCGACCAGTGCTCGACTGTAAACTAAGGCAAACCAATGATCGAACAATAAAGACTCGACCCTATCGTAGAAAACTAACGGCCAGTGGCCGACCACAAGGGGAAACAAGAAAAGTCAATAAAAATCCTTGTGAAACCTAAAAACAACAACCTTCGACCAACCTGCAACTCCCCGGGAGCTAGTCTCGGTAGAAAACCCAACCGTGTGCGCCCGGATAGACTGTCTGTACGACATTCATAGCAAAGGTAAACATAAACAACATAGCATGGAAGGCAAAACAATACTTGCTATTCGCTGGCAACTCTCTTTACCAGTGGCTGCAAACTTCCAACTGCTACCATAGCAAAAAGCCCAAAAAAGCCTTAGAGTATAAGTAACTCTAACCTCCTTAACCAAAACGATTTCGCAGCCAAAATCACTTTACAAAACAAGACCAAAGAAGAGGCTGGCCCCCCAAATAAGCCAAAACACTTAGAAACCGGAGTTTTACCGTCCTCAACCGCTCCGCTCATACAGTGGAAGTCCTGCATCAAAGAGACCAGTCAGAAAAACAACTAGCAATACCCTCAACGCCGCATACACTGTCTCTATCGCTACACCTTTCAAAAGCTACTCGACGGATACCATCTACTCCATCATCAAAAGGCATCCACACTACCCTCGGATCACCGATGCCGCCCCACTACCACTTCCAGCACCGGCTCCGATAACAAATCCTATCATAAATTTGCGGTTTGAGAGTAAAGTTGATTTTAGCTTCATTTTCAGTAATAGTCTTTACAAAATGTAATTTTTGAATTAAGACTTAAGTTTTATAAAAACACATAACTTGCTTTGACAAAACAGAACAGAAGTTGAAGAAAAATAACTGTTTAATTTCTTTAGGTTTTGATGATAAAAAAAGATTAGTTATTCATAAGATGATAGATTTCGCTATTTTCCGCTTATCAAAACGAGAAGCCAACATAACAACACCATATGCCCAAAACTAACGTCACTCGCTAATTGTACAAATAGACCCCACGAGTAGTTAAATTGTTATTTGAGCGTTGTTGCCCACAACTGACGTCACAAGCACCGGCAATACCGCGTAGACAAAGACGTGTCTATAAGTGTTTATGTCTAAGAATGTACTACATCTCTTTAGTTACGCAACTACAAATCAAAATATAAATTCAGTTTTGTGTAACATTTTGACTATGTTGGTGAATATTTCTGTCATATGAAGTAATAAAAATATTTGCAAATGTAAATATTAAAAACGTTGATGATAAAACTAGTACAAAAATTGAATCAAAAATCACCAATAAGTTTCCGCAAGAATATTCTATCCCAATATTTTAAATATCTAAAGTACGACCATATTTTAAAACAATTAAATGGACAATTTCTTAAACGGCTTACAATTTTTATTTGTAGAACTAAATCAAAATAATCAAAAATCAACATCACATTCCGAGCCACCATGTATAAACTAAAAATATTCCAAAATTAAAAATAGATTTGGCATATACAAACCATTTAACACTCAATTTGCAAACGATGCTGCAATTTGCCAATATGTTATTGAGTGTTAATTTTCTAAAATTTAAATTTGTGTTTCTAATTATACAAATAATGCTAATAATATGATAATTTAATGGTCATGAATGTACCATGATCTGCACAATGTTTTTCGCTGAATACTAATAATATGAATCGTTGATAGATTTTATAGTATTCCTAGAATTACATTGTATGTAATAAACCGTTTTAGAGCTAGGATAGTTAAAACTAACATAAAATGATTAATTGCTAGTATTTCGTCACATTTATTAAAGATTAAAATATTTTGGCTGAAAAAAATGTTTACGAAAGTATGTAAATATTGTTCAAATATTAGTTACAATTTTTAATGATTAAAATATTTTTAGTTTGCATATATCATTTATTACTTTCATTCATAATCAATATTCAATTTTATTTATTTCGGTTCAATGAATTCGCAAAAACATCTGAAAATAAAACTATTTCCACGAAATTCTAAAATAATAAATCATATAATTATTTGATCTCAATTGCAATGTTACTTAGATATCCTATGCCAACTATTTTGCATTATGTACATTAAACTATAAATATATAAACTGTTGGATTAACTCGTAGTTTAAACATGTTTTAATTCATTTGTAAAACGTCCTCCACCTTGAAAGTGTTATCCGGACTTTTTTATTTTTAGAGATTTTAGTTTTGCTTTCATTCACTCCACTAAAATATCTATTTTGCGGTTACTGACTTATACCTAAAGGCCAATAAATGTATTTATTTAAGCATGGATAATTTTAGCATGTGCATATCCTTCAAAAAGTAAATAAAAAAGTAATTTATAAATAAAAACAAATGGCGCTTTAATGTGATTATAATAAGATCGATCGACCTTGGTCTTACTACTTTATATATAGCTTTTAAGAAATTGATCTTTCATGACTCGTGTCACAGTAATTTAATCAAGTTCTAAATAATTTATTTTTGGATATTAGCAAGAGCATCATAAACGACAATTTAAAACAAATATCCAATAGTCGATCATTTATTAGATTTATTCCGAACAAAATAAAACGATAAATGAACCATGATAACTATGCAGCTGAATTTGATTATTTATAAAAAACTCAACATCAGTTTTATTTGATGTTATGTGTCCGTGTCCAACTTCATAACATATCCCAGGATAACATACACTCGATAAAGAACTACATTTCAATTGTAAGTACAAATGATTTTAATATGTACTAGCATTATAGTCAAATAAATTTTGCACAACAAATTCCGTGTCTAAACTTTGCATTGGAACCTGCAAAATGATATCGGACAGGACCTTTGGAATTCTACTAGGAACTTGCATCTTACTCAAATCCAAACAGAGATGTCTACAGATCTGCAAAAACGCTTAAAGCATGAGCCAGCCGCACTCTTGGAAAGGAGCTACCTATATAATATTAACTCTGTCAAAATTTCTCAATCATCTCCAAAAAAAATATGTTAACCATGAAATTTCAAGGTCTCGGGTAGAGTTTAGTTGTTACAAGCTCCTCATAGTCTCAAAACCAACTATACAATACATTTTAGTATTTAAATTTACTTAAACTAATTTCAAGTCTCTGGCCTCTCTGAACTATACAATAGAAACATTAATTAAGCATATCGGTATGTTTAATCTATAGTGCATCGTTCGTTATTCTTATCTACCTTCTCGAGTAATAGCTACTGGTTTATATATAATTAGGGAATATACTTTATGCAACCAAATATACAATGTGCAAACATGAAAACAAATTAATTCACATAAGTAAACAACATAAGACTATTAATATGTTATTCACATGTTATACTTTTAGTTAAGAAATTTAGTCGTACAGAAGAAACTATTCAATATTATGATCGTAAATTTATAGCTGGAGCTAGCCAACGTTTCAATCTAATAAAAAACACTATGATTAAATTTATAGTACGCTAGGAAGACAGGATTATTTTGTACATAGTAAACTTTTAAGCGAGCTGAATATGTGCCAAACACTTCGCACATGGCAGAATGCCAAACGTATAAAAATAATGTCTTTGTGGCTGGGAAGTAGTCCAAAATCCCCTTAGATGGTAGAGATTTTATACAATTCAGAGCTGAATATAAATGCATTTATTTCTAAAAATCAATAAATAAAATTGTTTCACGTAACAAATAAGAAATATTTTAATTATATTGTTTTAGCAAGCAAATACGCTTTAGCAAAGAAACAATTTAGTTTTTCAATATATGTAAAAAAATTCCATCAAATTAAAATTTTGTACACAAAAAATCAAAAACCCTAAAACTTTATTTTAGCAATCCTGTATTAAAATGATAAAATTTTATTTGAACAATATTTGTGAAAAAAATAAAACTATTATATAATTGTTAATGTGTTATTAGGTCTGTTCCAACCTACACAAACAAATATTTGTCATCCTTAATTTGTTGCATTGTTGTAAGCATAGTTTAAACGATTTGCAAACTGTCCAAACCGTAAGTTGGAACTGACCTATTATATCAGAACAACTTCTCGTTGTTGATGCTCTAGAATGGACTATCTAGCAAGGATCTAGTGTCACAGTTATTTAAAAAAAAAAAACTTTATAAAGACATCCTACAATTTCTCTTAAGTGGCTGATTCAAGACACACCTAAGGCAATATCAAAACATCTAAAAATTCTCCCGATTTTTGAACTCCATGTCACACCTGTTTCTTTTTATCACTGTGACACTTTTTTTATTACTACGCGCCACCCATTTCTACTTGTACTTCAATCAGAATAGTCGACTGCAAGCAGCCGGCCCAAGAAAAAAATGCAAAATATCACCGATGATTGATTGTTTAATTTACTTGCTCAATCATCAATGTACTAATTAATTTGTCAAAATTATTTAGTTAAAAAATTAAAAATTAATTTAAAATTTATTCCAGCATAGAGCCCAAACCAGTTCATGGCAATGATGTACGTCTAGGTCCAGAAGAATGAAAGCCTCCTTAAAAAACAAGAAGAGAAGTTCACCGGGCCGTCTCATCGATTGACATCCTCAAATAGATCAGGCTCAACCACAAAGAAATACTCTTCAAACTGCGCAAGGACATCTCGCAGGGAATAAAGAAGAGCAAAGCTGCCTTCACTGCAGCCATAATGTCAATAATAACCAGGCAGACTACCCTGCCACCCAAGTCTCTCAACACATTTCAGTTAGGGTCCAAAAAGAAGTTAACAGCTCTAGAGTATACCCCTTATCAATCAAGTGCATGAGAAAGGATGGGAAACCTTTTCCAATACTCAACGATCAATTGCTCCAGAACGCAAAAAGTTGTGCAAACTCAGTCAGAGTTGAAATTAAAAGCAAATCTGGTGCTATTGTCTAACGCCATCATTGCCACGGCATCAAGATGCAACTCCACACCGTAAAATATAAAGCCAAACTTCTACAAAAACAGACACCCGCTCCTCCCCGAAACGATCTCAACGCCCGCAAGAAAAAATCCTATCAAATCAGGCGCAAAACTGATTTTATAAAGATTTATCTACAGGGTCCGGCACTGAAACTTTCTTTTTTCAATGAGACGTGAGGACGCTACTGGAGATAATTGCGGCGCGGCAGTGCTCTTAACGAATAACGTTGGGGGAGAGATTTATTCCGAACCATCGTCAGTCGTTAAAATGCTTTGGGCGAGAGAGCAACGCGTGTTTGCAGTAGAAACGTTTTTTTCACGAGACCGCTCAATAGTTGCGGTGCAGCGTGCGTTCCGTTTACGGTACAATATTCCCCTTTGAGGAGCTGTTCCTGCCCGGAGATCCATCTTATCCTGGGTGGAGGCTTTTATAACAGTTGGAAATGTGTTCCGCAGGAAACCAGGAGCAACACGGACCGTTAGAACACCCGCAAACATCGAGGCAGTCCGAGAGTCGGTTTTGCGATCTCCTAGGCGCTCTGCTTCAATACATGCAGCTGCCCTGCGGTTGTCGGAGCGTTCAACTTGCCGAATTCTTCATAACGATCTTCACTTTCACCCCTACAAAATGGTAGTCGTACAAGAACTTTCCGAACGCGATTTTGTTTCACGAGGGGCATGCGAAACGCTCCTTGATAATTTGCCCCCTGAAGCAGTTGTGTTTTTTAGCGATGAGGCACACTTCCATCTCTCAGGTTGTGTTAATAAACAAAATATGCGTTATTGGAGCAATATCAATCCTAGGGAAGATCATCAGAGGCCTCTTCATTCGGATCGGGTCACAGTTTGGGCTGCGATATCAAGCGTGGGAATCATTGGGCCATATTTTTTTGAGGAAGGCAATCGCACGGTTACAGTAAACTCTGAGCGTTATGTGGCAATGATTAACAACTTCTTTCTGCCAGCTCTTGAAAATATGGCTATAGGCGAAGTATGGTTTCAGCAAGATGGGGCCACGGCCAACACATCACGAATTTCGATGGCTGTTTTGCGGGAAAATTTTCCAGGGCGACTTATCTCCAACAGAAGTGACATATCGTAGCCAGCACGCTCGCCAGATTTAGCTCCATGTGATTTTTTTCTATGGGGCTACCTTAAATCTAAAGTCTACAACAACCGTCCTGCAACTGTGGAAGAATTGAAAAACAATATTCGTCACGAGATAGCTAATATAGCGGTTGCAATGCTCGAAAGAGTCCACATCAACTTCAGAAATCGGCTACAACAATGCATTGACAGCAACGGCAGACACATGTCAAATATGCTTTTTAAGACATCTTAATTTAAAACTTCCCATGTTAATGCTTAATACTAATAATTAAAAAAAATAAAATGTACAATTTATACTTTTATTTTTTACCTTTAAAAAAAGAAAGTTTCAATGCCGGACCCTGTATCTTCGATACATCTACTTGCCTATTAAGTTAGAAACAGAGTTCTCCACAGACACTATGTAACGCCTATAGTGCACTGTTAATTCCTTAAGTCAATGCAATAAGAATTGCAAACTTTCTATTAAATTAAAAAAATGGTAAAATTATTTTTCTTGTTCCCTTGTGGTTGATTATTCTACAAACGCTAAAGAGTCGTTTAGATTAGAACAGTGCCTATGACTCGAAATAAACAAATAGAGCAATAAAAAGGGATTTATGAAGTATGAGTTTAGGTTCAGCTATATTAATAAACATTAGGAAAGTATAAAGATTACATTCGTAATTAGGGTCCAAGTCCATGTACCTCAATTATAAATATTATATATACCTTCCGCAATTATTACGCACTTTGTATAAAATCTCACTTCAATAGAGTCTGGATTGAGCAGCCGAGCCCCCTGCTAACAATGAATCGCATGCAGGTTCACTCGGTTTTGTTACTTACTTTTAGTGTAGCGTGGTTATGAATAGACTTTAGTAACAAAACGCCAAATTAAAATAAAGTTTTGCTGGACACGTTTTCATAAACCAAGAAGACAGATGAGCGGAAAGGATAATCCAATGGAGACCACAATATGGTAAAAGATCCAGAGAAAAACCACAACTTCGCTGGACCGACGACTTCAAGAAGACAACAGGTTTAGCATAGATAAATGTGGCACAAAACAGACAAAACTGGAAAAGTATGTCCAAAGATCAAAGAAAACTAAAAAAAAATCAAAACTCAATTTATTTTAATAATTACAAATCTGTTATGAAAACGCAGAAAATGTTTGAGCCTTTTACGTGACCATCTGTACTTACATCTTAAGACCGTTCGCACAAATCGGCAAAATACCGTAGACCTTAAAAACCTGAGCATGTATGAAGCTACGCTCCCAATGACAAAGGAAGTAAAATATCCGAGACTCATGCGTGACACAAGCTTAACGTCTACATTCATTCTGAATAATATAACCACAAAAACTATTCGGGTGCTCTTTGTACCCAAAATGATGATGCGAAGACCCCTTGCGTCACCTAATATGGTGGATTTAAAGCCCATCATTACATATGCAATGCTCGTATATAAAAAAAACCACCCTTAAGAGTATAAAATTAGGTTAAATTCAGAGACTAGCATGTCTAATAACTGGGACAATGAGAATGATAACCCGCAGTAGCTACTTTACTTGATTATAATAGCAGAGGCATGACCAGCAGCGTACAGACTACAGATAAATGAACACATTGTAAACCATGAGACCCACAATGAGAAAAACTCTCTAATGATGAAGTCGGACTTCATAAAAGCTCATTGCAAAACAAATAAACAAAGAAAAGATACCTGGGAACTATTTGGTACACGGACAAAAACAAAAACTACTATCTACGAGGACAAAAACTATCGATACCCCTGGGCAAAAAATTCCTCGAATTTCCAAGCGTAAGTAGCAGCCATCGAGTAGTGAGCCAGGGAGATAATCAGAACAAAACAACCAACAGACTAATAACCATCATGTCAAACACTCCAGCGGTATTGCAGTCGCCACTAATAAAATCCAAACTGTTATGTCCTGCTTAATCAGTCTGAAAGCATTGACCATATTCTGCAGAATTCACCACCTGGTCTAGATACTAAAAAACAAAAAGTTAAAAAAATCTCATTGCAAACCAGCTTGCCAAAAAGTAAACTAAAGAGACATTTACTGAACCCAAACCTGCTTTAGAGGTCCAATACAAGACCGGAAAGAAAAATAACTGTGAGTAAACGTAATGCCGAACACAGCAACCTGTGGAAAAAAACTGTATGGAAATAGCACACTCAAGACCATCACACATAATACCAAAACTTTGGTAACACAAATGAGGCAAATCAGGCTGTTAAGGCTCACAGGACTAATAACCGGACACCAGCTATTAACAGACGTATGTATAGAATGAGAATAAACATTGATCCCCTATGCCAGGGGTGTATGAAAGAAAAGAAACTCCGCTACACTTGCCGAGTGGATGTTTATACCTGCAACACACAGCCTCCTTTGGACAAGCATAACCTAAGCAAAGAAGAGCTGAAAGTAGCCCTTGGAAAAAAAATTATAGACTTCGTCAAAAAGAAAAAGCTGCTAACAAAATATGACGTCCGAAGTGCACAATAGAACCAGCAAGCCTGCAGAACAAAGAGCGTCAAGTAAACCGTCTCAAAAAAAGAAAGGAGAATAGTAGAGGTTTTTAGACAATAAAAGCCTGATACTACTGAACAGTACCCTTCCCCCGCAAAAATATATCTTAAGAAGACTCAATACCCCCGGCCAGTATATAGAATTACATGTATACAGGCGCCAAGATAACTAATAAATCGGTTAACATAATTACAATCAGAGTTTTAACAATAATGTTGTTACTAATTTGTTATAATAAATAAAGCTTGAATACTTTCTTAATTTTATAAGTTTTAATAAAATAAAAACATTTTACTAATCCTTGTAAGTTTTTATCTTTCTGTAATAGACATAAAAACAATTTTCCTAGCTTAATAGCTTCAAGGTTTAAGTCTCTGATCTATGAATTAAAACTCGATGAAATGGTGCCTCCATTAACTAATCTTAGTGTTTTTCGTCGGCATTTTGTCATACGTTATAAATGCTTTTTCAGTTATTGTAACTTTATGTTAAAAACTCAAAGATCATATAAAAGTCAAAGTAATGACTATGTAGTTTCTGCATTTGTTTTTAAAGAAGACAAACATGAAGCAAGTCAGTTTGAGTTGTATTTTTTCAAAGAATAACTGATGATCAAAATCCCAGTTTACCCTTTTTGATTACTTTACTCGTATACCTAAGTATATAGACTTCTTGTATGCCATTCTGACAGTTGTTGTTGTTATTTCGTGTTCATTATAGTATTGCATATAAACTTTTCTTTAAATGTGCTGATCTATAGTATTACTATTGAGTCCTAGAACAAATAGTAAACCTCTAATCAATATTTTGCAAGTAACCACCTTCCGTTCTGTGTAGTATTGCACAACAATTTTCTAAAAAGTGCGGGTGTCCTAAAAAAAACTTATCCACATATTAGAGTGCGACTTCACCTACTCAGCAAGCACATGCTCTGTACTCAAAACTGCAACCACAATTTAAAACTGCGACATTAAAAGCTAAAGCAGTGTTTCGTTACATTTTTTTCTTTGCTAAAAGTATTATGCAATTTAGTAAATTAGCATAAATCAGAATAAAGTCACAAAAATAATGTTATGATAAACTTATTTAAGTATTCATTGGCGGGCTATAGAAAGTTAGACAAACATTTCCAAAACCCATTTAATTACTCTAAAGTAGAAGTATAAAATTGTCTATTATTAGAGCACGCATCTTTAAAGAAATCATCGCAAATAAAACAAAAATTATCTTAGTTTGTACAACAAAATGGTTCCTTTTTGGCCAGCAAACTTACCCGATCTTACCTCATTACTCCAATTTAAAAAATACCAAACCTTACCAAGTTTCAATATTATAAACAACATTCAAAACTTTAGAAGTACATTTAGGGATAGTGTACACATTTATAAAATCCGTGTTGCAAATAAAATTTAGATATAAAACTCATAATTAAAAATACGTGTGCAATTACCAGACATTTGGCCTGATGATTGTCTTCAAAAAACCCTTTGCTTGATTAAGATCAGGTAGAGTAAAAAGTATACTTATTTCTATTTATTTCACATCTTTTTACTAAAATATTAATTACCTACCAAAAATTTGATTTAATTCTATAACACCAAACTACAATCAACTTATAACTTGTAGAAATATAACATATTTTTTACCAAACCTTCTATTACCTACTACACAAATAAATAAATAATTACACACTGTTGACTATTAACTAAAATAAATAAGTGCTGTAAGGAATATATTTTCCTTGCCATAATACTTCACTCGCACTTGATACAGTATCGTGACCCAATCCTATATATTAAGCTTAAAATTAAAGCTTAATTTATACACTTTGGTATGTTTGCATATAAATAATAATATTTCCATTCAATCAACATTCAGTACTTCATTCGACGTGCAAAAATATATATGTGCGTGCAATGCATTATAAAATAAAAAACAAAACCCTCTTGCAACATGTATTGTTATCTCACCTCACAAACTACCCCATTCAGCAATATCTGCAATTAAAGAAACTAAATTTAAAAGATATATGTAAAATACTACCGCTCACTTTTCTAAAAAGCAGTTCTGTTAATAATGCAAAACACTAACTATATTAAAAACACATTTATAATTACAATGATAAGTATGATTAATATAATATAAAAAAAAGAATCAAAATGCTAGAACAAATGTTATAACAAACAATCGTTCATTCATATTTATTAAAAGAAATTACAAATCCTGAAAAATAAATTGAAATAATTTTTTACCAAATAAATTAAATAATAAGGAAAAATTCTTCTGGATTTATAATTTTAATAAGTTTGATTGATGCAATATTGTATAAAGTAGTAGAAAGTATAGACCACAGATTTAAAGTAATCCCAAGAATGTATGAATTGCACCTAAAAATACCCAAATTAAGATAAATCCGAATTTACAATTCAGACAGATTTGTATATTTTAGAACAACTCATCAGGCATATCCACAATGACAAAAAAAAACAGCTCTATCTAAACTACAAATTTTCCAATTAGCAAGAGAAAGTTAGGTAATTAAAGGACCACATTAGATTTATCATTAGCTTCTTTTAAGGGATACAAAACACACACAAATCTTTTGAAAAAAAATGACAATATTATAGCAAAATTTACTTGTTGAAGTTATCATAAATGTATTGAGCAGATATGTTATCCACGCTTTCAGTAATCAACAATTACCAAGAAATCCTGTGTAGGAAATACAAAAAGTAAGCTAAAAAAAAAAACTTGAGATCAATAATTATAATACAATATTAGCAGTAGATGGAAGCAACATCAAACTATAGAAAGACAAAAAAATCCAACAAAGTAAGATGGTGTGGTGGTGGAGGTGACGAACACCATCATCATCATCATCATCATCATCATCAGCCCCTTTCCACCCCATTGAAGGCGCATTAGAGTTTTCTCTGCCCGTAATGCTGGCAACTTACATTACAACTGGACCTATAGTTTTAAGAGAACTCCGAACCACTGATCTACTACGGACCAGAGAAAGATCTTAGTCATAAAACCCCACGCTGACAAGGTGGGTTGGAGAGTGAAAAAGCATAAAACGTTTGAAATAGTTAAGAGATTCGAACGCACAATCAGTACAGCAGTCGAATGCCTAGGCTACTGCGTCACAGCTCTCTATAAAGAAAACAAGGATAGTCTCAAATCCAAGCACAACCGACTACCAAAAAATCATCTAAATCTAAAGATACAGCCAAGAAACTAATAATGCGGTCTCAGTTTCGTTGCTCGTATAGTTACTAAACATAAAGATACACCATCAACTACAAAATTTGAAACCCAAGTGTATTGTGTATGTGCTGTAACTAACACAGCCAATGTCATCTAAATATGAACAATAAATACTATCAGACTGCAGTGCCCAAGCTATTAGAAAGCTTATCCTCAAAGCTCAAAAATTAGCCTACAAATATTTTCCGAATGAAGTTACACCGCCAACACAGCCCTATTTGCTGAGTAGTTCGCTGGCAATACGGCCATTTTTTCTAAACTTCGCATAGTCACAACACAACACTCGTCCACCTAAAAAAGTGTCCCTAGTTCTTAAAAAAAAAAAAAAAAAAAAAAAAAAAAAAAACGAAAAGTGTAGAGTAAGTTTTGTTAGTACTATGGGCAAAATTTACAATAATTTACTAGAAGATAAATTGGAAGAAAGAAACGGTATCTCCAAAACCAGTACGGTTTTCGAAGGGTCTCTCAACGGTAGATGCCGTTTTTAAAGTCAAAACTCTCATCGAGAACAGAAAGAGCAAGAAAACGGCGTTGACTTTAATCGATGTTCAAAAAGTCTTTAATATTGCAAAGTAGAACTACATCAAAAAAACCTCAAGCATTAGAGTTATTATTAAAGACTTCCTCACAAACAACAACAGGCAATAGAAAGCTCTCCCAAGAGGTTCCCCCAAAGCTCTGTCTTAAGTCCAACGCTTTGGAATGTGCTGTACTTAATTTTTATCTTACGTGGGGATAGTCAATGATTGCATACGTTAACAATCTGAAAGTTAATTAGCACTGCCAAAAATAAGGATAAGACTCTGGTGACAAACAAAGCCATAAACCAAATTAACGTATAGACTATCAAAATCGGGCTACAGATAGCGCCAGATAAAACGATCAAATTCAAGCTTCGAAACACCACCATAAACATGAAGCCAAGCACACCGGTGAAATTTATAGCCATAGATTTTGACTACAACGGCATTTTAGAACACATACACTCAGATGCAAAAAATGTGGGGAATTTTTTGCAAAAAACCCTTGTAATTTTTTTTTCAAACTTTTAGTCTTTTGCCATCAAAGAGACCATCAGGATGTAGAAAAAAACAACATATGGTACTTAATAAGCGAAAACGATAATGTACGTACATGCGAAAAAAAAATGCATTTCTGCAAAACAAACTTAACAGAGATTAATAATAAAAATTTCAATTAAATAAAAAATTTAATACTTCGTATTACCTCCTCAAACCCTAACTATTGCCTGCATGCGGCGGCCCATGCCACTAATGAGCTCACAAATATAATTTCTTAGAATTTTCTGCCATTCTTTTCCCGTTCGTCTCCATACTAGTTCTCTTCCATCTGGCAAATGTAGGCAGAATCTAAATTCGTCAGTAAACAGTACAGTCCTCCACTGTGCCAATGTCCAATTCAAATGTTCGCAAGAAAATTAGAGTCTGGCTACTCGGTGACGTGGCAGTAATTTTAGTTCAGCAGCTGGTCTACAAGATTTTAAGCCAGCTTCTTGCAAACTTCGAAAAACTGTCCACTCACTCACAGCTGTACCGCGAACCTCACGGAGTTGGAGTTAGTTTCTGGTCTCCACTGAAGTCACATGACAATTTCGTAGAGTAGTACAAACGGTAAATCGTTAATCGATAGCAGTTGTTTTCGTTTTCTGCCAGATCCCGGCCTCCGAGTATTTCTGCCGGTCTCCCTAAACCGCTTAAGTGCTCTTTAAACGGTAGTAAAACTGACATAAAAAAATCTGGGCACATACCGCTGGCTTCCATTTGCCACAAGAGCAACAGCTTTTGCACAATCTTCGGCACTTAGAACCATAATCAACACAAGTCAGCCCAGTAGCCACCTTGATCGTCTGTGCATAATGTCAAATAGGTAGTAAAGAACGCATACCTTTTGTACCATATATTGTTTTTTTCTACATCCTGATGTTCTATTCGATTGTAAAACACTAAAAGTTTTATAAAAAAACATTACCCGAGTTTTTTGCAAAAAATTACCCGAACCCTTTTTTTTGCATCTGAGTGTATAAAAAACGTTACAAAAGCCAGTAGAAAAAATTGTAAACATGACAAAAACCTTGCCAAACATCAGCGGTTTAGCAGCAGAAGAAGAACCATCTACTCCATAGTAAGATCCGTTGTGAGTTACAGAGCGCCTATTTGGCATAGTGCTATAAGATGCGCAACCCACAGAAAAAAAATTAACGTCAAGTGTCATCAAAAAAATATTGCTAAAGGTAATCAGTGCCCATGCAGCGCTGTCTATAAACTTGTACGCCGAAAAAAGAACGCAACCCCCAAGCCTAAAATCTTTGCAAAAAATTGAGATAGTCGTTATCTGTTCAGTTCTTATATCTTATAAACATAAAACAAAGTATTACGTAGTAGCTTCTTCAATTCTGATAAAATAATATTTTTTTTACACATTCGATGTAAAGCAGCTGATAAGCAACTATGTCAATGTATCTTAAGTACACAAATACAGTATCTCTAATATCGTATGCAAGTTTCTTTTTCTATCGGGCACAGCCGTTCTGCGTCATAGTTTCCCACATATAAGTATCCACATCTAATAATCAATCTGTATTATAAAACTCGCAATAGCTGCAAAATCGAGACCCAAAAACTTTGTATCGGAATACTGAATGTGCTGCTCAAATGCACGTAAAATGTAAACTTTTATGCAAGATACAGAATCTGGGATATCGTACGACGTGCTAAATAGGCATAAATATAACAGAAATCTATACATATTTCGCCCTTGTAGCCGTTCCTAATTTTCCAAAACACTGTCGCTGCATCATCAAAAATCCGTTATATCAATACCTTCTATATGAAACATGAACATAATCTCATTAGACCGTACCAAAATTGACATAAACACCCAAATTATATAAAATTAAATAATCCCTATAAAACATAAGTTATTCCATAAATCAATAATGCATTGCTTGCACGAAAAAAAACTAACTAAATAACTTTTTCATACTTGCAACTATGTTAATTTAAGAAAATAAATAATAATTTTTTTGGTTTTGCAGTATTATTTATTTGAGGCATTTTATGTAAATTTTCTTTCTGACCAATGAGATGCTAGACACACTAATGATGAGTGCACACCCTGAAACACTAGTGTGTGTGTAGCAATTTACATAAAATCCATTATTTATTAAATTTAAATATTATTTATTTTCTTAAACTATATAACACGTTCAATCACTTAAAATATAATAACATAAATATGTATTATATAAGTTAATATTAATCTATAGAAAAAACTCAATATTTTATTATCCGCTAACTTATATTAATTTAATTAACGCTAATTCTTAGATGACGCACACAATAATATTTTTTTTACACAACAACAGACTGCAAAATACGTATTCGAGTATATGTGTTAAATACACTTACATAAAACTGAAATCCGTATTTAATATTAATTATATCACCCATACAATTATTAATATTTATTTCATAAACATATTTATTGATAAAATTCTTTTAAAGTAACAAACTAGAATATATTTGCATTCCATAATTGATGTCTTAGTGCGAGTTTACATTATTATAATAATAGCAGAAATCCACAAAATCTAGAGCGCATTTTGAAAATAATCCTACCGATAACTTTTGTGCTGCAATTCAAAATACGCATACCAAACATTTCCTTTTGATGACCAATTCTGATTGCTTACATAAATATCGTAAGATAAGTTAAATTTTAACTGGAAAGCATAGTTCCCAAAATTATTTTAATATTTTTTTTTAATAAAATTGACATAGAAATAGAATACTATATACAGGGTGATTCCAAAAATTAAGCGCAAAATTTAGTGTCAAATTTATATAAATTCATATTCACAACTGCTTCTTCAAAACTATAGATATTATTTGGAAAATGTATTAGACACGCTGCAAAGACACAAAAAACTTTTTGTACTCATCTTAAATACTTAAACGATTCGGATTGTGTTGTATCAGTTCATACCAAACAATCTCAACTTTTTAATTTTAGCTTCAGTGGTATCTTTTCTGTTTTATTTTTTTTTTAACTTTTTTCATTCTTGTTACACTTATCTTGTATATTATATCAACTACTCAAAACTACTAAAACAAAGTTTTTAGAGCTTCCAAGAAAACTAGCTAAGAAAGTCTTAATGAACTAAAGAAAACCTCATTAAGAGTTACAGTACTTGATTAAACACTTAACAATTCTTAGACAACTTAGAAAGATCTGAAAAGTCTTACAAAATATCCTTGAAAATATAGCAATATGACTAACCTGAAAACTTTCAACTCTTAGCAGAATCAGATTCTGCAAGATTCTTGAAACACTTTAAATATCGTAAGAAAGTAAAACTCTCAACTGTTAGGCGACTCTGATTTTGCAACAATAGAAAATATCTTATAGTAAAAAAAATTCTAAAAAAATATACAAAACTTAAAGATTATTGAAAACATCATAGAATAGCAGTACACTAGATAACTAATATAGTCTTAAAGACTAAAAGCTAAAGTCATTAACAAATGCCCGCAGTATGTGTTAGCACCCTACTAGGAAAAACATAGATGTCTTCAACAAGACAAACTTGACTAACATGACCAGATGCCAGGGCTAATCGACCACGTCAGAAGTTAAAACTACCACATCTCAAAATTTTGCCGTAAATGCAGAAATTCCAAACTAAATTATTGGGTTCTTTAACGTTCACGCATCAACAAAGCAGTACACAGGACCTACTAAAGTTTCTCGCCTTATCCAAAAAAAGCGTACTCATCGCAATACATTTTTTCTAAACCAGAAAAACCGGCTGTACAGATAAGATACTCAAACCCAAGACCTCTTGTGTAACAGCCGAGTACGCTAACCACTACACCACCTGGGCGGTATGATGGAGATAAGAGCAGCGTACCAGTTACATTAAGAGTCATTCAATAGATGTGATCCTGTGTAACCATAAATATTTTTAGATTAATGTCAAATATTTTTTGACATCTATCCATCAAAATATTCAGTACAGATTGCAGTTTCATCATGCAACGTTTCACTCTTCCCAAACTTTTAAAATCTATTAAAAAATATGAAAATTTGAGCTCAATTTTGGGTTAGTCTCTGTTTGTTCACATGAGAATTAGCTCGCCATCACAGTTATACGCCGCATTGTAAAAAAGTTTGAGCTTGAGTTCAATTTGCACCTGCATAAGCCACCAACAAGACAACAAAGAGCGCAAAGTAAAAAATATTGCAGCTGCAGCAGCCAGTATTGCCGGTGAATACAATTTGCCAAATGATCGAAAAAAGCCAATTTAGCAAACTTTACGAACGGATTTGAGCCTACATCCTTACAAAATCGTATTAAGTCAAACAATCAAGGATTACGTCAAGAATTTGCTTATTAGGTCTGATGCCTCTTTAGAAGCCTAAAGAGCGTATAAAGGTTAAACGTTCGAGCCGCAATATCAATGTTATTGAAGCAGCGCAGCGTAAGCCTCAGGACAGGAAATTGCAACCCCATAACAATCTCTCATCCAACTTAATCACCGCAACGCCCACAGACCTTGACCACAAATTGACAAACCGACGTTTGCCCTAAGAGTTATAGACTAGCAGCTTTCGCTCTATTGGAAATCCCTCGACGCCGATCCCCTCTATTCCTCATGACTACTGCTAACAAACTTCTTCTACACCTTTGGCTCAAGTCCGCTACTGACCCACGGCATTGCACCCACCGTCGTGCGCCATGTCCCGACCTCTGGGATCTCACCACAACACAAATGCCTACAAGACGAATGCGTCGCTCCCACAGCTCCCTAATTAAGTTGTACTAACCCCGTAAGCTATTGAACAACCCCACACTCTTGCTAGGCGTCTTCGGTCCCTGGAGAGCTCACGAGCACCAGATGAACGCTGAGTAGAAGTTTCAAACCAACTCCATGGTTGGCCAAACAACGTCGCATACAACTCTCAGAGACATCTATTCTCGCTACCGGGTGAATAACTACGGCTGTTTACCACCTGCTAATGCAGAAACAATAAAAAATATCCAATAAACCTTTTTACCACCAAAGGCTCCACCCCTTTCATCATGTGAGACAGAAGCCGGAAACAGAACTTAGAGCAGTTGGAAAATGATAAAAATCATCTTGTCAGACATTTGTGACCAAATAAACAAAATTGCCATTATTAGTGCAAGAACAACCCACTAGTGTAGCATAAAACGCCATTGCATCACAAAAAACTTTCTGTGTGATGTGGTTTATGACATGGCATAACCATCGGATCTTATTTCTTCCAAAACTAAGAAGGAAGAGCCGTAACCGTTAATGGCAACCCCTATACAGCCATGTTAGGCAAAATTGTAGGCCAGAACACCAATATTGAAGAGATGTGGTTCCAAAACATCTAATGCTGATGGAGAAGTTTGGTGATTAGATTATCTCACGACAAGCATATGTAAATTAGCCGCTGCGGTCATGTGACTTGACACCCATACATAATTTTCTTAGAAGCTATGTCAAAGAACAAGTAAATATCAACAATCCAAAGAGTTTGGATCATTTGGAAGCCAATATTCGTCAAGCTATTGCCGGTATACAACCGCAAATGTGAGATAATTAGAGCAAACGGGTGCGTTGTAAACAAAGCCTTGGTGGACCTTTAATCAATATCTTGTTCCTATATAACTGCATTGTCCAAGCTACAAAATAAAGCAAACCAAATTGATATTATAAAATGAAAAGTGTAGAACAAGTAATAAATTTCAAATATATTGGAGCAACTATTATCAGGAATCTGAAGGAAGAAACAACCCAAACAACAAATGTATCTTAATCTCTGGATAGTTATGAGATTTAATTGCAAAACAAGAACATGAGTACAAAAAGTAAAGTTCAAATCTATAAAACCTGCATAAGGCCGATCATAATTTCTGCAATAAAAACTAAAGCAGAAAAAACAACAACCAAACAATTCTTAAGAACGACAGAAATGCTTACACTTAGAGCATTAACAGATTTCAGCTTATTTGACCGGAAGAAAAGTGAGGAAATAAAAGATTTGTGCCAAAACCTAGTAAAATGAGAACAGAAAAGAAGAAGAGAGTGGAGAGATCGTGGACACAGGATGCCAATATTGTCAAAGAAAAAATGCCAAATACAACCAAGGCCAACCGGACGCCCGCAAAGCGATGGTACAAGTTCAGCTTTCAAACATTACTAGCCACCATTATTGATAAAAACACAAAAAACAAAAAATCTAACTCAGGACTGGTTTTTAGTTGTATCCTCTTTGCGTTCTCGCACATCCACCGCCAAAGATCTTCAAATCAGACCCAGAACCACTCATACCGTGGAGATATCCGACCAGACCAGAGTTAAGAATATACTGAGAGAAGCCAATCTGAGACCAAGAAGACCTGTGCAAAAACCTGTTATAACTCCGAACCACATAAAGTATCGTTTACATTTTGCTCGTGATCAAGTTGCTTGGCAACAAGTAGAGAACGGTACTCTTCACAGATATGTCACGATTTCGTTTAACTCGTTGTGATGGTCAAGTATGTGAATACCAACATCCATACAAGAAGTCAAAAAATATGGTGGTAAATCTGTGATGGTTTAGAACGGAATTAGTCTTGATAAAAGAATAGAGCTTGTGTCAGTTCCAGAAAGATTAAAAGCTGAACGATTCATCAATCTTGTCCTGAAGGATCATGCTATACCAGCAGCTTATAGTATAGGCCCAAATTCAACTTAAGACCCCAAACTGCGGCCATCACCATAAACTACTTTCAGCACCACCGGATTCAAACCATGGAATGGCCTCCCCAAAGTCCTGATCAAAACGCTATTACACATCTTTGAAATTTGTTAAATAGACGTGTTCGGAGACGCCTAGATCCACCTCAAATCCTTCAACAGTTAATAAATGGGAGAATATACCACAAGAAGACATCCAAATCTTCTTAACAACTTTACGTTATACAGACAGGATCTGAATTGTTATTGTTATCTTAAAAGTGATATGTAAAATTTGTTTTGTTTTTGCAAATTTATACCTAAATATGTCTTGCTCTATTTATTTTGAGCAGTGTACGTACCATGTTTAAATTATAATCTATAAATTTGCAAAATATTTTATGATAAAAAATTTCATAGCCTTTTATAATAGTTGATACTAAAATAAATACTCCTGAAACAACTTAAATTCCTTGCTGCAACGTGCCTGCTACATTTTTTCAAAACAATTTTATTACAGTAAATTCACATACTTATACACGATTAAGATCGGTAGAATTCTCTAGGTAAAACATTTTAGTATCACCCCGCATAGTTTCGGCAATATTTTCTTTTCAATTTTATTTTCATTCGCTTCCCTTTTCCCAATATTTATATTTCCATAAAAACAAGCATGTTAGTTTTATTGCAAAAGTATATAACGTTGTCTTGAGAATGAGATAAGTTGTTTCCTTAGAAAATGAGGTCAGAGCAAGAAGGAAATAAGAATATTTGTATAAGACTAGCTTATTTTCTTCGATTGTGTAAAGTATTTTATAAATGCAAAATGAAAACATGATTAATGCATAATATACAACATTTATTTACTGTGTCAATTAATTTATTTATGCATCCCATTAGAAAATTAAACTTACCATTGAATGTCTCCAGTAGTTAATCAGTTGGTGAATATCAGTACTATCAGCTAGTAACAAGAAGTCTCGCCATTCATCGAAACTAATGTTTAAACTACCGTCCTGATCCATTCTGAAACAATCAATCACATTATAATCCAAGCAAGTCTTAAAATTAATGCAATTCAATTATTAATATTAATTTGTCCGGTAAATCTTGATACTTAACACAAATATTATTTAATTATAGTTTTTTAAATATTGAGCTATTGAACTCAAGATTAAATTACTGTTGATATTTACAAATATGTAATAAACGTGCAATTTATCGCATTAAATATATAATTTATGATTTCCGCAGAATGTTTGTTATTCTTTAGAACACGAACCGGAGTGTGATTAAATGTATTGATTTTTTGGCAACTCGTGCATGTACATGAAGCACCCTTGACCTAAACAAATTCACATCGCAATGGTATTTTGGATATTATGATAGCAAAAAAGTCATTGAGATAAGTATAAAATACGGCGAAGTAATGTTACATAAGTACATTTTTAATAATTATTATTTTATCAATAGTAAATAAACCTAATGAACTTTTCAATGTTACAATAAAAATTGAGGGGTCAAACAATGCACTCTTATAGAGAACCGTCATATTATAGCAGTCATTGTTTGAGTCAAAACGGCGATACGAGGCAACAAATTGCAATAAGGCTATTGTATTATTGTACTTGTAACTTCAAATAAATTCAATTCAACTCAATTAAACCAACTAATTAATAAATGTTGTGGCATTGTATGTAATAATCAATTTTGTTTAATTAACTAAAATTTACTTTGTAATTAATCTATCGATTATTTACAGTATAATGAAATAATTACCGACTTCTCTATAGAATATTACTTTATGAGGTTAATTAAAAGAACAATACATTATGTTGTGCGGTCCTGAATGTACAATTAATGCTTTGAAATGTGACTATTCATATTATAGTAGGTCAAGTGCAAGAAACGGCAAGAACTCATTAAATACTAAGTGATTCTGTCCCTTGATCGTGACCATTGTAATCGTCATTTGTGTAAAAGATACTATAGATAAGCATTTCTTAAATTGGATTTTATGGAGCATTTGCGGGGTCAGCAAAATAATAAAATGTTATTATAGTTTGTTTTCTCAAACAAAAATACCTATCAATTCAGTCGAATTTAGAAACAAATATTAGTAAACATGCTTATAAATTTGTCAGCTTTTAAAGATATATATTGGCACGTATTCAGCTAGGTTACCGAATTGTAAATAATTCCCATAAACATTTCTATAAATTCGGTAATTTTTTTGTGTATGTATCAAACAAATAATGTAAAAGAAATGATAAATGATCGCATTTCGTAAAAATGAAATTAGAACAGATTTTAGTCAAAATTTGTCTCAAAAAAACAATTCGATGACGAGTCTTCTATGGTTAATTATTAGTTTTGTACTTGGAAATAATTCAAAAACACGATGTTCCTCTTCTACCCGTCCATCAACATGAGTTGCGTCGTAAATACTCTGTTGTCCATCATTTAAAACCGTGTGAGGGATCACATTGCCGAAGGTTTCAGACTGAGAGTAGCTTTTGGAAAAAACTGCGATAAAATCTGGCACAATGATCTACTACTAAAACTGTACAGACTCAATTATCCTCTGCGTCTTACAAAGCTGACATACCCTCGGGCTGAAAGTACAGGGTTAAAATGACGCAATATGCTGATGACACAGCAGCACTATTATGTAGCTCTAGGTCACCATAAGACTACAAAAAGTTATCTTCAAGACTGGCAAGTCAAAGTGAACCCAGAAAAAAGCAAAGCTGTTCTCTTCTCTGGGCGACGCACCACACCTCATAAAAACGTTCTATTCCGTGGTCCGATTCTGCCAAGTATCTGAGAATCACCTTCGATAAAGAACTTGCGTACAAACTGCACTACAGTCCAATGCTCCTCAATCGTCTCTAGACCTTTCAAAGTCTAACCTTGCGTTTTATTGTCGGAGCCACATGATACGACAAAAACAAAGACATTAGTAACGGCCTAGGCATCCCTCCACTTCGACAACATGTCAAAGGCTTGCCCAAAAATTACTTCGCAAATCTCGCGGTTCTTTTAATCTCTAGACTTGCTGAGCCAAACCAGAAAGAATACTCCTAAAGGAGACCTGTTAACCAACTAGCAACCTGTTGAACCTCAAAAAATCACCAAAAGGAAGGTACAAGAGCCTCACAGTCTCAACCTTCCAGGTATCTCAACACTAGAGAAGTTCAGACGGTAGTAAATCCAACACATTTAGTCTCTAAAAAATTCCCCTCCTAAACCACAAAAAAGTTCTTAAAAAGGAAACAGAAAAACCAAAAGTTATGAAAGTAGACCAGCTAAGAAGTACTACCCCTGAACACAATACAGCTTCAATATGACTTTGCTACTACTCGGAATAAAAGAGTATTCTCACAAACCGCCAATAGTCAAAGTGTTTTTTAAACCTTGCAAAATCAGATTCTGCTAAGAATTGAGTCTTACATTTTAACAATAGTCTAAGTTTGCAAACATTGTTAAAATCCAAAAAAGTTCACTTCAAACCAAAAGTTGATACGATTGCAAAGTTCATCGTTTTTAGTACCTTTGGTACTTAACAATCAATCCTCCTTTTTAGAAAACGGCATTGCTCGCTGCTGCCTATCAAATGTTCGTATTTTCCAGACCAAACATATCGCTTAAAAGAGTTACGTTTAGGATTCCCAGAAAAATCGTTATTTTTTTTTTGTTTTTTGGATTGTCACAACTATGGCACAACCAGAAAAAATCAATAATGCCATACAAGAGCATAAAGATTAGGATAATGGGAATTAGTGAATTGCGCTGGGTAAACTCAGGATATTATCAACAAACACAAAATATATTACTCAGGCAGAACAAATGAACGACAGGAATATGGAGTAGTGGTTATTGTAGACAAACAAGTCGCGAAATGTGTTAAAAATTTCGTACCAATCTCGGAAAAAATTATGATACTACAGATAAATGCCAGCTCAGATCAAATGAACATTATTCAAGAAAAAGTAATAGAATTCTACTCTCAAATTATACATATACTAAGAAAAATTCCAAAACAAGAAATAACAATAATAATGGAAGATTTCGGGCTCGGAAAAATGAATGAGAGAGGAGATATGCTGAGCATGTTTGCAGAAGAACAAAGATATACAGTAACAAATACATTTTTTACACTTCCACCAAGAAGACTATATACATAGGTATCACCAAAATACTCACCTAAAAATAGAATAAAAAACCAGATTGATTATGTTCTTGTAAACAAAAGATATAGAAATAGCTGCATATCAGCAAAACCCAAGAGCTGACATACAATCTGATCAGAACCCTATAGTATGCGCCTTTAGAGCAAGAATAAAAAAGGTGCAAGAGAAAAATAACAAGAGATATGACCTACAGAGAATGAAAGACCCCCTAAGAAAAACTCAAGTTGAGGAACATCTAAACAATGAACTGAGAATCGGGCCTAAAGATTCCGGCACAAAAGTAGATAAACTGAACACAATAGTCAAAAATATCAAAAAGAAATTTCTAAAACCAAATGTTGACAAAAAGAAACCATGGATTACTAACGAAATCCTACAAATGATGGAAAAGAAGAAAAGTATAAAAAATAGCTTAAGTGAATATAAAATCATACACAAAAAATTAGCCAAAAAATAAGAAAAGCAAAATAAAAACAAGCCAAAGAAACATGCGATGATATAGAGACCTTTCAACAAAATTACGATAGTTTTAATGTTCGTAGAAAAATCAGAGAAAGTACACGAATGAATAGAAAAAGAACCGTTAACAAATTAGTAGACAATGAGAGACAAATCATTATCAACCAAGAAGAGATCAAGAAAACATGGAAGACCTATGTGGAACAACTATTTCAGGACAACAGCCCCGATCCTCCACAGACAAGAAGAAGAACTGGATCGAGCATTATGATAGGAGAGATTAAATCTGCAATAAAATCATTTGAAGACGGCAAAGCCGCAGATCCCGACAACGAACAAGCCGATGTGCTGAAGCATCTTTATAAAGAAAATGTGAAATGGCTAACATCACTGTTCAACAATATATACAACTCGGGTACAATTCCCAACAAATGCCTACAATCGAAACTTATCATTTTGTTCAATAAACCTGGAGCCAGGTCGTGTAGTGATTACAAAACAATAAGCCTCATGTGCCACTTACTCAAAATATTCCTCAAGATCATCTACCAAAAAATATATAAAATATGTGAGGAACAAGTATCACCCACACAGTTTGGTATCAGGAATGCAGTGGGTACCCGAGAAGCCATCTTCAGCATCCAAGTACTATTCCAAAGATGTAGAGATATAAATTGTGACATCTATGCATGTTTCATTGACTACCAGAAAGCCTTTGACAGGGTTAAACATCAGAGAATGGTATAAATATTACAAGACATCGGACTAGACAAAAAAGAATAAGAATAGTCATAAATCTCTACTAGAACCAAACTGCTTCCGTAAGACTGAACGGAAAGAACACAGAAGAAACAAAGATTCTACGTGAAGGAGAAATATACACCCCATATTGTCTTCTCTGTTGTTCAATATATACTCGGAATGCATCTTTAGAGAGGCTCTAGAAGGCATAGACGTAGGAATAGCGTTAAACAAAGAAAGGCTAAATAACATCCACCACGCAGGCGACACTGTTTTATTTGCAGACAACCAGGAGAATCTACAACTACTAATGAATAGAGTGACAGAAAGCAGTCAAAGACAAGGACTGGATATTAACATTAACAAAACAAAACTGATGGTCATTAGCAAAAACAATATCACAAGATGCAAAATATTAATCAACCACCAACCCATTGAAAGAGTACAGAAATATGTATATCTCGGTACCACCTTAAATAATCAGTGGAACCATTCGCATGAGGTAAAGGTCCGCATCAAAAAGGCCAAGGCTGTTGTTAATAGAATGAGTTTTTTAAAAGTCACAACTTGACTATACAAACTAAAATAAAATTCCTGCAATGTTACGTGTTCTCTGATTTATTCTATAGAGTTAAAGCTTGGTCATTAACGGAAGTTACAAGCAAGAAATTAGAAAAATTCGAAATGTGGCTTTATCGAAGAATGCTGAGGTTGCCATTTACAGACCGAGTCAGATATCAAAACTCTTCGTAAAATAAAAAAGGAAAAAGAAGTACTAGCCACTGTAAAAATAAGAAAGCTCAAATACCTAGGCCATATTATGAGAAACAAAAGCAACTATCATCTGTTGCAGGTCATTTTATAAAAGAAAGTGCTAAGAAAAAGAGCTGCAAAAAGAAGAATTTCGTGGCTGAAGAATTTAAGAATCTGGTTCGCCAAGGCAACAACAAAATTATTCAGAGCAGCAGTGAATAAAGTGATCATAGCTAGGATGGTTGCCAACGTCCGGAACGAATAAGAACCGCAAGAAGAAGAATTGTGTATGTCTAATTTCTTATATAGTACACTAAAGAGTTAAAAAAGACCTTATATTTACTGAAAAAAGTTATACAAGCATATTATGTACTATCTTAATCAACAACTGACTACGAAAAATTTTGTGTTATATGTAATACATGTGATAACATTAAAAAGTCGATTAAATCCAATCCTAAAGCTATTTAGGGATCAGATACCATCAACTTTTAAAAATGGTAATTCTTAAAAAGACAATGCTGATGATATAGTAGATCTCTACATTTTTATGACTTTTTGTTGACTGCATCACATAAATGAATCGCAATTTATTTTAAAGATGTACTTAACAAACTACATTATTCAGGGCTAAATTATCATTTTAGTTAAGACATAAGTGATCAGCATAGTCATATTTGTATTTCATAGCAAGTGTGCCGGCCTTTATGGCTTTCATTCAACTTATCAACAAGTAATAAAGTACCCAAGTCCGGGTTCTTACTGGTTACAAACAAGCTTTCATCACTCCAATGCATAAATCTGGTGCCAAATGTGAGTAAAAAACTATATCCATTTTATCAGTCATTTCAAAAGATTTTGAAAATTAGTTTTATATCACTTGACTGCCATTTTGCAATCATAAATATGCTTTTGATACCGTTGACCACAAAATATTAATTATGAAACTGCGTTGCATTAAAATTGATAATTATTTCAATTCAATCATATTTGTCTGACAGATCTCAAGTTGTGCGCGGTACTCGTAATAATGATCTTACGTTAGATATTCCACAGGAAACAAATCTTGAAGCTCTGCTATGCAACATCTTTATCAACAATATAGTACAGTTTTTTAAATGTGCGCGTCTATTGTTTGCTAACAATACAAAAATCTTTATAAAATTCAGTCTTTGGATGCTTCGTTAATTATTGATAAGTCGACACGACTTGCTCAGCTCAATTAGTATTCCTGTCACGGCAGTTTTAAACATCTACTATTTATTTTATATACCGTATAAACGTACAGATTATGCCACTTTAATACCTTGCGTCGTACACTCGTTACGCAAACGTGGCCTTTTTAGTATTATGTAATTGTTTTATGTTTAACTATTATATTTTTTAAGTTGTATATACACACCTTCTTTGTAATAGCTTCCGTTGACTAATAAAAAAATAAATAGATAAAATCATTTATTTGACACGACTACAGATTAAATTATCACATTTATATTCTACTCGTTACACTCAAGTTCAAAAAGCTAGCTTACTTAACTTATAGCAACTAAATACTACATAATTGATGGTTGTGACCTCTACTACGTGATAATCCATGTTTATGAAATAATAAAACAATTTATTATATTTTTACCACAAGTTTATTCTTACTAGTTTCGACTCAACTATAGCCTTCTACAGATGTAACAAGTTTCATAGAAACTTCCAAAAACTCCCTTTCACATTAAATAATGCAGATGTTATTGAATTTGCCTTACTTTAAGTCTCATTAATCTATCATGTAATCTAACTACATAATAATGTAATTAGGTATTTTCTATTCCATACCAGAAAAATTGCATTAAAAGACTAACAAAACATATCGTCGATAATATTGTGCAGTTAATTTGCCTTTATTGCTAACAGCTAGACCTACTCTACACAACAAATAAAAGCAAGAAAGGTGTCCGCAAAGTATCATTAGTGTCTTTAATGCAACAAAAAATCATTCCTACTCCAAAATTTGGTTAAATGTATAACTAAAATGTTTAGACCTATACGGTCTAGTGGAGGTTATGGTACCCAATGTCCCACTTCAAAAAATTTAATTTTGCTAATTGCACATTTCCGTGACGATTATTTTTTTGGTATTGTTTACTTTATTTCGTATGCGTACAAAAACAAAAAATATTTGTAATAAATAAATTATTGTTGTGTTAATTTATTATACCAGTTAATTTTCGCACATATGTAATACCTGAATCTCTAATTGTATTATTTTGTTTTTAAATAATAATATCGGTTTTGTAAACATTACCATTGATTTAATATTAAAAAAAATTCTAAGTAATGCAATTAAAAAAAACTAATAACAGCACCATCAAATTATCATATGAATGACACATATTTCTCGGTATTCCCAGATGCACGCATATTTTTGTATGAAGGACTTTCTATTTCATTAACTTTTTAATAATGAATGATTCATCATTCACCACACACCATAATAGAAATACAGTAATCCATACATTTTTAAGATCAGCAAAAAATAAGCTTCTCAGATAATTATTAAAATTCGACACTGTAGTATAATGTGCAGCAGGCACGCCAAGTCTCGTGTGCAACGTTCATACAAGGAAAAAATTGCGAGTTGTTATCTGTCCGATGACTATGTGAGTAATATTTCCTAGTAAATGCAAACTGAATTATAAAAAAAGTTAAAAATGAACAATTTGAGATTTAAAATAAAAAACAATAATACTAATTTAACAAACTGCAAATTTTAAGATTATTAACACCTCGTATGTAAAAAAGTTTTTTAAAAGCTTGCCAGACAAAACACATAAAATTACAATTTTGCAATTAAATAAAAGTTACTTTAACAGATAATCTAAATACCTAAAAAAAGTCTTTTTTTTTATCTAACAACGTTTTCTACTTATTAGTAAAGATGCAATTAAATTTATCACAACGTTTATCAAACAAAAAATTTATTCAATTATTTACTATCTTGGATATATGAACCGCAATGTCAATTTCATTAACTTATAATAATAATAAACCATGACACATATTCTTTCAATGATTATTTACATCTCAACAATAAAATAAAAATTATTGTGTAGAGATTGTTTCCACAATCTTAAGAAGTGATTTTTGTTTTATAAAGAAAAAATCCTGTAGAGCAAAGTCTTTGAGCTAAGCGGCTTCAATAATACGTCATTTATATGCTTTTTTAATAGCATCTATAACAATTTTACAAACATAAAGAACAAATTCAATCGCCAACTGTATATTTGAATTTGAAGAGATATTATATTAAATACAAGTAACCTACTGCATAAATGGGAGTTAATTTGAAGAAAAAAAAAATTTAAGGCATAAAATATGGTTTAGATTGAACGCCATTTTCTGTATCCAAAAATAAAGAAAAAAAAAAAAATCTAATCAAAACATCTCCAGCATAGTCGTAGAAGACAAAAATGATCCGGTGAAAATATATACACAGTGTTAGGTAAACATGCGGCAAAATTTAAGAGGTTATTCCTTGGCCTATTTTAAGAATATTTTGTTCTTTGATAATTTCTGAAAAACCCCTTTGTTTCAAAGATACAAGGTGAACAAAATTTGCGACAACCATATTCGATATTTGTTGAAATAATTAATGTAAATAAAAGTATGGCGTACGCCAATGAGTATATCAAGTACAAAAAATTAATAAGTTTATCAAATACAATTTTTTTTAACGATAATTTGGCTGTTTTATCTACTAATGTACAAGTGGATTTCATTTAAATACTACTCGTCATTGATCATCACATGTATTGTTCTCAGTTGTTTAGATTGAGTGACGTTTAGCTGTTTGACGTGTCTTTAATAGTTAGTGAATTCCTCTACCATAAATTACTATTACTTACAAACACAGAGATGACTGACTTGATCAAAAAAATTTCGAAAACATTCTTCGAAGTCGTCGTGAAACAGGCAATGACAGTAAGAACGGTACAACTAGAACAGAATGTGCTGAACATAATAGAGGAAGTTCAAGAAGTTCTACGCAAAATATTGACAATACTTTGAAAGTAAGTAATTGGATAGTTTGGAAAATTCTTAAAGGCAATTTGTTGTATACATACTACATTCAGCGTGTTCAGGCACTACAGCTGATTTTCCTTCACGTATTGCATTATGTCAATGGTTTTTGCAAACATTAGTTCTAATCCCAATTCCTGACACATATTCTTTCAATAAAGCCAGTTTCTCAAAAAATTCAATAAAAAAATTACATAACAACCATGTGTGAGCAGATGAAAATCCGCATCAGGTATGTGAAGATCGTTTTCAACATCAGTTCTCCTTAAATGTTTGGGTTGGAATTGTGAGCGACTGTCTAATTGTACCAGTATTTCTACCAGGAAGACTTACCGGCGAAGTGTATCGCAACACATGCTACCTCAGTTTCTGGATTCTTCTTCGTCAGCCATTCATACGTCACTGCTGGCGTCTTAGCCTCTTCTCTTAGCTTGTAATGCTGGCAACTTACATTACAAGGGACCTACAGTTTTAAGTGGATTCCGAACCACTGGAGAGAATTCATTACACCATCAGAGAAGGTTTTAGCCGTAAAACCCCACGCTGGCAAGGCGGCTTGGAGAGTGGGAGAGCGTATAGAAAGTGAATACTTTTCACATCACGGTATATGGGAATCGAACCCACAATCTTCGGTATAGCGGCCGGATGCCTAAACCACTACGCCACGCTCTCTTAGTTTTAGTTTTTTAGTTTAGTTTTAGTTTCTGGATTATGTACCATTAAAAAAAAATTGCAATGTGATTTATGCACAATGGTGCACCACCACATTTCAGTTTGGTTGCTCGTAATTATTTAACAGCAACATACGGAGAACACTGAATTGGTCGAGGTAGTACACACCCATGGCCTGCTCGATCCCCAGACTTAAACCAACTGGATTATTTCTTATGGGGCTATCTGAAATCATTAGTTTACGCTACTCCAGTGGAGAATTTGGGAAGACTTGCTAAATCAGATAATTGCTGAGTGTAACTCAATTAGAAACAACCCTGATGTGTTTGAAAGAGTTCGGCACTCAATGACAAAAAGATTAAATGCTTGTATCCAGACTGGAGGAAGTCATTTCAAACATTTATTGTAGATTCAGCAACTTTACATGTACTTTTTGGTAATTAAATGTTGTAACTGTCGCAAATTTTGTTCACCTTGTATCGTCGAAACAAAAGAGTTTTTCAAAAATCATCACAGAACAAAATATTCTTAGAATAGGCCAAGAAATAACCCCTTAAATTTTTGCCCTATGTTTACCTAACACCCTGTATAATAGAGCATAATAGAACTGCATAAAATGATCAAAAATGACAACAATTATGAACTGCAAATATAATTTTGTTTTTCAACAATGCAACAATTTTGCAATAAATAGCTCATAATGAACAGACATGACACTACTAGTTTTAAGATGAAGATTTGACTGGTGTCAAAAACATTCAACAATTCGGCGAAAGTTCTCCTGGCAATACAGAAAACAACCCAGACACCAAAGTAAATTCCTCCAACTGCTACAACAGAAGCCAAAGCCAAAGATAGCAATTCCACCACCCATCTCACCAGAAAAAAAATGTAGCACAGTAAAAAAAAAGAAAGACAACAATAAAACAAGCAAGATAACTAATATTAATCGTGTATTCATCTAACAAAACATTCAAGCAATCTGCCTCTCAACCTACATACATGTAGAACAACCTAATAATCCATAATCACCGATAAACCCAAATACCCTGCAGTGTCATCTTCTATGCCAACCGGATATACATGCTTTGTGCAATAACACAAAAGAATAATGGCAAACTCGATAAAAAAATCCACAGAGCAATAAAGTCTGAAAACAAAGTTATTCTTTACTTCACCTACTATACAGAAGCTAAGAAGTCCCTTAAGATAGTCCTTAGAAATATCCTCGACTCTTTTACAGTAGAAGATGTCAAGAACCGACTTGAAAATAAAAGCTTCAAAACTTATTCAATCACAAAAATAGAGAGAAAAGATATCCAACTCAACAATACGGCCAAAATCCATGATATTTAAACATTAAAGTAAAAGTTAAACATAATTCGGGTAACGTCAGACAGATGTTGAGACATTCAGTAAATAGGTGCAACGCTATATTCATTTGCGCAAAATGTGCAAGGTCTCATCCCACATACCGGTGTACCAATAAAAGAAACAAAAAAAGCCTTCTCCTCATAAGTGTGCTCTACGAGGGTTGCTATTTATGTATTGAGAATAGAAAGAACAAATAAATGATTTTTATCAAAAATATTTTTATTGCTTTTTAAAATAATCGCCTTTAAGATGTATAAACTTTTGCATGTGATTGAACCACCCTTCAAAGCACTTTGTTCAGTCAGAAGATGATAGCTCTAAAACATGCGTTCTGAAGGCCTCAACTGCTTCTTCGGGCGATGAAAACCGTTGTCCACGCAGTTTATCTTTAATTACTGGGAACAAAAAAGTCATTAGGTGCCAGGTCGGGGCTTCAATCAATCAATTCGATCTTTTGTGTGCCCAAATACTCGTTTGTTTCATGTGATGTGTGTGAGCTCGCATTATCGTGATGCAAAATGATTTGTCGTTTTGGGTTGTTGTCTCTCAATTTACAAAAAACTTCAGGCAAACAAATGGTCGTATACCACGCTGAATTAACCGTCTTTTAATTTTCAAGTTGCCACATGCCCGGCTTTCGTGAAGAAACACGCCACCATTTGCTTCGTAACGCTTCGAGAACGAACAATTTATGTTGGCTTTCTTCACATTGAAACACCCAAGCCAATTCTTTCTGGCTCAAATGCATAAATCCACGACTCGTCACCTGTGACAATGCTATATACGGCTTTAGATGCACTACAGTTGTATTTTGTAATCATTTTAGAACAAGAGCATTTTTTTGAGCATCTGTCAACAAATGTAGAATCCAACGTGCACACAGCTTTCGAACACTCAAATGTTCTAATGCTTAAACATGTCTCGATTTCCCAATATGTCACATGCCAAGTTTCTTCAATTAGATTTGACACAGCATCGATATTTTCCGGCACAACGACCGATTTTGAACAACCTTCTTTAACTTCGTCCATGAGCAATCTACGGCCACGTTTGAATTCAGTGTACCAGCGATATACAGTGGCTGTGGATGGCGCTTCATCGCCAAAAGTTAAATTCAGTTGATTGAAGCACTGTTCTTGAGTTAGTTAGACCACGTCGAAAATCATAGTAAATCATAGCTTAAACATTTTCGCGACTTAATTCCATCTTTTGGCCAAAATAAAATTTTCAACTTACTGTAAACAACACAAATAGTGCTCGCACGTCAAAATGTACGTATAATGTCAAACTTTATGGCAATGTCAGATTTCACCTAGCAATACCAGTGTTGCCAGTTCTCAATACATAAATAGCAACCCTCGTATGCCCAAGAAACCCACACTAACAGCTTCAAAGTGTATTTAGTGTACAAACAAGGCTGGTTTTTGTAAGAACAAAACTTCATCTCCCCAATTAATCAATAAGAGTAAGGCCAAAAATAATCCGCAGAATCTCAAAAGAAAAATCTGGCTGTCACCCACCATCAGGTGGAAAAGTTACTGGTAAATTATCTGTAAATCACCAAACATACTTGCAAGATTGGTGCTAGCAGAAAAAAACAAATTCAAAAAATTATATTTCGGCACACTCTCTCTAGTCCTAATAATGACGTTCTGCTTTTGGTATAAAGAAGAAATAAAAACTAAAGGCGTTCTTCAAAACTAACACCAATGTAACATTTTCACGTATTTGGAAAACAAATTTAAAGTACAGTAGATATGAAACTACAATTTTCATCAAACATTAGCTGACTATATTTTACATAAAATTAGTGCCCAATTAGTCTTCTGCCAACCTTAAGTAAGGTGGCAAAAAGTATAATCTAGATAGAATCAGTAATCACTCAGCAGCTAAAAACCTGTTTCCATATCATCAATATAGCTTCAGACATAAGCTCTCCACAACCCTAAACTAGCTCTTAGATTAACCCTCTAAAAACCAAACTGATTCTCTTTACAAAAAAAAAAGAAATTGAATAACTAAATCTACCAAAATTCCTAATACCCCTCTACCGCTATCAATCAAGGTAAAATATCTTAAGAAATGTTTGACAACAAGATTACATAGCACACTCCAGAGCTGGCAAACACTGTACCTTTCTGAAAAAGGCTGTTAAGAAAAGACAACACGTCACCCTTCTTTGTGTTTCAAAAATCTTAACGTGTGCACACATATACAAGAAAATCAGAATGTGGTAAATGATTCATTTAGAATCTACAAAGTTGACTCAAAAACCAGTCAAGGTTAAGACCTAAAATCACATCAATGCTAATTTTTGAATGTCACCGTGCCCTTAATTTAGCGACCTGTAAAAATAACATCGAGTGAAAGAACATTCCAATAAAGAAGGTAACATTAAAGCGGACGAGTTGGTAAAGAATCAACCCTTATAGCGTGTGAAAGCTGGACCACTTTAATACTCAAAAGCTTCAAAAACCTACTAAAAATCAACACACAACGCACTAAAAAGACGTTGGGATTATACTCCGGGCTCCAGCCAAGCAAAGGTGGCAATAACTACCTTAAATGCAAAGACAGCCAATTATTACTTGCGACTGTCCAGAAACTAAGGAAACGCATGATTGGTATTGGAGACGTATAGAGGATGTAAAATGAATGATGAGACAATGGCCAATGTTATAAGCAAGACCCCTCCAAGCGTTGTATATGCATACATCAGCCACATAAGGTGGTTGAATGCCAAAACAAAGAAGTAAAGTCACCACTGGAAGAGGTGCAAAAGGTCTAATAAAGCCTATGTGCAATAAACTTTAATTTACTTTAATTCTAAATTCAGAACTATCTAGATGTGCAATATCTAAGCTGTAAATGCAATTTCAAATTGATTTTGTGCAGAACATTTTTTTTTTTCTAAAAAAAATTTGAAGATATTGATTAATTAATAATGATTTTTTAACAGTTTTGTTAATATTTGTTAAATTTCATGCATTAAATGTGCAATATGTGAGTTGTAAATGCGTCTCTGAAGCGTTTTTATCCAATCTTACTGAGCGATTTAATTAATTTAGATATAATTCCAAAACTTTTTTATTCACGTTCTTACGGTAGAAACTAAATATTTGAAAGTTTTAAACGTATATTTAACAGTTTTAGTAATTTCTGCTAAATTTTCAGCACTAAACGAGCGATATTTAAGCTCTAACGGCGTTTTCAAAATGTATTTAAGCAAAAAATAAATAAAATATTTATACGATTATCTGAATTTCTTCATTTTTGAATAGAAAACGTTTTTTTGACATTTTTTTTAATTTGT
Source organism: Tachinus rufipes (assembly GCA_963932245.1). Lineage (NCBI taxonomy): Eukaryota > Metazoa > Arthropoda > Insecta > Coleoptera > Staphylinidae > Tachinus > Tachinus rufipes. Next base: position 27,057,951 of record OZ010742.1, on the reverse strand, counting down.
ACACAATTTTCTCAGCAATTTTACATTTTCAATATTTTTTTATAAATTTCAAGCATATTTAAACTATAAAAGCGTTTCTAATGCGTTTTTGACCCCAAAAAATCATTTTTAAACGCTTTTCCAATTTTATTCAAAAAACGTAATTTTTCTGAATATTTTTTAAATTTATTTCACATTTACGTGTACAAAAATGAAATGTGCAATATAAAACCGGTAAAATAAATTAAATTAAATAAATACACGCAAACACATAAAAATAAATTATTCCAACCCAAGTTGCTTAAACCATGCCTAATCTAACAATATTCAAATTATGCGCAACGTGTAGTATTTTACTAGTTTATTGAATCTAAACAAAAAAGTGTTTGTATGCATTATTGCTGTGTAAATTATTAATGTTCACGTTTACTAACACTTGTGTTTTTCGAAATAAAATAAATATTAAACGTACTAAGTGGCAGATACCTCTGTAACAGATTTGTAGCCTCCTTTTTCTCCAACGGGATTCCAAGTTCCTGGAACGCCTTCACTAATTCCTCCAAATCAATTTTCCCTGTAACAAGAAAAACAATATTAATGATGTAATAGTAGAGTTAATTAATTTAATTAGCACATTTTAGAATAATTTGTTGTTTTCAACACTTGTTTATATAAACCAATTTCATTCATATAAAATTTATTTTATTGTATTATTAATACCTAGTCCTACCTTCGTAATGTAAAAATAAAATGTGACAAGCTGAATAATAATGATTGATTGCTTTTTATTAATTAATAACAATGCAAAGAAATGATTTATTGAAAAATTAATATATTTTAATAAATTATAATCTCTTATCAAATAATAAATTTAAAGCATATTATAAAATTACTCCTGTTCTCATTAAAACAAACAAAATTAAAAACTTTATAATCCTTATATAAATTTTTTAATCCGTACAAACATTTATTTAACAAACAGCATTTCATGATCATTGTCTGTCTGGTCACCTATCATAAGCAAATATCAATATAAATCTCCCAAAATTGACAACAAATTCTACGTAAAAGTTGTAAATTTTCTTGTTATTTATTTGCGAAATTTAATTAACTAATCTATGCTAAAATGAGGGCGTTAGACAAAAAATACATGCTAAACAACTTTCGTAAATAGTATATTTATTATCAACGATCATGCCCCATATCAACGTCAGTTTGAATAATTTAGTTAGCATTGATTTGTTAATTACTTTTGTTGTACGTTTCGACAGTGATAATTATATTAGATTGCAATAATTTAGCACAAAGTTGTTACAAAAAATCGTGTTTTCACAAGGCAGTTAAGAAGATAAAGAATATGAATTAAAATAATGTTTTGTGACTGTTTTATAAGAACTAGGTAAGTTTTAATATTTTTAAATAAAACTATCAATAAAAAATAAATAAATATTCAGTCACGCCGTGCCCTTTCGGAGTAGACAAACGAAGTGTCGGGCACACCGAGCCACAGAGATGATATGTGTATGTTTGGACGCCTATATGAGGTAACTGATAAAAATACGTTTAGAAAAAATTCAAGACTGCAGAGTTGACAAAAGAATTGGCATAAGAAACAAAAATTTAAATGTGATATTTAAAAATTAGTTAATATGTCACAACAACATAAAAATACCTTTGAATTCGTTGAAACTATCACATTAAAGACTAGATTCAAGCAGTCTGTAAACATTAGCCTTGAATATTTGCGGCTTATAAGTCTCGGGAAATACTGAATTTGGAAGTTTGTTCCATGATCGATAGCACGGTTAAAAAAAATCTCTCTTAAAAGTTTCGGTTCTCTAAACTGTCAGTGAATATTTATTAGAACTCCTGGCAAGTGTTGTACTACCAATAAAATTTGTTTAGATGACAATATGTCTTATATTTTGTCAATGTCCATAAAAATATCTATAAAAAATGCAAAGATTTGCAACATTGGGTCAGTGGTGTAAAGTATCTAAATCATTTGGTCAGTAAAATATATTTATTTTTAAAGTTGTTGTCAAATTTTAGTCAGTTTTGTGCCAGTATCTAATAGACTGGCAATGCTAACAGTTGTATTATATAGGCATCCAAACATACATACACATGTCTTCTCTGTGGCTCGGTGTGCCCGATCATCTCAAATGTCTACCCCGAAAGAAAACGGCGTAACTAAGCATACGTATACGTGATATGTAAACTTGATTAAGAATATATAATGTAGCGCTTGTATAAGTTATAATAAATTTAATTAGACAACACGAGGTGGACTAATATGAATAATTGGTCATGGCATGTTATACCTTAATTTCATCATCATAAATAAATACATTAATCATGTCATTTTATGCTTGTAAGGTTGATAGAATATGAAATTACAAAAATGATCAAATAAACAAGCTAATATAAATCATATGCATTAAATTATTACTCTTCAACACATGCCTTGTTAAATTTGTTATTTAGTTTACATTATCATTATCATGCAGTTTATTTTATATTTAAGTTATAACTTTATATAAGCATTGTTAATTTAATTTTCTATCCACACGACAATAAAACGTGAAAACGTTCCGCCAAATGTTATATACTCTATTATTGTTACAGGTTTATATCATGAACAATATTATAATGAGTTTGTTTACAATGCATATTCTAAGAATCAAACTGTGGTTAATAGGTAATTGCTGATATTTCGTTGAAGAGCTACATGATTTGTATAAGTATAAAAAAACAATATTAAATTGATATAATTTAAATACACTGTTCAAAATAATTACAGGAACACATATTTAGGTATTTTTTTCTAATAATATGCAAATCTAATAACGCTTAATTCAAAAACATTTTGAACGAATAAATTTGCAAAAACAATTTTACATATCACTTTTAAGATACAATAACAATTCTAAAACTACAAGAAACAAAGTGGAGCAAGTATCAGCTTATATAACGTAAAGTTGATAAGAAGATTTTGTTCATTAATAACGTGTGTGTCTTCCATTAGCACAAATTACTGATTGAGGCATGCTTCGTACGAACGGACGGATGTCTTCTTATGGTATATTCTCCCATTTTTCGATTAGAGCATTTGTTAACTGTTGAAAGGTCTGAGATGAATCTGGGCGCCTCCAAACAAAAAGAATCCAAAAATATTCAATGGGGTTTTGATCACGACTTAAAAAGAGACCAATCCATGGTTTGAATCCAGTGGTACTGAAGGTAGTTCATAGTGATGCCCACAGTATGGGGCCTTGCGGTGTTTTAAATAAACACAAAATTTGGGCCTATATGGTATAACATGATCCTCCAAGAGATTGATCAAAGTTTAATCTTTCATCAAGACTAATTCCGCCTCAAACCATCACAGATCTACAACCATATTTTTCGACTGCAGAATGGCAATCATATGAACGGTCAGTATACACATACTCAACCACTCCAACGAGTTAAACAAAATGGTGACTCATCTGTAAAGAGTACTGATCTCCACTGTCAAAGTTGCAACATGTTCACGAGCAAAATGTAAACAAAACCTTATGTGGTACGGAGTTAAACAGGTTTTGGCACGGGTCTTCTTGGTATCAGGCCGGCTTCTCTCAGTCTATCTATCTTCTGAGCCTGATTTGAAGATCTTTGGCTGTAGATGTGCAAAAACACAAGAAGAATACTACTAAAAACCGGTCCTAAATTAGGTTTGTTTTCCTCTTAGAACCAACCTTGTCCAATGCGTCTTATATATCCTACAGTTTCTAAAAATATTTTCAAACCCATCTAATTAACCCTAAGGCAAAAAAATATCGAGTGTTACTCGTGCAAAAATACTTAAGCAGTCTTTGGACAAAGCCGCGGGCTATTTCGGCACTTAATACACACTACGAGGGTTGCTATATATTGAGAATAAATAACTAAAACAATGATTGGGTGTAGAAACTTCTCTATTGTTTTTCGAAATACTCTCTCAAGATCTACACATTATTGCATTCGATTAAACCAATTGGCACTACCAATAGCACTATTTTCACACCAGTAGGTATCTATAGGTTATATTTGGCTCATTTTAGAAGACCCATACACTCAACTGCTGTTTAGTTTCAAGCTCACAACAATAAATCCAAGATTGTAAATGTTATAATTTGCATTTAATGCACAACCTTCGTCTGCCAAGAAAGTACGGGCACGTTTGAATTCACCAATGTATCACGACCACAACAATTAACGCAATTCAATGCAATTCTTTTAACAACAAAGCTCGCCGTTGCTACATAATACAGTCCAATAAAGATGTGTGCTCTACATGTAATGATTGTAGCAATCCCTACAAAATAAATAACGCTTGAAAATTAAAGAAAAATAAGTTTGTCAGTCAAAAATATTTTGTAAAATAACTGTAAATTTGTTGCATTAAACTTATTTATTGCATTAATCGAGTTGGCGCCGGTATAAGCAGCACCCTCTTGCCAGCCAACAGCTTCGGATAAAAGAACTGGCAGGAGTGGAGCAATTCCTTGCACCGGAAGTGAGAAATCACTCCCAAAGGCGGATAAACCGACAAACTGGTCAACGGCGTGGTAATGTGGAAAGAAACGGAAAACTACCGCATTAAAGACATCCCTAGTACAATCATCATCTTAAATGGGACAAAGGTGCAAAGAATCTCCAAGTCTAGAATAAAAAAAACAGTATACTACAGCCCAAAAACGCAACGAAAAAGACCAAACCAATAAGAACGGAATGTGCGGAGTGCATATGAAGATGGAAAGATTCACAACATTGTGAAATAGATAGGATGAAGATGGAAATTATGGGCATAAGTGAGATGCGTTGGAAGAGCTCGGGATGTAATACAGTACTAGACTATTGCATATCCTTTGCAGGTAACAACGATAAACATCGAAATGGGGTAGCCATCATAGTAACCCGAGATGTCAAAAGCTAAAATGTAATATTTCATTCAGATAGTCATAATGGTTCAACTGGAAGCAAAGCCATTTAACATAAACATCGTACAGGTATACTTTCCAACTACAGACAAAGATGACACAGAGGGAGAAGAACTGTATGAACAGCTGAACATGTCCTAAAATCAACCAATGCTAAGGTTGGACAAGAAAAAAAAATACAATATAGTCGGACCTTATAGACTTGGGACACGGAATGACAGAAGAGACAGACTCGTCCAATTCTGTATTAGAAAAAAAACTTGTTATAACAAATACGTTTTATAAACTTCCCAAAAAGCGCCTATATACTTGGACATCACCAGCAAATACAACTCAAAAAGTAGTCAGAAACCAAATTGACTATATAACTATCAACCAGAGATTTCAAAACAGCATAAAACCTGCAAAAACATACCCGAGAGCGGATGCAAACTCTGATCACAACCCTTTTGTGGCATCATTTAAGACTAGACTTAAAAAAGATAAAAAAGAATCAGCAATCACCAGACCCAATATACGACTTAAAGAAGATGAGAGAAGACGTTAATCTCAGAACAGTTATAACCAACTCGATAACCAAAAATTTCAAAACAATAAACACAGAAGATCTAAGCGTAGGGTAGAATGGGAAAACATCAGAAACTTAGTGCTATAATTAAATAACAAAAAAAAGACGCAAAAAACAAAGAGTGGATGACAAGTAACATTTTAGAAATAACGAATGATAGAAGGAGGTTCAAAGGAAAATACCAAGGAAAATACAAAGAACTAAATAAACAAATACGGAAAAAAATCAGAAATGCTAAGGAAGAACTGATGAGAGCTGAATGTCTAGAAATAGAAGAACTACAAAAAAACATGATCACTTCAATATGCATCAAAAGATAAAAGAGGCCGCGGGTACTGGAAGGAAAAGAGTACAGGAAAAACTTGTTGACGAAAGTAGAAATAAAATTACGAACACCAAAAAGAAATTATCGATGTGGAAAGACTATATCCACAAGCTTTTTGAAGATGCTCATCCAAAAAATCATGGTATGAAGAAAAGCACTGGACCTCAAATAATGAAAGAAGAGAAAATGCAATAAATACATTAAAAAAATGGCAAAGTTGTAGGCCCAGATAAAATACCGACAGAAATAATCAAACTTTTAAACGAAAATGTCATAAATACGATTACTAAACTATATATTGCAGTATATGATACCGAAAAAATACTTGAAGTATGGCTCAAATTCACATTTATTACTATTCCAAAAAAAACAATATCAAAGCAATGTGACGAATATCGTACTATAAGCATAATGCCCTTAAGATGTTTTTCAAAATTATAAACCGCCGTATATACCGACAATGCAAAGACCATATTAAAAAAAACGCAATTTGGTTTCAGAAATACGTTAGGTACCAGGGAGGCACTATTTGCGCTTAATGTATTAATCCAGATAAGCAGAGAGGTTAATTACAAAGTACACTTGTGTTTTATAGATTTCAGCAAAGCGTTCGATCGGGTAAAACACAAAGAATTGCTTAAGATACTCAAGACCACCAGAGTCGACAAAAAAACATCCGCATAATAGCAAACCTCTACTGGCAACAGACGGCAGAATTACGAGTTGAAGACCAAAGCACAGGAATTATCCAAATTCGCAGAGATGCGAGGCAGGGTTGTGTGCTTTCGCCAACCTTGTTTAACATATACTCGGAAGAAATATTTAAGGAAGCGCTGGATGAAGTGGAGGAAGGAATATCGATCAACGGCGAGATAATTAACAACTTAAGGTACGCGGACGACTCGCTGCTACGTTGTCTCAACACTAATGTACGGCATCATATCCTGGACCCAATAAAAGGATGCAGAGAAAAAACTGAAGGCTTTCAATCTATGGACATATCGTCGTATCCTGAATATCTCATGGAAAAAGCACATTAGTAATGAGGAGGTTCTGCAGAGAATGAGCAAGGAACAGGAAGTATTGAAAGCTGTGAAGATTAGGAAATTGGAATATCTCTGGCACGTAATGAAGCATAGTGATAGATACAGAACACTCCAACTGATTCTAGAAGGAAAAGTGATGGGAAGAAAAGGCCCGGAAAGACGCCGAATTTCATGACTTAAAAATCTACGCCAGTGGTTTAACATGACATCGCTGCAACTTTTTCGCAGTGCAGTGGACAAAGAGAAGACCGTGATGATGATCGCTAATATCTGGAGCGGATGAAGCACGCTAAGAAGAAGAAGAAGATGCCATTTCATTGAAACGTGTCGTTTGATAGTGCTTACGTAGCGCGAATTTAGAACTCATTATAATGTTGGTCAAAGCACAATTTTGAAATAAATTAACAGCTTCCAAACAACTTAATCTGTGAGAAAAATAATTCTTTTATCACGCGTAGAACTTTAGAAACAAGAATTGTCATAGCAGGCACGAGTTTCAAAATTATTTCAAAGTAGGACTTGTAAAAACTGTAATTAATCCGAATTTTGCTGGGTCCAAATCTACGCTGGTCATCAGTAATCCAACGCAATTGATCCCATTGAGCGCCTAAGTACAATAGAATAAAAATAGCACTTTTTTAAATTTTTAATTAAACTTTTCTTCGCCACTTTTATGTCAATTTTTTCGACAAAACTAATTTGCATAAAAACAAACGTTTTTAGAAAGGCTAGTATACAGCCGACAGTGGTGGTAGAAAGCTGGAGTTAAGAACATTTGCTTCAAAATAAGCTACCATTTAGAACAGTGAATGATACGACAATGCGTGTTCGCGTACAATATGTTTGATCTAAATGGCAAATCTGTCATTACATTTTTGACACCATTTTAATATCAGTCAAAATGACGCAGTTCCAAGCCAAATTACGATCCTGCAATAGGTTTACGGTTTCGGATTAACAAAAAACATTGCAAAAAAATCCGCTAGACCCTGAAAGAATTTCACACACCAGAAAACAACGCCAGAGTGGCAGAGGCAATCATTACAAGCCACAATCGATCAGAACGTCAACAAGCAAGCAAAATATTGTTAATATATTTAAATCGGCCAACTAAAAACTGTCACATTTCTTCATTTGTATTCCAATTATTTCTTATAAAGCTAGCTGAAAAATTAACAATGTTAAAAAGACACATTCTGTCACAAAAATCAAAATACTAATCATGTTTGGAAATATATAAGGTAACCGTATTCCTGTTCTACATTTCTAAAAACTGTGCAGACCAAATGTCAAATATTGTTAGTAAAGTGCGATGCTTTATTAACGTACATGTACAATTTCAACCATCTACTTTAATTAGTCTTGTAGTGATATCCAGACAGACATCGTTAGGTTTCAATTATGCCAAATTTGCAAAATATTGAGTACAAACGGTCATCAAATTCTTCACATTGAAAAGTCTTAACCCACACCAAATTAAACAAAGATTAGATAGCGTATACGGTAAAAAATCACCTTCTTATTCCACCATAAAAGAATGAGATAAAAAGTTTAAGAAGATTTACGTTCCGGTCGACCAGTTGAAGTAATCACAGAAAAGTCAATCGCCTTTATTGAAGAACTAGTCTAAAGTAATCGCTGACTACAAGTGAAAAAATTATCAGCAATGTCAGGGCTGTCAGGCACATCGATTCGCCAAATACTCCATGACCATTTGGGTATAAATAGAGTAAGTGCAAGATGGGTCCCAAAACTTATGTCTGCTGTTCAAAATCAGCATCAATTTGATTGAAGCTCTGTGAGAAAGAACAAGAAGAAGTTCTGCAATATATTGATACGTGGGATAAAACTATAGTCTTGTATCATGATCCTCCGTCCAAAAAGAAATTCATAAAATGGCGGCGTGCAGGTGAATCACCATAAAAAAAAGCCAGGGTATCCCCGTCAACCAAAAAGAAATATCACGGCAAATGCGCTTATTATGCTACCTTACTATATAGATTAAGAAGAAATAGTTGTACAAAACGTCGAGGAAAATTAAAAAAAAAAAAGTCAAGTTGTTGCACGACAACACACTTATGCACACCGCTGAGGTTGCTCAACTTACCATAAGAAAATGCGGCTTTAAAAAAAATCGATTATCCCCTACAGTCCAGACTTGGTCCCTAGCAACTACTTCCTATTTTTAAAATTTAATAACTTTGTATTAGACTTTTTCTTGACAATGAAGAGGTGAAAACTGCTGTTTTGAAGCATTTTGACAACAAACCTTCAGAATATTTTTATGAGGAGATAGAACTAAGCGTTGTAATAAGTGTGTTGAACTTAAGAGAGATTATATTGAAAAATAATAAAAACTTGCTCTTAAATACATAATGTCTTAGTTAGGCCGGAAATGTTTGGTGGTTACTTCGTAGATCCAACTAGATGATGCTGCAGCGTCCATTAAAAAACCATAACATAAGCAGCAGCTAAAAATGTCCAGCCTTAAGACTATACCAACCGCCTACCTTGATTTGTAGTATTTTAACAAAAACGGCAGCTCTGGCTTCATTGCTGCTTCTACAAATAATATGATAATCGATTTATTTTTTTAAAAGATAGCGATCGGTATGCTCTTAAATAAATTAACTAAAAAAATGTATACGTATTTATTATTTTTATTCCTTAAATAAATATATTTAAATAGAACATTTTAATTATTCTTACTTTATTTAAATTTTAAATCCTTGAGAAATTTCTCAACAAACGCCGTAAGGCTTCAACACAAAAAAAATTAAATCATGACTCAAGTCTTTCTAGTTCGTCTAGACACAGAAAAGCGAAACTATTATAAACATAATATAAATCTTTCGTCGGATAATGACTGAAAACTCAACAAACTGTTAATAACATATAACATACAAAGCAATTGTAATATACTAGTTATGTCATAATTACATGAAGTGCAAGGTTAAATTTGTTAGTGCTTTGCACAAATATACACATACATTAATTAATATGCATTACATGTATTTTTTACACAAAAACATAAAATGCTTTTAGCATTGACGTATTGTCTGATTTGTTCATGTAAATCAAAAAGGTATGGTATGTGTTATAATAATAATGGAAATTATTGACGTAAGTTGAACGAACAATTTTAACATAAAGATAAACATTTGAATTTTTAATAAAATGTAAGCGTTGCTCAAGCTTTAATGATTTATCTATCGGGTTTAAAAATACCCTTTACAAATTGGACTATTGTGAAAGCATTTAATTGTTTTGTATTGACTTTAATTGACCAAACGAGTTCGGTCAAATGTAAGAATTGATCTATAAAAATATTAGAAAGATAAAAAGTGTTATTTTTAAGAGGAATTAAAATTGAAATAAAACACTGAAAAATGTTTTTAATATCCAATAAAGTAGCTTTATTTGACAGATAATTTTATAGCATTAATGGTTGAATATGATTTCGGGCATGTGACCGCCTTGTACATGGCGTAATCTGGAGGTCCAATTTTCATACACTGTTTGCAGTAAATCAGACTGTAATTCGGCAATAATGAGTCAAATGTTGGCTTCCAAGTCCTCAATTGTTCCTGGTTTATTGGTGTAGGCATACTCCTAGAGAAAATAATCTAATGGCGTCAAATCGCACATGATGTGGCCAGTTAACAGGTCCGTTTCGTGAAATTAATCTTCGTGAAATGTTTCTTTCAGTAAATAAATTGTATCACGCGCTGTGTGGCATGTGGCGCCGTCCTGCTGAAACCACATGTCTACAACATTAATGCTGACCAATTGAGGCACAAAAAAGTTGGCAATCATGTCTCTGTACCCCTCACCGTTGATTGTAACGTTCCGATCATCACCATTTTTGAAGACATATGAACCAATGATTCCACCATAAAGCGCACCAAACAGTAATTTTTTCTGGATGTAATGATGTTTTAACAATTTTGTTTGTTTGCATAGCCATTTAACCAAAAGTATGCTTCATCACTGAACAAAATTTTCAAATAAAATTGTAGATCAAATACCAATGTTTTCCTCGGCCCATTTACCAAATGTACGGCGCGAACGATGATCGTGTGGCTTCAATTTCTTTACAAGTTAAATCTTAAGCTTGATTTTTTTGCAAAATTTTCCATAAAGTAGATGAACACAAGTTTAATTTTTGAGCACGATGACAAATTGACACATTTGACACATTGCGCACTGATCGACGTCGTACTAGATGCTTATTATCGTTTAGATTAAACGTAAAGCAAATAAATTTAAAAGTTTTGTTTTCACTTTGCTTAAGTGGTTACACAATCTTTGAGACTATCAAAGACAAAAAAAAATTAAACAATAGCTTTGCAACTCATGAAATAAAACAATATTCCTCAACTAAAGTTAAAAATAGTAAATCATAGATAATAAAAATAAACTATATAATTTGCATAAATAATTCCTAATAATTACTTACCATCTTTGTTTTTATCCAGATGGGAGAAATGAAGTTTCAACTTTTTTTCGTGTTCTCGTACATAGTGAATGAAGTCGGCTAAACAGATATCTCCACTTTTGTCCGTATCGGATTGTGCCAGAAATTTCTGAAACAAATAATATGTTAAATACAGTATTTTGAAAGTTCATAATATACAATGTCGGAACATTACAACAAAAGTTGGCATTCAACAGATTTATTTAATTATCATATTAAATTTTCTTTTGTTGATAAAATATAGAAATGAAGTTATAACATACCAGAACAATGACTGAATGCTTTAAAATGATTATGATTTGTGTGTGTTTGTACAATTATCCCTAAATACTGAATTACTGCTCAAAATTTTAGATTGTACGTTTTAGGTTTACCGTAGCATATATGATGATCCAAATACTAAAATAAAGAGTGGGCCATCTAACTTTTGGAATTTGAATCGGCTATAAATAAAAAACTAATGAATATATTTTCAAAATTATGAGTTTATTAGAATGATTAGACATTTTCATTTAAGAATGAATAACCCAACCAATTAACCCAATTTTTTCAGTTCATTTTCGATTGTTTAGGCTCCAATCGCATGAATAGCAACTTCGATTTCGTGTTTCAAGACATCAATCGTCTCTAGATAGTTAGCGTAACACTTATCCTTAAGGTCTCCCCACAAAAAAAATTCAACGGGGTCAAATAAAAGCTCCAAGCGGCCAATTGACATCAGCATTTCGGCTGATTATTCGATTTCCAAAAACAGTGAGCAAAAGATCGATGGTTACGTTGGCTGTATGGCAAATCCTGTTGAAACCAAATGTCATCTATTTCATACTCTTCAATTTTTGGAGAAAAAAATCGTTTAGCGGTTCCTTGCTCATTTTCAAAAAAAAAAGTCCAATAATGCCGCTGTACCAAAAACCACATCAAACGATTACTCGTGGATGCATAGGCTGTTCAGTAGTCATGTGTGGATTCTCTAATCCAAATGCAACAACTTTGCTTATTGACATAGCCTCGGAAATAAAAATGGGCATCATAAAAAATACAATTTTTCAATAAAAATGCTCATCTTTCGCCCATTGGTCAAACTGAAAACGGATGGTTATGAAGCTTCATTTTTTAGACTAATTAAACTTTGTATGCCTTCAAACCGAGGTCTTTATGCAAAATTCTCCTCAGAGAAGTGCGAGAAATGTTCAGTTCCTGAGAACGATGACAAGTTGATGTTGATGTTGATGCATGTTAACGCACACTCTGAGCAACAGCATTAATTTTTTCGGCTGAGAGCACTGGACGAGAACGTGAACGCGTTATTTTATCCACTAACAACCCAGTTTCGCAAACTCGCTTCACAAATTGGTCCACAAACTGCGTTGAAAGCAGTTCTTTTCTATCAAATTTGTTTCGTAAATTTCTTACCGTTTGAGTAGAAGACTGATCACTTTGGAAGTAAGATTTCATTATTTCCCAACTTTGTTCAAATGTAAAGCGTCCCACTTCGTAAATGTCAAACATAAAACTAAATTTCTGTCAACTCATAAATGTCATTGTACCTTTGAAAAACAAAATAAACGGTAGTTCAAATTCCAAACGTTACATGGCCCACACTTTAATATAAGTTTAATATATGCAAAACTTAATAGTAGAAATTTAAAATAAAATATAGATATTAATCTACCTAGATAATTTATGTTTTATCGCTTACTTTTTACAAAAGATGTTATATGTGGTTTAGCGCAGCAGCAACAGCGTCCCCTTCCGCCGCCAAGAAGTATGTTAGTTTCACACTTTTTCGTAATAAAAATAAAGTGCCTTTTTGCCGTTCAAAACGCAAAAAAACATGTTTTTGGCGGTTATCTTAAAATTGACAGATAAATGCTAGGAATATCGGAGTCGAAACCCCAAAATCGTAATCAAGGGTCAATTTTACGTCAGAAAATGCAAAAAAAGTTAGAATCTATAAAACTTGTGCACGGCCGATCCTAACCTACGCCGCTCAAACCCGTGCAGAAACATCTAAAACCAAAAGATCAATAAGAAACACGGAAATAAAAACTCTTACAACAATAAAAGGAGTAACCCTTCGTGATGAAATCAGAAGCAGCGCTATCAAAGAAAAACAAGATACTGAAGATGTACCTAGATAGGTTAAATCACAAAGACGACCATAGAAAGACCATGTGGATAGAATAAACCACAACAGAATCGCCAAATAAGCTAAAGACCAAAGACCCCCAGGCAGACTACCTAAAAGATGGATAAAGAGGTAAATGTCAGCACAACGGAAAGCTTAAAGGCAGATAACAGAACTTAATCCTACATTGCAAAGAAAAAAAAGAATTAAAGACCAAAAATAGCTAGATCCGGTTATAAAACAAAAACGGTTTAAAAGTACAAATTTTTATTCAAAAAATGTCAAAAATAGCAAAATCCAGTCTCTAAACATCAAAATATAGTTATAAAGTACCAACATTCGGCCATAAACTGTAGATAAATGTAAAAAAATCAAAAAATCAAAAAACTAGCAAAATGCTGTCATAAAATATCAAAATATTGTTGATAATTGCAAAATTATATTTATAACAAGTCAAAAATAGCAATATCCGGTTATAAAATATTACATTATCAGAAAAAAAAAAACAAAATCCTGCTATAAACTGTTAAACGTGCAAAATTCTATTTATAAAATGTCAAAAATAAAAAAATCCAAAATTAAATATTAAAATTATGTCAGAAAAAAACGAAAATCCGGCCAAAAAGAGTTAAAAAGTGCAAAATATTTATAAAAAGTCAAAATTACAAAATAAATGTCAAAACAGCAAAATAAATGTTAAAATCGCTAAAATCCGGCCATAAACTGTTAATTTTTTTTTTAAATCCCAAAAATTGCAAAATCCGGCCCTAATCTGTCAAAAAGTGCTAAATTCTACTTACAGAATATCAAAAATAGGAAAATCCGGCCATAAAGTATAAAAATATTGTTAAGAAAGCATCCAAATTTAGTCATAAACTGGCAAAAATACTAAATCCTATATATAAAAAATCAAAAATAGTAAAAACCGTTCATAAAATAACTAAAAAAAACTAAAATGTGACCAAAAACAATTAAATACTCTAAAATTCTATTCATAAAATCCATATACAAACCAAAAACACTATAAACGTTTATATTTAAATCACAACGTCTCGCTGTCGGTAGGATAATTGTTGGAAGAGCGACCAAGATACAGGAGCCTAAAGTACCGATAAGGACTGAATTAAATAATTCTTTAACAATGCCTGATCAGCAACTTAAATTTGAAACTTAGCCTTCTATTCGACACTGTCTATTAGGAAACCGACAATTGATACTCAACCACAAACGTCATTAACAAAACTTCTTTAACCATCTACTTATTTAGAAACCCTTCGAGCTTCATACAAAGTAATTTTGAGATATTTTCGGGTCGCTTTAGAAAGTTAACGTTTTAGAACAACATCCATTCTAACGTTTTTCTAGTAACACTATGCACCTAAGACATTTTTTTTTTGGCAATTCCTCAAAATATGACTCCACAGCATTTTTGAAGTCGTCATTCAATAAAAAACGAAGTCTTCTCAACTGTTTTTTGAGTATTGGAAAGAGATTAAAGTTACAAGCAGCAAAGTCGGCATTCATTAACTACTTATTCAACAATTCGTGATTCCCCCACAGTTGTCGTGCAAAATCAGAGTTTTTGAGCTTAATAATGTGACTTATTTTTTCGTGTATATCCGCTTTCAAGTTCTTAATTGTGTCTCTGTAGGCTATTGTAGGTAGTCCCTTTTGGCATATACTCGATTAAGAAAATCAGCGGTTCAGAAAACTGTAACCATCACTTCGCAAAATATAATTTTTGCTTTCTTGGCTGGTAAAAACCGCCTATGAACCTAGCTCTCATCCCCCAGTTACAATTCTATAGGAGAAATCTTCATCTTGGAATATAGCAAACAAATTCTTCTCGCAAATTTGTTGTTTTTATCCAGACTGAGTTCGGATATCATCTTACGGTAACATATTGGATTTCCAACAAGAAGTCCCATTTTAATTATAAAAGAAACATTTATTTATTCTTAAGTAGTACACATTTTTTTATTTATTTTATATACCTCAACTCTGTCTGCACAGCTGGTCATTCTTTTAAAGAAGATATTTTCACACAACTGAGGTTTTATCTGACCAATAACAACTCGAATATTGTCTTTGAGGGCTGGAATTGTTTGTAAGGCATTAACGTAGACTCACGTAGCTCCAAAAAAATAAATATATGAGCTTCGCAAAATAATGCGCCCAGAAAATGCCTCGTATAGCACTGCAATTGTTTCACGGCCTGCATGGCTCGTAGCCCAAATTGTCCAATGTAGACCAAAAAAGTCAGTTTCTTCTACGGTAGTAATCCGCATTGACTGTAATCAGATCGCAGAACCTTCGTCGATTTCGAAAAGATAAGATCCCATGACTCCACACACCCAAAAACCGCACCATACAGTAACTCTATAGAGATAAAAAACTTTCTCTATTGAATCCCAGATGAGGCAGTTCTGTCTATTGACAAATCCACTGAGATAGAAATAAGCTTCGTCGCTAAAAATATTTTTTCTAAAAAAAGTTAAGATTTTAAGCATTTCCAGCACCAAAGAAACAAAAGTTCGGCGTTGTTCATGATCAGCCAACTTCAATTCCTGCGTCAGCTGCAGTTTATAAGATCTTTATGCAGTATGCGATGAAGGCTAGACTGTAAGATCTTTAATTGCTTTGAACATATTGGGATAGATAAACCTGGATTTTCTGCGACACTGTTAGCAACAGCGGCAATGTTTACATCAGTAACTTGATCATTTTGCGATTAGTGATTCATATCAAACAAAATTACCACAAACTCTGCTAACTGTAACGGCAAAATTTTCAGCATGTCTATAATGAATTTTAATTATTTCTTGTTGGAACGTGTATTGTACCATTTTCTTAAATCGTATAGTTTTTAATAACAAATGTCAAGGATTCAACAGATCAAAAATGCCGCAAAATTTAAAAATGAGACTTCTTACTTGCCGCATTTCTAGCCTCATTCTTAACAATGGTATTGCAAGTATGCTCAATTGTTAAAAGATGTTAAATCAATGTTCTTGAGCTTTCAGTTATGTATTAACTAAAGCTATATATTCACAAAGTACATGATACACATCCATTGAATCCATTACTGATCAATTACAATGTTCTCAAATTTCATAATTAACTTTTGAACACTCGGTTTTTCAAGCAAAAAATTGACTAAGTTTGTAATGCTTGTTACCAATAATAAATAAAGAGCAAATTCCTCGTATAACATTTCATATTTACTAATTGAAAGAATCATAGATCTGTTAAGTATCATAATAATCAATCGCAAAATTTAATCTGGTACTACTTGAGAATAGAATAGAATAGTAATTTATTTGTAGAAAAAAACAATACAATGTATATACAAAACGTCAGTCTCAAATAGTAATAAATTAATTAATATAACATTACAACATTAATTTAAAAATCAACATTAAAAAAATCATTCCAATCGTAAATATCCTTTAGTAGTAGTTTCCGGCAATTTTTAATGCTCCAAACAAAATTACTCACACAAGTAATGTTTTCATCCTATCAAATTGTAAAAAAAACCTGGGCTTTCAGGTTTTCTTCTTCAACATATTTACCATTTTATAATCATATTACCCGAAGTTATCACAAACTTTCGACGGCGAACGAACCGTCTATACCTAATGTATGAATTTCATTAAATGTGTATTTTTGTATTAGAAACCATCCAATTTATACCTATGTATGCAATATAAACAATAATCATTCCACGTCCAATGATTTAAGACTAACGCACAACATTACTTGCAATCTTTGATGTAGCACAGCGGCTTCTTCGAATGTAGCTGATTCCAGGAAATTCAAAGGCCTTTTCATGATGCACTCAATACGTTATTTCCCAACACCTCGCTAAGAAAATAAAAAAATAAAAAGCCTTAGTTAAACTAATCCCATCTTATTAACAAAATAATGTATCTAACAGAACAATAAATTAGTACACAAAATTATTATCCAAATAAATAGATGTTATTTTAAACAATTATATTTCATTCAATCACACTATTAGTAAGATCATAAAGCCTCGTCCACACTAGTAAACAATTATGTTGTGTGCTGTATTGAGCTATGTTAGACAATCAATTATTTTTATTAAATAAAAATTTTAGATTACCCATATCCCAACCATACGATACATTGGTATATGTTGCAAAATATTTTTAACGGTGCGTTAAACTGCATAATTAAATTTATAAAAAGATAACTTTAAAATGCTTCTTTCCTATTTCACTTCTTCAAACATAGAACCGCACCGAAACTAAGTGCAAAGTAATCTTCATGATTGTTTCAGATAAAAATAGATTTTGAATTTTGAATGTTATGTTTTTATATATAGTATATATTTATACTTTTATATGCTAATTTACTTATTTTTTATTGTTTTTACAGACTAGTTTCGGCTGTTAGGACATCGTCAGTGTTAATGTATGATGTTATTATTTATTTATTTATTTATTCAATTGCCTTTTTACCTTTCGGTGTCAGGCGTATACATTATTAGTTTGTGTAATATTTTCTCCATTTCTTCCTATCCTTGGCAATCTCTTTTATTTCTTCCCACGTGTTTCCTTTTCTTGTAGCTTCTTCCTTTATTGCGCTGTTCCATTCTTTTCTGGGTCTTCCTCTTTTTTGTTCTCCTGTTACTCTTGTCTCATAAATTTTCTTAGTATTTCTTTCTTCACTCATTCTTCTGATATGTCCATACCATCTCATTTGACCTTCAATAATTTTTTCTTGTATTGGTTTTATATTTAAATTTGTCCTATATGTCTCGTTCCTTATTTTATCTTTTCTTGTTTTGTTCTCAATCTTCCTAAGAAATCTCATCTCCATAGCATTTATTCTTTCTATTTGTTTTCCTGTCATCGTCCATGTTTCGCTACTATATGTTAATGTTGGTCTGATTACTTTTTTTACAATTTCTGTTTTGTTGTTTTTGATATTTCTTTTTTGTTAAAGAAAGTATTTTTTAACATGTTATATATTTTTGCTGTTTTTCCTATTTTGTCCTCTATCTCTTTGTCTAGTTTTCCGTTGCTTTGTATTATTGTTCCTAAGTATCTGTATTGTTCGACCTGTTCTATTATTCTTCCTTTTATTCTTATTTCGTGATTCATTTTTTCTTTTGCAATTATCATGGTCTTTGTTTTTTCATAATTTATTTTCATGTTTATTTTCTTTAGTTGCTCCTCTATTATTTCCATGTTGTGTTGTAACTCTTCTTCGGTTTCAGCAATCACTGCCATATCGTCTGCAAATAACAGTTCTGCTATTTTTGTTACTTCCATTTTCCAATATCCTATTTTTACCATTTTCATTTTTTTCTTTGCCTGTTTTATTGCCCTGTCTAGCACAATTGAGAAAAGCAATGCGCTTAACACACATCCTTGCTTCACACCTTTTTTCGTTTGGAATTCTTTTGATTCTTCGTTATTCATTCTGACTATGTTTTTGTTTTCTGTGTACATGTTTTTAATTACGTTTATTATTTTCTTCTCAATTCCTCTCTCTTCTATTTCTTTCCATATGTCCTCTCTCTTGATCCTGTCGAAAGCTTTTTCAAGGTCAACAAAGCATACGTGCATTACTCTATTTTTTTTAATCATTTTCTCACTTAATTGTCTTAATATAAATATTAGATCCTGTGTGCTTCTTCCTCTTCTAAATCCACATTGGCTGTCTTCTATTGTTGTTTCTAGCTTGTCTCTCATTCTTTTTTCAATAATTCTTGTGAATATTTTGCTTGGTATGCTTGTTAGTGTGATTCCTCTATAGTTTTCACATTTCCTTTTATCGCCTTTTTTATGTATGGGTAGAATAATTCCTTTATTCCATTCCTTTGGGGTTTTCCCATTCCTCATTATGTCGTTTATTAATTCCGTTATTTGTGTAATTCCCTCATCTCCCATGTATTTCATCATTTCCGGCGTTATTTCATCTATTCCCGGTGCCTTTCCGTTTTTTATTTTCTTAATTGCTTCTATTACTTCGTCTTTTTTAATTTCTTCTATTTCTTCCGTTCTTCTGTCCTGTAGCAATTCTTCATCTTCTATTGTTTTGTTTTCTTCTGCTTCTTGTTCTGTTAGTTCTTGGAAGTATTGCCTCCATCTTTCCATTATCTTATCTTCTTCCGTTATTATTTTACCATTTTTGTCTTTTATGTTCATCATATTGTATTCTTTTTTTTGTTTTAAATGTTTTAACGTTCCGTAAAATAGTTTTTGGTTTCGGTTGAAATTTTCATTCATTTCTTTTCCAAATTTTGTCCATGATTTTATCTTTGCTTCTTTTATTATTTTCTTTGTATTATTTCTTTTTTCTTTGTATTTTTCGTAATCTTCTATTTCCTTTGTTTGTAAGTATCTTTTCCATTTTTATTTTTTGTCCCTTATCTCTTTTTTGACTTCTTCTGTCCACCAATTAGTTTTTTTAGTATCTTTGTTCACTATTTTTGCTAATCCACAGCTTTCTTCTGCAGCTTCTAGAATAATTTGTTTAAAAATTTCCCATTTTCCTTCTATGGACGTTCTTTTTTCTTTCTCTCTGAATTTTTTTTTGTAGTATCTCTTGGTATGCCACTTGTATTTGTTCTTCTTTTAGTTTGTATGTTTTTATTTTTATCTTAACTTTTTTCCTTCTTTTGTCTGGTTTAAGTTTTGCTTTCCATTTCATATCCATTCGTAGTAAATGATGATCGCTTCCTATTTCCGCCTGTCTTGTTACTTTTACATTCTTTATCTTGTTCCAGTTCTTTCTGTTAACTAGGTAGTAGTCAATTATTGATTTCTCGTTTCTGGTTGGTTGTGTTCTTGTGTATTTGTGAACTTCCCTGTGTTTGAATTTAGTGTTTGTTATTACTAGATTGTTTTCAATGCATAGTTGAATAATTCTTTCTCCGTTGTTGTTTCTAATTTCTTCTCCTTCTTTTCCCATAGCCTCTTCTATTCCGTTGTTTTGATTTCCTACTCTCCCATTTAGGTCTCCTAGTATCATTATGTTTTCTGCTCCCTCGTCTATTTCTTCTTGTAATTTTGTATAGAAGCTGTCTTTCTCTTCTTTTTTTGCGTCTTCATTTGGTCCGTATGCTACTATCATGGTCCATGTTTCGTTCTCTCCTAGCTTCATTTCTACTGTCATAATTCTTTCATTTATGTGTTTTTCTCTTATTGTATCTTTTATCCTTTCCGGAGCTATTATCATTCCTACTCCTCCTTTTGCTCTATCCTTTTCCTCCACTCATGTCCACATTAACCAATAACCTCTATGTATTCTTTCTATCCCTTGCCCTTTCTTTTTTGTTTCCGTTATTCCTAGTATTTCTATTTTTTGGTTTATCATTTCTTCCACCAGTTCAGCTTCTTTTCCCATGTATCCTCTTATATTCCATGTTCCTACTCTTTCTTCTTTATTTTTCTTTTTTGTACTTTTGCTATTTTTGTTCCTTTTGTTTACATCGTTTGCCGTCGAGTTTATCATCTTTCTTATACCATTTTCTCGCCGTGTATTTTTCTTTTTTCCTAGCCGTTTTCCTATTAGTTTTTTGGATCTTCAACTTCTTCTAAACCTTTTATTTCTTTATTCCATCTATATTCCTCTCCGTTAATTATTAACTTACGGTAACCTATTCTTACCCTCTTGCCATTCGATTTTTCTTCTCTTGCTATGTCTCTAATTTCTTTTTGTACGTATCTTTCTTCATGGGTTAGGTCACTGTCAATGTAAATTCTGGTCCCTTTTAAATTTCTTCTGGCTTTCATTATTTTTTGTTTTGTTTCCCATGTTCCGGCTTCGACTCTTATTATTTGTTTTTCTTTATGTATTAGCTGAGCTTTCCCTATTTTGACTTGAATCTGAAGTATTTCTCTCAAGAAGTTCTCCACTTTAATTTGTTCCTCATTTTCATTTGTTTTTATGCCAGTTATTATAATGTTATTTCTTTTTTTCTGTCTTTCTTCTTTTTCAGCTTTATGTTCTAAATTTTCAATTTTTTGTATCATCTGTATTTTTTCTTGCTCCCACTTTACTTCTTTATCCTTCATTTCTTTCTTTAGCTCTCTAATCTCTTCTTTTAGTTCCTTAGTGTTCTTTGCCATCTCCTTCATTAATTCCTTGAACATGTTTTTTAGTTCCTCCATTTCCTTCCTTGTATTTGTATTTATTTTGTCTTCTCGGCGTATTTTATACTTGGCAACGTCGCAATTACCGCTGTACAAACTATCCTTTTATAATCCTTATTATTTTATTTATTTAGTTTTCTTATTTCAATTAATTAAATAAATTTAATATAATTTATTTCACTTTTATTTCTTGTTTTAGTATAATTTTTTACTTAGCAGATTACTTTTTTGTCGTCTGGTTGAGTCGCAGCTGTTCCCTAGTCGCTTTTCTCTCTTTCTAGCGCGGCGCGCATGCTGTGGGTCTGTCTCTCTTCCACACTGACTGGCAATTTTATTTGTATTTGTTGGTGTTTATTATTATTATAACTTTTACTTAAATTTTGTTTACTCACTGCACTTCATTTACACTAGAGTTAGTATCAAATTGATTTTTCCCGTTTTGTTTTGGCGATAAGAATAGAGGTAACAAACTTCTAGAATGGGTAAGGGCGTTCAGTTGAGACACTTTTTATTTATAAACTCATAGACAACCATGTTCACCCTAGAAGCTGCACGTCTTTTTTGTTTTTTTTATACAATATTAAAAATATCTCTCTTAAAAGTCTAAATTAAAAAAAAAATAGAATATAAAAACTATAAGCAATTAAATTGTCCATCTTTTTTGAACAGCATATCTGGATCTATCTCTAACCGTATTCCAGTCATAAATCAAAGAATGATTTTTTTATTTTCTTTTGTTATTTTTTTTTTAAATCATGCTACAAAGTCAAAAATTTGAAAAAAAAATTGTAATTCAAAATTAATTGCGCTTCATTCACATTTTTTGAAACTTTAATGAGATATCTAATCTGGTCACAATAATTGCTTAATATGTACCACCAACTTCAATGCAAACATTGCACCTTCACAGCATATTTTCATAAACCCTCTTGAAATACGCGCTAACAAATCTTCTTCAGATTTGACTGGCGTCTCGTACACCAGACTTTTCATGTAACCCCACAAAAAGAAATCTAGAAGCTTTAGGTCCGGGGATCGTGCCGGCCACGTTACCTGGCCCTTCCCAGCAAACAAAAAATGTGCCGACGCACCGTCATGTTGCAACTACATATGTCGGTTGGTACTTCCTCCAACAATTCTAGAAAGACTTCTTCTAAAAAAATCTTGTAAATGAGACCGGTGAGACAAAGTGAAAAAGGTATGGCCCAATCAAACAACCGTTAACAATGCCAGCCCACACGTTGATTCCAAACTTGTGTTGGAATGTGGATTGTCGAATAGTATAAGGGTTTTCGTTGGTTTCTTGCTTGTTACAAGAGTTAAGAATGCCTTCTCTGTTAAATGTTGCTTCATCAGTAAAAAGAACATACCGTGAAAATTAAGGCTGTAAGCGACAGCGATTTACGAACCAACGAGAAAAGTTAATACGTAGTAAAAAATCGATTGGACTTAAGGCTTGAACTTTTTGCAGATGATAGGGGTGGAGCTGATGTTCTTTCAAAACTTATCTCATGAAGCACATCTTCTTCAAATCGAAAAGTTCGACGATGTCTTGCAATAGCGCAATTTACCTAGTTGACTGCAAAAGTTCCTGTACACTCTATTGAAAGTTATTGGAGAATTTGGAAATCGAGCTACCATTACAATGTGCTTCGCCGTAAACTAACATCATATTAGCATAATCTTGAAAAGTATGCTGATTCATGATTTAAGTAACAAGTAACACAAATTCAACTATTTCATACGTCAAAATCATAAGCAATTTAAGAATTTATAAATAAAAAGTGTCCCAAATAAACCTCCCTACCCATCCTAGAAGTTTGTTACCCCTTTTCATTAACAAACTGTATATTATTGAGTTAAATGGAGATGTTATACTAGTTGCATAAATTGGTGGTAAATGTCCAGAGGACTGTTGGATGTGTATTGTACCGCCTGTGGTGCAGAAAGTTATAGCGACCTCATTGGTTAGTCACAATATATCAAGCTAACTGACCAAAAAAGCTGAACTATGGTTGAGATGTTGCGTACCCCAAGCTACGTCACAATGTTTCAAAAAGTAAACCATAGGAATCCGGCAGTCCTCAGTAGTAGAGTGCCCTTAGAGAACCACAACAATAATAGAGTAGATACGACAAGCAATAGCTACGTTGCTGCAACTTAAGAAATCTATTAAGATCAGTTTCGACACTATTATGGGCATCAGAAGAATACAGACCGCTACTAAAGGATCGTCATTTTACAGTCAAAACCAATTCACAAGCTGTCACACGACTAAGCAACTTCAAAAACCACCAGTCTAAACTGATAAAGATAAGAATAGATCCCTTCTTACAATAATTCAATATCACCATTAAAGACTGCCCGAGAAAACATAACCAACTACCAAACATACTGAGCAGAAACCCAGAAGAACAACCAAAGCAACAACAACATAGACATAAGAGTAAATGCTTCCTCCATAAGCCTTTGTCTTAGAAATGCTCGTAGTCAAAAAAATATCGAGCTACAGACCCAAAAATACGTAGCCTCCAGCTACAAAACCAGTTAAGCTCTTAAGAAGTTTAACTTAACCCACCCAAGATATTGGAAATCCAACCACCAGCAGCTGCGCAACATCAAGATCAGTAGCATCCGACAACCTAATCATGATAAAGGCTCACAAACAAACAAACAAAATGACTATTGCCATACCACATCCGCAAAGTATTTTCAGATCGAGTATGTGAGGTGAAGCAGAAAGGGAAAACAAATACAAGTATACGCGGACGACGTACAACAAGCCCATCTGCACGGGCCCTACACAACACAAGGCCCAGAAGAAAAATAAAGTAAAAGCTAAGAAACAACTCCGTCTGCACGCAAACAACCAAGTAGTGGCGGCAACACCCATAGCACCAAATCTTTAAAACATTCCTGCTCTTCCAAAGCTGTTTGTTACCGGCAAAATAGTGATATTTAACTACAAGACCAGAATTTATGTATTGGTCATTGTTTATATTATTTGTTACCAGTAGTTTTTGTTGTAGATCAAGTAAGTATTTGAAGTGTACAAAAATACATTAACAATGAGGTCATTCAGATACTTCACAACTATCTGAGGTTAATCACACATAAGCCGAAAAGAATCTTAGAAGTGTTTACTAAGATTCGAACCCTTAGGGTTGCACAATAACTGCAAAAATTATCAAACTTATACCGGCCGGTTAAGACTTGAGGTCCTAAAACAATGTAGCTAGGCGCTATTGTGGTATGCACTCTTTATCAGTGTACCTAGCATCTCATTGGTGTATGTGTCTCACATTGAAAATTTGTATAAAATATCATTTATTAAATTTAAAAAATAAATTTGTTTCAAAACTTTCGGATAGACTTATGAAAACTCAAAAGTGTTCGTAAAGAAGAGACTCTGTAGTACCTAAAAAAATAATCCTGTTTCAAAAGTTCTTACTTCAGATCACTTCCTAAACTTGTTCATTTCATAAAGTTAGAGATTAAAAAGCAACGTAAAGCTGAAATAACCTAAGTTAGTTCAAAAATCATAGAAGTGGCAACAAAACCCTACATTGAGATTGTTGCAATTACTTCACTTTTCCTAAAACCATAACCACTTTCTACCACACCCTCAAATTAGTTTTTAGCTGAAAAAATTAAGTAAAATAATTTTTTTTCAACAAAATGAAACCGATAGACAGTATGCATCTCATTAGCTAAAAAGTGAACAAAATAACATTTAACCGCAATCAGACAAATGTCGATAAACAAATTAATGGTTCTTTTAAAATAAATTCACAACTAATTTACAGCCAATCAAGTCGCAAACCCAAAGAAATCAAACGCGGTATAACATTGAACCCAATCATCAATTAATCTAACTAATAATACCAAAAGCTAAATTATGTGCATGTTCAAATTTACCCATGACCACTTAATGTGTCACTGTTTGCAGTATATAAATAAATTTCTAGCTAAAAAATAAATCACTAGCGACACCTACCCTTATATGAATGTAATCTTATCGAAAAAAGTATTTATTTCTAGTCTTATATAGATTTTGTATCTTAGGTTAAAATTATTGAAAAATTGCTTTATACTATAAAATAATTTTTTATTGATTATTTCTTTCGGAATAAATTTTGAATTTATGGTTGATTTACTGTTTATCTAACATGCGTATTTGTGAGTTAGTATATTCTAAAATAAAACACTACTAATCTATATTTGTGTCAATTTAAGTGCACTTTATTAACTATTGTAATGTATTGAGCTACAGTTAATTACTAATTTTATAAGCATATCCAATTATCTATTATGAGAACAAATATAAGCATGCTAATCTAATCTATAAGACTATATATTTACTTTATATTTATTGGAACTATCCTAACCTCAGTTATTCTTCACTCCTTCAACCTGTACCAACAAAGATCATTTAAAGACTACATCACAATATAAAAATGCAATGGCAACAATTTGTGTGTCTTATGACATTACATAAGAACTTTGTAACTATTTTTGGAGCTTGACCAAACCTAACAATGAATGATTTAATACTAATTTAATTAAACAAAAATAAACACACAGAAATAATATAAAATGACGTATAAAATACTTTCCACAATAAGTTCAATATATTGTTAGTTTATTAAGCTCTGAATAGTGTGCTAACTGATGTGGCGTTTACACTTGACCGTGACTATCGATTTCCACCACTGACACAGATTCGATCCGCGTCTGCCTAGAAGATGCAAGGGCAAAACCTTGAAAATTATTTTGCAACAGCTGAAATTGCATGACTCGTGGCATAAATGAATTTGCCTAAAATAGACATAGTAATCATACACATGTGTCATGTGTGTGAAAGCTGTTCATTAGAACATACAAATTGTAAGTTCAAGATAAGCAAATTAATGAGAAATTGTAGACCATGTTGTTTAGTTTATTACAGATGAGTTATCTAATTCAAAATAAACAAACAGTTAACTTATTTCATTAGTTATTTTATTAAGGCTTATATTTAAAGTTGCTTTGATGTTTTTTAGTAGGGAATAAACATTCGTTGGCCTAAGTGCATATGAAATTAACATATTTTAGTGAATTTTCGGACTACTCAGTAGTCTAGACAAGATAAATTAAGTGTGATCATTGCAAGCATAATTGTATATTATCAGTAGCATAAAAATATATATAACTATTAAGATAATTTATAATTATATTGACAAAAGCTTGGATAAAATAAACAATTTATTTTATTGTATGTTAAGAACAGCATTGATTAAGTGTTTGTCTATATAGACCCATTTCAGGTTCATTGTTATCGGGTAAATTGTTCAATCAATATACACACAATATGCAGGTAAAAATAACTGGTGTTCAGAATATGTAAATCAGAATTTTTTTAATGAAGTGTTGGCCTCAGCAAATTACCCTTAAGAATGACTTGCGCATGGCAATAATAAATCCTGTTCTTACAATATCCTTGTCAAACTAGTCTTAGATTTGGCACTAGTTCGAGGTGGGCTGGTTATTGCTTCAAGGATTTCACGTAATCACGCAGCATCTGTCGCCGGCCAATCTCTCCCTATAGCCCCTACCTTTGTCTGATCTCTTGCCTTTTTAAATTTTTTTTCTGCACTGACATCCAGCTCTGCATTCTCTTCTTTCTCCAATCCGTATGCTTTTTAATTATAATTATTTGGTTTGTCCTCAAATGCGTTATTAGTTTTTTTAGGTCTTGTTTGACTTCTTCTTCATCGTAGCCCTTCTCCTTTATGAATAATTTATGGAATTCCAATAGTTGTATTCCTTTTGACAGTCTTAAATTTGTAAGTTTTATCCTTCTATCTCCATCTGGAATTAGTTCTTCAAGTCCTTTCGTTGCTAGGGTTATTCTGATCATCTCAAAGGTTGCGTTATCATTCAAACTCCATTTAGTACTTGGTTCGTTATTTCTATTATTCTGCTTTCATTCGACATATCTTTTCTCCTTCTCCTTATCTCTGCAATTTTGTTAGGTATCGTAGTCCTTGTAAATATTCTTCTTTTTCTTCAATTTCTTGGTATGCGTAATTGTCCTGATCATCCTTATTTCTTTCTTTTTGGTCTTTTATCATGTTTTTTGTTTGTTTCCATTTTGCTCCTCTCATACCTTTCTCTTCTATGACTTTTATTTTGTATGTTTAGTTCCTTCTTTTATTAGTTTTTTCCATCCTTCCTTCCACCATCCTATCAGTGGGAGATGTTGTAGCAATCACCTCTACTACCTCCTGTGATCCTTAACAAGCTTGCTCTCGTAGCTTCTCTTATTTCATTCCTGTTTTTTTTTTCTCTTTATGACTCCTCCCCATGTTTCTAAGGCTTTTTGGTGCTGTTGCTATTAATCTTCTTCTTCTCCAGAACTTCCGTTGTTTGGCATGAGTCTAAGCTTTCTATCCAGTTCGTTTATTTCCCATGACAGCTTCGTTAATCTGTTCACTCGATCCCTTTGCTTCGAGTGTCACTCCAAAATATTTTACTTTTTTTCCTATGATTATCACTTGATCTCCTAGCTGTATCTTACCTGTTCCTCTATTAGTCCACTTAGCCTCTGATTTTTGTGTTGCTAATTTTAAACCTTTACTTCTCATCCATAACTGTATCATAACTATGCCAGCTCTAGTCTTTCTTTTAGTACTTCCATTACCACGTCTCTACCTACTACGGCTACGTCGTCCGCAAATGCCGTTATTGTCATGCTTTCAGGCAACCTCATCCGAAGTAACTCATTATAAACTAGGTTCAACAGTTTTGGTCCTAGTGCTGAGCCCTGTAGTACTTCTCTAGTAAGTTTGAATCTTTCCTATTTGGTCAATAGATTTCTACCCTGTAATAAGCTCCATATAATCTTGGTAGTTATCTTATTCAGTTCTCTATAATTGCTTCCCATAACGCGCTGTTAAATGCTTTCTGTATGTCCAACGCTATCATTAAACATTTTTCCTCTGCGTTCCGCTGTTTGCTTCTTTTGTTATTGCTTTCACTTTTTCAATAGCTCCTAAGGTTGTTCTTCCCTTCGTATCCTATATATTTTATTCTCCGTACAATGACTTTTTCCATTATTTTAGCTAGTGTGTTGATTAAGCATAATGGTCTGTATGACGTTGCTTTTCCTACTTCTTTCTTCTTCTCAATCAGGACTAAAGTAGCCTCTTTCCAACATCCTGGGAAAGTTCCTTTTTTAAAGATCCTGGTGCTTTGTTGATAAGCAATTCTTTTATGACCTCCTTCATCTCTTCCAGTGTTGCCAAAACTGTTTCTTCTTTTGTTTCTGGTTCTTTTACCTCTTCTCCCTTAGAAAACAAATTGTTTTCGCAGCTCTAAGCCTCTTCTTCTATTGTGACTTTAACAAAAGATAGTGTGCCATGGTTGCATGCTTATTGCAGGAGATTTGGGTCAATCTAAATTAGTGCTGTAGGAAATCTTCTAGACTGTTTTCTTAATCTTAGCAAGTTAGATTAAACCTCTAAAGCCGGAGTAACCACACGCGCTGTATCTTCTTCGTACTAGAGATTGAGGCTTCTTGCAATTGTTTCCCATAAACAAAGAATTCGCAGTAAGCGCAAGTCATAAGTTCGCATTAATTACGTCCTTTGTACACACCGCCCGTCGCTACCACATAATCTTCAGACCGGTACGCGGCGGCGCGTCTCAAAGTCGCCGATGTTGCTGGGAAGATAACCAAACTTGATCGTTTAAAAGAAATACAAGTCGTAACGTTCTGCAAATCTCGTAACGCTTCTTGTGTTTTTTTTTTTTAATCAGAGCACATATAACATATTTAGTTTCTTGAAACGGGCTCAAAATAATCCTTTAGTGCAAACATCTTAAATTTAGTCAGTAATCCGATTAAATCCAAGATATTAGATGGCCAAAAAGTGTAGATTGTATTTCCTAATTCAAACGTCATATTAGTTCTTCCTATGACTATACATGTGCTTTTTAAGTTGGGAGTAAATATAAATTTACCTCCACTAATTTAGGCTGGTCAGAGAAGTACCACAGGATTCTGATGCTACGACTTAAACTAGTCAATAAACTACTCAGGATGCGGCTGCCGAAAAAAGTGACAATAACGGCATTTGCAGATGACGTAGCTCTGGTAGGTAAGAATATAGACATAGAAGAAAAGATGATAAAAGTGATAGATAAAAAACAAAAGGTTAGAACTGGCTCTGCAGAAAACTAGGGCAGCATGGCTATCGACATAGAAGACTAATAAGAAAAATTGGAAAATACAGGTAGGGGAACAAATAATAACCATAAAGAAAAAAATTAAATGCCTCGGAATTATACTTGAAGCAACAAAATGGAACAAGTTAAATATGCATGCAATAAGAATAGTTAAATTATGCCAAACAAAAAAGTACCAGGGGAAGGGGCAAAGAGGCTAATATCAACGGCGGCTAGAAGTAAGTATTGTACGCCACATATGTACGCCACATAAATATGGAGAAACGCCATAAAGACAAACAAAAACAGACCCATGAGAACAAGCAAGAGGTACTAGGTACATTGGAACTAAAAACCCCACCTTTTTCTTCGAGGCAGATCGCTTAGAGCCGCTTGCACTGCAGTCCAGCTAGTCCTATTGTGCACACCTCTGGTTGTTACTCCTCCCTAGTTCCGTTTCTTCAATAAAATCTATGAACTTTTCCCAAAGAATCGTATTAGTTAGCTCGCGTTTTCCAAAAAAAATCTTATTGTAAGCCTCGCCCTCGCTCAGCAGATCTTTAGTCCCACTGTGTACCAGATGGTACCTTTCACGTTTACCGACACATTTGTTATTTACAGTCTTTAAATTTGACTGTGAAGCTGACAGCGTGAGCAATACCAGTGTTTCCATAGCGGCTGTAGAAGTTTTTCTCATTGCAGACATACTAATACTAATACTTTACCTTGTTAAGTTACTGTACTTTTAAAGCTGTTCGTTCAACCATCGCCTTAGTTTCAAAAAGCACCCATAGCCTTTGTTGTAACATTTTCCAGATTGCCGTTTTTTTTAGATAAACTATTCAAAAAGCTGGTGATATATATCCTATCGTCTTAAAAAAAGGTTAGCAGCTCTGATAAGGCTATGTGAAACCCTCAAAGCAAGTCTAGCATTTTCTTAGATACCGATCAGCCGGAGAGCAGTTAAAGTGATATTTATACCAAAGTCGACATACACCGTAGCTAAATCTTATGAACCAATTAGCTTAAGATCCTTCATAGAAAAACTATTAAAAACAGTAGTTGTCAGGTATATATGAGACCGAGCACTAAAGACCAGTTGAAAAATACTGCAAACTGGCAATACACAAGCTCAGTAAGTGCATTGCAAAAATATTGGTCTAGGTACTTTTATAAACATCAAAAAGGCATTTGACAATACTAATTTTGTAATTCTTTTCATTGAACCAAGGAATAGATCCTCTCGTCCGACATTGGTTCAATTCTATAGTATGGCGGGTGCTCACAAGACGGTATGCTCTACTGTAATGCCTCGTCATAGA
The DNA here is from genome assembly GCA_963932245.1 of Tachinus rufipes. Taxonomy (NCBI): domain Eukaryota; kingdom Metazoa; phylum Arthropoda; class Insecta; order Coleoptera; family Staphylinidae; genus Tachinus; species Tachinus rufipes. The sequence goes on along the minus strand of OZ010742.1, from coordinate 27,026,805 downwards.
TGGCCTACTACAGATACTTAACAACAAGAGCGTATTTTACTTTATGTAAGTTTGCCTATAATCGATCAATATCCTTGTAAACAAGAAATTTAAAGTAACGGTATCCAAGATGATGCAAAGTGCGGCAGTAAACACCCAGAAAAGACGGCGATCGTCCCTTCTCCCTGTGACAATAGAAGTTAAATACTTGAAACTCACGCTTGATACCATACTAATTCAATACTCACATAAAAAATGTGACTACAAAGACCATTCAGGTGCTCTTTGCAACCAAAATTACGGCTTTTACCTACTACCAAAGAGCACAACTACTAAACTAGTAAAGTTGGATTGCCATTCTATGCATGTGTTTATTCAGTTATCAGTCCTGTTCAGTTCGGCTCATTTACTTCCGAGTTTCATTTCTTAACAGTTTTGTCACAGATTGCTGTGTTTCGTTTCAAGTTTTCTAGGAATTGTATGATTACCTTAACGCCTTTGTGGTTCCCTTTTTGGCAAGCTGGTCCGCCTTAAAGTTCTCTTCCATGCCCTTATTCCTGTAGTACCTCTTAGCTGTTGGCCATGATAGTTATCATTTCAATTCAATAGTGTTCCTAACCATTCAATAGCATCTATTTCCGCTTGAAAACTAAAGCATGTTTTTTCAAAAACAACGTTCTTTGGTTTCCGCCTTACCGGCTCCGGTACCATTGTGTACCAAATGGTTCCTTGCATGTTTTCCTAGTATTGTTTGTTTATTCACTCTTCTCGATTCGGTATTATCACATCAAACAACTTCTGTATGCAATCATCTTTTATAAAATCTAATCCCATCCCTAGTGTCTCCTCTTCATGTAACACATTTGTTATTCCAAGTCTTTCAATCCCGAGATCCAGCTACTTCTCTCCCCTTCAACATCTCATCCAAATAGCTGTACTACATTTGGATGAGATGCTGAAAGCGAGAGTGATAGCAGTTTTGGTTGGATTCACTAATAGTCCCTCCTTTTTCGCCACTGATGAAAAGTCTGCTTCATGTTAGATACAGTTCCTCCATCCTCCAAACTTGATCAATATAAAAGAAAACCATACTAACTCAGTTTCTCGGTCTTTCTTATAGATCGACAAAAACACGATTATTAGCAACATCCTACCTACTGAACGCCTGTACAGTAAGAGGATTTATCATAAATATTATATATATTTATAGATAGACCCCAACACTGATACATAGATTATGAGAGTTCCGTGACTCACTAATAGCAAAGTTACAGATTAGATGTCAACCAATTTTTAGTTTATGTTATTGTATGCCTGATGTAATTCTTTTTCGAGCTATTTGGTCATGACCTATTACTATAGTTATGTGATGATAAAATAGTTATATATGTTTAAGAAGTATGCAAAAATTGATTAATCATAATAATAAAATTTATGTTATTTGCGTATATCACAAACTGTCATCGCTAAGCGGCAGATGTCATTTTTATAAAAAAAGCAATTGACACAATTTTCCACAACTATCAATCGCGATGTATTGACTTGATCGACATTAACAAGTCGACTTCTTTGCAGTTGTTATATGATCGGCGATAAATTTTTTTTTAGCAATTTATTATTAATGCAGAAAACTTAAAAAGGGTATCTCCAGTTTTTTTAAATATTTTTAATAAATCAAAATATAGAATAGTCTCCTAAAACTATACACAAGAATCCCATCAGATTATATACCCGCAATTGATATTTTATCATATTTGATTTGCAGTTATCCTACTATTTTTTTTTGTTATTGTCTACATTATTTCAAAATATTATGCAATTCAAAATCTATATCAAATTTTGAATGACATAATTTGCGCAAATGAAATTCGGGCTGAAGCTTATCTTTTGCCAAACCTAATCTCTGTAATCTATTAATTTAATCTGTATCAACTTTGCCTACTAATTTAATATATGGAACAAATTCAATCTCAAGGCCATCATTAATCATAATTAACTTAACTTATTCCACGAATTTATAGATAATCTAATACTATTTTATTTTAACACATTGATTAACAAAAAACATAAATATCTTTTACTCCAATTATAATTACAACTTAATTGGCAAATATTAATGTTTTCTTGGTTCATCAAAATTTCGTCTAGACAAGATAAATTACATAGTATGTAGTGTAATTTTATTATAAATAATTTAAGATTAAAAATTTTAGCTGTTTAAATAGAACACTGAATCATGATTATTCATTATTTACCTGTGGATATAATATGCTTCACATAAACCATAGTTATTTCAACGAATTTGTTATTGTAATCGCGCTGACATACAAAAATAATAAATTATACGAAAAAACCGTTAGATAGCTAAATGAAAATAGCGACTGAATACCAAAGGTTGAAGATCATCAGCCAACGTCAAGGCCACATGAATATTGCCCAATATCTCTTCACTTTTCTGATCTTATCATAAGAATTTTCGCTAATTACGTGTTTTGAGGGTATAGAAAATACCATATGATTTTCATTTGGGGTTATATTTTATTAATATAAAAGTAATGACTTGTCATCTCACCTCTGCATATCTATGATGGACACCGAAGTCTCTAAGTGCATTAGAGAGATCGTGTATATCAATCTTGCCATTTCCATCTTTATCGAGATTATGGAACAGTTTTCCCAGTCTTGCCTCGTCCTCCTGGGGCAACTCGTGCAGGTTCTGGGGTGGGTTCTTAGCCGCGGGGTCATCCGCTATGATTTTACCGTGCTGAGGCATGTTTATGAGAACTACGTTTTATTTCACTAATTAACTGCACTAGTTACACATTTATTTAGACTTAAATTACGAAACTATTAACTATTTTTTGCCGCAATGCGACTAGCACCGTGCTTCCGACTTGACAGCTGTTTGAGCTAAAAGAAAGACGACACCGGTGGCACCATCTCGTGAAGAATAGTACGACTGTTTTGGCTGACCTATTATTAATTTGGCATTCCTTATATATTATCCAATTTTTTTAAATAATGGGAGTGTTTCAAAATTCATTAAAAATATTATGCATGGAATATTATCATTTAATGAGCTTTATTTAAATTACGCAACATTGTATATGTTGTAATATTGATTAATAATGTTGAAAAACATTATAACAATTATCAATTTTTAATTAATTAACATCTTATTTTTGTTTGAATGTATAAATATAAAAACTATTTAAAATAGACTTGCCTTTATAGTATTTTATAATCTTTATGAGAAGCAAATAAATAAATTAGCACAAATATCATAAAAAGATACAGGTCTGTACTATCTTATTTTAACTAAATTAATAAATTTAATTATACATATTTTTTATGTTTTAATTTTAATTAATAAGTTATATTTTGTGTATATGGAAGTTGATTTAATAATGCTATTTATATAACAAAACCTGCCACAGTAAAATTCTTTATCAATACAGTTATAAATAATAAAGCAAATTTAAATTTTTAATTTTAGTTTTTATAATCTAATTTAATGTTTATTTATATTTCTTGTATGTATGAGGCTTGTAAAGTTTCAGCATAGGCGTAACACAATTTTTGTATGGTAATTAATGTAATTATATACAAGTAAAATAAATACAAAACAAATATGTAATACAAAATAAAATTATTTTAAAACTTTATTATTAAATAAATCAACGTTTTCAATGATTATACATATACAATATATTAATGAATAAATATACTAACACATGAATGCCAAAATATCTAACATTTAAAGAATATTTGTATAATACATAACTTATTCTAAGATCTGTTGGTATTTTATACTGTTGGTATTTTATATGTTGACGTTTTAAATAGCATAAAATTAGTTTTGCCATTATTTTATATCAAACAATTTTGCAGTAGTAAAAAAAATTGCTGCTTTAATTAAGACGTTGATGTCATCGATGTAACCAATAATGTCAAGTTCATTTTAAACTAAACATAGATTTATACCATTTGTGTAAATAACCTCTTAAGGAACACCTATTGGAATAAATTTGTTTAGATTGTTAATACAGTACAACTTTTTGGCTTCTATATTTAAGATAGGATTTTAATTCTGTTCAAGGCAGTACTTTTAATCTATCTTTGTTAAGAGTATTGTGTGATCAATGATATCATATCCTTAAATAAATCTAGAAATATTTTAATTGAATCATTGTTTTGAGTTAGTCTCAAACTTATTTTAAAATATAAATATTAACCCTTTCCTTTGCAACAAAATAATGTCTCGTTTAAAATTTTTCATTAAAAATAGCTATTTTTAATTCAACAGAAAATTCTTCAAACAAAACACAGGCCTAGCTATGGGCTCACCCCTAAGTCCTTTGTTAGCTGAAATATTTATAGCTTTCTTCAAAGAAAAGATTTTCAATTCAGACCTTGTTAAAAAACATATTTCTTTCTTTTTAGTATCAATATGTTAATAATATTTTAGTTTGCTTTAAAGGTACGTCATGCCAATTAGACACTTTTCTAAATTACACCAATAGTATTCATCCAAGTATTAAGTTTACAGTAGAGACCAAAATTCAGAATAAAGTTAACTTTTTAGACTTAACAATATGTCACAATAATAATAGTTTTTTAATTGATATTTTCCGTAAACCAACCTATACAGACTCAACCATTCCGTTTGGCTCTGTACACCCTAACAGTCATAAATTTGCAGCCTACGATTCAATGGTTCATAGAGCCTTCAGCTTACCATTAACACAATTTTTTGGCAAAAAGAGCTTAACAAAATCATATCAATAGGTCATATATGTATAGCTTCATTATACAGTTAATTTATTATAAGATAAAAGTCATAGAACCCATAAAATACATTTCAATAACATATTTTGGTAAAATATCCGAAAAAATAGTAAATATTCTCAGTAACTTTAATTATAAAGGAGCGTTTGAGTTAAGTTATCCCACATGTAATGCACAATATGTAGGACAAACAAAAATAAATTTTTAAATTAGATTTAAAGAACATTACCGCTCTTTCAGATTACGCCATTCAGATAGTACTTTTGCAAATCATATTTTAGAAAATAGTCAGATATTCCCAAATTTTTATAAACTTAAAATTGAATAGTGATGCCCGTTACTACGTGATAAATGGTTGAAACTACGTACGTTTTAAATATATTTGTGATATAGTATTTAATAATTGTGTTTTATTTATTTTTTTAAATTATTCACTACTGTTCTAAAGACAAAAAATTAAATTTGTTAGTAGCTCTTAAAATTACTAAATCAAAAAATAATTCTTCCTTAAACTTGTTTGAAATAATTTAATTCTCAATCCCAATTATTTTTTTTGTCTTAATTATTTTTAAGTAAAAACCGCAATTTATTAATCTTTTCTCTACCTGCCTAATCTGTTTTTTCCCTTTGTAAATAGTCCAGTCAAATATGCTCAAATATTGATCTCATCTCTAAAAAATTGGAAAAGTTTTAAAACTTTGTACACCAATTTATAGGTACCTAATGAAAAATAAACTAAAAGTCATGACAAATATGACACGAGCTTTAGCGGTAATGACCGAAAACAGGGCAATTTTGTCGGTTTTTTGTTAATATCTCAAGAACTATAAGTAGGAGGTAAAAATATTGCATAATAAAAGCTGATCAAATTTGCAATAAAAATGATCATATACATTTTTTTGTATTCACAGCGGTTACTGAGTTATAGGGAGCTAAAGAATAGACAAAAAGTTTTTTATATTGTTACGAGCCAAGAAACCGGTCTTTTTTGTTTAGTTCTCCGTTCATTTTGACAGTCCTCCCTCTATCCCCCATCTACCTGCCCTTTCTTAGACATAGCGTTTACGATACGCGTAGCATACGCGTCAAATTGTATTGTTAGTGTCCTTCAACGATGTTTCTAAAGATAGCTACCAACATTTAAATTTAAATTAAATTAAATTTAAACAAAACAAGAATCTAGTAACGCTGGTAAATTGATCATCCGCACAGAAGTCATAAAATCCTAAACTAGTGACAAAGTAGCAATAGTTGGCAAAAATGTTGGTCTTATTGTCCTTCTCATGGCTTTATCCCTATCTGAAAAACAGATATTATTTGTTAAACCAAGCCCCGGCAGAGTAAAAAGGAAAGTATATTCAAGTCAGCAATTGCAAACTATAGGAATAAAAAACTGCATACTTCTTGTGCATGCATTCAGCGCATGTGATACAACTTCCGCTGCATATCGAAAATAAAAACTTGTCTGTTTCAATTTGTTCAAGAAGCGAGCTACACTGCAAAGTATTACTGATGTAATAAAGCTAAAGTTGGAAACAAAATATTCCTGGCATGGTATAATGCACCTCACAAGCAAACTTAACATGCATTGTTACAAAGTTTTTACCAAATCAGTTTTGAATGCTAAACCAGATCTCTCTGCGCTGTTGCCCACAGAAGAAGCAGCAATGCAGCATGCTTTTTGTGTATACCACCAAATCCAAATTAAGCTAAAAAATACATTTTCTCCAGAACAGTGGGGTTGAAAGTTTGAACCAGTCGGTTGATTTTAGTAACTACAAAAGACGCAGCAGAACCTGAAGCAATCCTCAATCTCATTTCTCGCAAATGTATAGCTGGCCCCCCACAATAATCCAACGTATCCAAAAGTGTAGGAAAACATTGTCAAATATTAATTTACAAGTATCTAACAAATAATGGTAAAAAGTACAGTTATATTTTCTTGCTTTGGCATTTTCAATAAATTACATATTGTGCCGTGCTAAATTAAAAAAAAAGCGCAATCATTAGTGCACTATAACTCTGTAACCGCTAAGAATACTAGAAGAATGTATATGATTATTTTTATTGCAAAATTTATCAGCTTTCATTGTGTATATAATTAACTTTTACTTCCGACCTACAGTTCTCGAGATATTAACAAAAAACCAACAAAAGTGCCTTGTTTTTGTGATTTCCGCTAGAGCTCGTGTCATATTTGTCAGGACTTTTAGTATATCCTTTACTAGGTACTTATAAATCAGTGTACAAAGTTGAGGTGAAAAGCTAAAAACGGGACTAAAAAGGTTTTTCATTAAAAAGTGTAATTTTAAAGTTTTTGCCATTTTTGTACTTATCTTTTGACAGTTGAAAAGTAAAAACTGTTCTATTTACAAAAATGATACGGTATACGCTTCAACAAAGAATGGAAATAGTGAATATTTAGTACAGATATGGTAAAAATTTAACAAAGACGGTTCGTAGTGTTGGCGGTGTATTAAGTCGGAATGTAGCACCGTCACAAACAGCAATTGTGAAGATAATTAAGAAATTTGAGACATTTGGCCAAGTTACTGAGATTAAGTCACCAGTCCGTCGTCGTAGTGTTAAATCAGACAAAAACATTGTTGATGTTGCTAAAAATGTCGCAGAAAATCTACGTATGTTGATTCCACAACGTTCACAATAGTTACACATCACACAAACCAGTTCACATCGTATTTTGTATAAAGATCTGCACCTGCATGCATATAAAGTGCAGCTAGCTCAAGAATTAAATCCGAAAAATCACAAACAATGCCATACTTTTGTTCAATGGGCATTGCTAATTCAGGAAAATATCCCCCAGTTCCTTAGTAAAATCATCCTGAGCAAAATTGCTTTGTGAATAAACAGAACTGTCGTATCTGAGGTTCCAAGAACCTTAGTTTAATTGTTAAGACACCACTTTATCCAAAATTTGAGCCGGTAATGTGATGGGGCCATATTTTTTCAATAATAATAAAAGTGAAACTGTTACAGTCAATGCGCAGCGTTACCGTACAACGCTTATAGACTTTTTGTGGCCAATATTGGATCAGATAGACGTAAGTGATGTATATTTTCAGCAGAACCGAGCTACATGCCACACAACTAGAGAAACAATAGCACTATTGCGTCGGCAATTTTCCGGACGTGTTATTTTGCTAAGAGGAAACATTAACTGGCCGCTTGGGTGGTGTGATTTAACACCGCTAGACTTTTTTCTGTGGGGCTACGTTAAAGACAAAGTTTACGCCAGTAATCCCACAACAATCGAAGAGCATTAAGATAATATTCGGGCAGTTATTTGCAAAATAGAGCAACCAATGTGCGGCAGAGTGAAAATTTGTAACCGCAGCCGTGGCGGCCATTTAAGTGATATCGTGTTCCACAAGTAGACAAAGAGTTTCTACTTGAAATTGAACTACAATTATAGTTGTGTTATTATTATTATTATTGTTGTGTGTTTTTTATAACAATAACAATTTTTATTGAAGCTGAAAGAACTCAATAACCGCATCAATGCAAATAGTTATCTGTACTTTCTTGAATACCAGCTGCATGATATACTTGAAGATATCCCGTTAAACATGTTCTTCTAAAAAGACGGAGCACAACCTCACAATAACAGAATAGTTACAAAATGGTTAAATAATTATTTTAATAGTAGATGGATTAGCCAATTTGATACGATGAGATAGGCTTAAATTCACTAGATTTTGTATGGGGATTTTTAAAACAGCTGTTTTATCGTGAAGTAATCAATGCAAGAAAACAGTTGCAGCAAAGAATTATATATTCAGCAAATGTATGAATCGGTTGTATGCGATGCTTGTATTGTGACTGGAGGAGAGCATTTTGAACAATTGTTAATGTTGTCTATTTTTTATCATTGTACTTTTGTTGCCAATTAATGCATTAGTCACAAATAAAAAAAAAATGCATTTTGGTACTAAGGTATATTAGCTTTGATTAGACAACACGAAACGTAACTGATTAAATTATTTACACCTAGTTAAGATTCACCCTGTATACGCCGCTAAGTTTTCACCGGTTATACCCATTCAAAACCGTATTCATACTTCACGTTTTACGTATTTAAAAAATACTTTGCAATATTCCAAAGAAATTACATCAATATAGTACGTATATTATATAAACAGATTTTTTTAGTTCATATAAAAAGTAATAAACAATAACATTTCTTTCTGCATTGTAATCGCTAATTGATTGTCAAAATCATGCCTTTTTAAGTCATAAAATAATAAAGCCGTTATTAATTAATAATTCTAAAAGCAGTTAAAAATACTTATCTAAGTATAAAGCAATATACACTTACCTTATCTTATTCAGTAATTCCAATATGCACGTAAATCCAAAACAATGTTAAAACTAACAACTGAACACCTTTAGTTCACCTTGTCTATCAATCCGTTTAAGAGAGTACATAATCCAATATAACACATATTTAAAACTAATATGAAAATAACATAGATGTTTGAAATGAAATTATGCAACTGAGATATTTTAGAACTAGGCTATTTTTACATACTGTCAATTACAGCGTATATTTATTAAATAAAGTATTCATCCTATTTATTATGATTTATTTGTATTCGATCAAACTATAGCAATGATTTTTATCTAGAAACTTGATGACAATTGATATTTAGTTTCGTATAGCATGTCTCTAATTGCAAACAATATATACGTGTTTATTGAATGTAATACTATAATATAAATATGTATAAAATAAAAAAAATAATTTAAAATATTTTCTTTTAAATTCCACAAAACGCTCCAAAAACGTTTAATTTTAATAAAATACTACCAAATCTGTATTACCTAAATACCTCCAAGTTTCCTTATGGTCTTCTAAAACTTCCAGAGTGCAGCAATTTCCGAAGTCCTACTAGGTTTATCAAGACACATCTAAATCATACTATAGTGCGGCCACTTCAGCTTGGCCGCCATAATAGACAACTTAATATACACAAACATATTGTTCACTTTGTTGTACTCATGCTTTTGCGCGTTTTACCATCCTTTTATCATGATCATATTCCATATGCTAAGCTAAGGTGTGTGACTTTACTGTAAGCTCAACCAGTATTCTCTAGCTACATTTTGAGCCAAATTTGCAATCCTATCCTTTCTTAGACCTACAAAAAACTTCCTACTATGTTTTTATAATCTCTAGTACATTTTTATAGTCTTTCAAGGTCACCAAAGCATAAACATTTTTGTTTTTCGAAGTTGTCTTATGTATTGTAAGCCTAAAAACCCTCTCCTCAACACACTTCTGCAATAGCAAAACCGTGATTGTGGCCACAAGTGTAAAATATTCATTTGGGCCCAAAATACAAACATAAAAAGTGATTGATCAAAAAAAAGTTGTCTCGTTGTACTTTACAATCATAAGAAACTTGAATAAATCTAATATTTATTATTTGTAGAGTCTACTATATCTCTATATGCTAAGTAAGTACATTAACATGACAGTATTGTTCAAGTCACAGTGAAGCCCTCTTTAAAAAAAATTATTTGTATGAGCCTTAACATGTATATATAATTCAATTTCTAAAATCCAGATTTGCCCTTCCAATTTTTATCAGCTTTTCAATAAAAAAATATTTGTTCGACTTAATACTGTTGAATACTTTTGACCCTTAAAACAAAGCGCCAAAAAAAATTATTCATACTCAGAATTGGAACCAGGACCTCAAGTGTTTTACCATTAGACTGTGCACTCCACTATATTAATAAAAAGCATAAATAATAACCAATTACTTTATCAAAATATTAAAATATACATTTAAAAAAAATACGACACATTATTTATCTAAAATATAAGTATATACTACTGATCACGTTCTGGAGTATCTAAAAGCATTAAACATTGTTTCTGCAATTTGACAGACAACTCATTTTTACTGCCAGCAAGTTTTGGAGTTTCCAACATAGCTTTATTAGCCTTAGGAGTAGATAGTACATCATAATTATTTCTAAAAGTATTATATAAATCTACCGATTTCTCCCATTTTAAATTATCTGTATTACTAACGGTAGCTTTCATATAATTTTTATTTAAAGTGGCTTTTCTTAAATTTAAATTAACACATTGTTCCTTAGGTGACGCAAATTGCTTTTTAGGAGATTTAAATGTTTTATTCTTTTTATTCCCCAAATTTATGTAACTATCCATTTTCTTAATGTTTAATTCAAAATTCTTTTGATAATCTTGTTGAAATTTCTTAATTTTTTGTAACTGATCCTCTATCTGTTCATTGTATATTTTAAAATCTGATTCCATTTCTTCTTTAAGTGAAATTATTTCTTGAAAGTTCATTGGTAAAATGTTGTTTAATGAAGTTCTCTTTAATGTGTTTGTTATTGTTGTAAGAGGTGATGTTTCTACATCGGGTATGTTTAATCCACACATTTGTTCCATCTTTTCAAATTCAAAAGTGTTTTCATGTGCACTCATATCTCCTTCCCAATTGCTTTTTGATGGCGTAACATTGAGATCAAGCTCATCTACTTTCTCCATCTTATTAACACTTTTAGGTTTTCTAGCCATTTTCATAGGAGTACTGGCGTTCTCTGATTTTACTTTAAAAAGATCTAATGTGTTCTTACAACCATTAGAATCCTCTGTTTCTTTCAGTTGATATGATTTTGCAGAAGATAATTTAGATTTATTTTCCTTCATACACAGACTACCTTTTCTCATTTTTATTGCAAATGGTGACTTTGCTTTTTCTTTAGGTGGGTCCTAAATAAAAAAATAATTATATATATATATGTCAATACAATATAAATTAAATTACATTTTGTTTTAATTTTATTTTAGATTCATTCATCGTAAACAATTTCTTTTTTGCTTTTGGCTTATCTAAAACAGAGTAATTAATTTCAGTAAGCAATATTAAAAAATATTACAAACAAATTACTAACCTTGAAAATTATTTGATATACTCGATAGCTTTCTCCTTTTCAAAGAATTTGAAGCTGAAATATAAATTTGGTATCATATGGAATAGATATTGCTTTTTTAATACTTACAACTGTTGCTAAGTCGTTTTTTATTCCCATTAAATTCGTCTGTAAAAGAAATTAGATAACTATTCGTAATGCCATAAAGAAAATAACACGAACACAACAAGAACTATTTTTGATTAAATTTCAACAAAGTACAATGCAATATTTAATTAAAAAAGGTTATGTTTTGAACATCCTAGAAACGCGCCAGAACGTGAAAATTGTGCTCATTTATCTGTCGCTCTCTGGGAGTGCTTTTTCTCTTTTGCTCTCATTCAATATGCACAAAAAAAGTCAAAGAAGTCGCAGGTACGCAAAAGAGAAGGCAACCAAATGCTCGTTCGGATGAAAATGGTAAGTATTATTTGAAGACAAACTACTAGGAATTACTACAAGACGACATCTAGCAGAAAATGTACCAAAAAGTAACAAACCAGATATAACCAAAGAGAAAAGTAATACATGCCATAAAAAATCTGAACATCGGAGTCATCTGGTCCAGATAAACTACCAGCTGAAATACTCAAACAAATCAAAGAAAAACATCTCCACATTATAGTAAATCTGTTTAAGAAATAACACAAGACGAATGAGCGACATCAACATTCGTAAGACGCTCCAAAACGACGTACTCAAAGCTATGTTGTACAGACCACCGTACAATAAGCCTCACGAGTCATACACTAAAGACGTTCTTAAAAGTGACACAAAATACATGGTAAACTAGAAGAAAAAATCAGCAAAATATAGCTCAAGTTCAGAAATAGTCTCGGCACTCTTTTTCTAAACGTCCTAATGCAGAGATGCCTGGACACAAACAAAGCATTTGATGATCCCAAACGGAGAAATCACCTAGAGAAAAAACATTAAAAGCAAATCGCTATATTTTAGCACTGCTAATACCAATTTCAATCCCATAGGCTGAAAACCATATTCTGTAGTAAGATAAAGTATGTGGTCGATACGGAGAAGATTACTGTAAACTTCCTAAAACAAAACAATAAAACTACTTGCATGGCCTTCCCGTACCCAAGTCTTGTCACCAACAGAACATTTGAGTTGTCATCACCCACCCCTCATGTACTTTAGATGACCTACGCATGCAAATTCAAGAATTACTATTTTTATTTCAAATTGAAATCACTTTTTAAATTCATCAAAAACAGTGTTCATTTATTTTTGGCATTCAGTTTACTTAATAATGTACATAATATACTTAGTGCTTTACCTTTTTTATCAGAAATGGCGTGTCCTTTTTGCTGAGCTAAAATAAAAATTAATCTTAAATCAGTATACATAATACATAAATGAGCTTTACAGATAATGACCAAAATAAGATGTGTACATCAATCCAACAAGTTTTCAACAAAATAATGATAAAAATAAAGTTTTTGCTAAAGAACGCTTTGTCATACAGACGCTATTTGTATTGTTAACAGTGAATTGAAAATGTTAAGTCGACCAAAAAATGAATTTAAATCGTAAACATTTTCGTGCAACAATTTTTTACTATTTCGATGTGGATTATCTTAACAACAGTGTGCCGATCAACTTACTGCAACATTTGGCGATGAAGCACTATCCAAGAACGCAATATATCAATGGTTTAGTGAATTCAAACGTTGCCGTATTTCCCTGTCGGACAAAATTTAAAGAAGATCGTCCAAAATCGATAATTGTGCCAGAAAGTATTGATGCTGTGTACGAACTGATAATGCAAGATCGTCCTGTGGTTTATCGTGAGATTGACCATGGGCATTAGTATAAGCATACGTAAGATATTGCATAAAGATTTAGCCGTCAAAAAGATTTGTTCGCGTTGGATTGACAGTTTAATCATCGATCAAAACAAAGACTCGTGTGAATTGGTTTAAGGAACTAATTACAAAATACAACCGCGTGCATCAAATGCAGTGTATAACATCTACACAGGTGACAAATCTTAGGTTTATTGTTATAAGCCCAAAACCAAACAGTGTTTCTTCCCGGTTTTTTCTTGGTCGACCGCTTTTTCTCTTTCGTTGCATTTTAAATTCCCAAACTTTCTTTGTTTGCGTATTCTTGTCCATTCGCTGTACGCGGTGTAGCTATTAGATAAAGAGTAATTCTGTTAATCATTTTATTCTAAATTTATACATATTTAGTAATTATCTCCTTCCTCTATCCCTACAACGCACCATGCAAATTTTCCATTGTGTGTAACATTACTGAAAGTCTTCTGCTGTAAACTCCTTCATAAAACGTTCTGTTTTAGTTCTACAGCTTTAATGATCTGAAATCTCGTTCTTTTTAATGCAGAGCTTGGGAAACGGATAAGTCACATCGTGCCAGGTAAAGCAAATAATGAGGACGTCCTAAGACTGAGATCTAATACTTGGCTAGAAACGTCTTGACTGAAAAACCCATGACTTGGTATTCAATAATTCGGGTCATTTGTTTGCGGATTTGAGCAAGAATGTCAACTTAGTAATGTTCATTAATAGTCTAACCTTTTAAGAACCCAGTATAGGTACACAATCCCATAAATACCAAAAAAAAACATTATCATCGCTTTGAATTTTGATTTACTCAGTTTTTTTAGCTCTCGGTAAAGTTGAGCCTTTCCAATGCATGCAAGATTCATCACAGGTTATCACTCTTTCCAAGAAGTTTGAGCCATTTTCAATAGGATTCAAAATGTCAGTACAACCATTTGCACAAACTTATTTTTATTCAATTGTAAGAACCATTTTCGCACATCAATCTCGTTATTATGTAGCCACACCTCGTATGTATGTATGTCCCCACTATCCCAGTTGCTTCTCTTCAATAAATTCTCCCACTCTTTACTTGTAGTTTATTTCTAATTCGTTCATTCTTCACTTTGTCAAGTAAGGTGACTCCATACGCTCTTCTCAGATATTTTCATATGAATGGTAAACTTTGATTGTATTACATATTTTATTGTTTTGTAGAATATCTTCTGATTATCTTTCGCACTTTCCCAAATTCTTCCCATGTTTTTTTGTTTCCCTGTTAGAATAATTTTCTTAGCTGTCGCTCTCTCCTTCTTGTATTCTTCGTAGTTATTTTGCTTCTCATACTTTATTTCTGCCATTTCTCTTAATTTGTTCTTTTATTTCCATCGTCCACCACGGTGTTTGTACTACATACTGGATTTGTGACATCTGTTAATATTGTCTTAGGCATTACCTATTCTTCGTCTATACTTTGATTTTCCATTTTTGGTAGTTCATTTATTGTCTTCGTTATTTCTTCTTCATATTTGTGTGCTATTTATAAGAGTGATCCATTTAGAGGTACTTTTTAAATTAAAATAAAAACAAAAAATCATTTTTATCGGGTATTCTTTATGATCATACAAAAGAACCATTTTGGACATTTATTTTCTAAAGAATATTTGTTTTAAATGTTTGCTGTAACTATGGGTAACATGGTTCATCTAGAAGTTCCAATTTTCGATGACGCGTTCAAGCATTTTTAGTTGTATTTGGCAAATGACGGAAGTAATGTTGGTCTCTAATTCCCCAATCATAGTCTGCTTATCTATGTAGACTTTGGACTATACGTAGCCCCAAAAGAAAAAACTAGTTTAGATTTATGGCATATCAAGACAAAAGAAAAAGTCTAGAGGTGCGATATTATATGATCTAAGCGGCCAATTCACTGATCCGAAACGTGAAATTAACTGTTCACCAAATCGTTCTCGCAATAAAGCCATAGTTTTACGGGCTATGTGGCAAGTAACGCCGTTTTGTTAGAACAAAATATCGTCGAGATTACCGATTTCAATTTTAGGCAGCAAAGAGTCTGTTATCATTGTACGATAACGGGCGCCATTCAGAGTTACGTTCCCGCCGGCCTTATTTTTAAATAAATGTTTGAATGTAATAGCAGCTCTTGAATATTTGCTGGTTGCTCTTTAGCTCAAATACGGCAATTTTGCTTATTGACGTAGCCATTAAGCCAGAAATGGGCCTCATCGCTAAACAAAAAGATTAGATTAGCTTTAAAAAGACTATTCAAGAGCCCACAGCCTAAAACGGTGACAAATCGGACAGTTGGCCGGCTTTAATCCTTACATAAGTTACATTTTGTATGCTGTTAAATCAAGATTCTTACGTAAAATACGCCAAGTTGTTCCAAACGACAAGCCAAACTGTTGAGAATGGCGCCAAATCGATTCAACACGGTCATCGCGTACACTCTCAGCTACCGCCGTTATATTTTCTTTACTACCTGTTGGATGTGGTCTATTTGATCGTGTATTATCTAATAATAAATATTGAGTTTCAATTTTTTTAATAGTAATACTTTCCTCATAGAGCGCTGATTTTCGTAATGCAGCTCAAACATTTGTAGGCTCTGTGCAGGGCTAATTCTTTTCATGATAAAATGTCAAACATTACTGAACAAAAATAACATAACAGTTTGACTCAGCGCACGTTTTATCTAACATAAAACCTCTACTGAAAAAAGTACCTCTAATCACCCATTACTTTCTTTAGTTTGTATGCTCTTATTACTTGACATTTGTTTTTCTCTCCTCTTTATCTTCCTTTCCAATTGTATCTTCTTGGACTATATCTGCAAGTAGTGGTCACTTTCAAATTTATATCCTCTTTTCACTCTTACATCTTTTAGACCTGCAAAATTACCTCGAAAGAGCTAGTGAAATTCAAGTTTGTACAAAAACTATAAAGGTTACGAGAAAATGTAAGATAAAAAAGGCCAATCCAGCCACGATTGACTATGGCTCACAAAAGAACAAACTAACGTTCGCTCAAAAACATGCAAACTGATAGGTAGCGCAGTGGTACTCAGTTCTCATTAGCAACAAGTCCAGATTTCGGTTGGCACGTTGCGAGTGTCGTCTTCAAACACGTCATCAATGATGAACTGGTTCAGGAAGTAGACTGATCTGAAGCGAGATGGTATGAGCTAGCTTATTAAATGTCACATTCAGCCATTACCACTGCTCCTCGCGCTTTCCATTACTTCACATTCTACCGTTGCACAGTGGCCCAATTCACGAAAAACGCGGACAAAAGTCGAAAAAATGAAGTTTGTAATTTTATGTTTAGTACCCCGTAATCTGGTAGAGGGTGCACCATTGTATATCGGTGCGAGTCCACAATGAGTTGCGCACGCACGCAACACGTGTAACACCGTGGCAACGCTGCCGCGCTCTCGCCTCGAGAAAATCACGAAAATCAAGTGGTGGTTAAAAACAACAATATCTTTTTTTCTAAGTGCTGCTTTCCAATTCGGCAAAATGGACAATATTGAGAAAGGTAAGAAATATATATTTCGTAATATAATAAGTGTAATTAACATTTATTACGCGCTTAATCATTCACGGCAAATATTGATGTTGAATATTTGATAAATGTTGTTCAATTATAAAAATAGTAGTAAGATTGATCGAGATTAACGGTCTCCTTTTTTTTTAAAGAAAGGTTAGAATGTTATCTATCAATTTCATTCAAGATCTTGTGCCACGAGGTGCCCCTGCAGTTTCTAAGTCAGTTTGAAAATGTACGTCCGTGTGTAACCAAAAGGCGCGCTACAATTACTAAAATTAATTTTCATTGTTTCACCAAATACCGCTGATGTAGAATGCAATAGGCATGAATTTTTCCACTTTTAACATAGCGAAAAGCTTGCAATTTTAGAAAAATGCGTGTTTGCAAAAATCAAAATGAAAAATATTTTATGCAGATGACAAATTGGCAATAAAAAATCTTCTTACGCTAATGAAATCCAAATGGAGCAAAAGTAACCGAACAGCTGAACGGTTTTCTAACAAAAATACGAATTGGCTGAAAGGAACAATTAAACTAAAAGTAAAAATAAAAAGCTAAGTATATTTAATAATAAAAATTATTGCTTAGTACTTATTAAAAATTATAAGTTGAAAGTTAATTTTTCATTTACATAATAAAGATTATAATGCATTTAGTGTGGTCCTGTAGAATCTGCTACGATGGTTGAAGCATCTGCAAGCGGAAAATCCAAAATGGGTCAACCATTAAAAGACTTCGACGAGTTGTCAGACAGAACAAAGAGGCGGAGGTCGGAAAATCTACTGAAAACACATAGCTCAGCGGCGTTGACGTTTGCAACCTGCATGAGTCTTCGTGCATCCGGTGCTGCCGAAACTGCTGCGGTTATTAAGGACGTCGCAACTAGGTCCTCGTCTGAAGCTGCGAAATATAAGAGAGCAGTTAAATCTGCTGAAAGTTCTTTTTGTACAGAAATTTGAAGGTAAAATGACGAGAAAGACGTATCGGTTGATAAGAAAAAGAGAACTGGAGAATGGCGTTTGTGTGTATCCATCACATCATAGAGTTGCAGAGGCCAAAACTTGTTGTTATCCGCCAGGTATTAAGGTTACTGAGACTACAGCAAAAGTTCCATTACAATCGTTGTTAGATCACAGAACAAGCAGAATTCTTTTAACACAAAACACCGTAACCAAACTTTATCTCCAGAAAAAGTAGCAAGTTTTGATTGTAAAATATGGATTCGACGGTTCTTCCGGTCAAAATGAATACAAACAAAAGTTTAATGACGAGAATGCTTCAGATTCGAGTATGCTATTAACATCGCTTGTACCGATACGATTAACAAACAGTGTAGACCCAGACCTACTGCTTTGGCAAAAACCAAGACCTTCCTCTACGCGATTTTGCACAAAAATAGAGTATATTTGCAAAAACGTTACCTCAGCCTTGCAGGAAAATAAATTTATTGGTGATGAAATAGATAACCTTATTCCATATGAAACAATTATAGACGGAAAAGATATTAGAGTGACATACAAATTACTGTTTACAATGATTGATGGAAAAATTAGAAACACAATTACAATTACAAAATCAAACATGCGATGCTACTTGTGTGGAGCCACGTCAAAACAATTTAACAATCTTGAGAAGGTCATGTCATTGCCAATAGATAAAACAAAATTTCAGTATGGCTTAGCCATATTACATGCGTGGATACATTTTATGGAATATTTTGTACACTTAGGATATAAACTAGACATTAAAAAATGGCAGGCGCAATCCGAGGATGACAAAAAAAGTGTGCAAATGCGAAAATCGGCTATTCAGAAAGGTTGAAACCTGCGACTTGATCTTATTATTGACACTCCGAAAGTAGGCGGATTTAGAAATAGTAACGATGGCAATACAGCTAGGCGATTTTTTGCAAATTCTTCTGTGTCCGCCGAAATTCTGGGTTTAGACGTAGAATTTCTTAATCGCAACATTATAATGCAAGTCTTGTCATGCGGTTTTGGTGTAAATGTGGCTCTTTTTCAACATTATTGCAAAGAAACTGCAAAAATAATTGTCGACAAGTTTCCGTGGTACTGCATGCCTACGTCGATTCACGAGGTGCTAATACATGGTCCTCGTATTGTTGAATATGCACCATTACCCATTGGAAAACTTTCTGAGGAAACTCAAAAATTGCGGAATAAAGAAATCAAAAACTACCGAGAAAAAGACTCCCGAAAATCATCTAGGGAAAACACCATGACGGATGTAATGCATAGGTTGCTTGTCTCATCAGATCCGTTGATTTAGAGCTTACGACTAACACCTCCAAAAAAAAGCGACTCACTGTCACGCGAAGCAATTTGCCATTTGCTCCCGGCGTATGCAATGGTGACAGAAAATTTGGACCAATCACAATCCGACGCCAGTTCTGACATGATTGACGACTCGTATATGAATTACTGAATCATTGTATGTGTTTTATATTTAAGTATAGTATTGTGTATTATTTTGTTGATTAAAACAAAAACGCCAATAGAACAATTAATTAATATTATTATTTAATTGTATACGTTTCGACAGAAACTACTGTCTTCTTCAGTACACATTTAAATATTAAAACTAATTAATTGTACTATATATTGTCGTTTTTGTTTTAATACTATATTTAATAAATTAAAGGACAAAAGGAATATTCTCACAATAAACCAATTAAAACCATTTATATTTAAGTTTTGTATTCATTGCTCAAATAAAAAACTGCCATTTTGTATTTTTAAAAATTATAAGATTCCTAATTTTGGATCTGCCATTTTGAATTTCAAAAAAAATAATATCAAATTCATAATCAGAGACTGTAAAAACCATTATATACCAATCATTGTTTTAATCAGACAATTTTTAAATTTTTGACCGCCATTTTGGATCCGCCATTTTGAATTTTGAAAAAATAATATCCGATTTATAATCAGCAACCTTGAAAATCTTTATATACCAGCTTTTGTTTCAATCAGAATGATTTTTGACTTTTGTCCGCGTTTATTGGGAAATGGGCCACTGTGCGTTGCAATGGGAGACCTCGATGCAGCATTATGGCTGTGCTTCCTGAGTTTATAAAACTTAGTGAATGATTTAAAAAGAAATTACATATATAGAAAATACACGTCGTTGCCGCAAAAAAAGGTAGTAGCCACTAGTGACTTCTGCTTAGTTTTCAATTGACCTATATCAATATTGTCCATGTTCATACTGATACTCTTACATTTAGTTAAGTCCCATAATAATCGCTTACTTTTGTAATGATCTAAAATTATTGCTCCAATCAGTCTGCATATTGACAGTTTACTAAAGAAAATACACAGTAAAAAGTACAAG
This sequence comes from Tachinus rufipes, assembly GCA_963932245.1. Lineage (NCBI taxonomy): Eukaryota > Metazoa > Arthropoda > Insecta > Coleoptera > Staphylinidae > Tachinus > Tachinus rufipes. The sequence continues at coordinate 27,006,337 of OZ010742.1, read as the reverse complement.
ATTCGACATGATTTACACAACTTACAAAAAAAGTTTTATTTCGGCACGAAATTGTTGCTTTACTCCGGGACATCAACTAACACAATAGAAATCAACTACAAATCCCACATATTCGCCGACTAAACAAATACAACTCCTGCCAAACAAGAATTCTACAAATTCTATTTTTATTATTATTATAAACCAGGTTCACATTTATGTCATTAAACAAGCCAATGACACAATTACGTAGCAACTGAACCCAATAGTAAGGATTAGGTAACCGACATTAATAACGTCCTCCAAGATTTCAAAAAAATAAAATCCTTTAAAACAGCAAACTTAATTTTCTTACCATTAAAACGTTTTAACTCCTTATCAATTGAAGAGGCCATACTTTCAATCACTAGCTTCCTTTTTCCTGCAGAACCTATAAATAATATCTCATTTTTACAAAATACAGTAACGTTAAATAAGCAACACATTATAGAATAGTAAACTTACCAGCTTTTGGCTTTGTACCAGAATTAGAAGCATCTAAAAATTAAAATAATTAATAGAAAATACTGCTGCTATCACCCAATTTTATTATTATTTTGTAATTATACAACCATTATATGATCCATTCACAGTGCAGAGCTGCTATTTAGGAAAAATCCCGGTCAAACTACCAATTGAGTGGATACAGTTCTCCCGCCAGCCACACGAATGGTGATTTGACCGTGATTTCACTTACTTCATCATTTTGATCATAGTATATATTACTTATCAAAACAAAAGTATCTGATCATTTTAATCAAATAGGCAAAATCAAAGTCAAACACCAATCGTGTGGCTAAATTTCTCTTCGAAAGCCACAAAAATGATAGTTTGACCGTGATTACACCTAGTCGTTATATAAAACTAAACTAATCCAATAATTTATGTTTGAAATCACCATAAAATATGCAGATTTTAACTTCATTTTTTTTAGTTCATACATCTATATTTTCATTTTAGTACTCCTATATTAAATAATACAAATTCTCACCTTTAATAAGTTTAAAATCCATATCAAACGCAACCATCAAACCTTCAGGTAATAATTTCTTTTTTCTTCCAGAACCTATAAATAAAGCTTGAATTAATATAACTAATATTATTGTATTTGAAATGTGATTGGGCACTTCTAGGGGACACAACCGTTGACTAGCAGCACAATTTGATTAGTGTCAACTATAAAAAGTGAACACAAGCAAGCACCAAAAATTTCGTTGCTCCGTAGTTTTATGAAACTCCCTAAACCGCGCCCTTAATAACATGTTTTAACAATATACACGGCATTGCTGCGCATTAGAATCTTCTCTGCAGCTTATATTACGGGTAGACCTACAGTTTCAAGTCAATTCCAAACCACTGAAGAAATTATTTATCTACTCCAGACTAGAGAAAAATCATAAAACGCCATACAAGATAATATATTAATATTGAAATGATTTCAGTAGCAAGTTTCAAACCCACAATAATTGGTGCAGCAGTTGGATGACTACACTACTACGCCACGCTTCCTACTACCACTTGCAACTTTCTACAAAGAAATTGCAAATCATAACAGTGATCTTGACATTGGCAACAGCCATATAGGCAGATAATGTAAAATGATACAACAAGACAACTTAAACCAAGCAAAACTATTTGAGTAAGTGAGCAAGTGCAAGGTAAGGTCACGTGATATTGGATCAAGTACGAGATTGGGTGATAAATAAACAAAATGTCATCTCACCGATAGCAATTTGTGACGGAAGGTTGGCATTTTAAAAAGCTTCTTTTTCTGCGCGCAGGAATCAGGTGTTAATTTAAAATTAACAACAGTAATTGTCACTTCAAAACGAATTCGTACTGAACGCGCTCGCTGACTACCGCTGAGTCATCGTTTGCTGGCAGCGCTTGTCATTTTACTCATCATACATTGGTTGCTGTCCAAGTAACTCATCAATCAGTGATTGATTGATGAGTCAGCGCTGGCAACTGATGAGTCGTTCTGAACGCAACCTTTGCAAGAAAATTTAAATGATATTATTGAATTATCTTATACATACAGTCATTATAAAAGTTTGGGATTATGTAACCATCTAATGTATGCTTGTGCCACTCTAGTGAAATAGTGAATTCAAATTCGGTGTGCGAAAATACATTTGAAATTGATCTGTCAAAACAAAGTAAATAGTTTGCTTCACAATTTAAAAAAGGCGGCATATTTAAAGTGATTGCATAATCCCAGACATTTATAAAGACCCTGTATAATAATATGATATATAATGTAGCAAACAGTGAGGAAAATCACCTACAATTACAAATATAAATATTACTTATTAATTGTTTACATGGTTGGTAATAATGTATAAGTCATTCGGAAGCGGACCGCTCCTTAAAGAGCGGAAACCGCTAAATAAAGAGCGACTGTTCACGTCTTCCTGTACGCACCCATTATAACATACATGACTAGCTCAGAGAAAACCGCTCCAATAAATATCCTAGCCTACTTTAATCATAGGTTAGTTAGGTTAGGTTAGGTTAGGTTAGGTTAAATAATAAATATCCTAGCCTACTTTAATCATAGGTTAGTTAGGTTAGGTTAGAAGTACAAAAGGATTAATAAGTCCTAGGTAAGGTAAAAATGATTTTGATCTACCCACTGCAATCCAGACCAGAACAAGATTGAACTGTTCCTGCTTCTATGACGAGACATTTTATGAGCAATTATTGCTAACATACCCTTTTTAAAGAGTAATAGTTATATTTTTCATTTATGGATAAAACTGCACAAGACCAAACAGAACTAAAAATAATCATTTTTTTATTTGTGAACATTTCTTATCTCATCATTACTTAACATACTCTGTATACTTTAATAAAACAATGTTTAAGCTGTCTAAAGAGATGGAATGAACAGGTTAAGGAAGCGGTGAACAGGTTAAGGAAGCGGTAAAAGGAACAAAAAAAAAATAGAAGGAATGCTTAGTAGGCTTATGCCGAACAAGGGAAGACCAGGAGAAGAGGCAAGAAGGCTAATAGCAACTGCGGCTAGAAGTAAACTATTGTATGCCGCAGAAACATGGGAATAAGCTATGAAGACAAAAAAAGGAGAAGGAGCTATGAGAGCAAGTTCGTTAAGGAACTGCAGGGCTTACAAGACGGTGTCGCAAGAGGCACTAGAAGTAATTGCGGGGACACTACCCGCAGATTTGATGGTGAAAGAAAGATTAAGTATAAAAAAATGGTAAATGAAAAAACTAGTAAGCAAGAAGCAAACAGACAAGCAAGAGAAAATATGATGAAAAGATGGCAAAGACAGTGGAAAGAAGAGAAAAAAACCGGAGACATGTTACTATACAACACAACTACTTACCGGACATGGAGTGTTTGGAAAGTACTTACAAGAAATAAATAAGATGGAGAAAGAGGAAAAATGTATAATTTGTCTAGTAGACACGCATGACGACGCAGAACATACGCTAGTAGAGTGCAAAGCATGGAAAGAAGATAGAAAAACGCTAGAAAAGATATTAGAAAACAAAGTAGACAAATATACAATTATTAAAATACGTCTGAGTGACAAAAACAAATAGAGAGCACTAAGAAACTATGCAACAATAGTACTGAAAAAAAAGATAGAGGAGTTTGAAGCTTTGAGATTTAGGTAAACCAAAATGGAAGAAAACACTCAAATTAAAAGCCGCAGAAGACAAAGGAAGGAAGAGCGAGAAGCTAAATGGAAGCAAAAGAATATAGAAAAAAGTAATAAAGAGGAAAGAAACAAAGAAGGTCAAAACAACTATGCCTGCCAAGCAATGGAAGATGAACAGAAAGACAAGAGAAGAACATATACTGAAATCCTAATACCAACAGAAATTGCAGAAATAAAGAGGAAAAGGAGAGAACTGCTCAAGGAAAATAAATTGACAGAATTGACTAAACAATTTCCAAACGGAAGATACGCCATCTCGAGGTTGACAGAAAATGCAACTTTTGAAATGGTCAGAGTATATCTGGCAACTAGGGGACACAAAGAACTAATCCCAAATGAAGATTCAAGAATCTCACTAGAAGTTAAACTGGCAAATGTAGGACTACCAAAAGGGATGCATTTAATGGAGCTGCACAAAATATTTATGAAAGAAAGAGGATACAACAAAGAAGAAGTTAATGAAGATATAGAAAAACTAAGAAGATACCTAAGGACAATGTAAATATCTAGGCTGAATAACACAAGAATGGGAGAAAAGAGAGGAGAATGCCAGTTTAGAAAGTAGGACAGAAGAATAGGGTATAGGGAGAGATGGGCCGGAGACAGCATGTGTTGCCGCAGCAGACTGTGTGAATTCCGCAAGGCCAAAACCACATTAGAGACAATGACTAGGACAAATTAACAGCAGGACTTACGCAGAGAAGAAAACCAAAAGGTATTGCCATGCGTTAGTTATTCTCAAGAGCCACTTGTTGAGGCCAACACCTCACTACGTCGTAAAAAAAATTTAAAAAAATATGTCTAATAATTAATTACTTACCATCGTTTTCTTTCGTGGCCGAATTTGAAGCTATAAAAAAAGAAAAAAATCATAAATTTTTATAACCAAATTTCTAATCCAACCAGCCAAAACTAGCATAATATAGTTATTTCAATGTTTATTAATTATGATATACATCATAACTACTGACCAAATATACAACTGATAAATGATGTCTTACCAAATCCATTAAAACGTTTTAATTCCTTGGCAAGTGATTGTGCTATACATTCTGTAATTAACTTCTTTTTTCCTGTAGAACCTGTAAATGAAATATGAATTAATATTATAATTAAGATATTTGTAGAAAAAAACTAAATAAAAAAATCAATTGGCTTTACTCTATAAGGCTGCAGTCTCACTGCACCACCGCCACCAACTATCACCGTTTGCCACTAACCACCAAAATGTACTACGGTCTCACTGCAGCCACTGGTGACCACCAAATATTTAAATTTCCCACTCTTTTCTATGTCAGTAGAAGAATGCTATATTTATATATTTAAATTTTGGGCCTTTTATTTACTAATGTAATTATTTTATCAATGTCGGATGGTGTTCATGTTTCTCCCATGTTACCGTTTTTAAAATTCTCAAATATCAAAGCGAAAATGACAGATTATGTTTTGATTTGTAAAATATCAAGTTAGTATGTTTCAAATGACGATCAACTGTTGCCGCGCTACCACCAACCGATTTAAAATTATGGAATGCAGTGAGACTGCAGCCTAAGGCTGCAGTCTCACTGCACCACCCACCGCCACCAACTAAAATTCGAACACGTTAAATCATATGGCGACGGTCCCACTGATTCACTATTCTCGCCGGCATCTGTCATTTGGTAACCACCGTTTCATAATTTCAAATCGGTTGGTGGTAGCGCGGCAACGGTTGATCGTCATTTGAAACATACTAACTTGATATTTTACAAATCAAAACATAATCTGTCATTTTCGCTTTGATATTTGAGAATTTTAAAAACGGTAACATGGGAGAAACATGGACACCATCCGACATTGATAAACTAATTACATTAGTAAATAAAAGGCCCGAAATATAAATATATAAATATAGCATTCTTCCACTGACATAGAAAAGAGTGGAAAATTTAAATATTTGGTGGTCACCAGTGGCTGCAGTGAGACCGTAGTACATTTTGGTGGTTAGTGGCAAACGGTGATAGTTGATGGCGGTGGTGCAGTGAGACTGCACCCTTATATGTTATATGACCAGCACAAATTTATAATAAATTTTTAGAATAGTTTCCGATTCAAATTACACGTCATTATTGTGACGCCAAGAATGTGCATTATCTAAACAAGTTTTTAATACATAAGTTTTGTAAGACAGTTGACATTAGCTTTTTTAGAATTTACAGTTTTGTAAAATAGTTGACAAATTGAGTTAACAGTTTATATGACAGAATTGTCAAAAAACAAAACAAAAATCTATTTTATAAAATACAGTTTAACCAAATTTGCTTGTAAATTGAAGTAGAACAAAGAAAAGTTTAGGAAAAGAACATATAAGCTTCTACAAGTTGCAGTGGATTTGTTTTGATTCCAGATAGATACTGTAAGTCTACAGTAGAGTTAAAATCCCAAACAAATGCTAATACTAAGCACAATTTACTAAAAAAATAAAAATTCTTAATACCTAAACAAAGTAGTATTTAGCATCAAAATATTTGCTTAAACTTTTTAGATTATCGAAGTTGTGAATGTATGATAAAATGTCAAATTTGAAATTCCACCATGTATTAATTTTAGTAAAGTTTAAGCAAATATTTCGACAAAAAATGTTTAATTTAATTTCAAAATTTAATAAACATTTAAAGATTTTGGATTCTCATATATTTCATGACACTGCAAATTTTGTTGCATTTCTATGAGAAAAGTCACCAATGATAAAAGCCACAGCGATTAGAATTGACCCCCTGATATGTATTTCACAAATTTTGTAGAAAATACTAAAACGCTAATAATTTATCATATTTTTAAATTGAAAACTTTTGTTTTTAATTTGCAACAATTACATGAATTTTCAACAATTGAATATTGCACACAGTGGCGTACCTATAAGTAAGCAAAAATCTGCAATGCAAAAACCTGAGTAAGGGCAGCAGCAAATTTTGGTTCTTTCTAATCATATTTTTGATATTTTAAAACTTGAATTTTTGAAATTTATAACAGTTTTTACATTTTTTAAAAGTTTATTGATGGTTTGTAACAATTGTTTAGAATTTCAAGGCCAAATTTTTGTCCTTTTTGAACATATTTTAATATTTAATGATGATTTTATTATATTTTACATTTCATAAATAGAATAATAATAATCATAAACAGTTTATGACCAAGTTTCGTGTATTCTGATCATATTTTCTTAATTTATAGCCAAATTTTACTATTTGACATTCAATAATAGGATTTTACACCTTTCGACAGTTTATTGCCTGATTTTAGTTTGTTCTAACAATATTTTTGATATTTCATAGCAAGATTTTGCCCTTTTTGGGATGTCATATTGTTTTCTTGCATTTTTCAGTTTGTTGCCGGATCTTGATGCTTTCTAAGAATATTTTATAACCGGATTTTATAGTTGCATATAGATTTAATAAATATTTTTACATTTTCAGTTTATGGCCAAATTAAGGTGTTTTCTAACAATATTATGATGTTTAGAGACCGGATTTTGCTATTTTGCCATTTTATAAATAAAATTTTGTATTTTTAAACCATCTTTGACCAGATTTTGATCCTACCTGAAAATATTTTGTTTTATTTGCACTTTTTAACAGTTTAGAACCAAATTTTTATGTTTTATGTTTTCAGGCCAGATTAAATTGCTATTTTTAGTATTTTATAAATAAAATTTTGAATTTTTTGCCAAATTCTGGTTCATTCTAATAATATTTTATTAATTCATAGTCGGATTATGCTATTTTTCACTTTTGAAGAATAGAATTTTGCACTTTTTAATAGTTTATGACTGGATTTTGTTTCTTACTAACATATTTTTGACAAGAATTTTGTACTTGTAACAGTTTATGATTTGATTTTATAGCCAAACCAAAATAAATATTGAATTAGTACACCAAGTGCGACTATTTTGTCAAATGAAAAACCGCTATTAGGTGCTTTTCTTTTGCCAAGTCAGGTAAGCTAAAATATTCAATTTACCTCACAAATATTTGTTGTTGGTTACAATTTATACATTTTTAAACAATTTTAAAGTAACACTTGATATTCCGTCAAGAGAATGGGGAAGATAAAACAAATGGGACAATATATTAAGTAAGATAAAATAAGGCAAAGTAAGAATAACTGAAACTAATGACAATAGAAAAAATGTTTAATCAACTCTGTTGAATATTTTGACAAAAAATGTTCCTGTATATGAAACTATAACCATATACCTATACCATCATTCATTCAAATGAATTACATTACATCCCAAAAAAATTATTTTTTAAGAAAACAAATTTTAAAAATTTGCTTTGTTTCAAACCAATGTAAGTTAGAAATGATTAGATATTGTATTGTTAGCATCTTCGAAAACAAAGTAAACATTTCCTTATTAATGCTATAGACAAACTTAAATAAACCAATATTCTCGATTACCAAGAAGCCAACTTCAACTGTTAAATCTACTATCTATTAATTTCTGAGTCTGCATGCACAATTTTATCCCAGTTATGGCAAACATTCTTTTTTATTCTTTCAGAACATGAGTAACTAAAGTACTTGCAATTATTTATAATTGTAAATATAAATACATCTAATTCTTATTTTACGCAAAATATAAAAATATATTACCTTGATTATCCATTTTTTAAACACAATACCCAAAATTGTTAAGTTAAAAAAGCTTATATGCTATAAACTAGGGTTATAAACACTTGACAGTTGATTGTCAAAATATTTTAAATTTTGTTTATTATAAAAAATCAGTTGAGCCAACTGTAGCTAAAAAAACAAAATCAGTTAAGCCAACTGTAGCTAAAAAAACATTAAATTAAAAATCTACAATCAAGTGAAGCTAGGAGTAGAACGGGGACATTGAAGTTAAACCAAATATACTACCCGCCAAAAGTAAAAGAACACCAAGAATCCGTACTTCAATTTAGATCAAAATTTCAGATAATATGTAAATTATTCATACTAGATAATGATTAAAATTTTAACAAAATTTTGAATAATTACCTTGGAGTATAAAAATTAAAAAAAAAATTATTGTTATTTGTTAAAGCTTAATTAACTAAACAAAAAATCAGTAAATAATATAAATTATGCAATTTCGATAGATGTCGTGCTACGTACAAAGTATTGTTAGTTGCCTAGATACTGTACTTACATGGTCATATAATATAAACATTGAATACAAAAGCAGCAGCCAAACGCGGTCGCAGTTTTTGGATGCGCAGTGGGACTGAACATTTAGGTAGCCAGTTAATTATTACTGTTTGTTTGCCCTGGACAAAAGTATTATTTTGCTGGTATTAATTTTTTGCCGCTTTTATATTTTACCGGTAAATTCTCAGATGAGCGGCGACACCGCGAATCACATCTGTCATTGATCCTAAGGTATGTGCATGCACTAGAACTCTGAGAGGAAATTTTAAATCCCATAACACATCTTTATGATTGTATTTGAATTCTGTTGTGTTTCTAATAAGTAATAGTTCTGTTTCTAATATTTATAGTTAATTATTATTGGAGAATTATGGAGAAAAATAATAAATGTTTGAAATGCAATCAAAATTTTAGCAACATATCTAATTTAATGGGTCCATTGTGAACATATTTTAACATCGATGTTAGCTAACATTGCTGTAAAAAATGATTTTTAACCAATCAGGTAAAAAAACTCGATACCTGATTGGTTAAAAATCAATTTCTACAGCGATGTTAGCTAACATCGATGTTAAAATATGTTCAGAATAGACCCATAAGGAGGCATTCCCGAAAATACTACAAAGACAAAGTTGAAGAAATTTCTCTATTAGTTTACAAAACATCTGTAAAAAATTATAGTTGTAGTGTGTGTGATAAAAGTTTTGGCTATATACAAAATTTGCAACATCATGTTAAAACACATGAATTATCACAAATGAATGAAGTAGTACACACAAATACACCTGTTAAAGGCTCCTCATAAAAATGCTCAATGTGTGAGTATTTTACATCTCGAAAAAATGACTTATATGTTTAAAGAAATACATGAAATTGAAATTCAATCGGAAACAATTAAATTTTTATCTGAAAATCATTTTTATGAATGGAACATTAATCTTAAAACAAATACAAGCGCAAATTTTATTAAAATTGATTTTTCTAAACAAAAAACAATTATTTATTTTGTTTGTAACCGCTCTGGAAATTATATGGAAACGGTTAAAGATAATAAATTAACAACTTTATTAGTGCTTAAAGACCTAAGAGAAGGATTTCCATGCAGTTTCCCGATTGAATAGATCAGATAAAGAGATTTTAAGATTATTTCTTTCTAAAGTAAAAAAATGAAACAGCCACCATACCCCAAAAATCTTTATGTCCGATATGGCAGACAAGTTTTATAATGCTTGGCTAGAAGCAATGGGAACACCTGAAAAACTTAATTATTTTATTTTATGTAGGTAACTTATTTAACAAGAATGTTTTAGAATGTACTTGGCATGAAGGAAAAATTTAAATAAAATCAAGTTGAAAGAGAAGCAGGTAAGATATATAATTATTAAAAAATAAAAAAAAAGTGTTTATAACTTTTTTAGATTCAAAGTGTTAACAACATTATTAAAAGAAAGAAATGGAAATACTTTTCAAATTATGCTTTAACAAGTTTATTGAATCTGTAGACTCCGAAACAGTTGAATTTATGAAATACTTCTCCAAGACCATTATAGACATTCTGCTGAGAACTGGGCTTATGCATACAGACTTCATGCAGGTGTTAATACAATTGTGCATCTGGAAAGATTTCATGAAACAATTAAGTACATTTATCTAAACTACACAAAAGTGAAAAGATTGGATAAAACTATAAATGCAATAATGATAGGCTTATTTCTCAGCATAAAGGAAAATTTGGATGCAGGTTTAGTTATCAAATAACTCAAATGAATTATATTTAATCAAATAAGTAAATCATACATGCTCTAATCAATGCCAATGACTGCACGAAATGCAACATTTGTATACTTATGTATTAATATACCACTGTTCATGTGTTGTTTCTGCTATTAAATTTAACATGTGCAAACAAATTCATTTGATTGCTAAAATGCAGAAGTAGAAAACTGTTGTGTTGGTAAGTTTATTGTTATTATTTTAATTTAATCATGATGACCAATAATACCTACTTGTTCATAAAATGTTTTTAAACAGGAAATAGTATTATGCATACTAGATTTATAATCAATTCTTAATTTCTATCGTTTCGGTAACGTCGAGGAAGGAAACGACGTTTTAATTGCTAACGTTTTGGTAACATCCATAAAGGTAACGTTACCGAAACGTTAATAATTAAAAACCTATTATAAGCTAATTATTTTTTAGTTATCCTATTCCCAAATTAATTAATCTTAAATAAATTAAAAAGGATATAACAACGTAAACAAAATTAATAATTTAAAAATGTGACTATACAATTTTAAAATACATATACATTATTCCAGATCATCAAGAAGAAAATGTCGAGCAGCAATTTTTACACATTCAGTTGGAAGAAAATCTTGACGAAAAACATGCCATTCTACAAGAAATTTACAAAAATGCAAAAAGACAATATAGAAAAAAACAGGAAAAAATAAAAAACAATTTCATAAGGGTTTTGAACAATATGGATTCACCAACAAAACTGGAAATTGTAAAAAAAATATAGCAGTGCTTTCTCCCACACTTGCCGCTGCTTCCAATTCAAATATTAAGTTTTCAAATACATTAGAAAAAGAAAGTTCAAAGGCGGATGTGGTCTACAAAATAAAAAGAAAAAGATCATTTGTTATGGAAAATAAATAGTTTAAAACTAGTTTTGTTTTATTTTGTAAGAAAATCTCATACCACTTAATCACAACATAAATTATCATCTTTAATTTTACACAACTCATCTAACTCGGCTATTTTAGTAGTATTTACTGAGAGATCTATTTGAAGGTTAGCAGAAACATGTTTAAAGTAAAGCATATAAATTAACATTACAAAATTAGTAATTGTTAAAAAAGATAATAATAATCAATTTATAACAGTTTTCATACAATCTAAAAACTGTGACCTAACATACATAACAAAAGTAAAAAACTTTAGAAATTATCATAAAATGTTTGATGTCACCTCATTTTAACTACAGATGTCAATGGAGTAAGTTGCAAACATGAAATTTATTAAATGTTTAATATTTCTGTTGCTAATGGACATTTACCGAGCTTCTGATAAAAGAAGAATACATATTGAGGTAAAATATTATTTTATTTGTAGTATTTATTCAGCATTCATACCACAGAATAAATGTTATAGGTTAGCAATTCTATTTGCGTATATTCTGCATAATTCTCTATGCATATTGCTAGATAGTAACATTGTTATTGGGCAAGACTGCTACTAGTGTTGGAGATACAAGTCATATGTATTTCCAAGAGAATCACTTTTGGTTATCCTTCCCGGCAGAATAGCTGTTATTCGAGTAGCTTTGTGATTGCTTTGATGGTGGCTGCAGGTACTATAGTAACTAACCACCCGGTGCATATGTTCATCATTGTAAGGGCGTGTCAATTTCCCGCCTTTTTAGTGTCTAAGAGGCCTACAAAATTAATTGCTACTTTTCCTGGGATCGGCCAGAAGGGTGGGATTTCAGCGGTGCCTTTGGTTGCGAGGGTTCTGCCTTTATCTTAGCGCAGATTATGCACCCTTTGATGAAGGTGCGTACGTTTTTGCGCACATTTGGCCAGTGGTAGGCTTTCAGGATGGCGATTGTAGACGTCAAATGATGTTTTTTGATAACTTGCTGCTGTGCACTTGGCGGTACCGCCAGATTAATTTTCCGAGTTTGTAACTCAGATCCATTTCTATTGTGTTTTTTGGGTCGTCGAGCTCCTTCCGCTCGTCAGACTAGGTCCGCTTTGCGTTATGTGCTGGGTTTAACCGCTGGTGCAGACATTGTACGGTGTTTGGTTTGGATCCTCGGGTGGCAACAATCGTTCGGACTCTTCTACCGACGTTGTTGCTTCGTTTCTGACTGAGTGCGTAGCGCAGAATGTTTACGGCGCTAGGGGTATGTTCTACAGTAAAGTTGAATTCTTGTTAAATGAGAGACCATTTATTGAACTTGGACTTGACATCTGCTGAATTCTTTAGCCAGACCAGAGCTCAGTCTTGAGTTCGGAGTATAAACAGTTTGTACTTGAGGTAGGAGTGGTACCTCGTTTGGCATGGCATGAGTTTTGCGCTGTTCATAATATGTATAGGACGACTTCGACTCCAATGTTGCATGCGTCCGTCTGGAGCACAAACGGTAGCCCGGGTTTTAGTTGAGAAATCATTAAAGGTTGGTCTAGTGCGGTTTTGATAGCTTAAAACTCGCCGTCTTTAAATTTGCTTCACAAAAACGGTTGCTCGTAGTGCCATCAAAAGGTTGCTATTCTGGAGTAGCCTAGTACGTACTCCCATAGCCAAGTTTTGTATACCCAAAAAATTACGCAATTTGTTTTTTGTTCCGCGGAGTGTCTTGGTCTCTGATGAGTTTTAAGTAGTGTGGCAAGGCTTGGTTACCATCAAGTATTCGATGGAGTTGTTTCCGAACTCGCACTTCTTGGGGTGGCAACGTAGCCCGTACTCTTGCAGACGTTCTAATACTTGTCGAAGGGGAACTAAGTGCGTGGCGTGATCTTCCTAGTATACCAAAATGTCGTCCAGATAGACTAGGACGTTGCTTTCTAGTATGTCGCACCTAACCTAACTATGGAGCTTGTTGATAAGATTAGGATGCTCCTTGTGACGTCATGCGCAAGACGAAGAAAAACGTGCATCCCATACGGACGTATCTTTATTCATAGTATCATGGGAAAAACACATAAACATTTGCATTTCAAAATTAAACATAACAAACAAAGTAAATAATAAGTAGTAAGTATAAGCAAGTCTTAAATATTATAATGGTTATTTACACATATAAAGTAATTAAGCCATATGAAATATATTTATTAATTTACTTTGGTTTGTCATGCATGAAAATTGCAATTACATCAGATTAATTAAAAATGTATCAACAATTTAATTAAAATATTACTTACCAAATCAAGTTTTACATGCTAGATTTGAACTTAAAAAAAAATTAATGGGCGGCATTACAATAAATCAAATTTACATAAACAATAGTAGTACAATATTTATTATCGATATAATTTATATACTTCCACCCAAATATACATATGTGATTAATATAATCAGTAGAAATATTATAATATTAATTACATGTGCAACATGACCTATAAAAATGTTAACATGATTGCCAGAAATTAAGTAAATAGTTATGACTGACTAAAAAGGCAAACATATATGAATAAAAAAATATCATTTTTATTAAATATACTATGAAAGTACAAGCTTATCTCCTTTAAATACACAGCCTACAGCTAATATTGCAGTAACCTCATCTCCAATATTCATTATACTCATCAACAACCCTTTAGTAATGATCAAATTAATAAAAAAATGCACATGTTATTATGAAATTAATAATCGTAAAGTATATGGAAATTAAGTAATGTTATAAGCATTTTAATAATTGAATATATTAAATTCACATTTAGATTTCTTATTCAATCTTTGTTTAAACAAATTCAATAAGAAGCAGACTTGTGAAGTAACAAATTAATATTTTTTATGATTTAAAATTAAATATTAATTTTTTGTTGAAATATTTATAAATTAATCAATCTTAACATTTTAGGGATTATTTTTTGCACAATTAATGAAAATATATATTCATTTTCAAATTTATTTAAAGTTATGAAACAATTTAATGTATTAATTTATAGGTACTAGTATTGTAAGCGACAATAAGCATAGAGACTGAACAAGCTGTTTGTTATCAATTATGTATGTCACATAATTTCGTTTATAAACAAAAGATGTTTTGTCAAGAGATACTGTTGACGTTGTGGTGGCTATTGCTTTTAACTCCAAATGTACCAACCAAGGAGGTGAATTTTTAACCGCTAAAGCAGTTTAGTTAACGGTATGTCAAATATGATAACCTAAAATAATGAATATTTCATGTAATTTGAATGAATTATATAGCAAATATTTCACTAAATTAATAATAATAATAAGAAAATTAATGGGAGATGATACTGTTTATGACTGGTATGTTTCTGAGAGTTTTCTGCAAACAACCAAGAATAGAGAGATGAAAATATAACTGCTGGTTATTTGTTGGCATGTAAGGTTTCTCACAGCAAAACGACTAAAATCAATTGGAATTAGTTATGCTAATATAATACCAATTTTAGATTAAAAATGAGATGGAGTTAGTTTAAATTTTTGGCATATCAGTTTAAAAAGACTATTAATGTCGTATTGAAGACAGATTTAACATCCAAATTTTATCAAATGGCAAAATAAGACGCTCAAAAACAAGGTATATAATATATAATGTCAAATAAGCCTGACTACAAACTAACTTTTCACTAAAAACAGCCCTTATTCGAGATCTTGAATTAACGAAATCTATAAATTCTACAAACATGATCAAATTTTGGTAAAAAAACTGTAGTCTAAATAAACTGATTTACTGCTCCAGACATTCAAATTTACAAATTCTGATGCAAGAAGCTCATATTACTCATCACAGACAAAAAATCATTTCAAAAATACGATTTGACGTCTCCAAAAATTGGAATCTTCCACAATGTTTGTGTTACTAATCATAAAACAAGAAGTTTCCAACAATCAAGTTACCTCTAAGCTTTATTTAAAACTTAAGTCACTGTTTTCATAACACCCAATTGAATAGTTGCAATTGCAATTATTAAATCATTAATAAAAACTACTACAGAAAGAATGTTATGTGCAAGTTAAAATCGGAATCGGTAATTAACCTCGTAACAGAAATAAACAGGCAACAATAACAAGAAATACATACATAAATTTAAAAGTTTTAAACAAAAAATTGCAATTCAACCAGTTGAGCTTGGAAAAATGAATATAACTTACCTTAGCAGTTGATACTGATAATAATGGCAAATCAAAATTCAGATGATATTGAAGATTTATGAAGCAGCATGTTCAAAATGTAATATTAAGTCAAACTCAAAAACTATTTTCATACTTTCTGCAGAATGTATTAGAATTAGAAGACAAATTCATGACTTGATACAAGCACTGGGCAGAGGAAATTCAGCTGCAAAAAACACTCAACATATGTAATGTTTGTTATTTAAGTAAATGATTGAGACTTTATTCACAATTAAACTTGTATAATCTTGATTAATGCATACAACCAATTAAAACAACATTTAAATTTTGAAATCGCCACAGTAAGTCTACGACTTGTTTCCTTAAGGTTTGATGGGACCAACAGGTTATTAGGTGACTTCCAAACCACCCTGGTGGATAAAGAGCAAGTTCTTAATTAACATAAGGATTAAACCTTGGGCTCTACCATTGAGCTATCGCACCATAAATGTAATAAAAATGTAATAATGACAAATAATCATTTTTAAAATGGCAGTAAGGTTTAGACCATTTCATATTTGATAATTAATTTAAATAATATTAAAAAAAAAGATAAAAGTCACAATTTAATTACAGAACAATGTAAATATATCACAAAAACAATATTTTTGATTGTGAATAATTTTATAATAATTATTATAAAAATAACTATATTGCACATTAAAAAAATAATATATGTATTAGAGTCAGTTGTCAAATAATTAGTTTAATGCATTTATCTTCCAAATATCGATCAAACTATTCATTTAATTGATTAAATTTTATCCATTACCTTTTGAATCAGCAGCCAGTGCTTTTATATCATGATACTTTCCTAGGTAACAATAATTATTCTTTTCATAGAAAAAAGTATTGTTTCATTTATTGAATAAATTTCTCTAATGTGACCAAGTCGCTTGTATTGTAATTCTGGACTAATAATAAATAAGAGACAACATAACCTCAAATCAATTATTGTTTGAAACTGAATATATATTTTGTTGATGCAATAATAAAAACATTAACAAAATTATAGAGATGCACAGTTTAAAAGAACAACAAATTTAATTTATTACATTTCGTCATATATATTTTATAATTTCCACCGTGCATCTCTACCACATAATATGCGTTTTAAAATCGATTATTTCCATATAATAAATTTTATATATTCAATAATTTACATTCATAAATTTTTATAGTAACTAACAAATATGATTTTTTTTGTCTAAAATTGTTTACTACACAATAGGATTTTTTATAGTCGTTACTTTCAATAAATAATGTAGTACGTGAATATATAATATAAAAAACAAAACATTAAAAAAAGTTATTCAGCATGATTTGATAAAACATTGAATAAAGTATGCAGTATAAAATAATAAATACCACTTTAATCCAGTTTTAACTATACACAAAAAAGCTTCTTTTGACATCCCAAATTTGCATGGATTAATTGTTATTAATAAAAATATTTTGCTTTAACTAAAGCATTATATATTAATCCATCATAATTGGGATACCCAGTATATAAATATACATAGATGAATACTTTATGTAATGAATATATAAATATAGGTTTTGTATATAAAATTTCCTTTCATTAAAATATATCACTAATTAATAAACAATGATTAAAACATTAAAAAAGTCTTGCAATATTTTCCAAAGCAAGTATTTTATATAATATAAATATGATTAAATAAATATTTTATGTTTAATTTTAATAAAAAAAACATGCATTTTCAAACAAATGCTTACAATATTTAAATGATCCTTATTATATAAGTAAACTAAATACGTGGGAAAAAATGAATAATTAAAATATTTATATATTATATTGTATAAAGATTTAATTTACTTATTAATAAGGCCAGCATTTAGATCAACTGATAACATTGATATACCAATCACACATAGTATGATTATGTAAAGACAGACAGACGACAATATGTAAGCTGCCCACCAAATAAACCTAAGGCTCTGTGATGTATAACATTAGCCCCGGATTCCAATAAAACTGGAAGTAACTAACGAATTATTCATCATATGTCTTGCATCTCATAAATTCAATTATCAAATTCATAAAATTTTTCTTCAAATGCGTGTATCTCAAAGATAAAATACTATTTTTACGACTCCCCAAATATATTCAACAATTAGTTTATAGTGTGCTTTGAAAAAACAATTCAATACCTACACGATTTAATCTACTATCATTTGTTTTGATTATATTTATCTAATATTGTTTGTTTCACAACACACTCCAATCTTAAATAGCACCATTCAGTTAAGAGTTGATCGATGAGAGTTAATTTCTCGATTCAATTCAAATAACTTGAAGGAGTAGTTATGTGTTAAAAATGGGAAAAATACGCTCTCTTGTATGTTTTGGTTTTGGTTTCTTTTAAAATTAACTGAACCCATTGGGTTGAAATCACCTACTTATCATCCTCACTACTCCAACGCTTATCTTGTTCCTCCAGTTCCTCTTGCCAACGTAATTCTAGCTCACGCATATCGTTTGCAATGTCTTGTTCATACATTGCTTCTTCCATTGAATAGTTTAACATATTTTGACTTAGAGACGACACAATACGATTCTGAAAAAAAAAAATACAAATTATATTTTTTGCTTTTCCTCTCTATTCAATCAACAGAAGTAAAATGCATTTGCTGAGAACTAATTTACTTCAGAAAGTAGATTATGCTTAAAAAATCACCTAATATTGGATTTGGATGCGTAAGAGATGGTAATGCCAATATTTTACTTACCAAACATGCTTCCTTTTGTTTTTCTTGAATTCCTTGTTCAATCAATTGCAGTTCCTGTGTAAGCCGATCACCTTCACTTATTGTAGAAACACCCTGTGTGGCCAATTTCAAGTCATTTAGTTGTTTTTCCAAGTTTCGCAATTGTAAATGTACTCTTTGGGATTCAGCTTTCAATTCCTTTGATGGATCTTGCATTCGTTGAAAGAATAATTGTGAACCTGTAAAAACGATGTTTATAAATATCATTATATAATTATGACTATTGTTATTTACCAATTTGTATGTAACCATCACTAATGTTCGAACCAGGTGGTCCCATAAGCGGATGTGCTGCTGCTAATGCTGCTTGTTGAGGATTGTATAAAAATGCAGTAACTGGACTTGCAGCTGATACTGGTCTTCGAACCTAAACAAACAGATAATAGAGATTAACAAAAGTTAAATACATAATATTATTCTAAGCAAAAAGAATATATATCCTATATCCTAAAACATTACTTAAAAGAAATTTTAATTAATTTTATTTTTAGATAAAAGTTTAATTCAAAAGCATTCAATTTATAACTTCAGTGATTTCATTGTAACTTACCATTGATGTTGATAATGGACCATCCCTAAATGATGCTTGTACAGTTGGACTCATAGAGTTATTATCTTTGGGCATTCTAGAAATAGGACCATATTTACTAACACACGGTGCATCATAGGGCACATAATCATCGTCTGCTAGTATGGAATCGGATCGTACAAATGTAGGTCCAGGATTAATATGACCCGGAAAGAAACTGTACGGTGACGTTGGACTGTCCAAATCGTGTTGAGACTCTTGTCGCGCAAAATTCGACGCCGAATTAGATATTGCTGTTGCCTTATTTTTACCCACAACTTTTTCCAATTGTGATATCACTTCCTGTTTTCGTTGTTGCAACTCCGTCAGACTCTTTATCGCTCCACGAGATCTTGGTTGTTGCTTACTTTTATTTATCTATATCAAAAAGATTATAATCAATATAATATTAGGTGTCAATAATGCAATATTACATATAAAAAATCAATTTAATAATTTCATGTTTAAAAGTTTACTATGCTACTAAAAAACTAAACCAATATAATTACCAATTGCTCCCAGTTAGCTCTTTTCGAAATATCCATAGTTTGTGGATGGGCCGGTGTAAATTCCGGTTGAGTTGCATAATAAGGTGCACCACCATTGGAAAAAACAACATTGGGCGGAGCTGTTGTATAAATATCGTTTGGATAAGTACCCTCAATAATTGGTGAAGGATAGGTAGCTTTAAAAGATTGGTTAGGATAGTTAACATCAAAACCAACTGGCAAAGGTACAACAGCTGGTAAAGGTACAGGATTTACAGGTGTTGTATTGTTGGGTAAAGGATAGAATTCGTCTGTTTGTGCAAATGACTTTTCTGTTGGTGACTGATTATCCAATCTACTATGTTCTTTATTTCTCAATATAGATTTTCTATTCTTAGCCCTGTATCTAACAAAAAGTTATGTTAGGATATAAACAAAATTTGTAACAAACTAATCAGACTTACTTTTCCAATTCTTCATTTGAATGAGCAAAAGTACAATTGGTTCCTCTCGGACAACTCCCTCGCAAAGTTAAATCTCTGCACATACTTATTTTATACTTTGAATGTTGTGTGTGAACAGGATCCTGTAATTTTCGGCTACCATGTTGATGAATAAACTCAACTAATCCGGCCACTACTTGTCTTGCCGCATCTAATGCTTCACTACATTCTTTCCATGGAGGTGTCGTTGATTCAGGGCTAGAATCAATGGCAGCTAATAATTCCAAATGTGGTCTTAAAACAGACAACTTTCCCGGATCGCCAGTACGTTGCAGTGCAATAACTAATTCTTGTACAGATTGTGCAAAAGACTGCGGTGTTTGTAATTTATCAATTATACTTTGCATGTGAGATTTGTGGGCTGTGTCTCCATATAGTAATGCAGACCATTGATCTGGGGCAATACGTAATCCAGCTTCAGTGGCTATTTGAACTATTTGAGCATCGTGTTCCCTTCTTAATGCTTCATATGTGCGGAATTCTTCTTTGAGTTGCATGAGAGATGAATCACCTTCGCGCTTTGATACCTAATAAAATCAAAATTATGTTTATGTTATATAAATACAGTGAAATATTGCAAAAAACTGATTACTATATATTTTAAATGACATATCAACTCTATTAAACTAAAGCGAACAAGAAAAATAGGCATTTTTAAAGCTAATAAATCTGAGAAAATTCTTATAAACTCTCAATTTTAGTGAACATTTAAATCAGGAAAATATTTCAAATCTTTATTAATGCCGCTCCTTATAAACGAGGCCGGCCTTGAAAGTATTTTTTATTCAAAAGTTACAATTTTGTTAGAATTACTTTTATTACAATTTATTAATTTATTTTGCAAACTATTAATCAAACATGTTTGTTAAAACAACAAAACTGGTGGCACCATCGCTGTCTGCTGATTTCACTGTATATTAATTTAAAACATTTATATTTTATTGCCAATTTAGCCTTCTTGAGCATTTGAGTAATTTAATTAATTTATCTATTTTGTTATTTTATGATCAACATTTAATTGTTTTTAAATGCTGCAGACAGATTGTAACCTTGGATACATATAACGAGTGCCATTGAACTTTCTAAGTATTCTTGTTATATTTGCAGATATAATAATAGTACATTAAAATATTTCACAAACCTTAAAACATGATGCTCTATAAAGCAACTGAACAACATGCCCTATGCTAGTTTTTGATGCTTGTGGAAAATGAGGTTCCAATCGTTGAACAACAAACATAACTAATACTTTTCTTGATAATGCAGATCCATCTTCTAATGCCAGCAGCACTAATTTTAAAACCTCTTCTTGCATTGCTATAAAAAAAATTTTACTTATAAATAACAAATATTTTTAATTAATAGTTTGAATAATTTACCTGGTCCTAAAAACTGACAACCTCGAGCTCGCACAGCAGCCCATAAGTTAGCAGAAAGTTGTTGCGGATTTTGATGTTGTAAAATAAGCTCAGTGACAGTACGTTCACCCAGCGATCTTGCAGCTCGCATTGCTCTCGTCCTTCCTTCATCCTCGACAAGTTGACAATTAATTAAAGTAACCAATTTTCTTTGCATCGGTCTCGATAATAAACTGGCACTACTGCAGATATTTCCATTAGAAAACGGTTTAAGATACATGGCCAGCTCCTCCACGCATTTTTTCGATGATAAATAGAACACTGCATTATCATGTGACACAATTTTTGTGTCAAGTGCCTCATCATTTTCAATTTTGTTTGATGAACCGACTAGTTGTAAAAGTGCTGAATTAACAGGAAGACTTTCAATGTCAATGCTTATGGTGGTTTGATCGAATGGGCACTGTTTCCGGTGTAAATTTGATAGGCATGCTTTACATATGGTGTGTCCGCAGCCCAAACTAATTGGACTGCGTAATGCAATGTCAAATTCATTGCAACATACTGGACATGATAAGAATTCTGTCCACTGCGGAGCCTGAATCGGCATTCTAAAAAAGAAACATTGTAATTAGAATTATTATTAATAATTGAATAATATTTGCAATTAAAACTTATATCGATGAGTGTAGTTGTATATATTAATTATTGCGAGATATTGGTCAAAGGTTAAAGAATTGAAAACAAATGATGCTTTATTGATGTGAGAAAATTTTATGTTCTCTGTACAAAGTGATATGAATGCAATTATTATTCAGAATAAAGTGATTCATTGTATTAATTGAATTCGTGCATAAGATTCTATTAGTTTCATTGTTCAGTAATTTTATTTCATTGTTACATGCATTTTAGTAGTATTTATATTGTTAATAAAAACTATTTTTAATAATGCTTGTAGGATGTAATGTTTCAATAACACAGTAATTGTTATGATAAATAGATTGAATAATATTAAATGTCAAGACTAAAAGTATCAAAGAGTTTGCTTTAAATTGGACACTATTGCATCACCTTGTCAGAATCATCCCTGTAAAGTATACTGTGATATGTGTAAATAAATGTATTAATACTGCATGAAGACCACACCATTAGGCACTTATAGATAAAAATTAAACAATAGTTTTTTCTAAACAATGCATGATAATGGATACTTAACATTTACATTTTGTTAATTTTGATAAGAATTTCATAACAGAATTCAGCAATCAAATATGTGAGTAAATAAATAAAAAATGAAGAGATAACACAGAAAAAAAGTCAAGCTGATACAATACAATACATGCACTTAGTTTTTGATACTTATACAATATCAATAAATAAAAGATACACTTTATTTAACCATAATAGATGATTCTTCCATGACATTGCCAAGATAACCTTGTAAGAAACTAAAATGTCAGTACTCAGTACCTTTCATAAACAAATGTGTCATAGTCCCATTTATTACCACATCTCACTTTATAAGTAATTAATAATGCTATTATATACCATTGTTGAAGTTAGCATTGCTCTTAACTGCTTTCCCAACATCAGTCAACATTTTTGCTGTTGCGATGTTAATAAACTTAATTACATTTGTGATCATTGTGATTAATAAGTCAAATAATAATAAACATTACAAGATTTTGCTAATGCTTTCCATATCCCGATGTCATTATAGAGTGAATAAAAAAATTGTTATTTATTATTATTACTCTATTACGTGTGCCACAAAAAAATACTCTAAGATCTGTAGAGCATAATTTTTAAAATTAAATTGCTGTAAAGTAAATCTGTTAGGATATACAAGGCCTTCGAAAGTAGGCACATCCAATAGATCAAATTTGCACACTAAAAGTGGCAATTTATCAACAAAAAAGTAAACACTTTTCAAAATATGTTTGAATACATCTCCTCCGGTATCAACTGCAAACTTTTGCCCAATCCAACAGAAAGACTCTCTATTATATCTTTTCATTTATTAAACAAACACAAGGTCATATTGGTCCACCTCTTTTAATCTATTGACTATAAAAGTTGATGTTAAACCAATTCCTTGTATGCCATAATAGGCTTGGACATAATTTTTGCCATTATGACTTTCCAATTAATTAAAAAGTTTAAAAAACCAAATTCAATTTAGCGCAGACTGCCGGAAAAAAATTTATAATCAATTGAATAAAAATTAAATTTTAATTAATATTAATAAATCTTCCTGACTGCACAAAAAACAATTCTGTCGGCAAGAAAAAAAATTTTAATCAACTGCTTGAAAAATTAGATTTTAGTTAGATTCTGCATTCTAATAATAATAAGCTTAAAACTGTTATGGCGCAGTCGACAAGTTTCTATTTTTAAATCAATTGCATAAAAACTAAATTTTAATTGACTTTTTCTGTCTAAATTCACCATTATCAAATTACTTTCAATTGCCTCAATATTATTTTTGCTGCATGTTTGAACTATTTCAAAAATCTTTAAGCTACATCTCAAATCCATTACATTTTTAGTTTTTCTAGTGCTTCAAATCAATATTAGCTGTGCCAAAATAAATATTTTTTTCCAATATGCGCTTAAATTATTCCTACCAACCGCCCACTCTTGCAATTTTTTTTAATTTACATTTTTAACTCATTTCCTACCGGCTGCGCCAAAATCGTTAAGCATTTAAATTCTTTATAATTGATGGTTGTGACCTCTACTACAAGATAATTCATGTTAATAAAATAATAAAACAATTTACTATGTTTTTTATCACAAATTTATATAACTTATTTCATCTGTAGAAAGCTTTAGTAAAGCCAAAACTAGTAATGCATTCGTAAGAATAAATTTGTGATAAAAACATAGTAAATTGTTTTATTATTTCATTTAAATTCCGGTTTCTTGCACTTAAATGTTGCTTGTAAAATATTTTTTGGTAGAATGCACTTCAATAACAATAGTACCAACTGTAGAAAATAAATTAAAAGTTATAAGGCCAATTTTACATAACCTCAAAAGTAAAGATGTTGAATATATGTCACCATTCTCCACCAATTTATTGACAGAGTCAAAAAACATTCAATTTCTGGATAACCTACACTAGGGTTCACTGAATGGGTACTATAATCAAAATTATTTGAAAGCAATTTATAAACTGGACCTTTTCCACCCAGAGAAAAAAAAATCATATTTCTGGATGGGTGAGCATTCCAGGTGAAACTACTGTCGCCCTGTCATTGAACTGAGTATACTGTTTGTTATCGAAAGATTGAATTTTGAGAGTACGTATAGGCAAGCAATTCTACTCTCAAGTGAAGAGACACCCTTAAAAAAACGTCATAAATATTTTATTGAACATTATTCAGTCAGGCAAGTTTAGTTAAATTTTCATTATTAATAATTCATAAATATCTTATTATCAAGTAAAAGAAGCTTGATGATGATTTAATACTCATATATGTGATGCAATATGTACTTATAAAGTTAGTAAATGTAACTATAAAAGATACAAATGATTAACATTAAGGAAGCAATGCAATGAGGAAGTAACCTTGAGAAATATATTTCAATGCGACCATGAAGATGATACAAATTGTTTTAAATTAATACAATGAAAGTAAGCAATTTTAAGAGTAATAATGAAATATTAATTATAGTACTACTTAAAATAGATTCTAAGATCATTAATCCGATTTTAAAATTTTCAATAAATTGCTAATTCATTATATCCATCAAGAATAGAAAATTTATGTATTACATTGAATCATAATTAATCACTTACATAGAAATAATTTGTAATGACAGGGACTAATTATATATTATTTATCTAATAGGAAATAAATTTAACTTTTGCAATATGTTGTAGATAACGTTCGACACTCCCATAACCCAACCCAAATCTAACAAATTTAAAATTACAACTATTCGCTTCACTATAAATATTTCTTAAAATTCGGATTTTATTTTAACAAATTTGAACAATATTTGAAACAAAGATAACCATTAGATTATTTTTGCTTTGTGAATAAAAGTGAGACACACCCGCAGCATACATGTATTAAATACTGTCTTTTAATTATCAATTGAAAGATACAATATTGTTAATGTTTTACCTGTAAACGAAAACTTTTTCATATCCCATTTGATAAAAATCACATTAATATATAAGCACTGAAAAGATAAGTAAGCACAATTAAGATGTAAACACAGAACTATCTTAAATAAATAAAACCCCCATGTTGATGACAAGTCGGAAAGTTTAAATCACATCTACTAGTTAATCTTATTGACCTTTCACCTTCATATTATTGAATGT
The DNA here is from genome assembly GCA_963932245.1 of Tachinus rufipes. Taxonomy (NCBI): domain Eukaryota; kingdom Metazoa; phylum Arthropoda; class Insecta; order Coleoptera; family Staphylinidae; genus Tachinus; species Tachinus rufipes. The sequence continues at coordinate 26,980,534 of OZ010742.1, read as the reverse complement.
AACTGCACATACGTTTTTCAGCAATTTTTACATGATAATGATGATTGTAAAGAATTATAATTGGAAATAATATGTTAGTTGTCAAAATCAGGTGATGACACATTGCCACCTGGACAGATCCTATAAGAAAGTACAGTGTTCTAAGCACATATTATTCCAGGATTAGAGAAGATTTATTATTTAGATTAATTTATTTACTTTACGTACCTTAATTAATATAAAATACATCACATTATGCACAATTTACACATATCACAACATTGTTGTGAAATAGTTCCAGAACTGTCACAGAGTATGAGGTGATTGCACTGAACAATGACAGCTAGCCAGTGGTGCCATTATTAGGAAATTGAATTTATCCCCTCAACTCTTTTATTTTATTGATAAATATTTAATTACATAATTGTAGCTCAATAATATAGATTAATTATAATCTCAATAATTAATTTAATATAAAATAATATTAGATAATTAATTTTATAACAAAAAGATTTTTTTTATATTAATTAGAGATGTGCATGTTTGGTTGCGTACATTGTTAATAAAAAGATATTTTATTAATACTTAAATCTTTTAATTATACATATTTAGTTTCAAAAAAGAAGTTTAAAGTAAACAATAAACAACTTTGATGTATGCAAATTTTAGTTCAAGTTTGAAAAATGGGCAACCAACAAACGCTAGTCGTTTAATCATAGACGTAACAAGTTTTTTTTTAACTTAACTTGTGTCAAATTCAAATGCAATTTGATGCAGCATTCTACAACATTGCGATAACGTTCACCTCGTTTAATGATAATATTCTGTCATCAATATGATTATTATTTTATTAAAATGTGATACTTAAGAATTACTTTGATATGTCACAACATAAAACTAAATTTTGAATTTCAACAAGTGAAAACACGTTCGCTGAAACTATTACATTAAAGATTAGATTTAAGCCGTCTGTGATCGTTGGCTTTGAATATTAGCGTCTCGAGAAATACTGAATTTCAAAGTTTAATCTATGTGACGATAGTACTGTTAGAAAAATCTCCACTAAAAGTTTTGGTTTCAACTTTCTGAACTGTCAACGAATAATTTATAGAATTCTTAACAAGCCTTGTACTACGAGTAAATGGTTACGTTCAGAACGACTCATATCAATCAATCACTAAGCGTTTTGCCGTGAGATACCGTTGATGTTGTGGTATCAAATGGTTTTCAACCGTTACGTTGTCGCGACTTACCGGTTATTAACTTTTGACTCCGAATGTACCAACCAGCGAGGTGAATTTAAAACCGAGTTGAAAGCAGTTTAGCTAGCGGTATGTTACGTTCGGTATGTCAAATGAACGTCAACAAACAAACAAATCAAAACAACTTATAACCTCAAACTCGTAATTAAACCTGCAAATTAATTATTAAACATGTGTGAAGAAGAGGTGGACAAGGTGGACATTAGTTTAAATTATAAAATAAATTATATATGTACTACCAATATTTTATTAAATATTAACTAGTATATTACATTTATTTTTATTAATTTTAATCTAAGATTTTGATCATGTAATTACCTCTGAACCCCTCATATAATTGATTACTAAACATCAATCAACAAAAATAATTATTTTTTATAAGCTTGTAGGTTAAAATATTTAAAGTAGACTGTTTTGACAGATCCTACCACAACAGTTTATAACCGATACGTTTTCGTGAGTTTCAGCGAACAACCGAGAATAGAGAGAGATGGAAATATAACCGCTAGTTGATCGCTGGTATGTACGGGTATCTCACGGCAAAACGCTTACTGATTGATGAGTTACTTGGTCAGCAACCAATGTATGATGAGTAAAATGTCAAGCGCTGCCAACAAGCGATGTTCAGCGGTAGTCAGCGAGCGCGTTCAGTACGCATGATCAGTCGTTCTGAACGCAGCCACTATTTCTTTCTGATTGACTATCCATAAAAATATCTGTATAATATGCAAAGATCTGCATAAATTAAAATGTTTTGTTTTTGAAAGAGATGGCTAACCATTCTACTGACAGGGCAACTTGCAGTGCGTATGTTTAACTGCTTCATATTTTTCGGATATGAATAACCATGTTTTAAACAAAATCGTCTAAACAATATTTTTTTGTTTTGTTGAAATAAAAATGATTATATTATAGAAAAATCTTAATGAAAATTATTGACACAGTATTTAGGTATTTTTTGTATTAAATGTTACATGCAAGAGCAATTATTTTACAACTAGATTGAATCCATCCATTAACACACTATTTTATCCAATATAATTGTCTTACTGCTCAAGATTTGTCCCTTCGTAGCACAAACATTTTTTTTGGTATTAAATAGAAAAAAACTATAGCTATTGTTGCATCAAGATTGAGATTGTAATAAATTATTATATTCATATAAACTAAAATACAAACAAATATTTAAAATACAGAATTCTGAATTGGGTTTAATTCATTAATAGCCAAAAGTACAGTTTTAATATTAACTTTAACTTGCACTGCCATTTTACGATAATGTGCAATTTGCTTCTCTACAACTTTTATCCTAATATCAGCATATTTATCCGCTTCATCTAAATCCATCTCCAAAAGACAATTGCAGCCTATCGCTACATAAATTTTATTAACATTATTAATTTCAGCTTTAGCAAATAATTCACAATTAGATACTTTAAAAAGTCTGTTGTATAAAGTTAGGTCATTGTCTACATTGTGGTTGTGTAGTCTGTACAATTTGGTGACACGTTTGACGTCATTCCAATTCTTCAAATCCTCTGATTTTCCTTCAAGTTGTTTTTCAATTTCTTGTAGGTCTACTTTGAGTGTGTTATTGATAAAATTCTCATATTCTTTGATTTTCTTGTCTTTATCTTTTTTATTCATCTGAAATAATAAAAACAAATACAATGATTAAAAACTTTCAATTTTGAAAAAGCATAAAATATAATATAAATCAATTTTTTTATAACATAACACTGATGTAGTATGAACTAGTATGAAGGTTCAAAAATATTTTAATGTACTACAACTGTTTCGGTTCACCACACAGTGGTTTCATTAGGTATTAATAAAACAATAATTGTAATAAAATGTTTTTGATCAATCAGTGTTTTATTATAACAACTTATAATGGAATTATAACACATATTATTGCATGCCCTGATTATTATTTGCAATATAATTTTATTAAATGATTAAATATAAATTAAATGATTAAACCATACTTACTTTCATTAAATCAATTTAAGTTTTTGAACGTAGCTATATTTGGTTATAATGCATTTGTTTTATTTTGCTTTGAGGTTCTATATCTATACCTGTTCCTGTTCTATACATTTATTGAGGTTAAACAATGATGAGGTTATCAAATTGTTATTGTTTTTGTACTCAAACTATTTTGTATATAGGCAACTTTTTATACACTTCTACATCCTTCTTGCATATCTAAACAGGATACTCGAGCACATTTATACAGGGTTGGGCAGTAAAGTGAACAGATTTAAAAAATAAAAACAACATTTTTAATTAACTTATTAGAAATAATTGAAATGAAAATAAATTATCACAAAATTATTTTAGGGGTAAAGGTTTACTATAATCCCGGTTCAACAAATTCAACCAAATATTTTTTATTGGGTTCTAAATATACACATATACAGGGAGTTTATAAATGAATGGGATTATGTAATCACTTTAAATGTGCCGCTTTTTTTAAATTGTTCACTAAACTATTTGTTTTGACAGATCAACTTTGACAGCTGTCAAGCAAACATATGAAAACATATGTAGTATAGTGAACGATTTTAAAAAGGCGGCATGTTTAAAGTGCTTACATAATCCCATTTATTTATAAACTCCCTGTAGAACATAAAAAAAAATATTTTGTTAAAATCGGTGAACCGGGACTATAGTAAACTTTTTCCTTTTTTAGACTACTCAAATACATTTTATAACAATTATTATGACATTTAAAAAAGTATTATCAGTTCAAGAATATTTTATTACGTTTTTGATAGTTGAATTTTATGGCAGTTCAAGAATATTATTGTTAGTTTAGAAACTATTGATAACATTTTTGGTAGTTGAGAAACATTTTATGACAGTTCAAAAACATTTTTGACGATTAAAAACATTTATTGACAGTTCAAGTTTTAGGGTTTTATTCAGAGTAGTTGGAATAAAGATAGTATAATTGTATAAGTACAGTATATAATAGATGCGTCGATGGCTACTGGCAAAGACCGACTGAGGAGCCGTTGCTCCACTACAACATAAATCATACAGAGCCTCTAGCGACATCTAGCGGCAATCAGTTATATCTAACACCCCTCCTCGATTAATAGGTTTCTTTAAATAACAACGTATTAAATCGTAATACTAATTTAACAGTTAACTAACTAACTTATAACTATAATAACTAATAATACTTATAATAACTAATTTCACACAAAAATTACACATATAAGTATTGCAGATAAAATAAATCAAACATCAATTTTTAACATATTTCTTAGTTCTAGGAATTTAACATTAGTAAATGCTTTGGTAAACATGTCAGCTATATTGTCATTGGTTGGCACATATTTGATTTCTATTTTTCTTTTCATCACCAAATCCTTTATGAAGTGGTATTTAATTTCGATGTGTTTCGTTCTCTTACTATTTTCGTATGTTTTTGTTATATCTATTGCACCTTGATTGTCAACCAGTAACACTGCTTTTCTTTCTTCGTTTAACTCTTTGCACAAACCCTGTATATTTATTAAATCACATGCGCTCATGGTTGCTGCTACATATTCGGCCTCTGCAGTTGAAAGTGATACGCATGGCTGTTTCTTCGAAAACCATGCCACAACACAATCAGAGAACATTGTGACTGATCCACTAACACTTTTACGATTTTGTTTATCACCTGCCCAATCGGCATCTGAGTAGGTTACAAGTTCATTTTTGCTCGATTTCTTAAATATTAATCCCATCTCCATCGTATTTTTCAGATATCTAATAACCCTCTTGCACGCTAGCCAACAACTTTTGTTTGGCTTCTCTACCCACTGTGCCAAGTAATTTGTGGCATACGTAATATCTGGTCTTGAGACAATGCTTACAAACATCAAGCTTCCAATTATCTCTCTGTACGGTACATCTACTTCTTCGCTCTTTGCTTCTACTTGGAAGTCTTTTTCAATTGGTGTCTTTGCACCCTTTGCATCTTTCATATTGAATTTTTCTATAATTTTTGTAATGAGTTTTTTTTTGATGGACTTTCAATATTTCCGTTTGTCGTTCAATTTCCATTCCGAGAAAATTACTCACTTCTCCCAAGTATTTTGCCTTGAACTCTGCTTTTAGTGCAGTTAGCAATTCTTCTGTTTCCCTCTGTTCCCCAATGATTAGAATATCGTCCACAAAAATTACCAGCCACACATTAACTCCGTTATAAAAACAATAATCAAACGAGGATCGTTTTAAGTTATTTCTTTCTGCAAAATCATTGAACATATTGTTCCAGCTTTTCGGGCTCCCCTTTAGCCCGTACAATCCCCTGTTTAATTTTAACACATTATTACTTTGAATCTTCACCCCTTCTGGTGGTTTTAAATAAATATCTTTGTCAATTTTGCTATTTAGGAATGCAGTCGGAATGTCTATTTGGTGAATTTTCCAACTCTTTTGTACTGCTTGTGCCATTATAATTCTTATTGTACTTAATCTCGCTACTGGAGCATAATTGTTTTCAAAATTATTTTTTTCTTGAAAGCCTCTGGCTACCAATCTTGCCTTCTTAACTCCTCCCTCCTTAATTTTGAAAACCCATTTGGTTTCAATTGCACTTTGTCCCTCTGGCAGTGCCGTCTCAGTCCAGGCATTTACTGCTTTAAGAGCATCTAGTTCTGAATTTACTGCGTTACGCCATTGCTCTTCTTTACAAGCTGCTTTATAATTGTTTGGCTCTTTCTCTGTAAACATACAATACGCTGTATACAATTCATATTCATTTAAATAACCAGGTGTTTTTGTCATTCTTTTATTTCGGAGTTTTGCATCTTTTATGTTCTCATCTTCTTCTTCTTCATCATTAGTTTCATTTTCTTCTTCTTCATTACTCTCATTCATTCTATTGGCATTCTGTTCTTCTTCATGATTCTCATTAATTCTATCGGCATTTCGTTCATCATCTATACTCTCATACCCAATAGTCTTTGATATTTCTTTTTCTTTATCTTTGACATTTTTATTAAACTTTATTTGTGACTCATCAAACTTAACATCTCTTGAAATAACAATTTCTCGATCAATCGGATCGTAAAGTCTATACCCGTTACTCGCGTATCCTATCATACGTAGTTCACGCGCTCTTTTCTCAAACTTTGATCTCTTTGGTAAAATTACGGCCCATGCTTTCGCCCCAAAAACTCTCAACATTTTTAAATCAAGTCTTCCTTTAAAAATTTGTGCAGGAATTTCAAAATCTATTGCCGATGATGGACATCTATTGAGTTGATAGGCGGCACACAATACCGCTTCATTCCATAATTGTTTCGGTGCTTCCGTTTCTATCATCATAGTTCGCGCTTTGTTATATAATGTCCGATTTAACCGTTCGGCGACACCGTTTTGTTGTGGAGAGTACGGTTGAGTATATTCCAGAATTATTCCCCTATTCCAGCAAAAATCTTTGTAGTTGTTTGAAATGAATTCGCCCCCATTATCGCACCGTATGCGTTTAACATTTGTATTGAATTGATTATTGATTTCTATAATGTATTGTTTCAAATTTTCTTCTGCTTCACATTTGTTAGATAACAGATACACCTTAACAAAATGTGAATAATCATCTGTTATTGTTTGAAAATACCTGTGACCTTGCTCCGAGTTTGGCTCGATTGGTCCTGCTAAATCGGTATGAATCAATTCCCCAATTTGTTTACTTCGCGGTTTAGCTGTTTGCTTAAATGGCAATCGAGTTGCCTTCCCTTGCATACACGGTTCACACACTTGTTTTGATACCGGTAATTTCATTTCTACCAAACCTTTCCTATTTAAATGACCTAGGCGCTGGTGCCATAGGTTAGCTGTTTCTTCCTTACAGATGAGTACTTCTTCTGTTGTCGTGTTATGCTGTTTTCCTTTCAGTATGTATAGCCCGTTTATTTCGTGACACTTCCATGACTGACTTCTGTCCTCCGTATAGATCGTCCCTCCTTGTTTGTTGAACACTACTTCGAAATTACTCGCGACAAGTTTTGTTACGGACAATATATTATGATAAAGACCAGGTACAATTAATCCTTCTATATTTATTACTTTGCCATTGCTTACTATTGACTTTTTACCCCTTTTCTTTGCTTTTAGCATAGCTCCATTTGCAATTTTTATATTGATCATTTCCGTCAGAATTTCTACCGTTTTAATTTCATTCGTCGTTTCTTTTAATAAATGTTCAGTCGCGCCAGAATCTATTATGAAGTTTAGTTCACTGTTTTCCGTTGTTTTCGCACAGTTACACATCTCACTTTCACTCACCGTTGTAACGATGAAGTTGTATTCGGTCGCCTGACCTTGGGTGACGTGCGACTGTTGTCCGTTTTCGTTTGAAGCCTGCGCGCTCGATGATCTGGATGTTCCGGCGTTGCCTTTGTAGCCTCTCTGTTGCCCTCTCTGTTGTCCTCTTTGTTGTCCTTTTCCTCTCCCTCTATTTGGCGGGAATTGACGATTTCCGTAACCGTTACGGCATTGAAATGCTTTGTGCCCGAACTGATGGCATTTGAAACATTCAATATCTCTTGACGCAGTGAATGATACTTCTTCTCGCGTTTTATTTCCATCACCTTGCATTAACTCTGCATCTAACAAGCACGCTTTTACCCTCTCTAATGTGAGCGGAGTGTTCATGCTCGTAGCTTCAATTGAGGTGACTACTTGATGGTACCTTTGCGGCATGCTGATTAACAGCTGACATATTTTGTCTTCTTCCTCCATTTTGCTGCCCGTTGATTCGATGTTGTTGATCAATGTATCGAATTTTAGGAAATAGTCTATTAACTTCTCGTTGTTTGAACACTGTGTCTTTAGGAGCTGTTTCTTTAAACTCAATTTGTTGAACGTACTGTCTCTTTGGAATATGTCTTCTAATGCTTTAAGCATCTTCTTCGCCGAGTCTGCCTTTCTCACATATTCCAGATATTTGTCACTGATACACTGCACGATTATGGATCTAGCCTTTGCATCGTTCTTTCTGTCTTTGTCTTCTAATATTTCCTTTGTTAATACGTCGCCAACGTCTTTTGTTTCTAATATCAGTGACACTCTGAACAGCCAGTGAGCGAAACTCGTACCGTCTTTTAGCTGCGGCAGTTGAAAACTCTCGAATGTAGACGCCATTTTATTTTTCAACACGTGTTTTCTACCGTTTTCACAATTTTTAGTTTCGTCTTTTCGCTTTTGATACCACTTTAATCACAAGACTACTTTCTGGGCCCATAACCTTTTAGGGTTTTATTCAGAGTAGTTGGAATAAAGATAGTATAATTGTATAAGTACAGTATATAATAGATGCGTCGATGGCTACTGGCAAAGACCGACTGAGGAGCCGTTGCTCCACTACAACATAAATCATACAGAGCCTCTAGCGACATCTAGCGGCAATCAGTTATATCTAACATCAAGAACAATATTGACAAGTTCGAAACATTTTATGATCTTTTTGGCAGTTGAACAATATTTTTGTTACTATTAGCTCAAAAACATTGTTGATAGTTCAAGAAAGTTTTATAAAGTTTATAAACGTTTAGAAACATTTTATGTTTTTATGACAATTATGACAGTTCAAACTATTTTATAACAGTGTATAATATTGTTAACATTTTAGAAAAGTTTTATTATATTTATAAACATTTATGCGTATTATTGGCAGTTCAGAAATATTTTATAACATTTGTGACAGTTTATAAACCTTATTGGCAGTTAAACAACAATTAAAGACATATTTGACAGTTAAGAAACATTATGACAGTTGTAAAACATTGTTGGCAAATTTTTTTTGTAACATTTGTTGGCTGCTCAAAAACATTTGTCACAGTTTAAGAGCATTATTGACAGTTTAGAAACATTTTTTACAGTTATAACATTGTTGGTACATTTCTAAATGTTTTTAGGAACTTTTTTTACAATTTAAAAAGTTTATTTGGACGCTCAAAAACATTTTATGACATTTGTGACAACTTATGAACATTATTGACAATTTTGGTACATATGACATGTTTTGCGTTAAAAAACATTTTTTTACAATTTAAGTACATTGTTTTTTTTTTTAAGAACGTAGTGAGGTGTTGGTCTCAACAAGTGGCCCTTGAGAATAACTAAAGCATGGCAATACCTTTCGGTTTTCTTCTCTGCGTAAGTCCTGCTGTTAGTTTGTCCTAGTAATTCTCTCTAATGTGGTACTAGTTTGAGGTAGGCTGGTTTTGGCCTCGCAAAATTTACGCAGTCTGCAGCGGAAACACATGTTCTCTCCGGCCCATCTCTCCCTATACCCTATTTTTTCTGCCCTACTTCCTACACTGGCATTATCCTCTCTTTTCTCCCATTTTTGTGTTATTCAGCCTAGATATTTGCATTGTTCTTAGGTATCTTCTTATTTTTTTAAAATTTTCTTTAACTTCTTCCTTGTCGTTTTCTCTATTTTTCATAAATATTTTGTGGAGCTTCATTAAGTGCATCCTTTTTGGTAGTCCTACATTTGCCAGTTTAACTTCTAATGAGATTTTTAAATCTTTATTTGGAATTAGTTAGTTAGTCAATTCCGTCAACTTATTTTCCTTGACTAGTTCTATATTTTTTCTTTTTATTTCTGCAATTTTTGTTGGTACTAATGTTTTAGTATATGTTTTTCTCTTGTCTTTCTGTTTACCTTCCATTGCTTGGCAAGAATAGTTGTTTTGACCTTCTTTGTTTCTTTCCTCTTTATTACTTTTTTAAATATTTGTTTGCTTTCATTTAGCTTCTCACTTGTCAGAAGACAAAGGAAGAGGGTTCCTTTGTCTTCTGTGGCTTTTAATTTGTGTGTTTTTTTCTATTTTGGTTTACCTAAATCTCAAAGCTTCAAACTCCTCTATATTTTTTTTCAGTACTGTCGTTGCATAGTTTCTTAGTGCTTTTCATTTGTTTTTGACACTCAGGCATATTTTAATGATTGTAGATTTGTCTATTGTTTTCTAATACCTTTTCTAGCGTTTTCCTATTTTTCTTCCACGGTTTGCACTCTTCTTGACAAAATATGCATTTTTTCTCTTTCTCCATCTTATTTATTTTTTGTAAGTAAAGGCTTCATGTCCGGTAAGTAGTTGTGTTGTATAATAACACGTCTCCGGTTTTTTCTATACTTATTCTTTTATTTCTGGTATTAGTTCCCTTGTTTATTCTCTCTTTTCTCCTTCTTTCCACTGTTTTTGTCATTTTTCTATCTTATTTTTTCTGCTTCTTGCTTACTAGTTTTTTCATTTACTATTTTCTTTATACTTAATCTTTCTTCCACCATCAAATCTGCTGGTAGTGTCGCCGCAATTACTTCTAGTAGGAACTTCTGTATTAACCCATTGTTAAAATCTTACATTCCGTCTTACCACATATCCTGCAAGGGACTAGTAAATGGTGTGGTGAGATCATTTTTGATAGCCCTAGAATATTCTTAAAATTGTTTTAAAAGTTTTAGAACCATTTTAACACATTTAGATTATTTGTATCAGTTCTAAGACATATTGACACTTAATTGTCAATACTAGAACACTTTTAGATTATTTTTAACAGTTCTAGAACAGTCTTGAACATTTTTTTAAACAATTCTAGAACGTTATCGACATTTACAGATCATTTGTGACAGTTCAAAAACATTTTTTAACATTTCTAGATTATATTTTACAATTCATAGTTCTAAATTTTAACATACTTGACGTTTTAAAAGACAATTATAGAATATTTTATATACACATTTGACAGTTCTAGATCATATTTTGGCAATTCTAGAAAATTCTTGTCACTTACTTGACATCTCTAGATCAATTTTTGACAATTCTAAAACATTCACTCTTATTTAACACTTCTAGAATTCTGTTGACAGTTCTAAAACACTTTCAACAGTTTTAGCACATTCTTGACATACGCTTTTTAACAGTTCTAGATTATTTTTGAGAATGTTTTACAATTATTTGATACTTCTTGATATTTTTACATTTTCAGAACGTTTTTGCACTTATTCGATAGTTTAAGAACATTTTGACACTTTATAATAAGTTCTAAAACTTTCTTGACATTTGTAAATATTTTTTGACAAATTTAGATCATTTTTTACAGTTTGACATTTTTGGCATTTTTCAAGATCATTTGTAACAGTTCAAGAACATTTTTGATATTTGTTTCACACTTCTAGATTATTTTTGACAATTCTAAAACATACTTTTAAAATATTTACATCATTTTTGACATTTTAGAATAATGTAGATACTTATTTGACAGTTCTAAATTATATTTGACAATTCTAGAACATTCTTGATTTTACTAAATCTTTGTTAGGAATTCTAGAACATTTTTGCTACTTACTTGTCATTTCTAGATAGTTTTTTAACAATTGTAGAACATTTTTGACGTTTTTTAAACAGTTCTAAACTATTTTTGGCATTTCTGGAATATCTTTGACAGTTCTAGAACACGTTTGACAGTTGTTTTTCCTTTTTTTTAGAGTTCTAACACGTTCTTGATCACTTTTAACATTCTAGATTATTTTTGACAGGTCTAAAACATTTTTAAAACTGTTTTGAGAGTTTTAAAACATTTAGATCATTTGTGTCAGTTCTAAAACATATTGACACTTATTTGACAGTTCTAGATCATTTTTAACACTTTTAATAATTCTAAATTTTTTTACAGATTTGATAATCGCAAAAAAATTTGTTTTTGGTCTAAAACTTACCAATTTACACATTTGAGAGTTTTTTGAAATCTGACACAACTTAGATTGTCAAAAAACTGACATTACTTTACTTACCTACCAAATTTCTTCAATAATAGTTTGACATATTTTAATAAACAGAAGTTGGTATATTACAGCTCATTATCATTAGTACCAACTGTAAAAAAAAACTATAAAAATGGACACGCCCAATTTTGTGTAATTTAAAACTTATTGACATCAGCAAACTGTGATCAATATCTAAATCAGAATGTTTATTAGATTTTCATACAATTTTGTAGTAATAGAGCTTACTATCATTAGTACCAACTGTAAAAAAAAAATTAAAATTGACACGCCCAATTTTGTGTAATCTTAAATTATTTGACTTGAGCTAACTGCATTCATTAACTAAAACAATCATAACTTTTAAACCGTATATTGAATTTTAATACAAATTAGTGGTAATAAAGCTCATTATCAATAGTACTAACGGCAGAAAAATTATAAAAATTGACAGGCCCAATTTTGTTTATTGGCAGCAAACTAGGTTCAATAGATAAAACAGAACTAAAAATGATCATAACTTGTAAATTATTCATTGGATTTTGATGCAAGTTGGTAGTAATAGAACTCATTATTATTAGTACCAACTGTAAAAAAGTCATAAAAATTAACACGCCTACTTTTGTGGAATCATAAACTATTTGACATGAGCTAACAAGTAATTAAAAAACAAAACTTAAAATCATAACTTTATTGAAATATTCAAAAAAATTGAGATTTTTGACATTTAGTATATTTGCTTACAGATAAAGCACTTTTGGATTTCATAGCTATGAATGTGTATGAAAATATTGTAACTATGCAAATTATATTTTCTATAATAATATTTCATTTTATTGAATTTAAAATGAAGAAAATATTTTATTTTCTTATCAGTTTACTATAATATTCATCTATAAATTACATTTGAAAACAAATGCGTATAAAAATCCTTCTAGAAAAATAAAAGGATAAAGATTAAATAGTTTTATTAATAGAAATGAACAAAACAATTTTTTATAAAGGCTTATCTTTCAATATTTATTAAATCTGTGCACATGCTAATGTAGCCGACTTTATTCTAGTACATTGCAAATCTTTAAATACAAATGCATACAAATGTGATTAATATATGAATTGCTTTAATTGTGTAATATTTAATGCTCAATGATTGGATATATTTATAGAATCATTAGAAGTACATTAAAAAAAATACTTTCATAACTTAAATATTTGATTTCAAACAAACAAATATTATTTTCCAATACACATAAAACTTAGAACTTCAATATATTTTACACTATTTTGAAGTAAATTTTGTATTTTTTACAAAGAATTTGTTCTACACTAACGAATACATGTCACCACGGGTTGGAAATTAGGAAACATGATTTTTTTTAGGATACTTAAAGGCTATTTTTGAATCCAATTAAAAATAAGCAATTTTTTGCATAAGAAAATTGGTGTTTCTGGTTCTAAAATTGGTAAAAAATAATATTGCTGAAGAGCAAAAACACTACAGAAATCAATCTTACTTTATTAAATGAATAAAATTATTAAAACTGTAATTGGGGATCAGTTATTCCGCCTTTTATCCTACCTAGTGCGGCGGTATACCCAAGTAGCTGGATTTGTCTTTATGATTCAATCCTTGTTGTTGGCAGTAGTTGTAACTCATCTCAGCTGGAACATCATCGGATCTTCAGAATGCAAGACAATCAATGTTGTTTCCTATTTTTTGTACATTCCCAAAATAAACACTTTAGTCAAAATTGTTATATTTTATTAAGACCAGAGATCAGAGACCATTTTCTTATCTGCATCACTTTACACTTTCCATAAAGATTTCTTTTAAGCTGCTACTAGAACATTTTAATTATTATATTAATTGTATTAAATTAAACGAAAAACCTTTCAAAAATTGAAGAAAAGTTTAAAGAATAGAAAAAAAGTTTAAAGAGAAGAATTAAATTTTTCCCTCCTCGTTCTTGCACCCGGGCTTGGGACCGGCTTTGGCAGAGTTAGAAAGTGAAAAAAAGGTGGATAGTCAGAGAGAAAACAACTAAATCAAGAGCTACAAGAGACAGAAGAAGCATGTTAGATGAGCAGTAAAAAAAGTATAAGATATTAGCGCAAAGAAGCAGCGAAAATTAAGAGACAGCCTGACTGTTATTATAAATTCAATTATAATCAGCTCAGGAACTGGAAATGAAATTAGATTAGGAACGAATAGTAACAAGATAAAGAGGAATGGCACAATAAGGGAACTTCTCGCGGGTTTTTCAGGCGTAGAGACAAACTTTATGCATGGCGAGACAGGTCGAACCTATGGTGCGGCTTATAACAAGTAGAGAAGACGTGCTTTCGTACACACGGTGATCTTTACGAGTCTTCGATGGTGCATATCAAACCGAACTAAATCTGATAACTAAAATGAGCAAATCCGTTTATTTTAAATAAATTGAAGCAAACAACTGGAAATTATCCTATTACATTTTAAACAAAGCTAATTGGAAAAAATCAAATCAACCCCCTCCCTGCCTGGCTGAGTAGTAAGCTAAAATTTGGTTAAATTGCATTTGTGTGAAAGAATTAAATTAAAATATTATGGAAATTTTTTGGGGGATGCTGTAAAGAATTGGTATTAGTGAATTAGCCTTAGTTTTCCTTATTTAATCCATAATAAATTTTCCAAACAATCTAATTTGTGTACTTGGTTTCCATAAACTAAGGCTATTATGATGAGCTGAAATAAAAGTACAATGCATTTTTTTCAAATTTTGATTTGAAACAAATGTATTGTGTTATAGCTGAAATAAAAAGTGATTAGATTTTCTGTTCTAGTTCAATTTTTTTAATCATTCCATTGGGTTTTATTATCCAGTTAATATAATTCTAGGGCAGAAAAACCTGGGTCAATAGCCCTTTTCATATTCAACCAACCATCGTCACAATGTAATATATGTATAATCATCTTTCTATATATAATATGAATAAATATATTTATTGGTTTGGATTCTAGAACTTAATCTGAAATAAGCAATAGAATCCCTTCATTTTGAAAAGAAACTATTGCTATCGGCTGGAAGTAATTGAAATTGATTAGGTCTTCTGTTCTAGTTTTTTTAATTATTATTATATCCTTTCGATTCAGTTACCCAGTGCTTGTTAGGATAACTCCAGCTAACACAAACTAATTGTGCGATTAATTAGTTTTTTTTTTAAATTATTATCTAATGCTTATTTGTATAATTCATTTATGGAAAATTTGTTGGATTCTAGAACGTAACTTAAAATAAGCAATGGAATCTTTTCATTTGGAAAAGATTAAATTGCTATTAACTGAAAAGCAAATTTTTATTAATCTTTGGAGGAATTATTACAAAATTTCCATAATATAATGTCAATAAATGTTAATCGAAAACAAAGCGATGTAACCATAATATAAAAAAATTATTGAATCCCTTCTAATAACAAATGTACCATAAGCAGCATAAAGAGAGTTACTACTTATGATACCTAATTAAAATAAGCAAACCTTTACATAATTAATGAATCTATTTCTGTAAAGCTAGCCATAAAATCTGGAAAAAATTTGAATCCAGTTTTAAAAATTCTGGATAATTTAATATTGGAAAAAAATATTTATTTTCAATTTTATGCAAAATAATTATTATTTAAAAATTAATAAGCGATTGAAGAAAAATTAATATGTACAAACCATACCATGTAACTATTCTACTGTAGAGTGACGCTGAAACCTAAAAAATACAATTCTGTTTGGTTCCTCAGAAACGCTGAAGAAAATTGATAAAAATAAATTTATCTAAAAAAAACTAAATTGATTTAATAAAAATATTTGCATCAGTATAAACTCTGAAACAATTCTTAAAATTCCCTAAAATTATGTTAGATTAAACCACAGTTATGGGTAAATTTGTGCTTAATCTTCAAATGTTAAAGAAAGCTTCCCATTTTTATTTGTGAATTTATTAAAGTTTTGAATATTGAATGTCAGTTAATTCTTATTCAGTAGAAACTCTGAATTAAGAACGTGTTGTTTGTAGAAATTTTGTCAATCAACTTATTCTTCAGTTGAAACATTGAAGAAATAAGTTGATTTATCTTTAGAATTAATTGAAGTTTAGATTGAATGTCGATTTCCTTTTCAGTGAAAGGAATTGTTTGTTGCGTACGTAGCAGTTTTGTCGATCAACTTATTCTTCAGTTGAAACATTGAAGAACTAAGTTGATCTGTTTTTAGCCTAACTAAAGTTTACATTGAATGTCAGTGGCTTCTTCTTTAGTCGAAACTCTGAAGTAAGAAGCGGTGTTGTTTGTTTGTCAATCAACTTATGCTTCAATTGAAACTTTGAAGACATAAGTTGATTTGTCTTTGGTCAATTTAAATTTACTTTTAATGTTGGTCAATTCTACTTCAGTAGAAACTCTGAAGTAAAAAGAACTATTTGTAGCGTTTATTGTAGTTTTGTCGAACAACTTGTTTTTCAGTTGAAACGTTGAAAAACTAAGTTGATCTGTCTTTATGTCTAGCTGAAGTTTACATTAAATGTCAGTCATTCTTTCTTTAGTCGAAGCTCTGAAGTAAGAATATATTGTTCGTAGCATTAGTTGGAATGTCAATTAACTAATTTGTCTTTATAACAAAATTTAATAAATCAGGGTCTGCAGTTGAAACGCTGCAGACTCGATTACTAGATGTAACCTAATTAAACTCTTCAAAGTATAATTGAAAAAGGTAAAATTTACTTAAATTTAATTGGATTCCAGTTGAAACGCTGAAAACTCCAATTTTAAATATCGCTAACCTAAGTAAGAATCTTTAAATTCAATTGTAATGTCGATCAACTTATTCCTCAGTTGAAACGCTGAAGAGATAAGTAGATCTGTCTTTATGTCTAACTAAAGTTTACTGTAAATGTCGGGCATTCTCCTTCAGTCGAAATTCTGAAGTAAGAAGAATTGTTTGTAGCGTAGCGTTTGTTGTAATTTTAACGATCAACTTGTTCTTCAGTTGAAACGTTGAAGAACTAAGTTGATCTGTCTTTGAGCCTAACTAAAAATTACATTTAATGTCAGTCATTCTTCCTTCAGTCGAAACTCTGAAGTAAGAAGATATTGTTTGTAGCGTCAGTTAGAATGTCAATTAACAGATCTAAATTTACTAAACTTAAATCAGGGTCTGCAGTTGAAACGCTGCAGATCTGATACTACATGTAACCTAAGGAAACTCTTCAAAATAAAATTGAAGAAGGTACAATTTTGTTAAATTTAATTTGTCTCCAGTTGAAACGCTGGAAACTTCAATATTAAATAACACTAACCTAAGTAAAATTAATTTTTTGTCAAACTTGAGTAAACTTATTTAGTCTTCAGTTGAAACGCTGAAGAATTATATAATTCAATTTTTTAATTAAACTATCATCTTCAATAATTGAAGAAAGCTGCATAATTTAATCAAAATTCCTATTATGAACTAAAATTTCAGCCATCAGTTGAAACGCTGATGACTTTATTAATATATAATATCAACCTATTTGAACAATTCTTCATTATAGAAGAAAATTAAAAAAAGTTAAAATTACCTCCAGTTGAAACGCTGGAGATAGTATCTTAAATTATAACTAACTAACCTAACCATTGATCACTATATTTGGGATAACTTTGTTGTATCTATTAAAAGATGATGCACACAATAAGGCAACAATTGCAAAAAAGAAATGATCACTTAAAGAATCAAGGTTGATCATACCACTGGAATTTTCCAGACAAATTAACGGATCAAACAATTTCACACAATGAAGCATACATAACAAGCCGGACAAACCAGCTCCATACAAACCAAATTCATACAAAACCAAATTTAACAAATCAAAAACCAAACTAGTAAAATAAAGCAATATTCAAATTACTGAATTAGAGGACAGTATATCAAACCAAAATTAACAAAGAAAAACATTCACGATGATAAACCATTGCTGGACCAGCTACATTCATACCAACCACAAACCAAAATTGATGGAATTCAAATAAAACCAAGAGAGCGAAAAGTTTACAAACAACACTTCAAAAAACTACTACAAAAACCATTCAGTATAAGCCGGACACACCAGCTTTATTCATACCAAAAACTATTAGTGGAATCAAAACCACTTGAATTTGTCAAGTTAAAACAACAATTTCGAAGAACAGAGAGCATCATATTCTGTGATACAACTAAATTATCCCCAATATATTATCAACTACTTAATCTAAAATGTCGAATATATTTAATTAATAATTTAGTCAAAAAATAAATGTTGTAACTTATAGAATTAAATAAACAGTCATGGTTGAGTCATTAATAAATGTAAAGTGTAATTAGAAGTAAACTAATGGTAAAAGGATTATTCAGTCGAAACTCTGAATAATTTGCTGGTAATATTAATATCATATAACCTAAAATAGTCATGATAGAGTCACTTTTGTGCATTAACAGTAAATGCAAGTTATTAAGTTAAAATTGTCGTAGTATACCTAAAAAATAAAGTCACAATAGTCCTAGAGTGCAATAACAAAAAAAAAGTTAAAAAAATTATTCAGTCGAAATAATTTTCTGTAAATATTAAAATAGTACAACTTAAAAATTTAAAAAATGGTCATGGTAGTCAAGGTTATTATTCAATAAATAACGTTATAAATATTATCAGTCAAAACTGCATCTTTAAATATAAATGCATTCAGTCTAAAATATTTTTGTGGTAATATAATATAGTAGTATAACAGTTATCCTTTTAACGTCTTAAACATTATTCAGTCGGAACTCTGAATAATTTGGAGTAATATTAAAGTCATGTTAAATAAAAAATGTAAAAAACAGTCAAAGGATAGTCATTATTTAGCTTAAAGTATAAGAAATATTCAGTCAAAAATATTTTTGAGGTAATATCAAAGTCATTTCACCAAAAAATCAAGCTTGGTAAAGTCATTTATTTGTATAGATGTGCAAATACAACCAAAACAGATGTTTCAGTCAAATTTTAAGTAAATTTATATTATTAGTCATGTTTTCTAAAAAAAATTATAAAACAGTCATAGTCGAAATTATATCTAATCTGTAAATATTAATCGAAATCAGTCAAAATAAGTTATTCAATTGAAATATTTTGTTATAAAATATGATTGTAACATAAAAAAATATGATTGTAGTTATAGTCATTCGTAAGTCTATAATTGTAAATGCAAAATAAGTCATAATTAAAGATGCTAAAATGAAAATTATTATAAATCAATTGTAATTAAATAAATTATTCAGATAAAACACTGAATAATTTACAAGTCATAAATAATAAATTTAAAGAAATATGAAAAAAGTGGTTTAATCCAAACACAATTATTACATATCTATGAATAATAAAATTTATATATTGAAAACAAAACTTATCCTACCCAATACATGGCATTAGTCAGAACATATTAATTAACAATCTTAATTAAGATTGATTAATTAAAACACACCGAACTATAATAATGAAATTCTATAAAATTTCAGATAAAAGATTATAATACATATATTGAATAAAAAACACAACAAATTTTTTTCATACATATATGGCACATTTAATTAAACCTGGAATGCTTACATAAAAATATATAATTAATACAAAATAAGGAACCCCATTTTATAATTGAATAAATATCCTAATCAATCCTTGAAACGGCCCCGATTGATTTAGGAAAATTTCCGTTGAACATTGATTTGAGTACTAAACGGATTTACTTACCTCAGAATCCTTGATTTTTAATTGATTCCGGATAAATCCTCTCATTTGGAGTTTAATGAGGCACATCTCTAAGACGCAACAAGAACTACGTTGATTTACAACACGCATGGATGGGTGGCCGGCCAATTCACACGTTCATGATTACCCCGATCGTACCAAACTGAGGTCTCTCCGGGCTTGTATGGCTTAGCGCAAGTATGATGCGTGGAGGGGATGCGTATCGATTGATACTCTGTGGTCGGATTGAAATATTGATAGGATATGTTAATACGCACATTTTCAATGATTGCCGAAAGTCGACTTAAATGTTATTGCGATTAAAGTATATAATCGCATGAGTTTATTTCCTTTGCATTTTATTCAGATCGTAAACAAAATTGATAAGGGCAAAATAAAGAGATAAATACGCAAAAATTTTACATGTAAATAATTTTAAAAGGAATTCTTATTTTTATGCGTTTGCTTTAAATTGTGAAATTAATATAGAAAATTGCTGAACTTGTATGAATTTTATTTTCTTTATTATTATTCTTAATATTGGTCGGAAAATGTCGTTCACAGTTATTGCGCTACATTATATAAAGATGCGTCATATTTAATCATTGAGTTCTGCTTTCTACTAGGGATAGATACTGTGATCAATATTCTTACTGTCTGTAAAAAAATTAAATGATTTCAGTATTTATGTCGGTTATTTTGTCCTACAGATACATCTTTTTGGGTGTTTTATAATGTGTTTAGATAATAAGAGGTTTCCGAGTTTGTTTGGCTTGCTTTGGTTGCAGTTGGTGTACCACTTTTTCTGTTTCTTTTAACTTTTTTGGCTTTGTTATTGTAGAGGAGGCTCATATGTCTTACGGTTTTAAGTGTTGAGCAAAAGCTAGTATTAGGGCGTTTATACGATAAATGGTTTTCTTGTGCAAATAAGTAGATTTGTATAATTGCTTATGATAGTAGAAACTCCCTGGCTGCATCCTATTTAAGTTGTTTGTTGAAATGGTTTGCTGTTTGGTAAAGCATTTTCAATACGTTGGAAACTAAAAACAGTCCAATATGTAGGGGATGCAAATTTGATAATTGAGATGTATTATGCACATGCCCGACCCTCTCTATGTCTCAACACATGGCCGGCATAAAAAAACTCTTCCAAGCATTGTTCTGGCATACATCAATGATATAGGTTAGTTGTGTGTTAGGGCAACGAAGTGAGGTTACTACTAGAAGAGGTACAAAGACCTTATTAAAGTCTAATTGCAGTAAAATTTGTTTTATCCTCTACCTAAAATCCAGAACCTTGGAGTAACTCCAACAGCAGCAGTTTTCCATTTCGAAATGTTGTCCCACTCAAACTCTCAACCTGAATAGACTTAACTTTGATTTCCTCTTTTCCAAAAATACGAGATAGTGTAAATAACAGTGAAATCTATCTGGAGCTTTTAAGATTCCAGTAATTCATTGCCTAATTTGTAACTAATTATACTAAACTAATATTTAAACAACTCACAATAAATGGAAAAAAACTAGCAAATAAGTTGATTAAGTTCACATAAATCATATTTCAATACCTCCAACTAATTTCAAATTTTTAATAAAAACTGAAGTAATTTTATTCTGTGCACTTAATGCCTTATCTTTGTTAATACCAACCTAACAAATTTAAACTATAAAAATCATTTTGTGTAGAATAAAATTTGCTATTAATTTTAATTAAATTATTTTTCAATACTACTAAC
This sequence comes from Tachinus rufipes, assembly GCA_963932245.1. NCBI lineage: Eukaryota > Metazoa > Arthropoda > Insecta > Coleoptera > Staphylinidae > Tachinus > Tachinus rufipes. The sequence continues at coordinate 26,959,020 of OZ010742.1, read as the reverse complement.
TGTTTGCAAATGGTTAACAAAAAACTAAAATAATTTTGTTTTTTACACTTAATGCATTATCTTGGTTAATACCTACTTTAGAAATTTAAATTATATAAATCGTTTTGTGTAGAATTAAATTTGCTATTAATTTTATTTAAATTATTTTTCAATACTACCAACTGTTTTCAAATAGTTAACAAAAATCTAAAATAATTTCATTTTTTACACTTAATGCATTATCTTAGTTAAAACTATTCTAAGGAATTTAAATTATAAAAATCATTTTGTGTAAAATGAAATTTGCTATTAATTTTACTTAAATTATTTTTAAATACTACCAACTGTTTTTAAATGGTTAACAAAAATCTAAAATAATTTCATTTTTTACACTTAATGCATTATCTTAGTTAAAACTATTCTAAGGAATTTAAATTATATAAATCATTTTGTGTAAAATGAAATTTGCTATTAATTTTACATAAATTATTTTTCAATACTACCAACTATTTTCAAATCGTTAACAAAAAACTAAAATAATTTTGTTTTTTACACTTAATGCATTATCTTGGTTAATACCAACCTAACCAATTTAAACTATAAAAATCATTTTGTGTAGAATAAAATTTGCTATTAATTTTACTTAAATTATTTTTCAATACTACCAACTGTTTGCAAATGGTTAACAAAAAACTAAAATAATTTTGTTTTTTACACTTAATGCATTATCTTGGTTAATACCAACTTCAGAAGTTTAAGTTATATAAATCATTTTTTGTAGAATAAAATTTGCAATTAGTTTTACTTAAATTATTTTTCAATACTACTAACTGTTTTCAAATGGTTAACAAAAATCTAAAATAATTTTATTTTTTACACTTAATGCATTATCTTAGTTAAAACAATTCTAAGGAGTTTAAATTATATAAATCATTTTGTATAAAATAAAATTTGCTATTAATTTTACATAAATTATTTTTCAATACTACCAACTATTTTCAAATCGTTAACAAAAAACTAAAATTATTTTGTTCTTTACACTTAATTCATTATCTTGGTTAATACCAACATAAGGAAATTAAATTATAAAAATCATTTTGTGCAGAATAAAATTTGCAATTAATTTTACTTAAATTATTTTTCAATACTACCAACTGTTTGCAAATGGTTAACAAAAAACTAAAATATTTTTGTTCTTTACACTTAATGCATTATCTTGGTTAATACCAACCTAAGGAAATTAAATTATAGAAATCATTTTGTGTAGAATGAAATTTCCTATTAATTTTACATAAATTATTTTTTAATACAACCAACTGTTTTGAAATCGTTAACAAAAAACTAAAATAATTTTGTTCTTCACACTTAATGCATTATCTTGGTTAATACCAACCTAACAAATTTAAACTATAAAAATAATTTTGTGAAGAATAAAATTTGCTATTAAATTTACTTAAATTATTTTTCAATACTACCAACTGTTTGCAAATGGTTAACAAAAAACTATAATATTTTTGTTTTTTACACTTAATGCATTATCTTGGTTAATACCAACCTAAAGAAATTAAATTATATAAATCATTTTGTGTAGAATAAAATTTGCTATTAATTTTACTTAAATTATTTTTCAATACTATTAACAGTTTGCAAATGGTTAACAAAAAACTAAAATAATTTTGTTCTTTACACTTAATGCATTATCTTGGTTAATACCAACCTAAGGAAAGTAAATTATATAAATCATTTTGTGCAGAATAAAATTTGCTATTAATTTTACTTAAATTATTTTTAAATACTACCAACAGTTTGCAAATAGTTAACAAAAAACTAAAATAATTTTGTATTTTACACTTAATGCATTATCTTAGTTAATACCAACTTTAGAAATTTAAATAAAAAAAACCTTTTTTTGTAGAATGAAATTTTCTATTAATTTTATATAAATTATTTTTTAATACAACCAACTTTTTTCAAATGGTTAACAAAAAATTAAAATAATTTTGCTCTTTACACTTAATGCATTATCTTGGTTAATACTAACCTAAGGAAATTAAATTATATAAATCATTTTGTGTAGAATGAAATTTCCTATTAATTTTACATAAATTATTTTTCAATACTACCAACTGTTTTCAAATCGTTAACAAAAAATTAAAATAATTTTGCTTTTTACACTTAATGCATTATCTTGGTTAATACCAACCTAAGGAAATTAAATTATAAAAATCATTTTGTGTAGAATAAAATTTCCTATTAATTTTACATAAATTATTTTTTAATACTACTAACTGTTTTCAAATCGTTAACAAAAAACTAAAATAATTTTGTTCTTTACACTTATTGCATTATCTTAATACTAGCCTAAAGAATTTAAATTAGATAAATTATTTTGGGTAAAATGAAATTTTCTATTAATTTTATATAAATCATTTTTTAATACTACCAACTGTTTTCAAATCGTTAATAAAAAACTAAAATAATTTTGTTCTTTACACTTAAAGCATTATCTTGGTTAATACCAACTTTAGGAATTTAAATTATATAAATCATTTTGTGTAGAATGAAATTTCCTATTAATTTTTCTGTTTTCAAATAGTTAACAAAAATCTAAAATAATTTTGTTCTTTACACTTAATGCATTATCTTTGTTAATACCAACCTAACAAATTTAAACTATAGAAATCAATTTGTGTAGAATGAAATTTACTATCAATTTTACATAAATCATTTTTTACTACTATCAACTGTTAACAAATTGTTAATAAAAAACTAAAGTAATATTATTCTTTACACTTTAATGCCTTATTTTTGTTAATACCAACTTAAAGAATTTAAACTATAGAAATCAATAAAGAAAGGAAGGGAAGCACTATTAAGGGCCGGTTGTACCAACCAAGTTTATCTCGAGTTCATTGCTTGAACGAGTTCAACGTTAAATTTACGTTGTACCAACTTGATGAACTCGTTCATCTTAAGGTTAAGTTGAACGGATGACGTTAATTAATTAAAATGTATATTAGGAACAGTCAACGGAAGAAATTACAAACAAAAATTAAAGAGAAATACACAAATTAAATAATAATCACATAAATGTAAGTGGTTACTAAATACTTAAAAAAATCTTACATTTGACATATGCACAAACGCTACAGAAACATGTTCCCATAAAGGTGCAAGACGCTCGAGTGTAACTTGCACTGGCGCGCGCTGTGGTAAGATGCCCTGGGTTAGTAACCCTAATAACGGAAAAGCAGCTTTTGTATTTTTATCAATCGGACAAAGTTGAATCAGTTTGAACATTGTCCAATTTTATTATTAATAAAAGTGCCTAACTTCATATCATTTAAAGGTTGATATGTCATATAGGTTATGTATTTAAAAAAATAATAATTTTACTGATTATTACAAATTACATAAAACTATGTTTACAAAAATAATTAGTTTTAAATATGTGGTGAAAATTGGTTTATATAAATACTCAAAATAAATAATTTTACTTTTAAACTTTAAATAATGTTTAAATACAATAAAATAATTATTGTTTAAAACAAGTATAATTAAAATAAAACATATTTTTAAGTTTTGAAAGGTATTATAGATCTAATTTTTAAATCAAATATTAGTATAAATATAAAAGTTACTAAAATTAAACGAAAATGTCACTAGAAAAAATCGCAATAAAATAATCGGATCAGTATGAACGAGATTTTGCGAGAAATATTTTGTTACAATAAAAAAAATCGCAAAACGCAAATTGGATGAGTATGAACGAGGCTTAATAGTTTGAATATAGCATTTTATAATTCGACTAATTTCACTTCTAACTCGAAGATAGCAATTTATAATTAATCATTTACCTTCAGTTATAACATGAAGACAGCTCTTTATAATTAATCGACTAATTTCACTTATAACCGGAATATAGCATTATATTATTAATTAACTAACTTCATTTATAACTTGAAGTCAGTAATTTTTAATTAATCAACTAACTTCACTTTTAACTTGAGTTTTATAATTCATCTAATAACTTCATGGCGTGCAATATTATAAATGATAGCTATAATTGTCTAATTTATTGCATGGTTTGTGTTTGGGAATAATATATCCTAGAAAATTAGTTACACCATACTCGTATTTTGGCAAGCTTACTGATGACGTCATAGCTTACTTAAGTATGCTTTTGTAACATAAAAATATGTTACTGAAGCTTACGGAGATCTGGACCTCCGTATGTAAATTGTTGATTTATTTTTACAATTGCGTTAAAATAATTTAATTTAAAACAATGCAACTTTGCACATGTATTTATATAGACAAAAACTAGTTATAAGATTCTTTTCTGTAAGATCATAAAATAGATTTAAAAATGATATGTTGGATAAAATTGTGAACAAAGCAGTCGTTACATTTTGTTTTCTAGCAAACATGGCTTTACTAAACATCCATTTACCCTATACTTTTTTATAACGTCTTGAAACTGTTTTTGGGCTGTAATATTTTCAGTGTTGAGAGTGAGATACTGTTTTGTCATATTTGACTATACTCAAAAGTATTGCAAGAAGGTGTCTTAAATGGTATTTTACATATCAGCGGTGACTCAAACAACCAGTTTTGTTTTAAAATTTTGTTTACTAAATTGTAAGTTTAAAGTTTGGATAGGTACCCCTTCAACGAGGCCCACTAGTAAGAATATCATATTCCGTACGTAGAAACGCAGCATCAATAAGTTTTAAGCTAATGTTGACCTTGCTTAGTGCCACTAAAATACTCATAATAAAATTTATATCAACAAAGACACCAAACAGAAAAATAATCATTTGCAACCGAAATACTCCTAGTAATATAAAAAAAAATAATTTTTCTGCGGAATAAATATTTAGTCCAACGCCACTGGTATACAAAGAATCTAAGTAATCAAAAATCCAATTGAATGGTTTAAGTTTTGTATGCTTAACGTATCTTGCAACAAACTAGCATATAAGTGTAAATCAAAAATTTACAGAATTTGGTATATTTGTTTAATTATTATGAGTGATTATAAAAAAACAGTTTTGGTCTTATGGTTTTTGAATCATACACATCGGTTTAAAACAAAGATATTCATCCATACGTTTATGTCTAACATCCTGTATATTGTATTGTTAGTTATAATAAATATACAGCAATATAAATAAATGTTCCTGTATATTTATTATAATTTATTGTATGCAGGAAATATATGGTAAAATACAAAAATATTTATCAAAATAAAATTGTATTTACTGGTTTAATATTTTTAAACTAATTATTCGTATTTATTTTTAATAAAATATCAATTTAAAATTAAACTCCTTTTATTTCTACGTCTCTGTATATTGTTATCAATTGTCATCAAGTATGTGGCCGAATGTGCCCGAACTGTGTCTTTCGTTAGCGATCCATTGAAATTATTGGAAAGAACGGTCCGGGGGGAGTTTGTCATAAAGGTAAATATCAATCAAAAACACATGAGACAACTATGACCAAGAGCCCAATCTGCCGGCAGTCGTTTGCATAAGAAGTAGCCTAAAAATACAATTATTTTATAATAAAAATGATTGTAAACTTGTTTTCAGGTTTATTTAAAAAATACAAGTTATATTTTTGTGAAAATGGTTTTAAATGAAAGATATGTCATTGACATCGGGTCTTATATTAGTTTAGTTATCATAAATCAACAAAGATATGTATTTACTGCGTTATTTAGTCAAAAATAAGTACAATAGTTTATAATAATTAATATAAAAACCTGTAGTATACTTAAAAAATTGAAAACTTAATTAAAACTTGCGCAAATGTTAAACCTTTCAAAGTATGCATAGCACGATATAATCGGTTGCGTAGTTTGCTTGTGAGTGAGAGAAAGGTTCTATTTACAGTGCATCAAAATACCCGAACCTTAAATATATATAAAAATATTTTTTTTGAGTTCAATGCTAAACGACTCAATAAGTCTCGAGCTGCTGAGTATTAGTAAATCTTTGTTAGAGTTTTAAATTACATAATAAGTTACTCAAATATGCAATATGCATAACAATAAACTTGAGCAAAATCAAATATTTTGAGTTTTTTTTTTTTTTTTTTTTTTTTTTCTTTTTAATTACATAACTAAAGCGGTTTTAGGGTATATTTTGATTACGAAAACGTGTGAAACAAATATAGTTTTATCAGGCCGAGGAGGACGCAATTGCTCCTGTGGCAAGCCAACAGACTTCAGCAGATGCTTTTGCAAACTGGAAGTCCGTAGGTCAAAGGGTTTTCCTTCGGCAACCAACAAACGTTCTTGTTAACCTAACCTAACCTAACCTAACCTAACCTAACCTAACCTAACCTAACCTAACCTAACCTAACCTAACCTAAGCTTTCGTCGCCACACTAAAATTCGCAAATGTGGACCAATGTTGGTATTTTTTTAGTTATTGGAGTAATTTAAACTCCTGATTACGATTCCGCAATCGCCGTTTGGATATTTTTAACATTTCACCTTCTAATCCAAAACGGTTTGGAGATCGTCCACATTAGATTTACATCTTTTGTGGTTGGATCCAAGGTTTTTTTACCAGCACAGACTTAATATTGGATCTAACTTCCCTGTTTAGTTTGTTGAGGATTTCACGATCTAATGGGTCGCGGAGCTTTTGCCATTGATGTTTGGCGAAATATCTTTGTCGAATCAACGCTTTTTGATTGCAGAATAGTCCTAGAGGATTATCAACCCGAACCTGAAAAGTTTTAGAAGCTTTTCCGTAGCTTTATAAATCAACTGATCGACGGCTCTTTCAACATCTGCAATTGTTTTACTTAAGTTATCCTGACTATGCTTTCTTTCAGGTATCTCAAGAAAAAAATCTAATTTGTGGGTAACAAATCGTTTTTTCTCCTTGTCAAATCTCTTTCCATAGATTTCCAGTATTACCGGGGGAGGTCGTTCATTGTCATAATCTTGAGTTGCAAGTTTTTTTTAAATTTTTAATTTTTTTTTTTTTAAGGACGTACTGAGGTTTTGGCCTCAGCAAGTGGCCCTTGAGAATAACTAACGCATGGCAATACCTTTTGGTTTTCTTCTCTACGTTAGTTCTGTTGTCATTTTGTCCTTATCATGTCTGTCTCTAGTCTATTATTAGTTTGAGATGAGCTGGTTTCGGCCTTGTGGGATTCACACAGACTGCTGCGGCAACACATGCTGTCTTCGGCTCATTTCTCCCTATACCCTATTTGTTGTCTGTCCTATACTGACGTTCATCTCTCCTTTCTGCCATTCTATTGTTATTCAGCCTAGTTGTTTGATTTGTCCTCAGATGTCTTCTTAGTTTTTCTAAGTCTTCATTCACTTCTTTGTCGGCGTATCCTCTCTCTTTCATGAATATTTTGTGGAGCTCCATTAGGTGAACCCCCTTTGGTAATCCTAGATTTGCCAATTTAACTTCTAAGGATATTCTTGAGTCTTTATTTGGAATTATTTCTTTGTGTCCCCTGGTTGCCAAATATACTCTGACCATTTCAAAGGTTACATTGTCAGTCAACCTCGAAATGGCGTATCTACCATTTGGAAATTCTCTGGTCAGTTCCGTCAGTTTGCTTTCTTTGAGCAGCTCTTTTCTTTTTTTTCTTATTTTTGCAATTTTGGTTGGTACTAATGTTTCATTGTATATTCTTTTCTTGTCTACTTTCTCCTCTTCCATTCCTTGGTAGGCATAGTTGTCTTGACCTTCTTTGTATTTTTTTTCTTCATTGCTTTTTTCTATGTTCTTTTGCTTCCACTTAGCTTCTCTTTCCTCCTTTCTTTGTCTTCTGTGGCTTTTGATGTGTGTTTACTTTCATTTTCATTTATATAGATCTTGAGTTTTCAAACTCCTCTATCTTTTTTCTCATTACTGCCGTTGCATAGTTTCTTAATGCTCTCCATTTGTTTTCATCATTCAGGCAAATATTAATTATTGAAGATTTACAATTTTGTTTTCTAATACATTCTCTAACTCTTTCCTATCATTCTCCCACGCTTCGCACTCTATTAGCGTATGTTCTGCGTCGTCATACGTGTCTTCTTGGCAGAATATACATTTTTCTTCTTTCTCCATTTTATTTATACTTTGTAAATACTTTCCAAAGGCTCCATGTCTGGTGAGTAGTTGTGTTGTATAGTAACACGTCTTCGGTTTATTCTCTACCCATTCTTTTATTTCTGGTATTAACTCTCTTGTCCATTCACCTATTTCTCCGTCTTTTCACTGTGTCTGCCATTTTTTCATTGTATTATCTCTTGCTGGTCTCTTTGCTTCTTGTTTACTATTTCCTTAATTAATCAGTTTCTTTATGTTTAATTTTTTTTCTACTATCAAGTCTGCGGGTAGTGTCGCCGCGATTACCTCTAGCGTTTCTTGCGACACCGTTCTGTAAGCCCTACATATCCTTAACGAGCTTGCTCTAGTAGCTCCTCTTATTTCTTTTCTGTTTTTTTTTGTCTTTAAGGCATCTCCCCATGTTTCTGCTTACAATAGTTTACTTTTGGCCGCCGTTGCTATTAGCCTTTTTGCCTCTTGTCTTGGTCTTCCTTTGTTTGGCATAAGCCTACTAAGCTTTTCTTCCATTTTCTTTGTTCCTTTTACCGCTTCCATAATCTGTTCGTTCTATCATTTTGCTTCGAGTGTAACTCCGAGGTATTTAATCTTCTTCCCTATGGTTATTATTTGTTCACCTACCTGTATTTTTCCGGTTTCTCTATTTGTCCTCTTTGTCGATAACCATGCCGCTTCTGTTTTCTGCGGTGAGTTGCGAGTTAACGTCATTTAGAATTGCTACATCCAGAACGTCCCTTCGGTGACACCAGCATTGCTGTAGTAAGTGGTTCCTTTTGGACTCATGACTCGATAACCTTTTTTTTTTCACTATAGTCTTGTAAAGTTTGACCTTTAAAGTTGTTTGCACAATTGTTCTAAGCCATATGTTTGGAATTAAAATCTCCAGCAAGTATTTTGGAAAAATGAGACGAAACAACGATTTATTTGGATGAGCTGACCCAGATTCCAGTTTGAGAATGCCCAACCCTGGCACCCTCACCACAATCATATTTGTTTCTAATGTTAGAGTGTCTGGAGTGTCTACTTTGTAATGGTCCAGCAATCTTCTTACAAAGATCACTGTGCCACGCTTTTGATTCACCTCCGACGTTCCCAAATACGTGAAAGTATTTGTGGTTCTCGCGTGCCAAAGGCGGGTGATTTGACTCACTCACAAGCATGACGTGAATTTCCTGGCCAAGAAAATTTTACCATTTTGCCCAACTTCTCTGGAATGCTGTTGGCAATCCAGAAGTATACTCTTAATACCATTTCAGGTGGATTATTCATTATTGGTTTGGATGGACAAAAGTTTTGCAATCATTTCGGATTGAAAATTGTTGCATTCCGCAATTAAAGCGGCATTTGCTGTTGAGGTAAAGCTGGTTAGGTAACCAAGATAGCAAACGGCTGCAGAGTTGCAAGGTTGGAGCGTTGAAAAGTGGTAGAGGCTTGTGCGCTGATCTGGTTTCCTTTTTGTTTTTAGCGTTAGATGTTATTAACTTTTTATACACTCTACAACCTAGATAGTTGGCCGTATGCTGACCAGCGCAGAGAGAGCACTTTGGAGTCGTACTTTTTGCGCAAACTTTTGTTTGGTAGGTCCCAGGGCAGATACTACAAATAACCCTGCTTTGTAATAGCGTTTGACAGTGTGCCCGTGGCACTGGCACCTTTAGCATTGATGAATGCCACCGTTTTTTTGCCTCTACCGATATGTGAGGTTTAAGAGTTTTGTCAACTTTCTAATTTCCGCGCTTTTGTCACTTTTCAGCAATTGCACGCCAACTTGTTTCTTGTTTTAATTCTGTGGTCATTTGTTGGTGCAAATCTTAGCAATTTGAGTGCCTGTCTAATTTTTGCCTCCGTTATCCTTACAATATTGCGATACGCCCTCCCGGCTTTGTTGTTCACAACAAATGCCTGTGGGCAAGATTTGAGATCTACTTCTTCTTCTTTTTTAGACTTTATTCTTCCAATATAGGATAATGTTCTTTCTTTTAACTTTTTATTCTTTTCTGTTCCTCGCCAGTTTTAACCATTTCATTCCTGCTACTTCCCGCTTCATCTTTTAGGGGGGGGCGGCTTATGTTTCTCCTTCCGAATTTTGGTTTCCATACCAGGATTCTGTGAGACCATCTGTTATCAGTTTGTAGGATATGCCCAGCCCAACTCCATTTCTGTTGCGACATTCTTTCCACCACATCCGCGACACTTGTCTTCTTTCTACCGTGACCCCATCGATGACTATATCAGATTGGATGACTCGGGTATTTACGTGGGGTTGGATTCCGCAATATCACTTTCTGGGTTGAGGTCCGAGGCGACAGGCTTTGCTCTACGGCCTTAAGGCCCGGCAAGAATGACTGCTGATGGCCGTCCGGACGCAGCTTCTGAGTGGAGCTGGGGATTGACTGATGGTTTTGAATTAGTATTGAAGGTTCACTCACCCCCGTTTTTTTGACGCTTTCTTCGGACGAGGATGTATCCCTCTTTGTCGTTGGTTGCAGGATTACATGCAATTTTCTTCTGTTCGAGGAAATCAATTGGCTTGTCGACGGTGGCTACTTTGACGGTTGAATGGGGGTAAGTTAGGGCTTAGCGTTTTTCTTTGCCGCTCCCGTTGGCAAGAGCGGTTTTGCCGTCTCTGTGGTAGAAATCTTGCCGCCCCCCGGTTCTTCGGTGTCCATCAAAGTGATTCAAAAGTTATCTAATAAGCTATTGAAATACATAACCAAACGTCACCGCCCCCTAAACTTTAAAGTCGATCAAAGAACGGCAGTAGTCTTCACTTGACTGCAAATTCTGTTTTGCCCGCCAAACCGCCCCCAGCTTCTTCGTTAGTCACCGTGCCGCTGCTTCCGCGCAATTGCACAATGAAATCAAGCCGACTAACCAACTAACCACCCCAACCAAGCGCTATCATCCCACAAAATTCAAAACTGATCAAAAGCAGACAGCCACGTTTGCATAATGCGCACATTAAAAGTATGCCAACACCAAATAATAAAAACAGTTCACCCCCTTCCTTTATAAATTAAATTATCCTAAGGGGTGGTTGATCAAATTTTTGATTAATAGGGATTATTTTATTAACTACAAAAGCAATTTTATATTTTTTAAATATGTTGTTATATTTTTAAGGGTTGTTTTTGTTACAGGGTTGATTTTTGTTTGTTTTAAGGGGTGGGTATTTTTATCATTCAAATGTTAAGGTTTTTCTGTATAGAAAACGCGTTGGTTCCTTTGTTTATACATCAAGTAAACAAAGTTGGCACAATTAAGGGTGCTTAAATTAAATCATCTTATGGGGTGATAATAAAATTTTAATTAGTTGTCATTTTATGAGTAATAAAAGGAAATTTATATTTTTAAAATATTTTATACTTTTAAGGGTTGTTTTGTTAAGGGGTGGTTTTATATTACCCACAGAGGGTGGGTGACTACATTACTTAAAAGATAATTTTTTTCTATATTGATTCCTAATTATTTATAATACATCAGTTAAACAGAATTGATATAATATTGGAAGTTTAAATTAAATTATTTTAAGGGGTGGTTAATTAAATTTTTGTTTAGTTGTGATTATTTTATTAATAACATAAGCAGTTTTATATTTTTAAAACATATTATTAATTTTTAAGACTTATTTTTGTAACAGGGTTGTTTTATATTAATCGTAGGGGTGGACGTTTACACCATTGGAAAGCTGAGATTTTTCTGTATGGGGAACATATTGGTTCTTAATTATTTTTACATTATTAAGAGAGAATTAGTACAATTTGTAAAATATTTCAATCCGGCCGGATAAGTGGAGTGGGTAGACGCCATGTGTTGCTTGATACGACGCAGACGCAATAGATCCGTGCAGTCGGTCAGAGTACAGCGTGCGTGTATGACGTGCTCCGATTTAACTTGATTTAATTAATTAAAGTGATGAAATTATTAATAGAATTTGATTAAATTGTGTTATTAATATAAGTGCAACTAATTTGGTAATTATACATGAAAATTGTAAGCGTTTAGTCTGTTTATTAGTATTATTTGCATTGAATTTATAATACAACGACGCACATTGCAAGTGAAGGTCACAAGAAGGTTATGATACGACGGATTCGAATCTGCCTTATCATCGTTCGCTTAAAAGGTTTTTTATGTGCGTTGTTGCTTTATTCTAAATTTAACATGAGTAATATTGTTTTCTTATCGCATAATACTTTATATTTTCTAATTTCACATTCTAAAACATTTCTTATTGATTTCACTTATCTATAAAGGGCATAATATTTCCTGTATTTGTTCGGGATATATTTTATTATTTTAAGGGCTGTAATATCCAACTCCTAATAAACCACCTAATAAACTATTAGCTGAATAACCTAACTTTTAATTTAATTTATTTTATTAAAACCTATGAACAGCCAATTAAATATATGCTTAACATATATATATTTATAACAAATAAAAACATTAGGCATATAATTTATTAGCCGCTCAAAGGCGCAACAAAAATAAATTAAATTAAAGTTTGAAAAAAGTTAGGTTATTCAGCTAATAGTTTATTAGGTGCTTTATTAGGAGTTGGATATTACAGGCCTAAATGTTTCAAAATTCTCTTATTATACTTTGGATTCACATTAAATCAAATTATTTTGTTCTTGTGAGTGCAGTGTGAAGCTGGCTCCTCCTATATTTTGCAGTGCATACAGTGCGCGTTGGTTGTATGCCGGTGTATAATATAATTATCATTTAAATAAAAGTGCGAGAAGACAAGAACAGGAATTAATTATTTAATATAAAGTGATGGCCATTAACGGAGGTTTGCTTTAATTTTTAAATTGTTTTAAATATTTTTTAAATGTATTGATGCTTATTTTTATTAATTATTGTGTATTTTGTTGTATGCTTCTTTAAATATGATTATGTATTATTGATTTAATATTGGATTAGCTGTAGTTAATTAGTGGTGATATAAAATAGTTGTTTGAATGATTGTATGCAATTATTTTTTTAAATTACTAATTTGTTACATTTAAATTATTTTACATTTATTTAAATAAAATTAAAAATTTAAACCAAATTTAGTATCTTATGCATCAATACTAAGGAAAGTATCAATTAATTTACTACAAAATTTTGATTAAATTAATTCCAATTTGCTTACACCTACATATTTAATGAATTAAATCTTCTTTACATTTAATAAACTATTATTAATATTATTTAAATTGCTTTTCTACATACACTAGTGCTTCTAGGTATGCATCAGTGTGCCTAGCATCTCACTAGTCAGAAAAACAATTTACATAAAATCACAAATCTATTATAAATTTTCTTTGTTACAATTGCTTAACTTTTGAAAGGGTTGCTGAATTTATTAACAAATATTTGCAGCAGCGTTTGTTAATTACTAAAAAATGTTGATTGTTCTATCCTTATGTGAGTCATTCTTGCATAATTAATTTAATGTAAAGAACATTGAGTGTGGGTGCTAGATAGATAGGTTGGAAGTATGACCCAACCTCATCACACTAGTGAAGATTTGTAACCTGACCAGGTTAATCAGATTGGATCTGGTGTAAGAGTTGAGGCCGGCATACTAAGTCCCCATCATTTCAGACGACTCATTGCATTTTAAAGATTTGGTCAATCTTTTGAAAATGTTCTGCTATAAGCGTTTGATCTAAAAAAGGGTAAACCCCACATGCGCAGGGACATCTTCCGCTGTTGCTATTGGTGGTTCGACCTTGATGGCACAGGTTAGTTAGCTCAATAGGTATATGTAGGTGCAAACAAATAAAAAAAACTCCGTGGTCAAATTAATTAAAAGTGCAATCAAGAGGGGTATGCAGGAAACCTGAGAACTTCTACCCTCACCTTTGCGCAAGATTAAGGTAGGTCCGGCATTGAAGGGAGCCCAGAAGACGGGTGCCTTGTGCTTCTCATCTGTAAGCAAGTCAAAAGTAAGTCCGACTTTGTTCGGTTTATTTATGCGCCAAAATGGGTTGGCCGGTTTCCTTTATTTTAGTAAAGTGACCACGGTCCGATATCGTGCTCCATCCCCAAATGCGTCGCGATAGGGTGGGCGACAGTAGATTAAGAAGGTGCGTCCAAACTGAACCTTCCACCACTTTTTTCAAGGTCAACTTTTTTCTCAGGACCAACCACTTTTTGAAGGTCAAGGTTACACTCAAGTGTGTCATTATGTTCAAGGCCAACGTATGTAGTTTTTTCAAGGTCGTCCACTTTCTCAACTACTTTTTTGAAGGTCAAGGTCAAGTATAAATAATTTCCAAGACTACCCCAAGACCACACCACAATTTATCTGACTTTCGCGATCAGTTAGTAATCAGTGACATATAAAATGATATTCATAACAACATCGATTTTTGTATCAATTGCCATCATGAATGCAACAACCTTCATTCTATTATCCGCAATTTTAAACGGCTCATTATATGTGTCCAAACTAAAAAAATACAAAGGCATGCTATATTTCAATTAATAATTCAACATGGAAGCGAATGGGTATGGATTATATTTACCAACCAAAAACATGCAAAACTCCAATGGCTATCAACCACAACTATTTCGAATATAAAATTATGTATGGATTAAAAAATAATACAAACATAACTATAGAAAATTATAATTTTAATAATTCAAATACATTGTACAATTTTATTAACATATTATCAGTTATTATTTTAACATTGTTTGTTATTTATACATTATACTACAGTCACAAGAAAAATGTACACTACATATATTATTAATAAAAAAGCACTTATAACACAACAACATCTGTAAAATCTAAAACTGACGATGGCCGAACAGCCGAAACCGGTCTTAAATAAACAAATAAAAATAATAAAATTCAGCACAATAAAGTATATACAAATTTATTAAAATAACCTTAAATATTAATAAATTGTGCAATATTCAGATAAATAAATACTACTTATAATAAAACATTTACATATAATAAAACATATTATTAAAACTTAAAAATTAGATTCATTTTCTATTTCTTCCGCAACTTCCAATAACAGGTCAAAATTGGTTTTACCAGAACATTTCGATTCTTTTTCAATTTACTACTTGCAATAACAAGTTAAAACTAGTTTTACAAGAACGTTTCGATTCTTTCTCAACTTCTTCTGCTACTTTGAAAAATATTTCAATTTTGTTTTTCCAGATTGGGTCATTATCTAACATTTTATGACCCAAGCTAAAGTTTTTATAGAATCAGGAATTAAATATCGTTTATCATCAAAATTGGTCAATGCTACTTTATTTTTTAGTTCTGTATACATATTATGTAAATGTGATCGAAAAATAAACATTCTACCTAACTTGGTAGTACCATTCAGAACACTTTGCAAGTCATGTAGTGTCAATTGTTTATCGATAGCACACTTTTTAACACCCACTGTTTTTTTTGTGATTGATGAAGGTGTTACTTCGCAATAAGCTATTGCTCCGGTGCCATAGTAATTTTGAATCGGTTCACCAACTTACTCATCTTTCATTTTACCTAAAATAGATTTATTTGTAATTATACCATGAATATTACCATTCTTGTAATTTATTTAAATTTTGTTTCATACCATCATAAAAATTATTAGTTTTTACTTTTATTATAAACGAATCAGTATCCGTATATAATAATGACACGTTTTCATTATACTTCAGTTTTAAATAGTTATAATAAAAATCATACATCACTGTTTTTGACAAATCTAATATAGAAAATCCAACATAATTGGTTTATCATAATATACTTTTACTTTATTCATCTGAATAGCAACTAAATTTTCAGAAAATATTGCAGAACTTTTAAAATTTGGTTTTGCTATCAATACTTCAGCTCCGAATTGTTTACCTAATTTATTCCAATGACTGACAAGTTTTATATCGACTCTGTTGTCTAAATTTTTCATAGTTACCGAATACACTATTATTCATAAGTTTAAAAAATAACTTTTCAAAATCATTTCTTGATTCATTTTGCATTTTAGTATTCATATTAATGTAACCTTTAAGCCACAATGATTGTTTAAATTGAATAACACGATGTATTTTTTTCAATTTTAAACTATGAGTTAAGCATTGCTTTAAATTTCTGTAGTGAATGATGTATTTATATTTATCATAAAAGTTTGGAATCAGTTTTGGTAATTTTCCCATGGGTGGTATTATATTTTTTGAACAAAATGGAAAATCATTATGAAGGTCATGTAATTTAGATGGATACTCTAAGTCAACTTCTGAAACACAATCTATATTAGAAGTATCAGAAATGTCTAACACATTTAATTGTTGTATTACTTCAGGTGCTAACCAACAAAAATTTGTTTCGGGTAAATATTCAGACATAGACAAACAAATATAAATTTGTTGCATCAAGATACAAAAGAAATGAGATCAGTTTTGTGGGATCGTAGTTTGGTAAAAATTTATTGTTTGCATCAGCTTGCCTAACACATGTACTGACACCACCACGTATATCTTTTTTAAAAAAACGTAACATATCGATGTCAGTTAGCAATTCTAATTAAACTTTTGTATATTTTAACATTGCATCCCAACTTTAACCAGGAGCTGTAATAATGTCTAATTTATAATTTTTTAAACAAATTTTACGAAAATTTTCAAAAACATCTGCTAAAATTAGTACATCAGATTTTAAATATGTATCAGCATCATCACCAATAGTTTGACATTTAAATAGATTCCATACATCACACGTTCTCTGACAATCTTCTGTGGAAATATTTTCATCTCTAAGTTTGTCATAAATTCATGCATAGCTGGTAATATTGTTTTATTTAATTTTAAACAATTATCAATATAAGAATAAGGAAATACACCTTTTTGTCTCATAAAATTAAATTTTGTCGAATCTTCAAAATATTTTTTATTTGATACATTCTTGTGGATCTAAATTTTTTGATAATTTTTCTAGTGATTGTGGCATAAATCGAAAAGAGTCCAAAAACCACATGTGAATGTATACGTTTTTCTCATCTACTACATCAACTCAAACTTCTTTACTAAATGATATATATTTTTTGTTTGTTTGTGCAATCACATTTTTGTTATTATTTAATGCTAAATATTTAATAAACAATTGTGAATCATAATTTAAGTTGTGGAAAAATATTGAAATATGATTTGGATTTTTATATTGTAAATTATAGTTAGAGTAGAGCAGCACCTCTGTATTTACCTGTCAGATGACAATGGTTTCTTACTTTTCTATTTTCATCAGAAAATAATGTTTCGCAAATATGACATGTAGTGGAATTCTGATATTCATTTTTGTCTTGTATCGTCATTACCTTGGTTTTATTGGTTTTAAATGCTCTTTATATATATTTTTTAAATCAGTTTCTAATTTTTCAATAAATATTTTTTCCGGATTGGGGCCAGATTTCTAATTTTGACAACGAATCATCATAATTACATTTAATATAAGTACGCAAATGAATATGGCTCATGTTCATATGTTTTAATACTAAAAGACTTTGTCGGATCAGGGGAACATGTTAAAATCTCTTTTAAAACACATTCAGAATCAGCATATGCTACAAATGGTACCTCTAATTGTTTTTGAATATTTTGAAATTCTAATATGTTTTTAGATACAATTTTTCCAAATTTATTAATTTTGGTATTGGTACTAGGAATTTGTGTATTTACGTAATTGCAATCATGTTCTAAATGTCTTAACAATTTCAAATTGGTTCCAAAGTATTGCAAACACCCATCACAAAATTGTTTTGTTTGGTGATGATTAGAAATTTTGTGATGAAACTAATTTAGATAAATTTTTAATGTAACAGTAATGATTAATACCAACTTCATCACTAAATAAAAGTAAATTTATATGAGTTGCTTTTTAAATTTGTATACTGCATAGGACCTACTATTTCATATTTTCTGATTCCATCTTTAAAGTATGAATCTAAACCGTACACATTAATTGATAAATTATTATTTTTTTCAAATGTTTCTATGTCATTTAATTTAATTGAAAAAACAATATCACTAAAATTAAAAACATTACTATAATGTTCATAGGATGTTGTCTTATTTGGGTTTCCGGTTGGTTGACGTACTGCAGCAACAACACTCCACGCAAAACAGCACTTATTTTCATATTTAATGTTGATTATTGTATTTTTTCTTTGGATATTTAATGGTAGTGGAATATATGATGAAGCACAAAGAGGATTGTACTTATTGAAATTGATTTCCAAACACAATATATTTTCCAACTACCAACCGGCAACAATAAGTTTAGTTAATAAACAACTATATATATATATATATATAGCTTACCTGAATCACGTTCTTGAAATTCAGACATTTTTGTATCTAGAATATGTTGAAAAGTCTCATACAACTCTTCGAATGGTATAGAAACAGTAGCAACTTGATATACAGTATTGAATGATTTTATATCTCGCATATCTTTTTCACTAATTGTGTATGCTGCAAATAACTCAAAATTTATTTTGACTGCACAAAATTTATTGATAACTTTATCAATTACATTATTTGCTTTTTGTTTACTTTTAATCATAAAATCATTTAAATTTTGATCATAGTCTTTTGATTGTAATCGAAGGCCACAATTCTACTTTCAAATGCAGTTAATACCAGCTCTACACTATCATCTATTACAAGACAACAATTTGTTTTATGTTGGAGGCTTTTCAGATGATTGTTGTATGAGCTTGATGGTATATTTGTTTTACAATCATTGCAAAACTTATCTGGAAATATACATTTTTTTTAATAAAATATAAAAATATAAAAAAAAAAACTTTCTTGTATTTGTTTTTCTTAGTTTTGTTGGAGGTATATAATTTTCTAATCCACAACTTTTTTTGTAATGTCTTTTGAGTGAACTCACACTTTTATATTGTTTATTACACTTTGAGCAGTTATAATAAATAGTGTTTAACGACTGACTGATATACTACGAATGCAGATTTACTTAAACATGTCTTAATATAAGGATGCTGAACTTGGCGTTACTCAACAAAACCACGGGAAGGTTGTCAGCGTATTGTCAGGAATGATAGGAAATAAGGAAGGGATAAAGGGCTTCAAAACACATGCAAACTTAATTTTTATTCAGTTGTTTCTGAAGGTTTTGCAAGCGCCGAACTTCACCTAATTGATTATTAACGTTTCTTAAAATTTTATTTATTTCAGTTTTATTTTTCAATCTGCAGCCCGCTTCTCGCACTTATCCGTTTCAATGTCTAAATACTCCTCACTTCAAACCTCAAACTCTGGTGTTAATTCCACGTTGTTTATGTTTGTGTCTATTTCACTTATGTCTAAAATATTATCACTCACGTTAATGATTGTTTTGGCTGATAAAATTGATGGCCCAACTATCAAAGTTTGTGCTGATGATGGCTAAACCTTCAAAACTCCAGGTCAAGGAATATTGTCATCATCACTAATACACATCTGTAGTTGAGTTGAAGGTAATGGTGATGGTTGTGGTGATGAAGATATGGATGATGAAGATATGGATGATATATTATCACAACCACCATTACTACTACCTTTAATGGTAATGGTTATGGTGGTGATGGTTGTGGTGATGAAGATATGGATGATGAAGATATGAAATATGTATCATCACAACCACCATTACCACCACCTTCAATAGTGGTGTTTATGGTGGTAATGGTTGTGGTGATGAAGATATGGATGATGAAGATTTGAATGATGAAGATATGGATGATGTATCATCACAATTACCATTATCACCACTTCAATGGTGGTGATGGTTGTGGCGATGAAGATATGGATTATGAAGATTTGGATGATGAAGATATGGATGATGTATCATCACAATTACCATTACCATCATCTTCAATGGTAGTGGTTATGGTGGTGATGGTTGTGGTGTTGAAGATATGGATAATGTATCATCACAACTACCATTACCACCACCTCAATGGTGGTGGTTATGGTGGTGATGGTTGTGGTGATGAAGATATGGATGATGAAGATATGGATAATGAAGATATGGATGATGTATCATCACAACTACCATTATCACCACCTTCAATGGTGGTGGTTATGGTGGAGATGGTTGTGGTGATGAAGATATGGATGATGAAGATATGGATAATAAAGATATGGATGATGTATCATCACAACTACCATTATCACCACATTCAATGGTGGTGGTTATGATGGTGATGGTTGTGGTGATGAAGATATGGATGATGTATCATCACAACTATCATTACCACCACCTCAATGGTGGTGGTTATGGTGGAGATGGTTGTGGTGATGAAGATATGGATGATGTATTATCACAACTACCATTACCACCACCTCAATGGTGGTGGTTATGGTGGTAATAGTTGTGGTGATGAAGATTCCGATGATGAAGATATGGATGATGTATCATCACAACTACCATTACCACCACCTCAATGGTGGTGGTTATAGTGGAGATGGTTGTGGTGATAAAGATATGGATGATGAAGATACGGATAATGAAGATATGGATGATGTATCATCACAACTACCATTACCACCACCTCAATGGTGGTGGTTATGGTGGAGATGGTTGTGGTGATGAAGATATGGATGATGTGTCATCACAACTACCATTACCACCACCTCAATGGTGGTGGTTATGGTGGTAATAGTTGTGGTGATGAAGATTCTGATGATGAAGATATGGATGATGTATCATCACAACTACCATTACCACCACCTCACTGGTGGTGGTTATAGTGGAGATGGTTGTGGTGATGAAGATATGGATGATGAAGATACGGATAATGAAGATATGGATGATGTATCATCACAACTACCATTATCACCACCTTCAATGGAGGTGGTTATGATGGTGATGGTTGTGGTGATAAAGATATGGATGATGTATCATCACAACTACCATTACCACCACCTCAATGGTGGTGGTTATGGTGGTAATAGTTGTGGTGATGAAGATTCCGATGATGAAGATATGAATGATGTATCATCACAACCACTATTACCACCACTTTCAATACAACTTCAAATGTGTATCAGTAATGATGATGATGATATACCTCGTAGTGGAGTTTTGAAGGTTTGGTCAGCATCAGCACAAACTTTGATAGTTAAGCCATCAATTTTATGAGCCGAAACAATCATTAACTTAAGTGATAATATTTTGGAGATAAGTGAAATAGACACAAACATAAACAATGTGGAATTAACACCAGAGTTTGAGGATTGGAGTGAAGAGTATTTAGACATTGAAAAGGATAAGTGCGAGAAACGGGTTGCATATTTAATTAATATTGAAACTGAAATAAAGAAAATTTTGTTAATAATCAATTAAGTGAAGTTTGGCGCTTGCGAAACCCTCAGAAACAACTGAATAAAAATTAAGTTTGCATGTGTGTTGAAACTCTTTAACCCTTCCTTATTTCCTATCATTCCTGACAATACGCTGACACCTCCCCGTGATTTTGTTGGGTAACGTCAAGTTCAGCATCCTTATATTAAGACATTTTTAAGTAAATCTGCATTCGTAGTATATCAGTCAGTCGCTAAACACTATTTAATTATGAACTGCTCAAAGTGTAATAAACAATATAAAAGTGAGTTCACTCAAAAGACATTACAAAGAAAGTTGTGGTTTAGAAAATTATACACCTCCAACAAAACAAAGATAAACAAATACGGGTTAAGTTTTTTTTTAAATATTTTTATATTTTATTAAAAAAAATGTATATTTCCAGATAAGTTTTGCAATGATTGTAAAACAAATGTTCCATCAAGCTCATACAAAAATCATTTGAAAAGCTTCTAAGATAAAAAAAAAATTGTTGTCTTGTAATAGATGATGGTGTAGAGCTGGTATCAGCTGCATTTAAAAGTAGAATTGAGACGTTTAGATTACAATCAGAAGACAATGATCAAAATTTAAATAATTTTATGTATAAAATTAAACAACAAGCAAATAATGTAATTGATAAAGTTATCAATAAATTTTGTGCAGTCAAAATAAATTTTGAGTTATTTGCAGCATACACAATTAGTGAAAAAGATATGCGAGATATAAAATCATTCAATACTGTATATCAAGTTGCTACTGTTTCTATACCATTCGAAGAGTTGTATGAGACTTTTTAACATATTCTAGATACAAAAATGTCTGAATTTCAAGAACGTGATTCAGGTAAGCTATATATATATATATTTGTTTATTAACTAAACTTATTGTTGCCGGTTGGGAGTTGGAAAATATATTGTTTTTGGAAATCAATTTCAATAAGTACAATTCTCTTTGTGCTTTATCATATATTTCACTACCATTAAATATCCTAAGAAAAAATGCAATAATCAACATTAAATATGAAGAAGTGCTGTTTTGCGTGGAGTGTTGTTGCTGCAGTACTTCAACCAACCGGAAACCCAAATAAGACAACATCCTATGAACATCATAGTAATGTTTTCAATTTTAGTGATATTGTTTTTTCAATTAAATTAAGTGACATAGAAACATTTAAAAAAAATAATAATTTATCAATTATTGTGTACGGTTTAGATTCATACTTTAAAGATGGAATCAGAAAATATGAAATCGTAGATCCTATGCACTATACAAATTTAAAAAGCAACTCATATAAATTTACTTTTATTTAGTAATGATGTTGGTATTAATCATTACTGTTACATTAAAAATTTATCTAAATTAGTTTCATCACAAATTTCTAATCATCACCAAACAAAACACTTTTGTGATGGGTGTTTGCAATACTTTGGAACCAATTTGAAATTTTTAAGACATTTAGAACATAATTGCAATTACGTGTATACACAAATTTCTAGTACCAATACCAAAATTAATAAATTTGGAAAAATTGTATCTGAAAACATATTAGAATTTCAAAATATTCTAAAACAATTAGAGGTACTATTTGTAGTATATGCTGATTTTGAATGTGTTTTAAAAGAGATTTTAACATGTTCCCCTGATCCGGCAAAGTCTATCAGTATTAAAACATATGAACATGAGCCATATTCATTTGCATATTATATTAAATGTAATTATGATGATTCGTTGTCAAAATTAGAAATCTGGCCCCAATCCGGAAAAAAATATTTATTGAAAAATATGAAACTGATTTAAAAAATATATATAAAGAGCATTTAAAACCAATAAAACCAATGGTAATGACGATACAAGACAAAAATAAATATCAGAATTCTACTACATGTCATATTTGCAAAACATAATTTTCTGATGAAAATAGAAAAGTAAGAAACCATTGTCATCCAACAGGTAAATACAGAGGTGCTGCTCACTCTAACTATAATTTACAATATAAAAATCCAAATCATATTCCAATATTTTTCCACAACTTAAATTATGATTCACATTTGTTTATTAAATATTTAGCATTAAATAATGAAAAAATTAATGTGATTGCACAAAAAAAAAAAATAAATATCATTTAGTAAAGAAGTTTTGGTTGATATAGTAGATGAGAAAAACGTATACATTCCCATGAGGTTTTTGGACTCTTCGATTTATGCCACAATCACTAGAAAAATTAACACAAAATTTAGATCTACAAGAATGTATCAAAATAAAAAAAATATTTTGAAGACTTGACAAAATTTAATTTTATATGACAAAAAGGTGTATTCCTTTATTCTTATATTGATAATTGTTTAAAATTAAATGAAACAAAATTACCAGCTATGCATGAATTTTATGACAAACTTAGAGGTGAAAATATTTCCACAGAAGATTATCAGAGAGCGTGTGATGTATGGAATCTATTTAAATGTCAAACTATTGGTGATTATGCTGATATATATTTAAAATCAGATGTACTAATTTTTACAGATGTTTTTGAAAATTTTCGTAAAATTTGTTTAAAAAATTATAAGTTAGACATTATTATACAGCTCCTGGTTTAAGTTGGGATGCTATGTTAAAATATACAAAAGTTTAATTAGAATTGCTAACTGACATTGATATGTTACGTTTTTTTTAATAAGATATACGTGGTGGTGTCAGTACATGTGTTAGGCAAGCTGATGCAAACAATAAATTTTTACCAAACTACGATCCCACAAAACTGATCTCATTTCTTTTGTACCTTGATGCAACAAATTTATATTTGTTTGTCTATGTCTGAATATTTACCCGAAACAAATTTTTGTTGGTTAGCACCTGAAGTAATACAACAATTAAATGTGTTAGACATTTCTGATACTTCTAATATAGATTGTGTTTCAGAAGTTGACTTAGAGTATCCATCTAAATTACATGACCTTCATAATGATTTTCCATTTTGTTCAGAAAATATACCACCTATGGGAAAATTACCAAAACTGATTCCAAACTTATATGATAAAAATAAATACACCATTCACTACAGAAATTTAAAGCAATGCTTAACTCATAGTTTAAAACTGAAAAAAATACATTGTGTTATTCAATTTAAACAATCATTGTGGCTTAAAGGTTACATTGATTTGAATACTAAAATGCAAAATGAATCAAGAAATGATTTTGAAAAGTTATTTTTTAAACTTATGAATAATAGTGTATTCGGTAAAACTATGGAAAATTTAGACAACAGAGTCGATATAAAACTTGTCAGTCATTGGAATAAATTAGGTAAACAATTCGGAGCTGAAGTATTGATAGCAAAACCAAATTTTAAAAGTTCTTCAATATTTTCTGAAAATTTAGTTGCTATTCAGATGAATAAAGTAAAAGTATATTATGATAAACCAATTATGTTGGATTTTCTATATTATATTTCTCAAAAACAGTGATGTATGATTTTTATTATAACTATTTAAAACTGAAGTATAATGAAAACGTGTCATTATTATATACGGATACTGATTCGTTTATAATAAAAGTAAAAACTAATAATTTTTATGATGATATGAAACAAAATTTAAATAAATTTGACACAACTAATTACAAGGATGGTAATATTCATGGTATAATAAAAAATAAATCTATTTTGGGTAAAATGAAAGATGAGTATGTTGGTGAACAGATTCAAAGTTTCTATGGCACCGAAGCAAAAGCTTATTGCGTAGTAACACCTTCATCAATCACAAAAAAAGCAAAGGGTGTTAAAAAGTGTGCTATCGATAAACAATTGACACTACATGATTTCCAAAGTGTTCTGAATGGTAATACCAAGTTTTGTAGAATGTTTATTTTTCGATCACATCTACATAATATGCATAGAGAACTAAAAAATAAAGTAGCATTGACAAATTTTGATGATAAACGATATGTAATACCTGGTTCCATGAAAACTTTAGCTTGGCGATATAAACTGTTGGATAATGATCCAATCTGAAGAAACAATATTGAAATGTTTTTCAAAGTAGCAGAAGAAATTGAGAAATAATCGGAACGTTCTTGTAAAACTATTCTTGACTTGTTATTAGAAGTAGCAGAAGAAATTGAAAAAGAATCGGAATGTTCTGGTAAAACCAATCTTGACCTGTTATTGGAAGTTGCGAAAGAAATAGAGAATGAAACTAATTTTTAAGTTTTAATAATATGTTTTATAATATGTAAATGTTTTATTATAAGTAGTATTTATTTATCTGAATATTGCACAATTTATTAATATTTAAGGTTATTTTAATAAATTTGTATATACTTTATTGTGCTGAATTTTATTATTTTGTTTATTTATTTAAGACCGGTTTCGGCTGTTAGGCCATCGTCAGTTTTACATTTTACAGATGTTGTTGAGTTATAAGTGCTTAAAATAATAATTGATAATATGTTAATAAAATTGTACAATGTATTTGAATTATTAAAATTACTATTTTCTATAGTTATGTTTGTATTCTTTTTACTATTTTAATCCATACATAATTTTATATTCGAAATAGTTGTGGTTGATAGCCATTGGAGTTTTGCATGTTTTTGGTTGGTAAATATAATCCATACCTATTCGCTTTCATGTTGAATTATTAATTAAAATTTAGCATGTCTTTGTATTTTTTAGTTTGGACACATATAATGAGCCGTTTAAAACAGCAGATAATAGAATAAAGGTTGTTGCATTCATGATGGCAATTGATACAATAATCGATGTTGTTATGAATATCTTTTTATATATAACTGATTACTAACTGAGCGCGAAAGTCAATAAATTAGATGTGTGGTTTTGGGGTAGTCTTGGAAATGATTTATACTTGACCTTGACCTTCAAAAAAGTAGTTGAGAAAGTGATCGACTTTGAAAAACTACATACGTTGACCTTGAACATATTAACACACTTGAGTGCGACCTTGACCTTCAAAAAGTGCTTGACTCTGAGAAAAAGCAAAAGCCTTGAAACAAGTAGTGGGTGGTTCAATTTGGACGCACCTTCTTTATCTACTAGCAACGACTCCTTTCTGTTTCCAACCTTATAATTCCTTGTTTCCAATCCTTCCCCTGCTCACGGATTGGTACCTTGACATGGTGAGCAGGCAAAATTACATCAAAATATATTTTTTCAAACAGAATTGATATTATATTTTTTCTTATATTTTGATGTAAAGCTAAATCAATCCATAGAGTTAATTTAGTTAGAAAAAATGTAATTATTTTAAAACTACAATTACTAAATATTAGTGAACATAAGCTGTACCGTAGCTAAGATTTGTAGGTTTCACCGCAAAATTATGAGAAAAAAGGCGCCTCCTCAAAAAAATATTTTTGAATTTTAATTTACCTTTAGGTTTTTGTTCCTAGTAGGCGATAATCAATATATTAGTAGGTGAAATGTTAAGAATATTGGAACAGCAATTCTGGAATTGTCCAAATTACCCCAGAAACCAAAAAATTACAAACTTTGGTTCACATTTGCAAATTTTAGTCGGGCGTCATGAGCATATACTTAATATAGATTTTGATCAGAACGTTTGACTTAGTTAGTCACAAATGGAATTCTACTGTGGACAAACAAGGAGAACATACTGCAGTAGCTCTAGATATTTTCTAAGCATTTGATAAGGTATGGCATCCTAATCTTGTTAACAAGCTGCATTGTATAGGTTTTGATAAAAAAGATGTAAATCTCATCAATAGTTTTCTTGACAATAGAAAAATTATAATTAGAGTTGATGGTTTTAACTCTGACCCCAAAATCATAAATGCTGGTGTTCCTCAAGGTTTTGCTTTTTAGCCAATTTTATTTTTGATTTACATTAATAAACTTCTTCAAATAACTAAAAGTTTTATTCATAGTTTTGCAGATCATACTTCATACTTTCCAAAGACCATATTGACAAATATAGTAGAGCGTCTTAAATTTTTTAGGGTAGAATCTGTAGCAACTATAAACAAAGACCTCAAAACAATATCTGAATGGGTACTGCCAACATGATCAATTTTAACTCTAAAATACTCAACTTTTTACTGTTCCAAAATCCAAATCAATACCAAATATTAAACTAAACAACAAATCCATATCGAAATCTTCTTCAATTTGTCTTTTAGGTGTTACAATCTCATACAATCTTCTCTGGAACGACCATGTTGTCGACATAGCTTCAAAAGTATCTAAAATCTAATAGATGTAAAAAGTTTTTTAAATTTTATAACTAATGTATATTTGTTCCAGTAAACAAATAAGGAATAGATTTATAAAACTAAAATTTTTTTTTCATTTTCCTTATGATAATTATAATCTTAAAGTTTATGATTCAATAATAATTTCACATTTCTCATGCTTTTCTCGTTTCATTAGAACGTTTACTGTTAATGCAATGCAAATCCATGGAAAGAACTGGTTATAAAATTTGCATGAATAAAAAAAAAAATTAACTCACAGAGCGACTGGCAACGGAGACACACTTAATACAACCCTTTGAAAATTCCGAGCTCATTCCTGAAATAGTGCAGTGTTCATGCATTAATTATATTTTACAAATTAACTAGCAAACCTAATGGTGTTCATAAAAAATAAATTAAACAAATTTTTTACAATTCTATTAATTTTATAAACAATATAAAATGGGGTGTAAGGAGTTGATTTAAATTATATAATCAACTCAAATGTCAACCTCATCTGCACGCGGTGCACTCTGCCAGATAACTAACGAGGCAATGACGACCGAATCAAGGCGGAATAACCGTTGAATCCGAGAATTAAGGAAATGTAATTCTCAAGACACTGGTAATCCTTATAGAGCTATGTGGCAGGATATTATACTTGCAATTTGCTAAAATAATTTAATATTGATTTTAATTTCAATTCAGTTAACAAAACTGGGCATAATTAACACAAATAATCAGATGCATCTCATGAATAGTACATTGTTATTTCTATTCTAGATGGGCAGGATTTATCTCAATTGTCCAAATATCATGATATGATGAATGGGAATTGTAAAACCTCACATATTAATTCAGTCTACCAGATTACGCCACATTCCGGAGATACTAGATGCTCGCATTTTCTCGGATTTTTAGCGTTTTTGTATGTTTCGGTGTAGATGAGCAACTACCTAGACTTTTGCACATTATAACCTGGTCGTCTGGGCCGTAAGTGCAGATGTTGTCCTGCCTGGGGTAGCGCATCTTATGGTAGGTAGCGCTTTTCATGTTTTCATGATAGATAGCCTGACGTTGTCGGGTTTGTTGAAGTCGTTGGTGAATCTGCAGAGATTTTAAATGTGTCTAAGTAGACCATGGCAATGATAATTAGGAGCCCAACCAATATCCCGAACATATGTTTTTAGAAAGTGGCTAGCCCATTCTTAAGTGCAAATGATAAAGTGGTAAGTGCCTCCATCCGGTGTATGGTCAAGTCGGTTTTGGTCACATCATTCAGTTTTTTGTTTTATGTATCTATTGGGGAGTATATTTTGTTCAAAGTTTTGTCTACAAGGTCTGTTTGGTAGAGTGTTTGCCGTAATTAGTGACCAAGAACTAGACCAATAAGGTTTGCAACTGGTAAAGTTTTTGAGTGATGCGAGTATACTGGCGTTGTAGTTAACTCTCGACTGGGTTTTTTGGCTCTTGAATACTGTTCGATTGTCTTGAAGAACGTTTCAGGGTCCCCGTAAACCTTTTTAAGATTTTTCCTATAAAGTTGCTTCGATACATTCTTGCAACTGACTTACTTTCGGTTCAAAAAATGGGTCTTTGTAAAGTTTTCCTATAGGCATAGGCTCCAACTTTTTGCTTTTTGGTGATTGGCTGATGTGATAGCCAATGGCATTATAGAGCTTCGTAAGCGGCGTTTCGTTAGCGGTCCGTGCGTTTCTACCTAGTCAAGCACTAAAAAATGCTTTAAACAGATTTCTTGGTTTGCTTAAAGTCTTAAAATTAAATTAATCGCTTGCTAATAACTTATTTCTGGTCTAGATCAAACTTAATACAGGTTTTTGCAATGATTTAAATTTAAGTCTTAGTGATAGTAGTTCCACTAGTCTCCAATACATTTCTAAATTTTCAAAGGTTGGCTCAACTTCATTAAACAGTAGTTTTCTACCTTTTTCTTTTTCCATTGGTTTTAATCTTAAGAAGTGACTTTTCAAAAAAATCCAAACAGTATTAGTTAGTTTAAATCAAACTTAGTATACATTTTCTCAATGATTTGTTTTTTGAGCAAATGAGGCCAAGATCTTAGCAATTTTTTTAGTGTCTAATGCATCATTTCCAAATTTTCAAAGATTATTAAACAGTAACTTTCTTCCTCTTCTTTGTCCCACTGCGTTTGTTCTTGATACGTGATACTAATTACTTATTTCTGGTCTAGGTCAAACTTAGTATAGGTTTTTGTAATGATTTGATTTCTGGACAGATGTAGCTAAGGTCTTCTCCATTTCTGTGTGATAGTAGTTTCACTGGACTTGATCCACTTAATTGCTCAAAAGAATTTAGACGGTTGCTAACCTTAACTTATTTTTGGTCTAGATAAAACACAATATAAGGTTCCACAATGTTTTGATTTTTGGGCAGTTGTGACCAAGATTTTCTCCAATCTTTGGGTAATGTTGGTTCTACTGGACACTGCAACATTTTAAAGGTTGATTCAAGTTTAGAAGTAAAAGGTCTTTTTTCTTCCTTAATCTATTGTCCCTCTATGGGCGTGATTTCTTGTGAGAATCCTGACGGTTGCTAACAACTCATTTCAAGTTCAAATCAAACAGGTTTTAGCAAGGGTTTGATTTCTGGATCATGTTAGATATAGCCAAAGTCTTCTACATTGTTTGGTAATGCTTCGACTAGTCCACATTGTAGTATTCAGAGTTTGTCGGGGATGGACTATCAAGTTTACTAAAAGGTAGTTTTCTTTCTCTTCTTGATCCATTGTTTTCGCTTTCTAGAAATAACTCGAAAAAATTCAGATTTTCTGTTTTTACACAAAATTAAGTTTTGAGCAGATCTTTTCCATTTTATTGGTGATATTTGTTCTAACTGGACTCTGTCTTGATCTGCTGCTCTCTAGAGGCAACTTTTTGTAGCAACAGTTCAATTTCTAGATTATGTTAAATGTGGCCAAAATCTTCTCCATTTGTAGTGATAGTTCAACTTGTATACATTGTAGCATTCAGAGTTCTTTAGGGATAAATCGTCAAGATTACTAAAAGGTAGTTTCTTTTCTTTTCCTTGTTCCACTACCTTTCTACAAGATTTATTTGATATAAGGCTTTGGAAAAGAAAGTGAACAAGTAAAAAATAAAGAATTATTGAGAAGAATAGAGGAGCAGTGACCACTACGTTGGGACTCAAAAAGTACTATTGATACTAATGAGGATGCATTGTGTGTGCTTATTGTAATCTAGTATATTTTTGCGGACAATTAATAACGATAGAGCAACCCCAGGATTATTAATTATCAAGTCAAACGGCGCTATAAGATACCATCAATGGTTCCTTGCAAAAAGCGTTTCGTTGACAGTCCGTGCACGGACAAATGCTTTAGTTAGTCGAGAAACATCAAAGCAAGTACGTCGCAGCACCAAACCCTATTCTAACTCTACTCATTGTAGGTTGAAAGGAAGAATTGGCTAACTTTCATATAATATTCTAAGGGGTTATAAGTATGATTATTGCGGTTTTACGGTATATTTTGATTACGAAAACGTGTGAAACAAATATAGTTTTAACGGGACGAGGAGGACGTAATTGCTCCTGTGGCAAACCAACAGACCCCGGTAGATGCTTTTACAAACCAGAAGTCCGTAGGTCAAAGGGTTTTCTTTCATCGACCTAACCTAACCTAACCTAACCTAACCTAACCTAACCTAACGTCGCCACACTAAAATTCGCAAATGTGGACCAATATTGGTAATTTTTTGGTTACTGGGGGTAATTTGGTCCCCTGATTACAATTCCGGAATCGCCGTTTCGATATTCTTAATATTTCACCTTCTATTCCAAAGCGGTTTTACGGTATATTTTGGTTACGAAAACGTGTGAAACAAATATAGTTTTAACGGGCCGAGGAGGACGCAATTGCTCCTGTGGCAAGCCAACAGACCCCGGCAGATGCTTTTGCAAACCAGAAGTCCGTAGGTTAAAGGGTTTTTCTTTGGTGACCAACAAACTTTCTCGTTAAACTAACCTAACTTAACCTAAGCTCACGTCGCCGCACTAAACTTCGCAAATGTGGACCAATGTTAGTAATTTTTTGGTTATTAGGGTAATTTGGCCCCTGATTACAATTCCGGATTTGCTGTTTCGATATTCTTAATATTTCACCATTTAATCGTGTGAAACAAATATAGTTTTATAGGGCCCAGGAGAACGCAATTGCTCCTGTGGCAAGCCAACATACCCCGGCAGATGCTTTTGCAAACCGGAAGTTCGTAGGTCTAAGGGTTATCCTTTGGCGACCAACAAACGTTCTCGTTAACCTAACCTAACCTAACCTCTAACCTAAGTTCACGTCGCCACACTAAAATTTGCAAATGTGGACCAATGTTGGTAATTTTTTGGTTGCTGGGGTAATTTGGTCTCTTGATTACAATTTCGGAATTGCCGTTTTGATATTCTTAACATTTCACCTTCTAATCCAAAGCGGTTTTACGGTATTTTTTGATTACGAAAACGTGTAAAACAAATATAGTTTTAACGGGCCGAGGAGAACGCAATTGCTCCTGTGGCAAGCCAACAGACTACGGCAGATGCTCTTGCAAACCGGAATTTCGTAGGTAAAAGGGTTTTCCTTTGACGACCAACAAACCTTCTTGTTAACCTAACCTAACCTAACCTAAGCTAACGTCGCCACACTAAAATTCGCAAATGTGGACCAATATTGGTATTTTTTGGTTTCTGGGGTAATTTGGTCCCCTGATTACAATTCCGGAATTGCCGTTTTGATATTCTTAATATTTCACCTTCTAATCCAAAGCGGTTTTACGGTATATTTTGATTACGAAAACGTGTGAAACAATTATAGTTTTAACGGGCCGAGGCGGACGCAATTGCTCCTGTGGCAAGCCAACAGACCCCGGCAGATGCTTTTGCAAACCGGAAGTCCGTAGGTCAAAGGGTTTTCCTTCGGCGACTAACAAACGTTTTTGTTAACCTAACCTAACCTAACTTAAGCTCACGTCGCCACACTAAAACTTGCAAATGTGGACCAATGTTGGTAATTTTTTGGTTACTGGGGTAATTTGGACCCCTGATTACGATTCCGGAATTGCCGTTTTGATATTCTTAACATTTCACCTTCTAATCCAAAGCAGTTTTACGGTATTTTTTGATTACGAAAACGTGTAAAACAAATATAGTTTTAACGGGCCGAGGAGGACGCAATTGCTCCTGTGGCAAGGCAACAGACCCCGGCAAATGCTTTTGCAAACCGGAAGTCCGTAGGTAAAAAGGTTTTCCTTTGGCAACAAACCTTCTTGTTAACCTAACCTAACCTAACCTAAGCTAACGTCGCCACACTAAAATTTGCAAATGTGGACCATTGTTGGTAATTTTTTGGTTACTGGTGTAATTTGGTCCCCTAACTACGATTCCGGAATCGCCGTTTCGATATTCTTAATATTTTTCCTTCTAATTCTAAGCGTTTTACGGTATATTTTTATTACGAAAACGTGAAAGCAAATAAAGTTTTAACGTGCCGAGATAGACGCAATTGCTCCTGTGGCAAGCCAACAGACCCCGGCAAATGCTTTTGCAAACCGGAAGTCCGTAAGTCAAAGCGTTTTTCTTCATCGACCAACAAACGTTCTCGTTAACCTAACCTAACCTAACCTATGCTAACGTCTCTACACTAAATTTCGCAAATGTGGACCAATATTGGTAATTGTTTGGTTACTGGGGTAATTTGGTCCCCTGTTTACAATTCCGGAATCGCCGTTTTGTTATTCTTAATATTTCACCTTCTAATCCAAAGCGGTTTAAGTGTATATTTTGATTACGAAAACGTATGAAAAAAATATAGTTTTAACGGGCCGAGGAGGACGCAATTGCTCCTGTGGCAAGCCAACAGACCACGCCAGATGCTTTTGCAAACCGGAAGTCCGTAGGTCAAAGGGTTTTCTTTCGGCGAGCAACAAACGTTCTCGTTAACCTAACCTAAGCTTACGTAGCCACACTAAAATTTGCAAATGTGGACCAATATTGGTAATTTTGTTGAGTGCTGGGGTAATTTGGTCCCCTGATTACGATTATTTCGGCGATCAATTGTTTCGTTTAGTACTTACGCATGTTCGTGTTTGTCAGAGTTCTAGCCGGTCGATGGACACAGACCCCATTAGGTTGTCGGCTAAATCGGGACTTCGTGCTTCAAGGGGTTCTCCTTCGGCGATCGAAAGAGTCGAAACATACTAAAGGGAGGTTTCTTTCTTCTTTTTTGACAAGGATTTTTCCAATTTTAGGAAAAAAAGGTCGGTTTTTGCATTTTTTGACGTAATTACGATTTTGGAGGTCCACCCCGATATTCCTAGCACCTTGGCGTCAATTTTAAAATACCCGCAAAAACACGTTTTTTGCGTTTCAAAGGGCAAAAAGAGCACTAAACGGTGAAGGAGACAGACGCAGTTGCTCCTGAGGCTAGCCAACAGACCTATCTGAATCAAATTAAAAATATAATATTTAATCTAAAATGAATTTTTGGTTAAAATTATTAAAATTTTTTCATTATTATTTAATATACAAATAATTATTGTTTATTAAATTAGAAAATATATTACACTAATTAATTAACTACAACTACATATATTTTAGATAAAATATTTTATACATTTGTGAAACTAATAAGCAAATTCAATGATCGTTTACTTTGATAACGTTCTATTTATACATTTATCAGATTTACCTATAAAATAAGACGGAGATTTTTTTGCTTTTTATGTGCTGATATCTCAAGAAACAAATGATTTTTATCGCCGACCTTTTCATGCAGATAACAATTTATTCTGCATCGAACCTTCTAGAACAATTCCATACATATTAATCATATACTATTGATGAATTTAAATTTTATAACTTTATATTATAATTTTTAAAATACAATATATAATATATAAATTTTAATGCACTTTTTCATAGATTATCGCTATACACATAAAATGTTTCTGATCTATCTCAAATGTCAAAAAACGTTCATAAACTATCAATATAAATTCTAAACATTCATAAATATTACAAAACGTTTATAATCTGTAGTAGAAAATTTCTTTGATATGTTGTTTTTCTTATTATTTTTTATATTATCTAGTTTGCTCATTTTTAATCCTTTTTTGCATTGATGAGTGAGTTTTATGTTGTTGTGGTTGTTGAAGCTGTGTTTGTGTAGATGTTTAGAGAAAGTGGACTTTTGCATAGTATGTTTTTGATTGTTTTGGTTGTGGAAAAAGATCCTTTGATGTCATATTTGTGGAAAAGTTTTTTAATTTTGTTACTATTGTTGTTGAGTATGTGAATTTTCTGTATTGTGTTCTTGTTTGTTATTGTTTGTAAGTGTTGTGTTGTTACTCAACTCTATTTTGTGTTTGTGTCTGTTGATTATTTTGTTAATTTCTAATGGGAAAGTAATTTGTTATAGCTAGTTGCTTGATGATGTTTAACCCTCTAAATTAATATTGCAAACACAGCTTAGCAAACGGATTATCAAAAGCAGTGTTAAAGTTTATTTTACAAAATCTTGCTTATTATCAACCAAGCACTGTAGATCTTCTTGACTGGAAGCCAGTAGTATTGTATTGTTTGTCTGAATATTTTCTCGGAGTTGCCATTAAATAGTAACGGCCATAAAATGCATCTTTGCTTAACATCTCTTTTGATATTAACTGTTTCTACTTTTACTACTGCTGTTTGACTCCAATATAATTTTGTCTCTAACGTCTAGTCCAATATCTTTTAGAATTTTTTATAAGTAATGCATGCTTTACTCGATCAAACGCCTTTAGAAAATCTATTAAACATAACGCAAGTACGTTTAACCCAAATAAATTGTATCCAAATTGTTACAAAATTCAATTTGCTAAGATAGTCTTCACATTTCTGATATACAAGGTATAGCTACAACATAACAACAATATTGATGCTTTTACAGAAAAACTACGCATGCATTTCATTTTTAATTCATTGATGTGTTTCCGACAATTACTTAAACTTGCTTTAATACAATTGATGGCTTGGGCTGCTCACTAAAACTGTAATTAGTTGTCAACTAATTAATTAATTAAAAACAAGTAAAATTAAAGGTAAATTGAAAAAACAATAAAAGTAACTTATTAGTGATGAAGTGAACTATTGTAGCAGTGATTGGATTGGTTTCTTACAATTGGAAATTGTAGAAAAATGGTAGTAATTATAATTATTTTTAATTTATGTTAATCTATAAATTTGTGTACAATTCAATAAAACCATCAATATTAATAAAGCATTAAGCAGCAAATTAAATTCCTTCAACACACAAAAGTCCACTATGCCAAATATAATTTATTTTAAGTAAATTATTTAGGGCAATTGTAAATGTTTTAATTTGCGACACAGTTATAGGAATTCTTCATAGGATATGTTAATACGCACATTTTATTTTCAATGATAGCTGAAAGTCGACTTAAATGTCATTGCGATTAAAATATATAATCGCATGAGTTTATATCCTTGCATTTTATTTAGATCGAAAAAAAAAAACAGATGAGGGTAAAATAAAGAGATAGTCGATTGAAATTTTAAATGTAAATAATTTTAAAATGAATTCTTACATTTATGCGTTTGATTTAAATTGTAAAATTATTATAGAAAATTGCTGAAATTGTATGAATTATATTTTCTTTATTATTATTCTTAAAATTGGTCGCTTAATCTCTCCAAGGAATGTTTATGACATTTTTTAAATGTGATTCTGCCTGCAAAATGTCCGTCGCAGTTAGTTTTGCTTTCTACTAGGAAAAGATATTGTAATTCTTGACGTTTTTTAAAAGTTTTAAACCATATTTGACACTTCTAGAATACCGTTTACAGCTCTAGAACACTTTCAACAGTTTTAGAACATTCTTGTTACTTTTAACAGTTCTAGATTATTTTTAGAACGTTTTTGCATTTGTTTGACACTTTTGTGTGGTTCCTAGAACACCCTTGACCCTTCTAGATCACTTTTGACAGTTCTAAGTCAATTTTTACAGTTTTAGAACAATTTTGATACTTGTAGATTATGTTTGACAATTCTAGAACATTTTTGACACTTAATTAAAAATTTGAGATCATTTTGACAGCTCTAGAACATTCTTAAAGCTGTTTTAAAAGTTCTAAAACATTTTTGACACATTTAGATTATTTGTATCAGTTCTAAGACATATTGACATTTATTTGACAATCCTAAAACACCTTTAGATCATTTTTATCAGTTCTAAAACAATCTTGACAACATTTGTGACAGTTCAAGAACATTTTTTAACACTTCTAGATTATATTTTACAATTTAAAATTTTAAACATACTTGACGTTTTTTAAAAGCTTTAGATAATTTAGTTTAATTATAGAAAATTTTAGATACATATTTGACAGTTCTAGATCAAATTTGAGAAATTTTAAAACATTTATAGATCTGTTTTGGCAATTCTAGAACAATCTTGTCACTTACTTGACATCTCTAGATCAATTTTTGACAGTTCTAGAACATTCACTTTTACTTTAACTCTTTTAGAATACCGTTGACAGTTCTAGAACACTTTTGACAGTTTTAGTACATTCTTGACATACGTTTTTTAACAGTTCTAGATTATTTTTGAGAGTGCTCTACAACTATTTGAAACTTCTTGATATTTTTACACTTCTAGAACATGTTAGCATTTATTCGATAGTTCAAGAACATTTTGACAGTTTATTATAACTTCTAAAACATTCTTGACATAAAAAGTTCTTGAGACTTCTAGATCATTTGTAACAGTTCAAGAATATTTTTGATATTTATTTGACACTTCTAGATTATTTTTGACAATTCTAGAACATACTTTTAACATATTTAAATCATTTTTGACACTTCTAGAACAATTTAAATACTTATTTGACAGTTCTAAATCATATTTGGCAATTCCAAAACATTTTTGACTTTGCTAAATGTTTGTTGGCAATTTTTGAACATTTTTGCCACTTACTTGATATCTCTAGATAATGTTTGAACAATTCTAAAACATTTTTGAAGTTTTTTTAAACAATTCTAAACTATTTTTGGCATTTCTAGAATACCTTTGACAGTTCTAGAACACTTTTGACAGTTATTCTTGACTCTTTTTTTAGAGTTTTAACTCATTCTTGATCACTTTTACCATTCTAGATAATTTTTGACAGCTCAAAAACATTTTTAAAACTGTTTTGAAAGTTCTAAAACATTTTTAACACATTTAGATCATTTGAGTAAGTTCTAAAACATATTGGCACTTATTTAACAGTTCGAGAACACTTTTGATAATTCTACAACATTTTTGGCACTTTTAGAAATTTTAAATTTTTTGTGACAGTTCAAGAACATTTTTAACATTTATTTGACACTTCTAGATTATTTTTAGAATATGCTTGACGTTTTCTTAACAGCTCGCAAAGGGTTAAGGGGATTTTAAAAACTGAGTTAATACAGATAATTAATTAGACATTTTCAAGTCAAACAGATGTGTCAATTTAATGATTTGGTACACTTAAATTTAATGAATAATTTAACGAACGTTATTGCCAATGAGTATTTATGAATATAAAAAATTGATTGAACGTTCAGTTATATTTTTAACAGATCATTAATATTTAATGACGCTTTATGAATACGCGGGGCATTAGTGCCAATTATATCCTTACTTTAGAGAAAATTAGTAAGTGCTTTTCCCAACAAAAGGAAGGCATCCACTGTCTATAAATATAGATTATAAATAAACATGTGAAAACTTAAAATATATTGATAAACAGATAACATATTATAATAAGATAACAATACAAAATTTTAAAAATATAAACATAATAAAATAATATTATTTACAATTAATATAAAATATTAAATTTTATTTCATAATTTGTTTAACATGTATCTTCAATGGATCGTCAATACCATACAACAAAACTACT
The DNA here is from genome assembly GCA_963932245.1 of Tachinus rufipes. Classification (NCBI taxonomy): domain Eukaryota; kingdom Metazoa; phylum Arthropoda; class Insecta; order Coleoptera; family Staphylinidae; genus Tachinus; species Tachinus rufipes. The sequence continues at coordinate 26,920,404 of OZ010742.1, read as the reverse complement.
CCAAACTTAGCATCTGGATGGGGCCATTCCATATAAAAGTTTCGCACAACCTGTAAATTAGAAAAAAAAAAAAAATTTATGATTTTTTAGTCTTGGACGTTTAGTAGATTTATAGATATTACAATATTTTAAACTAATATTATTATATTAGTTTATTGTCAATAAATTCTAAAATTATATTTGTTATAAATACCTTAGCAACAACAATTTGCATTTCCAATAAAGCCAAACGTTGACCAATACAAGATCTTGGTCCAAAACCAAAAGGCAATGTGATGAATGGATGTGTTTTCTTATAACTCAAATCTCCTTCAGTAGATTTTAACCATCTCTCTGGTATAAACTCTTTAGCTCTTTTATAATGTTTTTCTTCTAAAGATAAATTTAAACTTGGAACTATAACATTAATCTTAAAAAAAATGATTATTATTAACACAAATTATAATAATAGTTATAAATAACTTACTCCGCATGGTATTTGATAACCTCCTAAAACAATATCTTTAGTAGTTGTTCGGATATTTCCAATTGCAATAGGTGCTATACGTTGAGCTTCTTTAACAACAGCTTTTAAATAACTCATTTCTTCTAATATTTCTTTTGTAATTGGCGTATCTGGTGTTGGCAATAATCGCATTAATTCTTTTCTTAATGTTTCTTGTTTTTCAGGATTTTTTGCTAGGAAATATAATATACTTCCGGTTGTTTTGCCTGTCTGAAAGTTTTGAATTTAGTACAAATTATCTTAAAAGTGGCTACTGGTATTGTAACTGATATATATTATGTCCAAACGCTTTTAAAGAGAGTTATAGTAGATAAAATGTTACAGAGACTCTCTTGAAAATGTTGTTGTTAGTAGAAAGAATTTGGAATAGCAATTTCTAACTACGCAGTGATTATCTAAAACTCAATGTAAAAAAATGCCATGAGTAAATAAATAAGAGATTCGAAAAATGTTCTTCTTCTTCTTCTCCTTCTTCTTTTTTAGTTTGTATTTGTCCAACTTTATATACATAGGCTTCCCTCATTTCCCTCCATTTTGATCTGTTCTGCGCCAAACGCTTCCATCAAAATCCCGCTGTTCTTTTTAGATCGTCGCCCAATCTCATCATTTGCCTAGCCAGTGTCTCCACTGCTGTAGTACGCAATTCCATCTATCTATTGTGGCCAACGTAGCTCTACTTGAGCTTTGCTACCTGTTCTGCAACATCTATAACCTTGGTTTTTTGTCTAATCTAAGTGTTTCTATTTCGGTCTCTAAGAGTGATTTTCAACATTGAGCGTTCCATTGCTCTTTGGGTTTTTACTAATTTGACCATTTTTTGTTAGAGTCTATGTTTGAGCGCTATATGTTATTACTGGCAGTACGCATTGGTTGAAGACTCTGGTCTAAAGGAAAATTGTCCAGAAGATCAAAATTTAACAACTTTTGTCCAATTTTTAACCGTTTCTGAAATATACATGTTTGTCTCATTTGTTTTTTGTAGCTGTTCTTTTCGTTAATATATTTTGTTTGGTTTTTTGTTTTTGCTTCTGTCACTTCCAGCTGTTCTTGTTAAATAGTTAGTGCTACAAACTTTCTCAAAAAATGCTGATATGATTTTTACTTAGGAGTATTGAAATGTATTTCAAACAATTTGTATTGTTTTACAAGAAACCGACTCAGGGAGGTAGCGAGGCAAGTGCTTTTTCTGTGCGCAATGTCTCAGGGGCGCCGGGGCTGCGGTGATTTTCACTATATTATTGTAAGACATTTTTTTTAAATCATTTCCAGTAACTTTTTTAAAATTTCTTGTGTTTTTTTGTCTACTGGGTTTTGGGCAACTTCCTGAGATGTTTTCCAGGTGTGGAAAAGCCTTGGCTTGGTTGTGAAGAAACTTACAGATGCAATTTGGGGTTGCTAGGATTTTTGCTTAGAATTTTTGATTGTGACTGACTAATGATCTGTCCGTCATTCCGTTTTTGTCACCTGCACTAGGCCATGCTCTATACTTCATGATACTTCTGTAAGTACAATTCCATTTTAATGGGCTGCAGGGCAGATGTAGCTTGGTCCTGTTTGCAAGCTGCTAAAAGGGCTACCCTGAAGTTTGCCTGTCAATGCCACTAATATATGTTTTGGTGATTCACTTTTTTAGACTCGGATTTTATCTGGTCCATACTCTGCTTTGGTTGATGTATGTTTGATGTCGTTGTCACTTTGACTGGTGATCTGCTTTGACTTTTTTGTGGTTTGCGAGGAGAATTTTCTAAATATTGTCTGATTCATTTTGTGAAGGAATGTGCTTACTTTTGCCAATATGGCTATGTCTAAGATGGACTGTATGTAAATCCTTTATCGAAGGTGATATCTAGATGTTTGCCAGTATTATCGGACCACACGATAGGAACGTCGTTTAGAAGTTTAAACAGAATTCTGCGGTTTAGATATGAAACCATTAGCTTTATAAACGAAGGTTTTTTCAACATTGAAAACTTTGTTTAATTGGTAGACTACAGAGTAGTCTTGTCAAAATCCATGTTGGTGGACTAGAAGAAAATCGTTAGATTTCGTGTGGTCTTGGATTATGTTTATGATCATTTTCTCTATGACCTTACTTAAAGTTGCATAGAAGACTGATTTGTTGGCAGTTTTGAGGAAAGCTCTGGTTCTTTCTAGACTTTAGAATGTTTATGATGTGAGACTTTATTCAAACTTTTGAAAAGTGTTGGAAATCAGTTAGGGCCAGGAGGGGGGGGGGGGAGGCAAAAAGGGGAAATAAATCCATTATTTAATTACCTCTCCAAATTTTTTTTTAACGGGAGAATGTTTTGCGCATCTTACCGTTAGGCCACTCGAAGATTCTTCCCCCTCCTCATCCAAAGACACGATTTACAATTTAATGTTGTGTTTGTACTTTATCCTAGCCATCCAACTAGTTTCTATTGTTATTGTAGTTATTCGTTGGTTTTTTGTTAATCTTTACATGGGGGGGGGGGGGCGGGATTGTTGAAACATTTCCACACCCCATAGTTTTTTCAAATAAATCTGGAGGAGAGAAAAGTTAATTCAGATTTTTTTTATAGAACAAAGTCAAACTTAGAGAGTAATTATTATCTTTGAAGACACGATTTAATAGAGTGTATATACTTTCAAAAAGTTGCGGGAAGAGGGGGGGGGGCAGTAAATCTAGTTTTTGTGGAGTCATCCGACTACTATTGGTGGGGGGGGGGGTAATTATTGAGCTTCTGTTGTGAGCTTTACAGTGAGAACAATTGACGGCTGGTTGTCAGTCTGGTGCTTAGCATTATCAGTCCGCACTTTTTCTTTTTAAATTATTAAGATCTTCGGACTAGGAAAGTCTGTTTGTTTTAGGCGAGGCAACTCATATCTGTCCGAAGTCCGTAGACGTTGTTGAAGTTCTAAAGTTGCGTGTGAGTTAGTGAAATTAAAAATGATTTTTTTGGGAAATTTGGCTACTTGAAGGAGTGTCCGCAATATCCCAGGGATTTTTGCTGCGCTTTTGCTAGTGTCTGGGGAGTCAATACTTGGAAGCATATTATAAAATCAATTTGCTGTGCATATAGCATCGTACCATCGCTCCAAGCTTAGTGTTTTGACCTAGAAACATTGAAGTTTTAATCCTAACTTGGTACCCTTGTTTGAGGATTGGAGCGACGAGCGAAGGTATTAAGCTAAGATTCAGTTTTAGTGTTCTAGAGTCGAAACGCTGAACAAGTTCACGATGGTATGGTTGTAGCAAAAGTCTTTTTTTGAGTTAATTTTGATTCGAAAAGGTCAAATATGTTGTAACGGTGCATCATCTTCAGTGTCTTCTAAGAAGTTATTGACTTTTTCGTGGATTCTTTTGACTTGTTCCAGATCAGTGTCTTCATAAAAATTAGCAAATCACCGAAATTTGCTAATTTTGATGTCTAACGTGCAGCCTATATAGAACTGATCTGATATTTGGTGCGGTTGTTGTTTGGGATCCATGATCTTGGTCTTTTTCATGTTTATTTTGAGACCTGTTGACTTGAATGCTACTTTTAGTTCTTCAAGTATGTTTGTTAGTTTTGTTGATGTATAAGCTAATCAAGACTGTTGTTGGTAAATTGCAGATGGATAAGGTTGACAAGGTTGGGCGAGATTGTGTCTCCCTGTCTGACTCCTCTGCTTGTTTTGATTTTTTCTGTACTTTTCTATTTTTGTCTACAATTCTTTGGAAAGTTGCATTAATGCAGATCTTCACCATTAATAGTCTTTTTAGGCTGATATGCCAAAAATCTAAATTAAGTAACTAATTAATGTAGATCTGTTTGAGTAAGTTGGTGTATTTTAAATCAATTTCGGCATTGTCCATCAAGGCAAAGACCACCCATAGTTTTGATGGAGTCGAACGCCTTCTTGTGATCGATGAATGAGTTGTACTCTGTGCACTTATTGATTAGTGTTCTTATGGTTTGTATGTGGTCCGTTGTGTTATATTTTTTGCGGAACTCGGTTTGCTCTATAGGTTGATAAAAATCTGGATATGCGATTTGTTAGAATTTGTGTTAGTAGCTCATATGAGAGAGCTTATAGAACTGTAGTTTTTAAGGTCGGTGTAGTTCAATTTTATATTTTTCTAGCTGGCGGGTATTTTTTGCTCACAATGCATTTATTAGTATATAGTAGTTTGACCAAGTTTAGTAGTGCTGTTTCTTCTAGTTTTAGCATCTTGGTTGTTATTTTACATTGTTTGGTATTGTTTTGTCATTTTTAGATTTTTGAGTGTTTTTATAATTTCCGCGGTATTAATTTCTGGTATATCTTCCAAGTTTTTCTTTTGTATTACTTTGACCGTTACAGAAGTAAAATGTTTGTATGGTCTCGATCAGTTCTATTGTTCGTTGTTTGTTCGATTATTGTATAATACAAGGTGCGGCAGGGAAACTTGCTGATTTGAGTTGGGCGCTAATGAGCGAGGCGTGGTCAGAAAGGGGTAGAAAAGGTCTCATTCAAAAGAGTGGGTATTGAAGTTTTGTTACCGCTCAAGCCAGTTGTCGCCATGCGTTGGACAAAGGAGGAGCGTGCGTTTGCCGTCGAGGCCTACTTTTCTAAGTTGCCACCCAACGTGCCTTTCAAACTCGGTTCAATATTTATACCACGGGTTCCGTTCTTGGCCGGCAATCGATTATTTTGTGAGCAAAAAAAGAGCCTGGAGGTAAACGGACTTGCAGAACCCCAGAATTTGTCGAGAGGGTGAGGCTGTCGTTTTTGCACTCTCCTCGGCGTTTGGCTCGCAAATAAGCAGGTGCTCTGGGGTTTTCTGATTGCAGTGTAAGGCGAATTTTTCACAACAAACTCAAGTTTTATCCTTACAAACTTGCTGTGGTGCTAGAGCTCAGTAAACGCGATTTTTTTCTCGCTAAACTGCATGTTCAGTGATGAGGCCCGGCCCATTTTTAACTTTCCGGCTGCGTAAACAAACAAAACATGCGTTATTAGAATGCTAATCCCCGTCAACTTCATGAGAAGCCACTTTATTGTAAACGTGTTACTGTGTGGTGTGCATTGTCAAAAGTTGCGATATTTAGGCCTTACTTTTTAGAAGAAGAAGAACACACTGTTACTGTGAATGCAGTTCTCTACAGAAAAATAATTGAGGCATTTTTTCTCCCAAATCGTGAAGAAATGGAACTTGGGGACGTATGGTTCCAGAAGTACGGAGCCACGGCACACACAGCGAGAGTTTCAATAAAACTTTTGAAGGAACACTTTCACGAGCGTTTAATCTCCTTGAGGGGTGACGTACTGTGGTCGGCGCGCTTTCCCGATTTGGTTCTTTGTGACTTCTTTTTATAGGGATATCTCAAATTCATTATTTACAATGACAAACCACGGACCCTGCAACACCTGACGGACAACATTCGCCAAGCTATCGCCAACATTCCCGTGGAGTGGAGCAAAACTTCAAAAAAACGAGTGGATCAGTGTATTGCTAATGAGGACCGCCATTTGACCGAAGTCATTTTTAAAACCACTTGATACAAAAATTAAGGATGTGTACAATACGATAAAAAAAAAATTAAATTGATATGTGAAATACTTTTTCCTTTATTGACCTTTTAATCAGCAAGTTTTCCTGTATTGTTGTAATTATAGTTGTTTTGTGGTTCTTGCACACTGTGGTATTATGCCAGAGAAAGATTTTATATTTTCTAATTACAGAGAATAAATCGGTAATTGTGTGTAGGTTTTGTATGGAAGAGCGGGCGAAAACGAGTTTGGGCCGTATCAGTGATGAGAATGAATCGGAATCAAGAATAAAATTTTGGTAACTTTTCCGCAATAAAATAATTTAATCAAATGATTGAATGGCAGATGCCGTTCTTAAAATGAATTTGTGTTAAGTTACTTAATATACAAAGTAGACGCACGGTGTGGTGGATGGGTGGATAAACCTTTGTTGCCTCAGTTATATAAAACAAATTTTAATAACTGGGAGTAACACAACGTTGTTTTACACATTTCAATAATTGTAGAATGCTTTAAAACAATACATAAGAATCTTAATATTACATTATTATTATTAAAAAAAAGTAAATAATTTGCTTACTGTATCTATTCCTGCGGCAAGCATATCTAATGTCATTACCATTGCAATCATCTTATCTTTCTTTAGTAATTTTTCAAATGCACTTTTTTCATTTTCAGGTTTATTTTCATAATTCGTATCTTGTTTTATTTTTTCGGCGGCTTCATCAATGTATTTCAGTGCTACACTAAAAATCAATCAAATATCACTCACATAAATATTGTCTGCTATGTTGCATAAAAGATTTTATAACAACATATTTGATGTATTGTACTGCACTTATTTGCAAATGACTTAATATTATTTCAGTAATAAAATATTTAATTAAATTGCTAGTTTAATGTGTTCTCAAGGAGAAGAAACTCTGCAAGATTTAATTATGTATTAAAAGATACCTACTTAAAAGAAAATGCTCAACTCCAAATCAAGTCATTTAATCTATAAATTAATTTTGTAATCTATGAATTGTCAAAAACTATCATAGTAGTATTATTTAAACTAAGCCTTACAAGAATTTACTTATGGCCTGATTTAGCAAAATTCTAAAGACAACAAATACAATACAATAGCATCAATCTAAAATAGATTGTCATAATTAAAAATTATCGTAATCGTATCTTATTTTATGATACTATTAGTTAAATTTCTACATTTTTTAAATTTTTTTGAACAATTTTTCCAAACTTACTTGGTAAAGAAATCTTGATATTTAATAAACTTCTTAAACATTGCCATATTATATTTCTTGTATATTGTTCCAATAGGTTTATAATCTAATGTCAACATCATCTTAAATGTTTCTACCATATATTTTACCATCTTTTGGCTTTCTGGATTTGGATTTTTGTCTAGACATCCCAATCTTCTATCTAACGCCACAACACCAATCGATTCAAATGCCCACTTGTTTAACTCATTATCAAAATCATGGGGCATCTCACCTAATGGATTCTGTTTAGCTAAATCTTTCATACGATCAATAAAATCACAAGCAATATTGTCCATAGATTTAATGTATTGTGTAGCGGTGCGAGGTTGCATCAAAATTGGGTTCACTGCTGTGCGCACTTTCTGCCACGATTCTCCATGTCTGAATAAAATAAAATAATTACTAATTTTGTTTAAATTTAAAATTGGAGGACTTACACAGTTAATAAACTTCCAGCATCTCCAAATATATCTTTTCTGATCTCATTTCTGTACTGACTTAAAGTGTAATTTCCGTCTCTAATAGGCCATGGCCCTTCATTACGAAACATCTAATGTTGATTATTATTAGTTTTAAATTTGTAATAAATGTTTTAACTCACTTTTTCAATGTCACTGGGATCACTTATCATTACCATATCATTCATAGGACCCAATTTTCGGAAAGCTACTGTTTTGCCAAATTTATTAAGGAGCCTGCAATTAATTTTAATTTTTTAATATTTTAGTAAAAAAAACTATTTTTTGCAGAATTGTCTGCTTTTTTGTAGGAAAGGTGGATATTACTTGTAATGTTTAAAACAAACCAAATTTTTTTCCAAAAAAAAAGCGAAGCATCAATATTAGCCAAAATACTCAGAATGACTTTAAATGTAAACGTGTCATCAACTTGTGAATGTATGTGTATGTTGAGGTTTGTAGGCTTAAACTTTGAGTAGCAATGCTAACACTTTATTAAAAGCAAATACACACAATGCAAAAATGAACCTGCAAGTTATAACATGATGTTGACATTCCGATAAGTAAAAAATGTGAAATTAATCATGATTTAAATAAAAATTTAAATTAATAATAATAACAAAATCAATCAAGTCAAATACCTATCTCTTTATGTTTACATAATGTATAGAATTATTAATTTCAAAATGTTGACCTACAATAGTAAGATAAACTTTTGCATATCACATTACGTCATATTAAACTTATTTTTTTAACATTATTATGTTACAATTTTATAAACGAATGTATCTTTAAATATACCTACAATTGGTTTTGCTGCATAAAATCCAATTTACTGAATTCTCCAATAAAATATCTCCAAACGTTGCCAATAATAGGCAATGGTTTAGGTCCTGGAATACTGTCATATGGTTTTGCATTGTTCCAGTCTTCCGGCTTAACATCAACTTGATTTTTTCCAACTTTTTTGTGATAATTTTCTTTGTTCAGTGCTACATCTTGAGAATAACATCTTGGTAACAAAACCGGTGATATTTGACGCACTGTTCTGTGCCACATGTTGAATTGCTGTTTGCCAGCTGCTGATATAAATAAATAAATAACTTATTATTAAGTATTTAATAACAGATAAGATAAGAGGTGATAAATTTATAATTTAAAAAGTAATAGAAACAAACTAGGTGATGATAAAATACAGATGCTTTTGCATAAGTAACAAAAAAACTATGAAACACGGTATGAGGCATAACTAACAGAGAAACTAAATTAAAAAAATATTAAAATTAATTTTTTTAAATTCTCTGATCACAAACATTGTCAATTAATAATGATTAGAACATAGAAAACACAATAATCCTTATTTTTATTAAAATCACAACTGCACCAACCTTTTTCAAATAGTTTTTTTTTAATTTACAGTATTATTGTGTAGTTATACATGGTATATATTCTTATATGTCAGTTTATGATAATCACTGACAATTACATAAACCTTAAAAAAATGCACGTTAATATTGTTAATCTACAATAATTTATTTTAATAATTTGCACTGAGTGCAGCTATTATCTGTCAACTAAAAAAGATATAACGGAATATATAATTGAAATAATGTAAAAAAAAATTTGAAAGTTTGTACAGTTTGTCAAGAGTAGTTTGGCCGGTATAATAGGCAACTTAATATACACAAAAATTATATTGACTGTGGTTGCACTCGTGCTTTTGACCGTTTTAGCATTTTTTATTTGCGCTTACATTTCAAACATTCTATTGGCGACGCTGTTTTTGGATTGAAGGATGCTAAAACGGGCAAAGGCATGAGTTGAACCATAACCAACATAAGTTTTGAGTATATTAAGTTGCCTATTACATCGGCCAATCTATTCTTGACAAACTGTATTTTATCAAAATTTAAAAACAGCATTGGTGCTCAATTTTAATTACTTAAACAATTGAGAATTATTCATTAAATATAAACTTTTTTCAAAATTAATGAGCAATAGAATTATAATCTGTTTTGTAAAATTTCATATTTTTAAGCAAACCAGCTGCAAGCACGACAGCGATGAAAAGCGGAACCAGTTCTGTAGCAGTACGCCGGCATCATAAACAACCGAGAAAAAGTAACATGAAAAACGAAAGGATTTAAAAAACATTTAATGACACCCTCACGGAAATTGCAATAGTAATAGTACCAATAGAGTATCCCGAATGTTTCCTAAATACCAAAAAACATAAATGATTGACTAACTGACAAAGGGGCATGCATCACTTCGTTTACTGAAGTGCACTCATAAAGAAAAATTATATGTGCAGACAAGCTCACCAAGAAGTAGCTCCACAACACATCTGCTACAACGAGCTCTCTTGAGGGCAAGGAATAGATTATTAGTCTGAAGGAACTGCAAGATCCAATAATGGTCTTGAAATAGTCTGGAGATGAAAAACAGCATAAAAGACTTGACAAGTGGTGAACTTAAATCTGGATCTCAAAGGTATTTAATATATCTTATTTATGGACAAGTGCGATTGAAGATTGAAACCTTACGAAGCAAATAGTTTGCCAAACTACGAAAAGAAAACCAATATTAAGTAAAAATGTTGAAAAGTACATACATCAATCAAGGGCATTCTACGTGTCTTTTAGTGCACATTGTTCTTATCCACAAACCCTAAATTCAGAAGAGAAAGATACAGGAGCTAATCATTTTGGAAGAAGGTTTTTATCAGCCAAACCCTAACGCAATCATTGTACATGTACTATAGCAAATGCATTGCATTAAACCTAATGCCATTACAAGATCAGACAAAGTAACAATGACATAGTAAAGCAGAAAATGGTGTTCCTAAAAGAGATATGTTTGTATCCGAATACCTATTGACCAGTAGAATTGTTTGCCACCAAAAAGAATTTAAAAACAATATACCGCTAATCTTTGAGCAGCACCAACCAATAAAATTTACTTGGTATATGGAACTTGACAAAGCAAGGGCAATAATTAGAAAGCTTTTCAACAATACCAAAAAAACGGTTACGGAGGCTACAAAACCTCTCACAGCAAAAATGGACTTCAGAATGAGTTATTGTGATATCGTCGAAAAATAACTTACATGTTCTTGCCTTCAAAAGGTACTGAGTAAAGATGCACTTCTAACATTGGATCTCTGCTAACGAAATAAGGAAATTATACAGAGTCAGTCAAAGAGACTCTGTAGGAGTTACTGCAGCACACATTTCAGGCTCTACGGATGCAACAGTTTTTAATCAAAAAAATCTTGAAATGCTTAACAAAAAGACAATAACTGTTCAACGGCAAATGCCATAGTCACCACAAGATTTTATCATGTTACAGAAACGGCTTGCAGCACTTTTATACATACTAAACAGCTTTAGAGTATAAAATATATAAAGAAGAGACGCAATGTCCTCAAATGAGGCAGTTGTATAAATAGTCAATACACCCTTTAAAATATTCACTTTGAATTGTGGTGGTGAACAATGTTGACGAAGTAAGTTAAAAATCAATTAGTTTAAATAAATAAAGCCATACTGATGAGAGGTAAACTTCGAAACGCGTCTATGGATGTTTTTAGTTTAGAATATTTTTTCATAAATTTAATTTTTTAATGTTATAAGAGCTTTAGAGTAGTTAAGATGGTTTTTATATAAAGCCTAGGCAAACTATAAATGTTTTGGTTGTATCCTACAGGCTTATCTGTCTTACATTTTTTACTCTGCAAATCGGCTATACATTAACTATGATGCTAAAACAAACAACAAACGATATAATATATACCTTTCCTAAACATAAATGATCTCTTAATGAAAAACTTGTTTTGCATGTCTTTATCAAATACTTTTACACATTACCAAAAGATATTAAAATCATTTCAGTAAAAACGTATATGTTTTTAATTTGCAATTATGTGCTATTTATTTGGTAGCAATTTTTTTAAGAGATTATCTTAAGGATTCAGTCATTATTTGACTACAGACGTGCAGGATATACATTCCGTGTTATTTTTTTTTTTATCAATTGGCAGCGTTTTCAATATAGAACTTGTTTTTGAAAAATCTTAATAACAACAATATTCTTGTGTGGACTATGCCTATTTTATAGAATATCTGAAAATAAAATGAAAACACATATTCCACAAAATGTCCATATCGAACAATATAGTTGGGTTAAAAACTCAGTTGAATTAAATGTAATGGGTGTTGAAAATAATTCAGATGGATTACAAGAAAAAATGCACAAAATTGTTTAAAATTTAATAGTTGGAATTGCAACAGCTTAGCCGGATTTTTACTCTTTTTATAATTCAAAGCTAGATTTTGTATTTTTAGGATTATATATTTTTTTACATTTTTTAACAGTTTAGGCCGGGTTTTGTTGTTTTGGCATTTTATGAACAGAATTTGCAGATTATAATTGTTTTTGGCCAACATTTTGTTTTTTATGGCCGGGCTTTACTATTTTTGACTTATTATAATTAGAATTGTGCATTTTTAACAGTTTATAACCAAATGTTGATGCTTTCTTACACTATTTTTATACTTTATACCCGTATTCTACTATTTTGACATTTTATAAACAGCATTTGATGCCGGATTTTGTTATTTTTGGTGCTTTCTGACATAATTTTGATGTTTTAAGTTTTTTTTTGTGAGGGTGGAAATGCATTACGCTCATTGTGTGGGGCTCCCGGTTTCTAGTATACCCACTAAAACCCTATACCTCTTTATCTTCCTGAGCTTGCGGAATTACTGTTGTGGTATTACTTCACAAGTCTAAGGGTCAGATTGCTGATGGTTATCTTCTGTCCGACTTTATTCTGTACCTTCATTCTGATGTCCCAGGGAGGGTTTTTATTCGATTGGCTTTTTTTTGTTCTTTTAGTCTTTTAGTTGTTTTCCTATGTTATTGTCTTGCTCGAGAGTGTTCTATAGGCACATGCTATTCTTATTGCCATTTTTCTTCTGGCCCTTTCTAGGGTTAACCTGTGTTTTTTTAATTTTGCAGCTTCCTTCCCATGTAGGAGCAGCGTATAGCAGTATCGAATCCACAGTTGCTCCCATTACTTTGCGTTTCTTTGCTCTCAGACCTTCTACATTTGGCATGATTTGTGTCAGAGCTATTACTAGTTTTTCTGCTTTTTGTTTGACTTCAGTTATGTGGGGTCCCATGTTTCAGTTTTTTCCTATTCTTATCCCTAGGTATTTAATACTATCTTGGGATTTGATTGTGGTGTTCCCTAGATTAATCTCGACTATGATGTCCTTCCTTCTTCCCACCAGGACTAGGACTTCCGTTTTTTGTGTTGCCAGCTCTAAGCCCAATTTCTTGATCTACTTTCTAATCATATAAGTCGCCCATTTTGCGCCTTCCTCTATTTCCCTTATGTTATTGTCCCTAACCACATTGGCAAGATCGTCCGCGTAGGCTATTGTGGTAATTTTGTGTGGCACCTGTACCCTCAATAGACCGTCATAGTAGATTTACCACAGGGTAGGGCCCAAACGTCATATCCAGAGTTTCTCCGGAGCTGCACACTATAGTTCTATCCTGTAGATAGTGGCATATTATCTTCTTGACATATATGTTGATTGTGTTATTGTTGATATTCCTTTTTCTCCAGTTCTTCTTTTAACCCCTTCCATGGCCTCGAGTTGAAGGCGTTCTTTATATCATAGGTGATCAATACGGTGGATTTCTGTGTAGGGTGCGCAGCTACTTGACCGGCGGCTTCCTTGACGTGCCTAAATGCATCAAGAGTAGAGTGTCTTCCTTTGAATCAATGTTAATTCTTACTGAGTTTTCCATTACTATCTATTTTCTCTGTGAGTTTCTTGTTGAGGATGTGCTCATAGAGCTTTCCTAGCGCGATCAATAGGCAAATGGGTCGGTATGTTTTGTCTTCATCCCTTTTGGTAGGTTTATCGATTAATACTGGTTTTGGAAATGCTTGAGCAGTTTGTTGAAAACTTTCACACAGAGCTGCGGTCTTTGTGTCTCTGTCGCTCTGATGACCTCCGGCGGGATCATGCCTGTGCCGTGGTTTTTTTTTTTTTTTTTTTTACCTGCCATCCGTATTTCTTTTTCTATGCATTCCGGTATCGTAGTCACGTCTACTCTTAGATCTTCCCATGTTGTTTTGCCTTGGTTGGGAAATAATTTCCTCGCTTCAGCCATTACTTCCTCTTCTGTCAAAGTTAGCGAGAATCTTTGCTTTATTTTATCAGTGGCAGTTTTGTACTCTTTGTCCCACATGTCCGAGTTTAATTCTTTGCATAAATTTTTTTATGCCATTCTTTTGGAATCTATTATTGCCTTTTTTAGAATTTTTCTCTTTTTTGCATATTTTTCTTGTGCCTGTTGCAGATGTACTGCGTCTCTTGTTGTTTGCCATTTATTCTCGTCATCGTCGTTTAGCTTTTATACAGCACCTTCTCTTGTCTGCGATGTCTTCACTCCACCAATACATTGGTTTGTAATTTACTCTTTCTCCTTTCTTGCTTAGTGTCTTTTTGCAAGTTTTAATTATAGTTTCTTTCAGCTTGTTAGTGGTGTGAATCGATTCTCTTGTGTTTTGGTCCAGATCTTCCAGGAATTCCTTCTCTTGACCATTGCGGAAGGCTCATCCTTTGTTTTTTTTTTTTTTAATTGTTTTTTTCTTTCTAGATGCGATTTCTATGTGTATGTTTATGTGGTCACTCAGGTTCTTTTCTTTGCCCACGTGCCAGTTTTTAATTTTTGTTACCATCTTAGTCGAGGACAAGGTGACGTCTATGTATGATACCATTCCGTTTTTTTTTGAAAAGTTGGTGCTCCTCTGTTTAGAATGCGGAGCTCGTTTTTGTTTGCCCATTCCGCTAGCATGTTTCCTTTCCAATCGTTCTTGGGTGTGCCCCATATACCAGATTTGGCTTTGAAATCCGCTCCAATAATAAGGTTTTTCCTGTGCTTTTTCTGGTCTTTGCTTAGTTCTCCCAGCTATTTTTCAAATTGTTTGGTGCTTTTGTTTGGGGAGAAGTAACAGGAGTACATAACTGCATCCCGTGTCTCCAACCAGGTGAATCTCTTACCGCTTCCTGATTTCCGCCTGGGATCAATATTGCGGCATCTCCCTTTTTGTCTGTGATCCATCTCTTCCTGCTTGCTGCCATTTTCTTGTTTGGTTTCGAGACAATGTCTGCTCCTGTTTTTTGGCAATTACGCTCTAGTAGGTCTGTTGACGATCTATACCTGTTTAAGTTAATCCGGATCCCCTTCATTCTCTGGTCCTGCCAGCCCATTCTTTTTCCTTCTGTTCTTGCACTAGTTTCTTAAAAGCAGGGCATTTCATGCTTTCCGTTTTGTGGCCCTCAACCTTGCACAAGTAACGCTTCTGCTTGTTGGTGCATTCTTTCAATTTAAGCCCAGTACCCCCACAATTTCTGCAGGGTTTACTCTCCGTTTCCTTGCACTATGTTGACCTGTGGCTTATTCTATGGCATCTGTAGCATTTTGGCGGAGAGAAGACTTCCATCACTCTCCATCTGTTCTAACCTGAGCCTATTTTTTTTTTGCTGCTGCTTTTTCCTGCGTGTTCACAAAAGCATATCTTACTCCATTTTGGTTAGGCTTTTCTGCTAGTTTCATTGTGTTTACCTTGACACTGATGTTGTCTCTTTGGAATACCTTGTTGATGACTTCTCTTAATTCATCTTCATTGAGGTCTTCCTCTACATCTAGAAGCCTTATTGTCTTTTTTCTTTCGTTCAGTTTTGTGACGGCTACCATACCAATTTTTTTATCCAGTGTTTCATAAAATCCTTTTGCTTTTTCCTTCTTGCTTTTGACCACTAGTTTAATGTTGCCATCTTTTGTCTTGTTTATTTTTGCGATGTTTTAAGGTTGGATTTTGATTTTTTCTGACATAATTTTACTAGTTTAAAACGGGATTTTGTTATTTTTGATATTTCATAAATAAAGTTTTGCTTTTTTTAACAGTTTAGTTTTTTTCTGACAATTTTGTAATATTTTATAAGTAGATGTTTGCACTTTATGACCAAACTTTGCTATTTCTAATAATATTTTGTAGCCGGGTTTTTCAACATTTTATGACCAAATTTTGGGACGTTTTTAGTTTTTATTTTATGAATAAATTTTTGCTTTTTAAAAACTTGATTTTAATTCTATCTAAATTTTTTTTAGGTACGTATTTAGTTATTTTCGACTATCTGAATACAAACTGCATTTTTAACACAATTTGGGTGCTTCTTGACAATGATAAATCATATTTTTATATTACAGGGTTTACTAAATTAGTCTTATATTGGATAATTTAATTATTAATTTGTTTTTTATACAATTTTGTCAACGATAATAAGGCTTAAAGAATTATGTAATATTTTTATTAGTCCTACGTTTAATATTTTTTATTAATTTATTTTTTTATATAAAACATAGATGATGATTAACTTTTATTTAGTTTGATCAAAAATGTAATTTAAATTTTGTTTTAGTTTAGTCCGTAAGAAAAGAGTTTTTAATAAAAAATCTAAAAAAATTTACACCTAAACCTAAGTTGAACAAAATCTGGCCTTGATCAGCTGTATTAACCAAAACTCTGCCGTCTTAAGCAATAATTCTTTGTTTGTTATAATAAAATACAACTTTATTAGTAAATAATTCCAGGTTACTGGTTTTGAGTAGACCAAATCCAGTTTTTGAAGAGTTGTTAAGTACCCAAAAACCCGTAACCTCCTGTTGGTATAAACCGTAATATTATATTACGATGGCTTCTTCTAAATCTAATTATTTAGCACGTAAAACAGCTTCTTATTTGGATGTGCAGACAGAGTCATCAAAAAGACTACTAACGCAAGAATTTTATAAGATGCTTGGACTGAGTCTAATGAGTAACAAACTCGTGCGTAGGTTTCTCTCTCGTATGCTTGTGGTGTGCGATAATAGTTTTACACAAACATGATGGACCTACTGTTTAACGTGGAATCCGAACCACATCACTAGAGGGGTTTACTAGGCAAATACTTTGCTGGTTTGCCCTTGCCTTGCGAAGGAGACGACCGGGGCTGCTTGCTCAATAATCCTTGCACTAGACCATTGTGCTACGGTTGCCACTGATTGTAGAGATAATTCACGAGGCTAACTGCCCACAAGGTCGAACATGGCTTACGATATGATTAAATTGGCGGAACATGGCTTTGCCACTTCTGCTAACTAATTTAATCAACCAAACACTGATTTAGTTTATAGCTTAAAAGTTAATTTCTTTATTATTGTGTTTTAAAAAAGAATTCAAATTTTGTTCAATAGCATCTTGAATATAGAAAACCCCTTATCTTTTTTTTTTTTTTTACTGAAACTAAAGTAAACAATAATGATTCAGATGGTTTCAATCTAGTAGATTTCGGTTATCATCTTGAACGTTAATTTGCTGACCAACATGGTGTTTGTGCCTACACCCACAAACAAAAAGCAAGCCTCCTGAGTCAAATCCCAAAAGCACGGGCGTCAATTTTGAAACACCATGTGTATATAATACTTATATTTGTTCTTGTATTGAATATTGTTCTCAAGAATGGGGAAGAGCATTTAAAACTACACTATCTCTTCTGGGTTTTATTTTAAAACGATCTATTTGGATTAATGTCGTCCCAAAATTGACTAGCAACTTAGATACTTTATAACACCGGCGTAATGTTGCAGATCTTTGTATTTTCTATAGATGTTTCCATGAACATTGTTCAAATGAAATATAAAACATATTGCTCTCTAAACAAATATTTACTCGTAGTAAAAATTTGCTAGAAATTCTAAAAATATTCACTCATGACAGCTGGATGGAGGACCGAAACTTTTAAGAGATTTTTTAACTGTATAGACACATGGAATAAACTTTTAAATTCAATATTTTCCGAGACTTTAAGCCACAAATATTCAAGGTCAATTTTCACAGACTGCTTAAATCTAGTCTTTAATGTGATAGTTTTAACAAGTTTGGTTTCATTTGTTGAAATTTAATGGTATTTGCATGTTGTTATGACATTATAAGTAATTTCTAAATATTACAAATAATAATAATAACAATAAAAATAAACATGTAATTATTATTTAAACTAATATTCAAAGTCTATTGTTATTATTAAAAGTACAATTGAATTTTGAATACTTTATTTATAATTATAATTTATTTATAGAATAATGCGTTTTTTACACCATTTTACTATTTTAATTACAATATTATATTTAAAAATAAAACTTAACTAAACAACAAGTTTAAATTAAACATAAACAAATAAATATTTACCTACGCAGTTACATGTAGTCCAATATACTTTTAATATGGATTAATTCACTAATGTCATTAACATTTTGCTCACAATTAATAACTTAACATATTATTTGTTACTGTACAACTCTGTGATAAAAATATAGAACAAATAAATTTCGTGTTATTAACAGCTGCTGCTATGCTACTACTGGTGTGGTGTGTAGCACTATTATTAATTTACTCTCCGTGTTATTGGTTTCAAGGACGCCAATTCATTCTATAATTACTTAATCATTTATTACTTGCGTAAATAGTTTATTGTGTGTGAATCAATGAAATATTTTATTTAATCTGTAATACTTTTTTTATTGTAAAAAGATTAAATACTTTTTTTTTGAATTCACAAAATTTGTATTTTCCTGTTATTAATTATTGATCAGAGGTGTATATGTTCTTTTATTTTTGTCGATATTTATTTCTTGATTAGATGTTTCTGTTTTAAAGATTAAATTACATTTTCAAATTTTACAGAAAGTTTTTTAAGTTTTGAGTATATGTAAATCTAAAGCGGAAGTCGAGCGTGTTTAATTAAACAGTATCTTTAAATTTTTGTTTAGTAAGCACTGCATAGAGTTTAATATTTGGAAAGTTGAGCAGCAAATCATATAAAATACTTTAGGAATAATTATACTGTCAAACGAGTGATATAGGAATATATATTTTAATGTTGCTGTGATATTGAATTTCTCACTAATTGTTAATCTTAAGTATTTTGTTTGGTTTACTCTTTTAATAGGATGTGGATTAACTGTTAGGTTTATAATGGAAGTATTTGGTCATATTGATGTTCATTCATAGTTCGTTATGGATTAATCAGTTATGAAATTCTATTATTACAATTACAATATTGTATTACAATATAATATTATAATATTAGGTTGTTGTTTATTAGTACAATTAGTTCGTGTAGGTTGTTTTCTTGATAAAGTAGAGCAGTGTCATCTGCGTATATAACATATTCGGCAAAAAGATGTTATTAATATACAGTATGAACAAAAACCCGAGGTTTACAATGTAGGCAACTAAGTATACACTTGTTAATACTGACTATCACCATAGGCGTAACACACATTTTTTTTGTGGTAATTAATGTAGTAATAAACAATTAAAATAAATACAAAGTATATAATACGCAATGATAAATTGTTATAGAACTTTATTAAAAAAAAAAACAACGACTTCAATGATTTTTTACAATTTTAAATCCAAAATGTCCTGTGGGCCAATGTTGTTTTCTTTGTTTTGGTAGACAAAAATGACGATATCAGTGAAGTGCGCATGGACTACACATCTTGCGTTGAGTGTTTTGCTGGGCTCAACTACAGGTTTTTTTTTTTTTTTTTTTTTAAGGACGTAGTGAGGTGTTGGCCTTAATAAGTGGCCCTTGAGAATAACTAACGCATGGCAATACCTTTCGGTTTTTTTCTCTGCGTAAGTCCTGCTGTTAATTTGTTCTAGTCATTGTCTCTAGTGTGGTACTAGTTTGAGGTGAGCTGGTTTCGGTCTCGCAGAATTTACACAGTCTGCTGCGGCAACACATGCTGTCCCCGCCCATCTCTCCCTATACCCTATTTTTCTGTCCTACTTTCTACACTGGCATTTTCCTCTCTTTTCTCCTATTCTTGTGTTATTCAGCCTAGATATTTGCATTGTCCTTAGGTATCTTCTTAGTTTTTCTATATCTTTATTAACTTCTTCCTTGTTGTATCCTCTTTCTTTCATAAATATTTTGTGCAGCTCCATTAAATACATCCTTTTTGGTAGTCCTATATTTGCCAGTTTAACTTCTAGTGAGATTTTGAATCTCCATTTGGAATTAGTTTTCTTCTCAGCTGCAAAAAAACAAGATGGTCTTTGATTTGATGTCAGCGATAAAGCGGCTTTCAACCAGTTTGTTATATCCAAATTTGTCAATCTGAGTCACATATGTTGATGACTATAAGTAAGGCAGAGCTGAAGTGTCTTACTTTTTTTTTGGTACTTACTATATAACAAAGAGATTTGTTTTGTGTTTGACGTGAAACGAGTAACAGTAGCCGTGCAGAAATGATCTGAAGGTGTGTTGCAAGCACTGGGACTTAAGTGCATATATGGTTCTCCTTGGTTTATTATTCTACTTCTAATGACAAATTTTAGACAAAAACAACAGCCAGAAGCACAATTTAACATTAATTCCTATTTTCTCAGGCACCAACATCAGCTCAGACCCGTAGCTAGCCACTATCTCCGACAAAACTAACCGCTACAATTGTACTGTCAAGCTTCACCATCTATGGAAAAAACTAGCAACGATCTGCAGAAGCTTGATCTGATTACAAAAGCACCTAGAAACTGAACTCATACTTAGCTGACATCAACCACCACCACTGGCCAACATGATTCTCTTACTACTAGACGCAAACTTAGAACACTATGGGATGTTACCGCTAAGTAATATGCGGTTAGTCTGCCATAAACTAAAATCAAACAAGAACATTTTTTGGTGCCGGAGGGAGCGTGTTTGGGATCAGTCGCCCGGCAGCGGATTGAGACTACTACAGCAGGACATCAAAGATTCGTCGTAGTTTTGAAATGAATGATATCCCAGAACCGCGTTCAAACTGTTAATGTTAGTGTGTCTTGCGGTTCACATTTTATTGTGCGCTTTGCGAGGTTTTCTATAGAGCCACGAGCCAAATGATCTACCATTTATGGTAATTTGTTTTAGATTTTTGGTTTTTATTGGAAATGAATTGCTACTCTTTAGATCTCTTAAGCGACGTGTGCATTTTTAATTTTGATGAATCGATAAATTGCGTTGTTGCTGTGGTTCTAGGGTTGCGCTTCTGCGGCGCCGCCAAGTTTAACAATTTTGTCTTTTCCGGACACGGAGGGCAGGAAACACGCACGTTTTGAGAAAACCAGATAGGTGGATAATGCGCCCGAGGGTCAGTCGCGCGAGTTCCTTTCCGCCGTAGCACAAAGCAGCAAGAAGAAACGGCGCGCGCGTCCGGATCACGCACACAGCATGTTCCTTCTAAAAACGAGAACGCAAATCATTGCACATTGCTGTAGGTGGTATTGATCCTTTTACAGATTCACTTACGGATACCTTGTTATAACGTTTACTTCTTCTAAACAATCAAGTTTGGTCATCTTTTTTTTTTGACGTCAAAACCCCGCTGCGTATCGGTCCAAAGATCTCACTAAATCGTTCAATAGGTAGTTGCGACCAGCGGTGTAGAGCAGCACCAGGACGATCTTGCCCAAGGCTCAGGTACCCACTAAAAAAAAAAAACAAAAAACATGTTTTCTAAACCAGCAAAAACCAAAGCAAAACGGAGCAATAGTCAATAACGATTCCCCATCAACACAGTACATACAAACTCAAGCAGACTACGCGAAGCAGGCGTTCTTTTGTCTGATCACCGTAACACTGTCGATCCAACATAATGGAACATCTTATCTACCTGGTGAACAAATATCAGACACTTACAACCTATTAGATGTGTTCTTAAAACAAATAACCTTGTAGATAGAAAAAAATGGCTAACAGTGCAAAATCAAGTACAACTTGCTAACCTTCCTGTTATTACCAAAGAAACCTAGAAAGTTCAGAATATATTAAAACAAATCAAAATGCAACAAGAGATTGAACACCAAACACAGCAAATTATTACAACTTCCAAGTAACAAACATTGCAGAACACGTTGCGTAAAAGAAAACTGCCACAAAAAAGTGTTAGACCTGAGCTCTGCCCAACCAACAATTGTGATTTTACCGGTCATAACAAATTAGATAAAAACCACCTTACGACTAACGTCAGAACAAATACCGCTTTGCTTTTTTGCAACCGACACGCCGGAACTGTAGGGAAGAACATGACATCCTGCATCTGGTGAACAAGCAAGTCAAGAAGAAACTTACACCAATTAACATACTAGATGGGTTTTGTGCAATATAGAATTATTGCATAGTGACATAAGAATAGAATAAGTATGTGCTACTAAACTCAGAATTTAGAACTAGCTTCTTTAGACAATTCAAACCCGCAACTGTCAAACTTATAGTGAAATTCTAGTGGACACTTTTGATTTATTATAAATTACGTTTGTCTCATTACAGTGAATAAACATGCACTGACACTTAGACACCATCTCCATACAAGAATAGTTTGAAAGCTCAGTCTAAAAGATTGGGGAAAATTGTTACCACGCGTGAGCAAAGCTACACTTCACCAATTAGAACACGACGCGATCTAATGCAGGTTTTTATAATGGTAAAAAACTAGTCAGTTGGGAGCTAACAGCACGCATGAAAGAAGAAGCTATCTGGCTACAGATATAGACCAGAAATTTTGTCTAGTGCTTTCAAGTGACCTCAGTTACACCACTAAAGTTTCTGCACAATTACCAGTTCGGTGTTGTCGATCAACAAGTATGCTTGCACTCCCCGTCATAGTACAGACATACAAAAAACCAATAAGGGAAAACAAACCCATAACAAACCCTTTTCCTTGGGAAATACAAACTTTCTTTCAAGAACGTACATGACCGCACCCTCATTACATATGAGAACACAGCAATATGCCATAGCTTTACAGTCAACATTAAACTTTGAGTCACTAATTAACTACTGAAAGAAACCTAACCTAACTTAACCTTGAAGAGTATCTAGGTCTGAAACTTAGTAATACCTTAGAAGGTAACCGCTGCACTTATTTCTACAACATAATTCCCTGGAAGGACAGCTACCCCAGCAACGTTTTCCACTTTCTGTAAAAAAACAAAGAGCTAGAAATCTTACATTAATTTTTATTTTCTAAAACGTAACTGCGTAACAAACAACACGATTGCATGGAATAAAATAAATTAGCTATTTTCTTCTTACTTTTAAAGATATATCTAATCTCGACTCTATTTCTATGCACAAACTGAACTAACATAAAACTTTTTTTGTAATATTTATGTTTTCTTTAAAATCTAAAAAGACTGAGCAACATATTTGAAATTTGCATAGTTAACGCTTATAATAGTATATTTTTTAAACTTAATCTTCCCGATAAGACGATTTTTTTAATAGGAATATTCCGTTTTCCAAATAAAACATCAACAAACTTTTTTGATAACTTTTTTGAAAAACCGAAAAATTGTTTAGTTAGGTGAAGCGCCTAACTCAAATATCGGCTCATAAATTGTTGCAGGTTTGAGCCCCAGATCGGGCAGAACATTTTAAAGAAATTGTGGCATTTATTAATTCAGGTCTAATACATGATTAGTGTCTATATAAACTACAATTACATTTAATATGAGAGTGTGACTTGACCAGATACTAGGCCCTTTCAGTGTCTAAATAGCCTCCATTCTCTCAATTAACGGGTTTTAGTAGTATATTTTTTATAACTTAACTTAAATACTTAAATCAGTTTTTAAAATCACCAAAAAGTGTTTAAATTGTAAAAAACTGATTTGTGTACAAAATTTAGCAGTAAAGTATCACAATCTACTCTAACCTTAATAAAATTTTCAGCTAATAAACCAAAGGTGTTAGAAATGAACAAAAATAATCTAAAACTAAACCGGAAATTTTATTGTCAAATTACGTTTGATAGAATCAGATCCAATTATAGTTTGCATTTCTGGAGAAGTCATTAAAGTTCTTCTAGGAATTGCATCCAGGTCAAACCGGGATCCAGCTCTGAGTAGTTAAAGTTTGGTGGTGTAGTGTAGGTAGATAGTCTGGGGCTAGGTTTTTTGGGCTCCACCGCAAAATATTGAAAAGGGCTCACTCGGAGACATTTTTGTAATTTTGTTAAACTTTATTTTGTAACTTTCCTCCCCCCGGTTTAGAAATAAAAGTCAGGCTCCCCCTGTGCTAGTGGGCGCTTCGGCATTGCAAACCTTTGCTTACAGGTAGCTTTGCCCCTGAGTGTTACTATTGTATAATTTGGATGTGACGTCATATTATTATATCAATAATAAATTTGTGTTTAATGTTTGATAGTTCACAAACTTTATTGTTATTAAAACATTGACCATCAAATTTTGTTTTATAAATTAAAAAAATATTACAATTTTAAATTAAAAAAAATAAATTATTTTGTAAATTTTGTCATTTAGAGTATTCAGATAGTAAAAAAATCTTTTTAGCATTATTATTTCTTTGTGTGTGTATTGAGTGTCATAAAAAGAGTATAATAATAGTTTTTGGTTTGTGGTTTGTCAAATTTGCATAAATCTATGTAAAAATTAACAGTCATGGTAGGAAAACTTTAAGGAATAATAAAAAATTTACTATCAATTTATGTAATTAGTAATTTTATTGTATACAATTCATACTACATAAATGTGCTTTGATGTATTTAAATACAATAATTTATGGAGCAATACATTGCTGAACACCATTTACAACTTTAGTAACAAGATCTATTGTATTTGTAACTTGAGAAGAACCACACTTTACTAATTCAATAGTAAATATCGTTATATCAAACACAACCTTTGCTACTGCCTTGGCAAGTTTTACTACAGAGCTAATTAAATCTCCTACTGGCCCAAGTACAGATTTTAATAAACAACTTAATCCTCCCAAACAGGTTAGACCTGAAATTGATTCACGTGTTTTGGTTATTAAATTGCGAAGATTGCTAATTTCGGTTATTTGGTTTCTTGCCGTATCTACAAGTTTATTGAAGGTTTCAGTAAAGCAAATTGCGATGTTAATGTTGTGATTTACAAGTTGACTTGTACCTGCTGTTAAGCAGTTAAGATTAAGTGGAGTTGGTACAAGATTGTTTATCTTATCAATTCCGTTTTCGGTAATGTTAGAAATTGTTTTGTTAAAAGGACTAATAATATCGCCTATTAGGTCAAAAGAGTTCTTGATGTCATTTGTTGATTTATCTAATATTTTATCAAGTGGGTCAAAATTAAATGTAGTAAGACAATAGCCCTGCAAAATATTATTAATGAATATTATGTTTGAAATATAATATTTGAATCTTACCTGTCCTATGAACACAATTGTGCATACTAACAAGAAGTACTTTGCCATTATTGTTATTAAAATATTTCTTGTTTCTACAGAAATGAATGAATACGGAATAGTTTGGTAAAGGTTTATATATACTTAAGGTTATCGCAAATGTATTTAAATAATTCATAAATTGTTTTTAAAAGTATCTCGTTAAAGTGCCTCGAATGTTTGCTTTAGGTTTTTTTTTTAGTTTGTTTGAAAACATAATTAGCATTTTGTAGATAAAATTCTTTTAAATGATTGTAAATCATTATTTTTCTTAATTATCGCATAGCTACAATATGACTCATTAAAACTGTTACTAACCAAAAAGAATAATTGTTATAAATATTATTACTTCTTTTATTTGAAGTTTGTATTTTTCAAGATGATATAGTAGTTATTTATGATGTAAAAATGAATTTATATGACACACTTGACAAATTTTTGTTGCACGTCCGAATCCGAATCATTACAATGCTGGCAAAACCAGATGAATATCATGAAAGTTTAATTAGTGTGTTATTAAAGATTAATGTTGCAGTTTATCAAATATATTTGAAACCCAAATAACTTTTAATGATTAATCAATTTTTGAAGATAGTGAAAATTAGTAAATTGTCAACTTTAAAGCCTGGTTACACAGTGCGAGCTAGCATCATACGAGTTACTGTACCTTGCCATTATTGTATGATGGGGTCACACGGGGCGAGTAGCTGCACTGCAGATCACTGACAGGCTAGCTCGGATGCTAGCTCGCACTGTGTAACCAGGCCTTTAGAGGTGCAAAAAACATTCAACTCAACTGAGAGAAAAATGAATTAATTTTGATTTGAACTAGAAACATTTATAATTACTATTAAAGTTAAATATTTTATTGGTTTAGAGATTTTTGTAAAATGCACAAAATGTGCTATTCTAGATAAAGTTTAAAAATGCAATTTAATAGAATAATGTTGATGGTTGGCTATCTCTGGTCTAGACGATGGCCATACACTTTAGTATGTTTGTATGTTTTTAGAACTCTTCTTCTTGATAGAAAACTGTTATTAATTTCGTTTTGGATGCGTCAGTTTGCAAGACATACCAAAACCTGGCCTGGAGAGGGGTTTATCTAGGTTTTTGTGTTTGTTGGAACTGCTTTGAAAATAAGTTAGAACTTATTTTACAGCTTTCATTGCGTGGGCGTTAAGTCTATAGCAGGGGTCACCCCTTTGTCGAAGACGATCGAGAAGTTTCTGACCAACTTTTCAAACTTGGCCTGTTCCGAAAAGGCGTGTTTTGGTAGTTGGTAGTAGTTTGTAGATGGTAGTTTTCTCCTTGAAGAAAGACACAAAAGGTCGTTTGATAGAGGATTCTTTTATCAAAGTGACGCTATTCTCAACACAGGTACCCTCACACACTTTGAAGGTAGGGGTACACATTTTTTGGCAATTAATTTGTTTTTTTATCTCCAGGTCTAGCCACACGTTAATCGTGGCATGTGTTAGAGGACCTTCACGGCAGCAATCATTTTTCATTGTCAAACGAGTTAGACAGTTTTTCTCCCGCAGATGGTTTCTTGAGCCTGTTTTTACAAGAGTCAAATGGTAAGAATTTCAAAAACTCCGTAAAGCTGACCGGTCCGTCGATTTCCTGGTAATACCACAACGTTTGCGTATCTGTGGAACAAAAAAAGGAAGCTTTTATTTGTTTTAAAAGTACTCCGACTCAGGACAACACAATTCGAGTTTGAAAGTAAACAAAGATCATGGGAGAGCTACGTGTCGACGATCACGGCGACAACGTTGGTTAGCAAAGTGTGGAAAAATTTCTGCTTTAAAAAGAACAATTACAAACTTTGCTAGATTTTTTTTCCTGAAGTGATTGACTTTTTTTGCCTTACAACTTCTTCTTTGTCTCAAAAACGTTGAAAACGGTTATCAACGGCATGAGTACTTCTTTTGCTGGGACCAGACGTTGTTCATTACTGAGTTATCCAGCAGGTTTTTTCCATTATGATTGCTGGAAATCTACAACTTGAACGAAAAAACGCCGTCTACCCGGAAAACTAGAGAGAGAAGCGGTTGCTGAAGCTTAGATCCAAACAACGTCAACAACTACAGAACGATTTTGCTTACCTGCTGCCTTAGTAAAGTTCTAGAGAAAATGATTAACAGTACCGTTGATCATTTAATCTACTTAGGAAAATCTATCCAAGAAGTCTTTTTGGCAAGAAAACACTTTGTAGAGGTGTTTGTGTTTTGTAGAGAAGGAGTAAGCATAGGTATTTGGGGGCATATGCCTTTTTTCTAAAATTTTATATGCTTGATCGCAAATTTAAATTAAAAGTGGAAAGCGTTAACTTGAAGACATTATGTCTAGAGTACGGTTTTCTTTAAGGGTCGACGATTAATGTCACTCTTTTTGCCATTGCGGTTAATAATATGGCGGTTTTGGTGGTTACACCTGTGCATAAATGTCTGTACGTCGACGATTTGGTAATCTTAAGGCGGGAGAAACAATACCTATCATAATCACAGATTCTCTTAGACAAAGTGAACAGAGAGGCAGAGGCAAGAGTTTTTTGTTTCTCTGTGCGTGCATTTTTGCCGTCTCAGAAAATTTCATCGGAACTCCGCGCACTTGCGAAGTTTTAGAATTACGTGCGTCGATCTTGCCCAAAAGGACTCTTTTTTTGGTTACAAAGTGCAAAAAAGCTTTAAACGTCATTAAGTGCTTAGCCAACATCAACTAGGGGGAGAGGTTTCTTGCGAGAGGCTGTACAAGGTTTTTGTTTTGTCTAGCATTGACTATAGTTTTGCGGTATACTCATCCCGGTTGAAAACCCTAGACGCAGTCTATAACGCAGACATCAGATTAGCCACTGGAATATTTTGGACAAGTCTTTGCTGCGAGTTGGGTGTACTCCCGCTAGACGCTTGTTGCAGTTGTTTTTTATTTACGTACGCCGCGACGATGAGAGCAATATTTACCTTTAACAAAACGCAGTAACGCAAATACAGATTTAGGCTTATCATTTTAGGCGCAAGAGTTAGACTGGGTTTCAATGTAAACTATTCAAAAGTATTTGAAGTTGGCTCTGGCGTGTTTCTCTTGATCTGACCTCCTAGAGCAAACGAAAATTTTACCCCACGTCTGGAAAAACAAGTTTCTTAAAATTGTAGCTAGCCCAGGCTCTTCACTGTTGTTTACGGACGGTTTTCTTTCGAAAGAGAGCTAAATTATATGCATTGCATAAAGCCTTGCTAAACACGTCATCTCACAGTTTGTTTCTTTTTTCCAACTTGTTGAGTGCTATCTTAAGTATAAACTTTATGTACTCAGTCGATCTGCTGGTCTAGCTGGCCTGGTTTGAACAAAGTATTATCTTTGTGTAGAGACCGAGTATCGAGGTCTAGCTGGCCTGGTTTGAACAAAGTATTATCTTTGTTTGGAGACCAAGTATCGAGGGCAGACGCGGGGATCCTACGGTCAACATTCCCGTAAGACCCAAAGACCTCAAAGAATACGTAATTCTAATGGTCATCGAGTGTGCAAATTAAAAGAAATCAAGGTCTCCGAGATGACAGGGAGTCTCCGGTAGATCTCGGCAGGAGAAAAGAAGTTGCTCTATGTTGCTTATTTATAGGACATACCAACTTGACCTGTTTCTATCTTCTAACCGACGAACTACTCGCATGCCAAACGTGTCGCAACTTTTTAACTGTAAAGCCCGTTTTGGAAAAATGCGGAACTTACCATCCCTACCGTAATCGGCTCAAATTCCCTAACAACGTGGCGACTGTTTTATCAAACAAAGAGTTTATGGGAAAGCGCGTCAGTCCATGATTTGTTTGTCCAAATTCAATACGTACGGAAGATATGTTGCGTTTTGCGTTTTTTATAGGAATTGATTTCCTATGAACGTCATAAGCTTCGAATCGACTTTTTTTGTTTGAACAATTCCACCAATGATAGCAGTTCTGTATGCTTTTTGATAGTGTTGATTTGTAAATTTCAGAGACGATGCGGTATTGTTGCCGCTAAAAACATGAAAGAAAAGTATGTTCTTGCAAACGGATTTATTATATTTAACTATGTAACACTTGTCGAGGAATAAAATGTTGCTGGTGTACTTTTTTTTACCGGATTAAGTAAGAGTTTGTTGTGTGCTGCACTAGTCCACTGACTAAAAAAATTGATGTGTATTGCCGATTATCACGGATGTTATTTATATTTTGGTGTTAGTATTTTTAAGATTTTCTACATTTTTACATTTTTACAGAAAAGGTTATTAAAAAGTGCTAAATTTATTCATAAAATATTAATAATAACAAAATCCGGCCTTATAATGAGCATAAACTGTCAAAAAATGCATAATTCTTTTCATTGAATGTCAAAAATAGTAATATTTAGCCATAAAGAAATGAAATTATGTTCAAAAAGCACAAAAATTATTTACTAAATGTCAAAAATAGCAAAAACCGGTGTCCAAACATCAAAGTTTGGCATAAGCTGTTAAAAATTCTTTTAATAAATTATTAAATATAGCAAAATCTAGCTATAAAATATCAGAATATTGTTAAAAATACTATAATCAGGCCATAAACTGTCAAAAAGTGCAACATTCTGTTCATGGAATATCAAAAACTGCAAAATTTGCTATAAAGTATAAAACTTTTGTCAAAAAGAACTAAAATTTGGTCATAAACTGTTCAAAAATGCAACATTCTGCTTATAAAAGTCAAAAATGTCAAAATTTGGTCATAAAATTGTAAAATGTTACAAAAAACCAAAAGCCTTCCAAAAACTGTTAAAATTGAAAAAAAATGTCATAAACTATATCTTTAAAAATGTTTTGCTTCTTCAAGTTGTTGATTGTCTGTAGATTGTTAGCATATACCTTTTTCTTTAATGAGCTCAAAAAAAAAAATTCAGCGGTGTCAAGTCGCAGTTGCAAAGTGGCCAGTTCACATTGCAATTGTTGAATTTGGTTTACAAAAGATTAGTCGTGGCATGTGCAGTATGGGATGTCGCCTATCTTGTTGAAACCAGAACGTAAAGTTTTTTCAATTCGGATCACAAAAAATCATGCCTCTGTAACAATCTCCGGTAACAGTAACGCTGGTTCCATCATCGTTTAAAAAAAAAACTGGCTTAATAACGCCGCAATTTCAAAATCCGGACCAAACGGTAACTCGCAGTGGATGCATTGGTTTTTCGACTATGGTATGTAAATTTTGTGTTTCCAAAATACGTTAGTTTTGTTTGTTTACATATCCTTCAAGATAGAAATGGGCTTTGTCCAAAAAAATGTTTTTTTAGTTAAAATTTGGGTCAACATTCAGTTCGTTTAAAGCCCTTAGAGGAAATCAAAAACGGGCACCAAAGTCGGCCATTTTAATTTTTTAAACAAGTTACATTTTGTAAGTAAACATACCGAGGTCTTTTTGAAAAATCTACCTCAGAATAATTTGCCAAATATTGAGTTGCTGACTTCTGCACCAAGTTGATGTTCCTGGGTTCTCGCCTACACTTCAAGCTACAAATGCGGCAATGCAGAATATCTTGGATGAGTATGCTTGACGCATTGCCTACCAGTATTTCAGTTTCACGCACTATTATCACAAATTTTTCTATTCCTTTGATCAATAGCGCTTTATTTTTTCCAAACAACATACGCAATTTTTGCGTTGTTGAAGACAAATGAAACTCATTTTTAAAATTAAAAAAAGTTTTTAGTATTTCAAATCGTTGCTTCAAACTAAAGCAATGTATCTTCTGTCTGCGGAAATATTTAACCACAATTTTCTCATGTAATTGTGAGAGCGTCAGTAGAAACATGTGATTCAAAATTAAACCAAATATATCTCTGAGCTAGAAGGTAACATAAAATACAAAAAATTAATGCAAAGATGCAAGACAAAAAAAGAAAAATAATAATGGATTTAGTATGTTTTTAGTATGGATTTTTAAGTTGTAAATGATGAAATAAAACCGATATTCGTTAGAAGAGTATCAAAATTGTTTCTTGACTTAACAATATGTGACAAGGAAATTCTATACGGAGTGAAAAGTGTAAAATTCTAGTAATTTTTACAAAATTTTTGGCAAAAAATGCGTTAATTATTTTTTCATATTTACGAACAATATTATATACACACTAGGGTGAGGTATAAATTTGTGGATTTATGCTTAAATGCTAAAAAAAAAAATTCTCAAGTTTTGGCTCCGATAGTGCGACAAACGCAAATACGATTAAAGAAATTGGTGGTGGCAACATATATTTTTATAAAATAATTAAAAAAGTTAATTTTTAAAGTAAACGAAAATTTATGTAATTTTTTTTTCTAAATGAACTTTTTCTACGGCTAATATGGCCGATTATTTTCCTTGTAGAATTGTTTGCAGAATTCAAATTTTTAATATTATTTGGTGTATAGTTCCTATGAGCAATGCTAAACGTACATATATTTGTAAAAGTTAATGTTTATAATTGGCGTTTTTAACCTATCACAAATGAAATTTATATTTTCCTCAACTTACATCAAATTACTTTGGCCGTTAATCAAAATTACAAAAATGCTTCTTTTTGCGCCGACCACTGGGACAAAAAAATAGGTTTTTTTAAGGGTTTCATACCGCCATGAACCGATAAAAAGACTACTAATAAGTTATAGAAACGGAAAAAAATACTAAAGCAAGTTCTCGACGCACTCCTCCATAGCCTGGGTTCTTTTGAAATGGAATAGCCTATAACATAAATAACATTAATATAAAAAAATATATTTTCTTGTAAAATAAAAAACATTGCACTTCTGGCGTTACTACCAACGCCTATCGGTCAATATTATATTCGCAGTGCATTAAATAACTATTCTAATAAAATTATTGTTTTTTTCTCAGATGCGTTAATTTAAGTGACAATTTTTTATGTTTCTAAATTTTTATTATTTTATAAAAAAGTACTTGAATAAATATTCACTATGTAATTGGCATATTTTATAATGCTTGATTGTTGAATTTAATTTTATATATCTACCATTGAAATCGAAGATTTTGTAAACAAAAATAATATTACTTAAAAAAATTAAAATAATAACTATTTTCTAAATTTTTAGGCAAATTTAAATATATTTTGAGAAAGACTTCAGTCGAAAAGCTTCGTCATGACCAAGAAAGAATAAGTAATTTAAATAA
The DNA here is from genome assembly GCA_963932245.1 of Tachinus rufipes. NCBI lineage: Eukaryota > Metazoa > Arthropoda > Insecta > Coleoptera > Staphylinidae > Tachinus > Tachinus rufipes. The sequence continues at coordinate 26,888,162 of OZ010742.1, read as the reverse complement.
CTGTAAAACAAGATTAAATATATTTCATAACTAATGACTAAATATTAATCTAAGTTTACATATTATAAATTATTTTTTAAATAATAAGCAAAATCGTTATTATAGATATTGTAAAAGCTTAATTACATAACATTCATGCATAAATTATTTCTGTTTACAGGTTTTAAATTGGAATAATTGCTGTGTTTTAGAAATACTTTTAATATTTTAGCGATAATTATTGGTATATAAGAAATTACAAATTAGTCTAAGTCACTAATTTGCAATACAATTGTAAAAGCTAGATTAACCATGTCTTTGAAGTTCGTACTACTTATTGCATCTCTCTTTGTTTTAGAGGTAATTATTTTGAAACTTGACATAATTAATCTACAATTGTTTCTTACATTATTTATATTATTTTGTAATTATAAATTTTTTTTTAGGGAAATGCTATTATTCCATTAGATACAGTTGTATCAAATAGTTTATCAAATACAATTCTTGGTTCTGCAGGTGGCATTACTTCCGCAGTCTCTCCTTTACCGAATATTCTTACAAATATAGTTGAAATGACAACGAAAGCAGCGTTTTCTGTTATTAACACAGTACTAAATGTTTCTAAACCAGTTTTGAACGTAGGTAATTGTTTGTCTAGTCTTATTAATAGTATCACAGAGTTAGCTACAAAAGCTATTACAGACGTTAAGGTATGCGTTAATGGATCTTTAGACAAAACTGATGCTTACGTTCAAAACGTACTTGGTAAGATTAGTTCGGCTTTACAACCTTCAATACTATCAATCGACATAAAGAGTATAGTATCATCATTGACAAACGTAACAGGTCTTTCACAACAATTGTTGGGTTCAGATGCATGTGTTGCACCAATAACTACAAATCTTCAAAAAAGTCTTACTGCTGTTGTGGACTCAGTTACAGTTAAATGTTTGAATAATGCTTAATTTATTATGTAATCTATGTTTTGAGAAAAATAAAGCATTATTTGTGTAAACATTTATTATTTATTAAAATTAAATGAAGTAATTATTTTGTACTAATGTGGTTGAAATTTGTTTTATACGCAGGATTTTATATATTGGAAAGATGTTTAAAACTACTATTTTGACTTTCTTAATTTGTATGGATCTGCAAAGTATATAAAATGATAATAATATTGATAATATAATAATAAAACTTTATTGATGAAAACGTCATGTAATATATAAAAACAATAATATTATACATTAAACCGAAAAGTGAGTAAAGCGCCTAACTCAATTCTCGGCACATAATTGGTTGCAGGTTTGGTTCCCAATTCTTGCAAAACATTTTCAAAAATTATAGCACTTATCAATTCAAGACATTGGTCTAATATATGGTTATATAGTGTTATGTAACTATAATCCGTGTGGGGTTATTAATCCTTCATCGGGTGCCTTCTTAGAAATTAAATATTCGATGAAAAAGTTCAATACCGGACAGTTGACTAGATATATCCGGTTGCAATACTGTGATGAGGAAAATAACGGAAAACTACTTTATTATAAATTTTCTTTAGTTTAATTATTATGGTTGAAAAAAAAAAGTACTTCAGCTCTCAGTTGTGGGCTCACCTTCAACGGCCACAGGGTGCAAAAAATCAGCCCTAAAAATAGTAACATGGAAATTAAGAAATTTATTTTGACCAGAGAAACTTTACAATGCTATAGCAAGTACTACGCAAGTAATGATAAGAATATATCTCATCGTTATGGAGTAGGCATTATTGTTTCAAGAAAAATTCATCAATCTATCCTTAGTTTTACACTTTATTCAGAATATAAACAAAACGCAAATTTAATGTTACAATTGGAAAGTAATTTACAATTAATCTTATTTAAATATATGAAATCAAAAAAATTATTTTATTTTGTTTGTTTTTTGTTAGTTATTTTCTACTTTTTAGGTATAAACCTTTCTCTTTTTCTGTCAATCATCTCCGTTTTGAGCCATCCGGTACTAGTTTAGCTCAGCTACTCTTTTTAGGTCGTCGCTCTACTTCATTTGTGGTCTTTCCAAACTTCTTCTTTTACTCCATGGCCTCCATCTTATTAGTTTTGTGCTCCTTTAGTCTTGGTCTCTTGCGACGTGTTCTGCCCAATTTCACTTTTGGGCGGCGCCATATTTTACGACGTCTTGCACCTTTGTTCTTTCTCACATCCACTCATTAGCCTTCCGGTTTTTCAGTATTTTTCTTTTGATAGCCCTCTGATTGACTTTGAGCTTATTAAGTATTGCTTTTGTAAAAGTCCAAGTTTGAAATCCGTAAGTGGTAACTGGTAGAATACACTGGTTGTATAATTCAGTTTTGAGATGGAGGGGGATGTTCATTGCCAATATGTCTTTAATTTTGGCATATGCCAAACAGGTTTGTCGAGTTCTTTTGTGAATTTCCAGTTCTTGATTGGCCATGCCTATAGTTAGTGTTTGATTCAGGTACTTGTATGTAGTTACTTTCTTTGTATTGTTTTTACCTAGATTGATCTCTCGTTTGTCGTTTTTGTCTGACGTCATGTAGTTTGTTTTGCGGAAATTAATTTCTAGGCTTATGCGTTTTGTGGCTCTGTAGGTGTCTTCGATGAGTGTGATTAGTTCTTTTCTGCTTTCGGCTATTAGTACTATGTCATCCGCAAACATTGTTAATGCCCCTGCGTTTTTCTTCATTGATGTTAATGCTTTTGCTTTGGAGGTCAATTGTTTTTAGTGCGTAGTACTAGGGTGAAGAGTTTGGGTGACAACGGATCCCCTTGTTTCACTCTTCTATTAATTTCCACATTGCCGGATTGTTCGTGTTTGTCGTTACCTTTGTCTTGTATAGGTTTGCATAGAATTCTTGTACCATTCTTATAATCTCTTGTCTTTCTTCAATCCGTTCACCTTCTTTGTCTTTGATTCTGACAATTTCTTTTTTTGTGTTTGTCGATTCTTTTCTGAACACTTTTGCTGCTTGGTTTAGTGTGGTTGTGATATTTTTGTTTACTTTGTCTATGTCCACAGTACTCAGTATCCGGTCTTTGAATTTATTCTCTAGGTCCGTTTGAAATTAGTTGAGATTTTGTTGGAGTTTTTTTCTGTTTGGGTAACGTTTTTTTTAAATTTTATTACTTCGTTCTAGTTTTTGGTTGATGCATATTGTTGCCCTTACCAGGCGGTGATTGCTGCCCGTATTAAATCTGTTTAGTATCTCGACATTATAGATGTTCTTTGTTAGAATGTAGTCAATTTGGTTAAACGTACGTCCGTTTAGGCTTGTCCAGGTCCATTTGCAATTGTGGTTTTTTTGGAAGAAGGTGTTGGCGTTGTACAGGTGTTCTTCTTCCAAAAAGTTTGCCATCGTAGCACTTTTGTTTTTTTTTTTGCTTAGCCCATGTTAGCCTACGTATTTTTTGTCTGGGTCTGCTTGGCTTCCTATCTTACAGTTGAAGTCGCCAATTACTTAGACTTTTAAAGTTTTGTTTTCACGCATTCCTTCAGAGTTGTCCTTGTAGAATTTACTGATTTCTTTGTCTTTGGCGGTGCTTGTTGGAGTGTAGTCCTGGATTATCTTTAGTGTTTCCAGCTTGTTTATTTGTATTGTTACGTATATTACCCTTTCGGATATGGCTTTAAGCATTTTTACCCTGTCTGTTAGTTTTCTGTGTATTAGTATTCTTACACGTTTTATGCTTGCGTTTTCTTGGCCTTTATAGTAGAACTTATTATTGGAGTTTGGTGTAGCCTTCACTTTTTTTTCTTGTCTCACTTATCTTATTTGATTTTTCCTAGTTTGGTTTCTAGTTCTTCTGTTCTGTTTTCCGACGCCATTTATCTGATATTGTACGTAGCTATGTTCAACTTTGTGCGGCAGACTGATCTCTTCCAGTAATTCTTTTCACCCTCTGTCGTTCCATTCTGACTACAGCTGCTGTTGTAGTGAACTTTTCGGCTGTTGGGGACTGAGGGCCTTTGGTTCGTGTTTCTACTCATTGTAGAGGTTTTTGGCATTTAAAACACCACTCTTGCCGGGTTGGTTGGTGAATGGTCTTTAAACAATTCTACAAGCAACAAAGGCACACCATGTTGCTATTGTAATGGACAATTTTAAGCCAAGATTGTAGATGTAGGAGACTATGAACTAGGTAATAGAAATGAGAATACCGCTTAGTACAATTGTGTCAAATTGAAGATTCTGCTATAACCAAAAGAGAAGACTTTACACTTGAACATACCTTAAACATACAAAAGAAAAGATTATACACAATCAGATAGATTACTTCTTGATAAGGCAGAGATATTGAAGTGCTGTCAACTACACAAAGACGTACCCAGGAGTTAACATTGGTTTTGATTCCTTAATTTTAGTAATTCTAGCTAAAATAAAAAACTTAATACACTGACATTTGAAGTAAATACTTTAAGAAATACGGACACTAATAGAAAACATAAGTGAATATCTAAAAAAAAAACAGGAAAATATCTGCAACACAAAAAAATAATAAGAAAAACCGGAGAAGAAAATCTGAATACCATACCCAAGAAGAACAAAGTTTGGAAGACACAGGAAGTTTTGAGTCTAATCCAAGAAAAGCAAAAATACAAAACTAATCATCAGATATACTAAACGATAGACAAGATTATTAAATGACAAATAAGAAAAACTAAAGAAAATTGGTTGAAAGAACAATGTGCAGAAGTAGACGAATCTGAGAAAAAAAAATAAAGAAAATAACAGAAGACCAAAATAAAAAACAGACAAGTGAACATAAATGACAAGTTAAACAAATAGACTGAATACATAAATACTCTTTTTGAAGATGAAAGAACAGATAATAAGGAATATAACATAGACCAAATCGGACCAACACAAATTCAGGCAGAAATGATAAAGTTTATGGATAAAAATGCTATCACAATTTTATTTAACCTTTTTAATTGTACATTTATAGCACATGGATAACTAACGAGGCTCTATCGACCGAATGATTGCCGGAATAAGTAATCTCCTTTTACCAGCCAACAGCTTCAGGTGGATGAGCTGACAAGAGTAAGAGCGCCCTCTTGTCTTTGGAGCGAGAAATCACTTCAAAAGGCGAATGAACACACATGGTTAATGGCATGAAGATGCAGAAGGCAACGGAAAACCACTGCATTAAAGATCCAACAGAAGGATATCCTTAGTACTCATCATTATGGCTATTTTCAAAATAAATCAGTCCGGAGTCTTTCAATCGGATTTCCGGAGAGGAAAGTTTTAAACAATAGCACGAGGAAAAAACAAAGAAAAGTAAACTAAAGAATTATTAACATCGGTACATGGAATGTAAGAACAATGGCCCAAGATGGCAAAATATAAAATGCCATCCAAGAAATGAACAAATTTGGAATAGACATAATGGGACGGAGCGGGAATAATAATATCAAAAACTTCAAGAATATATTTATTCAAGTCTATGCCCCAAGCTCCGATAAATCAGATGAAGAAGTGGAAGAAGTATACCAATCACTGCTAGATATACTCAAACAACTCAACAAGCATGACATAACTATTATCATGGGGAACCTAAATGCCAAAATTGGAAAAGGAAGAAGTGGAGAATACATAAGGGATTGGGGCCTAGGAGTCAGAAATGACAGAGGAAATTGATTACAGCTATTTGCAAAAGAAGAAAAATTTGTCATTCTGAACACCTTTTTCAAACTCCCACCCAGACAATTATATACATTGATATTACCAAAAAACCGACGTAAGAATATCATCAAAAATCAAATTGATAAAGTGCTTGTAAATAAAAAAATTTGCAACAACTGCCTATCAATTAAGACTTATTCTGGGGCAGATATATCATCAGACCATTGCCTTTTAATTGGAAGATTCCGAATTAAACTGAAGAAAATAAAGAAGATAATTATTAGGAAAAAGTTGAATATGAAGAGTTTAAAAGAACAAGAAACAAACAAAAAAGTGAAAAAATTAAAAACATTAATCGTAAAAAGATAGAAGAGCAAAAGAATAATACAGATAAAACACTAGATAAAACACTAGAAAACTTATCTAGAATGCTCAAGGAAGTAGAAGACGAACACCTAGTAGAGAAGAAAAAGCTGGGTGACGGACGAAATACCAAAACTTATAGAGAAAAGAAAGAAAGTAAAATTAAAATACAAAACTTCGCAGAGACAAATAAGGAGATTAGAACAACAAAAGCAAACTGGCTTAATATACAATGCGCAGAAATAGAGGCCCTAGAAAAAAATACGATTTATTTAATATGCACAAGAAAATCAGGGAAACATCAGGTCTTAATAAACCCAATACAACAGGAATACTACATAATGCTGATAGAAACATAATAATGGACCAAGCAGAAAAAATGGACACGTGGAAACCGTATCTAACAGAACTCTTTGAGAACACCAGGAGAAAACAAGGTCCTCTGAGGAATAACTTTAACTTCATGACTATAACAACAGAAGAAGTCTCAAAGGCAATATCACAACTTAAGGAAGGCAAATCTTTAGGACCAGACGACATCCACAGCAAACTAATAAAACTGTTTGACGAAAATGGCATAATATGGCTAACAGCAATATTTAACAAAATATACTCAAAAGGAGAAATACCAAAGCCGTGGCTAAAATTGACGTTTATAATGCTTCCTAAGAAATTTAGTGCAAAGCAATGTAATGACTACCATACTATCAGCTTAAAAATATTTCTGAAAATCATATACCGGAGAATAAACAAGATATGCGAAAAACATATAATTTGCACACAATTTGGATTTAAGAACGTGTTAGACACTAGAGAGGCTTTATTTACTGTCCAAGTCTTTGTTCAAAGTTGTAGGGATGTAGACTGCAATGTACATTTATGCTTTATTGATTATCAAAAAGCTTTTGACAATGTACAACATGGTAAGCTCATAGAGAAACTAACAGAAATAGGGCTGGAACACCATGACATAAATATCATAAATAATTTGTACTAGAATCTATCATCTATAATTAAATTAACGGGGAAATCATAAACAACATAAGATACACAGACTATACGGTGTTATTTGCAGACAGACCAGATATTAATGAACAGAGTAGAAGAAAACAACCAAAAATATGGCCTTGCACTTAACATAAAGAAAACTGAATACATGATAATTTTCAAACAGAATCATGATCAAAACCAAATAAAAGTGAACAACAAAACAATAGACAGAGTAGAAACATACACATATCTAGGGACAACAATTAACCAATCCTGGGATTATGCACGAGAGATAAAGTGCAGAACAGAAAAATCCAGAGTCTCATTCACAAAAATGTCAAAGATATTTAAAACACAACCTACCTATACCAACAAAAATAAGATTACTTAAGTGCTACATATTTCTAATCTTGCTATACGGAGCCGAATCCTAGACTTTAATAGAAGCGACATGCAGAAAGCTAGAATCTTATGAATTATGGTTACACCGCCGCATTCTGAAAATACCCTGGACGGATCATGTCAACAATCAACATGTTTTAAACAGAATCAGTAAAGAAAAAAAAATGATGACAATAAAATCAAGGAAACTGGAATATCTAGAACATGTAATGAGAAATGAAGAGAGATACGGGTTACTGCTGCTCCTACAGAAAAAAATAGAGGGAAAAAGAGGAACAGGAAGAAGAAGAATCTTCTGGTTAAAGAATCTGCGCACATGGTTCAACACAACAACGATGGACCTATTCCGCGCTACAGCAGATAAAATAAAGATAGCTATAATGATTGCCAACATTTGATACGGATCGGCACCAAAAGAAGAAGAATAACACCAGACCAGTGGCTTCTGTCTATCTTTACCACTAAAAAAACTAATGCGAGAGACTTCTGACCAAACAATTTCCTTGGTAAGTTACTTGCTCAAAATCTACCAATAGTTGAAGACTCAAAGATGTCTTGATATAGACCAAGAAATTAAAGTCTGTTTTATAGATTTTAATAAGTCGTTTGACAAAGTACTCTATATTATTTATAAATTTGTTCAATGTTTTAACAGCTTTAGACTATGGTTGAGGCGACCGTAGCACAATGGTCTAGTGCGAAGACTGTTGTGCTGGCAGCCCGGGTTCGATTCCCGGCAGCGGCAATATCTAATTTGTCAAATATATTTCGATGCGGTCGTCTCCTTTGCAAGGCAATGGCAAACCAGCAAAGTATTTGCCTAGTAAACCCCTCTAGTGGTGTGGTTCGGATTCCACGTTAAACTGTAGGTCCCGTATGTTTGTGTGGAACTATTATTGCGCACCACAAACATACGTGAGGAGTGCCGACGCTCGTAGCGAGTATCGCACTATAAGAAGAAGACTATGGTTTCAGCGACAAACAAATTTACAAACATTAGTCATCGTGCCTCATTTTTACACTCATACTTGGAAGGACCTTTGGTCTGCTAGAACAAGGTTGGTGAGGTCGATAGAGTATAAAAAGCTAATTTTATTCATTAGGTACGCTCATTTAAAAAAAAATTAAAGTTCAAAATGTGATGTTTAGGAATTACATAATATGCCACAACAACATAAAAATACCTTTGAATTTTAGCTAGTAAAAGTTCGCTTGCTAAAACTATTACATAAATAGTTGTTTAAATGGCAAAATGTCTTGTATTATGGTTGAAAATATCTATAGAAAATACAAAGATCTGCAACATTACGTCTGTGTTGTAAAGTATCTAAGTTATTAGTCAATTTTGGATCGGCAATGATCCGAATAACTTGTTTCTGAATAGAGTTTAGAAGAGATAGTGTAGTTTTTGATGCTCTTGGGAACAATATTCAACACAAGTACAAATATATGTAAAAGTTAAACAGTAGTAAAAAACTTTTTGCATCTACTAAGAAATTTTAGTTTTCTAGATACTTTTAAAGCTATGTCGACAACATTGTCGTTCCAGAAAAGATCAACACCTAGAAAACAAATTGAAGAAGATTTAGATATGGATTCATTGTTTAGTTTAATATTTGGTACTGTTGAAACAGTAAGAAGTTGATTTAAAATTAACCATGTTGGGAGTGCCCCATTTAGATATTATTTTGAGGTCTTTGTTTATAGATGCTACAGATTCTAACCTAGAAATTTCATGACGCTCTGCCAAAGTTTGTAAATGAGCAGAACCTTGAGGAACACCAGCATTTATGATTTTGGAGTCAGAGTTGAAACCATCAATTCTAACTAAAATTTTTCTATTGCCAAAAAAATTATTGATGACAAAATTTGAATGTACCAACAGTAGTATAGTTGATAAACTTGTAACTAATACTAGTAAAATAAATGCTGCAAGTATGAAATGTACTAATACGACACTTGATAATAATCTGATAAGAATTAGATAAATAATAAAATACAGAATGAATGCCAGGTATAAATATAAAGGTATAAAGTGTTCTAATAGTTTAGAGTGACAAAAAAAACATTGGTTTTATGGTTATATATTTCCATAGTTTTATGCAGCCTGATTAAGTAGTAAATAACATATTTTTAATACTTTTAATAAAGGTTTGTTTACAAAAATACAATTTTACAATTAAAAATAATTATACTAATAAAAGTATTTTAACATATCATGATAATACGTAATTTTTATAACAAAAACTTCTTTAAAAAAAAATTTGTTAGTTATTATTTATTTGTGTAGATAGAATAAAGACGTTTAATTATAGTTCTCTAAATAATTTGTTTTACTATTTATTACAAATAATCTTTAATTACTAATTATATATCATTTTATATTTGTTAGTAATTTTTTATACCTATTAGTCAAATATAATATACAATAGAAAATAACTTACACCTTGGCAGTTGAAGTATAAAAATGTACACAATCTATTTAATAATGTCTGCTGTAATACTACTAGCAACACATTTAATAATACTGCTTGCAGCATTAGTTACTTTTACAGATAAATTGTTTATTTCGGACGAACCACAATTACTAATTTCATTTTGATACTTAATAAACGCCGTATACACTTCTTTAATAATTAATTTAATACTATTATATAAAGCTGCAAATTCAGTAGAACCTCCTGCTATAATTTCACCACGACAAAATACATTATTGCACATATTATAATCATTTTCGACATTCTTAAAAACTTCATTTAATTTTTTAATTCTTTTAATTTTAATTTGTATATAATTTAAAATTTTAGTTTCCTTATTATCAATACAGTTACTAATATTCTCAGTAGTATTGTCTAAATTTAATATTTCATTGTATGAATTTTGAACACATGTTACTACTTTACTATCTTTGGTAACTTCATCAATTATTGGTTGCATTTCAGATATAGCCATTTTTTGTATTTTCAGTATTTCTTCGATTGCACTATTTTTTGTTTTATGTGATGTTTGTTTGATTTTTTCTGGATATCTTTCTAGCTTCTTTGTTGCATCAGTTATTGCATCTTCAGATGCGTGTTTGTAATGTTCTATGGTTCTGAAAGCGTTTATATTCTGATTTATATATATATAAATATAATTTAATTAAATAATATTAGTCTTACTTGTAATATTAATAAATACACTATGACGATGATTAGCGACATGGTTACTGATGTAAAATATAAATATGTGCTGGTTATATTTATAGAAACAAATATGCATTGCATAATTTATCATGTTTAAATAATGTTGCTGGTAATTATAACTTGTCACATATAAGATTATTTATTATTGGTATGACTATAAGTCTTTGTCAGATTAGGTAATTACTAGTTTAAACCGAACAACTGATTTTTTACATTATAATATGTACGACAAAATAAGTATAGAAAATATTTCTATAATACACAGAATAATATATTTATATTAAAAAATAAATTAGTCATTATTTTTAATTCGGGGCAAAGAACCAAAGCAATATATACTGACTTTTATAAAAAAAAAATCAATTTTAATAAAATTGTCACAAAATGCTTACTGTAATAAATAAACAAACAAATGATTAAAATTGAAAACAAAAGAACAAAATTTGTTGTTGTTATGCAGTCATTTAAATGGCGGTGAATACAGTCAATCAAGTGATAATTTTTTTCTTGCGGTATTATATTTAGTCAGCTTCAATTGATGACAAATCTGGCAATTTAGCAGACTATGAGAGGACAACAATGTTAGCTTCTTCTTCTTCTTATGCCATTATCCATTTATGAATGTTAGCAACAATATGGTTCATGATTCGGATGGTCCTCAGTCACGTTCATTGTCTTATGTTTCTCAGTCACAACATCTTCCGATTCCTCTCTTTCCTTCAATTTTGCCTTCAATAATAAGCTGTAGTATATTGTACTTTTGATTTCGCATGACATGTCCCAAATATGCAGTCTTCCTTCTTTTTATCGTAGTCAACAGCTTACAACCTATGACTTTTTTGTTGGATATTTGCGCGTTTCAAGGGATCTTGAACATTCTGCGATAGAGCCACGTTTCGAAGGCTTCTATTCTGATCATTGATGTTACTTTCATTGTCCACCCCTCAGTACCGTAGAGGAGCACAGACTATATATAGCATCTGGTAAATCTTGTTTGGAGGTGTTAGTAAGGACTTCTCTGAGTTTTTTAAATCCACTGCGTGAGCACTCAATTCTGCACTTGATTTTGATGTTTAATGACCAGTCTTCATGTTCCCAAATACATGAATTTGTTGACTTTTTCCACCGGTAGGATGGCAAACGTTAGCATCGCGTTTCCTGCTATATTTTGGTTGCGGGCTATAACCATAAACTTTGTTTTTGTTATGTTTATGTTTAGTCCTATGAGTTGGCTCTGATTCCCTACTTTGTTGACTTCTTGGAGGTTTTCTAAGTTATTGGCAATTAGTATTGTGTTGTCTGCATAACGTGTATTGTTTAGCCATATACTGTTGACCTTTATGCCTTTTTCTAGGTCTGTGAGTGCTTCGAGAAATATGTTCTCAGTATAGATGTTGAACAATAGAACATAACACATCCTTGTCTCACTTCTCTGCAAATTTTGATTTTATTGGTTTTCTCGTCTTCTATTTTCACATGGGCTATCTGGTTCTAGTATAGGCTTTCTATACATATAATATCTTTTTGATCGATGTCTAATTGTTTTAGGATATCAATAAGTTTGTGGTGTTGCACTTTGTCAAAAGTCTTTTTGTAATCTATAAAACAAAGATATACGGGCTTTCTCTGGTTGTAATTTTTTTTTAATAGTACTTGTATTGCAACAATTGCTTTTCTTGTTTATAGTCTTTTTCTGAGTCCAAATTGCGTGTCGCCAATTGTTCCTTTACATTTTTGATATATCCTCTGGTAAATTATTTTAAGGAACAACTTTAAGGTATGAGTCACACCTTAAAGTTGTTCCTTAAAGACTAATGAGCCTGTGTTTTTTGCATTTGTTGGCGTTTTTCTTTTTAGGCAGAGGTATGAACGTTGATGAGAGTCAATGGTTGGGAAACTAACCGGTATTATACACTTTATTTAAGATATTGTGCAATAAGTATATGACTTTTTCATCTAGGAGTTTAAGTATTTCCACTGGTACTTTATCTGGTCCTACAGCTTTATTGTTGCTGATTGACGGACCTGTCAGGTTGTTATTTGTCTCTGTGGTATTGTCTGGTTGTTGGTCTGCAAATAGATTCTCAATATACCTCTGCCATACCTCTTTTTTCTCCTCATTGTCTAAAAGTATTTTATTTTTCTGATTTGCCAGCATGGAGATGTTGGTTTTTTTGAAAACCCCAGTTGTTTTTGTAAGTTTTTTGTGTAGATTGAAGTTAGCTATTTGTTCTTTGCTCTTCTTGTTTTATTTTTTGCTATTCTTTGGGTGTTTTTGTAGCTGCTTCCGTTTCATCCATTGACATTAGAGTCTTGTTTGTCATTCATGTTTGTTTTTGGGTTTTTGCTTTGAATCTTAACTTATTCTGTGTGCTTCTCATCAAGATATCTGACACTTTGTCCAATAAACCGGTAATTTCTTCTTCTTTTATGTCTCTGTATGTTGACTTTGAGTTTTTGGCTAATATGGGTTATTACCGCCGTTCTCAGTTCTTTGTCTTTGAGTTTTTTAAAATCTATTTTACGTTGAGAAGGTGGTCTGGCTGGCTTTGAAAGCTTGATTCTGATATTTGCCACTGTTTCTTGCTTCCAGTTCAAAAGGACCCACCAGGTCTTTAAATCTTTTTTTTCCCAGTTTTGCGTTGAAGTCTCTTATAATTATATTTATGTCATGTTTCTTTGTGAGTTTTACTAGACTTTTTATGTCAGAATAGAATTGCTCTACTTCTTTATCTGCTGTTGGGGCGTATACCTGTATAATGTTGATATTTGCAGGCTTGGCGTTGATATTTATGAGTGCTACTCTGTCAGTATAAAGAATAAAATTGGTGACGTGTTTTTCGAGTTGATTAGATATGAAAAATCCGATTCCCCTCCTGTGGTTCCTGTTTTGGTTGCCCGAGTAGTAAAGAGTGCCGTCCTTAGTCGAACTTTTGGCCACCATGTCTCTGATATACCTAGTATATCTATGTTTAGTCTCCTTGCCTTTTGGGCCAGATTTGCCAGCTTTTCTTACTCGTATATGCTTTGCACATTCTAGGTTCTTATTTTAATTTTCTTACGTAAGTTGGTTCTCATGGCTCCATTCAAAACCGTTCCCCCGGAGATCCGATTAAGGAACAATATGTTCTGGAATATTTTGCGTTGAATATAGTCATCATATTGTTCTCTTGGGAAAAATAATGATGGTGGTTTCTCGTTGTCTTCCCTTATGAGATGTGTGTATGTATAAGTTCATCTCTTGCTCTCCGTTCTAGCTAGTTCTAGTTTTATGAGCTAACTGTCGATCCGTCTCAGCTTATCATCATCATCAGCGACGCCACGTGAAGGCGTGAGTACGGTCTCTTGATACTTCACAGTACCCTGCTGCTTTGATTTGCAGGTTTGGACTAGGCCCTACTATGTTCAGACCCAGCAGAGTCATTAAAGGTTTCTAGTAGCTTCTTATACAAATTGTATTGTAACCCTTGTCGTATGAGGGCGTGCTTTATCTTGTTGGAAAATGTAATTTTGCTACCATAACTTATTGCATTCCACAAAAAGTGTTGAATTTATGCATTCTCTGCGCATATGTCTGACTCTCCTACAACCGTCGTGGGTCCACAAACAAAATTGAGACTCATTAATAAACATAATTTGATGCCATTCTTGAGCCCAATTTGATTTTTTGTTGCTCTATTTTAGTCTGCGGGTACGTTCAAGTGGAATAAGAAGAAGACACACAAACTGACGATACGAATGTAGTCCATAAGATTTTATTTGACGATAAACACTGACTATCTTGACTAACATCTTACCACCACTGCAACATCACAATTTACACAGCCAGCAATATGTCTAAACAAAAGTCCAGCCTCTTTCATATTAATAATACAGCTAAGTTTAAAATTATTTAGTTGTCGATAATTTGTTGGCAAACTTTTAGCATTCTTAAATTTTACAAAGCAATAGTGGACAAACTAATTAACTTTACAACTTCCTAGCTTGAAGCTAGCTTTGCCGAACGCAACTGCTAAGCACGTAGCTAAAAACTAAATACACTAAGATAGCCAGAGGAGCTGCACAAGATGTGTCAGACAATTAAAGGAGAAAACACCGCCAGCAGGCAGAAAAATCTATCCATGTATAAAATAATTAACCATATTACTGGTAGAAATCCAAAACAGGAAGCCGTTGCAGTAGCTGTATTGAGCCCGGCAGGATGATATGACGACAAAAAACTTATCTTTTTTTATTTTTTGAAGAAAACAATAGAACTCCTTTTAATGGTAAGCATGTGTTTAACACATAAAAGCACAAGTCACGAAAACATAAGAAAGATTTTAGAATATATGAACAGGAAAAATGCGTATAGATAGTACCAAAGAGGAAAGGCAGGAAACAACTTGCGAAGAGCGAATTGCAAGGCAATGGCAAACCAGCGAAGTATTTGTCTAGTAAACTCCTCTAGTGTTGTGGTTCGGATTCCACGTTAAACAGTAGGTCCCGCATGTTTGTGTAGAACTATTATCGCACACTACAAATATACGAGTGGGGAGTCTACGCTCATAGCAAGCACACGGCACTGTAAGAAGAAGAACCTAATTTAGCACATACACAAAGGAGGTAACGGTGGCTAGAACAAATAGATCAAGCAAAAACAACATCCAATTGACTATACAAGAGAAAGAAGAGGTGGATAAGTTTTTTGGGAGGCACTCACTACCATTATGAGAAAGTTAATAAAGGGCAATTTTAAATGGCGCTTTAACATAGATGAAACAACCCAGCCAGAAAAAGTAAAAAAACGTTTTTGGAAAAACGCTTGCCAGACTCAACGCCGTGCTAGAAGGTGAATTTTTCTTCGCGAAAGCATTGTCACCTTATTGAGAACAAAGAAGATTATTGAGTACAATGAAGACTCTAAGGAGAATTACATAAATGCTACAAATTTAATAAAGTTGAGCATATAGCCAAGGATTGTATCAAAAAACAGAACGCAAGCTACAACTGCCGAGAAGAGGGCCACTAGGTAAAGCACTGTTTTTACAACCAGAAGTGCACTTTATGCAAATAAGTAAGTCACAAATCAAAACAACGCGCTGTTCTATATAAAAAGACTCTGTTAAAGCGCAGAGAAGAAGAAGTGAAAAAATATTTCTAGCTCATAATTCATATAAAAGTCACTCAGATTAAGAAGATTAATAAATTTATACTACGCCGTAATGTCAGAACCGACACGCAGCTAAAAAGAGCTCACGATGGTTTACTTACCGCAAAATTTCAAGAACAAGTTGCATAAAGAGGTACATGTTTGTAAAATTCAAACTTTACTTGCTCATCAAACAGCGTAAAAAACAGTTGTTTATTGGGAAGGGTTTTAATCCCACAGCTGATGCTTTCCGTTAGAGGACCGCAAAGGTAACAAACTTGCGGAATGGGCTCTAGAGTGCAACCTGGTAGTTTTAAACAATGGCAACAAACCAACTTAAAAAAAGGTTGGAAAATTCTTTTTTATTGTCGTAACATCAATATAGAGCTTACTACAAACTACCAGAGGGCCAAATATCAAAAAGGGTTGGTAATAATAGGCAGAACTGGCACAACAGCTAACTGCTAAGGTAGAGAAAGTCATAAAAGAAGCAAATTATACACACACCGTTAACGACCTGATGAACAACATTGAGAAAGCCTGCAATGACGTGCTCAAAACTATAAGTAGTTTAGTAGTTAGCGTATTTGGCTGATACAACAAGGTCAGAAATTTTTGTTGTGCCTCGATGTGCGTAGACGTTCAAAAACCTAATAATTTAGGTTAAAATTCTTGAATTTGCAACAAAATTCTCAGATGCAGTATTCATAACTCAAATGTTGTGCATTTTATTAAAAAAATGTTTTTACAAAAAATACTCTTATTATATATATATGGCCATGTATAAAAAAAAAAACTAACAACATATATTCTTTAAACGATAATAGTTTTTAAACTGCATTGTACAATCTTTTGAACATGTAAACTGATTTCATGTTTAAAATTAAAATACACTTGTGTACATATTTATTAAAAAATAATTTAAAATATAAAGATAAAACAATAAATTAGTTTCATAATATATAAGCAATGATTACTATTTTCCAGCTATTTTAATTATTACATATTTGGTTGCTGTGTTTTTTACGATTTCTATTACACGTGTAGGTATGCTCGTGCCATGTTATTTTTGGAACGGTACAATACAAACGCGTAATTTATATTATTAATAAACAACGTTTTCAATTTATGTTTGATAAGCTCGTAATATTTTTAACATATTGTTTTAATAATAATAATAAACTTTATTTCTATTACTCCTATATATGTACATACAAATAGAAAAATGCAAAGTTCGTACTGAGTATATTCTCTCACCTAAACTTTTTTAAATAATTTTGTTTTAAATTGTTTTCAAACTTCTTTTTCTTCTATCCTCTATTCTGTATTCTTTTCAATAGATGGATTAACAATTACTAGTGTAGGTGTTGTAGAAACTACAATTGATAAAAAATTTGAACTGCAAAAAACGATTTTTTTTAAGAACTTTGCATCAAGAAGAAAATTTTTCCAATAATTTAATAAAATATTAAATTGTATAACATCATTAAGATTAGTTACCATAATTAAACGTGTGTCAATAACACATAGAGAACAATTAATTATAATTTAATAAGAGCAAACGATCTATAGAATATACATACATAAAATGCCAACGTGCACTTGGGGTTGCATACCATAATAACACAAAGTTACTCTATTAATGTAATCTATAATTAAACCGTAATATTACTTAACTTTTATAAAATACCTTTATTTTTTATGTTTAAATATATTTTATTGCAATTGTAGATATTTAAAATACCAATTAAAAGAAATTTTGCTAACTAACTGTAGATTGTATTTTTTCTGTTTAGCAAAGTTAAAAATCGACATGCGTTAGACTGCATCAAAAACTTTTTAAACAAAAAATATTTCTGAGCAGTTTGAAAAAAGCAATTATTAAGTACTATATTTTCTAATGTACTATCTCCGAGTCTGAAGAAATTTTACACGAGATTTGAAGCTGGCAGATAGCCTCTAACTAACATGCACTTTTATACTTTACAATATATTAATACGCTTTAAAGTTAATGTGAAAGAAAGAAAAACGTACATCATTGCAAACCAAAATATTTTTTAAAGGTATAAAGATGTGTTGTTTGCCCTATGTATGTAAGTATAGGGCAAACAAGTAGAGTTTTAAAATACAGAGTTAAAAAACATAATACAAAAAACAATAAATCCACATTCTCCAAACATCTACACACACACACACAATCACAGCTTCAATAACCAAAACTACCCAAAATTCATTTACTAATGCAAAATAAGCTTAAAAACAATCTTAAAGTTTTCAGAGGCAACAACTGATGTGAAGTAGTTTTCTTTTTGATTTGTTTTTGTTTTTTTGGGTGCAAAGCTCAATATTTTAGGGCTTACGCTTGTGTTACTACCTTACAGCTTCCTTTGAACATGTACCTGTAAGTTAATTACATAATATATACTACCAAACACACTATTAAACTTGAAAAAATGTTTTTTATACTTAGTTGCTTGTTCTGAGCTAATTTTTTTTAGTATTTTGAAAGCACTTTTTTTTATTCTACTGAAGTTTTATCCGAGTAGTGTATAATAATTCTGTTGATTTGTTATTTGTATGCGGCGTTTCCGATTCGAGTCTTTTACTTTGAATTATGAAATGTCTTTGATGGATGCCTTTTAACCTATGATTGTTTAGGTAGATTGAATTCTATAATCTCAAACTTCAGCTCAAGCTGTGAAAACTTTTTTTTTAAATATTTTTTGTTTGTTTTTGTTGTTTCTATTAATAAAATAATTCTTAATAAATTTTTTTATTAATATTTATTTGATTTTGCTATTGCATCTTTTTCTTCAGTTGGCTCTACAATCCTGGGTGGGTTTTGGCCTATCCTACCACATTCTTCATCTGTATCTTCTACAAGTCTTTTACACTCTGTGGCATTCATTACTTTTTCTTTTTATCTCGATCTTGTCTTTTTTGGTGCTACTGCGTCATTTGCTTTGTTTCTCTTCCTTCCTCTATTTTTATTATGTGTCCAAACCATTGCAGCTTTATATTACTTTTCCAGGAAAAGCTTATCGGATACGTTTCATCGAAATTTGAGCCGCAGCCCATCTTGCTGGAACCATGTTTTGGATTGCTATGCAACAACGACGATATGCAGGCATGAAAAAATTATTCAACTTTTCCAAGTAAAGGTTTGCGGTTATTCCCTAACCGTTATCGTTATTAACAAAATACGGCATGATGTCCCCACTTCACCTACCGCACACCGCACCGTCACTCAAGCACTGTGTAAAAGCCTCTCTTGCAATATTTGTAAATTTTCTAAACACCAAAATCTGAAGTTTGTTTACAAAACCATCCATATGAAAATGAGCGTCGTCGCTCATGAGGAAAACTGCATTTTTGTTTTTATCCAAGATTGCCATCATTTGCTGAGAAAATTCTAAAAGCTGTCTGTAATCACCTGGGTTCAGTTGAGGCTTGCTTCGTTAGCAAACAGTTGAAGCTTTTGAACGTAGCTACGTCATTCATCAATGATTTCGTTGTGTTTACATTATGCATCCATCTCAAAATTGTGTTACGATTCGGATCTGGCTCACGCGGCGGAACATTAAAGTACCGGCAAAAGTCTCGTTGTGTTTGGATCACGGACTCACCGTTAGCGTAAAACCATCTCATAACAAAAGCGCGGTTTTCAAGGTCCCACACTGAAACTGAAACTTTTAACTTTCCTCTACACAATAGAACCTTCCTAACCGCCATCCTCCCACTCTTTGCCGTGTACTACCCAATACAAAAACATGAAATTTCCAGTAAACTCTCTGTATTGTAAGCTTCGTTGTTCTGCTTAATATTTTAGAATCTAGATGATAGTAATCTATTATTTGCATAGCTTGCTTTTTCTCCTGCTGGGATTATTCTATTTATTTCTCTCTCTTTGTATTATTGGACGCGTTTAGTTCTGATCCTAGATATATTAATGTGTCTATTTCTTCAAATCTGCAATGATTTTCGTTTTCTTCTGTGTCATTCTTTATGTATTTTGTCTTTGCAGCGTTGATTCAACCTTAGTTTTATTGCTTTACTATCCAGTTGTATTAGTGTCTGCGTTAGGGTGTTGCACCTAATTGCATTTTGCTAATTCTGAAATTGCCTGTTATTTTATTTTCCGAATTATTGTTTCTAGGGTCAAGTTAAATGCCTGGTACCTCTCTATCTCAACATCTGCTATTTGAAAATTCTTGTAGCTATCAATCTAATGGCTTTGCAACGTTCTTTGTTTGGAAGGGTGTTTTTGGTTAACCGTTTTTTCCTAGCTTTATTACGATTCTCAATTGTTTTTCAACATTTATGGTTGTACCATTTACGGTTTTTGCCTCTAGTGGCTTTCCCAATTGTGTTTTTGACGGATTTAGTTATTAGTTTTTTTTTTATGAGCACATTTTTATTCTATAGTCTTTTTTGTCGTGCTTTGTTATCTTTTTTTTTATTTGTTTGTCTGTTTTTCAAGTTTCAACATTTTACATGTTGGATTGTCTTCCTTTAAGTATGAACTGTGTTATTTTTTTCTTTAGTGTTGTTCCTACTAGAAAGTGGTCTGAACTGCAATTAGCTCCTTTATATGCTCTAATATTTTTTATTATTGTAGCTTTTTTTTTGTTGATTGGTTTACTTTTCTACTTTCCAGCATGTGCCACGTATCTTTATGTCCTTATTTGGGAAATATATGCCGCTTATAATCCACAATCTTTCCCCATTCGTATTTGATGTTTTGTCTAAAGAGTGTTTACCAGCAACATCTGCTATGTTAGATTTCCAGCTTGTACAATGAACCGTATGTTCCATGTCCTCACTTTCTAAGCTATTTTTTTCTCCTTTTTTGTTTGCGTTTGTCGACATTATGTAATCGGTTCAATCCGAGGCTGTGTTTTTGCTTTTGGAACTGTTGGAAATTCCGCCAATGCCTGTTCCAAGCCAGAATAAAAAAAGGAGGGGAAGAGTAACAACCTTATTAAAAAAAACAAGGTTTAGATGGCCCGGCTGATAACACCCTGTTAGGGCCCCCGCCTGTGGTACATGTGAAAACCAGTCAACGTTCCCGTAAGCAGAAGATGAAAAAAAAGTCACAATGGCGGAAGGAGCGGAAGAGCTAAAAATGATGCTCCTAAAGAGGGCCTTTCTAAATGGCGATAGAGGCAAGCCACCAAGAGTAACCAAAAACAATGGCTCTGTCGGCAGTATATAGTTAGTTGTGGACTATATCGGCGAAATAAAATAATAATATTTATTTAATTTTGCTATTGCAACTTCTATTTCTTCTTCCGTTGGCTCTACAACCCTGGGTGGGTTTTGACCTGTTTTACTACATTCTTTATCTCTATCCTCTACAAGTCTTTTCTACTCTATGGCATTTATTGTTTGTAGGTTCTCCAATACTTTGTTTTTCTATCTTGACTTTCCTTTTGACTGCGTCATTTGCTTTGTTTCTCGTCCCTTCTCTGTTTTCATTATGTGTCCAAACAATTGCTGCCTCATATTACTTTTTCAGGAACAGCTTGTCGGACACGTTTCACAGAAACTCGAGCAGTGTGGGCTGTAACCCAATCATGCTGGAACCATGTTTAGCATTACTATGCGACGACGGCAAAATGCCGGCAAAAAAAAATTCTACATTTTCAAGTAGCGGTCTGCGGTAACAGTAACTGACTGACCGTTATCGTTTTCAAAAAAATACCGCCCTATGACCCCCACTTTACCTATCGCACTACATCGTCATTCTAGCACTCTGAAAAGGCCTCGCTTGCAATATTTGTGTATTTTTTTAACACCAAAATCTAAAGTTCTGCTTGTTTACAAAACCATCCAAATGAAAATGAACTTTGTCGATTATAAGAAAAACTGCATTTTTTTTTCATCCAAGATTGTCATCATTCGCTGACAAACTTCTAAACGCTGTCTGCAATCACCAGGGTTTAGCTGAGGCTCACTTCCTTAGCAAACAGTTGGGGCTTTTGAACGTAGCTACGCGCCCAACATTCTTAGGCGTACAAAGGTTTTTTTTTAATCAATGATCCCGTTGTGTTCACATTATGCATCCACTTCAAAATTGTGTTACGATCGAACATTGAAGTGCCGGAGTAAGTCTTGTTGGGTTTGGGTCACGGACTCACCGTTAGCGTAAAACCGACTCATAACAAAGCGCGGTGCTTAAGGTCCCACATATTAAGTGTAACTGAAATTTCCAACTCTCCTCTACGTAGTAGGACCTTTCCAACCGCCATCTCCCTACTACTTGCCGTGTACTACTTAATACAAAAACATTCGATTCCCGGTAAACACCTTGTGTTGTTCTGCTTAGTATTCTAGATCAGGGCTGTCCAACTGCAAGTGCCCCAAGCGCCGCTTTAAAAAATGCGAATTGAAGGGCCGCATTATTAAATACTTTGTATGCAACTTTATCAGTGAGTTTTAATAGGTACGGTATATAAAGAAAAAACGCGTTTGTATTATTATTTTAATTTATTCAAAAATATGAAACTACAAAAAAATTAGTGAGAAATTTGAGGATCTTGGTTTTCACTAACTAATGCATCAATATTAACTTAAATATTTGTTGTTGATAAACGAAACAACTAAGTAAGTGACTTATCAGAAAGAAAACATCTATATTTTGACTTAAAAATACGTGCTTTTCAGCATTAAGTTCAGTGTAAGCTTTAAGTTTTGCAAATTGAGATATTGTTCTTCTGGCAGCAATTTAAAAAATCTTTTTAAAAAAGATCTGATAGCAAATCACACAACTCCAGTTGAAAGTCTGCTCTTCTTATATTCTCAACTAAAATTGTAAAGGGCTGAGTAAAACCTAAATTGCTCCGCGGGCCGGAAAAAGTAAGGTCGCGGGCCGCATGCGGCCCGCGGGCTTCATGTTCTAGATTATAGTAATCCTTTATTTGCATAGCTTGCTTTTTCTCCTGCTGGGATTATTCTATTTATTTTTCTCTTTTTCTGTATTGTTGGACGCGTTTAGTTCTGATCCTAGATATGTTAATATGTCTACTTTTTTGAATCTGCGATGTATTTTGTTTTCTTTTGTGGTTCTTTCATTCTTTGTGTATTTTATTTTGTGTCTTTGCAGCGTTGATTCTGTCTTACTTTCATTGCTTAAAGGCTTGGTTACACAGTGCAAGCTAGCATCCGAGCTGTCCTAGTCAGTTACTGCAGTGCAGCTACTTGCATCATCACGAGTTACTGTCATATGAGAGTCGGTTAGTACCTATCATCCGAATTATAGTAACATTTTTTGTTTGACTCGCTTTTTGCAGTAGCTGTACTGTACTGTCATATCAGCAACTCGTATTGTGTACCCAAGCCATTACTATCCAGTGCCAGCATTTTTTAATTCGGAAGTTCCCTGTTATTTTCATGTTTCTATTTATTGTTTCTAGGGTCAGGTTAAATATCACTGCGGACAAAGCGTCTCTCTGCCTAAATCCGCTGTTTATTTTAAATGTTTTTGTTAATTTTTTCCTTGTATTCTTTTTTGTGTATGCTGTATGATTCAAATCTTTCAGTTTTCCAGCATCTATTCCTTTTGCCCATTGTTCATTTATTCTTCTCCATTAAGGTTCTCCTGTTTTTTTTATTAGCTCCGCATTTACTGTGTTTACTCCAGGTTTTTTGTTATTTTTTAAGTTTTTATTGTTTTCTCCTCTTTTACTTCGAGGTAGGCTGCCTGGTACCTCTTTATCTCAACATCTGCTATTTGGAAATTCTTGTAGCTATTATTCTAATGGCTTTGCAACTTTCTTTGTTTAGAAGGGTGTTTATGGTTAGCAGTTTTTTCGTAGCTTTATTACGATTCTCAATTGTTTTTCTACACTTATGGTTGCATCATTCACGGTTTCTGTCTGAAGTGGCTTTCCCAATTGTATTTTCTGCGGATTTAGTTATTACTTTTTTTTATGAGCACATTCTTATTCTACAGTATCCTTTGCCGTGCTTTGTTATCTTATGCTTTATCTTCTAATTTGTTTGTCTGTTTTTAAAGTTTCAACATTTCATTTGTTAGATCGTCTTTCTTTAAGTATGGGTTGTGTTATTTTTTTCTTTAGTGTTGTTTCTACTAGAAAGTGGTCTGAATTGCAGTTAGCCTTTATATGCTCTCATATTTATTATTATTGTAGCTCTTTTTTTGTGGTTGACTTAGTTTACTCTTCTACTTCCCAGCATGTGCTACGTATTTTTATGTATGTCCGTATTTGGACAATATATGCCACTTATAACCCACAATCTTTTCCTCATTCGTATTTGTTGTCTTGTGTAAAGAGTGTTTACCAGCAACATCTGCTATGTTAGTTTTCCTGATAGTAACATGAACCGTACGTACGTTCCATGTCCTAATTTTCTAAGCTATTTTTTTCTTCTTTTTGTTTGCGTTTTTGCTTTTGTAACTGTTGGAAATTCTGCCAATGCCTGTCCTAAGCCAGGATGAAAAAGGAGGAGGGGAAAGAGTAACAACTTTATTAAAAAACCAGGGTTCAGATGGCCCGGCTAATAGCATCCTGTTAGAATTACTGAAAGAATAAAGGTTGCCATGAAAAACGACTCTATAAAGGGACATACAACATAAGGACAATGAGATTAAACGAACACTTGAAAAAACTTGAGGAGGAGCTCACGAACATAAAATGGGATGTGGTCAAACTGTGTAAAACTAGAAGAGCTAGAGAATCGTGCACCAATCTAAAATCTGGACATGTACTCTACCTAAAAAACAACTCTGAAAATAACTCACACATTGGCGGTGTCAGTATCATCATAAACTAAACCATCAAACATTTCGTCACAAAAATGCAACACATATCCAAAAAGGTAATATATATTATGCTACAAGTCTCCAAGCGGTATTCACTTCAGGTCATCCAAGTATATGCACCAACAAATGTATCCGAAGATTAAGAAATAGAACAGAAATATCTCGGCGGCAAGAAGAGCAGAAAAGTCTCAGTTTTCCATTATTATTGGCGACTTCAATGCAAAGCTAGGAGGAAGTAAAGACATAAATGAAAACTATCTACAGCAGGAAAATCTGTACTGCATAAACACATTTTTTCAAAAAGCAATACACCGCAAGTGAACCTGGATACAAAACAAGATAGATTACATAATTTCGAATAACAAATTCCAGACTGGAAGTGACCATAGGCTGGTAAACTTTTTTAATTAACACTAAATTTAATCACCCGACATCAGTAATAGACAAACTTAAGCAAAACGCTGTTGTATACCAGCAAGAACTAGATAAAAAACTAAGCCATATCCATAACCTCCAGAATCTAAAAATTAAAGAAGTCATAGAAGATAATGGAATATAAAAGTACTAGGAGAACACATATCAAACGGAAAATCCAAAATTTATAAAATACAAAACATCAAAGGTGTCATTATTGGGGACCAGGAGGGAATCAAGAATGTAATAGAAGAGTTCTATACAAAACTGTACTCCTCTTCTATAAACAAACCATTAGCAAATAACACCAGAGAAGACACTAACGTAAACTCGAAAGAAATGCCAGATATCAATACCCATAACTACGCATGGCACTAAATCATATGAAGAACAAAAAATCTCCGAGTACAGATAGAATAACTAGCAAAAAACTGAAAGTGGGAAAAGATACCTTAATAGAAACTGTGCGAATTCTACTATTTAAATGTTTGAAAGAAGGGTAGATATCAACAGAATGGCAAAATGCTCAAGTCACCCTAATTCACAAAAAAGGAAACAATACAAACATTGAAAACTACTGCCCAATCAGCATACTACCACACTTGTATACATTGCTCACAACAGTTATAACAAACCGCCTAACAAACAAATTCGACTTCTACCAGCCCCTCGAGTAAGCAGGTTTTTGAAAGGGATTTAGTACAGTAGACTTTAGATACTCGAACCTACTGAACTACATCTATAAAAATGCAATACTCCAAACTAAGCTGGACGATAACACCATTACTAACAAGGTTTCTATTAGAAGAGAAGTAAGGCAGGGTGACACCATCTCACTGAAACTCTTCACGGTGGCAACGGAAGATGTCTTTAAAAACTTGGACTGGGAGAAGAACGGTGTAAATATCGATGGGAAACATCTGAACTATTTGCGCTTTGCCGACAACATCGTTCTTATTAGCTCGGACATCAGGGATTTAAAAAGCATGCTCACACAACTAAATTTAGCATCCAAAAATGTCGGGCTCAAGATGAACCTCAAGAAGACTAAAATTATGAGTGATTCTAAAATTTCCATCTCTCTAGAACAAAACGTAGCAGGGTATGTGTACCTGGGTTATGTGATCAGACTTGGAAAAGAAAACTAGTGCGCCAAAGTAAAACGCAGAATTAGGAAGAGTTGGGCTGCATTCGGTAAGCTGAGTAAAAAATCAGAGCATCTCATATGGACTAAAAAGGGAGGTGTACAATAAGTGCATCTTCCCCGTAACTACGTATGGTTTTAAAACAACTACCCTTACCAACAGATCAGCTGACAAGCTGCAAACTTGCCAAAGGGCAACGGAAAGGGCCGTGTTAGGTGTAAGCCTAAGGGATCACTTTCGAAACACCGAAATCCTTAAGAGAACAGGTGTTAAGGATGTTATAACACGAGTCACAAACCTTATGTGGAGCCGGGCAGGCCATGTTGGACGATACTAGTTATGTAGTAGAGACCACGGACCTCTAAGAGAAGTGTAGGAAGATCCCAAAAAAGGCGGAGAGACGACATCCAAGAAGTTGCCGGCTATTTGTGGCAACAGAAAGCTAAAGATCGGACCATGTGGCAGAGTTTAAGAGAGGTCTATGTCTAGAAGTGGATAGATACAGGATGAAGAAGAAGGAAACTGTTAGGTAGTTAACCCTACGTTTAACCCCTTCTACGAAGGACTAGTTCTACCGCTCACGTTTGCCCTTTACTTCATCTCTTTTGTGGTTGCTCTGGTTTCAAGGGTTCAGCATCCTTAGAGGCTTTGGTCGGTATTGGTAGAAACGGCTATACTTTAAACTCATAACTACTTTTCTCTTATATTTCTATTATTGCTAGAATTTCTACTCTTATCTTCTCAAATTTTTTTTAGCATTTTTTTTCAATCCAGCTATCCTTCTGATTTTTATTGTAGGCTTACTGTTTGTTTTGTTTGGTCTTTCCCTATTTATATGCACGTCCTTTAATTTGTCCCGTTGTGTATTTTAAGTTTTACCGCGCTTCCGTCTTCCCTTCTTCTAATGTCGGGGCTGTTAGCTGTTCCGACCTTTTCTATTTCTGTTTGTTTTATTTTTTATTTGTCTCTTTTTTTATCATCTTTCTATCGCTCTCCACAGCTTTTTTTCCTCTGCCACTTATTTTAATTATTTATACTGATTTTTCTTCAAACTGTCTATTGTTTCCGCGATGTGCAAGTATGTATTAATTGTGGAAATGTATACCACAAAAGTTGCATACAAAATAAATATAAAACAAATCCAAAAAGTATTGATGCGGGACTCATCAATACTTTTTGGATTTGTTATCTGTTGCGATGGAGAAGAAAATAATTATACAACTGAGCTTCTCAAATTAATAATAGAAGATAAAAATTCCATCATTAGTGAGCTAAGAGAAAAAGTTGTTTTGTTGTATGACAAAATCAATTACTTACAATCCAACAGAAATACTATTCCAGTTAACGTTAATTTGAAGAAACAACCACATGGCATCGTGGCATCTGATACTGCCATAAATACTATTGATAGCAATATTAATAAACCAAAAGAAAATACTCCAGAAATAATTGCCAATGTAAACTTAAGAGAGAGAAAAAATAGCACCAAAGGAAAACATGAAGATAAAATAAAAAAGAAAACATTTTCTGAAATTACCAAAGAAAACAAAGAAAAAAGTAGCACCATTGAAATTGAAAATGAATTTATAATACCTAAAAAAACTTTCAACAATATAAAAAAAAACCCAACAGTATTTGGATCTGCCACCGGTTCTATAAAAATAAAAGGTATTGAAAGACAAGGCTATCTTCATATATGTGGATTAACTCTTAACTTAGAAGAAAAGGATATTGTAGAATATCTAGAAACTAAAGAAATTAAATATGCCAAATGTGAAAAATTACAGTCTAAGCAACCAGAATACTACTCTTCTTTTAAATTAAGTTTTCCTATTTCTAAGTTGAAAAATCCAGAGATATGGCCTGTAGGTGTAAAAGTAAATAGGTTTTTTCTAACCCCAAGGAGACCAGCAGAAAAGGGAAATTAAAAGATTTTGAAACATTATCTATTTTTTATCTAAATATTCAAAGTGTTACAAATAAAATATTAAAGTTGGAAATTTTAACAAAAGAATTAATCCCATCGTTTGTAATATTAAGTGAACATTGGCTATCTGAAGATTATTTGAAATTTTTTCATTTGGAAGGATATATTCTGCGTAGCAGCTACTGTCGTCCTCCCAATCAACGTGGAGGTGTTGCATTATTTTCTTCAGTAGATTTTAAAGGAGGTGTTAAAATGCGATATGATATAAATGTTTTTTCGGTTCAGAATCATTTTGAGTGCTGTGCAGCTGAGGTGTTCTGGATGGAAAATAAATATTTAATAATTGGTGTATATAGAATTCCTGAAGGCGATACAACTATTTTTATTGAAAAATTGCATAAGTTATTAGATAAAGTACACACTAAAAATATAACTATTTTTTTAACTGGTGATTTTAATATTGACATATTTAAAACAAACAATAAACTCACAATTGATTTTTTTAAATTTATTGTTAAGCTATAATTTTTATTTTACCATCGAAGAACCAACTAGAGTAACAAAAAACTCAAGCACATGTATAGACAATATATTTATAAATAGTGATGTCAATCAAATAAAAGCAAATGTAATCAAATGTAATCTATCTGATCACTATGGTCAGTTTTTAGAATTTAATTTGTTATTAGAATGTAATGTTCCAAAAACATCCACTTTTAAAAAAGGTACTATTAATGAAGATTGTATTGCTTCTTTTTGTATCAGCTTAGAGAACACTTGCTGGGATCAAGTATTTAATAAGAATTGTCCTAATCAAGCTTTAGATTCTTTTTATAATATATTTAATGTTTTATATGAACAACACTTTCCACTTAAAGAATTTCGAACTAACCCTGCAAGTAAAGATTATAAATGGATAACTGCAGATATAATAGAACTGAAAAGAACTTTTTTGTATGATCTATCACAATCAAATTCAGTCTTTAAAGGTGATTATATTGTTGCAAATAATTTATACCAACAAACAATATCTGAAGCAAAAAAGAAATACCATGATAATATTGTTTTTAATGCTGCAAATAAAAATAAATCTATATGGCAAATTATAAACAAATTTCAAGGAAAGTCAGATTGTACTAGAGCATTTCCTGAATTGTCTGGAAATACCGTAAATGATGCAAAAAATTTCTGCAATGCATTCAATGATTTTTTTTCAACCATTACTTCCAATCTTACAAATCGCACTAACGGTAACCTGGACTTTGTAAATGAAGATATTGATATGTGCAGTTCTACAATATTTTTAGGAGATATTGATGAGTACGACATAATTCAAATAGTTAAAAAATTAAAAAATAATAACTAGTAATTCTGACAATATTTCAAATTTTTTACTAAAGAAGATTATTAATTTTATAGTTGTTCCAATAAAACATATTTGCAATGTATCTTTTAATACAGGTATATTTCCTGACAGGTTTAAATTAGCTACTGTTATACCTCTTCATAAAAAAGGCGATACAAATACACTTGCTAATTATCGTCCTATAAGTATATTATCTAGCTTATCCAAGATATTAGAACATCTAATGAACAATAAAATTGTACATTTTTTTAACTCTAAAAGATTATTTGCATCCAGTCAACACGGATTTACACAAGGAAAGTCAATAGAAACTGCTTTGGCAACGTTCACTGAAAATGTTTTAGGAGCTTTGGATAAGAAATTATTAGCACTTGGTGTTTTTATTGACTTGTCCAAAGCTTTTGACTGTGTCAATTTTAATTTATTGATAGCAAAGTTAGAACGATATGGAATTAGAGGTATGGCAAGCAACTGGTTTAATACGTACTTAAAAAACCGTTACCAAGCAGTAGTAACTCAAGTGAATGGAGAGGAAATTTGTTCAGAAACGCAAATGCTTACTTGTGGTGTACCACAAGGATCTGTACTGGGACCGACCTTGTTTTTAATATTTGCAAATGATTTTGATAAATGTGTTACCAGTATTATCACTCAGTCTATGTTGGTGTCATATGCTGATGATTCTAACATATTACTGAAGGGTGATTTAAATACTATACTTGTTAACGTAAATGTGGTGTATGAAAACATATTACAATGGATTGATAGAAACTGTTTAGCTATCAATAAAAACAAAACTGCTATTGTACTGTTTGGAACTGCTCAGTCAAATGGTCAAATTGGTGACTTAGTTGCAATAAATAATGACTTACTGAATGTTGTTGATTCTACAAAAGTTTTAGGAATAGAAATAGATCATAATCTTAAATGGCAATCACATCTTAGCACTCTCTCTTCCAAACTTTCTAGTATTTGCTATGGTCTTCGAATTTTATCTAAACACTGTAGCAAAGATATATTAAAAACAATGTACTATGGTAACTTTTATTCAGTTATGCGATATGGAATAATGTTTTGGGGAAGAGCGAGTGGTGCAGATAGAATCTTTATTATTCAAAAAAAGCTATTAGAATTATATATGGTTTAAAGTGGAATGTGTCTTGCAGAGATGTCTTTAAGACACAACATATTTTAACGTTTTGTGGTGTTTATATTTTTACAACTTTATGTTATGTGTTTAATAATATGTCCACGTTTATGATGCATAATGTCGATCATGATTATCAAACACGTAATAGAAATGATATTTTATTACCAAAACATAACCTAACTCTTTATGAGAAAGGCTATTACTACACCGGATGTAAATTATACAATGCTCTACCAAATAAAGTAAAACAGATAAATAATCAAAAGCAATTCAAAAAAGTTGTTAAAAAAATTCTTATAGAATGCAATTGTTATTCAATTGAAGAGTACTATACTTTCTGCAGGAGAGCTATTGTATAATCTAAATTTTAATTTTTAACTCTGTCATCTGTCATTTTAAATTATCTATATATTAATAATGTATACAGTTTTGTGTCATTATGTTTGTTTTATTTTTAAGTTTATATATTATTGTATTAATATTTGACATGAATGTTTGTGTAAATTTATTTTTTTAATTTTTTTCAAATGTTTTAATAAATCTATCTATCTATCTATGACTGTTCGCTTTGACACATAAACTCTATATTTTGCTATATAAAAAGTAAATGTTGAATAATTTTCGATTAGTAAATATTTTGCATGCTGATATTCCTGAAATAAATCATTCTTATTAACAAAATACAGTAATTAAACAATACATAATAAATTGCAAGAATCCAAAGTATTGAAATCTGGAAACCATTGACTATTTATTTATGAAGGACAAACAATTTGGAATTTCCAAAAAAGTTTTAAAAACTCACATTCTTTAATGTCACCATGAATGTCGAAAAAAAATCTTATTATATACAACAGAATTTGACTCAAGTGTACGGAATAAATTTTGTTTACAAACAATAACAAATGTAAAAAACACAAAAAACAATTTTTTCAATTTTTGATTGCTTTTTACTCAGAAATGGCTCACAGAAAAAATCTGAAAAAAATCACATGTTCAGGATTCATGAAGAGGAAGGCATTTTCAGTTTAATTTTTGAGCAAAAAAAATTATTCCGTACACTTGACTCGTTCAAGGCCATAAACATTTTTTAGTTACCTTCTCAAGATGTTCTATGCTTCTAAGAATAAGTTTATGTTTATGAAACAATAAAACAATTTATTATGTTTTTTATTACAAATTTATTCTTACAAATACATGAGTTAACTCATTTAACGTATTACATTTGTAGAAGGCTCTAGTAGAGCCAAAACTAGTTATTTAATTGTAAGAATTAATTTGTGATAAAAAATTTACTTTTTGGCGGATAGACAATTGACCTGGGTTAGCCAAGTAGAAATCTGGCATGTTTTGTATGATTCTTGAATTTGCTTCACTTTGGCGTTGAAATGTTTAAAACTAACTGTTTTTAACATTGCAATATACACAATTTTTAAGCTATATATAGATAAGAAACAATATTTGTACCGATCGGTGGTTTTACATCGTACTGCTACTTACCTACAAATCAAGTTTTGCTGCAAATAAACCAAAGAAGTTTTTAAAATATAATTGTTTTGCAAATGAAATTTGACTTAGATAAGCATCAAAATAATTTTTAATTGTGGACCTGACCGTTGAAAATGAGCTTCTGTTTGCATACATGTGTAATGTAAATTTTTACTAAAATTTAAGTAAATCTTACCTTTAATAATTGTTATGGGAACTATCTATATAAGAAGTAAATTTTGAAATAATTTTGATTTCAATTAAGTAGTTATTATAAATAAATTTAGAAAAAATAAACAATCAATTAGGTGTAAGCAATAATAATATTTTCGAACATTTTTATTTAAAATAATATTTACTTGAACCTACACAACATTGTGAACACCATTGAAATAGTTCCTCCGTAATAGTTCCAAAATACTTATAAATATAAAACTATGGTATAAAACTACGTATAAAATTAGACTGTTGTGAGCATAACAAACATTTTATTTCAATTTTTGTTCATTATAATACATACTAAAAAATCTTTCCCATCAGATACATAACATATCATACCTCATATGGAGCTATCTACAATAGAAACATACTAATTAAGAATTACAATATCATTTAAAGCACATATATAGTATGTGAAAAATATCGGTAGGAGTTTATTTAATTTTTTTATTATAATGACTAAAAGTCGGTAATATTTGGCCATTTTTTTTTTAATTTCATTTAAAAAATGGTATAAATCTTTATTTTAAATAGCTTTATATAAATTATTGCATGGGTACTGTTTGATTATTATTTTGTTGTGGATGTTTTTATTAAACTAAGTAAAATAAAGATTTTTTTGCGTAGCTTATTAAAGAGAGTTGCATTATGTACAACAAGTTTAAAATGCGTTGAAATTAATATTTTTATATATAGCTAATTGAATTGTTTTCAACATATAAAATACGATTAATTTCACTTTTTTAATATAATATATATTTTTTAATAGACATTGATACTGACAAAGACTTAGTAGCACTGTACAAAGCAAGCGACTTCTCGGTGTTATAATGCATTAACAGGCAATGTAGGATTAAAATAATATTTTAATAATCAATGCCTGTTATATAATCGAGGAAGTACGCGCCATCTGGGTGAATAGGCCATTTGGAAACATGCGCCGCCTGCACCGTGGATTCAGCAGGATTTAATTTTTATTATATCTTTTTGTATTTGACCCGATTGGATACATTATAATAAAATTGATTGCTTAATGCGCACGGCAATAACAAGACTAACCTAAACGTTGATAAGCATTTATTTTTGCAAATTTAACGCATACCTTGTCTCATCAAAAATTAGAACAACTTGTAATCGCAAGAATATTTTCCATTATTATTACACGATATGTAGAAGCAAGTCTGGTGAATATTTCCATTAGGAAATATTATTACCTTTTGATTACAAGTTAGTCCAAGCGAATTGAATCTTAAGATATTAACATTTTGTATTATACAAATTATTAAAATAGATCAATCCTTGCGTTTACATATTTTCATAATTGTATCATCTATAAAAATATATTTATACCTGATAACTTTTTTTGTTTACATTAATCTATTATGCACTTTATATTAAATAACGATCTTTAAAATTGTTCATGCATAAAAATGTATCTAGATTTTATTTTTTTATATTTAACTTTAAAATTTCTTAATACTTATTACTATTTGAAAAACATGTAATAGTTTTTTTTTTTAATTTGTATAACAAAATCACTAATTCTAATTTAATTAATAACTGCTTCGTTTTTAAATAATTTCGGATTATTTAAATTGAGTCTTTTTTTTAATATATATATAAATAGTTTTTTTTTATATAAGCTTAATATTAATAGTTAATATTTAAAAAGAATTTGTAAGAAGACATTTTAAAGGCGGAATTAATGGTTACGTATCAATAACATCAACATTATAGTTAAAAATAAAACACTAATAAAGTGTTTTTGCATTTGGCATTTCTATTATATTACTACGGTTGCTTCATAAGTAACCATTCGATCCCGTCCTTGGATCTTACAATTAATATTACAACCATTTTTTTATTTTCAAGATTTGTAGATCTTAAATAACAAGACTAAGAATCTAATTAATGTTTTTATACAAAAATCTTTATAAATAGCTTAAATTCCTAAACTATCACCTGTATCTACATTTCTAATTACTAACAAAATAACATTAAATTCTACTAAAAAGTCTTATAAATAAGTTATTAGTAAACATTTCTTTTTTTTTTAATATGAGATTTGCAAATTATTTGATTGTTTTTTCGCGTTGCTATAAGTTGCCTAATAATATTGGATATTACTTATGTACTTTGAGCAAATTTTTAATTTTTTAAATATTAGCATGTTTTTTTTATAAACAAATGAAAATCAATTGCGATTAAATTTTAATTTTTGTTATTATTAAATATTTGATTGCAACTGCTTTTCTATATAACATGTTAAGTAATAAATAGTACAATATGTCATATCCATTTAAGTTGAATTCAAACAAGAAATATTAATTAACGCGAGGATTGCGTATCAAATTTAAAATATAGTTGAAATATTTGATTTACTGTTTGTATATAATTTACAACACCATTGTGTTACACCCATTATATTTATTACAATAGAAACCAATTTATAATAGTGTTTTTATTGTAATCGTAATTAATTTGAAAACTGTTAAAGGTAATATTTTTGATAGCAAATATTAATTTAAGTAAAATTTTTAGTATAAAATTAATATTTTGTGCTATTCAGATACTTTTGTATCATGTTTAATACATGATTTTAGGTTTGATCAATTTTAAATTTATGCGGTCTGAGGTGAAACTCATCTTTTCTTAAAACGAATAATAATCAAAGTAAAATAATGTATTTAAAAATTACAGGTACAATTTTATTATTGTCTAAAATAAGTTTTGAGAATTTTCATAGATCTTTCAAAGTCTTCTCTTAACTGATTAATTTTTCTAAGGGTTAAGCAACTAGGTATCAAACTCATTGACGGTTTTTCCAGTAGCATGCAAAATGATTCTTGTATAATCTTTTTCATCATAACGTTTTAGTTTTTTTTCTGTTTTACTGTCAAATTTCTTGGTTTTCCCAAACTGTTTAAAAGATTTGTATTAATTACACTTGCAATATTTAGTAAGAGACTTTTATGATACTTTCAAATTTTTATAGAAGCTTATCAAAGTGAAGCAACTCTTTAAGTAGCTCACAAAACCTATTTTGTCTGCAACATTTTTCTCTTGTATAAAGCAAATTTTAGCTCTTAAAACATTTTATGATACGCAGTACTTTTTAACACTTTGTTTAGACTATCAAATTCTCTAGAAGCCGTTAAAGATTTAAGTAACCCCTAAAAGCTCTTACAGTTTAATTTTTATTTTTGAAAAACTTAAAATTTCCTTTACTTCTTCTTTTTTTCTCATTAGCCTTGTATCATCCAGTGTTGATTTCTTCTATTTTTACGTTTCTCTATTTTGGGCTATTCTCATCCACATTTTCGGCTATTTTTGTTAGACAACGTAACCAATCCACCTCATCTGAGGTCTTACTATTTACTTTATTTGGTTCTCCGTGGTTTTCATTTTGTTCTGTTTTAGGTCTGCTTTGCTGTATGTCTAACCCATCTCCATTTGAGCATCGCAACACGCTCCATAACGTCGGATATTTTTGTTTTATCTCGGATAGTATCTCTAAGAGATCATTTCTTAGAAATACTCCCAGCATGGCTCGCTCTATTGATCTTCGGAAAACTTTTAGTTCTTTTGTACTAGTATGCAGCAGTTTTTAAGATTTACTTAAAATAATATGTAGCTCTTTATTCACAAGGGTGTTTCTGAAGTCACCTAATAAGCTGTTGGTCCTATCAAACCTTTTCTGTAAAAGCTGTTAATTATATCCAAAAGTCTTTCAAGAAATAAAAAGTTTGATAACACCAACCAGAGTTATGTAAAATGATGTAATGTAGACTCTCTCGCATATTGCTGGCTTAAACTTTGTTATATGATATCCTTATTAGCAGCCTCTTCATGTTTTTTACAATCTTTGAAATATCATTTAAGACTTTTTAAATATAATGATCTATGAACTGTTTTTTATAATCATTGTATTATCTATTAAGTTTTCATGTTCTTCTAGTTTTTTTAAACACAAATTTCTTTTAAGACTGTTGTTAATGCTCAAGTAAAATTTAGTAGTTTTTAAGTTCTTCAATAATTTTATAACGTTTTCAGAGTCTTCTTATTCAATTCAATAATCCTGAAAATATTTTTTTAACTTGTTAGTCATCTAAACTTGTTTTAGAGCTTCTAAAGTTTTTTAAACTTTACAATTTTCATATGCCTTTGGTGTTCTATAGTAATATGTATAACAGCTGATTACAGATGTCTTTTAAGATAGGTCTTAAGCTTTTAAAGTCTTGATAACACCCTTAACTTTAAAAAATAGTTAATTTTTTACCTGTTTTTACCAAAACTATCTGTTTTGGCTCTAAAATGCGGGTATAAACAACAATTTAAAGGCCCAACGACGATAATCCTGCTATTAATTTGTCCTTGCCAATCTCTCCTACTTTTTTCTTACTTTTCATCTCTA
Source organism: Tachinus rufipes (assembly GCA_963932245.1). Classification (NCBI taxonomy): domain Eukaryota; kingdom Metazoa; phylum Arthropoda; class Insecta; order Coleoptera; family Staphylinidae; genus Tachinus; species Tachinus rufipes. The sequence goes on along the minus strand of OZ010742.1, from coordinate 26,851,553 downwards.
CATCTATCTCTCCTTTATCTTATTCTTGTGTTATTCACCCTAGTTATTTGCATTTTCCTTAGGTATATCTTTAGTTGATCTATATCTTTGTTAAGTTTTTCCTCGTTGTATCCTTTTTTCATAAATATTTTGTGCAGCTCCTTTTTGGTAGTCCCAGATTCGTCAGTTTTACTTCTAGTAAGATTTTTGAATCTCCATTTGGGGTTAGTTTTTTGGGTCCCCTGGTTGCAAGATATACTCTGATTATTTTAAAAGTTGCATTATTTGTCAACTTTGAGATGGGCGTATCTGGAAATTTCATAGTCAATTCCGTCAGTTTTTTCTTTGTCTCCTTATCTCTGCAATTTTGGTTGGTATTAATGTTTTAGCAAAGGATTTTTTCTTGTTTATCCATTCACCTTTTATTCCTTGGTAGTAATAGTTTGCTTGACCTTCTTTTTTTTTTCTTCATCATTGCTTTTTTCCATGTTGTTTTGCTTCAATTTAGTTTTATGTTCCTTCCATTTTAGTTTATCTAAATCTTAAAGCTTTAATCTCTTCTATCTTTTTCCACAGTACTGTCATTGCATAGGTTCTTAGTTTTGTTTTTGTTACTCGGGCATATATTAATGATTCTAGATTTGTCAATTTTGTTTTTCAATACCTTTTATAACTCTTTGATATCTTCTTCCCACGCTTTGCACTCTACTCGCATCGTCATGCGTGTTTTCTTAACAAAATTTACATCTTTCATCTGTTATCTTCCCCTATCTTTTTTTTTTAAATATTTCCAAAGGTTCCGGTCCGGTTAGTAATTGTGTTGTATAGTAACACGTCGCCGGTTTATTCTCTACCTATTCTTTTATTTCTAGTATTAGTTTCCTTGTCCATTTTCGCCAAACTATTAAAGAATGGACCATACAAAATTTATTGGATTTGTTAACGTTTATTCTTATCAACCTAAGTGGTGCAATGGTTAATTACTTCTTCTTTTTATTGTTCCGCTCTTATTGGGATTGGAATTGCTGCAGTCAAACCAATCACGCAAACTACGCAGCCACGAAGTTTTGCTCTTGCTTATACTAAGCTTTTCTTTAATTTTTTTCTTCTATAGTGGTCTGGAGGAGTGAATATTTTGTTTCTCTTAATAGATATGCAAAATATTTGAGATTTCTGGTTTTGATAAAGAAGAGTAGTTTACATTTTTTGTCCATTCTTAGCACTTTACGTTTGTCATCATTTCTGCCCTGGAATTTTTTTAATTTTTATATGAGCCAACATATTTGTGTTTGTATTTATTAATGACTTTTAACAGAAATATTATCCGTCTTTAAAGCTATCATAAATTTAGTTTTTTTTATGTTCATTTTTAAACCCCATTTGTTACGTAAGGTGTTCGTACGTTTAGTCAGTTGTTGAAGGTCTTCTATGCTAGTTGTTAAGGTGACTATGTCGTGTATTTGATATTATTCAGTACATTACCGTTTATACTTACACCAGCATCTTTTTATTTTAAGGCTTCCTTAAAAATATATTTGATATATACGTTAAATAGCATAGTTTTACTAAACTTTCTTGTCTACCTTAATATTTGCAGATAATATGCAAATCTTTGGCATCTAGAATTCATCAGTTTCTCATAGCGGGCTTTATCAAACGCTTTTTCAAAGTCTATGAAACACATATATAAATCCACATTTATTTTTGAAAAAATACATTTAGTTTGTATAAAGTTTCTCTTGTTTCAAAGCCAAACTGGGTGTCTCCTATCAGCTCTTCTAAAAATTTATAAATTCAGTTGGATTATTTTGTATTCGGAGGAATTGGAGACATTTTCTTTTTTTTTGGGTAGTTATAAAGGTCGTAAGGATCTATTCTTGGGGATTCAAACCTGTCATGGAAATTGCGTTAAATAGTTTTACCAAGATATTGATTGTTTTGTCGTCCAAAAGTCATTTTAACTAGTATCTCATTTGATCCGTTTGCTTTACCGCAAGTTTGATTGTGTTTTACACTTCTTCTTTTAGTATAAACAATTCTGTATCTTCAAAATTTGTTGTTAGTAGGTAGATTTGATCGGTTGCTGTTGAATAAACTTAGATGTACTGCGCCATCTTCTGATTTTCTGTTCTATATTGATTACGAACCTGCCGTTTTCATTCTTTACCGTTTCTAACTGACAATTTTTTTTGGCATGCAAAGCAAAACAATTCAAAAGATTCCAAAAAAAAACTTTGCTGAATAAACATTAAAAACAAATTTTTGGCATTGGCCAAATATTATCTCGAGCAACTTTTTTGATAATTAATTTTTTTCACTTTTCTATTTTGTTTGCTTGTTGATGTGCTACTACATCCAAAGCAAAAACAATATTCAATTTCCAAAATACGGTGATGCAATTTAATTCATTTTTAAAGCAAAGATTTATATAATTGATGGCTTTAACCTCTGATAATTCATGATTATAAAATTATAAAACAATTTATGTTTTTACTACATTACTAGTTTCGGTTCTACTAGAGCTTTCTATAGATGTGATAAGTTAAATTTAACTTATTACTCCTGTAAAAAGCTTTAGTAGAGCCGATAAAAATCATAGTAAATTATTTTATTATTTCTAAAAAATGAAATTTTTTTATTTAAAAGTTAAAAAATCGTACACAAAAGTATAACTTCTTTGATAATCAATAATGAAGTAAACATCCAGTATGGCAACCATTTCAAATTACGTTTGGGACAAGTGTTGTAGAAAATTGCAATAGTTAGCAAAATTCAAAAATTCCTCGTATTTATTGTTTAAACCTTGTATCCTTTGATGCAATGATTTTATAGCAACTTTCTTCTTCTCGTTCGTTCGACAAGAATATTTAAGATTATTCATGTGTCTATTTTTACTTGGCAAACACACAATGGCAAACCAGCAAAGTATCTGCCTAGTAAAACCTCTAGTGGTGTGGTTTGGATTTCACGTTAAATTGTAGGTCCCGCATGTTTGTGTAGAACTATTATCGCACACTACCAAACATACAAAAAACGCGCCTACACTTGTAGCCAGTACAGGCACTATAAGAAGAAGTACTTTCAAAACATTAATATTTACAATCTTTCATTTGAATCAACAATTTTTCAACAATATTTTTTATTGCAATTTTGTACTTTTATTTTTTCTTTTTATATTTTGTACTGCAAAAGATCAATCTGTTTTCTGTTAGCAAATACTTGTTACTTTGCTGAACTTCTTTAGTTCATTAAATTGAAAAAATGCTCGTTACTATATTATTATATATAAATGAAGATATTAGTAGCTTAACTATTTCAATCTACGCTTAAATTTAAGTACAGCTTTGAATTGAAAAGCTGCTTAAAATCAACTATAATTTATTGCTTTTGCATACTCGTATATATTGTAATTTTAAACAATATAAATTGCATTTAAATTGTACATCTTAAGTTTAATTAAATAAAAAATATCACATTTATATACAAGGTATGTCAGTAAAGCAAAAAAAAAATTAAAGTTGGTTATTTATTACTTACTGAAGGATTTGATCTAGATAATATATGTTTGGTCATTTAATTCATTTAAGAAACATAAACTATGGTCAGGTGCAATTCCGAAACTGTACAATGGTTTTAGTAAACCGGATCCAGCAAAAAGTGTTTATAACCGTACAAAAGTTTAGAAAACAAAATGTATGTAAACAATCGATAATTGTAACCAATCTTAAATATTTGAATATAAAGTAAAAATGATGATGCTAATGCAATATTGACACAAAAACAACATTTGCACTGCTTTCAAAATATTATGAAATGATTGACAATATCATAAAATTCAGTGCCCTCATCTAAATGTAAAATAAATAATAAACTTTTAAAACTTTTCGCTTTACTAACTTCTTCTGTATTTATTTATTTTTTAAATAATAACAAAACAAATTAAAATATCTATTTACCATTACTTAGCCATACTTTAATAACAGAATATATATTATCTATAACCTAACTTAGATGTAAACTAATTTATTTTAAATTTGAAAGATTATATTGTGATAACGTAAATGCGTGACCGAACGATACAATCGCATATTTTTGTTAACTCTTCCATAACACACTAAGTTATCTATTTGTCATTATTATTATATACCCTTAACTTGTACATAAATGAATTTTATGAACGTTGCTTACTTTGCTCGTTTGATTTTTTATAAAGTCCAAATTCCTAGGCTTGTTATATAAATAGCTTTACTCAAACAGTGTTGGAACTACAATTTTTGTGTCTTACCCAGTGGCAGAGGTACGATTTTTAGACCTGACCGCAAAATATTAAAATGAACTCTTACATAAACGGTTTTGCAAAAAAAAACAAAACATTTTAACTTTATTTTGGAGCCCCCTGTGCTTGAGGGCCCATGCTTATTGCGGTATTTTGCTTACAGCTCCACTTTTGAAAAAGTTGTTTTTTTTGTTTGTTCGTTTTGCAGCCCTATAACTTTGCCCCGCATTATATTTCTTAATAATGCATATTTTGCCCCTCTTATTACATTGCCTAAATATTGCATCTTTATTTTTTTAATGATGAGAAAGACTTTATGTCGCCGAAGAACCTCAATATTTGTCACTTTATTGTTCCACGGTATCTTTAGTATCCAGCGGTAGCACCACTTCTCGAAGCTTTCTATTTGTTTTACGTTATTCTGTTTAAGTATCCATGCTTCTGCACTATAGAACAATTTGGCTTTTTATTTCTTGGCTTCGTCACAAGAACTATTAACTCATGTTCCAAGGTACCTGTACTGCAATACTTTTTCAAGTTATTTGGTGACTTTAAGATGACTCTATATTTTATTATTTTAACGTTCATTGTGAGACCGTAGATTTGATTAGTGTTTATATTTTCAACTAGATGTTAGAGATCATCTGCATTTTTAGTCAACAACACTGTATTATCCGTGTATTGATGCTGTTAATGGTTCCTTCATTTACCACTATCCGTGTTCTCCGAGAGTGCCACAATTTTAATTTCCTCTAGATGTTCCCTCTCTATTTTTGCTTTGGCTTCTGGGTTTCAGTATAGAGGCCTGGTTACATAGTGCAAGCTAGCATCCAAATTGGCATAGTCAGTTACTTGCAGTGCAGCTACTCGCACCGTGTGACCGCATCATACAAGTCATACTGTCCATCGCCATTATCGTATGATGGGGTCACACGGTGTACTGCAGTAACTGACTAGGTTAGCTTGTACTGTGTAACCAAGCTTTAAGTTAATGATTAGTCGCAAATATCTTTTATCGATTCCTTTATTTTAGAATGTTTTTTAGTTTTTCGTGGCGTACTTAATCGATTGTTTTCTCAAAATTTATATAATAAGTATGAATTTTTCAGTTTTTGGTAGATTTATTGTATTAATTTAAAAAACATCTGGAACAAATGATCTATCAGTGATATTGTTCAGTGAGCAAAATAGTCTCTGGCATTAGCTTTTTTGGACACATAGTAAAGGTGGACAGAAACTACAAATTTGGTATTATGCCAATGTTTATATCGAAAGAGGTTTAATTTTCATTCATTAGCTTTATTTCTTTTGCAAGAATTTTGTCGGGTCCAGGTGTTCTTCTGTTTTTAGCGTATTGCGTACTCTACTTCTTTCCTCAAAATGGTTGGTCTAGTTTGGTCCTTGTATTCTTCCATACTGTCTTACATTTTCAAGACGTTTATTTATGTATTCAATTCATCCGTTTAACTTGTATTTTATGTTCATCAATATATTTCTATGAGCATCTTTAAGCACACCGGCTTGCTTTTTATTTTAGCCATCTCTTATCAAAACTTTGTTTTTTTTGGATGTGAGAATTTCACGTCAAATGTCTTTGTAAATGCTCATTTTTTTTTAGTTTATCTATTTAGTTAACCTAACCTAACCTCTGTCCATCTAGTTGGTGGCTTTTCTTTGTTCTTATTAGCATCCGTTATCGGTCTACACTCAAGAATAATTTTGGTTCAGCCTTTGTCTGTTATTTTACATCAGACGTCGATTAAATTAGTTTATTTAGTCGCTGCTTTCATATTTCAGCCTAACATCATATTCTCATGTTATCATCTGTCCATCTAGTTGGTGACTTTTTTTGCTCTTATTTGCATCATACACTGTCGGTCACCACTCAATAAAACATTTGGTTCAGTTTCTCTCTGTTATTCTACTTTAGACTTGTTACCTAGTCTATGATATTGGTTAAACCAGTTTTCTGTCGTTTGATTAGATTTAGTATTCTATCTCTAAGCAAAACCGTTCCATGGCTCTCTAAGCAACCCTTATGTTTTCAACAGTTGTTTTAGTTAGTGTTAATGTCTCGGTCAGCTCTGGTAGGATGTATTGATTGTAGACCTTACGTTTGAGGCACACTAGTATATCTGATCAACAAATATTTTGCAGGCTCCTAATTGCAGCCTACGTCAAGCCAATTCTTCTATGTAGATTGCATGTTTGGTTATTCTTTAGTAATTTTGAACTCATGGCTTAGAAATTTGTTCAATATACCCATTGTCCATAATTTTGACTTAAGACAATGTTTATCATAAATTGTATTTTTGAAAGGCCTTCTTCTTGGTAAGCAGCATGGAGGCTTGTAACCATCTTCTGTGCATGGTATATGCAAACCTCAAACAAGTTTAAAGCCTTTCCCTCATTGTTGATGCCCATTTCATCAAGTTTAGTATGGCCGTAAATAGTTTTGACAAAATTGTGTCTTTCTGATGCACTTTCTCTTTGTATTCTAAATTTGCTTGTATTATTAAGGAGTCTTACGCATGAAGTTGCTTTGTAAGAGTCGTTTAGTTGTTGTATTCTCTGCTCCAGTTTCTATTGCATAATCGGCCTTAGGTACGTTTTATTGATTTGTACTTTACTTTCCGTACTTATTTGCTTTTGCCATATTGTATCTCGTAAATATCCAGAGATTAAAGCTGTTTTTGTTGTTTGGGTTCTTGTTTCTTTCTTCAGATCCCTGTTATTTGTAATTGTTGCTCCAAGATATTTGTAATTTATTACTTGCTCTACACTTTAATTGTAGATTGCAATTTACAGTTTGGTTCTTTAAATACAATGAGTGATAGGGTTTTATTTACAGATATTTCTTTGTTGACTTATATAAAAGCCTCTTTGTCCTCAGAGATTCTAACTGCATCGTCGGCCTAGCAGATTCTATCCTATCTGATATCATTTCCCACTTTGTTTTACTTTTTTTATCCACCATTACTTTAAATAGAGCAGGGCATAGGCTATATCCTTGTCTAATTCCTTTAGCAATAGGTAATTTCTTGGACAACTTATCTGCTACTCTTACTGACGCATGAATGTCAGTGTTTAGTTTCTTGATGATGGCTATTATGTTCAAGTGTACGCATCTTTTTCTTAGTGTTGTAACGTCCGCTAATCTCTCTCTGTTGAAGGCTTGTGTTAGGTCAATGAAGCACATGTAAGCTGTATTATTGTATCCTATGGCTTTTTCAGTTATTTGACGTATTAAGAATGTAGAGTCTGTGGTTGACCTGTTGCTTCGAAAGCTCTGCTGCTCCTCATAAATTACGGTCAAACATTTTTCGTCCGCCAAAACCTTATATAGTAGTTCAACGCTTATGAAGCAGATTCCGAAGAAGTTTTTCACATCCATTTTTACCTTTTTGAAGATAATACCCTCTTGCCATTTAGATGATACGCTTTTGACTGTAATAATTTTTTTATAGAAAGTATGTAATTTGTCTATTAATATGTCTTTTCTATATTTGATCATTTCATTAGTTATCTTATCTATATCTGGAAATTTCCAATTTTGTGGTTTGTTCTATTTTGTCACTGGATATAGACCATATTTGATGTGTACTCCTAATATGTTTCTGTATCTTCTGAGTTATTTTCCTCTTTGCTATATAGTTTTCAAAAGTGTTCTTCCCAATATTCCAGGATAATCTTTATAGTTATAAACGAATGCATACAGCATTCGTTTATTGGTTTCTTTCGGTTCTTTAGCATATTTCACACTTTTGTATGAAAATTGTTCCTCTTTTGACTAATTGAATTCCTATTTCTTACAAGTTTATATTCCTTATATGTAATTGCGTTAGACCTGCACTGTAAGTACAATTTTCTTTTTCTTTAGTTAGTACTATAACTTCATTTGTAAACCAGAGTTTTGTGTTTGGTTTTCTGGTAGTGATTACACTTTATCTTCTGCTGCTTTTATCATATTGGAGCTTAGTTTCTGCTACGCTTTCTTGAAGTGTTCACAATTTAGTATTTTGTTTGAAATTTTTTTTTTCAAGTCTTAGCAAGTTTTTGTTGATTTGTCTGATAGGAATTCTACATTGAGTCTATTAGTTTGTTCTGTGGGCTCTCTGTTGGTTCGATGTTGAGCAGTTAAGAACTGCTTTTTTGCCATCACAAGATTATGATTGGTTAATTTTAATTAAATTACTCTGATCCATGAGTTGTAGTAGTTATTTTGTGTAAGTTGCTCAATAACATTGACAATTAATCATTAGTTTTCTGGTTAATTTTTGTAAGTTCTATGTGCCTCTTCTCCATTGTTCACAATTTTTGTTTTCCTCTCATTATACCTTCTCCCGTTTTTCAAAACATCATCATCCATTCTTTCAAATGCCTCTTTTAATAACCATCAATCTCCTTTTAACTTACCCACAACAAAGCATTTTATAATTCTTATTCTCAGTTTGATGTGAAATTTGCTGTTTCTTCTCAAAGCTTTATTTGCCATTCTTATGTGCATCTTTTTTTCTCAAGCTTTTTCAATTTAGTTTTGTACCAAAGTACTCACTTATATCACTCCGCTTGTTCTAGTTTATTGTTGTTTGTTTGGTTTTTCAGGTAAAAACTTTAGTGATATTTTTATTACAACTTTGGTTTGCTTTTTTATATGTCGAATAATTTCTAATTGATTTTTCTTTATTCAGCCGAATAAAACTTAGCCAAGTTAAATTTTATGTTAATTTAATTTGCGTTTAATAAGTAATTTATTATATAAATTGTATAGCCTTAAACTATTTTCACAAATAATTAAATAAAGCTAATATTATTTGTGTTAATTTTTCTACTAATAAAATATTTCAATTGTCAAAACTAATTTTAAATGTTGTTTTATACTTTTATCGATTACTCAACCATTTTCCACATAACCTACTAAAAAAAATTTAATAAAGTATTGCATAGCATTTTTTATAAATGATTTTTTATCATATTTCTGATCAAATATTAAGTTACGTTAACCTCAGTATAGCTACTCTAAATTCAAGAGAATATCCAAGTGTCTCAAGCATCTCACACTTCATACAAGACGTGTTTTTAGGTAGCCTGGCTACATGGAATATTTACAAACCGTAAAAATATACTGCTTCCATTATAGCTACAACCCCAAATTTTATCAATTGTTAAACATTTAGATCCGATAATATTACATGATAGGAAATTGATTTTCAAATCGGAAATTAAATTTGATGTTATGTAAATTTATAAAATTATTAATAAAAAAGCATTATTTAAAGTGTATCAACAATGTTGAATTAATTATATACAAACATTTCTTTTATAAATAAAATGAAAAATAAAGGCAACTTATTTTATGAAGCAATGCAAACGATTGCTTTTTATATAACAAAAATGTAAGCTTCATTCATCAATATTAAAATAATCATCACATTCAAAATTATAAATATATTCGTTGCATTTCATTTTTTAACAATATCTAAATAGGTGGCACGACTACAAGAGTTCATAATGTTTATTACAAATACGAATTTGATTATTTGGTGTTATTCATCTAAATATTAGTTTGAGAATGTTTTATTTTTTAGTGCCTACACAAATGGAACGGAGATAGTACTATGAGAAATCATTGTATTATATCTTCGCGGATAAACTATTTTATGATTGTTGGGTTTCATCAGAATGCGTTGTTTAATTTATTTCTCAATAGTTATTAGAATAGTCGTTGATATTGCATGACGAAATATATTTGGCATGTCTTCTAAAATGGAACTATTTTAGTTCTGAAAGAATCTAACAACTTATATAATTATTTAATTGACTGTTATGTTTAGTTAACTTACAACTTATTTTTTCTGTACATATCTAAACCTAGTCACAGTGATGATAAGCGTCTTTAATGATGACGAAAATATAAAAATAACGAAACAGTCTCACTATGTATTTCTTATTCACTTTATCGCGTGAGTCACTGGTTTTGGTACGATGATCGTCTGGAATATTGGTACCAGTATCTGATTTTCGCCACGATGTACTCGTAGTCTCTAACAGCGAGACCGGTAATTGGGAATTGGAATGGCGGAAAGCATCCACCAGTGGGAAAGGGTAGTCAGTCATCTGCCTCCATCCCTATAAGTTCTGCTTGCATACGACCCTTATAACGGCAACAGATTGTCATGCAGAAAATTCGTAACGCCAATCGAAATTGTGGACTTAGTGTTACGATTATAATGGACTTCCAGAATGAGTTTAGGAATCCGAACCATACGACACCAAAGTGTATGAAGGGATGGCTTATTTTTGATCCTATCACAAATTCATAAAATTTAACAGCAAAGTACGGCGTCCACGATATCCAGAAAGCAGCCACTAATACAAACGACATTATGTGACTTGGGTTTGCAAGATTCTCCGCCAAAGCCGTTGCATATTCCTTATCATGTATTGGAACGCCACTACGAAGGCGTTTCATCATTGAGAATATATAGTAGTAGGTGTAGATTATCGTGATCAGGCTGGGACCGAGGATTAGGATTGATAGCGTTACCGAATACGCCGCCATGTTCCCCCAATCCAACATACAAATATACGCGTCGCCATCGAATAATGGCTTTGAGAAACCGAGTAATGGAGGACAACACATCATTGCGGCGGAAATCCATGTAAACGCCATCCAACACTGGCATCGTGTTTTTGTTTGAATTGTTTCGTAACGTAATGGTTTTCTAGCTGCTAAATAGCGATCTACACTAATCCACATAAACGTGTATACAGTCACTGCCCATAATGTGACTTCCAAATAACCCACTATTCTGCAGACGATGTCTCCGTATACCCAGCTCTGCACTAACGCCGGGTAGACCGACAAAGGAACTATTAGTAGACCACATAGTAAGTCCGCAACTGCTAACGACAGTAAGTAGCAGTTGATTACTTCGGAGGGACCTAAAAAGAAAAAAAAAACATTAGTATTTAAAAAAAATCTATTATAAATAAAAATAAATTATTTATTCGCATTTGTTATTATTTTTATTATAAGAAATTTACTTTTGTGAGAAAAGCAGCAAATTCTAAATAAAATTGGCATATATCATCTTATTTTAATACAATTTGCCATACAATTAAGTTTTATAACTATTTGATTTAGTTTTTAAAAACATTTATTTAATAATTATACATGAGCTTTATTATATTTAATTATGTGCTGAAGGCCTTAGATTTAATTATTACTACAATATAAAAATGAATGCGTTAGGATGCTGCGTGCATCTGGTTTTATTCCAACAGAGTGCCGAATCAGCACTCGCGTGGTCGGATCTTGGAACGCTGTCTCAGCTGCTCCGATAAAGGGTGTTCTTGTTTATAATAACATTACTCCTCCCTTCTTAAGTGAGAAAACAACGATGTTGGTGAAGGTTGTTCGTTGGTTTCGATTGCTTCCTGGGTTTGGCAATTCTTCTTTTTGCACACTTGTCGGTATTTCCAATATATGAATATGGATATTGCAACAATCAGTAGCACTATTGTTACTGTGAAGTTGGTCCAATGATGTATCGTGACTTTATCATTGAGTTGTTGTCCTCGAAGGTTATTGGCTAGATTTGTAACTTTTCGTATATCTTCCAATGGAACTTTGTGTAGTATTTGGGTTGGTGTGCCAGATTCTTTCGATGTTTCGAATTGGACGGCAGGTAACTCAAATTCGTACTCTTCATGAAGTGTTGTTTCTTTTTGATATCTTTTGTTATTGACGATTACATGGCACTTTTCTTCCAAGATAATCAGGCTTGGTTGGTGTACAATATATATTCCATCAGTGTTACATTGGCTTAGAACACTGATGTTCTTGTTTGGGATTACAAGCAGTAGATTAGAACTGATTTGTTCTACGTGTTCCGTTTCATACTTGATGTTGGTTCTGTTACAAGTGTTGGTTCCAGGGGTTATCATTTGGCTCAGACATGGCTGGTTTTTGTAGAGTAGTCCTTGCTGACAGTAGTGGATGTCTTCAACATCTGGGCATTTTATATCGCTGTTCCAATAATCGTTAGGTGTGAGCAAGAGGTAAGGGTGCTCAGGAATTATCATTAAATTGTCAATAGGTATTGGATAAAATTGGAAATATCTATAAGAGTTGGTTACAATTGGGATATGTACATGAAAAATGATCAATCCGTGCTTTATAGTTACTTGAGCAGATAATAGTAAGTAAAAGTTTATCAAATTTGATACTTTTGGAATCTGTTCCGCTTTATAAGTTTGATGTAATTCTATCATCATCTGGTTTATTTGATGAAGATTTATTATTGAGTTATGTAATATATTGAGGTGCGCAAAGGATATAGCCAGTAGAATATCTGTCAAAACTCCGTCTAAATTTTGTGTTGCTACAAGTTGAGCGTTAAGACTAGCTTAAATTGAAAATGCATGTTCAAGATCGTTTATTCGTTTTATTTCGCGAAAAAGATTTGTTATTTGAATGTTTAGCCGTTTTTGGTTTTCATCCAATCTGATGAAAGCTTCACTGTACGAATGGGTGATTTCTTTCAAAACACTTGACTGTTGTGTTAGGTCATGGTGCAACTTTTTGTCATTCGAGTTTAACATTTCGATGTAGTTATTATATTTTTCTTCGTCGTCGCTGTCTAATGTTCCGAATAACCATTTATTTACTTTACCGATTACATTTAGTAAACCTCGCTTTTGTATATTGTGCTGGTTTATAGTTTCAAATTTCTGTTTAGTTTTTTGGTGTGTTGTTAATATGTGTTGCATTTGTGTTATTAAATGTATTTGAAAGTGAGACCATGGTTGATTTTGATAAAGGCTTTGGTTAAAATGATTTATGTTATTTGAAATTATTTCGATGTTGTTTTGAATCTGCGTTAGATTGATATGATACGCGAATGAATGTTTTGACGTAACTATTTTTGCTTGTCCTAATTGTAGGGTTAAGATTGGAGTCTTAATAGGTTTAATTTCTAACGAGTGAAGTAGTGGAATCATCAATAGGATTATTGACATTCGTTGGTGCATCTTGTCCTGAAACGAGACGTTGAGGTTTTAATAAATTCTTATGATAAGTTTTGTTGTTCATTTTAAATTTTATGTCATCGACATTTACAGGGTTATCAATGGGTTCAAAAGGGTTGTTTAATTTTTGCTTAGTGACTTTTCTTAAATGTGGTTTTCGATAAATGGGTTGATCGGTGTTTATGATCAGTGTTTCCTTGCGTTTTAGATTAGCAGTTTCTAAACGTTTTTCTTGTTTTGATTTTTGCTTATTGAGAATAAGTTCATTAATAATTTTTAAGTTGTCGTTATGATCTTGTAGATAGTTAGTCATTTTTGTATGTTCATCATACTCAAAGGGATCTTTATGGTCTAAATTTCCTTTAATTATCTGGAATGGTGTATATCCGGTGGAAGAATGTATAGAGTTATTGTATCCTAGAATGCTATACGCCATTTTAGTTTCTATATTTTCTTTGGGTTTTTCAAGATTTAGAACACGAATGCTTTCAATTAAAGTTGAGTGGAACCTTTCTATGGGACTGTTACTAGTTGGATTATAATTAGTAACGTAGTGTATTTCTATATGATGGTATTTACAAAAAGATTGAACAACTTCATTTTTAAATTCCGTGCCATTGTCACATGTGATTTTGTGCGGAATTCCGTAATGACTAATGAACTGAAGTATTTTATCTGATATTTCAATACTTGTTTTTGACTTTATTGGGTATGCTTGTCCAAATTTCGAAAAACTGTCTACGATTGTAATAAACGTAGTGTTTCCTATCTTAAAAGTATCTATGTAAAGATGATCAAACATTTCACTACCTATGGGCGTTGGTTTAAATTTTAGTTTTGTTGGATGTCGTTCATATTTTGTCCTTTGACAAATGTCACAACTGTTTATGATATTTTTAACAGTTACTTCCATATGAGGCCAGTAGTAAGTTTGTTTTAGACTCGCTAGTGTTTCTTGAATACCTCTATGGCAAGTTTTTCTTTCGTGATGCTGCGTCACTTTTAAATCTTGTTCCTCTTTATCAATTATATCTGTTACAAATTTTTCTGCAATTATCAAATTGAAGCTTTTATTTTTAAATTTCTCTTGCAGCGTAGTTATGAATGGAATCTTTAATTCTTGATTTTCAAAATACATACAATAGGTGTTTTTTGGTCTAAAATATTCTTTTACTATTTGAATAATATTATCTTTAAATTTATCTGGTGGTACTTTAATTGATAATCTGGTTTTGTCAAATATTTTTTGTTTTTTAATTTTTATATTTTGTGAATCTGTACTAGATAACATTATTTGGTGTTGGAAGGTGTTTATTGCCTTTTCGGTTGTGGGAATCTCTAGTATAGGGTTTTCTTCTGATGAATGTACGGTTTCATCTTCGGATTCTTTGACGTTTGGTTTTATCAACACATCTTCGAGAATATTTATTCTTGGTTTTTCTCGATATTCGTCAGGAAACTCCGTCCTTATAAAGTCTGTCATTTCTTCTGAACTTATTTCAGGCAATTCGTCTAAATCTCCATAATTAGCAATTATTGATTGATTATTGTTCCAATTGGATTAATTTCGTGTTTCACTTGGTTTGTGAACGTTAATTTAGATTCTGGATCATGAAAAATGTCTGAATATTCTTGACATAATTTTATTATCTCTTGGGACTCTTCTTTATTAAGATGATTAGTTCTGATCAAAGTTTTTATATCAAAGGTGTTTTGTGATTTTAAATTTTCAAATATTTGAAAATTGTGTAGTTCAAACTGATCAAGTGTTTGACTTTCTTTTAATAAATCAGTTGGTATTATTTCCACTTGTGTTTTCGTAGTTGGGTTTCTTATCTCAATCTTTGCATAGTAGTTTTTTGCTGTTGTTACCATCTCTGGTATAATCAGATTATTTATTGGTTGTTGATTTATCAATATTTCTCCATTTTCTATTGGTACAGGTATGTTTTTTGTTATGTACGATAAAGGTGGTACTTCTAATGTGATAGTTGAAAAATCGTCCCGATAAAATATTGGAATAGAAAATTTAGGGCTTTCTAAAAGATTTTTATGAAAATTTATGTTTGCTTGCAATTTTATTAAATCTCTTTTGCCGATAATTCCATCGAAATAGTCGTGAAAATTAAATATAATAAAATTAAAAGTTTCATCCGATTTGAATTCATCGAATGCAGGGATATGGGCTTTAAGTTCAGCTTTACTTTCGCCATTGCAGGTTGTAATTGGTGAATCCTTCCTGTATGTGAACTCTGGGAAATAACGTTCCGCAATTGAAGGTCTAATCAGGGATCCGTGACATCCTGTATCGATTAAGAGTTTGCATGGTGGGTTTGAAATTTTGATATAAGGTAATGAATGTAATTGTTGGGTATTTAATTCTAACTTCCCGTTTGGTTTTGAGGCTAATTCCTGAAAATTTTCCTCTTGGTAATATTCATGTTCGTTCGAATCAAATTCGCCCGGTGTTTCATTATCCTTCTCAAAAATATCTTCTTCTTCGTAGTAGTTTGTTTCAACTTGTTCCTCTACATTATATAGTTCCTCTGATGTAAAGTTGCGCGGGTTGTTATTCCGGAAATGGTTGTAGTTTCTATTTAAATTGGGTTTGAACGTTAGTCTGGAAGTAGTAGACATTGGTTCTGGTTTATGCATTACTCGTGGTGTATTTTGTGGAGCAAATGCGTTTTTCGGTTTTCCAAAAATTTGTTCGTTAGTAAAATATTTTCTTTGTTGAACTGAGCGCGGTTGTATATGTATAGGTTGGCTTGGAAAATTTTGGTTTTGTTGTTGATTATAATTAGGTACAAATTGTGATTGTTGTTGGTTATAATTTGGTACAAATTGTTTTTGTTGTTGGTTATAATTTGGTACAAATTGTTTTTGGTAATTATAATTTGGTACAAATTGTTTTTGGTAATTATAATTTGGTACATATTGTTTTTGGTGTTGGTTTTGGAATTGAGAATTATTCCATTGCTTATTATCAACAATTTTGTGATTAAAATTTTGTGGATATTGGTTATTATTATTTGGTTTATTAATAATATTTGGTTTTTGTTTAATATTTTGTGAATTCATGAACCTTGCAGTTCTCTGTTCTGTATGATCAAAATTAATTACTATTTCAACAGCTTTATCTAAGTTAGCAGGTTTATTTAGCATTAATATTGTTTTTAGTTCGCTACTGACGTTTCCTAATAATACGTCGATTGCGGTAGTGTTGTTTTGTTGAATTAATAATGTTTTTAAATTAGCGTCTAAATCGCTGTCTGAATTAATTTTTAAATCTAATCTTATTTTCATTTGTTGCATACGCTGAATAAAATCGATTATGTTTTCGTTGCGATATTTTGTTAAATAAAGAAATTCTTGGAGTAGTGTTTGGCGATCAATTCTATCTCCGAATTTAATACGTAACACTTCTTTTACTTGCGGCCATGTAGTTAAGTCAGGTCTGCATAAAATAAACGCTGATGCCGCGTCGCGAAGCTTAGATAAGATTGCCGAGAAAACATATTCACTTAAACTGTTATCAGTTGTTCTTCCGTAACGATTAAACAATTTGTCGCATGCGTTAATGAAACATTCTAAATATTCGCTATTACCATTAAAATAAGAAATTGTATTGGCTATCTTTTCCGCCGAACTAATAGTAGGTTGATCAGGCATTTCTGATTGAATTTGATTTATTATATCGAATAAATCGTTTAAATTAAAATCTGAGTCAAAGCTCATGTACACAGGGAATGGAATTGATAATTAGGATTTCTCACACTTACGGTTGCTACGATTATGTTGTGATCGTTTTTTGCTTCGTACGTCCTTTTCTCAATTGCACTTAAAGACTGGGGTCTAAATTCGCTTTGGTCCTATTTGAATGGATCTTCTATTTGGTCCTATTTGAATGGATCTTCTTCACGAATTGTGCAATCCTACCTTTGACTGCGCCAATTAAGTTTTATAACTATTTGATTTAGTTTTTAAAAACATTTATTTAATAATTATACATGAGCTTTATTATATTTAATTATGTGCTGAAGGCCTTAGATTTAATTATTACTACAATATAAAAATGAATGCGTTAGGATGCTGCGTGCATCTGGTTTTATTCCAACAGAGTGCCGAATCAGCACTCGCGTGGTCGGATCTTGGAACGCTGTCTCAGCTGCTCCGATAAAGGGTGTTCTTGTTTATAATAACATTACTCATACGTAATGCAATAACCATACTTATTATAAACTTTTTAACAATATGATTTTCTTGGATGTAAACTCACTTTGAGGTTTTGTTTGGAATATGCATTTTAATAAACATTGTTTCAAAAAAGGATGAGTGGGACATCCAGTTCTGATTCAAGAGTGAAACTGGTACATGTGTAGCAACATTCTGTTTAAACAATTTAGTACAAAACTGCTATAATCAGAAAAAGGACATCTTTCTATGCTTCATCGACTACGAGAAAATAAAAAGAGAGGCACAATAAGGGTACATTTTATAATAAATGCTATTCAACTTCTACACAATCAACAATATTACCTACTACTGCTAATAAACAACGTAAACAAACAAAGAACAGAAGCTGTACTAAAAATAAACGGCTTTGTTCAACAAAACAAAATTCATGGTGGTCAAAAGTAGTAATAACCAGGCAAGAGCAAGATAAATCAACAGTAGAGTAGAACAAAGCAGACAAAACAGAATAGTTAAATGCTACTTTTGGCCAGTCCTATTGTATGGAGCCAATACTTAGACAATTAATACAGTATCCATCAACAAGATCGAGGAAATATGGGCCTTAAGAAGATTTTTCCAAATTTCGTTGATTAACCACATTAGCAATGAAGAGATGCTAAGATAGAATAGCGAGGTCGGGAAGATCCTTATTCAACCACATAAAGCAGCCTAAGGCTATCTACCTGGGCCATATATTAAACGAAAGCCGAGATACCAAATACAACTCTCATGGCTCTGGAACATAAGAAACTAAACGAAATTAAAAAAAAATGTAGATCTTCTTCAAAAAGAAATATACAAAACCTTAGCTATTATCCAGTAGAAAACAATTCTTCGACGCATATAGGTGTATGGCAACAGAAAAAGAAAAAGTTTCAAAACAATTGTAAGATTTATTTTTTCATCAAAACACATCATTTACTCAAAATTTGTACATATTTTTATTTTACCATGAAGTAAACATAAAGCAATGTATAAAATAAAACATCAAACAAATGGCCGTCACAACTCTACTGGTACAATTCACAATGTGTACCGAAGCATGGTAAAAAAAATAAAGTGGCACGTGATGGACATTAAAACACAAATAAGTAAGATACGGTATTACAAGCAAAACATCGAAACCAACGGCAATATATAACAAATATATATATATATATATATAAAAATATACCAAGCCATCTAGTAAAAATTATAAGATTAATTTTTAGGCCAAATTATAGTAGATGAAAAGGGAGAAGAGCAAGAAGTTACAGGAAAGATACCTCCCCATCTCTGGTATACCTTATGTGATGGATTGTTGAGACTGGACACTACCAAAGAAATGACGCTATTGACATATGCTGGTGATTTGGCAATGGTAGTGGTTAAGAAAACGACAGAAAAAATAAAAACAATGGCAAACAAACTCTCAAAATAAATGACAAGTGTATGAAAGACTAGAACTAACATCTGAAAAAACGAAAGCGGTAATAAATAAATTTTGTTATTTAGTACCTAGGAATGGTAATGGACAAACATTTAACGTTTTGAGATCACGTAAAATCGGTGGTAGCAAAGTCAACAAAAAACAGCCGCTTCCGTTGGAAGGATAATGCCTAGTATAGGGGAAATCATCTAAAGCAAGTGAAGGCTTTTGGCGTCAGTAGCCGCGTCAATCGTTCTATACGCTGCGCCAATATGGAGTGATGCTCTCAAATTTGATAAAAACGTAAAAACGCTAAACAATCTGCAGAAAAATTTAGCCATCAAACAAAGACATTAGGGCATATATAACAATCCCGATAATGAGTACAATAATTCTGGCACGCATGGTTTCAGATTTATGATAAATTTATGAAACGTACAACATTTTAACCCACAAATATCTCGATTGCAGTCATGCACAGAACGAGGGCGACGCTGTCCACAATATTGTAGAAAAAGTTGTAAAAATAGATAAAAAGTCAGGACCAACTTATGTGCCCAAGCAGCATCTATCACTAATACAAAATTCCAAAAATAAAAATAACCCTCTGGTGGAGATTCAGTAATTTTTTTTGATATAAAAGCTAACATTTAAAAAAAAATTGTTCTTCTTTTATTAAAGAATATTGACGGAAATAAATTTAAAATTAATGTAGTAAGACCAATTCAAAAAGAAAGTGTAGTATTCAGTTACAAATCAAGTTTCAAAGAACATTAGTAAGTAAAGTTTAAATTATTACCAGGAGCAGCATCGGAGTAGAAAACTACCAAAACCAAAGTTTTAGACGCAACTATGGTGAAGAATTCTTGCGTTAAAAACAATTAAAAACTCCGTTATTTTTTTTGAGTGCCTGCCCTACAAGTTCTTCTTGCCCTTAAAAAGTTGGAAACAGCTATCAACAAGACTAACCGAAGTGCTTTATTAGGTTATACAGCATTTTTCTTTCAGCATGATGAAGCGGTTCCTGGAAATCTACAACTTAATATTGGAAAACGGCGTTTACCCGAAATGTTGAAGAAAATGTCTGAAAGCGGGAAAAGATCCAAACAACGTCAACAACTACAGACCGATTTCGCTTACCTGGTGTCTCAGTTAAATTTTAGAGAAAATGATTAACAATCATCTGGTGTGGATGCTGAAAAGTTGCGGTCTCTTAGCTAAACACCAAAGTTTCAGGGAAAACTACAGTACAGTTGATCATTTAATCTATTTAGAAAATTTTATCCAAGACGCTTTCTTGGCAAGATAACACCTCGTTGTAATGTTTTTCAATTTAGAGAAGGCGTATGACATGACTTTGTAGTTATGCAACTTGGAAAAATTTTCTTGAATCTTTTATGTGAGATTGCAAATTTAAAGTCATTATGTTTAGAGAATAGTTGACAATTAGCGAGAGCATTTGGACAAGTCCCGCATTAAGTCTTTGCTGCAAGTTGGGTATACCCTTGCTAGCCGCTTGCCACAGTTGCAAGCAAAAAGGGGTCGCAACTGATACTAACTGAGAAAAAAACGCTTTTCATTGGTCATCGGTTTGGCCAATCTACAAGAGCCTATGAATGGCTACGGATTTGTATAAATTTGTTTTTAATCTGCAGTCAGTCTCCTCCATTGCGCAGAGACATCAAAGCTTTGACCGCAAAGTACTTCGACAATCTCGTGGTTCACTCCAATCCTAATCTGACCCGACTCGCCGAGCCAGACAAAGAAGTTTTGCGACACAAGCGCCCGGTTAATCAACTGCTTAAAATCTTTTAATTTCCTTCCTATTCTTCCCTCAGCCTATACCGCGCATCTGTTCCTTCTTTTAACACTGGTTTTTGTCTTTCACTATCTTACTTTTATGAACCTAACGGTCTCGAATTTCCGGGCAATTCACCAGGGAGAGTTTAGTCGGTAGGCACCTTTCTCGTGAGGGTGAATCCGATACTTTAAATCTTTAAAAAATTCTCCTCCTAGGCCACAAAAAAACGCAGTCAGTCCCTCAGCCCATAGGATATATCACCTTCCTTTTTAGACACAAGATATTGTCTTTTTGCATCTTTTCAACGGAAGGGCCATGAACCTAACGGTCTTGAACGTCCAGGCATTCACTCGGGGGGAGTTAAGTCGGTAGGCACTTTTTATGAGAGTGAATCCGACACTTTAAGTCTTTATGAAATTCTCACCTTAAGCAAAAAAAACTGTAGTCAGTATACAGGGTGAGTCGGGAGGAATGGACCAAACTTCAGGAGAGAATACACTCCTCCTACACACGTGAAAATAATGTAAAAAACTCAAATGTTGTTATCCGATTTTTATTTGTTTTGAAGTTACAGCGTAATTAAAAACAAAATTTCATACATTAGCGTTTTGGTTATCATAGCGTTTTTATAATAAATGTTCAAAAATACCGCCATTTACCTCTAAACATTTTCTGCTTCGTCTACGAAAGGCGCCTGTTGCTGTCCTGATAAAGTCATATCTTTGTTTAAGATCGGCTGCAGCATTTCCAATACGTAGAATTAGCCCATCCCGAGTGTCCACTTTTACTTTGTACACTTGAAGCAGCCCCATAAACAATAATGTAATGCTGTGAAGTCTGGAAATCTTGGAGACCAACTAATAAGACCACCGTGACCAATCCAACGCACTGGAAACCTTTTGTCCAAATGTTGCATATTGCATTTGCATTCTGATGTTTAAAGGAACATCCTCTAGTAGTCCGTGTAATTCTTTTTGTAAAAAAATTAAGTAGTTCGCTCCTGTGAGGCGTTTCTCCAAAATGAAAGGGCCAATTAAATAACCATCTACCATACCACACCACACGTTTACCGAAAACTTAAGTTGAAAATTACTTTTGACTGTTACGTGGGGATTTTCGTCTGACAATACATGACAGTTGTGAGTATTATTAATGCCGTCACGGGTGAATGTTGCTTCATCTGTTTAAAGTATGCGCAATACAATACGAGAATTATTATTTATCCACCAACAAAATTCCTTACGTTTAGGATAATCTTCAGGTTGTAAGTGTTGTACTCTCTGTACATGGTATGGATGTAAGCCTTGCTCGTAGAGTGTGTTTATTACTCTTGTTTGTGGAATACCCAATTGAATACTAATTCTTCGTGAGCTGGTCGTTGCATCTTTTGCTACTACATCCAGAATATCTTCTACCTCTTCTAAATCTTGTCGAGTAGCTCGTTCAGATGTTATGTTAACACTGGGAAGTTTTCCGGTCTCGCACATGTTGTTGAAAACTCTGATAAATATATTTTTATTAGGATGTCTCTGATGTGGAAACCGTTGATGACATTCTTCAACAGCAGCTGTAGCATTCCCATTACAAAAACCATATTTGCATATTCTTAAATTTGAATAATTGTGTGGCATTTTGTAACACTTTAATCGTACAAACAAAATAAACGTTACACCGTTTTATTACCGTCACACTGACACATTGTCAGAACAAAAAGCTATCAAATGTTTTCGAACGTCAAACATGGCATACTAGATAAAAAAAAAATTATGCGATAACTTGATAACAAATAAAAATTGGATAACAACATTTGTGTTTTTTTACATTATTTTCACGTGTACAATATACTCCTGGAGTTTGATCCGTTCCTCCCGACTCACCCTGTATATACAGTACGAGTCTTCAGCTATCACCCAGCATGCGCACGCGAAACAAAGTAATAGTGAAGTGAGAGATGTCCAACACACATCAATTGACGACGGATGACCTGATGACGACCCCCACTAGACCATGGACCTTGCACAGTCCTCAGTACACACGTTGACGGCAGCACCGCTTCCCTATGCCGTGGAAGCGGCTCAGCACACACCTCACGAGGTAAGCTCCTTAGCTCTCGAGGGTATTGCACAACCCACCCTTGCAGCAGCAACCCCTGGTTGCACAACCTGGGAATCCCTGTGGAACTCGACCAGGTAATCTATGCCACAATATATCAGACCAAGGCTTTCCCGGTATCACACGCAATGCCGGAAAACCGCACACACAAACCACAACTCGACCCCTTTCGAGAAGTTACCCAAGACCCAGTGCACATCACAACCGGGCAACAAACAAATAAACAATTCTGAGAAAGTGGACCCCTTACGAGCGAACACTCATCGGCCGGAGCCATCAGGTCAATGAAACACAGCATCGCAAATACAGACTTAGGCCTACTATCAGTAGGCCAGTGTGTGTCAAAGCGCAAAGTGGGAATGTCAATTATCTGACAGTTTTTGAAGTCGGCTCTAGGGAGCTTTTACTCTAGCTAATGCCGGGGTAAAAGCTTATCTTGTTCAGACATCCCAGAACAAACAAGTAATTTGCTTTAACGTTTTGCCCCAAAGTTTCATGAAATTATTGCCGAATACCCAGACTCTCCGCGGTTGTATACGACTAGTTCAAAAATAAGTTGTGCCTTGTCTTAGACGGTACAACATATTTATGGTCCCTCCCTAAAAAAACATCTGTATACACAGCAGAATTATATGCAATGCATGAAGCCTTGCTAAACTGTGAGACGTCATGTTATAGCTCGTTTCTTGTTTGTTTTGACTTGCTGAGTGCCATCCTGAGTATAAAATTTATATACTTGGTCGATCCGCTAGCTCACCTTGTACAAGCTTTGGTATTCCGGCTAGCCAAGTTTAAACCAAAAATCATGTTTGTCTAGACGCCGGGCCAAGTGGGTATCGAGTGATAATGGCGCCCGTCAAAAGATCGAGTATTGACAACGAGTATATAACGGTTTAAAGTGAAAATTAAAAAAAAATCAAGCTCTTCGTGACAGCATGGAAGACAAGCAGGAGAGAGAAAATTCTCTTATGTTGCTTGCTCATTGGACTTACCAACTTGACCTCGTAGTATCCTGACCGACAATGAACATGCCAAACATGTTTAACTGTAAAGTATATTTTGGATGAATGCCGAGCCAAGCATACCATCCTCATCGTAAGTCAACTCTAAACGATGTATGCTCTAGACAAGTTTTATTCACAATTTGGTATTGCAAGACAAAATTTAGAAATCTTGCGCCGTACATTTTTTAACAGACTTATTTCTCAAAATTGTAATGTGGTGGCCCACAAGATTTCTTAATACTCTGAATTTGGGGTTATTAAAAAATCAAATGTTTATAAGCAAAGCCTAGAGATCCAGAGTAGAAGATATTCTGCATGATATGCTTGAACGAGTTATGGCTAATTTTATCCGTTGTTTGGAACAGTACGTGAATAACACACACAATATTTAAGAAAACTTCTATGTTAATATTTTACATTGTGCATTACATATATTTTTAATATGTTAAGTAATACATGAGTTGCCGCTTATTGAAAATGAATCATATCAATCCAGAAATACTACGAAAGAGCATCTATCGCACCAGAAATCATATGTGGCGACTGTGCTTGGCATATAATTTTTGCTGCGGCACTAAGCATGAATACAAAAATATGATAGATTTTGAAAAAAAAAGTGTATATTTAATTGATTATAATTATTAATTTAGAAGAATTAAAAATAATTGCAAAAAGTGTATATTTTCTTGAACTATATATAATATCTTATTCACTAAAAACATTTTTAATAATCAAAAAACAAACTAAATCTAATTGAATATTCAAATAATAATTAAATTTTACCCCAGTTCACTATTTATGCAATTGTTAGTTATAGTATTAATTTAATAAAATAAATTCAATTGTCTTATCACCGCATAATGGGAGCATAAAATAATTGTCGCATGTTCTCCTTAGACATGCACTATAAATAACTTAACAAACTACTACCTACCTCTAAAGTTAACGAACGTAGCTATTATTAATACATTTGTAACGATAATAGCTAGTCCCATAATTAGTATAATCCCAGCCTGAATTAGTGACTCCAGGGAGAATACTAGGTTGGAGTCATCGTCTGCGTCACTGAGGATGATCATAGTAGATATGTCTCTAGTATGAAACATGTCCACTAAAGGGTTGATGTGATGATGCTAGCGTGGCTAGGAGGACTCCTGTTTGAGTGCCACCTCGCCATCATTCATGGACAATCACCTGGATACTTCCACCTTTCCAATTTGCATTGATCTTCCTGTAACAAAAATATTAATTAAATAGCAAATATTAAATCAACAAATATTATTTGAATTGATTCAATTAAGCTGGACATTTCCGCAACTATTAATTCAGAAAACCGTATTCATTAATAGAATTAAATGTAAATTCAGGCGATTCAAACAGAAACTCGCAGATAATTTGATTAAAATTTGCATAACATTAAAAATTAACCAAGGCAAAACATTTCCATTTACATAGTAATCCGATTGGAAAAGTAACCTATATAATATATACAATTCAGGTGGGGTTGTTTTATGCTCAAAGGTTAGCAGTAATAGCAGTAGAAGGATAAAAAAGCGCTGTGTCAGGCCATTGAATTATATAACATATGCTTTATTTAATAAATGCTGGTCCGTTGGTTCTATGTGGTGGAAAAGTTTTATGGGTGCGTTACGGTAAAATAAAAATATAAAACAGCGCCGGGCGACTCGTAAATAATGGCGCGTTTTTTTGTACGTACGTACATTTCACTGATGAAATTTAAAGATGTATCGAGTTTGAAATATGACGAGGAATTTTAGGTATTACCTAACTTTTTATTTTGTTTGGCTACATTTGTTTGGTTGAATTCCGCAACGTTTTTATTAAATTGGAAAATACAATCACTTTGTTACTGTAAAGGTGAATAAAACATTATGCAAATATGTTTTTTATATTAAATCAATATTAACTAGAATTTTATTTTATGTGACAGTTTTAGTTATGTGTTTGTGGATTATTGCTTGTACCTAGCTTCATATATAATAAAAGTTACTCCATTTATCACTGCAATTTATGCAACATAAATTTCTAGCTGTGATAGTAAGCCAATTAAAAAAATTAACAAACAAACGGAACATTTAATTATTCTATTAGATTTGATAAATGTACTTAAAGAAATATGTTTTAAATATTGTTAAAAAAATTACCTAGAATCGGTCGAAAATGTAAACTTTTAAATGATTAAAAAAGTCAAAACTTAAAAAAAAAAAATAATGAAAAATTGCACGAAACTGTAATAATTAGCTTTTAAGACAATTGAAAACATTAGCTGCGTTCAGAACGACTTATCACCGGATGGTCTTTCCTCTCAAACCTAGACCTAAACACAACGGGAATGGAGCACACCGCTGAGAAGCTGAAAGAATCTATAATAAAAACCTGCAAAAAGACTTTAAAGAAAAAAGGGGGCAGGGTAAACTACAAACCAATGAACTAAATGGGGATATATGGGGCAAAGGATATAAAATTGTTACAAATAAAATAGGACAAAGATCCCCAATAACACTGTCAAGAGAGGAGATAACTGCTGAAGCCAAGAAACTCTTTCCGAACCTAGGCAGAACAACGTGGTTAGAGATAAAAACAGATATGGATATCATCAAAATGGTTGCGACGGTTACTATGTGGTACTTCATATTTAATAAGTAAATAAAACAACTACTATGTTTTTACCACTAATTTATTATTGTAAAATTATATATAAGGCATATACAATTTTACAAAATACATTTCACGACTTAAGTTTCAACGTTTTACGGTCATTATCAAGTGAGGAACAAATGAATGAAACAATACATATATATATATATATACAGAGCAATTGGTGAATTGGCAGGAGAATACAAGGAATTTTACAGGATATTAAAAAGTGGTGGATTATACTGAATTAGATCGGTTTGCTCGTTCAAAAGGTTAACAAGCGGATTATGGGAATGTTTATAAATTTCGGCGGCTTCTAAAAGATTAAGCTTAGTACCTTTTGTACAGGTATGTAAAATTTTTAACTGATTAATGTTGGGGAATGAATGATTACAATCGAAAAAATGATTTGAAAATGAACTTGAATTTTTATTTAAACGAAAAGCGCGATAATGTTCAGCGTATCTTTTTTCAAAACTACGGCCCGTTTGACCTATGTATAGGCTATTACATTCAGGACATGACATTTTATATACACCTGACTTTTTTAAGGGGTCAACTTTATCTTTAGCATTAAAAAGGATGTTTGATAATTTACAACTTGGTCTAAACGCGATTAGTTGATTTTGTTTGCGAAGAATGTAAGCGATTTTGTCTGTGGTTTTACCAAAATAAGTTAAAGTTGAAAATGAATTTTTATTTATATTTGAAGATTTTGGATAAATTTGAATCATTGTATTTTGATAACGTTTTTTGTTTATTAAATTTTGAATAAGATTTATTGGAAAACCATTCATTATTCCAATTGATAAAATAGTGTTTAATTCTATGGTAAGGTTATTAAATGATAATAATATTGAAAAAGCTCTATGTACCATAGAATGAAACGCAGCTAATTTGTGTGACATTGGATGATTTGAATTGAATGGAATAGTAGAATTTGTGTTTGTTGGTTTTCTATATATATTAAATTCGATTTTGTTATTTTTATGAATTAATGTGAGATCTAAAAAGTTAATTTGATTGTGTTCTTCAGTTTCTAAAGTGAATTTGATTTTTGGGTGTATGCTGTTAATAATATTTAAAAAATTGATTAAGTTGACGTGCCGTACCATTAAAACCGGCAGTTATGTCGTCCACATATCTATACCAAAATGAAATGTGTTTTTTAGTAAATTCTTTTTCAAAAATGTGTTTTTCAATTTGTGACATAAATATGTCTGCTAACAGGGGGCTTAATGGAGAACCCATTGCTAAACCAGTATCTTGTTTGTAGAATTTATTATTAAATTGAAAATAATTTTGTTTCAAGCAAGTTTCAAAAGCATTTAAAATTTCTGATTTTATAATTATGTTTAAATTGTTTTTATCTAAAATATTTTGAATAATTTCAAGGCAATCATTTGTAGGTATATTAGAGAACATACTAGTGACGTCAAAAGATACAAGTTTTGAGTTTTTTGGAGTAGTTATTAATTTTAAGTGTTGAGATAAAATTAGAGAATTCTTTACTGAGTATTTTGAGCTAAAATTTGAGTATTTTTTAAAGATAGTATTTAATTTGATTGCTAACGTACGTGACGGACTATTTATATAAGAGACTACTGGTCTAATAGGGTGATCCGGTTTATGGGTTTTAATCAAACCGTAAAGTTTGGGAGCTAACGGATTCATATTACATATTTGAAATTTTTCAAAGTTGTTTACAATAATTTTAGTATTTTCCAATAAATCTTTAATTTGAGATTGATACATATTTGTAGGGTCTTTCTTTAAGAGAGTAAGGTTTTCAGTTTTTTTTCTTTGTTTTTGTTCTTATATTGTTGATAATTGTCTATCTTCTTTATACTTAACCATTAATCATGCAGTGTCTTTTTGTTCCTTATTTCCTGCCTAGTAGATTCTTTCAGATTATATATTTATTTCTTATTTTGTTTTTCTATTTCTTCTAGTGCTTCCCATGCTGCTTGCTTTATACTTTGCTTTATGTGTTCATAAAGGTTATTTGCGTTGTCATATGTGAACTCCGTCAGCTTCTGGTCCAATCGTTTTTTAGATCTTTTTTACCCGTACGTCCTTTATTTGTAAGGTTGAATTCTGTTTAATTATTATATAGTCGATTATACATCGAAGGTTCCTGGTCTCTTATGTCCATGTGTATTTGTGGATGTTTTTGTAATTGTAGAATTCGTTAAATATTCTTAGGTTTTGCAGTTCACATAGTTTTGTTAGTCGTTTGCCATTATCGTTTATTGTTGCTTTACCGAACCTTCCTATAACGCTATCTTCGTCCTTTCTTTCTGCCCTACCATTTAAGTCACATGTCAGGGTTTTTCTTGTGTGTTTTTAATTCTTTTGATGTTCTCGCTAAAGTTTTATATAAATTTTTCTTTTTTTTTATATGGTTATCGTCATTTGGGCCGTACACTACCAATATTATTATGTCTCTGCCGTGAAGTTCCAATTCGATTTTAATCAATCTTTTGTTTATTGAATCGTTTTAGTTGATTTTTGATTAGTATGTCAACACCCGCCTTTGCTCTCTTGTCTTTATCCACTCCACTCCAGAACAGCAGCGCTCTATCTAACTCTTCGCATCCGCTTTCTTTCTTTTTCATTTTGCTAGTTATGAGAATGTCGATGTTCATTTTGTGGAATTGTTTCTCCAACCCTGCACCATGTACCTACTATCATCTTTTTTTTGCTTTTTCACTGCCTCCTCCCTTATCCAATTGGAGGCTCCCTCTTAACGAGGTGTGGGTTTCAATGTATAATCGACTATATAATAATTAAACAGAATTCAACCTTACAAATAAAGGACGTACGGGTAAAAAAGATCTAAAAAACGATTGGACCAGAAGCTGACGGAGTTCACATATGACAACGCAAATAACCTTTATGAACACATAAAGCAAAGTATAAAGCAAGCAGCATGGGAAGCACTAGAAGAAATAGAAAAACAAAATAAGAAATACATATATAATCTGAAAGAATCTACTAGGCAGGAAATAAGGAACAAAAAGACACTGCATGATTAATGGTTAAGTATAAAGAAGATAGGCAATTATCAACAATATAAGAACAAAAACAAAGAAAAAAACAATTATTGGCAAAACGCGTGTACACAAATCAACCAATATAGAGCTCAAATTCCTAGAAAGTAATAAAAAGTCTGCAAACCAACTAGAAAGAGAAAGTAAATATATCACAAATAAAACTGACGGACTGGGAATAATACTCTAGTAACCTGCTAACGGAATCACGGAAAGAATTCTAGAGCACATAACAACACCAAAAAATCAAGAAGAAGAACTGCCATTAACTCAAGAAGAAATAAAAAAGGCAGCAAAATTGCTAAAAAATAATAAATCAGCGGTACCAAGAGGCATAATCCCGGAACTAGTCAAACATGGCACAGAAAACTATTTAAAGTGATAACGACATTATTCAACAAAATTGTAAATTTAGAAGAGACCCCAAAGGAATGGAAAACAGTCTACATGACATCAATATTTAAAAAAGGAAACAGAGGAAAATGTGAAAATTATCGGGGGATAGCAGTTACACCTACAATAACAAGAATATATAGAATATATAGAAAACTATAGAAGGCAAGATAGGTGACGAACAAGCAAGCTTCACAGCGGGAAAGTCATGTGTAGACCATATCTATACTCACCAACAAGTGATAGAGAAAAATGAACAAAAAAACCGATCGGTGCAAATGGGTTTTTTAGACCTCAAAAAAGCATACGACACGATCCCACAAAAAAGACTATGGCATGCAATGAAAAACTTAAAGATCCGAACAAGCTTAATAAATGCGGTAATGAACTTAAATAAAGCAAACAAAATAATCATAAAAGTGGGTAATATACTAATAGAATAGAATAGAATAGAATATAGAATAGAATATGTTTATTTGATTTTACAGACCAAATAAATGGTATAAATCATGTCAATACAATACAATACAATACAATACAATACAATGCAGTACAATTGAATACACAATAGATAAAATGTACAATACAGTTTTGCAACTTCTGGATAAGTACAAAATTGACTAGTTACAGGAAAAATTATAACAAAACAAAACACAAACAGATTAAAATAACAATCAAAACAGTATGTTAAAAAAAAGTTCATAGTTATATAGAACTTCTTGACACAGTTTATTTTCAATGACAGTTTTAAAGTTTTTTCTTGGCAATTCTCTGATGCAAGTTGGTAAGTAATTGTACATTTTTATAGAAAGGTATTCATAGCTTTTTTGAACTTTGCTTAGCCTAACTGTAGGTAACACTATATTTGTGTTGGTTCTTGTGTTGTAGCTATGAATATCTTTTTGTCTTACTTGTTTTAAAATATTGTCTTTAGCAAATAACAAGCATTGAAGAACAAATACCGAAGGGACAGTTAGAATGTTCAAAGTCTTAAAAAGTGGACGACAACTTGTTAAGTGCGGTACAGCAGCAATAATTCTTATTGCTTTTTTTTGCATCATAAATATACGATTAGATATTGTTGTACTACCCCAGAATAATATGCTGTAACTTAAGATAGAGTGTATATATGCAAAATAAGAAGTTTTTGTAACATACTGATTTGTGTTTTGAGCAATTTTTCTAAGCAAGTATATGTTCTTGTTAAGTTTATTTGCTATCATATCTATATGTACTTCCCATGTTAATTTAGGTTGTAAGTGTACACCTAAAAATTTTACACTTTCCATTTTAGCCATACTGTTAAGAGAAAACTTAATATGAACAGTTTTATTGCTATTTAGTACTAGCCCGTTACTTTTAAACCAGTATTGAGCTTCATTAAGACCTTGAATTACATTAGAGTAGTTATTTGCTGGATTCTCTAAAAGTGTTGTATCGTCGGCGTATAGAAATGTTGTAGCCGATTTTATATTATACTCAAGGTCATTAATGTAAATTAAAAACAGGAGAGGGCCTAGTATTGAACCCTGAGGGACCCCAACACTTATTTCTGCTTTTATGGATTGTAAGTTGTTCTTTTGAACATATTGTTCTCTGTTCATTAAATACGACTGTATCAGTTTTAGCGAGTTTCCGCGTATTCCGTAATGCTCAAGTTTTTCTAACAGTATTTTATGTGAAACACAATCAAATGCTTTGCTCAGATCAATAAATGCTGCATCTACAGTTTTGCCACTTTCAAATGCCTCATATATATCATGAATAAGTGAAGAGATAGCCTTGATTGTAGATCTCCCTTTTCGATAACCAAATTGAGCGTTACAAAATTTATTGTCCATGTAATTATACAATCTAATATATAACGCTCTTTCCCATATCTTAGATATTACAGGTATTATAGAAATTGGTCTAAAGTTAGAAACTTCATGTACATTGCCATGTTTTAGTATAGGCACAATTTTTACTAATTTTAATTCTTTTGGGTAAACTCCCTGTTCAAACGATAGATTGATTAAATAAGCTAAAATTATACTCAATTCATTAGTCGCGCTCTTAATCAATAACGAATTTAAATCGTATGCATCCGCACATCGACTATTACTTAATGATTTAATTATATCGGCAACTTCTACATGTGTGACCGGATTTAAAAAGAAAGAACTATTTGATCTAGGTTGTGCTTGTATAAGCAAGTTTATAGACTGATTTATATCTCCAGAAACACCTCCTGTAACTGAATGAATAATGTTTAAAAAATAAGTCTGATACATATCAGCAGTTATTGCACTATCTGGCATTCCCGTTGTTTTATTTCGGTTTCCAATCTTATTAATTATGCTCCACATCTCTTTTGGTTTGTTGATGGAATTAATAATGTTTAAAGTATTATAACTTTTTTTTGCGCATTCTATATTTATTCTATAAGATTTTTTTAATTCGTTTTGTAAGGTTTTTACTTCAACCGAATTAACATATTTACTGATATCACTGATAGTGTTGATTAACTTTTTTTGTTCTTTTAATTCGTTTGTGTACCAAAGATTATTCTTTTTAGTTACATGATTTCTAAGTCGACATGGAAAACATGTTTCAAAATTTTGCAGCAATATCAAATGAAATAAAGTAAATGATGTTTCTGCTTTTTTATTATGCATTACTATTGACCAATTTATTTGTTGCATATTTTCTTTAAACTTCTTTACATTTGTGTTTGCAAAAGACCTATATAATATTGGTTTTTTAACCTGCTTTTTTATGTTATATAAACTAAATATAATGCCGTAGTGATCTGATAAATAAGGTTCAACTGTGCTTACATCATAAAAGGCCTTAGTATTAATTAAAATATTATCAATGCAGGTAGCTGTTGTTGCAGTAACTCTTGTATTACTGTTGACAGTATGTTTAAAATTAAAGCTTTCGATAGTATCACAGAATTCATGTTTCATTAAACTATTCACATTAAAATTAACATTAAAATCACCTCCAATAAAAACTGATTGTTTGTACTTATCCAGTTTGTTTAAAATTTGATAGAACACAATAATAAAATCATTAAAATTACCCAAGGGCGTACGATAAATAGATACAAAAATTGAATTAATACACTTTAAAACTATTGCACATACTTCACATGTTACTTCCGTTGATAGCATATCGATATCGTCCAATTTCTCAAACTCAAGTTCTTCTTTTACCATCAACATTACTCCACCACGTTCAGTGTATTTACGTGAAAAACTATTAGCGATAACGAAGCCATCTATGTTTACTAGATCAATTTCTTCATTCTTCAGCCAGTGTTCGTTAATTGATACAATATCAATGTTGTTATTTTCATTAAGATAGTTTTGTAAATCAATTTGTTTATTACCAAGCGAACCAATATTAATGTGAAAAAAGGACATAGAGTTTTCATTAAAATTTTTCTTGTGGACATCTAGAATTTCGTTGTTTTTTTCAACTTGTCTTGATTGTGGCGTTTGACAGTTTCTTAATTGCTAGAATGATATATTTTCTTTTTTAATTTCCAAGTGTCTTGAGTAAACCGGACAATCTCTATCAAAACTGTGGTGATTCACGTCTAAATTCAGCTTTAATTTTTCATTTGATCTTATACAATTTATACATTTATTTATTTCTTCATTATTTTCGCATTTATCAATTTTGTGTTCACCATGGCATTTAGAACAAGTATCCTTGCCTCTACATTCATTCGACTTGTGATTAAAGCCCAGGCATTTGAAACATCTTATCAAATGTATATGCTCATATACCATACACCTGTCCCACCCAACATTTACTTTTGTTTCTTTGAGTAAATGATTAAATCCATTTTCATCAATTTCAATAATTGCATTGTATTTAATATAAACTTTATTATTGTAGTTGTATTTTCTTTCATATATTGAGACACATTCAATATTACAATCTGCAATATTTTCATTTTGTTTTTTTATTTTAGTAACAAACAAATTTTTCTCTAAATTTTCTGTAAATCCGCATATTTTTAGTTTAGGTTTTTTATTAGCACTAATCTTCACTTCATAATTAGCTCCTAATTTTTCTTCTACAATTTTTATAATTTGGTTTCTATCTTTTTCATTACTACATCCTATAGCAACTGTTCCACTTTTATTTCCCGTTAAACCACTTATTTTCAAATTAGTCGGATCAAGCTTTGATTTCAGTTCATCTTTTGTTTTGTTGGTTTCTTGCTTGTTTTTTGGTTTTACTATAATTTTTGTTTGCTGTTTTAGTATTTTAGCATAAGTGTTATCAAATTCATTAATGGATTTAGGTTGACAAATTTTATCGTGTATTTCTTTAATTTGATTCTCTTGAATTTGCAGCATTTTTTTATTTTCATTTATTGCATTTAATACATGTTCTAGTTTCTGTTGCATCTCTTTCATTGATTTAATGCAGACATTGCACATAAATAGTATATTAACGTTAGTATTAATAAGATTCAAATCATAATCTGTAATACTTATACATTTTATATGAAACTTTTTTCCACAAATTCCATTGCAAATACAAGAGGCTTCACCTCTAATTCCTCGATTACATTTTCCACAATCCATGCTATTGTTTTTTTTTAATTCACATTTCACATTTATTTAAATTTATTTAAAAATTCTTTTAGTATCAACAGAGTTTTTTTTAATTCACGGTCGTTGGCCTTTAGCGATATAGTTTAAAAGCACTTTTAAACGGTAATATCTTCGTAATCTTAATTGACTTTTTTGTGGTTTTTTCACAATCACATTTCTTTCGGTTTTCCGCTTAATTTCATACCTTTTTTTAAATTGTTTTTTGCCACTAACACTGTATAAATCAGTTTTATTTCGGAGACACACCGATGCCGACAATTTCACAACCGAGCAAGTTTAAATTATAACAACTCCTTTTGAAACATCGAAAGGACTACTCCAGGAATGCTGTACGTCCCCAACGCCCTTTAAGATATATTTAGAAGACAACTTAAGAACACGGAAAACGAAATGTCAAGGGATGGGATTCAAAACGCACACCTATTAACCTTATGTTTCGCCGATGACCAAATAATCATCGCCCAGGATAAAGAAGATCTAAGTTATATGTTAAGAAAACTGAAAGAAGAATACCAGAAAGCCGGAATGGAGATCAACTATAGCAAAGCGGAATATCTTGAAACGGGCAGCAACGTGATACAAAATCTAACCATCGACGATAACATTGAGATAAAAGGCACGTCAAAGTTCAAATGCCCAGGGCGTCACCATAACAAGAAACGCAAACAATAACGAAGAAATAAAAAATAGACTAGGACAAACGTGAACATGCATAAGAAAGTTATACCCCATTATATCGAATAGGAACATACATAAAGAGACAAAACATAAAATATACAACACACTAATCAGTAGCGTTATTGCGTATGGAGCGGAAATCTGGGTGACAAAAAAAAATCAGAGACAAAATACGTACAGTGGAAATGAAATACTGGAAAAGATGCTGTGAAGTGACAAGGATGGGCAAAATAAGGAACAAAAACATCCGACATAGGATGGACGTGGAATCCGACATAATAAAATACATAGAGGAAAAGAGATTAATCTGGTATGGTCACACAAGAAGAGCGCTAGCAAATGAATAGGAATAGTAACCGATTGGAGCCCGATGGGGAAACAAAAAAAGGCTAGGCCAAGGAAATCATGGCGAATTGAAGTAGTTAAAGCGATGGAAACAAGACATCTACGGGATGGAGAATGGGAAAAACCTGGCTAAAAGAAGGAAAGCAGTAATACACTGTAATATCCTAATAATAAAAAAATACAATGCTTAATAATCCGGCCACTTTTACACTGTTTGTAAAAGTGCAAAATTCGAGTCAGGGAATAAGAAAGCACCAAAACTTTTGTCAAAAACGATTAACAAAAATGCAAAATTTATAACGTCTTACTGTTATCTAAATATTTAACGTCGATTCCGATGGCTGCGGATGCTCAGTGGTTGTAGATAACTTTCTTTTCTTTGTCGTTTAGAGTATTAATAAAGAGGGTCAGGTCCAATTCCAAAATTTATTTTAAGGTTTATTATAATTAACACAATTAATATATTATATTGACAAAATTGCTTTTAAAATCGTTCAATACTAAGGTTATAAATATCATAAGCAGAGCTCCAAACTGATGAAGCGTACCCTAAATGCGAAAGTTTTAGTTTACTGGGTGATAAATCCGTTGTCGTTTTATAAACAAATGTTCAACAAATGTAAGTTTATGTCCAATACTTTATTGTCAATTACATAGTTATAAGAAATTTTACACAAAGTTCTATGAAAACTTATTGAAAAACATTTATTAGCATTAAAGAACAATTTATTAATAAAACACCAACTGTTTATAGAGTCTAAGTACAGTTGTAAAAGATGGCAGTCATTGAGAGAAGATATTATTCTGTTCATTTTTAAATTATCCACAAATAAAAGAAATGACGATATATTTATATACTGTGGGAGATCATTAATGAAAACCAAAAGTAAAATTAGACCACAATAAGATCCTTGAGAAGCACCTGATGAAACACAAATGGGCTGTGACAAAAAATTGCGTGCGATTTTTGAAAAAGCTAAGTAACCAGAAAATCACATCATGATAAAAACCCAGAGCTCTGAGCTTAGCACTCAAAATATTGTGACACGATCAAACGTCTTTGAAAAATTGGTAGATAAAATCAACTTGTGCTTTAGATTCAATAGCATTTAAAATATCATTTTTATAACAAAGTAAATTAGTAAATGTAGAACGCCCTTCACGAAATCCGTGCTGCTCTTCCACTAAGATGCTTTTGCACAACCATTGTAATTGACCTGTTAATAATTTTATCAAACAATTTAGAGATGGCAGATTAAATGCATATACCTCTATAGTTAGTGATATCCGCTTTGACTCCAGATTTAAACAATATAGCTTTGTTTCCATATTTGTGGAAATTTAGTTTCATTCAAAAAAGCATTGAATAAATTCACTTTTTTAACAGTAAAGAAGGAATGCCGTCGGGTCTAATGCTTAAATTACATTTAAGGTTTTCAATTCCTTTAAAAACATCAAACAAACTAATAGACAATTTTGACTGTATATTACGTTATTATTAAATATAACAATGGAGTTGGATGAGTTTCGTTATCATAGACTGAAGAATCTGCAAAATTATTGACAAAATCGTGGCTGGAAAACCATTCGTTTTTTTGGTCTCATTAATAAATCTCCAAAAATGTTTTGGATTATTTTGAATTTTACTTTCAGTTTGTAAAATATATTGCTTGTATTGATGTGCACTGAGATTTTTGCACGTAGTACAAACAGATTGGAATTCATTATAGTCCGACAATAGTTTTGAAGATTTATAACGTTTATATACAGTTTTCTTGAGTTTAGTAAGTGATATCAATTCTTTGTTGAACCAAATAGAAAAATTGCTTTCACGCCACAGTTTTTTAGAGACAAAACAATCAATAACATAATTACAGAATAAAATACATCAAGACACATGGCAATATCACAGTTATAAAATAGTGCAGTTTAATCAACAAATCATTAAAAACATAATTACAATTTAAAATATCAAAGGTAGTATCACATTTTATAGTTAGCAAGTCGCAGTATGGTATTGGCTTAAAATTAACAAAACATCTACAGCTTCAATCACAGAAATATCACAATTGTTGGTAAAACATAAATTTAAAAATACACCCTCACCATTAGGAATAGAAATGCATTGTACGCAGTTTAAGAACCCAAACAAATTAGCAACTAAATGAGCAGGGTAACTCTCATTACAAATTACTCTTATACCTAAATCATCGTTAACCCAAGACGCTGAAGATAGATTGTAATCGCCCAACAAAACTAGTTTACTGCTTGGAAACTCGTCGGCAATAGATTCGACAGAATAACAATGGTCAAGATATTTATCACTAGTTGAATTAGGTGGTAAATACCGCACAAATTATATAAGACACAAGATTAAACTTAACAACTACAAACAAATGTTCAACACTAATAAACGTGGGGTAAAGTAATATAATACAGATTTGAGGTAAGTTTTAATAGCAACTAAAACACCACCTCCGCCTTGTTTAGGGCTTGTTAGGGCCAAGCAATCACACCTAAATAATAGCCTTTTAAATTTAATTCAGAGTCACTGTCCGGAGAAAGCCAGGTTTCAGTGAAAACAATTACATCGTAGTCTGATACGGCTACAGCTACCAAGAGTTTCCTGAATTTAGTTTTTAAACCCCCAACGTTCTGGTAGTAGATGGAGAAACCGTTATCATTCTTGAAGATAAGTACAAGCTGTTGACAAGATTGAGGCTCCAAAAATCCATTGGAGATTAAGCAGGAACATTTTGTAAACAACTATAACTCACAAATCTTTTGACAGCAATGTTAGCTGGCCAAAAGTCTTTGCAAAGAATAACTCGAGCATGGTCTGCTGAAACCGAGACTTTAAAGTTACTGTAGCTTTCAGATTATACAGTTAGATCTAAAGCGTCGATTGAAATATCATTTCTATTTAATGTAGTTTATAACATCGAATTTATTAGATCCTCGTTTAAGTTTTGAGATATGTATACAACAGTTTGGCACATATGCTTGCAACTTATCCTGACTTAAAACACAACCAAAAATTGTTGAGGTCTTATGCTGAACTTTTTGCTTAAGTTTAGTTTGAGCAGTAAGGGTCGCAAAAGAAGAAGAATTATTATTTACAAAATTAATTACAGGTGGAAGCAATTGAATTTCCTTTTTAATAGTTGGTGTAACTACACAAGGCATAGATACTTGAATACAAGTTTTGTATTCAAGAATAACCTTATCCTTGTCTGCAATCTTTTCTTCAAGATACAATACTTTATCTAATACCAATTTAAAGTAAAAACAAAATGTTTTGATATTTTGATTAAAAAAAAAAAAATAAAAAAATTATTGAACAACTAAACTTTGTAAATTATTTTATAATTTGTAAATTGAAACCTATCTTATCAATATTTATAAATATTTGAAAAATTGACAATAATCAAAAAATCTAGCAAAAATTAAATGGTGGTTGCTGTTACTATGTACTATATCACAAACATATTTAAAAATCGTAACTAGTTTCAACCTATATATCTTCTCGAATTAAATACCAGAAAGGTATCAGGTATAGATGAAATTCCACCTATTATTCTTAAAACATTTGCAAATGAATTAGCTCTTATTTTGCTTTTTGCTATTTGCTATTTGCTTTATCATACAAAAATAAATTATTCCCAAATTGTGGGAAAATTGTAAATGTTTAACCTATACCTAAAAAAAAGCAGACAAGTTTGATTCTTTAAATTATAGACCAATTGCATTATTGTTCAATCTGTCAAATTTTTTTGAAAAGTATATTTATTTTCACATTATCAAGTTTTTAGAACCAAATAACTTTATCTCAGATCCTCAATATGGATTTCGATCAAAGCGTTCGACAACAGATCTTCTGACTTATGTTAGTCACAAATAGAATTCTACTTTAGACAAACAAGGAGAAAATTTGCAGTAGCTCTAAATATTTCCAAAGCGTTTAATAAGGTATGGCATCCTAACTTTGTCAACAAGCTTCATTGTATATGTCTTGATAAAAAAACTGTAAATCCTACCAATAATTTTCTTGACAATAGAAAAATTATAGTTACAACTGTTGGTTTCAACTCTGACCTCGAAATCATAAATGCTGGTGTTCCTCAAGGTTCTGATCTTTCGTCAACTTTAATTTTTATTTACAATAATAAACTTCTTCAAATAACTAAAAGTCCTATTCATAGTTTTGCAGGTGATAGCACCCTTCATACTTCATACTTTCCAAAGACCATATCAACAAATATGGCAGAGCGTCTTGAAATTTGTAGGTTAGAATTTGTAGCATCTATAAACAAAGACTTCAAAAGAATATCTAAATGGAGCACTCCCAACATGGTAAATTTGAACTCTAAAGAAAACTCAACTTCTTACTGTTTCAAAATCTAAATCCGAGGTTCCATCAGTACCAAATATAAAACTAAATTACAAATCCATATCTAAATCTTCTTCAATTTGTTTTCTAAGTGTTAGAACCTCACATAATCTTCTCTGAAGCAAAAAGTATCTAGAAAATTAGAATTTCTTAATTTTATATTTTCTAAACTCTATTCAGAAACGAGCTATTCGGATCATTTCCGATCTAAAATCATGAACAAAATGTAAGGTAACTAATTATTAGATAAGTTTTTATTATTATTGTAAATAGACAGTTTAACAGAACATTTACAATAACAGTTTAAATTAATTGTTTTTATTTAGATAAGTATTAAACAATACGTTGTTGTTTGAAAATACATATCTTTATTATAGATAAAACAAAATACTTTCATAAATTATTTATGTTGGCATAATACAAGTATATATTATTATTTTAAATTGCATTAATTGCTGCATATTAGAAATATTTTTAATATTCTGAAAACATCTAGCAATAACAATTGGTATAAATTAATCTTAGACACTAAAATAAATTAGAAGTTTGTTAAGAGTGAATTTATTTGTTTAATAAAATTAATGTTGTTTAAATTATTATTATTGCAAACTCTTACTATTTTTATTCTATAGCTAAAATTTATTCTAAAAATGTACCATTTTGGATATTTTTTAGTTGGTTAAGCATTACAAGTCAAATCAAAACTCTCAATGTTAAACTTCTGGTAACTTCTGTTTATGAAAACAACTTATTGTGAAAATCAAATTTGTCATAAAACCGACTAAACTGGGAAACATATAAAAATGCAATTTTGGTAAATCACCGAGTTTTTGGCTTCAAAGTCCAAAGCTGCATAGAACAGCTGTGTTTAGAACAAGATGAAGCTAAAAAAATACATTTGTTGACTGAGCTCAAAATTGGCAAAGTAAAAACGGTTTTTTGATCAAAACATGATTCCAAAAAATCAAGTATCTTCTTTAGATATGTTATAACAAAAAAACCGACATCCGACCAAACCAGCAATCTCTAAAATATTAACCGGCACATGAGTAGTGCGCAAATAACAAACACCACAAGTCGCAAGTTGTCAAGTCAAAATTTAAATCTAATTGGATTGCCAGGAAAAAACTTTTCATGCTAATAATCACATTTTTGAGATTTCTTGGAAACCAGAAGTTCAACATTTTCCGTTTTCAGAAAAACATTCTCGCGACAGACTAAAACATATTAAGTACATACTTATTGCAAATCATAAGGTTGAGCGAAAGAAATCTGTTCTTAATTCCTTACGGATGTGATTTTTTTAAAGGTATTGAAAAAGTTAAATTTTGGTAATTGCATCGGTGATCCATGAAAACTAACGCCGCCGCTGGCAACAATTCAACCATGTTCTACATGCAAATGTATTTGTATCGAGTTCTACGAACATTCTAAGTAGTCTAATTTTAAATAACAATTAATTTTTTAACCGTATATGTACTGTATATATATACATAAATTATAGTTGTCTTAAATAGGATGTGATATAGTAAATTAAAAAATAAATTTTATAAATATTTAATTTGTGTAATTTACGAAATGGTGAAGGCGCCGGGTATTGGAAATATTAATGATCTGAATTAGAATTACTTTTTAATGGTTAAAGTATTGATATTTCACTTTGTCGAATTAATATTTAAAATTTATTTCCTCTATTTAATATAATCCGTTATAAAGTTAAAACATTAAAATTATAGTGGTACAAATTTCCGTTGCGAATGCAATTGTATGGAATTATTTTCTAAATATACGAATTTAAATCAATTTCAACATTACGGTTTAAGGCATTTGCATTATTACCTTTATCAAAACGGTTAGTACTAAACATGCACATGTTTATAAATATCACAATGTAATAAGGGAATATATTCTGCACGATCAATTAACATCAATTCTGGCATGAGAGTTTGATTACTTATTTGACTGTTACGATTGTTTCCGGTCTGTTCATTTATTATAAATGAGTGGCAATAGATATGGGTTTGAATAATGAGTGTGGAAATGAATACATTCAAAATATACTGCCGCTATATTCTACGAACTCTTGGGAGCAATAAATCAATACAGGTTTCAATAATTAAATGTTTCGGATACTATTTTATTAATTTAATATCCATGTGATAATACACGTGTTCTTTGATATACGCAACAATTTATTACTTAATAATTCTATTGTGCAAATTTTAGTTTTCCCATTATTCAAGGTTTTGCATAATAGAGCACTATTATAAAAAAATAATGATTAAAAAAGATTGCTCCTCATTAAATTCTAGTGAAACATATTTTCGGTAAAAATAAAATAAATATAGTTGTATAATAATATAAAAAAACAAAATATAATCTAAATATAGCCAGACTGTAACAATAAAAACATAACATATTTATTCATAGAATATAAAAACGCTTTACTATAAAAAAAAACAAATAGTGCAATTGAACCTTTTGTTAAATAAACGTGATACACGAAACAATAATTACTCCCTAATGCAATGTCTACGATCCATATTATTAAATCATTTATAAAAAAGGTGTCTCGCGTGTAATGATTCCGGCTATTTCGACAAGGCAAATGTACTGTATATATTTATTGATTGGTACGTTTACATTTCTGGTGCAAAATATATATAAAAAAATGTAAATGCAATGTCGGTAAATGCGGCTTTGTATTGTTTATAGCATAGAATATGTGATAAGTTCTGAGTTTTACTGCTGCTAAATTCCTACCTCGATGTTATAGCATATTTATAAATAACACTTTTTAGTTTGAAAATAAAAGTTTTATTTGCATGGTAATATGTAAACATGCAATGCAATAATGTTGAAATGTAATTATATACAATTACAAATATGTTGTAATAAAATTGAAAATTGTGATTATTTAATTTTTAAACTATTTATATGCAATTGGTCGTAATTAATAGTTATAAATATTATCTATAACCTATAATTGCAAAGTATAAATAATTAATAGATGTTACACATTAATTTAGTAAAAAGTATTATATTTATTAAATATGTAAAACGTTAAATAAATTATTATTAACTTTTTGTTAGTTATATTTTCGTTATATATGAAACTATAAAAAAATATAAGTGGAACTTATTAAAAAACAAACTTTTAACATTATGAACACTATCAGCTCTCCAACTCCACACTACCTACATCAAACACGCCGAGTACATCAGGAACCCAAAAGCAAATCTTATCTAGCAGCAGCACGTCGATTGTTACCTTAACTCTAAGGAAGTTGAAATTGTAACTACTAGACAACTATCTTAAGTAAACTAGAGAAAGAGCAGCCATCACCTCAAATGATCCATAACCATAAAGAGACACCCACATAGGTCAAAGAAAACTTGTTGAATGACAAAGAACTTCAGACCATAAATCTGAAGTACTTACCTCAACAAAAAAATGTAATGAGTACCGGA
This sequence comes from Tachinus rufipes, assembly GCA_963932245.1. Lineage (NCBI taxonomy): Eukaryota > Metazoa > Arthropoda > Insecta > Coleoptera > Staphylinidae > Tachinus > Tachinus rufipes. The sequence continues at coordinate 26,808,097 of OZ010742.1, read as the reverse complement.
ACCACAGTTGGAACTAGCAAACCTCCTAAAAAGGTGGACGGTGCAAAATACTTTAAACACTGAGACGGGCAAGTGGTAAACCAGAACCCAAGAGAACCTAACACGTCCTGCTTATGGATGGGGGCGCTTGTAAAAAGATAGCTAACTTAAGAGCTATGTTTCTTCAAAATAACCCTTCGGGCTCTAGCCCCTCCAAAAAAGACGGAAACAAAACCGAAAGCAACAAAGACCGACAAAAAGGCCGTGGATCAAAATCCATTGCCGGTCGCCAAAAAACAATAACGTTACGTTCAATGTTAGACATCAAATATTAACATCGCCTTGATCCAAAAAACCCTTAATCTATAAGGGACATAGCAAACCATGTACTTAATCTAATGCCATTATGAGATGTATGTTTCATAGTGACAGCCAAAGTGATGATAATAGGGAAGAGAACCAAGAAAAAGATAATTTTCAGATCTGGGTACCTTCCCTACGAGCAGCAGAAACCTCCACCAACTGCAGAGTTACTGCAGCTAATAACGCCATTGCCTACTACGTAGCCTGAAGGAGCAAGGACATAAACCTAAGAAGCAAAAAACTTCGAAAATGTATACTAGAATATAAGCTTAATATTTTAAACAGAAGTAATGTGTCAAACAATTACAATGCAATTAAATTAAAAAAGTGATACGGGTCGGCTCGTCCTCATTGTCTGATAATTTAATATTAAATCTAAAAAAATTAACTAAGATCTATACAACAAAATATGAGATAATCAATTTGGGCTCTGCCTAAAACCAGCAAAAACATCAGACAAGTTAGAGATAATGACAGATATATTTGTCAACTCTATTAAAACCCCTTTGAAAGAAACTGTCAAGCTTACCTCCAACAACATTACTTCGTAGAACAAGAGACTTTGACAAGGTAAGAGCAAACACTAGAATGCTATTTAACAAAGCCAGATGGATATACACGGTGGTAGTAATACCAATTTTTACATGCAAGACGCTTGTATAAAGAGAAAAAATTACTCTTAAGTGTATATTCAAAAAACTAGACAAAGTTCAAACAAACATGTCTGCATGTCCCATATTAGACCGGAAAAGAAACAATCTGCAGCAGACTTAAGAACACAGCAATCTGTTGAAAAGCTGTAAGAGATTGACATATTCAAGAATATTCCTAACAGGACCATTGCGTGATATCAAAACCGTAGTAATACAAATGAGTATTAGACTGCAAAGGCTCACACACAGACTAGTAATTGGACTCTGTAGTGTTAACAAGCAGAATGGGAATAGGAATGGCTGCTGAAAGAGTAAAACATCAGAGGTGTACAACAAGTTCAACAAGACCGCACTGCAAAAAGCGCTAAGCAAACTACCTCAAAGTAATAAAAAAGAAAAGTAGAGTTTTTAGTCAGTACAAACCTGACACTACTGGACAGTACGGGTTGCCCAGTGTGTTTTGAAGATTAACCCTTTCCTTGATTGCACTTTGATTGTTTTCAAATATAGTGGACATCAACTAAAAATCTGATACCTGCAAAAATCAATTGTTTACACGCACTACCAACTGCTTTTTTGCTTTGTCACAGTCGTCAGCAGAATCTAAAATCTTCCAGCAAAAAATCACAAACTTCTGATTTGTAGACAATTCCATAGTTTGTCGTACATTTCAAGTATTTTTTAACTGCATTTCAATATGCGGTTAATGAATTTGTTTAAATACCTGCTACCAATTGACCAGGATGAAAAAGAAAGAGGGGGAGGAGTAACAACTTCGTTAATAAACCAGGGTTCAGATGGCAAGGCTGATAGCACCCTGTTAGGGCCTCCGCCTGGGGTACAAGTGAAAACCAGTCAACGGTCCCAAAGTCAAAAGATGACAAGAAAGTCACAATTGCGGAAGGAGCAAAAGAGCTAAAAATGGCCTTCCTAAATTGCGACAGAGGCAAGTCACATAAAGTAACCAAAGGCATAGGCTCTGTCGGCAGGATATAGTTAGTTGTGGACTATATCGGCAGTATGGCGGCGGAAGATTCCAACCAAAAAACAACGGCGGCGTACAAAGTCCTAGTTAGCTGGATTACACAATCTCACCAACCCGCAAGGTAAGCGTGGTAGGTCATAGCCAAAACCCTTTAAATATGCAAAACAAAGTCTACTAAATAACCCCGAGTTCCCAGCGACCTGTCACTCCGCAACCAAGGCAACTGTTACAATTGGAAATCAAGCCAGGGGTGCTAAGAATTACTGGAAGAATAAAGGTTGCCACGGAAAACGACTCTATATAGCGACATACAACATAAGAACAATGAGATTAAACGAACACTTAGAAGAACTTGAGGAGGAGCTCACAAACATAAAATGGGACGTAGTCGGAGTGTGTGAAAATAACTCTGAGAATAACTCACACATTGGCGGTGTCGGTATCATCATAAACAAAATCACCAAACACCTCGTCACAAAGATGCAACCCATATCCAAGAAGGTAATATATATTGTGCTACAAGTCTCCAAGCGGTATTCCCTTCAGGTCATCCAAGTATATGCACCAACAAGTGTATCCGAAGAGAAAGAAATAGAATAATTCTACTACGATATCTCGGTGGCAAGAAAAGCAGAAAAGCCTCAGTTCACTATTATTATTGGCGACTTCAATGCAAAACTAGGAGGAAGAGAAAACATAAATGAGAATCATATTGGCAATTTTGGAAAGGTAAAAAAAAACAACCAAAGAGAAACGCTGTTTAACTGTCTACATGAATACATTTTACCAAAAAGCAATACACCGCAAGTGGACCTGGGTCAGCCCGAACGGCAGGATGAAAAACGAGATAGATTACATAATTTTGAATAACTAAACTGTAGTAAAGGATATCAAATTCCAGATAGGAAGTGACCATAGGCTGGTCAGAGCAACTCTTTTACACAACACTAAAACTGAACGAACAAAAATGATCCTAAACCACCCGACACCACTAATAGACGAACTTAAGCAAAATGCTGTTGTATACCTGCAAGAACTAGATAAAACTAAGCCATATCCATAACATGCAGGATCTAGACATCAACACTCTTTCTGATAAAATTGTTAAAAGCAGAGTACTTAGAAAAGTATGTACAACAGCAAAAATACATAAAAACAAAAAGATGAGCCTAAATACAATCAAGCCCATAGAACAACAAGAAGACTTAAATTGCAGCTCACCACTATTCAATCTTTCAATACTGCAAATATTAAAGAAGTCATAGAAGATAATGGAAATATGAAAGTACTAAGAAGACACATATCAAACGGAAAACTCAACATTTATAAAATACAAAACAACAAGGGTGCCATTATTAGGGACCAGAAGGGAATCAAAAAGATAATAGAAGAGTTTTATACAAAATTGTACTCCTCCGCTATAAACAAACCATTGGCAAATAACACCAAAGAAGTCACTAACGTAAATTCCGAAAAATGGCCAGATATCGAACTACGGATGGCACTAAATCATTTGAAAACAGAAAATCTCCGGGTACAGATAGAATAACTAGCAAAATGTTGAAAATGGGAAGAGATACCTTAATAGAGGCTGTGCGAATTCAACTAAATAAATGTTTGAAAGAAGGGAAGATACCATAAGAATAGCAAAAAAAATTATCCTAATTCACAAAAAGGGCAACAATACAAACATTGAAAACTACCGCCCAATTAGCATACTCTCATACCTGTACAAATTGCTCACAAAAGTTATAACAAACGGCCTAACAAACAAATTCGATATCTACCACCCCCCCGAGCAGGCAGGTTTTCAAAAGGGATTTAGTACAGTAGACCACCTCCAAACCATTCGATCGCTAATCGAAAAATCTGTCGAATTCAACATCCCTTTACACCTAGCCTTTGTAGATTACCAGAAGGCGTTCGACTTGATCCAGATACTCAAACCTACTGAACTACATCTATAAAAATGCGACTCTCCAAATTAAGCTGAACGATGACACCATTACTAACAAGGTTTCTATTAAAAGAGGAGTAAGGCAGGGTGATACCATCTCACCGAAATTCTTCACGCTGGCAATGGAAAATGTCTTTAAATGTCTTATTAGCTCGGACATCAAGGACTTAAAAAACATGCTCACACAACTAAATTTAGCATTCCAAAGAAGTCGGACTCAAAATGAACCTCAAGATGGCCAAAATTATGAGTGATTTTAAAATTTCCATCTCCATAGAACAAAATGTAGTGGAAAACGTAGCAGAGTATGTGTACCTGGGTCATGTGATCAGACTTAAAAAAAACCAGTGCGCCGAAGTAAAACGCAGAATTAGAGTTGAGCAGCATTCCGTAAGCTGAGTTACATACTGAAAGATCAGAGCATCCCATATAGACTAAAAAGGAAGGTGTACAATAAGTGCATCCTCCCCGTAACTACGTATGGTCTTGAAACAACTACCCTTACCAATAGATCAGCAGACGAGCTGCAAACTTGCCAAAGAGCAATGAAAAGGGCCATGTTAGGTGTAAGCTTAAAAGACCACATTCGAAACACCAAAATCCGCAAGTAAACAGATGTCGAAGATCACACGAATCGCAAACCTTAAGTGGAGCTAGGCAAGCCATGTTGCAAGGCAGGACCCAGCAAAGTGGACGATACGGGTTATGCAGTGGAGACCACGGACCTCTAAAAGAAGTGTAGGAAGACCCCAAAACAGTGGAGTGATGACACATTTAAAGGAGGCCTATGTCCAAAAGTGAATACAGATACAAGATACTGGCTGAAAAAAAAAGAAGAAGAGAAGACCAATTGACATAGCATACATAATGTCAAGTCTACTTACAATTAGAGCAAACGTTAGTAAGTTTACTGCTTCTGTGTAAGGCTATTCCTTTCTCTAATTAATTGTTATTTTTTTTTATTATGTGGTTATTGAGATCAGCTATGGCAGTAATCGGCAAACCGTAGCTCTCAAGCCACATGCGGCTCTTTGGCCTCTTAAATGTAGCTCTTCCATAAAACACCAGGTGCAGGCGCGTACATACAGTGCAATTAAAACTTTATTATAAATGGTTTTCGTATTTCTATTTTGTTTACTTAGTTGGTGTTGAAGGTTTATTGAGAAAACATTTCCAGAAAGATATAGTATCATAACGTATCAAGTCGTATCTTTGCATTGTTTTCTAAAATATATTACTTTCGAGCGCATCTCTTCACAAGAAAGACTAGAATTGTTATTAAAATCCGCATCCTTACGGTTTTCAATTCCACCTGCCTTTATTCGAAGCATTTTTTCTTAAAAAGACTGTTTACTATCCAGAACTAACAAACGATCGGTGTATTCAAAAGTTTTATCTCATCTAAATCAGTCAGTTTAATCGTAAACTATAGGGGAAACAACACATTTGTTTATATTAAAATATTTATTTTATTTGAAAATAAATTGTTTCTTTTTGCTAAGGATTTTGATTCATTTTCAAGCCTGTTGAAACATTGTCAAGAAAATAATTCTGATATTGACATTTGCTATTTCAAAACAACACTTTTAAATATGAGGAAAGCTTTTCTCAACAGGTTTTAGACATTCATTTCATCATTGACATTGGCAACTCTAAAATTGAAGAATGTTAACTTAGATCACAGCAAGTGTTCAAATTTTTTTTAATATAAAATAAAAAAATAATGACAATCCGGCCAAAAAAGTTGATGAGTATAAGATTTTGTTCATCAAATTTTAGTTTAGTACATTCTTTTAATAGAATTTCAAAAGTAACAAAAGCATGATAATATTGCCAAAAAACACCAAATCTAGTAATTAACTGTTAAAATGTGCAAAATTGTATCATAAAAAGTCAAAAATAGCTTAAGATGGTCATAAAATATTAAAATATATTCAAATAAAACCAATCCGACTAAAACGGATAAAAAATCCAAAATTTATTTATAAATTGTCAAAAATAGCAAATTTCAGTCTTGAAACGCTATGAAATATCAAAATATTGGCACAAAGATTCAAAATCTGGTCATAAATTGTCGAAAGTATACATTTTTAATTATAGAATGTCAAAACTCAGCAAAACCCGGTTATAAAGTTAAAAATATTTATTTATTTATTTATCAACGGGATATTACCCAATTACAAATTCCTTAAAATTAAAAATAACATAAATATATAAGTGGTAATGACAAAGTGATATACATTTACTAAATTATGTATATATACATACTTACATACATTACCTAACAGTTTAAAAAATAATAACAACCAGTTTATAAAAAAAAAAGAAAATAAAATAAAAATTTTAACAAAAGATTAATGGTTTAATTAATCAACACTTCTTTGAATTCGTATTTTTTTTAGATAATCAATACTGCAATTAAATATGTCAACATTTGTTTTGTTTATAATATGATTTGAGTTAGTTGCCATACGAGTGATTGGATGGTTGGTGCCATAGTTTGTGCGGTGAAACTGAATACGCAACAGATTATAATTTCTTGTGTTCTGGCTGGTATATTTAAATGAAGTCTTTCTAGTAACTTGGGGGATATGATGAGTCCATTAAATATCTTAAATATTATTATTATATCAATATTTTGTCTTCGATAAATTAATTGTTGTAAATTAGTTTCTATATACATTGTTTCATATTGAATGAAATATTGAAATACAGAAAATACCAAAAATCACGATAAATTTTTGCATGCAACATTATATTTATGAAAAGTCAAAAGTGGCAAAAGAAGTTTTCAAATGTTTTTGATACAGACACTTGTTGAAAGTTTACACAAAACCAAAACTTATAAAATTATTAAACCGTTTATTCCATACGTAGGAGCTTCAAGTTATAGTTAGTTATTTTATTGAACAACAAACCTTGTCTGGAAGAACACTTCTTTTAATGTTCCATGTAGGATAGCACATATTTGTTTTTGCAGCAATTGCTAAAAATGTTTGCTGAAGGTTTCTTCATAGTAATATTTATATTCGTATGCCTGCTTGATTAACAGATTTGTGAAGTAGTGATTTTTTGATAGTAAAATTTTGATGCAGATTATCAAAAGAGAGATCAGACTTTTGAAGTCTACTTCCAACATGTATTAAGCGTTTTCGGCTATCAATAGTTCAACAATCTGAAATAAACCTGCCGGAACTTGTTTATTTTCTATAGTATGTATAAAAAAACGATGATTGTATGCCACTATTTATTGAATTATTATTGCAAATAATAATTAATGTTTTAAAATAATTGAAATTGCGGAGTTGCTTAACTTGGTAAGAAATCATATAATTTAGTTATCTTTTGTTACCTCTTGAATTGGTCGTGTTGTAATTAGTGGCCAACATGTTTCATCATTCCTCAGCCAGACTGGTCCTGATTGCCATATGTGATTTATTATAAATTCTAAAATTTTCTCACTAAACTAAGCATCTACTGGGTCATCTGGTAAACGGACGTGTCGCAATTCATATTATAATTTTGCAAGTAGTAGTCCCAACTACTTAGTTCCAGTCGTGGAAGCAATGTAATTTTTAGTGGATCCACTTGGAATTTTAAACACAACAATATTGTTTCAGTGATGTGACAGTTTTTAGTTTGTATATAAATGCAAGCTCCATATCATTTTTCGTTTGCATTACAAAATCCGTAACGTCGGATATCTATTTTGGGAAAATACAATTTCTTTAATATTGTTTAGTTTGATGCAAAAGTTAATTCAGCTAGTGTGTATACTATTTGGTATTAATTTGTACAAATGAACCTTGCTTGCCAAAATGTTTGTATTATCATTTTTGCTCAGAGAATCACAGGTCCTAATAGACCAATTGGGCCAAAAATCTTAGCTATTTTAAATTTTTTTTGTTTTGTGCAATTTTTCTTCATTATGATGTGTTGTTGGATTGTATATACAATAAAATCTATATGCGTATTCCAACCAAATCCAAAAATTTTAAGTGTTCATCGTGTAATTATTTGTTTTTTTATGCAGACAACGGCAATTTTGGCGAGTACGTGTAGATTTTAACTGTATTACAGCTTTCTTTTACACACAAACAGTTCAACATTTCTCCTAATAGGGGGCACGCAATGCCCACCTTCGACAATGATTTTTAAGTAATTTATTATAACATTTAAACTATAAAATATGCATTAATAACTCATTATAGAATAACATATTGTTACCTAAAATATAAATAATTTTAAATGTTCTAAAAAAAAAACAAATCAAATTATATTATAATAATACCCACGTCTTCTTCAACTCAACGAAAGGAGATTAAAAATGCTGAAAACGGAAATGAGGCCGAGCGACGGAGATTACTTATTAAATATCTAATATCAGAGAATAAAAAAATATACAGATAAAGTTCAAATTGTATTTACATGTTCAGCGAATACGGCATTCAAATTTTTAAATTAGATTTTCTTAGTTAAATTATAGAAGTTTTTGAATACCGGAATGAAATGTCGCGCCTGTTGATTAAACTCGATTTTTCTTCTCCGCATCCCAAACGGCACAAACAAAAATTGGATTGGCTACGAATCAATATGAATTTGCATAATAGATTTTTTGCAACTTAAACAATTTTGTGAGTATAATCAACTTATATTGTTTACACAGCATTCCAACTGGAATTTATTTAAATTAATGATTTTTAACTAACCAATATTTATTCAATATGATAAATTCCTATTTTATTATAAACATATTTATAAAATTTATTGAAATATAAACTTTTAAAATATATTCAGCCACACTGCACACATATTTCCACTCCATTGAAATGGTTTCCTCGCACAAACAACAAACGTTACACATGAGTTGCCCGCAAATGGAATTTATAGTACAGTGAATTATCAATTATATTATTCAACATAAACGTTGCTATATTATTGTACCCTCTCCGCAATCAATTGTAAACCCCTACAGTTATACTATGTCTACAAATGGGTGATGGGGTGGTGCTATATATTTTGCGAGCAGATAATTAACTTCGCGCTCGCTCTACCGATTAATTTTACTGTATAATTTCTATGTATCTGTCTGCTGATGACAAAGTTTCAACGAGGAAATTAGTTTCAAGTCTTTTGTTTTATTTTTAAGTGGCGTTTATAATGAGAAAAGATTGATTATGTTGACCTTCTATAAGGTTGATATTTAAAGTCTGTTGAAAACTATTTATAATAGACCTTTTCTTTAAATTGGAAAATTAAATGTTACTTGTATAAAAGATTAGTTTTTTTCATTACAGAATTATGCTTATATAATTCTTTATGTAAATTTTAGTATCAATTCAGTTTAATTATATATCTTATTAACTTAAAAGTGGAAAAACTAATTTTATTAAAATTAACTGTTGATGAGATCGCATAAGTTTTCGTGAAACTCGAAACGAATACCGGCAGTTCTAGAACATCATTGTCCTTCTGCACAAAAGACTTGTTTGTTTTCTCTATTAGTCTGGGCGGCGGGGCAGTGTCTCCACCGATAAACTTCTACGAAAACTTTTCTAAGGAAAATAGAATAAATTAGTTTCGCAAATCTTTTCGTGAAAAATGCTTCTACCACTAAACTCATTTCAGTTGAAAAGAAAGTAAATTGTGCAGGGATATTTTAAATAATATTATTAGATCTACATACAAGTCAATCTTAAAAACTGCGTTTTAATTTTCAATGTTATTGATTCAAGGAAAAACCACTTAAAATATTTTGTATGAATATAATTACTTCAAAGGAAAATGTTATAACAATTAGAATAACATGAACAGATAAGACAGTAATTTCTAGATCTATTTATAATATTTTGAATAGCAGTATTCATATCATATTACGATATGGTTGATATTTATATTTTAATGGCATGACAAATAGTATTATTTATAAACTATGTAGATATTACACGCAATCAAGGTTAAATATTAAAATGTTTAGAATAATTTACTTTGTAAACTATTTTTAAAATAATTATATTTTTTAATTAAGATAAGAAAGAAAATTAAATGCATAACTCTAACAAACTTATGTTTCACTAGGTTATTATTTGCTTTAGATACGGAATATGTAAAGTGATCCTTAACAACCTAGGCATTATATGAACTGGTTCTAACCAGTAGCGTAGCTATGTGTAAGTAAGAGTCTGCAATGCGGAAAGACCCACAAACGTTGAGACGCCTGCGACTTTTGTTCAACCTGGAGTAATATTTTGTTTCAAAACCTCTGAGAAAACCCTCTCATTTTTTTTCGATAAAAACCAAAAATTCTAGCTTTGCTACTGATTTTACCATACGCTTAATTCAGCTTTGAAAGAAAAGTTTGGCTTTGTCTTTGATGGCTAGGTACCAAAATAAAGTTGGCTGAAGTTGCCTGGTATGTTTAGCATATGCACCAAAATTTGCGCAGTCGGTAAGTAGACAATTTTTTTTTCAGAATTTAATTTTGGTAACAAGGAGTATTCTGTAGTTAAGCGTATGTATAACCAGAAATCGATGTTTGTATTTCGTGCAAAAACACTTTCTTTGATAGAAATATACGGAAATTTTTTAAAGCATCAAATTGGCGCAGTTCGGTAGGTTGTATTCTCATTCAACTAATAGGTCAACGGCGTTGTCAATAAAATAGATTTTATGTAGTTTTTGTAAGTTAAATAAGTGTTGTACAGTTGTACACTTCACACGCAGTTTAGATTTGTCCAAGACCATATCCATTGATAGGTAGTTTTTAGATTGCCGTTGTTCAATTCCTTCTTTGATAGAAATTATAGCCAATACGGGCATTAAGTTGCATCATGGTACGTTTAAAATAATATCTTTTTTGAATAGAATTTAATAGTAAAATTATTTGTAGAAATAAAACATAAAAGAATGTATATACAAAAGTCAGTCTTAATTAGTAATATTGATTAATACAAATTTACAACATTAATTTAAATAGTAACATTAAAAAAAAATCATTCCAATCGCACAATTCATCCATAGTTAGTTTTTCTTTAATAAATAGTTCAAAGTTTTTTACTGGTAGTTCTCTTACATGTATTGACAAGAGGTTAAACATTTTAATTGAAAGGTAATTATAAGACTTTATTGTTTTACTTAACCTACAACAAAGTAGACAGATGTTTGTGTTCATCTTAGTCTGGTAAGAATAATGTTGTGATTAATATTTGCAAATATTAAGTGCAACACCTTCTCTCACATGTATTAGACAGGAGAAAACATATAGACTAAAAACAGTTATGATGTTCAGTCTTTTGAAATAAGATCTACAAAAATCGTTGAATCCTAATCCAGCAATTACAAAAACAGCCCGCTTTTGAAGTATAATAATTCGTATACTGTGGTAAGAGCTGCCCCATAATAGAATACCATACTCTACAATATATTGAAAAAAAGCAAATATCCCATTCGTGTAACCGCTTTTACATTTTGTAATAAATGTTTGAGCATAGTTTATTTGAAAGTATAATTTTAGCTTCTTCCATAGCACTCACTTGATTTGTCCGAGAAGCTGTTGGCCTATGAATTAGAGTAGTATCATTTTTCCAATAAGTTTAATTTGTAGGCGAGTTACTTCTTCTATTGTAGCCCACCCACCCGCCCAAATGATAGTCATCAAAAGAACTATTCTTTGTCCCACCTCCTGTGTGCTTGGATTTAGATTTGAGAGAATTGTTTAACAATAAATCTCTTGATAAGTAATGCTTGGGTGGGTGGGAATAAAATTTAATTTGTGGGCGAGCTACTTGGTTTACTGTGATCCACCCACCTGCCCAATTAGTCATCAAATGAGCTATTCTTTGTTCTACTTCTTGTGTGCTTAAATTTAGATTTGAGAAATTTTTTTAACAATAAATCTCTTGATAATTAACGTTGGGGTAGGTGGTTGGGTGAAAACAATGTTTAATTTATAGACGAGTTACTTTTTCTACTGTGGTGCATCCACCCGCCCAAGTGTTAGTCATCAATGGATCTATTCTTTGTCCCACCTCTTGATCTTAAGTGTTTAGATTTAGATTTGAGAAAATTGTTGAACAATAAATTTCTTGATAACAAACGCTTGGATGGGTGGGTGGAAACAAAGTTTAATTTGTGGCCTAGTTAGTCCTTCTACTGTGACCCACACATCCGCCCAAGTGTAAGCCATTAAAAGATCTATTCTTTGTTCCACCTCTTGTGTGCTTGGAATTATATTTGAGAGAACGGTTTAACAATCAATCTCTTGATAACTAACGCTTGTGCGGGTGGATGAGTACAAAGTTTTATTTTTGGGCAAGTTACTCCTTCTACTGTGATCCACCCACCCGCCTAACCGCTGGGCCACGAAACAAACGCGCCGCTTGTAGCGTCAAGGACGCTGGGAGCGTATTTTAGCAGCGTCAAAAACAAGGCCACGAGCCTGTCAATTTTTGTTGCAGCGTTTATTTTGACATTTCTATTTAGGGTTATGATACATTTATATTTGTTTATATAAACTTTTTAACACTTTCTTTTATTTTTAAATATTAATTCTGCCAATATATTCATTAAAGATAAATTATATTAGTGTTACTTTTCAATATATACAAAATTTTAAAAATGTAAATTATTTACATAAACAAAAAATCATAGAATGCGGAAAAAAAAACAAAAATTATCTTGCCGCTTATAGCGTCTAAACACGAGTAGCTCAATTCGTATTATATTTGACATTTCTATTTAAGGTTATGATACATTTATATTTGTTTATATAAACATTTTATTATTTTTTTAATTCAAATTTTATTTATTCTACCAATAAACTATTTAAAGGTAAATTATATTAATCTTACTTTTTAATATAATATGTATATACAAAATTTTAAATATATAAAAAGTATTTATACAAATAGAAAACTACAAAACGCGGGAAAACTAAATTTATTTTAAAAACTAAATTAATTAATTTTTAAAATAATTATATTTACGTATTTGTCATTTGACATATTGAAATATGACATGTAAAACTATGTGATTTTTGTTACTATTTAGCTTTGTTCTCCCATCTTTTCACGTTACTGATAAAAAATAATAAAATTTTAAATTAAATTTCATTTCTTCAAATTTAATAACTAAAAACTCAAAATCTTGCAGAATTTGTTTTGGCAAATTAAACTTGATAATTGAATATAATCTACCAAACAATGTAGGTTTTATCCATTTAAAAATTATGCCAGTTTAAATTTTTCATCTGCCAGTACTATTAATATAAAATTTTGAAAACTGACAAAATGTGTTTTATGTAGTGCAAAACTTATACAAACATATCATCAAATTATACATTATTCTTTTTACATAACTAATAATTTTACAAAAAAAAGTTTAATAATAATTTATTTAATTCAATATAGTTAAATAAGTTAAATTATAATAATAAAAAAAAAACGTTTTGGCGTCCAAATTTAGGAGCGTTTGAAACAAACCGATTTGTTTCAGACGCTGATGCTCAAATAATACGCTCCAACTGTATAAACAGTCAAATATTTTTGTGTACGTACTTGATTATTTGTATTAATTTGTTTTTAAGAGGCATATAAGATGAGCGTCAAGCGCAACGAACGCTCGTGTTTGTTTCGCTAGAAACCAACGACGCTGCATCTTGCAGCGCTATTTCGTGGCCTGGTACATATAAACTCATGCATTTGAATTGGACGCTTGACGCTCCTTTTTGCAGCGCCGAGCGTTTACGCTCAGAGCGTCAAGGCTCGTGGCCCAGCGGTTACAGTGTTAGTCATCAAAGGATTTATTCTTTGCCCCACTTCTTGTGTGAGTATTGTTTAACAATAAATCTCTTGATAACTATCGTTTGCGTAGGTGGGTGGAAACAAAATTTAATTTGTGGACGAGTTACTCTTTCTAGTGTGACCCACCCACCCGCCTAAGTGTTAGTCATCAAAGGATTTATTCTTCTTTAATTCGCGTTTTACAGCTAAAGAAATTAACTGTCATCTGTGAAGAGATTACGTGAATATACATTAAACAAATAATATCGAAAAAGAAGTGAAAAAATAGAAAACAGTTGTGATAGTGAATAAATAAAATATAGAGAATTTAGTGGACATTATAATTAAAAGTGTAGAAGCAAAAGAAAAGTGAAAAAGAGATTAAAACAAAGTGTAATCAAACATAACCCCAAAGAGAGCGAAGAAACAAAACAAACTAATAATAATTTAAAGCAAGTATTAACGTTCTATAAAATAAAACCTCGGTGGCGCACAGGAAAGAGCCGCAGCGAATAGTATTTGTCATACTCTCAGACACGGGTCCGAAGCTCGAAAAAGTAAAACTTTTTTTTTTGTTTTTTTTTTTTTAATCTTTAATTATAATCTAAATTAAATAATAAATTATTATCGAATAAAATATAAAAAAAAAATAAAAATAAAAAAAAACTATAAAAACTTAAAAAAGAAAATAATACAAAATAAATAAAAATGCCACCAAAAATAAAGAATAACGAAGACGAGGGAATTAAAACAAGCCTGGAAGAACTAAAAAAAGCAGTGGACTTTATGTCAGCAAAGTTTGAGGAAGGAAGAAAAGAAAATGAGGAAATGAAAAAAACTCTTAAAGATATAAAAAAGGAAAATATTGAAATGAAAAAACAAATAAAGGATCTGGAAGAAAAGGTAAACGAATATGAACAAGATAAAATAAAAAATAATATTGTGATAGCAGGGATTCCGAAACAACATCAAAAAGAAAACATAAAAGAAACAGTGGCAAAACTATTCACAAATATAAACATTGAAATACCAACAATTAATATCATAGAAGCCTATAGAATAAACAATAAGAATCCGGATGCACCAATACTGGTTAAATTCAAATCAGAAGAAGAAAAAAAGAAAAAAATGGAAAAGAAAAAATAAAAAGGGTCAATCAAAGCCGATGAATGTGGATTAAAAGGAAAAAAAGAAATATACATCACGGAACAGCTTACATACGAAAACAACAGTATATTTTATGAAGCAAGAAAATTAAAAAAGCACGGATACAAATGGGTTTGGTATAAAGAAGGAAGAATACTTGCAAGAAAAACAGAAGAAGACAAGCCAATAGTTATCCATGGTATTGAACATGCCAAGGAACTATTAAACAAGGAACAATAAAACAGAAAACAAAAATATATATAAATAATAACTATAACCAAAATGGACAACATAAAAATATACCTACATAACGCAAGAAGTATTCGAAACAAATTTGATGAAATACTAACAATACCTGTACTATACAAACCAGATATTATTGTAATAACTGAAACATGGCTATATCCAAATGAAGAAAAATATTTTCAAATTCCAAACTACGCAGCAATATTTAACAACAGATTGATGAAAGGTGGGGGCATTGCAATATACATAAAAAACGGAATAACAACAACAGTACAAGAAAGTAAAACAGAAAAAAATACTGAAATACTAACAATAAAACTTAATAAAACAAACATACATATAACAGCAATATATAAACCCCAAACCGCAAAAAACGATGACTTTTTAAAAGTAATAGACAAAATAACAAAAACAAAAACCAAAAATATAATAGTAGGTGACATGAACATAAATTTAAGAGAAAATAACAATATAACAAATAACTACAGAAACTTAATTGTTGAAAATGGTCATTGTATATTAAATAAAATAAATGAAGATGGAGTGACGAGAAACAACGCAGATAAACCTGGCACAATAATAGATCATGTTATAACAAACATAAAAGGTTATAACAAAAAAATTAAAATGAAAAAACTAACATTATCGGACCATAATGCGGTAATAACAGAATGGAATATAATATATGAAAAAACAAAATATGAAAAAGTACTAAAAAAGAAAATAAACTATGAAAAAATTAAGAAAGAATTTGAAAGCATAGATAAAAAAACAGTACACGATTTTGACACACTAACAACAATATTACAAAACACAATAAAACGAAATACAAAAGTAACGGAAATAAAAAGAAAAGAAAACAATGAGTGAATAAATATGGAAATAATAACAATGATACAAGATAGAAACAAAACACAAGAGAGATACGTCAAAAATCCAAACAATGATGTTATTAAAAAAATATTAAAACAAAAGAAAAAAGAAGTAGAGGACAAAATTAAGGAAAGAAAAGAAAATTACTACAAAAACAAAATAAAAAACGCAAATGGAAATCAAGCTAAACAATGGTCGGAAATAAATAGTATGCTAAATAAAACAAAGAAAAAAACAAAACAAGAAATAACTGAAATTATAACAAAACACGGACAAAAAAAAACAGATAAAATTGACATAGCGGACGAACTGAACAACTACTTTGCAACAGTAGGAAAAAACTTGGCAAACAAAATTAAGAAGAATGATGACAGGAAAACAACAACAACAACTGTAAGAATAGAAGAAGAAGCTAAGTTTGACGAAACAACAGAAGAAGAGATAGAAGATATAATCAAACAACTGAAAATAAGAAGCGCGCCAGGAGAAGATCAAATAACCCATGACGTAATAAAAGCTATAAAAAAAGAAGTAGCACCAATACTGAAAAAACTAATAAATAAAATGATACAAACAGGTGAATATCCACAAATACTCAAAAAACAAATTATAAAACCAATACACAAAAAAGGAGAAAAATCAAAATCAGAAAATTATAGACCACTATCGCTTATATCAGTGTTAAGCAAAATAACAGAAAAAGCAATATATAACAGACTTATGACACACATAAACAAACATAACATAATAAACAAAAGACAATATGCATTTCAAAAAAACTCAAACACTATGGGCATAACAACTGACATAATACAACACATAGCAGGAAAGCTAGATGATAAACAGTATGTAATACCAATATTTATAGACATGAGGAAAGCCTTTGACACAATCGACAAAGACAAATTGATCAACAAAATGGAAATTCTTGGAATAAGAAACACAAACTTAAAACTACTAAAAACATATATTAAAAACAGAACACAAAAAACAAGAATAAACGACATACTTAGTACATCTACAATAGCAGAATATGGGCTACCACAAGGTGGAGTACTAGCGCCAATATTGCATATATTATACATAAATGATATATATAATATAAACTTAGTTGGTGAAATATATACATATGCTGATGACACATGTATTATATATCACGGAAAAAATAAAGAAGAGATAGAGAGAAACATAAATTAAGACGTTAAGAAATTAACTAAATGGTACGACGAAAACATACAAACAATAAATGAAGAAAAAACAACGTATATGATAATAAGACAAAAAAACACAAAAGATATTAACATAAAAATTAAAATAAATAACATACCAATTACTAGAACAAAACAGACAAAATACTTAGGAATAATATTAACTGAAAAACTCACCTGGGATACACATATTAACAAATTATTAAAAGAAAGCGCAGCAACAATAGGAGCTGTGTATAGAGCTAGGGAATGCATTACAAAAGAAACTGCATTAAGTATCTACCATTCACTATTTTTAGCAAAAATTAATTATTTAATAAACATATGGGGAGAAACAACAAAAACAAACATTCAAAAAATTCAAAGGCAACAGAACAAAATTCTAAAAATAATATACAAACTACCAAAACTAACACAAACAGAAGAAGTATACAAAATAATTAACGAAACAAAGATAAACGAAAAAATAAAAATAGAAAAATGCAAACTAATATACAAAATTAAAAATAAAGAAATTAAAACCAACCTCCAAATAAAATGCAACAAAGAAATTCACGGACATAACACAAGAAGAAGAAGCAACATACATGTACACACAACAAGGACAGAAAAAGCAAAACAAACAATACTAGGCAATGGACTTGTCACTTACAACCAACTGCCTGAAAGTATCAAGAAAATAAAGAATTATAAAGAATTCAAAATTAAAATTAAAAAACACTATATATTAACAAGATCTAATTAGAAGAAGACAGAAGCAGATAAATAGAAACATAAAATGGTGCCCCGAATACGAAGCTCTGCAGCCATCCACATGGAAACGGTGTAGAGCAGCAAGTGGGGAGAAAAAAACAAATAATATAAACTGTAAATATATTTTACATCGCCCCAGAAGTCTTACGACTTGTATGAAGGGGGTTGATGGGACCAACGGCTTATTAGGTGACTTCCGAATCACCCCGGTGGATAAAGAGCAAAGTTATTATTTTAGTCATACTCGAGGATCAAACCCCGGACTGTTAGCAAGCTACGCTAACGCTCTGTAACTGAGCTATCTTTCGCCACACCACCTTTTGTGTGTTTGGATTTAGATTTGAGAGAATTGTTTAATAATAAATTTCATGATAACTAACGCTTGGGTGGGTGGATAGGAACATAGTATAATTTAAGGGCGAGTATCTTTTCTACTGTGACCAACCCACCCGCCCAGGTATTAGTCATCAAAGGATTTATTCTTCGTCCCACCTCTTGTGAGCTTGGATTTAGATTTGAGTGAGTTGTTTAGTTTAACAATAAATTTCTTGATAACTAACGCTTGGGTGGGCGGGTGGGAACAAAATTTAATTTGTGGGCAAGTTACTTCTTCTACTATCTATTCTTTGTATTTGTTTTGGGTTACTTATTAAATAAAAATTATGTTATGAACAAATTTTATTATTACCGGATTCTATTATTTCAAAGCCAAATTATAGCCGAATTTAATTATTTCATGTCCGCAATTAGTAGTTAATTATAGTTACATTGCCTTAGTTTGCGGCCGAATTTTAAGTTCAGTTTAAATTTCATTTACTTAGTTTGTTGCCAAACTTCTTTATTTTATAGCCGGGTTTTTTTGTTTTTTTATTCGTATCTCATTGTTTTATGTATGGAGTTAGGGAATAATACTTGAATTACTTTGTGGCCGGATTTCAATATTTTAAAGCTGTATTTTAGTGTATCATAGCCGGTTCTTATTATTTTATGTTTACAATTGATGAACTGCATTAGTTTGTAGCCGAATTATTAATTGATGGCCGGATATTAGTATATTATAGCCGGATCTTGTTATTTTGCGTTTTGCAATTGATGACTTGCATAAGTTTGTGGCAGGATTTTAGTATTGTGGTAATACTAAAATCCCGCCACAAACTAATGTGGCCAGTTGTTGACCGGATTTTACTATTATATAGTCGGATTCTATTATTTTATAGCTGATTCTTATTATTTTAAGTTTGAAATAAGTCAATAATATCTGATTGCAATAGTTTGTGGCCGAATTTTATTAATTCAAAGCCGGATTTTATTGATTTATACCCGGATTTTATTGATTTAGTGCAAGTTGCCTTATTTTTTTTAAATTTTAACCGGTTTTTATCAAATTTATTTAAATAGATAAATGCCGAATTTTTATAGTTTATGTTTTATTATTCCAGACAAGATTTTGTTATTTTTAGTCTGGTGTTAGACAATAATGGCCGGATTTTAATAGCTTATTTATTTTATGTCTGACTTTTTTTGGTGTTTTGACAATAATAACAGGATTTTATTATTTTATTGAAAAAAATTAACAAAATTCGGCAAAATTTTGTAGTTTTTTTAGTCTTTGTGGATAAATGTGTTTTTTTTGGCTGAATTTAATTTAACCAAATTGTTTCTTAAAAGATTTAATACAATAACAACACAAAATAATTACATCCGACCATAAAATAGTAAAATCCTGGCTTTTATCTCCGCCTTAAAAAATGTAATTCGGCTATATTATATAAAAATCTGGCCATGTTACACAAAAATCCGACCACATTATATAAAAACCAGACCTTATAATACTAAAATGTACAAAAAAAGACATAAATCAAGTCATATTCTCTAAATGTGGCTGAAATGTTTAACTTTAGTTATTTATAAATCAAATTTAGTCATTTGTCAAACAAAACTAACTTAAAATAAGTAATCCGGCTATATTATATAAAAAAACGGCATTTTTTACATAAAAATCCATTTAAATTATATGAATATCCGGCCTTATAAAACTATAAAGTAATAAAACTTGGCCATATTATTTGAAAATTTTGCTTAAAAAACTTAATTTTAAAAATTTATCGCTTTACTTTTTTTTAAATTGAATATACTATTGTAAACATTTTTTCTTAAATGGAATTCAATTCAAATTTAGTGGCGGAGCTTCCTAAATGAAAGGGTCTGCAATATGGAAAAACACACAAACAAACAAGCACAGGAACAAGTATTGTTATCAAAATTGCAAACCCGTACGCTTTTTTCCAAATTTGTCTCTGAGGAGGGCCTTTCTCAATATTTTGCGGTGGGGTCCAACAACCCTAGCTCCGCTACTGGTTCTAATTCAAAGTTTGTTTGATGTATCTTTCAAGTGGTAGAAGATGTCCTGTGGAGTTGTTATATGTGCAACGTAAGCAAACAGAGGATCAACGAAAGATCTTAGTCATAAAACCCTACGCTGGCAAGGTGGGATGGAAAGTGGAAGAGTATATAAACGTTTCAAACAGTTTTTTTGTAAAATTCAAACCCAGAATCTTTGGTGCAGCAGTTGAATGCCTAGACTACTGCATCACTCTCCCTTTCAAGATACTACTAAGCAACAAATCCGTAGAACATCAGCATTAGAGCACAAAACTAAGTACTTTCACGTAATTTGGTATCAAAATAGAAAAAAATATTAGCAAAACTTAATATAACAATATCGTTGTCTTCATCCTCATTAAAAAGTAAATCCGAAAGTGTTAACGCAATTCCCCCTATTAAAAGAAATATTGATCTGTTTGTGTGTGAAGGAGACTGTAATACAATTAAATCCTACACGGACAGGCAACGGCATTTTTGGCGCGTTTTATTTAAATCGGATAACAGAAACAAATTTATCATTTAAAATTAATAAATAAATGTAATTTTAAATGGCAAGTGATTTAAATGATAAATTTGTTTCGGTTATCAGGTTCAAATAAAACGTGCCAAAAATGCCGTTGCCTCTCCGTGTAGGATTTAATTGTATTACAGTCTTCTTCACACACAAACAGTTGAACGTTTTTCCTAATAGGGGGCATTGCGTTAACAACATAAATTGTTTAATAGTTGGGATTTTATGTAAATTGTCTCTTCGACCAGTGAGATGCAAGACACACAATGGATGAAGAACAGATATCTGGGAACGATCAAAGGAACTATCTGGTACACAGATGGGAGCAAAGACCAAAAAGGCACCGGAGCTGGAATTTACAAGGACAAAACCAAGAAAAGTAAACTTCTCTAACTCTGGGTAAATATGCCTCGACGATTCAGGAAGAGGTGTTGCGCCAGAGACATGATCAAGAAAAAACTAGAACATGACAGACCAGTAACCATCATGTCAAACAGTCAAGCGGCATTGCAGACCCTGCAATTGCCAGTAATAAAATCCAAATTGGTTATGACATGCATACATGGTGTGGAAACAGTAGCCACCACTTGCAAATTCACCTGGTATGGATACCCAAAGACCAGGAGATAAAAAGAAATCTCAGAGCAAATCAACTTGCCAAACAAAGAGCACAGGAGACATTTACTAGACCAGTACTCGCTATTGGGATCCCATACAAAACCGGAAAAGCAATAATCCGCAGCAAATTTAAAACGGAGCACAACAACCAGTGGAAAAACTGTAAGAGATTAACACACTCAAGAATATTCCTAGCAGGACCATTGTATGATACCAAAACAATGTTTATACAAATGAATCGTATTAGCTCACAGGACTGATAACCGTACACTGTAGACTTAACAAACACTTGTACAGAATGGGAATAGGAACGGGCCTTCTATGCCGCCAGTGTATGGAAGATGATGAAACTCCAATACACTTGCTGAATGAATGCAAAGTTTACAAACAACAACGTATTGCCATATTTGGCAAACACAACCTAAACAAAGACTTGCTAAAAGCAACTAACTGGGTAAAGGTACAACATTTTATCAAAGAAACGGAGTATCTACCTATCGAAAAGTAAAACACCAGAGGTGTACAACATATTCAATAAGACCGCAGTGCAAGGGGCGCCAAGCAAACCACTTCAAGGCAAGGAAGGCGGTAAAAGGTGGGTTTTTTAGTCAGTAAAAACCTGACACTACTGGACATCACGGATTGTCCAGTGTCTTTTAAAGATTTTTCATTTCCTACGCAAAAAAAATATATTGATAGTTTGAGTCTAGAAATCTACTATTCAATAAGTCAATTTCCAAAATCTTCAAAGCCTACTAGAACTTTTCTTAAACAAAGTTTTTGAACTATATAAAAGTTTCTTTTATCAGGAAATGTCTCATAGATTCTTTACTCTCTAAAAAAAAACAGGAACTTTTGTCTTGTTAAAACCGCCTTAGTTGTTATGCCAATTTAGGTTTATCAAATCTAAAAACGTGTAATATTACTCTTATAGTGTATTGCCAGATTCATCATGTAACTTAAAAAAAATGAATTGTTTAACTAGTTTCACAGCTTATACATAATCTGTATTATTCTTACCATATAATCGCTACTAATTTTTATGTAAACTCATTAGTCAATGACACAAATGTTGCTTACCTGAAACAAAAGAAAAAATATATCAAATTATAAATATATTATAGAAAGTAAACTGCCAATATACGATAGATATAGTAAAAATAATAAAAAAATAATTGCACAAAATATAATAATGCTTGTGGGCTGGTTTAATTTATTAAAAAAAACAGAGATTATGTTTATTTTAATTTTTAGTATTTTTAGTACTCCAGTTAAAACTGCTGGCTTGTAATTAATTATCTGACAGACCCAACCAGCCACTAGACTGTTTGTTGTCAATAAGCTGGATCCTGGCACTAATTTCCCTCAATTTAGATACAAACATTAGCAAAAAAAAAAAAAATACAAATCACTAACACTTGGACGATTACGCTGGCACTACAGTTAAAACTGCAGTCCCATAGTTAATTATCTAAACGCTCCGCCCACCCACCCAACTGTTTGTTATCAAAAAGTTGGATCTATAACTTTTTTCTCTTAATTTAAAAGTAAATTTCAATTTATGAATCATTCTTGGAGAGCGGTTATTAAAGACCGTCAATGAAGTCGAGTGCTGTCCGGGAAACAATATGTTACTTTACTAAACCTTAAGTTCTTCGTAGGGGATGATGGGAGACGTGCGTCGGTAAAAGCGCAGATTGTCCAGGTAATAATGACGAGTCTACCCAGCTTCGATCAAACTGCGTTTGCCCGCCGTTGCTTATTCTTAGTTCGCTCTTTGCCACTGACGCCAGACACTGAACCCGGCAGGTGCTACTCTTGTCTTTCTTAGTCTTATTTATGATTTTTATTATTATAATTACGGATTTTGAGGAACTACGAGAATTCTGTGTTGTGAGGATCTGCCACCAGCGTCTGCCGATAGATGATGTCCGTTTGGCGATGGTTTGTGCGGCATTCTCGGTGCTTTGTCTTTACGGATACTCCACTCTTTTGTTATCGGAATCCACCAATGCAATCTTTCTTGAAGCAGACACGTTAGCTCTCAGCAGTTCTCTTTTGCTCAGTTATGCTTGCTCCACTCTGCTGATCATTAACAACAGATCGATTACAGGATATTTCTGTGTCTGAAACCTTCCGCATTTTCAATTATATTTGTCACCAAATAAAAGGGCCATGTAACGTTTGGAATTTGAACTACCGCTTATTTTCTTTTTAAAAGATACAGAAATTTAGTTTTAAGTTTAACATTTACGAAATCAGACGCTTTACACTTGAACAAAGTTGGGAAATAATGAAAACTTACTTCCAAAGTGACAAGTCTTCTACTCAAACGGTAAAAAATTTAGGAAACAAATTTGTCAGTAAAGAAGTGCCTTCAACGCAGATTGTGGACCAATTTGTGAAGCGAGTTTGCAAAGCCAAAAAAATTAATGCTTTTGCGTAAAGTGTGCTTAAACATGCATCAACATCAACATCAACAAGAAAATTTTGCATAAAGACGTCGGTTTGAAGGCCTACAAAGTTCAATTAGTCCAAGAAATGAAATAAAAGCCGCATGACCATCCGATGCGTTTTCAGTTTGCCCAATAAGCTAAAGATTGTTTGGCCGAAGATAAGCATTTTTATCAAAAAAAACTCATTTTCATCTCGGAGGTTCTGTCAAGAAGCAAAATTGTCGTATTTGGGGATCAGAGAATCTACACATAACTATAGAACGGTTTATGCATCCACAACAAGTAACCGTTTGGTGTGGTTATTGGTGCGGCGTACATTATTCGGCCATTTTTTTTGAAAATGAGCAAGAAGCCGTCGTTACCGTCAATAGCAAACGTTACTGTGTCATGCTAAACAAATTGTTGTTTCCAAAAATTGAAGAGTATGAAATGGATGACATTTTGTTTCAACAAGACGGAGCCGCTTGCCATACAGCCGCCTAAGAGCTGTGATTTGACCCCGTTAGATTTTTGTCCTTCTTTAAGGTTAAGTATTACGCTAACCATCCAGAGACGATTGATGTCTTAAAACACGGAATCGAAGATGCCATTCATATGATTGGAGCCCAAACAATCAAAAATGTATTAAATAATTGGGTTAATCTGATGGGTTACTGTCAAGCCAGCCGTAGCAGTCATTTGAATGATGTGTTTCATTCTCAAATGAAAATGTCCAATATTTCTCTAATTTTGAAAAAATATTTATTCGTTTTTTATTTATGGCCAATTCAAACTTATGCGTATACATGAGTTTTTTTATAGACAAGTATTCCAATATTTTACTATCGTTCGGATAGACAAGTTATTCTAATACGCGGCTTTGATGCCGACACACGATTTGACGTTTGTCTTGTTCCCATGCTCTATGATTTCTATACTTACATTGGACTTTTTTGGATATTTTTTCATGTGCATAATATTGTTCCGATACACGAATCCAACAACAACAACAACAACAAAATGTACTTATCTCGAATGATGTGGTTTGTGCTTCATGGTCATGTGTTGGCAAAAAGGCTTTTTTATTTCAAATTTTTGGAGTTATGTTGTATAGGTTGTATTAAAATTGAGATTGTTGGAAACAACTGCTTATGATTGTAGAGTTTTATGTTTTTATTTAATAGACTGATTGGGGATGCATGACTATAGATTGTAGATATCAAAGTTTGTAGATGTGGTGGTTTTGGGTGGTAGGAAGGCAAAGCATTCCGTATTAAAAAAATAAAAAAGGAAACCTAAAAAACTTTACACAAAAATAAATAATGAAGACAACCTCTGACTAACTGTAAAAATGTAAACTATCAAAGTTTATTTAAAAGAATGAAGGGCTTTATGAATTTTTTTAAGAATCGTCAGAATGCGAGTAACTATTTTGTTGGGTTGGTAAATAGCGATATAGATAATCAGCTAAAACTATAAAATCAAAATTTAAGTTTTTAAAGTAATAAACCATATACGTTAAAACTCTACCAGCAGTTGTGAACCGAAACAATTATTTGTAATCATAAGTAATTATTATTTTAATTTTTATATTACAGAGAATTTTATTTTATATATAATTTAAGTAAACATAGCGACAAAGACCATTGTATTTTTAATACACATATATTTAAAAAAACAAGATTATTGAATTTTCAGTCGTAACTAGGGGTTACTCAATAAAAGTTTAATAATAAATATCAATATAATAACGGAAGTAATTAATAATTTATTCAAACTCAATCCGACTACCAAAGCGACCAGTCAAGCATACAATAAGCCTTTGAGAGAGCTAATTATAGTTACTCCACTGTTCTCTTGTTATTTATTTTTAGACCCTCTCAACCATGTGAACATAAAGATTATCTTTATTTTTATATTGTATTCTTACCAATTTATTACAAACTATCTTCTTCAAAGTATCACAATAATGAAATTTATTCTGGCCAACAATTCCAAAATATAAAAATTCACATTAACCCGTAGCACGAACAAAAAATACCTACTAAGTAATAAAAGCGAATGCTGAATCGTAACTAAAACTTAATCCCGCTGTAAAAAGGAAAAATCGTCGAATTCGGCCTCATAAAAGAAATTTATAGCATTTAATGTAGCGCCTTTAAGTGGAAGGAATTTTGTAGGGAATATGAAATTAACATTTTTTTTCAAAGAAATCGGCTTTTAAAAATGCCATTAATCATTTCTTAAAATGATTGTTTTAAATTTACAAAGAAAACAACACAAAATGATATAATGATTAAGTATGTTCTGCATTTTTCTAATGTAGATAATAAATATGGATCATGAGTTCATTGTACAAGTCTAATAATAACGCATTATTTATAAACCAAATATTGACAATCTAAAAATCAATGTAATACTATGAATTATATAGTGAATGCAATCGAGTGGTACAACAATTATTTTGCTACATTTATATGTGCATTTGCTCCGATCTATTATTAATTTCACTTTGTAATTACGCGCAAATACATTTCCACTGTAATTACCTATGTTAGATTAGATTACATGAATAATTAATGATATCTCGGAATACGAGTATAGCAAAGAAATTTGTTTTACTATTCATGGTCATATAATTTTGTGAAAAGTATTAAAAGTAAATTGATATTGCAATTATTAAATGTCAGAAAAGGTTATATTGTTATATTGATTTATAATATAATTTATAATCCATTAAAGAATTTGAATTTTTCATTATTCATATGATTCATAGCAAGTTTATATCATTTTACAAATTTATTACTTATAAATATACAAACATTATAATATAATTATGTATCAATAATTTTAATTTCCTTGTCATTATTATGATAATCAAGCAATCAGTGCACAATGCACGTATACTAAATAAATCATAGGTTTTCGTAACCACTTATGTAAAAATTGGCTGTATTTGACTTATTGCACTCTATTTTGGAATTGAATGGACAGAAAATTTGCTCTTATGTACTACTAAGCTAGACAATGTAGATAAGTTCTTAAAAAAATGCAATTTGTTATCTTTGTAATTTTTGTGTGATTTATTATTAGTTAATTCCGCATCGGCTACAACCATAAACCAGGCTGTGGTCGTGTCCAGGCAGTTATATACGGATTGCCAAAATCAAACGCATGACAGCGCTATCCACCGATAAAGAATACGTATATTTTAATCTAATTTACAAAAACATACAACAAATTTAAAAAAAAAAGTTATTTAAGAATGGTAATATAATAAGCAAACCCTTTTTGTCAGCCAATAACTGCTGGTGGAGAAGTGGCAAGAGTTAATGCACCGTTTTGTACTTAGCTCAAGAAATCGACTCAGTCAGAAGACAAATGAAGATTCGACTGCAAGCAGCCGACCAGTACGCATCGATTTCCAGAGCCAGAGCAAGAGCTAAGCTGATTCTGCAATCCGACTCCAATTTTCATTGCTATCCGGCATTAATAATTATAACACCGAAAGGTGAACATAATTATTATTATTATAAACTAGTTTCTGTTTTTCCGCTTTTTCAAGCCCAGCTTGAACTGCAATGTCAGAACAAGAGGGGGGGGGGGGGGGCAAAACCACCCAGGAAGAAGTGGAAAAGGACCGCAGGAGGAAGAAAGAGCATTGCGAGGACCAAGAACCTCATCAAGACCCTGCAAAGGCAGATAGGGGACATGAACGACTAACTAGATGGTGGGCAATGAGGGAGCAAAACAATGAACTGCTGGCCACCATCGAAAGCAGGTTGTGATCATCGCCCAGAAGTCTGCCGAACTTAGCACCGTCGCCACTGCTACTGTTCCCATCAAACCAATGGATCTGACGGCCCCTAACTAAAAAGAAAGGGCCAAGGCCGCTTCCACCGAGTCAATGAAAAAAAAAAGAAAAAAATACAGGGTGAGTCAACCAAGACTTCTAACAAAGGGCTCTCAGCCAAACCCCAGCCGCTGTCAGCAACTGCGTCCAAAAAGCCATCAGCGGCTAATCCTGCCGGCCCTTCAACCACCAAAGGCGCCGCCCCGTCAAAAAGGGGAAAAATATCACCGAGGTGAGGTTTAGGCCTGCCGCCTCAAACCCAAACTCCGACGATGACGATTCCAAATCTAAAACCGACAACCCACGGCAGTCGTCTCCTCGATTGCGCCACCCGACAATCATTTTCAAACAAAAAGATTTCCGAGAATTTCAAGGCAAATAATATTAATTATTTGTCAGCTACGAACACCTACGAGGGTATTCGTATTCAACCCGCGACAATCGCAGACCATAGGCAGCGATTGCGTTAATAAAATCACACTTGGACAACTTTCGAGAAACGCTGCCTGGAGGTGGTGATCTTCAAGATGGCGACCTACCTCACCGAGAAAGGCGTTAGCAAAGCGTTAGAGGAAAGGGGCTTCAAACCCACAAATGTTCACCAAATAGGAAACCCATTCATCAGGTTCTCCATGGTCCCAAAGAGAGCCAAGTGCACAAAAACATTAAATCTAATGGACTTGAAAGTCGCAGTCAAACATAAAAAGAAATCAAACGACATTCTACAATGTCAGCTTTGCCAGGGGACGCACTGCCTACAGATGAAGCGCAGACAGGTCTGCAGAATATGTTTGAAGCCCCACCAATCGGTGGCTTGTCTTAACAAATCAAAATGCGCTCTATGTTCAGGCGCACACTGTCAACTACAAAAAATGCAAAGTTTCAGCCTACAGGTTCCCGCAATCTTGTAGAAAACTGCAGATCTTTTGCAACGGCTGTTGCTCCTCCAACGCAACGCCAGAAGCATTACAGAAAAAATGTGCAAAGTGGAAGATTTCTTCTTCAATTAGCACTTAGACATCTTGCTGGTGTCAGAATCGGTCCACAAACCCAATCAGGCATTCGCCGGTAGTACCCACAAAGCGTGGAACTTTGATCTTTGTAAAGATATCATTGGACCACTCCAAAGCTAGGCACGGTCAGAATTGCTTTCGGTTACATTTTCCGCAAAACCGTATCAAAACAGCGGATTTTGATACAGTTTTTGGTATTGGTAATTTCGGGAGACTATAATTCGAAGTATGGATTGTGGAATAGTCGAGTAACTAACGTCAAAAGTCGAGTTCTGTTCGATTACGTTGAGCAAAAGATTTACAGGTAGTGGGTCCGGACAAACCCACTTTACACAGCGCCTTGGGCCACAGAGGAGACGTTCTTGACGTAGCAATAATAAAGAACATCAACTCGCACGCAGTGGTAACTACACTCAACGGCCTAAGCTCTGACCACAGCCCAGTACTACTGGAGCTACTCGGAAAAGGGTCAGAAAAAGGGGGGAGGGGGAATTTGTCACAGACGTATTGGACTCTTTTCTATCGATGCCTGGAAGATAGCATTGGTACCTGACCACAGTACGAACGGCAGAGGATATCAAAAAAGCCGTCGCACTTTTGACTACTCAAGTCCAACAAGCCTCGGAAAAAGCTTCTAAAACCTTTTAAGTTTACGTCAATAATCCTCTAGGATTATTACAAGAAACAAAGACGTTGATCCAAACAAGAAATGCCGCCAAACAAAGCAATCGCAATCCCAGAGATCGTGAGATCTTAAATCGATTTCACAATAAAGTTCGAACGGCTATAAGGGAGCATAAAAACCAAAGCTGGAAAGATACGCTAGAATCTTTCACGGAGGATGAACATCCGATGTGGAGAATCTCTAAAGTCCTTAGAGAAAAGGATGAAATACACTATTGAGTCATCAAACAGTCTCAAACTCGAATGTGCCGATCTGTATACATTGAAAGGGTTTGCAGGAAAATCAAAAACTTTTTGAGAACCGCTGACGATGACACTACACTAGACAGCGTTAGACCTTCTCGAATCAGAGAAATCATGAAAAGATTCAAATCCCGTTATGCTCCTGGCCCGGATAAAATACCTAACAAAGCTCTCAAATCGTTTTCTCATAAAGCAATAATGGCTCTAACCAATATTGCAAATGCCATTCTTCGCACTGGGCATTTTCCGTCAACCTGGAAAGGCTCGCACGTGGCAAACATTGCTAAAATTGAGAAAAACAGGTTGTTTCCCCAATATTATCGATCTATAAACATACTATGCACCTTAAGTAAGGTCATAAATACGGTGACCTTAGATATCATTCAAGAGCACACGGTTATGAACAATCTTTTTCTCTCACATCAACATAGGCTTAGATGAGGACACTCGAGCGTACATCAATTCAACCGAGTGGCGGATCACATTATAAAAGGTTTCAGACAGAAAAAAGCCATGGGCGTGGTCTTTTTCGACGTTGAAAAAACCATCGACCAAGTCTGGCACAAGGGACTGCTTCTAAAACTAATCAGACAACGATTTCCTCAGCGTATTATAAGGCTGCTAGCCTCATATCTAAAAGTTTAGAAGTCTGGCAGTTAAATTCAATAACTACATCTCTACCTCTCCGCAGATTTAGGCTGTAGGTTCTCAAGGTTCCATTTTCTCGCCTCACCTTTTTAACCTGTACGTAGCCAACATGCCTTCGGGGAGCATGCACGGGGTTAATATGGCTCAATATGCTGACGACACAGCAGTTATCTGTTCCTTAAGGTCGATCAAAATAATCAGCTTACGTCTTCAAAAAGCCACTTCCGATCTGGAAGATTGGATGGCACTTTGGAGTAAACCCAGAGAAAAGCAAGGCCGTACTCTTGATCACTCGAACCGCATGAGAACGTCACCTTTAATAACATTTCCATACCGTAGTCCAACACTGCCAAATGTTTGAGGTAATCTTGGATAAAGGACTTTATTACAAGCCTCAAGTACAATCTATATTAGACAAAACAAAAATGGCCAAATCTCTTCTCTACCCGATGTTGCGTCGGAATAGCGGCATATTGCTTCGGATCAAAATCCAGCTCTACACCTTGACCATCAGACCTATGATCACATACGTTTCCCCTATTTGGGGAAAAGCAACAAGTAGCCACCTAAATCATTTACAAGCTTTCAAAGCAAAACTCTCCAGATGCTCACAGGAGCTCCATGGTACGTTCAAAATCTAGACATTCGGACAGACCTTGAGATTGCTCCACTTTGTCAACACATTGAAGCTTTGGCCAAATAGTACTTCAAAAACCTTGCGGTTCATTCTAATCCTGATCTGGCAACACTCTCCAAAACAGATCAGGAAGAATTTGTCCACAAACGACCGGTAAATTCAATAGTAGCCAAGTTACTTCTAACGTATCGTGGGTAAAACCACATCAAAAAACAAAACTCAAACCTGACCTATAAGGCTACTCCTAAACAACCTCCTACATACACATTTCCAAACGGAAAATACATGAACCAAAAGGTCTCGAACTTTCAGGCAAATCTCAGATTGGGTGGGGTTTAGTCGGTAGGCACCCTTAGAAGGTGAATCCGACACGTCCTGTGAACAAAGTCTTTAAAAGATTCTCCATGTTTTGCACAGATGCGTATAAAATTGGACTGAGAAAGAAAATCTAATAATATTCTCATAGTCGAATTGGTGAATTTGAAGTTTGGGCTAGAGGAATTTTGTAAAAGATTATCCTTGCAAAGAAGAGAATTGTGCTTGTGCGTTGTACTTTTGATATACATACTTTGACTTACATTGATTGATTATGTAAACCTTACTTAGGCAACTGAGACAGCTACGGAGATCTTTTGCTTGATTTTTCTATCGCTGACTGATAGTTTGAGAAATGATTTAAAATTTGATATTTGGTTTTCACCTTTTCAGCTGTTTGCTCCGATTCCTACAAAGAAAGCAAATCTTAAAAAGAATGGTTTTTGTGGGTTTCCTACTGCCGAGAAGTATTCTAACTTTTTCAAAATAATTTGCACAAAAACAATTTCAAATAATTGCATCTTTGGCAAGAGATTTGAGCGCACTTTCATTTTTAAAAATAGAAGCGCTAATTTCTCGGATATTGTTAGCGGATTCATTTGCCATTTATTTTAACATAAACTTGAGGTTTAAAATTAATAAATGATGTATTTTATGTGTTTAAGGGTACGCACCCATCATCAGTGTGCCTAGCATCTCACTGGTCAAAAAGACAATTTACATAAAATCACAGTAACTATTAAACAGTTTATGTTTAGTAATGTGTTGAAGGTGTTGAAGAATCCGTCTATCCAGTTATAAGTCTTGTAAGCTATTGCAGTTTTGTTCTGTTTATCCGCATTAACATAGTTTGGTTAATATGTGATGTGCTATGTTTTCTGACAAGTTTTGTATAGAATCTTAAACGCAAGCTCAAGCCTAATAAACGTTACGTGTTTTTTTTTAAGCTTTTTTGAACTCTTCTTTGATTAGCTTATGTTTGCTCAAGAAAGCTCTACGTTGTATGTTGTAATCCATGCACTTACTCAGCAAATGTATCAAAGTTTCTTTGTTTTCCGCGCATAATGGATTTGTCTGGATTCTCATTCTATGCACGTGTTTGTTTAAGCTGCGGTGTCCATCTGGATTTCCATAATTTGGGTGATTAGTGTTGCTATGTTTCGTGAGGCAAATTTTGTATAGAATCCCAAAAGCATCCAATAAACGTCCCTGTGGTTCCTTCTTTGGCAAGCTGGTTCGTCTAAAGGTTACTCTGAAATTATTTGATATCCAAATCAAACGTGTTGTTTATAGCTAATGATTCCATATCGGTTATGTAGTCTATTACAAGTTTGAATTTAATTACTCTGTACATAATTATGGATTTGATTACCACACTGTATAACCATTTGGTCATATCAAATGTTTGTCCAATCATCAATTTGGTTATCTAAAAAAGCTTGTAGAGCAATTTATATAAAAACCACCGCACAACTGCTATCCATACTAAGGAATTTGCCTCTGCTCAGTTCCTTATCTTTGTTTTTTGTTAAACATTTCAAGGTTTCCTTGGTTAGGAGCTATTGCGTAGAGCCTAGAAATGGAAAGTGTTTCTGCAGTAGCAATATTTTCAATGCAATCTTTGCTTTCTGAAAAAAAAAGAAGATATGGGTTTCCTTTTAGTATCTTCTCCAAGAGAGTTTTTTAGAACCTGCCAAGCTCTTCATTTCACTAAGTAATCTTGTTAGTGGTATGATTGACAAAACTTGGGTAATTTTCTTTGGAAACTGTTCTTATGGAGCTAACCACAGTATTTGACATTATTTCCAGCTAGTGTCTTGTTCTTGCTCTTTTTTTTACAGTCCCCAATTTGACTAACTTGTGTTTCGTTATTCAGTTCACAGTTTGTTTTTCTCGGGTTCCTGTACTCCTGTAGGAGCATTTTATTACACTCAATGTTGAATTCGATGTATACGTAGGCAGACAACAAGAGCTCTTCTCACACATGCCATTTATTCATCGTTTTATTTGTTTTATAATTTGTTAATGTTAGATCTACAACTTTACTTTTAGTCTCGTTTCTGAATGTAGATCTTTATTTATAAAAACTATGTTGTGGTGTGCATGCTAATGCTAACATGTGATATAGAAATAAGCCAAACAACGTACAAAATAGTTTACTTTTAGGCTATAATAATATTAACAGTTCGCTTCAATTAATTAGTATTTAGTTTCTTTTATTAATTTGTAAGTACAAATCAACAATTGAACGCCATCTACACACACAGATTCTAAAACAAAACAACCGCATAACATAAATAACTCCATGCACCCTATAAATATTTCAGTAATTACACACACATAACTTGAGTAAAATATTCGCAATAAAATTTCCATAAAATTACTTAACAATCATTCCATATTCAGACATTGAGCAATACTTGTTACGTGCATGCACTTGAACTTGAACGCAATCGGCTCCCTCCATTCCGAATGTGATAAATGGAAATCAGTTAATTTATTAGCATACGTTAGGGAAATAATCAAGATTTACCTTAATGCGTGCTATTTATACCTTTTATCCAAGATACTAGGCACGCCTAAATACTAATAAATCTCGAGAAACGTGCACGATACCCTATTTTAAAAGCACCGCCGAATACTTTTTCTTGTAAATAAGGTAATGTATATGCAACGTGCATTTTGTAATCATGCTTTTGTGTCTACTTTCAAAGTATATGGGATGGGATATTCTTTGCGGAGCTATTCTGTCAGGTAACGAGTGTTTACATGATAAAAGTGGTGTAGTCTGGCTAACATTAGTATGCAGTGTAGCTTGTAAACTTTAGCACAATATATGTATTAAGAATAAGGGACAAAGTATCAGTAGGTTTCATGATTTACTATGATTAAATTAGAAGTGTAAATATTAAAAGTTAAAAACATAGTTTACAAAGGTATTGATTTTATGTGTAATGCAGGTTAAATAAAGCAAAAGCTGCAAATTCCCACACTAAAATAAGTTTAAGAATATGCAAGTAAACAAATAGATTCGTAGAAAATATTTCAATAAGTTTACATTCGTTGTAATTAATAATCTCCAACATCTAGTAAATATATGCAGAAGCTACAAATGTTATTCAATGCAATTATAACTTTGCAGTGAACTGTAGCTGTCTCATAATTCAACTTTGTTGCTCCAGCTATGTTTAACGTTATTATCAAATATAGAGTTGTATAAGTAGAGAGCACAATAGAAATTTAATCAACTGTTTTCTTCTAAAATATCTATAAAACAATTGTAAAATTAGTTAAGTAAACATTATAACAGACGTAGTAAAAATATATTTCACTATCCTTGTGAACGGAAAGGTAACTGTGTTAAACATGGTGCAAAGTGCAATAAACACCGTAGACAAGTGATGCAAAAAGAAAGAACTATTGTGAACATAGAAAAAAACGGCAATCCCCTCTTTTACAGGACAACAAACCACCAAAAACCTGAATAATTTAAAGATGAATAGGGCTAATATTTTAGTAACAAAAGGAATAAAATAGTTAGAACAGGAACAGGATATCAGACTAACCTTCCAATACTCACCTGAAAGATGACATTTGGGTGGCTCTTTTTAACCCAAGTAAGACAAACATAGGTACTGACACCTAATATGACTAGATGACTATATACGGTAGTTACTAGACCCATCATTACATACGGAGCACTAGTATGAGGAAAAGCCATTCTCAAAAGTATGACTAAAACTAAAGAAAATACAAAAGTTGACATTTTTGGAATTATGCCAACACTACTGTTTTTCCCAAAGTCACTGCCTGATTTTGAATAAAATTTCTTCTGGTCAATGTGGTCTAACGTTACTATAAGCTTCACTAGCTCATGGGTCACGGCAATAACGAAAATAGAGAGAAAGCTCGGTAGACTTATATCAAACAACTGAGGTCCAATAGCAAGCTCGTTAAGAATCAACAAGGCTTAAAAACGGTGTTACTAGAAGCCTTAGAAGTAATTGCAGCAACACCTCTGAAATAATGGTGAAAGAAAGATTAAAAATAAAAATAAGAAAACTAGTAAAAAGAAAACAAAGATTAAAAAAAAAACAATGGAAAGATGGAAGATACAGTGGAGTAGAGGACAAAGGGGGGAATGGATAAAAGAACCAATCTTGGAGATAAATGAATGAGTAGAAAATAAGCTCGAGACGTGCTATTATACAACACAAATACTGGCCGGGCACGGAGCCTTTGGAAAGTTTTTGGAAAAAATAAAAAAAGATCAAGAAAGAAGAAAGGTGTCTTTTGTGTCAGGAAGAAACACACACTAATGCAGAACACACTCCAATAGAATGCCAAACAGGAGGAAGGTAGAAAAGAACTGGAAAATATACTGGAAAGCAAAGTGGATAAAAACCTTCCGGGTGATGTAGTGGTTAGAGTACTTGACTGCTATGTCAGGGGTCTTGGGTTAGAGATAAAATGTGTTGTGATAAGTACACCATCTTTTGGATAAGAAGAGAAACTTTAGTAAGTCCCGTGTACTGCCTTGATTGCGTGCACGTTAAAGAACCCAATAATTTAGGTTCAAATTCCTAAATTTGCGGCAAAATTCCCAGATGTAGTAGTCTTAACCTCTGGCGTTGGTGAATAGCCTTGGCAGCAAAAATAGACCAAAGTTAAATAATTTAATTAAAAAAAAAGTTGATAAAAGTGAATGTTTTATCAACTTTTTTTTTCAGAAAAAAAGAAATGCCTGAGAGATGAAAATAAATGGAGGGCCTTGAAAAACTTTGCAACAAGAGTACTTAGAAAAAAATTAAGGAGTTTGACAAGGAAAGAATATAGATAAACAAACAAACACACAAAATAAAAGCTAGAGAAGAAAAAAAAAGAGACGTGAACTTAAAAATTATAAAAATAAAACAAAAAAATAAAAACAAGACACAAAAGAAAAAATTTAATTGCAGAGATAAAATGAAAAACAAAAGAAATGTTGAAAGAAAGCAGAATATTAAAAATTACAAAGCAAATGCTAAATGGTAAATACGACAGCTTGACGTTGACGGATAAGGCAACTTTTGAGATGGTCAAAATATATCTGGCAAAAAGAAAACAAAAAAAAAGTAGTCAAAATGGAAATCCAAAAAATAACTTACAAGTTTAGAACTGCCAAAATGAATACAAACTAATAGAATTGCATAAACTATTTATGAAGCAAAGAGGGTATAATAAAAAAAAAATAAAGTGAAGTCGTAAGAAAAATAAGAACGCATTTCAGGACAAACTGAAGAGCATTATGTAATTAAGTGATTGTGAACAGAGTTTTTATAAATATTTTGTTGTTATTGTGTATCATGTACCATACTATTGTGTTATGATGATGATTCTAACATCACGACTTTTACTATAGTTAGTAATTGATAGAAAAATACGCGGAAACAGACAGACGGGAAGACAAGATGTAAAAAACCAACTTGAACAAAAAGCAGTAAGTTGAATCGACGCAAAGATAATAAATAAACAAATAAAATGATTGGCAACAAACTTTTTTTTAGCATGTATCTATCCACTTCTGAACATAGGCCTCCTTTAAACTCTGCCACATGGTCCTATCTTTAGCTTTCTGTTGCTACAAGTCTTCCCACACTCACTTCTCTTAGAGGTCCTTTGTTTCCACTGCATAACCCGTATCCTCCACTTTGCTGGGTCCTGCCTTGCAACATGGCCTGCCCAGTTCCACTTGAGGTTTGCAACTTGTGTGATAACATCCTCGACACCTGTTCGCTTGCGGATTTTGGTGTTACAAATGTGACCCCTTTGGCTTACACCTAACATGGCCGTTTCCTTTGCCCTTTGGCGAGTTTGCAGCTTGTCTGCTGATCTGTTGGTTGGTAAGGGTAGTTGTTTTAAGACCATACGTAGTTACGGTGAGGATGCACTTATTGTACACCTCTTTTTTTAGTCCATATGGGATGCTCTGATCTTTCAGTATGTAACTCAGCTTACCGAATGCTGCCCAACTCATTCTAATCGTTTTACTTCGGCGCACTGGTTTTCTTGTCTGAGTCTGATCACATGACCCAGGTACACACATATTCTGCTACGTTCTCCACGACATTTTGTTCTATCGAGATGGGAATTTTAGAATTACTCATAATTTTAGTCTTCTTAAAGTTCATCTTGAGTCCGACTTCTTTAGATGCTAAATTTAGTTTTGTGAACATGCTTTTTAACTCCCTGATGTCCGAGCTAATAATACGCCGTTCTTCTTCCCACTCCAAGCGTTTAAAGACATCTTCCACTGCCAACGTGAAGAGTTTCGGTGAGATGGTATCACCCTGCCTTACTTCTCTTCTAATAGGAACCTTGTTAGTAATGGTGTCATCGTCCAGCTTAATTTGGATTGTCACATTTTTATAGATGTAGTTCAGTAGATTCGAGTATCTGGAGCCAACACGTGCTTTGGTCATTGCATTTGATACGTCCCATATCTCGATCGAGTCGAACGCCTTCTCGTAATCTACAAAAGCAAGGTGTTGTATTTGACAGATTTTTCGATTTGCAATCGAATGGTTTGGAGGTGGTCTACTGTACTAAATCCCTTTTGAAAACCTGCCTGCTCGGGGGGCTTGTAGAAGTCGAGTTTGTTTGTTATGCGGTTTGTTATAACTTTTGTGAGCAATTTATACAGGTGTAAGAGTAAGCTGATTGGGCGATAGTTTTTAATGTTCGTACTGTTGCCCTTTTTGTAAATTAGGGTAACTTGATAATTTTCCTTTCGTTCAAACATTTATTTAGCAGAATATGCTCAGCTTCTATTAAGGTATCTCCTCCCATTTTTAGCATTTTGCTAGTTATTCTATCTGTACTCGAAGTATATGATTTAGTGCCATCCGTAGTTCATGGGTATCGATATCTGACATTTCTTCGGAGTTTACGTTATTGACTTCTTTGGTGTTATTGGGTTTGATTATGAAGGAAATTAGTTTTGTATAGAACTCTTCTATTACCTTCTTGATTTCCTCCTGTTTGAATTGTGGTGAGTTGCGGTTTAAGTCTGGAATTTGTTTAAAACTGAGACATCTTTTACTACAGTTTTCTTATTTGAAATTATGTCATCTATCTCGTTTTGTATTCTGCCGTTTGGGCTGACCCAGGTCCACTTGCGGTGAATGTGTTCATACAGTACCGATTTCCCTGTTGTAGATAGTTTAACAGCGTTTCTCCTTGGTTGTTTCTTATACCTAGTCCAAAATTGCCAATATAGTTCTCATTTATTTTTTTTCTTCTTCAAAGTCGCCAATAATAATGGAAAACTGAGGCTTTTCTGCTCTTCTTGCCGCCGAGATATTGTCGTAGAATTGTTCTATTTCTTCCTCTTTAGATACACTTGTTGGTGCATATACTTGGATGATCTGAAGGGAATACCGCTTGGAGACTTGTAGCATAATATATTGGTTGCATCTTTGTGACGAGGTGTTTGATGGTTTTGTTTATGATGATACAGACACCGCCAGTGTGTGAGCTATTCTCAGAGTTGTTAAGGTAGAGTACATGTTCCAATTTTATGTTGGTGCACAATTCTCCATCTCTTTTAGTTTCACACAGTCCGACCACATCCCATTTTATGTTCGTAAGCTCCTCAAGTTCTTCTAAGTGTTCGTTTAATCTCATTGTCCTTATGTTGTATGTCGCTATATATAGTCGTTCCAGTAATTCTTAGCTGCTCTTGTTAGTAAGTGAATAATTGCTTTGTTACTATTGTATTGTATTCTGCATACAATCTTAAAACTTCACCGGTCAGTGCTTAACAACGAGTTGCTGTTGTGCAACTCTAAAGCCAAATACGGTGTTAATGCACAACCCCAAAACCTCAAGTTTCAGTATGTAAATAACCATTTTTTACAGTTTTACAGTTGGGCAGAATAAACACTTTTTTTGTATAAAATCTGAATCTTATAAAACAAGTCCATTTTGAACTTGTGAAAATAAAAATAAAAATTTATAAATTGGGATAGTTTTTAGGGAATAGAAGTAGAAATATACAATTAAATTTTGTAACTTTGCATTTGTTAGACTTTGACCTACAAATTAATGAAAAAATAATGTAAAATCTCTATAAGATAAAATAAGGTAGTAATTAAGGTGGTAAAAACCAAAAACCAAAACTCGCACTTAGTGCGCTCATTACTTTCTTAAAAAGAAACGTTCTTCCTCCATGTTTTTAGCCTAGCTTTTGATCTTCTTGTATTCATCCATCTTGACTTGAATTACAACTTAAAGACGTATATTTTGCTATTTACATTGTTTATACATTTTTCAAAACACATTATCTTTTCTTAAATTTGGTTTGTTAAATAAATAAATTGAAATTCAAAGTAATTTTGTCCAGAACTTCTCAAAAATCGATAAGTTCATTTTAAGTTATGAACTTGAAGAAGACCGCCATAAAACTCGGCAAAATATTAAAATGTTCCCTAATTATCCTCGATAAAACTCGATACATAACTAAAAGCTCACTTATCTCTGCGAACACCACACTATTTTGCAGAACAATTTACAATGATAATTTCTAAACGTTTTTATTAAAGTGTTACTCTTTTTCACAAAATAAAAATTACTGAAATTGTAATACATATCTAAGGTTGACAGCTCCATGACAAAAAAGTTTAATTTAAAGCGATTTAAAAAACAAAACACAGTCTTTAAAACTCACTCAACAAATCGTTTGGTGGAGCGCAATCTCCAAAACTTGTTCTCGACTTCGGCAAAAGCAAGAAAAGCGTTATCAGTTCTGAGACATGCGCATTTTTATAGTGTTTGCCAAACTAGATCATAAAAACAAATATGTTTATTGCATTTTCATTTTTAAATTAAAACTAGCTTTTAGGGTGGTAATTGACCACATGTGAGTCGTCTTGTTAATAATTTAAAAATGACGGCACCTTTAACATTTTAAAAAAAGATTAGTTGCGCGTTTTAGACAAGGTATTAAAAATCTTTCACAACCTAGAAGCCTACATTTGCCTGTAAATTTACAAAATATTCAACATATGAAACAGATTAAATTAATTATCCCAATTGGAAATAACACAAAACAGAACATCAACAAGATTGCGTATGTTTCCATATAAAGTGCAGTTTGTGCAGAAACTAAAATCAAATAACATGCTATTATGCGGTACAGTTTCATCAACGTCAAGAATTACTTTCATTTAAGTGTACTGCCAAGTGCAGAAGTACCAAAGTTTTAACACCCGTCAATTTGACCGGAAACAGTTACGTACATACAGTACGTTATATTTTTAAATCTTTGTTATTTTTCTCATAATGATATTTTAGGCGGTTTTAAAATGGAATCACATCCTAGTACATCCAAACATGTAAAGC
This sequence comes from Tachinus rufipes, assembly GCA_963932245.1. Classification (NCBI taxonomy): domain Eukaryota; kingdom Metazoa; phylum Arthropoda; class Insecta; order Coleoptera; family Staphylinidae; genus Tachinus; species Tachinus rufipes. Next base: position 26,767,432 of record OZ010742.1, on the reverse strand, counting down.
TTGGTGACAAAGACTACAAAGTGACATATTTGAGGTGGTTTGATGAGACGGACAAGATAAAAATTGCAAATTTGCAAGCAATATAGATTCTGATTGCGGCCTTATCTTGGAAAATGAGCAAAAATAAAGTCACTTGAACATCTGAACCAAGAAAATTACAAAGGAGAACACCAGCACATAATTTAGTATCTCAGATGCCTGACCCATGAGATCGTGCTAAACTTGCAACTGAAACACCAGAAGATATGTGGAGTTTACTCATAGATCATAATACTTTGACCAATACACAAAATAAAAATGCAAAACAAACAAATTTAATAAAATAATTTATACTTCTAAAAGCTACATGAATGCTTAAAATAAAGAATTTTTAGAATTACAACTTTGTAGCACACGTTCATCCGTGATGCAATTGCTTACACGTACGTTGAATAAGCAAAATCATGTTTTTACAAATACTTTACAAACAAATCTTACGTGTTTTTGTTCGATCACAATTTTTTGCTTTTTCTTAATTTTTTTTAATTCTTCAAATCGTTAGTCCATCTTATATTTCCTATTTTACTTGTCTTTAGATCACCGTTGTTGGCGTTTTTGAGCGTTATTCAAAATTATTTATTTTTGGTCATGCTCTGTTTAAAATCTCTTCTTTTCTATGATTGTATTTAGTAACATTTTGTTCACCTTTATTCTTCTCAACACCTATTTATTACTCACATTGTCTGTTTCGATTTTTCTTTACAATTGTTTAATTCTTATATTTGCTTTTCCATACCAATGTCACTTCAGTACCAATATATTAATAATCTTTTCACTCACCTAAAGTAAGTTTATTGTATTTTTATGTAACTTCATATTTTTAGATTGTACAATTTTCATAATATTTGTATTTGTATATTAAAGTATTTAATTTTTCAAATTAGTTTAATACATATATTGAAACTACTCGTGAACTTTTAAAGTAATAGATATAATCAACTCATTTACCCCAAATAGTCATTAAAACGTTGCAACTTAAAACCATATTTAAATCAATGTATTAATTATAAAACAAAAATATACTCACTCATATTTTACAATCATTAATTTAAATATATTCAATGATTACAATCAGTTAATTAATTAATTTCAAAATCCTATCTTGGATATAATTTCATTAAAATGCTATTTATGGTTTAAATTAAGTTAGCTGTAATCACAACTCGGCCTACATTGATTATTCCTATTTCGAGACGCTTTAACATGTCTTTAAATAGATTTGATGGAAGTAGAGGAGTGGTACAAGTTCAATCGAATAATTGCATGTTGATCGCAACTTTAATGTGTTGGACAAGTGTCCAATCAGGAACTTGATTATTGTAAACTATCAACTTGTCAACTACTTGAACTGACAAGACAATCATTTTGAAAGATGACAACCGCTTAATAACTATGTTGGTGATTATGAAACTTCAGACAATTTGTCTTCTTCATATTCGATTGCTTTATACATATATTTCACTATATTATATGATGAAATATTATCAAAGTTTGCAAATATGAATAACGTAATATATCACTTAATTATTTGTAGTTGTAAATAATTATATAACTTTGTTAAAACATTTCATTGTAAAATATTCAGATTAAAACTAATACATTTTATTTCTTATCAAGCAAATCATTGTGTTTTTGAAGTTTATTCCGCACGTGTTCTTCAATTGACTTGTCGCCGCTCTCACTTCTATCAGTTGTTCTCGTGCAATCGGTATGCGAACTGTCGCTTCGTTGAGTTTAACCATTTCATTTTAGTTCCAAGTTCGTGGTTTTTTTGTTGTTAGATGAAAGGTCGCAACCTTTCATTGTGATGAACATTCAATTTGTAAAATGTACTTCTTCCGCGTACTAAGCATAAGGTTAGTAAATTGTCTTGCATATTTATTGTAACTACCTATTTTAGTGTTTTTTTATAGTTCAATGGTTAATAATATACTATGGTTTGAAAACATTATGACTACATCAGTAGCACTTAACATCTATTCGATTTGATAAGATTCTAAAATAATAATAATATTTATTTCATATACATACGAGTATTACATATATACATACATAATACTAGAAGAATAACATACACTTTATAAGCATCTAAATGTACTGTATAATATTGTAAAGTTTGTCTTTTCAGTTACAGTTAGGTCTGCGTTTGTTCAGGTTTCTTTAATTAAATTAAATAATAATATTAAGAACAACCAGTTAATACAAAAATATTAAATCGTAATGTTTTAGAAGGTCAACATCAGAAAATATCGTATCTATCCATCGAACGTTTGTGGAATGCCTGATAAATCTGTAATTGGTTATGGAATCTACCAATTTGGGAAATGCTGACAAATTCATCTGGCAAAGGAATATATCGGCAAATCTGCATTCGTTTATGTTACCGTAAGTATGGTTAAAATAAACAATAATTTGTCCAACCTAAACGTCTATCGGCACCCTGCGATACTGGCACAAAAGAAAAAAAAACACGTCTGCTTTCCAGTGCCAATTACATCTCAGGATGGCCAAATAACAATATCATTGACATAAGTGCACGACGACCTACCAACTATTTGTCCACTCTAAGGACGGTGCACTCTAGAACGAATATGTAAATGTATAATAGATTGTGTAGAATATAAACGACACATAGGAATATTCTGTGAATAATTCGCCTTAGTTAAGTAGCCAGCACACGAAACACCAGAAATAAGCACCAAATTTTCGCAGACAATTGAGAGAGTAACAATGCAGACTAGTGAACAAGTAAAAGTCCTGAAGAGAGCCATAGCCGAAAATAACCAATACTATCTTGACGTTAAATTGAGGGACATCGGCAGAAACTCCAATAAATTAGAGAGAAGTAAGGAGGAGAGGAAGTAAACATGAACACCAGTTGGGTTCTGTAATCAGTGTGTGTGTGTATGTGTGGAAGCAATAGACCCTATAACAGGAGGAATTCATTCAAAACCTTAAAAAGCCAACGGCAGCATGAACAAAGAGAGCAAGAAGAAGAGAAAGAGAAAATAGCTGGTTTGTGTAACTTGTGTCGTAAGTATGATTTTTTAAAGACACACCTTATAGTAGGAGTACTCGATTTTCTTGAGATCAAGCAGACTTATTAGTTTATTACAGGTGCGACAGCCTGCAAAAGTTAAGCAACGGCCACGAGCTGGATGGGTGACCAACATCATCACTTTACAGAGCGTAGCGTTCTTTCCAAATCGATACGTTACTTCATATAGGCATCCAACCATATACACGTCTTCTCTGTGGCTCGGTGTGTTCGCCTACCCCCAAATAGAACGGTGTAACTAGGTATACGTTATTTGACTATCTCTGTTGTAATATTTTTGGCTAGCTTATATGGACGGCAGCGCGTATCACAAATTGGTCCCGTTATTGTTTGTTGGTTCTAGTAACACATGACCACAACACTACCAACAGTAGCCTTATTGAATTATTTTTGGCAGGTAAAGTAAAAGTGATGGTGTTTGTAAAGAATAATATGCAGAGTAAGATTTAATAGAATTTACTAGGTCTTGAGGGTCTGAGAGTTAGTGTGCAAAACTTTGAGTGAGGGGTTGTTAATAGCAAAATGTTAGTCTTCAAGTCGTTTTATCCAGTTGTTTTAAATTTTTTAAATTTCTGCTTTAGGATCCACAATTACCTTCTGAAATTTTATTGGTTTTACAAAGTGAAAATACTTCATATGTTTATCATGATGTTCAAAATTTAAACGGCGTGGGCTTGGCCTCTAACTGTGTGGTTAGAACATGGTTCAATGCTTTAGTTCACTGTTAAGTTTTTGATAAAGTGGTTATCTACACGCTGTTATGATTATGAAAACGGTTGGTTTTATTTGTTAACTTGAACAGATAAAAAGTCGTGCTATTATTTTCAATTGTCAAACAAGTCCAATTTCTAAATTGTTTGTCCCAGAATCGAGAATTTTATTTAGTATTACAAGTAACAAAATGACTTTCAACTGCCGTAGCTTCCCACACACGTATAATAAAGATTTCAAAAAATGTAAGTGTGTGGGATGCTGTAGCGCCATCTACACCCACCACAAAAAGACCAAGTCATTTCCTTACTTGTGTCACAAAACCTAACATAGACAAAAAAATCAGCTACTGTACTTTTGTTCATAGCAGGCTGCCAGACTAGATGAACAATCCATAAGGATAATATTTTTCCTTAGGCCATTATAGTTTTTATTTCAAGAAACAGTAAGTTTGAAGTCTACAGTGGCATTATGTTCCAGACTTTGTGCGTGTTTTGTTATAGTTCTCTAGTTTACCGCATTGGCGCTTAGGATTCTGCACATTATTATGGTTTAAAAGATATCTTTTGCACTTATTAGACGTTTTAGTAACACATATGATGAGGAAATTGTTATGTCGTGGATATGTACCACCTAGCACTATACGTCTTTTGAAAAACTGCAAGGTAATAGTAAGTAAGTACTACAAAAACAAGAAGCAAAATAGTAAGACACATTCATAGACATGGTCACAGATAACCGGACAGAACGGAAAACATATAAGGGAAGTCCGGACTATATAAAATAGGAAGTATTTTTACATCAACTATATGAAAGTCCAATTCAAGCTACCTCAAAACCTGAGTTAATATATAATTTTTACTCCTCCTTTCTCAATCAAAAACTGATATCTATTTACGTAATTAAGTGCACTTGGTGGGACAAAAATGCCCCATCTACTATCACAGGGTGTGGCAGGAAAACTTGCTGATTTGAAAGGTCAATAAAAGGAAAAGTATTTCACATATCGATTTAATTCTTTTTTATCGTATTGTACAAGTCCTGAATTTTTATTTCAAGTGGTTTTAATAATGACAAATGGCGGCCCTCATTAGCGATACACTGATCCACCCGCTTTTTGAAGTTTCGCTCCACTCTTTCGAGCATATCGATGGGAATGTTGCCGATGCCAAATCGGGGGAGATTAGGCGCTCGTGCAAGTGTTCCCTCTAAAATTTCATTAAAATTTTTGCTGTGTGTGCCGTGGCTCCGTCCTGCTAGAACCATACGTGCTCAAGTACCATTTCTTCAAATTTTGGGAAAAAAAATTCTCAATCATTTCTCTGTAGCAAACTGCACAGTAACAATGTGTTCTTCTTCCTCGAAAAAGTAAGGCTTAATTATCACAACTCTCGACAATGCACACCACATAGTAACACGTTCACAATGAGTGTGGCTTCTCATGAAGTTCACGGGGATTGGCACCACTCCAATAACGCATGTTTTGTTTGTTTACGCAACCGGAAAGGTGGAAATGGGCCTCATTACTGAAAAACACGAGAGCGTCGTGAGGCAAGTTAATGAGCGCTTCACATGCAGTTTGGCGCGAGAAACAAAATTGCGTTCACTGAGCTCTAGCACCACAGCAAGTTTGTACGGCAGCCTCACCCTCTCGACGTTTTCTGAGGTTCTGGAAGTCAGTTGACTTTCAGGTCCTTTTTTTGCCACACTGCCACTTTTCCTGAATGCGTCCACCTACGAAACGATCGATTGCAGGCCAGGAACGGGACCAGTGGGATGAATATTGAACCGAGTTCGGAAGGTACGTTGGGTGGCGACCACCGAATGGCTATTTGAAAAAGTAGTCCTCGACGGCGAACGCTCGCTCTTCTTTTGTCCAACTCATGACGAGAACTGGCTTGAGCGGTAACAAAAGTTCAAGACCCCCTTTTTTGAATGAGACCCTCCCTACCCTTTTCTGACCACGTCTCGCTCATTGGCGCCCAATTCAAATCAGCAAGTTTCCCTGCCGCACCTTGTACTATAAATTGCTTCCAAACTAAAAATGTAACCATAATGTTTATTGCCGAAAGACTGATTTTTGCTTCCATCCTTCTTTAAAATATCTTTTTATTTAGTTACTAATAAAAAACTGCCAGAAGGCAATTTGAAGAATTGAAAAAACTTGGTTTAGCAATTGAGAAAGTCTGATGCAAGAAGAGAAAGAGTCACTCTTTTGGTTTTGCAAAGCATAAGCTATCATTTAGTACAAGAACGGGACGAGTGCGTACATAATAATAAGGAAACTATTTTCACTTTTGACTCGTCCCTTTTCCAAATGACTAACAATCACCGCTGACGGACAATATAATTAGGTGCAGGACCACTCAAGCAGACCGACTGTGCGCAATCGGAAACTCTCACGGTATAGTGCGAATTAACAGTCACAGCAATCACAGCCTGGATGCATTGCATGGGAGACAAAAGTCATTTTGGACTTACGCTAAGCTCGACCTTTGCAACTTCGCTACGCTGATAAACCTCAAATAAGCAAACAAACTTTAAAGTAAACCGCAGTTACTGAATAGCATATTAACATTGGTAATAGCTCGGTCCAGATAATAAATGATGACTTATCCCGTTCTTGCACCGTTATTACAAATTTGCACATCTTTTGGTGTATTTGGCGAGTAACTTGCGCAGAATACCGGCAACCCTGGCGAGTATTGTGAGGTTAGTTTTTAGACTATTAATTAACATCACTACATTGAGGTTCTTGCTCAACTCCGTAAAAAATAAGAACAAAAATGACCCAAATTGTGAAAGAACAAGTCATGGGTTTTTCAACATGACAACGCACTAGCTTACACTGCATTGTCTGTCAAGACGTTTCTAGCTAAGTATCAGATTCCGGTGTTAATCACCTGGCCTAGTACTATGTGACTTTTATCTTTTCTCCAAGATCAAATCTGTATTAAAAGGAACAAGATTTCAGACTTTTGGGGCTATGAAAAACATCAAACAATGAAAAAATTGCAGGAGGATTGTAGGGGAGTGTATATTAAATAGGATAATAAGTATGTATAAATATATAATAAAATCTCTCACAGCATTAGCAACAGCCACACCTCGTATACCACTCGTATACCACTATACTTTTTTTTTCTTTCAACAGCACCGTACAATTTGTTTAGCTTAGTGATGATGCTATGGCATACAAACTGAATTTTTTTTATTGCCCCAGGCGTAACCAATCTACTCCAATATTTACTAAAATTAAAAGAGTTACAACTTATTAAATATTTTAAAAACAATATAAGAAATATTCGATGCAATTCCTTCTCATTTTCACTTTGAAATCTAACAACAAGCAAGTATTATTATAACATTTTTAATTTAATAACCCTCTAAAAAACACTTTAAAAATAGATTATAAATTAGAAACAAAACATGAAAGTAACCTAGTTCCCATGTCTTTTATAGTAATTTATTTAATCTTTCATGAATTATATAACGCACTCGATCCATTTTGATCATATAAATTCAATTAAAGTCTCTCGGCAATTTTCCCGTAATACATCATATTATCGAGACATGCTCCACCATCTATCTAATGCTGCTCTTTGACATTGACAATTTAATACATATTTTATGCATTCTGATAATGTTTAATGTAATTTATTGAAATATTCATTAAAACATTACTAACTAATACTGCCTTCAATTTGCAATGTATATATTTATATGAAAAGTAAACTAATCAAACTATTTAATTTATATTTCAGATTCTAAATATTGATGACGTAGTAGAGGTCAAAGTATTAATTTACCTAAATAAATTAGTTTCTTCGTGTTATATTTATAGTTTTGCCATTTCATTTAAAATAGATTATACCTACTTTGTTATCTGATTGCTTTAAATCCAATTTTCGTATCCTTAACCTTTATAATATAATTAGCTAATTTCGACAGGATATTTTTGTATCTGATCGATAAAACCTTTCCATGTTGCATCATTCAACTTTAACAGTTTTTGCTACTATTATCAATTTATTCATAAATTGGGTTATTAACGATAGAAAGAAAATCTTGTTAACAAAGTAATAATTTAAAATTAAGTCACATATTACAACACATAAAATTAAATTGATTGATAAATAAATAATAAAATTATAATTTTTAAATGATGTAATTTTACGAATTCCAGAATAGTTTTTAGTTAAATAGTTAGATTGAGGTCACTCCAAACCACTGGCGCAGATTTTTAAACCAGGATATTCTTCTCCCTGGACATCTTTTTCAAAGCTTGTTGAGAGAGTAGAAAATCTAATAATGGGAAGTCGTTGTTTGACCGTACGAGATATTGCCAAAGATTTTGCACAGGTAATTTTGCGTAAAGATTTAAACATGCGCAAGGTGGTTGCAAAATTTGTGTCCAAGCTTTTATCGGCGGAACAGAAACAACTCCGTCTTGCAGTTGCACAGGACTTGCTGGTTACTACCAACACTGAACCTGAGTTTCTGGACACCGTCGTAACTGGAGATGCATCATGAGTATACGGGTACAACCCGTGAATAAAAGCACAGTTGTCGCAAAGAAAGCATCCTTTCTTGCCATGGCTGAAAAAGCGCAACAGGTGAGAAGTTAAGCTAAAAGAGTTTTTTGATATATGTTGAATTGTGCATCACGAATACGCACCGGAAATTTTCCTCCGACTCTGTGATGCAGTTTGGCCCAGACTTCAAGACAAAAAAAAACGGCAGTTGCATCACGACAATGCTTCTCATTCATCGCGTTCAATACCGATTTTCTTGACAAAACATGGAATTCCAGTCGTTTGCCAACCTCCCTACTTTCCAAACATTGCTCCTTGCATCTTTTGGTTGTTTCCGAAATTAAAGATGGCATTGAAAGAATCCCGTTTTCAGAGTAGAGATGAGATAATGTAAAACGCAACGGAGTTAAACACTATTCCAAAAGAAGACTTCCAGAAGTGTTTTTGGCAATGGAAGGAATGGTGGGCCAAGTATGCGGAGGCGGAAGGGACAGCAAGCAGGATGTATGTTAACGGAAAAATTAGGGAAAGGTGTTACGGCCTCCAGATGTCACCAGGCGGACTAACACAGGTATAAAGCCTGGCCGATTTTGTTGCAGCACGGAGGCGGAGCTCCTGAGTCGAGATCCAGACCCCAAAGCAGCCACACCAAGAAACGAATTTCCTCTAACCCACCATGTCAGCTGGCAATCCACTGGGTGCCCTTTAGATGATCAGATTCACCACCGCTGCAGCATCCAAACTTCACCAACTGCAACCAAGAGCACTTACACCCGGTGTTTGCACCCCGCGCACGGGTTGCAGGACGGCCACAGATCCTTGTTTTGTGCAGGGTCACGATCCAAACATCTTCTACTAGCTTTGCGTGAGCACAGTGGAAGCGTCTGAGTGGCACGTGTGTCACGCTCACCTCACCCAGGCTAATACATGGTCCTGGACGAGACGTGGCTTTGTACCCCGGACACCTGGCACATATTTGCCAGGTGTCATTTCACCGGGAGGCCACACCAAAACAAATACCAACTTGCGGCTGTAAACAGCCCCCTTCACGGTGAATGAACACGGGCGATGGGCTCCCAACCCCCTCTAGGAGAGAGAAGTTGAAGACAACATAAAGAAGTAGACAGGTTGTTACCACCCGAGAACCTGAATTGCAGACATTTTACGGCCGGTTGTGCGTACGTCGTCACCGAGGGGACATAAATCTCCTCAAGCATGGTAGCGGAAATGGTCATGCGCGCCCAACGCGAATGTCCGCAAATGCAAACGATCAAGGAAATACCGAAAATCATTGACTGATCCTGAAAACCCTCCAGACATGGACCTGGGATACAAGCTGGGCCAGAACGGCAAACTCTACCGCGCCGGAGCACGACTCTCCTCCGCCAATATCACTGGCCGGGAGTAAGAAAAGACATATGCACATTCGTGCGAGGATGCTTGACCTGTGCACGCACAAAAACCGGCAGAAAGCACACAACGACCGCCCTAAAACCCCAACAAGCGGAGAAACCGTGGGAAAAGGTGGCAATACGTGACCCCTGGTGATACAAAATGAAACCATGATGGATGTGTGCACCAAGTGAGTACCCAAAGTCGATCCTGTTGGATAATGGCCACAATTCGCTAGCGAACACTTTGCGGATACGACACAGCAGTGGAAATCTGCACACCACACCACAGCCACTTATCATCCCCAGGCGTATCCGTACGAACGCCGATATGCTGAATTGAAAAAAACATTCGAAGAAGAACATCCTAGATGCGCCTGGAACGAACTAATATCCTTGCCAGTCTACCACAATAATAGGAGGACCAAAGCAGCTACCGGACAAAGTCCGACATGCTACTCGGACAGGACATCCACCAAACAGGAGGTTAGAACGCCGCCAAAACAGCATCCAAACACTTGGACTGCAAACTCCAGCAGGCAAAACATAAGCAAGCCACCTACCGGGACCGACGATACCCCCGCAAAACCAGACGCACCACAGAGTTACTAATCTGCTGACAAAGTCATGGTACGGGGAAGAGCCCACGGGTTTCATTATAAATGGATGGGACCGAAGAAGCTGATCATCGAAGCAGAAGAAATTTCTACTGGATCAAAGACCTTCCTTATAACCCCCCGACCAAAGTGCATGCAAATGATCTGCAAAAAGCACCACCTCCTGAAAAAGAAACCAGACAACTTACCAAAACCTACTCAACGACGACGACCTCTGCTACGCCCCCGGCACACTCCACAATGATACCGCAACAGATATCGACGTCTGCACCGGAAGCATTTCCAACGCTCTTGACCTCACCTCACCCAGGCCAATATATGGTGCTGGATGAGACCTGGCATTGCACCCTCGGACACCCAGGTGTCATTGCACCGGGGGGCCACACCAAAACAAATACCAACTTGCGGCTGTAAACAGCTTACGCCGGTGACAAAGGTTTAGGACAACAAAAGGAGTGAGACAGGGCTGCCTTTTGAGTCCCACTGTGTTTGTTATGTAGAAGAAAAACTGAGGTTGGCTCAAGCAGGGGGGATTGTAGTTAGTAGAGAAAAAGTGTGGTCGCTAGCATATGCCAACGACATGGTAATAGTTGCAGAAAAAGCATAGGAAATGAAAGAATTATGAAAAATTTAGAAAGATATTTTAGAAAAAAAAGTTTGGAAGTCAACGTAGAAAAAACGCAAATTATGGTGTTCAAAAAGAGAAGAAGGGACTACTGATATTAAAAGGTTTCTACATATTTACCACATCAACTTTTCGAATGTGCAGATTTTTTTTAAACGGCAAAAGCTGTAACGATCCCCCGCAGTTTTCCGATAAAAAAATTATAATTTGATTTTTGTAACAATAATAACTACATTGTGCACATGTGGGTGAAACAACTGAACAAAATTAACATTCAAATTGTAATAAATAATGATCTTATAACAAATATTATGATAAATGCTATATATATTATAAATTATAATTTCTACACGTTCTATAAATTTGTTGAACTTTCTTTTGTTAACATTGTTTAGTTACAAATCATTCTATATTTAAACATCTTAATTAGATTGCATTGTTAATCAAGGTGTACATGCTGTGCAATTAACTGCAGAACTATGAATCACAAAAGGACATTAGGAGCAACATGTATATGTAGATTAAATGAGTAGTCTATTGATTTAGATCGAACTTGCTCCACACCGAGTCGCTTCAATACAGATAAAACATTGCGCTCATTATATAAGTGCAATTAGAACGTAGTTAAGATAATGCGTATAATAGATAGAAGAAATTAAAATAATGAACGGTTTAATGAGAATTTTATTATTGATATTTGATGTTATCTTATTCAATTACATTAAGTTTAAAATTACAAATTATGAAGATTGTTGGAAATAATATGATGCAGTTTTGTTTTAAAAAGTAAATATATATTTTAAGAGAATCTTTAAAGCTAGACGACGTTATAAAGCTCAATACGATGACGTCTGAGAACACTGAAGGCGTGTGTATAATCAATACTGTATTTGTTAAAAAGCACCAGAGAAAATTGGTTGGCTGATACTGCAGATATATAGCAACATAAATAACATAAAGTTGAATGTAAAAAGCTATAAGTGTTCGATCTATCCAAGATAAGAGGAAATAATGTATTGATTTCATTCATGAGTCGCTAAAAGTTTTCACACATGAAGTAAATATTTTTTTATGGATGATGTACGTTTAACTTGTATATCGAATAACATTAATTTTTAATTAGACATAAACTGAAAATAAAAATTAAGTACCAGTATTAAGTATATTTTTTATTTCTTCAAATTATATTCATAAATTGAACTTTAAACGAATTATACAGAACAAATAACAAAGAACGTTAATTATGTGTGTACTAATAAAATTAAACGACAACCACATGTCATCTAAAATTTAATTTATATACCGACAACTATGCAGTTGTAAACTGTAATTCTAAAAATAAATTCTATAGGTTTCTATTTAAATCATTTCTTAAGATATTTTTCATCAATTTCGAAATAACGTTTAAGTATAAAATAAGGAATATTAATAGATACTTTACTTAACAAGATTTGAATGAATACAATAAAAATAAAAGAATAATGTATTTGTAACTTTGAGATACTTTAATAATAGCACTCACATAAAATTTAAATGGTTGTTTTATTTAAGCATGTACTCAAACAACATTCAAAACAATAACATTGATCTTTATACTAGTTATTTATGTGTAGTAAATACATGCATTACTTAACAATCTTTTAAGGAATACTTTTTGTACAATTTCTCAATAGTTCATCAACGTTTCATCCATATTGCTTAGTTCTTCTTCCTACATTTCTGTCCGTAAACTGTCCCAACATATATTTTTCCCGAAGGTGACAACGCAATGCCCCCTATTAGGAGAAACGTTAAATTGTTTGTGTGTAAAGAAGAGCTGTAGTACAGTTAAATCCTGCATCAGCATTTTTGGCGCGTTTTTTTTTTAATTAGATGACCGAAACAAATTTATCATTTAAAATTAATAAATGATGTATTTTATGTAAATTGCCTTTTCAGCCAGTAAGAGACACATACACTCGTGTTTCAAGGTATGCACCCATCATCAGTCTGCCTAGGATCTTACTAGTACAGTATTACAACTTACAAATATGTATAACTGGAATGCTGTTTGTAAAGAATACCGTTTTAATCTCATAGAATTCAGCATTTGTTAATGGTTTTAAAAAACTATGTAAGACTAATAAAGTAATCTAAAATACAAATATCACCAAAGTTGCTGTTTTTGTTACAATATTGAAAATCAAAGTAGCGCTCAGAATGCTCTAAATGTTATTCCGATATTTTGCAGTACGCGGCCTTTTTATGACAGCCCTTTTGGTTATGTATACTTTACATGTTAACATTTCCAAAGCAATAGTAAGTATAAATTGCCTACGATTAGAAACGAGATGCAAAGCTTTTGTTTTCTGTCCATGCATACATATGGAATCTAAAAAAATGCTCTCCATAAAATGCACCTTCAAACAAACCACCACTAAGATTTCTTGTTGAAATAGGTAGTTTTGACTAAGCAAGGGCTAACACTAGAAAGCTGTGACAAGAGAAACGGTGACTTTGAAGAAAATACTGCAAGGGCGTACATTAAATCCATATGTTCCTTCAAAAAGCGCCGAACAAAATTCGTGTTACAAATATTGGATCACTGCAATCGAAAGAATAAGATTACACAGAATCGGTGAGAACAATATGATAACTACATTCAACGCAAAATATTCCGAAGCAAATAGTTTCCTAATCGGATCTCCGGGGGGAACGGTCTTGAATGAAGCCATGAGAACCAACTTACGTAAGAAAATCAAAATAAGGACCTGGAATGTGCAAAGCATATACGAGGAAGGAAAGCTGGCAAATCTGGGCCAAGAGGCAAGGAGGCTAAACATAGATATACTAAGTATATCAGACACATAGTGGCCAAAAAAAGAGGGATCGGATTTTTCATATCTAATCAACTCGAAAAACAAGTCACCAATTGTATTCCTTATACTAACGGAGTAGCACTCATAAAAATCAACGCAAAGCCTGAAAATATCAACATTATACAGGTATACGCCCCAACAGCAGATGAGGAAGTAGAGCAATTCTATACATTAAAAAGTCCAGTAAAACTAACTAAGAAACATGATAAATATAATTATGGGAGACTTCAACGCAAAACTGGAAAAAAAAGATTTGAAGACCTGGTGGGTCCTTTTGGACTGGGAGCAAGAAACGTGAGAAGAGATCGGCTCCTAAAGTTCTGCCAAGAAGAAGATATGAAAGTGAGCAACACTTGGTTTTGATTACCAACTCGACCGCACAATATAGTTCGAAATCAAATAGTTTTCATACTAATCAATAAAAGATTCGGCTCATCCATCACAAAGGCATGTACATACCAGGGGGCGGATGTGCCATCAGACCACACACTACTTGTGTCAAATATCAGAATCAAGCTTTCAAAGCCAGCCAGACCACCTCCTCAACTTAAAATAGATCTTGAAAAACTCAAAGACGAAGAACTGAAAACAGAGGTAATAATAGCCAAAAACTAGAAGTAAACATACCTAGAAACATAGAAAAGGAAAAAATTACCGGTTTATGGGACAAAGTATCAGATATCCTGATTAGAAGCATACAGAATAAGTTGGGATTCAAAGCAAAAACCCGAAAACAAATATGGTTGACGAACAAAATTCTAATGTAAATGGATGAAAGACGCAAACTCAAGGACAAAGGCGACGGAAGCAGCTACAAAAATACCCAAAGAATAATAAGAAATAAGATAAGAAGAGCAAAGAATGAATGGCTAACGCGAAAGTGTAAAGAAATCGAACAACTACAGACTCTGTACGAAGACTTCAATTTACACAAAAAACTAAAAGAAACAGCAGGGGTTGTCCAAAAAACCAACTTCTCCATGTTGGCGAATCAAAAAAATGCAATAATTCTAGACATTGAGGAGAAAAAAAAGGTATGGCAGAGATATATTGAAAATCTATTTGCAGACCAACGACTAGACAATAACAACCTGACAAATCCGTCAATTAGCAAAAACAAAATTGAAAGAGTCATAAAAACAGCAAAACGCAATAAAGGTGTAGGACCAGATAAAGTCCCAATAGACATACTAGTGGCTTTCATCAACGTTCATACCTCTGCATAAAAAGAAAAACGCCAAAAAATGCAAAGACCACAGGCTCATTAGTTTTATGAGTAACACCTTAAAGTTGTTCCTGGGAATAATTCACCAGATGATATATCGAAAATGTAAAAGAACAATTGGCGACACGCAGTTTGGATACAGCAAGGGACTAGGAACAAGAGAGGCAATTGTTACAACACAAGTACTAGTACAAAATTGCTACGACCAGAGAAAGTCCGTATATTTTTGTTTTATAGATTACGAAAAGGCTTTTGACAAAGTGCACTACCACAAACTTATTGCAATCCTGAAACAATTAGACATTGATCAAAAAGATACTAGATGTATAGAGAGCTTATACTGGAACCAGGTAGCCTATGTGAAAATAGAAGACGAGAAAACCAATGAAATCGAGATCTGCAGAGGAGTGAGACAAGGATGTGTTAAATCATCTCTATTGTACAACATCTATTCCGAGAACATATTTCTGGAAGCACTCACGGACCTAAAGAAAAGAATAAAGGTCAACGGTATATGGCTAAACAATACACGTTATGCAGACGACACAATACTAATCGCCGATAACATAAAAGACCTCTAAGAACTGGTCAACAAAATAGAGAATTAGAGCCAACTCATAGGACTAAACATAAACATAACAAAAACAAAATTTATGGTTCAAGTATTTGGGAACATGGCTGACAGAAGATTGGTCATTGGACATCAAAATTAGGTGCCAAATTGAGTGCGCACGCAATGGATTTATAAAAATCAAAAAAGTCTTTACTAACACCGAATTTGATCTGAACTGAATAAGATTTGTCAGATGCTATATATGGTCTGTCCTCCTCTACGGTACTGAGGGGTGGACGATGAAAGTAACATCATTGAACAGAATAGAATCCTTTGAAATGTGGCTCTACTGCAGAATGTTCAAGATCCTGGACTGCGCAAATAACCAACGAAGAAGTCCTGCGACGGACAAACAGAGGTCGTGAGCTGTTGACTACGATAAAAAGAAGAAAGACTGCATATTTGGGATATGTCATGCAAAATCAGAAGTACGATATACTACAGACTATTATCGAGTGCAAAATCGAAGGAAAGAGAGCAATCAGAAGAAAGAAGATGTCGTGGCTGAGAAACATAAGACAATAGACGGGACTGAGGACTATCAGAAGTCTGATCCACAGAGCCAGGAACCACGAAGAGATTAACCATATTATTGCTAACATCGATTAATAGATAATGGCATAAGATGAAGAACACTAAACATGAAGGAAACTTAACAAAACAAACTGTTTCTTTTTCTAGACGACCAAACACAAAATACTTAAGAAATCTGAAAATAAATTTTTCTACACTTCCAACGACAAGGAAATAAAGCACTTGAGACTTACGTTTAATACCAAATTAACCTTCGACGCTCTGACTTATTCACTGAAAAATGTATCTACGAATTTCATCTTGTGGTGATCATAGAAAAACATCAAATACAGAACAGGGTAAAAATAGTTTATAGTGTATCAAAGGCCGAATGTCGGTTTCAACAGCCCGCGGCTTTTTGGCACTTTTTATACTCAATATTTTGTTGCCTGTTTCAAATAAAAACATTGTTTTAAAAAATTTCAAAGTTTATTATAATCTGTCACTAATGATCATCAAATACTGCGAAAGTTTTTTAAGCCCAAGGATCTCTAAATCGTCGTTTCGGCCCGCATTTTAGGGCCGAAACAGATGGTTTTGGTAGAAGCAGCAAAATTAGAGTTTCTCAACGTGAATCGTATTTATATAACAAGCAGGAGAAATATTAAAGAATGACCTTTTTTTTAAAAAAAAGTAACGTATACAACATTACTTATAACGTATAATAAATAAAATAATGACAAAGGTTTTCAATTGAAATCAAAATTAAAACTTACGTTTTGTAGTCTTTTAAGTTGTAGAATAACGGAAATGCTTACCTATAAATAAAAAAACATATTATTAATTTTATATTCTACATCTAGATAAACAACCATGTACATTATTTTGTGTTGTAGTAATTTATTATGTATAGTAACAACAGTAGTTACTGATTAATTGTTTTACCTTTTTTAAAATGAAATATGTAAATTGATTTGTATAGTGTTTCTAGTAGATTTTAATCATTTATAAATTATAAGATAAATTTGTTTTGATGTCAAGAAGTACACATTGTATAATAAGATTGTTTAACATAATATCATAGATAATGCCCTGAATAATTAAATAATTAAATTTTTAGGTGTAGAGCTTATTTATTCTGTAGGGCTTTGTAATAGTTTTTACCTATCATTTTGTAGAAATAACGCAAGCAATTGCCGCAAAAACTTGTTTGATTGAATATTTTTAAACCAAGTGGGTCAAACAGAAATAAATTGGCTTCCATATTTACTAAATCTAAAGGCAACAATTAAAAAAAAGACACCGTAACAAAATTATTGTTGTATTTTTTTATATTAATTGACAAATGGAAAATTACAATTAAGACTTATAGAAAAAAAACTTGTCTTGTGTAGTATAACCATAGGAAAATTAAAATATTAAAGAACTTTTTTTTTTGTTCATCATCATCATCATTCCTCAGCCGTTTCTTGTCCACTGCTGAACATAGGCCTCCTCTAAGTGTTTCCACTGGTTTCTGTCTTGAGCGGTGTTGATCCAGTTTCCCGCTATCCGTTTCACGTCGTCGCTCCATCTAGTGAGTGGTCTTCCTCTGTTTCTCTTATCTTCTCTAGGTCGCCACTCTAGAATTCGTTTAGTCCATCGGTTGTCTTTAGTGCGAGCTATGTGTCCAGCCGATCTCCACTTGGTTTTTGTGATACGCTCAATAATGTCTGTAACTCGTGTTCTGTGTCTAATAGTTGTGTTTGGCACTCTGTCTCTTTTAGTGATTCCCAGTATAGCTCTTTCCATTGCTCTTTGCGCTACTTGGAGTTTGTTTATTGAGCGCTTCGTTAGGGTCAGAGTTTCCGCCCCGTATGTCATTACTGGGAGCACACACTGG
The DNA here is from genome assembly GCA_963932245.1 of Tachinus rufipes. Lineage (NCBI taxonomy): Eukaryota > Metazoa > Arthropoda > Insecta > Coleoptera > Staphylinidae > Tachinus > Tachinus rufipes. Next base: position 26,749,365 of record OZ010742.1, on the reverse strand, counting down.
TCGTACACTTTCCGTTTCAGGCATATAGGAAGTTCTCCTTTCAGGGTGTCTCTTAGTTTCCCAAAGGCTGCCCAGCCCAGCCCTATACGTCGTGAGATTTCGGTTGTCTGGTTGTCTCTGCCGATTTGTATTTCATGGCCAAGGTATTTGTATTTGTGGGTTTGATCTATTTCTCCTTCGTCAGTCCCTAGGTTTGCACTGGCCACCAGTTTTGTCATAAATTGTGTTTTGTGGTAGTTAATATTGAGTTTGGTTAGTGCATGGAGTTTTACGCTTGCAGTGGCATTCTTATATATAGTGTGTAGAAGTTCTGTATATCTGTGGTCTACTCGGCATTGGTTGAGTGCGTTTAGTATAGGTGGCAGTTCTACTGTGTCAATCGCTTTTTTAAAGTCGATGAATACTAGAACGAGTGGTTTATTATATTCTATTGATTTCTCTATTAGGATCTTTATTGTTTGTAAGTGGTCGTTTGTGCCGTATCCTTTTCGAAAACCGGCTTGCTCACGGGGTTGGTATTCGTCCAGTTTAATTTCTAGGCGCTTTCTGATTATTTTAGTAAAGAGCTTGTATAGGTGAGAGAGTAGGCTTATGGGTCTATAATTTTCTAAGTTTGTTATGTCACCTTTCTTGTGTATGAGTATTGTAACCGCAATATTCCATCTCTTGGGTACCGTGCCTTTTTCAAAACATAGGTTTAACAGAGCAGCGATTTCTTTAATGAGTCTATCTCCTCCACTTTTCACCGCTTCAATAACTATTTGGCCTTCGCCAGGGGATTTGCTTCCTTTCAATTCTTTGAGGGAGTTTCTCACCTCTTCTATTGTGATGTTTGGCATGTCTTCAGAGCCAACGTTTGTTATGCCTGGCACTTTCCTTCCTGTTTGTCTTGCCTTTGGTGTCTTGTTGTTGGTGCTTGTTATTTGACTTTTATACAGTTTTTTGTAGAATTTTTCCACTATATTGAGGAGACTTTCTTTGTTTGTCGTTTCCTCTCCTGTTTCATCATTGAGCTTAAATATTTCCATTTTCCCTTCGGCCAGTTTTCTTCTCATGACTTTCATGCTCCGATTTTCCTCGATTGTTTGTTTAATTATTTCTGTATTGTATCTTCTTAAGTCTTTGCGTGCTTCGTTGGAGAATGTTTTGTTCAGCTTTCTTATTTCGTCTAGATTATTCGGGTTTCGCCTTGTCGATCTTCTTTGGCTCATGAGTTGTTTGGTTGCATCACTAAATTTTTCGTCGTTTTGTCTTCGGCTACTACAATGACGTTTCTGTGCTGTCAAAATTGCTTCTGTGATGTTGTTATTCAAGGTTTCGACATCTGTTTGTTGTGTGTGACGAAAGGCAGAGGAGATTGAGTCTTCAAATTCTTTAGGGTTGTCCGGAGGGGCCCATCGTATTGTCTTTTGTGGGCAAACCAGTCTTCTTCTTTCGATTTTTAGGTTTATTTTGATCGTACTTCTTACTGCTCGGTGGTCGCTTCCTATTCCAAACTTGTTTAGTACTGTGACGTCCGTGATGTTTCGCTTATTTCCTGTTATTAGAAAATCTATCTAATTTCTTGTTCGGCCGTAGGCTTATACACGTCCATCTTCTTTGCGGTTTCTTTTTGAAATAGGTGTTCATGAGGTGCAGGTTGTGGTGTTGTAGGAAATCTAGCAGCATTTGTCCTCTTTCGTTTCTGCCTTCCGAGCCGTGGTTTCCTATTGCTGTCTCTGAGGCGTCCATCTGTTTGCCAACTTTGGCGTTGAAATCTCCCATTATGAAGGTGTAGTGGCACTTTGTTTCTTCCCACTACATCCTTTAGTAGCCGTTTCAATGTCTTCGTATAAAGTTTCGATCTCTTCGTCGTTGTGATCGGATGTGGGGGCGTATACTTGTATAATTTTCATTTTATAGCGGTCATTTAAGGATATTATTAGGTATGCTACACGTTCTGATATGCTTTTTATGCTGACAATATTCTGTGAGTGTTTCTTGTGGATGAGGAATCCAATGCCGCCGTTTGAGTTTTCGGTGTTGCCTTTGTGGTATAGAGTATTGCCAGAGTTTAGGGTAATTAGTTTCTCTTCACGTCTCCTTACTTCGCATAGTCCTATGACGTCCTATTTTATCTTGGTTAGTTCTTCTTCCAGTTCTATTATTTTTTCCGTTGTGCGCAACAATCTTACGTTGTACGTTAGTAATCTGTATGTTTTAGTGTTCAATTTTCTATGGAGTTTGTTAGTCAATCTTGTGTCCCCCCCCAGAATCCGTGGGACTGAGTGATATTTCAGTGCAAGATTTGGGGCTTGCCCTACTTGCCTGGGGTAATGAGTTTTCATGGGTTGACATCATTTGAGGGTTTTTGGCTGTTTAAAACGTCGCGCTTGCCATGCGTGTTGACGAGTACTGTTTCAGCCGCCCCTAACATGGGGAAACAGACGCTGGCTGTAGCCGCCCATTCTGGGTCAGACGCTACTCTTTTGGGTATGCCTATTTAATGGCGGCAATGTTTGCCATGTCACGGTTCTGTCATCGGATTTTTGTAGTATTTATGCAGGAGAGCTTTCCCAAGGCTCCCCCACTACATCCTTTAGTTCCGCCGCTGTTTGGTCGGGGACTGCTTATTTGTTATTCGCAGCTAACCTCCATATCTGGAGGCCTTTCACTATTCGCCACCTGTGACCCCGGTAGTAGACTACAGCTCAGCCTTTTTTTGTTATTGTTGACTAATTTATTTATTATATAATTTATAATTTTGGTATACAGCGTGATCCATAGCTCACATTTTCGATATATCCTCTAGTGAATTATTCCGAAGAACAACTTTAAGGTGTGATTCATAAGACTAATGAGCCTGTGGTCTTCGCATTTTTTGGCGTTTTATTTTTAGGCGGAGGTATGAACGTTGATGAGAGCCACTGGTTGGGAAACTGACCGGTATCATACACTTTATTAAAAATATTGTGCAATACGTCTATGCCTTTTTCATCTAAGTATTTCCACTGGAACTTTATCTGGTTCCACATCTATATTTTTTTTTGCTGTTTTTATGGCTCTTTCAATTTCGTTTTTGCTGATTGACGGACCTGTCAGGTTATTTGTCTCTGTGGTATTGTCTGGTCGTTGGTCTGCAAATAGATTCTCAATATCTCTGCCATACCTCTTTTTTTTTCCTTAATGTCTAGGAATGTTTAATTTTTTTTTGATTTGCCAACATGGAAAAGTTGAGAAGATGGTTTTTTAGAAAACCCCAGCTGTTTTTTTTTTAAGTTTTTTGGGTAGATTGAAGTCGTCGTGCAAAGTCAGTAGTTGTTCGATTTCTTTACACTTCCGCGTTAGCCATTCGTTCTTTTCTCTTCTTATCCTATTTCTTATTATTTTTTGGGTATACTTGTAGCTGCTTATATCGCGTTTGTTTTTGAGTTTGCGTCTCTCATCCATTAACATTAGAATCTTGTTCGTCATCCATGTTTGTTTTTGGGTTTTTCTTTGAATTATTCTGTGTGCTGCTCATCAGGATATCTGACACTATGCCCTTCACACCGGTAATTTCTTTCTCTTCTATGTTTGTAGTATGTAGACTTTGAGTTTTTGGCTAATATCAGTTATAACCGCAGTTCTCAGTTCTTCGTCTTTAAGTTTTTTTTTTCAAGATCTGTTTTAGGTTGAGGAGGTAGTCTGGCTGGCTTTGAAAGCTTGATTCTGATATTTGCCACAAGTAAAGTGTGGTCTGATGGCACGTCCGCCCCCGGGTATGTACATGCCTTTGTGATGGATGAGCCAAATCATTTATTGATTAGTATAAAATCTATTTGATTTTGAACTATATTGTGTCTCTACGTGTACAGTCGTCGGACTGGTAATCGAAACCAAGTGTTGCTGACTTGCATATCTTCTTCTTGGCAGAACTGTAGGAGCCGATCTTCTCTCTCGTTTCTTACTACCAATCCAAAAGGACCCACCAGGTCTTTAAATCTTTGTTTTCCTAGTTTTGCGTTGAAGTCTCCCATAATTATATTTATGTCACTTTTCTTCGTGAGTTTTACTAGACTTTTTATGTCAGAATAGAATTGCTCTACTTCCTCATCTGCTGCATCTACTGTTGGGGCGTATACCTGTATAATGTTGATATTTGCAGGCTTATCGTTGATTTTTATTAGCGCTACTCTGTTAGTATAAGAAATAAAATTGGTGACGTGTATTTCGAGTTGATTAGATAATAAAAATCCGATTCCTCTCCTGTGGTTCCTGTCTTGGTTGCCCGAGTAGTAAAAAGTGCCATCCTTAGTCAAACTTTTCCTGAATTTGGCCACCATGTCTCTGATATACCTAGTATATCTATATTCAGCTTCCTTGCCTCTTGGTTCCGATTTGCCAGCTTTCCTTCCTCGTATACGTTTTGCACATTCCAGTCCTTATTTTGATTTTCTTACGTCTTCTTAAGAAGAAATAAGTTATAAATCAGCAAGATCTAAGGTTCGTTATATAAAATGCCAATGGCATTCTGACAAATAAACAAAAATTGGAAGTGTTTTTAAATGCACAAGATATTCACATATGTCTCATCTCAGAAACCCGCTTAACAACACAATCTTTCTTAAGAATCAGATGTTATAAAATATACCGCACTAGACCGGGCTAAAACCGGGAATGCGGTCATTAATGAAAACGCTATTAATCACCAAGAAAAATATTACTTACAAAGTATGGAGATACAACTAATTATGGTTAAATCTACAAAACCACAAAATTTAACGGTTGGAGCAGCATACTGTTCACCTAAATATAACCTAAAAAAACAAGACAAATACTATTGTAACAACCTGGAGAAAAATGTGTCGTTTAAGATAAAAACTTGACCTTCATTTTTCAAATAGATCTTGACAACAGCATCAACCTAAAAACAACCGAATTGAATTGAAAATAGAAGCTGTGAAGTAAATTATCCAATAAAGAATTGCGATTTGGTCAATGAAAAAAGAAGAGCTAGAAGCAATCAAGAGATCCAATTGATAAAACCATTCTGAATATAAAGACACAAAATTTATTAAAAAATTTAGAATCTGTAACTCCTTACTTGCAAGACTTAAAAGCAGAAAAAACGGACTACTTACTGTTGAAGATCATTAAAAAATCAAAACGTCTGTAACCTCTATTTCCTCAATGAAAAAGATAATGTTAATAAAGTTAGCCAGTTGTATTTACAAATAACCGCTCTTTACAGTTAATCAAATCAGGCGGGAAAACAAATCCACATTAATGTATTTCAAGGTCACAATCAATTAAACTTTGCAATTTAGATTCTACACATAAAAATACGAACCAAAGTAGTAAGATAATTGAGGTGTATTATTAACAAACAAAAAGTAAATGTAAATGACATTAAGTAACAATCACCTGATTGGAACTAATCGAAATCAAACGCAATCACAAAAAAGTCAAAACTGTCTTATCTAAACCAACATTTAATTTGAAAAGTTATATTTATCACATGTAAATCAGATAAAATATAAATAACGACATGAATGTACATTTAAAATGTAATTATAGGCAACATAATATTGTACACTTTTTAGTAGATATATCTCAACAATTGTAAGATAACAATCATTCATTTAGTACATGCACGTTGTTTACATTTGATGCGGAAATAATATATGCTTATTGAGAACAATACGGTACATGAACAGATTGGCATATCAAGATTTAATAATCGATAATTAATATTGACGCTCATCTGATAATCTATATATTGATACAATTATATTCGGGCCAGAATAATTCACAACATGCTAACCTCATTCTGTATATTTATTTTTTTAAACTTACCTAAAATAGTTATAATTAAAATAAAAGTATCTATTAAAATCCAAATTCACTCACAATAATGTAAACACATACACATTCCCATAATATATAATGCAGTGTCACCCGACTTGCAACGTTGTGGGGAATGAAGAAGGTTATAATAATACCTATTATTATCTCCTCTACATGTGTTCCAACCACACACTACGGAATATCTTATACGCTTTGGACAAAAACAGTTACAAAAGACATATTTAGCATAGCGCACGGTCTGCAAATTTCTAAACCAAAAATGGATCAATATTTTATTATGGAAATGTTATGTCAAATTTCTGCATGGAGGGTTATGCAGAATTAATATAAAATATATTCATAAATTAATATTTAAAAATACTTTAACAAAAAACGTGTCCTGCATAACTAAATTCTTTCCAAGAAATTAATCATTTGTGTTTAAAGATCAATATTTATTATGCATGGATTTGGTTTATATTTTTAGATGCAATTGCTGCGTATAATTAATATTATTGCAAAATCATTGTGTGTACACAAATCATTTCATATTAAAACAAATGAGTATTTTTTATTTATTTATATTCAGTGTACATATTTGGTGTAATAATCTAAATAAAGTTATACTATACCTAAAATGAGACATAAAAAAGGAGTTTGATGAGTTAATTTTAGTGATGTTTTATTTTAAATTTTAGTAAGATGTGTTAAATTTGTTTACAAGTTGATAGTTACTACAATTTTAATAATTGATAAATATAACTGACAACAAATTTTTAGTGTCTGATTGAGAAATGTTTAATTTATTTATTGATTACTGACAATAACACAAACAAGATATTTGAGTGTTAGTTGCAAATTATTGATTTAGGTTTTGATTGTCAGATTTTTTTGAAAAATTTTATGATTCCAGTATTTTTGTCAAACTTATAGATTTGTAGATGTCATTTTGTGATTTGCAATTCTCAAACTTGATAGTTAGTACTTTACACATTTATTTGACCTATGATATGTAGAAACATAACATAAATAACAAAATACCGTTTTCAATTGGTTTATCCGAGCCTACACTTATTTTTATGACAAAAAAAGATTAAAGTTAGTTAAAGTAGTTTTTAATTGACGCGTTATTAGCATCAATTATGACATGATTCCCAATCAAATAGGGTAGTATATGATAAGGCGGTTGGAATTAATGGTATTGGGAAACCAGTCCAACCGATTTCTTTACGTGTTTTGTTTGGCTTTTTAAAATTCGCTGCAGAAGGCTGATCCTGTTAAAAAATATACTTTTTCTAAGTCAAAATTTGAATACTTTCGAGAAATAATTGGCCACTGTTTTGAAAGTGCATGAGGTCCTACGAATTGAGATCAATAATTCGGTGAAAACGTTTGTGCGTTAGGTTAAATCCTAGCTTTATTTTACAAAAAAAAAAAACACAAACAACACATTGACGTGATGTCACCACTTCATCTATGTGTAGAGAGGTAAAACGAAGTTAAAACTAACAAGTGTGGTCTGTCTTATATGCACAATCATCTAATAAACACAATTGCGCGACATTTTCCTATCAATGTTGCAACAGCTCTAATAGGAGTGCATTTAATTTCAGAGACTTTTGCACGCCTTCGCACAGCTGAGTATTTAACGAGTCATAATTCCTCACAAACAGTAACGTCGCGTAACCCCGGAACAAATTTTGATTTGCACAAATAACCTCCTCGTTATAATTTGCACAAACAACCTCTTTTGTTATCAATATGCCGGCTAGCAACGCTTGGATACACTTGTTCGTACTCGCCCAAGTTTTGCACCTTAGAGTTGTCGGAGAACGTAAACGACACAATTATCCAAGGGGAGAACTAGTCCACCACCTTGGTAGACAACATTTTTGCTACCTCTGAACTGCATTTGGAAAACTACTTAAACCCGACTGTTTAGGTCCGCAGATCGGGGTATTAAAAAGGACCAACCCTTTTGCAAATCATGACCCTTCAGAAAACCTATTAGAGGAAAGATGCGATTATTTTCATCTCACTACCCCTACCAATACTCCGGTTGTATTATTACAGTTAGGAAACTTTAAGTTCCCAGCTCTTGTAAACACAGCTAGTGATTTCACTTGTATGCCAAACTAAATATTCAGCAAATTTCACCTGCATTTTCACAGGCACCAGTTTTGCCAGTACAAGGTATTTGTGTTGCAGGTGCCTATAAAACCAAAGCCAGCAAAGTAACTCATCAGATGCTACTTGCTTTTCTCTTAGATTCATTTTCAGGAGAATGCAAGTTTTTGGTGATACCTAACTTATCATACCCAATTATTTTTGGCGCAGATTTGATTCATAACTATAAAGTAACCAAGCATAGTTTTGACGATATTCTTTGCGTTTAATGTTCTTCCGAACCATATCTAGGCCGTTGTTTTTTCCGCTGTCCATCTGTCGCACAAGAGTAAGGTGTGTTCCGCGTCGTCTATTTTGTTGCAATACCTGCATTGGTTTCATCCTTGCCAATTCTTTTCGTGTAGACTTTGTAAGACCTATGTCATGTCCAGGCTTGAGTTAGAAAGTAGTCTATTGTTTTGAATTTGCAATTCAACCATGTTCTGATATTCGGTATGAGCCTTTTTGTCCATTGGGCAACTTTATGATTTCGTCTCTTTCTTCCATTTTGGTTTTTTATGTTATAATACCTTCTCTTTCAAACAATCTTTTTCATTCTTCCGCCAGCAGGTCGATGGGTATTGCTCCAGTTATCACCTGTAGTGCCGTCGCTGAGACGGTATTGTAGGCGATTGCTACCCTTTGGGCTCTGATCAGCCAGTTTGTGTAAATTTTCACCTCTTTGTACCATATTGGTGCTCCGTAAAGTATAGTTGACTCTATGACGGAGTTTAGCAACTGTGTTTTACCACTTGATGGTCCGCCTATGTTGGGCATAATTCTTGTTAGGCTTGCTATTTTTTGTTCTGCTTTTTCCACCGTCTTGTTTATATGCTTTTAGAAAGTTAATTCATCGTTGATCATTATTCCGAAATATTTGATTACCCTCTTTGTATGTATGGTTGTGCCTTTATAGTCAAAGGTGATCTCGTTTCTTAGACATCTCTTACGCGGATCTTTCACAATCACTACCTCTGTTTTTTTGTGGAGCTGACTCTAAGTAGTTTTTTGTTAGCCATATAGCCACCATTTCAATTGCGTTGTTTGTTTTATTTTTTAGTTCGTACTTGTCTTTTGCCATAATTGTTATGGCCAGATCATCTACAAAGGCTATTACGTTTACTCCATTCTGCCATTGTCTTCTTAAAATATACCACGTTCCAAAGTAATGGCCCTAAAACCGACCCCTGGGGGACATCATTAGTGATTTCAATGATCAGGTATTTTTCCACATGTAATTTTCTTTCGATCAGGTAGTTTGATATGACGTTTTGCAGGTATTGTGAGATTCCTTTTCTAGACAGTTCCTGTATGATTTCTAACCAGGACAAGGTGTTGACTAGTGCGCCCCATTTTCCTTTGCATTCTTTCAGTGTGTTTACCACTTTTTTTACTGCATTTAGAGTGACAAAACCGTATTGTTGCTCCGAAAGCCCTCCTCCTTGTTTAATTTCTTCTTCAAGTTTGCTCCTTATTATCATCTCGTAAACCTTACTGATTGTATTCAGCAGGCACATTGGACAAAATCTTGGGTTTTTTGTCAAGGGGTTTCCTTCGGGTATAAGTATGAGTTTTGCCGTTTTCTACTCGGCAGAAAAGTTCTGTTTTTTCAGCAGTTCGTTAAGCATGTTTAGCTACCAGTCTTTTGCTACATTTGCACTTTTTTTTAGGGTCTTTGAAGGGATATTGTCTAGCCCAGGAGATTTTCCTGGTTTTGGTGCGTTGAGAGCTTGCATCAATTCTCCGTCTTTAAAGAATTCTACCTTTTCCACCGTTTCTGTCGGTTTTCTCCGGTACATTCTTTGAAGGAAGAATTCTTTCTCTACTTTCAACTTGTTCTACGCAGTCAGTTTGTACGGTGCAAAACGTCCCATTTTTTTATAGCGAGTTTGTATGCAGAACCCCATACATCCTCATTTAACTTTTTGCATAGCTTTTTCCACTGCTTTTTTTGGCTTTTATTTCTTTCCAAAGTTCTTTTTTTTGCGTATTTTGTATTCACACTTAATTTCTTTTTCATTCTTGTAAATTTTCTGCCGAGTTTATGGCATTCATCCCTCTTGTTGGCTATTGAACTGTTCAACCGGTATGGTACACTTTTATATCTGCTCTCGCCTGTACGCAAGCTTCCGTCGAATGTTTAATTCTTTAAAGGTTTCCGTGCGTTAAAGCCTCCTATAATTTCTATTTGCCCTTTTATTCGAGTATATGTAGTAGTGATCGGTTGCGGTTTCCGTATCTAGGACTTCCCAGTTCACGACGTGTTTTCCGATGTTTTGCGTTGTACACGTTACATCAATAAATGATCGCAAGTTACCCCTCACAAATATCGGTCGATCGCCTTTGTTTTGCACTATCATGTCCAGCGTCGCGAGTCACTCTTCAAAATGTGTGCTTTTCTTGTCCGTCACCAGAGATCCCAACTCATGCGCTTTTGCATTTATGTCACCTAGTATGACGCATTCCTCTTGAGTAGTACAGAGTGAAATTCTCCAGCTGTACGATCAGATGCTTTTTGTGTCGTTCCACTTTCTTAAACTTGTTTTAACTTTATTTTGCTGTTTTTGAAATAGACCGCTGTTCTTTCTCTTTTGTCTGCTATCCAGCCCGGCTTCTTTGCTAGTTTCTTGTTTGGTTTGCTAACTACAATTATGTCAATTTCCATTTCTGACGCAGTAGCGTAGGCGACGTCGTATGCCAGAATAGCTCTATCTAAATTTGTTTGTAGGATTAGGTCTTCTTTTCTTTTCTTTTCAAAAGGTTTTCCGTTTTCATGATCTCCTTTTTGAGTTTGTTTCATTGATACTGGCGTCTATGTCGGTTATATGCACAACCGTGTCGTTTAATTTTATAACCACCTTGGCATTTTGACTTTTGTTTTAAATACTTTGTTTCAGCGTTTCGGCTGTTACTTTGTCTCTTGTGATTTCGAGGAGTAGGTCCTCTGTGTTGGTCTTTTTTATTTGATTGACCGTTATTCCTGTCTTTTCTATGTTGACAGTGTTCTTTACTGTTCTTTGAAGATCGGCGTAGCTTTTTCCTTCTTGTGCTTTGACTATTATTTTTTTTGTTTCAGGTCTTGTTTTTCTATTTGTTTGGTTTTGAAGTCTTTTTTTCCAGTGTTTTGTTTGTCTTTTCCGCGTATGGTTGCTGCTAGGTCTACGTGTCAAAGTTCATATTTGTTTTTCCTGTTACGGATATTATTAGGCGCTTTTTTCCACTCTTTTAGCAAAGATGGCGGCCGGCAAGGACGTCAAATTTGCTAATGAATGTAAAGTATGTAAAATACAAATATTAAATACAAAAGAAAGTATCACGTGTTTCATCTGTGAAGTAAATTTTCATGTATCTTGTGCATCAAATCGAACCGATGTTATCCCAACAAGTAAAAACTGGAAATGGATATGTGATGAATGTATTCAAGATTTTCCAAAAGTACGTAAGTTAGAAAAAGATTCAAATAACTTACATATAAACAAATCAAATAATATTAATGAAGCCGATATGAATCTGGAAGAATTGATTAAAATTGTTAAAAACATACAAATAGATATAATAACCATAAAATCTAATCAAAATGGCAATGTAAACAACAGCAATATTGTAGAAAATGCAAAAGAAAACTGTAACACATCTCCTACGTACCTAGAGATGGCATCAGTTACAATAAATTCAAAAATAATACCTGAGAAGATATCTCTTGAAAAGGTCAAAGCAATAAATAATAATAGCGAGAGCGTAAAAAATGCTACAAATAAATCCGCAACAAATTCAGATGGATTTAAAAAAGTAATCCGTAAGAAACGTAAGCCATTAATACCTTCGGTATACGGAAATTTGGAAAATACGGAAATTAAAGGGATTTCCAGAATGGGACATATACATGGCTGCCGTTTTGATCCGCACTTAAAAAGTGAAGATTTAAAAAAATATTTAAATGGAAAAAAATTTAATAGAGTATTCTGCGAGAAAATTCAGTCCAGGTATCCAAATCAATATTCTTCTTTTAAAATATCCGCTCCCGTGGACGATATTGAAAAATTAATGGAACCGTCACTTTGGCCTAAAGGAGTCTGCATAAATCCTTTTTTAGGATGGATGAAGAAGAGAGAGAAGATAGAAGAACAAGTATAATTTCTACTGAAAAACGGAAATTTAATAATTTCGTTAAATTAGTTCATCATAATGTGAATTGTTTGAGCACTTGTATAAATGAATTAGAAGTGTTTATTAATAATATAGTACAAAATGTTTCATTTTTATGCATAACTGAACACTGGCAATCTGAACAACAACTTAAAGCATATGCTTTAAATGGTTATAAGCTAGTTTCTTATTACTGTAGATTAGAAGGGATGCATGGAGGCAGTGCGGTATATGGTAAAATTGGTCTAGAAGGTAAATTAAGGCAGGATTTGTCTAATATTTCTGAATATTTAACGTTTGAATGCGCTGCAGCGGAATTTATAATAGCCAATAATAAATATGTTGTTGTGTCAGTCTACAGATCAACAAACGGCAATATCGATTTATTCTTAAATAAGCTTAGTGATCTATTAGATATTTTATTTAGGGAAAATGTATTATATTTAATTGCTGGAGATTTTAATATTGATATAGTTAGCAAGGATTCTGCAACTGAAAATTTCATGAACTTATTAAATACTTTTAACGCAAAATTAATTATAAACGAGCCAACTAGAATTTCAAATACAAAAGAGTCATGTCTGGATAACATTATCTGTAATATTGAAAATTATAAGGCCGATGTTGTGTTTACGGGTTTTTCCGATCACACAGCACAAATCATGGAATTTGGAAAAAACGTTGTAAGAAAAGCAGTATTTAAAATAACAAGGAATTTTTCAGAACTTAACATGCAACATTTTTATGCTGATCTATCTAGCGAAAAATGGGAGGAAATTTATGATAATAATATTAATGTTAATGTAAAATATAATAATTTTTTAACGAAAATATCAAATAGTTTTAAAACTTATTTTCCAAAAATTAAATCAAAAATTACAGATAACAAAGTAAAATTTTCTAGTTCTCCGGAACTAAAAGAGTGTTATGATATGATGATTTTGCATCAAATTGTTTCGTCACATATAAGTAGTTATAAACCAATTTATAATATGTACAGAACTAAATATCATACCTTGTTGACAACAGCAAAGCAAGAACGCATAAAAAACAACATTAACAATAATGCTAATAAATCTAAGGCCATGTGGAAAGCTGTTAATGACATCACTGGAAAAGCAAAAAAACGTGAACTGCCATCTAATTTGAATGAGGAAATAGCAACAAAATTTAACGATTTTTTTATTAACGCTGCACCTAATATACTTAGTGATTTGAATTTAACACCTATGTGTTCAAACGACTTTGGCAACACTATTGCAAGTTCTTTGTTTTTATATCCTGCTACAGAAAACGAAATTATAAATATAATAACTAATTTAAAAAATAAAAAATCTGTAGGTATCGATGAAATACCAGTAAACATTATTAAATATTGTGTAAGTATACTTGCTAAACCAATATGCCATGTCATTAATGCTTCTTTAGAAACGGGTTGTTTTCCGGAATCTTTAAAAATTGCAGTAGTCAAACCACTCTACAAGAAGGGAAATCGAAATGAACTTGATAGTTATCGTCCAATAAGCTTATTGACAATATTCTCTAAAATTTTTGAGACTGTTGTTTTTAATCGCGTTACTTGTTTTCTTAATTCAAATAAATTAATAAACCAAAACCAGCATGGGTTTTTAAAAGGCAAGAGTGTTGAAACGGCTGTGTACAAATATACTTTAAATATAATAGAGACATTGGAAAGTAAAGATTTAGCTTGTGGAATGTTTTTAGATTTATCTAAAGCATTTGATTGCATTGATCACAACATCTTATTAAATAAACTTAAATACTATGGAATTAGGGGAATTGCAAACCGTTGGTTTGAATCATATTTAGTAGGACGTAAACAATTAGTTTCGCTTGAGAGTGATGGAGTCTCTGCAATTTCAAATGCTCTAAATGTAAAGATGGGTGTTCCCCAAGGTAGCATCCTTGGACCGTTACTGTTTATTATTTATATAAACGATTTTAGTAGTACAATCAATAGAGAACAAATATGTACAATTCATTATGCAGATGATACCAATCTATTGATTCGAGCTAATAATACAATCAATCTTAACCAGAGTTGTGAAAATGCGCTACAATTGGCAAATAATTGGTTTCAAAAAAACCAACTAGTATTAAATTCAACAAAAACAAAAACAATAATTTTTAAATGCAATCAACGTCAACAAACACCAATATCAGCAGAGTATATTAACTCCACGCTTACAAGCCATACCAAGTTCTTAGGTTTACATATTGATGAATGTTTACAATGGTCTTATCATATTACACATACGTGTAAACGTCTTAGTTCTGTCTGTTATGGAATAAGAGTTCTTAGCAAATCAGTTCATGTAGGCGTTCTAAAGGTAGTTTACTTTGCTAATTTTGTATCAATATTAAAATTTGGAATAATTTTCTGGGGAAATTGTGTAAAATCTTATAGTGTTTTTGTTATTCAGAAAAGAATAATTAGAATTATGTATGGTCTACGTACTCGAGATTCGTGCAGGGGTTTGTTCAAGAGCAATAAACTACTCACCTGTACAGGAATTTATATTTTAGAATGTTTGAAATTTAATTTTAAACATGCTTCTTATTTTAAAGATAACCTTTCAAATCATGTTTATAATACAAGGCATAGATATGATTACGTATATCCAATACATAGACTGAATCTTACCGAAAAACATCCTTCATATATGTGTAGTAAATTATTTAACAAACTACCAGCGTATATAAAAAACATTAAAAATTATAATATCTATAAAACTGAAATTTTTAACTTTTTATGTGAAGTGGAGCCATATAACTTAACAGAGTTTTATGACTATATTAATACCATAAATTAAATTGTATTTGTATTTTTTTATTGACCTGTTTTCTAAATGTACCTTTTTGTAACCTTTTGAAAATAAATTTGATTATTATTATTATTATTATTATCTTTACCGCCTCGTCTTAGCTGCGTGCATAGCTTCTACAGGGTTTCCAAACGTAGGTGCTGTTTATACACCGGGTTTGCTCATTGGTCCCTCTACTGCTTACTACTCCAATGTCCATTCTTATAAATTCCAGTTTAAACTCCTTTAAACCTTTTTCTACAAATAGAACTATCTGGGGAAAGCTGCAAGTTAATTCTTCCATTTTGGGTGCTTGGCTCTTAACCTCCGTGTCCTTGAAGACCGCCACATCTGCTTCCGTAACTTCTTTAAACTTTTTTCCAGTTTCCATTTTTGTTGCAGTGAAGCATTCTTCTGGCAATTTCTCGTCGATTATTTTGCTCAAGTTATTGAAATTTTTATCGGTGTTTAGTACAGACTTAATTTTTTTGATTGCATTAAATTATTTTTTTTGTGTTCTTCCTGGATATCGAATGATCTGGCTTTTATAACTTTGCCGTTCTGGATCCTCCTGCTGGATCTGCTTGGCGTGATAAGTCAATTTTAAGCTTATTCCAGCCAGTCTTCTTCGGTTTGTAGGCGTCCAACACTAGAGTTTCTAATCTCTCGATTTGCTTTAGTATACTGTCTAGTTGTTAGTTGAATGCACTTCCTTCTAAATCTATCCTATCTCTTTGGCCATCTGGAGTTACGTTATCTCTTTTACGTTTGTTACGTTGTACAATTTTCCTGCTCAAGTTTTCCTCGTTATTTGGAGTCGTGCATTGTTCTACTAGATCAGATAGAGACATTGTTCTCTGTCTTAGAGGAGACCTACAGACATTTGGTCTCCTCTTAAAAGGGTCCTCATCTTCTGGAATAGGATTTTTGTCTGGTTTGTTTCCAATATTTTTAATCTGCTGGTCGTTTTTGGTCCCTTGTCGTCGTAAGTCTTGCGGTCGCTGGATAACGATCGAGGTGTGCTCGCTTGATCACACTTTTTCTTGACCGCGGCTGAGGTATCCATCCTCTGCTCCGTAAACTCGTTTAGTACAGTAGTGTGCACCATACTAATGTTTTAATTAATATCTTTTTTTTTTCAACTTTTAAGTTTTTTGCTTTATTATAAAATATTTTGTTTGTTTTATTTTATAACATTATTGGCAAAATAAATGTAATCTATTCTTTAGTAACGTACTTTTTATTATACCATACAGCGTATACCTCATTCCGCAATTAACTCTCTTACAAGCTACAAATGTTGTACGACATTATTTTTGCGTGTGAAGTCGGAGCTTTAGTGTTGCCAAGATAAATATATTTTAAATTTAATCGGTTATTTTTTTAATAACATCAGAAACGCAGTTTTTTAAATAATAATTAACTTTTGTCTAAAATAATTAAAAATACTAAAGATGCACTAAAAGCCAGAACGTGTTTAAGCCAAGTTACTTCTTACATGTGTGTATGTAGCATGCTTTACATAATATAATTAAGATTTGTTATGTATAATACTATCGATTTCATGAGTTTCGTTGTTGTAATTTTTCCATTTTTTACTATATGTTTTTTGTTTCTACTACTGCAACCGAATTCTGCTTTAATCTTTCTATCGAATGTATTCCTAGAAAAAATCAATCTTTAATCTTATTAGATCTATTCTTATGATAAGCTTCTCCTCAAGTTTTCCTTTTTATCTTTACGCAACGGCTGTAAATCTGTCTTACTTCCACATATCCACCTCCGCATTCCCATTTCTTTAGTTTATGGCGTAACTTTATTTGCTGAAAGTACTTAATAGGAACTGTAAGTATAGAATAATTTGTTAAAGAAAAATATGTAAAACAAATATTCAACTAATGATAAATTACAACTAACTAAATTAACGGTTATAAAATACATTCAGATTAGTACAAATTACAGAAAAAAATAACCTAAATAAGCTCAATTCCGTGTCAGTGTAACAAAATATATCAACATTTCAAGTATAAGCAAACCATGATTCATACCAAAACTGCTTTACATATTTTTCTAAATATAACCACCAAATTTCATTATAAATAGTCCTTTCGCGTGCATCCGTTATTACATAATAAACATGCATGCTTATCCCATATCCCATTTGCGAAAATCTCTTTGTAATATATTTCATTTTTATATTAACCTTGTGGCACGGATAACCTTGGCGATAGGGCGTGTTATTGATGAAAATGTATTAGAAAAATTGGCAAGGTTAAATAGCTGTTATATAAAATTTACATTTACGTCCGCACGTAAGGGGTAGCAGAATTGATATTGTGATTATTATTAAGTTTCACTAGGAATGTATATTTAAGTTATGTTAATGACGATTGTAGTTCCGTTTCCACGCCGTGTTGCATTCTCGATGGGATGTTTCAAATACAATTTAACACTTATATAAGCCGGTATGTTTTAATTTATTCAGTGTGCTCTTTGAATTGCTATTTGCTTTTTTAATTAAAGTATTCTTTATAAATTAAATAAATATATTTTATGCTTTCACAACATTTAATTATTTAATTATTTAATATTAACTGATTAATAAAGAGCAATAAGCTAAAAAACTCCATTATTTAATTTATCTATCGCAGTAATTCAGTAACATTACATTTGTAACTTTAATTTACTACCCTACACAAGTTATTTTAATTTAATTTTAAAGCGTTTTTTCCATAACAACTTTCTTTCTCATTGCGTTACCACCTTTTACACATTACTAAACATAATACTGTTTAATAGTTACTGTGATTTTATGTAAATTGTCTTTTCGACCAGTGAGATGCTAGGCACACTGATGATAGGTGGTTACTCTGAAACAAGACTGTATGTCTCTAACTGGTTGAAAAGGCTATTTACATAAAATGCATCATTTATTAATTTTAAACAACTTGTGTCAATTATTTTTATGCCATCTCATCTTTATTCTCCTTTTTTTTTTAATTTAAATATTTCTTTCTGACTAACTTTAGATTTAATACTCGCAACAAAATTGTTGCTACAGGTTCTACCAAGTAGATTGTCCGATTGTTCCTCTTTTTTTCAATTTTTATAATTAGAAAATGAACATAAAACAAAATTTATTATTTTTCTGATGATAATATCTGTTATTGTATTTTTAAAAGTAAATTACAATAGATATTGAATAAATTTAACAAATAAATCAAGATTATGATAAGATTATAATCTTATTTAATTGATCAATTAAACTGATTTTAATTAAAATTAGAACAAAATTTTTAAAATAAAATTTAAAAAAATCGTTTTAAATGTATATTATCTTCCTTTCACTTTTGAAATAGGAAATGATAAGTATAGTAAATTTGCATTATCAAATAATATTTAAAAAAAAATTTTGCTATTACAAATTTAATCCATGTTAAACACTAGTTGTCTAGGAGACTAACTAATTTAGTTATAATCCACCACATATTGTGCAATACAACTGGTTTATAACTTAGTTTGTACAGAATTGGCATCCAATTTTTTTTATTTTTGAAAATATTGTAAAAATCATTCAAAAAAACAAAAGTTGTTAAGTTATATTTAACTTTAAATATACTTTTAAAATAATGGGCATTTAAAAAATCTGAAACTGATATTCTTTTCTAATAATGCATAATGCAAAAATAGTAGCTCAGCCGTAAGTTTTCTAATTTATTATACAGGGTGTTAAAAAAGATTGTAAAATATTTTAAGAAGTAGTAGTATGAACTAAAATTAGCAAAAACATCTTAATAAACATGGGTACGCTTTGTAACGGTTTTAGAGATATGGAATGATATTTTTTTACCTCTTTATTTAAATTTTTGAAAAACTTGCAAATCCTTATTATAAAGGGTGTCTTAAAATTAAGGCAAGATTTGAGTTTGCCGCCATTTGTATAGTAAGTTGTAGGCAACCCTGAAAAAAAAAACAATTTGACAGCTGAGAGTTTGGGGTTAGTAAAAATTGAGCCAAGGCGGTGCCACATGCAATACAGCCCGTAAAACTATTCAGTTACTGCATGAGCATGAGACATTTCCAGGTGACTTTTTGGTTGTTCTTGGTTGTGCTCATGAGATTGCAACCGAAGCGCGATACTGGGTGATACTGATTCATTTAGCAAACAGTGTCATTTATCCGGTAGCCCAAGGTCGGTATCTACTCCTAGTGCAGAAGAGACTAAGTGTGCGGAGAATATCAACCAAGGTACAAATTAGTGCTCGCTCATCTTGTTTTGACAATCTTCTACAAGCAGCTGCTTTATCCGTACCACCTACAAAAAGTGCAGGCCTTAAATCCACTTGATCATCAAGCACGTATGGTTTTTTTGTTGCTGAGTTTTTTGCAATGATATTGAAAACCCTCGTTTTCTTCCCAATATTATTTTTACGGATAAAACCGTGTTTACACGAAATAGTTATTAATTTTCACAATACGCATGTTTAATGAAATCTAGATTTCAGACAAGTTTTTTTGCCGAAACCTCCTCTATGCTTTTTATTAGGTCCATCTATGATGAAGTCGTTTTTCTCTCCGACGCACCGTTTCTGAGATATCAGCGCTTTTCCGGGTCGCCGATCAGAAATATCAAAACCCCTTCGGCCGACCCTTTGTTGGTCCGGGTTTCTCGATGCCGCCCACGAACTGCAAACAGGGGCGCGTGCCAAAAATTTTCCGGTTTGAATGCGACGCGCGGAGATCCGCGGCCGGAGCCTCTTTCATTTTTGGGGAAATCCGACCCCAGATTCAGATTCGCCAGGTATTGGAGCATTTTCTTGATTTTTGTTGCGGCCCTTGCCGCCCCCGTTTGCAAGACTTCCGTCGATGAGGTGGCAGAAAGCTCGAAAATTTGCCGGGGCAAACGGAGAGTCGGATCGACAAGCGGTTTCTGGTGTCAGCTTCCTCGCGGCCGTTCTCCTTTGAGATAAGCCCCCGTTTTGATGCTGAGGGAGCGCCATCACCAGAAATCCGCGTGCGTAGTGCCGTAACTTTTTTGTCGTTTGAGATGGGAAACAGGCGTTTAAATTTTCCAAACTGCCGTCTTTTCGCGCTTCTTTTGAAGCGCCGCTTGATTTTCCAACACTCCAGGGGGCGGCGCGGCAATTAAAAAAAAAAAACGGAAAAACGGCAGTAACTTTGCTGTTTTTGACCGCACAGGGGCGGCAGACACGTCAAAATGGGCAGATGATCCGCGAGACCATCGGCGATTATTGGACGTAAAAATGCTAAGCAGAGTTGACTATATCAATTTTTTGAATTTTTGTTTGGGGGCCTTTTTACAAATTTTCAAAGTTCAACGATTTTTTTTTTCATTTTTTTGCCGCAAAACAAGCCGCGGTGCAGAGGGGGAACATTTTAGAGCCGTTTTGACTACGAATTCGCATCCGCCGGACTGACTTCCTTCGGGATCCCGTGTTTCATCGCGATTGGGCCTTCCGTTCTACGTATTTTTGCGTTTAAGTGTGGCGACACGGGGGTAAAAAAACGCTAAAGGTGGGGTCGCGCAAAAAAATTGAAATGCCCCGGGGTTTGACGCAGAGAATCGGGCTTGGTTTTGTTCAAAGTTCAAAAGAGAAAGGATAGAAGCAAAGATTGTAAAAATATTTTTTTTAAATTTTGCCCACTACCCTTTTTACAATTTTTAAAGTTGGTCGATTTTTCATTCATTTTTTAGCCACATATGAAGGGGGGGGGGGCGAACGTTTTAAGGCCGTTTCAACTTCGGATTCAGATCCGCCGCACAATTTTCTTCAAGAAACCCAAGTTTCGTTTTGGTTGGACGTGGCTTCTTCGGTTATTTGCGCTTTTCTGCGGCCAGTTGTCGATTTTAATGTATTTTAAAGGAAATTCTTCAATATTTTTTTTTTTTATATTCTTTGGTTAGATGTAGTCAGGTCATTACTATCAATATGTTTACATCAAATTTTTCCACTTAGATGAGTGGGAAGGGTCGTATTTGTTTTATGGCCTTTAGATTTTTTTTCTTTGAGGATATTTGAAAACATTGGTTTATAGTACTCCAAAAAATAGACATTTGTTTTTGTTTTGAAAAAAAAAACTTTCTTAAACTCCGAAACCGTTACTTTGCGGACCCATGTTTATTAAAACTTTGTTCTTTATTTTGGATCATACTACCACTTCCTTAAAACATAACCTAACCACAGATATGCTAAAAACAACCCTTTGGCTAAAGGTACTGGACTTTATCAAAGAGACGGAGCTGCTTAAGGAGTAGATCATCAGAGGTGTACGACAGGACCGCAGTGCAAAGGGCGCCAAGCAAAACAATTCAAGGTAAGGAATGAAAAAAGTGGATTTTTTAGTCAGTAAAAACCTGACAACTGGACAGTGTCTTTAGAAGATTTTTACCCTTTCCTACGCAAAAAAAACTACCTCTAAATATTTTACAAAGTGCGTGTGAGTGACAGAAAAAGTTCGGTTCAAATTCAATAACTTTGTTGTGGCATTAATAAACAATAACATGCTACATAGCCTTAAAGTAGGAGGCAGCCTATTTAAACACATTAATTAGTGTAAACAGATGACCGTAGTCAAGCCTTCACTTAGCATCACTGGTGATGCTGAGTTGAGACAGACAGACACCGACAAATTAGCAAAAAAAAAATTAAATCTGAACTGTAAAAAAAATAGTATTTGTTTCTGATTATTGCACAGTTTAAAATAATTGAGGTTAGGGTATTTTAATAAAAATTTTATACTTTATTGTGCTGATTTTATTTTTATATATTAAGACCGGTTTCGGTGGTTAGGCCATCATCAAGAAAAATAAAGTTTTGTCAATTTGCAACATACAAAAATAAAACTGTAAAAAATAAAGAACACTTAGAAGAGCTGGAACATGAACTGAAACATATTAAATGAGACATTATTAGACTATCCATAATACTTCTAAAAAAAAGAAAACTACAACATTAAACTCGGACCACGTCTTTTACCAAAATAACAGAAGCATCTAACACTTAATAACCAAATACCAGCCAATATCAAATAGAGTAGTAATATACATAATACTACAAATGTCCAAAAGATATAGTCTTCAGATAATACAGATATATGGTGCACTTTACAAAATAATCTCAGGGGATTTTAACGTCAAATTTGGGCAAAAGGTAGAAAGCAATACTGAGCACATCAAAAAATTTGGTGGCGGTATAAGGAATAACAGCAAAATCTTATTCTGCATTAACATCTTTTTCAAAAAGCCGCTACAATGTAAATAGACATGGAAAAGCCCAGTATCTACGACTAAAAACAAATTGATTCTATTTTTGCTAATAACAAACTAATATGTAAATATGACGTCATAGTCCTAAACCAATTGAACACTGGAAGCGACCATAAGTTAATTAAGACAAAAATATCAATAAATACTAAACCAAAAAAGAGCAAACTTATAACAAAGAATATCAAGAAAAACCTGGAAAAACTGGATCGGATAGAATATCTAAATGAGATGAGTATCAATCAGCCAGCACACAAATTTAAAACAGACATACGTACAACAACGAAAAAAAAAAAAATGCGCAAAATTAAACCTAGACAAAAAAATATATAGCTTTAATATCGCACTTTTGAAGAAAAAATATTGACCAAACAACAGAAGAATATAGAAATCTAAATTACACAATTAAAAAATCTTTGAGACAAATGAAGAACAGAAAATAACTAGGAGAAAATTTATTAAAAAGTGTAAGTAGCAATCCAAACACTACTAAACAAATGCTTGTTCAAAGAAAAAATTTCTGATAAATGATACAATGCGGAGGTATTATAATCTTTAGAAAAGATGATACTACAAAGGTGGACTACCAACCAATCAGTTTATTATTACAAATATACAAACTTTTCAAAACAAACTCAACGCATACCAACTCGTTAAGCAAGCAAAGTTTAGGAAAAACTACAGCACCATAGATTACCAATCATCCGGCTACTGATAGAGAAAACCACCAAATACAATATTACCTTACATCTGTTATTTGTAGCATCTTGAAACATATTTATAGTCTATTATATTTCCATGGGAAAATCAATCACAACCTCATAACAAAAAAAGTAGATCCCAACATCCCAAAATAATTTACTCTGGCACTGAAAACTGTCTTCATACATCTAACATAAAAAAAACAAAGAAATAAATATAGACGGGTTTGTATTTAAAACAGCTACGCTTTGCAAAGGACATAATTTTGAGTCTTTTTCTTCTTCTTCTGTTAAGGTTTTGCCATGTTTTTTCAATATTTTTGGCGTTGGAATTACTCCTGCGACTTTGACGTCCAGCTTTTGTGCCATTGTTTAGGCGGCCTTTCGAGAGGTCATTTTGTGTTCAGTCTTGATGTAGTCGCCTGTTTTGCCATCCTGTCTTCTCCCATTATTTTGACATAGTCTGTCCAGTAACTTTTCCTGTCTCTTGTCCACCTTACAATGTCTTGTACTGAACAAATGTCACGGATCTTGTCGCTGCGTACACTGTCGCGTAGGCTCAATCTGGTGATGGATCTCAATGTTCTAATCTCTGTTGTTCTGACGATTTGTTTGGTTTTTGTGGCTTTGGCTCTTGTCTCCGCTGCAAGACTGGTCTTACACAGGTTTTATATATACGAACTTTACTTCGTGTCGACATATGTTTACTCCTCCATATTGTATCGCGGAGAGCACCCGCTATTACTACTGCTTTTGTTGCCTAAGTCTTTACGTTTGCTTTGTTATTATTGTCGCTGGATATTTCGACCTCGAGATAATTAAATCGCATAACCTGCTCTATCGGTGTTCCGTCAACTTCTAGTTTATAGTACGGGATCTTTAGATATCACCATTGATTGTGTCTTCTGGGATGAGATTTGAAGGTTGAATATCTTGGCGTTAGTGTTTAGTTTTTGGACAAGGCGTTGAAGTCGTCTTTATTTTCGGACATGAGAGCTATATCATCTGCGTAGAATAGGATTTGAAATTTCTTGTTTCCGCTGTTGTAGCCTATGTTGGTGTCTTTTATTCTTTCTATTATTTGGTTCATGATAATGTTTAAGACACATGGGCTTAAGCTGTCACCTTGTTTCCTCTGTTAATCCTTCTTGTGTTTTGATTCTGGTTTTGTTCTCAATGTTTAATTCTTTTACTACTTGGATAGTTTCTTTGTCGATGTTGTTTTTGCAAATAGCCCTTAGTACGTCCTTAAGTTGTATTGTAGTAAAGGCTTTGGAGAAGTCTACAAAACAGTGGTAGAGCGGTTTGTTAAACTCAATGATTTTTTCTATTAGTTGACGTAATATAAATATTGCGTCGATGGTGAACCTGTTTGTGCGGAAGCGCTGTCTCTTGCTGGTTTGTATTTGTGTCAATTTTTGGGATATGATTTTGGTTAATACTTTTTGGATATCAGAGAACAAGCAGATTTCTCTGTAGTTTTTTGGGTCTTTCTTTGTTTTTGTTTTAATATAAGGGTTGTAATACTTGTTTGCCCATTTTGTTGTTGATCAAGTCTGTCCCAGGTGTTTTCCTATTTTTTAGTTTTGGGATTGCTTGACCTATGTCCAAGAGTCGATGGAAAATAACTGCTAAAGGAAAAATATAAAATTTATTATAAAATTTGCAAAAAAACTTGTTAAAAAATTGTTAAAAATAGATCAAAATATCAAAAATGTTATTGACAATTTTATCAAAACAAAATTAATTGCATTCGATTTAATTAGAAATTTAATTGTTCATTTATTTGGACGCCGTGTCGCCGCACAATACGACGCAACGGTCCTGGAAAAAAGTATAAGTGAGCGTTTAGTATGAAGAATAAAAGAGTGAAAGTGTTTGTACGACAAACACTAAAAATTAGAAATATATATTGCTTCAACGCAAAGTACTGAGAGAGACCCTTGTGTACATAGCAGTTGAAAAAGTAAAAATATACAAAGCAGAGTGAACGTAGGAAATTAAGGAGTAAGGAATGAGGAAAAAGAATCAATAAAAGTCGAAATGCAGAATATTTTTTTAATTTTTATTATATCTTAAGTTTATATAAAATGGGGTAAAACGTAATAAGTATAAAAACGTATACTTTGATGTTTACAAGTCCGAAAGGCTTGACACAAACGATCAATGTTATACTAATTTGCCAGGCTGCTTATGTAAACAAAGAAAGCTTGTTGTCAGCCAACTTTTATAACTTGTTTGTTTTGAATATGGTAGTGTAGTAGTATATGTATAAATACAGTATAAAAAGATTGTTTAGTATAATTTTGTAAATTGTAACTTCTTTTTAAACAAAGCTTTATTTAAAAAAAATATTTTCAAAAAAAATATACACTATTTAATTTTAAGGTCTTTTGAAAGAAGTTTTTAATTTTCCATTAAAATGTATATTTTGATTTGCGTATATAAAAATAACAAAATTATGGGCTGTAACGCTAATTGCAAGACAATACAAACTATATGAAGCCCTTTTCACCATAAATACTTATTTTTATAATTTTTATGAATAGTTTGGATACATAACCCAATTATAGTAATAACATGAAACGTTTGTATTGATATAATTGTAATGATAAAAGTACCATAAGACAAAAAAATAATTTACTTACTCTACAAAGAAACAGGAAACCATTAAACATATATTGTATACAAAATCGAGTATCAGATATGGGCAATTCCATTTCAAACGGACCAGAGCTAGGGGGGGGGGTGCGTTGAGAAACTTGCTTATGTATTTTTTTTTAGTTTCTATAACTTATTAGTAATCTTTTAATTGATATATGAGAGTATGAAACCTATAAAAAAAAATTCTACGATTTTTTTAAGTTTTTTTGACGTTTTTTAACTTAATCACATTTTTTGTTTAAAAACCGCATTTTTAACTCAAAAAAATAAATTTACTAATGAAATCAATCCAAAATTTTCCGTAGAATCCAAATCTGGCGCCATTTCAAGTTTATTCCCTGTCTATAAGCCGCAAAAGCCATAAAACCATGTTTTTGTTCTTAGTGGGCTGTGCAAAATGGAGCATTTTTTAAATTTTTTTTAACCGCCATAGTTGACGTATTTTGATGTAAATTAATTGAAAAATATAAATTTGTTCTGTGTATTTGGGTTTTAAGCGTCTAAAACTCAAAAAATCTGCAAAGTAGGCCTATTCTTCAACATAAACTCTTACAAATGCACGTTTAGCCGCGCTCAGAGGAACAATACACCAAATATTATTAAATATTTGAATTCTGGGGACAATTTTACATAGAAAATTGTCAGTGTTGTACTCATCGTCTATAGAAAAGTCTATCCAGAAAAAAATGTTTACAAAATTTTTATGCAAAAAATGCGTTAAAAATTAATTATTTTTTTTTATTTACAAAAAATATTATAAACACACTAGGGTGTGGTTTAAAACTTTTTTTTAACAAATTTTAACAAGCGACAGGCAGATTTATGTTTGAATGCCAAAAATAATAATATTTTTAAATTTTTGCGCCGATAGATCGAGTCTAAATTTGTGCCGCAGGCGCAAAAACTATCAAACAAAGAGTAAAATGGCCAAACATTGGTTCAAGCGACAAAAAATGTCTTTGTTAAACTTCTGAAACCAACTTAAAAAAATATAATCCAAATAATCTTTAAAAAAAACTTTAAAAAAAAATTTTTTAAGTAAATTTTGAACAAATTTTTTTTTCTAGATGGATTTTTCTTTGCCAGATAAGCACGACACTGACTATTTTCTATGTAGAATTGTTTGCAAAACTAAATTTTTTAATAATATTTGGTGTATAGTTTCTTTGAAAACTGTTAAATGTGCATTTGTAAAAGTTTATGTTGAAAAATAGGTTTATTTTTGCAGTTTTTTTGAGTTTTAGACGCTTAAAACCCAAATACACAGAACAAATTTATATTTTCTAATTAATTTACATCAAAACACGTCAACTTTAGCGGTTAAAAAAAATTTAAAAAATGCTCCTTTTTGCCCAGCCCACTGAGAACAAAAACATGGTTTTATGGCTTTTGCGGCTTATAGACAGGGTATAAACTTGAAATGGCGCCAGATTTGGATTCTACGGAAAATTTCTGATTGATTTCATTTGTAAATTTATTTTTTTGAGTTAAAATTGCGGTTTTTAAACAAAAAATGTGATTAAGTTAAAAAACGTCAAAAATACTTAAAAAAATCGTAGAATTTTTTTATGGGTTTTATACCCTCATATACCGATCAAAGGACTACTAATAAGTTATAGAAACTAAAAAAAAATACATAAGCAAGTTCCCCCCCCCCCCTAGCACTGGTCCGTTTGAAATAGAATTGCCCATATTTGAATAATGTATTTGATTAACATTATAAATATAATAAAAATAAAATAATTAAATTAATTAATGCAACAAATCACAATAAAACTTTATCATAAAGAACAATATAATAAGATAAAAAATCTTATCTTTTAAAAGTATATCAAATCAAAATTAATCTAATCATTGATCTTTAAAATTTGGTATATAAAGGTTTGAAATTGGTGTAGTCAAGTATCTGAACTGAATCAGCAAACCAAGCAAAATGTTCAAAAAATTATTTTTTGTTTTATTTGCAGTATTTGCCTTGCAGGTAAGTTTTTTATTTTTTAAACATAACTGTTGTAATATAAACACTTTTTTTATATTTAGGCAAATATTGACGCCAAACCTTACAATGACGACATCGCTCGTGGTTTAAGCGAAACCATTGAACAAATCCTAAACAAACTACTGGAAATATTTGAAAATGCCGTCGAAACTGCAGTCAATGGACTTAAAGAACTTATACAGATGCTCAAGGATTATGCAAAATCTGTAATTGAAGAAGCTTTTAATGAAATTGTTCAATTGGTACAAGACATCCTTCAACAAATTACCGACTTAAAAGAAATTGCTCAAAACCTTGGCGTTGATATTAAAGATTGCGTTCTGGAACAAGAACAAATTATCATCAACATTCCAAATACATTACTTGATGACATGATCAAATGCGCCACAAACCAAATTGATGAAGCCGAAAAAATTGTTACTGATACTGTTGCAGAAATCAACAGCGTCATTATAATTATTACCACTTTAGAAGAAAGGTTTGAGGCTTGCGGAACTGGTATTCTTGCTATTCCATGTCTTACACAAGTTTTGGAAGATGCTACCACTGCTGTTATTGAATTGCCATCCAAGATTGTTGAACAATTTGAAAAGGCTAAAGAGATGATTAGTACAATCCCATCTGATTTGGAATTCTGCGCCACAAACAATTTAGAAAATGCCATTGCTAAAGTAACTGGTATCTTTGATAACATGAAGATTTGCATTGAAGACAAAATTCAAGGTCATATTGGAAAAGAAAAATGAGTTGCTATTATAAAATGCTACCTTAAATGTAATTACATTAATTGCAATAATAAATGATTATTAAAATAAAAGTTTTAATTTAAATTTACTACAAAAAATAATTTTAGTTTTTTGTATTATATGTTTTTAATTTCATAGAATGGCAATCAATTGCTTGCAATATGCAAGTTAATTAGTAGATAGTTTGTAACAAAACAACAATGTTTAATCATTATATATGTCATTAATGAACAACTAATTATATTCAATCTAATCAGTAGTTTTTTACCTGTCTTAGAAGTATATAAGTAATAGAATTACTACTTAGAATAATACAAAACGCATTGAAATCATGTTTAAACAGTTGTGTTTAGTTTTTGTTGCATTGACAGTTCCTGTAAGTATCTTATAATTAAATCTAAATTGAAAATGTATTTACTAAAGTTAAATTTAGGCCGTTTGGGGCGATGATGAAATTAGGAACTTCAAAGAAAACTTACAAACCTACATTGATAATATGCAAAAAAAAATTAACTCCACCGTCACTAAGAATGAAAACGCCATGCAGAATTTACTGGATCAAATTAAAGATGCTGGAGCACCTATTGCCGAGCAAGTACAGTCTCAATTAAACGACAATATCCAAAATCAAATAAAAGCAATCAATGAAACTGCTTCCCAAATGGGTGGAGATGTAACCAATTGCCTCTCTACTGAATGGGATATCATTAATAAAATAACAAACTCAACAATTGATGATGTGAATAAATGTGTTAAAGAACATTCAAGCAAAGCTGAGGATATTATTAAAAAATCCAAAGAAAATATGAACGGCTACAGTGTGGTTGACATCATGAAACAGGCAGCTGCTGAATGCAAAAATCATAATATACTATGCTACGGACAGATTATGTCAAATTCCAGTTCTTATGTTGAAGAAATATCTAATAAATTAAATACAAATTTAATTGTCACTATCAGTAACGCGACTTCAGTTGTTGGAAATTATAATGATTGCGTAACTGTTAATCTTAAAAATGCCAATGAGAAGTTAGAAAAAAGTTACCACAAAATTCAAGATTGTGTGAATGCAACAACCACTAAATAATATTTTTAAATCATATTGTTCTATTCTTGTTTATTCAAATATAATAAGATTGTGTTTTATTGTATGTTAAAAATAAAAAGCCAATAGGGTACTTTATATCAAATGAATAAAATTTTATATTTGGTTATAATAATAAAAATGCAAAAAATGCTTGTTTGACTATTTTTATAAACAATTACTTTGTTTGTTTCTACCAACAAGAGGGTTTAAAGTAATTTACTTGATATAATGAAATCAGTCAATTAAAACAAATAAAATTTAAATATTAGCCAATGGCAATTGAATTACACTAATAATTGAATGTAATATATACAATTACATACATACATACCTAGTCACGTTACCTTTAGGGGTAGGCAGTAACACTGTACAATAGCCAACTTGGGTTCTTAAACCTGACTTTGTACTATTTGTCTCCACGTTTTTCTATTCTTACAACTTCTTTTGCTTCCGCAATATTCATGCATCTGGTGATGCATTTTTTCATATCATTTTCAAAAACTTGGTTCATGCAGCCCCTACCTGGTATAAAACCACATTGTCTTCTCAGTTGTTATTTCACGTACTATTTTAATCAATATTGTTTCAAACATTTTTTGGGATACTCAACAAACTAATAGCACGATAGTAATTACATTTTGTCTTACTGCTTTTACCTTTGTACAATGAAACAATTCATCTTTCTAATCAATTCGCACTGTCAATTTTTTAACACAAAATTAAAAAAGTCATTTAATATATCAATAAGTAATATGTTTTTATACTTATAACATTTCACCAGCAATCCCATGTACTATTTTATAACAACTTTATTGCTTTCATCACTTTGTCTGCGGTTAGACTAACCATCATTTCTCCAGTCTTTTTTTTTTTGTTTGTAATAGGATTGACAATATTCCTATACAATTGCTCAAAATATTCTCTCTAATACCGTTCTAATTCCAAATAATTTCTTCACAATTTTTCTGAATGCCACAAAAATTCTCTTGCACCCACATTTGCCTCTCTTCACCTATTTCTAAATATATTTTTTTTCATTCTGCATTCTCTCTGATTATTTGTTATTTACTTTAATTTACTACTTTTTTACATTTAGTTTATTTTCTTTGTACAAACCAACCTACTTTTTTTCACCTATTTTTTTATGCAATCCTATTTTTATATGCTCCTTTTATTTTATTCATTGATACTTTTACCTGTTTGTTCAACCATGAATCTTGTTATACATTGGCGAGCAAAAAATAAAGATCAGTTTAAAATTATGACTTGTTCTTAAAATTTTTTGTTTTAACTTTATGTTTACAAATTGTTAACCAAAGTAGGCGTTTATAATTTATTACAATGCCGACATTGTGTTGCAAGATTGGCTTTTGCCCAAAATCACCAGGCATGGAATAATGATAACTAGAGCAGGGACGGACGTCAGAAAGTGTGTAGAAGACGCGAAGAAAGATACCCTTCAGTTTGTATTAATGAGCAACTTTCATTTGGCGGTGGGTCGGTTATGGTTTGGGCAGGAATTTCTACCAAAGCACGCACAGAGTTGGTCTTTACAGAAAATGGCACCCTGACAGCTCATAGATACATTATGGAGGTTTTCGAAGATCGGCATTGTTATGCAAGATATTGCTAAACCTCATGCAGCCATAGTTGTCAAAGATGTCTGGATGAAGTTGAAATTTTGCGGTTTGATTGGGCAGCTTACAGCCTGGACATAAATTTTATAGAACATGTCTGTGATGAGTTAGGACGACGTATCCTAAAGCATACACCTGCTCCAAAAACTGCTCAAGAACTAAGACAGTTGCTATTGCAGGAATAGAATAATATTGACCAAAATGTGATCCTTTATTTAATTCAAAGTGTTCCTTGTCGACTTCAAGCAGTCATTAATGCAAGAGGGGGTAATATTTGTTATTAGTGATAAAGAATAAAAATTCATACTTCGTCTGAACTGTAAGTTTGTGATATTTCCAAAATACGCAATAAAAAAACAATAAATATGCTTTACGGTTCAACATTGAATTTTAAATTTAGTGTGCAAAATACAGTACAATTGTTTACATTTTGCTAACATAAAGTTAAAACAAAAAATTGCAAAACTAATAATAATTTTAAAGTGATCTCTACTTTTGCTTGCAAGTATCCATTTAGTAGTCCCTTTTTAAAAATTAAAAAAAATGAACAAAAATAATTTTTTTTGGTATATTATTGGTTTATTCAAAAGAGCAAACATCCCATTATTTATAGAACACGATTTCATTCATGTGGCTACCTTGGCTGGCTTCCCAGTAGCGGATCCTGTTAACCCAGTTTTCAAAACCCTTGGTGACGGTTTCTGGCTCTAACTCACAAGTGGCTTGCTCGATATTCGCCTTAAGGACCTGAATCGTTAATGGATTGTTTGCAGAACATTGGTCATTCACGGCACCCCACAAAAAAAAAGTCTGACAATGGCAATGATTACCGAACTTGACGCGCAAAAGATCGATTGTGGCATGGGCTGTGTGGCAAACCAAAGATCGTCCACGTCCTTCTCTACAATTTCCGGCCACAAAAAATCGTTTATCATGCCTCTGTAGCGCTCACCGTAAATCGAAATGGCGTTACCAGCAGCTTTTTCAAAGAAAAATGGGCCAATGATGCCACCGCTCCAAAATCCTCTCCAAACTGTCACTTTCTGAGAATGCATTGGCTTCTTGACAATCGGGTTTTCCAATCCCCAGATGCAACAGCTTTGCTTGTTAACATAGCCGCCTAGATAAAAATGCGCTTCGTCAGAAAAGATAATTTTTCTAATGCCCAAACTGAGAAGCGATAACAAACCGGATGGTCGGGTGCCTTCAATTGCTGAGTCAATTGGACTTTATAAGCGAAAATTTGCATCAAGTTGGTGCGTGAAATGTTGAGTTGTTGAGATCGATGGAGAGTCGATGTTCCAGAATTGAGTCGCACATTCTCGGCTACGACAGCCAAATTCTCGTCAGTGCGCACCGTACGACGGTAGAGAAAGTGTGTGTTGGCCACTAGCATGTCAGTCTCACAAACTTTCCTGGCCTCATTTTGGCCAAAACTTCTTTTCAATAAACGCACTGTTTGGGCTACACAACTATGATTTTGGAAATAAGTTTGAAATATTTCCCAACGTTGTTCAAGCGTAAAGCAATTCATTTCCTTCTGCGGAGATATTATACTGACTTTCTGTCAAAGCTTCCTACGGGAAAGACCCGTCACAGTTAAAATAAAAAATGCTTAAAAAGATACCACTAGATGGACCACCCTTTATTTTCAACCACCGTCACTCCACACACATCTTTTGCACAGTCGACTATTGTCATTTTTAATCTATTTTAATTCTTTCTTCAAACGTTCATTCATATTTTTCTTTGGTTCTGTCATTTTGGTCATTTTTCACTTTTATCTTTAACTGTTTAGTTATGTTCTTTCTCAATAAGTTTACCACCGAGGTCCACTTTTGATATGACAAGATAATAATTAGTTCCATTCTTAGCTCCACGTACCGCTCGAGTATTTCTAATTAAACTTCTCAATCTTTCATCATCCGCGACAATCATAGTTTTGGAATTACCCCTATGCCATATATACATGTAGTTAAGTTTGTGCTGAAACCATGTGTTTGATATGATTAAACCCAATGCACAAACTCACCAATTCCTAGCCATTTTTGTTCACTCTATTGTCACCATACTTTCCTAGAACTATATCTGATTCAACTTTTTGGGTACCCAATAAAATATTTTTTTTGCCAGGTTCACTGGCACTTAATAATTTAATCAGATTGCCAAAACACTACATTCTCATCCTAACCATTGACAGACGCATAAGCTGCAACTAGAAAAATTCTATACGTATCTATAAGATTCTAGACAAAACCAATTCATAGTTTCTTACATCTTGTTTGGTAGAAGGGTTTAGAATGCTTTCTTCTTAGAGTCCAAGTACCAATAGTCCATGTCTTTGTTAACAAATGAGCCATGTCCTTTTGACCTCAGCTGCCCATCATCGTTTCGGCCACCCGAGGATATTGCACATGTATTTTTACTCAACTAATAGAGTAGACTAGGGTACTAACCTGATCGTACCCGTCCTCATACAGTATTTGCTGCTAACGGTATGGACATAAAAAAATATAAATTTTGATGATATTTAACTTTGTATATGTTTTTAAGATTTAGAAAACCGCAAAATATGTAATAATATTTTTATCAATATCAAATGTTCTAAGAAGATAAAATAAACAGAGCATCTCTGATAGTATGGTATTAGTTTGCGGCTGAGATCTGTGCTCTGAGGCAATACCGAGCTAGGCATCGGTCGTTAGTTTACATTCTGAGAATATTTGATAAAGATAAAGATTTCATTTGACTACATTTTTTTCTAATTGACCTACAAAGCATTGCTGTACTTTGTTAACTAAAATAAAAACTATTTAAATAAAAATTAAATTGTCATAATAATACCATATTTAAGTCCGGTTTTAATAGTCCTAAACCGTAAACTATACTTTCTATAATTTACATTTCATTGTAATAATGTTCTACAATACACTAAGGATGTATGCGAATCTAAACAGAAATGTTATTGTAATACTTTTTTAATACATTCATTTCAAATCTGAAACTAATTATTCATTTATTCATGACCTAGTAAGTATATAAATAGGCAAATTACATTCAACCAACTTTACAATTCTGCACCTTACATACAAAAATACAACGATACTTATATTTTTTAAATTATATTATTTTAGATAATACATATCGGAAAACAATTACGTATATATGTTCAACACTGCTATTAGAATAGTGCCAATTTATAAAATATCTCCATTTACAAATAACTTAAAGTGTTTCTATTTTATTATACATACTAACATAGTATAATGGAATGACCTAACTCCATCTCATCATTGACAGGAACTTCTGACTGTTAAATATTTTTCATATTATGATGAATTGATAGACATTTGTATAGAAATATTTGCATTCAAGTTTTCTTTAAATATAGAATATTTTATGTAAATTTTAATCTGATAAGTGCTTGTTACATATCTGTTCAAGCTAATATGCAACGTAACGTTCATCCTTGAAAGCAAAACGCGCTGACAAAGTTCTATAACTTAAACTTACATCAAATCTATTCAGTGAGTTCCTTTGTGGTGGACTAAAATGCTGACAGAAATGTGCCGCCGTCGTACAGATAGAGCCACTTATTCACACTTGCCAAAATTGATGCTTTTTTATAATCCATACTTCTCTTTCTTGTTAAAAATCCTACCGGAATCATTTCGTACATAGCATTATAATTTATCGACATGTAAATCATTAGAAATATATAATCATCGGTTTTTTTTTACTAAGAATCGATAATTTGCAACTAAAATGTAATAAATGTTTTACACAATCTACTAATCGCGCGTATCATTAAAAGTAATGTTGTCTTAATAGCACAATTAATGAACAGTGGCAATTCTATATACATCTAAACTACATTTTTATGCGTTATCGATCTGTTTTATAATAATATTTGTTTTTGTTTTAGGTGAGTGAGCAATTCCAATTACTGCAAAAGTAGTGAACAAACAACGTTAATAAAAAAGGCAAATTGCTTTGTTGAAATAAGTTTAAAAATGTAGAATATTTGTTATTATGACAGAAATAATATTTCCCTAAAGAGGTGACATTTTGAATATTATTAACTGTCTTTTAATATTTCAAATATTCAGGTAATTTAAATACACAAATAATTTGTTTGGACATTTTTTATTACTAATATTTGTATTTTATATTTTTACAGCCATTCGTGGCTAATCAGTTCAACGACTTTTATTTTTTATACTTAGTAATCTCTTTGTTTTACATCTTTATTATATTCATTTTTTTAATTTATGCCATTTATTTGTACTATTTGTATAAACTTTAGATTTCTTTTGGCAGTCTTGGTGTTACTTGTAACTTTTGTTGAGTTTTGGTCTATTCATATTATCAAAGGCTGCTTTCAGGTCGACAAAGGTGATATTTAGTTTTTAATTTTTGATTTTATTGTTTTCCAAAATACGCTTATGTGATCTGTAGTTTGTCTTTTGCTGGATTTTTTTCTCCGATTTTTTTCCAGTTTTTTTTTTGCATCTTGCAGTGTCTTTTTAAATTTATTTCTTCTTATTTTGTATGCTTTTTTGTCTAGGTATTTTTCCATGTTTCTTTCTTCTGTTTAATTTTTTGTTTTACTTTGTTATTCCACTATTTTGTTTTTCTGCTGTAGCTTGTTATTTTTTTTATCCGCCGAGTCAATCAAGGTTTTGGTTTAATGTGAAGGTTTTTTTTTTTTTTACTTTTATCTTCTTGTTCTTTTTTCAGGTTTAGTTTTTGTAGTTGTTAGCTATTAGTTTGTGATGCGTATTTAGTTCTGCTTCTTTACTTAATGTTACCGATTATACATAGTGCGTCAAGGAAACTTGCTGATTTGAAAGATCAATAAAAGAAAAAGTATTTCACATATCGATTTAAATCTTTTTTTATCGTATTGTACACAACCTAAATTTTTGTTTTATGTGATTTTAAAAATGACATCGGACAAATGGCGGCCCTCATTAGCAATACACTGATCCACCCGCTTTTTGAAATTTTGAGCATATTGACGGTAATGTTAGCAATGGCTTGTCCTTCAGGTGTTGCAGGGTCCGTGGTTTATCATTGCATTGCATCAACAATGCACACCACACAATAACTCGTTCACAATAAAGTGGCTTCTCATGAAACTCACGGGGATTGGCACCACTCCAATAACGCATGTTTTATTTGTTTACGCAGCCGGAAAGGTAGAAATGGGCCTCATCACTGAAAAACACAAGGGCGTCGTTAGGCAAGTTAAGGAGCGCTTCACATGTAGTTTGGCGGGTAACAAAAAAAAAAGTAGCAACATGACCACAAAACCTTTATTTTACAAAACTAAGCATTGACATAAAAAACAAGAAAAATCACAAAAATTGTTGAAAATAACTTTCTCCTACGGCAACGCAGGCTTCCAACCTACGTTTTACTGACCGACGTACCCGTTCGAAAATTCGTGGACTGTTTCGTATTGTATTGCAGGGTGCAATAATGCAATTTCTTAGTTCTTCATCAGTATTAACTAATGTAGTGTAAACTAAACTTTTTAAGTAACCCCACAAAAAAAAATCCAAAACATTTAGATCTGGAGACCAAGGAGACCAAGCCTGTGGGCTTCCTTGACCTATTCAACGGTTCCTATACTGTTCATTTAAGAATTGACGCGCAACTAAATTAAAATGTGCAGGAGCATCGTGCATGAACCACATTTTGTTTCTTAATTGAACCGGAACGTCCTCTAAAAGTCCTGGCAGCTCTTCTTTAAGAAAATTACGATATGATTGTCCATTTAGCCTGAACGGCAAAAAATATGGATCTATTAAATGGTCTCTTACAACACCTGCCCAAACATTAACGGAAAATGTTTGCTGATGATGGCCTTCCATTATGACATGTGGATTTTCGTCGGCCCATACATGATTATTATGGAAGTTCATAATCGCATCGCAAGAAAAATTTGCTTCGTCTGTAAATAAAACTTCTAAGAATCGAGGATTTTACGCAATTCTTTCTTGAAACTATTGACACGTAGCCAATCTTTGCTGAAAATCTGCTGGTAACAGAGCTTGCTCTCGCTGTATGTGATAAGAATATAATAACTGGCTTTTTATTATCCTCTACACTGTAACGTGACTAAGGTTTAGGTTTAAAGCTATTCTTCTAGTGCTAGTTGATGGATCGTCTTCGATTTCTTGAAGAACATCTTCTTCAATTTGCGGAAGTAGCAGGCAAAGTTTCCCATTTCTTGCAGCTTTTTTATGTACACATCCAGTTTGATGTAGACCTTCGTGAATACGATTGAATGTTCTTTCATTTGGTACCTGTCGGCAACGCCATAAACAAAATGCATATCGCACACCTCGCTATTACTGTAATTATTTATTTTGCAATCACCACGCAGGTAAAATACTAAGAATGGGAAATTAATTGGGTTATAAAGATAATAAGATCCCGCGATATTGACTACTTTTTTTCATGTTTTCCATCATAAAATATTTCTCTAAAACGGTTTACGTTAGAGCTTTTGATTAGTAGTACCTTTTTTGTGTAGAAAATATTGGTGGTCAATGCCAATTTCCCAAGTCTCATAGAAATTAGAGCCATAAAAACCTCACGCAACCCTAAAATCTCCGTCAACGGCGCTTGAAAAAAATTGAATAAGCGCTTAAAAAGTAGCAAATATTAATGCTAAGATGTGTACAAAAGCTAAGTTTTGTATCTCAAACGGTTCCTGAGATATCGTCAAAAAATAAAAAACTAAATAATATTTTTACACCCTGTATCTTGAAAACAGTGCGTTTGCGGAACCATGTTAATGGGAACTTTTTTTCTTATAATTAGCCAAACAATCCCACCCTTTATTTTCCGACACATGTATATTGAGTATATGTTATGTATCTAGTCTTTTTGGCATATCTTTCTATACCTTCATATGTGCAGTCGATATCTTGTTTAAAGAATGTGTTCAATTATTAGGCTTTTTTCGCAAGCAAAAATTAATTTTTCCTTTGCTTCCTTGGCTCCTTTCTACGTCGCTTCTTCTTGCGTTCTATGATTTTTGATGAAGTGGGTTTTTTTTGTGATTTTTCTTGAGTAGTATAGTGTATATCCGTCCCTTAGCTTAATTCTTTGTTTTTCCAACTTCCATTTTGTGTATAATTATTTTTTTCATCTTCTTTACAATTTTATCTTTCTTTTCCTAGATTGTTTTGATGTTCCATGTCGCTATCGTTATTTTGTGTTTATGTTTGCCTGTTTTTTCCATTTCCATTGCGATTTTTGTCTTTGGTTAATTTGTTGACTTTACTATTTTTCCTCTTCTTGTCTCTTTCATGAGCGCTAAGAGACTTAGGACTATTTTTGCTGTTTTGGGATATTTTATAGTGTTTGTTGTAATTTAGTTATACTAGTTCTCTTATTGAGGTTTTTCTGCTTTTTTTCTTTCTTCCGAAGTCTGTGGATTTCTCCCTTATTTTTTGTCACTTGCTTTTTCTTTTTCTTTATTTGCGTCTTCCGAGTATGTATTGAATTCGTGTTCCAACGTATTGTATACCTCGTCTTGGAGTTTGAGTTTTTCTATTGTCTTCTTTTCTTGTCCGTATCCGTACTGTTTGTTTTATGAATTTAATTACGTGATTTGACATATTTCCAAATTTCAGCTTTTTCAAATCATTTGCATTAAGTTAGTTCTTGTAGCATGTACGCAAGTGTTCTGACGCCGTGCGTTAGGTTATTACTGTCTGACTACTTGATTAAGGTTTTGTAATGCATCGACTATTTGCCGATGAATTTTCAGCTTTTCCAAAACAATTTTTGGGTACGCTAAGTAAGGTGTTAAAATTACACCTTTCTTAGCGTGCCATCGCCAGGTGTCCCGACACCTGGAGTGCTGACTTTGCAGAGGCGTTCTATGACCAATAAACAGTCCGATCTCAAAAAATCAGCCTTTCCTAAACTCTTGCACATTTTTGTTACCAGCTCCCGGACTATTCTATTATAAATAAAATCAGCATAGATTAGGCATGTTGATACAAATGTTAAACTGCAACTAAATGTAGACTACTTAAGCAATATAAACACACTTTAAAATCAATTTCTGTATAGTTGAAATAAGAATGAATGATGTCTTTCAAGCGTTAAATCTAGGTTGTAAATATTTATACTCCACTACAGCGTTGTCATTTATTTATTAAAACATTGAAAAATCTGCATTAAATATAAGAAAACCAAGTTATTCTTAATTTATAATATAATTTGTTTAGTTTTTAAACATTATGTATTTTACATACTTTTTTATTCATTTAATTGATGCTTAATAAAAATTTCAGCATTTATTTATTAGATATAATAAACTATATCGTTCGATCATTATGTTATGTTTTTCATGTCTGGAATAGTAGACTAAGTATTATTAATGTTAAGTTGAAATTATAAATAATAACAAACAAAAACAATATAAATAATGCCAAGCAATTTATATACTAAACAACAATTTATATCGATATTCATTCTTCACCATCAAGCGATGCCGTACCACCAAGATGCGCTGATGAGGATTTGAGAAAACCGAAACAATTGTCTGTATTTGGTTGGCCCCTTTGGAGTTGGATTGAGTTTGGGTAATTGATTTTAAACCTTTGTTTGCCATTAAATTATATTTGATTGACTACCTCTTTAGACATTGCAATTTGGTTGCCAGTTGTGATACTGAAGTTTTATCGATGATTTCGATTCTTTGGTTGAAGCAACATGATGGAGCTACAACTACTTTGCACCACCAATTATAATTTATATTGTTATCTTTTTTTTTTAATTCAATTTGTTCAAACGCTTTTTTGATTTCACTTGGAAGTGGCTTTCTTGGAAATCCTTACATTAACTCTAATCACTTCTTTATATTCGGTAAATTGTTATGGTTAAAAAAATATACAATTTTAAAAATTACAATTTTGTTACAAACAAAATTTGTATACTAATTCACTGTATATACTATATTCGTAACGAGGGTCATGCACCAGGGAATTTACCCTTGCTGGAGTTTGGAGTGCCCAAAACATATGAAATGATGTTATTCAAACAGATTTATTATTCACGTTTTTAACAAAGGCTTATTCTCAATGAGCATGTAATTTTATATTGCCAGTTTTAATATTAAATGTTTTATTTCAATCATAGAATGTACTATATAATACATACAATGTACATAAATTATCAAATGGTAAATTAAATTGTCAATATCTAGAAATTAAATAGTAAAAATAGAAATAGCACCACCATAAGATGCTTCTTAACATTAACACTTAAATATAATAATAGTCAAGATAGATGGCAAAGAGTTTGCATAGACACCAGGAGTCTCGGGTTTGAATCCCTTATCTGGAAGGTCAGTTTTTCTAAATAAAAAAATGTGTTGTAATTAGTACGTTTTCTTTCGGATAAGAAGAGAAACTTTAGTAGGTCCCGTGCTTCGAGAGCAATTACGGCTCTTACCTTTTCTAGATCGTTTGTTGCAGTATTTAAAACACCTATTGTTCAAACACCAGTTATGACATTTAATGTTGCAAAAACTATAATAGGGACAAGTAAGACTAAAGCCACTTAAAATGGGAGCTAATCTTAAGCAAAAACTATCTAAGGTGTTGGCTTGTATCAAACCAAATACAACCAAGACTGCGATTCATTCCAAGTCAAAGCTTCAACAAGCTAAGGCTCAATCTAAGTCAAAACCTGCAAAGACTGTTATGGCCACCTGAAATGCAAGTTTCTAGCAGTCCTGCGCCCACAAATTCTAATATTAACATGTTGTCAGAGTCGATAGAAGTAGAAGTTACTTTTGCGCCATCTACTCTGATAGATGAACCCATGTTCTACTTCACCAGATGATATAAAAGAAAATTAAATAAACGGTAATAAACAAATAGTTAAAATTACGTTATAAACGTAATGTAATTGCAACGGATATAATTCACTTCACCTATCTGCGTTTGCTCACAGGAAACTAATTTTAAGGTTGAAAGTTCAGTTAATCTTTGTGGTTACTATTTATCAAAACGATCGTGTAAATGTTGATTGTGCTCAGGGTGGAGCGGCCATAGTGGTTCGTGAGACAATTTTCAGCAAAAAAATGTGTTCAACACTTTATTAGAAGCAGTAGCCGTTCAATTACATTTCTTTTTTTCACTGACCGTTTGCTTAATCTATATTTTGTCAAACGTCAGTTTGGACATTTGTTTAATCAATCACAACAAATTCCTTCCCCATTCCTCCTTACGGTGATTTTAATGCCAATAACTTTATGTGTGGCTCAATTCGAACCAATGTGCGAGGTTATAACTTAACCAATCTGTTTTCAAAAATGGATTAACAATACTTATTTTTCAGTGACCAATAGATCATTCTCGACTATTGACCTTACAATTTGTTTTCCAAGTATCGCAGCATTATTGGATTGGAAAGTCTCAGAACATTTTTATGACATTAATCTACTTTTCAATATACATTCGCTTGCTTGGTCAAGAAATCCATGAAACCGTCATCGGAATTGGAAAATGAAAGATGCTGATTAAAATAGTATTGTTAAAATGTTTGATTATGATGACTGTGTTCTGGCCACTATTGACAAAGATATTGAAACTTTCAACAATTCTATCATACAAGCAACGCATGCAAGTATGCAAGTAATGGAACGTAACAACCTAAACTAAACAAAAGTCGTACAAAGCTGTTGCGCAAAGAACCTGCAGAAAAGCTAAAACAGATTTATGGTCAGAATACATTACATTTAATAATGCGAGAACACCTATCGGGAAGGTGTGGAACAAAGTCAGCAATTTTTTTTGGCTGTATCTGTTAGTGGGTTATTGCCAGATGATCAAATTATTCCCGGTACTCTCAATATCTTGAATATTTTGGCCGATGTTTGTTTACGCTTCTAGTAATGATAATAACGATGAAAATTTCCAAGAAATCAAAATTAACATGGAAAAAAAACATATATATGTCAATTATTTCCAACGAAGATAAATTATTTATTGTTTGGGAGTTTGACTGGGCTTTATCTGAAGCGCAGAACACTGTTCCAGTTGCTAATTTAATATATAATATTATGCTAAAGCAT
Source organism: Tachinus rufipes (assembly GCA_963932245.1). Lineage (NCBI taxonomy): Eukaryota > Metazoa > Arthropoda > Insecta > Coleoptera > Staphylinidae > Tachinus > Tachinus rufipes. The sequence goes on along the minus strand of OZ010742.1, from coordinate 26,707,191 downwards.
TTAAGTCGCTGTGCCAAATTTTGGCAATTTATAACTGTGCATGATCAGCAGTGTGCTGCCCCAAGTTGTAAAAACTGGCTATTATAGTAAAGATAAAAAGCTTCCGATTAATTATAGACCTATCTCCTTAGCTAACTGCTTATGCAAGTTCATCATCATCAATCAACCCCTTAGCGTCCACTGTTGGACATAGGCCTCCCCTATAATTGCCCGCTCCTTTCGATCTTGGGTTGTTTGTATCCAGTTGGTGACTATTCGTTTCAGGTCATTTGTCCACCGGGTAGGTGGTCATTCTCTGCCTTGTTTGTCTGCGCGTGGTCTCTACTCGAGGAGTCTTTTTGTTCACCTTATATCTTTTATCCGTGCTACGTGTCCAGCTCAATTTCATTTCAGTCTGGCTATTCGTTTGATGACATCCGTGATACCAGTTCTTCCGCGTATGTCTTCGTTTCTAATATGATTTCTTAGTAATACCCCAAAAATTGACCGCTCCATTTTGCGTTGGGTTATTTTGAGCTTGGTTAGAGTCAAAGTTTCAGCGCCGTAGGTCATGACGGGCAAAACCCATTGATCAAAGACTTTACGTTGTAGGCATGTTGGTAGTTTGCTTTTAAACACTTCTCTCAGTTTTCCGTATGTTGCCCAAGAAAAGATTTTTTTGTTTATCTCGCATGTTTGGTTGTCTTTCGAGATTCTGTTACTAATTTTGATGTTCTCACTAGTCACTGGGTACCAAATTTGTCATAAATTTTGTTTTTGTCAGGTTTATTTTTAAACCAACTTGGGCATAGACTTCTTGCAGTTCCAGCATAAGTTTCGCGTCTAATAAATTGTTGGATGCTATAACAATGTCGTCTGCGAAGCGTAGGTTGGTTAAGTTTTTGCCAACTATATTTAAGTCCCTGTTTTCCTAATTTAGCATTTTGAATGCATGTTCTAAAATGGCAATTAATAGTTTTGGTGATATTGTGTCACCTTGCCGTACACCTCTCCCGATTAGGATGGGGCTTGTGTTTTCGTGCAATTTTACTATCATAGTTGCGCTTTTGTAGATGTAGTAAATAAGCTTTGTGTACCGATAGTCGATCCGGAATTCTATTAATAACGCTAAAACTGCATTTAACTTAACGGTGTCGAAGGCCTTATGGAAATCAATAAAAGTGAGAACGATTGGTCTGTTGTATTTGATAGATTTCTCTATGAGTGTTTTGATGCTTTGCAAATGATCATTGGCTCCGAACCCAGCACAAAAACCTGCTTGTTTCAATAGTTGGTAAAAACCTAGTTTGTTCTTTAGTCCAAAGGTTATTACTCTTGTAAGTAGTTTATATAGATGGCTTAGGAGACTTATTGGTCTGTAGTTTTCCAAGTTGGCTTTATATCCTTTTTTGTGAAACAGGATTACGGTTGCATTTAAACATTTGCCTGGTATAGTGCTATTGTGTAGGCATATATTGAATAGAGCCCTTATTTTTCTCAGCACGCAGCGACCCCCAATCTTGATTGCGTCTGCAACCACGTTGTCTTCGCCAGGTGCTTTATTGTTTTTTTGTTATACTTAGAGCTAATTCTATTTCTTTTACTGTAATATTATGTAATTCCTCGGATCCTTGCTTGCTGTAATTGTATCTGGATCAGATGTCGGATCCAGTTATTTCTCTGTTATCTCGCATTTTCTATTGCCTAGTCTTCTTCGCAATACTTTCATGCTTATTATTGTCTTCTATGGTTTGTTTGATCTTTCCATAGTTATATGTTCAGATATCTCGTTTTATGGTTTTCAAAATCTGTTTATTTATTTCTTTCAGATATTGGCTACTAGTGAGTTCGTCGCTTCTCCTATCTCTTCTTTCTTGCATTAATTGTAATGTTGTCTGGTTGATCTTTTCTTCCCTTTTTATTTTTAGACAATGGGCATTTTTGCTTTCTATTAAAGCGGTCACTATTGCATCACTTGTGTTATCCATATTTTTATCTGGACCAGAAACATCAGAATTTTCCAAACATTCAGTAATGCATTGCAGAAATCTTGTTACATCAACTGGGCTTGTCCAGCTTGTTTTATCGTTTTATTTTCTTTACCATTTTGTATCGTTCTTTTTCTATATCGATTCTGATATTAGCTCTTATCATTCTGTGATCACTTCCGGTTGTAAACTTATTTAGTACTGTCACGTCTTTAGTTATATGGCTTTTGTTGGTTATCATAAAGTCTATTTTGTTATGGGTATGGCCATCTGGGCTTTTTCATGTCCACCTTCTGTTTGGCTTTTTGTAGAAGGAGCTATTCATTTGGTAAAGATTATTCTGCAGCAAGAAACCGCAGCGTCACCTTGATTATTTCTGCCATCTGAATCAAATTTTCCTAGTGATGTTGCCGTCTTGTCAGCTTTAAGACCTGTTTTGGCATTAAAGTCACCCATCACTACATTTAAATGTGCATTTTCATTTGCGATAGCCAAGGATATGTCGTCATAGAAAGCATCGACTTCTTCATCTGTGTTGTAGAAGTATATACATGTACGATTTTTAAGAAGTATCTCGTATTTAACTTCAATATCAGATATATTACTCTAGTGGATACTCTCTTTACTGACAGAATATTTGCACTGTGTCGTTTATGTATCATGACACCGGTTCCACCTACAAACTTGCCGTCTTCGCCAACATAGTAGATGGTATTTCCGGATTTTATTTTTACGAGATTTTCACCTTGCCTTCTGACTTCACTGAGATCGATAATATCCCATTTTACGTGTTCAAGTTTGACTTTTAGTTCTGACAGTAGTAATCGTACATTAAGCGCGTACAGGATATTGTGAGCGGACCGCTCTTTAAAAACTCATAACAAACAAATTTGAATGACAATTCCTGTTTTAAATTAACAGCCAATTCCCGCCGCTTTCAATCGAGCGCATAAAAAAGAAGCTCTACAAAACGGCGATTTTCTGTCAAAAATGGTAATAGTTTGCTGCCATTTTGTTGATTATTTCCGGGAGCAACAAGCAAAGCTCTTAAAAAGCGGTCCGCTCATATGTTTCTGTACGCAACCATTATATGTTCCAATTTGTAGTTTATAATAGTTGCTCTTCTTTGTTAATCTTTTGTTCTCCCCCGAATTCATGGGACAGAGTAAATTTTCAGTGCGAAATTGTGGATATACTTTCCTACTAGCCTGGGGTATTTGAGTTTTAGCAATTAAATTCAGACGCTGTTGGTAGCCGCCCACTCTGGGTCAGAAGCTGCCCTGTAGAATTACATTTCTAAAATTCTTATTTTTTTATGGTTATTCCGCCATGACTCGGTTGCCAGAGCCTCATTTATTATCTAGCAGCGGGCACCGCGTGCAGGAGAGGTTGAAATTTGTACCAGACTTATTTTGGTGTTTTTTGCCGTCACTCGTTACCCTCTTACGTAAGTTACCAAAGAGATTTAGTTATTAAACTCAAGAGGCTGATATAAATGTAGTTCAAGGCGCTATTTATAATAGCTATTAACGGCATAAGTCAGTCCATAAAGTGTCCGGTGAGCGGATGTATGTAAGTTGATGACGTAGTTATCTATTGTGCTTTGAAAAACATGCCAACATTAGAACGTCAACTTCAAATAACTATAAAATGCATTATGAACTGGGCTAATAACAATGGATTCACTTTTTCAACCAGCAAATCGTTGCTTTACCATGTTAGTAGAAGGCAAATTCCACACGGTAAACCTTCACTATATCTTGGGGGAGAATCTATTTCAGTACAGGAAAGTATTCTATTTTTTGGTGTCACATTAGACCGTGCTTGACTTGTCGTTCCCATTTATTAAATCTGAGATCACAATGTGTTCCGGTATTAAACTTGCTCAGGCCGGATCGGAAAACAATGCTACTTTTGAATTCCGCTTAGGTGCGTTCAAAACTGGATTATGACTCCATAATCTATGCCAAAAGCTGGATGCTATAAGACATTGCAGTATACTTAGAGAACCAGATTTCCAACTTTCTGATGTCTACAAACTGTTTTGCTGTAGCAATTCTCATTGGGCATTTCAACGTCTAAGATTAAATACTGAATTAAAAAGAATGAGTAAAACATCAACTTTACCAGTTGTATATTGAAATAAATTTGCAAAAAATCAAGCAAAAGTACAGAAATGCCATTTGAATTTTTACTAATGGCCCAAAAAGTATCAACGGTATGGGTTGTGCTTTTCTGGTAGATGAGCTGCAGTTTACATTTGGTTTGCCAAGTATTAGCAGTGCAGAATTGTATGCTATCTATCTGATTTTCCTCTACTGGATGTAGCGCAAGTACAAATTATGTTATATGTACAGACTCGTTGAGTGCATTAAATGCCATAGATGACCAATATTCTGATCATTATTTGCTGAAGCAAATTGATTCAATTTTGCTTTAGGAGTCTGAAGTAAATCTCAGTGATTACTTTGTCTAGATCCCCAGTCACGTAGGTATCTTTGACAATAAAAAAGCTGATGCGCTTGCCAAAAATTAGCGCTGAATATGTTACAGACAAAACTGGAGAGGACGCAGAATAATTTTTTGCGTCAAATGGCTTTATTTTGAAAAATACATAATTAAATCTATGAATTTGATGTATCTATAAAATATTGTTCATGTTTTGTAAATATCTCGTAAAAGTGTTCTGTGAAAGAAGATTAGAATTAGATATTTTGAAAAAACAAGGAGTATATTAGATAAAAGACCAGAAAAACCTGATTTCTAATCTTATATGACTTAAGAAAAAAATTGTATGAATTATGATTGAGAATTTAGGATTGTAACCTACCTGGACTTTTTGCCGCTACTTTATTCTTTATACGAAAGAAGGCAACACATTTTTACTTTCCAAATAGTGGACTGGAGTATATCATTCGAGTACAATACCACTTGACCATCTAGGCAGTTTAGTATAAATAAGAACAAAAAGTTGTGACAATCAAAAAAGTTAAATTTGTTGGAAAAGCAAGAAAAAAATAAGAATGAAGACTATGTTTCTAGAAAGAAAATCACAACACTTGTTTTCTTAACCAATAAAATGTCTCTTCTAAATAAGAGATTTGAGTATACTCAGTCGAATATAACATATGCGGCTTAGAACAATTAAAAACAAAAGGTTAAAAATTAGAATAAATAATGTTTTTGAAAAAGTAAGAATGAAATTGAAGTAGAAAGCTTCTAGAAGGAAGAACAAGAAAGATAAAGCATTATAAAATACTTTTTTGCCATTGATTGATTATGCTTTTATACGAATATGGTCGTAAATAGAGATTAAAAATATATAGAAGCATTTAAGATGTAACTTTAAAGGAGACCAGAAATCAGAAAAATTGCTAAAGACAGAACTGAACTAAATGCAGTTCTAAAAAAAAATAATTATGGAATGCGTTAAGAAAAGAAAAAGTATAATGGAAACTTATGCAAATATAAATTTAAGAAGAAGATAAGTAATGTTTTCTAAAAAATGAAGAAAAGGTTAGTGATATTAAGAAAAAGTCGTAGGACTTTCAAACAAATGCAGAAAATTGATAAGATTAGTGACATCATACTCGTGGCAAATTTATTGTATATTTAACAGGCTTTCACAGTTTCATTGTTGATTAGTATGATGATAGTTATTAATGTTATGATAGTAATTTTATTTAGAATGGTGACCTCCAATTCTATTCTAACAAATTTTGGGTTCAATTTTATTCATTAGATTTCTATTTAATTTTCTCATGCATTGCATTCTCTGTAAAGCTTCCAAAAATTGTTTATTTGGTTCAACTAGAAAAACTAGTGAGTAGTCACTATCCATCTCTTTTTGTACTATCATGCATCAATTTTTATAATATTAACCAAAAACGTTAATTAGTCGCAGAAATTTCAATGTTTGATTAGCTATCTTTGTAATATGTTTAAATTTTACAATTGGTTTAATTATAGTGGTACTATTGAAATAAAAAAAAATAGTTCATTTTCATCTAATAAATACACATTACTAAAAATAAAATAACTGAAATATATTCACTACAATAACAAATTACTATAATAGATACATGCAGATATTAATTTATTTTTAGCATTGTTGTATACTCATAATTCATCATAATTAAAATAAATTTATAAATTAATATTATCTAATAGTAAGAATTCTATATAAATAAATAAAACTACCACCAACAACTCGAAGATATTATACAACATCCATTAGTATCGTCCCCGACTAGATAATTATTGGTACGGCAGCAAAGAATGTATTGTTGTTATGATAATTGACACTTACATAATATATAAACCGTGTAATAAAATAACTACTTTTACATATGATTGGAAACAAAAACTACAGACTAAGACACCCGTGTAAGTGTTTAAATATTCATATGCAGGAATTCACTCACCCAATCGATGGTTTCACTATCAACAAGCATCAAGTAAAAGTATATATACATATCTCTTAACGATTTTCACTTATTTTTCTCGTCATTTATTAATTGACAAAATAGACTAAAACGGATAGTGTAGAGCTCATTCGAGCGTAATTAATGAGTTGTTAAAGGCTTGTTTAAATTGTGAGACCCGCCCTCTTTTTGTTTTATTTATTGATATTTGTTTGTTATATTTTTCGGAAAATAGGACCCATTTTGATCTGTGTTATTGTCGATTTTATTTTGTGATTACATAACGATTTTCGAAGATCAATATTATAATGAATGGATTGTTCGTTTTTAATGGTTGTCTTTGTTATAATTTGTAGTATGAGAGATGAAAGTTGTATGGATTTTGGGGCTTATGTGTTTTGCTATGGATTCATCGAAGGGAATAATGACACGGGCTATGTCAGGGATATTATGGTAGTCAGTGGTAACAGATCCTTCATACTGGGGGATGCTGTGCTTTAGGATGATGTTATTTAATTAATTAATTGTAGTTAATAAATGTAGTATTTTCACCAACCTATATGTATTGTACTAGCAGGGGTGTATTGTTTGGTTCCTGTAGGTGACATGAATTCATGTTAAACTCGCGGGTTAATTTCGGGTGCGAGCTCACAGACACGGCGCAGGGAACTGATGCATGCGCCTGGGTTTAGCCTAGCTCCGAGTCGATCGTGTCGACCGTGAACATTTTACCCTACGCAAGCGTCCTTTTAACCGCCGTGACGTCATAACCAAAGAGCGGGACGTCATCATAAACCACCCCTAAATATTTGGGAGACAATGGCAAATGAAATGCAGCCGCATCGAGAGCGTGGAGGTGATAAATTAAATGCTTTCTCCGAACACCAGTGAATCAATAATAACTCAACCCTATCTGAATATTTTGGTAGAAAACAAATTTTCAATATTCCTGGAGGAATATACATAATGATTTCAGAGTATATTTTGCTTCCCTCGTCATTCCGGGATATAAATGATTTTCCAAGAATTTCGTTTAAACAGTAACCCGGCGTGGGTCCACAGAATTCTCTGATACGGACTTTGATTTTCTATATTCCGTTTATGTTCCCAGCAGGATACATAAACCCATTATATATGTTACTACATTTTATTCGCTGTTCTATTCCGGAATCCAACAGTTATACTAAAAGAAAATAATAAATATTGACTTTATCTAGTACGGAAAATATTATAGATCTATTATATCTTACAAATGTATTATGAAATGGACCCATTGTGTTACATCAATTTCAATTCAATTAAATGATAGCATTTTTATATTTTGCAATTCTGTTCTTGATGATATATTTTTAATTTGATATTAGTTTATTTTAACATAGTATAGAATAGTCTAGATCAAATAAAACATAATTGCTTCGGAGACTTTATATTTATTTGTGGCACAGTAATAATATATAATTTACATTAATTACTCATTATTTGTGCAATTAAAGTTGTAAATGACAAAATAAAAGTCTAACAAATCTAAGATCATCTGTGCTTGTCAACTGTGCTGGAGGTATTGAGATCTATCCCGTTTTGTGGTAACTTATTTGTGGATTTGTTTAGTGCTTCATGGTTTGAGCTTCAAACATTAATCATCTTGTTTCATTTTACTCTTTATACTCTAATAATTTTTGCCATAATTTTAATAGATTTTGTCTACAAAACTAAAACGAAAATTTGCTTTGTAAAAATGGTAAAAACTAATTAACAAAAGTTAGAGAGTAGAAGTAGAATAAAAAATAAAGAATAAAATTAAATAAAAAGAAACTAGAAATTAATGAATAATACGTAAAAGTATATTTACATTACAAGAACTAAGGGTCATAATATTTACTTCCCAATAAAGCTCCATATACGTCTATGTAGCTCTTAAACAAATTTTACTAATATCCACGTTTTAACTTTTATAAATCTGCTTATTTAGATTTTCAATGATGAAAATAATTCTTATTGCAAAATATAGAAAAATAGATAAAGTAGGACATAGAAAGAAATCAATAAATAAAGCTAAGGAAAGGCAAATGCTTTATTTGTGGCAAGGTATAAATAAAACTAGATGGCACCTTAACATCATCTAAAAAGATTCAAACCAAATTTTTGTGTTGCAAAAGATTGCATGAAAAAATGTGAGAACATGCAATTTTTGTCTGCAACGTTGTCAAGATTAGATCATATCTTATGCTAGGCAAGAAAATGTAAAAAGAATTTGTACTAATATAAAATTAGTTGCAAAACTATTACATTTTTTTATTTTATCAATGAAAGGAAAGAAAAATTTTACTCAAAAATATGTCTTTTGTGCACTAAAAACGCTTCTAGTTGTTCTGAAAAGAAGATAAGCGTAGAAAAACAATACCAGTTAACAACACATAAGAGTTCGATAAAGAATGTTTCTGACGTTTTATGAAAAGCTTAACAGCGATTCTTTTTAACAAAATTTTACTTACTTTAAGAAATAAAAATAGTATAACTTTTATAAATCTTAAAAATATTAATAGACATATGGAAAAGCTATTTTTCACTAGATGTTCGATTTATTTGTGATCTATAATAGCCACATTTTTCTGTCTAAATTTTATTTTTTTTTACTGTAAAAATTCCGAAAATATATAAATAACAATTTGACAAATTAAAAAAAAATTATTATTTTTTGTTATAATTATTTACATTGTTTCATTTTTGCGTCTGGTAATAACTCAGCAATATTAACTAATCCTGGAATATTAAAAAAATATTAAACTACTATAGGGAATTACATTGTATGATGCAATTAACTTAATTAGTAGAGATTACACTGGAAATTGCATAATTGCATGATGGTATCATTTATAACGCTTTTATTTATATTTGTGTATAAGTGGAAGCGATTAAAATTTTACTAAAAATCATGTTTTTTTTTTATTTAAATAATAATAAACTGCTTGTTTAGGCATGCTAAAAATCAAATTGTTAATCTCAGAAATATATAATATATTACTATTATGTATAATATTTAATACATCGTATACTAATATAATATGACAAATAAATTTAAATAAAAAACTAGATACCATAAAATAAATATATTTAAAAAAAAATAAAATGTGGTATTTAAGGATTACTTAATATGTATGTCACAACAACATAAAAATATCTTTGAATTTCAACGAGTGAAACCACACTTGCTGAAACTATCACATTGAAGACTAAATTTGAACAGTCTGTGAACATTGACTTTGAATATTTACGGTTTATAATTTTTGGGAAATACTGAATTTGGAAGTTTATTTCATTTGTTAATAAATACTTGCTAGAATTCCTATCAAGCCGTGTACTACGAGTAAATATTTGTTTAGATGGCAATGTGTCTTCTATTTTGTTTGATCAATGTCATTGGAAATATTTATAAAAAATGCAAAAATTTGCTGTAAAATATCTTCTTCTTTTTTTTCAGCCTGTATCTATTCACTTCTAGACATAGACCTTCTTTAAACTCTTCCACACGGTCTTATCTTTAGCTTTTTGTTGCCACGAATAGCCGACGACTTCTTGGATGTTGTCTTTCTACCTTTTTTGGGGTCTTCCCACATTTTTCTTAGAGGTCCGTGGTCTTTACTGCATAACCTGTATTGTTTACTTTGCTGGGTCCTGCCTTGCAACATGGCCTGCTCAGCTCCACTTAAGGTATGCTATCACAATATTTGACACCTGTTTGCTTGCGGATTTTGGTGTTTTAAATGTGATCCTTTAGGCTTACATCTTTTCCCTTTTCTTTATTTTTTGGCAAGTTTGCAGCTTGTTTGCTGATTTGTTGGTAAGGGTAGTTGTTTCAAAACCATTCGTAGTGACGGGGAGGATGCACTTATTGTACACCTTCCTTTTTAGTCTATATGGAATGCTCTGATCTTTCAGTATGTAACTCAACCTACCAAATGCTGCCCAACTCATCCTAATTCTGTGTTTTACTTAGGCGCACTCTTTTTTTTTCAAGTCTGATCACATGACCTAGGTAGACATACTCTGCTACGTTTTCCACCACATTTTGTTTTATAAAAATAAAAATTTCAGAATCGCTCATAATTTTGGTCTACTTGAGGTTTATTTTGAGTCCGACTTCTTTGAATACTAATTTTATTTGTGTGAGCATGTTTTACTACAGCTTTGTTATTTGACATTATGTAATCTATTTTGTTTTGTATCTTGCCATTTGGGTTGCCCAGGTCCACTTGCGGTGTATTGCTTTTTGGAAATATGTGTTTAAGCAGTACAGATTTTTCTGCTGTTGATAGTTTAACATTGTTTCTCCTTGGTTGTTTCTTTTACCTAGTCTAAAATTGCCAATATAATTGTCATTTATGTCTTTTCTTCTTTTTAGCTTTGCATTGAAGTTGCCAATAATAATGGAAAACTGAGGCTTTTCTGCTCTTCTTGCCTCCTAGATATCGTCGTAGAATTGTTTTATTTCTTCCTCTTTGGATACACTTGTTTTGAGATTTGTAGCATGTTATGTATTACCCTCTTGGATATGGGTTGCATCTTTGTGACAAAGTGTTTGATGGTTTTGTTTATGATGATACCGATATCGCCAATGTGTGAGTTATTCTCAGAGTTGTTTAGGTAGAGTACATGTCCCAATTTTAGGTTGGTGCATAATTCTCTAGCTCTTCTAGTTTTACACAGTCCGACCACATTCCATTTAGTGTTTGTGAACTTTTCTTCAAGTGTTTTCAAGTGTTCGTTAAATTTTATTGTTCTTATGTTGTATGTTGCTATATAGAGTTGCTTTGCGTGGCAACCTTTATTCTTCCAATAATTTTTAGCAACCCTGATCTGACTTCTAGTGCAACCGTAGCCTTGACTGGGGAGTGACAGGTCGCTGGAAACTCTTTAGTAGATGTTGTTTGCATATTTAAAGGGTTCTGGCTATGACTCACCACGCTTGCTTTGCGGGTTGGTGAGTTTGTGTAATCCAGCTCTCTAGGATTTTGTACGCCGCTGTTGTTTCTTGGTTGGATTCTTCCGCCGCCATACTGCCAATATAGTCTACAACTAACTATGTTCTGCCGACAGAGTCTTTGCTTTTGGTTACTCTAGGTGGCTTGCCTCAGTCGCCATTTAAGAGAGCCCCCTTTAGGAGGGCCATTTTTAGCTCTTCCGTCCCTTCTGCCGTTGTGACTTTCTTGTCATCTTTTGCCTTCGGGACCGTTGCCTGGTTTTTACCTGTACTCCAGGCGGGGGCCCTAACAGTGTGCTATCAGCCGAGCCAGTTGAACCATGGTTTTTTTAACAATGTTGTTACTTCTCCTCCTCCTCTTTCTATTTTATCCTGGTTTGGGACAGGCATTGGCAGAGTGTAAAGTATATCTAAGTCATTAATTAATCTTGGATCGGCAATAATTTAAATAGTTTGTTTTTTTATAAAATTTTATAGAATTAAGAACTCTTTTTAATTCTCTTAAATTATGTTTTAGATGCTTTTCTAGATACTTTTAAATCTATGTCAACAACATTTTTGTTCAAGAGAAGATTATGTAAGATTGTAACCTATAAAAGACAAATTGAAGAAGATTAAGATATGGATTTGTTGTTTAGTTTAATATTTTGTACTGACGACACCTCGGATTTTGTGATATTTTAAGTCCAATGCATATATTCCTCAACAAAATGGTAAGATTGAAAAAGAAATGCAAATAGTTGTGAAGGAGCTAACTTAAACATGCGCAAAATTTGTAAAAAAAATTAAGGGCTAAAGCTGTGTTCAGTGTTTACATTGAATTAAAAAGTATTCAATTCAAGGGTCAAACTTCAGCAGAATGGTTGGCGGATAGGGGATTGCACACGCGGACCAACACCATTGCACGGCGGCCTTGCTACGGCAATGCGACTGCCACTTTCCTCTACATTTTTTAAACTGTTAACTTCTCTGGATCAACTTATTGGTCTACTCTTGACCGCTTTTAGGCTACCAATGCTATTAGGTAACGAGAGTTAGTTAAAACGCAAGCTGGTGACAGCTATAAACCGCACAATGGATGTATTTATAGTAGCTTTGGAACTCACGTCATCGGTAGGGTAGGCTACCTCCGGTAACAACACCCAGCCCCAACATTACGACGACTAACAACGGAAACGAGATGGAACAACTCAAAACGTACATAGATGTGGATATGGACAAGGCTTTTCGACGAGGCGGTCTTTTAAGGTCACCAACGCGGCCGCGAACTTGAACCTAACGTCAAATAGACATAAAAGAAAAGCATCCAAGTCTTCCAAAATCCCGGTTAAAGAGAAAAAAATGCGAAAGACCTGACAGTCAAAAGCTTACTTGCAAAGAAAAGGGAAGAAATAGAAAACACCTTGCAAAACTTTGAAAAGTTTACCGCCGCTAACAGAACTGTCAACGGCATTAAAAAACTGGCCCAAAAACTAACAAGGAGCTGGGCAAATGAATCTAGGGCCAATAAAGAATGGCAGAAGCAAACTAAAAAGGCAAACATAAAAACTAAATTATAAATACTTCGAGAAAAAATTTGCAAGCTGGGCGACCTAATTTCTATCACCCAGCGGCAAAAGGAAATACGAGAAGTTTTAAAACAGGAAATAACCACGTTAAATTTGCAATTTTTGCAAAAAAAGGCAAAGCCAAAGCAAACGGAAAAATAGACAAACATGCCAATACGGGAAAAGTTTGCAGCACAGAAGTTCTTGGATAACCTCCGTGAAGTTAGTTACCCAAACATGGAACGAGGAAGACTTCCTATCAACGACGGTAGTGGAAGACGTCATGGGAGTCATGCAAAGCGCCCATGACAGCCTTAGGCTAGTAGACAATGAATCTAAATTTATATTGTGGAAACAAAGAAAAAACGAGACCAAGCCAATATACGAGATTATGAGACAAGACCTACGACCAGGAAATGTGGGGTATACAAAGTTCACTACACAAACTTCAAACAGTAGCACCGAGAGATACCTAATGGTGAACAAGGAAGCAGATGTAGAAATACAGACAGAACAGACCTATCAAGGTTTGCTTAGAATAAACTCTCTCACGGCGGAGCACAAAAGATCACTTCTGGCTGTGGAACTGCCTAAAATGAATTGACCAGAGATGAGAAGGATTATTGAATACGCGGTGGAAGGAAGTCTCTCAATACAAATGATTGTACCAAACAAGCCGAGCGGTAACGGATCAGCCAATAGACAGCAAAGACAAGCTAAGAGTGAAACAGGGTCATGGACGAAGAAAAAATAGAGATATGAAGCAACGAACACCGTGATAATTAAAAAAGCGGGCGCCGATACGATAAAAAAAATGAAGGACACGGTCTGTACTGATGAACTAACAATCTAGAAACTGACCAAAACGGCCCAAGGGGATGTCTTACTAAAGTACAAAAAAAAGGACCTAAACAAAAAATTGGCTTTCAAAGCATTGCTAGAAACGGGTATGCAAAAGAGGCTATAATAAACGCTAGCGACAAGAAAGAAACCATTATGCTCTTGGACATCGAAGAAACCTTGGGAATAGAAGACGTAAGACTAGTGGTAGTGAAGATTCTTAACGGAACACAGAGAAATGACAATATACAAATCAACCTGGCAAAAGAGGGCAATAGAGCGAGCCACAAATACGCGATCATCACTCTAGAGGCAGGAATGACCAAAAACCTTCTAGACAAGAAGGTCATAGAAGATACATGTGTCAGATAGCAAATCAAGCGGCTGGAAAAACCTAAATTATGCAGCAGGTGTTTAAAGGTGGGGCACCTGAGAAAAGACCAACGAAAATGCTTGACACAAGTGCGGAGAAGCAGACCACAAAATAAGAAAGTGTAAAAACGCAATAAAGTGCTACCTGTGTGAAACAGAAGGTCATAAGGCCAAAACCTTGAAGTGCCTTAAGTATAAGGAGCTGATGAAGAAGATAAAGAAAGAGAGAAGAAGAGATCAGAATCAGCAATAAATCTAAAGATTCTACAAGCAAATCTGGATAGGTGCAAGGAGGCCATGTACTTTTTCAGAGAACGATACATGAAGGAAGACATTGACGTGGCTATAATTGCGCAATCAAACAAATTCATTGCAAAAAAATCTGTAGTTTGGACGCAGCAATATATATCTCTCCAAGCAAAACAATTGAAGGCTCCGGATCCGAAGAAGGATATGTAAGGATAGAAAGGAGTGGCACAAGAATATACTCCTGCTGCATCATCCCAAAAGCAAAAAAAAACAATTTTCAAGAATACATAAGTGTACTGAACAGACACACAACTAAAACAATACAAAATGATAATCGCAGACCTAAATTGCAAAAGCTTACAGTTGGGGACTATCCTAGCAGAATGGGTGGCTAGACGGAAAATGCGCATCCTCAACAATGGAAACATTCCGAGATTTGAAAAAAGAAGAGGAGCCTCATTTATCAATGTGACCATATGCACGGAAGACGTTGCAAAGAAGGTAACATCATGGCGCGTAGCACAAGTTGAAAAAGATAGAACCAGAAAACAACCGGGAAATATAGAAAAAAAAAGGATTGTACTACAAAAAAAAAGAAGTCTTTATAAAGAAAATAGATAGAATCATCATGGACTTAGAGAATGAAAACGCTAGAACAAATAGAAGATAAAATAACTAATGTGTGTAATGCTATCTTTCTAAAAAATACAAAAACCTTAAAAAACAAGACAACTGCACTGGTGGACAGAAGAAATAAATAAGCTAAGGGACAAATACGCACAAGCTCAAAGAAAGATTACCAAACTCAACAAGAACGCCAATCGGGAGGAAGAGTGACCGAGTACAACAAATTCAAAAAAGCTATAAAAACACTAAAAGAAGAAATTAAGTTATCAAAAAAAAGGCCTGGAGGAAGTTATGCGACAAACTGGAAAAGGACATATGAGGACAAGCGTACAAAATTGCAGCCGGAAAAATCGGCACAAGATCTCTGGTAGAACTTTACACAACCGATAGCTTCAAATCGCGGAAAAACTCTTTCCACGACATAAAAATGAGACATGGACAAGGGAATATACGATACAAAATGACATACCAACGTGCACACTAGAGGAAATCCAAATTGCTGGCCAAAAATAAAAACAAAAAAGGCACTCGGACCAGACGGTATACCGCCAGAATTTATAAAACTCCTGGCTAACAAACGTCCGGAATTAATAAAATAAAACATTAAATTTTATTATGTTTTAAAAAGCGGCATTATTTCCAAAAGTTGGAAAGAAGTTTCTCTAATCCTGATTGAAAAACCGAAGAAAGAAGGTGAAGAGCAAGCCTATAGACTGATTTGCCTTCTCAACACAATTTTGAAGCTGTGCGTGCGAACACATCATAATAAGAAAAATCAAAAAGAGCATCAGTGAAACGGAAAATGTATCTGAAAACCAGTATGGTTTCAGGAAAAGCAGATCAATTGAGTATGCAATAAAGAAAGTGATCTGATTAGCAACAAAGGTGTCAAATGGCAACAAATACGCTGTGCTGGTAACCTTTGACGTAGAAAGCGCGTTTAACTCGGCGCTGTGGAGAGGCATAATAGAAGAGTTAAAAATACACAAACCTTATATGCAGCTACTTTGAAGAGAGAACGGTAAAAGTAGGGAAAAAATCTTACATGAACGCAGGGCCAGTGCTGTGGAACATATACTTTGGCGGCGTACTGAAAACAGCCTGCGCCTGTCAAATACCGTAAAACTAATTGGGTACGCAGATAACCTGGCATTGGTAGTCCGCGGAAGGAAAGAAGAAGAAATAAGAGCAGACATAATAGAGACAAGTGGATGAAACAAAAGCAACTAAAACTGGCGCCAAATAAAACAAAAATGGTAATCCTAGTAGGAGGAAAAATTGTGAGAGAGCTAAGCATAAACATCGCAAATAAACAAATAATTAGCCAGACCAAAATAAAATATCTAGGAGTGTATCTTGGCAAAAATCTAAACACTAAATGGGGCACTCTATAAGAAGCGTGGCCACAAAAGCCGACAAGGTGACAACCCAACTAAGCAGAGTCCTGCTAAACCCAAACGGCCCTAGTAGCGGCAAAAGAAAGGTGCTTGGGAGCATGGTTAACTCCATCATTCTATACGCGGCCCCTATATGCTGGTGGTGACTTTTTTTTCCCGGATTCTGATTTTCTGGTTATCAGGCCAGTATCCAAGAAACGCTGATACATAAAGGCTTTCAATTCTTGCAGTTTTACATTTTTCTTGCTCATCTTCAATCGATGCTATAATTCTTACCACAACAATAGGCATTATGACCTGTTAAGTACAGTACACCGTGTGAATGACAAGGTTTGCAGAAAAAAATCAACTAAGTAAAAAAACACAACAAAATGTAGGTTTTCAATTAGAGCGAAATGTTTTATAAAAATCTATAACACGGTGATAATAACTGACAGATAGATAACATTTATGAGGAAATGAATTATTAAACGTCTACTTTGGTTTACAATTTGCAAACATAAAGTTAAAACAGCAAAAATAAAGTTAAAAAAAATATATAAAAATTAGTTATATTTTTAAAGTAAACTCAATTTTTTGCTTGCCAGTGTATTTTTTATTTTAGAAATAAATATTATATTATTATTATAAAAAAAAACAAGTAATTAAATAAAATATAATTTAGCTTATTTATTTAATCTTCTATTTGCTTAAACATCGTATGCATAAGTCATGTTTGATTTATAATTGATTTATTAATAAACTTTTTTACTAAACATTTTACACAAAAAATCATTAAAACCTCTATTAAAATTATTAAAACAACAATTTGCAATCAAGCTGTCATGTTCACCTCTTATTATTAATTTTTATTGAAGAAATAAACCTACCAAGTTATTGCAGAATGGCACGAGACTGTGTTTTTTGCAGTTCTATATATACTTCTTTAATTAAATAATGTTGTCTAATAACTTTTGTGTTTTATTATTATGACGTGCTTTTATTAAAACACACGTAAGATATTATTAATTGCAATTATGTGGAATAAGACGTGACGTAAAAAAAACTTTTATCAATTACCAGATTAATTTAGTGAATTGCGAGCTCCCCTTTGCGTTTAATTAATCCTTGTAATATGATAATTTTATTTGAAACGACAGTCCTTAATTGAAGCGTTGAGAATGTAAATATTCTTTTTTAATTATTACCACGTAACATGATATGAATTTTATAAACGAAATAAAGCAATAAATTTATTGTAAAACATTTATTCATTTGGGCATTTAATTAACAAAAAGTACAAACGTTCTTATTTCCATTGGATTCAAAGCAATTACAAGTCCATCATCTTTTTTTGTTATTATTTTATCTTGTTGCATTCCAACTAAATTTTCATTCTTACTTTTCGAGCGTTTATTTATGTTCCAATCCAATTTCTCATTTTCCTCAATCCACTGATTGGCTCCTAAAGTTGTCTCTCGAATAGAAATTATATTGAATAACGTGAAGAGGTTCTAAAAATAAATAATCTTGATAAAAATAAGCCGTAAAAAATGTTCTCTCTTACATTTAAATCGATTATTGCTGGTTGGGATAATTCCGTATCTTCATCTTGCTCAAAAACGTGTTCAAGTCTTAATAAAATATTATTATTTGACCATGGTTCTAATGTTAATATTTGTACATTTTCCGGCAAATTTTTCTTTAATCCTGAAAACTATAAACAAAATTATTGTTAGATTTTTTGTATTTCAAAATTGCTATTAATTGATCGTTTTGTATGGTTGTAATAACTTCTTTGTCTTTAATTTGACTGATTACATCTTTAATCGTCAAACTTTAATTGTTAAGGCAAGTGTGTGTATTTAGAATTTTTTTGTTATAGTATATTTTTTTATCTCGCTGGTTTTAAAAGTGCTCAGGTCACATCTTACGGAGGATGGTTACGGAAGATGGTTCTTCGGGGACGCAACAGCGACGCTTAACATCACCTACAGTAAAAACTACTGCGGTTACATCAGTAGAACCTGTTTGATAGTATTACGCCAACGTTGCAAAACAAGCAGCAAGAAAAGGAAAGACTTTTAAATATTATTTTTAGGAATATCCTCAAACAATAACTACAAAAACTTTCTTAGTTTAAAAAAAGTAGAAACCACTATGATTTTTGGTAGGATTTGTGAGCTGAAAAAGGGGCAGTATCACTCACCTCTTTTCTCTAATATTGTGTAAACTGTATGCTTAAAAAGGCATTTAAACTCTAGCACACTACAGCAAACATAGTAGTTCTATCTTAGCTATTAAAAAACAATTTGACCAGGTGCACAAACAGACATAAAAGTCTCATACAACTCTTTGAATGGTATAGAAACAGTAGCAACTTGATATACAGTATTGAATGATTTTATATCTCGCATATCTTTTTCACTAATTGTGTATGCTGCAAATAACTCAAAATTTATTTTGACTGCACAAAATTTATTGATAACTTTATCAATTACATTATTTGCTTTTTGTTTACTTTTAATCTTAAAATCATTTAAATTTTGATTATAGTCTTTTGATTGTAATCGAAGGCCACAATTCTACTTTTAAATGCAGTTAATACCAGCTCTACACCATCATCTATTACAAGACAACAATTTTTTTTAAGTTGGAAGCTTTTCATATGATTGTTGTATGAGCTTGATGGTATATTTGTTTTACAATCATTGCAAAACTTATCTGGAAATATACATTTTTTTTAATAAAATATAAAAATATTAAAAAAAAACTTTCTTGTATTTGTTTTTCTTAGTTTTATTGTTTTTTCAATTAAATTAAGTGACATAGAAACATTTAAAAAAAATAATAATTTATCAATTATTGTGTACGGTTTAGATTCATACTTTAAAGATGGAATCAGAAAATATGAAATCGTAGGTCATATGCACTATACAAATTTAAAAAGCAACTCATATAAATTTACTTTTATTTAGTGATGATGTTGGTATTAATCATTTCTGTTACATTAAAAATTTATCTAAATTAGTTTCATCACAAATTTCTAATCATCACCAAACAAAACACTTTTGTGATGGGTGTTTGCAATACTTTGGAACCAATTTGAAATTTTTAAGACATTTAGAACATAATTGCAATTACGTGTATACACAAATTCCTAGTACCAATACCAAAATTAATAAATTTGGAAAAATTGTATCTGAAAACATATTAGAATTTCAAAATATTCTAAAACAATTAGAGGTACTATTTGTAGTATATGCTGATTTTGAATGTGTTTTAAAAGAGATTTTAACATGTTCCCCTGATCCGGCAAAGTCTTTTAGTATTAAAACATATGAACATGAGTCATATTCATTTGCGTACTTATATTAAATGTAATTATGATGATTCGTTGTCAAAATTAGAAATCTGGCCCCAATCCGGAAAAAAATATTTATTGAAAAATTAAAAACTGATTTAAAAAATATATATATAAAGAGCATTTAAAACCAATAAAACCAATGGTAATGACGATACAAGACAAAAATAAATATCAGAATTCTACTACATGTCATATTTACGAAACATAATTTTCTGATGAAAATAGAAAAGTAAGAAACCATTGTCATCCAACAGGTAAATACAGAGGTGCTGCTCACTCTAACTATAATTTACAATATAAAAATCCAAATCATATTCCAATATTTTTCCACAACTTAAATTATGATTTACATTTGTTTATTAAATATTTAGCATTAAATAATAAAAAAATTAATGTGATTGCACAAATAAAAAAAAATAAAATAAATATCATTTAGTAAAGAAGTTTTGGTTGATATTGTAGATGAGAAAAACGTATACATTCACATGAGGTTTTTGGACTCTTCGATTTATGCCACAATCACTAGAAAAATTAACAAAAAATTTAGATCTAAAAGTATGTATCAAAATAAAAAAATATTTTGAAGACTCGACAAAATTTAATTTTATAAGACAAAAAGGTGTATTCCTTTATTCTTATATTGATAATTGTTTAACATTAAATGAAACAAAATTACCAGTTATGCATGAATTTTATGACAAACTTAGAGGTGAAAATATTTCCACAGAAGATTATCAGAGAGCGTGTGATGTATGGAATCTATTTAAATGTCAAACTATTGGTGATTATGCTGATATATATTTAAAATCAGATGTACTAATTTTTACAGATGTTTTTGAAAATTTTCGTAAAATTTGTTTAAAAAATTATAAATTAGACATTATTATACAGCTCCTGGTTTAAGTTGGGATGCTATGTTAAAATATACAAAAGTTTAATTAGAATTGCTAACTGACATCGATATGTTACGTTTTTTGTTTAAAGATATACGTGGTGGTGTCAGTACATGTGTTAGGCAAGCTGATGCAAACAATAAATTTTTACCAAACTACGATCCCACAAAACTGATCTCATTTCTTTTGTATCTTGATGCAACAAATTTATATTTGTTTGTCTATGTCTGAATATTTACCCGGAACAAATTTTTGTTGGTTAGCACCTGAAGTAATACAACAATTAAATGTGTTAGACATTTCTGATACTTCTAATATAGATTGTGTTTCAGAAGTTGACTTAGAGTATCCATCTAAATTACATGACCTTCATAATGATTTTCCATTTTGTTCAGAAAATATAATACCAACTATGGGAAAATTACCAAAACAGATTTCAAACTTATATGATAAAAATAAATACACCATTCACTACAGAAATTTAAAGCAATGCTTAACTCATAGTTTAAAACTGAAAAAATTACATTGATTTATTCAATTTAAACAATCATTGTGGTTTAAAGGTTATATTGATTTGAATACTAAAATGCAAAATGAATCAAGAAATGATTTTGAAAAGTTATTTTTTAAACTTATGAATAATAGTGTATTCGGTAAAACTATGGAAAATTTAGACAACAGAGTCGATATAAAACTTGTCAGTCATTGGAATAAATTAGGTAAACAATTCGGAGCTGAAGTATTGATAGCAAAACCAAATTTTAAAAGTTCTTCAATATTTTCTGAAAATTTAGTTGCTATTCAGATGAATAAAGTAAAAGTATATTATGATAAACCAATATATGTTGGATTTTCTATATTAGATTTGTCAAAAACAGTGATTTATGATTTTTATTATAACTATTTAAAACTGAAGTATAATGAAAACGTGTCATTATTATATACGGATACTGATTCGTTTATAATAAAAATAAAAACTAATAATTTTTATGATGATATGAAACAAAATTTAAATAAATTTGACACAACTAATTACAAGGATGGTAATATTCATGGTATAATCAAAAATAAATCTATTTTGGGTAAAATGAAAGATGACTATGTTGGTGAACATATTTATAGTTTCTATGGCACCGAAGCAAAAGCTTATTGCGTAGTAACACCTTCATTAATCACAAAAAAGCAAAGGGTGTTAAAAAGTGTGCTATCGATAAACAATTGACACTACATGATTTCCAAAGTGTTCTGAATGGTAATACCAAGTTTTGTAGAATGTATTTTTCGATCACATCTACATAATATGTATACAGAACTAAAAAATAAAGTAGCATTGACCAATTTTGATGATATTACATATGTAATACCTGGTTCCATGAAAACTTTAGCTTGGGGACATAAACTGTTGGATAATGATCCAATCTGAAGAAACAATATTGAAATGTTTTTCAAAGTAGCAGAAGAAATTGAAAAATAATCGGAACGTTCTTGTAAAACTATTCTTGACTTGTTATTAGAAGAACTAGAAGAAATTGAAAAAGAATCGGAATGTTCTGGTAAAACCAATCTTGACCTGTTATTAGAAGTTGCGGAAGAAATAGAGAATAAAACTAATTTTTAAGTTTTAATAATATGTTTTATAATATGTAAATGTTTTATTATAAGTAGTATTTATTTATCTGAATATTGCACAATTTATTAATATTTAAGGTTATTTTAATAAATTTGTATATACTTTATTGTGCTGAATTTTATTATTTTTATTTGTTTATTTAAGACCGGTTTCGGCTGTTAGGCCATCGTCAGTTTTAGATTTTACAGATGTTGTTGTGTTATATGTGCTTTTTTATTAATAATATATGTATTGTACATTTTTCTTGTGACTGAAGTATAATGTATAAATAACAAACAATGTTAAAATAATAATTGATAATATGTTAATAAAATTGTACAATGTATTTGAATTATTAAAATTACTATTTTCTATAGTTATGTTTGTATTCTTTTTACTATTTTAATCTATACATAATTTTATATTCGAAATAGTTGTGGTTGATAGCCATTGGAGTTTTGCATGTTTTTGGTTGGTAAATATAATCCATACCCATTCGCTTCCATGTTGAATTATTAATTGAAATATAGCATGTCTTTGTATTTTTTAGTTTGGACAGATATAATGAGCCGTTTAAAACAGCAGATTATAGAATAAAGGTTGTTGCATTCATGATGGCAATTGATACAATAATCGATGTTGTTATGAACATCCTTTTATATATAACTGATTACTAACTGAGCGCGAAAGTCAGATAAATTAGATGTGTGGTTTTGGGGTAGTCTTGAAAATGATTTATACTTGACCTTGACCTTCAAAAAAGTAGTTGAGAAAGTGATCGACTTTGAAAAACTAAATACGTTGACTTTGAACATATTATCACACTTGAGTGCGACCTTGACCTTCAAAAAGTGGTTGACCCTGAGAAAAAGGTCAGCCTTGAAAAAAGTAGTGGGAGGTTCAATTTGGACGCACCTTCTTTATCTACTAGCAACGACTCCTTTGTGTTTCCAACCTTATAATTCCTTGTTTCCAATCCTTCCCCTGCTCACGGATTGGTACCTTGACATGGTGAGCAGGCAAAATTACATCAAAATATATTTTTTCAAACAGAATTGATATTAAATTTTTTTTTATAAGTTGATGTAAAGCTAAATCAATCCATAGAGTTAATTTAAATAAATTTCTAAAATCTTACAGTGTACACATGTATTAAAAACATGAGCTATGGACAAAGAATTTCCTCAAAGTGTACACTGATCAAAAGCTCTTAGAGGCTCTGGAGCAGGAGTCTGTTTGTAAGACCTAGATGTTTTATTATTCATACCTTTAGAGGCAAATTTGACTAATTTCAGCTAAAAAATTTTAAAAATTATGATAAAATTAGAAAGAACACTTTAATAAAATAGGCAATATAATAGCTATGCACAAAAAAGTCAACCTTCATGAAAAGTGGATCTAAACCTTGGATCTTACGTTAACTACAAAACCTCAATACTTAAAATAAAAAAATACAATAAAAACTGCAATCTGGGTAGTAGGTAGACAAAAAAACAATAATTGCTTGAAATTAAAAACACACGCCTACAATGGGCACTGTGAATAACCAGGTGTGTAGAAGACATGACATAGATGACGAGAGATGTACTGTGTATGAGTCTGGCTCTTTACTATGCAAAAAATTTGATACTAGGTTATCGTTGCGTTGTGATGTCTACACCATAAACATAGATCAGCTGTGTGGTGGAAGTGAGTTTGCTTTTAGAGGAGGTACAAAGGTTTCAATGTGGTTTAAGTGCAGTACTGCCAACAGGCAATCAGACCAGTCTACACTAAGAAGGAACCCAAAGCCGCACCCAACTGCGGAAGTTAACTTCGGATAACTGCAATATTTAATGCTAGTCATTGATGATTGATTGAGTTTAATTACCTATTAATTCATCAACCCACTAATTTTATTTATTAAGAAATTAATTAATTAATTAAACAATAATTCAGCATGGAAGACAACGACGACATTCTCCAGATGATGTGATGTGAGAAACAGGTTACTAAAAGTTCAAGCAAATGAAACTTGAACAGAAGGAAGATTTATCTAAGTTAAAGCAAGATATAAGAGGCAGCGTAAAAACCTCTATTATTGGGCTGCCTACCTCTCCTCTCTCTGGCTATGACGTCCAATAAAGAAACTGTCATTCAAAGCAACTACGGTTTAGACAGCAAGCTAGCAGAAACTCCGGCCTATGCCTCATTTAAGAGATTTGCCTCCAAACCGGCCGTATTGTTATAGGATGAAAATTTAAAGAAAGTCTATCAACAGCAACGTTGACGCCCCCCACAAAACCAAGTCAAAAATGCCTTGAGCGCTACTAAGGTCATCAGCTAGCAAGGCTAAAGGGTCAAAGGGTCCTCAATCCAGCTAGTTTAGGAGGCACAGTTGACTAATTCCTTCTAACAACTAGCTCCTTGGAGTCTTCTTCAAGTTTTTCAAATTTGCCAGTTAAAATTTACAGAGGATGCTGGTACAAATCGCTTTTTGCCAATTGTAATTTGATGTAAACGAGTTGTCGGCAACAATCAAGTTGATGAACGTATTCATTGACCGCGCAGTAAACATAGTCAATGCATGTGGTTTTTCGTGTAGTGGTTGCACATTCCAAAACTAACAATATGCATTCCGAAGGAAGCTAAAAGTAGAGTCACTGTGGAATACAAACGCAAGACCGACAAGATGCAGAATTCTGTTCTACCCAACAGCATTCCTAACGCTCAATTCCACAAAGATTTTATGAACATATTCATATCTTCAGCAATGCTTCTAGCCAATTAGATGACTAATTTATCAGACAAATGCTCGATAATCTGATTTCCAGACATAGACGTAGTACAAGTTCTCCACAAAAACCCAATGAAACATTTAGTTAAACATAAAGGATAATATTTAAAGATAATGTTCACAGAGCACAGCAAGTGTGGGTTTACTCGTTGAAATTCAAAAGTATTTTTATGTTGTTGTGGCATATTATGTAATTCCTAAATATCACGTTTGAAAAAAAAAAAAAACTGAATGGGCCGTTTACTGTATATATAGTTACTGTATCATGTTTTTAAATGAATTAGTCGATTTTTCTAAAATTAAAGTAAATAATTCATACCTCAAAGTTAAGTTGTTCTTTTAAATTTTTTAAACTGTGGTCTTCATGTGTAGCATCTCCAACAAACACCCATGGCGCAAGTAATTTTCTTTGTGCCAAATCTCTCTGCATTGCTGCCGAACTTTTGTCTGAAAACCATGCAAAATTATGATATCATTGAAAGTATTTTATATATGTAACACGCGATTTTATATACTAGCAATAAATTCTCTACCACTATTAAAGCCGTAAAGATGTATAACGGAAAACTAATAAAACAGCATGCAATATTGGGTAGAATGGAAAATTATTACGTTACATAGATTGTGTAATATGCAGTCATTAATTAATGTCCCTGACTTTATGGCGTAAAATATATGTTTATAAGAGATCGATATATAATTTTATTATCACTTTGATTTTAATTTTGCTAATAGTAGATAGTTCTATTAAATTTGCAATATTCATATAAAAAATTAAATTAGTTTATTTATGAGTAATGTACAAAATCAATTTAAAACAAGCAATTTTAGAAATTTATTAAATACATATTAAGCTACTGAGCTATCATCTGCTATTTTATTAATACGAACTATAAAATATTTACAGTCCTACATTTTTACAATTTTAGCATATTAAAGAATAATTTGCATTGTTTTGTAGCTGAATAGAATGCCTTAGACTTAAAGAGTTGCGAGGTAAGCGACAGTTGTCAATAATGGCTTTAGTCTATTCTACAAAATTTATTTCTGCAAAACCTATACAATCAAAAAAATACAGATGCAAATTGCAGTCACTGTGTACATTTGAAAATACAAATTAATTAAAAGTGCCCAATTTTTATATTGTTAAGAGGGGGTTAGGAAAGTTCAACCTTAAGATGTTAACCAAAATTTTCTATAAGCTTTTTTTGGCTATAAAAGCCAAACTATTAAGGTTTACAACGTTTTTCAAATTTTGACTTCCGTTTGTCTTGGTTCATCATTAATATTTATATCTCTCAACTCGTCATCTACACTTTCTTGTTTCTCTTTGTTGGTCTTCCTAGTTTTCTTCTTTTTGTAGGTTACCAGTAGTATTTGTTTTGGGAATCTATGTTCAAACATTTGTTGTATGCCCGTACCACATAAACTGTTTATTTTAAATGTCATATGTGATTGGGTGTGTTACATCCATGATTTTTCTGATCCGTTTGTTTGTTATTCGTTTTATTCTTGATCTTTTGATCGCTTTTCTCCAAAAATACATTTCTGTCGCTTTTAGTGTTTGTTTTGTTCTGATTTTTATAGACCATACTTTAGAGCTGTAGGTTGTAATACTTTATAGTATTACGGTGTTGTATATTTAAAAAAACTAAATATGACGTCATATCTCCTAAAACAGGGCTTGTATTAAAAATGTAGATTAAAATTTCTACAAAAACTTTTATTAAGGTAATTTTTTACATAAACCCAAAATGCAGCCAATAATCAAGTGTTCCCATACATTTACTCAACTCTGTATATAAATTAGTTTCAAACTGTTTTCTTATTAATTTATGTATTTTTGATTCAATTTTTTTATCAGAAATTTGAAAACTGCGCAAATTTAAAATTATTAACAAAATCATACATTTTGGGAACTATTCTGCTTTAAATCAATGTATATAAATATGTTTCAAACTTTTTTCTTATTGATTTATGTATTTTGAATTCAAATTTTTTATCAGCAATTTAAAATTTTTGCTGCTTACTGCGCAAATTTGAAATTATTAACAAAATCATGCAATTTGAGTCATTTTGGATCATTTCTGCTTTAAATCAATTTATATAAATTTGTTTCAAGCTTTTTTCTTATCAATTAATGTATTTTAAATCCAAATTTATTATCAGCAATTTGAAATTTCTGCTGGATATTGCGCAAATTAGAAATTATTAACAAAACCATTTTGGAATCATTTCTGCTTTAAATCAATTTATATATTGTTTTTTTTTTGCGATTTTCTTATTTAGTAGGAAGTTAGCTGTATAAACATGATTGGAGAGCTGCCAGCCGGTTGGAATATCTTTAAGGTGAGAGCCGAAGATTTATTGTCCACTTTAGAAGTCCATAAGAATTTGTTGGTTCAATTATCCATATTGACTTTTAGTCATGAGGAGTTTAATGTTGATATTGATAATTTTTTTTTTGTTTATAGCTTTATATGACATGCCATGATTCATAGTGTTTTTGAAGTCCTCAATCATTTACAAATTCTGTAGCTTTTTTCAGAACTGTACAAACGAGAATCTGCAACATTGATTGATTTTGAGTACACTGCTGTTTGATAAATTGATTCAGGAAGTCAATTGAATTTTATAACTCAAGAAGAAGATGTCTTTTTTCTTTGAATGAAGTTGGTCAGTTCTTGGTGGGTTCATCTAAAGGAATGGTAAGTCATTTACGTCCTAAATTTTATAAAAAAATTTATTTCAATTTTGAAGTTGTAGTGTTACCAAAAACTACAGCTGATTTGTCCATTGTTCCTATTTCTGATGAAGTTAAAAGTCGGTTTTTAAATTTATCTTTGGCAGATGCTTATTTTCATGTAATGTCACATGTAGATATTTTGTTGGGAGTGGAAACTGTTTTGGATATTTCTCCACTTTGCCCAGCACATATTAAGGGAAACCCGAGTGCTATCTTAACTAATTTAAGTTGGATAGTGATAGTTTCTGTGAAAATGGGATTGAAAATGGGATTGAAAATAAGCTAAACATGACGAATTCTATGTGAGTTCATTTTGATTTGATGTCGCCTAAACTGGCCCTGACTGTAGAATTGTCTGATTCTATCAAACACGGTAATGCAATCAATTTTACATCTTTCTTCTTGTTTCAACAATGCCTCTGACATCAGCACATTTTCGGATGCAGAGGAGTACAGAGTTTCAACAAGGCCTTTGACATCAAGCTTCCATCTTTTTTGGATGCAGAGGAGTATGTCGTTAGTGACTCGTCTTATTTCAACAAGACCTCTGACATCAATCTCGGTTTGCTGCTTTTGGAGAAAGCTTGTTCAAGCAATTTACCTCCGGACGAGGTTATTAAAACTAGTCTGGTCTTGAATTTCTTGGTTATGAATTTGGAATTTGTTTGTCCTTTTCTTGAGCAAATGATTCGTGCATTTTGGGAGATAGAGGGACTTTGTTCAGTTTCTTTTTTATTACCAGAAGAAATTCTGTTTGAAGATTATTTTGTAAAAACTGTTTTTAGAAACAAAAATGGACGTTACATTACTCGAGTTGGTTACCTTTCAAAGCAAATGTTTGTCTTGTTTTAGATAACAATAGAGAACATGCTTTGAATCGTTTTTATCAATTAGAAGCTTGTTTTGAACAAGATAAAACTTTTAAGAAATTATATTTCAAAAACATACAAAATTACATTGATCAAGGTTATTTACACATCACGGAATAAAAAAAAATAGTCTGGTGTAGCTGTTAGTGAAGTTTTTAATCCTGCAGAAAAGGATTCTAACGGTATTTCTTTAAACGATACCTTCTCTTCTGGTAGAAAGCTGCAGACAGACATTGGTCAAATATTAACACGTTTCAGGTTTTATCTTGTAATATTTGTCTATTGTTTCGGGAGGTAGGGTTGCATGAAAAAAATCGTGTTTTTCAACATATCTTTTGGCGCATTAGTTTGAATGATACAATTAAAGAATTCAAACCTACAAAAGTAATTTTTGATGCTTCTTATTTAACTCACAAGTCGATTCTTCAGTTAGTTGCAGATGAAGGAAGTATTTTTTCTTTAGCAACGGAAGCTTTGTAGAATGGAATTTATGTTGATGACATTTTAATGGGAGCTCCTGATGAGGAACGAGCTTTGGAATTAATTGATAAGTCTTCTGCGTTGCGGAAGTTTTGGATTGGCAAAATAAGCCAGTTCACATTGGTCTGGAAATGTCTCTGATTCGATTAAACTATTGGGAATTTCTTAGGATTCTTTTCGTGGTGTTTTCCATTTTATAATAAAGGTTGGGTAACACAAAAAATCAAAGAAGTTTAAAACGGCTATAAATTTAGGTTAAGTTTTAATAAACAAACTTTACCATAAATTTTACAGAATAATGTTCTTAACATATAGCACAAACATTCATAAATATAATTACCAGTACGTTAGGTAAAACTTTATAATTAAAAACATTGAAATTGTAGGAGTAAAATAACATAACTCAGTGCAGTACAAAATTGTGTAAAAATTTGTAGATTTGCCAGCTGAAGCCTTCAAGTTTTTCTGCTTTCATTGGTTGGTATAGTATACACATAGATATGGTGTCTTTACATCATGAGCTTAAAGGATTAATTCATTAGCAACCAATTATGATTGTATTATATACCTGGAACCGGAGGTAGTATTCAAGGGTGAAAATATTGTATATTTATATAATATTTTCACCCTTGAACATCGAAGTGTTATAAGCTGTTTATGGTATATAATACAAACATAATTGTTTCCCCAAGACGATTAGTAATCATCGAACTTGTAATTACTAATCTGCAGAAGTTCTCGCATTTGGCTTTATCCTTTTTTTGTTTATAACATTAACTATTCTATTGGAGTTTTAATATTTTAAGCTGTTGCAGATTTTCTGTTTTTAAGTGTTTTTTGCATGTCTTATTTCTTTAGATCTTATATGTAATGCTACAACCTTGATCTTATGCTCAGTAGTTTTTTCCTGCATTTGAATTTTTCTTGTTGTTTTGTTAATAACTCTTTGTTATTATTACTTCTTCCCAATCTTGTGGTTTTATAGTTTATTTATAATTGTTGGTGCCGCTACGGTTAACTTGCGCTAAAAGCATTTTTTGTATTTTCTTGTTTGATATCTCGACAAAAATTGATAGTAAGTGAAACCTAAATTTTAGAACGTAACAAAAGCTACAACAAAATATATTATCACAATTTTTGAATCACTTTGAGAAGCCAATTTATCGTAAAAACGCTTTACTTGCTTTTTTATGATGACGGGGAAAGCTTATAAAAATTCTTAGTCGGCAACTTAAAGTTAAGCTTTTCTTGCATAATATAGTTGAACAACTATTTTGCAATTATTTAAAACAAAACAAAATTTATTAAATATTATATAGTGATTACCGTTTAGGCAACTTTGTTTTATTAATAATAAGTACTAATACTTTGAAATAAAAAAAAATCATTCAAGAATTTATTTACATTATTGGTTAAAACATTATCATAAACTCTTAAAATTACAAAACTTTTCCTCCACCTTGTAACGATGTCATTACTGGTTGTTAATAGAATCTTTTCAAATTTTGAAAAAAAAGTAAAAATACTACGCCAAAAACTATAGCTAGGTTTTTCAATATAATATTGAAACATGCTTACCACCATTTTCTGTTACAATAGGACCAAATGTTAAATAATGATGTCCCCGCACTTTTACACCAATTCCATTTTCTAACTCATTCAATGCTTCTCCAACACCGAATGCATCGTCATTCAGCAATCTTCTATGAACCTAATAACAATCATATACTGTAATCATATAAAAAACTAAATACACATTCAGAATCAAAATATATACCATAAATTCCATCTCGCCGTCTTTCAAACTAGAACCGCCTTGAGCCCTATCATTCAATACAGCCAGCTCGATATTCTTTTCAGCATCTTTAAGGGCAATTCTAGACGTAACTGGGTAATAGTTTCCAGAGACTGGCTCCTCGTTCGTATATTCGTATGTGTCCCTATGGTCACGTACTCTCTTGATCATTTCACGTCCGTTCGAGTCAGTATAAAAAGTCTTATCAGTTTTCAAGTCTGTTGTAAATCGGGATATAACTTCAACTCCCAATTCACTACAATTTAAAATTTATATTTTTTTTAATTATTAAATTTATTAATTTGCCTACCTAACATTAATGGGCCCCACAATCCAATCAAATTCTAAATAATTTTCATTTTTGTAAACTCTAATAATTTGTTTAATCCAACTATTGAATTCTTGATGTATTTCATCGATTTGATCCCTTCGAATTACATCAAATTTCACGTTATCTGTAATTTGAACCGCTGTAGGTGTGACGCTTGCTGGTCGGAATATGTAAGCACCGGAGGCACGATTTGTTTCACCATAATTGCTTCCATTGGCCCCTTGATAATACATGAATTCTTGTTTAATTGGTAAAGTGACACCATTTGATGTTACGGATGACAATAATCCAGTATCTTCATCAATTTCTACTGATAAATTCTGAAACACATACATATTTATTGAAATTATATTAAAGAAACTGAATATATATTTTAATTAATTATTTGGTATATTAATTGTATTAAATTAAAATCAATTATTTCATCAATTTTAATATTGTAATTCTGTTACAAAAATATAAACGGTAACCAAATAAGTATTTGCAATTTCTACGCATGGCTATACGTAAACATGTTTTAGCATTTACTTTTCAAACTATTTAATAATTACTTTTGTAACTCTTATCTTTTGTCATTGTTAATAAGCCGTTCTACGTATTAATGAAATGCTTTAGAACACTAATTACTGCAAACAAAATAAATATAAAAATTTGCAACTTTTTGCACAATTACGCCGTACTTCTGTGCCATTAACTATTATTGTTTATCAGTTTTGAAAATATGTTAATTAGTTTGTTTTCATAATAATCCATATTAAGTCAATTCTTTGAATTCATGTTTTTTTTAAGTTTTATTTATTATATTGTATTGTATTATTTCTATTTTATTTTCAACACTTTAAATTACTATATATTTTGTTACAGTTAAATGAACACTATAATATACTTTACTAAAAGATAAACTAAATATCATCTAAAAAAAAACAATCATCTTATAAGTTTTCACAATACTTTCATTTTGGCAGTGCATTTGAGTTTTAGAATCTTACTTTAACACTTTTACTAGTTACAACATTCTTGAATTAAACTTATAGTCTTACTTGATTAAATTTTTGAGAATTTAAAGGTTTAGTGAATATATCTGCAAATTGCTTGCTGAATGAATTTTAGTTTTACACAGAACAAATACTGAAAATAAAATTTTATTATTGAGGGTATTTTAATAAAAAAATTATACTTTATTGTGCTGATTATATTTTTATATATTATTAAAATCAGCACAATAAAGTATAAAATTTTTATTAAAATACCCTAACCTCAATTATTTTAAACTGTGCAATAATCAGAAACAAATACTATAAAATTTTATTACATTTTCCATGAACTGGAAACGATTGTAACGGTTGGCTGTTCTTCTAGGAAATTGCGTCCTGGAGCAAGAGGTAACGGTTACTTTCTAGAGTAAAACCAGGTTTTGGCAAAAATTGTCTGAGATACCCCTAGAGTTAGGCGTTTTGAAACGGGTATCTATTTTCAGTAAACTGGTGATTCAGAATTGAATGTAGTGGCTTCAAAGGTGACTGTAAAACTAACTGGCACGGCGGGGTTTTGTTAACGGAACAGAATTTTTGTTGAAAAAGATCCTGTCCGTCACAAGTCCAGGAGTCGATGTGATTGATTGATGAATTGTTGTATACAGCTTACTGTAATTGGTCTCCAGCCTCTATGTGCTAAGTGGTGGTATCGTGAGTGTGGACCAGATATATTACTTCTGGGGATCACCAGGTATTATGTATGATGACGTGTTGTGACTTGTCTGGTTTGATGTGACAACGTTGCCTTTTTGTATATAAGAATAATTGCAGAAGTACTGCGTTGGTTAAGATAGATTTCAGTCTCTAACAACGATGTGTATGCGTATATTACTGCAGCTGGACAGACTGCATAACCAACGCGGCAACCGACCTTACTTTGAATGAAGCCCTACTGGGAGCGAACATCGCGGAACCTGGAGCTTGGGACACTTTTCGGCCGGAGGTCCAAAACGACGCAAAAGCGCGAGACCAGATGCTGCAAGAAGCGCGGCAACGACAAGCCACCTACCTACGACGACGATACCCTAAGAAGCAGAACGCTGCCATCAACTATCAACCTGGTGACCAGGTCATGGTGCGTGGAAGAGAGCGAAGACTAGCGGCCAAATGAATGAGCTCAAAGCTGCTGATTACCGTGCCCGGAGGACACTGCCACTAGATTGAGGACAATCTACAGCGCCCACCCGTCAAGATCCATGTGGATGACACACGGCCCGTTCTACCATCAAACCGCCCCGAAAAAACAGGACAGTGCAACCTCAGGATTAATCCACCTAGAGCACCACTGACAGAGAACCCCGACTAAGACGACGTTCGTCTGCTACCCGCGTTACCGGGTGGACAGCGACAGTAAACCAAACTCTAATGTACCGGCACCCTGCACGACCTTCGTGCTAAACTTTAGTGCGTGAGTATCGATCTTACATGATTCCCTAGCGCGTTACACCAACCCTGAACATTAGTGCGACCGACAAGTGGATAGAGTACGGACCTGGAGGACCCGCACGACCCCGCCGACGTGAACGATTTCGAGAAAGTGGGGGAATCCTCCCCACTTTCTTGACGTTGTTCAGAGGCGCGCGACGCAAATGAGCCTGGCCTAAACTTTGACAAACTGCACGCGGAACACCGCCATCCAGGCGTTTATTGCAGGGCTAAGCGGCAACAATCCGTTTTGCAATTTATATGGTAAGAAATGGTTATTGCAATGTCGAGCGAACGTGGTGCAGCGTGCAGGTCTGCCTTTCGACAGGGGTTTTGACTCCCCTTCTCGTGGTTGTACAATTTTTAGTCGTGACTTTATTTTATTATATACAATTTTGTTGAGCTACGGTCCTAGCGAAACCTGTTCTGGCAACAACCCCCCCCCCCCCCCCCCCACCTCAACCTCACTTTTGCGAGTACAAACTAGGCTATCACAAATCATGACATGCATTAATGTGTTTGTACTTTCCGGTAAATAATAGATAAAAGTACGGCCAAGAATAGATGATTGATAAATGATTTGAGTCATTGCATTGTAGTTTGGTGACAACTGCTTGATTTTGCTTCGGATTTCTCTGACGACGTTTGCCGGTTTGGAGAATGTGATTCTTTTTAGACGTGAGCACCTGAGCGTTAAGCAAGCTAAAGTTATTTTGTTGCTGCACCATGAGCCAATACTCATAAAACAGATCTAAAACCCTATAAGATATAGGGCTTTAGATCTAGATGGAACCATGTTAGCCAGTGTTGGTGGCTGATTTTACCTAAGTTTGGGTTTTGTTTTTGGGTGCTCTTCTGGCTTGTCTAGATTAATCAGACCAAACGAGATCAGATTGTTTTGCTTGCTTGTTTTGTGAGGGTTCTCTTTTGGAGACGTTCTTTAGGTGGTAGAAGCTATTTTGTCTAAAAATCTGTACGATTCTTTGGAGAAGCAATTTCAATTTTAGCTAAGTTTTATTTAGAAACATGAATTGAAACATTTTTAAATGAGATTTCACTAGGAATAGTGTGATTATTTTTGTGGTCATTTTTTCTAGCCAAAGAAATGAATTATAATCTCAGAAGAACAGAAACTCAAAAACCAATTGGATGTATTTTTAGCTATCCCAAAAAGCACAGAGTCGATGACTGTCTATAGATAACTTATCGACGTCAAAAACTATACCGCCTTTGAAACACAATCTACAGACCGGTGTAAAAAAACAATACTAGCGGGACTGAGGCAAAAGGACAAAGTAAGGCGCGTTTGATTGCAGAAAAACAAACAAACCTTTTTTCCAGTAAGGCCGATACCTCATATGCTGGACCAGCAACGGCTAACCTAAAACAGAATGCGTTAAAGCCAAACCAAAGCACCTTCTTCCTGTGGAAACTACAAAAAAATTGTTTTACAACGCATGTGGCCGCAGTTACAACTAGGCGTTGTGGTTCTGATTCAATTTCCTAAGATGACAAAAACAATTGGTGGTTTTCGGAAAAACGGATGGCGTAGAGGTGGTTATAAATTGCTTGGAAATGCAGAATTAGTGGCTCAAAGTTAAAGATTTCCCACATTGTCAAAAGAAACGTAAAGCAAACTTTTTACTCTAAGAATATGTGAGGAAGATATACTATTACTAAATGATAAAGGGAATTTGACAACAAGATATCTTGGTGGTGCAAGGAATTCAACCAATTTAAGAAATATACTTAAAAATGTCCAGAAAGATTATAAAAAAACACATACGTTATTGTCAATAGGATCTTTTTGTAAAGATTTTGTAAAGCTTCAATTGCTGCATTGTTAAAAAAAACCTTATCTAAAGACCCACAATAACAACTGGATTTTATTCACCAATCTACCTCATGTCTTTTCTCCTAAAAACATTAGAGCGATTCTGCGTATTTAGCACTATAAGATCGAATTGTTCTGTGGTTAGTTTTATCTGTCCAATGCTTTGTTAAATTCTGGATTGGCTAACAAAATGTTTTTTGTTATGTTCTGTTGTTTTCTTGAAATTGAATTAGCTGGCAGTTTTTGTGTGATTTTGGGTAATACATTCATCTTGAGTGTAATCTTAAATTTATTGATTCGTGATTTGATTGTTGTCTAAAGTTTTTTAGTGATTGTTGTGGCATTTACGTTTCCAAAATCATTAATACCCATTGTGTTTTTATGTTTAAACTTGCGGCCTTAATAAAGTTTGTTTACGATGCACTATCCAATAACGCTCTACACTAATGACAATCTTCATGCTCATTGACTATGTTTACCAATGCGGTTGATAATAATGTCATTTGGTTTATACAGCTACCATTTGTGGAATAATAACAATTGTGGTCATGTAATAATGTGTTTTGTCGCACTTTATTCAGTGTCTGGATCGGCACTCATTTGCTTCGTAGATTTTAAGCAATTTTGTTTTTTGACTTCTGAAATTTTGCTTCACTATACTAAAATTCTGGATGCATTGCATTGGTACAGCTCATGTTGATGTTGACACATTTTAATTGAGTGCTAGTATATAAAGCGACTGAGTGTACATGATGACGATTTGTTTCTGGAGCTTGCACTTGTTGTAGTTGTTTGGAACTCAAAAACTTAGCAACATTTTTGTAGAATAGTGGTTAGTTCTTGAAAGGATGGATTAGTGCATTTGAGGCAATATTCTTCTCATTTGCTTTTGGAGAGTGCATTTAGATTGGCTGTTAATAAATGTAGTAATAAAGTATCTCTTGTTGGTTTGCCTAACACGTCTAAAGCATTTACGTGCTTTAAGAATGTGTTGATATCATATCTAATTGAGCTGGCAGTCTTCTTTAACCATGGGCAGTTGAAATATATTATTTATTATCGGCGTAGAGTTTTTCATTTGCAATTCCCGTTAAAAGGGAAAAATAGTTGCGTTATTTTAAGGGTTTACAGCATCAAACTAAGCAAGAAAACGCCTAAATATAATTGAATAAAATTTTCACACATTGTAGAATATGTGTCCTCAAATTTGTAGAAATTTGATGCGATAAATCGTTTTTCCGCAATTATTTTTTTTTAAATTACATTTTTAATTATTCTCTGTTTTTTTTAATTGTTAAATATAACTTCAAATCTTTAACCAAAAACATGAAGACATATAATTTTGTATGTAGTTCAACATATAAAACTAGTGATGACTAAAATCTTATCGTTTGGATATTGAGTTGGTTGGCGTTTTGTCCCATAAGAACCAATTTTAATTTAAAAACGGCGCTGTACGTGTCAATATTTTTCTATAAAGAATGGTTTACCAATATTCTCGTAGATGTGATAGGATTTAATATGTTTCCATAACAATACTACTAGTGGCATCACAACAGGACGGGGCAATTAAACCCGGCAATTATCTAACGTTAAGCAATGAGGTGGGAATGTGAGCAATGTTATTTTTGGCAGTTGCACGTGTTGTGAAGCCGGACTGATTGGTTTGTTACTCAAAGCATCTTCTATTTGAGATGTTAATTTGAAATATTGATCTTTAAACGTTTGTCGATTTTCAGCTTAATCTTCTGTGTCATCTAGCTTCTTTACTTTTGATTGAATTTTATTAAAGTTCAAATACGCTAATGTTGCTAACTGAGTTTTTAACTGCTTATATTTTTGTTCTGGATTTTCAAGAAATTTATTGAAATATGTTTTCAAATTTTCGTGCAAGTTTTATATGTTTTTGACATCTTGAGTTTATTGTATTTATTTATCTGATTATTACAAAATTTATGAATATTTAAGGTTAGGTTGTTTTAATAAATTTTAAAATTAAACCTGACTATGGCCTAACAGCCGAAACCGGTTTTAAATAAATAAAAAATAATAAAATCAGCACAGTAAAGTATATAAAATTTATTAAAACAACCTAACCTTAAATCTTGAGTTTAGTTTTTGTTGAAGCAATAAACCTTACGTCGACTGATTAGTAGGCGATGTTTTAGAAAAGTTCATTAATTTGTTCTACTTATTAGCTTTACGTTTATATCACTGTTTAAACTGAAATATACGTTTAAAACCAATGCACTATGTCGTGTATTATTTACAGGTTATGGGCTCAGTGAAACGGCCGTAAGTGAACGGATTAAAGTTCATGGAAAGCACAAGTAAAAGCAAAATCGTGACATCTAAACTAAGAGCAAATATTGTGTAAGGAAACGAACAGTACAGTTGTATAGTGGTGAAGATGACTACCCATTTTCGAATTGAGCCGCTGAATAAGGTTAATTGGAGAATACAAGTTGAAACATGCTTGTTAAAAACGACGCGTTTGGTCGCATAACCAACAAAGAAATTGTTAGGAGCCACAAGCAGGAAACGCAAACACAGCATCCATCGTCAAATAGATAAAAAATTATAGAAAAGCTTAATTCCAAAATCATACTATTGATAAACCCAAACAAACTTAAACAAGTCAAAGGGTGTGAAACGTGAGCACTTTGACTAATTTTTTGACGGCGTAGACAAGCAAGATAACATGAACGTAGAAATAAACAACGACCTATTATCTATTTTTCTTTTACACAGTCTACCCGGCAGGTACGAAAAAGGCAATGATTTAGAACAACCAAAATGAAATTGTACGTACTGCAAAGCGCGTAAGCGACTTGTATATAATATCCAAAAGCATCGACATTTTCAATGACGTAGCATGTTTAACAAAATTTGAACTATAGTTTTTGCAAATATCACTAAATAATTGGTCACTTAAACTTGCGCAGCTTAAAGGACAAAATAGGATCTCCGAACGAACCAACAGGACACTTCTAGAACCAGCAAGGTGTTTTTTAATGCAATCCAAACTTTCTCAATCCTTCTGGGCAGAGGATCAAGTAGTTTAAATGGAAAGGCACCATTTGAATTATGGTGCGGAAAAATTCCAAACGTGAACGAATTGAAATAATATGAAGTCCAAGTATATTGCCTAAATCAAAGCTCAAAGAAAGGCAAGTTAGACATTCGTAGAAAACCTGGATTTTTTCTTGGTTATCTCGAAAATCAGAAAAGCTTTTGAATTTGTCTCGTAAATGAAAAAATATTGGAAGTTTCCCGCAACGTAAAATTTGTAAAAGATAAAAACAGAATTTTGTAAAAAACCAATGACTAGTCAACTTCAAAAAACGACTAGAACTTGATAGAAATCATCATCAAAAATAACGTTAAAAATCAAGAACACGTTGATAAACATGAAGTAAATGAAGTGGGAATTAAGAATCCAGCGGAACCAGCGGTCAAACATGAGAATGAAGGACAACTCAAATTTAGAAAAGGTATCGGCAGATCAAGGCTAAAACGAAGAAACAGAGGCTCACCGAGAAAAGTTTACAACATTATTCCTATAATTGAAGAAAGCGAAGGTGAAGCAAACTGTGTGAAGACTGAATTCTGCCATTTAGCCCTAATCAAAATTGCAATGTCGTCTCCAGAACCTACAGAATGAAACGAGGCGATGGTAAACGAGATGAAATCAATTCTCCGCCATAATACCTGGAAATTGATAAACAGACCAACAAATAAACTGATAATAGGAAGCCGAATAATCTTACGTGAAAATTGAAAGCTGACGGAATGGTCGAAAAGAAGAAAGCCCGCTTGGTTGCTCAAGGTTTTTTGCAGACACCAGGTGTGCACTTCAATGAAACTTTTGCTCCAGTTGCTAGAATCGGCTCTATAAGTATGGTTGTGGCATTGACAGCATAACAGAAAATAAAAATTTGTCAATTTAACTTGTCAACCGCATATTTAAACGGGAACTTGAACAAAGAAATTTTTATGGAAGCTTTTAAAAATTTAGCAGAACTACTACAAGTTATAGTAGAAGAGAAAACTGACCTAAGTACAGCAGCTGAAGAAATGTTATACAAGCTTAAGAAAAGCAACTGTGTTTGTCTCTTGAACAAAGGATTGTACGGCCTGAAACAAACCGGCAAACAGTGGTACAAAAAATGGAACACCACTTTGC
Organism: Tachinus rufipes; assembly: GCA_963932245.1. Classification (NCBI taxonomy): domain Eukaryota; kingdom Metazoa; phylum Arthropoda; class Insecta; order Coleoptera; family Staphylinidae; genus Tachinus; species Tachinus rufipes. The sequence goes on along the minus strand of OZ010742.1, from coordinate 26,667,466 downwards.
GTCAAATAGTAGCTGCACCCACACATGCAGATCAATGCATCTACCTACTAAAGCGAGGGATATCGCAGCTTGTATAGTTATCTACGTGGATGACAACTTCTTGGCGCCAAGAAGCAATAAAACGGCAACGCAGCTACTACATATACATACATATGTTGCAAACGGAATTTAAAGTCAAGAATTTAGGCAAAACCAAGTATTGTCTGGGAATCAAATTCACTAGTGAAGGCAACCAAATACGACTAGGGTTTGTGACAGAACTACTGAAACGTTTTAGCATGTCGGACTGCAAACCGGTACTGACTTTACTAGACTCGAACACAAAGCTAATTAAAGATGAAAAGGCTTTAGCAGATCAAGAAACAAAATATCCATTTTGTGAACTGGTTGGTGCGCTGATTTACTTATTTACATGTTACAAAAAGGAACATTGATTAGTTGCAAAACGTGTCTTGCAATACCTAAAAGGTACCGCCGACATCTGCTATAGTTCAGAAAATACAGAAGTGAAAGGTTTTGTGGACGCTGACTGGGGGAGCGACTCAACGGACAGAAAGTCGTTCACCGGTTATTCTTTTTAGTCAGCAAATTCTCCAATATTGTGGGAATTCAAGAAGCAACGTACGGTGCCGCTAAGCTCAAACGAAGTTGAATACATGGCCACTTCCAAAACAACCAAGGAGGTCATATATCTCCAAACCTAATGCTTGAAATTGGTGTGGTTCAAGGGCTTATACTAATACGCAATGACAATCAAGGTGCACTAAAACTCTCCGAGAACCAAGTATTCTACAACCAAATCAAGCATATCAATATAAGGTACGCGACAAGATTAATGATGGCAACGTCATGTCACTAACGAGATGATCGCCGATATTTTAACCAAGAGTCTTTATGGACTAAAACACTATCAGTTTATCCTGATGATGGGGCTGAAACGATCAGCCAGCCGCCGTCCCGAGGAGAGGTGTTGAAGCAATAAACGTTACGTCGACTGATTAGTAGGCGATGTTTTAGAAAAGTCAGTTTTAACATTTGAAATTTGAATTAATTTAATCTACTTATTAGCTTTACGTTTATATCACTGTTTAACCTGCAATATACGTTTAAAATCAATACACTATGTTGTGTAATATTATTGGACTACAATCGTTGTTTGAACAGTTTTTAAAGTACTAATTGCTTGATGCAGTTCGACTATTTAATGAATCTAGTGCTGAAACGGTTTACAATCCGGTTCGAAGGACAAAAATGTCTATTTTGCTGGCTGATAAAAATGTCGAAAGATCAACAATTTTATTATCTTATCTTAGATTTTAAGCATCATTATGTTTGTTCAATGTTATTAATTCAATTGCATTTTTTTTTTTTATTTATTTATGTTGCTTAGCAACAACTCAACGTAATTGTTATACAATTTTACGGCCACATTATAAATATAAATTAAGTTTAATATAACGAGGTATCTCATTAACAATCTATTTAAGATTGCATAATACTCAAAATCTAATATTCAGAAAACGAGGTACAGCAAGGCTTTCTCAATTTTTATCATAAGTTGAATTTTATTTTTGACTAAAATCCATATTGAGCATTTGCGATAAAGACATTTTGTTCTAAGAAATTGAAAATGTGAAAATAATTAATGAAATCATTACATAATAGTTATAGATAAAGTTTATTTTTAGTACAATAACAAACCAAGCAAAAAATTAAATATTTAAAAAAAATTGAAATATTGATGACAATACTCTAATAACGATTAAATTTATCTTATTAGTTTTATTAGTATAGCATTTTATTGATTATTATAATTTTTTATATTTTAAATTAAGTATATAAATATAAAATTTAACGTTATCTATGTATTTTAGTTAATTATTGCATTCTTTAAAGCTAATTACTATATGTTATTTTAAAAGCTATGAGTTTTTTATTTTATTTAAAGAATTTCAATATTGGTAAAACATAAATAATTATGATAATTATTTGCGATAAAACTGTATATAAATGGCAAAAATTAAGTTGATAATCGTCCATTGTAAGACCGAAATAACAAAATGAATATTAAAATAGTGCTATTGGTGGTATCATCATTGATGATGAAGGTAAGTTTTAAATTTAAGTTAAATATTTTTAATAACATTTGTTTTTATTTGAAGGCAAACGACGCCGTAAATATTTCATCACAAATATTGTTGGATTCTCTCACTAGTTCTTCATCTTCACAATCAGCCATCGGGTTTGGCTACAGTAACGCTATGGCGGAAAGGACTGTTAATGCTTTTAATACTTTGTTAGAATTAAGCAGAGAGTTTAGCTTAAGCCAAGATAATGTATCTTTGGGAGTGTTATCATACAGTAGGATTTTTTCGGAAACTGTAAACGATGCATTCAGGGCTTTATTCAAAGTTGGAAACGCATCCATATGTGCTTTATATTATATAATTGAATTTAATAAACTACTAGATGATGGGCAATTGACAACATTAAACTGCATCAATAAAGTAGCAAGTGTAGCAGCAAGCTACCTTAACCAAACCATCACTATAGTCAACACATCTGTCGATTTAACATCGACCATTATAACAGACCAATTAAGTTGCAAACCATTAAAATGCTTATTTGATATATTCAAAAATTCATTTAGATTGGGCTTAACAGCTAGTGTAAATTTAGCACATCAAGTGGGAACAACTGTAACTCATTTGTTTAAAAGTATGTTAGAACTTAGAGAATGCAGTAATAATTATATGAAAGATATGACCAACGAAGTAGATAAAACAATGAGAGAGATGGCAGCTTGTGGTAATCACGGAATAAAAACTTCTTAAATTGGTTTGCTACTAAAATATTATTATTGGGTGACGGAAATAATAAATTATCAAATCTTCATATTTGGCTTGGACTACAGAAATTTTTATAATGTAATAAATTGTTTAAACTTATTATATATTATGTAACAATCTGGATAAAGATTTTTTTATTTATTATAAATTTATTTTTCAGAATGGTTTGATACTGTAATTTAAAAATAAAATTACATTTTTCGTCATAATTTAATGTAGAATTTAAATTATGACGAAAAAAATAACGCTTTCAAAATTTTGCGTTTCCGAGTAATTTGAGTGTAACGATTTAAAACTGAAATAACAAATTATCTGACAAATTTATGAGACAGATTTATGAGACAGATTTCGTTTGTTTTTAAGAATTGACAGTTTTGTAAAATCGTTGACAATTGCTTTGTCGAATTAACAGATTATATGTTTGTCAAAAATTTGACAGAGCATTTCAAATAGTTGAAATTTATGGAGATAATTAACTAAAAGTTTCTAATGCTAAAAATTATTTTTTTTCAAATTTTTAATATTACCAGAGTTACAGAAATAGAAATGTTTTTATTTTGTCATAGCCTAGAGCAGTGTTTCCCAACCTTTTTTGTTTCATGCCCCACCTAAGCCTTTCTAAAATTCTTATGCCCCTATGTAACATACACATAATTTTTAATATATAGAAATTGAATTGTTCACTTAAGAAACTTAAATTACTTTAGGTATTAAGAAGAAATTACTAGGAAGTTGTTAACACTGCGTTGTTTAGCGAGATTTTAAAGCGTCCGGCGATCTTCGCGGAGCCTGCCGCAGGGAGGTTAACTTGACGACGCCAAAAACCCAGTTGATATTTTGGTCTTGTCGAACCAATTATAAATTTATTGGCCGCAATTATTTAAGAATTTGCTTTTTTCTTTCAATTTAGGCACCGAAATCTAACATTGCATTTAAATGGCCCGAAGCAAAAGGGTTAAACTCGTGCCGCGTTCATTTTCAAATTGCCCCCCTTAACACTCAAATTGCCCCGCTTAACACTCAAATTGCCCCCCTTAACATTCAAATTGCCCCCCTTAACACACAAATTGCCACCATGTGGGGCGTGGGCCCCACGTTGGGAAACACCGGCCTAGAGGTAAGGTTTGCTTGACCGCACTAATAAACCTCTTCTGTTCTCCTGCCGACGTAACGGTAAAAAAACATTTTTTTTATATTTTTGCTTTTATCACACGTTAAGTACATTTTTATTTATTCTCCTACAAGGATGTCGATGAGTATTACCCCTGGACACACTTTCATGAGTTTTGCACTTTGGATTGCTTTATTGCGTACAAAACTATGAGGTCTATAACTAAGCACAGTAGTTGAGTATAAGCACTGCCAGCGCCAGTGCAATTTTCTCCGCAGAGAAACTGGATTTGGAACTTAAAACCCCCTGCCCCAAGACTAGTATATTTTATTTTTTATAAAACTTACTCTCTAACCTAACTACTAACAATAACTTCTAATTTTGAACTGGCGGTAGGTATAAAGCGCAACATTATATCAATGGTTTGGCAATTAAATTGGCAAAAAAAAGTTTTGCCTGTTAGTCAATTTAACCAACCGAACATTAACTTAGTTTGTAGCCTAAAAAATAATGTTTCTATCTGGCCTTAGAAAACTAACAAAGCTCTGACGACCGAATGACCGCCGGTATAAGCAGTCCCCCTGTTACTAGCTAACAACTTTGGGTGATGAAGCCAGTGCAAGAAAAAGGCACTACTTTGCTCTTAGAAAGAGAAAGCAACCCTAAAGGCGGATGAACTATTGACAAAACATTTGGTCAATCGCATGGAGTAAAAGCCCAAATTGTCATGGTAAACAAAGATACAAATACAATACCTGCTGTTCATAAAAAACGAATACCAAAATTTAGCAGAGGAAGATAATCCTTGCATAGCAAGAGCAAAAACAAGATTACAAGATACTTTAGAAACCTATTCCAAGCAAAAAATCACAAAACATAATCCAGCAAATGAAGAGACCAAATGTAGAAATTCTGGGTATTCTTCTTCTTTTTGAAATCCCATCACCTATCGGAGGTTAGATATCATTATGGCTATTTTTATTTTATTTACAACTGTTTTAAATCGTTAGTTTGACGTTAAGCCAAACCGTTTTCTTAAATTTCTAAGCCAGAAAATCCTTTTTTTTTTCCTTTTATCTTTTCTTCCCTAAGCAATCTTAGCAACCTGTATTGTTCTCTCCTCATTATACGACAGAGGTACTACATTAGCGGTGTGCAATGGACTGGTACTGGAGTATGGACGAGTACTGGAGAATGGTCTGGTACTGGAGAATGAAAGCGTACTGGAAAATGGACGGGTATTGGAGAAAGAACAATCAAAAATGGGTACCACTCATGTGGGAACGACTCAAAACACAGATATGATGTACAAATCTCAAAAAAAATCATGCTAATTAAATTAAAATAAATGAAATCAATCTAATACAAGTCTAAGCTTTAACAGCTGACACAACAGATAAAGGAAGAAAAATTCTACCAACATTTAGAAAAGAGTGCTAAAATTAACAAAAAACAAAGGAGATTATAACGCCAAAGTAGGAAAAGCCGCAGTGGATAATTTAGAGGAAAGACACAAACTAGGAAAAAATATCAAAAAAGAGATTAAATCAAATTCTGCTAAGAAAAAAAGATGGTTAACTCTAGCATCTGGTACTAACTACTTATCATTAAAAAAAAATAAGATAAAGAACCAAATTAGTTACATACGAATACTCCACATATACAGAATTGTCATTAAGTCAGCAAATACATAAAAGGCGAGAGCCACTAGAAATCTTTAGTGATTCTGCTGGGTCTAAACATAGTAGAGCCCAGTTCAAAGCTGCAAATCAAACATCTTTGAGCAGCAGGGTACTGAGAAGTATCAAGAAACCGTACTCATGCCTTCACGTAGTGGCGCTGATGATGCTAAGCTGAGGCGGATCAATAGTTAGCTCAAAAAACTAGAGCTAGCTGGAACAGAGAGCAAGAGATGAGCTTATACATTCAAACATCTCATGAGGGAAGGCAACAGGAGACCACCCTCATTATTTTTCCCAAGAGAACAATATGATGACTACATTCAACGGAAAATATTCCGGAGCAAATAAATTCCTATTTGGATTTTTGGGGGGGACGGTCTTAAATGGAACCATGAGAACCAACTTACGTAAGAAAATTCAAAATAGAGACCTGAAATGTGCAAAGCATATACGACAAAGGAAAGCTGGCAAATCTGGGCCAAGAGGCAAGGAAGCTGAATGTAGATATATTAGGTCTATCAGAGACATGGTAGCCATATTCAGAGAAAAGTTTGATTAAGAACGGCACTGTTTACTACTTGGGCAACCAAGACAGGAACCACAAAAGGGGGATCGGATTTTTCATATCTAATCAACTCAAAAAACACGTCACCAATTTTATTCCTTATACTGACAGAGTACCACTCATAAAAATCAACGCCAAACCTACAAATATCAACATTATACAAGTATATACCCCAACAGCAGATGCAGCAGATGAGAAAATAGAGTAATTCTATTCTGACATAAAAAGTCTAGTAAAACTCACAAAGAAACATGACATAAACATAATTATAGGAGATTTCAACGCAAAACTATCAAAAGAAAAATTTGAAAACCTGTGGGTTCTTTTGGACTGGAAGCAAGAAACGTGAGAGAAGGCTCCTACTGTTCTGCCAAGAAAAATATATGAAAGTCAGCAGCATTTGGTTTTGACTACCAGCTCGACGACTGTACACGTGGAGAGCGCCAACAGACCAGCCGCACAATATAGTTTGAAATCAAATAGATTTCATACTAATTAGTAAAAGATTTGGCTCATCCATCACAAAGGCATGTACATACCCAGGGGCGGATGTGTCATCAAACCACACACTACTTGTGACAAATATCAGAATGAAGCTTTCAAAGCCAGCCACCTCTTCAACGTAAAGTAGATCTTGAAAAACTCAAAGAAAACATAGAAGTCAACATAGAAGAGGAAGAAATTGTCAAATATCCTGAAAAGCAGCAAACAGCAAATTGGGATTCAAAGCAAAAACCCGATAACAAACATGGATGACGAATAAGGTTTTAATGTTAATATATAAAAGACGCAAACTCAAGAAGAAAGGCGACGGAAGCAGCTACAAAACTACTCTGCACGACAACTTCAATCTACACACAAAACTAAAAGAAACAGCTGGGGTTTCCAAAAAACCAGTTTCTCTATGTTAGCGAATTAGAAAAATGAAATAATCCTAAACATTGAAGAAAAAAAAGGTATGGCAAAGGTATATTGAGAATTTATTTGCAGACCAACGACCAGGCAATACTACAGACAAATAACAACCTGACAAGTCCGTCAATCAGCAAAAACAAAATTGAAAAAGCTATAAGAACAGCAAAAAACAATAAAGCTGTAGGACCAGATAAAGTTCCAATGGAAATACTTAAACTTATAAATAAAAGAAGCATAGACGTATTGCACAATATCTTCAATAAAGTGTATGGTACCGGTCAGTTTTCCAACCAGTAGTTCTTATCAACGTTCATACCTTTACCAGAGGATATATTGAAAATGTGTAGGAACAATTGGCGACACGCAGTTTGGATTCAGGAAAAGACTAGGAACAAGAGAAGCAATTGTTGCAACATAAATTTGAAATGTGGCTCTATCGCAGAATGTTTAAGATCTCATGGACCGCGAAAATTGATTTAAAACAACGCAACATTTTTTATTAAACCCAAAAAATATTTTTGGTTTTAAATTAATTATTTAGACAATACCGATAAGTAAATTCATTACATGTATCCTGAAGATTTATTATTATAAAATGCAAATAAAATTCTATTGTTTAAATTAATGTGCATGCACTTTATTACAGTTTTGTAGAGGAATTATTCATTTGTAAGATTAATAGTGTTATGTGTGTTGCCTATGGTTGTGTGTTAGTAAACTTAAGTTTTGTATGCGTTACGCAAAATAAGCAGTGTTTTGATTAATTATAGTACTTTACATAATAGTATTGTCCATGACCATTATCCTGGATACTAAATAGTGCTTTATTATTATCAATTCTGTTTGTTAAAAGAATATAAGAAACGTTATAAGATTATTAAAACATATTTATTTTATTATGAATATATATTTTTTTTATATTACATAACATATGTTTACTTCTGCAACAATATTTATTTTTTATAATTTTTTAATTGTTAATTATAGCCAGAGTGTTACAAAAAAGCATTTCATGAGCTCATTATTACTAACGAACTTTATATGTACCATCTATATTCAAAGAATGTTAACTACAACAAATAATTATTTTACATAACTATATAATAGTTTGCATATATTAGGCGATAAGTTTAGGTATAAAATAGTATCAAGCCCAACAAGGTTACGTTTAAGCAACACCAAATCAAAATGTTTGCAAAGTGTATTTTTCTAATTGCTACAATATCCATTATTGAGGTAATAATAAACAATTAAATTAATATAAATTAATGTATCAATGTTTTAGGTATCTTCAGTGTTTAATGTAACTAGTGGACAATCTGCCTTGAATGATATAAATGTTAATTCAGTTTCAAGTCTGGTTAGGTATGGAGAAGATTTGACACATATTAGTGAAGATACATATTTTACATATGGATTACAATTGATGGATTGGGATAAAAAAATATCTGAAGCAATTACTGTGTTGTTACAGTCTGGTAGAAATTCTACATGTGTTAATTTGAAATATTCAGACGCAATAAATGAAAGTAATGGTCTAATCAGTGTTGTTGAAAAATGTATTTCTGCAAATACAGCCGAAGCTTCGGAACTTATCAATACAACTTCTACAACTTTTGAAAAGTCTGTCAATTATAATTTTAATCAAATACCCACTGATTTGGAAAAAAGTAGGGCTTCATTGGATCAATTGAGAAGTTTGGCTCTTTATGTGATGCCACAATGGGCTATCACAGGCGTGGGAGTTGCTAGAAGAATATTTAATATAAGACAATGTAATAACATGTTTACTATAAATCTTGCTATTGTATCTGAAAAGTTAAACAATCAATTGGCTTTATGTGCATAAAATGTTATAAAGTTTTGTATTTGGTGGCTAATAAATATCTATACTGATAATTTTTTTATTTCTATTTTTTACAAATATATTATAATTAATTAAATTATATGAAATATAACATAAGTTTTATAAAACTTTTTGAGTGTATTTTGGTTGGTTGAATATAAACATTTTTACAAAGTATTGATGTATAATGCAAATAGGTACAGTACATATTAAGCATTGTAAAGAAACTAATAATATTAAAATAAATCATATTTTTACACAATAAATTGGTTGATAAACAAGTTTAGTTTTAAAAACGTAAATAAAATATGTTTACTGTACATCATTGCACAATATGTGAACAAGTAATTGATCAAAATACTAGACATGGTAAACTATTACATAGAAGACACTTTTTTTAATTAACCGATCCTTAAAACTATTCATTTTGTATTATCTGCAATAGAGATAATTTTTCTGTTTTTTGCCAGATATTTTTTTAATTCTAGTTTATATTTGCTAAGTATTCTTATTAAAAAAATATTTTATTTTAACCTGGAAACACATATCATATCAAAACGCTTCTAAAAAGTATTGCATTGACTGCCTTGAGAGTTTCAGTATTGCATGTGTTCTAATCGGCAGAAACAACACTCCACCGGTCAAACCTGAATGTATTTTCATGTCCAATGCAAAATCTATTTTATTAAACGTTTTGACGCAATGTGTGATTTAGTTTTGAGTTTATATATCAGGAGACCGTTTGTACTACCAAAAAACCAGTATTGTGATTTAATCAAAATAAAATTAATAACTGTTAATGATATGTTTGACTATAGGATGTCACTTCACAATTGTATTTTTTTATAAAAAATGTTTTGCGCTTGTATTATAGGTAGATCAACTACTGGTTGCTTATAATTGTAATTTTTAAGAAGTAGTAATTTCAAAGTTTTCCATGTTTACTAACGGCATATAGATTTAATGCCAAACACGTTTTTCTCAAATTTCTTCATCATTTATGTCGTGCAAATATATCATTCTAGAAAATTGCTATTTTGTTTATTATATTTGAATCAGTTTAGTTGAAGTTGTATTTACCGGCCTAAACCGGTATGGAAAAGCTACTTGAAGAGATGTTCAAAACTATTATACTAAAAGAACTAGAAAATATACAGGTTCAGCTAGGTCAGGCCACAGTATAATTTTTTTAAAGAGCAAGGAGATGCTAGATGCAATCGAAAGAGTTTTAGAAGAAAAGACAATTTAAGAAATAGTGAATGATAATATAGCAAACTTTGTTTACTAGTCTACTACATTAAAAATGGTCTTTCTAAGAGAAAAAAACATTTCACTATACATGCTGCAAATGGTAAAAACTTATTTTTCGAAAAAAACATTGCTAGTGAGGGAACAGACGCTTTAAAAAGTTATATGCAAGGTCCTGCAGGAATTGATTTTGGGACCACTATTATGAAACCAAATGCTACCAAATGTCAGAATTGTGACTATGCAGATAACCTAACAATAGTGGTCATTGCTAAGCAAAAAGAAACCTTAATAGTTAGCGCAAACAGTGCAATGCAGCAGGCCAATACCCAGGCGTAATTTTTTACTTTTGAGCAAAAATAAAAAATTGCATAATAAACATCATCAAGAAGATAAAAACGTTTGTTAATTTGCTTGCTTGTCTTATGCCAATGTACAAAGTGCAACAGCAAAAATGTGTATGCTATGCGCAGTAACACACTCCATAATATACCTCAATCTAAGTTACAAGCTTGAAACGCCAAAAACATAATGATACGCTACTTATAAGGTGGAAAAAAATATATGCGTATGCATACCAAATATCAAACTGCCCAGAGAGCACTAAAAAAATTCAGCAAAAATGCAAACTTTAAGAGAAAATACTTGAGGAATTATCAAAATTGGTGGCAAAAAAATAGATAATGTAGGCTTATAGACAAAAAAAATTATCCCTAATAACAAGTAGTGAGTGAATATAAGTTAGGGAGTTACCAACTACTTTATTACGCTACAGTACTCTAGATGTGATCTCACCAGAGAATTGTACAAGATAAGAAGAGCCCATATGTTACTAAAATCAGCCGTAGATCTTTTAAGAAATCTGATCATCTTGTTAGTTTTAACAAAATCTAAATAAAGATTGAATGACAGTTTGAAATCAAGCAAGACTCCTAGGTCACGGATTGAGTCGACTTTTTCTAAGCCGGTACCGTTTAAAATATAGATGAAATTAACAGATTTTTGCTTCTTGAAAATGATGTATAATGACATTTTTTAATATTAAGATCCAAATGGTGTGTTCTTAACTACATAGATCTTAATACGTCAACTCAAATAAATCAACAAATATCAAATTATGTGCCAACAATGTAGACAACAACAGCTTGGAGAGTTGATATTGATCAACAATAGATTTGGTATGAACATATAAGTTATATAAAATTAGGACATTTATGTTATGTAGCTTTAAAACTTAGGTATTTTGTAGATTTTAAGTTACTTTACTCTTTAACCAGTGAAATGCTAGGCACACTGATAATGAGTGCATACCCTGTTAAATAGAACACCGTATATTTTTACAGTTTTTTAATGATTGTTTTATTAATTGTTTTGAATGTTATTACTCTTTTTATCCGTTTGGTTAAAATAAATATTAATGTTTGTGTGAAAATATTCATTATTTGGCGTTCAGAAGTTTGCTTATAACTCAAAAATAGTGCATTTTATAAAAAAAAAATATTTTTACAAAAAACACTCAAAATTAGTTTTAGAATTAAAAAATGTAAAAATATATAGGGTGTTCTGTACGATAAAAAAAAGTTTACTAAATTACCACGATAAAGTATACACCCTGTATATTAAAAATATTTTTATAAATTAGTTTGCTTAAAACTTTTTTTTTTGACTAATTCTGTATATTATGAACTTGTTTTATATCATTGCGATATGATCTTTGGATCAATAAATTATTATTGTTGTTATTATTATTATTATTAACTCCTTCACACGTTAGCATAGTCGAGTGATCAGAACAACCATTGTTTTGCAAACATAAAACATATTTAAATAAGCATGTTGGTTAAGTTTTTATTTAATTAAGTATACTCCACTGTACAATTTTGTGAAGAAGGTACTGCTGGGTTTTCTTTTTTGTGTATTAAAATAATAGTATTTGCACATTTTTATTTTTGTGGTTTTTTTCCTTTAAACTGGCATTTATTGTAAAGTGTTTAAGTATTTTGTACTTCCTTAATCATTTCTACGAGAACGTTGTCTTTGCCGAAGACTTGTTTCCTTTTATTTGTTTAATTACCTGTTCTATTTTGTCTATGGTGCACTTTTTTTCTTGTTTTGTTTTTAACATAATTATTTTTTTCATACCCAGCTTTGATTTCAGTGTTTTTATTTTTCAATTTTCTTCTATTACCCTTTTAATGTGCTCTTCTTGATAATCTTTGATGTTTTGTATGATTTGTTGCCTGATTCTTTTGATTATTTCTTAGAATGTTTGCACAACTTCTTTTGTGTTTCTTTAGCATCTTGCGTTGTTTTTGTAACATAAGTTGCCATGGCTTAATTTAGAATTTTTTGTTTTTTGTTTGCTGTAGATTTTTGAGTTCACTTTGGTTAGTTGATCTGTTATCTGCCAAATTTAGATCATTTATACCCATTTTGTTTTTATTTTGGATCTAAGTTTTCTCCAGTTTCTTTCTGTACTGTATACTAAACTTCTTCAGTAGATTTGTATCCTCTGTTCGCTGTGGTATTTTTTTCTGTCCAGTTTTAATAGGATTTTCAACTTTGTTTTAAGCATTCTGTGGTTGCTACCCACAAGAATTTACATTTTTTGCTATGTTTTTTATTTGGTCAGTATATAGTCTATTTTGGTTTTTGTTCTACCACCGGGTAATATTCAAGTCCATTTTCTTGTGGTTTCATTTTAAAAAAGATATTTATTGCAAAAAGTTTACTCTGTTCTATATAGTTCATTAATACTTATTTTTAAATGTAGTTTTTTGTGTCTTCTAGTTTTAGTTTTGCGTATATGTTGCCTTGCATCTTGTCTCTGTAATTGTTTTGTAGAATTCTTCTATTTCTGAGTCTTTGTGCGTGGTTCTTGAAGCATATACTTGTACAATTGTACAATATAGATGTTTGTTTATTCAGATCTAGTAATATTAAAGCCACTTTTTCAGAAATTCTGACTTATCTCATGTTTTTTAGCAACAAGAAACTTTACTGCATTTGGGTTTTTGATCTTGTTCTTACTCTAGTATAGAACGTTTCCAAATTCAAGTTTCATATAGCTTTCTCCTTTTTTTCTTTATTTCGGATATGCTAATTATATCCCATTTAAGGTCTCTTATTTCTTCTTTTAATTTGTATATCTTTTTGTTTTTAGCTAATTATTAAAAGTTGCTATGTTTATTTTTGCGTGTTTTGAGTTTGCTTCTTACTTGGTATATCATGTTCTTGTATTTGTTGTAGCGGTTTTTTTGTCTTCCCCATATTTCGTGAGGCTGGCCTGCCAGCTTGGTTTTTCGTACCTATCTGCAGATTTTTGTTTGTTTTAAAACTTGCCATAGTTAATTTATAGGTATATAGCCATATACTTCCAAGCTGGCTGGGCGGGTTAGAAAAAGGTTTAAAAGTTACACTTCCTCAATTTTGGTAGAGACAGTTATACCGCTGTAACTTAGTCGCCAGAGCCCCCCCCCCCCCCCCAAATTCAGGAAAATCTTTGATACGACGATACGACTAACTATTTACATACTTCAAAGACTCTCATAGAAAAAACCATCAAGTACAATCTTTTTCTGTATCTAGCATTTATAAATGATGGAAAAGCTTTTGATAGCATAGAGCTATGGACAGTAAAAAAAATGACGTGTCAACAGCAGAATAGATTAAGTATAGAATTCTCATACATAACATATACAAACAGGCAAAATTGGTCGTTTCAATAGACAACCAACTTAAAACTCAATCAACAAACGAAGAGTACTATTCACAAATGATTGTGGCTTCCAGCTGGAATGAACTACAAACAATGATTAGCAAACTACAAAGGAAGAACCAATTAAAAATGTATAAGATAAATTTAAATAAAACAAAAGTGAAATCCAATACCGACGAACAACAAACAATATATTATTATGTAAGCAACAAAAACATTGAAGAAACAGATAAATGCATTTATTTGAGAAAAGTAGTTAAAATCAACAACAAAAACCAAACTTTACAGATAAGTAGAATACAAATGGGTGGCTTTTGGGAACCTTTTTAATCTATTTAAAAACAATAACATATCACTACACCAATGTATCAGAATATTTAATTTTTGTGTTACACACCCATCACGTATGGTGCTCAAACTTGATCATTTACGTAAGCAAATCTGGATAAAATAAAAAAACTCAGCAAACCATAAAAATACAGACCTTGAGAATAACTCTTAAAAACCATAAAACAAACAAACCGATCAGAGAAAAAATAAAATCGTACAGCACGCCGCCAAACTAAAATGAAAAAGTGGCAAACACAACGAACGGAATTGGCACTTATATATCAGTTATAGAAAACGAAGAAAACCACAAATGTGGTAGAGTGACAATATAAAGAAACAAACTTAAGTAGAAAAAAGGTAACCCAAGATAGAGACCGTTGGAGAGAATTGAGAGAAGTTTACATTCACACATATCGAGTGGATAGAGGATAGGCTAATAAAAAAAAAACCTTAAGATGAAATTTCAACTAAAAAAAAATTTTTTTTTTTTATTTATTTGTGCGTTGATTTTTGGAAACACTATATACAGTTACCATGTTAAAAGCAAATTATCAAGAGAAATTTGTAGAAAAAGTAAAATTTGCTTGTTAAAAAATATTATCAAAAATACAGTAAGATAAAAGAAAGACAAAATATTGTAAAAAATGGGAAGCACGTAGGACATTCAAAAAACTAATTATGTTGACATAATTCCGTTAAAGAGGTATTGCAAATGTTCATAAGGTTCAATTAATATATAGTAATATCATTCAATTAGTCTTTTGTTGATGTCTTTCCTAATAGTAAATTAATTTCTATTTGGGAGATTACAATTTACCAAAAGCAACGTGGATAAACGATGAATTTGGAACTGGAGTTACTTGTAACGAAAGCATTTGGACATTTAGTTGCTAACTCGTTTGGATTTTTAAATGTATAACCATACCAAATAGTATGGATGTATTTTTGGATTTTTGTCTGTTCTTTTTAACAACTGTGATATTAATGTATGTGTTGATTTATTTTATTTTGTTTTGTATAATGCAATGATTGTTATGTACCTAAAAGAGTGTGGTATGACAACAACTTTTTTATTTGGTTTAGCAAGGAATTAATTTCACTTACTAAACTAAAAAAACTTGCACATAAACGATTTAAATCTTCAGAACTTCTTTCTGATTACAATAAATTCTCTTCGGACTTCATGTAAAAATGTTAACGCACGTCTTTACAAGCAGTACATTTTACGTACCGAGAATAACATTCGGTCTAATCCAAAACATTTTTGGAGATTTGTAAATAAAGCTAGAAAAACTAATGGGTTTCTTCCGTTTATAATTCTCAAATTCATCTAATTCCATTGTTTGAGTTTGATAAAAATGTAATTTATACAAATTTCTCAGTCAATTTACTAGATATTTTTAATGGAATTACAGGCCTTAAATCTAATCTTAGCACTAGACCTGACGGCATTTCTTCTATGCTCTTAAAGAATTGTATTTATTCAATTTTAAAACAATTACATTTACTTTTCAACGCTTCATTAAATGATGTAGGGAAACAAACTTATATTATGCCATTGCATAAGTCTGGTGCTAAAGAAAATATTACAAACTTTAGAGGCATTTGCATTCAATCATAACTAGTCGAATACAGTGGATGTGCAAAAGTATTTTAGTAAAAGAACAGCATGGGTTTCGTGAGGGTCGATCTACATTTCCCAATCTACTTTCTTACGAAAAATTACATTTTAAACGCATTTGAATGCAAAACTCAAGTTGACTCTATTTACACCGACTTTTCAAAGGCTTTTGATTGTGTGAGCCACAATATTTTGATTGGTAAGCTTCGTGCCTTGGGTTTTCATAATGCAGTGGTTTCTTGGTTATCTTGCTTTTTGAAAAACCGAACGCAGTGTGTAAAAATCAATAACTTTCTTTCATAACCTATTTTAGTTTCATCAGGTGTTCCTCAGTCAATTTTATTTTTACTTTTTATCAATGATCTTTCTGACTTGACGTATTAGTTCATCATCATTTCTATTATTTGCAGATGATGTATTTTATCTATCGATGATTGTAATCTTTTACAACATGATTTAGACTCTGTTAATGCTTGGTGTCTTATTAATAACCTTGTGTTTAATGTTAATAAATGTTTTGCAATCAGTTTTAAAGCTTATTATTCAATACATGAGTATGAAAATGAAATGTGGCAATAGCATCAGTATCTAGTTGAGTCTAATTCTGTTTTTTAATTTGTTTTTTTTTTATCAGTCATATATATAATTTACTTTTTACATATAGTTTTATACTTTTAAATGTTTATATTGTTCTATATTTTAATATGTTTTTGTAATTTTATTTATTGTTTTTTATACCTGTGTGTGTTTAAACTATTTTTTGACTTTTCATATCCTTTTTGTATATTTGGCTACATGAATAAACGTATTATTATTATTATTAATAGAACGCTAAGCAAAATTTCGTTGGATTATATTATCGATAACAAGGTGCTACAACAAGTGACACAAATTAAAAACTTGGGTGTAATTTTTGATTTTAAATGTTATTAGTGTTAGGGATTGCAATATCTATAATATATGTAGTTTTATTATTTTTATCTATTAATGTGAGGTCCGGTCTATTATGATGTATTGTTTTGTCAGTTATTATTGCCCTGTCATAATATAACTTGTGAATACCGTTTTCTAAAATTGGTTCAGGCATATATTTATAGTAGGGATTCTGATCTGTTTTTAAGTTTTTATTTTTTGCAAGTTGTTGGTGAACTATGTTTGCTACTTGATTGTGTTTGAATAAATAATCAGTTTGCGCCAGTAGTTTACAACCCGATGTTGTATAGTCTCCGACTGCGCATGACATCGCCTACATTGATCAGTTTGCACATTACAATCTTTTATTATGTATTTTTTGTAGTTGTTAGTGTTAATGACCTGATCTTGTATTGCTAACATAAACCCTTCAGTCTCAGGAAATATATCAGCATGAGTGAGCCACGCGTTTGAGGCTTCTTTGTCGACATAAGATTGATCTAAATCATAAGAATGTCTTCCATGCAACGATTTTTGAGCCCATTTTTGTTTTATGGTTAGATCTGTAGAGATGTGTAACGAATAATCTGTAGTTATGTCTTGTAGATTTAATGGCGTATGTTTAGTATCGGCCAGAATGATAGCGTTATGCAAAGGCGATGAAACTTGCTTGGAATAAAAGAATTGCCTTAACAATACAATTTGCTTATAATGCAGTGCAATAATGTTGGTAAGACCTCTTCCCCCATGTTTTCTTGGTAGAGTGAGCCTATCTGTGTTAGCTTTTGGGTGATGTGCTCTATATTGTGTAAGAGTAGTCCGAGTTAACCTTTCTAGACGCTCTAGATCTGTGTTGGTCCAATTTATTATGCCAAACGAGTAGGTAAGTACAGGCACTGCAAATGTGTTTATGGCTTTAATAATGTTTTTGCCATTCAAGCTGGTTTTTAATATATTGTGAAGTTGTTGTTTATACTTGTTGGTCAGTTCAGTTTTAATTTTGCTGTATTCTATCTGTCTTGATTGATAAAAACCAAGGTACTTGTAAACTTCTCCATCTTCCATGACTTCTCCGTTTTCTAGTTCATAAGCTGACATTTCTCTAGTTCCTTGACTGATACTTTGTACTTTACATTTGTCAATGCCAAACTCCATTCGAATATCTTTTGAAAAAGTTTATGCTATTTTTGTTAATTGTTTTATTTGAGATTGGGTAGTACCATATAATTTAATATCATCCATGTACATTAGATGGCTCAGTTTATATTGAGTTGTTTTATGATGTTTTATATTATACCCATAACCAGTGGCATTTAATATTTGAGATAGAGGATTGAGAGCAAGACAAAACCAGAGCGGACTCAAAGAATCACCTTGAAATATACCTTGCTTTATATAGATAGGGTTAGTATTTATTTGTAGATCGTCTGATTTTAATTTAACTACGGTGTTCCATTTACTCATAATTTCTTGCAAAAAAAGATGTTATTTGTGGATGTACTTTATATATATGTAGTGTTTCTATTAACCATGAGTGTGGCACTGAATCAGACGCCTTTTTATAGTCAATAAAAGTCGTAAATATATTTCTGCGGCATGTTCTAGCTTGGCGAAGAATTACTGAATCTATAATCAGTTGTTCTTTACATCCTTGTGAACCTTGTCGACAGCCTTTTTGTTGTTCAGTGAGAATATTGTTGTTAGAGATGTGCATTTGTAAATGATGAGTAATGTACGATGTTATAATGTTGTAAATAGTTTGGAGGCATGTTATTGACCTATATTTACTAGGATTACCAAGATCATTTTTGTCTTTTGGTATCAAATAAGTAACACCCTGCGTTAAGAAACTTGGCAATGTATTTGAATTTTGCATAAAATGTGATATATGCTGTTTGATGTATTCATGTGTGCAAGTAAACATTTTGTACCAATAGTTATGCAGGTTGTCAGTTCCGGGTGATTTCCAGTTGTGTGTTTTATTTATTATTTCTGAAACAAGTTTAGTAGAAATTGGTAGTGGTGTCATGTCAGGTAAATAATCGGTTCTAGTTTTTTCTTCTTTAATCCAGTATGCAGATGAGTTGTGTTCTATTTTTTCGGACGCAGTGATTTTCTTGTTTCCTTTTAGTGCACAGTTTATATCGTTTAAGCCTTCCGCTGAGTGCCAAAAGTTTTTGCTGTAGCGTATCTCTGCACTCGGTAGCGTTTTTGTTTTCATTTTCATGTATTGAGTGGACTTTCATTTTATTCATAATAATAATAACATTCTTATGCAATCTGTTTGATGTTTGGCCTCGAATATATTGAGTAAGTCGTCCTAGATCGCGTCGGATATTTTCAATTCTGTTTTCAAGACGTCTCTCCCATGGCGGTTTTGTTTTTAAATTTTTGGCTGTAGATTTTTCCAATGTTTTGAAGCCATTTGATTGTACAGCAGCAATAGCAGCACAGTATATAGCAGTATGAGTGTCTATAAAACTGTTATTTTCTTCCAGATGTTTTGGTAAAATTTGCGTGTTAATTATATTTACAATTATTGCCAGTTTTTGGGATGAATGTTGTTTAGGGATTACGTGTCTCCGGGTTGGATCTGTTCCGGTATATTCTGTTAATGCTGCATAAAATAACGTTTTGATTTGATCAACTAATGATGTCTCTGGGTTGACTTGGACTGCGGCATTATCTTGTGCGTTTAAATTTAAATTTATATTTTGTTCAACAACATTATTTGTGACTGTGGGCGATTCTAGTAAAATAATTAAACTGCGGTTAAAATTATTATTAGTCGTTGCCGTAGTATGTTCAGTATTAAGTGACGTTTCAAGATTATCTTTTAAGCAGTCAGCTACTTCTTGTTTAATTTCTTCTAGTCTAGTGGTCGGAATTAGCTTATTTGTGACAATTACTCGTCGTTGGTCCGCAATTCTTTGTTGTGTGATTTGGATGTATGGATATTCTGCTGAAAACGCTGCATGTAAACTCTGTCTGTACTCAGTCATGTCTGTTTCTAATTTTGTGATTTTATAATATGTACGCATGATAAATGTATTAGCTTCTAGTGTCCATTTCATACGTACACGTGTTTTACCTGCCTTAGTGGTCAGAGGAAGCAAATTATTTGTTTCCTAAGAAACACTATTGGTGGGTTCCGGGTGTAACCTTGTGGGCGGTCTGCCAAACCGTGAAATCATGCCACTCGCTTCATTATCCACGGTGAGCTGAATTTCTTGTTCATTAGGCTCAGCTCCTGCACCTAATGATATATGATTGTTTGCACTATATGTATTTTGCTCCATTGTAATATGGGTAAAGCTAGGGCAACCGCGGAGATGCCACCTCCAATGGATAAACCATTCCCTTCGGTGTTACCGTTATTAAATTGTCACCTTTATAATGTAGACAAATAAACTAAGTTTAAAATACTTAGAACATAATTTAAAATCCATTTCAATGTTAAGATGAATTTATTATTATTATTATTATTTCATCTAAAAAAAAAATCTCATTCTTTGAATGGCTGGGATTTAGGCAAGGCGGATTGTTATCAAGCCATACCTAATTGTTATTTAGAAAACGTCTGACAATATGGCATGTATCCAGTACGATTGTCTTGCTAATTGCTGGAAGCAGGTGTTGTAATTTTAAAGCATCGAGTTCAGTAAGTAAGGTTTTCGGAACGACTCCTGTAGTTGATATAACCAATGGGAATATACGTACTCATTTCAATCGCCACATTTGTTTTATTTCTGCAGACAGTTCTAAATATTTATTTATTTTTGTGGCATACGTTGATTGTAAGTTGTGGTTTAGTGGTACTGCAATGTCTATGATTGACACTTCCTGCTGTTTTTTGTTATATACCACTATGTCAGGTCTGTTTGCTTTTATTTTAACGTCTGATCTTATTTCGCGATCCCAGTATAGTTTATACCTATCATTTTCAAGTACATCTGTTGGTTCATATTTATAGTACGGGGTATCAGATGGGAGAAGCATAAGATCTCTGGCTAGCTGTTGATGGATAATCTTGGCCATGTTGTTGTGTCTCTGCGTGTAGTCTATATTCGCTAACATCGAGCATCTGCCAGTGATGTGTTCAATGGTTTCATTTGGTTTTCCGCATCTTCGGCATTTATCAATTATTGATGTTTCTTTAATCATGTATTTTTGATAGTTTTTGGTTAATATAACCCTATCTTGGATGGCTCGCATGAATCCCGTTGTCTCAGCGTACAAACCTCCTTGTTTTAGCCATATGTTAGAGACGCTAATATCGTTTGTATCAGATAATAGTTGATGCGGGTGAGTACCGTGGATTTCCTTCTGTTTCCATCTTTGCAGTTTGCTTTCAATTTCATACGGTTCATGTTCATGCTCATGCTCATGCTGGCTCAGGTGTAGTGGCGAATTGTTAATATCTGCTTTGCATATTGCTTCAAACATGATGTTGTGGGTAGCTTTGCTCATAAAATACTTTCTAAGTGAAGTGATTTGAGATAGGTGTTTCTGTATTATGTCTAGTATACCCATTCCACCCATTTCCGCTGGTAAGGTGATGCGTTCGATTGCTGATTTCGGGTGATTCATACGGTATCTAGTCATACTTACCCGTATTATTCTTGATACTTTTTCCAGGTCGGTGTTTGACCATTTTATGAGTCCAAATGAGTAGGTTAATATAGGAATAGCGTATGTGTTAATTGCTTTGATTTTATTAACTGAACCTAATAGGGTGTTAAGGATCAGTTCTACACGTTTCTCAAATTTTATTATAAGTTCTTGTTTAATTTTGGTATGGTTAATACCTCGTAGCTGCATGATACCTAGATTTTTATAGTTATCTTCTTTGCCTAGATTTTCGATCACTTGTTTATCATCTAGTGGAAAACCTTCAGTTCAAGTTAGCGTACCTCGTTCGAGTTGGATAGTTTTAGACTTGTCTATACCGAATTCCATTTTTATGGCGTCGCTGAATTCTTTGGTGATGTTTAGTAGTTCGTGAAGTTGTGTGGTAGATTTTGCAAATAACTTGAGGTCATCCATATATAGTAGGTGGTTTATGGTATGCCCGCTTCTGTTTGTGTCCGGGATTTTTATAATATATCCCATTTGCGTGTTTGGCTAAGCGGGTTGAGGCCAATGCAGAACCATAGCGCGCTTAGTGCGTCTCTTTGGAAAATTCTCCGCATGATATTGATAGCTCTGGGTTTTATCATTTGCTTTCCATCTGAGATATATAGTTCAGTAGACCATTGCTTCATCGCTTCTTCGAGAAAGTGAATTAAGGTTTGGTCTATCTTGTATATTTTTAGTATGTCAATTAGGTATGAGTGAGGCATCGAATCAAACGCTTTTTTGTAATTAATGTATGCCATACTAAGATTTTTTTGTGTTTTTACAGCCTGGTTGACTACAATTGCATCGATAGTAATTTGGTCCTTACAGCCTTTAGAGTTCTTATAGCACCCCTTCTGCTCTTCAGTCATTATGTTATTAGTTTCTAAGTGGTTTTGTATTTTGTTGGTTAAGACAGATGTTAGGAGTTTGTAAATTGTAGGAAGGCATGTAATAGGTCTGTACTTGGACGGGTCTAGTGTGTTATTGTCCTTGGGAAGAAGATATGTTTTGCCTCTTGTAAGAAAGCTTGGGATTAATTTTGGATGTTTTATGATGTGGTTAAACAGTCTCGCTATTATTTCATGGCTTGCTGGTAGTTTTTTATACCAAAAGTTTTGTATTTGTTCAGGGCCAGCTGCTATTATTATTATTATTATTATTATTATTATTATTATTAGTTCTGCCTACAGAATTTTTAAGACAAAATTTTGTAAACATGTAAGAGAAGTTGTAGACCTTAGCCAGAAACAAAAAAAACATTACAGTATTGTAATAATATTTATAATTATAAAATATAAATAAAAAAATTAAACCAGCTAAAATTATGTTATCGCAACATACTACAGCCACTAAAAAATTACCATATGGATAATAAATATAAAATATATTTAATTGCAAAAACACATTTTATTTTTAAGGTGTGGTTTAGACAATAATAATGTTGTTACTTAAAAATAATCGCTGCAGTTCAATATTTATACAATGTTAATGAAACAAGAATTTCATAATTGTCAACCATATTGCTGTTAATTAGCCTCGTGTTGCGATAAAACAATCAACTAAAACATTTCTATTCACAAACAACACAGCACAATACTCAATATGGGTATCAAAAGTGTATTCTTTGTTGTATCTTTACTTATAATCCAGGTAATTATACTAAAATTGCAATCATTCATTAATACATTCAATATAATTTTAGGCTTCAGCGGGATATGTAGAAAATGTTCTTCAAAATTTAGATGCATCGGCTTCAAGTTCCTTTCTTTCAACAGTACAATGCATGACCAACATTACTAACGCAAGAAATAATTTTGATAATTTATTGCAACAATATTATCAAATGCTAATTCCATTTGATACTGCTATAAAAACAGCAATTGTATCCGGGAAGTCATTAACATGCATACAAGACAAATATTTAGCATTTTCACAAGAAACCAATACCAAATTGGATAACATTACATTATGTGTCAACGAAAAATTAACTTATGCAGCTACACGTGTCAATCAAACACTTGATGATATTGAGAACAAACTTGTTGAATACTATAAAATACATGATGCTATAACTATTTGTAACTTTTATATTCAGTGTGTAATACGAAGAATTGGAATAACATTAAACTTATTTTTTACTCTGATTTCTAGCATTATGACTCAGAGCAATAGTGCTCAAGTTGTTGTCAATGATAATATACAAAAAGCACAAAAATGTAGTGACAATTTATTAACATCTATTGATGTAACAGCCAAAATTGCTGAAATAAATAGTTGTCCTATGGCTGGATAATTAAGAATTTGATTGTAATTAATCATTTAATAAATGTGATTCAGAAATATAGTATTGATTTTTTAATTATCCTGTGGTTGATTAATTTTATAGACCAATAATTAATATTATTTTATTATAAATAATTGCTTACCTCTGATCCAATTTTGTTGTAAGATTCTTGTTGGACTACATGGCTTGCTTCTACTTTTTCAACATAAAAATATTGTATGCCAAGTGCTGGAATATCTTTAGCTTCAAATACGAGTTCATACTTTGCATTGGGATTATGTACTAAAGGTGGTAGTAAATCGTACGGCATTTCATCATCTGAAACATAAAATTTAAAAAATAGTCTTCACTATGCTTTTTGACAGATTTTCTAACTTAATAATACACACGTATTTATACTCAATCATATAGTTGAAAAAAGATTAGCTGTAAAAAAATAATTAGATTTTAAAAAAAATATTTCAGAAAGAAATTGTTAAGAATGGATGTTGATAAAACAAAAATTATGATGTTTAAGAAAATCATAGACAAATCAAAAATTATGATGTTTAGGAAAGAGAGAGGAAGGCACAAAAAAAAAGATTGGAAATGAGAAAGAAAAAATATCAAAGAACTAAAATTACTATTTTCTATTAAGATGTGTATCCACATCTATTGTAACTGACCAGTTACATTTTAATCAAACAGTTTAGAGATGGCAGGCTGAAAGCATATATTATTTAAAAAAATATTTCAGAAAGAAATTGTTAAGAATGGATGTTGATAAAACAAAAATTATGATGTTTAAGAAAATCATAGACAAATCAAAAACTATGATGTTTAGGAAAGAGAGAGGAAGGCACAAAAAAAAGATTGGAAATGAGAAAGAAAAAATATCAAAGAACTAAAATTACTATTTTCTATTAAGATGTGTATCCACATCTATTGTAACTGACCAGTTACATTTTAATCAAACAGTTTAGAGATGGCAGGCTGAAAGCATATACCTCTATAGTTTCTTTAGCTCCACATTTTAACATAGGCGTAATATAGCCTCATATTTGAGGATGTTTTTAATTCAAAGAAGCATTGGAAAGTAAATGCAATGGCTTAGAAATAAAATAAACGCACTTCTTTAACAGCTTAGAAGGAATGCAGTTGGATTCAACGCTTAAATTACATTTAAGATTTTCAATTTTCTTAAAAATACCAAGCAACTAATTGAAAATTTTGAATGATTTACGTTACGGGTTTTGTTAGATCAAAAAAAATTGCAAAACTATTAACGTCGTTCCCATAATTACAGGTTTGATCTTTATAATACATTGGGAAGGGTGAACCATTAATTTTTTTGGTGTCACTAACAAATATTTTGGATTAGTTTAAGTTTTATTTTCAGTTAATAAAACAAGTTCCTTGTATTTATGTGCAATGAGATTTTTGGACGTTTATAACGTTTATTTACAGCTTTCTTGAGTTTGGTAAGTGAAATCAATTCTTTGTTAAACAGAGTCAATAAATTGATTTTACGCCACAGTTTTTTAGGAACAAAACAATCAATAACACAACTAACAATAAACGAATTAGCAACTAAATAAACAAGGTAACTATCATTACAAATTATTCTTATACCCCAATAAAACTACTTTACTGCTTAGAAACTTGTCGTCAGTAGATTCGACAGTTACTATAATCAAGATATTTATCACTAGTTAAATTAGGTAGTAATAACAACACACAACTACAAACAAATGTTCAACACTAATACAAGTGAGGCAAAGTAATACAGATTGAAGGTGAGATTTGATAGCAATTAAAAAACTACCTACGCATTGTTTAAAACTTGTTAGGGCAGAGCATTACATTTAAATAAATGATAACCTGTTAGATTTAATTCCAAAGTCACTGATGTCAGAAAAAGGCCAGGTTTCAGTAAAAACAATCACATCGTATTCTAACACGTCTACGACTAGCAAAAGTTTTTTAATTTTAGTTTTTATACTGGTAGTAGATAGAAAACCCATTATCATTCCTAAGGATTGAAGCTCTAAAAATCTATTGGAGATGAAGCAAAAATATTTTGTGAACGACCATAGCTTTTGACAGAATATTAGCTAGCCAAAAGTCTCTGCCAAAAATAGCTTGCGCAAGGTCATCTGAAACCAAGACTTTAAAACTACTGTAGCTTATAAATTATCTACTTAGATCTAAAGCGTTGATTAAAATACTGAGGTATTTTAATTTAATATATTTATAATATAATAAGTATATAATTTAATAGTTCTGTACTTAAGTTTTGAGGTAAGTACAAATTCTGAAATTATTGTAACTTGGACCACAACTAAAAATTGTTGGAATTTTAGGCTGAACTTTCTGCTTAGGTTTAGTTTGAGTAGTGATGGTCGCAAAAGAATCACTATTAGAAGAATTAATTACAAACGGGAACAATTGAATTTTCTCATTAATTTTTGTTGTGGTAGCACAAGGCATATATACTTGAATACAAGTTTTGTTTTTAAGAATAACTTTATTTTTGTTTGCAATCTTTTATTTAAGATATTTTACCTAACCTAACCTAACAGCAATTTATTGTTAGACCAAACTTCATCAATCAATACTTGTTATAGCACGACTTATTCTTTTTATAAAGCCTAGAAAGCTTGGAATGGCTTAAACTTAAAATATATAAGTTTAACTATAAAAATGATTAAATATTAAGAAATAAAAATAATACATGAATTATACAAGAATGCGCAATTCGCACCGGTGAGGTCCGTCACAACAAAACAAACAAAAACTAAGAAATTTTTAAAACAAAATTTTACTATTGTGGAAGAACTACATATACATCTAAAAAAAGATTGTCATTTTTATTATTATTATCTAAGATAAAGAAAGTCATTTTGTTCTAAGAATTTATTAATGTGAAAATTAATATATTTTTTAAACATTAATTTAATCAGTCATTGACATTGACTTAGTTTGTGGCTTAATAGTTAATTTCTCTAATATTTGCGGTCTAAAAAAGAATTTAAATTCTGTTTATCAACTTCTTGAGCATAGGAAACCCCATATCCTTTTTTTGACAGAAAACAAACTATACAATAAAGATCCAAATCGCTTTAATCAAATAGATTCCGTTTATTATCTTAAACATTCACTTGCTGACCAACAAGGTGTTTGTCCCTACATCCACAAATAACAAGCATACTTTAGTCTAGTGACGTACACAATTTAAGGCATTGGTTATAATAGCATATTTCTTAAATTAAATCATAGAAAATTTAAAATAATTTTGTTAGGAGATTTTAATGTACATAATACTGAATGGTTAAGTCACTCATCTTCTACAACACTATCCGGACAACAAACTATGATTTTTGCTGCTTTTTATAATCTTACCTAACTTATTCAGCAACCCATATATGTTCCTCGCAATAGACTTCTTTGTGAACCTATATTATAAGATTTGTATCTTTCAACTATTCCAGAGATTTTAACAACTAATGTTGAAGCTGTTTTAGAACATTTTGATCATTCACTTATTACTTCTGTTGTTAAAACTTCTCTTCTTATTACTACTAAACATAAACCGCGTCTCATCTATCATTATGCTGAGATGAACATAGTCAAAATGAAAGAATTTTTTAATAATTTTGATTTTGGTACTCTTTGCTTATATCCACATATTGCAGCAGAAAATCTCACAAAAACTATTAAAAATGTCATCGAAAAGTTTGTTCTATAAAATTAAACTAAAACAAAAGTACTTGTTTTTAATTCAGTAAATAAGAAACAAAAAGCATTTAAGAAACACATCAGTAATCGTTTCAAACAGACTAAAAAAGATACAATCTGAAAAAGATAGTATTGACAGAAACATAACTAATCAAATTTTTCAGTTTTCCATAAACAACAGAAAAACTTATAAAACAATAAATTCTTGCAAAGTAATACAAAATATGTAATACCTCCTCTTCAAAATTATAAAAACAATCTAGTTACTAATCCAAAGAAAACGCCAATGTTTTTGCAAACCAATTTGCATCTAACTCTACTGTTATAAATCCTGCCATTGCTGGTACAATGCCGGCTAGTAGAAAAATAATGAGTCCAATTTATTTAAGGCAATGGGTTGTTTAAAAATATCTTTTTAAATTAAATACCAGAATGGCATCACGTATAGATGAAATTCCTATTATTCTTAATACATTTGCAAATAAATTAGCTCCCATTTTGATTAAAATATTTGCTATATCATACAAAAATGAAAAATTTCCAAAATGTTGAAAAATTTCAAATGTTTAACCTATTCCTAAAAAGGGAAACAAGTCTGGTTTGTCAAACTATAGACCAATTGCATTATTATCCAATTTGTTAAATTTTTTTGAAAAATATATTAATTTTCACATTTTCAATTTTTTAGAACAAAATAACTTTTTCTTAGATACTCAATATGGATTTCGATCAAAACGTTCGACAACAGATCTACTGACTTACGTTAGTCACATATGGAATTCTACTTTAGACAAGCAAGAAGGAAATCTTGCAGTAGCTCTAGATATTTCTAAAGCGTTTGATAAGGTAGGCATCCTTATCTTGTCAACAAGCTTCATTGTGTAGATCTTGATAAAAAACTGTAAATTTCATTAATAGTTTTTTGTTTTGTTTTTTTGGTTTTAACTCTGACCCCAAAATCATAAATGCTGGTGTTCTTTAAGGTTCTGCTTTTTTGCCAACTTTGTTTTTAGTTTACATTAATGAACTTCTTCAAATAATTATGATGATAGCATTCTTTATACTTTATACTTTCCAAAGACCATATCAACAAATATGTCAGAGCGTGTTGAAATTTATAGGTTAGAATCTGTAGCATTTATAAACAAAGAGTTCAAAACAATATCTAAATGAAGCACTTCCAACATGGTCAATTTTAATATTAAAAAAAAACTCAATTTTTTACTATTTTAAAATCCAAATTTGAGGTACCATCGGTACCAAATATTAAACTAAACAACAAATCCATATCTAATTTTTTTTTTAATATGTTTTCTTCTTCTTCGAGTGCCCTATCCGCTTAGCAAACGTTGGCTATCATGTTGCCTATCATCACTCTATTGACCGCTGCTCTGAACAGCGACTCTGTTGTCCAAACCACTGTCGGAGGTTCTTTAGCCAGGATGTTCTCCGTTTTCCCACACCTTGCTTTCCCATTGATATTTTCCTGTATGATTATATGTAAGATATTGTATGTCTCTGGGTGTCTCATTACGTGTGCGAAATATGCAAGCTTTCTGGTCTTTACGGTTCGTAGTTTTTTTGTCTTCTAGGTGTTACAATCTAACATAATCTTCTGGAACGACCATGTTGTCAACATAGCTTTAAAAGTATCTAGAAAACTAGGATTTCTTAATAGATGTAAAAAGTTTTTTACTTCTGTTAAACTTTTCTATATATATATATATATAAAACTTATAGTGGTCCTTGTATTGAATATTGTTCCCAACTATTTGGAGAAGCATCGGAAACTACAATATCTCTTCTAAACGCTATTCAGAAACGAGTTATTCGGATCATTGCCGATCCAAAATTGACTAATGACTCAATGTGATAGTTTGGTTTTACTAGTTGAAATTTAAAGGTTTTTTTATGTTGTTGTGGCATATTATGTAATTCCTAAATTTCATATTTTCAATTTAAAAAAAATACTATATACTAACACTTATTTAATAAATTCGAATATTGCTTGTCTGAACTCTTAGCTTTTATTTATTATTACATTTCCAAATATTTATAGTTTATATATTAACTAAAAAACATATAATATTAAATCATATACTTTTATTTATAAATATATATATTCTCTGGGGCAAAATTGTAATGATTTTAGAACCATATCTTATAATTTCAAATCATTAAACTACTATTTAACGTCCATCATAATACACATTAATTTACTCGTAAATGCATATATCGTGTTATGTATACTGACATCGTGTCGTTTCTGACTAATTCCTAACATTAACCTATACAGATCATTTAACATCTTACCATTATGTCCTATTATCGTAAACTTGATTCCATTAACCGGCAAACGAACGTAGTGTGAAACGGGCCTGCTCAATGGATTGTACACGGCAACTGCGAAACGATGGGCATTTGATCCTTCGCAATAAGTTACATTCGCCAATAGACAAGATTCCAAGTTTACTTTTACGGCCTTCACATTTACATCGGGACTTTTCTTCAACAAATCACTGAAATAAAAGAGAAAAAGTTTTACCGTTAAAACAGACAGCTTCAATAAATCCAGCCAATGGTATATTGATTCAAATTTATAGAATAATAAATTATTTTCAATTGAACACAAATTTATACATTTAATGAAAATAATAATGATGATGTTAGTATTTATACGTTTTTTAAAATATACTGACTTGTTAATTATTGACTAACAAAGTTTAGTTAATTAACTTAAATAAATTTAAATAATATGAAACTGCGGGATGCTGTGTGGCGCTATTTTGGATCAAAACAAATATTTCTAACATCAGGCGCTGGAGTATTTTTGATAGCAAATTAAAGCTCTAGCAAAAACGTATTATACTCAATAGAACACAGAAGAAGTTTTTTTTTATGTAAAATTGCCCAACGTTTTTGTACTTTAAATGATTTTTTACCAATATATAAATTGATATACAGAATGAGTCAGAAGGAACGGTTTAAACTCCAAGAGTCTATTGAGAAAAAGTAACAAGACCAATGAAGAGTTTTTGCCGGTTGGAATAGAGGAGTTAAGGCATGCGACACATTGTCGCCTTTTTTAGAATTATGGACTCAGTCAGGGAAAACGCTGACAGAAAATTAAAGAAATTTCTTAAGCACGTGCAGTAGCGTAAGAATGCTAAGCATTTTGATTTATATAAATACTCAAGTACTGCAATTATGCTTTAGTATTAAAATATCATTAATAAATTGTCATATTTAATTAATATTGAATTATTTAACTTGCGGGTGATTTATCTGTCTTTTGGTCAATGTGTTTGTTTGTTAGTTTGTTTTATACTTTGCTTAATCACTTGGTTATCTGTGCAATGTGTCATTTCTATAAGATTTCTTGTTTTAGAGCTGTTTATACCAACAATTAGAATCTGTATTTGTATTATTATAAGAAATTTAAAAATAAAAACATGATTATAAACATAAATAGACAAAAACAAAGTTAATCAATGTTTAATGTTAAAATATTAAAATACCGCCTCACAATTTCCTGAATCCAATTCTCAGAAAAGATTGAAAGTTTTTAAATTGATTTTAAAAAGTAATTATAATTTTAATTGCATTGCAGTGTTCTTAATGTAACTGGAAGTACTGTAAAGCACTATTTAATGAAAATCACAGACACGTAAAAAATAACTATAGAATTTAATCAATAAGACAATATTATGTAATACTTTATGTAATAAACAAAAGTTATTAATTGTTGTATGTATTAACAATACATTGTATATTATTTTTCAGTGAATAAACTATAAAACTTTAAAACATATTATAAAACGTTACGTAATATTAAAATTTAGTTAGTCACAGCTTTAATATCATTCCTTCATTTCTTTGTTGTGTATTGGAATAAACCATTACTAACATTATTTCTTATTTCAGAATAATCCTTGAACAATGATAATAGAGAATTAAGTTTTCTCTAACGTGTTAGGATGTGTAAAGTAAAGTAAGAATGTGGGCAAAATAGTAAAGTGAACAACAGTGTTTGTAGAACTTTTATTACAAAGAATTGTCCCTTGAACTTTAAAACTTCCTTCCACTGCGGCAACGATGTATTTATCTCAATTTTAATAGCCGGAGTTTAATCTGCGTTATATAGTTTACGGATTTTCTCGAAGTAAATAGGTCAGACACAGCTTTCGTTGTTTTATTGTTATAAAATTTCAGACAGATAAATAATAGGAGATAACTACATTGTTTCGAAATTTATTTATTACGTATGTCAATAAACTGTATAAATGTTTTAAAATTGTTAAATAATTTTAAAATGTTAACATCACTTGGCATCTTCATAGTTAACTGAATCAGCGGAACATCACATTTTAGAGCACTTAAAATGTCACTGTCAAATAATTGTTGCGAGTTTTAGGTAACTGTTAAATTAGTATGACATTTATTTGATGTTAAAGTACTCTTAATTTAATTCACATTTTGTTTTAAAAGTATTGGAATGTGCGTTGCTCATTTAATACACAGTAATATTAAAACCAAATGGATTATTTTTAAATAAAAACATAAAAAATTTACATTAATCAAAAAATTGAATTTATTTATGCAATGCTTATAAATGTTGATAATTTTCACGCACTGGATAAAAATATCTATTTAAATATTTTATTAATCATAAATGAAACACAAACAAAATATTCTAATCGCAAAACATCTGAATGATTTTTAATTATTTTTCTTCTGTTCTCTTCAAAAACTTGTCAACTTAACGGTTTTATCAAAATATTAGCAAATTGGTCAAAACACTTTACATGTCTAAGGTTGACGGTATTACTAATCTGCTATTGAATAAAGTTTCTTGATTTGTTTTTTCTATTGGTGGTTTTGCCATCATAAGCCTACAAAGTAATTGGTTTCTTCACATCTACAATATAACTGATGTTGTCAATTGAAGATACGGCCTGATACTCTGCTTTAGCTGATGAAGTAGCTACTAACCGTTGCTTTTGAGTATACCACACAATAGGTCTACCGCAAATAATTAGTACTTTACTGGTAGAATGTACTGACTGCTTGTCCCCTCCATAGTCCGAGCCATTCAAATAGCAGAAGACTTGTTAATCATTTTTCAATCATTCTTTATTGGTTTACTGCAGAAACGACATAAGTAGTTTACTGCGTAACTAATGTCTAGACGAAAAATTGTTGTTAGGTATAGTAGATTACCAGTTGTCTCACAATAAGAAATAGATTTGTCAAACGGCTCATTATTTAAAAGGTTTTTTTGTTGGTCACCATTCCTTTCTTGATAGCAGTTGATATAAGATAGTAACTATTAACTAACACCCTTTTGAAAATGATTTTATCCAAAATTGAACAGATATTTTCTGCTTCACTTTTACCAACAATAACTGCACACTTGCTTTCAGCCATCATGGAAATCTTCAAGCTAATACATATAGACTTTTTGTCTAAGAAGCAGTCTTTCCATAAAAAATTGTCATTTACCAAAATTTTACTGCAATGCTAATTATCAGTTGAATTGACGCATGATGGGCCATAAAACTGAAAGTGTTGGTATTGTTGATATCTTCTTGCAACAAAACAGAATTTTAAACAGCCATCTTGTTTCGTACGCAACACCCAACAACAGGTCAGTGCTTTTTGCATGTTTTAGAATTTTGACAAAGTTCCATGCTTTGTTTTGTTTAAAAAATTAAATTAAAACACTACTGGACAGTACAGTAGTACAACCTGCGCAGTGTTTTTTGAAGATTTTTCTCTTTCTACGCAACATTATAATATCACAAATTTATACAATGCAATCTGCGTTTTGAAATACTGACAGACATTTGATTTTAATAATTTTGTCTCTTCATGTTTATTTTTGAAACACACTAGCAACTTAATAAGTTATCACCATACATTTTTTTTTTATTTTATTTAATTTGTTGTATAATTTATTATTTACTTTTGTCCTGTTCTCCTACGCACAAATGGCAAAAATTCAGAATTGTTTTATCAAGCAATGTTCTATTTAGATATTATAATACTATTTTAAATTAATATGTTTAAATTAGACATTAATATAATTTTTAATGTTTTTCTTTTTTAAGAACGAAGAGGAAAATTTAAAAAAAAAAACAATCTGTATATAATTTAATTTACAATAAAATTTCATTTAATTTACTTTGAAATACAAATTTATTCTAATGTTTATTTAAAAAAATAAAACAAATTTAATTATTGAAAATAAACTGTATTTAAAGATAAAAATGTAATGCAAATATTGATCCGGAACTGTCTTTGTTCATCTTCTAACCAATCGAATAATCAATTAAATGTCTTATTGACATTGTACGTGTCAATAATTGCTTTAGTTGCTTCAAATAGGAAACGTCTGTTATCTAATTAATTTAGAACGTAATTATATTTTAACTTATTGTTATCTAACTAAATAAATGCATTTCAAACCTTAATGAACACACGGGAATGCATAAATTTGTTACGTAAAATAGCGAAAAAAATTGACAATGGTTGGCATGCATTTTTATGTATTCTTATCAGTTAACAATAAATGAATACAGTAAATTACATTGTATATAATTAAAAATGCAAAGAGAAATTGAATATTTTTATTCTGCATTTCATTTATAATTTCAAATTTAATAAATATTGTAACAAATGGCTGTGACTATTCAGTGCAATTAAGTACCAAGTGTCCGCATTAATTAGCATTAAGCAGTTAGCAACCATTTTGTGTGTTTTTAACAATTTTTAATCAATTAACTAATTATGAAGTTAATTACTAATAATCACAGATTGTGTTTATAAGCATTTTTTTAAATATTTCATAAAACACATTTACTATGTACTAAGTATACTTGTTTGTATCACCGTCCAATGATAGTCTTGTAAAAATTGAAACTAGTTACGATTTTTTAAATATATCACATAGTAACGGCCCCACCATTATGTTTGTGTTATTTTTAAACTAAAAAAGTCTTATAACTTAAAAAATACATTACACATAAACAAAGCCGTATCTGAGTAGGGTTTTGGAAGTTCAAACACCTACCCAAAAAGATGCAAAACGTCATTATCGGTGGTTTCAACCGTATACGGTACAACACTTAAAATTTTAAACTAATATAATTTAAATATATCAATTAAACAAATACATACAACATTAAAAATAGGTTTAAGAATATAACTTTATTTCAAGTTTTACGCGCTTTTAATTTTCAATAAAATTTTGGTTGTCCGTAAAACAACTTTCAGCCAAAAAATGCGTTTTTTTGTCTACGACCTAATTAATTAACAAGCAGAGAAGAGGCTATACGTCGGCAGTGGCATGCATACAGCTAAAGAAAGAGACAGCGACTAGCATCTCACATCTGCATTGGATCTATCCACCCAGAATGACCACAAAAAACAAATTTTTTAGCCAACAGTTTTGTGCACACAGGTAAATAGTCTGCACTTTATCTATTGACTTAAACAAGCGCGAGTGTCCAAATTGAGAAGCAATTATTGAAAGCTTTTTTGACAAAAATTGCGCTTTCCTCGACTTAACACTGGTTTAAAATATTTACAAACTTGGAGAAAAAAAGAAACTTGAGTCACAAGTAATTCCGCGTGCAAAAATTGGGCTCTTGGTAACATGTTAGCTAAATTTAAATCTTCAATGTTGAACTACGGAAAAATCACAAGAGAGAAAGTGCAAACAAAAAACCTTTTTTTGGAGCCTATGTGCCGTTCCTTCTCCAAAAATTTAAATTTAATAAAAATTGATATAAAATGATTAGCACTGTTTTGGAGTCGTATTATGGTATGAACACAGTATGGTCACAATTTTGTTACGAATGTCAGAATGTCTGTCATCGTCTTCTGGAGAAAAGAAACGTATTAAGATAAACATTTTGACGCATCTCCGGTGGTCTAAAGTGACAAAACTACAAATTTTGTTTAAAAAGTTTTGGATTGGATCAATAGCAAACGCCCAAATCCAAAACTGGCTTATCTTAAACACTGTTTTGGAGTCTGGCAGTCTAAATTACCAAAGTTACGGATTTTATTAAAAATTGTAATTTTTGAAACCAAAATCTAAAAATTTACCGGCGCAAAAAAGACGTATTTTAAAAAAACGTGAACCAATGCAATTTTGCACATATAAAATACCCGTCATCTTTTTTTAAGAAAAACTGTTTTTTTTTAAACAAGGAAAAAAATTTTTTGAGCAATTTTAAAGAAAAAAGTTTCTTACAACTTTTTCCTAAAAATGCAACCCTGAAAAGTTACAAACAATAAAATAAATGTGAATAAATGCAAACAAAATGTTTTTTTCAAATTTTGATTGCTATTTGAAAACATCTGAAAAAATTCACACGATCAGGAATCATATAAAGAAAGGCAATTTCAGCGGATTGAGCAAAAAAAAAGTTTTCATTCCGTACACTAGGCTCATACATGGCCATATATAAATGTTTATCTAAAACTCCTCCTCCTCAAAATTTTCTTCTAGATACGGCCCTGCACATAAACTATATATACTGGCCGCTAAAAGTAAAAGAACACTATGGTATAATAGAATTAATTTTTATAAATTTTTTTGATAATATGTAATTTATTCACACTTACAAATGATTAAAATTTCAACAAAAAATCATAATACATTTGTCTTTTATTTCAGTAATGAGTTGCTTCTCTACGATTTCTGAAGCACTTAGCAACTTGACAAGGTATGCTAAAATTAAAAAAAGATGGATCATGATTTTTTGGAGGCTACGGCAAAGCACAACTGCAAAATAAAAGTAACTTGACTGGAGCTCTGGCTTTGAACAAAAGGTAACAGCCGTACGGAGATCTAAATACTAAGCCGTTCCATAAGAATTTCTTTTTACATACCATAGTGGCGAGGTTGTGCTTGAGATTTTAGCGAGCAAAGATATAAGGTTATACATTAAATTTAAAGCTTAGGAAGAAGATTAGCACTTGCAATATAAAGTAAGATTTAAATTAATGAACATTTGAAATAGAGTGGCAAAAAAACATTAAGCGACTATCAATATATTACCATTTTTATATTACAAAAGGTGACAAGAATCCACGTTAATCTGTAAAAAACAATAACCCAGTTACTGGAAAAGGTCTAACTGGTAGTGCGGTATACATTGCAAATACCAAAGTGAGCTTGAGTTATGTGCAGAATACAAAGGGTAAAATAGCTAAAAATTGGTAACTTTTTAAGGATTTTTCTCGGATTTTCCGTAATTTTACTAATTTTCCGGTTTTTTTAAAAGAGTTTTAAAGCGGACATAAAAATCGCTTATATAAAAAAAAATTCTTGTTACTCTAATTCTATTTTTTTTTTTTTTAAATTATTATTTTTTATTATTATTTTTTCCAAAAATTATTATTATTAAACTAATATATTATATAAAATTATTAGACTAATTGTAATCAAAAGGAAATTTTTCTTAGAACACGATCTGTGTGTCCGTTTTTTAAATTTACTTGAAAAAAGCCGGAATATTTGTAAAATTACGAAAAATCCGAGAAAAAGTCATTAAAAGTAGTCTATTTTTAGCAATTATGTGTTATATTATAAAATGGAATGTGGTCAAACTGTGTGAAACAAGAAGAGCTGGAGAATCGTGCACCAACCTAAAATCGGGACATGTATTCTACCTAAACAACTCTGAGAATAACTCACACATTGGTGGTGTCTGTATCATCATAAACAAAACCATCAAACACCTCATCACAAAGATGCAACCCATATCCAAGAAGGTAATATATATTATGCTACAAGTCTCCAAGCGGTATTTCCTTCAGGTCATTCAAGTATATGCACCAACAAGTGTATTCAAACAGGAAGAAATAAAACAATTCTACGACAATATCTCGGCTGCAAAAAGAGCAAGAAAAGCCTCAGTTTTCTATTATTATAAGCGACTTCAATGCAAAGCTAGGAAGAAGGAAACACATAAATGAGAACTGTATTGGCAATTTTGGACTAGGTAAAAAGAACAACCGCGGAGAAACGCTGTTAAACTATCTACAGCAGGAAAATCTGTACTGCATAAACACATTTTTTTCAAAAAGCAAACTTTGCATATGGACCTGGGTCAGTCCGAACGGCAGGATACAAAACGAGATAGATTACATAATTTTGAATAACAAAACTATAGGAAAGGATGTTTCAGTTTTAAACAAATTCTAGATAGAAAGTGATTATAGGCTGGTCAGAGCGACTCTTTTAATCAACACTAAAACTAAACAAACAAAAATGATCCTAAATCACCTGACACCACTAATAGACAATCTTAAGCATAACGCTGTTGAGTACCAGCAAGAATACAAAGATAAGCCTAAATACAATCAAGCTCATAGAACAACAAAGAGACTTAAACCGCAGCTCACCACAATTCAAATAGCTGAATAAAAACACAAAAATAGGGATGGAAAGTACTAAGAAGACACATATCAAACGGAAAACCTAAAATTTATACAATACAAAACAACAAGGGTGCTATTATTAGAAACCAGGAATCAAGAAGGTAATAGAAGAGTTCTATTCAAAACTGTACTTTTCCTTTATAAACAAACCATTAGCAAATAACACCAGAGAAATCACTAACGTAAACTACTAAAAAATGCCAGGTATTGATACCCATGAACTACGGATGGCACTAAATCATATAAAAAACAGAAAATCTCCGGGAACAGATAGAATAACTAGCAAAATGTTAAAAATTGGAAGAGATATCTTAATAGAGGTTGTGCGAATTCTATTAAATAAATGTTTAAAAAAAGTGAAAATAGCAACAGAATGGCAAAAATGCTCATGTTACCCTAGTTTACAAAAAGGGCAACAATACAAACATTGAAAACTACCGCCCAATCAACATACTTTACACTTGTATAAATTGCTCACAAAAGTTATAACAAACCGTCTAACAAACAAATTTGACTTCTACCAGTCTTCCGAGCAGTCAGGTTTTCGAAAAGGATTTAGTACAGTAGCTCGAATAAACTTAGCCTTTGTAGATTACGGGAAGGCGTTTGACTCGTTCGAGATATGGGCAGTATTAAATGCAATGACCAACGCACGTATTGACTCCAAATACTCAAGCCTACTAAACTGCATCTATGAAAATGCTACACTCCAAATTAAGCTGGACGATGACACCATTACTAACAAGGTTCCTATTAGAAGAGGAGTAAGGCTGGGTGATACTATCTCACCAAACCTCTTTACGCTGGCAATGGAAGATGTTTTTAAACGCTTGAACTGGGAGAAGAACAGTGTAAACATCGTTCTTATTAGCTAGGACATCAGGGAGTTGAAAAACATGCTCACACAACTAAATTTAGCATCCTAAGAAGTCGGACTCAAGATGAACTTCAAGAAGACCAAAATTATGAGTGATTCTAAAATTCCCATTTAAATAAAAGAAAATGTGGTAAAAAACGTAGCAGAGAATGTGTACCTGGATCATGTGATCAAACTTGGAAAAGAAAACCAGTGCGCCGAAGTAAAACGCAAAATTAAGATGAGTTAGGAGGCAGCATTCGGTAAGTTGAGTTACATATCGAAAGATCATAACATTCCATATGGACTAAAAAGGGAGGTGAACAATAAGTGCATCCTTCTTGTAACTACGTATGGTCTTGAAACAACTACCCTTACCAACAGATCAGCAGACAAGCTGCAAACTTGCCAAAGAGCAATGAAAAGGGCAATGTTAGGTGTAAGTCTAATGCTGCTCATAGACGCACGAACTTGCTCATGAATTTGCCCGTTGAGGCAAGAGCGCTACGTAGAGAAATGAGAAAATTGACCATACACGTACAGTTTGTCATTTACAACGCGTTTAATTGACGCATGATATCAATAACATGATGGTTGCAAAGATGTTCTAATTTTTGCATATTAATTTATGTAACAATTTAAGAATAATCAAAAATACTTTGTTTTGTTATTGCATTTTGTAAATCCTATAATTAAAAAAAAACGATAGTTATGGAAAAGCAATGCTTTTCCAATGTGTTTAGTACCTAATTATTACTAGAAATGGTGTCTTTAAAAAATTTATTTTGCTTAATTTAATTATTAATTAAAATAAAATAACATTTAATACATTAAAAATAAACTTATGAAGTTAATATATTGGCACATTTACAGTAAAATGTTTTTGTATATAAATAAACAATGCACTGGTTGAAAAGTTGTTTGATTAATTAAGTTTAATGGACGAAAAACATAATTTGTTTTAGTTTATTAATATTATTTAAAAATCATAATGAATTAAATAATTTCAATACAGTTTTAATATTTAAATTGGATTAAATCAAATGAATTAATTGATTATTAAAATAGTATAGTATTTCATTATATAACTTTTAGATATTTTAGTATTTATTTTAATGTTTTTATATTAAATGCCATCTCAGATAATAACTAATATACAAAGAATGTTAAAATAAATATTATTATTAAAAGTATTTAACTTGATTATTAAGGTTTTACTTGATAAAAATCTATATAACATTTGATTTATTGGTCCATTTTGTACATCAGAAGTTATCATTGTACA
Organism: Tachinus rufipes; assembly: GCA_963932245.1. NCBI lineage: Eukaryota > Metazoa > Arthropoda > Insecta > Coleoptera > Staphylinidae > Tachinus > Tachinus rufipes. The sequence continues at coordinate 26,627,452 of OZ010742.1, read as the reverse complement.
AAAATCAAACATTGCTTGATTCACTTTACCTCGTGCATGTGTGTCTAACTCAAAGTTTTCTTTTGCCAAACGCCCATGGTGCGCATGCTCAGACCTCGTCATACGCCAAGCGCTAACATAAGTTCGTGCGTGTATGGGCTGCATAAGAGAAGTGAAGGAAAACCCCAAAAAAGTAGAAAAAACATCCGAGAAGTTGCCAGCAATTCGTGGCAACAGAAAGCTAAAGATGCCTATGTTCAGAAGCGGATAGATACAGGCTGAAGAAGAAGAAGATGAAGAAAAAAAAATTTATCTTAGGGCAAGCAAATCCAATTTTTTAATTCTTGCGATCAAAAGTACTATGTTCCAAGAGTATCATATTTAAATTTCAAGTTTTCAGGTATAGCAAAATCAAAGATACTAAATTTTCAATAAAATAGTATTATTTTATTTTCCGCAAAAATTTTGAAAAACTAATGGCGGAATTGTGTTCTACGGAAAATTTCCTATAAAATACACCCTTTTTAATATGATTTTTGGTTATTTTTTCCTTACTAACAGCACAAAAACTGAAAAAAGACAAAATTTTTCTAAAAAAATTAAATGGCCGCCATTTAGAATGTATTGCACCTAAAAATCTAAAATTTTAAAAATCTTTATTTTTTGATACCTCAAACGTGTACAAAATTGAAGCAAAATCAGGGATGGAATGATGGAATTACCCTACAGGAAGCTAGGATTTTTAAGTATAGTTTTGTAGTTTTTTTTTTATAGGTTTGTCTCGGAACCTATCAAAGCTTGTGAGCCATTTCAAATTGCAGATGCTACGCCACTGGTACGTGTTATATATTGTATTTTAATTTGTTTTTGTTTTTAGTTACAGCTTAATAATGTTTTAAATCTACTTTTATTATTATTATTATTATTACGTAAATTAAAAATATCTTAAAAAGTTATAAAATGCATTATCTATTTAATACTTACGCAATAATTTCATGAATATTGCTTTCTGCAGCATTAACGGCTTTAGTCAAAATTCTAACATAATCTTCAACTACGTGCTGTTTTTCAGTGCCAGTTATGGCATCATGATGTTGCATAATTCCCATAGCTTCTTTTAAATGAGTTATATTACTTGAGAAATCTTTATTACTTAAGTATTTTTCAAACGTGATTAACTGCTTAGTAACCTAAAGCATAAATTAATATATTTTATTTGTTTTCATGTTATGTTTATATTATATTACCTGCAATATATTATTTCCTTGCCTCTCGAATCGTTTTGAGTTTGGTCTAGATGTAAAATACCCTGTCCAATAAGAATTTGTTCCTGAAGCATAGGGGAAAAAGTCATCAGTTTTCAAAGGAAAATAGATACTCTCGGCTTCGGCGGCATCGTTTACAGCCTTTAGGTAACAGGACGGTGTGGAATATATAATGTTTATATCGGGTCTGTATTTCTTGAATCCCCTAAAAATCGATTTTTCAAATGTTATAAAATCACGTTTAGGTATTTCATCACGTACTCTATTAATTTATCCATGTTGACAAAGAACATTTCAGCAGCTTGGTATGTAAAATCTCCACCCATTGTTACTAATAAATTCTTTGTTGTAAAGTGTGAAGCCCCATTAATTGAATATTCAGCAAATTTGTTTACCTGAAATTATTTTATATACACATTCATTCTGCTATTTATTATTATAGCCATTTAATAATTACTAATAATCATTACTTACAATTTCTTTTACGTTGTAATCTGGACTCTCCTCGTCATCATTTATAGGCGTATCATGACATAAAACATCCCAACAGAAACTTGCAGGAGTTGAATAAAAATCGTAAAGTACTCCAGTGAATAAATTTGATTTTGCACCTAAAATTATTAATATTATATTGAAGAACAAACTATTGTTTAGTTACACATTATATAGAATTATTATTAATTAATAGTTTTTTATACCAAATTTTTAATTGACGTAAAAAAATGAAACCTTATCTGCATAGCGTGCAAATATAAAATATACTGCAAATTACAAAAAATGCGATTAACGAATACAAACAACTGCTAAAATGCCAACAACAAGATTTTAATTAAAAGATGGGATTGCTGAACCGGAAAACTGGTTAGACGGAGAAAACATGAGCAAAACAGAATAAAAACTTAAATAACGAATATAAAGGGTGATTTGGGAGGAACAGACCAAACTCAAGAAGTATAATCTACACGCAAGAACAATGTATAAAAACTCAAACGTTGATATGTTAATCAGCATACTACATTACAGTTTCACTATGTACCATTAGATTTACAATTAAGCTATAAATATAATGAGAAAATAACTTTATTGTTGGAAATTGTTATGGTCTATTATTCAACAATTTGCTGAGTTTGTCCTGTGTGCTTACTTTAATAGTTTTTGTGTCTATTGTAGAAGATGTATTGAACTGGTTTGGTCTAAAGTCTTTTAATGCTATTCTCACATATGCTCACATTGGAATAATGAAAGAACTGCAAGAATGCTGTTACTTAAAGTGACAAGGCGGGAACTTAAGCGGTGGGTCTTAAAACAGCAATTTAATTATATTGATCAATGTCTGCTTCTAATGAATAATTAGGTATCAACAATATATAAAATAAAAGTTAGTCAGTAGTAGATTGTTGCTCCCTCGATTAAAGTCATGTTTTTATTTAAGATCGGATGCAGCATTTCTAATGCGTTGAATAAGTGCATTCATATTTTCATATTTGAACCAGTCTCATAAACAATTTAGCTTTTGTCTGATTATAGTTGACCTGATGAGCAAAATGTGCAAGAACTCCATTTGCATTTTCATATTTAAAGAAGCATTCTCTAGTAGTTTATGTAGTTCATTCTGTACAAATATTTGGAACTAAACATGGATAAGTCATAGGATATACAAGATACTTCAGAAAGGTTCCGGAAACGGGCAATTTTCTACTACTCAAATAGTGATCTGTTCTAAAGCCAACCGGCGGTCAAGTGTTATCTCTAAAGATTAAAAAATGCTCAGGGTGTTCAGACAACTAAGTCAACTAAGATAGGTAATACGACAGACACAACAGTGGTACTCCACATTAACTGTACAAAACATTTTTGGTACACCAGGGACGCAAAATCAAAACATATACGGCAGCAGCATATTGAAATTAAAAAGCGACAAAGACTACCATTTTGAGTAAAAATAATAACTGGAAAAAGGTAAGACATTGCCCTATTTTCAAGGCTAAGTACCAGCTAACCAAAGAGTGGCTCCTCAGTACGGTGAGCGGAAACAATCTGTTGGAGAGTAAGGAACTCTAACATTGATCTAAATAATATACTCGATCTAAAAAGGGTAATGACATGGGTACTGTATTAAATAAGTTTGACATGCTAAACATTACCAATACAGAAACAAGACAAACCGGCAGCAATAAAGACCGTTGACAAAGCTATGGTAAGCTTATTATTAAAGATTTCGCAAATTCTTTTACATCAATGTTTCTCAGTGCGGATATTGTCAATTACAACATTGATATCTCTTTTGCCCAAGAACCTTAAATTCACAAAGAAAAGAAGGTTAACATGCCGGACAGGTGGCTGCTAGCAACCCAATCCTCATGCAAATTTTGTACATGCTATAGCAAAACGTGTAGTTAATCTAATGCCTTTATGTTTCAAAGACTTAGTGACAACCAAAGCTGTAATAATAGAAAAGAAAACCAAAAATAGATAATTGTTGGATCTAAGTAGCTTACTACAATTATCATGGATTTCCACCACTTCCAGAGTTATTGCAGCTGATGAGCGGGAAGGACAACTTTGGTTGCAATGCCAACGCCCACCAAGTAGCCTAGGGAAGCAGGGACAGAAACTTTTAGAATTTATAGTAGAATATAGTTTCAATATTATGAACAAAAGTAAAACGCAAACGTTTTGCAATAAGTTGTGTAGTGAGGTTATCGGTTTTTTTATTTTTTTTTTATTTAATATATTTACATATTTACAATAGATTTAAATTTTTATTTAATTATTTCTACTCACTAGCAGCTCTACACCGTCTCCATATATAGTTTGCAACCTTGTATGTCCTGGGTATGACACTAAACTGCATCCAACAACCGGACGACTGTCAGTATAAACAGTCCCCCTCTTGCCAACAAACAGCTTTGGGTGGAGGAGTTGGCATGAGCTAGGGCAACCTCTTGTCCTGGAGAAAAAACAAAATCCCTAAAGGCAAATGAACCAATAAGTCTAGTCAACGGCATAGGATGTAGAAGACAACGGATCTCTTCACTACATTATAGATACACATGTATATCCTTAGCACAATCAATCAATATGGTCAAATTCAGAGCAAATTACAATACCGGAGTAAAAAGTCCCTCAATTGAATCTCCGGGATGGACTGTTTTGAACAATACCACCACCACGAAGATGAAAGTGACAATACCAAACTTAACCAAAGCAACAACATACAATAAAGACACAGTGAGTAGGAACATGAAACGTCAGAAGCATGTTTTAGGCAAGAAAAGCAACAAATATAACAACGGAAGTGCGACGGATAAAAATTGACATCCTCGGCTGCAGCAAGACAAGATGGCCAAATACAGGCAAATTGCAAATAGATTACTACCATATCTATTATTCAGCCGCTGAACAAATCATCGTTACAAAAAAAGTAAACAAAGTAACAATAATGAATTCAAGCCCATGTAAAATTAACATCATTCAGGTCTATGCGCCCACGGAAGATGCAAATGAAGAAGATTTTGAAAAGTTCTATGAGGACATAAGATTAGTACGGAAGCAAACAAGAAAATAAGAATCATAGTGCTACTAGGAGACTTCAATGCAAAAGTAGGAAAAGGAACAAATGAAGATACCATGGGTATGCATGGACTAGGAAGGAAAAACAAGAGAAGAGAAACGCTAATCTAATTCTGCAAAGATATCAAACCCGTCATAGGAGGCTATATACGTAGAAATTGCCGGCCGATACCCAAGAAAATTTTGTAAGGAATTAAATTAATTTTATTACAATTAACAAGAGGTTCAGAAACGTCATCACATAGGTAAAAGCGTACCCCGGTTGGCAACTACAATCAAAACTATTGATTGCCATCATGCTTTGTAGTTGCCCACCCACCCGTCCAAGTAGTTGTGATATAATCTTTTGATAACAAACACTTGGGCGGGTGGGTGGAAAATTCCAATCAAAACTATTGACCATTATCAAGCTTTGGAGTTGCCCATCCACCTGCCCAAATGTTTGTGTTATATTCTTTTAATAACAAACACTCGGGCGGGTGGGTGGGCAACTATAATCAAAACTATTGACAGTCATCATGCTTTGGAGTTGCCCAACCCACCCGACCAAATGTTTGTGATATAATCTTTTGATAACAAACACTCGGGCGGGTGGGTGGGCAATTCTAATTAAAACTATTGATTGTTATCATGCTTTGGAGTTGTCTACCCACCCGCCCTAGTATTTGTATTATAATCTTTTAATAACAAACACTTGGGCGGGTGGGTGTACAACTCCATTCAAAATTATTGACTGTCATTATGCTTAGGAGTTGCCCACCCACCTGCCCAAATGTTGATGATATAATCTTTTGATAACAAACGCTCGGGCGGGTGGGTGGGCAACTTTAATCAAAACTATTGACCGTCATCATGCTTTGGAGTTGACCACCCACCCGCCCGAGTGTTTGTAATATAATCTTTTCATAACAATTACTCGGGCGGGTTAGTGGGCAACTCCAATCAAAACTATTGACCATCTTTATGCTTTGGAGTTGACCACCAACCCGCCCGAGTGTTTGTGTTATAATCTTTTAATAACAAACACTCGGACGGGTGGGTGGGCAACTCTCATTAAAACTATTGATTGTCATCATGCTTTGGAGTTTTACACCCACCCGCCCGAGTGTTTGTGTTATAATCTTTTAATAACAAACACTTAGGCGGGTGGGTGTACAACTCCAGTCAAAACTATTGACCGTCATTATGCTTAGGAGTTGCCTACCACCCGCCCAAGTGTTGATGATATAATCTTTTGATAACAAACACTCGGGCGGGTGAGTGGGCAACTCTAATCAAAACTATTGATCGTCATCATGCTTTGGAGTTGCCCATCTACCTGCCGAGTGTTTGTGATATGATCTTTTGATAACAAACACTCGGGCAGGTGAGTGGGCAACTCTAATCAAAACTATTGACCGTCATCATGCTTTAGTGTTGCGCACCCACCCGCCCAAGTGTTAGTGTTATAATCTTTTAATAACAAACACTTGGGCGGGTGGGTGGGTGGGTGGGCAACTCTAATTTAAACTAATGAACGTTATCATGCTTTGGAGTTGCCTACCCACCCGCCCGAAAATTTGTGTTATGATCTTTTAATAACAAACACTTGGGCGGGTGTGTGGGCAACTTTAATTAAAACTATTAAACGTCATCGTGTTTTGGAGTTGGAGTTAATACTTTTAACACTCAAATTGCGTCTAAAGAGGACGGAAAACAAGACGCAATCTTAAGCACACGACATGCAGAAGATGAAAGACCTAAACGTTATAGAGCGTATGAAACAAACAGATAAAAGAGAAAATGTCTAACATTGTAAGTATTAAAAATTTTGGAATTTAAACTATAAAACAACAAATTCAAATCAGTTACTAACATCATGACAACAGTAAAGAAAGATAACCTACTCACTACGCAAAAAATTAGGAAGAGTAAATGGACCACGGATGAGATCCTAAATCTAATAGAAAAGCGAAGAATAGCTAAAATAAAAACAAAGTGAAATATGAACAGATACGCCGCTACATTAAAAAAAATTAAAGAAGCCAAAGAAAGCTGATGGAGAGAGCAATGTGCTAAGATAGAAAAACTATACAGAAAACATGACGTACTTAATGTGTACAAAAAGATAAGTAAAACGACAGGAGCACGTAAGTCTCGACAAACAACAATATTACTGATAAACATGGCAAAGCATTGCTAAGTCTAGATAATAAAATAACAAGATGGCAAGAATACATACAATTTATACTGATGCCAATAAAAGAATAAATACCAGTAATAACCCACCATCAACAAGACTTCTCATAAGGCGTTGCGAAGTGATCAAGGCAATGAGAAGGTTAAGAAACAACAAGACACCAGGACTTGATGAGATTTGAGGAGACATTCTGAAACTAATAGAGAAGAACACCTAAACATGATCACAAAACTATTCAACTATATATATATATATATATATATGTAACTTGAAACATCACTCAGAAATGGCTAACGTGGTGAAGTAATAAAAAAATAGTCGGAGAAACCTTTATTGTCTGATCATCTATACATCCAAATCAATATTAAATCTGATCATACTTTCTTTTTGGAATACAAGAATAAAAAAAAAACTAATTAAGTTTTATACAACGAAATACTAGTTTGCCAAATTGGGGTGTGTGCATAAGAAAGCTGAATAAACACTTTCAAACACACTTTGAACAAGATTACTTGTTATTTGTTGGAACAAGAAGCTTGACAGGGCAAAGGTAAACAAAGCTAAAGAAAATTGCGACTGGACCATTTATAAAACCAGCTTTCGGCAAATATCAATGACATTGGATCCCTGCAGGGCCAACGCATAATACCAAAACTTTGAAAACACAAATGAATCAAATAAAACTGGAAAGACCCCCAAATCTGACAACCGAACATTTATAATAAAAATAGAAATAAATCTTCTTGCCGCGGACGTATAACAAAAGATGAGATTTTGTTACACTTGCTAAGTGAATGCAAAACTAATAAACTGCAAAGCACAGTCTTTTTAGGCAAACACCACCTAACCAAAGTAGAGTTGAAAACAATTTTTTGCAATAAAATTATGGACTTTGAAGAAGAGAAAAGAGCTGCTAATGGAGTAAGACATCAGAAGTATACAACAAGTGTAATAGAACCGCAATGCAGGTGGCGTCAAGCAAACCACCTTAAAAAAAATGTTTTTTGTTAGTAAAACCAGACAGTACAAGCTGTCCAGTGTTTAAAAAAAAATATTTCTACTCAAAAAATGTTTGGTTAATTAATTTGGTTTGTAGAACCGACCAGACCTTGTTCCGCAAATTTACTTGCATTATAAGCCATGTTCAATTTTGTAGGTGGTTTGACCTGTGGATTAGTACCTCTTGCTCTTCAATCCAGGGTAGACTGGGTTTGTACTCATAAGACTCAGTTTAAGCATCTAATTTAGGACATGTAGCTTCCACCAGAGGTTGTCTCTGTTTTTTTTTTTTTATAAACACTAAATATGGTTTGCCTAAACAGTATTTATTAAAAAAAACATAAATTATGTGAGTTTCAAAAGTAAGAACAAAATATTTAAATTTTAATTTAAAAAAATCAATTTTGTATTGGATTCACTTTTTTTAATTATTAGTTATTATTTTGATCCCAATATGAGTTATCTCTGCTGTTTGTGAATATGTGCACAAACACCTTATTAGCTCAAGAATGAATAAAATTATTTGTAACTTTCATTATTTTATAATTTGATAGACAACTTATTTTTTATATTGCATTTAAGTCAATCTTTAATTAACTGTAGTATACCTAAGACATTATCGACACTAAATTGCATTATTGTTTATGCTTTGATGTAAAACATTTAGCTTATATTAAATGAAATAATTTGTTGTTTAAACAAATTATCAAAATTTTTAGAATTGAATGTATTAAAAACAAATTATTTCTTTATAGCGAGAGATAACTCTTGTCACTGCGCAATAAATGATAAAAAACTGACCCAGTACAGCTATTAAGATAATATAATTATATATAGTCATAAATGTATCTATAAAATATAAAACCGTTTGTTTGGACGTGTGGTTTTATTATCATTATAAGAACATATTTATATGTACCTAAATTAGGACTTCCTTGCCATATCATCTCCATCTTTTTTTCAGTATGTCTTAAAAGGCTGTCACGGTAATCTAGTCGGGCAAAGAACATAGCTTCATAACCCAACTGTGAAAAAATCGATGCCATTTCTCTGCTGTGTCCGAATGGATCAATCTGCCATCCGACCCTTGGTTGCCCGCACTCTCCCAATGTGTCGTTGATTGTCCTTAAAGTAAATTGACAATTACATCTTTCATAACATTTTTATCACGGCAACAAAAAGCAAAAAAAAAGTTATAAAAGCAGCACTTCGTTAAGGATTATTGTACTATAAAAGTTCTTATCAGTTAAACGCAACAAGTGCATATTATGTAGTTATAATTACATACTATTATAGAAAAAGTATTTTCAGTTATTAATACTTTTATTGCAAATTTTAAAATTAAAATTAATTAATTAGTTTACGCGTATTGTATAACATATGTAATTGCGATTAAAATTAAATTAACTTTAGAAATAATATAGTTTTAATTAACACAATTTACTAAAAATTGATTTTAATTTTTTTCATGTTTAATTATTAAATTATACAACTTTTTAAATGGGATCATAATTCACTTTTATTAAGTAAAAAGTATACCTTAGACCCCAAGTAAATTGGTCAATAATGGATTGATAATGTGACGCGGCTTCATCGTTCATACTCCATGCACCATTAATTATTTCCAGTCTACCGCTGTTTACTAACTCTCTTACTACGTCGTGAACTTCTTCTGATTGCTTTTTCCACCATTGCCAAAAGAAAGCTGTTTCTACTTGAATGAACCTATAAAAAAAACATTTATGTTAAAACACTGCAAAGTTATGCAAATTGATATTTGTTTTTGTATATATGCAAAAATATTGAAATTAGATATAATATTTTAATTTCTATTTTAATTAAATAAAATGTTTATTTTTAATTTTCAATTTTTCCACGTACAAATCAATTTTGTATCAAAAAATTATACTCGATTTTTAACTTTGATATGCAACAGTTTAAATTTAAAAAAAATCATTTGTGTATAATGTTATAATTGAACGCAATAGTTTTAAAATATATTATGATCTTTATCAAACAACTAACAATGCAATTTGTTGTAAATTTTGTTGAAAACATTTACAACTTAATTAAGCAAGTAGATGGAAGTGTTACAAACTGTAGTGTTTGTATTGCATAATTGCATTCTGAAACTTTACAAAAGTTATTGTTTTATTGAGCAGCTGAATGAAAGAATTATTTTTTTGTTATAAATTAGTGCATTTTTTTAATTAATATTACCTTTGTTTTCTTTATGAACATTGTGTTTTATCTGCCAATAACTTTAAAACAAACTTCTCGTCAGCTTTAGCTAAAAACTCCATTGAGTATAAAAAGTCAAAATAAAGGTTTCTTTACGCTACTTAAGATTATTCTTCAGCGTTTCTATAAAAAGAAAATTTGAATCAATTTTATTTTTTATTATTTTCAAAATTAGATTAACTTAGTGCCTACAAAAGAGAGAAGCGTATCACACCTACTCTATTATCACGTTAAGACCATTCCAACCGCTACCTTGATTGGTAGTATTACGTTTTTCAGGAAAAACGACCGCACAGAAAGTGGACTTAGATGAGCCCAAACCAGAACATCAAAAACAAGATTGACTAAGTTTTCTCAAACAGCAAACATATTGTAAAAAACCCCAAAAACTATACAAAATAAACACTATTTACCAAACTAGAAACTATTAACTTGGATAGACTGTAGCTAGACAAACTAGCAAGTAGGATAACTATTTCAGCAATACAGATCACTTGCAATCAGTTTGATTATTAATAGAAAAAGTGTAGAATACAATATTTTACTACACTTGGCATTTGTGGAATATAAAAAGCGTTTGACTTAATCGTATTAAGAAGATTTGAATTTTGTCTTTGCACTTTTATGTTGGTATCATCAGTTATGAGAGTGTGTTCTATGTTTACACGATTTGTTTTATCAAAGAGATTTGTGAGTTTTCTCATTATTTGCAACAGTGTTTGATTTCAGTTATGATCTTTTAAAGTGTTTTAGAGTAGCAAAAATCTTTGATGATCTGGCACAACAAATACATGCGGATAGAATGCAAGAGCAAAATACATAAAGTGGTTGTGCGCCGCATACTAACGTGAGTCACAAAAACAATAGCCGAAACATCCAAAACAAAAGTCCAGAACGGTGGAGATAAAAATCTTACAATTCATCACAGGATTAACGTTACGATATTGCAAAAAAAAAAACGATGTCATCAGAAAAAGGGATGTGGCATCCACAACTTGGTAAAATGAGCTAAACTTCAAAAGAGAGAATAAAAGAGGTACGGATGGGAAAGGAACGACTTGCTCGCATTTGCAGAAAGATGTTTGCTTTTTTTTGAGTAATGATGAACATGTAATGATTTTTATATTATTACCACACATATAAATAAATCTGTTTAAATTAATACTTATCGCGAAACATATTTTCTATAGAATTTTTCTACTTAAAATGTAACCTTGAATATAATTACAGTAATTATTCTTGTCAACAAAACTTATTTAATAATTATTAAAACATTTTAATGCATTTTTGTTTATATATAAGTTTGCAAAAGGTAATTAAATAAATATTTTGTCAAAGTTATTTACATTAATTATCAACTCAATGGCGTCACATAAACGAGCATAAAAACAAATAAAAGTTATCTTAATAAACATTTATACATTTAACAATGATTGCTTTTCAATATTGCAACCTTACAATGTCGAAATGAAAACTAAACTTTGTTAACTTAACTCCTGTACTGTTTGTTTTTTTTTTATTATTTATTCTAATGTGTTATGAAACTAATATCAAAGAAACGTATGCTACTTTTATTTATCTTTGATTGATGGAATTGATCATTTTGTTTAATAATTGAAGTATTTAATACATTTTCAAGTTTTTTATACGCATTATAGTTGTAGAAAAAATACTATACTATTAGTGACACTTTGCAATTTATTGTTAAAACTATATCCTTAGTTCAGAACATTGGTCCAATACATAATTAGTGTTTATGTAACTATAATTACATTTAATATCATAGTTTGGGTAGACCAGATACTACCGCATCTATACATTCCACTTAACATGTTTGGTAGTATATATTGACCAGCTATAAAATTTTCTTTAATTATAACGTTCTAGAGAACCATTCAATAGGATATGTAAACGCTTTTGTAGCAAGAACTGCTTCCACACTTTGTTTGCAGGTTCTGTGACAAACTGGCCTGTATTAGATTTTTTCTCAATGTTATTTGATATTAAACAATAATTACTTTTCCATAAATCAACTAAAAAGTGTTCATGTTTGTAGAATTTAGAAAGATTTTAGAAATGTTTTTTTTATTATAGTAAGAAGTCCACTTTTGATTACAAACAGCATGAAGATTTTGACCGCCCAGATATAAGTAGTATGGCATTAGTTGCTAATACGATGTAATACAAAATAATAAAGATCCAGGTTGTTTTTATTTACTAGATTTCGATTATCATCTTGAACATTAATTTGCTGACTAACAGGGTGTTTGTGTCTACATCTACAAACAACAAGCGTGTTTTAGACTGACAACGTACAAAATTTAAGGCATTGTTTATAATAGCATATTTCTTAGTATGAGGAGAAGCATCCAAAACTGCACTATCTCTTCTAAAATCTATTCAAAAACAAACTATTTGGATCATTGTTGACCCAAAATTGATTAATGACTTAGATATTTTACAACACCGGAGTAATATTGCAGATCTTTGCATTTTTTGTAAATATTTTTATGGACATTGTTTAAACAAAATACAAGACATATGGCTATCTAAACAAATATTTACTCGTAGTACAAGGCTTGCTTGTAGAAATCATAAACAAAACTTTAAACGTAAAGAATGATCTGCAGGTTGTAAAGAATGTACTTTTTGTTCATGAAAAAGGTACAATTTAAAAAATTTGATTTGGCAATACATAATACAATGTTGAGTTTTCAACATTGTATCATGATGGCTTACTTTGGATCTAATTAATTTGCCCGTAAAGCAGCGTCTTATTTGTATGTGCAAACAGAAGTTACAGATTTGGAACAAGTCATCAAAATCACTAGTAACGTAAGAGTTTTATTAGACAAAGGCTAATCAGTAGAGCTCAGTCTACCATGAATTGTAACTTAATTTATTTTTTTTATATATTTCTGTTTTTTAACATCTTGAACATAAAATACCCCATTTTTTTTTTTTACTCAAATCAAAGTAAACATTAAAGTTCCAGACCCGTGTGGAGTTGTAGATTTTTTATTGGGCGCTTTACCAGATGGCGGGGATAGGGTGATCCTTCTTAGGTAATTCTAGAAAAATTAAATGCACATGTTGCGTTTGTTAGTTTTGGTTTCACCCAGAATAGACGGCTGCAACTGGCGTTTATATGTAAAGGATCTACCAAAATTGAAAACGCAATGTTTAAATTGCCAAATCCTTCTTAAATACTTTGTCAAACTTTACACCAACAATACTCCAGGTGAGTAGAATTTTAAAATAAAAATCTCACTCTAAAATTACTTAGGACTACCTTACAGATTCTGGAGAAATCAAAAAAGCAACATGTACCCAAAAAAAAAACAACAATGACAACAGAAAACCACATTAAAGAATTCAAACAAGATCTGAAAAGCATAAAATGGGACTTCATAAGCATAAGCGAAACAAATTTCAACGAAAACAAAAACCACTTTAAAATTTTGGCTTATAGACAGGGTATAGACTTGAAATGGCGCCAGATTAGGATTTTACGGAAAATTTCTGATAGAATTAACTAGTAAAATTTTTTTTTTTTTTTTATTTACATTTTTTTGTTAAGGGTTTCATACCCTCATGAACAGATCAAAAGACTACTAATAAGTTATAGAAAGCAAATTTTTCAATTAAATTGCTCATACAAAGACACAGACATAAGAAACTACAAAGCCAATCAAATCTTAGACACTATAGAATCAAACAAGAACATGAAAGTATTTAAGTCAAAGATTCTACAGGAAGACAAAATATCATTAAAATAAGATTACCAAAGAATTTGGTTGCAAACAAAATTGAGATTGTTTCCATATCCATACCAAGCCCAGCAGATTTTCTTTTTTTTTCCTTTTCTTCTTTATTTGCCTGGTATCATCCAATGCTGAATATAGGCTTATTTTATTTTCTTCTTTGTTTTCTTATTTTGTGCTTTCCTTATTCACATTTTTTCAGCTATTTTTGACACATCATCTCATTTGTGGTCTTCCTCTACTCCTCTTGGTTTCCCGTGGTTTTCATTTGTTTGTTTTATGTGTCCATTTATCTTGGATCTGTCTTGCTGTATGTCTATCCCATCTTTACTTGAGACTTGCGATGCGTTCTATTACATGTTTTGTATTTGATCTCTTAGAGATACCTCCTTAGCATAGCACGCTCCATTGTTCTTTTTTGTAATGGCCATGGTTTTCAGTCCATATGTGAGCACCGGAAGTATGCAGTTTACTTCCGTTTCATGCTCCTCGGTATATCTTTATCTCTCAGTATAAAGCTTAGTTTGCCAAAAGTAGCTCATCCTAGTTGGATTCTGCGTGCCACTTTAGCGGTTTGGATTTCTTTTCTAGTTTTAATTTTATGGCCTAGGTAGATATAGTGTGGAATCTTTTCTAGTGTTGTATTATCAATGGTTATGTTTTGGAGGTCAGTAGATAGTATTTTGTTTTGTTTAGATTCATTTTTAATCTAATCCGTTTTGAATTTTTGTTTAGCTCTGTTATCATGGAGGATAGTTCTTGGGCATCTGTACTTACTAAGATTATGTTGTCCGCAAATCTCAAGTGGTTAAGATATGTTCCATCAATATTAACGCCTTTTGTGTCCCACGCTAGTGTTTTAAAGATGTTCTCCAATCTCAATGTAGTAGGTATCTTCTTGTCTGGCGCTTTTGCCAAGAAGTATTTTATCAGTTTTTAGTTCTTTGTCTATTCTTATGTAAAAGGTTGCGTCTTTGTATATATTTTTAATAACTGTAGAGCACTTAAAGTCGATCCTGGCATCATCCATTGCAGAGAGGAAAGCTCAGGTTTTGATGCTGTCAAAGGCTTTATGGTAGTCTATAAATGCAATGTGTGTTGGTATACTATATTCTGTTGATTTTTCTAACAGAGTTCTAATAATTTGCAAGTAGTCGAAAGAGCCAATTTTTTTCCAAAACCTTGCTTGTTCCACTGGCTGGTATAGATCAAGTTTGTCTGTTAGTCAATTTGTTATTATCTTTGTAAGAAGCTTGTATAGTTAAGACAGTAGGTTGATGGCCCGGTAGTTTTCCATATTGGTGGTTTCTTTCTTTTTGTGTATAACTATCACTTCTGCGTTCTTGCAGGATTTAGGCACTTGTTTAATAATAAAACTGTCTTATGGCTTTCTCCCATTTTCAGCATCTTGGTAGTTATTTGATCTTTACCGGGTGTTTTTTTGATTTTCATTTTTTAGAGAGCATGTTTCATTTTAGGTAGGATTATTTCAGGCAGATCTTCTGATCCTACATTTAGAATAATTTGGGTTGAGGTTCTAATTGATTGGAACTAGGTATAACTGATGAATAGTCTTTTGTAAAAAGAGTTGATTTCTATGGCAACTTTTGTTTTGTCTGGTGTAATATTTTTTTTTGCTGATTTTTGATTTTGAGAGATTTTGTTTTTCTTTTGAGAGCTTTGATTTTAGAACTTTCATGTTTTTGTTGTTCTCAATTGTTTCCAGAATTTGTTTGGTTTTGTATGCTTTTAATTCAGTTCGTATTTTCTTTTTTATTAGGTTATTGATATTTTTATACTCTGGTGCGTCCCAGTCGGTGTTTCTTCTCTTCTCCATTTGTTTTATTGTCTACGGTGTTAGTTTTGTGTCTTCATCTTTTTCTTACTTTGCTACAGATCTTCTTTGTTGCTAGTTGAATGTAGTTTGTTATCTGCTTTGTTATTTGGTCTATGCTCATATTTTGAGATTTTATTAATGGGTTTAGTTTTTTTTTTTAGTTTTTTTAGATACTCTTTTTGGTTTAGCAGCAGAGCGTCTGAAGTTGGAAAGCTATTTTTGGTCATCATCGTTGTTCTTTCCATCTTTGTATTTATTTTAATAGTTGCTCGGACCAATCTATGGTTGCTTTCCGTATTGAATTTGTTAAGTACAGATACGTTTCTACAAATGTTTTTGTCGCTAGATAGTATGTAATCTATTTTTTTTTGCCATTTGTTGACGCCATGTCTATCTTTTTTGCTTCTGTTTCTCGTAGAATGTATTTAAGCAGAATAGTTTTTTGCTGCTAAGGTAGTTTATCATCCTATCTCTTCTTTCATTTCTTTCTCCTAGTCCGAAATTTCCAACGTATTCCGTATCATGTATGTTCCTTCTTTCTAATTTAGCATTTAGATCTTCGGTTATTATAGTATGAGTGGTTCTTTTCTGGTTTCTTGTCTGTGTGATGTCCTCGTATAGCTGTTCTATAAGTTTGTCGTCGGCGGTAGCGGTTGGTGCGTAGCAATGTATTAGTTTAATACTGCATCTGTTGTTTAGTCTTAGTATGATGTAAATGACTCTTTCTGAGATTGAGCCATATTTGCTTACTAAATGTTTTATTTTTCGGTTTATTATTAGTGCTACTTCTCCATTTGTATAGTCAGTTTCCAAATTTTTCTGGTATATGTGTCCGGACTTAAGGGTAGTGATGTTCTCGCCTTGGAGTCTCGTTTCGCATATCCCTCTTGTTCGAGTTCTTCTAGGTAATTTTCTGTTTTCATTGTTGCGCTTGCTCTGCGAGTTGGCGGTTTTTATTTTGGCTTATCTTGGTACAGACGCTGCTTTATTAGTTTTGTTCCGCCCCGGGTATTTGATTTCCCCGGTACCACCCATATCTAGAAGGCATTCCCCTATCCGCCACCTAGGGAGGCGTCCGGTGGGGGATCTAATAACTCTCGCTGCGATTTTACAAAACCTATTTTAAACTCAAAAATGTTGCTTAAAATAATGCCCTCAAACAAATAAAAAATTGTAATTGACTAGAAAAGACTAAATAACATCGGAAACGATAAATGAGTGAAAACACTTTACTGAAAGCTATAAGAACATCTCTTGTTAAGAAAAATACTACGTTCTACACAAAAAAAAGTAATAATACAAATAAGGAAGCGCGACGCAATCTAATTTAGTGGCCCGCTAAATTTCTAAACTTATATATTGGATTTTTAATACAGGTAACATTTAATAAAAACAAAACAAAAATTAAGAGACAACTATAAATGCTGCACGTCAACTTCAAAATGAAGAAAATTTTGCTAAAAAAAATAGTTTTAATTATAATATCTAGTTTCAGCTTAAATAGTTATAGCTTCTTAGGTTATTATATTTTAATTTATTTTTATTTTTATTGAAACTTGCATACGTGCATGAAATTGTTATATCACAATAGCTAAATATTTGTGTGTAAAAACCATAACCTAATCATTATTGCATAAGTATGCAAAATTATGAATAACAATAATAATTAAATAAATGATTTATAACAACACATAAACCATAATATAAACACAATTGAAAATTATGGTTGCTTCAATAATATATTTATCTGACTCCTGCACGTTCAATTTATTAATAATTAAATTACTTTATATTTGTTCGACTAAATCAACATACGCTGTGAATTTTCCATGAGACAATGTTTCAAATCTACATTGAACTTTCATCGCTTTATCAGTTTGTTGATAAGCTACCAGTTATATCGTAAACAATTCAGTACCTTCTGTTCGGATAGCTGCGCAAAGAGTCGACCACAGAACCGATTATATGCTGCACACCCGCTTCTTGTATGCTGGAGCGGCCTGGAATTTAATAATTAACATTATATAAGATGTGGTGATTAATGTGCTGCACTTACTTCCATAATAATATTGATCCACAGTCTTTAGCCAGCCGACATCATCGTGTGAATGTGGCACCAAATGTATATTGAGCTTATCAGTCTGCACTTTATGACATGACTGAAACGGATTACAAAATTTTATGTATAATGTAATTAGAAATAATGCAGAATTTGTTATTATTAAAATAATTTAATTATGTTAAAGTCCTCGGTCTATCTATATTATTGCTAGATTGCATAATAAAAGTAATTTATTGAATAAATTATAGTGGTAACTATTTTATATATTCGTTATGTTTGTATAGACGGGATATAAATTAATATAATAGTATTAATCTGCATGAATTGGCAAGTGATACAACCGCATTTAATCGCTGATTCATATTTTTTCACGAATTATTTATATTATATATTTTTAGCTTATAAAAGTTTTTTTGGTTTTTATTGTTTTCAGTTTTGTATAATCAATGGAATTATTACTATACAATTTTAAAATCAAGTATATTAATAAAAATTTGTCCGTATTGCTACTGATAAACATTTGGAATAATTATATTTCCAACTATTTTCCAAGTTGTTCTGTTACGCAATAGAAAATAGAAAATATTAACTGAATTATACAGCTTTTGCAATGTTTCACAACCACCTAAAAAATTGCATTGCATGTTGCAATTATAAAAGCGCGTGCTGAATGAAGTACATAATAAAAGTCAAAATTAAAGATCATTGCAAATCTTTATTTGTCGAATATAAAATATTGCCATGTTTATTTAAAAAAAAAAATTTCTGGTTTATAAAAACAAACATTTCTTTATAATAATATCGTGCACTTCTACTAAATCAATAACTTGCCACCAAAATAAAACAAGTAAAAGGAATATGAAAGGAAGATTAAAAAGGAGGCAAAAAACTATTTTATTCAATGCGGCACAAAAGAATATACTAATCACACAAGTTTATATGCCAAATAAGCAGTTATGAAGACGATGCAGTATATAGCAGAATTGAAAAAATCTCTGAGGAAAAAGTCCGAGGTGGCTGCAATGTTGTGATGGAAGACTAGAATGCCAATGTGGGTAAATACAGTGTAGGAAAAGTGGTAAGCAAAAGACTGATATTCAATCAGCAGAATTAATCTGCAAAGAAAAGAGACTGGTAATTACAAACTACAAAAGAGCAATTAGATTTTATTAGATCACGATTGAAGTAAGGTTTAGGAATGAAGTAAAACAACAAGTGAGTTACCAGGGGCAGATAGTTGAGATAAGATATAAGATAAGGTTGGAAAGAGTTAAAAAAGCATCAATAATAAAATAGGACCTTGAAAAACAGAAAATGCAATCAATAAAAAAAAGTGAAACAAATTTAAAATAGAAACTACAAATTGGCAAAAACAATAATTAGGTATCCAAGAAAGCATTAAAAAAAAGCTATGAGCAACACAAGATATGATAACTAAAATGGAATAAAAAAGAACATACAAATAAAACCAGAGAAAAAAAAATGAATGGAATAAGTAGTTACGATCTAGTGTATAACAGAATTAATTTCACTGGGCTGAAGACAATAAAAGTAATTTTTATAATTTAATTTTTTTTCAAATTTCTATATCAGTACATAAAGTTACTTTGGATGTAATCTTCTAGAGGTTTCAATTGTTGAAATAAAACAATGACAACTTTACCAAAATAGGCCAAGACAATAGAACTTTAATATTTAAAGATTTGATCTTTTTTTTTTCAAATTTCTTTACCATCATGTAGCTATTTTGGAAGTATTGTGCAATTTATACAAAAAAATTGTCTAAAACTATATAAATTAAGAAGTGATTGTCAAAATATAAAATTTACAAAATGTTGATTTTTTTTAAACTTTTGTATCAACGTTTGAAAAGAGCAATTGTTAATATACGTACTACTATATAGATGAAGTAAATATTGTCAAAATTTTGATTTTTTTTTTCACGCAACACATGTAACTACTTTAGATGTAACCTCCTAGAGAGCGGAATTGTTAACATAATATTAAATACTAGTGCTACTTTAAAAATATTTTCTTAAAAGCCGCAAATTTAGACATAGATTAATAAAAATTTTAACAAATTAGGTAAAGTTATATAGATTAAAAAGTAATTGTCAAGTTTAAAATTTTCTAACATTTTATTTTTGTTTTTAAATTTTTGAAGGAATTTGGATATACAATGTGTGGCTATTAAATAATAAAACTAATGCAGTAAAAGGTACTACATTATCTCATAAATATAAACAAAACAGAGTTTTTGATTTGATTATTTTAATTTTTTTAGTTGCTCAACTTTAACAGTTGCTAAAAAAATTTGAATAAACAAATCAAAATTCAAATCAATGCAAATTTTTTTTTAATTTTATTGCATGGATCGACGTTTAGTTAAAAACCAAGATTCATTAAATGTTATCACTTTTTTAAGAAATTTGAATAGTCAGATCGGATCAGATTACCAAGTTCTTAAAGCACTCAAAAGCTTGCACTCGTTAAAAACTATTGGAAATAGTTGGGAAATATTGCAAACTTATTTTCAAAGTCAATGTTGTGTAGCCCAAACTGTGCGTTTATTGAAAAGAAGTTTTGGCCAAAATGAGGTTTCTACCGCGCGTTCTGTACGCAAGCTTGTGCAAAACGTTTGTGAGATTGGCATGCTAGTAGCCAACACACACGGTCCCCGTCGTCGTACGGTGCGCACTGACGAAAATGTGACTGTTGTAGCCGAGAGTGTGCGACTTAGCCATGGAACATTGATTTGCCATTGATCTCAACAACTGAACATTTTGCACAAAGACCTTGCGTTATTTGCTTATAAGGTCCAATTGACTTAGCAATTGAAAGAACACGACTATTTGATTTGTTATTGCTTCTCAGTTTGGGCTTTAGTACAGCTCAAAATGGGCAACAATTTTGCTCGAAAAATTATCTTTTCTGACAAAGCGCATTTTTATTTTGGCGGCTATGTTAACAAGCAAAACTGTTGCATCTGGGGATTGGAAAACCCGCACGTGATTGTGGAGATGCCAATGCATCTTCACCAAACTGTCACTTTTGATGCGGAGTTTGGAGCGGTGGCATCATTGGCTCATTTTTCTTTGAAAACGCTGCTGGAAACGCCATTTTGCTTAACGGTGAGCACTACAGAAGCATGATTAACAATTTTTTGTGGTTAGAAATAGATGGCATGGACTTGGACGATTTTTAGTTTCAGCCGTCTCCGCGATGTCAATTGGCCACCTCGGAGCTGTTATTGACGCAGTTAGACTTTTTTTGTGGAGTACCGTAAAGGACCAATGTTATGCAAACAATCCATTAACAATATTGACTTTTAAAGCAATTACTGAGCAAGCTTTTGTGAGATAGAGCCAGAAACCGTCACCAAGGTTTTGGAAAACTGGGTTAACAGGATGCGCTACTGCGAAGCCAGCCAAGGTAGCCACATGAATGAAATCGTGTTTCATAAATAATGGGAATGTTTGTTCTTTTAAATAAACCATTATTGGTATACCGAAAAAAATTGTTTTTGTTCATTTTTTTTAATTTTTAAAAAAGGAGCACTAAATGAACCACACCCTTTATATAAACTGAAATGATACCGATAATAAAAGATTTTGACTGTGTTCAATGATAGAAACTGATTTTTTAAAGTAACGTTTTTTCTAATAGGGAGCATTGCTCTAACACCTTTGACAAGTTAATAAACATAAATTGTTTAATAGTTACTGTGGTTTTATGTAAATTGTCTCTTTGACTAGTGAGATGCCAGTCACACTGATGATAGGTGCACACCCTGAAATACAAGTGTATGTGTTTCTTACTGGATGAAAAAGCACTTTACATAAAATACATCATTTATTAATTTTAATTGATAAATTTGTTTTGGTCATTTGATTCAAATAAAACGCGCCAAAAATGCCGTTGTCTGTTCGTGTATGATTTAATTGTATTGTAGTCTTCTTCACACACAAAAAGTTTAATGTTTTACCAAATAGGCATTGCGTTAACATCATTGATAAAACGTTAAACTATATCACGATAACTTGTTCTGTATCTAATTACTCTGTACGTAAAACACTCTCAAGTTTGAATTTGCTGGCAGAACAAGTCATCAAATAGACTACTAATGCAAAAGCTTCATTAAATGCTTGCACTAAGTCTAATGAGTACAAAACTTAATCTACCGTGAATTGTGAAGCAAGTAGCACTAATCCACAAGGTGAACTAAACTACTAAATTTGCGGAACAAGGTCTTGCCACTTCCACTAACCAATTTAATCAACTAAACACTGACATAGTTTTTGAATTAAAAGTCAGTTTTTTTTTAATATTTGTGGTCTGGTCTAAAAAGAATTTAAATTCTGTTTATTAGCATATACTTTTCTGACTAAATCCAAAGTAAATTAAAAAAAATCCAGATCGCTTTAATCTAGTAGATTCCAATTATTATCTTAAACATTTATTTGCACAAGGTGTTTGTGCCTACATTCACAAACAAGCATACTTTAGACTGCCAACTTACAAAATTTGGAGTTTTGGTTATAATTGCATATTTTTCAAAACTAAATCTTTCCGATATGACTATTTTTGTAATAGATATATTATAAATAAAACAAGCTTAAAACTTTTTTGATGGCTTTTCTAAAACTTTTTGACAAGTTTCTTTGAAGTTTCTATAGCTGAAATAATTTTGTTAGGAGATTTGAATGTACATAATACTGATTAGTTAAGTAACACCATTTAGACAACAAGCTATGATTTTTGCTGCTTCAAAAAGAAAGTGTATTCGCTGGTTTGCGCAGAAAACATAGTAATTGTAGCAAAATAAACAAATGAAATTACCAAAATAATAAGATGCTTAAAAAAATATTTTAGAATTAAAAGATTCAAAATAAATGTAAAAAAGGCTTAAAAAGCGGTAAGACAATAAGAAATTGGTAAAAAAAAATTGAATGCATGAGAACAAAAAAAAGATAAAAGTTTAGTTAGAAGTATGATATTGTACGGAACAAAAATTTGGGAAGTAAACTAAAAAAAATGGTTTGGTTTTAAGTATTTCACTTTAGTTTTAGAGATATAAATCTTTTAAATAACAATATTATTACAAATAAGATAACTTGTAATTAAGCTACTTAATTTTAAAATTTAAAGTACTCTAATTTTTTATGTTTATGTTTTCTCTAAATTTTTAACTTACTTATTTAGCACCGGTTTTTTACCTGTAAGTAAGTACTTGTTTTGTAATGTATATTTCTCCGTTATGTACTAAATAAAATTATTTGTATTTAAAGGAGCAATATTTTGAAAGTATTAAAACTGATATTTGTGCATTGATTGTGATTTTGCCTACTTCATTGTAGGTACTTATCATATTTCTTGTTGAGTAAATGCTTTAAAAATACAATACAACTATTTTTTACTACGTTTCCTTTTTGTTGTTGATAAAACATAACCCAAAACTAGATGACTTTAACTTAAATTTTACATCCTTCATAATTATGCCAATGATATATGTATACCACCGCCATTCTTCATGCAAATTATTAATTCAAAGCATTTATTTTTATTTAATTCTTTGAAATAAAATCCAAATACATTCTTATAAAAACCAATAAAAATATTTATATAAATAATTAAAATAAAATCAGTTCATTACGGAACATAAACTATATATTTTTATATTAATTTAATTCTAACATAAAATATCATAACATTTTCAAAAACTTCACTTCGAATTGTAGGATTAATATATATAAAATATTAATTAAGCAACAAACCATTTTTTTACGTTTGTTTAATGTTAAAAAAACTGTTAAATAAAATCTCCTGTTTATACTATTGTAAGTAAAAATTAATTGTTTTCTTATTATTTAATACTATCAGTTGTTATTAATTTTAAAGAGTAATAATAAAAGCAGATAATAATTAATTAATTTCATTCATTATTTTTCATTTAATTGTTTTCAAAATGTTAAGTATCTGTTTTACAAAACATAACAAATATATAATTGCACAGCAACATTTACCTTGTAAACAAAACAGTAAATTGGTTTCACTTATCCAAGTTATCGATGCATGCTAACAACAAAATCTACTACTAATTACATAAATTCAATGATAATAGTTTACAATTTGATTCTGTATTAATAATGTATTCTTAATTAAAACTAAATAGAAAACTTACTTGGTATCCGCAACTTTTTCTCTCAGTCTTATCATGAAACGGTTTGCTATTTACATGTAAAATGTACGTAGTTGTTAAAATAATAATAAAGGACTTCATCTCGATAAAAACACCATTTGACTATTAACACGGAACTTTCAGTAATAATTTTTTTACTAGTACACCTTAATTTTATACATGCATGCTTCAGATAAGTGTAATGGGAAGCAGGATGGGGCCGGCGACATTATTGCATTGAACTACTGTATACAATATAAATGTTATTAATTTTTTTTTTTTAATTAACAGTAATAGATAATTTAAATTTTATAAAAAATTACAATACGTAATTTCTTAAAGTCATTATCACAAATTAAATCATTTGTTTGGATGAGTATTTTAGGAAAATACGGATCTGTCTATATAAATTAAGAAAAATAGGTGATACTTGATAGATAGTAAAAGTTAATATTTACAAATAAACATATCGATTTGTAATATTTTATTTATCAATGTTAAGTGTCTTGATTTACCTGATTAAAATGAGCTTCCTATAACGAGCTCGTGCATACTGCATTCTACCTTGTGAGTATAGTTTAATTATAAATGAAAATTATATTTATATGACAGACGGTACAGGTTTTTCCACTTTTATTACTAAACGTAATCAAGTGAATTGAATAAATTTAATCGTTAATAAATCAATGCTATAGTTTATGCAATATATGAAACGGTAATCCATAACAAATGTTTTCTCTATAAAATCGTACTTTGAAATAAATAATTAAATAATTACTAAATCTAATATCATCTGAGTCGTAAAAGACATGGGTACCAGAATCTTAAAAATGAACAAAAATCACAAATGACTCAAAAGTAGTAAAAAACTTTAGCATCGGCACGTACAAATAGACGTAATTTTATATTTATTATTATGCTTTTTACGGCTATTTTACATCGCCACAGTAAGTCTACGACTTTTTTTAAAAGGTTTGATTGGACCAACTGCTTGCTTAATATGCAAGAGATCTATCTGTTTAAAGTGGTTTGATGGACCAACAGCTTAATACGTGACTTCCGAACCACTCTGGTGGATATAGAGCAAGTTATCATTTCAGTCATTTTTCGGGTATCGAACCCCGGACTGCTCGCATGATATGCAAGTGCTCTACCAATGAGCTATCACACCATATCAGATATAACACCAGAGTTATAAAAGGCAGTACCTAACTTACAACTTCAAAGTGGAAAAAAAGGAAGAATTGTGGGAAAAATGTATAACGGGCAAGCAAACATGGTTACCGTTTTGAACGTTCAACAAAAGCTAGAAGACTAGTGCTGATGTCTGTGGGCTTATGCAGAATGACTTGATTGAAGGCTTAAGATACTATGTGTTTTGAAGACATATTTACTGAATTTAGAAGAATATTCTTCATTAAGAAAAATATCGAACTGTGTGAAGATTTTTATAGAATAAGTTTGGGTAGCAGTAAATGAAATTTAAAAAAAATCTGACAGGCGGAGGTAAGGAGTGACAACCATCAAGTGTAAAACTTCTTGAAGATAAAAAGGGTAACAATACAAACAACCGGAGTAGAATAGTGGAACTGAAAGTGCAAGATGCAAGGAAAGATTTTGTGAGCTGAAGCTGTAAACTTTTATTAATTGTGGCCAAATAAAAAACAAAAAAAAACTATCTCAGAGTTTTTGGAACAGTGTGTTTTGTACATATCCCAAAACAAAAACATCAAAAACTGGATACGAAAAGTTACTAAGATTATGTTGTAGGATATTGTAGTGAACAAGACGGGTACTGCATATAATCAAGACCAACAAAATAATTGTCAGTTGTGATGTTTTTTATTAGAACAAAAGTATTACAGAAAAAACTACACACCGGTTTCTTTTAAAAATATATCTCAGCAGAAAAAAACAAAATTACA
Organism: Tachinus rufipes; assembly: GCA_963932245.1. Lineage (NCBI taxonomy): Eukaryota > Metazoa > Arthropoda > Insecta > Coleoptera > Staphylinidae > Tachinus > Tachinus rufipes. The sequence continues at coordinate 26,601,450 of OZ010742.1, read as the reverse complement.
TTGCAAATTTTGATTTAAAAGTCGGAATTGAAAAAAGTGAGTGCAAATGAGAGAAAACAAAAAGAAAAGCAAATGAGGAAATAGAAGTTGCAGGCAAAGAACACGGCAATAAAAACTGAATTATGTACTCTGCAAAAACACCGGTTGCTAATTTGCCTCTAATAGCGGTAGCATCACAATTAAGCAAACTCATTTACCAAATGGATGTAAAGAATGTCTTCCTGTATGGAGATATTCAAAAAGAAGTATATTTGAAGCCACTTAGAAAAGAACATCACTCTGACAAGAGAGTGTTAAAACCTTAAAAATGTATATATAGATTAAAAAAATCTCCCAAATATTGGACTAAAAAGTTTAATAAAGTGATTATTAAATGATTATTATCTGTACACACAAATCAACCAGAATACAAAATTATTTGTGTTACAATATGTGGACGATCTGTTAATTCTAAGCACAGACAGCAATAAAGTAAACACCTTGAAAATAATGCTAATAGATCATTAAAAATAAAGACTTAGGATTGGCAACTAACTATTTAAGAATCCAGATTCAACAAGATCTAGAAAATGGGATAACAATATACAGTGGCGTGGCTGCCTTAAACAAATATTAAGTCAATATGGAATGAACAAATGTAAATCAGTGTCAAGCCCAGTAGATCCGAACTATAATCTAAAACTACTGGTACAAAATGCACAAGAGTTTGTAGACATTGATAAAAATGCAGACAATTAATAGAAAGTCTGATGTACGTAATGCTGAGAACAAGGACAGATATATGTGCCGCTATGAGTATGTTAAACAGTTTCCAAAAATCGGCTAACTTCAAATTATGGGCAGTACTGAAACGCGTGTTGGTGTATATAAATGGTTCTATAAACTTAAGTTTATTATTCAAACGGAACAATAATGAAAAAATGTTGTGCTGGTATATTGATACCGATTGGTGAAAAAACCATTGTGAAAACAAATTCTTATTAGGATATGTCTTCAAAATATATGAAAACTGTTGAAACAAGCGTTAGACTTCTTTGCAACAACTGAAGCAGAATATATTGCTTTATTCTATGTTTCTAGGGTGCTGAATTAAGAATGTGCTAAAAAACTTGAGGTTTTAATAGAAATACTTTTTTCTCATATGTTTTCCCAAATCCAATCAAACTTTGAATGTTGCAAATTATTGCTTATATTGGTAATGTTAACGCAAATGCGCGCCGTTATTTAGAGTTTAGTTTAAAGAATTATATTCTAAATGAAAAAAGTAAACTAATTTGACTTAATAAAAGTATTTCTTTGTCTGCAAAAAAATGTACAATTTTTGTAACCAAATAAAGAAAGCAAAGTATTTTATTTTATATTAAGTAGTACACACTATATTTTGATATAATCTAAATTATTATTTTTATGACAAATCATTTTGTACACAAAACCTTTTTTGGGAATAGACCAAGCATTCAAAACACTTTATGTTTGTCTTGAAAAGTCAGATTCAAGTAAAACTTTAAACCAGGCGTAGAACTTCTAATACTTTTAAATAGAGTTTACATTTGTGTTTCTGCGTTTTACAAAACAGTAATAGTTTATTCAACTGCAAGATTTGTTGAATATGTTTTTATAGCAAATCTAATGCTGCAATAAAAAAAAGCCGTCAAGACACTGAAGAGCTGTAGTTTGCATTATGTGTTATTATTTTATATATATTTATAAAACGGATTGAAAAGAAATGAAAGACACGCCGTGCTTGTCTTTTATTTCTTTTGATATGGCAAAACTGCACAAAATTTTTGATATAGAAAAAAAAATTAGCTGTTTTCTTATTAACTTTGTCTATGGTGATCTGTGGTTGACTGTGTTATAATGGGAATAGTATTTTCCGCTATGCGGATTAACAAATTTTTGACGTACATGCAACTATTTACATCTGTAATCACCAAAACTGTAATATTGTTTACAACAATTTAAAAAAAATTAAAAATAATTGTTTCCATAGTGTCTATGAGTTTGTAGTTCCGACTCTGACTATAATTGTGCCATCTGGCATAAAAGATTCAATTAACAATAAGACCACTACTTTTTAGCTTCTATATTAGATGGTTATTGATTTTATTTAATTTAATTTTTTCTTAGTTTTTTTAAATTAATTTTATCTTGTTTTTTTGTTAATTTGAATCTATTTTATTATTTATTTATTTACATTTCATTTTGATTAAAGAGAGGCCTGGTATTAAAAATTTCCCGCGTTTGGAAAGCCATAACTTTTTGATTGTCGGAGATGGAGAACGGGCGTTTTAATTTTTAGAATCGCCGTTTCCGCTGGCCGATTTCCCGACACCCCGGAGGCAAATCGACAATTTTTTGAAAAAAAAAACGGGAAAACAGCCGTAACTTTGCCGTTTCTCTCCAAACGTCCTGTTTGCTACTTTTTACTCCGACTCGATCGGAGAGTTTTTGCAAAGGTAAAATGGGCGGACGATCCGCACGACTCATGGCAATTGTCGGACGCAAAAATGCCGGTTGACTTTTTGATAGAGGAAAGGCTAAACCGAGTTTTTAGCTAAAACAATTTTTGAGTTTGGCTTTTGTTTTTGACCAACCGCTCCCCGAAGTAGGCCTTTAAACGCTCACTTTCCAAACCCACCTCCGGTCTCCTTGGGTTTTTGAAAAATTGCCACCCATTTTATTTGCAAGATCCGTCTTCCATCTTTCAATTACTCTTCTTACCGTTTTTTGATATCTTCTTGCGTTGACCCGCGGCTGTGTATTGAAGGTCAAAAAAAACGTGTGGTTGCGAAAAACAATAGAAGTGTCCAAGGTTTTTTCTACGTGCAGTAGAAAATGCGCATAATTTCTTTCGAAAGAAAATGAGACTGAGCGAAATTGACTGTATCAAATTTTTAAATTTTTGTTTGGATTTTTTTACGAATTTTCAATGTTGGTCAATTTTTTTTTTAATTTTTTGCCGCAAATCAGGCCGCGGAGCGGAATGGGAGATATTTTAGATTCGTTTTGACTGCGAATTTGGATCCGCCGTACCGACTTCCTTTGGAAACTCGAGTTTTGGCGCGATCGGGTTTTTTGTACTTTGTATTTTTGCGTTTAAGTGTGGCGACGCGGTGGTAAAAAAACGCTAAAAGTGTAGTCGCGTGAAAGAATAGAAGTGCCCCGGTGTTTGACACAGAGAAACGGGTTTGGTCTTGTTCGGAAGAAAATGAGACGTAGATTGTGTTATTGAGTTTTTGTTTCTAACCCTTTTTACGAATTTACAAAGTTGGTCGACTTTTAAGAAGTCATTTTTTGCGGCGGAGAGAACGGCAAATGTTTTAAGGCCGTATTGACTTTGAATTTGGATCCGACTTTCTTTGAGAACCCGAGTTTTGTCGATTAAGTGTGGCGGCGCGAGGGTAAAAAAACGCTAAAAGTAGGGTCGCGCAAAAGTATATAAGTGCCCCGGGTTTGGATTCTTTGTTTCCTACTCTCTTTACAAGTTATCAAAGTTGGTCAATTTTTTAAGCCATTTTTTTGCCACATACGAAGCGGCAAAAGGGCGACTAACGTTGCAACGCTGTTTCGAATATGGATTCTGCCGGATTTTGCCGCACCGACTTCTTTTAAGAACCCCTGTTTTGTCATGATTGGGCCTCACATTCTCCGTATTTAATGTATTTTAAGGGAAATTCTAATTAAATTATTTTTACGCGAACATTTAAATCTTTTTTACCTTTGCAAATATGGACCCTGGGTAAAGTTTTTAGTTTGTATGGCGCGTGGTTCTTAACGGATCTTTTTTTTTAATTTGAGTTTTGTGGCGCTTTCGATGAGAACGTGTCGTATTTTTATTGGATTTTCTACGTGTTTACTTTATTTTGAATATCTCTGTCTTTTTTTATCGGATTGTCGTGAAATTTGCTGGGGACTACGAGTGACTCGTTTCTGACATGTCCATATTATTCTATCGGAGATATTGCCGATCTCTTTTAATGTTTTTCAACGGTTTGAAATGTGCTTTTAATTAATTCTTTATATTGCCTATGGACTTTGTGTTATGCCCGATAATTGTATGTATTATGTTTTTGTCAATCGTTTCTAATTAAATAACTTATAAGATAACGTTTTTTTGCATAAAATGAAGATTATTACTAGACTACTGTTTCGTCAATTTGAAGATTATTGAGTAATAATCTTGATTAAAATAAAGATTTTTACTGGAGTAAAGATGATTATGTTTTCTTCAATTTGAGGATTATAATATTGCAATAATAAATTAAACCTGTGTGCGTCTGTGAGTGTCTGTAGGTGTCTGCGAGTGTCTGTAGGTGTCTGTAAGTATCTGTAAGTGTCTGTAAATGTTTAAAAAAAATGTATTTTTTTTTTTTTAATTTTTGGCGTTACACATGGTTAGGTGTAGTCAAGTCAATACTAGACATAAAGTAATAAGTAAGTTTTAAAATTTATTTTAAAACCATAAAATATCTAAATTAAATATCACAGATGATATCAAAGTTTAAATTTGCTGGGAGCATGCTCTACACTTTTTCTAGCTAGGTTCTTTATTATTTTTTTGTGCCGACGTTGCAAAGTTGACAACAGAAATTTTGGATGCAAAACTGGACATCTCGGCTTGTCTAAAATAATTTAAATATACCAAAAATTTAAACTAACTACCTAATAGTCTTTAATTTTTTTCAACATATTTTTTTAAATTTATTAATTACTTGAATCAAAATGCTACTACATATTTTAATTAGTAACTTCTTTTTACATTGCCAAACATCTTATATAGTTAGCAAAAACTATAGAATTGTTTTTATGAATAATTTCTAGGTATATGATAAACTAAGAAGGATTATCATTTGTAAATATTGTTTAATTGATAATATAAAACAGTCAAATGTATATAAGTTCAAGGTTTCCAGACTCATAAGTATATAATATTATATGTATTAATATTATAAACATACGCATTTTATTAATACGGAAAACTTTGTGATGCAAAAATCTTTATCAAATACGATAATTCTATTCATTCTTCGAAGCCGACAAATATAAACAATTCTTTGAATTTATTTTTAAAATTTATATGTTGATGGTTGATTTTAGTTAATAATATTGATAATGTAACTTCTTAAAACAAGCTTTATCATTTAGAAATGTTTTTCATTACTTTTAACAATTTTATACTGTTGTATATACTTTGTAAATTTTCTTTTATATTCATACTTGTTTGTATCATCGTCCGATGATGGCCTTGTAAAGATTGAAACCAGTTACGGTTTTTTTTTTTAATAGATTTGTCATATAGTACATAATAAATGTGTTTTATTTATTCTATAATGGACTACATAGTAACGGCCATCATCACTTAATTTTTATTATTATTAAATTAAATTTTAATATTTTAACTAATTTTTATTTTTATTTTTTTTAATTTGTATTATAAGTTTATACACTTAAACTTAAATTATATTAAAATGTATTAAAAAAATTAAACAAAATCACTATCAATCATCACATTAGTTGAATATTTTAATAAAAATGCACAGTTAATGAGCTAATAATATTACTACTTTGTATTTATATATTTATATAAAGTATAACAAAACATGATTTAAAATAACATCTTTATTTAAATTATTTCAAAAACTTAATAACACAAGAAACACCCTTACTTCTATTATAATTTCATAGACTAAATTATTAATGAAAGTCGGCTTTCCGGGTCAATATCTTTTTCGATAAGATTTGCCGCAATTTTTAATTAAATTACTCATCCATCAGTTATTACACTAGAGATTTTGAAAATGAATAATGGCAAAAGCGTTGGATATAATAATTAATAATAAGAAGTTATTAAAATAAAAATCAAACTTTTCTAGAACTCATTGAAGCGGTAAATTATTTTAACATTAATCAATCTACGTAAATATTTGAAGATTCGATTAATTATTTTGATGTAAGTTAAGGTTGTTTTAAAATGAATAATTACTGGGATTTTATAGGAAATATTTCTTAGATCATTTTAATTTGTTTTTTTTTTATTTTTGAAGGTAATAAATTTAATTATATTAAGAAATAATAACGAATACAGTTTCACCTCTCTGTACATTATAGGTCTGATCCAACATACGATTTGGACAGTTTGCAAACCGTCCAAACTGCGCACACAAACAAATATTTGTCATCTTTAGGCAATCTTTTATACACAGTAATTGGTTTGTGTGCATAGTTTGAACGGTTTGCAAACTGTTCAAATCGTATGTTGGAACAGACCTTATATGTTTACTGATGTATATATGCTTTCTAATCGTTCTTCTATGTTCAAATTGGATTGTATCACCGTCCGGTGTTGGCTTTGTAAAGGTGGAAACATGTTACGGTTTTTTAAATATTTTTGTGCTATAGTACATAGTAAATGTGTTTTATTTATTTTATTTTAATTTATTATAATTCAATTTTTTTAATATAATTATTTAACATTAATATTATTCATTTATTTTATACTTATATCTTTAAAACGTATAATAGTTCAACTAATTTTAATAATTAGTAATATAATAATATAACTTTTTGAACTTTATATTGAATGGATTATGAATCTAAAATTGTATTAATGATGTTACTCATAACCGAGTGATTAGAACAAAATTAATTTTAATTGATAAGGATTTACAGAATTGAATAAATATACGCTTTTATCTACAGTGTACTTTGAAAAGTTGGAAACATTCAACGCAGTCAGTATCTTGTTGTCTTCCTGCTGGAATTATCTATTTCAGTGCATTGGGATTGCTCGATGTGTGAATTTCATCATTTGTTGACACTGTGTAATTAATATATTAAACAATGAAATTTGTAAGTATTTATGATTGTTGTATATTTTTAAATACATAAACAGAAAAAAACTTTTATTAGAAATTAAATTGAATCTTTGATTAGTAATTAATACAAAATTAATTATAATCGTGTTTCATTGACGTCATTTAGTTGTAATCTTATTTTGTTATAATACATTGTTGTATATTTTAATGTTTTGTTAATAGTGAAGGTGAATGTGAAAAGGGTTATCAATTAAGATTTCTTTACTTGATAAATATAATTTTAGTTATATAGGTAATTTAATCAGTGGCGTAGCTAAGATTTGTAAGCCCCCCCGTAAAAAAAGTAAAAGGGCCTCCTTACAGTTAAAAATAGCGTGTATTTTATATTTTTTCTTTCTACTCCCCCCCCCCCCCCAGGTTTTAATAAAATCAAAAATCAATCAAAACGTCTCGGCCCCCCCGCACCCCGGGGTCTGCGGAGCCTTAGCTACGGCGCTGAATTTAATTAAACTACACAATAAAATACAGAAACGCAACTTAAATCATCTATCGGACATCGCCAATAGCGTTGCCAACTGCGACTGTGTAGGCAATAAAGGACTCTTAGCTAAGCTGGTTTTCAACAATTCAGAGCATGCTAAAATAATATGAATTTATTATACATATCGTAGGTCTAATAAAATTGTATTATTTTTAGTTATATAGAAATATTTAACATTTTTATACTTTCTATTACGTATTGTATGATTTTTGTAATAACTCGTAATTTTCAAACTTTGAAAACAAGCACTAATATGCATTATTAGTCTTTCTGAACAAACATTATAGAATCTAGCTATACTTTATTTTAGCCAGCCAAATTAAATCAAACCAAAGTCAAGCTAGTTCCGCAGTTTGTGCTGAAGTAATCTTAAATTGATTTGATTGTTGTTGGAATTAGTAGGTTTTTAATGGCGTTGTTGTTGCAACTTTATCAACAAAAAAATTTGTCCTTTCTGATCAGATGTTTTAGTGCGGTCACAAATTTAGCAAGTATAAGAAGTTATAAAATTAAGATGTTGGTTTTTATTAGATGACTTGAGACATCTTACACTTTTTTTTTCTTTTTGCTTCTATTGCAAGAGTTACTAATAAATTTGATTGCATAGAAACTTTGTTTCTAAAACAATTTATTAGTATATTACCACTAAAAACTATTCAAATGGGTCTATTATATAGATTTAAACCTTCTCTGCAAAGATCACAGTAATGACATAAAGAATAAAAGTAAAAAAAAACATATTTAGATTATATAATATCAAACATGAGAAACTAACCAAACCAAACCGCAGAACATATTTGAAAACCTTTAGTTTAAAAATATTATATAATACTACCAACTTGACGATTATTAAAAGTTTTACTGTTAAAATTTTGGTTCAGTTGGATTATATGCTTCTCAAAGTAGAATATTGCAAATTTGAATTAATTATTAATAAATGATATGAGAGTGTAATTAGGCAGAAACTAAATATTAACTCTCTCATTAATGATATATTTACTTAGGTTACAACAACAACAATATTACTGTAAAAACGTAATATTATTTAGACAGTTTAAAAAAAAATTAATAATCATAATAATAATTAGGTTATAGATATATAAAATATAACCATACATTTTTTTCAGTTTAATTTATTTATATTAGTTCTAATATCTTACACAAATTGTAATTTTATATTATTTAAAATAATTATGATTATCACTTAATTGCTTCAATTATGCTGAGAACGGTTTAATTTTGATTAAACAAATACTATATTGTTATTATCTGTCATTTTCTTGGTTAATATTTATAGTATTTTATAGATAATTACTAATTACATATAGATTAGATTAGTTTTAAAGACGCAATTCTTTGTTCAATTATTCTCTATGTTTAGTCTACTTTGCTTATTTTTATCATTTAACCTTTCATTAATTAAAATGCATATGCTTCAATTTATACATTTAATTTAATATAAAATTATGTAAGTTCAATATATTATTTAATATGAAATTATCTTTAGTTTTTTTCTTTTATTATTATCAGTATTATTATCATATTATCATGTTAAATTATTTTATGTTTTATTGCAAACTTTTATGCCTGACTTATATATGTATAAGTTCAATAATATTTTTTTGCAATATTATTTGATTACTACAATTGCGACATAAATATCAAACTGTCAATAATGTATTTTTTCCAAAACTGACCTCTATATGTATGTTTTAACATTTATTAAAATTTTAGTTTTTGAAAATCTATTAATATTGGCCAAGCTAATTCTTTTAAAAACTTTATTCAAGATTAATCTAAAATTAAATATGTTTATTTTGTATATCCGCATTGTTTAAACTTAAATTCAACAATCTTTAGATTATAATTTGCTACCACTATGACTAACATAAGTTTGAATCTACCATAATAACTCATCAAAACATAACGAAATTGATATTTACAAAAAAATCTTAAAACCTTCTGCTTTTGTTATATTTCTTTTTATTTGTTGTGTTTTTACAGTAATTTTACAGTAATTTTACATTGTCACAGTAAGTCTACGACTTTTTTTAAAAGGTTTGATTGGACCAACTGCTTGCTTAATATGCAAGGGCTCTATCATTGAGCTATCACAGCAATATCTTTATTATTAATTACTTACTAACTTACTCGTACTGTCTAGAATAGTCATGTTTTACTTAGAGCCACTTGCACTGTGATCTGCTGGTTCTATTGTGCAGCTCTGACGTCTTACTCCTTTAGCAATTCTGTTTTTTATGAAGTTTAGAATCTTTTATCAGCGGATTACCTTCAACTTTTATCAGCAAGGTTAAGTTTGCCAAAGAGATTATGCATTGCAGATTATAAGCAACGCATTTGCTAAGCAAATGTAACGGAGTTTTTGCTTTTTTTATTTACCCGCATTATAAGAATTCACCTTTATTTTTATTCTATACATTATTTGAAAATCCTTTTGTTTCCTCTTTGGCGAGCTGATTTGCTATGGCGTTTCTTTTTATGTCCTGATCATTTAGTATCCAGACTAAGCATATTGTGCACATTGTAGCCAATGCTTCCAGACTGTTTATGTAAGACATAACCAGTTTAGTTTGACTATTTGACATAATGGTTATTGGTCTGTTGAAGTATAGTTTAATCTCAATCATGACCCTGGTGCAATACTCAACAGTAGTTACTTCCGCCTAGAAATCTGAAACTTGTTTGCCTAAAAGTGGGAAAGTTTGTTACTTTTGGTTTTTATTCCATTTCTGTCTTTAGCCACATTTGTGTACCAAATAGATTCCTTGACTGTGCCCAAGTATCTTTTGTTTGTCTATTTGTCTTGCTGTGGTATTATTACTTCAAAAGCCTTTTTAATGCAATGACTTTTTATAAAGTCCAATCTCATTATTAGAAACTTTCTTTTTACAACACATTTGTTTTGCCTCTGCTAGTACACTTAAGTTAAGTGGCGGTAACCATAACTGCTGTAAATGTTGTTCTTAATTTTTCCTTTATCAGCAGACATGTTAGTCTCTGCATTTGACTTGCTTTGTTGACTCTTTAAGGTGGATTTTTTTTCTACATGTAATGAGGGGTTAACCACTACGGTATATACTCATCTGTCATATTAGATGATGGTCTCTATGTACATTCAATCATCATTTTAGTTGCAAAGAGCAAGTGTAGAAATTTAGCTAGGTGTCAAGCATGAGTCTTACATATTTTACTTCTTTTTTTCATCGAGAACGTAGCTCCATACATTTTCAGGTTTTTTAGATTAGCAGTTTTTTGCAGTCATGTGAACAATACTTTTGCACCACTTTTCTACGTTATTTAGTGCACTTTGTATCATATTTTTTACAGTTGCCCCAAATTTTCCGTGTACGAGGAAGGTTATTAGCATAACCTAAAGCAAAGACTCATATGTTTGTTGAGTATCAGTAATAGGCCGTTTACGACTAAGCAATAGTAATATACACTTTCCTATAGGAACCCGCCAACAATTTTAGTTTCTACAGTTTTTTCATATAATGCTATTGTTACAATCCGGTTTTGGAGTGTTGACTATTTTTTTCAATAGTTTTTGTATATAAAATGGCAAACTGATTGGTATTGCACGGTAGGTGTGAAAATGTTTTGAAGATTTTGCATAAAAGTTTTTTTTAGAACTGCAAACTTTTCTGCAACATGAAAAGATAAATCTCATTGGCTCTTGGCAATTAAGTTGGTTTGAATGTATTAGTAGTGTTTGCCTTATCCCAGTCTGCCTTTTCATTTTATTTTATTTTATTTATCAGCCGTTTTCTACCCATCTTTGGGTATAGACTTCTTTTATATTCTTCCACACTTCCCTGTTCTGTGCTTTGTTGTACCAGTTTAAACCTCTTGTCCTTTTTAGGTCATCACCCCATCTCTGCTGTGGTCTTTCTGTGTTTTGCCTTTCTCCCCACAGCCTCCATCGGATCACTTTTTCACACCACCTGTCTTTGGCTTTGATGGCGTGTCTAGCCCAGTTTCATTTTTGTAAGCTGACACGTTGGTCTTTCCTCTGATCCACTGGTTGGTTTTGTGGTCTTTTAATGAAATTCCTAGTATTCTTCTTTCTATTGCCCTTTGATGTACTTTCATTTTGTTAATAATATTTTGTGTTAAGACCCACGTTTCTGCAGCATATGTTGTAGATGGAAGTATGCACTGGTATAAATTTGAGCTTTTGATTTTAAAGGAATGTTCATGTCGAGTGCGAATTTTAGCTTCCCATAAGCTGCTCAGCCAAGGCGGATTCTACGGTTTATTTCCAGTTCTTGGTTTGCTTCTCCCATTGTTAAGTCCTGTTCCAGATATATGTATGACTCGACTTTCATTATTCTTTGTTGCTCTCTTAGTTCTATGTATGTTTTCATCTAAGTTGGTCATATATTTTGTTTTAGAAAAATTCATTTGTAATCCCACTTTTCCTGATGCTATACATAAATCGTTCAGCATATCAGTTAGATCTTCTTCCTTGTCGGCAAAAATTGCTATGTCGTCCGCAAATTTAAGGTTATTTAGCATTTTCCCTGCTACATTTATTCCTTTCTGTTCCCATCCCAGTTTTTTAAAGACATCTTCCAGTACCAAGGTAAATAGTTTTGGTGATAGCACATCTCCTTGTCTTACACCTCTCTTTACATTAATTTTTTGTTAGCAATTTCAAATCACGAGTTTACATTAACATAGAGCCCGGGAAATGTGTCTGCAACATCTTTTGCAGAGTGCCATTGACCGATTCTGTATATGTGTTTTTTTTTCTTAGTTTTTTTAAGAATGTTTTAATGTTTGCCTTTACTTTGTCAAGCTGTTCTACCAAACAATTTTGTTGAAATTTTGTTGGTTTTTTTAGGTTCTTGTACTTTAGAAAATGCATTTTCTCTGATTTGATACTAAACTAAATGTATGCATGATCAGATTTGTCCGACACGTACTACTTTATTATCACTTCACTCGCTCTATAGTTTGCTAATATGATGTTTGAAAATGTGTATTACTTTTATTCATGATACTGAGACTATATTCTACAATAAATTTTTAGAAAAAAAAATACGTCGATCAGAGATTATCTTTCTCTTAATTCTTTTCTCTACAATCACCATCTTTGCTGTCATAAGATCTTAACATCGGTCTCATAGTGGCATTAGAAATACATGTTATGCATGCACAGGGTTTGTAAAATGTTTAACTTTTTTATCTTTCTGACTTCAAAGTTTCTGAGTGAAACTGATTTGCACAATGTTCAACATTCACCGTTACAGTGTCTTAACCACCGGAAATGTATTCTGATCCATAGCTTCCTCGGCAGTCCTTGTTGCTTCCGGTTTGTCCTATATTTTTTTAAGAATGAACAACGTCTAGAAAGTTATTGTAAATAAACCCAAGCGCAGTTGCTTTCTGAGTTTACCACTTTTTCTTAAGCCATTGTCTATAAGCAATGGGTCTTAACAACTTGTCATGTCTTAGTGCTGATTTGCTCTGCCAACTTTTTTTTTAGTAGCGTTGCCGATTTCAACTGTTGGGACTACAGTAAATACCGGTAATCACCTCATAACTTTTCTTTTTTGGATCAGGTAAGTTCTTTAGATTAATGATCTGGTGTTACTTACCTTTCAGCTGGCTAATGTTTTGAGAAACTACTTTTTGGTTGGTTTGTCTGTACACGTAAATTTTAAAAACTTTTTTTTTTAAATTCATTAATCTTACCTAAAAAGGTTTTGGTGGCTTCTGCTCAACTGAGCTATGGAAATTGAGGTACTTTTTTAAGACTACTGCATTACTCATCTTTTTGAATACCTTTTGCTTTTTTTGTCGGGTGTTTTTGCAACTCATGCTTACTGTTGTTGAACAGGTTTTGTTTTGCGTTCTTAATGTTCCAGGAATGTTTGGTGCAGGTAGTGTGGAGTGTCGCTGTTGCCATATTACCTGTTTTAGTTGGCTTAGTTGCTGGGGTTATTTGGACGCTTTTTTTTTGCTCTAGCTTTGCGGTTACGTCCTTAAATTTGCAAAACAAACTTGGATTCTTTAAAGAATCCTCAGGTTTGATTTTATTAGCCAGTGAGTTGCTTTCCTCATAATTCTTGGAGAAGACTACTATTTGTGTAGCATTGTAAGATCTTTTCTACATATAAAAGCACGTTTTTATCTATATTTAAAAAATTAAAAAATTGCCGTCATTTTTTTTTTTTTTATTCTTTTTAAAGTTTTGCAAAATTTTCAAAATTTAAGGAAAAAAATTTTGGCTGTAAAAAGAATTCTTTAAACAATTTTGAAAAAAAAGAAGTTTATTACAGTTTTTTTCCTAAAAATGCAACTCTGGGAAGTTACAAACAATCAAAAAATGTAAAAAATGTAAAAATATCGATTTTTCCAAATTTTGATAATTACTCAAAAATGGCTTATTGAAAAAATCTAAAAAAAATAAAGGATCAAGACTCTTGTAAAGAAAGGCATTTTCAGTGGTTTGAGCAAAATCGAGTTTTTGTTCTGTATACTTGACTCAGACATGGCCATATATATAAACTATGACTCATTATATTGTTGTTTTTCAGTGATGCACACATTGAGATTATATAGTGTTTGGAAATAATAATATAATATATTTGTATGCTTTTTTTTTAAGCATACAAATATATTATATTATTACTTTCCAACACTACATATGATTCATTCGTTTTTTATAATATTATTTAGTTTTTAATATTTGTTATCCTTAATGCGTCTTATGTTTTTATGCATTTTTATCAATATTAGGGAAACCCGTTAAGAAATAAATACATTTACATTTAGAGTTCCATTTGTGGTAAACCATATTTCCGTTAAGGTGCGTCATTTAAATATGTAAAAAAATTTGATTATTATACTTGATTAAAAATTGAAGATAAAATATGAAACACTAAACATTGCAAATATTTAATAATCGTAGTGGAATTAATTCATCTTTCACTACAACCTTTTATTAGTAGAAAGAATTTATAAGGTGCAACTTTTAACTATAAATTTTTTTGATATTTTTTAACAGCAGACTTAAAAGTTAAACAAATTAAATATTTATTATGAATATTTTTGCGCTAATATAATTAAACCATCTGCATCATATAAATATTTGATGTGCAATTTAGTAAAAGTGCTTACTTTAATTGAATTTGATAAGAATCAATAAAGTATTTAATGAGATAAGTAAATATTATTAGTATTATTACTTTAAGCAATTACTCCTACATTTTAATTTCAGTTTGTTTACTTAGTATCGATTAAATCTGAACTATTTACAAAATACATAATCAGTTAAGTTTTTAATTTGATATAAAACGTATTATGTTTGAATTGGCGGCTTATCAGATATTTGGTAATATACTATACTACTGGAATTTAATTCATTTGAGAAGCACACTATTAATAGTCTTAACGAGTAACATTTTAATATTGTAACTATAAGAATGGTTAATGCTCTATATTTATTTTGTATAAAGTTAAATGATAAGAAGACACACGAATGAAATATCTCGTTGATAAAATTCTCTCGGAAGCTCCACTTCATTTTAATATCTATTATTCTTCCTGCTTGTTTATTTTCATATTATAATAACCAGGAATATTTGTTATTATTATATTTATAAAGTATATTATTTGAGGTATGAGATCTAAAATTATATTTATTATTGCAATGTAAACTTTACAGATATCAAGATTGTTTGTCTATGAGATACATTTCACTATTTATTAAATGAAAACTTTGTTTAGCGATTATGTTACATTGTTTGTATAAAAGAACTAAAATTGATCCAAATAATAGACCTTAAAACAAACAAAGTAAATTTAGAAATTAATATTGAAACATTTAATTAGTTATTGGAAATGTAATCACAAATAATTGTAGATTTCTAAAACAAAATAGAGTAAAGAGAACAAACATTTACACAATATTGTTCCTAAAGACTTTCATTTGTGTAATTTTTCTAAATGAAAACATATTTTTGAAGTGACTCAATGTACATTGATTTTTGTAACAAAATGGCAAAATATCTTGGTAGAAATACAATAAATGAAACAATTAATTATTTTTTTCTTATTTTGACTTAAATAAATTTTTATTTTTGGCTTTTTAGACATTCAAAAAGTTTTTTCCCGGTTTTCTTACAACAATACTTGGTACTGGTTTTGCCTAGATATAAAATCTTATGGTCACATATTTGTCAGTTGTATTTTGTAACATTATTTTTAATATTTTTTCTATATTAAAAGCTTGTATTTTTACTAATTAATTTATTGTTAATTTAGCTGAAACTTTGTTTGAAAAACCAGCCACAGGGTTAAATGGTTTGTAGTATCTGTTGCTGGAGCGTTGAACAATCTTAGTATAAAACTGCATTTACAATATATAATTTCGGCAGGTTTTTTAGTAGAACTCAGTTCCCAAAGAGCTATCTTAGCGAATCAAATTGAATCTAAAGGTTTAAGTATTTGACATGTTAACTTAGTATTTGGACCTACATAATATATGGAACTTTTTTTTAATTACTTTATAAGTATCATTCTGCTTGGTTAATACAATACGGAATGAACCAAGTTACTTTATTTTTATTGTCAGACTTCTTCCTGGTTGGGGTTCTTGATTGCCACAAAACTGTCTTTCTTGGACTTTTTGGCTATATTCTTAGACTATACTAGCTTCTGAGCTTTGTCAAATCAAGTTTTTATTTTTGTTGCAATGATTTTTTTGTTGTTTCTTTGTTGTTTCTTTGTTGTCTTATCTTTGTTGCTACTAGTAGTTCACAGGGAGTCGTATTTATGCCGCAAAAGTAAATAAAGTTTTGGATTTTTTGCACTTTTTTAACAAATTAACCACAATTTTGCTAAAATTAGAGTTATATTTTTTTATTTGTTTTTTGGCTTTTGCTAATTTGGTTCAAAACTTGTAGTCCAGTCAAAATAGCTTTTCACCTTTAAAAAATTGCAAAAGTTTTAAAACTTTGTAAACTGATTTATAAGTACCTAGTAAAAGGTATACTAAAAGTTTTGAGAAATATGACACGAGTTCTAGAGGCAATCACGAAAAACAGAGCACTTTTTTTGGCTTTTTGTTAATATCTTGAGAACTGTAGGTCGGATGCAAAAGTTAACTATATACACAATAAAAGCTGATAAAGTTTGCAATAAAAATGATTATATACATTTTTCTAGTATTCTTAGCGGTTACAGAGTTATAAACTAACGATTGCGTTTTTTTCAAAAAAAAAGTTAGCACGGCACAATATGTAATTTATTAAAAATGCCAAAGCAATAAAAAATAAATGTACTTTTTACCATCATTTGTTAGATACTTGTAAATCAATATTTGACAGTGTTTTGCCTACACTTTTGGATACGTTGGACCATTGTGGGAAGGAGGTTTTACACTTGCAAGAAATGAGATTAAAGACTGCCTCAGGTTCTGCTACGTCTTCTGTAGTTACTGGGCTGGCTTAAACTTCCAACCCCACTGTTTTGGAGAAAGTTCATTTCCTAGCTCAACTTGGATTTGGTGGTATACACGAAAAGCATGCGGCATTGCTGCTTCTTCTGTGGGAGACAGCGCAGAGAGGTCTGGTTTAGCATTCAAAACTGATTTGGTAAAAGCTTTTTAACAATGCATGTTAAGAGAAGTTTGCTTGTGAGGTGCATTGTACCATGCCAGGAATATTTTGTTTCTAGCTTCAGCTTTATTACATCAGTAATACTTTGCAGTATAGCTTGCTTCTTGAACAAATTGAAACAGACAAGTTTCCATTTTTTATATGCAGCAGAAGTTGTATCACATCCGTTGAATGCATGCACAAAAAGTATGCAGTTTTTTATTCCCATAGTTTGCAATTGCTGACTTGAATATATCTTCCTTTCTACTCTCCCGTGGCTTGGTTTAACAAATAATATCGGTCTTTCAGATAGGGTTAAAGCCATGAGGAGGACAATAAGATCAACATCTTTGCCAGCTATTGCTACTTTATCAATAGTTTAGGATTTTATAACTCTTGTGCGAATGATTAATTTACCAGCGTTACTAGATTTTTGTTTTGTTTTAATTCTATGGTCGTGAAGAGCAGTTAAGAGGAATAAAATAAATCTGGATTTATTGTGTTTATTAGAAAGAAAACTATCCTGTTTGACTGTGATTTGTGTTTTGTGTTCAATGTTTATGTCAACTGATCTCTTTAGCTTGTACTTTGGTTCTATTCAGCTGTCTACGTACTGAATGGTGCCGCTGAATAGCCATCAAACGCACGGTACAGCTTTTGCCGGCATAAGCTTGAGAACATAGGCTACATGATATTGGAAAATTGTTGAGATTCAGAATTTTTGGGCTACACCACCTTGTGTAACAGTAATCCTCTATCCAAAACAATGTCAAAATTGAAAAGATTGGATTCTTCTTGTAGTACAGGAAAAGTATTGTATAAGGCGGATTTGTTTCTTTTCAGCATCCCATTTCCTCAAATAAAGATAAAGGGTAAGGATCAAGCTTTTGTTATAAGTAGTTGATTAAGTCCTTATTACTCTGTTTGTTGATAGCTATCTTTAGAAACATTGTTACAAGATTGATTACCACCTTTCTACATGAACAAAGAAGGTAAAAGAGAGACCGCACTAACACTACAATTGGCATATGTGCCATGCCACGCGTATTGTAAACGCAACGTGGAAAGAATGGCAAAGTATTTGGGGAAGAGGGGCGGGACTGTTAAAATGAACGGAGGACCAAACAAAAGAGACCGGCTTCTTGGCTCGTAACAATACAATAAACTTCTTTTCTATTCTTTAGCGCCCTATAACTCAGTAACCGCTGTAGATACAAAAAAACGTATTTGATCATTTTTATTGCAAATTTTATCAGCTTTTATTAAGTATATAGTCAACTTTTACATCCTACTTACAGTTCTTGAGATATTAACAAAAAACCGAAAAAGTGCCTTGTTTTTGGTCATTACCGCTAAAGCTTGTGTCATATTTGTCAAAACTTTTAGTATCTATATTCTTTATTAGGTACTTATAAATCAGTGTACAAAGTTTTAAAACTTTTAGAATTTTTTAGAGGTGAGATCAATATTTGAGCATATTTGACTGGACTATTATAACTTATTTTACCATTCACACGGATCTTGTTAACTGTGTCTACGTATACTTCTTCCATTTTTTTTACTAGGTGCTCACTTATTTTTCAAAATCCTTTACAGTTTCTTTCTATTCACACTGTCAAATGCTTTTTTAAGGTCCAAAGCTTTGATCTGCATCTTGTATTAACAGTTGTGCTGTTTTTAGTTATCCAACGGTTTTTTTGTCTAATTGTTCAAGAGTTTTAAACTGCATCCAGTTTTTTATTAAAATTTGTTTTATTTGTTTTCTCTTTTTTTTCTTTTTTTGTTTATGTATTTCCATGCTTCTTCTTCCGAACGGGTTTATTTTAATTTAATGAAAAACAAAACTTTAAAACTAATTACTCAAACCCAATCCAATTCCAAATTGATCAACTAAATACAAACAATTGATTTGGTTTTCAATTGTTTGTATTTGGTCAACCGCTTTGACTTTGAATTAGGTTTGAGAAATTGATATATTGATTAAACTTTTACTTTTCATTAAACTATATTTGTTAGTCTACCTTTTTAGACTTTGCAATTTGGTTGCCAGTTGTAATAATGAAGTTTAATCGTTGATATTCGGTTTCTTTGGTTGAAGCAACTTAATGGAGCTACAACTACTTTTGCACCACCAATTAGTTTTTTTTTGTATATCCTTTGCACACTCTGATTTTGTTGTTTAGTCGCTTTGTAATTTTTTTTCAATTTTGTATTTTTCTAGCTTCTCTTTTTTTTATATCATTTTGCATTTTTTGAATATTTCTTCTGTTTGTATAAACATTTTCTTTACTGTTGCGTCTGCGATTATGTTTATTACTTCTGTTATTTTTTGTTCTACACCTTTTTCTTGAATGTGTCTTTTATATAAATTTAGCTTGTACATTTCAACGCTCTTTTGTGTTTATACTATTGTTGTTCTTCTGCCTCTTCTAGTACGATGTACAGTTCGTTCTCATCAAATAACAATACTCATTCAACATGATTTGTTTTTTCTTTTTTCTGCACTCCGTTTGCAGATGTGCTAATCACTTACTATTGAAGCTGAGTGGTTTGATTGGATTGGCATTTTTTTTTTCATTTACGTTCTCTTGTTTTTTCTTTAATCAATGCAATTTTTTGCATGAATTTGTCATATATCTTCACCACTATACAAGATAATTTTGTTGCCAAAGTTGTCTGAAATTCTATCTATTGTAAATTGGAGAGCCACTTCTTTATGTTACTTCGACTACGTTTTGCATTGTCATCAATAGCTTATGTACGTCTGTACAACTGACCTTGACCTCAATTTTTTTAGTATTGTTTTAAATTTTGTTTAACTTGTGAAACTTGTTTTAAACTGAATAATAATAATAATAATAATAAAATAATAAAACTAGAAACCCCCTTTGTTAATAGAGAATTGTCTTCTCCAATTTTTTTAAAGAATTCAACGACTACATTAAATGAAAAAATGATTTTTTTCTTCTTTTTCTTACTAGTTTTCTTAAACGTTACATTAGTATTACATTGTGGTATTTGGTCTTTTTTGGCATTGTTTTTATTTTCATATTGCATATTTACTTTTTTTTTTATTTGATCATTTTTGTTTTCTTTGTCTTTACTGCCTTTGATAATTACTGCTTCATTATGTGACATAAATATAATAATATTTGTCTTTGTTTCATTATAACTTATGTTTTTATTATTATTATAAACTGTGACTAAGTCAAATAGTTAGTTAGTTCTTGGCATTTTAGCCTAAAATTCAATATTTCTAATTATTAGTTAATCTACACTTAGCTTTTAACAATCTTTTTTGTAAAAGTAAGTTTGCATTACGTGGCAATATACAAGTAATTAGCAAACAATATAATGTAATACTATAACGATTTTTTTTTTATATTATACTTTCAGTAATTATTAAAACTAAGTTTTATCTGCAAAATATTTGATGTATAATATACTAAACTATTTTACTTTTTAGGGAATACATCTATGGACACTAACATTTCTTATCTCAATCCTGCAACTTCATGGACAATTAATGAAATGCTCCTATGGAGAACGAGGTTCCTTGACGGCAACATGTGTAAACGCAACATCTGCATTTTTCCGCAGTACTAGCTACAGATTTGATAGTCTTGACGAAACTTTAAGATGTTCAAATTGCCACTTAGAAACTATAGAACCAAATACATTTGATATATCGGGAAATCATATATTAACTCTCGACCTACAAAACAGCAATATCACTAACATACGAGAATCATCATTTGTAGGATTGGTATATCTAGAAACATTGTACTTACAAAATAATCACATACAAACTATCTTCTCTGGAGTATTTAGAGGCATTAAAAAATTGGAATCTTTACGAATGGACAACAACTCATTATTCACATTATCAGGCTACAGTTTCAAAGAATTGGTCAACTTGAAAACGTTAAATTTAGAATCAAATTTTCTTAAATCCATTGATCCTAATGCGTTTTCAGGATTACAATCATTGGAAAGTCTTAATTTAGGCAATAATAAAATAAAAGATTTGGATGAAACATTTTTTAGAGCGCTGCCTAAAATTTTAGAAATTAACTTGGACAACAATCTTATCGATGGCTTTATGATACTTGATATCCAGAATTCCACTCTAATTAGTCTTAGTTTGGCTAATAATAAAATTAAAACTCTAAAGAAAAATAGTTTCTCATACATGTTCAATCTTAAAACATTAATATTATCTTCAAACGAGATTGAAAATATTGATCCCTACGCGTTTCACGGATTGCGCAATCTTATAGTTCTTAATTTAGCTCATAACGCGATAAGTATTATTAACAAAGGTTGTTTCATAGGGCTTCCAGAATTAACAGACCTTTTACTAGAATATAACTCATTGACAACATTTAAAACTGGTTTGTTTTCAGGATTATCTGAAATGAAATATCTTAATTTATCGAATAATAAAATTGTTCTAATAGAACGCATCGGAGTGTTGCCCCTTCATAGTCTTGGCACCTTGGACTTATCTTATAATAATTTAACTGATATTGATTACAAAGTATTATACCACTACATGCCTAAAATAAGTTACTTGAATTTAGACCACAACCGCTGGCCTTGCTATTTAATTGAAGAAATTGATGATTATTTCCGTGATGATGATATCAAATTATCCGCTGATTCCATCTTGACGAATACATCTTGCGTGAAAATTAGTCGTAAAGAAAATCAAGCTGAAGTTTTAGAATTGATCGCCGAATCAGAACCGTCGAATTCATATGCTAGCGCATACGTCGTCTATCCATTCATGGCAATTATGTTTATATTAATTGCAGCCATTGGATTCTTATTATATCGTATAGATAGCAATTCAAAATATTTAAATCATACTGATGGCTTCCAATCTCGTGTTAATTTAGTATCTAGCGATTTAAATAATACAGATCCAGATTATTAATATTTTCTATGCATAAGAAGTAAATACTCAATATTTTTAATATTTCTACAGGAAATCAAATTGTAATTATATTCTCGCCAAAAAAAGTTGTTAAACCTAAATGTGATATTTATTTGTTAATTTTGTACAGACAGATATGAATATGTGTGGCATAAATAAAAGTAATTATACTTTCTTTATTTTGTTTCTTATGTTTTATTTACGGAATTGTTATTTTATTTTGGAGAGAGAGACGTTTGTCCGGGGCTGTGAGGATTCGATTCCGGGCCGACGTGCACGATCGATGGAGGTGCAGACGCCACCTGCTGCCAGGGCTACTAACTGTTCCACTTCGGATGGATTTTAATATAGGCCAAGGCCAGGTCACAGCCATCCATTCACAAACCCGAAATTTACATTTACTAACACCTACTTCAGTTGGCTATAAATATTATGCTTTATTGTGAAAGAATATATAATATAATTAGCTAAATATTATAATTAGGAAAAAACTTTTTTGTTTTATTTGAACTAATTCACGTAATAATAAGATATAAAAGAAATCTATGATAATGTGTATTGTTTTCAAATTGTGTCATGGATAAAAATATTTATAATAATATAAATCGAACCCAACAGCAAATTGATTTTGAATTTAGTACGCGTTTGTGAACTGGCAATGTTAATCCTCTCTGTTAATGTTCATGATATTCGCATAATATATATAGTATTAGTATTTTTAATATATCAAAACTATCATAATATGTTAGTTTAGAGTTGTAATAGTTGTATGAAGATATTTAACACTGCAATGTTGTGCAAGAATATGAAATTAATTAATTCTGCAAGTTCTCGATTTAAACGAAATTCACATTTTAGCTAACATTATTTATAAAATAATAAACGAAATCATAACTAACAATTACTACAGTATGAGCAATATATTTTTTTTTATTTTTCAATTATTTTTGTTGTATATTTAATAGTAAATTTGTGCTTTCTGGACCTGGAATCTAGATCTTCAATTACAGTCTGACGTTATTTGCATCAAAACTAAAACATTTGTTTAAAATGTGCTTTAAATATTCACAAATTTTAAATAATTTTCTTGAAGTTAAAAACTATCTTAAACTACTAGTCAAATTTATGTAAAAATATAGTTTTTAAGACTCCAGCGTTTGGTTTCTCCTACGTCAGAAGGATGGACAGAACAGATAAAGAGAGCCATAAAAACAGAAGAAGTGACAGAACACAAAATCATATATTCAGAAAAGCTGAGAAAAAAAGCAATACACAGGTACAGGTAAAAGAGAACATTGGGGTGCAAGGGGTAGTCGCGAATAACATCTCTAAAATCAAGTGACACCCAAATGCCAACTTCACCTGCACATGGTGCACCCTGCAAGATATCTAACGAGGCTTTGGCGACCGAGTACTGGCGTGATAACCTAATCACACAATCAACAGGATTAAATACCTGTCCCCCTTGAGAAAGGCAACGGGAACCCATTTCAACTGAAAACATATTTCCAAGAAAATCATGGCTTTTCTTCGTGTTAAACGTACCGGTAGTAAAACTAATCTCCCAATCGGATCTCTTGGGGAATGACCTTGAGGAAAAATACAGATTACAACAAAGGCACCATAGATGTTCTCAACATCGGAACATGAAACGTTAGAAGTCTTCTGCAAATCGGAAAAACACACATTATGGTAAAAGAGCTGGAAAGGTGCAAGATGTCTATAACCTGTATTTGTGAAACTCACTGGAAGGGAACGGGTCAACAGTAGAAATGGAGTGGGATTTGTCTTACCACCGAGTAGTAGTAGTAAATACTTCATGGCTAACGACACAATCAGCGACAGAATAGCAAGTGTCAAACTTAACTCCAAACCAGTCCAATTAAACTTAATTCAAGTCTATGCTCCAACAAGCGCATACAGTAATCAAGAAATAGAAGAATTTTACGGAAAATTGGATGAAACACTGCAAAAAGTCCCAGGAAGACAAATAGCTATGATAATCGGTGACTTTAACGCAAAAGTAGATGGCACTTAAAGAGATGACCACAGAAAGAAAATTGTTGGTAAATTTGGTGTTGGGGTCAGAAATGATAGAGGAGATCGTCTGATAAACTTCTGCACTAAAAATAGTTTTACTATTACAAACACACCATACCAACAACATATTAGACGTTTGTATACGTGGAAGTCCCCTGACGGTAACTACCGAAACTAAATCGAATACATTCTAAATAAAAACCAATGGCGTAAGTCGATTAGAAATACTAAAACTCTTCCAGGAGCGGAGTGTGGCAGTGACCACAGACTGCTGACTGCGCAATTTAAACTGAAACTTAAGATGCCCTATAGAAAAATATCGGCAAAAAGACTAGAAATTGATGACAAAAATAAACTCTGCGATAAGTTGAACAAGTTACAAGAACTAGACAATTAAATTTACTATACAAGCACACCTGAAGAAATATGGAACACACTAAAAGTACAATTACAACTGCAATTGCACAAACTTCCAAACCTCAAAGAAGAAACGACAGCACTGGATGACAGATGACACTTTTAGTGTGGTAGAAGAACGGCGTAAGTAAAAAGCAAAGGTTTAAATAAAAACGCGAAATTGGTACCAACAGCTTAGCAGAGAAACACAGAAGTGCTGCAAAAAAAATAGAAACACTCATCTAATGGAGATCTGTAAAGAAGCACAAGCACATGCAGAACAAAGACCACCTAAGACCTGTATAGACTGATAAAAAAGTTCAACCGTCGCTTTGCACCTCGCACTTGGACAATTCAGGAAGAAGCAGGCGGAAAAATAACAGATATGCAAGAGATATTAGAAGAGTAAAGGAAATATTGCAAAAAACAATAAAATAACAATAAACAACAAGAACCGCCCATACTAAAAGAAGAAGTAAGAAACGCTATAAAACGATTAAAACCTGACGAATCCGCCAAAATAAATGGTATAACTGCATAAATCATCAAAGCCACTATAAAAAAGTATTGACATTTTCTATCGTATCTGCCAAAATATATGGACAACCGGGATCTAACCTAAAGAATAGGCTAGTTCTGTATTTCTTTTGTTGTTTAAGAAAGGTTTATAGAAAAAATGTGACAATTGTTGACTAATAGTCCTCATGTCACACGCAAGTAAGATTCTCATCACAATCATAAATAAGAGGCTCAGGACCATTTTACAATGGCAAATTCCAAACAAGCAGGCTTTGTAGAAAGACGTGGTACCCAAAAACAAATACTTAACCTGAAGCAAATTATCAAAAAAACTCGCAAAATTAATAAACCAGTGTACATGTGCTTTATTGACTACTGCAAGGCCTTTGATTGCCTAATGTGAAATAATGTATGGTTCATATTAACAGAGATAGAAGTGCCAAATCACCTGATGTTCTTAATCCAGAAACTATACACCCATTGAAGCTGTTGTACAAATTGATAACTATTTGTCAAAAGCATGCTTAATCTGTAAAGCTATTCAACATACATGGTGAGTATATAGTGAAAAAAACACTAGAAAACTGGACAGGTTGCATTTCCGTAGGAGGTGTGAAATTCAACAATTTACGGTACGCTGATGACACAGTATTATTTGCTAGCTTGGCCAAAGAATTGTTAAAATTAATGAAAAAATTAGAACAAGAAAGCGTCATCCTTTATCTAGAGATTAATCACAATAAAACAAAAGTTATGATTGTAGACCCGACATTACACATATTGGACAATCGCAAGTGGATCAATTTATATATTTGAGTGCAGTAATTACAAATGAGAGCTACAAAGAACATGGGTAGATAGTAGGATAACACTGAATACAAAGAAACAAATAATTAAAACACTTATATTTCCCGTTGTACTATATGGTACAGAAGCCTAGACATTTAAAGTACTAGACAGGAAAAAAATTGATGCCTGCAAAATGTGGTGATGGAGGCGTATACTTTGAGTTTCCTGAACGGCCAGACAAACCAACGTGTCCATTCTCAACGAGATCAAAGAACCGCAGCGACTTTAAAAAATTGTATACTCTGGGCACGTAACGAAGAGAAAAGACAAACTTTGAAAGACTGATAGTTTAAAGGAAAATGGAAAGCACAAGACCAAGACGTTCCCCAAAAAGATGGTTGGACCAAATAAAAGATTTAACAATTTTCACTCTAAATAAGGCTACCAAGAACACCAAAAATAGGAGCCGCTGACGTGATATAGTTTGCAGAACTACTGCTCCTACTCAATAGCAAAACATGATCACAATTCTTCTGTCAAGAAGAAACCGAAGAAGAAAAAAAAGAATGTGTAAAAAACTTAATAAATTAAAGCATGAACTATGAATTCACGGATCCCAATCTAAGATGCAAATTGACTTGATAAGCAATTTCTGTTAATTAAAAAGTTATATAATTTGTTGTTAATTTTCGTTTTTACTACATGTGGGTTAAAAATTGTAATCTTTCTAAGGTTAGCTGCATAAATGCATAATAAGCTTTGTCACTTTTACAAGCAAACTATACAACCAATCATGCAATGATGTACAAACTTTTAATGGTTGAACATGTGTGCAAGTTTTTACTAAGTTTTTAATTTTTTAGGTTTACAGTTTTTTTATATTAATTATTATACTCGTATATATATACTCGGTTTTAGAACGTCCGTCGACATTGCCCGGTGCCCAGTTTTTATTTCCTTCTATTATTCCAATGTCTCTCTCAAAGATCTTTAGCGCTTATTGCTTTTGTTGTTCCTTCTTTTCACTGTTTTTTTTGGTTTTTCTCTTTTTCTTCTTTGTGCTGGGACCCATTCCATTGCTCGTCTTGGTAATTGGTTTTCACACATTCTTTGAACATGGCCGTACCAGGCCAGTTGTTTTGCTTCCACATCTATCTGCACTGAACTTTCAACTCTTATTTGATTGCGTATTTTATTATTTCTTATTTAGTCTAGTCGTAAGACACTGATCTCCTCACCACGTTCATCTCTACTGCTTTTAACCTTTTCCTGTTCCTCTCAATTACCCGCCATGTTTTTGCACCATATATTAGAGTGGATTATTTAAACAACGTGTTGTAGATGTTATACTTACTTTTCTTCACTCCAAAATACTTCTTTTACTTATTCAATTACTTTTTTTTGCATGTGTAATTTGTAGTGTTATTTCATCATTGCCATTTTCTTTGTTGTTAAAAATAACTCCTAGGTAGGTGTATCTTTTGCAGGTTTTTATTATTTCTTTGTTTTTTAATTGTAAGTTTATTAACAGTTCATTAATTAGCAGATATTTTGTTTTTTGGATGTTTATAATCTAATTAATTATGTTTATAATTTTTTTGTCATGTATTCAAAGTAGTTTATGTCATTAGCAATTATTACTTGATTGTCGGCAAATTGTAATGTGTATAAGCATGTTTATCCCATTTTACTATTTTTTTTATTTTCTAAGTGGTGTTGCCACATATATTTTAAATAAAGTCGGTGATATGCAACATCTCTGACGCAGTCCTTTATTTACAGAAAAGCTCCTTTATAATTTTCTACCGATCTTTACTTTAAATTTTGAGCTTTTTATACAAGTTTTTTACTGCTCTAATTAGTGTATGGTTGATATTTGTCCCTTGCATTACTTTTCAAAGCATTTCTACTAGAATGTTATTGTAATCGTAAGCCATTCTAAAAACGTGAGATGTGTTTTTATATTAGTATTTGATTGTTTTTCTATGATTTGCTTTAGTGCGAAAACGTTATCCTTGCACGTGCTGCTTTAAATTCACTCCTGCTCCTCTTCTTTGCTTTCTTTACTCTTCTTCTATTCGGTTTCTTAGTGTTCTTCACATTTAACACCTAAGACTTGTCTGATGGCTCTGGTAAATTTTACCGTTTTTTGCACTTCTTTAGATAACCGCTAATATTTACTAGTTGCCTTCAAAACGGGTTTTTAATACTACTGTAGTAAGGCACTTTTGATTTTAATATTTTTGGATCCGGCGGTAAAGAACTGTTTTCTAAGATGGTTTTTGCTTTATGCAAAGTGTGTTTTCAGAATTTTTTAAGAGGTGTCTTTCTAAATTAGTATATGACAATTAATTCTAATTGACCGTAGTGACAAGTCGACTAGAATGTTGTCTACTTGACAGCTAACTATTTACTAACTGGTTAGGGTGTGGCTTGGCTGTTTATGTTATTGCAGTGTGTCTTGCGGATGTCCGCCGTAACTCCTAAAATTTATAATTACAATGCTACGTCGGTTTGAATAATACGTTACAGAAGCTGTAATTTTGTAGAAATCACCAAAAACTTGGAAAGAAGCAATTTGTCCTGGCAGTAGTCACCATCAAACGATGAACTTAACTCATTCTAAAATTTTATTATGTTTTTTTTTGGTCAAATTTGATTTGTGCTCAATAAATATGGGCTTGTCACAATCCAATAGTTGTATATGTTTTGCTTTTTTTCAAAGCAATTAGCAACTTATCTGTAAACTTTGCCGACTAAACTTTAGATTCAATTAGTTTTCTAATTTCTATATTAGGATAAAGTTATGCAAAAAATGAGTTAAAAGAAACAACGTGATTATTAATCTAATCGGTTGTAAAAAAACTTGATAAGATACTAAGTTAATTATAATAATAATAACCAATTGATGGTATTTGTAAACTTAATAAGTAATATAATTAATTCAATGCTTTCTTTATTTATTCTATGAAACTCTTTTATATTTATTGTTATACTCATATTGTTTCATATGTTTTTATTAAATAAAAACATATGAAACTCATATTGTTTCATCATTATTTTTATTAAATAAAAACATATGAAACAATATGAGTTTCATATGTTTTTATTTAATAAAAATAATAAAAACATATGAAACAATATGAGTATAACAATAAATATAAAAGAGTTTCATTAATATAATTAAATTATAAATGAAACAAACAGAACATGTTTAAAATGGTTACTGTCAAAAATCACATTTAATTTATCAGCCTGTGTCTTCATTATTTTTATCATTATCTAGAAAACAATTATTTTATATTATTTATATATTATGTTATTAGAAGTACCTATAATATGCTAAAACTATTAGTTTTTTTATTTCTTGTTTGATTAACACTTAACTTAGTTTATTCTTATAACGCTTTTGTGTAAGCAGTTGCATATATTAAATATCATCATTTCATAAATTAAACAAGCAGTTCAAATAAATACAACATATTTAAATAAAAGTTATTCTTACTATTACAAAAAATAGTTATGTAAATAATTAGTAATAAAATTTAAAATTTAATATATTACCTAAATTTGTTAGTGAAACTCCGATTTTTTTTAACAATCATATTTTATGTTATGATTTTTGACTATTACTAACTTTTTTGTTTGTAAATATTTTTCATTTTTTTTGTTGTTGAATCAAATGAAATGGATCTCTGTATAAATGTAGCAAAAACTAAAATTATGATATTTGATAAAGACCTGCTTCCCCTAAAACCGTACTGGTTTTCAGATAGGTCTTCCGTTTCACTGATGCTCTTTTTGATCCTTCTTATTATGGTGTGTTCGCACAGCTTTGAAATTGTATTAAGAAAGCAGATCGGTCTATAGGCTTGCTCTTCCCCTTCTTTCTTCGATTTTCAATCAGGATCAGAAAAACCTCTTTCTAGCTTTTGGAAATAGTGCTGCTTTTTAAAACATGATTGAGAGTTTTTATTAGTTTAAACGTTTGTTTGCCAGGAGTTTTATGACTTCTGGCGGTATACCGTCTGGTTATGTGCTTTTATAGCCAGCAGCTCGGATTTCCTCTAGTCCATGTCACATTTTTTTGTTGTGTGAAAAGTTTTTTCGAGATTTGAAACTGTCGGTCGTATGAAAGTTCTACCGGAGATCTCGTGCCGATCTTCAATTTTGTACGCTTGTCCTCATATGTCCTCTTCCAGTTCGTCGCATAACTTTTTTCAGGCTTTTTTTTTGCTGACTTAATTTTGCCTTTTAGTGTCTTTCTGGATTTTTTAAATTTGTTTTATTGGTCTCCCTTTCTCACTGATTAGAGTTCTTGTTGAGTCTGGTAATCTTTTTTCTGGCTTGTGCGCATTTGTCTTTTAGCTTGCTTATTTCTTTTGTCCACTAGTGCAGCTGTCTTATTTTTTTGAGATTTTGTATTTTTTTAGAAAGTAACATTACACACATTCGTTATTTTGTCCCCTATTTATTCTGGCGCGTTTTTATTCTTTAAGTCCATAATGGTTCTATTTATTTCCTTTATAAAATACTCTTTTGTACATATGGTCACATTGATAAACAAGGTTTCTCTTTTCTTTTCAAACGTTGGAATGTTTTTATTGTTGAGGATTCACATTTTCCGACTAACCACCCATTCTGCCAAGATAGTCCCTTTTTCGTCTTCTACATTTGATCCTCAACTGTAAGCTTTAGCATTAAGGTCTCCTGTAATTATCATTTTGTATTTGTGTTTAGTTGTGTTTCTGTTCAGTGAACTTATGTGTTCTTGAAAGTCGTTTTTTTGGCATTTGGGGTGATGTAGCAGGAGTATATTCTTGTGCCTCTCCTTTTTACCCATACGTATCTTTTTTTAGATTCCGATTGTTTTGTCTGGAAAGATATATATTGCTGCGTTTTCCCTTTTGTCCGTAAACCACCTACAGTTCTTTTTTGCAATAAATTTGTTTGGTTCCGCAATTATAGCTACGTCAATGTCTTCTTTTATGCATTGTTCTCTAAGAAGGTCTATTGCCTCCTTGCACCTATCTAGATTTGCTTGTAGGATCTTTAGGTTTATTGTTGATTTTGATCTCCTCTTCTCTCCTTCCTCATGTCCTTTATCAGCTGCTTATACTTAGAGCATTTCAAGGACTCGGCCTTAAATCTTCCTGTTTCACACAGGTAGCACTTCAATACGTTTTTACACTCTCTTATTTTGTGGACTTGTCTTTCCGCACTTGTGACAACCATTTTCGTCGGCCTTTCTCTGGCAATTTTTCTTGCGGTGCCCACTTTTAAACACCTGCTGCATTTTTTAGGTTTTTCCATCGGCTTGATTTGCCATCTGACAGATGTATCTTCTATGACCTTCTTGTCTAGAAGGTTTCTAGTCATTTCTGCCTGTAGAGTGACAAACGCGTATTTGTAGGCTTTTCTTTGCCAGGATGATTTGTGAGAATCTTCACTATTGCTAGCCTACGTCTTCTACTTCCAGGGTTTCTTAGATGTCCAGGAGCATGATGGTTTTTTTCCTGTCGTTGGCGTTTATTATAACCTCTTTTTGCATACCCGCTTATAGCGATGCTTTGAATGCCAATTTCTTTTTTTTTGTACTTTAGTAAGACATTCCCTTAAGCCATTTTGGTCAATCTCTAGATTGTTACGCAGTCAGTACAGAACGTGCTCTTTATTTTTTTAATCGTATCGGCGTACGTTTTTGCCGTAATTATTACGGTGTTTCTTATATCATATCTCTGTTTCTTTTTCTTGTGACCTTTGTTCATGACCCTTCTCCAAGCGCTCTTGAAGTTTTTCCCTTAACTTGTCTTTGCTGTCTATTGTCCACCATTAAGTAGTATTGGTATTTCTTAGTGCTACTGTTTGGAGTTTGTGTGATGAACTTTATATACCCTACGTTTCCTGGTTGTAGGTCTTGTCGCTTAACCTCGTCTATTGGCTTAGTCCCGTTTTTCCCTTATTTCCACAATATAAGTTTAGATTCTTTGTCAACTAGCCTAAGGCTGTCATGAGCCCTTTGTATGTTTTCTATCACGCCTTCCACTACCGTCGTTGATAGGAAATCTTCCTCATTTCATGTTTGGGTAACTACTTCACGGAGGTGACTTATGTGCTGCAAACTTTTCCCGTATTGACCTGTTTGTCACTTCTTTCATTTGCTTTGGCTTTACTTTTTCTTGTCGGAGTTGCAACTAGAGTGCCTATTTCCTGTTTTAAGGATTCAACTTTTCTTATTTTCTTTTGCCTCAGGGTGTTGGTAATTAGGTTGCTTATCTTGCGAATTTCATCTCTAAGTTTTTGTATTTTGGTTTTCATATTTGCCTTCTTAGTTTCTGTTTGCTCTCGCCATTTTTTATTGGCCCTAGATTCATTTACCCAGCTCCTTGCTAGTTTCCGGGCCAGTTCTTTAATGCCTACGTGAACAGTTCTGTTGGCGGCAATAAACTTTCTGAGGTTTTGCAGGGTGTTTTCTATTTCCTCCCTCTTCTTTGCGAGTAAGTCTTTGGCTGTCAGGTCTTCCGCTTTTTCTTTCCCTTTGACCGGGATCTTCGAAGACTCAAATGCTTTTCTTTTATGTTTTTTGTTTTGCGTTATCGGTTGCGTTGGCGATCTTAAAAAACCGCTTGTAATGTAGAGCCATAGTAAGGCCGGAGTTTAACAGTGCCTGAGTCGTTATTGTGATACTGAGTCGTGTTTCATTCTTTTTTCCATATTAACACCCATTCAAGTAACAAGTGTGTTGTTAACTGACATTACAGCATTTCTTCCCGTAAACAGTTTGCCAAATATGTCTGCAGCTCTCAAAAGTTTTATCATTCCACCAGTTGCAGTAGCCGTTAGTGGCGTTAGTTAAAAAAATGACAATATTGTTTCCAAAAGCGCCTCTGATGACTACTCAATATTTTACGGTGGAGTCAAAAAATCCTAGCTACGCCACTGACGTTACAGTTGATCTTCTAAATGTCAATTAAAAATCAAATACAAACAACACACAATAATAAAAATAATATATTACAAAGCATTGCTCAAAAATATGAAAATAAAATTAAACGTTATTATATACTCATGTAGAGGAAATAAAATTAGCTAGAAGCGTAACACATTAGATTCAATTTACTACTCGACATTTGCCCTGAATGGGTATTTTAAGAAGATAATTTGCATATAATAATTAATCACATTATGCAAAACGATTTGTAATTAATTAACCTATCGCTGCAATCTGTTGCATATGCATGAATTGAACTATAAATCAAAATAATATTGCGCCGTGTGCACTTGTCGTCACGATTAGGGATCAATAAGTTATTACAAATTACTTTACGTTAACATCTTTATATATCAACCTAGTTGCGATATATAATTTGAAACCATGTAAATGAAACAATGCCACAGTTAATGGCAAATGGAAAAATAATTTATGATTCATATAAATTTAAAAATTAATTCAGTTTTATTAAATTGTTATGATAAAAATGATGATAAAACATTAAATATTGATTAATGCATTAAAAGCAAAAAATATAATATTAATCAATTAAATTTCAATAATAATTGCATATAAACAATTATCACTTATTAATTTGGTCTACGTATATGTGTGCTTTTGCAATTTCATTCCAGGTTTACTTTTAGAAAACTTGTTTCTTGATAATACATTCAATTAATAATTTTAAAGAGCAAAGTATTGCATTGATGATTTAATTACAGAATAAAATTTTTATTGTTTTATAAGTATATCATAAAACTTTAAACATCTTTATTATAACATTTAAAAATTAACTTGTTTGTATGAGCTGTCACATAATTAGTTTTATGTATTAATTTTTGAATACTATTGGAACCATTTATTATATTGATTAAGTTTGCAAGATCCAATGAGAGATATTTTTTTGGAAAATATCTAACATCTCCACTACTTTTTAAGTCAGCTTTGGACAGTTTTAGATTTTGGGGTGACCTTTTAATTTAATCGCAAAAATTAATAGTTCTTAAGTATTATTCATAAATAATTTTACCTGTTAAAAACATTAAAAATATAAAACTTATTCTAGATAGTCATAGTCTGCTTAATATCTTATCAGTGCAAAATTAACACATAAATTTTAAATTATGAAAATATATATACCTTCTTCTCATGTTGATTTCTTTGAGCATATTTAAAATATTATACAGAATTTGGTTATTTATTACTGAAAAAATATGATTGACTTTAGTTTAGATTATTATTGAACTCTCAACGTGAGTCCACAGAAATTTGGAAGGTAGTGGGGGTATGTTGTAAAGCAACGATAGAGTATTACAATTTGATACGTGTGAGTGACCGGCTAAATTTTGAGCTTCGATTTAAATTGTTTGTGATTTGGAAAAGGTGTGTTATGTTATTGTGTTGAAAAGTATTTCTGAGTAAGTAATAATTATTTATAATTTGATTGATTGTGCTTGTGAAGGGTAATGGAAGACAATGATGCGTCGAGACTATGTCAAGTTGTTTTTATATGGTCTCGTGAAATAGATTTGATGGTATTGTTAATATTTATTATGCTATTTAATTCTTAATTGCTTTATGTTTTATAAAATTATTATTAATAATAATATGCTAGTCTCTACCAAGTGTAATTAATATAATTATAGGAACATAGAAACAGACAAATATGGTCTATAAATATTCTTCTAAATAAATCTTGGACGAATTTATTTATTATTACATTTTATTTATATATTAATTATTAGATCAACAAAAGCTTTTGCAAAAGAGAAAAAACTCTACCCTCATTTTTACTACTTGCATAATAGTTTTCTTCTTCTAGCTCTTGCAAAGAAAACCCTCAAAAACTGTTATATTGTTACTATTTTACATATTAGTCATAAGTTTTTAGTAAAACCTAAAATAAATTATTATACATTTGTAAGTTTACAATTTTATTTTTATTAACAAAGTATACACTAAACAGCACTAAAAAAAGTGGAAAAGCTTTATACAAAACCATATCCGTGTTAATTAAACCTTTACGCAAGCCAATGCATCCTATTTTGACCAGCAGCTATCATTTGTCATATTTGCGTCAACACAAACTTAAATAGATTGGTATTTTAAAAGCTGTCATAGGAGCAATGGCTATGTTTACCATTCAACAAAACAAATTAAAAAAACTAGAAGAAAAAATTGGCCCTGAAAGCTGGCAAGTAAAAATTTGACCTACTCGGCAAAATAAAATTAAAAAGTAAAAATTAAATTTATCACAATAACTAATAATAGAAAAAAAAACTATTATTTTATAATAATTTGAGGCTAGGGAAAGATGAATGAGCCGCTAACATCAATGCTAGAGTAATTGACCAATCATAGCTGAAACCTAAATGGCTCCAGTGTCTACTGTTGTTAAGTTTATGATTAAGAGTCCGTAGTACCATTAAAAATTTGTTTAAAAAAGCGCTTTAGTAAAAAAATTCTACTGCACTTATTTGACCACCTATCATCTTCAAATTTTGATGACTAGTAAAAAACACTCTAATCGATGATTTACCCTTATAGTTTTATTTTTAATAATTTTTGTTTGTTAGTTAATTATGTGTCAAACTTAATAAAAAGTGCAAAGTTTGACCTTCATTTCTGTTATTAAATGTGTTTCAAATCAAAAAGTTGAAACACAGAATCCTAGTGTGTTCTATTGTGTATGTTACAAAATTTAGTTTATAACTTTAGTTGTTTTAATAAACGAGTAAGTTCTAATATAGTAAGCGGTTACAAATCATGTTTATGAGTTAAATAAGCTGTATGAGGTGGCGTCACCTATTACATATGAAGCGATATTCATATCGGGCTCTGCAAATGTGCTGTATTACACATTCTGGAAACGTTGGGCGGGTATTTTAATAACCTTTGCTAATATTATGATAACATAATATAGTAGAATATAAATTCGTCAAACATAAATTCGACTTACGTTTTATTTTACTAGTGCAAAGTTTTAGTGAATTGTAAAATAATTTATATATTATTATTTATTATGAATGATCCACGCAAAGGCAACAAAACTAGACTACGATTAAGTGCTCATATGAAGAAAAATATTAATAATAATATTGCAAAATGGCATGCACAGTAAGTATTAATAATTTATTAGACATTATAACTTGACAATTCACAACTTAAAATATGCTGTGTAAAAATAATTTAAAATATCTTTATTTTTATAAGGATATACAAAAGTGTATATAATTAATAAATTTAACCATTTTCATTTCATGACGCTCTTCTTCTTTTTGTCTGCAAACCAATAACGGTGGTATTTCTACCTTTAGGCCTACCCCTCTTTTTAATTTTATTGGGTAAAGTAATGAATCTTTCATTACATTTAGTTCATTATTATTCTTCTTTAGTTTTTATGATGGATGTATCAAGTCACTGCCTTCTGCCATAGAAATGCTGTCATAAATTTCTATTTTGCAATTTACAAATCTTTCCATAGAGTCAGTGTTCTGTACTATAGGTATAGTTTCCAAAATTACATCATCACTTATTAAAGTATATAAGCGATACCCAGTTTGGGTTCCGGGAAGGACTTGGGGCCAGAGAGGCGCTTTTTGGTATCAATGTCCTTTTTCAGCGGTGCCTAGACATAAATCAGGAGGTATTTGCGTGCTTCATTGACTTTGAGACGGCCTTTGATAAGGTTAAGCATGACAAGCTATATCAACTACTCCTACGCAAAAACATCGACTCTGATGACGTGAGAATAATCAGTTACCTGTATTGGAACCAAAAGGCTAGTACTACAGTGGACAAACATCCGACCGAAGAAATGGAGATTCGTCGTGGGGTAAGGCAAAGATGCATCCTCTCCCCACTACTATTCAACCTTTATAGTGAAGCTATTCTTAACGAAGCCCTAGAAAGCGAATCAATAGGACTTGTGGTCAATGGGGAATTCGTTAACAACATGAGATACGCGGATGACACTGTCTTACTAGCGACTACCGTTCATGATATACAACATCTTTTAGGAAAATTAAATCAAGATGTAACGAGTACGGCCTGAAGATAAATCTTACCAAAACCAAGCTTCTGGTAATTACAAAGTCACCACTAAACCACATCAACATTAATCTTACAGTAGCAAACACCGTCGTGGAGAATGTGCAGGTATATAGATACCTAGGAACGTGGATAGAACAATCATGTGATCAGTCACGTGAAATAAGAACAAGAATTGAGATCGCTAGATCTATCTTTATAAAAATGAAGAAGTTTTTCGTTAGTCGTGACCTGAATATAAATCTCAGAATGAGGATGCTTCGCTGCTATGTATTCTCGACACTACTGTACGGGGTCGAAGCTTGGACACTCAAGAAGAACCATATGGATAGACTACAAGCTTTTGAAATGTGGTGTTATCGAAGAATGTGGCGTATTCCATGGACAGACCGGATTACAAATACGCAGGTCTTAGAGAAGATGCAAAAAGAATGCGAAATTATCAACACCATAAAGAAGCGCAAGATGGAATACCTAGGCCACATAATGAGAGGGCCCAAATACGCATTTCTGCAAATGATAGTCCAGGGGAAGATCAAAGGAAAAAGAAGCATAGGCAGACGCCGGGTATCCTGGCTTAAAAACCTTAGAGACTGGTTTGGCTGCAGTAATATCCAGCTATTTCGTGCTGCAGTCAACAAGGTTTAAATAGCTTTGATGATAGCTAACAATTGATGATAGGGAACCTCCGATAGGAGACTCACTCACAGAAGAAGATACCAACTCAGGTTGATCTTTCGCTTATATCCTCGGAAGAACTACATTTAGTTGTTGTGCCAAGCAATAAAACAACATCTACTTGCAGGTAAATTAAAAAATTAGAACTAGTGACTTCTTATTCTTATTTTTGTTTTAATGGTTTTAGTAATGTTAGCCTGCAGGATTCGATAAACTGTTTAGACAATATTAATGACATTAATACTTGTGAAGGCATTGACAAAGAGGCCAAACCTTTACCCAAAAAAAAGAAATTATCATGTGATTCCGATGATGTCAATAAATGTCCAAAAAAGATAATTGAAATTATTGGTCGCAGAATAATAGATTTCGATCATTTTTTTAAATCTTTAAAAGCAATTTCATTACACAGCAGTATCTTTGGGTGTACATTAAATAATATGAAAATTGTTAAAGAAAACAGATGCGGCTTTAATTCTGATTTTGCACTAAAATGTAATATGTGTGGAATAACAATTACTCTTACATGTATGGATCCTAATGCAACAAATTCAATGGGTATAAATGAAGCTGCTGTTGCAGGATTAATGAATGTTGGTAGTGGTTTCACAATGTTGGAAGAGTTTACCTCTTCTCATGAAATCCCATGTATGTCATTTAGAAACTATAGCAAGATCCACGAAAATGTATGCAAAAATTTTGAAATTGTTGCTATAAATAAAATGAAAGAAGCTGCGCAAGAAGAGAAGCAATTGGTATTAGAAGCTGGTGATGTGGATACAGATGGAGTACCATTAATAACAGTAGTATGTGACGGGGCATGGACGAAACGTTCTTACCGCACAAATTACAATGCATTATCAGGGATAGGTAGCATTATCGGTTATAGAACCAAAAAAGTTTTGCACGTCGACGTTAAAAACAAATACTGTCTAATATATCAACGGGCCAAAAATAGTAACATGACACCCAAACAACACAAATGTTACAAAAACTGGCAGGGGAGTTCACCAGCTATGGAAGCAGCTGCAATTGCAGAAGGATTTAACAAAAGTTTAGATTTGTATGGACTAAAATACAAAAGAATGATAGCAGATGGTGACAGTTCGTATTACAAAATTTTTTTGGAATTAAATCCATATGGAAACACCACAGTGGAAAAAATTGAATGCCGTAACCATCTTTTGCGTAATTTTTGTTAAAAGAATTGGCAACTCAGAAAACTGCGGGCCCTTTAAATTTAAGAAAAATTCTTAATAGTTGTATTTCAAAATTTAGAGGAGCGGTGATTAAGGCAATTCAATATCGTAAAAATCAGGATTTGGATTTAGCAGTCAAAATTAATCTGTTAAAAAAAGATATTTTAAACAGTGCAAGTCATATTCTTGGCGAGCATAAATGTTGCTTGGAATTAAATTATTTTTGCCGAAAAGATCGACTCGATTATCAAACCATGCAAAAAGCCTCATTCACGATGTTGACAGCAATATAGTAAAACAGTTTAATGCAATTGTTTGTAAAAAAGTCGGTGGGAAACGTATCAATTTTTTTTTGCGGCAATCCTACAAAGAAAGATGCTACTCTGCTGTAATAACACACAACACCAAACGACCTTTTTATGAAATCTATAAACATTGCAATAGTAAATCGCCCTCAAGTATTCCAAAAAACTTTGAATAGAAAATACTACAACGAAAACGTAAAGCAAAAAGGGCACTTTTTAAAACCACTGCCAATATCGTTAACAATCCCGACTATGGAGAGTCTTGCCAAAAACCGGATATGGAACCAGACGAATTTAAAATTACAAAAACATTATTTTTAGATTCACTGAAAAGGTTTTCGGAAGAACTTATTAATCTAGAAATGTGTACAAGAAATCAAGCAGATTGCGATGAGTGGCATAACGCTCGTAAACATATTCTAACAACTTCCAATTTTGGAGTAGTCTGTATAAGGATAATGCATACTAGCTGCGCAAATCTCGTCAAAAATATCTTGTATCAGTCGTTAATCCCAGACTTATATAAAAACTCAAAACCAATTGAGTATGGAAAATTAAATGAAAAAACGGCAATTAAACATCTGGAAACCATAAATAACATTGAAATTAAAAGTTGCGGTTTTTTTGTGGATGAAACCATTCCATATTTAGGAGCTACACCAGATGGGTTAATTGACAATGACGGGATAGTGGAAATTAAGTGTCCTTATTTAGCGCGGGATATGACACCCGACCAAGGAAATTCTGAAAAGAAAATTACATTTTGGAAGTTGAGCACTATTAACACCAACCATAAATGGTATTTCCAAATTCAGGGACAATTGCATATAACCCAACGGGCGTATTGTTTATTTGCTGTGTGGACTCCCAAAGGTATTAAAACTGAAATAATCATGAAAGACGATGAATTTTGGAAAACTAGAATGGTAAATAAATTAGTATTTTTTTATGAAAAATGTATGCTACCGGAAATTATTGATCCAAGAAGAACAAGAAACATGGCTATTAGGAATCCACAAAAAATTATGGAAGCTATCAGTAATCATAAAAAAATCCAAATTTAAATGTTAGATCATTTTATTTACTGACAGAGCTGTCAAGTCATCTTTAAATTGATTTAAATCATAAGTCACAAATCATTTTTTAAACCAAAATAGTTTAAATCACAAGTCACAAATCATTTTTTTATTCAAAATTATTTAAATAATAAGTCACAAATAATTTTTTTAACCAAATTGATTTAAATCACAAGTCACAAATCATTTTTAAAACCAAAATGATTTAAATCATAAGTCACAAATCATGTTTTTTTTATTCAAAATGATTTAAATCATAAGTCACAAATTATTTTATTAACCAAAATGATTTAAATCACTTTAATTTTCCTTTAAATCATTTCAAATTTGATTTAAATCACTTAATGTGATTTAAATCACTTAATTTAATTTAAATCAATTCACGTTTGATTTAAGTCATTTAAATTGATTTAAATAATTTCAATTTTGATTTAAATCAAGAAGAAATTTCATCTAAGTGATACAAAATATTAAATCAATTTTAAAATGATTTCAATTATAAATCACAAGTCATTTCTTAAATAAAAATGATTTAAATAATAAGTCACAAGTCATTTTTTAGATCAAAATGATTTAAACCATAAGTCAAATCACCGGTTAAAAAATAAATGATTTAAATAATTAAAGATTTAAGTCACTCTTTAAAAAACTATGATTTAAATCAAAAGTCTTTAAGTCACGTTTTATAAAAAGGATTTAATTCATATGATTTAAATCACAAAAATGATTTAATTCAAAAAATTGATTTAAATATTTACAAGTCTGACAGCTCTGTTTACTAACATTTATTTTTTTTATGTTTATAACAATGGAGATTCCGTTAATAAATAAATGAGTGTATATATATGAAACAATTTTGTATTACATATCCACATCCCCCTCCTCCTAAAACTTATTTAATGTAAAAACATGATTTCTAGCCGTTCTAAATTCGCAATTACGCGTTTATTAAAACAACAAAATATATAAACTAAATTTTTTAATATATTATTTGTTTGTTGTTTGATATTTGTTCTATTCATACTATTGGATAAAACGGTTATTATTATTAGCTTCAAGATAGATAATGTTAGCTATTTCGACAAAATTTATTCGACTTTTGTCCGGTACGACCCTTCAATTGCTTTCTATAAGTAATAATAATGTATATATGTTTCGGATTTAAAATATCAGGTAGAAATATAAAAATTATGATTAAATATTTTAGAAATGTAACCAATTGATGAGTTCAGAATCAAATAAATTTGATATTTTAAAAACTCTTGTACCTACTAAATATATGTAAGTATATTATTAAAAAAAGTTAAATTCATAAGATTCATTTTTATTTATTAATAATAAAGATAATCTATAATCATAAAATCTTCATTATCATAAACTACTTGTTAATTTAAAATTAAATAATTTATCATTGCAAGAGTTTATTACTATAACTTATAAGCTGTTTGTGTATAATAGCAGATGTGTACGTGCGAGACAAATGCCCGCCAAATTTCAGTTGAGCTAAAGGAAACACGCGCCGAAATATGTATAATACCTACATATTTAGGACAGTTAATATTTCGCTACTAGCGCTAAATTCGACGGCGTTGCTTGCTACTATTGCTACAATTTTGTGATAATTCCCCTTCCGTCTGCCTCGCAGGTAAAACTACTTGGCAATTGTCTACGGACTCTTAATTTAACAATTTTAACAGTTGACAGACTGATAATAAAGTGTATAAATTTCTACAATTCCTCTTCTTTTTTCTAACACGACATAATTAAATTTGCAAATGCCTACATAGCCAATAAAAACGCTTTAATTCAAGTATGCAGTTTAAAAAGTTTTTTTAGATTTTCATTCTTTATTTTGCATAAAATACAATTTATATGCTTATTACACTGAAAACAAAAACAGAAAGATAATGGTATTAATGATATTTGCAGATTTTATATTATTTAGTAAAAAAAATATGATAATAATAAACCATTGTTGAGCATTACAATGCAATGAACAAGGATAATAGACAAATATTGTTGATTAAAGTATAAATATGTATAATATACAAGTTCAGTTAATTTTATTATATTTATGTAAATTTTACTATACGTGCGAAGACATTAGATGTCCTATTTAGTAGGCGTTTCATACTAAACTAACATTTATCTTTAAAATTACCATCACGATATCTAGTATTCAAATAAAATAGACATTTGTCGCCAGGCTAAACATTCTTTTTAAACATTTATTTAAAAGTAACAGTTTTTTATGTCAGTAACAATTTAATATAATAATAAAATAAAAATTTGTTTTAGTTGTATGTAGTATTTTTATGGTAAATAAATTATGATAATGATTTATTTGTTTA
The DNA here is from genome assembly GCA_963932245.1 of Tachinus rufipes. NCBI lineage: Eukaryota > Metazoa > Arthropoda > Insecta > Coleoptera > Staphylinidae > Tachinus > Tachinus rufipes. The sequence goes on along the minus strand of OZ010742.1, from coordinate 26,559,129 downwards.
TAATAAATGGCGGTTGAAATATTTACAAAAAAAAAAACAAATAATAGGATATATTGATGATAAATTAAAAGAAAGCGTAGTTGTAAAAAAAGCATTTACAATGAAAAACAATAATAAACTAGAAAGCCTTTTTGTACAATTAAAGAGTTGGGAAGATGAAAAGGAAGCGACATATTTATTGATAATGACCTCACAAGAAAATAAAAAGAGAAATACAAAAAAAAACTGAAAAATATTGCAAAAGAGGAGAAAACAAAAGGAAAGACGGCGATTGTCGGATATATAAAGATAGTGGTAAATGAAGAGAAACGTTGTTACAACAAAAGAAACGTTAAAATAGAAGTGTAAAAAAACTAGTAGCAGTCATAAATGGGGGGGGGGGGGGAGATAAACTAGAAAATAAAGAAAGAAAAGAAATGATGGAAATGATTGAAGAAAATGGGTGGGACATAGTAAACGGAAATATGGAAAGAGATGAAGATGGAGAATATACCCACATAAGAGCAAAGGGACAATCGGTAATTGATTACGAAATGGTAAATGAAGAACGTTGGAGAAAGAGTAGAGTTGGACCATCAGCCACTAGAAGTGTATATAAACGAAAGCATAAAAAGAGAACTAAAAAAAGAAAGAGAAATAGTAACAAAAATAATATGGACACAAGAGAACGTAGAAATGTACAGGCAAAATTTATATAAAAAACATTAAAAAAAAGGGGTAAAACAAAAAATGGCAGAACTAGAGAACATAATTGCAGACGCAACAACAAAAAAAACGTTTTTTACAAACAGAAGAAACATTTGCAAAAAAGTACTCTAAAGTTGGAAAAAGCAAGGCAATTAAACAAGAATATCAGAATGCTCAAAAGGTATACAAGAATAAATACAAAGAAGTTAAGGAAATATATATAAAAAAAAAAAGAAACAGAAATAAAAGAAATACAATCGGAAAAAGAAGCATGTAAAACAACGAGAAATAAAGCAGAAAACAAAAAAACAAACAAATTTTGATGAAAAACTGGAGGATACACTTTTTAAAACTTTATGAAGGATCGTACAGAAAAACCGATAGACAGCCACTGACAACACAACAACTGAAACAAGATGTAAATGAAATAACAAAAAAAAATGATATGGAGATAATAAATTAAATATAGAAGGACAAAGGGTTTTTTTGTCCGTGGAGAGTCCAATACACAAAATAGAAAATAAAAAGCTTGCAGAAAATTACAAAGGTATAACGTTACTAAGTACAGCATGCAAGATCTACGCCATAGTACTAAAAGAAAAATTGAATGGAAAACTAGAGATAAATGGGATATTGCAAGATGGACAGGCCGGGTTTAGAAAAGGAAGAGGGACCATAGGTAATGTATACATACTACACCATATAGTAGAAAAGAAAATAACAAAAAAAAAAAGAGGAAAATTGTATGCGTTATTCTTGGACTTAAAAGCGGCATTTGAAAATGACAGTAGAGAGAAATTGTGGATATATTTGAGAAAATGAGTAATAAATGAACACATAAAACACATGACAAGAAAAGCAAATAAAGCGATAGGACAAGTATGGGGAATTGGTGAAAGAAAATTTGAATGTGTGAGAATAAAAGAAATGATGTTTGATACTTTAGTAAAAATAATGTTATTGTACGGAGCGGAAATTTGAGGATAGAAAGAGCAAAAAAAGTTAGAGGCTATTCAAACAAAATACTGGAGATGGTATTAGGAGCAAATAAAACGTGCAATAAAGTATAAAGAAAGAGTGAGGGAAAGGAATGAATGTAAAAAATATTACTATTGAAGGAGAAAATGAAAGGAAAATGCGGAAAAATTTAAACATGCAGAGAAAAATATTTTAACAAAAATGGATATGCTAGTGAAGAAGCAGAAACATTAAAAATAGATAGAAATATGTGGAAGGAAATTATGATGAGAGATAGAAATATACAAGTCCAAAAGTGAAAAACACGGATAAATGAATCTTGGTACAATTCAAATTATGAACACATTATAACGGATGCACTATCAAAGTACCTAGAAAATGTAAATTATGAAAAAATAAAAAAACGAATGATTGCAAGATTTAGATGAGAAAGTGTGCAAATTTTGGATAGAAGAGAAAAAGAAAATGTGTAGGATATGAGGATAAATTAGGGAAAGCAAAGAAGACATGCCAAAATGCAATCAGATGAAAGAAGAGCAAATGGGAAGAAATGAAGTCTGAAAGAAGATGGAAGAAGAATGAAATGGATGACGGCGATAACAAAAAGAAGAAAAAAAATCAAAACAAAATTAATAAATAATTAATTAAAAACAGGGTTTAGGGTTATTAAGATTATATATTATATTAGTAGTAAATTAAGTTAAGTTAATTTATATGGTAAATGTTATGTTATGATAAGTTGTAGAGTTTTCAAAGCCAAAAGACAAAAAATAAACGATTATTACTAATAAGATATATTAAACTGCAATTGGCACTAGTCTACGGAGCAAACCACCCACAAGATTAAAAATGGCTTATGATGGGGTTTAATTGGCGGAACAAGGCCTTGCCTGTTCCACTAACCAATTTAACCAACCAAACATCAACATTGACATTGATTTAGTTTGCGGTTAAAATATTAATTTCTCTAATATTTGTGCTCTAAAAAAGAATTCAAATTCTGTTTATCAATATTTTAAACATAGAAAACCTCATATTCTCTTTTTGACTAAAACTAGCTTAAACAATAAAAATCCAGATCGCTTTAGTTTAGTAGAATCCGATTATTATTAAGCATATTCTAGACTGACGACATACAAAATTCAAAGCATTGGTTATAATAGCATATTTCTTAAACTAAATCTTCCCGATAAGACTTATTTCACTCCACACTTCAAATTTTTTTTATGATCTTTTTGAAAGTTGTGGCAAGTTTCTTCAAGGTAATTATAGAAAAGCTGAAATAATTTTTGTTAAGAGATTTTATTGTACTTAATACTGAATGGTTAAGCCACTCATCATCTACAACACTATCCAAACAACAAGCTATGGTTTTTGCTTCTTTTCATAATCTTACCCAACTTATTCATCAACCCACATATTTTTTTTGTGATGGACTTCTTTGTTAACCAAGCTTATTAGGTTTGTATCTTTCACTTCTGTTATTAAAACTTCTCTTCTTATTACTATGAAACCAAAATCACGCTTCATCTATCATTATTCTAAGATAATAATTTTGATATTGATACTCATTGCTAATGATCCACATATTGCAGCAGAAAATCTCACAAAAACTATTTAAAAATCATCAAAAAATTTGTTTCGTTCTCTGTTATTAAACCAAAACAAAAATACTTGTTTTTAATTTAGACAAAATAAGCAGTTAATAAGAAGTAAAACGCATTTAGCAAACACATCAGTAATTGTTCCAAACAGACTATACAGAATTATAAGTTAGCTTGTAATTATTGTGACAATCTAATACAATCTGAAAAAGATAAGACTGACAGAATCAAAACTAATCGAATTTTTCAGTTTTCCATAAACAACAATAAAATTTATAAAACAATAAATTTATTGCAAGGTAGTACAAAATCTTCAATACCTCCTTATGGAAATGATCGAAACAATCTAGTTACTAACCTAAAAAAAACAGATATTTTTGCAACAAGTTTGCATCTAACTCTACTATTATAAATCCTCTTATTGCTGTACCTACAATGTCAGCTAGTAGTAAAATAATGGGTCCATCATTTTAGGTAACGGGATGTTAAAATATTTTCTTATATTAAACACCAGAAAGGCATCAGGTGTTGATGAAATTCAATCTGTTAATTTTAACACATTTGCAAATGAACTAGCTCCCATTTTGACTAAAATATTTGCTTTATCATTCAAAAATTAAATTTTCTTAAATTGTTGGAAACTTGCAAATATTCAACCTATACCTAAAAAGGAAGACAAGTCTGATTTTTCAAATTGTAGACCAATTCTTTATTGTCCAATCTGTCAAAAAAAAATTAAAAATTATATTAATTTTCACATTATCAAGTTCTTAGAACAAAATAACTTCATCTCAGATACTCAATTTGGATTTTCATCAAAACGTTTGACTTATGTTAGTTACAAATGGAATTCTACTTTAGACAAACAAGAATAAAATTTTGCAGTAGCTTTAGGTGTCTCCAAAGCGTTTGATAAGGAATGGCATCCTAATCTTGTCAACAAGCTCTATTGTATAGGTCTTGATAAAAAAAACTGTAAATCTCATCAATAATTTTCTTGACAATAGAATAATTATAGTTAGAACTGATTGTTTCAACTTTGACCCCTAAATCATAAATGCTGGTGTTTCTCAAGGTTTTGCTAATTTTATTTTTAATTTACATTAATAAACTTCTTCAAATAACTAAAAGTCCTATTCATAGTTTAGCAAATGATACCGTTCATTGTTTATAATTTTTTAAAACCATATCGACAAATATGGCAGAACTTCTTGAAATTTCTTAGTTAGAATCTGTAGCATCAATAAACAAAAACCTCAAAACAATATCTAAATGGGGCATTCCCAACATAGTTAATTTGTCTAATAGGTGTTACAATCTTACATAATCTTCTCTGGAACAACCATGTTGTCGACATAGCTTTGAAAGCATCTAGAAAACTAGGATTTTTTAATAGATGTAAAAAGTTTTTTACTTCTGTTGCACACACTTGCTCTTAGCTGTTACATATACAGCTTTAATACCAGATACGGTGCTATCACACAATCTCAAGGCTTCATCTGCCAGTGTGTGAATAACAATTTTGTTGATCTCAGCTTCAAGTATGCCACAGCTGTTAAATATTTTGATGATTACATTGCCATAGCGAAGAGAGTAAGTGCTGCTAAAACATTTGGGCACAAGTTACACTCAATATTTTTTTTGCGTGCCCCAAATAAACAAATTATATTATTGCCTCATGTGAAGTTGTGATTTAGCCAATCAAAGACTTTCTTGACTGCTTCTACCGAAATCATCTGTTGTGGCCCTAAACTGGCTGTAAATTGTGATTTTACATGATTGTGATTTTAAACTTTTTAATTTTCTTTAAAAATGTTTATTTAGGACAGGCAAAAAATATTCAAAACCAAAACAAATGGTTTTGGTATGTAGAGGCAGACAACAAAAAGATTTTTAAAAGTCTTCCAAGAGTAGCAAAGATATACAACTTTAATATATACTTGTCATCTCAAAGTTTCCTTTTTAATGCACTCAGAAAATTAACATTTTTTGTTGTAAGTTTCAAAAATTTTGCTTTTAAAGTTTTTTTATAATATTTGCAATATACTTTAAGTAAACAAGGTAAATTAAGAGAAGTTGCAAGAAATAAAATAGAACTGAAAAGTAATTGTAAAATACAAGAAAATAATAATAAATTAGAAAACATGAAAATAAGGTGAAAGAATAGAAATGTACTTCTTTGCGTAAAATAATATGAAATTAAAATGATATTGTTTAGCGATTTTTTTTTTATTGGTTACTTATACGGATTTTTATGTGTTATTTTAATTGAGAATAGGCATTTGTAGATTGTCTTGTCTAGGAAAATATAATAGGAAGTATAATATTCATATAATTGTATTCTAATGTTAAATTGTATTTGGTGGAGTGAATGAGTACATATGATTTATTAAGTAATACTTGAATAATAACATCATTATGATTTTTTCCACTATACCCTTATGCACTGTCTATTAAGCATCTCACAATCAACGTCTTTGTTTCAGACTCGAGCTCCCGCAAACCAAGAAATGAGATTAGCCAATAAAACGCATCCGAATGGATCAGAGTGCTAATCCTCACGTGTGTGCATAATCACTACCGATCAGTACACATCATGCGCTGGCCGGTGCTGGCTGTTCTCTTCTTGGTCCACGCGATTGTTGCAAGACATCACCATCACCACGATGCCGGCACACCGAAAGCGTCCCCGTCTGAAAAAATAACAGTGGTTGACTCCGTTACAGGAATAACTTACAATCCGTACAGCAAACACCATCCGGGGTAAGTGACAGGCGAATTTATTAATTCCAATTTTATCTCTTGAATTAGTGCGGCCGGTTGATACTTTTTATTCTTCTTTTCGGTGCATTCATTAATAATACGCGTAATTAATTCAAGAAAAACACGATTAATAAAGCGAAGTAAATTGATGGTGTGACATTGTTTGACAAATAGCATTAATTTTTCGTTATAATTTTAATAAAAACACAACTTTTTAGAAAATTTGTACAATAATGTTTGCAATTCTAATGTTCGATGACCTTTTGTTATCTTATAACATTAAAGATTTGTTTGATTATTATTTAATCAAAATCTAATGTTTATTATTATAAGATCAGGCAATTTTATAATATTTTAATTATTTAAGTTTTACACTTTACACAAATTGTAATAACAATTGCTTTTAATCATAAACATATAACACAAACTGTTTTATTAAATTATATTAATTGCAACTTCATGATGTTGATATTCTCTTCTGTGGCTTTACCTTATTAAATGCTTGGTTTCATCTTCTCACATGTTTTCAAAATTGATTAAAGTGCACCGCAAACATAAATCATATTAATAGAATACATATAATTATGACTATTATTTTGATCTACTGATTTATAAGATTTAATTTAAAAATTAAAAATATAATTAATTTAATTTAATTTAAAAATGATTACGTACAAAACAAATTTTTGCTATTAGACAATATTCTATTGAGTCAACTGTTTGATGATGTAATGAAGAAAAATGCGTTGATTTATACTTTTAGTTTGATATGTGTAGAACAAATTAAAAAAATGTGCAAAACAAAACCAGATAAGAAATCTTACCTACTAACATTTATGTGTAAGATACCTGTCGAATAATTTTATGTAATTAAAAACAAGTATTGTCTCCTCAAACTTTAATAGCTTCTTTTATACGTCGCGGGAAATTTATTTTTGCTGAATGTTTTGTCACACTTCAAACATTTGGAAGCTGTTTCTGCAAGTCACAGTTTTTAAATAAAAACTTAAATTATATTATGTGGCTTACTATCAAAAAATCTGTACTGAAGTACTGAAAAGGATTATTCTATAAGTTAAAAAGAAATTAAATTGATATAATACAATTTCTAAATAAATGTAAGTCAATTTTTTTTTAAACAAATTTTAAGTATTGGATTGTAACGTTACAATATTGATGGTTGTGACTTCTACTACGTAATAATTTATGTTTATAATAATAGAATAATTTACTATGTTTTTTATCACAAGTTAACTTAGCAACTCAGTTAACTCATAACATCTGTAGAAGGCTCTAGTCGAGCTGAAACTAGTAATGTATTTGTCAGAATTAAATTGGGATAATAACACAGTAAATTTAGTTATTATTTCAAAAACATTACAAGTTTACTAAAACCTTGTTTGAACGTGTATATCTCAACTAAAGAACATGAAACAAAAGGTTTTAATAACAATTTTAAATAAATTCGATACATTGGACGCATTTTGCTTTAAAATACTAAATTTTATTTATTATTTTTACAAAATCAACTTTCTTTTTTTCTTATAATACCACCCTATATAATAAATATTTTGCTAAATAATAGTTTTTGCGGCGCAATTTTGAAAACTAATATCTAATTAAACCGTGGCAATAACTTAAATTGTATAGGTTGAAAACCTTTCTTCTTTACTAGATCTGTACGAGTATCTCTTGGACTATTATTTTTTACGGTTCAATCACTAGTCTGTTTTTTTTAGAATTTGCCATAAGAGGGTAGTTTGCACTCGATTTGCTTACGCACATAGACTCTGCCTGCTTTAGCTGCCTGACCGCCCTCAATCAAGTGCCTCGTGTGTCATTTTATAAAATTTTGTTAGAATATTCTTCACCTTACATTACCTATAAGCAAATATGCGTTTTTGACATTTGGCAATCAAGTTGTTAACCTTAATTGACATATTATAATATGTAAAATATGTTAATCAAAGCGTTTGCGCTGACTGCTACTCAAGAGTAAGACTGCGGACACAACGGGGACTCTCGCTCCGACTGCGTATTTCCATACCACACTATTATACAGATGAAGCTGTATAGCAGTAGTGTATATAGTATTAATATTTTAAATTACTTACTCCCGTACTCTACTACTACTCAGCTAGCGCTAGAAACTGTATACCAATAGGGTAACTAATAACAATATAGAACATTATTATACTATTCATTTAAAAAAATGAGTAGAATTTTCAATAAACAATTATTTTGAAAAAATACAGAAAATGCAATACTACTATTATTTTTATCAAGAATTCTCAAAAATATGCTTTAATATTTTATTCTTAACAAAATTACAATGAATGCAATATTATAGTTTGTTTTAATATTGTAAATAATTTTAGATGTCAAAATTTTAATTAATTTTTTAATTACTAATTTTTACTTTGACTATTTTCTTGGAAATTAGTTTAAGTCTGTAAAAAGTATACATTTTAAATTTTAAATCTTTAAGGAAATGCTTAACTACTTAATATTTCATTTTTAATAAAATTACAATAAATGCAATGTTGTATGAGTATCTAAAAAGTGGCTAAAAAAAACATGTTTTTTAAATTTTCAGCTTGTTAAGTCATAAACTCAATTTTTGGAACCTTTAAAAGTAGAGAAAAGCAACCGAAAATAACATTTTTTAGATTATTTTTAACGTTTTTTCTCAGTGTAGAATTTTTTTTGTAATAGCTTAAAATCCCAAAAACAGTCAAGCATTGAAAATGCCGTGACAAATGTCAAATGGCAACATTTCAACAAAATTAAGTCTAATTTAACTTAATCTTATTTCTTATTACAGAAAAATAGCAACAGGGTTTTCAAGACAGTTCTGCCCACAATTTGTTAGTACCGCAAGAGACCCTTCACGGTTTTGAAAAAAAGGAATTTTGGCATTTTTTTTAACCTGTTTCAAACTATAGAAAAGTGTGAAACTTCATTAATAAAAAGTACAAAATGACAAAATCCGGTCATAAAATATTAAAATATTTTCAGAAAGAGTCGGATTTTGACTTAAAAAGAATTAAACAATGCAAAAATAGGAAAATTCGAGCATAAAATATTACATTATTGATGGAAAAAACTCTAACAATAAACTGATGAAAAGTTTGAAATTGTACGTCAAAAATAGTAAAATTCAGTCAAATCAACCAAAATATTGCAAAAGTGTACCAAAATTTGGGTTTAAAACATTAAAATATTATTAGAAAGCACCTAAATCCGGCCATAAAATGTTGAAAAGTGTAAATTTCTGTTTATAAAATGACAATAATATCAAAATCCGGTCATAAAATATTAAAGAAAAAATCAAATTTGGACCAAAAACAATTGAAACGTGCAAAACTTAAATTATCTTATTGATAGAAAGCACTAACTAACTAATAAAAACTGCAATACTTTATTGATATAATGTCAAAAATAACAAAATTCATCTTAAAACATTAAAATATTGTAAGACATCACCAAAATTTGACTACAAATTGTTGAAAAGTTCAATTCATAAAAAGTATGAAACAGCAAAATACTTATTATTTTTTAAATTACAAAATCTATTTATAAAAAGTTACAAATTTGGTTATAAAATATTACAATATTGTCAGAAAGAACCAAAATTCTATTTATAAAATGTCAAAAACTCAAAAATCTGTTTTACAATATTAAAATTATGTCAGAAAAAACCAAAACCAAAATTCTATTTACAAAAAGTTAACACCCGCCGATTCTGCCAGTCTCCTTCCTAGAGATTCCTTTCCGACATCGCTCTCCTGGTGCCATCGTTCCAGGTCATTGCTGGTCTTCCTCTACGTCTTCTTTCCGGTGGTACCTATTCATATAGTTGTTTGGGCAGCCGTTTCTCACATTTGATTTACGTAGCCATACCAGATTAGTTGCTTCGTTTAAATGACCTCTATTATTGTTTTTTCTGATTTCATTCTTCTTCTAATTTCCGTATTTCTTATTTTATCAAGGCGTATTATACCCGCCGATCTTCTTAGGAAATCTATTTCTACAACAATAGTTTGTTTTCCATGTCTTTGGTGATAGATCACACCTCACAGGATTAACAGATGGTGCTCTTTAGTATGCTGTTGCACATTAGCAAGTTTGTGCTGCGCTGCATTTCTGGCTGCCAAAGGGTTGAATTTAAGGCTCCAATGATCTTTTTTTCTATGTTTATGCGATCTCTGATTGTGCCCTCTATGCGTTCGTTATCATCGATCTCCGTGCCAAGGTAGGTATACTTTTTGCATGTTTTTATTTTCTCCCCACTTTTGAGCTCTACTTCTTCAGCTAAACCACCTATGCACATATACTGACTCTTTTTTAAGTTTATTTTCAGCCTTCATTTAGTGTACTTCTTATGTAGTTTTCTGGTCATAAACTGCATGTCTTCCTGGTCTTGTGATATAATAACTTGATTGTCGGCATAGTGCAAGGTGTATAGAGTACTGTCTCCAGTTGGCATACCCATTCCGAGGCACTTTTGTCTCCATTGTACGGCATCTAGAAATTTGTTAAACAATGTGGAGGATACGCAGCATCCTTGCCCTAGGCCTTTAGATACTTGGAAACTATTCGTAAGATAGTTTCCAAGTTTTATCTGTGACGTTTGATCTTTATACAACTCTTCCAGGGCTTCGATGAGATTTACGTTGATGTTGCTAGTGACTAGTACCTCTCATAGTTTGTTCACTGGTACATTGTCAGATGTTTTGCTGAGATCGACGAAGAGTAGGTGTACTTCTCTATTTCTTGCAACGCGCTTTTCTATCAGTTTGTTTAAGCAGAAAACATTATCTATTGTCGATCTACCAGCTCTGAACCCACTCTGCTTTTCTGACTGATATGGGCGGTATTCTTCACATATTAGTTCTTTAAGAACCATATAGGCGATTAAATGTGCTCGTGACTAATATCCTTCGATAATTATCGCAGTTTTTCTTGCTACTTTTTTTGTGGATTGATGTTATGCACGCTGTTTTCCAGTCATCAGGAATTTGATCACCGTTGAAAGACTTTTAAAACATTTCGGATATTAGTGTACGTAACTTTTTAGTACCGTATTTTATTAGTTCAGCCGCTATACCCTCTGGTCTTTTATTTTTTAGTAATTTGACAGCGGTCTCAACCGTTTTTGTTTCTAACTCTATCCTATCCCCTGCTGTCAAAGCGTATCTTACATCCAGTTGTTGATCTATGTAGGATGGGCTTTTTTAGTAAGTAGGGATTTATAATGGTTTATCCATTTGTCAGCTTCAATGATGTTAAGTCTGACTTTATTATTTTGATCTGATTTCATATTTCTGATGAAACGTCAGGCTTATTGTGTTTTTTTCCTCCTAAGTACTAAGTAGGTCTAATTTCTGGCATTTTGCTTTCCAGCTGTTGTTTTTTTTTTATGATTACGGTCTGTTTGAGTTTTGTTAAAGCATGTCTGTATGCAATTTTATCATGCATTTTGATTGAAGCCACTTATGGTATAATTTTTGCTTTAGTTCTTTTGCATTCTGAAGTTTTTTATTCCACCAACTTGTTTCTTTCTTTAGGTTAAGAGACTTTTCTTCTAAAGCTTCCTTAGCAGCAGATAACAGACTTCTTGTTATGTGGTTATATATTTCTATAAATGATTGTAATTATACTTCTTCTAATAATAGTGCATCTAGTCGTCTGATACAGGTCAACAGTACTTGGGTGATAGAAACTGTCAATATCATACTCCAGTGGCGTAATTTTTTTTAGGGTAACCGTCTCATCCGCGATATTTTGTGGTTGGTCTGCAGTAAATGGTAGAATTATCTTTGCAATTATTAAGTAATGGTCATTTCCACATTCTACTCTTCTATATCCTCTTACATCTAATACCTTTAAATTAGTTTTCTGCTTGGTTATACTATAGTCAATTATTAAAATGAGTTGTCTTGTTTCTTGTTACCAAGTAAACTTGTGGATGTTTTTATGTTTAAAGAACTCATTGTCCAACAATTACGTTATTTGTGGTTCTTCCTGTTTGTGCATTTAGGTCACTTAAAATAATAATTTTTCTATTTTTTCGATGTTATTTAAGATGCTGCTAAGAGAATCACCATACTCGTTCTTTTTCATGATGTTTGAGTTTTCATTTAGACCATATGTTCCTATACTATAGTCAAGCGATGCATTTGGTAGTTAATATTCAGTGTAACTATACGCTCGTTGATTGTTTGCCAATTAGATATAAACCTTTTGAGAGTTTTCTTTGCAAGTATTGACACCCCTCTCTTTGCATGTTTATCTTTGGGATAAACTTACTGTGTATGTGGATATATTGACCTAGAAAATTGCTTCTTTGTCCTTTTCTCTTAGTTTCTGTTAGCACTGCTATATCCATTTTTATTTGTTTTAGTTTTTTCTTGCCTCTTCTGCTTTACCTCTAATTTCTTGCACGTTCCAGGTTCCTATATTCAATGTTCGTTTTCTTTGCTGTTTTTGTTGTCTATTTCCATCATTATCGTTCCGAGGCTTGGTAGCATGGTGTAGCATTTTAATTTGTTTTATGAATGCTAGGTCGTTAGCCTTGCGATTCAACCCCCATCTTGGAGGACCTTGAATTTTTATTTTAGAGTATATTTCCTTTAGACTGATCGTTTTCGTCTTCTTCTGCTCCTAAGACCATTGACCGGTTTTCATCTGTAACCCTAGACAGGGTGCTATCAACCGGAGCCAGTTGAACCAGGTTTTTAAACGAAGTTGTTACTCCTCTTCCTTCTCCTTTCTTGTCCGAGCTTAGGACCGGCAATCCTAGACAATTGTAAACTTATTGTAATGGTGACGACCTGAATGTGTTTGATTTTTAAGTGCTGGTTTATCCACTGATTATTCTATTTGTTTTATTGTGTGCAGTGATAGCTGTCACACCCGGTTTGTTTTTGGGGCGTTACACTCAAACTTCAAACATTTTTTTTTTATTTATGTGTGTTGCACTAAACATGTAGCAATTTTTTTAATTGTAAAATGTGTATGCACAGGACATTTTTATGAAGCCGCGGCGTTTTGTTATTCTGTCATTTATAAAGGCATTTGTTAGTTTCACTATCGTCCTCGGAGAGCAACAACCCGAACCAAAAGACTGGAAGATGAAAAATATTGTTAAAAGAACCAAAACTCGGCGATAAACTGTCAAAAAATACCAAATTCTGTTTACAAAATGTCAATAATGTAAGCCTTTACGCATTGCATATTTTTGCTTACATATACCTAAACTACTGTTTGTAAAACACATTTTGACAAATCTTTTTTTATACTCTATTACCTTGCATTTTGTACAATTTTTTTTGTAAGTTATCTTAATTGTTTTCAACACCCATTACGTCTATTTGAAATGAGTTTCTAACTTAACCATATTTCTCGATATGGACATTTTGTGAAATATATATGTATATATATTTAAAAAAATAAGCATCCAAAAACAAATTCAATATTGAAAACGTTGCCAATTGATGTCTCAATGTTTTTATTGCTTATGTCTACTATAGTACAGTTTTGACTTTGCGTTTTTGTATTTAACTGGTTTAAGTTTTTGCAAACTATTAAAAAATAGTAGTTATAAGATATACTCATTTTTTTAAGTTATTTGAGGATCCACTCAAAAACTTTCCGCAACCCAAATTTGAATCGTAACCCGATGTTAAGAATCGCTATGTTACTACATATCTTACTGCTTTGCAGCTGCTGATTTATCTGTATAATAATAGGGTATGGAAATACGCGCTCCGACTATAGGACCGTACCCTCGCTCATTGCTTAACGCATTTTTTTCACTATGGAACACTGTAGCTTTGATCTTTACATTTGCTGGTAGCATTTCTTGATGACAATACAATACTTTCTTTAATAAAACTGTATCAAATGGTGCAATGAAACAAACATCTACAATGCCCAGACGTAAATGTTTAAATTGAAATCTTTTTTATCTCACTATATACAGATTATAAAAATTAAAAACATGATCATAACTGAAGCAAGCTTTGCCTGTAAACATATTTAAAATAATATAAGAAATATTAATTTAAAAAAGGTGTAAATAAAAACTACAAAATTACTTGGACTATTGAACCAGGGTTTGTTAGAATTTTGTTTTGTGTTGATTTCTAATAAACGTGGAAGAATTATTTCATACTCATATAACATATAGTTTTGGTAAAAACTTCTTATAAATCACAAACTACATTTGTTTCTAATCCTTTTTATAGCGGTTTTAATTATCTATCTTTGTGTTATCAAGTTTATGTAGAACAAAAAATGCTACTGATTTTGTATCGCAAAGCACAATATTTTGATTTTTTTCTTAATTTGATTGTTGGTCAACGTTTTATTTTATTGATAATTTAATATTTTCTTAAACAGCATCTAAAAAAATATTATTTGCAAATTGTTTGTTAATAAGTATATTTTCTAGAAAGCTGGACTTTTTATTAACGTTTATCTAAAATATTTTATTTAATAGTGTACAGCAAAATAAAATTTGATCTTTTCCTATCATTTCTAATTATGATAATTTATATAACAAAATATAATTTTATATAATCCATCTGTGGTTACCTTTAAATAGACATCAAACGAAAATGAAATTATAATTTATAAATGAAACGAATAGTGAATTTAAAGTATTCAGTCTGTGGTGAAGGTTTTACTGCTTCTCTAAGACATTATAATGGAATATTAAACATCAAAACAACATAAATCTGGTATACTATAAATATTATTTTAGTTTTGTTTACTTATATGGCTGTACTTGTTTATTTAACGCAATCAAATTTTTTTGTATAATTAATTAATTATGTTTATTATATAATGTGAAAATAATATTTAATTTTTCAATTTTATTAGTTTAAGTAGTCGTTAATAATATACGGCAATAGTTCAACCTACTTTTATGGTCATAAAATTACATAATATTTTTACTAATTATAAAGGAAAAGATTGTATAGGTTATGATGATTTTAATTAATTTTCAATTTTCCTTTTGTAGAAAAAGCTAATGTGGAATATTAGACAACAGTTGTGAAAGTGTATCTAATATGTTTATTGGTGTAATAAATTTAAGTTTATGTAGGTATGTGCAATTTTGCAAGTACTAGGTAAGATTTATTTCAACATCTTTATATTTTAATAAGAGCTTTTTCTTCACTTTGCTTTATAAACAATAGTGCACAAATTGGATTGCGGCGACAATGTTTTCATTACTAAAAAAATATATAATAATTAAAACCATGTTATTATTTCTTATTTTGAAACTTTGAAACATATCTCAACAATATTATAATTTACATTACAGACAACCAATTATAACTATCCAAATAAGTATTGGCCATTTACTTTTCCAGTTTCTATACTCTTTAATAATAATTAAACAAACATTCCAAATTGGTCACATGATTATTAGAGGCTTTGCTGCTCAAGTGAAAAATAATCAGCAATAACAGTGAGATAGCTTGTTGTTATGTTCAGGGATTGTACGCTTGACTGTTAGCTTGCTAAGCTATTGTTCTGACCGAGGTTCTGACACTGAGCGTTAGCTTAGCAAGCGAACAGTTCGGCGTTCGATCCTTGAACATGACTAAGTAAAAATCATGTTTTTAATTCACTAGGCTGATTTGGAAGTCCTCTAATAAGTCGTTGGTCTCATGAACCTCTTCAAACAAGTTGTAAAACTTTTAAGGCAATGTAAATAAAGAAAAAAAAATAACTGACTTAAAATCGTATAAAAACTTTGTTAACAAATCGATTTAAAAATTATACCAACTCTACCTTACTTATTTTTTGTGTTTACTATTTTAATATTTTTTTAGAAATATTAGTTGACTTTCTCTGAAAAGGTCTGTTCGTAACATTTCAATATTTTTTTTGCAGTTGTGGGCAATTTAGAAGGTTAGACTTAACATTTACTTTGTGGGACACCACTGCTTGTTTTGAGTGACATTAATAACGTTCTTTGCTTTTAATATTGTCCAGTATTTTGGACATAAAGTCTTCTGTGTGGTGATAAATACGCAGCAATATCGATTACTTTATGAGGGCATTTTGTTGCGGTCTAGTTCTGGCAGAGGCAGCAAGAGACGGCGACAGACGGAGGTTCTGGGGTTGTAATGCCTGAAAGATATAGTGGGTTCATAATGTGGGTGGTGCAATTTGGGCACTCTGTGCTCGCCAAGAATTGCCACAGGGAAAGAAACTGGGCTACTGGGGTGTTGTTGGTTGCACTTTAGAATATTACGAAGTCATTTCGCGGAGGTTTTTGGAGGTAGGTGTGATGAATCTTAGGAGAACTGCAAGGTTTTGGAGGAGATCGACAACGGCTCCCTCCAAGGGATGTTTTTCTGGAACAGGTGCGTTGGTTCATCGCAATTATTCCTTGATTTGATAGGTGTTTCTAGGTGTTTCTAGGTGGAAGGTAAAAAAGTTGTTAAAACCTTGAGTAAAAATAGCTATCAAGGTTTGTTGTGTTATTAGTTTGCATTCACAAAGAGTTGTGGGTTGGTCCAAGTCCGAGAGCTACGCGGTTGCTTTTAGGGATTGTTCTCCGATGGTTGGAATGTCTTTTGTATTAAACAAATTAATATTATTGGTGCTTACCCAGAGTACTTATACACACGCATACACCCAGTATGTGCAAGTCTACTAGGACTATAGGTTTTGATTTGAAATAACATGAAAGTGCATATGTCAGCTACCAGTAGTCGTACTGAAACTCTGGCGAGGAGTGTGCAAGCATAGAGTATAGGTGAAAGATGTTTGCTCCGGAATCTTCAAGAGTAGAATGTCGTGGAGGTTGATGGCACTGTGATGGTTGTCGCAAAAGCTGTGGCGTTGCACGGTTTAGTTTTAGGCAGAAAATCTAGCCTATATGTTGGCCCTAAACTCTTTCTGATTTGAAGTTTTCTGGTTGAATCCTGAATGCAGTGGTTGCATCAGGGAGGAACACTTTTTTTGATTTATGTGTGTTTGTTTGGTGTCCGGCGGTGATGTTCACTGGGTCTTGAGCAACTTCCGGAAAAGGTTTCCGAGTGTGGAGAGGCTTAAGGGCGAGTATGTGGTTTCCTGGAATTGAGTGCAGTGACATCGAAGAAGCCCTGTTTGGTTTATGGTATAGACCTGCTGGTAGGGCGCCCTAAATATTGGGGATTTTCAGGTGCAATCGGGGGTTACGGAGTAGAACGACGTTGAGACGGCGCAATATCCGCTCAAGTGGCCGTTCTAAAATGCGACAGCAAAGCAATACCTTCAAGCACGTGTCTTACCTTTTGTGCTGATTTGCTTTTACGGCGCGGGAAAACGGTGCTGGCGTTTGTGTGAGGATTGATAACTGTCTCATCAGCCATTCCATTGCAAGTGATATTATGTTAGGGCTGTTCGTGGCCCAGGGCCTCGCAGGAGTTGTTATTAATTTATTATCAACGTTGTTTTGTTTTGTAGCGTCGGACATCTTTCGGTTGCACTTTTACTTTACTTCATTTTTATTTTGCTAGAAATTTCCTGTCTGCTGGCTACTGTGAGGGTGCGTGATTAACTACACTTTTTGTTTAAAAAATTGGTCTTTTTAAACTAAACTGTGGCAACCCATCTGCTCGATGATAATTGGCTAACCGATAACCTATGAGAATCTTTTTTGTTTAATATCAGAAAAGTTTGATTTTTATATGAGCAGAAAATGACAAGGTGAGCTGTTATTGTTGGGGTTTGGCTCCGCCTACTTGCTGCATCAATTTCCCCATTTTTTAAGACTGAACTTCTGTTTTTATCTTGATGTTTGGCCATGGGGTCTAGGTGACGCCCACTTAGTTTTTGACACTGTTGAGCGGGGAGGGGAGTAGTCTGTTATACAAAAATGCCCACAAGGGTTTCACTAAGTCTGGTTTGAGAGGAGACGGTTCTGTTTTAGTATGAACCTCTTCTGGTTTCTCTTGATTGCAACATTTTGGTTCTGTCGTCACGTTAGGTGTTTAACTGCGCTGACGCTGCATCGGTTAACAGGTGGCCTTGATCTTGATTGAATGCACTAGCAATGGTTAGTTCTAGATCACGATCTAGTGTTTCTAAACTACTTTTGATGAAGTCTGTGACGTCTTTAAGTTGCCGGAGGTTTGGATTAGTGACGTAACTCAATCTGCAGGTTGGTAGTCGCAGGTGAGAACCTTGATTTGGCTAATATCAAAGTCAGCAAAGTTTTTTCAAGCAATTTTTCTTCTTTGTTTCTCTTGCGACTTCTCAGTAGTATTATTTTTGAGTTTTTTCTCTGGTTTTGTTTTATGGAATTGTGAAGACACTTTGCCTTTCAATGGCGTGGCTGCTCTTGAGGGTTGTTTTCCGGTAGCTGAAGTGCTATTGATAGAGTTTGGCTCCGCCCACTTGCTGCAACGTCTCTGTTGCCGAGTATTCTTTTTAGTTTCTTCTCAGATTTTGTTTTATGGATTATTAAAAGCACCTTGCTTTTCAATGGCGTGGCTGCTCTCGGAGGTTGTTTTCTGGTAGATGGAGTGCTATTGATGGAGTTTGGCTCCGCCCACTTGCTGCATCAGTCGTGACGGAGTTTTGTGCATATTGAAACCACGCCCATGGTGGTTTTCAGTCCGGTACCAATTCACATCATTTTTGCAGCAATTCTGCTTCTATATTTAAAAGTTCCCATAAAATTAGAATTATTTGGAACTTGGAAGGTAGTGGCTTGGCATGGTTAGTTAATTGCTTTGTTTAAACTCTCAAATGTAGGATTCCTAGCTTTCTAAGTCAGGGTTTTCTTTCAAAAGCTTCTTTTGAGTCTTGGTCGGGTTTCCTGTGCTCTAAAAGTTTTCAGGCGAGGTAATCCACCAGGGTTTCTTGTTTAGGTTCAAAATTTTGATCAACATTGTCTAACAGGTCTTTGTCGGAGTCACATGATGTTGAGCAAGCCATGTCTAAAAGTTATTATTTTCTACCTGATTAGCAGAACAATGTATAGGTATTAGTTTTTTTGTTGCGAGGGTACTCGGTCACATTTAACAAAATTTATATAGTTCTTTTTCTTGTCGATTAGGGTGTAAAAATAACGGGTTAATATGCAGTCAGAACTTTTGGTGACATTTCCTAGATAATAGGAGAGTCTAGAAGTTGTTCCAAGGATGGGTAACCAGATGGTGAATTTGTATTGGCAAAAAAATTTACGCTTTTTTGTTGTAGTTCTATCAGGTAAATGACGTTCATTGGTGACATGTCTGTGGGGTTGAGGCACTTTTACTTCAAAATGCCCCATGTTGGGCGCTAGTAAGGAGTTGGTGGTTACCTTCCGAGGTACCACAAAGTCACTGATCGGAGGTCGTCGGAGATATTTTAATTTTACTATCTTAACCTGTTTTGCCAGGTGTGATGCAGGCTTAGTGGTTGGGGACTGCGAGGTCTTGGTGGAAGTTGACAACGGCACCTTTCAATGGAATCATTTGTCTTTGAACAGATGCGTTAGCTTGTCGCGGCCGGTAGATGCACCTCGGCGGTCGTTTCCTGGTTTGCCAGGTGTTTTTGGGTGAAACTATAAGTGTTGTTAGGGCCTCGAATGATGCGGTGGAACTAGCTATCGGAGAGTGTCGTGGCGGAGTTTTGTGCATTCTAAAGCCATGCTCATGTCTTTTTTGTGAGAGACCTACTGCGCCGGCATTCAATAAGATTGGAAAGGCGGGAACGTCTAGGTCTAGACATAATTTTAACCGTAGGTATGACATGCTTTTCCTCCTAAATTTCGGAGTTTTTTTTTGTATTTAAAATTAATTGACATTCAAATTAAATAAATTAATGTTTTCCCTTATGTACACTCCTTGCGTTTGATAACAACAATCTATAGAGGACATTTATAATTATAAACAATGCTTATAATATTTTAAAAACTTTAAATCTATTAACATAAAATTCTATTCAAAATCTTTATGTGTCATTTTGTATTCTATTCAAGGTAACAATTTGCTTTCAATATGTATAAGCAAATCAATGATGAAACTTGATAAAATGTTAGCTCACGCTTTAATATTTACTCGGCTCGTGTCCAATATGTAAAGTATGTAAACATTCGTTATGCTTAATTTTTTCCAATAATATTGCTTCTGGTTACAATAAATAATAGTAGTCAAATCATAAACAATTTCATTTCACTGCCGATAGCATCATAAAATCCATTCAATACACACAATCAATAAACGTGTACAATTTTCCCACTTCGTACTTAAGAAATTTACCATATAAATCACACTTAAGCACATATAATTTACTCTTATACCTTGATGTGTTTATTGCGAGCACGTCGCGATTTTTTATTAGCAACTAAAAAAATCTTTCTCCAGCTGCCGACCTATTGTATAATATATCCTCCCACATCTGCTATAACTTTGATTGCTACAGTTAAGCCATGTAAAGTCCTACAATTATATACTCAGAATACACCTCACATCGGATGTATTCCACCTTTATGTCTGTGCCTGCATTCGCATAAAAAACGAAAGCTCTATCCACTTTAACTTTTTATGGATTGTAAATTGTCTTGTTTTATTATTGAAACATTTTAAGTTGTACAAAACGTAAATATTTATAGTAAATCTTTTAACGGTAGTTTTATTTGAGGATTTTTATTACCAGAGTATACTTTGAACATTTGTGACAAAGGTATTAGTTCAACAAATATCTCATACTTTGCATGTGTGGAATTTAATCCGATGCATGTGCGGATTTATTTTATGATGGTTTTCAGAATTCTTGATAAATAAATATCACTATAATGCCTTTTCAAAAATAACCTTAAGTTCAATCCACTTGATGACTAAATATAACATATAAACTGTTTCAAAATCATTACAAATTATGATTCATTTTTAATTTGACTTTATGAAACCCCATGAACATATTGCAAAATATATATTCGCACATAATTTTTTTCGTTGTATAATAAATGATTTGAACGCTTAGTTAGTTTACCTTGTAGGCATACATTTAAATAATCAATAAATAAATCATCGTTCGCAAGACAATAGCCAATAACACACACCGGGAATTGGATACAAAAAAATACCGACTACAAAGATATTTATGGATGACTGGTCTTTACCCTGTTAGGCTTAGAGTTCTTGTAACTGAATTAATTAATGTCTGTACAGTGAAAATTAGATTATTGTTAGCAAGACAGTACAGGATGTTTTGATGTTAAACGTAATTGCCATTTAATTAATTTTATGATATATAAAAATAATTAAATATAATCATTAAAATATTGATAAGATTTTATTACTCAGAATGCAACTTCGTAAATTATATTTTATGCTGGTAGTTAACACATTCTGTGTTGGATAATTTAGTATCAGTTTCAAGAAAGAAAGATAATACATTTTTTATGATATTACATGAATGAATGAAGAGATTGGCCGAATGTGTCCATTCGTAGAAATGTATTATAATAATATAACGAGGCAGAACCGGCCTTGTTTATAAAAGTTCTCGGGTGTAAAGCATTTTTAATGTCATCTATACAAACGTAAAAAGTTATTTGGTCAATAAGAAAGTTGACAGTTTAATTGTGAAACAGTTTATATATTAAATAGTTATCTGCTTTCTCAGAAATTTGACAGTTGATTTGTCAAAAATGTACAGTTTATTCATTAGATTTATCAAAAAAAATTGATAATTTTTTAAGAAGTTTATACATTTAATTTGTCAAATTAGCAGTTGACAGTTTATAAAACAAATTTGTCAAGAAGTAAATTGACAGTTTATATATCAGAGAGTTATACTCTTAGAAAGTTTTCAGTTGAAAGCTCTATTGATAGTTGGCAAATCTAATAGATTTGCCGAGAAAAAATTGACTGTTTTAAAATACATTTTCCGAAGTGAGAGTTAACAGTTTATAAGTCAAATAGCTCATTTATGTAAAAAATATAAGCAAATTTGTTTTTGAATGTTGAAGATTATATAAAAGATTTGTCAACAATTTATATGACAAAATTATGAATCAGTTGTTATATAAAATTGACAGTTAGCAGTTTGTATAACAAATTGATTTGGGACAAACCTAGAAACTGCTTTATCAAAATGACAGTTTATATGACAGTTTTGTTAAGAATGAAATTGGCAGGTATAAGTCAACTACCAGTACAAATGACAGGTTTGCGCCAAGATTAAAATTGACATTAAATATAAAAGATGAGTGAGATACTTGACAGTTCTTATGTCAAAGTAAGAGTTTTTATGACACATTTGTGAGACAGTTCTTTGTCAAATTGATAGTTTATATAACATTTGTTTAGTTTATACGTCAAATCTATTAAACAGTTGATAGTTCTCAAATTGACAGTTTACATGACAGATTTGTAAAGATTAAAGTTTGCAGCTCATACCTTAAGATAAGCCAAACTTTCATATTTGGTTGTTACTTCTCTAATACTTGGTTTCATTTTTTTTTAATAAATTTCAGAAACTTTTGTCAAGAAGCTTTTTTTTGGTGGGTTTGTGCTTGCCAAAAAAGGCGCTACGTCTGAATTTCCATTCTAAGCATGTTTAGACTACAGTGCCAATTAAGTCCTGTAAGCTGCTTTTGCAGTTTTGTTTTGCTTATCAGCTTTTTTTTTTTTGTAATGCATGATGGTCCGGTTAGGAATAACGTTGTGTACTTCATTCCTGGACAATTTTTCCAAAAGTTATTGTGTTTTGTGTCAAGTTTACTACGGATTTTTTGTTTACCGGTCTTATATAGTCTTCTAAAAGCAGGTTGAAGTTCAATAAACCTTTCTGTAGTTTTTTTTTTTGGCAAGCTGGTGCTTAAGGGTTACTCTGTTTTTTTGGTGTCTATATCTACCCTGTTTTCAGACTGGTTATGCTAGTTTGTAAAATTTAAACTAGTGATAGACTGGCAAGCGTATTGTCTGTAGAACCACTTGGTATAATAGATATCGGTTTGTTAAATTGTTTGATTGTGTTTCTA
The DNA here is from genome assembly GCA_963932245.1 of Tachinus rufipes. NCBI lineage: Eukaryota > Metazoa > Arthropoda > Insecta > Coleoptera > Staphylinidae > Tachinus > Tachinus rufipes. Next base: position 26,536,110 of record OZ010742.1, on the reverse strand, counting down.
GAGCACCATTTAATAGTAATTATATCTGCTTGAACAACTAAAGCATATTTGCTCAGAAACAACGTGATTGACGTTTTTTGGCTTTTTGATGTTATTGTAATTTTTAGTCTAATCTGTTTACTTCTTATGGCAGTTAAGCAGCTTTAGGGTTGAAGTTATATAACGTTTTTTCTGCATCTTAGAGTCTTGTACAACGTTAGTAATTGTTTTGCGTCATATCCGCTCACACAAAATGTGGGTCGTTCATACCTACTCACCCAGAGTGCGGTTCTAATTAAAAATCAAATTTGTTTTATGGTGTACAAAGTGGTGCCGTTTGAAACAAACAACAGTAATGTCCTGAGAGGGTAAGCAAGCACAAAAAGTTGAGTGTTTACTTCTCTTTGGTTTTTTGTCAAAAGGTCTGAACTGGTAGTAGAATCGACGGTACCAGATTAATGATTGTTCATTGGAAACTACGTCATATCAAGATAGAAATTCAAGGTGGCACAAGACGTTGAATGCAGTTGGCTGATATGCCAAATATCTAAAATTAACAGTCTATGGTGTGACCTTAGGTGTTGTCTAAGTGATGTCTTCTTTAGCCCCAGGACTTGATTGACTGTTACGGAAGAAATTAGATATTTATTGGAATGGAAAACTTATCGGCCGCGACTTTGCGTACCCTGAAAAGTAACCGCTGCCTCCATTTTTATTACGTAATTTTGTGGAGGGACAGAAATAAACATCAGCTTTTGCTCAAATTACGGAATAATAAACCTAGGGCGACTTGGAGTAAAGGCGTTCCGACCCCAAGGGCCTGTCATGACAAGGAACTTCCGATATACTTAAGGCAGCTTCTTCAAGGAATGGGATTGTTAACCAAAAATTAAACCGTTTCGTTCCATCCCAACGGAATGGTTTTCAGATGCTACCATCTACGGAACATATTTAAAAGTTAACATGATAGTTGTTTAAGTTACCATTGTATTAAATTCAAACCAAGATTAGCTAGTCCTGTAAAACTCTTAGAAGAAATAAATTACATGTTTAAGAAAAAAATTTCACAGCAAACAAATCTATACAAAAATTAAATTATCCTAAAAGCTTTAGATAAAACTAACAAGGCTTCTTCTTCGAAAACGGATCTGCAAGTTCTTGATCTGATCACGTTTGATCTGATCGGTTTAGACAACCCAGGAGAGCACATGAGAGATGAACCCAAACTTAGCTGAAGTCAACCATCACTACTGGCCAATATTGTTTCCTTACTTTTAGATGCGGACCTAGAACTCTACAAGACAATACTCATGTTTGTCCAAGGTTTAGGCGCCCACGTCTAGAAAAAACGTTCACTAAACCGGCAAACGTCGTTTTTTAAATGAAACAGCACCCAAAACCTAGACCTAAGTACGCTACAAAAAAAAATTACTAACTACTTAGATTTTGAGTTAGCTTGTCTTGCCAAACAAGACGAGCAGATTTAAAATACAAACGACTTTTTAACATGTTTCCTGTATAAAGAAAACTTGTGTTTTTTAACTGCCTTCATACAAAATTACCGCCGGGACACAGTCAGACAGGAAAGTTGTACACAGAAATGTGTAAAACTTTTGGGTGTTTACAGTAGTGGAGAGAGGGGTTGTGAGTTATCGCTTCTATACTTTTGAAAAGTGAATACGTCACATAGAGTTCTTTGAAGATTTCTTTTTCCAGCCTTGATTTCTATCGTTGAGATCAACCAACTAAACTTGTGACGGTAGAGATCTTCCTTGACGAAACCCTGTTTCAGCAACAAAACCCCGCCGTGCCAAATCTCTACAGTCAGTTTCATCGCCAGCTTCAAGGCCACTACATTTAACTCTACGTTACCAGTCAAATACTAAACAACTATTTAAATTGCGATGAGCCGAAACCACTCACTCCAAAACGCCTAATTTTGGATGGACAGCAATTTAAAAAAAAAAAAAAAAAAAAGAAACAGAAACCCAATATTAATTCTTACCTTCTCAGACATCAATTCTAGCTCAGAACGCAACGGATGACACGATCGCATAAAAACGGCTGTTTTGCTCTTACTCTGAGAGGTATATGCAATCTTGACAAATTTTTCGTTTTTTTTGTTAATGCAAGCACGCGCAAACTAAATGCATTGCAAATTTTTTAAGATCTAAAAACATATGTAATGTATTTGTATAGAGTTCCATAGTAAATAGCGCCGCCCCTGTTTACTTCCTCTGTTTACGGAAATGTGGTTAAGTATATTTTTAGATTTTGGAAGTGTTTTTGGTGTTTTGTTGTCTATTAAAAGAAATACGAGATTGAAGTTTGGCGTCACATAGAGTTTGTTTTCCAGCCTTGATTTCTATCGTTGAGATCAACCAACTTGTGACGGTAGAGATCTTCCTTCACAAAACCCTGTTTCGGCAACAAAACCCCGCCGTGCCAAAACTCTACAGTCAGTTTCATCGCCAGCTTCAAGGCCACTACATTTAACTCTGCGTTACCAGTCAAATACTAAAAAACTATTTAGACTGCGATAAGCCGAAACCACTCATTCCAAAACGCCTAATTTTGGAGGGACAGCAATTTAAAAAAAATATAATAATTCAGAAACCCAACATTAATTCTTACTTTCTCAGACATCAATTCTAGCTCAGAACGCAACTGATGACACGATCGCATAAAAACGGCTGTTTTGCTCTTACTCTGAGAGGTATATGCAATCTTGACTAATTTTTCGTTTTCTTTGTTAACTAAATGCATATAAATTTTTTAAGATCTTAAAACATACGTAATGTACAAGCAATTTATAAATGAATGGGATTATGTAATCACTTTAAATGTGCCGCTTTTTTTAAATTGTTCACTTTGACAGCTGTCAAGCAAACATATGAAAACATATGTAATATAGTGGACGATTTTAAAAAGGCGGCATATTTAAAGTGATTACATAATCCCATTCATTTATAAACTCCCTGTATTTGTATGGAACTCCATAGTAAATAGCACCGCCCCTGTTTACTTCCTTCGTTTACGGAAATGTGGTTAAGTATATTTTTAGATTTTGCAAGTGTTTTTGGTGTTTTCTTGTCTATTAAAAGAAATACGAGATTGGAGCTTGGCTTAGGTTTGCTGATAGTTCTTCCTTTCAAAGGTGTTTAGTGCATTCTGCGTCAAGTTGGATACAGTTGTTCTAATATTTCCGTTTACTATGATTGTAAGACTATTGGCATAGTCTATAGCAAAGATTTCCATGTTATTCAATAACTGCAGTAAGCCCTGACGTGAAGTAAAGCATCATAGTAGAGGTGATAACACAACAGTATCCCGGCCAACAATTTTTGGTTCTATAGTCTTACTTTATAACTCAATTGTTACAATTATCCATATTTGCAATTCAGTAATTTAAAAAAATTAAAATAAAATTATATTTAAAATTTAAATATTTAAAGCATATTCTAAGAAAAAAATTTAAGAAATTCATTCTCTTATTACCATATTTCAAAAAACTAAACCATTAATTTGTTATGCATCTGGGACATATTTGAGCTAAAATAAAAATACTTTTTTCCTAGAAAACCACTCTGTAATTATTATAAATTATCACAAGAAGCTTATTCTAAATTTTATCAACAGATCAATAAAAAAAATGTGAATATATTAATTTAATTTAGATATTTCACAGGTATATAAATTATAGTTGTTAAAACAGGTCCCGATTGCTTTATAGATAGCGTTGTCCAATTATAATTTGATTTCAAAAACAATAAAAACAATTTGTTCTGCACTTAACACGGTTGTGCTCTAAAGCTTGTAGTTGTGTACATTCTTACTTCTCCGAATAGCATGGTTTTGTGATTGTATCTTTGTAAGCAATAACAATAAATATTGGAAATCGTGGAATTAATCGAGTATAATTTATAAATGTAAATGTAAATCATATTATTATCATACAACCAAGGCGACGCTACTGTTTATAATCATAATTGATGCAGGGATTAACTACAATTATTGTATTTATGAACGATGATTTAATGTCGTATGAATACATTTAACATAAAATAAATTAAATGTTTAGGGGTTATCTTCAAAAAAACGAAATGATGTAAATTCTTTATTTAATCATTTATTAAAATTAAATAATAAAATAAAAACGGATGTTTTGAAAGTGATCTTAGAAGAAAGTTGCCTAAATGTTAAACAAATCAAAATTGACTATACATTGTGTCTAGATTCTATATGAGAAGAGTAGGCCAAGGCAAAAAACGCTTAACTATTGCTATAGATAATCAATTTATTGCGTTGCAAACACTTTAATACCGACGTTAAACAAGAAACGTCTTGAATGAAGTTTGTGGGACCATAATAAGCAAGCATTTAATTAGAAAACTTAAAATAGTTGGTATGAAGTCGTATGTGCCATTTTTGACTTTTCATAAATATAATGTTGCATTTTTCATTTGTTAATGGTGAATTTTGGTACTTTTTTAAACATGATTATATATATTTTTCATTTTTCATAAATAAAATGCAGTTTTTGGTGAATTTTGTTATTTTCGGGTAATATTTGTATACGGATTTTGGTATTTTTGACATTCTATAAATAGAATTTTACATTTTTTGACAGATTATGACCAAATTTTGACATTTTGTAGCCGGGTTTTGATATTTTTGAGGCTCAGACCGGATTTTGCTGCTTCTGACATTTTACAAACAGATTGTGCAAAACATTTCAACGGATTTTGGTGCTTTATAATAGAATTTTGATGTTTCAAGGCCGGATTTTTTAATTTTAACATTTTATAAATAGAAACAATTCCGAATAGGCTTGGTTTGTGTCCGATAGATGGCATTAAGTTGGTACAACCAAATGTACACAAATAGTATTAACTTGCAAAGATATGTAGTCTGCTGCCAAAATGTCTTAAAGCTACTGCCAACAGTCAACTGTCAAAATGTTTTATGAAAATACTATCTGCCAAATAAAACTCTTAAATGCAACTGTCAAAACATTGCAAATGTCGGCTATCGAACTAAAGTGTCAACTATGTTGCGCGTCTGCAGTGTCACTATACTCCGTCAAATTGACCGCGTAAGAAACTATTAAATCATCACTAAACTCTTGAGGAAATCTATAACTATGCCAAAATGTCAAATATGTTGAGCAACTGTCAATTCTACTCTCCAAATGTCAAATATGCTGCGCAAATGTTAAAATACGTCAATTAAATGTCAAATAATTTTATCAAAGTTTCAAAATATATTGAGCTAATGTCAAATATGCTGCGAAACTGCCGAATATGCCAAATGTAAATAATGTCACTAAAGTGTAAAATATATTGTGAAAAGTACATAGTATATCAATGATGACAAATTATATAGCCATAACCTGAAAACATGTTGCGCCAATGTCAAAATAAGATACTGAAGTCTCAAATTTGCTGCGCAACTGCCAAACTATGTCACTTGAAATACATTTGCTGTTCATTAAAATGTCAAATATGTACTCTAAGTTTGTTGAAGTAAATTTATGATAATGCCAGCATCTTGCAATTGCTTGTGCTGTTTGGTAAGACAATAAAATTGGTTGGTATATTTTTCCCATAAAATAATACCTTTGCATTCTGATCTGATTTCTTTCTGTTTGCTAACGTAATCTTTGCTGATTGTGTAGAAAGATTTATTTCTTTGTGGAGCAGAGCATAAAAAAAGCTTTTGGGTGCGACACAGGATTCAGCGCATGTATCTAAATATACAATGCCACTAAGTGTAGCGACCTCTATCTACTGTCGACTCTAGACATTAATGAGCAAAATGCTAAAGCATACGTTCATTAATATTTCTTATATTACAGTTTGGACAACTCCAGTAGGTCTGCATCCATAACATGCAAGTGGAAGTTTGGGCAGAATGGGAACTGTAATTGATGTCTGCGATGTATGCTTTTTATTTTTCACAAACATTTATAGTGTGGTCATGAGTGCGACAGTTGAAAGAATAGAATCTATAACCAAAGATTTGTTTTTTGCATTGGGTCATCTTATCAATATAATAACAATAGTTAACACATTTAATTTTTTTGGTAAACTGTGATAAAAAAGTCTCCTAGTATTGTTGCAAATAATATTACATTTTTATTGATTTAAAGAATACCGAGGCCCGGGACCCTTTCTAACTAAATAAGTGAAGTTTTATTACATTCCAATCTAAAACGTGTTCCGCAGAGGAATGAACGTAATGAAATCAGTCTGCAGTGAGATTATTCTCATTTGAAAAATATAAATACTACCTTAAAACAGAAATTTCATTTCAATATGCAGAAATATATTAAGCATTCGCATTTGGAAGGCTAAGTGTTAATAAAAATTGTGCGATATTGGTCGATACCTTTGAGAGAAATTTGCATTCAATTTTTAAACCTCGTATACATTTGTACCATAATTCACTCAAGCCCACGACCGAAGGTAGTATAAGCCTATAACAATATTCATATATTAAAATCAAGCAATACGCGACATGGTACAATTAAGATTTGTATCCATTAAGAATAATTAACACAGTTTAATATTTACGACTTGTATGAAATAAGCTGTAAAATCAAAAATAATTAACATTTTATAGTTTTGAGACGTCGTTTAATACCAATTGCGTGTTCACTTAACAATTCTAATTAGACATGTAAACGGCATGAAGGGATAATACTCGTTCACATGGTGAGCGGTTGGCATATGGAATATACACTCTGGTGCACAATAGGCTGTAAAATGGAATACGTTGGAATTTCAATTGCCTTTTAATATTCAAGAATAAAAATTATAGTTGCGCCCTGGAGTCGTATTTTATGTGTGCAATTTTTATGGTTGCCACAGGCAGACTGATATGACATCCATAAAGCTGGCCTTAAGTAATTTGTCATTTTACAAGCGGGTGCGTGCTCGGAATGTTTATACTGCTTTTTAATTGTTAATAAAAATTTGCTTTGCGATTGAAATATTTATTAGCTTAATGTAGTTGCAATAAAAAAAGAATGTTAAAAATCAATGATAAAAACAAATAGTGCTCAATAGACCGAGCCACTTGAGTTGCAGCTTGTTGCATGTTTGCATTTAATGAGCCATATACATATAAATATTCTTTCGTGGGAGTAATGAATAATGCAATTATATGCCATTGTGTCGCCGGTTCGTGTTGAAAGTGACAGTGATGAGTGATGTCGTGACGTTCGTAAATCTGCCCCAAGATCCAGAAGCCTGTTCACTGCACATACTACTACCTCCCTACATACATCTTAAGCTCCATTACATAAATTATTAATGAATCCTTTTGTACGGCAGGCATATAAGTAAAGAGAAAAATCCAATTCTCGTACGGTATTATTACCAGACGCCGGGCTTTGTTCTTGTGCTCTTGTAAATTTGAGATGATGGATTAATAAGTAGTTTTGAACATTTAATCGATGTCTGTCTTTTTCTTTCAGTGGACTTAAAATATGAATAATGCTAATGAAGATTTAAATGCTAAAGTCAAAGAAATAGGTGCCAATTATGAAGTAAACCTTCGGAAGTTTATAAATATACGATAAAATGTGCCACTTATCCCACAGTGAAGCTGAACAATCTTATTGTTTTACTGTTTCTGTTTTTATAAGAATAATTGTTGTGAAAATATCATTACATATATTTGTTTTATTTGTCATCAATACCGGTACATATATAACGATTTAATTAACACATCAATGGTATTTATACTAAATATCACTTGGTGATAGTACTAAATTCAAGTATTGCTTATTTTATTGAACTATGCTAATGTTAAATGTGGTTTAATGATTTAATTTTTAAATAATAAACTTTGTTTAAAAAAAATATGATTGACAAGCGAAATGAAGATGGCATTATTCGTCAAATCGATTTTAATATTACAACTGAATACAATTCTAAAGATACTTTAAAAAATTTTTTGCAGTAGTTTTTGTAAAAATGTATAAAATAGAATGTTGTACAATGTACAGGATATCTCAGTATAGTTGTCCCATGCCTTTTTTGAAATAAAAAGTTACATTAAAAAACCAAGAACGTTTTTATAGATACGAACCCAAACTTTCAGAATATGTTATTTTCATTTTTTTAAATAATCTTCCATGCTCTTAATCATTTATTCATACATCACGATTTAAGCAGTTTTGTTTAGGTTGACACTTGTTTTTGGAATTATTTTAATAATAGTTTTAAAAAGTTTTTTATTAGTTGTTTTTTACGCCTATTTTACATTGCTACAGTAAGTCTACGACTAGTTCAAAGAAGTTTGATGAGACAAGGGCTCAGATAATAGAAGATAATAGTCAAACTAATAGCAAAAAAATCTAAATTGCATACCAACTAGAGGAAAAATGTATTTATCTAATACATTATACCGTATACTAGAATTACATGCTCAAACAGATATCACTTTCTCTTCCGGTGATGAGTTTAATTTGGTCTTAATAATGAAATGTTAATGGATCTCATTTTTACATTTATTTGTTTTTTTGTTCTTATTTTTTTTCTCTTCTCACTTTTATTGGTGTTATTTTTAATTTTTTATTTTTGCTGGAGTGTTTAAGTTGTTTTTTTCAATGTGGTTAAAATTAGCAAAAGTTAAAGTGCTTTCTAGTATCTGTTATGGTTGCAGTTTGAAATTCTCACTATTATTGGAGGTGAATTTTTACTACAAAATAACTGCGAATTTGGTGTTTGTAAAAGTTCACAAACCGGTTATATGAAAGATTTCAATTAGAATTTTAAAAGGAAGTATCTTTTTATAGAGGATTGCCGCACGCATCAGTGTTGATTATTATGAAACTTTCTGTATGCACGGACCGCGAATGGAATGCACGTTGTACTATTTTTTGAAAAAGTACTTGTTGTGAAATGATTTAATAATTTAAACAAACTCAATCTAACAATCACAGCGCCCAAAGACCAAGCACACTCAATTGTTCTAATTCTACAAACCTCGTCAGTGTACCTTGTGTGACCAGTGCTTATTGTGTCTGTACAAATTGGTTTTATTCGGACAACCGTTTAACTTCATTTCTTTAAGGCATTAGGTTTATCATCTCATCATCAAGTTTTATTACCGGCTTGATTGAAGTTTTGAAAGTGGATCTTTTTAGATTTAGTAGTGATAGTTTTTGTGAAGCATATTTTTATCATAGGATTTTTTTTATTGCAATATTTGTTAACTCTGATCTTGTAGTTGGTCCAATAATTATTTAAACTATTGGTGTATATTAAATTGTTTTATTTCTTCAAATAAACGGACGACACGTGCTACAATACAAAAAGACTAACATGCAGTAGCCAAGGCAGCTGCTACAACTGCTACGACAAGCAACGAAACAAATTTTGAAGAAAAGTTTCCTGACCGTATTATTTCTCGAAAAGGTGATCACAATTGGCCACCTAGATCTTGTGATTTGACACCTTTGGACTTTTTTCTTTGGGTACACGTGAAAGATAAGGTCTATGCCAGTGCTCCACAATCGATTCAAGACCTTAAATATGGAATTTGTAAAGTTATCGAGTACTACAACCGTAACCGTGGCGGCCATTTGACTGATATCGTTTTCAAATGTTAATGGCATACCTTCTTCTTTACAATGAAATAAACATTTAATGAGTTTTCTTAAAAAATACCCGTTTTTTTTTTTTATATCAAAATGAAACCTCTTATTGGAAAACCTTTTATATAATAATTTAGATATAGTAAAATATTTATCAATACTTGATGATCGGTAAAGCATGCATCCAGTTGATTTTTTGCACTAAATTGATATTTGTTTTCAATCTTCTAACTTTCCGTTTCAACAATTGCCACCACACATTTCTTCTACCCAGTCGGTATAAACTCAATTGAAGAAGCAGTGGGCCGTTTGAAACAGACTGATTATTATTTGCGCACAGAAGAACCGCGTAGGAACCGATATGACAACCGAAATTTTAGTAGCAAAAATAAAAATCAATCCCCACGTTATAATAAACTCAATAATGATTCTAAAAATTATTGTTCAAAAGCTCCAAAATTAGCATGCTTAATTGAATCTTCCAAAAAGGGGTTTAAACAGTATTTGGAAAACGAAGAGCAATCCGCCATGTAGGCCCAGCGGCGGGTATCTTAATTAAACGGCCACCTTTAAATAATCCTCAACAAGATTTAATTAACGAATGCGACTTCAATCATGACAATGAACCAACACAAATGTTTGTATCAATATTTTTAACGTCTACATAGATTTAGGTAAACGTCTAGAGGTAAAAACTGATAAAGGTATTACGTATTTACCAGAATGCAAAGCAGCCCATACTGTTGTTCCTCAAACTTTTAAATGTATTAACATTTATAATGTCAATTTTGTGCCCATATATCCTAGTCACATTACAAATGAAACAGTAGACTTTGACCAAACGCTTAGTGAAGCACATATCACGACTTTACAAAAGGAACTATTTTTGTCTGTATTGAACAAAAATCGGGAAGTGTTTTCAAACATTCCGGGACGAACCAATTGTTATCGACATCAAATTAAACTGATAGATCCCACACAATTCTATTGTAAACCAATCCCTATATCATTCGCTTATAGAGCCGCGGTCCAAAAAGAAATTAATAGAATAGAATCTTAGGGAGTAATCAAACGTGCTGCAACCCCATATATTTCTTCATTAGTCACCTCAGTAAAACGAGAAGGTAGTGTGAGAGTATGCTTGGATGCACGTCGCCTAAGTAAAGACCATGAGTTGCGCCGTCCTATAAATGAGATTATGAAAACAATTAAAAATGTGCGTTATATTTAAACTATTGACCTTGCTTCCTCATATTGGCAAATACTTTTAGAGGAATCCGCTAAATGTTATACGGGGTTTATACATGACACCAGATCTTACCAATTTTGAGTATGTATTATTCTTTGAGCTTAGTACCGCAGTCTCTTCATTCACGCTATGTATAAACACAATTTTGGGGGCGGTTTGCAAGTTTTGTAACTATATGTTGACTACATCTTAATTACATCGGAATCATTCGAACAACACTTCGAGCACTTCTGCAGAGTATTTAAGAGACTTAGTAAATCCGGTCTTACACTACGACTAAAAAAAAGTAAAATTACTTATCTAAGGTTTATAATTAACTCCGACGGTATAAAGCCTGACCCCTTTTGAGTTGAAGCAGTTTCTAATTTTCCGCAAGCTAAAAATATGAAGCAACTTCAAACTTTCTTAGGAGTTAAAACTATATAGTGCAACTGAGAAAGAAGCACTAGCCGTGGTTTTTGCATTACTGAAGTGGCGTGTTTATCTAATAGGGAAAAAGTTTATTATCAAAACAGATCATAAAGTATTAATATATTTCCAATCATGCCGGTTACTTAGTCCACGGGTTGCTAGATGGGCTTTAGCGCTCCAGGATTTTGATTTTGAAATACAGTACATTTGTGGTCCAGATAACATTATTGCTGATGTTCTGTCACGTAACTCCATTTCTAGACTTCTACTACCTCCACGTGAGGGTTTCCAAATATTGTCTCTTATTCAGTTGAATAATTTCTAAATTAGTAAAGTAAAAAATGTATTTCAATTACAACTAGCTGACCCCAAGTGAACGAAAATAATCAACAATTTACAAAAGAACGAAAAGGACGTTACTTAATTTGTTTACCATAAACATATTTTGTGTTTTCGAACGTCGATTGACCAACCTTGCTTATTATGTATACCTGCAGGTTTGATAATTAATACAATTACGGCTTTTCATAAAGCAATTAGTCGTTTTGTCGTTGCTAAAGCGTACGCAGCTATGAAGTGAGAAGTTTGGTGGTCTAACATGAGAAAGGATATTAATCGAATAACCCGCGCAAGTGAAATACGCCAATTTGCAAAACCTTCCACTAGACAACGTCCAAATTTATTTTAACACAAAAACATAGAGAGTTGGTTACTGTTGATTTGTATGGACCATTACCATTACCGGTATATATATTTGGTTTAGTTGACGTGTTCTCAAAGTAAATTGTGTTGTATTCTTTAAAGAAAGCTACTGTTATTGCACTAATAAACCGATTAACTTTGCAGTATTTACCATTTTGCAAAATCCCAAAAGCCATATTAAACAATCACGTATCCCAATTTATGTCGGAAGTCTGGACAACCAAACATAACAACTTAGGAACTAGAAATATATCTACAACGCGATTCCTCGGTTCATTCAATTTTTGAACACCGTAGTACACGAATCCAGGTTTTTCCCCGCATGAACTCCAATTTGGCACAGCTCCGTCTTTTTTACTGTTCAAGAAAAAAAAAACTAGTTTTAGCTACCGAGATATTAAAAGGGCGTTTGAAAAGGCGAGCTTTGTTAAATAAAAACTATATGGTTTACACTTTTTATAAAAATGACTTAGTTCTTTTGCGCCGAAATAATATTTTCATAGTCTCCAAACAACTTACTAAAAAGTTTATGTTATTGTACGAAGGACCTTACCGCATAAAAAAAAGTGAGTCATGCCACTTTTATCTTAATACATCCAGATACTTCCATAGAAAGAGGGACTTTTCATGCCTCTCATTTAAAACCTTATTTACACTCTACATCTTCTTCTCATGTTATTAAACTAGATAAAAAATCTGGGCGGCAGTTCTAGCGTAAATAATGCTACTATAATAATATTTAAACAAGGATCGTTTTTACTTAACTTAATTTAATTAGATGATGCTGCAGTTTGTAGAACCATAAGACATAATCTAAATCAGCATGGGCTGGTTAGACCCGTTTAGATTTAATCTTATCTTAATTAGATTTTCATAGGGATATTTGCAAACAATAGAAAAACTTAAGAAATTAACATTTGTAACAAAACTAATGCGATACTACCAGAAATGCTAAACAAAGTTATTCAAACTGTTCTAAGAAAAACTGAACATTGCGTAGTTGCTCGTAGCTCGCATTTATCAGACATTATTCATAAACATGATAAAATTAAATTTTAAACCTACAATAAAATATAATTAAAAAGAAAAATAAAGTATATAATATTAAGAACTAAAACATTTTATATTATATTTATTTAAATACAAAAATAATTAATAATAAAACATTTAATTGATTAATGATAATCAGTAGTGAGAAGTAGTGTTATGATTTTTTTAATTGTTTTATACATAACCTGCATAGGTTTTATTTATAGTAAAATGAAATTAATTTATAAATGTTTGTAAAATTATGGATATTCAAATCTTTGATATACGAAGCGAAACTGACTACTTTTTATGCAAAATAGTACATGACCACACGGATACTTACAATTTTATGAGCTATAACTACAATGTAAGTCTTTGAACTTTGAAAAAGTTTAGATGAGCACACGTTTGAACATTTCTAAATTTAGAAATGATATAAAAGATTTGTTTATATTAATCTCAATACATAAATTAGTAAAATATATTATTAGGCAATAAAATAAGTTATCCGATACTGGCATATAACAGGAAACTTAACATTGTGTAAAAAACTTATTAGTTTTTAAATTTTCATTTACATGTTCTCCAAATTATTACTTTTTATTTTCTTTATGCATTTTAATAATCACTTATTGTTCTTTAGGTCAATTAGATACAATTTATTATTTACAAACTAAATAAATAAATAAAAGCACGTTATATATAATCAGCAATTGCGCTTATGGCGCAAGCTTCCTTGTTATCTTTACAAAAAATAATATATTCTTTTCCAAGTCCGATACAATTTGACTAACCCTTCAAAAATCTACGCCCAAAATGACATCACAAACATTTTACATTTATTGCTGTCTGCAACATTAATGTGGTTTAAACTAATTTTGTCAATTACGATTACACCTGGCCAGTAAAATTTGGACTGTTTGGAGTTGGTTATACCATAACTAAACTATGAATATAAAAAAAACAAGTTTTGATGGATAATTTTAAGCCATTTCAGTTTTAATAAAAGTTTAGATCATTCTTTAAGCAATTCAAGATCGTAACAATAGTCAAATATATTATCCCATGATTTAACGTTATCTTATTATCGAAAGATATCAGATGAGAGCGCGATCTGAAAATAAATCGTATGCCGATATAACAAGTTCAGCAGCTCCAATGCCTCTGCTATTTTGAGTTCAAATACTCACTTTATTTTTTTTATTTTTTTTATATTATATAGGCATCCAAACATACACATCTTCTCTGTGGCTCGGTGTCGGGCACACCGAGCCACCTCGACACCTATAATATAAGAGGTTGTAGATTATTATTATTATTTATGTTTAGAAACCCTATAAGTCTTACGTTAAAGTCGGCAAAAGGCAAAATAAGTTGACTTGAGTTTTTTGACTAACAATTTATGTCACAATATGCAACTTCTTGATTGACAATACTTTATTGCTATGGTAGCTACTTGTATCTGAAGTAAATTTGACTATTAAATTACTACTGTATTGTCTATACTATGTGTGTTCGGGAAATATGTTAGAAACACATAAATACTCAGAGATAATATATTTACTTTACGTTGTTATGCAATCTGCACGTCTGTGATAACATAATAATCGTGCGTGAAAATAGTCTTTCCGGAGAGCATCACGATCTTTTGTTGAGATTGATGCAGAAGAATGTTGCATCTAATTGCGACAAAATGCAGAACCGGGTCAGATGTCAATAGAGTATGACATTAATAATTAATGCAATAAGAATAGATATATCTGATACATTTTATTAAGATTACATAATAATCTTAATATTACCCAATATACTACTCCATTCACTTTCTCACCACCAATTATATTTAAATCAGCTTCCAAGAAGATATGGGACGTGTTAATAAAAAAAACACGATAAAATTTTCGGTTGTAAAACAAGAAGTGTACGGGACAACATAAAATTATGTTATCTTGTAACGACTAGCAATTTATATTGATGATGCATCATTTAATTATACGATCGTCTGTCTTCTACAATAAAAATAAAACATCATTTTGTAGTCCTAATTCTTGCACACTTTATATATACCGGTTTTTGGATTCATGCAATGCAGAATGTGTGTGTGTATTCATTGTTTGCCGGACAAAATAAATTATGGGGTACAGCAAGACAATACAGGAATTTTTATTGTTGAATCTTACAATAAATTTATAATTCTTTTTGTTATTTATAGTAGATTATGTTGCATGGAAAATAATAATTATTATATTTTAAATTAAGTCGAAAAGGCCAATGACCGTGGTTAATATTATTTCTCATTTCATTAAATTAAATTTAATAGGTTCAAATTTATTTTTGGTATGTGTGTGAAATGATTACTGCCTATTAATTTAATTCGGAGCCATCTTATTGCAAATATTGTCTATATGCACTGCCTTCATTAAGTCATTATGCATATTAAGGCACCATCATATGCAGATGTTTTCTAATTAACACAAATAATGCTCGCATAAATCTTCAGTGAGTTGATAACAATAGTCGTGCGAATGTCACAACATGCGTCTAGCTCCACTTAACGTGATATTTATACCCTCATCAATTTATTTTTGTTTTTTTTTGTTATTACAAAACCACATTTCAGCAGCACTAATATATTAGAAAAGGATTATCTCAAAAGGCAATACACTTACATAACTCAAAGCGTTCGCACCCTGCGTCTATCTAAAGACATAAACGCGCAATTTCCATTTTACGGTGTAAGTTATAGATACCGCTTTTATTTATAGTACTAGTTGTATTTATAGTAGGAGAAATGTTTCTGCACTTGAACTTGTAATTATGATGACTAATGATAATCTTGGAAGGAAGTTTGCTAGACGCTAAATAATTATGGTTATGCTTTTAAGATGCCACAGGCGAAGTTTACCATAAGTAAATAAATATTAATCAGATTATAATCTAGATTAATTACACAGTGCTTGTATTAATTTATAGTTCATAAATGTGTAATTTTTATAAAATGCCATACGTTATTGTGCATTAGTTTTGTCGTGCGTAAAGTGGTTTGTTGCTAATACTCATTCCAATTTATGGTTTGTTTACCGATAATAAATTTTGTTTTTATGATTATCAGAAATAACACTGCATATAATTTAATAACTTAGTAATAGTACCCAACAACCATAATAAAGTTTTGCATGTTTATTATGATTCAAATTAAATTGCGGTGGGACCAAATTTACAAGCCTCTAGGGAGATCGAAAATTACGCTACTAATAGATCCATTCATTATGTTTATCTGGAATAGCATCATAAAAAATATCACAGGAATGTAGCTGTAATTTACGTTCAAATTATAAAAGGTTACTTGTATTTTTATTACAAGTCTCAAAAATCCAATAAGAGCTTACAGAAGCTTATATAAAATATAATAAAAATGTCATAAAAATATTCTACATTTAAATCTAATTAATTGAAAAAAAAATGTATTGTTTGTTTACTTATATTCAAGTTTAAATTATCAATTCAATTTGCAATCAATTCTCAATATGAACTCGATATTTACATATTTCAATTAAATCAATTCAATATTTATCACTATAATAGCATAATAGTCTATGAATTATTAATATCTGAAGTAATAATGAACTTGTATGATTAATAACCGGAAGACATTCTATAGATGAATTATTGAATATTTTATCTATTAGTTTATTTTTGTTTGTTATTTGTTGTTATTCATTCTTCTTTATGCGGGTTATTGATTGTTTAATACAATGATAGTTAAATTATTACCCATAAATTGATATCTACAAGATATTAATTGACTTCGGCGAAGCCGCACAATAAATTAACATTTATTATATATTCATTAATATATTTCTTATTATATTAATGTATCATTTTTTTGCAAACTCTTCATTCAGTCATTTTGTAGCTGACGTTTTTTTTGTCTGACACTCTGTATGTAAAAATTGTTCAAATTTATAGACATGTGTCCCGAATTAACTAGTCATAAAATGAATACCAGAAACTACAAGCAAATTGAGTAATATTGACCTAATAAAGTAGTATATTATATTTAATAAATTCGGAGTTATAGCTCTTTAAACAAAAAAATTGTTTTTTTTAATTAACTGCTTCAATTTTTAATATTTTGTAACAACTTTTTGTTTACATTAGTTTATTTCTTATTTACACAAACTGTTAAAGTTTGAATAAAAAAAATCTTCCGGAAGATAGTTTTTTAAGATTCTTTAGACCTTCTGCAACTTTTTAATTTTTAGGTAAATCTATTATTTTAATAATTTTCTTTGTGGAAAATTTAATTTGAAAACTTTTCTGTCTCTTGAAAAATTTTGATCAGATAAACGGTAAAACCAGTAAAACCAGAGATATAAAAATATCATTAGCCGTGGACGTCAAATTGAATTTCATAAACGTCACAAACTATTTTGGTGTAATTGTGCTCTCCATAAGAGAGCGTGAGTAGAATTAATAGTACTCTTTCTACTTCACCAGGAGGCAAACAACATTTAAGTTAGGGGTTGCAGTGGTCCTCAGTTCTCTTTAACGACAAGCCCATATTTTGGTTGACACATTGAGATGGTTGTCTTTGAATTTGAGCAAATATAGAAGCACATCATTGTGAAGAACTGGTTTAGGAGATAAACGAGAGGATCTAAACATGTTGTAGGCTAGATCCTCGACAAATAATTGCTACCAAATACATAGAAAACGAAGACTACACGTAAAAAATCAAACAAGACACTGCCTGGAAGAACACCAAATTCCAGTTATGAACTGGCCAGCTTTTAGCCTAGATCTCAATCTTATTGAGCACTTATGGGATCAGCTGGGTAGGAAAATCAGAAACCACCTCGTGGCTTCAGAAAGTTTTCAATAGCTTTTGATACTTTTTAGGAAAAATGAGTAACATACTTTAAGAAGATACTCTGAGATTTATTGAAAGGATGCTACAAAGGTACTAGGCTGTTATTCAATTTTGTGAAAGTCATATGCGTTACTAGTCATTAAATGTAGTTTTGTAAGCTTAATATTCTATAGTTGTGACAATTAGACTGTTTGATTCCAAATGGAAGTTAAAATTATTTATAATTTATATATCTTTAAAAAAAATACAATTTTGAGTTTTAATGTTTTTTGAATATTTAAAAAGGAAATACATAAAACAACTTCTTCTTCTTCTACAACTTTCTTTTTTTTTTTAATTTTATTTACTTACTTCTGCTTTGGTCTATCTTTCTTTCTGCCACCTCTTTAATATTATCTCTTTTGTAGTCTTTTAATTTTTTGTCCTTTTGCTCGTGTCATCTCTGGCAACGTGCGCTGCTCAGTTCTATTTGAGTTCTATATCTAATTTGTCACATACATTTTGATGTAGTCGTCTCCTTTGCAAGGCAATGGCAAACCAGCAAAGCATTGGTCTAGTAAACCTCTCTAGTAGTGTGGTTTGGATTCCACGTTAAACTATAGGCCCCGCATGTTTGTATAGATCTATTAACGCACACTACAAACATTCAAGAGGGGTGCCTACGCTCGTAGTAAGCACGGCACTATAAGAAGAAGCTAGTCCGTACGTTGTCACTGGAAAGAAGCATTTGTTGTATTTATACCTCTTGTTTTAGACTATATAAGATATATATTTTTCCAATTCTTCTATAATCTCATCCTCAATCTTTATCTTTCCTAGATTTATTTGTAGACCTACTTTTTTAATTTTAAAAAATGTGATATTTTACTGTGTTTTTAACATATTTTCTAGTTCTCCAATGTTGCTACGAGGGCACTGCTAAAGTTTGCAGAATCAAGTACTGCCTGTATTGTCAGCGTTCTGAAATTTGTCATATTCGTAAAATTTGACGTTTTTCACTTATAATTCAGTTGACAGTTTCATTTCAAACTGCTCGGTTTCGTTTCAACAAAATTTAACGAGAGTAATAATTGTGTGAAAAATGGAAATTTTGAATCGTGACTTCCGAGTGATGGTTTTTTATTATTTTCGATATGGTTTAACACCGCAGCAATGTGTGGAAAAACTTAGTTTGTTATTTGGGGATAAAGCACCATCCAAAACTATGGTTCACAAATGTCGTCTATGCACCTCTGTTGTCGCAAAAAATATTGATGCTGTGCGTGAAATGATTTTGTCAGATCGGCATGTGACTTATAGTGAAATAGAGGCATCTTTGGGCATTGCAGCGAAACAAATACAGACGATTTTGCACGATCATTTGCATGTCAGGAAGCCTTGCAGTCGTTGGATCCCACACAATTTGAAAGAAGAACAAAAACCGGCACGTCTCAAGTGGTGCAAGGAAATGCTAAAGAAATTTGAAGAGGGTCGTTCAAATTTAGTATATAACATTGTAACAGATTACGAATCTTGGATATATTCATATGAGCCTGAAACTAAACCTAACATAAACCCACAAAAGTGGTGCGTTCACGAAGCGTTTCGAAGAGAATGATTGCTTGTTTCTTCGGAAAAACGAGTCATGTGCAACTGTTGCATTAAAGGATCAAAGGGCAGTTAATGCTGCAGGCACACATAAGAAACAGCAAAGCGGTAGATTAATAAACGCAAATGGAAATGAGATCTCAGAGATCGAAGAAAAACTAGCGACCTGGGAAGAGTATATCCAACAGTTATTCGAAGACGATCGCCCAGAACACCATGGCATGAATAACACGGATATCGGGCCTCATATTACGAAGGAAGAGGTCCAGAAAGCAATAGACTATAGTGAATAGTGAAGAAGGAATAAACACTCTTACCCGCCTGTATAATATGGTGTATGATACGGGAGAAATACCCACGGATTGGCTCCACTCAACATTTGTCACTATTCCTAAAAAACCAACATCAAAAAATGTGAAGAATATCGGACTATTAGTATAATGAGTCATACACTAAAGATATTTCTAAAAATCATACACGCTAGAATATACCAACATGGTGAAGCAAACATCGAGGAAACGCAGTTCGGATTTTGCAATGCCGTAGGTACCAGGGAAGCACTTTTTGCATTAAACGTTCTAATTCAGCGATGTAGAGACATCAATTGCGATGTATATCTATGTTTTATAGACTTTAGCAAAGCATTTGATAGTGAAACATGAAGAGCTGATCAGTATACTAAGGAAGACGGGAGCCGACGACAAAAATATCCGTATCATAGCAAATCTATATTGGCAACAAACAGCAGAAGTTCGAGTAGGAGACCACAAAACTAAGAAAATAAAAATATGTAGAGGGGTGCGGCAAGGGTGTGTGCTCTCGCCTATGCTATTTAATATATACTCAGAGCAAATCTTCAAAGAAGCACTGGATAGTGTAGAGGAGAGAATCATAGTGAACGGTAAACTACTCAATAACATCAGATATGCAGACGACTCCGTCATAATGAGCAGCAGTGCTGAAGGACTCCAAATTATGATGGAAAAGATCAAATCCACTAGTGAGAAATACGGAATCTGTTTAAATATAAAAAAGACCAAACATATGGTAGTGAGCAAAAATAACCCGCCACCGGTGAACCTGTTTCTTGACAATACGCCTATCGAACAGGTAGATAAATATCCATACCTAGGTACCTGCATAAACCAATAATGGGACCATTCTGTGGAAATAAAATGCAGAATTGAGAGAGCAAGAGCTGCATTCATAAAAATGAAAAAAATATTCACCGGTCCAGACCTGACTTTACAACTTGAAATCAGAATCCTACGATGCTGCGTATTTTCCACTCTTTTGTATGGCGCAGAATCCTGGACTCTTACCAAGGATTTTGAAAGCAGGCTAGAAGCGTTTGAGTTGTGGACCTACAGACGTATACTGAAGGTAACGTGGATAGATCATGTTGCGCCAGTGGTTTGGAGTGACCTCAATACAACTGTTCCGAGGAGCCGTGGATAAAGTGAAGATAGCCATGATGATCGCCAATATTCGCAACGGTTATGGCATAGAAAGATGAAGAAGGTATACTTTAATTTGTTTTCCGGAAGTTGTCGCTGAAATTAGGAGGAACAACATAAATCGGCAAATCATTGTTCATCATGACAATGCAAGCGCTCACACAGCACGACAAACTGTAGAGTTTTTGACCAGCAACAACATCCAATTAATGACTCATTGCCTATATTCGCTTGATTTATTGCCCAATGACTTTTTCTTATTTTGACATATCAAAAATAAAATACGTAGCGAGCGTTTTTCATTGCCTGAAGAGGTCGTTGAAGCATTTATATCAATTGTTTTGAAGGTACCTTGCTCAGAGTGGCAAAATTATTTTGAAGATTGATTTCATCAGATGCAAAAGTGTATAGATTTTAAAGGAGAATATTTTGAGAAGCAATAAAGCGATTTACATAACGTAATTTGTGTTTTGCTTTACATTTTTTGCAAACTTTGGCAGTGTCCCTCGTACTAATAAGAATTATACAGTTTGCAAAGCGGAGTTGGAGTACATATTTTTTGTCAATATTGATATACTTGTTTTTCCATTTTTTGGTTTTTAAATACGTCTTCTAGAGCTTAAGTAAATTATTTTCTTATCAGTAGCTGTATCGTCGTCTATAGTCACTTAAGACGTAGCGTATAGGTGAATTTTATCAAGTTAGTGTAGCGTAAGTTTACTCTTGCACTGCCTATAGCTGTAAATATTGCTCATAATCTGATAGAGAGTCTTCATAGTCAACGAATGCCAATTATAGTGGGATATTGTATTCTACACTTTTTTCGAATTGTTTGCAGGTGATCTATGG
The DNA here is from genome assembly GCA_963932245.1 of Tachinus rufipes. Classification (NCBI taxonomy): domain Eukaryota; kingdom Metazoa; phylum Arthropoda; class Insecta; order Coleoptera; family Staphylinidae; genus Tachinus; species Tachinus rufipes. The sequence continues at coordinate 26,514,367 of OZ010742.1, read as the reverse complement.
TGCTGTAGCCCGCTTGTTTAGAGGGTTTGAAATTTAGATTTTTTTTGGTATTTGGGATGTCTTCTGAGTTTACATTTTGAATCGTAGATATCTTGTTATGGGAGTTTATGTTAGAATTATAGAGATTTTTGTAAAACTGCTTTATAACGGTCTTTATGACTTGTTAGTTCCTGATTATTCTTTTGTTTTAGTTTTTTATTTTGACTATTTTTCTTGCTTCGTTGATAAATTATTTCGTAGGATTTGTATGTTCATGTTATCTTCGATCTTATTGTACGATCTTATATCTATGCAAATGTTTTTACTTATAATACTGTTTATATTCGATAAAATCTCGGTTTAATGATTTTTTTTTCTCTTTATTAGTTTTTGAGTGTTATTGCTTATTTTTTTCTTAGGTGCTATTATTTTTTAGCATACTTTTTTGTTGGTTATATAGATGTCTGTAGTTATCTTATCTGCTACTTCCTCTAGCTCCAGTCTATCCAAGTTAACATTAACAGTAGATAGTTTCTTCGTATTGTTCCTGGTTTTGTTTTAGTTGTTTTTTCATGTATATGCAGGTCTTATGTTCATCACTTTTATTCTTGGTTTTTATTACAATTGTTGCTCTAACTAGTTAATGGCCGTTCCCAATGTAAACTTGTTTAGTGTGGTGACGTCTTTCACGATATGTTTCTTTTTTAAGAAAATGTAATCAATCTTTGTGGTTTGTGCTCACCCAAATTTCTGTGGGTGGTTTTTGGAGAAATGTGTTCATTTACCTAGTATTTCGCTAATATAATGGGTGCAGTGTATAAATAAATATATAACTAGTTTTGTTATTTGCAATAGTTGTGAAGCACCTTGTATAATACAGACAAAATTTCTTATTGAGTAGTTTTTCTAAAATTTTACTTCACAAAATATTATGTTTAATAAATACAATCTATAGTTTTCGCAAACACATCTGTAGAAACGGCTACAATCAATTATTTAAATATACAGAATTGATAGGTAATATTATTCTCGAAACTTGTTATTTAATTCAAAATAAATTGAGTTTATTTTAACGTAGGTCTCAAAATTTTATTTGTAAACTATAGTTTTTCTTTAAGACTAGCTCTTAATTCTAATACATAAAAAGGAGCTTTATAAGAAGAATCATTTTCAGGGAAATCATTCATTTTACTTGATTACTAATGTCATCATAATGCAATCATTTTTATTTTAATCAATGAATCAATCGTAATTACTAATAATAAACTATATTTTATGTGGAGCTAATAGCCGTATTCTGAACATTTTTTACAGCGATGTTAATTAACATTTTGAACGTTGCTAGGTAATATTTAAAAAACTCGATACCTGATTGGTTAAAAATCAATTTTTACAGCGATGTTAGCTAACGTCGATGTTAAAATATGTTCAGAATAGACACATTAGACTCAAATTAGAATGGCAGTATTAAATTGCATGAGAAATTGCTTTTATGATAGATAAATAAATAATCATACATAAATTTAATTAATAAAGAATATGATAAACGTTATCAAATATTTTATTTAAAAAATGTCTGTACCGTGACAATGTTTTACACATTGCCGTGACCAGGATTCGAACCTGGGTTACTACGGCCACAACGTAGGGTCCTAACCACTAGACGATCACGGCTACAACAGACTTGGAAAGTAATAATAACAAACTATAACAGGATCAATGAATTGTTCCACTTTCACTGTATAAATTAATCAATAAATTTTATTAATTAATTTTATTTTAAAACATATTTATTAAAAATAAATAAATCCTTATTATAAACATATAATATAATAATAATAAATTTAAAAAAATATAAAAATTTGGAGGCGCCGGGCATCGATCCCGGTACCTCTCGCATGCTAAGCGAGCGCTCTACCATCTGAGCTACGCCCCCTGTGATAATAATACAATATTTATGAATTCCGTCACGCATAGATAGAAACTACTGAGCTACATTTTAATAATAAAAATAAACAGTGACACACCTAACATAATTCATTCAAGGCATTTGTAAATACTTATAATATAGCGACTTATGAATAATATTTTGTATACTGTGACAAGTACATAAATGTTTGTAGATAAAATGAAATGCAGAATTTAACGACTTCTTGTAATATTGCGTGGCCTTTCTAATCAATTTTCTCTTTATTGTATTATATTATAATATATTTAGTAGTAGATCATGAATAATACACATAACATAGATTCAATTTATTAAAAAATATTAGATTCGGTTTTATAATGAGGATGGAATTATCTCACAACATTTTTTTATTTATCCAAAATATACTGCTTTGTTAAGAAACTATCGATTTAGTGCTGATAGTGTATTCCCATAATGTGTTTAAACTAAAAAATAATGGTGACAAGAAAGTAGCACATCTTCGCACATAAAACTGCAACTTTATAGTTGCGTTAATTGCAGGAGCAAATGCATTCGACAATGCAAACAACAATTAACCTACTGCTGATCCAATCCATAATTAATAATTTACATTATAATAAACGTTCTCAAAATAGAAATGATTTTCGAGAAATCAATTTAATATGAAAATATTTCATTGTCATAATATATGTTACATCCTGCATACATATGAGTAGTCGTTACAAGTTATTATAAGATTCAATTTTAACATATTCTGTAGTTTAATCATTTACAATTTTTGTTTGTTTTCTTAATTTAAGCTGGATTTGGCTATTTTTTATAATAATTACAAATTAACAAGTACTGTTATATATCGCTTCGTAGTAGTAGCTATAACGTCAAGAATATTAATATTAATTGACGATAATATGTAATAAATTTATAACATTACAAATTAAATTATTATAACACTCGTATATTCTTTTTTTCAATTTATTCTTGAGATTAAGTTTCTTTCTATTATAATAAAAACTTTATTTACATAGCTAAAATGTGCTCTCTGGAATATAGAAGTGCTCTAATTTTATTTGGTCAATAGGAACAATGGGAACATGAAGCGCACTTCAACAACCAATTGCTTTTCTTAGTTTTTGTAGGTCTTTGTTCACTTTTTTTTATTGTTTTCTTTTCCTTAATGATTAGTTTATAGTTCTATTAGTTGTTTTCCTTTTGGCAGTTCTAAAGTTGTAAGTTTTACCTCCAGTGATATCTTCTTATCTTCATCTGGGATTACTTCTTCGTGTCTTCTCTTTGCCAGGTATATTATGACCATCTCAAAAGTTGCAATATCCAAAAATCTCGAGGCTTGGTTCAAACTGAATAGTTCCTGTGCAAAGTTTTTCAATTCTTTCATTTCACGATTTGTGTCTGTATTCACTAATGTCAGATTTAGTTTGGTTATGTTGTCTTCCTGGTGTCCAACTCCAGTCCAATTTTTTCTAATCTTATTTCTGTAATAAATTTTGTTCATTATGTTCTGAGGTAACGTGTCAGCCAAAAGGTCAATTGTTTCAACATGTCTGTCAATGTGCATAATCAGTATAGAGAGTGACCATTTATAGTCGAATCTCTGGACAGTTTTTTTTTGGTCTGTTTATCGTGTTATACAGTGTGTATGTAATGGTATGTAGTCCAAACTTAATTTGTCCACGTTTGTTACGTTAGTCACGTTTTTGTTAATTACTACGAAACCAATTGTGGTCAGTGTTATATCATTAGATGGATAGTGTTGTATAAACATGTACCATTGGGATTATTTAGGTGGCAGTTTTATGTATTGTGCCTGGCATTCAAATCCCCGACAAGAACAACTCTGTTTCTCTTGCCGATAAGACTCAAGATATTATCTTCTCCAAACTAAAAATTTGGACAACAATAAACACCTATCATGCCATCTTCTAACCTAATAGCGACATACTCTAAATTGCTATTACAATTTATTTGCATGTAGTTGATAAAGTTTTTTACAAACACGGCTACTGTACTACCGGAAGATTTTGGTCTTGCTGTTCAACGCGGTACCCCATTACATTGAATTTTATGGTAGGGTCTAGTTTTGATTCCAAGGTAACTAAAATGTTCACATCTGATCTTGCAAGAAATTCTATCAGTTTGCCAGCTTTTCACTTAATACTATTGGCATTTTATTCAAAGATGTTTAGTCTATTGGCCATCTAATTCAGCTGGGATATGAATGATAGCATGGTTTGGAATTTGGCAGTTTTAGAGTTGAATAAATCTACCATACTTTTTAATTTGTGTTTTTCCCCCATAACACCATTATAATTGTCATGGCCAAAAATTACAAATGACAAACAGTTTTAGCGTGATATCCTCGCTGATACAGCTGCGAACTCTGCTGCGTCACTGCGGCATCTTCTCTCGCTTGGTCCAGGCGTGTATTTTTTGGGCTGATGCAGGATCAAACTTGACTGATTGATGTTGACTTCCCTTTTTCGGCAAATTTTACAGTTTATAGAATTTACAGGATGTATCCGTTCGCAGTTGACACAGCTTGCTTCCGCTTCTCTGCTCTTAGTACTAGTATGGGTTAAGTGTGAGCTAGCACACTTCAAACAGGGGAGGTTCATGTAACAGTTTGACGATGCGTAGCCTCACTTTTGACAACGGTGGTACTGACTTAAACCTAACTTATTAATACATATAACGGTCAAATCTGACCGACGTATGATAAACGTAATGAACTTTGTAATTCAGTTCATTACATGTAATTTGGTTTAAAATGGCCAAAACGTAAATTGAGATTTTTTTTAAATTTTTAAAATTTCATAATTATTCCAGATAACAGATTATAATGTGGAACATACAGACTTCAAAAATATCTTACTGGAGATTGTTACTTATTTTCTTTTGTAAAATATAATATACAAATGATACCATATACTGATTTAAATAAGATCATTTTTCTCATCGATTTTTAGAAAACATTACTTGTATTCAATATTGTTTACAAATGAGAGAAATACACCTTTGCATCTATGCTAAGCCTAGTTACAGAAAAATGGATTTTTTTTAGATTTTTTGTTTGTGGTATATGAATTAATTCCCCAACTTAACACTAAAATAACATAACATACCGCAGCTTTGTAGTTTTAAAGTGAGAAAATATATTTAATTTAAAATGAAATTTTTAGAAAAAATATAAATCAAATTTTTAATAAACATTTTGAATGGGTTTGATTTTTACTATAATTTAAACTTTTTATAATCTATTTTCCATAAACGTTTTGAAAATAATGTGTCATTGTACACTTTTTAAATATCTTACTTTAGAACTAGCACAACGATACACTGCACTGAATTAATGACAACAAAGTTTAAAAAAACCTGATAATTCTAATCATACAATGATTTTTTTTTTTCAAATATAATAGTAATTATATTATTCTTTTTATTTAAGTAATTCCTATCTTAACACTTAATTGATCAGATTAATATAATATATAAAAGCTCCTCCCACACATTTAATAATAATTCATCTCAACAAAAAATACTTCTATTTATAGGCACAACTATTTAACTACTAAACATTTACACCTAAAAGAACATTAAACTTTTCTAATCTTTGTCCCATTCATTAAATCAATATATAAACTTCCACAGATAAGATTGTGACTGATTTATTTTCTATGGGTGTAGTGCAAATAGGTGTGCTTTCATGTTTGTCATTGTCGGGACAATGAACTTCATTTATCAAGTTCATATGCCCGATTTCCAACTGCATAAACTAATTAAACATGTAATAACAAATATGCTATTAACAGCCAATAAACAAACGTTGTTATTTCATGCACTTCAGAAATTCGATTTGTCTGATTTGCATAAACGCGTATATTTATATAAAAATCGGATGTTTATTATTCAGGTATATATGCGATTAGCTTTGGTAATTGACGCGATACAAATACTGTCGGCTTGTGAACAAAATTTAAATTTTTGAATGTTATTATTTTGCATATCTTGATATTGGATTTGTGTACCATAACTTTGTATGTATGTATATTGAGTATGCAATATTTAAAATTGACAGGTGCACTGGCCATAACTACACCCACGTGCCATAGCAGTGACGGCTCGTTCTAATATATTGTAGAAATTTTATCAGGAAATCTATTTAACGTTTATTTTCCCAAAGAAGAAGACATGTACAATGCCATAAACACGATAATATCACAGTTTTCATATTTCCTACACAATGTCATAAATTTTATATTACATGCACTCTATGCTAACAATTGGTTTCAATCTGATTTAAAATATTTAATACGTTAGACATAAATTACAAAATTATAATTTATAATTTAAATTAAATTAGCAACCCAATTTTGTAAATAATTTGTTTATCAAATAGTTGATACACCACTGCGGCTTTAGCATATATAATATAGTGGGTTCCTGCTGCGCCGACTGTTCATTTATAACATCTCAGCAGGAGTCGTCTTAGATATCAGATACCATCAAATCGAATTACTATTATGCAAAATCACACAATTAGGTTTTTTATTTTCATATAAAATCTCATAATAACATAATATAATAACTAGGTTTAGAAATTATTAGCATAATTCCATTGGAATATCGATGTTGTAAATAATTGGATTATTGAATACAAATATGCTTAGTAACGCACTATTACAAGTATGCAATTTATTTGTCTGTGTAATTTCAGGAGACACGTCTGTACTAACCAGAAAGACGTCATCCTGCCTGTTAAAACTAAACAAACTTTCTGCAAGCCCACATTGAAGAAATTCCAACAACTGTGTAACGACAATCAATTATGCTACGGTGGAAGGTATTTAATGAACTTCTGTGAGTTTCCTTATCACACCTCCACAATACATTTACTGTTTCAGAGTGGTTTACGAAATAGCGTCGAGGGATATTGTAACCAACAAACAAAGCAAACAACTCTCCTACGTCTGCTGTCCTGGGTGGAGGCAGGCCAATAACAGAAGTTACGGATGCAACAAACGTTAGTTTTTATTTATTTACAATACTTATTTATATCTGTGTTTTATCAAATAACTACCGATTCCTAATCTTTTATTTTCCATTTACATAATTTACGTATTTCAATAGATACAAACAATGTACTACTGACATATTCTTACATGTTAATTACATTATAATTTATTTATTTTTTAATATGGGTATATTTTATTTTATCAATCGACGTAAATCAAAATTGAAACTTATTTATCGTTTTTAACAGTTTATGGCCAAATTTATTTTCATTTCTAACAACTTTTCAATGTTTTAAGTTTTGCTATCGTTGACATTTTATGAATAAAATTTTGCATTTTTTTGTAGACCATTAACTATCTTGATTTTTTTAACAATATGTTGATTTTTTATTATTTATGCTATTTTTTAAATTTTATTAAAAAGATTTTGCTCTTTGGATTTGGCTATTTCTGAGATTTCATAAAGATTTTTACACTTTTTATTTTATAAACAAAGTTTTGCAGTTTTCAAACAATTTTTGTTCTTTTTAAATTATTTTAATATTTTATGAAAAATTTTGCTATTTTTTTCGTAAATAGAATTTTGCATTTTTAGCAGTTTATGACTAAATTTTGGTGTTTTGTGACAATATTTTCATACTTTGTTGCTGAATTTTGCTATTTTTGACATTCTATGAATAGAACTTAGCATTTTTCGACAGCTTATGGCCGGATTTTGGTATTTTCTGACAATATTGTAATATTTCATAACCTGATTTTGCTATTTTTGACATTTCAATTTTGCACTTTTCGACAGTTTATATCAAATTTTGATTCTTTATAACATTTTTTTTAATATTTCATAAACGGATTTAACTTTTATAAATAGAATTTGCATTTTTTAACAGTTTTGCCGGGTTTTGGTTTATTTATGACCAGATTTTGCTATTTTTGACATTCCACTAGAAGAATTTTGCACTTTTCAACAGTTTATGACCAGATTTTGGTTCATTCTAACAATATTTTTATATATCACGGCAGGATTTTGCTATTTTAAGATTTCATAAAAGTATTCACTTTATTAAATAGTTTATGCCTAAATTTTGGTGCTTTCTTGACAATATTTTTGATGTCAAAATTTGTTATTTTTTACATTTTATAAATAAAATTTTACACTTTTCTAACGTTTTTGGCCGGATTTTTGTTCATTCTGAAAATTTTTAATAGTTTTGGACCGGATTTTGTTATTTTTGACTTTTAAGAATAGAATTTTAAACTTTTCAATCATTTATGACCAAATTAAAAAAAACAAGTACAAAATTATGTACCTTTTTCCAGAACCGTTTTTGAATATTTTGCAGTAAAGCCCTAAAACCCTAGCTATGAAACCGGCTAATATGCCGTTTAAAAATTCAAAATGCGCAGGAGTATTAACACTTTCAAATAAAATTGTCAATGCGTTCCTAACCTAATAACACAAATGACACCAAAGTTTTAAAAACATAAAAATAAGAATAAATTCGTAACCTTATCACAGGTACTACCAAAATTGTAAAAGACTACGCTACTTTAATCTAGACAACAACACGGATTAATCTATAAGAATCACATTTGGCGCACATTCTCCTACAGGCTTGAATCGACTACGGAGAAAGCAGGCTCAACATTTATCTGATATCAGAGGGTCGTGACATATTTGGCATGTGAGCTATTTGTTGCTAGTCAAGAGATACAAAGAAATCAAGTTAGTATGTCCTGTGCAAATGACTGCCTTTCTCTTAATTAGATCTACTAGTTTGTTGCTAATCCTCAATCCGCATCTTTGTTTGTTTGGCCGCTTTATTAGCCAGTTGTCTCCAATACCTCACATGACCCGGCGTCCAACAAAGATAATTCATATTCCAAACTGAGCCTAACAAAATACCAAAGCTGGATCAGTACATAAACTTTATACTGAAGACAGCACTCAACGGAACACAGAAATAATGAACTGTGAGATGACGTCTTGCAGTATAGTAGGTCTTTATGTAACGCATATAATTCTACAGTGTAATGTGACCTCTTTGGAAAAAGACTACAAATGGGTCATAGTATCAACGGCAAATCACTTTCCACTTTCTATCCTCGGTCACAGCTAAGAAAATTTAACAGAAACAACATCAAATACCATCAGATAGATAATATTGAAACACTAATACAACTTCTGCGCTTGGACGGGTACAAGTTTAGGTACAAGAAGCTTAAATGTGTGTTTACGTTTTTGCGTTTTGTTGTCGACAAACATTAATTAGTTATTGTGGCCCCTCTTTGCTTGCATCACCGCGGCATTGATGAGCACAAAGCTACTGCAACAAGCGGTCTAGTAGACAAAACCAGGATCTTGTACAACTTTTCACTGTCCACTTTGTCTATGGTAATCTGTAGTTAAAGTTTGATAGCAAGAATTGCATTTTCCGCCATGTAAATTATCCAATCTACGTAGAAGGTGTTTTTGAGTTATTAGTTTCCACTTCTACTTTCAATTTGCAATCTCGCATAAAAGATTTAAGAAAAAGGCAACATTGTCATCATCATAAGCCCCTTTTCACGCTACTGCAGGCGCATTTGTCTCTTCTCTGCCTGTAATGCGGGCAACTTACATTTGCAGTTAGACCTACAATTTTAATTAGACTCCGAACCACTGGAGAGATTATTAATCTACTTCGGACCAGATAAGGATCTTGAAACCCCACGCTAACAAGGTGGGTTGGGGAATGGGAGAGCAAACCCACAATTTTTGATGCAGCAGTTGGGTGCCTAAACTACTGCGCCACGCTCCTCCCTTCTAGGTTGGAAAAAAACGCCTACGAGGTATTTTCTCTATACAAAAAAGTTTTTGAGGAATTTTTTAAATAGTTCAGATGATCTTTTGTCGTTATAAGGCAGCAATTGCGGCAAGAAGTAACTCAACGGAGCTTTTAACTGTTTTTGACGCAAGAATTGTTGGTTATAATTCTAATTATAATATTTTAAGTACTTGGCGTGCAAATACATGACCACTCCAAGGAGTCTTTGCACACACAAACAAAGCAGCATCAATCTCTGGTTGCCTCTAACACATAGTATAGAAAAACAAGTACTTGAACATAAATAGTTAAAAAAGTCATTATATACAGAACATGCGTAAGGTTTATTATGACACACGCATCAAAAACCAGAGACGACACATCAATCACAAAAAAAGCAACAAAATGAAAACTATAAAACTATAAGAAACAGAATCTAAAACAACACAACCAAATAAAACTGCCACAGGCAAGAAATTTTAAGATGGGCTTGCCAACAGCAATGAGTGTAGAGAGATCACGTCAAGAGAATGGAACAGTGCCAAATTGCAAAGATTGCTATGACGAGAAGGCTCAACGGAAAGATCACCCAAAAGGTGAAAAAACTGGTATTAACATTGCAAGAATTACCAATACAAAGAAGAAGAAAACTTGCAAAAGCAAATTGGCCGCTATTACTTCGCCACAAAACAAATATTTTATGAGAAACTTTGTTTAACAATACTTTGAATTGCAATTTTAAAATGATTGCTTTGTTGTAAAGGTTTTCTAATTCATGCCACAATACTCGTGTAAAACCGCTTATTTGGACAGAGGGTTGTAAAAGCTGCAATATGAGTTTCTGCATATTTTCCAAAGGCGGATCGCGGTTCTCTGAAATCTACTTCTAAGGTTTATTTTTGTAAACGGTAGATTTTTTTATCAGAAAAATGGCAGCTCCCCATTGAGTTCATTGATCTACTTAGCTTAGTGGTCCGGCAAAACGTCTAACAACAAAACAATAAACAATACGTTACTTCTTATACATAATACCAGAAAAAAATAATTCTTAAACGTACATGTAAAGTACTAAAAATGCTAAAACCATAAAATAAATAAATCTTAAAACTAATATCACAAATGACACAAAAGTTGTAAAGAGCTCAGGTGCCAGAACCATAAAACAAATAAACCAACTAAAACTTAAAACTTATTATAGTTATTATCTCATCAGATTCGTACACATTAAGTGTTGTGGACCTTGTTTACAGTACAAGTGTTTATTTAACAACTTCGGTTTTTTAAGTAGTTGTTCCAACATCCAAAGTTAATTACCGTTCTAATGAAAATCAGCAAAACTATGCCAGTTGAGTGTCATGCTTAGTTTGCAAAAGTTCAACAATCGTATATAAAAAACGAAACATTCTAAAGAACTTCACTCCGTTATATTAACTAAGTTTATGATAACATTCTTCTAATTAATATATACTATCGTAACGGTAGACTATATTAAAATTTTAAAGTGCTTTATTTATGTAAAGCTCAATAAAAAAGGTTTGTTAATTTTATTTATAAAGGTCCTTATACAAAAATAATGTTCGGATAGCGTCTATAAAATTGTCAGTTTGTTTTGTACTCGTAATTTATTTATAGACAAATTCAAAATAGAAATACTAAAGAAAACCAATCTAACAAATATCTATTTTCAGCACTTTGTTCTAATGGATGTCACAATGGTGGGTCCTGCATTAAACCTGGCATTTGCAATTGCATCAAAGGATTTAGCGGAAACTCTTGCGAATCAGATATAGATGAATGCAAAGAAGAGAAGCCATGCGATCAATTATGTATAAATACACCTGGCAGCTATAATTGCCAGTGCAGGGAGAATTTTACACTTCTTTCCGATGGTCAATCATGTAAAAAAGATGGTTTGTAAAAATAAATTGTTTATTACGGCACTTATATGTAGTTATATATATCATAATTAATTTTTTAGACGATGAACCTGGTATTGAAGCAAAGGAATTACAATTTGAAGATTTGGATGAAAGAATACATACTTTAGAGGTGGTAAGTTATACAATCCTATTTTAACATTGCAGTCAAAATAATTTTTTATAGTTTGGCGGTTTTCTTACATTTATGTTTTATATTTTATATTTCAATCCTCTTTATTCAATTATGGTCTTAGAATAAGTAAATAGGCAAAATTAACCTTCAAAATAGTTAATTTGCAAAGCTACAAATGCTCGAGGCCGTGTATAGTATTATTTTTTTTGTATGCTGAACATTTAATTATTAGAAAGCTTTTATTTAATTTTAATTAATTAATTTACAAAAATCAAAAGTTATTACATTATTGATTGAAAAATTAAAATTTATTTTGTGTAATTCATATTAACAATACAATTATAACATATATTTATATGAAGATTCGGAGGTATAACATGCTCAACTACTTGACTGTAATTAGCTGCTGTTTCCTACATAATAATTGGAATTTGAGCGGCATAATTTTTATAAACTTCTAAAAAATTTGGCAATTAATGGTTATCAACTACACTAAACATTGAATTCTTTTGGCAAAGTAATCAGCTTATTAACAGTGCTAACTTTTTTAGTGAACAAATTACACAACCGAGTGTAAGCCACTTCATACTCATAACAACATGCTTAAAGATGCTACTATATTTCTCTGAAACTCGTGCGATAAAAAAACCATCTGATAAGCTGCTTAGATTGTTGAAACTAAGTCATACTACAGTGTCTTTTTGGGCATAGAAACTTGCGTAGTGCAGAACTAGGTTTTCTCTTTTGTCTATACTTTGCACAGTTTATTGGTTTTATCACTTCCTTCTACTAACTTCCATTCACATGGGTTCTGTTCTGCATTTGGAGAAGATTTAGTATCGAAGTCACAAATTGGTTTAAGGTGGATCTGCAATATAATACTGCAAATGCTGGGTATAAGCTGAAGACAAAAGTAACTTAGCAGCAACATTCATTCAACTTGATACCACATTAAGTCCGCAAATTCTGATGGCCACCTGAATCCCTTAATCTACGTCATTAATCAGATCTTATGACTATAGTAAACTACTTAAAGCTCATTTTAAATAATAAAATGCAATTATACAAACACACGCAATGTTCTTGTAACAGCTTGTACAGGGTCCGGCAACTGGTATCACCTATTTTCCAAAACCTGCCCTAAGAATAAAAAATAATAGATTGAAACAAATTTGACATAAATATCAACTTTATTATGTGCAATTTTAGTTCCGAAAAATTACTTCATTTAAATGACTTCCCTAAACCCTAAACTAATGGTAACCGTTTGATCATTTTTTTCAAAAAAATATGGTCCTACAATACCAAATATTGAAACACCGCACTAAACGGTGACGTAAAGTCACCGTCATCATGAAGTAGTTTTTCATAAAGATGGTGTGGACTTTCTTCAGCCTAATAGCGGATGTTTTGCTTGTTACAGCAACTTAATATACACAAAAAATATGTTGGCTGTGATTAAACTCATGCCTTTGCCCGTTTTAGCAACTTTCAATCCCAGAACAAAGTCGCACATGGAATGTATAAAATGTAAGCGCAAATAAAAAATGCTAAAACGTTCAAAGGCATGAGTAAAACTACAGTCAACATAATTTTTGTGTATATTAAGTTGCTTATTATACCGGCCAAACTATTCGTGTCTAGCTGTAACTTATCCACTAAGATGAAATTGAGAATAAAAAAATTATGATTTATATCATTTTTCAAAAATCATCTCCAGAAAGACACTCGAGCTGGTGTATAAGGACCTTTTAGATTGTAAACGACTTGAATTTTATATGGGTGGTAGTGCAAAACAGAATGCAATTCTTTTGAAAACTTGTAATGCAATTGAATGTTTTGTTGCCGACCGCCTCCTACAGCTTGTCTGACGCGTTCTTGTGTACATACGCTTCCATCAAATTTTGAGCCAATGTTCCCCCTAATTTCGTTTTGCACCTACCTTATTGTTTGTCGTGCTGGAAATCGCACGTGTCTACCAACATTAAACTGTCTACCGATTGACTTCATATGAAGCTTTTAACCAAGTATACGCGTTGATTGATCCATGATCTATTAAACTGCATAAATTAACGCACACAAATCTGACATTAGAATTGTCAATAACAAAATATTGTTTGCCTAACAGCTTACTAAAAATAGTGTGCTATAATTCAAACTCACTTTACTCCCTCTAGCAGCTAGACGGAATAAAGTGCTAGAGTCTAGCTCCTTGAATCAAATTTAATAATCTATTTGTAAAATGGTAACTTACTAACTTACTTAAACACTGATTTTGTTGTTTTTTTAGCTAGTAAATGATAATAAAAACACTGAAATGAACAAAGAATTAAAGGAAATAAAAACAGATATTCAATATATAAATAAGGATATATCAAACTTGAGGCACAAATTGAAGGATGCTGTAAGTAGCAATATTTGAATACTATCATTATAATATACATTTAAACATAATTATTTGTAGGAATCGTACAAGTGGGACATGAACTTAATCCAAAACAAATTACATACAATGGAAAAACAATCAATACGAATTGATGAATTGTCTTCAAAATATGACAAACTGAAGAGGTGCATGTTTTATAATAAAATATGCATATGAACAAATTGGGTATTAAAATATGTGTTATAGATTTAATGTATTTATTAATGTAACTATACAGACTGAGTGTATAAATAAGATATACTGCCATTAGTTATTAATAATAAAATTGTAAGAAACATTTATTTCTTGATACTTTACAAATGTTATTATATCTAAAATAATAATAATTCTATTGTAAAATTATTAAAACAAAAGCTTATTGAACTAAGCACCCCATTTTTTATAAATAAAATCTATTTCTTCTTATGAGCTTTGGCCTTATTAGCCTTTGTTAACCTCTTCTTTTCCTTCTTTTTACGGTTATTCACAATTTTACTTCTTTTTATTTTCCTTTGATGCACCCATACTGGATATGTACCATCCTTATTTCTTAGAGATCGTCTTGTAGTTTTTTTTGGTACATCTGTTTCCATAGTTACATCCACATCCACATCCTCATATTCATCATCTTCTTTAGCTTCTTTAGCCTCTTTCTCTCTAATTTCTTTCAATGATGTTACTTCAGCTATTTCCGATATCTCCGACATATCGACTTCCTTAACTTCTTTCTTAGTCTCATCTATGCCCAAAGTTTTCTTCAATCGTTCTAGTTCTTTTTGTCCATATCGTACTCGTTTTACAGCACGGCATTTTCTCCTCCATTTACTTCTTAAACTTTTAGCCATGGTTTAACTAAGACAATAAAAATGACAAATTACTAAGTAAATCAAAATAGAGGATATAAGAAAAAATATCATTTATGGCCGTATTCTGTAGGGTGCTTTCAATCCAAAAAACAATGCAGTAGATACACTTCCTTTGCTAGCTGCAAGTTGGAAGTTTCATCACTATAAAATTCACATCTCTTGTTGGATTAAATGTACTGTACATTTTACAACAGCAATATGTTAAATATTGCTTTGAAAAACTTGGTCTCTACATGACCAGAAAACAATTTTGACCAGTAAACTTTGTTAGCTAACATTGCTGTTAAAATATGTACAAAATTTAGCCATTAATCATCCTTTCAACATTCATTCATAATTATTTGTCATTAACAGTAATCAATAAACCTGTTCGAACAAACTCCAGATTAAAACATACACAGCAACTCACCTTTAAATAATGTTAAAATTAGATAGAGAGCTTGCTTCTATACGAACCAAAGCATTATAATATTCAAAAGAAGTAAATAGAAACCCGATCTACCCTACGCAATAGTATAATCTTTTAGGTTATGTTATGATGTAAACGCGTTTTGTAGACAAAATAACAAATATCCAAACAAGTTATATCATATCATAGGCATATAAATTAAATACTCACTGTAAAATATTTCTAGTATACTCTACTTAGTAGAATAGCTTTATTGAAAATCTAAACACAAATCAACACAAACACGTGTTTTAAAAACTTGGACGAAGAAATGTCATAAATTGAGTAAAATAATTTTCTACTGTTGGCAACAATGGTTAGAATTAGTTTATTTGAACTACTTGTGATTAAGTTAGCGCTGTTGCCAAGTCGAACTTAATATCCTTGCTTGGCATTTCCAAATAACAAACAAACTCAGTGCAGTGCAGTAAATTAATTTATTTTTAAGTAAACGGCAAAATACACCGAAATTAGTAAATGTATATCAATCATATTGATTTTTATAAAAACAATATAAAAAACATTAAATTTTATTAATAATTACTATTTACTTGTTTATTTATTTCACAATAAAATATTAAATGTTGTTTGAGGTAGTGATTAGGCCATTATATATCATACACAACATGTAATCTAATGTAAACACTAAACATCTACAAACATATAACATCTTTGTACACCAACAATGGCTTATTCGCCGAAACGGATCTGTGTTAATAATTAAAAACAACATAACCTGAAATAAGATTTTAAAAAAACTCTGGGGTGCGTTTTGTTTAATAATAATCAAATTACACTGCAATTGCAATTCATCGGTTACGTTATCTAAATACCCATTCATTTATTGAACATAAGTTTCAACATAATGAACCTAATATTATTTGAGTACGTTATTATAATGACTGTAATCCTCAAATTATACTAAAAGAACAAGACAGATATGTTCTTGGCAGTTTTATTTCTGTTCTAGAAAATGTGTGCGACATTTTTACTTATTTTTATTCAAATCTATTAAAATTGCTAGCTTTAATTGTTATTTGTGTTAATTAAATGTATTTTGTCCAGACTTGTCTCTGTTACATTTTTTGTTTCGAATTTTTATGTGAAAATTGAGAAAAAAATACTCGCTTTTTGAACACATTTTGCGCGTAAATCTCAGAGTAAAATCCACCCAGCTCTAGACTTGGGTAGACAAGAGCGCGATCTCGGTGCGACGCTTTCTAATTTCGAACGCTTTGGGATGTCACACCAAAAGTGACACTCCAATTTTTCGAACGACATAATGTGCGTTCTTTACCAACGCTCCGGTTTTTCGAACGCCCCCCTGATTTTGATCAGAAATATTGAATAATAACAAAGTTAATTGTTGTATTTTATTGTAAACAATTAAAAATTATTTATTTCACATACATTTAATTATTTTAAAAACACTTCTAAAAATTTCTCTTCAATTTAAATAAAATTCAGCCTGACACACTTGCACTATTGAAAACTACGCTGCAAAAATTATTTGCGTATTTTGGGATAAACCGACACAAAAATTGTGCAGCGCAGTTTAAAACTCAAATACGTTGCGATTGGTGAGTTAATTAAAAAAAAACAAATGTTTATAGGTTAGGTAAAGTAAAGTGGGTATTTTGGCTTACTTTACTGGCAAAAGGAAAGTACCTTATAATTATAATTGTACTTGTCTTCATTATCCAAAAGAAAAAAAATCTTTTGAGTTACTTTCTTTCGTTTTCGGAACGAAACTGAATTTTATTATAATTTGGCAACATCTAATGTTTATGTTGAAATGTAGAGTGAATTGAGTATAGAGTAGTTCGTTTGACCTTTGAGTGCCTTTGAAGACATACTTCACATTTGTCATGAAAAACGTGTTTTCAAACATAACCTGACAAGAAAATACCTTAGTTTTCCAATTACTCATTGAAAAGTAGTAAAAAAGGATAAATAAAATTGATATAAACATTAAAGTAGATAACTACATGCTATAACAATGTTTTCAACAAGAGCTTTTATTAAGAAAAATAAAATAGGAAATTATCTAAAGGTAAAACTAGAATAACAAATAAAATAATAATATTGTAATACTCATTTTTAGAATGTCAGGGAGCACTATATCAGAGATGATATATATTGCGGCATTAAATCATGCGATGGTTGTGAAATATCGGAATCATTTCTTACAAGAGAGTTCAATAACAAAAATAAACTGTACAAGTATAATCACTTCATAATTTTGGACACAAACATTGTATTAGATCAGGTAGAATTTCAAAATAATGCTTGCTTTGCAAAAAAATAATGTGTTGATATTTTTAGATAGATGTGTTGGAAGAAGATACTCTTGGAAATATTATTATATTGCACACTGTGTTGAAGGAAGTAAAGCATAGAAGTTTACCAACGTATAAACGGTTGATGAGTATTATTGATAATCCGACGAGGCATTTTTATATTTTCACAAATGACCATCATAAGTAAGTATAATTTATTTATACACATGGAATTATCAAAAGACATAGTTTAAAGATTTTTGTTTGTTTTTATTGAAGAAAAAAGATGAGAAAATGTTACTTCTTATTGCTTTGTTAGAAACAAAAATTATGTTTAATTGCATGCTATTTTTTATGATTTTTCATGTAAATGCATACAAGCTTACAAGTGGGATCCTCAAAGCACATGCATAGTCAGATTCACAAATATTCTGTGTAGAAACGGTTTTAATACATTCAAATATAACAAAATAATATTTTGAAATGAATTTTTAGATCAACCTATATCCCACAGAAAAGCAAAGAACTTGTTAACGATTATAACGATAGATGTATACGAAAATCTTGTTCATGGTATATTACACATTTACCGAATGAAAAATTTGTTTTTATAACCGATGATGCTGCTAATCGGAAAATTGCACAAGAAGAAAACATTCCATCATGTTCTAGTAATTTATATTTTATTTAAATTATTGGCACAGAATAATATCCTAATTTTAGTTTCTGAATATGTTAAACATATTGAAAATTCTCAACATTTGCAAGATAAACTATCAAAAAAAGATTTTCATGATGTGGTTGATGCTGATGATTTTTTCCCTCCACACTTGTCAACAGGGCAAATTGTACAAGGTATTAAAGATGGCAAATTGCACCAGGGCACGTTCCGTGCTTCCAGAGATAACTTCTTGGAAGGATTTGTTAATATTGATAAATACAATGACCCTGTAAGTTTCTTCAATTTAATTCAACATTAAAATTAATTTTTATTATTATTATTAAAGGTAATATTACAAGGTCGAGCTGGTTTAAATAGATCTGTAGATGGAGATACTGTAGCTATAGAATTATTAAACGAATCTGAATGGGTATCACCTAGTGACATAATGTTAGAAGATGAAAGTAATGTTGAAGGTGTAAGTGAAGTCTTGGAAAAAGAGGAAGTACTAAAACAGGAAATTAACAAACAAGATAACATCAAACCTACTGGTCGAGTAGTTGGTATAATTAGAAGAAAATGGAGACAATATTGCGGCATTTTACAACAAGGAAGTCCGGATGGTGTTTTTCACATCTTTGTACCAGCCGAGAGAAAAATTCCTAAAGTGCGAATTGAGACTCGCCAAGCAGAATTTTTACGCACTCAGAAACTTATAGTTGCTATGGATAGTTGGCCAAGACATTCAAGATATCCTAATGTAATTAGAATTTACTATTCAATTATAATTGTAATAACATTAATATATTTTAGGGTCATTTTGTTAGAGCATTAGGAAAAATTGGTGACCAAAAAACTGAAAATGAAGTTGTCTTATTGGAACATGATGTTCCACATAGTAAATTTTCTGAAGAAGTTCTTAGCTTCTTGCCAAAAATGCCATGGGTGATCACTGATGAAGTAAGTATAATGTTTATATAATGTAATAAATAAATTTATTTTTGTTTGTTTACAGGATGTTGAAAAACGAGTGGATTTAAGAGATTTGGATATATGCTCAGTTGATCCACCAGGATGTACTGATATTGATGATGCTTTGCATTGTAGAGAAATAGAAGATGATAAATTAGAAGTTGGTGTACATATTGCTGATGTATCTCACTTCATTCGTCCTGGTAATGCTCTCGATTTAGAAGCAGCTTCTAGAGCTACCACAGTGTATCTTGTTAATAAGAGGATTGATATGGTATGTATAATTTTATATTTACATCTATGGATTATCTGAATCTTTTATTAACATCTGTTGCTTAAAAAAAATCGATATGTTTGCAAGTAGTGCGATGGCACTCGTATAACTCAAACGTATTTTGACATCTTTTGATTCTCAATCTACATTTATGAAAAAAAAAAAAAAATTCTTTAATAGCTTATGTCATGACACATAACTTAGAAGATAAAAGATGATACAATTGAAGCTTTAAATGTAACAAACTAGCCTTTATACAGGGAGTTTATAAATGAATGGGATTATGTAATCACTTTAAATATGCCGCCTTTTTAAAATTGTCCACTATACTACATATGTTTTCATATGTTTGCTTAACAGCTGTCAAAGTTGATCTGTCAAAACAAATAGTTTAGTGAACAATTTAACAAAAGCGGCACATTTAAAGTGTTTACATAATCCCATTCATTTATAAACTCCCTGTATATAAAATCCAGCTTTATCATATTCAATTCTACTACTAAATGATCATATTAATTTTAGAATATGGCTCAATTATACATTAAAATGTCCATATCCTGTTTTAGACATCAAATCCGGATGTTTTGTTAAAATTTGCTTTTGATAAGTTAAAATCTTAGTAGATTATTATATCTGTCCATTAAATGTAAAAACCAGCTTTGATACATAAAATTTTAAGTTTGTTATTATTTATTTAAAAGTTTACACAAAATGTAAAAATCCGGCTTTGTCTTAGACTCTGGCATCATCAAATAAAATCATCTTAAAATATTAAAATCTTTGGAATGTCAATCTTATTCTAGTGAGAAATTGGCCGGCAGGCCGCACGTAAAATAATTACGTATACCATGACGCAATTAACGTGCAGCACATTAGCGTCATAGTTCAGTTTCAATGTCATACCTAGTACGTCATATGTAATATTTATCAAACTTTCAGGTACCAGAATTATTAAGTTCAAATTTATGCTCATTACGTGGAGGTGTTGAACGCTTTGCATTTTCTTGTATCTGGGAACTAGATAAAGATGCCAACATCATCAACACAAGATTTCACAAAAGTATTATAAAATCCAAAAAAGCTATGACTTATGAAGAAGCACAAATTATAATTGATGACAAATCGCAGAATCATTCAATTGCCAAATCTTTAAGATATTTGAATATGTTGGCAAAAATACTAAAAAGGCGTCGTCTGGAAAAGGGGTAACCAATCATTTAAAATTAAATTAAAAATAAATAAATGATAACATATTTTTTAGAGCACTGGTTTTAGCTTCACCTGAAGTAAAAATTTTAATGGATTCTGAAACACATGACCCGATTGATGTTGAAGTTAAGAAATTATTTGAAACTAATTCTATGGTTGAGGAATTCATGTTGTTGGCTAATATTAGTGTTGCTCAAAAAATTTTACAAGATTTTCCAGAGTGTGCTATGCTCAGAAGACATCCAAAACCACCTGCTGGTAATTTCGAACCATTGATAAAAGCTGGACAACATTTAGGTTTTGAAATCAACATTGAAAATGGAAAAAGCTTGGCAAAATCACTTGATGATGCTGTGCGTGAAGATAATCCATATCTTAATACAATGTTGAGAATATTGGCAACACGTTGTATGTTGCAAGCTGTTTATTTTGCTAGTGGGATGTTTCAAAAAGATGAATTCTTCCATTATGGTCTTGCTGTTCCAATATATACACATTTTACATCCCCTATTAGAAGATATGCTGATATCATAGTCCATAGATTGCTTGCAGTATCAATTGGTGCAGATTCAACTTATCCCAATTTGTTAGATAAACACAAGTCATCAGATTTATGTCAAAATCTTAATTATAGGAACCGCATGGCTCAATATGCAGGTCGTGCTTCAGTAGCGCTTAACACACATGTAAGTATTAATTCATTTTTAATCATTCTATAATTTAATTTGTTTTTTAGCTATTTTTCAGGGGTAAAATCCAAGATGAAGAAGGTTATATCTTATATGTAAGGAAAAATGCGCTGCAAATTTTAATTCCTAAATATGGTCTGGAGTGTACTTTATACATATCAGAAAAAGGAGAACGATCCAGTTTGTTTGAATATAATGAAGAGGTAATTGGTTTGCACTTAATAGATATCAGTTTACTAAATTTTTATTTTAGGACCATACACAAACATGCTCTGGTATTGTGTTCCATGCATTTGATCCTGTTACTGTGCGATTGAGTTTAGATTCAAATAACATACAACATGAAAAGTTTACTTTGCAATTGGTAAAGCCTTACATAGAAGGATTTGGTGTTCTGCCATTAGAACAGAAGCATAAAAGTAAATCAGATGGTAATAAAAAAGAGAGTAAGAAGATAAAGAAATAGTTTTGTAAATAAACGCTTTTAATAAAGAAAAATGATATATTATACTTTATTCTTTATTAATAAACACAGAAATTGTGAATGTGTTTAGAATATTGTATAAATGGGACACAGGTCAACATGATGAAAGGTTGAGGTAAGTGCTTCAAGAACTATTTAAAAAAAATCCAGCCAAATTAGGAATGAAATTTGGCTTGATTGTTTTTTTTTTTTAATTAATTAATATGTTTAGTATATATTAAAATCAACACAGTTTATATATTTTCAGCAATACATAAAATAAAATATTTTTAAATACTAAAAACAAAATAAAAAATGCAAGATTTGCAAATATTTTATATAAAAATAATCATGTTTTTCCATAATTTCTTATCTCAAATAATAAATACATGGTTCATATTCATAATATTCACTTTAAGATCCTAGTTGAAGTATGTTCTAAACATTGCCAAAAATAGGTTAAATACGTTCATTATTCCAAACTTGACAAAAGCTAGCCTAGGGTTAAAACTCATAAACATAAGTTACTTGAATATCTTTAGGCTAGAAACAAAAAACTATCCAAGGTCCAATTCTGCCTTTGCAGACTTTCACATGATTCAAAACCACATACTAACTGTCCATGTATAGCAGACTTTGAAATATACTTTTAAAAAGTGTACCATTTATTAATTTTACCCAAATAACAAATTCTGGAATATTACTGTGCAATTTTTAATCATTCATATGAAGAAATTCTAGCATATAATATATAAATTTGAACATGTAGGCATTACAATTATAAAAAAAAACTGTAAAATAAGCAGACACCAATCAAACAGATAAATATTATATAAAATAGATGTTTGTGTTGTTAGATTATTTTTGAGCTAGAACTTTGATTTCTTTTCACATGAATTGGGTGCCAATTATAAAATCGCATGCCTATAAAGTTTAAATACATATTTCATCCTAAAATGTCTTCCACAAAAAAGCAAAGTTTAATATAAATTAAATAAATTACATCATTGACAAAGCAAATAAATAAAGTATGTAGAATAGCAAACTAATTGAATTATTAATAAAATCTTACATAAATTTAATAAAAAAATAATCTTTTTGATTAATAAATATTATTTTTTTTGAAATTGGTACTTTTCCATCACTTTCTTGTTCCAATTTTGAAAATAAGATGATTAACAATTAGTATTATAAATATCTGAAATTGGATTTTTGTAGCTCTTCTACCTACCTATATCCTGCTACTGTGGCTCGATTGCTGTAATATATACAAAATAATCACATCCAAGTTTCCTAAATGAACTATGCAATTGAAGAATAAATAAAATGTGCTCCAATAGTTCAAGGTTAGTAGAAAATTTGTATTTAGAAGGTTGCCTGGTTTTAGCAAAGGGGCGGAGTTGTTTGCACGGGTCTCCTATTTACACAATCGAACAATATGTTACTTGGTGACATTAAACAAACTTTGCTATTAAATATTAGATGTGTTCTTTAAATATAAAAATGTAATTAAATTAATTAATTATTTTTTACACATAATTTATATAATAAGTTAGCGGATATTAGCGGGCAGTGGTGTACTTTTATAACTACAAACAAAAAATAAAGATTTTGCTTGCTTTATTAAGCTTAACTTAATTTAGAACAACCATTTATGTAAAAATAACATATTTAAAGCGAGACATTGGTCTCCCACTAAGTCATCAAACAATTTTACTCCGCACCACTACCCGCACCTATATCATTTAGAGGCAAAACCAGGCAACCTTCTATATACGTTTTTCTACCAACCTTGCCAATAGTTTACTTCTCAAAAATGATCAAAGGTGATGCTGAAATAAATTATTAAATGATTACAAAGAGATGATAATGAAAAAAAATATGGAAAAATTAAAAATATTTTTTAATGCTCAAAACATTGAAAACCATTTATTACATCTATAGTATTATTTATATAATTACAAATACATGAAAATTCTTAAAAATACCTATGCAATATATATTACATTTTTTTATCTCTATATCTACACTATTAAGATCTAAATAAAAACCCAAAAAGTAAAGCCGCCAATTACAGCAAAATTAATTAAAAATTTGTAAAAACTAAAAAGAGCAAAATTTAAAAAAAAAATAATTCTGTTCGACGTCAATATGTCTCATATAAGATATAATTTACAAATCACTATCTGCTATCACTCTGGTAATTCCCCGTCCGCTTGGACGGCGGTTTTTTGGACAAAGCACGATCTTGCTACAGACTCAAATAATCTAAAAATAAAAAAGAAATAAAAGTCAATTATGTTATAAATGTAAGCTATACATACTTTTCAATTTCTGAAGCGCAGTGAACAAATTCATGATTCCAGAACTTGTAGTTGGGATTTTTAATAAGTTCAATAAATGTTATCAGTAAACCCCATGGATGTGGTCTATTCACAATTAATCTTTCTAATAACACTCTTGTTATTTGTTCTTGTATAGCTTCAGTGTTTGCTTCAGCGAATAAATACAATAAAGTACAGGAGAAGTAATGTGTATGGCTATTTGGATATCTTAATTGATTGGCAATCGAATTAAGGAACAAATATCTGCCTTCAGTATCCAAATCAACGGCCAAATTTTGGAATATATCCATATGAGCACTATGCGCAATCGTTGTCATATTGGGCGTCAGACTCTTTCCTCTAATCACAGCAATAGCTTGAGTCCCAACATACAAAACGAGAGCATTCATTAAAGGTATGTTATACCTCATACCAGGTTCATTGGATACTTGCAAATTTGTTCTTAATTCAGACAAAAATGTAACTGGTGCTCTTTGTTTCAGGTAAGAATCCAAATCCTTTTTAAATGATATTGGTGTTATCATTGAAGCAAAATTTGTTAACACTCTCGGTCCATATGCAATCTCTTGGAGAATATCAACTTTTAAGTTGGGTGTAAATGGATCTGGTAATCTCATATTTCTTGGAAATGCTGAGAGTATAAGATTCCTCATTTGTATACAATTTGGTGGTATCACATCACAAAAACCATAATGATAATCACAAAGAAATTCAGGAAAATCGTGTAATAATACTAATAGCACCCTTAAGGTTCCTTTGTACAACATGGTGACAGGCTTAGCTAATTCCGCATTACGCAGGAATGGTGATAAATATTTAAAGAGATCTATAAGTAATTGTGCATACATAGCCCATCCTTTTTGTTGAGGAGTGGATGCTAGCATTCTGCCCATAAAAACACGATGAGATACTAATTCCAACCAAGCATAACAGAAACCAGCTGCTTTGGAAGGTCTTAATATATGTAATGTGTGACAGTATGCAGTTAATACGTGGAAGTTGATAGTTTCCAATACCGGTTCAGGTGCATTTAACTCTAAGAAGAGCATTATGAATATTCTATGATAAGAGAATTGTTGAAATTCAACTCCTCTCTGTTCATGATCTTGCAGAAGGCATCCTGCAACAATACCTAGCACCTTATTGAGCAAATGAATTTTTGTTGTGGTATTGTTGGAATCTCCTGAATGTTTCACAAGTAGTGCTACTAATCGTACAAAGGCATCCAAGGTGTTAAAGCACTTCACTCTTAAATGATTACCCGATAAAGCCTGATCGCCCATATGCCTATAAACAGATTCAACACATAATTGTGTTGACAGCCTAAAGAATCTGGTGATTAAATCATCAGTTTTTAAGATCCCGTGCATGTTCATTTGATGAACAAACAGGCTGAATGCTTTAGTTGAATCACGGCCAGTCGGTTGTGCGTTATAAATATTGATCCAGTCACGGATTAAATAATCTGTTTTTTCCATCAAACCAGGAGGGTCTTCGTAATTTGGGGCACGAACCTATAATTAAAATAATCTAATTTATATACTCGGTGACATAGATAATTTGTAATTTATTACAATAATTGTTATTTTTTTTGGTTATAATTGAGTACCATTATCAAAAATTTCAAATTGATTTGAAAAATCTGATAATTTAAAAATTTCAAGCTTTTTTTTACTTATTTGAAGGCATTCGTTAAAACCTCAATAAGTATTAAATTCAGGACTATTTGTGAATCTAGTACCCTAAGTTCAGAAAAAGAATTAAATTGATATTTTAAGAAATACTGACTGCCATAATTAAACCTATGCACTCTACTCTAACAGGAGCCAACCACAAGTATTGCAGTATTCCTGGAGCCTTGTTTTGTGAGTTGGGAATATGGTGAATGCTTTTTGCAGTACGGTCTGCCATCTAGTAATATAAATTGTCAATACAAAACAAATTAATTGTATTTTACATACATAAATATGGATATATATATAGCTGAATACCTGCTCGTTATATTTTTATTTGTGACTAACTTCATTACAATACTTGTACACATCTTACATATTATTTTAGATTTTAAACATTTAATACTTATATTATTAACAATGCAAAGAAACCATTAAAATGATCCGGATAACAATTAATTAATTGGATCTCAAGTTAAGACCAAAAATGCGTTTTTGACTTGAGCCAATTTTTTGGGCAACATTATTACTAGTATTACTGACGTTTTACAATCTTAGTGAAACTTTATATATGCAGTGATTTTTGCAGTACAGTAATTCACACTAATAGCAGTATTCTAAACTTTTTTTTACAGCGATGTTGCTAGGCAATATTTGAAAAACTTCGGTGACTGATAGTGATTTGTACAGTAGGGGGTCCAGTATATCCATGACATAAATACACATTCTTAATTATAAATTTATGTTAATAACATGTAACAGATATGCAGAATGCCTATTGAAAGCAAACATGTTTAAAAACTTATACTGCTTATGAATAGATGTATTGCAAAAATTAAAAATCTGCATTATCACAGGTACATAACTCTAAACCCAATGGTGCAGTTTCCTCATTTTTCTTCCATTATCAAATAAGTCCCATAATCGTATGTATGGATAAGTATAACAAGATTACATTTGTAAAATTAAACAGCTAACTCATTTTCAGCACTTCTGCAGTTCAGATTGTTTGCTTAGAGCAAATTAAATATTATTCCTCCTCACAATGAATAAAATGAAGGAAAGAAGTACCACAATTCAACAGATGAGAATTATAAGGACCAAAACACTGATGTGCAATTTTTTTTTTACTTGGGGTTCACATGCAGAACATACATCTACACCTATGTCCTAAGAATCAAACCCAAGATGAATCTCCAATACCGAAAATAGTCTCTAAAACGATGTGCCACAGAGGTCAGCAATGTGCAAAATGTTTGAATCATTATTAATTGTTGCAACTTAAGAGAAAACGAGGTGCAAGCACAAATGATTATGTGCAAGGCAAATCTAACTAGTGTTCATGAAATCATAGGCAACAACTTTTTTAATAATAATAATGTTCATGGTTAGATTCTTGACACCTTTAAAAATGGTCAATAATATAAAACAAAAAAAAATGAATCAAAATAATAGGAAAGTTTCTAAATAAGCTGCTTGTTTACGCATAGTTTCTAAATTATTTCTAGATAACTTTTAAGACAATAGCAAGTTGGATGAATCTAATATGATACAAATAATGCTATTAATATAAATCGTTCAGTTATATTTATCTATTAAGCTATAAAATACAATTATTATATTGAAATTCAATTAATGATAAATTGGTATATTTTGAAGTTATATGTATAAACACAAATTGTTATCTAGCGGATGATTGTAGCATTCAATCTAGTACTAGAAGCTAGCACCTCATATTTGACAGCAAACAATTTTTCAATAACTATTTTGAACGAGTAAACTGACAGAGAACTTAGTTTATCAATTTGTAATATATTAATACATTGGTAAAAGTGAATATACAATAGCAAAATAGATGGAGAAACAGGAACAACAAGAAAGAATGTCCTTGAAACACAATAGAATATGAATAATAATTTTCTTTCATATGTCACTCTCTGGCACTGGTTCTCAACAACTAGAGCAAATGAAGAGACAGTTCATTCAGTCAATTCACTTGAGAATTAAATCTTTTGACTCAGGTCGCATAAATCATTGCTTAGTTTACTGAAACTCGATGCCATCGGAGGTCTTGACTGCCAACCTGAGCTGCAATAGAATCTATTGTGCTGACAAATTATCTTTAGCAATGGTGTTTTTTGTGTGCCCCGATGATATACATAGGGCATGGGTTACTGTGAGCTACCTAGATCAAAAATAATTATGTTTCCTTAACCTTCCAATGTCCAGGCTCGACAATAGAAGATTCAAATGATCTACATGTTCAAATTTATAGCTTGCCTAGACTTGCCTAGAAATCACTCATTATTAAATTAAAAGAAAAAGTAACCATTATTTTTAGTTAAAAGTTTAATAAAGTTCAATTTATTCGATAGTGTAAAATAAAATCAAAAATGGTCAGTATTTGTGAATAAATCTTTTATTTTTGGCATTCAGTAAATGTATATAATTTTTTCTCTGTTAAAATAAATACTATGTCAGATTCTTAACTTATTCAAAAACATTACAAAGTAAAATATTAACCCTTACCAGTCTCTCCCATTTAAAATATATCCAATAATATCTATTTACAATGTTATTGCATGTTGAACATAAACTCGTAACATACTGCATTTTACAGCAACGCTCATGACAAATAAAAATGAAATTTCAAAATTAAATAGTTTAATCATTTATTGCAACAAATTTATTTTAAAGTTATTAAAACTGATATAACCTACTGAACCTAAAGTCATAAATAACTAACACATTGTGATTTATAAAATATAAATAGAAATTATATGTAAATATTGATTAAATTAGTGAATTTGTTGTTGCTTGTAAAATGTTTGATCAAAATATTTTAACCAATATTTAAATTATAATTACAATGATTTATGGGTTTCTGTAATTAATTGATATTTTTTATAATATGCAATCTCTAACTCGGAACCACCCAAATTATAACCAAAACATTTAAAAAATATATTGACCTAAATATCAATGAGTATATATCAACCACCAAATATATAAAAACCAACTCAAATTTAAATACTGGTCAAATTATATCTAATTTATTTAATATAATATAAATACAAAAATTATCATGCAATTAGTAAAACGCACGCACCTGTAATATGCCATTATGAATATGTACAATAGGCCCAGTTGATGAACGATCCATAAATGCTGATTGATCATGGTTTTGTCTCAGCATGTCTAGAATATTCGACAATGCTTCTGGTGGTTGTCTTGCATGTGTATTAATTTTCATCATCATATCGATTGTATTACAAAAATCGGTTTCTGTAACAAATTGATTGGATCGATCTTCAATTAATAAATTCTGCACTAACACAGTGGCCAAGCTCAATGCTCTAAAATTAGGACCATTCTCCATACATTGTGCAAGAGCCAGATCAAATTGCGGCAAATTTATCAAGCCACTTCTGATTAATGTTTCAATTGCAACTTCATTAAATCTGTATTCGTCACGGAAATCAGTAACATATCTAGTAATTTGTTTATTAATCCACTGTTGACCAAATGCTCTCGGATCTTGAAGAGATTTTAAGATACGAATTATAATTTCCTTGAATTTTATTATTGCAGGATCCGTATCATTATGTGCAGCACCTTCTTGAAGTCCTTCAACACACTAAAACGTAATTAAAACAAAGAAACAAACTTAACAAAATGATAAACACAGTTTCTTTCGAAATATAAAAACACAAAATAAGTTTGATCATGGGCTGATCATCAATTTTTAGAATCTAATTCAGAATAATAATTAGTTTTAAAAATGATATAAAAAAAAGTAAAATTGTCATAAAAAAATATTTCATCTCCAAAAGAGAAAATTACATATTAAAACAAAAAACAAAATGGATGAAAAAATAGAAGATAAACATTAATATAATTATATGTTCATCCTCAATTGGGGATACAAAATTTATTGCATTTGTTTAGGTAGAATTGAATAGGTTTTAGGTGTTTGGCATAGCAGAGTTGCAATAGATTATGCCAGTCAACTTGAAAGTACTCTCAAAGTAAATATATTCCGAGTGTAAGGTCAAAACTTCACGCACCTTTACACCAAATATAATTAATAAGTTTAATAAAATTATAACCTAAAGTAAACCGTTTCAAAATACATTGTTTAATTGTTATTGATTAATTAATTAGAATATCAGAAAAGCCAATAATAATTTTTATTCAATTTAAGACGTATTTGTGTCATAGCATAAGAAAAATCTCTATTTGTGAGAAAATTCAAAATTAATGTACCCTTAAGTAGCTAAATTTTTTATCAAAACCCTGTTACTTACAATTTCAGTAAAAAATTATACCAAGTTCATTATAAATTAGAACCTATTATAACCTGACAAATAACTGACACACTAATAAACAATCTAATAATTGAATGCATAGTTTTTAACTCAATTCGAGAATTAACCAAAGTTACATCTATGAGACAACAACCTCAATATCAAGTAACTAGAAAATACAAAGTGAGTTTTTTATGTTTGTCCTGTAACTCCTTGTTTATATAGTTAGGTAGATAACTATAGAAAGAAAGAAGTTACAAAACAAACAAAATTTTATTTTTCACCTTTTGAACCATTAACATTACCAACGTTTTTTTACCAACAACCTTGACTTAAAAATAAAACTTTTTTTTTTATTGTAATTTTATAGCGCAATTGCGGAATAGCAAGATCTAGTTAACATGTAATATTTTATATGTAACCCCTAATAACATCATGTCAATAGGACTCTTTGTACTTGAAATTTTACAATTTTTATTTTCAAGTACAATATATTTAATATATTTGCAGTTTAAAAATTGCTATTTTACTTATTTCTAACTATGTACCTTCTAATTAATCTAAAATAAAAGAGTATGGCATCATACCTCAAGTAAAATACAAAATTACTAACCTCAATTTCTTGAGTTTAACATACCTATTATCTCCATATCAAACTGACCATCATGAACACTTATTGACATACAATTAATCAACAAACATACAATCATTCACAATTATTTAACATAATTGCAAGCAGACAAATAAATGACATGTCAAGACAAAGTAGCAAAACATTGTGCCAACTACACAATACTGCCAAAAGAACAACAATAAAACTACTAAAAACTCAATTGCATAACTAACATATCCACTGGTCTCCCAATATTTTGCTTTCCTTGCCCATATCACATTATAATTTTGTTATTTGTGTTCTTAATTAATGTTTTTTTTACCAATTAGTTTCATTCTTGAAAAGTTATCATACTTAAGAGCCGGTATCTCAATCATAGCTTAATCTTATGTTTAACTGAGTTTATTTCACATTGTGATCTTGGATTAAAATTAATTACAAACATGTAACATTTTTAAGCAACAAAACCTTTATCATAATTTTACCAAAATTTATTTTGTATTATGACAAATTACATTGACAAACAGAACAATCTTTTTATTGACCGGCCCTTAATATTTGACATACTGTATAACAAACAGTGATTACAAATTCACCTACTTGGTTAGTGACATTTGCAGTAAAAAGTAACTAACCAGTCGCTTAAGACAATGATTAAATCATTTCTAAAAGTTTTGACAAAACCCAAAAAACTCATTTGATTGAAGTTTTATTTACAAAACATATTTGAGATGTCAGCCCAGAAACTGACAATGTCTATAAATTTCCAATTTAAATTTTAAATCAATTCAAAAAAAGTAACAGAAAAAAAATTTAAACAAATATTATACTTCAGTTTGATTAATTCGATATATTTATTGTTTTAAAACTTACTTTTTGTATTATTGCGATTGCAGCTCCCATTTCCCTATTATGAATGGCATACATTAAACATTCACGCACCATTACCATATTGTTATTCATAACTGTATATGCTGTTTGTTGATTAGTTCCTTGAACAAACTGTTCTACTTCAAGTGCAAGTTTTTCATAAAGAGCAGCCATATCATCTGACGCTAATGCTGCTTGTGGTACAGGGAACGGTGTTGATGGATGAGGTTGTTGAGGTTCCAAATTAACTGTTGGTTTTGGTATAAACACAGCACTGTCTCTTTCAGAAAGTGGTAAAAAACCAGGTATATTCCTTGCAAACTCTTCATAAACTGTCATCTGAGAAGGAGTTATACCACCCACTTTTAAACGTATTTGTTCAGGCATCCTTTCGGCTTGGTAAGTTAGAGCTATTGCATCACAATATCGCCTAAAATAATTGTTAAATAGAATGTTAAATTAAAATCAAAATAAGTAAATTAAGTTGTATCATTAAATTTGAATTATAAAATAATATTTTTGAAGTAACAAAGAATGAATCCTTTTTCGAAGTCTGTTTAGATTTAAAAGTAACTTAACTGGCAAAATTTACAACAAAAAATGTAAACTTACACTGAAACCAAAAAATGTCATGTAATGCTGACAACTTAAAAGTTCTCAAGTCTATACATAGAAAAATAGTTGCACAAGTCGTTTTATGATTACATCCGTTAAAAACATATTAAAAATGTTATAGGTAATCTGATATAATCTTGTAACATTACCAGGTTAGTATTAAATGTACAAAATGGTATGTTGCGTTATACCAAGCATAACCACTTAAATTTACTAAAATAAAAATATATTTACTAACCTTCCTTCTTGTCTAGCAATTTTTCTTAATTCAAATTCACTCATAAGTCGCTTGTCGATTTCAGGTATAGCTTTTTCGATCGCAGTTTTCTGGATGAAAGCACAAGCCAACTCCATATTATCTTGTGCAATTATATTAGCAGCTTGCTCAATCATGTCTTTCTGTTGTGTTGTAGCACTAAGAAGAGCATTTTGAAGAGCTAATTTTAATTGGGTGTTAATTGTTGCTAGTAATTGATCCCTACATGTAATCATTGCCATACCAGCTGTTAGATTCCTAACCATATACTGAGAAGCAGATCTCATGCGATTTTCATCAGGATCCAATGCAAAATCTTTACGAATTATTTGTTCACATGTTTGAAGCGCTATTTTAATAGATCTATCTGCAACAGGTGCTATCCACTCTTGAACTGCTCGTTCTATAGAAGTTTTCACTAAAGATTTCAAATGAGGTTGACTTTGAAATAACAGTATGCTCGGACTGATTGTGATGTGCGCATGGATAGCATTATTTCCAGAAACTTGAATATCTGCATAGCTGAATCTAGGTTCTGGAGCAGTAACTGCAGATGTTGGTGTTGTACTACTATTCTGTGCTACAGGTGGAGTTGTAGTTGGTTGACCAGAGACAGCAGCCAATTCAGGTTCGTTCAATGTTGATGTTGGGATATTGATTTGGGAGTTGATCTGTGTAATTTCTTTTTTCGCAGCTTGTGTTTGTAATTGATACTCAATTTTTCTCATAGTATCAGGATCTTTCAGAATATTCGTTGGTTTTAATTGTGTAATTTCTATGTCGAGTGTCTTACATAAAACTTCAATTTCGAATTTCAAATTTAATTTTAAGTCAGGTTCTTGGTGCATCTCTGCGAGTACGTTCATAATTGCAATTGTCCATGGATTAGGCGGTTTAAAAACCTTACTCTTAGAGCAAGATTCTAAAATTTTAGCTATGAAAGGTACAATATATAGCAATTCCTGCTGTCCTTTATGGTACGCTTCTATCAAAAGACTCTTTAAGTCAATATCAATTTGAAGAATTGGTTTGTTTCTACCAAGAGTCATCATTCCAAGCCAATGACCCAAATTTTTTAAAAGCGATCTATCTGAAAAATTTGCAATGACTTTATCAGATCTCAATAGTACCTTGATGTTTCGAAACGTTTCTTTCGTAACCATTCGATGAACATCAGGTATTTTCAGCACGTCTAAAAAGTTTGAATATAAGGCGTGGAAATTAAGTTCGATAGAAGCACGTTTCATAACTAAATATTGCGATATCCAAGGCCAATATTCATCAGAAACAATATCTCGCAGTTCGTCACATTTCTTTTGTAAATTTAACTGACTTAAGTTATTAAATATAAATGCTATTTTGTCTTGAAGACTCTCAGGAGGAGAAGTTATTTTTTCTTCCTGTTCAGTAGCAACTAGCAATGTATCAATATTTGTTGCATTAGCAATTGATGGTCTGCTACCTAATGTCGTCGCAGATGTTGTACTCACTTTGGAGACTGTCGGTGTAGCAGGTGTGCTTTTGAAAACTTGTCCTGTCGATGGTCCCAACATTGCAGCTAAGCTTGCTGGTAATACAGGTCCCTGAGGTTTGCTTGGTGGTTCAAGACTTTGTAATCCGTAATCAACGTATTCCATTAAATGTGCTGGGAATTCGTTAAAATGAGGGATAGCTCGCACGTGTTCGCAGTATTTATGATAATCTTTCAAACGTGATTTAAATCTATCCAATGCAGCTATTCCAAAATAGTACATTTTAGAACCCTCAGGTTTACGCAATGCATCTAGTACAAATCTTAGTGCTAAACCCAATGCCATATAACTCGTCACCAACCCCCTCTCAATAATCCCCCCGAATAGTTGAGCTGTTATATGTAACTCTTTGTCTGGATATTGTGGGAAAAATCTGTATTCTTCAAACAAATTACGCAGCATACAAGTAAATACCTAGAAGAAAAAAATTAAAAATAATAATGCATAAAGGTTAAACCATTAATCATCATACTATAGTTAATAAAAATAAAACACTAAAATTATCAATCTAAAAATTACAATGCATCTTAAAATTATAACAAAATATAAAATGTGTCGATTGTCTACAGTAACATTTACAAGTCTTGTTGTAAAGCGCAACTAGAGAAAGTTTACAAAATTAATCTATTTAGTGAAAACAGAAACCAAGATTTAAAAACATTATTTATTCCCTAACAATGTCTATTATATGCATTAAACCAGGTATTTACTAAAAAACTTTGAGGTACATAACATACATTAATGAAATCTGATCAGTAATTTCTTAAATCTTGGAATAAAAATATAAATATTCCAATATATCTGAAAATGTTATAGTAACCACCCTATTTGTTGTGTTGTGTGAAAAAAAATAATAACTTTGTAGGTTTGGTAACCTTAAAATTTATAAACAAAAAACTGTTGAGCATTTCAATAATATAAGTAATTTTTAAGATAAATATAAAACTAACCTTTAAATTCAAGGATTCCAGATAACATCAAAAATCATCTGGGTTATTAGGAGCATTGATCAATTTTAAATTTAAGTTTCACATTATTTATTCATAAGCATAAACTGGTTAATGGTTTAGGCAAATAAAGTAATGACAGATTATAATCAAAGGTGAGTTGATTAAAATTTGTTCTTAATTATTAATAAATTATATAGCTATATAAAATATGACAATACTAAAATGAATGTATGACTCAAATAATTCAAGAACATCAGTATTCAGAAAAATTGATGAAGAGGAAACTAGTGGAAGTTTGAAATTGAACATCAAAAAATTATAAATATAAAGGTGTGTTTTTACATTTGGCAATTTATTGTTCAATTTTAATGACCTTAGGCCCATCAATTGTTACTTTACATTTGTCAATTTATTGGCCAATTTGATTAAAATATCTGATTAGAACATGTCCTATTTTGCTTAAATTTATTAACAAAGTTAAGTGTTGCCAACTGCAAAATATTGATGATTCAGTATATATAACTTCTGCTATATAACTTTAAATAATTTAACAATAATTTTAAGTGTTTTATGTTGATATGATGCAGTATAATCTGTGTTTTGTGTTGATAAGTACATATACACATAGAAAAAAAGAATTCCAAACTGTGTCAAAAGGTCTGACCGTTTTCGAAACATCAAAAGGACCAAATTGGGCCTTTTATTTGGGCCGACGTTTGGCGCCCGCCTTCCGAGTAGACGACGCGCGTGTTAATAAGATAGTTGTCATCTGGGTTTAATTAGTGTCGACTTAATATTTTTTTATATTATCAAGTCAGAATTAAATCATTAAAATTTATGATGCATTGTAATTTTAAGATTGAACGAAAAGTACTTACCTCTCGTTCTCGTTTAATGTGTGAATCTTGAAATCGTTTCAGCATTTCCAATACTTCATCTATCGACAAAGTAGGATGTGGTGGATGGTTGTATATCCGCTGAAAGTAACTATTAGCTTCATCTTCAATATCCTTAGAAACATTAGGTGCAATTTCGGGAAACAAATTTGTTTCTTGCAATCGAGGTTTCTCTAAACCAGGATTAGGACCCATTCGATTTAAACTACCAATTGTATTAGGCACTAATGATGCACCTGAGCCTACAGCTCCTTGATGTTGTAATGGTATAATAGGAAATGGACTGTTAGATGGACCAGCACCTAATATTCTAGACGGAGATCCTGGTGAAGGGACTAATGGACCTAATCCTCCTTGCAAATTAAAAGCTGTACTTGCAACTCCACTTAAAGTCATACTTGCAAGTGATGTTCCAATACTACTAATAGGTTCTACTGTGCTAGCATTGTATAATTGCCCTGAGATGTTAGGTGGATTAAATGGTCCACCTTCTATTGCACGATGAGATCTCATAATTGCAGCAGGTTGTTGTTGTTGCCTATTTTTAAGTACCATATTACAGTTATTTACCATTGTAACAACAACTTCTTGTACATCAGCAGTCATACTACACATTTGTACAGCATTATGTAGACAAAAAATCATAGTTGTTAATGTTTCATTAGGAAGAACGTGTGCTTTATTTAAAGGATCTTCACTCTTTCCAATAATTTGTGGACATCTCCTTTGTAAAAATTTTGTACAAGCCAATACAAAAGTTTCTCCATGTTCACGAATTTTATCAGTAAGCCACTTTTCTAATTTCAAATACTCTCGTCGAGATGCTAGACAAGCTAGATCTATTATGAAAGGATATGATTGGGCTGATTGTGCATTCAAAAGCATTGATAATGCTTTTAGGTCTTGTGCAACATCGAGAATTCTGGATAATCTTGCTTGATCACATTCACCTCTCGCATACCATTCAGCCATTGAATGCATTATCGATGGTTTGATGTTAAGTGTTTGCGTATGCCACGCATTATGCAATATAATCGCTGAATTGGGATGATTGCCTAAAAATATAGGAATCAATGCAGCTAATAGTTCTTGCCGTAACATTGTCACAGAGCCAGGTATTTGTAGCAATGATAAAACTAATACATCCGGACAATTCTGTCTTGGAAATTTGAACAATTCTGTTACTTGTGCATATAATCCACATTCTGAAATGGTTAATAGTAACTCTACTAAATTCATGGATCGCCAGTTGGCAAGTTCTTTACTGTCTTGTTCTGGTGGTGTTTTAAGCACATCAACTAATACTGAATTGCATGGATAATCAGCAAAACAGAATATGTCAGGATTCTTTAATATGTTCTGCACCAAACTAAGTTGTCCTTCAACATTCGACCAACGTCTGTACAAATGGTCGATAGGAAAGGTTTCCGGATGAAATCCTGATGTTTGCAAACCTAGTCGAAGTGCACTTATTAGTAGTATCAAACTTTGTCTATCTTTTATTAGAAATTCTTGATGATCTAATTCTACAATCACATTGTTCCAAGCTAAGTTAGACACAACTTCTTTTAGAGCCTGCACAAACACTTCGATGTTCCACGAGTTTCTGCCATCGGTCCCTTTATTAAAGGAACCAGGTGCTTGAATGTTTAAAGAGTCCTCCAAGCCACTAACAGTACGACACATAACAGTTAACACCCTCGCTACTTGAGCTGGAGTTATTTCTCGATTATTAAGTTTGTGTAAATTATTCCGGCACTCTTCAACCGAAGCAGTAAATCCATAACCTAGTTCAGTAACTAGGTCGGCTAATGATGTATCTAACATACCCCCGGATAAACCGGGGCCTTCCGAAGACATTTCCGGGGCTAATTCACACTGCTCAGGGTAAACTAATGGTGCTAACACGACTGGAACTATATCCTTGGGGAAATCACGTTGCAGGGCGTTCAGGAAACTCGTATGTAGATCGCATGAAAGTCCTACGTCCTTCGGGAATTTTAATACTACAGATAGTATTAAATGTAGTACTTCCGGTGTTGTTTCGTGAAGTCCCCCCTCGTGTTGATGGCCACTACCCT
The DNA here is from genome assembly GCA_963932245.1 of Tachinus rufipes. Lineage (NCBI taxonomy): Eukaryota > Metazoa > Arthropoda > Insecta > Coleoptera > Staphylinidae > Tachinus > Tachinus rufipes. Next base: position 26,476,151 of record OZ010742.1, on the reverse strand, counting down.
CGGTGTCTATATAAGATTGAACCAAAGCAGGTACACAAGTTCGGAGATGAGTTTGTGATACACTTGTTATATCCTGATTGGACGAATTCAGGAGCGCTAGTGCAAATATCACTTCTTGAACAGCTGAAAGACGAAGGCACTTGCACAGCTGTTGAAAAAATTGAGTACCAACTTTCAGACTCTGTAAAAGAAATAAATGTTAGTTATTTCAAAAATGAAAATAGGTACAATTACAAATCAAATTTAATCCAGCTGTTAGTTCAATGCAGAAATAACTAATTTCCATAATCTCTACAAGCTACATTTTTTTCCATATTAATTAATAATTGATTGTACAATGTTGATTATTCCATTCTATCACAATTCGTTGTTTCACATTAACACAAATATCATTTAGACAGTCAATTCATTCATTATATATCTCATTAATCCTGGCTTAAAGTGACTTTGTCAAGTATACATTAAGTTATAATACTGCATTAAATATAAACAAACTGGTTACTTTTGTCAGCAAATTTTAATTCATGTTCAGCACAATTTTTATAAACAGTGCACACACAATAAATTGTAGGTTACTTTGTCTGAGGTTATGTTGTGGATATTGGGAAATCTCACATTTTTTATTTTTCAATTATTACAACTTGTATTTTTTATTTATTCAAATCATGATATTAATTAATTGTAAGGTACATTTTTTCAGAGTTTAGATAGTGATTTTTATACCAACAATCTCGTTTGTTAATAACCTATATAAACAATTGTAAATTTTTATCCAAAATCAAGTTATTTTCCATTGGTCTGCTTGAAAGTCTGTTGTACTTATCATCAATTTTTGTTTATTATTGTCATTAATTCCGTTATTTTTTAATAAATATTATTGGACAAATAATTTTATTCATCAAATATAATAAAAGAAATAAATTTTTGAGTAGTATGTGTCATAGTAACTCGTAAATTCCAACTGACTACATTCGGTATAATAATTATAATAAAACTTAATAATAATATAGTTCTGAACTTCATTTCTAAATTGCACACCTATATTCCAAGAACTTATTTTCAACAAAATTACAAAAAAAGTTAGTATTAATGTCTCTCCAAAAGTTTTCTAATCCAGATATAATGCCCCTGAGAAGATGTGTTATTGCCTCTACTACATTTATTAAATGACATGTGTGTTTTTGCATTAGCAAAGAACTCAAGACAGTCCCTTGACAAAAGTTTATGGACTTATTTAAAGAAGACTTTAAACTATTGATTTTGAATTTACTTTTTATGCCAAACTATTATAAAAACATAGCATAGAATAGTTTCATAGATTCTATGCTGACTAGTGTGATGTCAATGTTGCCATCCACTAAAGTTTCTATGAACAAAGTAGAGTATACACAAATTTGGTGTAGTACAATAAATATACCATCTTCAATTATTGTCTCATGCACATTAGTTTGGTTTTAAAACATCCTCTATATTTTTATCTCCATGTACAAACAACTTACTTTAAAGGCAGCTTTAAACATCAGCACAGCATTAGATTTTAACCAGCTAATGCCTGCTAGTACTTGCAAATATTAATCTTATTTGACATGCTAAGATGATTACATCTCAACAAGGAATTATGCGTTCCATTCAGAATAGTGATGAGTGCATAATAAATGAACCAAAGTTGTTACATCAAACAATAAATCAATGTTAGTTCAGATAATTAAATTTAAATTTAAACATTTAATCATGATCAAAAGTTTTGCGGATCACTTTCTACACTAATTGATTACAATATATTTGATGTGTGAATAAATTTAATTTTTATAAAAACGAAAAATTAGCATTACCACAAAGTGGCTGTAATTTACAAATTATTTCTTTCACAATATCTTTATTCGGTCTATAACTGACAGAAATGTCATTGAGAATATGGAAAGAATTTTGCAAATTGCATAAAGTTGGTCATTGTAGGTAGGCGCATATGATTCCTAAAAAACACATTTTCTTATTTCTATTTTATCATTGATGTTAACAGTTTACAGTGGTACTTTAGGTCATTAGTCAATAGTTTTTTTTTTTGTTAACAATGTTGAGGGTATGAGGTTTGTATAATCTTATAGAACTTTTTGTGTTTATCACAAAATGCACGTAAGTACTTTCATATTTTATTCACTAGAATCTATATAAAGCAAAACTAAACTTTACGTATTGATTGATGAATGTACTAAAATACGCAATAACATATTGTTTATGACATATAGACTGACAAAACATTTATATTATGTAAATTCTGTGCACAATTGTAATTATAATATTTGCAATATAAATGCTATAAGTTTCATTAATAATTTGATTATATATTTTGATACGTTATCTACAAGTCATTAGATCTCAGCTAAGGAACACACTATCTTGGCGGCAGATTTGTCAACAATCTGATGTTGACACTTTGCTATGTTCACATAAGTCATGACAGCACAGTGCTCATACATATCAATCATATGTTTTGTTTACATGCCATTTAATATAATCTGAAAACTGCTTATTATAACAGATGCCTTTATGTTGTTGTATATGCAAGTCATCAACTAGATTAACTGGAACTGTTAATAAGTAAACTTATAAGATTTATATTAAATATCATAAATATAATCGTTATAATTAATGTATAATTTACTTACTTCACATGTCTGCCTGAACAATATTTCAATATTAAAAATACAAGTTTAGTTTAATGTAATTGTAATTCACATAAACACTTAACACACACCTGTAGTTGGGTGACACATTAGTCAACAAGGAGCAGTTGACATTGTAACCACCATGAAGCTAACAACTTAAAAATAATCCCAACAGTATATTATCATAATTTTAACTTTCTTGGTTATATCCTTTTTATATGTTTCCTTATCCTACTTCCAAATTATATTTTCATAATTGTCTGGTAGTAAACTTAACATTATAATAATTAATGTAGTGCATACGTTGTTATTTAGATGCAAGTAGTTTCTAAGAGTGTGTTGAGGTTATTCACACATAGATAAAGTGAATCTTGGGAGTGTGACAAAGTAGATTGAAATATACTTCACAACTGTCTGAGGTTATTTAAACAGAAATTCAGACCGAGAGTCTTGAAGGTGTGCAAAACAAAGTACTTTAGATCAGTTTGCTATAGACATTTATCACCATTTAGAGAACGTCAATGTTTATTAGAAATATTATAATGTCATTATTTAATATAATTGTGAATTGAACTACGTTAATAAAAACACTTTAATGAAAAGTTCACATTAAAACTTTGTTTACAATTATCAAAAAAAAAAACTGCGTTACAACTTTTTGTTAGTTACCAATAGTGTACATTTGGTAGCACTGTATTATTTTTCCAGCAACAAAATATAATAAACTTTGATTGATCAAGAAGATTCAAAAATGCTATAAATGTTAAATGATCAAAATTTTGCATTTTATTTTCATGAATTGAAGGGTTATATCAGAACATGTTAAGAAATCATTAAACAATTTTATTATTATCAATATTTTCTTATAAGAATTTATTTATAAGTTTTAAAGCAATAAATAAGTAATTTTAATAGGTAGTAGTTGCAGTATTTATTTTGCTACTAATTAAATAAATTATAAAATAACTTTGAAACAATCTATAGTATTGTGATAAACCAACAATATTTGTTAAACATATTTTACCATCTTTAATTAATAACATTATTTGTTTGTTTTTTTTAATAATTATTTATTTCAATAGAATAAATTTGTATGCAAATCAGGTAATGCTTTGATCTTATTATAAAAATAAGATAAGAAAGTAAAATTATAAACATTTTAATTGATTATAAAATAAAATATTGTGTGAAATAAACAATATTTGTTAATTACAGATTAATTAGTTAACTAAATTTATAGAATTCATTCATTCATTCATTCATTCATTCATTCCAACTTGAATGATTAAATAAGTTATTTCAACCACTCTTTCAATAAAAAGCCTATTGTGGCTAAAGCTATTTGTGCGTTCTTACCCCCAAATTACATCACACTCCCCTTGTTGATACTACCTTAGTAGGTTAATTGCTTTGTTTTGACAACAAAAACCTTTGGTTACATTATTTGCACATATTATGACTATGACTCACCCTGTATATATCAAAATGTTGGCGTTGCACAATATTTTTTAAACTTTAAATTCACAATCTGAAGAATTAACCAAATCAAACATACTATTTTTAATGTTTCACATATGACTACAAACACTTTTTTCTCACTTGCCCATGTCTCAAGTGCAGCAGCACCTTGCTACTAATAGCAAATAACAACTTTGTAGACTAAATTAAGCAAGAGAATTCAATCTATTTTTAAAAGCTCAAATACTAGAATACATACTTTTATCCAATATGATCGACTAACAGACCAATTTTGATTGACACTATAACACAAATCAGTAGAAAGTAGTTGTCATGGACATTTTCATAATCATCTTACTTATTATTGCAGTTGGCCCACATATGTGGGATTATTAGGTAAAATAAATAAATTCAAGGATTTATTCGACTTCTATTAAATTAAACATCACAGTACATTCACTTCAAAAAGACATGAATGATAAATCAAGTAAGCAAACAGTCAAATTAATTGTGACAAAAAAAAAATAAAGTCATACAATTTTGGTTTACCATCGTTTCACCTACGTGATCAAACCATTCGCATTTTTTGTTAAAGTAAATGCATAGTACAAATGTTTGAAAGTATAAATTAACGATGGTCTTATTATATTATAGTTTTTTAAATATAATACAATCTTATACTAATAATAGCGTTTAAATTCACAAACTGGATTTAATTTTTATGACATTCAAATTAACAGAACTAAGAAATATCAAAGGTTTAATGTCCTATCAACAATATGCGACTAATTTAAGTAATTCCACAAAAAGCATTTTACTAAATAAAATTAAGTATGTTGTCAAATAAAAACTGCACCCTTGAGGTTAAGAAATAATACATAAATAAAGATTATCAAAACTTTAGCAATAATTGTTATTGCTAGCCTTTATTACACAACACTCTTTATTAAATTTGTAATTTATAAACAATGCCTATATGTAATAAAAATACATTTTATATAGGAGCATTAAAATTGAAATAAATATGAAAAGATATATATTAATTGTTAATAATAATAATAAAAAAATGTATACATTACCTTTTGATTGTTTAATGGGTTATCTGTAATGTAACAGATTGAAGATATCAAGGAAGGTTTGTTGAGAAGAGTGGAGCAGTAATCCAACAACACCTGATTATGTGTGGTTGGTGCACTTATTTTATTTGATGTTTCAGTGAAGTCCACAGATGAAAACAGACATTGGAGCAAGTGGCGATCGGCCTCGAGACCGTGCAGACACACTAACTGTTACATAAAAAACGCGAATTACATATTTGTAAATAACTTGTAGACAAAAATATCCCATGAACACGGTCTGCAATGTCCATTTTGACGTTTCGCAAACATCGAAATAGGGAAACAAGACATAAATCAAAACACCTTTGTTCCAAAACTGCCACAGGTATCGTACAGAACGAAACGCGTTATGCGCATGCCGTTATTTCACATCTGGACGAAATCGTGAACAAAAAAAAACATACAATACAATTAACAACAATACACTCCATTCAATTCCAAGCTATAAATTTTAGTTTTTTTTCCACTCAGTAATTTATTTGAATGTTCACTTTTTCTTTTTAAAAGCAAATAAATAGAATTTCTTTTTTATTTATTGTAGGATCAAATCATAAAAACAAACTAAGCGTTTTTTATTTTTAAATTACTGGTAGTTTTTTATTAGAATCAAAATCTTATCGAAGGTTTACTTTCTGCTGTTTCATTCGCTAAACTACCACTATCAAACGGTCGGTATAGAAGGAAACTGTAGTTGGCTGTGTTGCCAATTGTATCAAACTGACAGATAAAACAGGTGATTTTTATGCGCTCAAATTACATTATGCAGGTAGATTTAAAAATATAATTAACATTCCTAATGCATAAAATTTAATAATCATTTATTTGAATATAAACTATATTTTTAAATTATTGCTAAAATGTGAATTTAATATTTGTCGAAATTTCTAATTTCAAATAATGATAAAAATATTAAAATACATTCATTTTAAGTCTTTATAATTGAAGGTCATTTTGTCATGCTGACCTTTGGCAACAATTTGGCTACAAATCATCTATATGGCAGAGGAAAAACATGAGAATAGATTTGCTAAATGTGCTTTTCCTATTGAATATAAATTCTAGTTTTAGATCATATTTATTTATTTGAATCTGGAGCGTATTTGCTGTTTTTGGGCTATCGGAATCAGGTTAATTTCTTTTTATATATTGTTCCCCTTTACAATAAAACGGTTTTAGTTTTAATTTTATCCAAACAAATCTTATAAATTTTTGATTTCGGCAACAATGTGTTGAATGACGGAAACGGTCAATATGGCGGTGTCAAAACTATTTGTCAGCTTTTATTGCAAAATAAGCGCCCAAAATAACGATGTATGCAATGCTCACCTTAGATAAATCTGCAACGACCTGTTTTTGGTTCTTTTTAGTAATCGATGCAATTAAATAACTGATTTGTGACAAAGTAAAAGACAACGAGTCCAGGTTCATAGTTCCATGAACACGGCCTCGAAAGCTTCAAATGCGTTTGAAGCTTTCTCAGGTATCCACGGGCCTTTTATCCAGAAAGTCTTATTTAATATGGAGAGATAACTAAATTTGCAATGGTCCAAGACCATCATCGAAACGTTCATTAGCTCCGCTCACTCTAATTTACTACAATCATTGTAGATCACTGCACTCAACACATGCACAAAATAATAATACAATGAAATTTTCCAGCTGCTTTCTACGCATGCGCCACAATGCATTAACGTTGACACATTTACTTCTTATGTTACATTATTATTTTGTTGCTAATTTCGTTAACTTTTCTTTGATTAATCAGTAATTTTGGAACGGTAAGTGATTAAAACATTTTGGTTTTGACAGACGATTCTTTGACTGTATTATTTTTATCTCTATTGTTTTATTTTTATTAGATTGGCAGAATTGTTTGTCAATTGAAGTCGGTTGAACAAATGTCACATTTGAAAGTTGGGAGATTAGAAAGTACAGTTTGAAATCAAGAAATGGATGAATTATCATTTCGTTCGAATTTGAATCGATCATTTTCTGCACCAGATATTAGTAAAGAAGCAATTTGCAGACGTGTATATGTTGAGGAGTTTTATTATAATCCAGATAGGAAAAATCCTATGGTGAGACACTATAGCACTGAGCAGTTAATAGGTAAAAAGTTTTAATTTTTTTAGGATTATAACAATTTTAATATCTTTTTATATTCATATTAAAGGTATTATTTATGTATGCAAAATTGATCATAACTAAAATTAGTTAGGTTATACTTATAGCTACTTATTTGGCTGTTATGTACTTATAATTTTGTAATAATTTCTTCTGTAAAAAAACTCGAGTGGTATATTTGATTGATTAATAATTTTTTTAGTTTTCAGTTTCTTGTTTTTTATTAAACTTAACACATTTGTGAGCAAACAAAATCGGTAACTACAGACTTGTATTTTGTCAGGTCTTTATTTTTTGTAATAGTAGGAGAATGTTGTATTGTTTTATTTATTTTGTGTCAATTCTATAAATGATTTGAGAGTATATGTCAGCGTCAAACATTGAAATTTGTTGTAATGACTAGGCAAATAGCAAAAGTTGACATTTTACTGTTTAGCTAGTTACAATGGTTAGATTATTTCAAAATGAGATTTGATAATTTGGAGTTTTTCTTGATAGATCTTGTATTACCGGAAACTGAGATTGAATAGTTTTCTTCAATACACTGTTTGCCTAGTCCTAATAGGGTTAGATTAGGTTTGAAGCTGACATATATTAGGAGAAATAACAACAGAGTTTAGTATATTTTTTGCGATGTTATACTTTAAAAGTTGTGAAATTTTAACAAAACATTTTGGATATATTGGTATAAATTATATTTAGTATGCAGTAAAATTGATGTAGAAAACAATAATGAATCATTTCTAGTAGCCAAATCAAGTTCCCCACTGTCATGAATATAACATTTTTGTTTGATATTATATTTTACTATCAGATACTGTTTTATTTTGCCATCGGTTTATGGTTTTGTTTTTTTTCTTTATTTTGGCTTTTGTTGTAAAAGTATTTTTTTTCTCAAACAATCTTTTTTTCTCTTCTGCCTGCAGGTGGATTAGTATTGTTTCAGTTAATACCTGTATTGCCAACACATGCCTATGTTTGCTATAATTCTTGCCAGGTTTACTGTTTTATACTTCTGCTTTATTCATCATCTTTTTTATATGCTCGGAAAAAGTTCTTTGTGTGTATGGTTGTGCTCTATAGTCAAAGCTAATTTCTTTTCTATGACATCACTTTTTTTTAGATTTTTTACTATCACTATATCTTTTTGTGGTGCTGGTTCTAAGTGGTGGTTATTTAGCTATTGTCCACCTTTCAATTGCGTCATTTGTTTTATTGGCCACTTTGTCTTTTGCCACGATTATTATGGCTTATCTGCAAAAGCTATTGCTTTTACTCCACTCAGCCATTGTCTTCTTAGGACCTTATTGTATACCAGGTTCTTAAGTAATGGCCCTAAGACCGACTCCTGGGGGGCACCAGTTGTAATTTCAATCACCATGTAATTTTTTACTTTCACTTGGTTAGTTGGATATGTGTTTCTCCAATGGACAGCTTCTGCATGATATCTGTCCAGTACAAGGTGATAAAGGCAATCTTTATGTGCTTCTCATTTTTTTTTTTGTTTTATTGTTTGGATCTGCTTTTTACAAAGCTGTACTATTGCTTTGAAAGGCTTCCTTTTTTTTTGATTTTTTCTTCTAGTTTGCTCCTTATCATCTTACAGGCGTTGGTGCAAATTTTGAGTTTTTTGTGAAGGGGTTATCTTTGGGTATGAGTATTAGCTCAAAACAGTTTTACTTGGCAGGAAAGTTCTGACTTTTTAGCATTTGGTTTAGCATGGTTTGCAGCCAGTCATTTGCTACATTTCCTGTTTCTATTAGAGCCTCTGGTGGGATGTTGTCTAGCACAAGAATTTTTTTGGATTTTGTCACTTCTTTATCTTTAAAAAGTTTCATGTTTTTCTACTATCTTTGTCGGTTCTCTTTGGTACTTCTTTTAAGGAAAGAGTACTTCAGCTACCTCTTAATTTGTTTTCTGCGGTCAATTTATACGGTGCAAATCTTCCTATTTTTTTTTTAGGCAATTTTGTATGCACAGTTCATCTTTGTTTAACATCTTTATTGTATATCTTTGTCTTTTTTTTCAATTTTTTATTCAAATTTATTAAATCAAACTAAAAAGTTGATAAAATAAATAATGAAATAATCGACCATAAACTTTAAAATTATTAGTTGTCTTTTGTTTTAGCTGTATTTTATTTCATTGTTTGTAGATTGCAGAGGTTTCAAGTGTGGGTTTTAAGTTTTAATGAAAGTGTTTTATCATAATATCAATGGTTGGTTATTCAATTAATAAAATATTTTTCTAGCTCTGTAATATCTAACTCCTAATAAACTATTAGCTGATCTAACCTAACCTAACTTTTTATTAAATTTGATTTGATTTATTTTATTAACACCTCTGAGTGGCTAATAAATTATATGCTTAATGTTTTTATTTGTTATAAATGTATATGTTAAGCATATATTTAATTATTCATAGGTTTTAATAAAATAAATTAAATATAAAAGTTAGCTTATTCAGCTAATAGTTTATAGATGTCTTATTGGGAGTTGGATATTACAGCCTTTAGTTTTATTAACAAAACTTTAGTAACAAGATAGTTCTTAAAATTACTATTTATATAAATGAATTATATAAATAATAATTTTAAGAACTATGAGAAATGATTTGAAGAACAAATTCTGAGATGTATTAAATCAATTATCAAATACCCTGTATAAGGAATTTTTACTGATAATCTTTTCAACTTGTTTTGAATTGATAACCTTAAAAATGATTGTTACTATTCCATCCATCCATCCATAGTGTAGGTAGACTGTAGAATAGTAAAGATATTTTTATTACAAATCAGTATAATGTATTTTAAAAACATTTATTATATAAATGTGATAAAGTAATAACCTGTATATTATATATGTGCTGATACATAACTAATTTATTTAAATATATTATGGCCACATTGTACTCACTGTACTGCTGATTGAATTAGTTCATTGAAACAAAAGGAATTAATTCCAATGTTAAACGTAAGCAAACATAATTTTATTTAAAACTTAACATACAAATTGAAATAATTTTGTGTATTTAATGCAATTTAATATCATAATTTGTTATTTTTCTTTGTTCTCTTTGTTTTTATTATTGTACGTATTAGCGTTCTCTTAATTTTGATAATCTCTATTTATTATTGCCAATAGGTTATATATTATTAAAACTAAATTGTAAATTAATCTAATTATGATATAATTGCTCTGTTAGAAACTGTTAAACCACATTGACGAGTTGGTGGATAGGGTTGTCAAGTAGATAGACCAGAATGTAGTGGTGGCGTAGTATTTTATGTTAAATGTGATGATTTCAAAACGGTATTTTTAGAGTTACATGTCTATAGACAGTTATGGATTGAGTTAAAGTTAACAAGAAAGTAGTCTGTATGTGTGGGAGTAGTGTACTGGCAACCCAAAGGAAACTTTGTAAGGGAGATTTAATATTGACTTATTAAAATTGCATTATATTATTATATCGTGATTTTAGTAATTTTATTTATGATGAATTTACTCTACTGTGTTCTGTGGTTTCAAATATATGATATGAATAATGTGGATCATCAGCTTAATTTTTTAATAGTAATTTAGTTTATTTATTTAATATTTATTTTCTTATCAGAACATTTAAAACCTCTAGACCTTCAGCTCCTTGGCTAACATATAAAATTAAAAAAATAGTATAGATAAGAAACAATGCTTTAAAATGTTTTAATCAAACAAAACATTTTTATTTCTATAAAGAAATGCGAAATTCACTGCACACTTCTACTCTATTCTTGTAAAACAACATAACTATTTTCTAAATTCCGTAGTAAATCTTTCAAATAATGATATAACTACTAGAATATTACAACAATTCCAAACAAAACTTTTATCAAAGTTAAAGTTTCAAACTACAACTGGCACACATATTAAAACAAATTAAATCTAATGCAACAGGAGCTAATTTTAAAAATGATAAAAATTTGCTCAGACAAGCTAATTGAAATTATCACCTACCCTACATAACCAATACATGCATTCAACATCTAAAGTGCTGGATACTTTTTATATCATTTTTGATACAATTGCATAATTTTATAATACTTTTTGCTTTCAGGTCTTGATGACAACAAGTACAAACAACGTTTTCCAAGAATAACCAATACAACAACACTTCCAATTGATTATAACAACACTAGTTTTAATACCTCAAACATCCATCAACAAAATAACAATTCAAACATGCCCAAAGTAACTGACTCTCCAATGGACATTGATACAGATCACAGCTCACATAATATATCTGTACAAGAGCCGGCAGAACCCCCAAATACATCAACACCAACAACAACAAAAAAGTTGAAAATAAAAAAGGTCAAAAACAAAACTCCTCCAAATAATGCTCTCAAAAATTGTAAGCTGGTGTACAGAGGACGTGTTCCTATTTTAACAAAAGACGAAACCAAAGAGGTTATAGCTACCGATGATTTATCGAATAAAACTTGTCCAAAACCACCTTCAAAAATATTTAAAGCTGTTAAAATAACATCGTTTTTAGCAATAATAGCAGCAATAGTATTAGTTCCTCAATATGACCAATATTACTACAATAGAATAGTAGATGTAGATACAATCTATAGAAATTTAAAAATAAAACTTATTAATCAAGGAGAGCAAATTGATGATATTCGTACTGCTGTAAATATGTTAAATTATTATAAGAAAGTAAGCATTTTAAATTTAATAGGAACAACCGGTGTTGGCAAAACATATTCTGCCAATATAATTAAGCAATCATTTAAATCGTCCCAGGTCTTTGATATAGATAAGACCAATTATATAGATAGCAATCTACATTTATACCGTGATTTACCTTATTTGATAAATGTAGACAATTTAAAACTTGGTGATATGGATGACTTAATGAATTTTATTGATTCATTACCAGAGGATCGTGCTATTCTAGTCATTAATATTTTTAATATACAAGATACAGTTGACCATGTTACTTATACTGTATTTGAGGAACATGTTGAGGACATATACAATGCTTTTAAACAAACAAAATATAATTCTGAATGTATTTTGTTTAATAGAATTGGAAGGGATATTGTTAAAAAGTATATTAGGATGTCTAAAAGGCATGATATTGATTACGTGAGTGTAGAGCAGGTTATTGATGATCATGATTTTGGCACATTCGGATTTAAAGGCTTTGTCGGAAAATTGAAACTGATACCACACGGAGATTTATTGCTATCATAGATTTATTTTTTATTATTTGTAAGTATTTGTTTATGTTGACAAATAAAGACTTTGATATTTTGAATTTTTGTGATTTCCATGAAAGTCTCTCTCGATTGTAAGGATAGGTAAGTTAACCCAACGCTCTAGTGCCTGCTTCTGCCCACTTGGAGTGTGTTGGACATAATCATGGTTGCTCTAGTGTTAAGATGCTTTACATATTTTATGAAAAACATTAATTAAGGTAAAAAAGTTACGAGGTAACCGCCATAAATTCTTGTACTACCACATTTCTAAAAACTTCAAGTTAACGTACATAACAATTTCAACCGTATATTTTAATTAGTTTTGTAGTGATATCTAGACAGACATTGTTAGGTTTTAACTATGCCAGATTTGCGAAAAATTGAGTACTGAGCGGTCATCAAATTCTTCACATTGACTTTACCTACTGGAGATGAAACAAAAAGCGGGGCTGTGGCATATCTCAATGCCAGAAGTATCAGCATACCTCATATCATCTCCTACTTGTCGACACTGCTTGGGGCCTTGCCAATCAGTGGCCTGCTCCAAAGACACCATCCAACTGTACACTCTGTTCCGGCTCTCATTCTGCTAACTTCACGGAATGCAAAAATGATGGCTTTACAAGCCAAAGGTAATAAAGACGCCAGACCGGCAGCCGAGCCCGCGCCGGCTTCGATCTTTTCTCAAAGTGCAGGTTGCTGCTGCAACAGCAAATAAGTCTCTTCACCGCCACTAAAAACGGCAATTGGAAATGCAAAGATTGTCGCACTTTTTTCTGAATTTATGAATTTTGAACAGAAAAACATGTCCACCTTACTAGATCTTCAAAACAGTGGATAATACACTTGACCTATAACTTTGCGTTTGCTTTTGGAATGCCAACAGCATTACAGAAAAAATGGGCGAGTTCTTTATTGAACAGAATCTCGACGTCATGCTAGTGTCTAAGTCAAACCACAAACCCACTCAAGCGCTGAGATTTTGAAATACTTTCACGTACTCTGTAGTAAATTGGAGGCTTTGCATAGTAGATATCTTCAACACGATCACGCTTGAAATAAATGCGATTGTTGTGAACGTGCTCGGGCTGGTCACAATCAAGATTGCATCTGCTAATAAACCATGGACAAAGGTTGAGCTTTGTTCGATTATGTTGAGCAAAAATGTTTTTAAGTATTGGTTTGGGTGAACCCACGCAGTACTACTCTGCTGGCCACCGAGGGAACGTTCTTGACGTAGCAATACTCAAAGACGTTAACTCTAAATTGAGATAAAAATTATCACTGACTTAGTTTTGACCACAACCCAGTTCTACTGGAGCTCTACGGAAGGGGACCAATCGGGGAAGAAGGAAAATGTGTAACTCATACGGATTGCATACTTTCTCGAATCAAAAAAATTATTAAAAAACTTAACGCCTGTGCTTCTGTATGTATACCTAGTCACGCCGTTCTTTTTTGGGGTAGGCAATCGAGGTATCCGGCACACCGAACCACAGAGACAACATGTCTATGTATGTTTGGATGCCTATATGGGGTAACGGATCCATTTGGATTTGCTCGCATAATGCAATAATGGCACTCGTTAACATTGCTAATACAATTCTTCAAACTGGGCACTTTCCTACGGAGTGGAAAGGCTCACTTGTAATAAACATACTAAAACCTGGTCAAAACTACCGCCCAATCAGTTTTCTATGCACTTTATTTGTATCTTGAACATAATTCAAGACCACAAGAAAGTTAATAAGCTTTTTTCTGTTTACCAATATTGGTTCAGATAGGGCCATGAACTAAATCGCAAGACGGAATACATTGTCGAAGGTTTTAGACATTGGTTTGACGTCGAAAAAGTCTTTGATAATGTTTGGCACAAGGGTTTTTTTACAGACAAAACTTCTTTTTGCGTCTTATAAAGCTGATATCTAAACCGCAACAGACTGGCAGTAAAACTTTTTATCACATTGTTGGTTCCATTCTTTTGCTTGTAGTGTTTAACTTTTTTGTCGCTGCATGCCATTGGGATGGACGCACGAGGTTAAAATGGTTCAATACAGCGGGGAAATTTTAAGTTTAATCCGAGTTTCCATAGAGCCCCGAGGAGCATCCGCAAAGCCGTACTTTGGTAAGTTTTAAGACTATTGAGGTGCCAGCTTGCAGTTGATTGGGAACGCATATGTAATTTGTGATCTGATAGTAGATGTGTAGATCCCGGAGCAACAAGCCACTGTTCCGCCGCAGCATTGGAACTAAAAGATACAGTTTGTAAGTAAGTCCTTTGTCAAAGATTATTTCCAAATACTTGGCAGCATTGCACCAAGGTATGGAAACGTTGTTTAAGAAGACGTTCTCATGAGGAGTGATTCGTCGCTGTGTGAAAAGAACAGCTTTGTTTTTCTCTGGATTCTTGTCGATTAACCACTCTTCAATATTAGTGGTGGCTTTTTATAGTCTTGTAATGACCACTTTAGGTAACTTTGAGTTATAAAGAAGTACTGTAGATAAAATGTGAGAAATAGCATTTATAATATAACCCAACTATTTTATTAAAACTGCTAATACAGAAAAACTTAAACATGTTTTTAAAATTTCAATCTACAATAAAAGTGATGATCATTTGTGAATTTTAAGGAGTGTTATCCAAAATTATATATATAATTCAATAGAAAATTATAGATAGCGTCACATAGGTATTATAGAATAAACGTCATACATATTTTAATTAATTTAAACGTCAGTTGAATAATTAGAAACGTCGGACTTTTGTTATTATTCATTACATTCTCTTTCCAAATATAACTTGTAGTCTAATCAGACTACAGAATAATCATTAATCAATAATTATTTTTTTGTTGCGTTTTCAATCTTTAGAAGAAACGTTCCTGCTTTGCAGTCGACAAATTTTTGGGTTTGGTAGTAAAACTACAATTTTTGATAATAATCAAACCACTTGGAATATTACGTTCAAATGTATAATTAATTAGGTGTAAATTATTGTTACTTTTAAACTATCTACTGACAAATAAATTAACTTTGGCATTTACTTTTATAGTATTTTTAGTTATTTTTGCTTCTGAACCCAAATTAAATAACCATTAAAAAAAATAATAGTTTAAGCTTTACCTGCTCACGACTATACAAACAACTAAAAATACATTTACTTTATTTAATAAAATCTAACATAAATGTGTAATGTACGTAAGTACGAGGTATTTAAATTGTTAATTACTAAAAAAAGTAATTGTTACGCCTATGGTGAAGCCTAGTGATTGTAATGGTATATTTGGTTGCCTACGTACGTCGTTATTTTGATGTTTTGGTTATATCTATTATCTATGGTTATATCCACAGAACATCCAATATATCCATATTTTGTGTTCTGTGAGTTTTAATTTATTGATATGTACAAGTAAGAGTTCATAAAAATGAAAAAATCGGGAAGTGCAAAACAAAGTTCCTCACACCTCAATAATGCATACAATTTTAACCGCAAAACGAAAAGAAAGAAAGTACGCATTAAAAATGTTGAAGAAAACCAAAATTCCAATAACATATCCAAGAGCAAGAGTAAATATTGTTTACAATATGCATGTCAAGTTGATAATTTAGGAAGAATTGAACCAAAAACAAATATTTGTACTAATCCAAAAAATTCTCATTCTAAAAATAAGTGGAACAGTATCAACAATTTGCAAAATAGAAGTAAAGAAGAAGTTGATTTAACAATTAATAATCAAAATAAAGCTGAATTGACTAATTGTGATATTAATTTTGACGTTTTAATTAATGAAAAAATAATGAATACATCTAAAAATCTTGATGAATCAAATTTTGTAATAAATGAACGAGGGTTTGAAGAGCCGATAGGCTATACAAAATTATTAGAAAGTTCTGACAGCGAAAGTGAATCTGATAATGTAGGTTTTATTATTAAATAAATGTATTTTATTTTTGTATAGTTGATAAAATTTTAGGAATCTGATGATGAAAAATTGCCTGCAGATTATCAATTAACTACTGAACAAATTGAGGTAATATTACTTTTATTAATTTAATATGTATTTTTTATAGTTTTAATATTATAGATGCTCAATAATTTGCAAGTCAAACTAGATTTTAATATACCTGAGATGCATTATTATGGAACCAGATTAGATTTAAAAGTTAAAGACCGCAAGAGAGCTAAACGGAAAGGTATCCCTTGTAAAATAGGAAATTTTTATAAAGTTGAAGATGATATTATAAGGAATAATTTCAAAGAATTTTGTCAGGTGCTTATTTTTATTATAGTTTCTATAAATTGTTATAAAATGGTAATCCACAGAAGAAATGCTACAGTTTTAGTTTCTATCTGTACATACTAGCGAGCAACCAGCAGATATATTTTTATATCTCTATTTTTGGTTGGTTTGGTTAATAGAAACGTAACAGTCATAAACAAATAGATTATTAATTTACTAAAATATTTGCTAAGACTTTACTTAGCAAGTTCATTATATTATGCTTAACCCTTTGAGCGCTTTTCATGTATGTATTTGCATTTGAATGGGCGTATGCTTCACAAACATTTATTTCAGACATTTTTTATGTAATGCTTATGGTGAGACTTTTTATGTAACGCTTTTGAAGTACATATATATATATACCTATGCTACCAGTAAAATGATTAATGGCAATTTTCAATAATTATTTTTATAATCATTCTTGACAATATTTGATATTTGACAAACAAACTGCTTACAAATTTACTTTGCCAGTTGGTACAACAGATTAAATCTATTTGCTACGGTGTCTCACAGCAAAACATCTTTTAATAAATATGTTTTTAGTTGCATAATATACCGGAGAATCCATTACCTTTTATACACATGAATAAATATATGCTTCGATCAAAAAAACATTTCCATCGTATGGGAAAGCATTTTTCTCAATTTCTTGCAAAAGGTTTATCTAACAGATTTATATCAATTGTTTTTAAACGGTTTTGTAAAATTTATGGAGAATACAAAGTTGGAAGGTATTTTATTTAAAATTTGATTTTTTATATTATAATATGAATATAATTTTTTAGTAGTATGTTATATAAACAACTAATACTTTTAGGTATTCAGATTATGAAGATAGATTAATTATGGAGTATTTTAAGAAGTATGGTGGACAACAAAATGTTCGAAATAATATACAACAACATTTAAACCGTTCAAAAATATCTCTAACGGGGCGTTATAAAAATGTATTACTACCTCAAGAAGATGGATATAAAATTAAATTAGGTAAGTATTTTCACAGCATTTTAAAAACTAAATTATAAAATAATAATAGTTAGAAAATTTAATAAAATGGACTATATTTTGTAAAGATTTCAATATTATTTTTAATTAAATTATTTCAGGTAATGAATTTGATGAATTAAAATTAATTAGAGAAGTTATGAAAGAAGCAAATGTTGCTGAAGTTAATGATCTGAGAGATTATTACTACAAACCTGGATTTTTTAAACCTATTGGAGAAAGATTGCGTATAATACCTTTGTCACTTATGAGGGTTTGGTATAAAGTGATATGTCCTAAATTATTTCTAAAAGAACGTAATATTAGTAGGATTAACCAAAAAGTTCTTGAAATGTAAGTTAACATAACAATAAGACTCAATTTAGTTTCAAACAATAATTTATTTATCAAGTGTGCTAGAATGATGATAATGGGCATTGACACAAAAATAAATTGAGTATTAAATATTGAAGAATGAATTTAAAAGTTATATTTAGTATGCTAATTTTGATGTTATTTTATTTTAGTTGACTAGTTTTGATTTTATCAGTCATCAAGTATAAAATATAGTAGATAATAGGAATTTCAATCCATGCCCTACATATAATTTGATCTCTTGTATTATTAAATGAAAACGTTGATGCATGTACTTTCTAACAATATGTTAAACTAAAGTGTCTACATAAATACATCAAAACTTAAAAGTCAATGAAATATTGAAAATAATTTTCCTATAACTCAAATTTGTTGGTATATTTTTACCAAAAAATGCATTATAAAATATAATGCTTCACAAAATAAAATTATATCATTCAGCTAAATGTGTAATACTTTAAATGACAATTTTAGGCTGGTAAATGATAAAATTGAAGATTATCGAACCATTAACTATATCAAATATGTGAAAGAGATAGAGGGTAGTAATACATATTTTATATCGTACATTGTACAGAAACTAAAGATGCGTTCAAAACGGATAAACTGGATCCCTAAAATCTTAGGTAAGATGAGTTATTAAACTTGAAGCTTATTTTGATGTAAAATTGACTTATAGGCAAAAATTATCTAAATTTTACAAACTGTGCACAGTTCGAATAGTGTGTATACCTATAGATTGTCTCAAAAGTTGTGTTGTTATTGTAAACTGAAAAATAAAAAGCATTTTATAAACAATACATTGTCTTTTGGTAAATTACTTTTTTAATGGTACGTTTCATTTAAGAATAGTATGTAATAGTACTTTGTTTTGACAATAATAATTTTAGCATTAAAGGTGTCCCTAAATTGTAAAGTGTACATTTGACTATTTATTTTTGTTATCACTGAAGTAAAAAAAAAACTCTTACAATACATATATTATAATATATTTCAAAATTATATAAAATATAAATTTGGTTATTATTTTTTAATTTCAGATAAGCTCAAATATATGCAAAAATGGATAGTACGAAGAACTTACCACCATATACCTTCCATTGATTTATCAAATTTAAAAGATGATGATATTATTTTATAATGAATTTTTACATTATATTGATTAACTAATTGCAGGGTAACAAGTTTTAATAAATATTACAAATTTTTATACTAATTTTATATCTTATATAATCTTAAGCCAGATTACTGATGAGTAAAGGTAGGTAAACTTTTTCTGATTTTTTTTAAATTTCTGATTTGAAAAGTAAATCAAATAAATCTTGTTTAAATTTAAAAAAATTAAACTAATTACTCCGATAAGTTAAACGTGTTAATAATTTGAATAGGAATAAAGTAAAACTTTGCAAACAAACTGAGAATGTTTATTATCTTTTAAAAAGTATCAGGATGTGTTTTTAAATTATAGTATGACTGAAAACACGTTGATTAAGTTGTGTGCTTTATTACAGTGCGAGAACCACAGAGCACACGAGAACTATGCACTGTGGTGCGAGCGCAGCATGGTTCTATGAATACAAAATACGTCCGTACACGTTTTGGTTTGCCTTGCGCATGACGTCACAGTGTTCAAACAGAATGTCGTCTATTAGATTTAAAATACAATTTACATCGAAAACAAGATTGTTTTGCAGCATCAGCCATTTCAATTAAATTTGTTATATCCATTAAATTGTTAAATGTACTTTTCATTTAATTTAATTCTTGTTTTTGGTTTTTAAATTTCCAAGTCAACATTTTCTTGTTTTTCAATTCTGGAATATTATATTATTTATTTGTTTATTACAACATAGTAACATTTTATGCTTTTCTGTATGAGTTCTAATATCTCTGCACGTTTTTAAGACATTGGAGTTTGAAGGAAACTTCTCATTGTTAATTAATACAAGTCAATGTGCACTCCTTTTCCGTTTTTAGACATTGGAGTTTGTTTGCTAATATTAATAATCATTGATAAGTTTAAACAATTTCTAAGATTGATTAAACATTGGGTGCCACCCTATATTTTATTTCTACGTGAATGTAAAATAATTTATTTTTGTTCAGAACTCTTACCGAAGTCACTGAGCTATGCTGTTGTTAACCGTTAAGAATTTCAACAGCCTCCGCGGGTAAACGAGACAAAATAATTAAACCAAATTACAATCTTATCAGTCATTGCTTGAAGCAAACTTAAAATTGAGAGGAGGTAACGCAATGCTCTCTAATATAAAAAATGTAAACCCAGTGAGATGCAAAGCATACCCTGAAATACTAGTGTGTATGTGGCTGGCAATGTACATAAAATACGTCATTAATTGAAATGACAAATTTATTTTGGACATCTAATTCAAATAAAACGTTTTGAAACAATTTGACACGTTTGTAAACAGTCTAAAGAAACAATTTAACAGTTTTTGATGTTTATATTGTAATATTTTACTCTCAACAACAATATAACAATTTAGATGACAATGACAATTTCACAAACAATTTGACAGTTTTCAAACAATTTTACAGTTTGTAAACATTGTTACAGATCCAGAAAAACAGTTTGACAGTTCTTGTTGTAATACTTACTTTCAAGAACAATAATACAATTTAGGTAACAGCCTAACAAAAATTTTGTTAATTTTAAATACTTCATTTTTGTACACAGTATTATAAGCCTAGAAAAACTATTTTTGGTGTTTTTACTATAGTATTTTACTTTCAAGAACAATATGACAATTTAGGTGACGTTTTTCAGTTCTGACAAACAATTTGACACTTTTGTAAAAAGGATTACAGATAAAAAAAAAAACAATTTGACAGTTTTTGATAATTATATTGTAATATTTTATTCTTAAAAATTATATGACAATTTAGATGACAATTTTACAGCTTTGACAAATAGTTTGACAGTTTTGAAACAATTTGGCATTTTCTTAAAAAGTATTACATATTCAGAAATCATAATTTGAGAGTTTTTGATGTTTTTACTTTAATATTTTAATTCTAAAATTAATTTAACAGTTTTGAAACAGTTTGTCACGACGCGTTTGCTCCTGTCGCAAGCCAACAGATCTCGGCAGATGCTTTTGCAAACCAGAAGTCCTTAGGTCAAAGGATTTTCTTTCGGCTATCAAAAAAAGTGAATTGTAGAAAAGAGAAATACATTTACTTTTTTTTGAATTTTTTTAAAATTATTTCGGTTTTTGAATTACTTGATGTAAAATTAATAATTACCACCAAAAACATGTTTTTTTTTTCATTTTGAAGGCCAAAATGGGCACTAAACGGTGGCGTTGTTGTTTTTGTGCTAAGCCACAGACACCAGTAGATTGTCAGCCAAAGCGGAAGTCCGTAGGTCAAAGGGTTTTCCTTTGGCGATCGATTTTATTGCTTAGTACGTACGTACGCATGCTTGTGTTGGCAGAGTAAAATCCACAAATGTAGATAAAAGTTTGTAATTTTTTTGGTTTCTAGGGTAATTTAGAACCCTGATTACGATTCTGAAATTGCCGTTTCGATGTTCTCATCATTTTCTTCTCTTATCCAAAATGGTCATTTTTGGTCAATTTAAATTTTAGAAAAGTGTGAAACTAACATGCTTTTAGCCGGTGGAGAGGGACGCAGTTGCTCTGTGCCAAATCACCACAGACCCTAGTAGGTTGTCGGCTAAAGTAAAAGTTCGGAGTTTTTCTTCGTCGATTAAAAAGAGTTGAATTATAGAAAAAGGGGTCTTTCTCTACTTTTTCGAAGATTTTTGCAGTTTTTGAAAAATAAGGTCGACTTTTTTGCATTTCTACTTTTGCGACTTTTCTCACTATCAAGGGTATTACGTATTGAACTTAGTTTTGGTTAATTACATGAATTTTTGGTATTGTCACTATTGGGTAGTCGTGGTTTGATTCACTATAGTTTGCATTTAGCTTACAATTAATGGGTATCTGGCTTGCGTAACGCGCTCGTGTTTATGTTTTAGGTGCTGCGTCGTTGTTGGCGACTACTTGGTTAGGGCTCGGTCTTTGCTGACAACGTTTGCTTGTTTTTTTTTAATAAAAAAGGCAGTAAAGTCTTAGGTAAGGTAAGGTCATCCTGGTGTTGCCCCATGAGTATCGTCCTATAAGGTTTTTGGCCCGCGTCTAATATAGTATAGGAACCATGTTGACTTCAGCTAAATTTGGGTCAGTTTCCGGAGACTCTAGATTAAGCCTGGTGGGTTTTTACAGTACAATTTATATTGGTATAGATTTTGTTGTTGAATGAATGTCAATCCGGAGGTGTGAAACGGGGCGGTTAAATTTTTAGAGGAGAAGCTCCTCTAGTTATCTGGAGCACTTCGTATTGACAAGTTTGTGCCTTATAAGTTTTCAAGCATCTACATATATTTGCTAACCATGATAGAGTATAAATTACACTAAATTGGTAATTTATTAATAATAATAATATTTTAATATACGAATAACTACTTTGTTCTGTTTTTATAATTTATTGTTTTCCAATAATTAAATAAAATAAATTTGAAATGGGTAGATTGATATATCGAACGAATAAATCATTTTTTACCGCATACAAAGTTGTTTACTCGAAAACTTCTTATCGTATCGTATGACTTTAGTGAGTTTAATTTATTTGTTTATGATAAATTACGTCTGTTAATAATTTTTCTGAATTAATAATTTAATTTAGAATAATAATTGTATAGTTTGATTATAATTTGTAAATAATACTTTCTGGCCATTATTTAATTTAGGTATGCCGCAAAATCCGGCGTTTCCTGTCGTGCATAATAATGGTCTCAAGTCTCAACGTGGTCTCAACAATTCGTCATCAAACCGATTGCTGTAAGAAATTGCAGTACACTTTGAAAACTGGGTTTCCAACTTCCTGATGTCTACCAACTGTCTTACTGACGCAATCTTTATTGGACGTTTTAACGTCTGAGGTTAATCAATAAGAAAATGAATTTCATTCAAGTAAGAATAACCGCAAATGAAAAATTTTTATTTACTTTATTTAATAAAATTTTAATATAAATATGTATTGTAAAGTACATGAATTATTACTAAAAAATAATTGTTACGCCTATGGTGTGCGTTGTAATATCACATTTGGTTGCCTACATCGTTATTTTATTTTGGTTTTAAAAGATTTTTTTATTGTATTTTGTGGTGTGATGATAGTGATAATGTGATATGTGGTTTTATTTTGATAATTAACAAGTTTATTATAGTTTATAATATGAAAACATCGGGAAATAGAAAACAAAGTTCCTCACACTTCAATAATGCATATAAATTTAACCGCAACAAAAAAAGAAAGAAAATACCCAATAAAAATGTTGAAGGAAATCAAAATTCCAATAGCATTTCTAAAAGTAAATATTGTTCAAAATATGCATGTAAAATTGAAAATTTAAGAAGAAATGATCCAAAAACAAATTTTTTGGTCGAGACCAACACAGTACTTAATCATTTTATAAATAAGACGAACAATATCAACAATCAAAATGAAAGTAAGGAAAAAGTAGATTTAACAATTAATAACCAAGATAAACCTGAATTGACAAATTGTGATATTGATTTTGACTTTTTAATCAACACAAAAATAAATAATACATTGAAAAATCTAGATGAAACAAATATTGTAATAAATGAACGAGGGTTTGAAGAACCGATAGGCTATACAAAATTAGAAAGTTCTGATACCGAAAGTGAAACTGATAATGTAGGTTTTTATTATTAAATAATATTTTTTTTAAGTTTATAAAATTTTAGGTATCTGATGATGAAAAATGGCCTGGAGATTATCAATTAACTACTGAACAAATTGAGGTAATATACCATTTATTTGTTTAATGTTTTTTTTTAATAATTTTAATATCATAGATGCTGAATAGTTTGCAAGTCAATTTGGATTTTAATATACCTGAGATACATTACTATGGAAGCAGATTATGTTTAACTATTGAAGACCGCAAGAAAGCTAAACGAAAAGGTTACCCTTGGAAAAATGGAAATTTTTATAAAGTTGAAGATGATATTATAAGGAAAAATTTTAAAGAATTTTGTCAGGTACTTATTTTTTTTACAGTGTATAAACTTCTGCAAAATAGTAATCTATAAATGAAATTTTACAGTTTTATAGTAACACCATTGGTTATTTAAATTTAATTTAGGCGTTTTTATCTCTGAAACTATATAGCAGCAAGCTATCATCGTTATATTTTTATCTTTCTGTATTTTTGGTTCATTGCAAAATATGGAAATATACCAGTCATAAATGATTACATCGTCATTAATTTTCTTTAGATTATTATTAATTTAGTAAAATATTTGCTACATGTAAATTTACTTTATATGGCATATTTATTCTATTATACTTAATGGCAATGTTCATTAATTTTAAATCATTTTGTTATACTTTGTCAGAAGTAACTGAAAAATACTGAGAAGTGCGTAGTTGACCAACTAATTAAAAGAAAAAGAATAAAATGTGACGGTTTGGTCTGTGAGACTGTATGTTGTTAACTCGCAAAGGTTGATAGGTAGTACCACTTGTTACACATGTGAATCAATGGCATGATTGCACAAAACATCCTCTGGTCATGTCTCTCATTTGGGCATCAGAATTGGCCTAGTTGGTGCAATTTAACCCTTCAAAAATTTATGTCAAAAAGTCTACAAGCTATAAAAAACATGCTTATTTAAGAACGAACAGATAATATGAAGGAAAATAAGACCAAAATAAAAGAGAATTATATCAAAAAATGATAAAAATAAAGAAAAAGTGGAATTAAGCAGTGCAAAATACACTAAACAAATACTTAAAAATGTGAATACATAGAGTTATGTATGACACTATCTATAATTCTTTATTGAATTATATATATATAATTATGGATGAAACTT
Organism: Tachinus rufipes; assembly: GCA_963932245.1. Classification (NCBI taxonomy): domain Eukaryota; kingdom Metazoa; phylum Arthropoda; class Insecta; order Coleoptera; family Staphylinidae; genus Tachinus; species Tachinus rufipes. The sequence goes on along the minus strand of OZ010742.1, from coordinate 26,450,960 downwards.
TAAAAGTCTGTAAAATGATCTTCAATTTTATTGTAGATTGAAATTTTAAGAATATTTTAATATTTTACTTTTAATATACATGTTTTTTAGTTGCATAATATACCAGAGAATCCATTACCTTTTATACACATGAGTAAAAATATATTTCGATCAAAAAAACATTTTCATCGCATGGGAAAACAATTTACTCAGTTTCTTGCTAAAGGTTTATCTAATAGATTTTTACGATATGTTTTTAAACGGTTTTGTAATATTTATGGAGAATACAAAGTTGGAAGGTAATGATTTAATTTAAAATATGGTTTTTCATATTATAATATTGATAAATATATACATTTTTTAGTAAGTAGTAAGTCGTATAAATAACTAATACTTTTAGATATTCAGAATATGAAGATAGATTAATTATGGACTATTTTAAGAAGTATGATGGACAACAAAAAGTTCATAGTAATATACAACAACATTTAAACCGTTCTATGCAATCTCTAACTGTACGTTATAAAAATGTATTGCAAACTCGAGAAGATGGATATAAAATTAAATTAGGTAAGTATTTTCACAGCATTTTAATAATTAAATTACAAATTGCAGTGTCTCCTTTTTTAAAATTTATTCTTATTTACAGAAACCATGTCACTTCTACAGAAATAATTTGTTTGGTATTAGTTTTAATAATGTGTTTGATCATCTTTATAACATCTCAATCAACGGTTATACCTAATCAATTATTTTATTTTAATATTAGGAGATTTTTTGCAATATACTTTTGTTTATTATAGTAAGATGGTTAGTGGTGACAGACATACTACTGCATTTTAGCAAGCATATAGTAATGGAGGGAAAATTATGTTGTTTAAAACATCATTATTTTATACCACACGTTACCTAGCTTGCTGTTTCATGGATGTTTTACTAAATTACTTTTACATTTCCAAATCTATGACTTAAAACTATATTTAGATAATTACGTTTTATTATTAGAAAAAAATTAAAATTGTTCAATTTAAAAATATTTATTTTATATGCAGTTATTATTAAAAGTATTTTAGAAACTTTTTTCTTTCTAAATTGAAAAAGAAAGATTGATATTATAATTTTACATTATGTTTCATAATTTTTAGTTGGTACATTGCCTATCTTGTCTTCATCATAACAACTAAGATAGCCTTTGTAGTTACTTTTTGTAGATTAGTTTGGTGTCTAACATGAGTCCTAGATACTTTACTTCCTTTATCATGCAGAGCAGAAAGTTTGGAGGAACTGTATTTAACATGATACATGATGCAGAATGCACTAAACACTGTCAAAAGGTGCACCACTATCATTGAAACCAACCCAAACGGCAATGCAATCGTCCTTTTTCCTAAGAGTGAAAAAATCTGGAAATGTATGGAGCCACACTCTGCATTTTATTTACTATGGCATTTGCATCTACCTAGTCTCTTTGTTTGGCACATCAAGGTTCTTTTGGTTGGAGGCTTCTGCCATCGTAGAGCCTGGAAAGTGTGTCAGCAGAGTTTTTTTTTCACTGTCTCAGTATTATGAATTTAAAAAATGACAATATTTTGTAAAAGATAATTTTTAATTTATTTATTTCAGGTAATGATTTTGATGAGTTAAAATTGATAAGAGAAGTTATGAAAGAAGCAAATGTTGTTGATGTTAATGATCTGAAAGAAAATTATAATTACAAAGTTGGAATTTTTAGACTTATTGCTGAAAGAATGCGTATATCACCTTACGCACTAAAGGAGGTTTGGTATAAAGTGATCTTTCCAAAATTATTTCTAAAAGAACGTAATATTAGTAGGATTTATCAAAAAGTCCTCGAAATGTAAGTTAACATAATAATACAAAATCTAGTTTGGTAAGAATGATATATTCAAAGAGCACCTATAATAGGTACTGTTTGCCAAGTGAGGTAAGCCAAAGTAAGCCAAAATACTCACTTAACCTCACAAATATATGTTCATATTTTAATCGAAATTCACTTGTTCTCTTTGTTTACATAAGCAAGGGGGAAGTAAAATTCTTAGTTTGGCTTACTTGCTATTGTACAAATGGAACGGTATATTAAGTGAGATAAAGTAAGTGTGCATATTACAGACTTTTTAAGATTTAAATATTTTTATATATATAATTCAAGATATAATTATTGTCAGTGTAATACGGGCATTATAATAGGTACTGTTTGCCAAGTGAGGTAAGCCAAAGTAAGCCAAAATACTCACTTAACCTCACAAATATATGTTCATATTTTAATTAAAATTCACTTGTTGTCGTTGTTTACAATTTTATACATTATTAATGATTTTAAAATATTGCTTAATTAATTTTCGTCCCGTGATAGGGACGCCATAAGCAAGGGGGAAGTAAAATTCTTAGTTTATATACGGTATATTAAGTGAGATAAAGTAATATGAAGTAAGAATAACTGAGAATAGTGGCAAAAGGAAATCAGCTAATGATTAATTTTAATTCTATTTATAACAATTGAAGCATTGTGTGTTTAATGTTTTATTTTGCAAAGCTATCTTTTTATGAGTCATCAATTACATAGATTAGTTGGAAATAGCATGCTATTCTGTCTTCTACAACCAGTTGCATAATTTCCTCATGTCAAAGAATATGTCCTATCATTCTGTCCCTTCATTGTAATAATACTTTCCGTTTCTTTTTTGTTCAACTAGTTCTAATGTCTTTGATTTTTTATCTCTTCACTATACTTTTCTTTGATTCTATTTATTGCATTTTTTATCTCTTGTTTTAATAATTCTAGTTTGCTTTTTTACAAATTTTATTTTTATGGTCTATTTCCTGAGTAAAATGTTGAGAAAGGGTTAAAAATTTGTTTTAACAAGAGTTTAATACTGAAAAATATATTTTTTAAAACGTTCCTGCAAGTTATTTTGTGCTTTATATTAATATTTCCAAAGTTAGTGTAGTGGCTACATACAACTTATTTAATGTGACAGGATAGATAAAAAGTTATTACACACACACAATAACGGCTTCACGTCTGCACTTTATCTATAAATTAATAATTTTACTACAAAAAAAATTATATTCTGTTTCTCTGCATCAATGTAAAACTTAAATTAATTATATTTTGTTAATTGTGTACTTTAAATAACATTTTTAGGTTGATAAATGATAAAATTGATGATTATCGAACTGTTAACTATATCAAATATTCGAAAGAAATAGAGGGTAGTAATACATATTATATATCTTACATTGTATATAAACTTAAAAAACGTTCAAAACGGATAAACTGGATTCATAATATCTTAGGTAAGATGACTTCTGATTCTATGAAGCTTTAATTTATAACTTTAAATGATGTATGTATGACTTTTTTCTCATATCAACTATGCACACAAACAAAATACTGTCTGTGCATACAAAATTCCCTAAAAATGATAAACTTTGTTTGTGTGCATGGTTTGAGAACTATTTCAATTGTGTTTAAAGTTTTAATATTGCTATTATTTCAAATTATTACTTTTTCTAGCATTCACATTTAAAAATATTATTGCTTTCATATATTTCTGTTCTTGCATTTCTGTTATCCTTCTTGTTTGCTGTAATATTGATTTCACTTCTGACTTCAATATATAATATGTCTCAAAAGTTGTGGTGTTATTGTAAAAATTAATTTAAAAAGACGTTCAAGTATCACTTTTTTAATGGTACATTTAATGAAAGTTAGTATGTACCTTTTGTTTTGACAGGAATAATTTATACATAGCTATATCTGTAGAATTATAGTTGCTAGCAGTTCATATACAAGTGTTGAAGAAGTTTATTTATGAAGTAAATAAAAGCTTTCATATGTTGATGATCACTAAATATTTTGTGAAGCTATCCAAGACTATATAAAATATAAACTTGGTAATAATTCTGTAATTTCAGATAAGTTGAAGTATATGCAAAGATGGACAGTGCGAAGAACTTATCATCATATACCTACCATTGATTTATCACGTTTGCATAAAGATGATAATATTACATAATGATAATATTACTAATTAAGCTTGTTTTAATAAATGTTACAAACAAAAATACTACTATTTCAACTTTTATTACAGCAATTTTATATCTTCTGTAATGATAATCTCAGCTAGGTTAAGGTTCGGGTATTTTGATGCGCCGTAAATGGAAAAGATACATAGTAACCTTTTTCACACTCACAAGCAAACTACACAACCGATCATATCGTGCTATGCATACTTTAAAAGGTTGAACATTTGCGCAAGTTTTAATTAAGTTTTCAATTTTTTAAGTTTACTACAGATTTTTATATTAATTATTATAAACTATTGTACTTATTTTTGACTAAATAACGCCGTTAATACATTTCTTGGTTGATTTATGATAACTAAACTAATATAAGACCCGATGTCAGTGACATATCTTTCATTTAAAACCAGTTTTACAAAAATATAACTTGTATTTTTTAAATAAACCTGAAAACAAGTTTTCAATCATTTTTATTATAAAATAATTGTATTTTTAGGCTACTTCTTATGCAAACGACAGCCGACAGTTTGGGCTCTTGGTCATAGAGGGCAAGTTGTCTCATGTGTTTGTTAGATTGATATTTACCTTTATGACAAACTCCCCCCGGACCGTTCTTTCCAATAATTTCAATGCATCGCTAACGAAAGACACGGTTCGGGCACATTCGGCCACATACTTGATGACAATTGATAACAATATACAGAGACGTAGAAATAAAAGTAGTTTAATTTTAAATTGATATTTTATTAAAAATAAATACGAACAATTAGTTTAAAAATATTAAACCAGTAAATACAATTTTATTTTGGTAAATATTATTGTATTTTACCATATATTTCCTGCATACAATAAATTGAATTGAAAATATAGAATAAGTATATTAATGTATTGTTAATTATAATAAATATACAGGAACAATTATTTATATTGCTGTATATTTATTATAATTAACAATACAATATACAGGATGTTAGACATAAACGTATGGATGAATAACTTTGTTTTAAACCGATGTGTATGATTCAAAAACCATAAGACCAAAACTGTTTTTTTTTAATAATTACTAATAATAATTAAACAAACATGTCAAATTCTGTAAATTTATGATTTACACTTTTATGCTAGTTTGTTGCAAGATACGTTAAGCATACAAAACTTAAACCATTCATGTGGTGTAATTGGATTTTTGATTACATAGATTCTTTGTACGCCAGTGGCGTTGGACTGAATATTTATTCCGCAGATTTTTTTTTTTTTTTATATTACCAGGAGTATTTTGGTTGCAATGATTATTTTTCTGTTTGGTGTCTTTGTTGATATAAATTTTATTAGGGGTATTTTAGTGGCACTAAGCAAGGCCAACATTAGCTTAAAACTTATTGATGCTGCGATTCTACGTACGGAATATGATAATCTTACTAGTGGACCTCGTTGAAGGGGTACCTATCCAAACTCTAAACTTACAATTTAGTAAACAAAATTTTAGAACAAAACTGGTTGTTTGAGTCACCGCTGATATGTAAAATACCATTTAAGACACCTTTTTGCAATACTTTTGAGTATAGTAAAATATGACAAAACAGTATCTCACTCTCAACACTGAAAATATTACAGCCCAAAAACAGTTTCAAGACGTGGGTATTAGAAACGTATAATTGCTTTCTTTTAATCTTTTCTAAAGATGTATGTTGTAGAACGTTTTAAAAAAGTATACGGTAAATGGATGTTTAGTAAAGCCATGTTAGCTAGAAAACAAAATGTAACGACTGCTTTGTTCACAATTACAAATGATACTTTTATCCAACATATCATTTTTTAAATCTATTTTATGATCTTACAGAAAAGAATCTTATAACTAGTTTTTGTCTATATAAATACATGTGCAATGTTGCATTGTATTAAATTAAAGTATTTTAACGCAAATGTAAAAATAAATCAACAATTTACATACGGAGGCCCAGATCTCCGTAAGCTTTAGTAACATATTTTTATGTTACCAAAGCATACTTGAGTAAGGTATGACGTCATCAGTAAGGTTGCCAAAATACGAGTAAAGTGTAACTAAAAAACTAACCAAAGCTTACTTTTTTTGCCAAAAAACTCTAGTCACTTTACAAAACTATAATAAAACTGAATTATATGGAAATTTTAAATTTTTGTTGTGTAACGGTGTTTTATTACATTAAAAATTAATAATATAATTAACATGCATTTATAAACTGATTGGGTTTTTACATTTTTGCGGCATATAATATAATAAAATAAGGCCTTTCACCTTTAAATAAATGTAATCAAATTCAAATATGATCTTTTTGTTTACTCCGTCTCCGTGCTATCTCGAGTTTGTGCATGTAGAGTAAACTTCAAATACTCTACTCTATCATATCCGAACGCCTAAAATTTCCGAACGCGTAAAGAGCAATTAAAGTTAAAGGACCAAGTAAAAAAAAAAATAAACAAACGGTAGATAAAACTTTAAAAGTTTCTGAAATACAGAAAAAATCACAAGTATTATTGTAGATTGAAATTTAAAAACATGTTTAAGTTTTTCTTTATAAACGACGCAAAAAAATTACGCAATAACAGTTCCAACAAAATAGTTGGGTTATATTATAAATGCTACTTCTCACATTTTTATAAGCCGGGAATACATATGCCAGCTACTTGCACAATTTCATACCAGCTCTTTGTACATGCCAGCTCACGTGTATTCTATCAAAAAGCATGCTTCTTGATGGAACCAAATCAAAAAGATTTGATTTTTTGAATGGCAAAGGCATGTATAAACACACACAACAAATACTGGCATGCTAGTAGACAGTAAAAAAAATCAGGAAGCATTCTTAAATGGTTTCTATAACCACTTATATCTTCTTACCCTATTTATTTAAACAAACAACTGTTCGTTCCATAATTGTTTCTTCTTCAAATACGTTTTCTTTTTTTGTTCCGTCAAATTATGTTACGAACGCAATCTGTTGTAAGTAACAATATAACACTATTTATTTCAATTCAAATTCTTCCTATGTTTTTGCCAGTTGTGAAAACTTGTAACACTTTTAAAATATGCTTATGTAACTAAAAAAAGATTGACAAATAAATGGCATATGTGTTGTCTTTTTACTGCTGTTTGTCTTAGCAGTACATGTATCCTCACTGTGGCATTAATTGGCATTGGCATTATTTATAGTTTTAACTATAGTTATACAGGGAGTTTATAAATGAATGGGATTATGTAATCACTTTAAATGTGCCGCTTTTTTTAAATTGTCCACTATATTATTTGTTTTGACAGATCAACTTTGACAGCTGTCAAGCAAACATATGAAAACATATGTAGTATAGTAAACTATTTTAAAAAGGCGGCATATTTAAAGTGATTACATAATTCCATTCATTTATAAACTCCCTGTATATGGCCATGTATGAGTCAAGTGTACGGAATACAAACGTGCTTTTATATGTGCAAAAGATACCCTGAAAATATCAGTGACTGCCGTGTACTACGCTCCAAGACATCTTACAATGTATCCACAGAACTACTTAAAAATAGCAAAAAAGGCTTAAATTTTAAGTATTTAAAAAAAAAACTGTTCTTTAAAGTTCTAGTAAATTTTCAAATACTATTCAAAAACATTTTTGGCTGTGAAAAATTATTCTTTGAACACAAACAGTTCCTTACAATTTTTTCCTGAAAATGCATTCTTGAGTTACAATCGATCAAAAAATGTAAAAATGCGCAAAAAAACAATTTTTTTTCAAATTTTGATTGCTCATTACTTAGAAATGGTTCACTGAAAATGAAAAAATCTGATAAAATTCACATAATCATGATTCATGTAAAAGAAGGCATTTTCAGTAGTTGGGGCAAGAAAAAATTTATTTTGTACACTTGACTCATACATGGCCATATGTATATATGTAATTCAAGATGTGATTTTTGTCAGTAACATATTGGCATTACATATAATATACATAATTTGCGTCATCTTAAGCCGGGAATATACATGCCTGTTAGTTGCACAATTTCATACCAGCTACTAACTCGTGTATTCTGTCAAATGGCATGCTTTTTGTTGGCATCCAAGTCGATTGCACCAAATCAAAAAGAATTTGATTTTTTGGCATGCCATGTGCAAGTAAGGTGAGGGACGTCAAAAAGCATTCCATAAATAAAGCATGTATGAACGCACACAATAGCAATTGCTATATGTGGAGCTGCAGTGGTACAACTGAACAAAAATAGGTAAAAACCAAATGTAATGCGCAATAGACGTTTGCGTCGATTATATATAGATGGAAAAATAGAACATGTTCTAGCTTTTCAAGATATAATTGTGACCTTGATAATTTGTGTGTTTTACACACGTGAATGGTCTGATCTATAACTATACAGGTGAGTCGGGAGGAACAGACCAAACTTTAAGAGTGTATTGTACACGTGAAACTAATATAAAAAAAACTCAAATGTTGTTATTCGATTTTCATTTGTTTTTAAGTTATGGCGTAACTAAAAATGTTGTTCTAGTATGCCACAAAAGCTTTCCAGGTCGTTAAATTGGTTGCGGTGGTCTTATTAGATGTCTTCAGACCTCTTAGCACTAAATTATTGTTTATGGGGGCGGGTTTAAAGATGAAGTGTACAAAGTAAAAGCAGACACTCGGGATGCACTAATAGAACGCATTAAAAATGTTGCAGCCAATCTTAAACAAAGACATAACTCAATCAGGAGTGCAACAGACGCCTTTTGTAGACAACACAGAAAATGTTTAAAGGTAAATGACGGTGTTTTTGAACATTTATTATAAAAAGGCAATGATTACCAAAACTTAAAAACAAATAAAAATCGGATAACAACATTTAAGTTTTTTTTATAATATTTTCATGTATACAATACACTCCTGAAGTTTGGTCCGTTCCTCCCGACTCACCCTGTATATATAATTCAAGACAATTATGAACAGTGTCATACGGGTTTAAGTTGATTTTATTTACAGAGCAGGGTATAGTTTAATAGTCTATAAAATAGATTAAAAAGTTCATAAAATATTATATTATTAATTTACTATGCGGTTTATATGATTAAATCTAAAGTTACACTAATGCTCTACACAAGTATTAAAAAAAAATTAGTTTTGTTCAATACTTTGATAATGTAGTGATCGAAAATAACTGATAAATGTAAAAATTCAATTTTCGGAACTGCTGTTTAATTACAAACATCATACATAAATTAATAAAAGTTATTTTAACTATGTATGTGTAAATATACTAAATTAATTATTATAAAATATAAAATCAATAATAAAAATTCAATCGTAATATATATTTTAAGCGCGCCCCTGATGCAAATCTATATAAAAACGTAAATACATAATATAATTTTGTAAAAGTACGAATTGTTTTCGTCCCGTAGAGGGGTGCGGAGATGTAGTCTATAAATAAATATCTAACCGGCTATGATGCGCACTAGCTTGAGTAAGTTATGTTATTCTGCGCGAGTTAGCGCACAATCTTAGTTCAACTATTTAGCACCTGGAGCCTGCACATGTCGGACAAATTTTAATTTGTTTGGTTTCGCGCGTTGACGCTGCCCTTAACAATGAGTAAAGGTAGGTAAATTCTATTATATCTACATATATATATATATATATATTATTAAAAATCATTACGGGTTAAAATTAATAAAATACATGTCATATATTTTAGTATATAAATACGATGCTAAGTTATGTTAGTGATTACTAACTTTATCAGGCCTAAAAAATAATACAATAATGACAAAAAGAGGACATAATGGAACAATTAATACTTACAACTATTTTTATATAAAACTATGAAATTCATATAACGTAATTATTGTAACTAGCCATTGTTACATTTATTAGTAATGTTAATTATTATTATACTTCACTCAACAATTTTATTAGTGATACCAAAAAAACTATATACATATATATATACATATTTATTGTTGATAAAATTATTTTATATTTATTTCAGAGTAATACAATAAATAATAAATTAATGTAACAATTTGTAAAATAAACCAACTTTGAATCGTAAGTTATGAATAATGAAAATGTCTGTTAGTAGATGGCGGTTGTTGACAATATAAAGTAAGATTTAAAACAAGTATATAGTAAAGATGGTAGATTTAGTCAAAAGGGACAACATTGTAAAGAATATATATACAGGGTGATTATAAATGTTTAGGATTATGTAACCATCTAATGTACGTTTGTGCCGCTCTAGTGAAATTGCGTAAATAAAGTTGCCTATCTTGGGATTCAATAATAAAAATATTTTCATATGTTTACATGTTTATAACTATCAGTTGTAAACAAAATAATAACACAACAGAACACAATCCGGAATAGAATAGAGCCATTCCCTATTATCAAACCGCTGCGCCCATTCCTAAAGTAGGATTCAATAATTAAAATATTCTCTTCATTTGTATACATTCTTATAACCTTGCTTGCTTGACAATTGTCAAAGTTAAACTTTCAAAACAAATAGTATAGTGTACAATTTTAAAAAGGCAGCATATTTAAAGTGATTACATAATCCCATTCATATGAATATTAGTCCAGTTATGTTTTTTTTTTAAATTTAAGACATTATTGTTAGATTGTATGTGACACATTTCTAGAAAGTTTTTTTTAAATTGATTCAGTTCATGTTCAAAGATAGAAGTGTCAGAATAATCTGGTTGGTGTCTGGTAGTGTTGTAAAAGTGATTTCAGGCTTTAGTTTGGCATCACTTTAGTGTATTCCTTATTACAATCTTTACAAGGGATTTTGTAGATAATGTTAAACTGAGTGGAGGAGGGTGTGGGATCTTTTAATTTAGAGAATAATAATTTTTAAGCTTATTAGCTATTGATTGATTTTTTGTTTGAAAAAGTGGTTATTATTATCATTTCCACGAACTAACAAGGTGTCAAGAAAAAGAACGCTTGGGTCAAGATAGAACGGACTGTGGTAATAATATCTACATATTGGTTCAGAAAAGAAAAAGTGAAAGGGACTGTAGAGCATCAAAAGTTATTAGTTAAGGAATTTATTACAATTTCAGCAATAGCTGGGCTGATAGAGCCACCCATTAGACAAACAACTATTGTTGTAACTAGGGCAACCAAAAATATGCAAATGCATATTTTTTTTAAAGCATTTGATAGAGTAGTGAAATAGACAGAAATTTGTTTCAGATTAAATTGTGACTTATAAGCCCTATTTGTGAGGGCATATTTTTGCATATTTCATCTATAAAGGCATATTTTTGCATATTTGATCTCTAAAAGCATATATTGCATATTGAGAAGTTATATGGCATTTTTGGAAAAAAACTGCATATTTTTAATGCATATTTTCGATATTTTTGTTTTTTTTATAAATTTAATAATTTGGTAAAACTTTGAAATACATAAATAATTGTTTTGGAAATAGTTATATTTGATTATTTAAAAAATAAAAAGGACTATGTAGTGCTAATAAAGAAAAACAAAATAGTGATATGACAATTGCGGCAGTAAGAGAGGAAAAAGGAGAGTTTGCGACGTTCGTACCGCTTTGTCGTCAGACTCGCCAGGTGGTTCCCCGATTTCTATTTGCCGGCCAATTTTCCGACCGTTCCGTTTCGTTAGTCACGCGTAATAATTCTAAAAGATTGTGTGCTCTTCTCTACCCAAAAACAACACTATTTTGTCTTGCACATGGACTTCATCGAGTTTGTGAACAAATTCGTAGCATCGCCTTATAGCAAATGTAAAAAAAAGTGTTTTTAAAAGCGCCACCAAGGGTAAATTTTTTTACATATATGGACGCCGCAAACTATATACCACCAACTTTGAATAAATTGTGAGAGTATTTGATTCATCGGGCAAAGAGGATGCCGCGTCAGTTAAGATTTCAAAGGACCTCCTAAGTGACGATACAATAAAATTAGATTTAATTTTCATTGCATCAAGTTATGGATTCCTAAGCGCATCAATAAAAAAAATTAGAATTGTCTGGGCTGCCACTTTCTGTACAGATTGGGGTGGTAACACATGTTCAGAATGTAATTAACAGCAATAACGTAAATAGTGAAGCAGCTAACTTGGTAAAAAAAACTCGTCACAAATTTCAAAAAATCATGTTTTTTCAATTTTGAAAGAAATTTCGGTATTCTTGGCTGAAAGATCTACAACAACAAATCAAAAATACAGTGTTAGAGAAAAACAATGTCATTTAAATTTGCACCCATTACATCGGTTGATATGGAGAGAAGTTTTTTGATTTATAAAAATGTCTTGCGCACAAACAAAGTTTCCTTTTTGACAGTTTAAGTGAGATATTTGTCATTTATTGTAATCAACTTAAATTAAATTTATTTATGTTATATAGTTTTTATTCTAAATAAAAATATTACCTATAGATTTAAAATAATTAGCATTTTTAAATGCTTATTTTAATATTTTGTAGAGCATATTTTTATTTTTATAAAGCATATTTTTACTTTTATAGAGCATATTTTCATTTTTATAGAGCATTTTTTAAGCGCTTAAAGTAGTTTTTTTAGAGCATATTTTTGGTTGCCCTAGTTGTAACCTATGTTAGACCCGGCGCACGCACCATTTAAAGCAATGTTAAATGTATAAAGGAAACAGAAATCACTTGATAATGACAGTATAACGTTGAAACTTAAGTCGTGAAATGTATTTTGTAAGATTATATATACTTTATAAATAGTTTTACAACAATAAACTAGTGGTAAAAACATAGTAGTTCTTTATTTACTTAAGAAATAGAGAAAGTACGGGAGAATCGGAAATATTTAAAAAAAGCAAGATTATTCTTAGATCACCGGAGCAAAGAAGAATAGAAGAGAGAATAAACTAAGCCAGAGAAAATTTCAATTTATTTGTGAAAAATTGTGCAAATAACAATTTTTTATTTCTTAGCAACTTTCTTTAGATTATTCGTTGTATTATAAGTTTAGAAGAAAGGGGTAAAAAATAAATATTTTTTTTTTTAGGAAAATTGTGGAAATGACAACCAAAATAAGCAAAATCAAAATTTTTATTTCAAATTCTTAGATACTGTTAGTGTTTCTGGTACTAATATTCAACAATATTTTTTTAATTAAAATTGCCCAAAGACAAATACAAATACATTTGTTCGACTTTATTGAATTAATAAAATTATTGACATTGTAATTGGGGACTGGTTGTTTTGCCTCGTATCCCATCTGGTGTGGTGAGTGTACCCAAGCAGCTGTGTTTCACTTTGTGGCTTTAGTTTGTGGTTTGACCCTTGTTAAAGACATCTAGGTACGAAGGCAGTAGAGCAGTTTATTTTAGTTTGAATATTATCGTTCTTTAAAAACTATAAGTTTGTTAAAATGTTAAAACTTCTACTAACCCACTACAATCAATGTCATCAAAATTGTTACCAAGTTTAATACTTTATTAAAACTAAAAGTAATTACTCTTTTCTGTAACTAGATTGTTTTATTTTTTCTTCTGCATTACTCAAGGTTTTGGAGCTTTTACCAAAGTTTGTTTTATTTTATAATTGCATTAAATAAACTAAACTAATTGGCTGCAAATTATTACAAAATATAAATATTTTATTGCAATGTATTGATTCTATATTGAGTAAACCATCTTCCAAAATAGATTATATTGAATAATTCACCAAGAATTAATTATAATTTTTGCGTATCTGCAAAAAGCTAATAATTTGTGTTAATAAATAATTAAATATAATTTTAATAATGCAGAATGGCAGAAACTATATCACACAGTGTCAATCAATACGCATCTCCTCCACACATCATTACTTGCGGCGCTAAGCAATACCAGCCCGGCGAGTCCTCAGTTTGGTCCGGTGAGTGCTATGATGAACGTGGATGGCTGGCCACCCAACGGGGTCAGTGGTTGTTTTCGTGCACCTTAGAGAAGGCTGTCTATGGTTAGGCAAGTGCATCATAATTATCAACTCCAAAAGGGAGGAATCATTAATCCAGATTTTATTAAAAAAATCGATTCTAAAGTAAGCAAATCCGTTAAATTTCAAAGACATTTACAACTAAAATCTCAAAACTCAATCAGGGCGCTTTAAAATTGATTAGGCTATTATATTAATGGGGTTCCTTAATTTGCGTATAATTATTTTTTTTTTCATATATATTAACCTACTTTTTTATCATTTCAAGCTAACTTTATGACTTAAACATGACATTTCCGAATTATTCAGAGTTTTGACTGAATAATCAGACATGTTTTTAAATTTATTCAAAGTTTTAACTCTTAATAATGACTGTAACCACTTAAACTTCAAATTATTCAAAATTTATTTGACTTCTAAATAATGTAATTATATTTTGCAGTTTAAAGAAGACTTAATTATTACTTAATCTTTGTTTTATAATATCATCTTTCAACTCGATAGTTCGGTAGTATATTTGGTATTTTAGATTATTTTATATGTTAAATTTTCAACTATTCTACATTTTAGGCTAATTAATTAATTAACAATTTCTTAGAATTATTTAGAGTTTCTACTAAATAATAATAGTGAAACATTTTAGAATACTTTAGAATTGATGAAATATTTTATGTTCTAACTATCTCTCAGAATTATTCAGTGTTTCTACATTTTGACGAAGAACCTATTCTTATACAGGAAAGTGATTTTTTAGTGTTACATTTGAACGTGTTTTGACTTGGCATCTTCATTTATTAAAATATGTGTGATTACGAATTATTAAATTCTGTTTTATCATATGGAAATGTGTTTAGCAAATGGCACATTCCGTAAACTGGATTTGCAACTTCCTGATGTCTACCAACTATCTACTGTTGCAATTTTTGTTGGACGATTCAACGTCCAAGGTTAAATAATACGTAGTTGAGAACGAGCAAAGCATCAAAGTACGTAAATGCCACTTAGGTTTTTACCGATGGCTCAAAAAGTAGTGACTGTGGGTTGTGTTTTTCTGGTAAATGAACTGCATTTTACATTTGGCTTGCCATGTGAACTATCTATCAGGTTTTTTTCTACAACCAATTAAGTGGAGCTACATGTTATGTTAGATGTACAGACTCGTTGAGTGCATTAAACACCATAGATGACCAATATCATGATTATCAAGGCAAATTTATTTAATTTTGTTTCAGGTGTTTAAAATATATGTTACTGTTTACTTTGTTTGAATTCTCAGTTACGTAAGTATTAGTGGCAATAAAGAAGTGGTTGCATTTGCAAAGTTAGCAATAACTTGGGCTGATAATGTTACAGACAAAGCTTGTAAATATATTTGTAATTTTCTACAATTGATGTTGTTTAGCTGGCAGGCAACGACTATACATATGACATTTTTGATGTGTTTTTTGAGGTAGAAAGCGTCCCAAAAATGTCAAATATTAATAATTAATAAGAAAATTTAATTTAAGCAAGAATAACCGCTAATGAAAATTTATTTAATAAAATTTTAATAATTATTTGAATTGTTTATTACAAAAAAATAATTGTTACGCCTATGGTGTGCGTAGCTAATTTTTGTTATAGCATATTTGGTTGCCTACATCGTTATTTTGTTGTTATCGTTTTAAAAGATTTTTTTATGTTATTCTGTGGTGTGATATGTGGTTTTATTTTGATAATTAACAAGTTCATAATATGAAAACATTGGGAAGTAGAAAACAAAATTCTTCACACTTCAATAATGCATATAAATTTAACCGCAACAAGAAAAGAAAGAAACACATTATAAATTTTGAAGAAAGTCAAAATTTCTATAGCATTTCTAAAAGTAAATATTGTTTACAACATACAAGTAAAATTGAAAATTTAAGAAGAAATGATCCAAAAACAAATTCTTTGGTCGAGACCAACACAGTACATAATCATTTTATAAATAAGTCGAACAGTATCAAAAACCAAGATGAAAGTAAGGAAAAAGTTGATTTAACGATTAATAACCAAGATAAAGTTGAATTGACCAATTGTAATATTGATTTTGACTATTTAATTAACAAAAAAATAAATAATACATCTAAAAATTCAGATGAAACAAATATTGTAATAAATGAACGAGGGTTTGAAGAGCCAACAGGCTATACAAAATTATTGGAAAGTTCTGACACGGACAGTGAACCTGAAAATGTAGGTTTTTATTATTAAATAATATTTTTTTTATATATTAAATTAAAAATTGTAGGTATCTGATGATGAAAAATGGCCTGCAGATTATCAATTAACTACAAAACAAATTGAGGTAATTAATATTTATTAATTTAATATGTGTTTTTTTATAATTTTAATATTATAGATGCTGAATACATTGCACGTCAAACTAGATTTTAATATACCTGAGATGCATTATTATGGAACCAGATTTTATTTAAAAGTCAAAGACCGCAAAAGAGCTATACAGAAAGGTCACCCTTGTAAAACTGGAAATTTTTATAAAGTTGAAGATGATATTATAAGGAAAAATTTTAAAGAGTTTTGTCAGGTGCTTATTTTTTTTAGTCTATAAACTGCTATAAAATAGCCATTAGCTATTTCAATTTATTTTAGGCGGTTTTAAAATGAGAAATGGTACATAGCAGCAAACAATTGCCAGTTATATATTTATTGTTTTCTGTTTTTGTTTGATTGCAGAAAACTTGTGGAAATGTACCGGTCATTAATTTTCTTTAGATTATTATTGATTTAGTAAAATATTTGCTACATGTATATTTACTTTATATGGCATATTTATTCTAATATACTTAATTGTCAATTTTTATTATTTTATGTTATTCTTCACAATTCAACTCTTCTAGGTTGTAATATTTGACATAGTGGACAAACATTTGTGATCTAAACTGCTTCCAATAGCGGTACAAATTAATCTTGCCGGTAACTAGTAACTAACCGGTTAGTTTTAACGATTTAAAACCATTTGATACCAGAACATTAACAGTATCATGTCAAACTTTTAATTAATATGATTTTTAGGTGCATAATATACCAGAGAATCCATTACCTTTTATACACATGAACAGAGATATATTTCGATCAAAAAAACAGTTTCATCGTATGGGTAAGGAATTTGCTCAGTTCCTTGCTAAAGGTTTATCCAACAGATTTATAACATATGTTTTTAAACGTTTTTGTAAAATTTATGGAGAATACAAAGTGGGAAGGTATGTACTGATTTAATTTAAAATTTGATTTTTTATATTATAATAAAATATAAATATATACAGTTTTTAGTAATATGTCATTTACACAACTAATACTTTTAGATATTCAGATTATGAAGATAGAATAATTATGGAATATTTTAAGAAGTATGCTGGACAACAAAATGTTAATAGTAATTTAAAACAACATTTAAACCGCTCTATAGAATCTCTAAAGGAACGTTATAAAAATGTATTGCAAACTCGAGAAGATGGATATAAAATTAAGTTAGGTAAGTATTACAGCATTTTAAAAAATTATAAAATGCAGTGTTTCAGATTTTTATTATTATTTTCTTTTTATTAATATAGATTATAGATTTTTTCGTGATAATTTTGCTTACTATGGTTAGGTGGATAGTGGTGACAAAATACCACTTCTTTTTGGTGAACAAATACTAACTGTAAATTAATGACGACGTTTATTTTTACAGCTTTATTTAGATAATTATTTAATTAAAAAAATGCAGTATATTTTATAAAAAAATATTTTTAGTTAATTTATTTCAGGTAATGATTTTGATGAATTAAAATTTATAAGGGAAGTTTTGAAAGAAGCAAATGTTGCTAATGTTAATGATTTGAAAGAAAATTATAATTACAGAATTGGATTTTTTAACCCTATTGCAAAAATATTGCGTATAACACCTGCGGCACTAAAGGTGGTTTGGTTTAAAGTGATTTGTCCTAAATTGTTTCTAAAAGAACGTAATATTAGTAGGATTTATCAAAAAGTCCTTGAAATGTGAGTTAACATTATAATAAGACTAAATCTAGTTTGCTAAGAAAAATATATTCAAACATTAATTTTAATTCTATTTGTAACAATTGTAGAAATGAGTGGAATACAAGCTTATGCGGTTCATGCTATCTTTTCAGTTAATTACTTCATGTTTAGAATATATTCTATAATTCTGTCCTTTTTATTCAACTAGTTCTAATACTTTTTTATTTATTATTTTATCCTAGCTGATTTTTTTTTATTTTTCAAACCTTTATTTTGTTTATTTTTCTTTTTTTCCTATTCTCTAAGCCTTGTAGCCTTATAGAGCTACACTTCACTTGTATGTTTTGAATAGGATTTTTCCAATTCTTATCCCAATACTAGACCTAAAGGTATTTTATTTTTCTGCAAATGCTTTTCTACTTTGAGCTATTCTACACTTAATATTAAGCTTACTTCTGTTGTTTTTGGCAACTTTACTTCAAGTAACAGAAACCTACCTGTCACTTCTTTCATTATCACATTATGCTTTTGCCTATTATTTTGTTTGTTCTATTTCATGAGTTTGGTTTTATTTTTATGTTATATAGTGTATTAACGGCCAAAAATAATTTTGAGGTATTTTTTTTTAATTTAAATACTAAGAAATAGCAATTTCTGTCTTGATTTTTTTGTATTATTAAATGAAAACATTTAGTGCTTTGTATTAATATTTTCAATGTTAAATTAAGGTGACTGATGCCTATTTAATGAGAGGACTTAAAGTTATTACAAACGCACATGCAAAAACCGCCTCACATCTGCACTTTATCTATAAATTAATTAATTTTAAATCAATTTTAATGAAACGCATTTCTGCATAAATATAAACTTAAGTTAATTGCATTCTAAATGTGAAGTACTTTAAATGAAAATTTTAGGTTGATAAACGATAAAGTTGATGATTTTCGATCCATTAACTATATCAAATATGTGAAGGAGATAGAGGGTAGTAATACGTATTTTATAGGGTACGTTGTATTTAAACTTAAGATGCGTTCAAAACGGATAAACTGGATCCATAATATCTTAGGTAAGATGAGTTATTAAACTTTTGGTTCTACGAAGCTTAATTTGTAACTTTAAATGGTGTAATATTGACTTTTTTCTCATATCAACTATGCACACAAATAAAATACTGTGCATAGAAAATTGCCCAAATATGACATATTTTCATAATATGTCGATGCAATAGCTTTGCAAGCACTTTAAGTGAGCTTGCAATGACTTATTTATTGATTAAACGTTTTTCATTTCTAATATTTCAACCTTAAAATCACACCACATATTTTGTGATTCATCCAAAATAATATTAAATATAAACTTGGTAATAATTCTTTAATTTTAGATAAGTTGAAGTATATGCAAAGATGGACAGTGCGAAGAACTTATCATCATATACCTACCATTGATTTATCAAATTTACATAAAGATGATAATATTACATAATGAGTACATTATATTGATTAACTAATAAACTACTAAATAATAAATAGTACAAACAAAAGTAATTCAAATTTAATATATTCTTCTAAACTTCTGTAATGATATTCTCAGCTAGATTAAGTAATGAGTAAAGGTAGGTAAATTTTATTATTTTTAAAGTTTGTAAATTAGATCACAAATTTTCTTGTGCATTTATATTTTTTTATGTGCGGACAGGAAGGCGAGAGCGGACCGCTATTTTTGGACCGGCACTTGTTATCGGAAATAAACAACAAAATGTCACCTCAGTCTCACCTCTACCAATTTGTGACAGAAGGTCCTCATCTTGAAGAGCTTTTTTTAACTTTGTTTGGTAGCGGCGGGAACCAGGTGTTAATTTAAAATTGACAACAGTAATTGTCACTTCAAAATGAACTCTTTGCAAGAAAATTTAAACAATATTATTGAATTACCTGATATATAATGTAGTGGATAGTAGGTAAAAATACCTATAATTACATGATACATATTATTTATTGATTGTTTATAATGTAAAAAAAAACAAAAAAGCAAAGCCGATCGGAAACGGACTGCTACCTATGGAGCAAAAACCGCTCAAAAGTGCTAAACTTGGTAACTGATTGGCTAAAAATTAATTTTAACAAGTTAGGTTTTGCTATATTTCTTGTAGTTGTAAACATTGAGTTTACACTAGCGTTTAGTAATATCTTTTAGAACCACTCATTGAATTGCTAGAAAACAACAATTAAACTGTCTCTTGTCATTTTACAATTTTCACTGTAACGTATTTATGTGTATGAAGAGGTTTCACAACATTTATAAAAGAAAATATATTAATCAAATTATTTTAGTACACATTTTTGATACCAATAAAAAAATCTTAATATTATATTAAAGATAAGCAAATATAATTTTATATTTGTTCACCGACACCAGAAAACATTAACAATAATAATGATAACACATATTTTGATGCCAATTTTGGAGATCATGTGTGAGAAAACTTAACAAAACATGTATTTGGTACACCATTAATATAATAACAAACAATTAATCGACTTCAAGTTTTCTAAAATTTCCAGTTATTCCATAGATTGAATCTCCTTCGCTTCCACAATTAGTACCAGTTCTTTTCAATGCAGATACAGCTCCTTCTTTGGCTTGTCTGCTAAACAAGTTTTCATTAACTTCCATTCTATCATGCGACATCAAAGTCTTATGTGATTGTTGCAGTTCTTCTTTCCATAATGCTAAAATTATTATAAATTAATAGTATTGTGAATTGATTAATATTTTATTCATACCAATCATTTCAGCCATGGGTATGGTGCCACCATATTCTTTAGGTAGAGTATCTTTTTCTATTATAGCTTCTTTCAAACATTCATCCATTGAAGTATAGAAGTTGAGACGTTTTTTGATTTTTTCGGATACTAAAGATATCCCGAAATCCAGAGCAAATTTCATGGATGGATGAGCGTTTATTACATGTACTTCTTTGTGTCTCATTGGTAATGTTTTCTTGAAAAAAATGTATTAATAACACAATCGATTAGTTATATGGAGTATAAACTTTTAAAGACTTTTATAATCAAGAAAGTTTATTACAATGTGTTAAGAAATTAGCACACATGATAGGATGTGATTAAACTTGCATAAAAATAGTAAGTAAAAATAGAATGTATATAATAGTGTTCTTGTAAAAAGAAAAAAATATATGAAATAACAGTGTTGTATTAAAGTGATCTGTGGTTGTATAGTACATACGAGTATCTAATTTATTTCATTAAAATTTCAGCGCTTTACAAGTTGAGCTTAACATGAACTCGTCAACGGTAACTTAAGTTGCCGTTAGCAAAATAAATTTCATGTTTTTTTCTTATAAATAACTATAACTCATATAAAATTGCTATATTTTCAATTATAAAATATATTACTGTAATTTAATTAAGTGTGTAATTAAATCGAATTATGTATATTAAAAGTTAAATTATTATATACAACATAAATACAAAAATGTTAATGGTGTTGCCTAACCGCTCGATTGTCATGCAATTTTGAAGAAATAGTTATATAAGCAGTCGTGGCCGAGCGGTTAAGGCGTCTGACTAGAAATCAGATTCCCTCTGGGAGCGTAGGTTCGAATCCTACCGACTGCGAAACAACCTTTTTTATTATTATATAAATAAAGGCATGCAAAAATAATTTATTTTAATTACTTATAACAGTTTTTTTTAAATTTTATAATATAATTAATTATTTTTATAAAGTAAATAATTTTTAACTTAACTTCTGAAAGTGCTTAAAATGGATGATGAATAAAATATATCAAAAATCGAAGTTAAAATAATATTTTTCTAGAAACGATTATATTACCTCTCCATTTTTAACAATACGAACGGCTTCTTTAATAGTAAATAAGGTCAAATGTGCAAAACCAACTCCTTGTCCATCGGCAAAATGAACAAACCCGCGAACTTGATTCTCTTCATCTTCCATTAACGTTTCATAAACAACTCCATGAATTCGACACATATCAGCATTAGTAAATTTATCCAAATCAAACACCCCTAGAATAATTTAGTTACCCCCTAGTTAATATTTAATTAGGGATAATATACCTGGCCTTGCTATTATCACCCTCCTTCCTTTAGAATCACGTTTCGGGCTTGCAAATAGATATCCCAAATCAGTTAAATCTTGCATCATCGGTATTGTTATATCCAGATTATTAAAAGCAATTCCAAATGTTTGACGCAAAAGAATGTATCTTTGAATGGCTTCTTGAGTTTGTAGTACGCTGAATTTCTTCATTCGCAGAAAACGAAGTATAAAACGTCCATCTGTAATATAATTAGATATTAATTATAATAATATAAGGTTGGTTTATTTATACCCAATCTGCAATTAATAATTTTGGGGTTTTGCATGATCCATTCGCGTACGGATTCCAGTGCTTGTTTACGTGCGTTTGCATCTTCGCGTAGTTCTTCTTTGGCTATAAGCTGAGTTTCTTCAGGTAATGGACATTCATAGTCATCAGCTTCAGTTACCCATTTAACTTGCGACATGTTCTGCAATTAAATTAAATTAATTAATAAATAGAAACGGTTTATTTTAGAATGTAATAAAATAATGCTTTTGTGTAATAATACTGTTCACTTGGTAATGCTGTGTAGTACAATTTATTTTAGGTACGTATTATTTTTTCAAAACTGGATAAACATAATTATGTTTTTATTTTAATTTTTTTATCACATTTACATTACATTTGTCGTTTTTTTAATTTTTTTTACAGAATCTTAAATATTATTGCAAGTATTTTCTAAATTCTAAAGTAAATATATTTATTTCATATTTAAGTTGTAAGATAACGGACGGAGTATAATATTTATATTATTTAACGGGAATTCAGTTCATAATTTATTTGTAGGATGTAAAGGATGAAAAAAAATGCAATCCAATTTAAGTTTAGGCCTATAATAATAATAATAATAATAATATATTATTAATTACATTTACAATATAATTTATAAACTAGTAAGGAAACCTACTTTGTTGAAATTACATTTGTTTGTGTTAACTCATATTTGTTGTTTTAATATTGTTACTCTATTCACAAGAACAATAATTTGGCGTTGAATAGCAATATGAAAGAATGTTCTTAATAATCAACCATCTGGATCTAGATTTAAATAGTTTTTTTTCTAGTTTTTACTGTAATATCTATTGTGCTGTTATTGCTACGGAAAAGTATAATATTTTATTCGTTTTATTATGCATGCATATTGAATTAAGTAAATATTACCCATCAAAAAGAGACAGATCATCTGTGAAATGTCGTTTTATAACTTTTCATTTTTTTATACGTTGTTATAAGTGTAAAAAATCATAGTATACACCATTGAACAATGTTTCTATTACTTATTTTGCACCCGTATAAATTACAGTCATTTCCAAAGGGTTGTGCAGCAACGTTTATACTCGTGTGAAATAGGTATTATTACGTGTTAGTTATACAATACATCATTTTGAGTGCTCACAATCAACAATCTATTTTTTTGTCGTATTTTGTAATGCTTTGGCGGGATAATTCTTCGCAACTTACTAAAAAAAATATTTTGTCTGATTTCTGCCTTTAATATTTAATTAATATACTACAGGGTCATTATAAAAGTTTGGGATTATGTAACCATCTAATGCAGTACGTTTGTGCCATTCTAGTGAAATAGTGAATTCAATTTCGGTGTGCATAAATACGCAATAAGTTGAACTGTCAAAACTCAAAACAAGGTAAATATTTAGATGCACAATTTTAAAAAGGTGATTACATAATTCCAGACATTTATATAGTATATTAGTAACATGTTATTTTTTAAATGGAAATACTTTTTTAAGTTTTTGATATCTATAAATAAACCATTCTAAAATAAATACAATACATGCAAAAAGCAAACCTGTACCAATAATACAATAAGGCATCAATAAATATTCATTACTTATTGCAAAATACTTTTCAGGAACAATTACAGATTTTACATATTTGACATCAGTTTTCCACTTTTCTATCAATCCTGCAGCCTTTAGCGCATAAATCATTCTATTTAATTGTAACTTAAGAGGAAAGCCTTTGAGCATTATAAACCAAATATGGAAACCAAGAGAAGGTTCCAATTGATAAATTTTTTCTTCGCCCTTTTCATTTAAATAATATTGTTTCATAACATATTCTACATACTTTACGTTTGTTATAGTAGCCATGTTCCGTGAATAAGCTGTTTGATTAACACCGCTAATCTCATCACATAAAATCCAATTTTTATAAATTTTTTCTACTTTACCAGAAGTATTAACAAAAATTTCTTTAGAGAATGTGGTTCCTCCATAATACAAGTTGGAATCTACAATAGCTTCAATGCTATTAATTTGAGGTTCATATAGTGGCTGTATTAAGAATGAAGTAAATGTACTTTCATAAGTACTTGATATTATGAATGAAAATAATGTACAAGTTAAGAAAAGTATTTTAAAAAGGTTATTATTTGGTTGCTTATAAGCTTCGGCAACTAGTATACCAACAACTTCTAGTAAGCAATTAATAATATTACTGTAGTATTTATTTTTGGTGTAGTAACCAAACAGGTATAATATTACACTATACGCAACAGTTGTAACAAAAATAATTTTCCACATGGTTATATTATAAATTTTAGTAATATTTACCCAATGACTTAATCGATTAGCTTTGGGAACATAAAATGCAAGAGAACTACGCAGATAAGGAATAGAACTGTCAAAATCATACAATATTGTTCCGTTTGTACGTATGGCACCAAATATGATGTCAGCTTCCCTTCTTTGCAATCCACCTAATAATTTTGTATAATTACCATTTCTGTCTTTTGCTCCTCTACTAGTATAATTATGGTTAAGATATTTGATAGTAAAATTGTAACGTTTGCTTGTAATATCAAAAACCATAAGTTCCAATCCTGTGGATTCTATAGTACTTATTACATATGGAAGTCTGATTTGAACCATTGCCCGTACTTCACAACCTTTTAGGTTCAACAATTTAGCCGTAAGGTGGACATTTACTGTAGTCATATTAATCTCTTCACAATTAAATAGAAAGACAGCGTTCACTGCTGTTCCACAAGTTTCAACATATGGACTTGGGATAAATATATTATTATTTTTATCTATAACCAATATACGTATAATGAATGCGGTCCAAAATATTTTAAAAATTTCTTTAATTTCTGCATTGCCTCTATAAAATATGATAAATTTAGCATTTGTGTTAAATGTAAGAGTATAGTAAACTTTGTTTAAATACTTAGACAATATTTTGATATCGTAAATATCTATAACAATTAACGTAGATATTTGTTCTTTAATATTTGGAACGTTTTGTGTCATATCAAGAACAATGGCAGAATCCTTTAATGCCACTGCAACCATTTTATCTTCGACTAGTTCTTTCCTGTCATAGAGTACCAGAGTGCGTATGTCGGTGTAGATGAATAGGAAAGGTCTTACACAATTTGTTGTTCTAGTGGGTATTAAATGTTTCGGTAGTATATTGATATCTTTAGTTGCTACCATTTGTAAACATATATAGTATATTATATTTTGAATCATTTTTTTCATTGCCAAGCAATATAATTTATTGTTATCAACAGCAAACGTTAAATAGGAGTGAGGGTACAAGTATTATTTAATATTAATATTGCCGCATTATAATGAGTATTATTCCGTATACTCAATTTGTATATTAAAAAATAATAGTGTAATTAATAACTTCCATTTCAATCAAAACATCTGCATGATTGTTATCTTAAAGTTAACATAAATAATCTTGTAATGCAGTATAATACTATAATAACTATATATATTGTTAATCTAGCTAGGTGAAAATAGCACATAAATTATGCCGATATTCAGCATGCATCAATTAAGCGTCAATTTCTAGTAGTAACCTGTGTTATCCAATAATACTACGCTCGGATTTGATTGTTTTTTGCAAAATATAAAATTATTAACTATGATCATTTGATAAAAATTCTTCTTGTAGATGCATTACCATTATTTTTTTACCAAACTGTACCTATATTTAGTACGGATTGAAAGATTGATAACATTTCTATAATTTTTGTAGCAATTTGATGTTTGTTATTGATTTGTTTTTTTCTAAAATATTTTGGTTTTTCCTTTCTACTTTATCTATTATCTTGCAATTTTCCAATCTTCTTGTAAAAAATTGCAATGTGTTTATATAAAAACTTAATAACTTGAACAAAATGATTATTGACATTTATTACTGAACAATTTTGGCACAAAATTTACGTAACCAGTTCAGAAATTGACAAACAACAATGTTTTATTGATTACCATGACAATCAATAGAATTATTAAAAGTTTGTACTTTAGTAATGGTAGAGATCTGATACCTAAAGTTATGAAAACGCAATTTATGATTATTTCAAAAATAACAAATAGGAAATGGTTATGTTGACATGAGTGTATTAGAGTCTAACGGGTGTATATAGTGATAAATATTGAGAACAAAAACAAAACTTTTACTAATTATCAATCAACAAAAACTTAAATATTGAGGCAAAAGTACTAACTACTGCAGCTGTTTATACAAGGAAAGATCCAAGGGTAAGAAATGTTTCTATTCAATAATTTAGAATTGCAAAGATTTAAGGATTGTATTGATAATTGCCAAACTCTTCAACGGAGATAGCACTTGAAGAATGATAGAGTAATACTGTTTTACTAAAATTAGAAAATGAACGCAGATTTTAAAAATTGCATATTTATTTAAACTAAGCAACGTATCATAGCAAAATAGTTGTTTTGCACTTTGAAATTTGTGATATTATTTTTATATAATTAGAACTTCTCTATCATCTTTTAAAATTCAATTCTACCAACTGTTTAACTAACTCTGTAACTATTAAAATGATTATATATAAAACAAGTAGATTATTAACACCTTCTATAATGTAAGATATATTTGATGATCAATAATGCTGGTGTTGCTGGTGGTGATCTCTCGGGCTGCTTGACCAATACTTATTTTGGAGAACAACTTTGTTGTTAAAGTCCCTGCATATTCCTTTTATACCTCATACAAAAAAATCAAAAACATATTTTTTTAACCCTTAGCTGGCACTGGTGGTTTGGAGGCATTTTTGAAGGATAAAAACCTTGAAAATGATACTTGAAATGTTATCTGTCAATGGTCGATAGATGCAAGTTTTTTGTACGATGCATAGCAATAATTTAAAAACATCAGTGGCGCTCTGGCATTCGTTTGAAAAACACCGGGGTATTTTTTTACCTCACTTCGCCAGTAACCGTAACTTTGATAAGAAATAAACATATAAACAGTCTAAATTTTTTCTTGTTGGCTCAGTTTTATGATCTTGTCTCTATCCAAAACAGATTGCATTGCAAGATACATTAAAAAGATGTTAACAATATTGCTGCCAAAAATACAAACTAGCATTAAGTGTCTATTTTACATAATATATTACCTAACACCTAACGGTATTAAGAGGTTATTGAATATATATATATTACCTTTTTATTAATTTTACGTGGGCAATTATTACTATTGAATGTCACTGTCAAATGTTTTATCTAGCAGGCGTAACAGTTTTTTAAATCAAAAATAATATACAGTAAGAAATCGTTCAATTCAGTGAGCCGATTCAAATGAACCAAATCACTACGGCAAACGAAAGTGCACTACTATCTACGGGCTAGAACTCTGAGAGAAGAGTTGCTTGAGCGAGATGTGATTCTGAGTCTGAGTAAGAAGTGTCTGGCTCCGAATCCGAGCAGAACAAATCTGATGGAGATAATGCATTT
Organism: Tachinus rufipes; assembly: GCA_963932245.1. Classification (NCBI taxonomy): domain Eukaryota; kingdom Metazoa; phylum Arthropoda; class Insecta; order Coleoptera; family Staphylinidae; genus Tachinus; species Tachinus rufipes. The sequence continues at coordinate 26,423,116 of OZ010742.1, read as the reverse complement.
TTTTTTGTGAAGACATGGAAGACGTGGCGCAGAATTCTTGAGCTAAACGGGGCCGAACGTCCCAAGCAGCTGAAGATAACTGCAATCAAAGTTGACGACGTAGCCATCCTCCTACGAAATTGTATGGGAAAAATAAATTTGTCTGAAAGACTCAATTTCTTAAACGCACATCCGATCGTATGAGTGACGTCCAAGCGGAGTTTGAAGCAAAATTAGTTGAAGAAGCTTCAAATCTGCAAGAAATATAAGACTTTTAGGATCTTTTATTCACTCACGAAATAATTGATCTGATCGTTGAACGGACCAATTTAAGAATCGAACGGGAATGCGCTGAAATGATAGGTGCTGTAGATGTAAATCTTATCACCGCTGTCGAAATCCGGGCATTTCTTGGCGTTCTTTACTACGCTGGTCTCTGAAAATCTGCACATGTTGACGTCAATAAACTCTGGGATCGGAGAAATAAGGTGGATTTTTACAGGAGCGTTTTTAGTCGCCAAAAATGTTCATTCTTTCAATCTTGTCTACGTTTTGATGTTTTGGAAAAGCGGGATTTTTATAGGAAACTGTCAAAAATATTACAAACCAAGTACAAAATGCACGGTTGATGAACAGTTGCTCAGTTTTTGAGGTAGGTGTATATTTTGCGTGTACATGAAAACTAAGCCGGCCAAATATGTATTAAATTTTTTGACTCTAAATAATGCAAGTACGCCCTTCTTTATTTTGCTACCTTGGAAAAAAGGCAAAGATATCAAACCCGAAAAAACTGCTGATTTCTGAGTACTTCTTTCAAGAAGTCACTGCTCCCATACGTGACACCAATTGTACGGTCACATGTGACAATTGGTTTACTTCCATTCCTTTCTTGCTTTGTATGTTGGCACCACCTTTCAATCACAGGAACTGTGATAAAATGTAAATAGAAAGTGCCTCTGTAGTTCAAAATCGTTTTGCCAAATCTTCCAGCAACAAAGCTCTGCTTTACAAAAAATATAACATTTCTCTCATACACTCCTAAAAACATAAAGTTGTATTGGTTACTTTCACGTACATAAATATGAAGGACATCATAAATAATAAGCGGAAAATCATCTTGCATTACAACGACACAAAAGGTGGCACCGACACCTTCGACCAACTTTGCCATGCATACACTGTGGTTCAGAGAACAAATAGATGGCTAATGCGCATTTTTTTCCGGCATGTTTGACCAAGCGGCAGTCAATGCCCAAATCATGTGGAAACTCAGACTGGGTCCAAACAAAAAATCTGAGACGACGGCCATTATTGCCATATAAACTTGTTTTTCACTTAACTGTCCTATTTCTCAAACAGAGACTCTAAACCAATACGCTTAGCAAAGACCTGAGACTGCATCGATGGAATTCTGAACAAAAATTTAAATCCAGAAGATACCGGGGACTTGAAAAAGGTGACCTATCCTGAAGGACGTCAATGCAGCCAATGTAAAAGACGCAAAGATTAAAAAAAACGAGGTTTGGTTGCTCTTCGTGCCGGAGAGCAGTTTGTGACATCTACCGTTATGTCATTTGTGATCATATTGCAAAATAAATATGGTTTCTTTAAAGAATAACAAGTTCGAGTTTTTTTTTTATGATTTATATAGATGTTTTAAAGATAACCCTAGATTTTTAACCCTTAAAAAAAGTTTTAAAAATACAGATATTTTAACAAAAAAAGTGGTATAGTAGATTTTGTTTTCACGATTTTTTTTTTAAACCGCATTTGATGTTTTTGCTGGGGTAATCAATTACTCCATGTGTCAGCTATGTTACAGGAGCGAAGTGTGCCAGCTAAGGGTTAAGTAAAATAAAAATGAAAAAAATTCTTCTTAAATGAAATGAAAGGATTATCTACGGTTGATGAGCACGACACCAACTATTTTCCATGTAGAATTGTCCACAGAGTTAAAATATACTTTCTCTGACCACTGATATGTGTATTTGTAACAGTTTTTTGCCCAGGCCACATAGAAACACTGCTCTTGCTACTACTACTGCACTTAGTTGCAAAGATTAAAACAAGACAAGCAAAGTATCGATTACAGATAAATAAGCACATTGTAAATCTTGATGCTTTCAGCGATCAATAAATGTGGTACATAAGAAAAAAACACAAAAGATAAGATCAGATTTCATAAAAGGGTGTTATTTCAAGTAATAATACTGTTGCGAGACAATCAAATAAAAAATACTCCGATACCTAATCATCTGGTATTCAGATGAAACCAAAGATTACAATAACACCGGAGCTAAGGCAGAAGCTAAATTACGTAATTTCTGGCAAACATGCATCAGTTTTTGAAACGGAGACAGTGCCTATTGAATGTCACCACGTGTGTCGGCCAAGCGACTAAAAACTAGTTATAAGCCGTAGTAAACTTAAATAATGCCAAATACGGCAACCTCTAAAAAATTATCAGGGAATAAAAAACACAAAACTGTTTATAACAAAACTATCACATATTACCCAAACCGTGGTAAAGCAGATAAGCCAAATAAATGTGCAAAGGTTTACAGGACTTATAGCAAGCCAAAAACTTCGTTACACAACGTAGAACTTTTTTCGGCAAGCACAAGCTAACCAGAGAAAAACTCATGACAGTTCTTTAGCAAAAGTTTTAGATTTTTGTTCAAGTAACAACCAGATGTGCACAATAGGACCAAAAGCCCACAGTGCAATTACGCTAGGCGTACCACCTCGAGAAAAAAAAAACAACTTGTCAGTTTTAATAATTAAAAACGTTAGGTTTGTATTATTATTTATTAAATTTTATTTTTAGAGGCGCGATATTTTGAGTGTCGTAAAACTTCAAACACAACTTTGCAAGTTGGTGGAGTATTAACGTACGTGCGAGTTTCACATTTTATCATACATTCAGAACTTCGAGCAAAATTACAACAAATGTTATTTTAGAAAAATAACTTGTAGCAAAACTTTCAACAAATACGTTCAGTAAAATTTCAAAATTTTATTCTCTACACATTGCAAAAAACCGATTTTAAAAAGAAGTTAAATTGTGCGAGTTGAGGTCGTGTTTAATGACACTAAAACTTGTAGTTTAATTATTAATCAATACTCGGTGTATTACAAAATCATTGAATCACGTAAGCTTTGTTTAATAGACTGAAAGAAAAGTATTTTAAGATAAATTTAAAAAAAACTACATAAACTGGCGTTTTCTAAAAAATCTAGTTGAAATTTTTTTCTTTGGCAACTATTCTACCATGTTTTTGTAGTGCAGCAAATTTGCTCAGATTAAGAGAAATCTTTTATTGGTTGTCTGAAGCAGACTTGAATATAAAATGGAAACAAGTATAAAAATATAAAAGTCAAAAGAAAGTAACAAAACAACATTTTTTTAGTTTATTTAAATGCTATGACATAACTCAACTACAAAGCAAGAGCCATAGTTAATATTTTTATATTATATTTGTGCCGTGAATTTAGCGACAATTAGGATATGTTCATACTGTAACGTGAAACACAGAGCCATTAGATTTCTATTTCAAAATTATCCTGCATACAACATCTTGTAGATAAATAATATTATGTAACCAAAAAAAATATAAACCCGTGGCTATTTTTTTTTTTAAATTAATTTAATAAACACAAATGTAAAGTGATTTATTATTTATAATTTTATAAACAAAATTAAACATTATAATGAATACACTTACATTTAATCTAACTGAACCAAATATAAAATTGTGTATAAGTCAATGTTATTAGTTACATTTTAAATATAAGTTTGATTTAAGTATAGATAATTATAATTAGTAAAAAAACTTTATACTATTTTTAGTAAATGCCGTGATCGTACCATTGAAACATAATGATAATTTCAATTTTTAAATGGGAATACTTTATTAATGTTTTGATATCTATAGATAGACTGTTCAAAAATAAACACAACAACTGCAAAAAACAAACCTGTACCAATAATACAATAAGGCATTAATAAATAACTATTACTTATTGGAAAATATCTTTCAGGATCATTTATAGATTTTACATAACTCACTTCTTTTTTCCATTTATCTATAATTCCAGCAGCATTTAGCGCAAAAATCATTCTATTTAATTGTAACTTAAGTGGAAAGCCCTTGAGCATTATAAACCAAATATTGAAACTGAGAGAAGGTTTCAATTGATAAATTTTTTCTTCGCCTTTTTCATTTAAATAAAATTGTTTCATAACGTAATCTACAGATTTAGTATTAGCTAGAGTAGCCATATCTCGTAAATAAGCTGTTTTATTAACACCACTAATATCATCACACAAAATCCATTTATCATACATTTCTGCTATTTTACCAGAAGCCGTCGCAAAAATTTCCTTAGAAAATGTGTCACCTCCATAATGTAAATTGGAATCTACTATAGCATTGATACTGTCGATTTGTGGTTCATATAGTGGCTGTATTAAGAATGACGTAAATGTACTTTCATAGCTACTTGATATTATAAATGAAAATAATGTCCAAGTTAAGAAAAGTATTTTAAAAAGATTATTTTTTGGATGCAAAAATGCTTCAGCAACTAGTATACCAACAACTTCTGATGAGCAGTTAATAATATTACTGTAATGATCATTTTTGGTATAGTAACCAAATAGCCATAATATTACGCTATACGCTAAAGCTGTAGCAAAAATAATTTTCCACATAGTTATGTTATAAATTTTAGTAATATTTACCCAATGATTTAATCTATTTGCTTTGGGAACGTAAAATGCAAGAGAACTGCTTAGATAAGGTAAAGAGCTATCAAAATCTTTCAATATTGTTCCATTTGTGCGTATGGCACCAAATATAATATCAGCTTCTCTTCTTTGCAATGCACCCATTAATTGTGTATAATTTCTAAGTTTATTGCTTACTCCACTAGAAGTATAATTGTGTTTTAGGTAATTTATAGTAAAATTATAACGTTTGCTTGTGATCTCAAAAATCATAACTTCAATTCCATTGGATTCAGCGGTACTTATTACATATGGAAGTCTGATTTGAACCATTGCCCGTACTGCACAGCCTTTTAAGTTTAATAAATTAGCTGTAAGGTAGGTATTTACTGTAGTCATATTAATCTTTTCACAATTAAATAAAAAAACCGCTTCTACTGCTTTTCCACAAGTTTCAACATATGGACTTGGAATAAATATATCATTATTTTTATCAATGACCAATATACGTACAATAAACGCAGCCCAAAATATTTTAAAAATTTCTTTAATTTCTGCATCGCCTCTATAAAATATGATAAATTTAGCATTTGTGTTAAATGTAAGAGTATAGTAAACGTTGTTTAAATATTTAGACAGTGTTTTGATATCGTAAATATCTATAACAATTAATGTTGATATTTGTTCTTTAATACTTGGAAAGTTTTGTGATATATCAAGAACTATGGCAGAATCCTTTAATGCCACTTCAATCATTTTATCTTCTACAAGTTCTTCTCTATCGTAGAGTACAAGTGTACGTATGTCAGTGTAGATGAACAAGAAAGGTTTAACACAGTTTGTTGTTCTAGTGGGTATTAAATGTTCCGTCAGTTGATAAATTGTTTTAGATGTTACCATTTGCAAGCATATGTAGATTATATTTTGTATAAATATTTTCATTTTTTCAACATTTAATGTTGTCAACAGTTGGAGTTTAATAGAAATGAGTTGTTAAGTATTATTTAATCAATATTGTCACAATATACGGAATTGTTTAAACGATTATATTACATGGAACAATTAAATCAGAGTATTAGTTCGTATGTTCAATTTGTATATTAAATATTAATAGTTCCCCTTTCAATCAAAACACAACATTATACTTGCACGATTTATATCGTGCAATAAACATGAATTTTTGATGTATTGTACTTATTGTTATATCACATAATAGTTTTTTTATAAAAATCCTGGAAAAACACAATTTGTTAATGTTGAAAGAAAATTTAAAATAAATAAACTAAGTTGGCAGTAGCCGATGGTGCTTGTCTTTTGAAAACACTTCAGTACGGGTCTAGTAATACATTAAATTAAAACTAATATATACATGGTGGCTCTTATGTTGTGTCATAATTTTAACGATAAATTACTTTTTGTTTGTAAATTTTTAAATTACACATTATAGGCATTTTCTTCTTTAGGTGCCTTCTCTTTACCGAAGATTAGCAACAACCATTGCAAATTCTTCTCGATCTTTAGTCGCTGTAAATAAAGTGTAGGGGTTTAGTGCAGTCTAGCCTCTTATGTCTTTTGCGAACTGCGCATATTAATTAAGATTTATTGTGTTTACATTTTAAAAATTACATTACGTTTGTTTAGATCAGACAGCAAGATTATTAAAAAAAATTTAAACATTGTGACAATCCAATACAATCTGAAAAAGATAGAATTTACAAAAACAAAGCTAATTTCTCACCTTTTTATAAAGAACAACAAATTTTATAAAACAATAAATTCATTGCAAGGTAGTTCAAAATCTTTAATACCCTTTATTCGAAATGATCAAAACAATCTAGTTGCTGATCCAAAAGAAAAAAACAGATATTTTTGCAAACCAATTTGCATCTAATTCTACTACTCTAAATCCTCCTATTGTTGCACTTACAATGCCAGCTAGTGGTAAAATGATGGGTTAAATGCATTTTAAGAAACAGGTTGTTAAATGATATCTTTAAATTAAATACCAGAAAGGTATATATAAAATTTCACTTATTATTCTTAAAACATTTGTCAATGAATTAGCTCCCATTTTGACTAACTTCAACGTATACCTAAAAATAGAGATAAGTCTGATTCTTTAAATTAAAAACCAAGAAAAAAAAAATTGAAAAATATATTAATTTCCACATTGTTAAGTACTCAGAAAACAAAATAACTTCATCTCAGATACTCAATATGAATTTTGATCGTTTGACAACTGATCTTCTGACATATTTTAGTCTCATATGGAATGCTACTTTAGACAAACATAAAGAAAATCTTGCAGTAACTATAAACACTTTCAAAGCATTTGATGGGGTATGGCATCTTAATTTTATCAACAAGTTCTATTGTATAAGTCTTGATCATAAATCTGTAAATCTTATTAATAGTTTTTTGACAATAAAGAAATTATAGTTAAAATTGATAATTTTAACACTGACCCCATAATCATAAATGTTGGTATTGCTTAATGTTCTGCTCTTTTGCCAATTTTATTTTTTATTTACATTAATGAATAACTAAAACTTCTATTTATAGTTTAGCAGATAGTAGCACCCTTCATATTTCATACTTTATATTTTTCAAAGACCATTTTGACAAATATGGCAAATTGTCTTCAAATTTCTAGGTTAGAATCTGTAACATCTATAAAGAAAATCTGAATGGGGTACATGGTCAATTTTAACTATAAAGAAACTTAACTTCTTACTGTTTCAAAATCAAAATCCAAGTATTATTAATACCAAATGTTAAACTAAACAACAAATCCATATCTAAATCTTCTTCAATTTGTCTTCTAGAGGTTACAATCTCACATAATCTTTTCTGGAATTATTATGTTGTTGACATAGCTTTAAAAATATCTAGAAAACTGGGAGTTTTTAATGGATGTTAATAGTTTTTCAACTTCTGTTCAGCTTTTGCATATAATTTGTTTTTGTATTAAATATTGTTCTCAAGTATGGGGAGGAGCATTAAAAAGTGCAATATCTCTTTTAAACTCTATTCAAAAACGGGATATTTGGATCATTGCCGATCTAAAAATTACCAATGTCTTAGATACTTTACAACACAGGCGATATGTTGCAGATTTTTGCATTTTTTATAGATATTTCCATGAACATCGTTCAAACGAAATACAAGACATATTGACATTTAAACAAATATTTAGTCGTAGCACAAGGCTTGCTAGGAATTCTAAGAAATACTTACTAAGAGTTCAGAGAAGTAGGACCAAAACTTTTAAGAAAAACTACAAATACTCAAGGTCAATGTTTATAGACTGCTTAAATCTAGTCTTTAATGTGTCAAAGATTCAAGAACATAAAAGTAAAGAAATATTCATCTCTTTATCATAAATACCAGAGCAAACTGTTAACTCACAATTATTAACTAAGTGCCCGGACTACCCTCTAAGTGTTTGTTATCTAGAAATTGTTATCTGGCACTTGTACTAACGTTTAATAACAATGTACAATAATACTGTCAACTGTCAACGAAGAAACATTAAAAGTGAAAAAATATTCAATCATTTGTATACAAATACTTAGGCGAGTGCGGGAACACAAAGGAATATATTAGTTCAGTGCCCCTTCCACCCGCTTGTCAGAAATTGGTTTGTGACAATTGTGCTAACGTTTATTGATAACTTATATTCTTTCTGTCATATGTTAAGACTGCAGCAACTTAAGAAAACAATTTTTTGAGCACAATAGCCTAATATTTGTTCTTTTGAACATTTTTTGTCATTTTTGTAACTTTTAATTTTGAATTTTTGTGAATTTTGGTTTGTTGTTTTGTGGTTGGATTTTTTAATTTTTGAATGCCGCTTTTTTGCATTAATGTTTAAGCTACATATAGAATTTTGATCCAAAAACTTTTCCTAAACACCCTGCGTTCTAAACTGTTTTTTCGATTTTAGGGGAAATCAGCATCGACAGTCATATTTGCTGTCTATGACTATTTTCAATTTGTTAAGACGCTTAAAAGATAGTTTCAGACAGCAAAAAAACTTGATAAAAATCTCACTCTCCTGCACCTACTTCCAAATTGAGACCAAAAAACCAATCTCTGCTAATGTATCTTAGACTAATATTTTGATTGATAAATATAAAATGTCTATACTTTTTTTTTAAATGTTGACATATAGGAATTACTTACTACTTTAGTCATAATGCATTACTAAATCATATTTTTTTGTTAATTTATGAAATACTGTATTGATTTACAGCTGGCATTTAAAAGAAAAATTTAGAAATTTATAATTTATAAAACAATTAAATCTAAGTGTTTTTTGTATATCAACTATGTACACAGTATGTGACCTAGTAATATTAAAAAAAAAACATAAAAACAATAAAGTAATAACTTCTCGTTCAATCAAAATATCTGCATGATATGAATCGTCTAGTTAATATAACAATTACTGTAATAGAATTCATTAAAAGCACACGGATTATCCGCGCAGTAAGCATTGATTTTGAGTAAAAAACGACAATTAAATTATTGAATTATTATTTAAAAAATTATATATAGTATTTTAAGTCTAAGTTTAAAAAATGAAGCCTAATGCAATAAAAATTATTTTTTAAAACAAGCTATTTATATTTTTTTCTATATTGCATTTTTAATTTGTTAAAACGCATTATGGTAATATTAGACAGCGTGATGCCATTTGAAAATCATATTGTTTTATTAATTCTTTTAATGTATTTATTGTTCTATTATCAACGATTGAGCAACTAACTGTATTGTAATCATTTATTTCCAATAATCACAAAGTCCACTGATTCGCAGTTATTGATTACAATTTTGTAATGATTTAAAAGGAAATACTTGTTTGATGCTATAATATTACATATAATTAAAATAAAATATTGTAGTTGTGATTACCACATTCATACTTATGTAACTAGGAAAATCAAGATGTTTGCATGTGTAGTATGTATGTATATTTACAATTAACAACTAGAAATTAACACAATATACTTAAAGTAAAGAATAAAATATAATTTTATAGAAAATTAAATATTGTCTGCAAATATCAAGTAATTTATGAAATGAAGTTTCCGTGTGCTTTATATAACTCGCCAAACCTGGTGAAAATAGGTCAAGCGATCTTTAAAAATTGCAAGCAAAATAAGCAATCAAATTTTTGAGTAGATACTACGATTTTTTTGTAAAGCATTGTTCTAGTTTAAGTATTTTTAAAATTTAAAAAAGTTAAAATTATGTTACGTAATCAATGATAATTGTTTTCCAAAAGAAGGTGTCATTTTAAATATTAAGACATTTCTGGGCGGTCAAAAGTTAAAAGTTTGTATTTGACTGATGACAATTAAAAATTAAAGGATTCTAAAAATGGTAAAAGATTTGCAAACCATTTGGGTTTGAAAAGTTTGTACCTAATTTTGCCATCATGAAAACTGGGTCTGTTAAAAACCAAAAGAAGTCAAGTTGTCCTTGTACGATAAACTAAGAATTTGCAATCCATGCATGTCAATACCAAGGCGTTCTCAATAATTGAACATTTTAATAAGCAGTTTGCATCAAATTTTTGCATCTTAATCATTATTTTGACCTGTATAAAATGTAGTTGACGCAATAATTGAAATCGACATACTACCCACCCAAATGTTGGTCATCAGGAGATTGGTATCACTATCGCTTTCTCACACTTAACGGTTTTAGTTAACCAACACGTGGTCGGGTGAGCAAAAATCCCAGTTCAAACCTTCCGTCCGTACTCATGTTCTAGAGTAAGATTGGATGTCACTATCACCTCCTTTGACACTTGCAAAAAAGAAAAACTTTTAATTTCTTGATACGTAACATTTGAACAGATGAGTGGTCACAGTTCAAACTACTTGATAATAATCATAAATTGAAGTGTCCCACCCACCTGCCCAAGTGTTGAACATCAAGAGAGTAGTATCACCATTGCCTTTTCTCGCAGAGAAGAGTTACTTCTAATCTCTTGATGCAAATACTTGGCGGAAATACTAGATCAAACTATTCTTCTGTAATCATGCTCTAGAGTGTTTGTATATTAGACTAATGCCGAATTGTATACGAAACATCATAACTTTTGTTACATTCTATTGAGAAATATGATTGGTATAATTCACACAATTATATGTATATGTTAATTTTTAAAACAAGATATCAATAAGTCATTTAGTTTTTGATATATTTGGTTATTATTACAGTAGAACAGCTTAATTTTATCGTCTTACAAAATAAAGTTTATATCTTATAATTTACATACGCACAACGAAAGATGAGAAAGTATGATTAAAAACGGAAAAGCTGTTAATATTAAACAGTAATTTACAAAAAAACATGATTGCGGAAGGTTTGTCAGAGATAATTATAATATATTATTAAAATAAAAAACAAATTACTAATTTTTATGTGTAAACGTATATAAATCTGCTTTATTATTTATAACTTTAATTTTACTTTGTTAACTATAATAACTAGCTATTAATTATTAAAATTAACATTTTGGACATTTCATCACATAACTTAAAAATTAACATCACAAAAGTCTTCTTTAACGACTCTCTCTTCCTAGAATTAAAAGAATCATAACAAGTGTCCTGTGAAGCAATTAACAGTTGAGGAAATGCGAGCATATTATTAATATAAGAAAAATGTATCCAGATTCACAGAATTAAACTTATGCTAAATCATATGACGTTATAAGTGGGACATTATTTAAAATTATTTTTAATGATAAAATGTTTAATAAAAACTTTTGTACATATTCTACTATAACTACAATTATATAATAATTTTTATCGCATAATATTGAGTATTTTATACACTGAATAATAAATTTAATCTAAAGCTTTGTCAACATAATTTAAAGCAAACTTATTTTCTACGGGCTATTATAATACACTTGAACTACATAGAGAAAATTACTGCAGCAATTGAAAATATTACACCTGATGCAGAGAAAGCGTGAATTGTCGATTATTGTTAGATGAGATGAAAATTATTAATAAACATTAAAATTATTTAAAATAGTCATAACATATTACAATTTAATAAAAATTTGGAAGTTAATGTATAAAAATGCTTATGTTTGATAGTTTAGTTAAGAGTATGATACTGTAAGGGTCAGAAATATGGGGATGGAAGGAACAAGAAAAATTAGAAGCAATACATGTAAAATATTGGAGATGGGTGCTAGGTTTAAATAGAAAAACTCCAGCGTATATTGTACTTTAGTAAAAAAGTTAAAAGTAGAAGCAGGATAAACAGCAATAAAGTATGAAAAAAATAATGAGGCAGAGACAAGAATGCATGAAAGAGAAAATGAGAGCAAGAAATGGAAAGTTACGGAAGATCAGGAAAAAGTATTACAACAAAAATGGTTAAAATTGTTATGTTAGCCAAGAAATTGACACAAAATTATAAAAAGAGATAGAGATTTACAAAAGCAAGAAAGAAGAATACGAGTGAAAGAGTCTAGGTACAACACAAACTATGAACATATTATAGAAAGTGAACTACCAATGTACCTAGAAAACGATAGATATAATAAAGATGATTACTAGATTCAGATGTGGTAATAAAAAACGAGTGACGAGATGTTACCAAAATCTAAGACTAAGTATGTTATCTAACATTTTTTAAATAGGTTTTGAACAGAACTATATGTGGCAACTTTTGCAAAAGAATCAAAGGATAGGCATTTGAAGATGTAACAGATCAAGAAGTTATTACGTAAGAGATTTTTTAATTTTAGTTACATCTATAAACTAAACAAAAAATGGGGTGTAAGGGGTGATGTCAACAACTGGCGACCGAGAAATTGTCGGTATAAGCAGACATTTAATAGCTATTTAACGTGCGGGTACTCTTTTACCCAATGGAAAGAAAACTAGCCCTAAAAGTGGAAGAACTGAAAACCAGTCAACAGCATAAAGATGTGAAAGGCACTGAAAATGTTGACCACTAAACAAACATCCGGAGTTTTAAGTCTCCCGATTGCATCTCCGGAGGAGACAGTAGTGAACAACGTAATGAAGAAAGAAATAGACGCCACAGCAAAGATAAAAATATGTACATGGAACGTAAGAACAATGGCCCAAGACGGTAAAATAAACAACGCAATACAAGAAATGAAAGAATGGGCTAGGAGTAAGCAAGATGCGATGGCCGGGAGCAGGCCACCAAAACATTGATGAGCACCGAGTCTACCACTCAAGGACTTAAAACAACAAACGTAAAACAGTAGCAGCATGCATCACAAACTTACCGTACGTACCAATATCAGAAAGAGCAATTATGATCCAAATCAATGCACATTTTTGCCAAATAAATATAATACAGATATATGCCCAACAACAGAATATGAAGACTCTAAAGTAAAAAAATATATATACTTAATTAGAGAATAGATTTAAGTATTTATTTATTACAATATTATAAACAATGAAAAAACTATCAAAAAAATTGGTAAAGAACGCAAAGGAGAAACAAACAAGACCTAGTAGTCATGAACACATTCTTAACCCTCCTACCACGCAGGCTATACACCTGTAAATCACTGCAACACACACAAGACCACATCATAAGGAATCAAATATATTTTATCATAGTAAACAAAAGATTCAAGAACAGCTGTATATATATATAAGTAAAACATAACCAGGAGCCGACATAAGATCATATACCAGTAGTAGATGTCTTTAAAATAAGATTAAAAAGATTCAAGAAGAAAACCAGCTACAAATACGAACTGAAAAAACTAAAAAAAACCACGACTAGACTAGTCTAGACAACAAAAGCCTTAAAGCACCACCACCCGGCATCCACAAAATCACCAAACCAAGAACGAAAGCAGCAATCAAAAAAATTAACAACATAAAGGAAAAGATAAAAAAATACTTATTGAAACTTGACACAACTAAGAAAACACCATGGATACCAGAGGGAATTCAAAAACTAATGGAAAAGAGAACCAAACCAAATATAAGGCTATCTAAAAAACAATAAGAACCAAAATTAGGAAAGCCAAAAACAGCAAAATTAAATAAAAATGCACAGAAATAAAAGCTTTATAAAAGAATTATGATAGCTTCAATGTCAATGGAAGAATAAGAAAAATAACAGGAAAGAAAACAAAAAGAATAAACACATTAGTAGGAGAAAACGGAAAAATAATTATCAACAAAGAAAAGATCAAAGATACCTAAAAAAACACATAAAGGCATTATTTCACAACACTCACTTAGAACCTACTGAAACAAAAAGCACAACAAGGCCCAAGCATCCTCAAAGAAGAAGTACGCATTGCAATAACTACAATAAAAGAGGGGGAATTCACTCGGCCCAGGCAACACAAAAGCAGAACTTCTAAAACTTCTCGAAGAAGACAGCATAAAATTATTAACATCATTACTAAACCGAATGCTTGACTTCAGAAAAATACCCCTACAATGACTCCCGGCGGAATTCATAACGCTACCAAAAAAACCCGGCGCAAAAACATGCAAAGAACACAGAAGAATAAGTTTAATGGACTGCCTTCTAAAAATAGATTTTCTATATGCATTTTGTTCATTTTCGATTTTTTTTTATTATGCTAAAAATTACATTCTAGATGCATGTTTTCCCATAATTTTTGTTCCATTTTTTTTGCAAAACATACTTTCTAAATAAATTAATCTACAAACTTGTAACAGTCTTTTTTTATTTCTGAAAATTGTTAAAAACGGACAATATGCATATAAAAAGTCTGCTCCTCATATAAACTATGCAAAGAACCCCTATAACCAACTCAAATTGGTTTGCAATTTACACAAAGGAAGCCCTATTCAGCGTACAGGTACTCTACCAGAGATTCAAGAACATGAACAACGACATATACGCTTGCTTTATCGACCACCAAAAAGCGTTTGACAGAATTCAACACTACAAAATAATAGACATCTTAAAAGACGCAAGGTTAGATGACAAAGATCTAAAAATTATCACTAAGCTCTACTGGAATAAGAACGCCTCTGTCAGATTCGGAGGAGGAATTACAGGAACGATCAAGTTTCTACAAAGTCTGAGACAAGAGTGAGTACTATCCCTTTTACTTTTCAGCTTATACACGAAACAAATGTTCAAAAAAGCCTTAGAAAACATTGATGACAATAATCTTTGCAGACACTATAGAAAGATTACAAAAACCCATAGACAGAATAACAGAAATTAGCCAGATATACCGCCTGAACATCAATACAAGCAAAACTAAGTTTATAATTATAAGCAAATACCAAATCTCCTCATTCAAAGCAACCATCAGCCTATTGAACGAGTGAGCAAATACACATACTTTCCCAAGACCAAACAAAGAAGAAGAAGAAATATATTTAGACTTGGCTTTGGACAAAAACATAATTTTGGACAAAGAAAGCAGCACCCAACGTTTCTTCACATTAATAATTAAATGTATCATTATTAAGTCATAATTTTCTTATAAAATTGATATATTGTTATTATGTATTTCAGAAAAAAATACGTGTTTTCATCAAATTGAGCTTGTAATGACTTAAGTAACTTCAAATAAAATTATGTGCCCAATATGATCTTATTTGACAACTCAAATAATTTTGGCCAGCTAACTTTGATAAGAAATTAATAAATTCTGTGGAAACAGAGCAATAAATCAATATTTTAATAAAAATAAGTAGAGTTTTTTGCAGAGCAACCTTGCTATATATACCATTTTAGTTCAAATGCATGACCACGTTTGATATACTAATAGCAATTTTTTTAAATTTGTTGAAATATAAAGTTTAAAAAACAATTTTGGTACAAACAATTATTTTAATGGATGAATGTATTTGTTTTTCTTTTTGGTCAATAATTATAAAAGATATTAGTGTAATATCATTTCATTTCAGAAATAATAAATATGGTTAATACAGAAATTGAGTTTATCCAAGGAAAATATTTTAATTACGATTAATATGCTTTACCTCATTAACTATAATCTAAGCCATAATCAATAATTAAAATAAGTAACATGCTAGTAAGTAAAGTGTCATAGATATTTTTTTTACTAACAGCACCCAGTCTTATTACTTCGAACGCACTAATTAAATTTAATTATCAATTTAGCATAACAGGAAACAATTTACTTTAGTCCTATCAAAATATGGAATATCGGCACAGCAAAAGGTGAAAGTGAACTTATAATTATATAATTTTACAATGGAACATGTTACATCACCGACCTCTGCTGCATGTAGTATGTACCGTTTGCTTTTGGTAGGAATATGGGTCAAAGCACTTTCGTTTACTTGATGCAGCCGGTCTGACATGCATCTGCAGGAGTATTTATGGACATTTTATCGTAAACATTATTTAATGATCCATGCTTGATAAATTGATTTAATTAAATTTAATGTTGATAGTATTTAAAAACTTTAATATGATGATCTAATTTAATTAATTTAATTTAAAAATAATTTATCTAAATAATATTTCACTTATAACTAATAAATAAGCCAATTTTATAGTTTACAGTAGTAGATTTATTTAATTTGTCTATTTTACATATTAGAAATGAAAAGTTAGTATAATTTTGTGTTTATAGTTATAATAGAATTAAACTAACTATTTATAAATTAAAATTTAAAGTCATCGTCCAGATACTTGTGAACTGTAGTAAAGCTTTAGTTTGAACATATTTAGTGGTTGACTTTTTAAAACTGTAGGTAGCAAACATTTTATTTATTACGTTGTCTACAAAGAATGATATGTAGGCTCAACATAATTAAAAATATTTTAATAAATGGCCATTATTGTTAGAGATCAGTTTATTATGTGCGACTTTGTCAATATTTCAGTGTATTATTGTGTTTATTTATAAAACATAAATCATACAATTAAACTAATATTTTGCAAAATCTTTTGAATTTAAAGTGACAACAATTTTAAAAGCCATCTTGCAACTAATACAAAATTGCCATTATTTATTTTTATTCTAAGACTAGTTTGTAATATAGTTTGTTTAATTATGTTTAAATTTGACTGAAATTTTTTATTTATTTATACATTATATTTATTTTTAAATTTGTTATTGTGTATTTACAATAATCATTAATGAATGGTGAAGTTGTTATTGCATATAAAACTATTAATTATAATATTAATTAATTTATTACACTTACCAATATTTCCGCACGACACTTAAAAACCACAAGCACACAACAAACACAAAAGTGGTGCAATATGCACTGATCAATGATTCCCGAAGATTTTAAATATAAACTATTCAAAACATAATGATACTTACCCCACCAACGAACCATGCGAATTTTCTTCCATCTTATGTCAACCAATTTCTTGCCATTCGCTTACTCACTCATTTCTTAAGGGAGGGATCAACGCATTTTGCGACTGAAATACACGGACAAAAAATATTTAATACAATAAACGATGAAAGTTCCGATTAAACATCAATTTGGCAATTGTTTTCCGGTAGGATGGTCATTGTTAAGTAAATGGTCTACGAAAATGCTAGTTGCGTAAAAAAGTAATGTTGCTTTTTTCTTTAGTGAAATGTGTACGGTACTTTCTTGTTAATTGGGAAAAGTAGTTGGGTATGTATTTATAAAATTGATATTAATTGAGTCATGGAGGAAATGATTATTGAACTTTTTCATTTATACAGGGTGATATATGTTTGTATTTATTGAATTAATTGCTTTGCTTGCACGTCAGTCAGTCATATCTTAATAATTACTATATTTTCAGTCTGGCATGCAAGATAAGACAAAATATATACAATCTTATAAACAAATAATAATATTTTCATCAATCAAGTAAAGTTAAAATTACTTTTATCTTTATAATTAATTGATATCATAAAATAAACTTTGGTTTAATCATTGTCACAATTTTTTGCAAAAAATTAATTGTAAATTTTTTAGTATTCTTTTGTATTAGGTTCAATTTAACATTTTTTATTTTTAGTTTACGGTACTGAAATCTAAACAAAAAAAAACGGTTAGATATCATTTTACCTCCAACTACCACGTTTAAACATATTTAACACGGTTTATACAAATCTATTCTTACTAATAATATATTATATTGGTGATTTATTTAATTTTATAGTCAATCAGTAGTTTGTTTAACATTTGAGCAGTCAATCACCGCCGGTCACTGTTTACCAGTCGCATAGTTTAAAATTATAAACTCTTGATTAGAATTTGAAGTTAAAGTTAAATCGAATTATTTTCATATAATATGATTGAAGTACAAACTGTAATTTTTGTACTTTGAAGTAGGCAAAACATTGCATTTAAAACTATCATTTAAATTTTAGTTAGTAGTGTCCACTTTAATAACTAAGCTAAATAATTGTTATTGAATGAACAACTACATAACATGTTTTTTTTAGTTTTTTCTAAAGTTTTTGTAAAAAAGGTAACTTATAGAGTATTTTTATTTCAACGTGAATCTACAATAAATTGCGCAAATGTTGAGAGTAGTTTTAGTTTGCTTCTCTGAGCTTTAGTATCAACAATAATTTTATTTCGTGTTTTTTTTTTTAATTTTGATCGGGTCCTACATAAGTCACCTAAGCATTTAAATATACATTGAATTTACTATTTTTTGGACCAGTTTCAATTTGCTGTGTAAAGCTTTATATAGTTTTTTTCGATTTACTCAAATATTTTGAAGCAAGTCTTATAAGCCAGTTTAAGCACGCCAATCTACATTTAATTGCGTATTTTTTTAGACTAATTTTAGTTTGCTTTGTTGAGATTTATTATGTATGACAGCAGGGTCGTATCTAGAAAAAAAAATTTAGGGGAGAACTTTAAAAAAACAATTTTTCTTAAAAAAAGATTACGGGTATTTTCTTTTTCTCAAATATATGTAGATAAAAACGTGGTTTTATGTGTGCAAAATTGGATTGGTTCTCGGTTTTTAACATACGTCTTTTGATGGTTTAGGTTCCAAAATTACAATTTTTAATAAAATCCGTAACTTTGGTATTAATAAGATAAGCTAGTTTTGAATTTGGGCGTTTGCTATCGATCCAATCCAAAACCTTTTAAATAAAATTCGTAGTTTTGTCACTTTAGTCCACCGGAGATGCATCAAAATATTTATCTTAATACGTTCCTTTCTCTTCAGAAGACAATAACAGACATTCTGACCAATTTGTAAAAAAATTGTGACAAAAGCCAATAATGGATTAAAAAAATAAAACTGTGTCCATACCATAATACGACTCCAAAACAATGCTATTCAGCACTTTTAAATCAATTTTTAATAAATTTGAATTTTTGGAGAAGGCGCTCCTATTCTCCCAGAACGACACATAGGCTCCAACAAAAGGTTTTTTGTTTGCACTTTTTGTTTTGTGATATTTCAGTAGTTCAACATTGAAGATTGAAATTTAGCCAGCATGTGACCAAGAGCTCAATTTTTGCACGCGAAATTAATTGTGACTCAAATTTCTTTTTTCTCCAAATTTGTAAACATTTTAAACCAGTGTTAAGTCGAAGAAAACTCGTATGCACACTACTCTTGGCTAAAAAATCGTTTTTTGTGGTTAGTCTGGGTGGATTGGATCTATGCAGACGTGGTGAGATGCTAGTCGCTGTCTTTTTCTTTAGCTGTATGCACGCCTTTTTTCTGTTTGTTAATTAATTTATTGAAATTAAAAGCGCGTAAAATTTGAAATAAAGTTATATTTTCAAACCTATTTTTAATGTTGCATTTTTTTGATATTTTTTAATTGATATATTTAAATTAATATTAATTTAAAATTTTACGTGTTGTACCGTATACGATTGAAACCACCGAGAATGGCGTTTTGCATCATTTTGGGAGGAGGGGGGGAGTTGAACCCCCAAAACCCCCCTCATTTACAGCCTTGTATGACAGTATTTTTGCGTTTACTAGATAACTTTGAATTGGGTCAACATAAGCCGATTTAAACTCGTGGTATCACATTAAATTTGGAATTTTTTAAGACTAATTTTTGATTTCTCTGTTGGGCTTTAGTATACTAACGACAGTTTTTTTGCGTTTTACTTGAATACTTTAAACCAAAACTACATAAGCCGAGCTAAGCAAGTACATCTACATTAATTTGCGCATCTTTTGGGACCAGTTTTACTCAAAAACTTTGAATAGGGTTAACATAAGCCAATTTAAGGACTAACTACAGTTTTTTGCGTTTTACTAGAAAACTTTGAAACAAACGTACATAAACTAATTTAATCATGTAAATCTACATCGAAATGCGCATTTTTTGGAAATAAGTTCAGTTTATTTCGTTAAACTTGAGTATCTTAACAATGTTTTTGCGTTTTATTCAAATACTTTGAACGGGCTTTTTGAGACTAGTTTCATTTTGCTCTGTTGAGCTTTAGTACCTTTATGACAGTTGTTGCTTCTGGTAAAATTGTAAGGGCATCACATTTGCAAACCCCAAATGACATTTGTTAATACAATCTGTTACTAGCGCACATTAAAATTTTTAGACAGATTTGTCATATACAACCTAAGACAACCTACCTTATTTCTGTAAACATGAAAAAAAATCAAATAGCCAAAATCAATGAAGTTATTCATTGATTTTTTCTATGACAAAATACAAAATTTACTTTTTTCAAAAAATAAAAGTTATCCAAATTTAGTCAATGTATTTTAGTCAGAATGGCATTGAAACTTTTCTATGCTTATAGTTGATCTGGCTTTATGATCACGTATTAGGTTCTTTACATCACAAACTTGCCTGACTCACTTATATTTATTGCTCAGGTTTACAATTGCTTGGCAAAAAATTACATAATTTACAATTTACAAACTGTGTTTTAAAACTGTTCAAACTTTTTTAACGTTTTTTACATTTTTTTAAACACCCTGTATAAATTATACTGAAATTATACTGATTAATATAAAATCATAACTTAGTGTAATAATTTTTTTATTTGACATTTTGCTTTAGCATGCATAGGTATTTTTTTATTGTTTGTTCTGTATGTTAAAATTGGTGCACTATTAATTCTTGCAATTATATACTGTATCCGTTGGTAACGGATTCATCTTTTTTACAGAGCACTATATAATCATTGAAAGGTAAATTATAGCCAGAGAATGTAAAGTAATGAGAAAATTGCATCGGAAAAAGCATTGATTAACAGCCGGTGAGTCACATTTATTGTATAACTTCTTTATTACACGTTTTAAAATAAATACATTCAGCAAAAGTTTAAAAACAAATTAAAATTTGTTGCAATTAAATACAATACTTGTTCGATTTTATTTCCTGTTGTTCCCATTAATTTGAATATAACGTTTTAGTCATAATAGTAATAAGAATTCCATGCATGTTGAATTATGTATTGTGAGTTATTAAATAATAAATCACCTAGTAACTAAAATAATTATATTTTATAATATAATCTTATGTCAAGTTATGAAATGTTGTCTTAAAAATAATAGACACTTTATATCGTGTGTTTTGAATGATATAACTTATAAAATAATGTAATTACTGCGGACGCCTGTATCAATATAAGATTGCGATGATGTTAGCAAGAAACATTACAACAAGTGCTTCAACTCAACAACCAGAGTAGTTTTAAACTATTGATTTCTATTATTTTTACTCATTTTAACCGGCACCTTCACCAAACTGAACCTTTTAAAATGGTTTTATTATGCAGATAGTTTTTAATTAATTTTTTTTTCTTTTTTAATTGCAATTTGATAATAGTATTGCTCTTGACAAAATTGCATTGTTGAAAAAAGTGCAAAAATAAATAGATAATTTGTTTAAACTGTGACTGTCAAATACACTGCCAAGCATAAAACTAGGGTAGCTCCGTAAATTTGTTTTTTTTTTTAATAAATTCTTAGATATTTACGTGTTTTAAGTTTTATTGAAAGTAATGGAAACGAACAATTTCAATTTGATGTGCTTTAAGTAATGAAAATGATTAAGTTTACTTTCATATGCTTTTGTTGAAACAAACAAGCATAGTTTTTGTTTCTGTGATGATATCTGTCTGTTGCAAATTGTTTGTCTATTGTTGTCATTGATAGTGTTTTGCAATGAACATAAATCCTGTTGTTGCGGCACGAATTGTTGCGGCTTTAGAAGGCGGCCGCGGTCAGCGCAAAACTGCGAGAAATGTTGATGTAAGTCTCTCGAGTGTGCAACGAGTATAGCGGCGCTACGAAGAGACTGGTCTGCTCACTCGAAGACATGGTTCAGGGCAAAGCAACACTACAACAGCTAGAGATGACAGCTTTCTCGTTTCTAGTGCTTTGAGAAACCGAACAGTCACGGCAGTTTCCCCTCGAAATCATCTGCAAGAATTGAGAAATATAAACATAAGTGAGTGGACAGTCAGGAAGCGACTTCATGGTGCTGTATTATCTTCTCAAACTAGAACTACTGGACTACCGCTTTCCCGTGAACACCGGATTGCGAGGCACATGGCTTGGACAATAGCGGATTAGAGTCGCGTATTGTTTTTCGATGAATCGCGATTTTGTCTTACGGGCTCAGATAGACGTGTAAAAATGTGGCAACACAAGGCGAGAGATATGCTCAAGCATGTATTGTCGAGCGATTTCTATTTGGTGAAGGATCAGTTATGGCATGGGAAGGCATATCTTTTGACAATTGCACGGGAATGGGATATTGACTGCGCATAGGTATCTGACAAAGGTTCTGAAAGACCATGTTTTACCGTTCATGGTTATTCTTGGTGACGACGCAACATTTATGCATGATAACGCACGGCCCCACACTGCTCGGATAGTTACTGAGTATCTTGACAAGTGTCAAATCACGTGATTTGTTTGGCTTGCTTGCAGTCCAAATTTAAATCCAATTGAGCATGTTTGGGATGAGATAGGAAAACGTTTACAGAGACATGTGCTTGCCTTCAGAAGTTCTAGAGATCTTTGCAACATACTGGTCCAGGAATAGGACAATCTTTTGCAGAATGTGATCCAAAATCAAATCCAGAGCATGCCTTGTCATTTGCAAGCTGTTATCACTGCAAGAGGAGGGAATACTTGCTACTGAAGTGCTTAAAGCCGTTTTTTTTTTTAAATTAATTTATCCATTTATATACATATACAGGAGGACGTCATATCCATCTATAATTGATTACTACAATTGGCTTAAAAAATTATTTAGAAAGAGCAAGATGACATATTTTAAAGAATTGAAAGAAATCTATGAACAGGAGACTTATCAATTCCTTAAGAAACTCCATCAGCTAGAAACAAAGAAGTTGCTTAAGATTATCAGGATTACTGATTGAAACGTCCGGCTATGTTTAACTTTGTATAATAAAAATACATCTGAGTCCTATAAAGCCGTTTTTTCTTAAGAAAAATTAATTTATCCATTTATATATACAGAAGGACGTCATATCCATATATAATTAAAGTCCTTAAACTATCTTTTGTTTCATTAAAGCATATGAAAGAAAACTTGTTCATTTTTATTATTTAGCATATCAAATTAAAATTGTTCATTTTCATTACTTTCAGTAAACTTTGAACAACAAAAACTTTTTTTTACTCAAGCAATCAGTTAGTAAACTGTTACAACCAAAAAAAAAAGCAATTTCGTTATTAGTGTGTTTGCGCTCGTCAAAACCTCGTTTTATACTTATAATTATACCGTATAAGTAAATAATTTACAAAATAAATTTCAAAATGATTAAATATTTACTATACAAAAAAAGTGTGTTACGACATAAATGCTTTGCTACTAATCTAGTAACGTAAATTACTAGTACATCAACAAAAAAATTAAACAAAAATAAAACATATATTGAATTAGTGTAATCGAAAGGAAATTTCTTTTATTTTTGCGATCAAAAGACTATGTTTTAGGAGTCTCTTGGTGTAACGGAATCAAAGATATAAAATTTTCAATAAAATGGTAATTTTCTCATTTTTCGCGGAAAATTTTGGAAAACCAAAAGCGGAATCGTGTTCTACAAAAAATTTCTTATAAGATACATCTTTTTGAATATGAGTTTTAACTATTTTTTGCTTATTTACAGCACAAAAACTAAAAGAAGACAAAATATTCCTAAAAAATTAAAATGACCGCCATTTACACTGTATTGCACTTAGAGATTTAAAATTTTAGAAATTGTTATATTTTGATACCCCAAACATGTGTACAAAATTTGAGCAAAATCGGAGATATCGATGTGGGGAAGATTGTCCAAATTTCCGTAGAACTACTCTTACGGTACTTCTGTTTTAAGCTGCTATCTTTGCTGATCTCAAACAGATTTTAAAAGTTTTCATTGTTATTCCAGTAATTTTATGTTCCGGGTCGCTAGAAAATGTATTTACCATCCAGCTGTAGATGTCATCAGTCAATGACAAAAAAATAATCAATTATGTTTCTTTCCAGACCTTGCAACTAAGCAATAACAATTTTGAAAAAGTTGGTTTAAAAGTTGATCGATCTCATGTAACAAATTTTTGCAACCGAGAAAAGTTTGAAATATTTCTGCTTTTAACACATGCTTTAAAAACCGTGATTATTTTCTGAAAACCTTTTATTTTTGTAATTGTGGTCCTCTTTTACCTTAAAGAAAAGTAGTTGTTTAGTTTTTCAAAGATGTCACAAAAGTAACACAGTTTAAGCAGCCAATTGACATCAGTCAATTGTTGGATAAAAAGCTCTTCTGTAAATGTGACCACCAACGGATCTTTTAGATTAAACAGTCTGGCTAATTTTTTTTCTTTTTATAGCTACCGCACTTCTGTGTGATTCATACCTAGATCTTAAGTTTTAAAAGAGGTGCTTAAAGCGGACAGCTCTTAACATAATTAATTATCTCTATCCAATACGACTTGTAAACTTTGCGCCATCTATCTAGTTGTCAGAGAATACTAATTAGTAGCATTTTCTGCCATTTGCTTTATCTTTTAGATAGTGTCTGAGAACCTAAAGGTTATTCACACATAGATCAAGTGGATCTTTGTAGTGTGAAAAAGTACATTGACCAGAAATCATTGAGGTACTTCACAACTGTCTGAGATTATTCACACTTAGACTGAGAAGGGAATTAGAGGAGTGTAAAACAAAGTACATTGACGTCATTGAGGTACTTGACAGTTGTAGCATACCAGGTACGCTGCCAGAGTTTGGGTTGTACTAGGCTGTAAAAGATGGTTATTCATACACTGGCATAAGGCGTTGTAGTTGTATGTTAACACCGAATTTGATTTATACGTAACATCCGCTGAGGGTATGTTTGTGCACTGTTGAGCCCTTAAGGTTGCACAATAACTGCAATAGACTGTCAAGCTTAGGTTAGGTTAATACTGCAAGTTTACACTGGCCAGTTAGGTTTTGAGGTTGTATGCAGGGCACATTACATTACATGCTCAGAATATATTAATAATTATGTGTAGGTTCAATTTATAGAAAAGTACATGGGTACAATAGCGGCCCGCATTAGCTGACTAATACAAGAAGACAAGATGGACCGGATCGGCACCAATGGAGCGCACTAAAGCATGGACAACTGGAGTGAGAGTTGTCTGCAGGACAAAGGAAAGAAAATCAGTAACTTTTGCAAAGTGGAATTAAGACGTTTAAGCACGGAGTGGCGGTTTATAGGTTCAGTTAATTAAAAAATAGTATTTTGTATAACAAGAGTGGATAGTATGCCCATATTGCACGAAGACGAATTTGGAACACGACGCTGCAGGCGGAGTGCTCCAAACGTCTAAGTGCGATATGGGCATTCCACTCGAGTTGTACAACTTACTTTTTCTACGACTGATAAAAATCTAAAAATTATTTTAAAACTTTTCAATTAATCATTTAACATTATTTTATATTAAAATAAATGCAGGTTATGTTTGACATCTGACGTTTCGCATAATTATCAAATTCAGAACTGCCTATAATTTTGGTTAAATTATGCTGTTAAAATATTTAATTAAAAATGTTTTTAAGCTTTATTGTATAATAACAGTTAATAAATAAGACGTTCTTAATCTATTTTTGACATTTTACAAATAAAAAAACAATTTGTATTTAGCGACGTAATCAAATAAACATTGTGATTTGTATTTTTTGTTTTTATGGTTGGTACGGCATATCATATCCACACTAGAGTGAATATATGATACATATCCATTCAGTTAGGCGTGAATAAAAGTGACAATATGTAAAAAGGAGTAGAAAAAATTAAATTTTATAACTGGGCGTAACATATCTCACAAACATACAAACTCTAAAACTGTATAAATTTGCTTGTCTATAGTGTTATTTGACATCTGCACAGTATCAATCTTTTTGATCATGTCTGGATCTAACATGCAGTTTACAACATCCTTCACGCAAGGTTTAATCAGTGTCAGCTATAGTATAAGCTTTTTTTATATTTTGCAATGTGTAAACTTGCGTTTTTATTTTTACAAATTCTCTTCATCATGGTTGACTCTGTCTGAAAAGATAAAGTGCGGAGTTTGAATTTTTTTTTACTCTATGTAGTAAGTTAGAATGATTACATTTCAGATGCCTTTTTTGGACAAAACCAATCAGTCATTAGCAACAATTTTATGACAGTCTCAACCCGAATACAGCAAAACTACGTGAAGTAGGTAAGATCATATTTCTTATAATTTCATTTTGGTCTTGAGTTGCTTTTCCGCAAACTGATGCAAGACAACTTGAATCCAATCTACGCAAAGCTATCAATGTTAACACAATTTCAGATAAAGTCAATTTTTTCATAATCCATATTATACGCTATTTTTACTATACCTGCAATATAATATGAAGATTAAAGAAATAAAATAACAAACTATGATTTTATTGACAATTCAAATGATGAACAAGACATTAAGCATTTTGCCGTGAGATACCGTTTTAAACTTTTGACTCCGAATATACTAACCAGCGAGATAAATTTAAAACTACTGCTGGAAGCAGTTTAATTTGTTCGGTATGTCAAATTTAAATATGATCACCTATAATGAGATGAATGGTCAAAAATGATTATGAAAATAATTAGTAAACATTGCTATTAAGTATAAAAAAAGTATTCTATGTAAAGTAAATGTTTATATAGCAAATATTGTACTAAGTTAATAATAATTATAAGAAAATTAATGAGAGATGTAATCGTTTACAACTGATACGTTTTCGTGAAATTTCCGCGATCAACCAAAAGTAGAAAGAGATGGAAACATAACCGATATTTTCTCGGTACGGTTTTTCACGGCAAAACGCTTATTATTTGCAATAAATTATTTCTACCTAACAAAAAAGTTTTATAGACGATTACTATTAAACAATAAAATAGTAAATCACGTGTTTCATATTATAAAAAATAATATTTTTTTTTCTATTGTGTAGAATTTGTACGTCCTCCAGTTTTAGAAAATTATATTGATAGTCCTGGACGTGATTGGCAAACGTTGAATCTGTTTTATTATTTTGAATGACGTCCAGGAGCACCAACATACTTTTCCAAAACTGGAGGACGTAAAAATTCTACACAACTTACAAAAAGGACTTAATTTTTTTTAAAATTTTTAAACAAATAAGTATCCATTTGGTCATTTAAAAGGGGCGCGCTTTTAAATGACCAAACAGATATAATATCTCCAATATTTAAAGCCATTATTTAATCCTTCTTTTTTAGATAATCACCACGTATTTTTAATCTGTTTTGTAATATAATCCTTTTACCATCCTAGTACCGCATTCTCATTACTGTAATCTTTAAAAGTCATGTTTCACCTTTTGTAACTCCGCTCCCCCCTAACCTAACCCAACTTTGTATTTTAGATATTTATAAATAATGTTGTTTTTTATTCTTTAACTCATATAACTTATTTCATCTGTAGAAGGCTCTAGTAGAGCCGAAACTAGTAATGTATTTGTAAGAATAAATTTGTGTGTTTTTATACAGAAAATTTAGAACTTTTATATATATATATATTAATAAATATTTGCAGCAATTACTACATTTTAAAATAATATTATAGTAAAATTTAAACCTATTTTTTTTAATAACGTCAACCAGTATCATTTTATTCTTCTTAATTATGCATTAAATGCATCTGAATGAACCATTCAGTATTCTGAAGAATATTTGCTAATGCATAAATATGTTAACTATATCACTGTTCCATATAAATTCGAATTAAGTACATCCTGTAGTTACCTACAAATGCGACACTACAAAATGACATAGCTAATGATAACGGTCAAGGTCATATAAGTAGGATACCATTATTGTCTTTTTGCAACATAAATTATTACGATTGGCTTTATTTCTGCAAAACAAGATAGAAATGGACTTGTTACACGCGTTGGTTGGCCCAATTCTCCACTTCCTGCATAAGAAAGGCACACTAACCTATTACGTAACAATTATTACATCACCTTTCTCTGTAGACTCACACATAATAATGTAAGTAGTGGAATGAGCTGTGGTCCAGTGAAAGCAAATTCTTGTGCAATTCTTAACGACATCCTCGTAATGCATGCCAAGTGCCGTTCAATTGTCGATTGTTCGCACCCATATCATATTAATTTGATATAAATATTATATAGAAGCAATAATAAGTAATTATATGTTATATGAGATATTGAGATATTTGCATATAATTAATAATTAATTACGTAATAAAATGCACAGCAGCACTAACTGACTATTTGAGTAAACAGTTATAAATATTCTTAAAAATTTAAATTTGTAAAAAACGTAAAAACTTAAAGAGATCATCAGAAAGTTCTTTTAATTTCATCCGTTATGAAATTATTTGTAGTAGAAAAATTGTTTCATAATTTATATCCCCATTGAATAAATTTTGAGCATTAATTTTAGCTAATATCAGAAATTAAATTAAAACTGAACAATGTTTGTTAATTTATTTTTATCGCAATTTTTAACTAAATGATTATGCATAGAGCTTTTCTGCAAGACATTTTGAGAGTTTTAGAAGATGCTCGAGTTCCAGAGGATCCAAACTCGGCGTCTAAACGGTCATAAAGTTTTGATCTGTTATGGTAAAAAGTCAAATTCGAGCAACCAAAATACTGGCACAGATACGTCAGAGTGAAGACTAGTTTCTCTCCATTCTCATACAATTGCTGTAGACCAAAAAAGAACTTCGGGACTGTGACACTAACAAATTAGTGCATAAATTGCAGTTTATTGATTTATTTAATCCTGCGGATCCAGTGAACAGAAATACGGCAAGAAAAAAATAAACATAATAGATTTTATTTAGCAAATTAGAGATAGTATTGACATTTTTACACTATTAGGTTATTTACACTTAAATAAGTGGAAAAACACTGTTGAGCTATTAATTCTTGAAGATTGCTAACGCAGGTCTTGCGGTGCGGACTTAATAGTCTGCAATGCGGAAAAGCCCACGAGCCTACTAAGAGGCTCTGCAACGTTCATCCAAAACCTGGAGAGTTACAAAAAGTTATTTTTTTTTTCAAAACTGTCTTTAATGAAGCTTTTCTCAATATTTTGCGGTAACGCCCAAAAATAGCTATGCTACTGCTTGACCTAGTAGTAGTAGTACAACCTAGGAACAGTATGAAACACTTGAGGTGCAGTTGGGAACAGTTTTAAAATTAATTTAAAACAGCTCACAACTCACGTGCAACTCTCAATAGCTCATGCAACTCATACCTTATTGGAACATTATTAACCTCAATAGACTAATGAACAGGGGGGTTATTCTGGCACTCATTGCGATCTCGCGCCACGTCATAGATTTCCCCTACCAGAAGGGAAGTGTGACATTTAAATCATAAATTTGTAATTAATATTACATATTGATGTTTAAAAATACAATTAACATAAAGCTTGGTATTAAATTTATATTACTAGATGATCCTGTAGTACGAAAAGAGATCACAGGCAGATTTTTTTAATTAATGATGACGTCATTAATTGCGATAAGCGATACGAGATACATGCCAGAATAACCCCCCAGGATACAGTCTTTAACAGATCAAGTGCAACTGATATTTTTGAAGAGCTATTCATTAAAATAACTAAATATTAACCAAAAATGCAAAGTAATCTATGTACTAGTCTTAACGTAAAACGCAAACAATAATAAACAATATTATTCTAAATAATTTAAAAACTTTAAAGCAAAATCAATAATTTTGATTACATTATCATTAAAATAAATAAATAATAATATGCTTAATGGAGATGTATTTATACAAACATTATTCAGCGATATCAGATGTGATCACTGATGTACCGCCAGCCGCAACATCGTTAGCGACCACTCGAGCATGCTCTTTGATCACTTTACACAGCACTAGACATTAGAAGTAGATTTGAATAAATATTTGCGGTTTATTCTTTGCAGCTCTAATACAAAGTATAAGTTTTGATTTATATGCGTTGGAAAGCTTAGTCAAAATCTCAAATAAGCTTTTCATGTTACAAGTTGTCCAACGGGCTTCTTGATAACGATTGTGTTGGTCCGACACGGATATTTGTAACATTTTCCTTCAGTTTCTGAATAACATAAAAAATGCATTGAAATAGCTAATAAAGCACACATTTTAATGAGACGGATAAACCTAATTGCTCTTGCGGCTAGCCACCAACCACATCAGATACTCAGCCAAATTGGTCCGTGAGTCAATCAGTTTTCTTTTACCAATTACCAAAAAAAATTGATTTTTATTGCAAATAAAGCAAATTTAAATAAAAGTTCGTATGGCATTGAGGTTTTTACGATAATATTAATTCTTAAGATATGTATTACATTTTATTAAAATAATATTAATTGTTAAGATATGTATCAGAGTTTATTATTAAAATGTGCATGATCCATGTTGTATGATTACAACAAAATAAATATATATACAAAACTCAAAGTTAAACACTCAGAAACACTGTACAAGAATATTTTGAAATGTGTGAAATGAAAGCGCGAGAAAGATACTAAAACAAGCGAAGGTATCAGTGCAACAAAGAAAACAATCTTTTCGTGTATATTAAGTTGCCTATTACACTGTTTTAGGATTACTGTGAATCGTTATTCTGGCTCTCATTGCGATCTCGCACCACGTCATAGATTTCCCCTACCGGAGAGAAAGTGTGACATTTAAGTCATAAATTTGTAATTAATAATACATATTGACGTTTAAAAATGCAAATAACTTGAAGCTTGGTATTGAATTTATATTACTAGATAGTCCTGGGGGGTTATTCTGGCATGTTGCGACTATCTCCTATCGCTTGTCGCATATTGCATCATATGCGACACAACGTATCGTGTCGCATTTAATGACGTATTCTAATTGCACGATCGACTCGACGGTATTTTGAGGCTATTGCAATCATAGAACATATATTCATATAGAACGGCAACTCAGCCTCTCTCTTGTTTCCACGTTTGCGCCATCACGTCGGAATGAACCAAAACTAATTTGCATTCCGCGGCAAATTTAAACTCTGGAATATATAATTTTTTTATTAAAAATCTATGGACAATGAATTAATAGGCAAGTCTAATTTAAATTTATTAGACTTGCACGCATATTCACTGATGACATATATATTAGATAATAAGCAAATTTACAAACTTATTTAAATAAATTATTAAATTTTACAACTTGAATAAAAAAAAACATATACTTACATTTTAATATCGACTAGATGAAATCTTTGTATATTCATTATTTATAAAATAAAAATTAATTAAATTAATGTTTAAATTTTATTATACATTGCACACATATTTTCTACACATAATTTACATAGTTGAATTAAGCAAAAAAAATGTTGTAAACACATTACATGTCTCCTAATTAGTAATGATAATCAAATCAAATTCTATTCATTCTATTTTTATTTATTTATTTATTATATATATATAATACATTAATAATTTTAAAAGGATTAGATTTATTTTTAATAAAACTTTAAATATACTAACTTTAAAATTAATAAACGATAGTAAACCTAAATACTCACTAAAAATTGTTTTGTGTATATTATATAAATAATGTTCTCAAGAAACACAACACAACACATCCATATAACACAAAAAACACAGATTAATGAAAAAAACTTGACAGATCTTTGTTCTCACAATAATTGTTATTTGTCAGTCATAGCCAACTATCTGATTTTGAAAATTTTAGCTATCGCAGCGCTGCGCAGTAGAATGAACCAACACTAAAGTTATAGATTCAACTTTTTCTAATAACAGTGCGCACCCCATGATTGCAATCGCCATTTGAGCGCCATCTTTTTAATTGTGTATGAAGTAATTTAGAATGAATTGAAGTTGACTCAATGATATTGATATTTATATTATTTTTTTAATCCAATTATAATGTATTTTTATTTAATAATTAAAATTATATACTCGCACATATCCTAAAAATGTAAATTTTTTAACACGTTTACTGCGTTAAGGGGCAGCATTTTTGTATTTGGCGGACCATAATTTCAATAAACTTCCCGGCGTGCGACGGTTTTTACCACAGAACATCCAATATTTTTACTGCGACATGCTAATGCGGTGACGCATGAGAGCCGTACCGCTAAATATGAAAGACAAGCAAGGGGCATATGTGATCAGTGACAGTAGCCGCAGTGAACGTGTTAAATATTTATTTGTTATATAATAATATCATGCATTAAAACATTTTCTATTTAAATAAATTATTATGATTTATTGTTTCAATTTTTATTATATTTCAATTATTACAATTATTTAAAATTAACAATAATAACTAAGAACATACTGACCTCTTCTTTGATAGCCGAAAAATGAATCCAAATATTAAAATAAATGTGTTTTTGTTAAAATTTGTAATATCTGACTTATGCGCCATCTAGTGATGTTAACACTAGGGAAGCTTAAGTGACGCTCTCTTAAGCGTCCCACTTCTTGTTTGTGACGCTGTACGTAACAGACGTGTTTTTCCTTTGCTCCAACAATATACTATTAATTCACACAAGTGTTTGATTACGTTAATCCGAATATCCAACAGGTTATGGGCCCAGTGCGCGTGTTAATTAGTAGTGCGGTTTAGTAATCGAGATCTTAAGACTTTTACCGGTCGATCGTCGCGAACAACCACGTGTTTGGTGTGAGGTTAAAGATGTCGGGAAGTTACTTAGTGAATGTGCCGAGGCTGAAGGGTCGTGAAAACTATGATGATTGGGCCTTCGCGGTGGAGAATTTCTTGGTTCTCGAAGGACTTCATGGATGCATCATAGAAGACGAAGCTGGCAGACAAACTGAAGCTAAGGTGGCTGAGTGCAAAGCCAAATTGATATTAACGATCGATACTTCGTTATATGTCCACATCAAGAATGCAAAGACAGCAAAAGAGTTGTGGAAATGCTTGAAAGGAATGTTTGATGACAAAGGGTCGACAAGGAAAATAACACTGCTGCGAACATTAATTTCCACAAGATTAGATAACTGTGATAGCATGCTGGCGTATGTTAGACAGATTGTGGAAACGGCCCAACGGCTGAAGAGCACAGGTTTCGAAATTTCCGATGAATGGGTTGGATCTCTCCTACTGGCAGGTTTGCCGGAGAAATATTCGCCGATGATAATGGCGATTGAGCATAGTGGAATCGCCATAACGGCCGACAACATCAAATCGAAGCTGCTCGACATGGAAGATACTGACAGTGCAGGTAGCGCATTTAGCGCTAGATGGCGTGGACAGGCAGGCAACTGTAATGGGAAAGGCGTCCGGGGTGCCAGTGAGGTCACTGACAAGGACAAGAAGAAGCAACTGTCAAACGTCAAATGCTACCATTGTAAACAGTTTGGTCACTACAAGAACAAGTGCCCACAGCAGAAAGACAGCGATAACAGAAATGGAAGTGCACGGAAGAACTTTGGACTAAGTGCCGTGTTCCTATCGGGTGAATTTAACAAAGATGATTGGTACGTTGATTCAGGTGCCAGTGCTCACTTCGTTGCTGACGAAAAGTGGCTGCAGAGCACGTCCAATAGTGAATTTGTTAAAGAAATTATCGCTGCAAACAAAGAAACAATGACTGTGTCGTGCAAGGGTATCGTCAAGCTTCATACGCGTGTGAACAATGCGGTGAATGACGTCACCATCAGAGATGTATTTTGTGTACCCAAGTTATCCACAAATTTACTTTCAGTTAGCCAGATGATAAAGGCAGGGAATAAAGTGAAATTTGATGAGGATGGTTGCTCTATCTACACGCAAGATAATCAACTAGTGGGAACAGCTACACAGACGAACAATGTTTACAAGTTAAACACAGCTGATGATGAAGCATGTTTGCTTGCAACTAACACATGGCATAGAAAGTTTGGTCATGCAAACAGTTCAACACTAAATCAAATGTCGAAGAAAGAAAGTGTCATTGGTATGAAAATGGATGGAGAAGTCGTTGAATCCAAAAGAAGCTGTATGGTATGTTGTGAAGGAAAACAGACTCGAGCACAGTTTCCTAAGAAAGGAAATAGAGCAGAGAGCATTTTGGAGCTCATTCACATGGATGTGTGTGGGCCAATCGAAACGAAATCGTTTGGTGGCTCTAGGTATTTCCTCATAATAATTGATGACTACAGTAAGATGGCTTTTGGTTATTTCCTGAAAACGAAAGATGAAGTTTTCAACCAGTTTAAACAGTTTGCTGCAATGGCGGAGAATCAAACAAATTGTTCCATAAAGATAGTGAGATCAGACAACGGTGGTGAATTTTGTAATAAGCAGTTTAAAGCTTTTATGAGTCAAAAAGGCATCATTCACCAGATGACCACTCCTTACACGCCCGAGCAGAATGGCTCAGCTGAGCGGATGAACAGGACGGTGGTGGAAAAGGCTAAATGTCTCATGTTTGATGCAAAACTGGACAAACGTTTTTGGGCTGAAGCCGTTAATCACGCTATCTATTTGAGAAATAGACTTCCGGTAGCAGGAAGGGGTGAAAAAACACCGACTGAAATTTGGACAGGCCGTAAGCCAGATGTGAGCCATCTTTGCATCTTTGGCAGCAAGGCAATGGTGCATGTGCCAAAGGAGAAGCGGCTGAAATTCGACAAGAAAGCCAAACAAATGATTTTTGTCGGCTTTAGTGACAATACAAAGGGGTATAGGCTATATGATCCTGCAGAGAGCAAAATAATCGTGAGCCGAGACGTCATAATCCTTGAAGAAGATGACTTGTTGACCATTAATGTAGATCACAGCCTGGATGAAGATCAACACATTGGTGTTGAGGCAACTGATTCAGCGGGGGCAGCAAGTGAAGACGATGGTGAAGAGACTCCAGTGTCATCGGATGAGTCCATTGCACCGTCGGAAATAGTCAACAGCAGTGGAGACTCATATGTCCCAGATGACTGCAGCGCATCAGGCAGCGAGGGACATGGTGACTACATCGAACAAGAAGTAAGAAAGTCATCCAGAACTCCGAAGCCGAAGATACTTCACGATT
Organism: Tachinus rufipes; assembly: GCA_963932245.1. Taxonomy (NCBI): domain Eukaryota; kingdom Metazoa; phylum Arthropoda; class Insecta; order Coleoptera; family Staphylinidae; genus Tachinus; species Tachinus rufipes. The sequence goes on along the minus strand of OZ010742.1, from coordinate 26,387,887 downwards.
ATGTGACTTATGCAACCTACGCGGGAATTGACAATGACATCGACGTGCAAGAAGACCCCTCCAGTGTGGAACAGGCGTTGGCTCGTCCAGACCACGAGAAATGGAGATGCGCGATGGACCACGAGCTCAGCTGTTTTGAGAAGAACCGTGCGTGGGAAATCGTCGACGTCCCAACGAAAGGGACGATTGTGAAGTGCAAGTGGGTTTTCAAGCGCAAGTGTGACGGTCTTGAAGTGCGGTATCGTGCGCGTTTGGTGGCTAAGGGATTCAGTCAACAGCCAGGAGTAGATTATAACGAAATATTTGCGCCTGTTGTACGTCACTCGACCTTAAGATTGTTGTTCGCTCTATCAGTAAGGTTAAAGTTAAAAATGTATCATTTAGATGTACCAACTGCTTTTTTGAATGGGGATTTAGATGAGGAAGTTTTTATGATGATGCCTGAAGGTTTCAATGTGCAAGACAATGTTAACAAGGTACTTAAATTGAACAAAGCCATTTATGGTTTAAAGCAGGCATCTCGGGCATGGAATAAGAAGGTGAATGTTGTCATGAATGAATTGAACTACCAGAATTCTAAACATGAACCTTGCTTGTACACCAAGAAGAATGGTGATCGTTTGACTATAGTGGCATTATACGTAGATGATTTCTTTGTTTTTTCAAATTGTGTAGAAGAAATCAAATGCTTGAAAAATGTACTTATAAATAAGTTTAAGATCAAAGATCTTGGTGAGCTAAGGCACTGTCTCGGAATGGATATCGAGTCAGGAAATGGAGAAATTACTTTGAGTCAAGAAAAGTACATAGAGCAATTGTTAACTAAGTTCTCAATGGAAGATTGTAAGACTATAAAGACTCCTATGTCACGAGATAACGCCGTAGAGCTAGCCAAAGAAGTTGATGTGCCATACCAACAGTTAGTTGGAAGCTTGATGTATTTAGCGGTATTGACGAGGCCTGATATATCTTATTCTGTAAGTTTTTTAAGCCAATTTAATAATTGTTATAATTCAACCCATTGGTCTTGGGCAAAGAGAGTGCTTAGATACCTAAAACTAACCAAAAGCTTAAAACTGAAATATGTACAAGGTAAAGAAACTTTGGAGGGTTTTACGGATGCCGATTGGGCGGGAAACCCAGCTGATCGCAAATCAGTCACAGGGTTTTGCTTCAAGCTATCAGGCGCCACAATATCGTGGGAAAGTAGAAAGCAAACTACCGTTGCATTAAGTAGCACTGAAGCAGAATATATGGCTTTATCTGAAGCCACTAAAGAGGCCATTTATTTGAGAAATCTAATCAGTGAACTCGTGGATGAAGATAAATGCGTGACTGTTTACAGTGATAACCAAAGTGCTATTAAGTTGTCAGCAAACCCGGTGTTTCATAAGCGTTCAAAGCACATAGATGTAAGACACCACTTTGTAAGAGACGCTGTAAACGCGAAACATGTGGAAGTAAAGTATTTGTCCACACATGAGATGCCCTCGGATGTGCTTACAAAGGCATTGTGTACAGAAAAGCACAATAAGTTCGTGAGAGAGATGGGACTCACTCAATAAATGTTAAATGTAGCGCAATTATCAGATCTAGTGGGGGTGTTAAAATTTGTAATATCTGACTTATGCGCCATCTAGTGATGTTAACACTAGGGAAGCTTAAGTGACGCTCTCTTAAGCGTCCCACTTCTTGTTTGTGACGCTGTACGTAACAGACGTGTTTTTCCTTTGCTCCAACAATATACTATTAATTCACACAAGTGTTTGATTACGTTAATCCGAATATCCAACAGTTTTTAGGTACTTTTAAATGCATTTTAATGGTATTTGCAAATATAATAAGTTAACTGAAATAAATTAAATATCAAATTGTATGTGAAAATATTAATGGCGCCAAAGTAGCTGTTTTCATAGAAATCATGGCACCGCGGTTTGCAGTAAGCGTTTATTCTGCTAATAGTTTATTAGGAGATTTATAAGGAGTTGGATATTGTTATTATAGGTAATTTATTACATAGCAAAATATCATTACCTACCTTTAAATAATTATTTCAAAATTATAGAAAACTATTTGTGTATTCACTACAATAACTGCAACTTCATATAACATATGCGATATGCAGTTGCAAATGCGACAGCTTGAGAGGTGTCGCATTTAAAAATAAAATTCTCGCAAATGATGACGTCAATCGACATCGCAGAAAAGTGCCAGAATACCGGTAACGACACCACTCCCCTCCAGTAGGGGAAGTCTATGACGTGTTGCGAGATCGCAATGAGCGCCAGAATAGGGCCTCTGTAGTACGAAAAGAGATCACCAGCAGATTTTTTTAATTAATTATGACGTCATTAATTGCGATAAGCGATACGAGATACATGCCAGAATAACCCCCCAGAACACATGGAATGTGTGAAATGTAAGCGCGAATGCTAAAACGGGCAAAGGCAACAGAGCAATAATAACTTTTGTGTATATTACTAGTTTTGTACTTAGATAAATATATTTTTCATCTTTAAGTTATGATAATGAGATGATCAAACTCCTGTACAGGCGTCAAATCGCAGCTCCAAGACGGCTGATAACATGATTACCGAACTTGGCGCACAAAAAATCGATTGTGGCATGGCGCCGCGCCATCCTGCTGAAACCAAAAATCGTCCATGTCTTCAAATCCGGCCACAAAAAATCGATTATCATGCCTCTGTAGCTCTCACCGTTGACCAAAATGGAGTTTTCAGCAGCATTTTCAAAGAAAAATGGGCCAATGATGCCACCGCTCCAAACTGTCACTCTCTGATGCATTGGCTTCTCGACAATCACTTGCGGGTTTTCCGAACCCCAGATGCGAAAGTTTTGCTTTTTAGCATAGCCGCCGAGATGAAAATGCGCTTCGTCAGAAAAGATGATTTTTGAGCAAAATCGTTGTCAATTTCGAGCTGCTCCAAGGCCCAAATTGAAAAACGAACCGGACCAAGCTTGCGTACAGCACGCGCGGTGGGGGCCTCATTTCGGCCAAATCTTCTTTTCAATAAACGCACGGTTTGGGCTACACAGCATTGACTTCGGAAATAAAAACCTGCCACTGTCAAAATAACAAATTATTAAAAAGAGACCACTAGATGGACCACCCCTTTACATTACTGCCTGGTAATTTCATATAAAAGTTTCTTATTTCTTATTATATTTTGTGCTTAAAAAACATAATATACAGTATTTGTATACTGAAAGCAGATAAACTCTTGTTTGATTATAGTAAAGAGCTAAGCTAAATAAATTTCAAATTTACTAAACAATCAATCTTCTCAATAAATTCACACAACCCACATGATTCATAGTTTCACAATAAATATATGATTTTAGTTGTCTTTAGAGGTTAGGTAATACTTACCTGGTTTTATGTATAGAAAATTCTTTGGCTCTCCTAATTTCTTATCATAACAAACACAGTGGTGAAATAAGAAAGTAATATTTTATTAACAAGCTAAATTAAAATTAATTTTATTCTTATGACATTTTAAATTCATTTGGCACAAATTACTTAATTTAAAAATTACTATTCGGTCAAAAAGGCACCTCATTGAAGAATGCATGAAAATTGTTACTTAATTTATAATATAATAATAAACTATATATACACACAACAATATGTTTCTCAATTTGCTTTAAGCACATATTATAAAATATATTTTCAATTTTACTTAAGTAACATATTAATTATAACTAATTACATAATAAATGTGCATCAAATGGATACATAAAATGAGCAAAAAGAATTGTTTGGACTAGATGTACATGCACATAATAATTGATTACATTTACAATTTTATATGCATTTTTCAAATAACTGCTTCAATTTCAATACTAATTAGAAGCTTATAATTATTTTGAAATCGTCAGTCAATTGACTCCATTAATTAAATGGTCAAAAGTTAAGTCTAATTGTCAACTTTGGCATTACTATTTTAATGTAGGAATATGGCTCGTCTATTGCCAAGAAATATGAATAGGATCCTTGAAGCTAATGTCCAGGTTTTCAATTAAGAGATACTAAAAGGTTAAAAATTTAAATAATATAAAAAATTACTACTATTGATATTGTTAACTTACCTTATGTACAGTATCATATTTAAAAGGAGGATTTTCAATTTTATTAACTGTTAATTTAGTAACAGGACCAATGCCAAGAATTTTGACAACACCAAGATTTGGTGGATTTTCAGGTCCCCAACGCATAACTTCAGTGTGCAATTCACCTTTATCGAGGATGAAATTTATTAAGGAAAATTTACGTTCCTCAACAGAATCTGAAAATATACACCAATAAATACGAATATATTAAAGCTTACAAATATTATGTACTTAAAGAATCTCCATCGTCCCAATAAAACTGTCCAAAGCCTTTCATATTTTCATCAGTAGCTGCCAGCAACTGCACTTTAGTTTTTCGAGAGGCAGTGGTTGTTTGTAATGCTGATTGTTGTGGTATAACATTACCTCCTCTGATTAGTAACGGGATGGTATCAATGGGTGCAGATATATTCATTCTTTCACCGTTAATTTTATTGAATTTTTCAAAAGTGTAATAATCATACCAATTTCCAGCAGGAATGTACGGGTTAACCCAAAGTCTATTTTCTATAAGTACTGGAATTATCATTAAAGCTGAACCCCACATAAATTGATCATCAATTCTATATGTATTTGTATCATTTGTATAACTAAAAAAATATTTGTTATTATATGCTGTTATGGTATAAATGCAATAAAATTGTCTTACTCAAAAAATAATGGCCTTGAAACGGTATCTCCTTTATCATGTGCTGCCCAGAACAATGTATACAAATATGGTAATAAACTGTAGCGGACTCCTAATGCTTTTTTTGATGAATTAACAACTTCAGGGCCCATAGCTACTGGATCTTGAGGCTAAATTAAATTTAAGTTATTACTTTTAATTGATTTTGTATAAATACTTACAATTCCATCATCAGTATTATGGTTCCTTGAAAATGGATAAAAAGCCCCTAATTGCATCCATCTATTGCATAATGAAGATGTAGTATTTCCATTAAAACCACAAATGTCTGCTCCCATTAATGGTATGCCGAACAAACTGAAGCTAAGTAGTTCTGAAATATATAGATACATAACATTTTAACAATATAGGCACAGTACTAATGATTTTATAAATAATTTCTATACAAACAATTTACAGTTATGCAAAAAAAGTTATAAATGTAGAGACTAATCTCCAAATTTTGATCTTAACATTTGGAACATGATATACAAAATTGCAAAAGAAACACTGAAGCCGGAAGTATACCCATCACAGTAGAAAGTCTACAAACCAACCTTAACTGTTTTATCACATTTGATAAAAAACATTTTCTTTTAATTATATTTGAAACCTAATTTCAGAATAATGATCATTGATTAATGAAATTACCCAAAACACAACTATTATATTAATAAATAAGACTTACGTGGTACTGAAAACTTCATATCATTCCATTCAGAATAAACATCACCACTCCAATGGCCCGCAAACTTTCCATGTCCTGGAAAAGTAGCCCTAGATATAATCAATGGACGCTTTCCACGTATTTCAGCCAATGCACTAGAAAAACAATAATTAGATTCAAAAATATTACAAAATTAAAAACACCTACAAATTCGTAATAATAGATTCCACAAATCCATACATATTATGGATGTTATAATGCAAGCCAACTGAATGATTCGCAGACATGCATAACGTTTTATAATTTAATACACCACCATCAATACCAGGAACATATGGTGGTGTTTCATAGCTAGATTTAGGACAACCATCAAAAGAACCTGATAGAAAGTTTGATGGCTCGTTCATGTCTAACCAGGCTCCATCGAATGGTACCAGATCATGCAAAGAACGCAACATTAAAGTCCAATAATCAACTGAATTTGGGTTAGTAAAATCTGGCCAAACAGTTGAAGCTCTGTTCCAAACCTATAAAAAGTAAATTGCAGTATTAATAAGCAGTAGTTTTAGTATTGAATAAAGTAAGTGAAACATACCTTGTCTTTATTCTGTGCAAGCAATAAAATACAATAATATTAATGTTTAGGATGCAAAATAATTAATACTTACTTTTCCTACAAATGGTAATCCTGATGAATTCTTTATGAAGATGTCCATACTTAATCCTTTATCATATGGTGGATATTGTCCACGTATTTCACTAGCACTTACTCCTGGATCTATAAGTGGTATATAATGCATACCTTTCTTATGCAAATCTTTCACAAACTGTGGCAAGCCTTTGTAATTTATGTGGTCATATGTAAAATCATTACTGTTATTCATATAGTCCAAATCATTCCATTGGGTATCCTATATACATATTTCACGTTAAAATTTATATTTGAAAAATATTCCTATAATTAATAACTTACAAGTGGAATACCTGCATCAATAGTCCTCTGCATGACAATCTTAGTTTGATTCAATGTTTTATAACCAAATCTACATAAATGGAAACCTAAACCCCAATAGGGTGGCATAAAAGGACGTCCAATAACATCTGTATATTGACGTACTACATCCGCTGGACTAGGGCCCATCATCACATAAAAATCTAAAATACCACCAATTGTTCTAAACGTAATAGCAGGTGATGGTTGTATAATTATATCTAAAATTAGAAGGCATTATTAATTAAATAGAAATGCATATTTAAGTAAATTACCCATAGCATTGCTATTCAATAAAAACACACCATGTGCTTTACCAGAAGGTTCAATATTTAAATAAAATGGATGGGTACCATATAAATTCAACTAAAACATGTTAATAAATAAAATTACATACAAAAATTAATTACTACTACTAACATTTTCTTTTGGAATTCCATCATGATTAAACATTGTAAATTTTTTCCAATTTGTTGACAACAAGAAATTGGAACGATGTTCACCTAATCCATAAATATTATTTGACGCCAATTTAGAACTGATTTGTATAAACTGATCAGCAAATATCATAGATTGCAGATTCATTGTATCAAATCTAAAAATAATCAATCAATTTGTATAAAATTAAATGTTTTTAAAATGCTTACATAACAGTATTATCAGTTCGCCTTATTATTTTAAATCCAGACTCTGTTGTATTATAAACAAATGAATAAGAAAAATTAGACGGAGCCTTATCAACAATTGGCACGGAAGGATATGGTGGCTCAAATCTATTATGGAACGGATCTAATATCTAAAAAAAAATATATATAAAATCAATCTTCTAAACAATGTGTCCTAAATAGGTTACCTTAATATGTAAACGATCTTCAGTTTCACACTTAACAATCAATTTTAATACTTCAACATCATCAGGATAAGCACTTTTATAATTCCTTTTCATAAAACCAATCAAACCAAAATCAGTTTCAGAAACATTCATAAATTTATAGCTTTCATAATTAGCTGGATAAAAACAATAAGGAACATCCAATGGAACCCTTAATTTTTGCATTTTATCTTTACGTGCCTTTCTCGGCATCCAACAACACCCTCTTGCTTCACATAATTCCTTATTGGCACCATCTTGTGGGTAACAATCAAGTCGTTCATCTTCTTTCATAGTGCATTGTTTGTAATCTGGAGCAGGTGGTGGTGGCAGAATTTTGATTACTGATTCAGTTTTATAAGTAGTCGAATCTAAAGCATCATGGACTTTCTGTCCTGGTGTGTAGTGTTCTTTTTCTTTTAATGCAAAAGAATGTGTCAAGTAATTTGAGTGATCTATGCGTATTACTCCAAAACAATGGAGAAAATATATTGTTGGAAGGACTAAAAACACAGCCACGAGAAGAAGAAGGCAGAAAATCATTACAAAACTAGGACGGGTACAGTCGGATAATCGAGCACATCTTGGAGAGAATTGGACGTATTCTGCAACCTGTAATTTAAAATAAATTTGTAGTTAATAGACAAATTATTTTTTATATTTGAATTCATTTTTTGCAGAAAGTAGATTCCATAATTTTTATAAATTCAATAATAACATATTTTGTTGAACAAAATTGAATTGAATTGGTGAAAAATGTTTAAAAGTAGTGATTTAAGTGAGCGAAAGAACAACAAATAGTTTTATAAACAATTAATTCTGAATATATTGTACAGTGTGGATAAAGATTAACACTAAGTTATTCTGCACTAAAAATTAAGTCAAAATCATTATTAAAAAAAAAAGCATTACCTACCAACTTCCTCTAATGTAGACAACTTGTCATGAAGTTACAAATTACAAATTTGAATCAACAGTTTATAACCAAATTTGTAAAATTCAGTCATAAAACATCAAAATATTGATAGAAAACACCAAAATCTGGCTACAAACTATAAAATGTAAAATTCTCATTTATAAAATGTCAAAAATTTGGCATTGAAATATCATAATATTGGTAGACAATTACAAAATCCGGTTATAAACTGTTGAAAAGTTCAAAATGCTTTCATAAAAAGTTAAAAATAACAATAATAATTATCATAAAAACCCAAAAAGAGAAAAATCTGGCTAAATATTGTCAATAATGACAAAAACCAACTATAAAGTATATAAATATTGTTAAAAAGTACCAAAATTATTCATTAATTAACTGTTGAAAAGTGCAAAACTCTTTTTATATAATGTCAAAATTCCAGCCTTGAAACATCAAAATATTGTTGAAAACCACAAAAATTTAACCATAAACTTTAAAAAAAAATTAAAATTCATAAAATTTCAAAATTAGCAAGATATGAAATATAAAAATTTTGTCAGATTAAAAATTAAAAAAACAAACTGTCAAAAATATGAATATCTAGTCACAAAGTATAAAAATATTTTCAGAAAGTAACAAAATCACCATAAATTGTTAAAACATGCAACATTTTGTTTAAGAAAATTCAAAAATGGCAAAACTGTTATTAAATATTTTCAGAAAAGACCAAAGATGGTTGAAAAGTGGAAAATTGTTTTCATAAAACAACAAAAATAGCAAAATACAGCCATAAACAGTTAAAAATATTGTTAGAGATAACCAAAATCTAGCATAAACTGTGTAAAACAATTACTAAAGACTAATGCGCCTTTTTATATATTGCACAATAACAATATGTAAATAAATAAATAAATAACCACAACATGTCGTGGGCTATTAACTTTATTTTTTCTCATATTTTGAAAATTTATTTTTTATTTTTTTGGGATAAAGTCTAGGCATATTTTTCAATATCAATCTTTTACAGGTGGGCATTCAATCAAAATCAGAATTTACGTAATATAAACATTTATAAACTATTGTGTCAGTGCCATCTATATCTTGTGAACAATATTTTATCCCAGCTTGCGTATCTTAGTAAATTTATCAATCAACAATTTCTTGTTTTAAAATCCCTTAGATAACATATTTTTTATTAATAATTTCTTAGAAAATACCAATATTTACCTTAAATATTTCTATTATATATATTAAAGTAATATTGCATAATATTATAACACACTAAATAAATATTTATAACTTACTGGAGAACGTTTAGGAGATTCTTTTATACTCAAAGAAGATTCTTTTGTAATAGGAAATTGATCTGCAGGACCTTCATTGCAGAAGGCATCAAATGATACCGAATCGGCATGTGTAAGTCTACGGCCTCTTCTACTTCGGAAAGCTAATAGCATATCCCGTATTCGAGTCATCTTGCAGCAGCAAAGCAACTAAAATAAAACAAGTGATAATGTATTATCTGCATAGTGATTGTATTACATCCTCTGCATTATTTTTATCTTTTGATAATAATTGTTTGCATATTAGTAATTACATATTTACTTTTAGTGCTAAAATGTATTAAAGTTTCTTTAATTCCTTATGTTATTAGTGATCCATATATCGCGCTATTTACTCTATTACTTCCCAGTTTCCTTAACAACAACCTGACAGCTGAACATACAATAATAAACAGATGCGGCCTTTCAACAACTGCAAATTGCAGTACTGCCAATTTAAGAATAGAAACACTACTGCAAGTTCAATTTTACGCAACGTAAACATGTTTGCCAACCACGAGATGTGACATTCCGAACGGTTCATTCTTATTTATTATCGATTTATTTATTAACCACATTTAGAAAAGATCAAACTAGGGTTTTGCCGTGAGATATCTTTGATTTTGTAGTAGCAAATGGTTTCAAACCGTTGCGTTGTTGCGACTCGCCGGTTAGTTGCTTTTTACTCTATGTACCTACCGGCGAGGTAAATTTGTGCGGTCCGGTATGTCAAATTCAAATATTAACGTACATAAAACTTAACGGATCGAACTAATCTTAAAAAGATGCAAAATTTATTGTAGATGGGCGTGGTTAACTCGATTTATGTAAGCCCGGTTTAAAATGTTTGAGTAAAACGCAGTGCAAACGTTGTGTTCGTCTCTGTCGTTGGAATAATAAAAGCAAACTGAACTAGTTCTAAAAGATGCAAAAATTATTGTAGATTTACAAGCTTAAATCGGTAATGTAGGCATGGACAAAATGTTTTCGTAAAAACCTTGTGTTTGTCTCTGTCGTTAGAATACTAAACTCAACAGAGCAAACTAAAACTAGTTCCAAAAAATGCAAAATTTAATGCAGATTCACAAGCTTAAATTGGTTTATGTAGGCCCGGTTTAAAGTGTTCTAGTAAAACGTCAACGAATCAAAAAACTGTTTGATGCAAACGTTGTGTTTGTCCTTGTCGTTAGAATATTAAAACGCAATAAAGCAAACTGAAATTAGTCCAAAAGATTGCAAAACTTAATAAAGATTAGGTTTATGTAGGCCTGGTTTAAGGTGTTCGAGTAAAACGCGATGTAAACGTTGCGTTCATCTCTGTCGTTAGAATACTAAAACTCAACAATGCAAACTAAACTAATCTCAAAAGATGCAAAATTTAATGTAGATTCACATGCGTGAATCGGTTTATGTAATTCTGGCTTAAAGTGTTTGACTTAAAACTTGAAAGACTGTTTGGTGCAAACGCTGTGTTTGTGTCTGACGTCAGAATACGAACAAAGCGAACTGAACTAGTCCCAAAAGATGGATCAAATGCGTTGGCCGATTGCGGTCGATGGTTGAGTTTAGCAGTTTTAAATTAAAAAATTAAAGTTTTTTTTTTTAATTTAAATTATATACTTGTTAGTTATAAATAAATAAATTTATTTCATTTTGTATTTTAAACTCATGTTTATATAACTAAATATAGTAGATAAAGTATGACTTTATCTCCGTTGTCAACGACGACGGAGATGTAAAGTTATATTATAAGCTTATAAAGATTTTATTAATTGCTAGTTTTTTGCTTACATTTTTGGAAGTCGCCATTTGTCGAATTTCTTGTATTCTAACAATGCACTATCCAAAAGACGCGCTTCATTTATAATTTCTTCTAGAACGAACACAAATTGCTTTTCTTCTGCAAAATCGACCATTTTTGCTGCGAACAATTTTTATACTGTCAATTGAAAAATTGTAAACAAGTTTCCATGGTTTTTTTATGTATTTATAAATTTAAATACAAACAAATTTCAAACATAATAAATTAGATTAGAAATACGAAATGAAATAAAATAATATATGCAATTCGGAGATCAAGCTACATTTAAATCTTCGTAGATCTTACAACGATATCTTCTCAGATTTAAAGTACCGCTTGATCTCTTTATTACATAATATATATATATTATTATTCTGACGTACTATATTGTCATATAATTTATATTGATACTTAATTATTTATTTCTCTGAAGACGTATGAATAAAACATACGAAACGTCAGAATAATAAATCTATTTATTTACTAACTATAATTTAAATTAAAAAAAGGACTTTAATCTCTCGTTATATTAATTATTATGTAATTTTTTTTTTTCAAATTAAATTAAGTGCCAAATTATAAATACTGGTAGAAATGTAATCCGCTTGATTTTCATGTGAACGGCAACACTGAACTGAAATAAATGTGTTCATCAATTTACTATTGGCAACACTGTTAAAATCGGCTGATTAGTTAACGTACAAAATTTAACAGACCATCAAAACACATTAATCAAATAAGATTATATCAGTTCATTACCGGCTGGTTAGTGCATCAGATTACTCAAGTCAACAATCGCCAGTAAATCATATGCATTTGTTTTCTCCTAATAATCCGATTGTGTATTGTTTAAAATATAAGGCTTTTGTTTATTTTTTGTCATGTTATGTGAGAAACAGACATGCCGTAATGGCAGAAAGAATTTTACTGATGTTGACAAGATAATATTCTTACAATTAGTTGATAAGTGAGTATAATTACATTCTAAAATATAATATTTATTGTGTTGATTAGGTTTAGACAATAAAATAACCTAATCAATTGGGCCATATAATTTTTAAATCAATTAATTAAAAACTAAAAGAAATTGATTTGAAAAAATCATTTATATATTTCTTACTAACAATTGTATTTTCTTACCTATATGTAGAGTTGAAAATGTAATAGAAAATAAAGAGACTCACACCGCAGCAAATGAAATGAAAAATGATGCATGGCAATGCATTGTAGATGAATTTAATGCTAAAACTGATAACGAACCAAGAAATGCAAAACAGTTAAAAACTTTATATGATAATTTAAAAAGATACCTGCGTAGACATGTAAGTTCTTTACAATAACATAGATTTAGAATATTTTTATGAGAAACATTTTTAGAAAGAAGCTTCTGCAGAACCACAGGAAATGAATGTGACATCGCTACCTGATGTAAGCGTGTTAAAGTTGGCAAAACCTATTGTGGTAAGTTTTTAAATTGATATTAATTAAACTTTTTCAACTTTTTTTAAATTTTAGAATGATCAACTAATGGGCGGTATAGCAAGACAGCTTTTAACTTTATTATATCAAAAATATAATGTCAACACTACTAATTGCAATAATATTGAAACGATTACAAGTAAAAGTATGTTTTAAAATTATTCGATATATTTATCTAATAAATTTATTTTTAGGTGAAAGTGAAGATGATCGTCTTATAATTGACGAAGACAATTCTGTTGATAATAGTAATGTAATTGAGAAAAATTCTATAATACATTACCCTATAGTGAATGAACACCTTGTGACTGATAATAACTCTACTCCTCCCATTAACTATAAAATCACAATTGAAGATAATATTCGAAATAATCCTACAATTATAGATATTCCTGCATATGTAAACCCTGAGACACTTATTGAAGAATATAATGACCCACCAACTCCCAATTATGCAAAAAGAAAAGAAAAAATGAAATATAAAGCAAAGAAGAAAGCATTAAAAAACAAATTATTAGAAAAAAAAATTCAGTTAGTTGAGTTTGAATTAAAATCTAAAAGAATATTACATTGTATGGATGTACGGCTTAAGAAATTACAAATGGCAAAATTGAGAAATGAATAGTTTACATTATGATTTATTTTTAAAGATGATACTATTAAATTAGTGAAATATTTTATGATAATACTGGTTTTTTTTATTTAACAATATGAGAAATAACTGGTATCTTTTATAAACAGAAATGTATAATATTTACTATTTTCTTCCACAGATTGATGATTAGTAATGTAACAAGAATTCATTGAAAAGTATGTTTTTTAATATAGATTCAATCTAATCTATCAATAATCTTTGAATTACTTTTTTTTATTAAACAATTTTGTGGTACTCCTTAATGGCTCATACATTTTTATAATTATTGAATTTGAACACCTATAAGAACATTTTTGGTGCCATCAACAATTTATAAATTTGCTTATACTCATAACATTTGTCATTGACCAACTATACATATGCTAGGCATAATCTCAATGGTAATTATATTACATAGTTGGAATTAATCGACAGCGATTATTGCTCAGGTGCAAAACATTTTTTGAGGCCCCAAATACAAACATAAAATTAACTTTCTTAAAAAGTTGATAATTGATTTGTCAAACTGATTAATTTTTGAGAAAAAAGTTGACAATGTATGTCAGATAAGCTTTGTCAGACAATTGATGTTTAAACAACAGATTTGTCGAGAAGGAATTGACCCTTTATATGTCTGACAGTTATACGCTTTCTCAGAAAGTTGATAGGTGATTTCTGAAACTGACGGTAAACAGTTCTACTACAAATTTGTGGAAATAAACTGACACATGATTTGTTAGACTGATAGTTGACAAAAAAATTGACAATTTATACTTGAGACAATTAATATGTATAAGTCGGATAATTGAAGTTTACACTAAAAATTTTACAATATATATGACAGAATTGTGATACACTTGGCAGATACTTTGTAAAATTTATGACAGATTTGTTGAGAATAATGTTGTTATATGTTAACCAAATTTGTCAAAAATCTAGTTGATAGTTTACAAGTCAAAATTTTAAAATAAAAAACAGTTGCATTCGTATATTGGCAAATGACGGTGGCTGGCTTTGGCTTTATATGACAGATTGTCAAGATTGAAGTTTTGCAGTTTTTATGTCATATATATATATATAGCTTTTTTGACAGTTTTGTGAGACTGTTATGTCGAATTAACAGTTTATATGACATATTTCTAAAACAATATACAGTTGCTTTGTGAAATTGAAATTTGACAATTCTTCTGAAATATTTGTGAAACCAAATCAAATCAACTTTTTATATGATGAATTTATCAAAAATAAAAGTTGACAGTTAATAAGTTGGATGGTTCACATAACTGAAACAGTTAGCAACCTAGTATTAGAGAGTAACAAGTTTTACACAAAAAAAAATTCAAAATATTTTCTTTTCTTATTACAAATACTAAGCAAAGTTTTAATTAAAGGTGAAGGAGGGAGAATAGTTGCGCTATTATAAGGGTTCACAGAATCAAACTCGGCAAGAAAACGCCTGAATACTTAAATATAACTTTAACACATTGTAAAAGAAAGTCCAATCTGTGTTCTTAAATTTGTAGAAATTTGATACAATAAGTCGTTTCTCCGCAATTAATTTAAAAAAAATAGCGTTTTTAATTAGTTTTTTACTCGTTAAATATAACTTCAAATCTTTAACCAAAAACATGAGGACATAGAATATTGTATGTAGTTCAACATATATAAAGTGTGAACGTCGCTGAAGTTAGCCTCGTTTCCGTACCCGTTCTTGCGTCGATTTTTATGACGTGATGCAAACACATAACTACATTACAGTCGCCCAGCAAATTCATTAAATTGAATTCTCTTTATATATATTTGAGTAAATTTACAAATTAAAAAAAAAGTTCTGCAGTTAGGTACAAATCACAGCAAGTACAATTTAAGTAAATAATAATTATACTTTGTTTTGTTATAATATAGTCAATTAACTTAATTAAAAAAACATAATACAAATTTTATGTGCAATAAAGAATAGATTCTATATTACCTGATGGAATATTACAGATTATTTATTAACAATTAAGAAACTAAAATTTTCAAAGATAATAGAAAAATGTATGTCGAGTGATAGTTTAACTAAGCAATCAATGCACAGATGCACCGGCATGGTATGAGCGGCTCGCTTTTTTTTGCTGTAGACACCTTTGTGTGTTTCATATCACCTTATGGAATATTACAGATTGTTTATTAACATTAAGAAACAATAATTTTCAAAGAAAATAAAAAAAACCATGTCGAGTGATAGTTTTACTAAGCAATCAATGCATCGATGAGCGGCTCGCTTTAATTGATGTAGACACCTTTATAGGTTTCATATTACCTGATGGAATATTACAGATTGTTTATTAACAATTAAGAAACAATAATTTTCAAAGAAAATAAAAAAAACCATGTCGAGTGATAGTTTTACTAAGCAATCAATGCACAGATGCACCGGCATGGTATGAGCGGCTCGCTTTTTTTTGCTGTAGACACCTTTGTGTGTTTCATATCACCTTATGGAATATTACAGATTGTTTATTAACAATTAAGAAACAATAATTTTCAAAGAAAATAAAAAAAAACATGTCGAGTGATAGTTTTTAGATCGATTTTCAAAAATTTCATTTGTGTTTGAAAGCATGTGAAACGAAAAAAAATCGACTCTTCACTCGATTTTCGAAAATTTCATTTGTGTTTGAAAGCATGTGAAAAAATTCGACTTGTGGCTCGATTTTCGAAAATTTCATTTGTGTTTAAAAGCATGTGAAACGCGTAAAAAACGGAAAAAAATCGACTATTCACTCGATTTTTGAAAATTTCATTTGTGTTTGAAAACATGTGAAACGCGTAAAAAACGAAAAAAATCGACTCTTCACTCGATTTTTGCATGTGAAACGAAAAAAAAATCGACTTTTTGCTCGATTTTCGAAAATTTTATTTGTGTTTGAAAGCATGTGAAACGCGTAAAAAACGGAAAAAAATCGACTCTTCACTCGATTTTTGAAAATTTCATTTGTGTTTGAAAGCATGTGAAACAAAAAAAAAATTGACTTTTTGCTTGATTTTCGAAAATTTTATTTGTGTTTGAAAGCATGTGAAACGCGTAAAAACGGAAAAAAATCGACTCTTCACTCAATTTTTGAAAATTTCATTTGTGTTTGAAAGCATGTGAAACGAAAAAAAAAAGTCGACTTATTGCTCGATTTTCGAAAATTTCATTTGTGTTTGAAAGCATGTGAAACGAAAAAAATAGACTTTTTGCTTGATTTTCGAAAATTTCATTTGCGTTTGAAAGCATGTGAAACGAAAAAAAAATTGGACTTGTTGCTCGATTTTCGAAAATTTCATTTGTGTTTGAAAGCATGTGAAACGCGTAAAAAACGGAAAAAAATCGACTATTCACTCGATTTTTGAAAATTTTATTTGTGTTTGAAAACATGTAATACGCGTAAAAAACGAAAAAAAATCGACTCTTCACTCGATTTTTGCATGTGAAACGAAAAAAAAAAGTCGACTTATTGCTCGATTTTCGAAAATTTCATTTGTGTTTGAAAGCATGTGAAACGAAAAAAAAAATCGACTTTTTGCTCGATTTTCGAAAATTTCATTTGTGTTTGAAAGCATGTGAAACGCGTAAAAAACGGAAAAAAATCGACTATTCACTCGATTTTTGAAAATTTTATTTGTGTTTGAAAACATGTGATACGCGTAAAAAACGAAAAAAAATCGACTCTTCACTCGATTTTTGCATGTGAAACGAAAAAAAAAAAGTCGACTTATTGCTCGATTTTCGAAAATTTCATTTGTGTTTGAAAGCATGTGAAACGAAAAAAAAATCGACTTTTTGCTCGATTTTCGAAAATTTCATTTGTGTTTGAAAGCATGTGAAACGCGTAAAAAACGGAAAAAAATCGACTATTCACTCGATTTTTGAAAATTTCATTTGTGTTTGAAAACATGTGAAACGCGTAAAAAACGAAAAAAAATCGACTCTTCACTCGATTTTTGCATGTGAAACGAAAAAAAAATCGACTTTTCACTCGATTTTTGAAAATTTCATTTGTGTTTGAAAGCATGTGAAACGAAAAAAAAAATCGACTTTTTGCTCGATTTTCGAAAATTTTATTTGTGTTTGAAAGCATGTGAAACGCGTAAAAAACAAAAAAAAATCGGCTCTTCACTCGATTTTTGAAAATTTCATGTGTTTTCAGAAAGCATGTGAAACGAAAAAAAAATCGACTTTTTGCTCGATTTTCGAAAATTTATTTTGTGTTTGAAAGCATGTGAAACGAAAAAAAATCGACTTTTTGCTCGATTTTCGAAAATTTCATTTGTGTTTGAATGCATGTGAAACGCGTAAAAAACGAAAAAAAATCGGCTCTTCACTCGATTTTTGAAAATTTCATTTGTGTTTGAAAGCATGTGAAACGAAAAAAAAATCGACTTTTTGCTCGATTTTCGAAAATTTCATTTGTGTTTGAATGCATGTGAAACGCGTAAAAAACGAAAAAAAATCGGCTCTTCACTCGATTTTTGAAAATTTCATGTGTTTGAAAGCATGTGAAACGAAAAAAAAATCGACTTTTTGCTCGGTTTTCGAAAATTACACTTGTGTTTGAAAGCATGTGAAACGAAAAAAAATCGACTTTTCACTCGATTTTTGAAAATTTCATTTGTGTTTGAAAGCATGTGAAACGAAAAAAAAATCGACTTTTTGCTCGATTTTCGAAAATTTTATTTGTGTTTGAAAGCATGTGAAACGCGTAAAAAACAAAAAAAAATCGACTCTACTCGATTTTTGAAAATTTCATTTGTGTTTGAAAGCATGTGAAACGAAAAAAAAAATCGACTTTTTGCTCGATTTTCGAAAATTTTATTTGTGTTTGAATGCATGTGAAACGCGTAAAAACGAAAAAAAATCGGCTCTTCACTCGATTTTTGAAAATTTCATATGTGTTTGAAAGCATGTGAAACGAAAAAAAAATCGACTTTTTGCTCGGTTTTCGAAAATTACACTTGTGTTTGAAAGCATGTGAAACGAAAAAAAATCGACTTTTTGCTCGATTTTCGAAAATTTCACTTGTGTTTGAAAGCATGTGAAACGAAAAAAAAATCGACTAATCACTCGATTTTTGAAAATTTCATTTGTGTTTGAAAACATGTGAAACGCGTAAAAAACGAAAAAAAATCGACTCTTCACTCGATTTTTGCATGTGAAACGAAAAAAAAATCGACTTTTCACTCGATTTTTGAAAATTTCATTTGTGTTTGAAAGCATGTGAAACGAAAAAAAAAATCGACTTTTTGCTCGATTTTCGAAAATTTTATTTGTGTTTGAAAGCATGTGAAACGAAAAAAAAAATCGACTTTTAGCTCGATTTTCGAAAATTTCATTTGTGTTTGAAAGCATGTGAAACGAAATAAAATCGACTTTTTGCTCGATTTTCGAAATATTCATTTGTGTTTGAAAGCTTGTGAAACGAAAAAAAAAAATTCGACTTATTGCTCGATTTTCGAAAATTTCATTTGTGTTTGAAAGCATGTGAAACGCGTAAAAAACGGAAAAAAATCGACTATTCACTCGATTTTTGAAAATTTCATTTGTGTTTGAAAGCATGTGAAACGCGTAAAAAACGAAAAAAAATCGACTCTTCACTCGATATTTGCATGTGAAACGAAAAAAAATCGACTTTTTGCTCGAATTTCAAAAATTTTATTTGTGTTTGAAAGCATGTGAAACGCGTAAAAAACGAAAAAAAATCGACTCTTTACTCGATTTTTGAAAATTTCATTTGTGTTTGAAAGCATGTGAAACGAAAAAAAAATCGACTTTTTGCTCAATTTTCGAAAATTTATTTTGTGTTTGAAAGCATGTGAAACGAAAAAAAAATCGACTTTTTGCTCGATTTTCGAAAATTTCATTTGTGTTTGAAAGCATGCGAAACGCGTAAAAAACGAAAAAAAATCGACTCTTCACTGGATTTTTGAAAATTTCATTTGTGTTTGAAAGCATGTGAAACGAAAAAAAAATCGACTTTTTGCTCGATTTTCGAAAATTTTATTTGTGTTTGAAAGCATGTGAAACGCGTAAAAAACGAAAAAAAATCGATTCTTCACTCGATTTTTGCATGTGAAACGAAAAAAAAATCGACTTTTTGCTCGATTTTCGAAAATTTCATTTGTGTTTGAAAGCATGTGAAACGCGTAAAAAACGGAAAAAAATCGACTCTTCACTCGATTTTTGAAAATTTCATTTGTGTTTGAAAGCATGTGAAACAAAAAATAAATACGACTTTTAGCTCGATTTTCGAAAATTTCATTTGTGTTTGAATGCATGTGAAACGCGTAAAAAACGAAAAAAAATCGGCTCTTCACTCGATTTTTGAAAATTTCATATGTGTTTTCAGAAAGCATGTGAAACGAAAAAAAAATCGACTTTTTGCTCGATTTTCGAAAATTTATTTTGTGTTTGAAAGCATGTGAAACGAAAAAAAATCGACTTTTCACTCGATTTTTGAAAATTTCATTTGTGTTTGAAAGCATGTGAAACGAAAAAAAAAATCGACTTTTTGCTCGATTTTCGAAAATTTTATTTGTGTTTGAAAGCATGTGAAACGAAAAAAAAATCGACTTTTTGCTCGATTTTCGAAAATTACACTTGTGTTTGAAAGCATGTGAAACGAAAAAAAATCGAATTTTTGCTCGATTTTTGAAAATTTCATTTGTGTTTGAAAGCATGTGAAACGAAAAAAAAATCGACTTTTTGCTCGATTTTCGAAAATTTTATTTGTGTTTGAAAGCATGTGAAACGAAAAAAAAATCGACTTTTTGCTCGATTTTCGAAAATTTTATTTGTGTTTGAAAGCATGTGAAACGCGTAAAAAACAAAAAAAAATCGACTCTACTCGATTTTTGAAAATTTCATTTGTGTTTGAAAGCATGTGAAACGAAAAAAAAATCGACTTTTTGCTCGATTTTCGAAAATTTCATTTGTGTTTGAATGCATGTGAAACGCGTAAAAAACGAAAAAAAATCGGCTCTTCACTCGATTTTTGAAAATTTCATATGTGTTTGAAAGCATGTGAAACGAAAAAAAAATCGACTTTTTGCTCGGTTTTCGAAAATTACACTTGTGTTTGAAAGCATGTGAAACGAAAAAAAATAAACTTTTTGCTCGATTTTCGAAAATTTCACTTGTGTTTGAAAGCATGTGAAACGAAAAAAAAATCGACTTTTTGCTCGATTTTCAAAAATTTCATTTGTGTTTGGAAGCATGTGAAACGCGTAAAAAACGAAAAAAAAATCGATTCTTCACTCGATTTTTGCATGTGAAACGAAAAAAAATCGACTTTTTGCTCGAATTTCAAAAATTTCATTTGTGTTTGAAAGCATGCGAAACGCGTAAAAAACGGAAAAAAATCGACTCTTCACTCGATTTTTGAAAATTTCATTTGTGTTTGAAAGCATGTGAAACAAAAAATAAAATCGACTTTTAGCTCGATTTTCGAAAATTTCATTTGTGTTTGAAAGCATGTGAAACGAAATAAAATCGACTTTTTGCTCGATTTTCGAAATATTCATTTGTGTTTGAAAGCTTGTGAAACGAAAAAAAAATTTGACTTATTGCTCGATTTTCGAAAAATTCATTTGTGTTTGAAAGCATGTGAAACGCGTAAAAAACGGAAAAAATCGACTATTCACTCGATTTTTGAAAATTTCATTTGTGTTTGAAAACATGTGAAACGAAAAAAAAATCGACTCTTCACTCGATTTTCGAAAATTTCATTTGTGTTTGAAAGCATGTGAAACGCGTAAAAAACGAAAAAAAATCGACTCTTCACTAGATTTTTGAAAATTTCATTTGTGTTCGAAAGCATGTGAAACGAAAAAAAAATCGACTTTTTGCTCAATTTTCGAAAATTTATTTTGTGTTTGAAAGCATGTGAAACGAAAAAAAAATCGACTTTTTGCTCGATTTTCGAAAATTTCATTTGTGTTTGAATGCATGTGAAACGCGTAAAAAACGAAAAAAAATCGGCTCTTCACTCGATTTTTGAAAATTTCATGTGTTTGAAAGCATGTGAAACGAAAAAAAAATCGACTTTTTGCTCGGTTTTCGAAAATTACACTTGTGTTTGAAAGCATGTGAAACGAAAAAAAATCGACTTTTCACTCGATTTTTGAAAATTTCATTTGTGTTTGAAAGCATGTGAAACGAAAAAAAAATCGACTTTTTGCTCGATTTTCGAAAATTTTATTTGTGTTTGAAAGCATGTGAAACGCGTAAAAAACAAAAAAAAATCGACTCTACTCGATTTTTGAAAATTTCATTTGTGTTTGAAAGCATGTGAAACGAAAAAAAAAATCGACTTTTTGCTCGATTTTCGAAAATTTTATTTGTGTTTGAATGCATGTGAAACGCGTAAAAACGAAAAAAAATCGGCTCTTCACTCGATTTTTGAAAATTTCATATGTGTTTGAAAGCATGTGAAACGAAAAAAAAATCGACTTTTTGCTCGGTTTTCGAAAATTACACTTGTGTTTGAAAGCATGTGAAACGAAAAAAAATCGACTTTTTGCTCGATTTTCGAAAATTTCACTTGTGTTTGAAAGCATGTGAAACGAAAAAAAAATCGACTAATCACTCGATTTTTGAAAATTTCATTTGTGTTTGAAAACATGTGAAACGCGTAAAAAACGAAAAAAAATCGACTCTTCACTCGATTTTTGCATGTGAAACGAAAAAAAAATCGACTTTTCACTCGATTTTTGAAAATTTCATTTGTGTTTGAAAGCATGTGAAACGAAAAAAAAAATCGACTTTTTGCTCGATTTTCGAAAATTTTATTTGTGTTTGAAAGCATGTGAAACGAAAAAAAAAATCGACTTTTAGCTCGATTTTCGAAAATTTCATTTGTGTTTGAAAGCATGTGAAACGAAATAAAATCGACTTTTTGCTCGATTTTCGAAATATTCATTTGTGTTTGAAAGCTTGTGAAACGAAAAAAAAAAATTCGACTTATTGCTCGATTTTCGAAAATTTCATTTGTGTTTGAAAGCATGTGAAACGCGTAAAAAACGGAAAAAAATCGACTATTCACTCGATTTTTGAAAATTTCATTTGTGTTTGAAAGCATGTGAAACGCGTAAAAAACGAAAAAAAATCGACTCTTCACTCGATATTTGCATGTGAAACGAAAAAAAATCGACTTTTTGCTCGAATTTCAAAAATTTTATTTGTGTTTGAAAGCATGTGAAACGCGTAAAAAACGAAAAAAAATCGACTCTTTACTCGATTTTTGAAAATTTCATTTGTGTTTGAAAGCATGTGAAACGAAAAAAAAATCGACTTTTTGCTCAATTTTCGAAAATTTATTTTGTGTTTGAAAGCATGTGAAACGAAAAAAAAATCGACTTTTTGCTCGATTTTCGAAAATTTCATTTGTGTTTGAAAGCATGCGAAACGCGTAAAAAACGAAAAAAAATCGACTCTTCACTGGATTTTTGAAAATTTCATTTGTGTTTGAAAGCATGTGAAACGAAAAAAAAATCGACTTTTTGCTCGATTTTCGAAAATTTTATTTGTGTTTGAAAGCATGTGAAACGCGTAAAAAACGAAAAAAAATCGATTCTTCACTCGATTTTTGCATGTGAAACGAAAAAAAAATCGACTTTTTGCTCGATTTTCGAAAATTTCATTTGTGTTTGAAAGCATGTGAAACGCGTAAAAAACGGAAAAAAATCGACTCTTCACTCGATTTTTGAAAATTTCATTTGTGTTTGAAAGCATGTGAAACAAAAAATAAATACGACTTTTAGCTCGATTTTCGAAAATTTCATTTGTGTTTGAATGCATGTGAAACGCGTAAAAAACGAAAAAAAATCGGCTCTTCACTCGATTTTTGAAAATTTCATATGTGTTTTCAGAAAGCATGTGAAACGAAAAAAAAATCGACTTTTTGCTCGATTTTCGAAAATTTATTTTGTGTTTGAAAGCATGTGAAACGAAAAAAAATCGACTTTTCACTCGATTTTTGAAAATTTCATTTGTGTTTGAAAGCATGTGAAACGAAAAAAAAAATCGACTTTTTGCTCGATTTTCGAAAATTTTATTTGTGTTTGAAAGCATGTGAAACGAAAAAAAAATCGACTTTTTGCTCGATTTTCGAAAATTACACTTGTGTTTGAAAGCATGTGAAACGAAAAAAAATCGAATTTTTGCTCGATTTTTGAAAATTTCATTTGTGTTTGAAAGCATGTGAAACGAAAAAAAAATCGACTTTTTGCTCGATTTTCGAAAATTTTATTTGTGTTTGAAAGCATGTGAAACGAAAAAAAAATCGACTTTTTGCTCGATTTTCGAAAATTTTATTTGTGTTTGAAAGCATGTGAAACGCGTAAAAAACAAAAAAAAATCGACTCTACTCGATTTTTGAAAATTTCATTTGTGTTTGAAAGCATGTGAAACGAAAAAAAAATCGACTTTTTGCTCGATTTTCGAAAATTTCATTTGTGTTTGAATGCATGTGAAACGCGTAAAAAACGAAAAAAAATCGGCTCTTCACTCGATTTTTGAAAATTTCATATGTGTTTGAAAGCATGTGAAACGAAAAAAAAATCGACTTTTTGCTCGGTTTTCGAAAATTACACTTGTGTTTGAAAGCATGTGAAACGAAAAAAAATAAACTTTTTGCTCGATTTTCGAAAATTTCACTTGTGTTTGAAAGCATGTGAAACGAAAAAAAAATCGACTTTTTGCTCGATTTTCAAAAATTTCATTTGTGTTTGGAAGCATGTGAAACGCGTAAAAAACGAAAAAAAAATCGATTCTTCACTCGATTTTTGCATGTGAAACGAAAAAAAATCGACTTTTTGCTCGAATTTCAAAAATTTCATTTGTGTTTGAAAGCATGCGAAACGCGTAAAAAACGGAAAAAAATCGACTCTTCACTCGATTTTTGAAAATTTCATTTGTGTTTGAAAGCATGTGAAACAAAAAATAAAATCGACTTTTAGCTCGATTTTCGAAAATTTCATTTGTGTTTGAAAGCATGTGAAACGAAATAAAATCGACTTTTTGCTCGATTTTCGAAATATTCATTTGTGTTTGAAAGCTTGTGAAACGAAAAAAAAATTTGACTTATTGCTCGATTTTCGAAAAATTCATTTGTGTTTGAAAGCATGTGAAACGCGTAAAAAACGGAAAAAATCGACTATTCACTCGATTTTTGAAAATTTCATTTGTGTTTGAAAACATGTGAAACGAAAAAAAAATCGACTCTTCACTCGATTTTCGAAAATTTCATTTGTGTTTGAAAGCATGTGAAACGCGTAAAAAACGAAAAAAAATCGACTCTTCACTAGATTTTTGAAAATTTCATTTGTGTTCGAAAGCATGTGAAACGAAAAAAAAATCGACTTTTTGCTCAATTTTCGAAAATTTATTTTGTGTTTGAAAGCATGTGAAACGAAAAAAAAATCGACTTTTTGCTCGATTTTCGAAAATTTCATTTGTGTTTGAAAGCATGCGAAACGCGTAAAAAACGAAAAAAAATCGACGCTTCACTGGATTTTTGAAAATTTCATTTGTGTTTGAAAGCATGTGAAACGAAAAAAAAATCGACTTTTTGCTCGATTTTCGAAAATTTCATTTGTGTTTGAAAGCATGTGAAACGAAAAAAAAAATCGACTTTTTGCTCGATTTTTAAAAATTTCATTTGTGTTTGGAAGCATGTGAAACGCGTAAAAAACGAAAAAAAATCGATTCTTCACTCGATTTTTGCATGTGAAACGAAAAAAAAATCGACTTTTTGCTCGATTTTCGAAAATTTATTTTGTGTTTGAAAGCATGTGAAACGAAAAAAAAATCGACTTTTTGCTCGATTTTCGAAAATTTATTTTGTGTTTGAAAGCATGTGAAACGAAAAAAAAATCGACTTTTTGCTCGGTTTTCGAAAATTACACTTGTGTTTGAAAGCATGTGAAACGAAAAAAAATCGACTTTTCACTCGATTTTTGAAAATTTCATTTGTGTTTGAAAGCATGTGAAACGAAAAAAAAATCGACTTTTTGCTCGATTTTCGAAAATTTCATTTGTGTTTGAATGCATGTGAAACGCGTAAAAAACGAAAAAAAATCGGCTCTTCACTCGATTTTTGAAAATTTCATATGTGTTTGAAAGCATGTGAAACGAAAAAAAAATCGACTTTTTGCTCGGTTTTCGAAAATTACACTTGTGTTTGAAAGCATGTGAAACGAAAAAAAAATCGACTATTCACTCGATTTTTGAAAATTTCATTTGTGTTTGAAAACATGTGAAACGCGTAAAAAACGAAAAAAAATCGACTCTTCACTCGATTTTTGCATGTGAAACGAAAAAAAAATCGACTTTTCACTCGATTTTTGAAAATTTCATTTGTGTTTGAAAGCATGTGAAACGAAAAAAAAAATCGACTTTTTGCTCGATTTTCGAAAATTTTATTTGTGTTTGAAAGCATGTGAAACGAAAAAAAAATCGACTTTTAGCTCGATTTTCGAAAATTTCATTTGTGTTTGAAAGCATGTGAAACGAAATAAAATCGACTTTTTGCTCGATTTTCGAAATATTCATTTGTGTTTGAAAGCTTGTGAAACGAAAAAAAAAATTCGACTTATTGCTCGATTTTCGAAAATTTCATTTGTGTTTGAAAGCATGTGAAACGCGTAAAAAACGAAAAAAAATCGACTCTTTACTCGATTTTTGAAAATTTCATTTGTGTTTGAAAGCATGTGAAACGAAAAAAAAATCGACTTTTTGCTCAATTTTCGAAAATTTATTTTGTGTTTGAAAGCATGTGAAACGAAAAAAAAATCGACTTTTTGCTCGATTTTCGAAAATTTCATTTGTGTTTGAAAGCATGCGAAACGCGTAAAAAACGAAAAAAAATCGACTCTTCACTGGATTTTTGAAAATTTCATTTGTGTTTGAAAGCATGTGAAACGAAAAAAAAATCGACTTTTTGCTCGATTTTCGAAAATTTTATTTGTGTTTGGAAGCATGTGAGACGCGTAAAAAACGAAAAAAAATCGATTCTTCACTCGATTTTTGCATGTAAAACGAAAAAAAAATCGACTTTTTGCTCGATTTTCAAAAATTTCATTTGTGTTTGGAAGCATGTGAAACGCGTAAAAAACGAAAAAAAATCGATTCTTCACTCGCTTTTGCATGTGAAACGAAAAAAAAATCGACTTTTTGCTCGATTTTCGAAAATTTCATTTGTGTTTGAAAGCATGTGAAACGCGTAAAAAACGGAAAAAAATCGACTCTTCACTCGATTTTTGAAAATTTCATTTGTGTTTGAAAGCATGTGAAACAAAAAATAAATACGACTTTTAGCTCGATTTTCGAAAATTTCATTTGTGTTTGAATGCATGTGAAACGCGTAAAAAACGAAAAAAAATCGGCTCTTCACTCGATTTTTGAAAATTTCATATGTGTTTTCAGAAAGCATGTGAAACGAAAAAAAAATCGACTTTTTGCTCGATTTTCGAAAATTTATTTTGTGTTTGAAAGCATGTGAAACGAAAAAAAATCGACTTTTCACTCGATTTTTGAAAATTTCATTTGTGTTTGAAAGCATGTGAAACGAAAAAAAAAATCGACTTTTTGCTCGATTTTCGAAAATTTTATTTGTGTTTGAAAGCATGTGAAACGAAAAAAAAATCGACTTTTTGCTCGATTTTCGAAAATTTCATTTGTGTTTGAAAGCATGTGAAACGAAAAAAAAATCGACTTTTTGCTCGATTTTCGAAAATTTTATTTGTGTTTGAAAGCATGTGAAACGAAAAAAAAATCGACTTTTTGCTCGATTTTCGAAAATTTTATTTGTGTTTGAAAGCATGTGAAACGCGTAAAAAACAAAAAAAAATCGACTCTACTCGATTTTTGAAAATTTCATTTGTGTTTGAAAGCATGTGAAACGAAAAAAAAATCGACTTTTTGCTCGATTTTCGAAAATTTCATTTGTGTTTGAATGCATGTGAAACGCGTAAAAAACGAAAAAAAATCGGCTCTTCACTCGATTTTTGAAAATTTCATATGTGTTTGAAAGCATGTGAAACGAAAAAAAAATCGACTTTTTGCTCGGTTTTCGAAAATTACACTTGTGTTTGAAAGCATGTGAAACGAAAAAGAATCAACTTTTTGCTCGATTTTCGAAAATTTCACTTGTGTTTGAAAGCATGTGAAACGAAAAAAAAATCGACTTTTTGCTCGATTTTCAAAAATTTCATTTGTGTTTGGAAGCATGTGAAACGCGTAAAAAACGAAAAAAAATTGATTCTTCACTCGATTTTTGCATGTGAAACGAAAAAAAATCGACTTTTTGCTCGAATTTCAAAAATTTCATTTGTGTTTGAAAGCATGCGAAACGCGTAAAAAACGGAAAAAAATCGACTCTTCACTCGATTTTTGAAAATTTCATTTGTGTTTGAAAGCATGTGAAACAAAAAATAAAATCGACTTTTAGCTCGATTTTCGAAAATTTCATTTGTGTTTGAAAGCATGTGAAACGAAATAAAATCGACTTTTTGCTCGATTTTCGAAATATTCATTTGTGTTTGAAAGCTTGTGAAACGAAAAAAAAATTCGACTTATTGCTCGATTTTCGAAAAATTCATTTGTGTTTGAATGCATGTGAAACGCGTAAAAAACGAAAAAAAATCGGCTCTTCACTCGATTTTTGAAAATTTCATATGTGTTTGAAAGCATGTGAATCGAAAAAAAAATCGACTTTTTGCTCGATTTTCGAAAATTTGACTTGTGTTTGAAAGCATGTGAAACGAAAAAAAAATCGACTTTTTGCTCGATTTTTGAAAATTTCATTTGTGTTTGAAAACATGTGAAACGCGTAAAAAACAAAAAAAAAATCGACTATTCACTCGATTTTTGAAAATTTCATTTGTGTTTGAAAACATGTGAAACGCGTAAAAAACGAAAAAAAATCGACTCTTCACTCGATTTTTGCATTTGAAACGAAAAAAAATCGACTTTTTGCTCGATTTTCGAAAATTTCATTTGTGTTTGAATGCATGTGAAACGCGTAAAAAACGAAAAAAAATCGGCTCTTCACTCGATTTTTGAAAATTTCATGTGTTTGAAAGCATGTGAATCGAAAAAAAAATCGACTTTTTGCTCGATTTTCGAAAATTTGACTTGTGTTTGAAAGCATGTGAAACGAAAAAAAAATCGACTTTTTGCTCGATTTTTGAAAATTTCATTTGTGTTTGAAAACATGTGAAACGCGTAAAAAACAAAAAAAATCGACTATTCACTCGATTTTCGAAAATTTCATTTGTGTTTGGAAGCATGTGAAACGCGTAAAAAACGAAAAAAAATCGATTCTTCACTCGATTTTTGCATGTGAAACGAAAAAAAAATCGACTTTTTGCTCGATTTTCGAAAATTTTATTTGTGTTTGAAAGCATGTGAAACGAAAAAAAATCGACTCTTCACTCGATTTTCGAAAATTTCATTTGTGTTTGAAAGCATGTGAAACGCGTAAAAAACGGAAAAAAATCGACTCTTCAATCGATTTTCGAAAATTTCATTTGTGTTTGAAAGCATGTGAAACGAAAAATAAAATCGACATTTAGCTCGATTTTCGAAAATTTCATTTGTGTTTGAAAGCATGTGAAACGAAATAAAATCGACTTACTGCTCGATTTTCGAAAATTTCATTTGTGTTTGAAAGCATGTGAAACGAAAAAAAAATCGACTTTTTGCTCGATTTTCGAAAATTTCATTTGTGTTTGAATGCATGTGAAACGCGTAAAAAACGAAAAAAAATCGGTTCTTCACTCGATTTTTGAAAATTTCATATGTGTTTGAAAGCATGTGAATCGAAAAAAAAAATCGACTTTTTGCTCGATTTTCGAAAATTTCACTTGTGTTTGAAAGCATGTGAAACGAAAAAAAAATCGACTTTTTGCTCGATTTTTAAATATTTCACTTGTGTTTGAAAGCATGTGAAACGAAAAAAAAATCGACTTTTTGCTCGATTTTCGAAAATTTCATTTGTGTTTGGAAGCATGTGAAACGCGTAAAAAACGAAAAAAAATCGACTCTTCACTCGATTTTTGAAAATTTCATTTGTGTTTGAAAACATGTGAAACGCGTAAAAAACGAAAAAAAATCGACTTTTCACTCGATTTTTGCATGTGAAACGAAAAAAAAATCGACTCTTCACTCGATTTTCGAAAATTTCATTTGTGTTTGAAAGCATGTGAAACGAAAAAAAAAAATCGACTTTTTGCTCAATTTTCGAAAATTTATTTTGTGTTTGAAAGCATGTGAAACGAAAAAAAAAAATCGACTTTTTCCTCGATTTTCGAAAATTTCATTTGTGTTTGAAAGCATGCGAAACGCGTAAAAAACGAAAAAAAATCGACTCTTCACTGGATTTTTTAAAATTTCATTTGTGTTTAAAAGCTTGTGAAACGAAAAAAAAATGGACTTTTTGCTCGATTTTCAAAAATTTCATTTGTGTTTGAAAGCATGTGAAACGCGTAAAAACGATTTTAGCATGTGAAACGAAAAAAAATCGACTTTTTGCTCGATTTTCGAAAATTTCATTTGTGTTTGAAAGCATGTGAAACGAAAAAAAAAATCGATTTTTTGCTCGATTTTCGAAAATTTCATTTGTGTTTGGAAGCATGTGAAACGCGTAAAAAACAAAAAAAAATCGATTCTTCACTCGATTTTTGCATGTGAAACGAAAAAAAAATCGACTTATTGCTCGATTTTCGAAAATTTTATTTGTGTTTGAAAGCATGTGAAACGCGTAAAAAACGGAAAAAAATCTACTTTTCACTCGATTTTCGAAAATTTCATTTGTGTTTGAAAGCATGTGAATCGCGTAAAAAACGAAAAAAAAATCGACTCTTCACTCGATTTTTGAAAATTTCATTTGTGTTTGAAAGCATGTGAAACGAAAAAAAAATCGATTTTTTGCTCGATTTTCGAAAATTTCATTTGTGTTTGAAAGCATGTGAAACGAAAAAAAATCGACTCTTCACTCGATTTTTGCATGTGAAACGAAAAAAAAATCGACTTTTTGCTCGATTTTCGAAAATTTCATTTGTGTTTGAAAGCATGTGAAACGAAAAAAAAATTTGACTTGTGGCTCGATTTTTGAAAATTTCATTTGTGTTTGAAAGCATGTGAAACAAAAAAAAATCGACTTTTTGCTCGATTTTCGAAAATTTCATTTGTGTTTGAAAGCATGTGAAACGAAAAAAAAATTTGACTTGTGGCTCGATTTTCGAAAATTTCATTTGTGTTTGAAAGCATGTGAAACGCGTAAAAAACGGAAAAAAATCGACTCTTCACTCGATTTTCGAAAATTTCATTTGTGTTTGAAAGCATGTGAAACGAAAAAAAAATTTGACTTGTGGCTCGATTTTTGAAAATTTCATTTGTGTTTGAAAAATCGACTTTTTGCTCGATTTTCGAAAATTTCATTTGTGTTTGAAAGCATGTGAAACGCGTAAAAAACGAAAAAAAATCGACTATTCACTCGATTTTTGAAAATTTCATTTGTGTTTGAAAGCATGTGAAACGCGTAAAAAACGGAAAAAATCGACTCTTCACTCGATTTTTGAAAATTTCATTTGTGTTTGAAAGCATGTGAAACAAAAAAAAATCGACTTATTGCTCGATTTTCGAAAATTTCATTTGTGTTTGAAAGCATGTGAAACGCGTAAAAAACGGAAAAAATCAACTCTTCACTCGATTTTTGAAAATTTCATTTGTGTTTGAAAGCATGTGAAACAAAAAAAAATCGACTTATTGCTCGATTTTCGAAAATTTTATTTGTGTTTGAAAGCATGTGAAACGCGTAAAAAACGAAAAAAAATTGATTCTTCACTCGATTTTTGCATGTAAAACGAAAGAAAAATCGACTTTTTGCTCGATTTTCGAAAATTTCATTTGTGTTTGAAAGCAAGTGAAACGCGTAAAAAACGGAAAAAAATCGACTCTTCACTCGATTTTTGAAAATTTCATTTGTGTTTGAAAGCATGTGAAACGCGTAAAAAACGAAAAAAAATCGACTCTTCACTCGATTTTTGAAAATTTCATTTGTGTTTGAAAGCATGTGAAACGAAAAAAAATCGACTCTTCACTCGCGTAAAAAACGAAAAAAAATCGACTCTACTCGATTTTTGAAAATTTCATTTGTGTTTGGAAGCATGTGAAACGAAAAAAAAATCAACATTTTACTCGATTTTCGAAAATTTCATTTGTGTTTGAAAGCATGTGAAACGAAAAAAAATCGACTCTTCACTCGATTTTTGAAAATTTCATTTGTGTTTGAAAGCATGTGAAACGAAAAAAAATCGACTCTTCACTCGATTTTTGAAAATTTTATTTGTGTTTGAAAGCATGTGAAACGCGTAAAAAACGAAAAACAATCGGCTCTTCACTTGATTTTTGAAAATTTCATATGTGTTTGAAAGCATGTGAAACGAAAAAAAAATCGACTTTTTGCTCGATTTTCGAAAATTTCATTTGTGTTTAAAAGCACGTGAAACGCGTAAAAACGAAAAAAATCGACTCTTTACTTGATTTTTGCATGTGAAACGAAAAAAATCGACTTTTTGCTCGATTTTTGCATGTGAAACGAAAAAAAATTCGACTTATTGCTCGATTTTCGAAAATTTTATTTGTGTTTGAAAGCATGTGAAACGCGTAAAAAACGAAAAAAAATTGACTCTTCACTCGATTGTTGAAAATTTCATTTGTGTTTGAAAGCATGTGAAACGAAAAAAAAATCGACTCTTCACTCGATTTTTGAAAATTTCATTTGTGTTTGAAAGCATGTGAAACGAAAAAAAAATCGACTTTTTGCTCGATTTTCGAAAATTTCATTTGTGTTTGGAAGCATGTGAAACGAAAAAAAATCGACTTTTTGCTCGATTTTCAATTTCATTTGTGTTTGAAAGCATGTGAAACGAAATAAAATCGACTTTTTGCTCGATTTTCGAAAATTTCATTTGTGTTTGAAAGCATGTGAAACGCGTAAAAAACGGAAAAAAATCGACTATTCACTCGATTTTTGAAAATTTCATTTGTGTTTGAAAACATGTGAAACGCGTAAAAAACGAAAAAAAATCGACTCTTCACTCGATTCTTGCATGTGAAACGAAAAAATAATCGACTTTTTGCTCGATTTTCGAAAATTTCATTTGTGTTTGAAAGCATGTGAAACGAAATAAAATCGACTTTTTGCTCGATTTTCGAAAATTTCATTTGTGTTTGAAAGCATGTGAAACGCGTAAAAAACGGAAAAAAGTCGACTATTCACTCGATTTTTGAAAATTTCATTTGTGTTTGAAAACATGTGAAACGCGTAAAAAACGAAAAAAAATCGACTCTTCACTCGATTTTTGAAAATTTTATTTGTGTTTGAAAGCATGTGAAACGAAGAAAAAATCGACTTTTTGCTCGATTTTCGAAAATTTCATTTGTGTTTGAAAGCATGTGAAACGCGTAAAAAAACGAAAAAAAATCGACTCTTCACTCAATTTTTGCATGTGAAACGAAAAAAAAAATCGAACTTTTGCTCGATTTTTTAAAATTTCATTTGTGTTTGAAAGCAGTGTGAAACGAAAAAAAAATCGACTTTTTGCTCGATTTTCGAAAATTTCAATTGTGTTTGAATGCATGTGAAACGCGTAAAAAACGAAAAAAAATCGACTCTTCACTCGATTTTTGAAAATTTCATTTGTGTTTGAAAGCATGTGAAACGCGTAAAAAACGAAAAAAAATCGACTCTTCACTCGATTTTTGAAAATTTCATTTGTCTTTGAAAGCATGTGAAACAAAAAAAAAAATCGACTTTTTGCTCGATTTTTTAAAATTTCATTTGTGTTTAAAAGCATGTGAAACGAAAAAAAAATCGACTTTTTGCTCGATTTTTTAAAATTTCATTTGTGTTTGAAAGCATGTGAAACGAAAAAAAATCGACTTTTTGCTCGATTTTTGAAAATTTCATTTGTGTTTGAAAGCATGTGAAACGCGTAAAAAACGAAAAAAAAAAATCGACTCTTCACTCGATTTTTGAAAATTTCATTTGTGTTTGAAAGCATGTGAAACGCGTAAAAAACGAAAAAAAAAATCGACTCTTCACTCGATTTTTGAAAATTTCATTTGTGTTTTGAAAGCATGTGAAACGCGTAAAAAACGAAAAAAAAAAATCGACTCTTCACTCGATTTTTGAAAATTTCATATGTGTTTGAAAGCATGTGAAACGAAAAAAAAAATCGACTTTTTGCTCGGTTTTCGAAAATTACACTTGTGTTTGAAAGCATGTGAAACGAAAAAAAAATCGACTTTTTGCTCGATTTTCGAAAATTTCACTAGTGTTTGAAAGCATGTGAAACGAAAAAAAAATCGACTATTCACTCGATTTTTGAAAATTTCATTTGTGTTTGAAAACATGTGAAACGCGTAAAAAACGAAAAAAAATCGACTCTTCACTCGATTTTTGCATGTGAAACGAAAAAAAAATCGACTTTTCACTCGAATTTTGAAAATTTCATTTGTGTTTGAAAGCATGTGAAACGAAAAAAAAAATCGACTTTTTGCTCGATTTTCGAAAATTTTATTTGTGTTTGAAAGCATGTGAAACGAAAAAAAAAATCGACTTTTAGCTCGATTTTCGAAAATTTCATTTGTGTTTGAAAGCATGTGAAACGAAATAAAATCGACTTTTTGCTCGATTTTCGAAATATTCATTTGTGTTTGAAAGCTTGTGAAACGAAAAAAAAATTCGACTTATTGCTCGATTTTCGAAAATTTCATTTGTGTTTGAAAGCATGTGAAACGCGTAAAAAACGAAAAAAAATCGACTCTTTCACTCGATTTTTGCATGTGAAACGAAAAAAAATCGACTTTTTGCTCGAATTTCAAAAATTTTATTTGTGTTTGAAAGCATGTGAAACGCGTAAAAAACGAAAAAAAATCGACTCTTCACTGGATTTTTGAAAATTTCATTTGTGTTTGAAAGCATGTGAAACGAAAAAAAAATCGACTTTTTGCTCGATTTTCGAAAATTTTATTTGTGTTTGAAAGCATGTGAAACGAAAAAAAAAATCGACTTTTTGCTCGATTTTCGAAAATTTCATTTGTGTTTGGAAGCATGTGAAACGCGTAAAAAACGAAAAAAATCGATTCTTCACTCGATTTTTGCATGTAAAACGAAAAAAAAATCGACTTTTTGCTCGATTTTCAAAAATTTCATTTGTGTTTGGAAGCATGTGAAACGCGTAAAAAACAAAAAAAAATCGATTCTTCACTCGATTTTTGCATGTGAAACGAAAAAAAAAATCGACTTTTTGCTCGATTTTCGAAAATTTCATTTGTGTTTGAAAGCATGTGAAACGCGTAAAAAACGGAAAAAAATCGACTCTTCACTCGATTTTTGAAAATTTCATTTGTGTTTGAAAGCATGTGAAACAAAAAATAAATACGACTTTTAGCTCGATTTTCGAAAATTTCATTTGTGTTTGAATGCATGTGAAACGCGTAAAAAACGAAAAAAAATCGGCTCTTCACTCGATTTTTGAAAATTTCATATGTGTTTGAAAGCATGTGAAACGAAAAAAAAATCGACTTTTTGCTCGATTTTCGAAAATTACACTTGTGTTTGAAAGCATGTGAAACGAAAAAAAATCGACTTTTTGCTCGATTTTTGAAAATTTCATTTGTGTTTGAAAGCATGTGAAACGAAAAAAAAATCGACTTTTTGCTCGATTTTCGAAAATTTATTTTGTGTTTGAAAGCATGTGAAACGAAAAAAAATCGACTTTTCACTCGATTTTTGAAAATTTCATTTGTGTTTGAAAGCATGTGAAACGAAAAAAAAAATCGACTTTTTGCTCGATTTTCGAAATTTTTATTTGTGTTTGAAAGCATGTGAAACGAAAAAAAAAATCGACTTTTTGCTCGATTTTCGAAAATTACACTTGTGTTTGAAAGCATGTGAAACGAAAAAAAATCGACTTTTTGCTCGATTTTTGAAAATTTCATTTGTGTTTGAAAGCATGTGAAACGAAAAAAAAATCGACTTTTTGCTCGATTTTCGAAAATTTTATTTGTGTTTGAAAGCATGTGAAACGCGTAAAAAACAAAAAAAAATCGACTCTACTCGATTTTTGAAAATTTCATTTGTGTTTGAAAGCATGTGAAACGAAAAAAAAATCGACTTTTTGCTCGATTTTCGAAAATTTCATTTGTGTTTGAATGCATGTGAAACGCGTAAAAAACGAAAAAAAATCGGCTCTTCACTCGATTTTTGAAAATTTCATATGTGTTTGAAAGCATGTGAAACGAAAAAAAAAATCGACTTTTTGCTCGGTTTTCGAAAATTACACTTGTGTTTGAAAGCATGTGAAACGAAAAAAAATCAACTTTTTGCTCGATTTTCGAAAATTTCACTTGTGTTTGAAGGCATGTGAAACGAAAAAAAAATCGACTTTTTGCTCGATTTTCAAAATTTCATTTGTGTTTGGAAGCATGTGAAACGCGTAAAAAACGAAAAAAAATCGATTCTTCACTCGATTTTTGCATGTGAAAACGAAAAAAAAATCGACTTTTTGCTCGATTTTCGAAAATTTCATTTGTGTTTGAAAGCATGTGAAACGAAATAAAATCGACTTTTTGCTCGATTTTCGAAATATTCATTTGTGTTTGAAAGCTTGTGAAACGAAAAAAGAATTCGACTTATTGCTCGATTTTCGAAAAATTCATTTGTGTTTGAAAGCATGTGAAACGCGTAAAAACGGAAAAAAATCGACTATTCACTCGATTTTTGAAAATTTCATTTGTGTTTGAAAACATGTGAAACGAAAAAAAAATCGACTCTTCACTCGATTTTCGAAAATTTCATTTGTGTTTGAAAGCATGTGAAACGCGTAAAAAACGAAAAAAAATCGACTCTTCACTCGATTTTTGCATGTGAAACGAAAAAAAATCGACTTTTTGCTCGAATTTCAAAAATTTTATTTGTGTTTGAAAGCATGTGAAACGCGTAAAAAACGAAAAAAAATCGACTCTTCACTCGATTTTTGAAAATTTCATTTGTGTTTGAAAGCATGTGAAACGAAATAAAATCGACTTTTTGCTCGATTTTCGAAAATTTCATTTGTGTTTGAAAGCATGTGAAACGAAATAAAATCGACTTTTTGCTCGATTTTCTAAATATTCATTTGTGTTTGAAAGCTTGTGAAACGTGTAAAAAACGAAAAAAAATCGATTCTTCACTCGATTTTTGCATGTGAAACGAAAAAAAAATCGACTTTTTGCTCGATTTTCGAAAATTTCATTTGTGTTTGAAAGCATGTGAAACGAAAAATAAAATCGACATTTAGCTCGATTTTCGAAAATTTCATTTGTGTTTGAAAGCATGTGAAACGAAATAAAATCGACTTTTTGCTCGATTTTCGAAAATTTCATTTGTGTTTGAAAGCATGTGAAACAAAAAAAAAATCGACTTTTTGCTCGATTTTCGAAAATTTCATTTGTGTTTGAATGCATGTGAAACGCGTAAAAAACGAAAAAAAATCGGCTCTTAACTCGATTTTTGAAAATTTCATATGTGTTTGAAAGCATGTGAATCGAAAAAAAAATCGACTTTTTGCTCGATTTTTGAAAATTTCATTTGTGTTTGAAAACATGTGAAACGCGTAAAAAACAAAAAAAGAATCGACTATTCACTCGATTTTTGAAAATTTCATTTGTGTTTGAAAACATGTGAAACGCGTAAAAAACGAAAAAAAATCGACTCTTCACTCGATTTTTGCATTTGAAACGAAAAAAAAATCGACTTTTTGCTTGATTTTCAAAAATTTCATTTGCGTTTGAAAGCATGTGAAACGAAAAAAAAATTCGACTTGTGGCTCGATTTTCGAAAATTTCATTTGTGTTTGAAAGCATGTGAAACGAAAAAAAAATCGACTTTTTGCTCGATTTTCGAAAATTTCATTTGTGTTTGAATGCATGTGATACGCGTAAAAAACGAAAAAAAAAACGGCTCTTCACTCGATTTTTGAAAATTTCATTTGTGTTTGAAAGCATGTGAACGCGTAAAAAACGAAAAAAAATCGACTCTTCACTCGATTTTTTAAAATTTCATTTGTGTTTGCAAGCATGTGAAACGAAAAAAAAATCGACTTTTTGCTCGATTTTCGAAAAATTCATTTGAGTTTGAAAGCTTGTGAAACGAAAAAAAATATCGACTTTTTGCTCAATTTTCGAAAATTTTATTTGTATTTGAAAGCATGTGAAACGCGTAAAAAACGAAAAAAAATCGACTCCACTCGATTTTTGAAAATTTCATTTGTGTTTGAAAGCATGTGAAACGAAAAAAAAATCGACTTTTTGCTCGATTTTCGAAAATTTCATTTGTGTTTGAAAGCATGTGAAACGCGTAAAAAACGAAAAAAATCGACTCTTCACTCGATTTTTGAAAATTTCATTTGTGTTTGAAAGCATGTGAAACGAAAAAAAAAATCGACTTTTTGCTCGATTTTCGAAAATTTCATTTGTGTTTGAAAGCATGTGAAACGCGTAAAAAACGAAAAAAATTGACTCTTCACTCGATTTTTGAAAATTTCATTTGTGTTTGAAAGCATGTGAAACGAAAAAAAAATCGACTTTTTGCTCGATTTTCGAAAATTTCATTTGTGTTTAAAAGCATGTGAAACGCGTAAAAAACGAAAAAAAATCGACTCTTCACTCGTCTTTTGAATGTGAAACAAAAAAAATCGACTTTTTGCTCGATTTTTTAAAATGTCATTTGTGTTTGAAAGCATGTGAAACGAAAAAAAAAATCGACTTTTTGCTCGAATTTCGAAAATTTCATTTGTGTTTGAAAGCATGTGAATTGCGTAAAAAACGAAAAAAAATCGACTCTTCACTCGATTTTTGAAAATTTCATTTGTGTTTGAAAGCATGTGAACGCGTAAAAAACGAAAAAAAATCGACTCTTCACTCGATTTTTGAAAATTTCATTTGTGTTTGAAAGCATGTGAAACGAAAAAAAAATCTACTTTTTGCTCGATTTTCGAAAAATTCATTTGTGTTTGAAAGCATGTGAAACGCGTAAAAAACGAAAAAAAAATCGACTACTCGATTTTTGAAAATTTCATTTGTGTTTGAAAGCATGTGAATCGCGTAAAAAACAAAAACAAATTGACTCTTCACTCGATTTTTGAAAATTTCATTTGTGTTTGAAAGCATGTGAAACGAAAAAAAAATCGACTTTTTGCTCGATTTTCGAAAATTTCATTTGTGTTTGAAAGCATGTGAAACGAAAAAAAAATCGACTTTTTGCTCGATTTTCGAAAATTTTATTTGTGTTTGAATGCATGTGAAACGCGTAAAAAACGAAAAAAAAATCGACTATACTCGATTTTTAAAAATTTCATTTGTGTTTGAAAGCATGTGAATCGCGTAAAAATCGAAAAAAATCGACTCTACTCGATTTTTGAAAATTTGTTTGAAAGCATGTGAAACGAAAAAAAAATCGACTTTTTGCTCGATTTTCGAAAATTTCATTTGTGTTTGAAAGCATGTGAAACGAAAAAAAAATCTACTCTTTGCTCGATTTTCGAAAATTTTATTTGTGTTTGAAAGCATGTGAAACGCGTAAAAATCGAAAAAAAATCGACTCTTCACTCGATTTTTGAAAATTTCATTTGTGTTTAAAAGCATGTGAAACGAAAAAAAAATCGACTTTTTGCTC
Source organism: Tachinus rufipes (assembly GCA_963932245.1). NCBI lineage: Eukaryota > Metazoa > Arthropoda > Insecta > Coleoptera > Staphylinidae > Tachinus > Tachinus rufipes. Next base: position 26,348,657 of record OZ010742.1, on the reverse strand, counting down.
GATTTTTTAAAATGTCATTTGTGTTTGAAAGCATGTGAAACGAAAAAAAAAATCGACTTTTTGCTCGAATTTCGAAAATTTCATTTGTGTTTGAAAGCATGTAAATCGCGCAAAAAACGAAAAAAAATCGACTCTACTCGATTTTTGAAAATTTCATTTGTGTTTGAAAGCATGTGAACGCGTAAAAAACGAAAAAAAATCGACTCTTCACTCGATTTTTGAAAATTTCATTTGTGTTTAAAAGCATGTGAAACGAAAAAAAAATCTACTTTTTGCTCGATTTTCGAAAATTTCATTTGTGTTTGAAAGCATGTGAAACGCGTAAAAAACGAAAACAAATCGACTCTTCACTCGATTTTTGAAAATATTATTTGTGTTTGAAAGCACGTGAAACGAAAAAAAAATCTACTTTTTGCTCGATTTTCGAAAATTTCATTTGTGTTTGAAAGCATGTGAAACGCGTAAAAAACGAAAAAAAAATCGACTCTTCACTCGATTTTTGCATGTGAAACGAAAAAAAAATCGACTTTTTGCTCGATTTTCGAAAATTTCATTTGTGTTTGAAAGCATGTGAAACGCGTATAAACGAAAAAAATCGACTTTTCACTCGATTTTTGAAAAATTCATTTGTGTTTGGAATCATGTGAAACGAAAAAAAAATCGACTTTTTGCTCGATTTTTTAAAATTTCATTTGTGTTTGAAAGCATGTGAAACGAAAAAAAAATCGACTTTTTGCTTGATTTTCGAAAATTTTATTTGTGTTTGAAAGCATGTGAAACGCGTAAAAAACGAAAAAAAATCGACTCTTCACTCGATTTTTGCATGTGAAACGAAAAAAATCGACTTTTTGCTCGATTTTCAAAAATTTCATTTGTGTTTGACAGCATGTGAAACGCGTAAAAAACGAAAAAAAATCGACTCTTCACTCGATTTTTGAAAATTTTATTTGTGTTTGAGAGCATGTGAAACAAAAAAAAAATCGACTTTTTGTTCGATTTTTTAAAATTTCATTTGTGTTTGAAAGCATGTGAAACGAAAAAAAAAATCGACTTTTTGCTCGATTTTTGCACGTGAAACGAAAAAAAATCGACTTTTTGCTCGATTTTCGAAAATTTCATTTGTGTTTGAAAGCATGTGAAACGAAAAAAAAATCGACTTTTTGCTCGATTTTCGAAAATTTTATTTGTGTTTGAATGCATGTGAAACGCGTAAAAAACGAAAAAAAAATCGACTATACTCGATTTTTAAAAATTTCATTTGTGTTTGAAAGCATGTGAATCGCGTAAAAATCGAAAAAAATCGACTCTACTCGATTTTTGAAAATTTCATTTGTGTTTGAAAGCATGTGAAACGCGTAAAAAACGAAAACAAATTGACTCTTCACTCGATTTTTGCATGTGAAACGAAAAAAAATCGACTCTTCACTCGATTTTTGAAAATTTCATTTGTGTTTGAAAGCATGTGAATCGCGTAAAAAACGAAAAAAAATCGACTCTACTCGATTTTTGAAAATTTCATTTGTGTTTGAAAGCATGTGAAACGCGTAAAAAACGAAAACAAATTGACTCTTCACTCGATTTTTGCATGTGAAACGAAAAAAAATCGACTCTTCACTCGATTTTTGAAAATTTCATTTGTGTTTGAAAGCATGTGAAACGAAAAAAAAATCGACTTTTTGCTCGATTTTCGAAAATTTTATTTGTGTTTGAATGCATGTGAAACGCGTAAAAAACGAAAAAAAAATCGACTATACTCGATTTTTAAAAATTTCATTTGTGTTTGAAAGCATGTGAATCGCGTAAAAATCGAAAAAAATCGACTCTACTCGATTTTTGAAAATTTCATTTGTGTTTGAAAGCATGTGAAACGCGTAAAAAACGAAAACAAATTGACTCTTCACTCGATTTTTGCATGTGAAACGAAAAAAAATCGACTCTTCACTCGATTTTTGAAAATTTCATTTGTGTTTGAAAGCATGTGAAACGAAAAAAAAAATCGACTTTTTGCTCGATTTTCGAAAATTTCATTTGTGTTTGAAAGCATGTGAAACGCGTAAAAAACGAAAACAAATCGACTCTTCACTCGATTTTTGAAAATATTATTTGTGTTTGAAAGCATGTGAAACGAAAAAAAAATCGACTTTTTGCTCGATTTTCGAAAATTTCATTTGTGTTTGAAAGCATGTGAATCGCGTAAAAAACGAAAAAAAATCGACTCTTCACTCGATTTTTGAAAATTTCATTTGTGTTTGAAAGCATGTGAACGCGTAAAAAACGAAAAAAAATCGACTCTTCACTCGATTTTTGAAAATTTCATTTGTGTTTAAAAGCATGTGAAACGAAAAAAAAATCTACTTTTTGCTCGATTTTCGAAAATTTCATTTGTGTTTGAAAGCATGTGAAACGCGTAAAAAACGAAAACAAATCGACTCTTCACTCGATTTTTGAAAATATTATTTGTGTTTGAAAGCATGTGAAACGAAAAAAAAATCGACTTTTTGCTCGATTTTCGAAAATTTCATTTGTGTTTGAAAGCATGTGAAACGCGTTAAAAACGAAAAAAATCGATTATTCACTCGATTTTTGAAAATTTCATTTGTGTTTGAAAGCATGTGAAACGAAAAAAAAATCGACTTTTTGCTCGATTTTCGAAAATTTTATTTGTGTTTGAAAGCATGTGAAACGCGTAAAAATGGAAAAAAAATCGACTCTTCACTCGATTTTTGAAAAATTCATTTGTGTTTGGAATCATGTGAAACGAAAAAAAAATCGACTTTTTGCTCGATTTTTTAAAATTTCATTTGTGTTTGAAAGCATGTGAAACGAAAAAAAAATCGACTTTTTGCTCGATTTTCGAAAATTTCATTTGTGTTAGAAAGCATGTGAAACGCGTAAAAAACGAAAAAAAATCGATTTTTGCATGTGAAACGAAAAAAAATCGACTCTTCACTCGATTTTTGAAAATGTCATTTGTGTTTGAAAGCATGTGAAACGAAAAAAAAATCGACTTTTTGCTCGATTTTCGAAAATTTCATTTGTGTTTGAAAGCATGTGAAACGAAAAAAAAATCTACTCTTTGCTCGATTTTCGAAAATTTCATTTGTGTTTGAAAGCATGTGAAACGCGTAAAAATCGAAAAAAATCGACTCTTCACTCGATTTTTGAAAATTTCATTTGTGTTTGAAAGCATGTGAACGCGTAAAAAACGAAAAAAAATCGACTCTTCACTCGATATTTGAAAATTTCATTTGTGTTTGAAAGCATGTGAAACGCGTAAAAAACAAAAAAAAATCGATTCTTCACTCGATTTTTGAATATTTTATTTGTGTTTGAAAGCATGTGAAACGAAAAAAAAATCGACTTTTTGCTCGATTTTCGAAAATTTCATTTGTGTTTGAAAGCATGTGAAACGCGTAAAAAACGAAGAAAATCGACTCTTCACTCCATTTTTGAAAATTTCATTTGTGTTTGAAAGCATGTGAAACGCGTATAAACGAAAAAAATCGACTCTTCACTCGATTTTTGAAAATTTCATTTGTGTTTGGAATCATGTGAAACGAAAAAAAAATCGACTTTTTGCTCGATTTTTGAAAAATTCATTTGTGTTTGAAAGCAAGTGAAACGAAGAAAAAAATCGACTTTTTGCTCGATTTTCGAAAATTTCATTTGTGTTTGAAAGCAAGTGAAACGAAAAAAAAGTCGACTTTTTGCTCGATTTTTTAAAATTTCATTTGTGTTTGAAAGCATGTGAAACGCGTAAAAAACGAAAAAAAATCGACTCTTTACTCGATTTTTGCATGTGAAACGAAAAAAAAAATCGACTTTTTGCTCGATTTTCGAAAATTTCATTTGTGTTTGAAAGCATGTGAAACGCGTAAAAAACGAAAAAAATCGACTCTTCACTCGATTTTTGAAAATTTCATTTGTGTTTGAAAGCATGTGAACGCGTAAAAAACGAAAAAAAATCGACTCTTCACTCGATATTTGAAAATTTCATTTGTGTTTGAAAGCATGTGAATCGCGTAAAAAACGAAAAAAAAATCGACTCTTCACTCGATTTTTGAAAATGTCATTTGTGTTTGAAAGCATGTGAAACGAAAAAAAAATCGACTTTTTGCTCGATTTTCGAAAATTTATTTTGTGTTTGAAAGCATGTGAAACGAAAAAAAAATCGACTTTTTGCTCGATTTTCGAAAATTTCATTTGTGTTTGATAGCATGTGAAACGCGTAAAAAACAAAAAAAAATCGACTTTTCACTCGATTTTTGAAAATTTCATTTGTGTTTGAAGCATGTGAAACGAAAAAAAAAAATGACTCTTCACTCGATTTTTGAAAATTTCATTTGTGTTTGAAAGCATGTGAATCGCGTAAAAAACGAAAAAAAATCGACTCTTCACTCGATTTTTGAAAATTTTATTTCTGTTTGAAAGCATGTGAAACGAAAAAAAAATCGACTTTTTGCTCGATTTTTGAAAATTTCATTTGTGTTTGAAAGCATGTGAAACGCGTAAAAAACAAAAAAAAAATCGACTCTTCACTCGATTTTTGCATGTGAAACGAAAAAAGATCGACTTTTTGCTCGATTTTTTAAAATTTTATTTGTGTTTGAAAGCATGTGAAACAAAAAAAAATCGACTTTTTGCTCGATTTTTTAAAATTTCATTTGTGTTTGAAAGCATGTGAAACGAAAAAAAATCCGACTTTTTGCTTGATTTTCGAAAATTTCATTTGTGTTTGAAAGCATGTGAAACGCGTAAAAAACAAAAAAAAATCGATTCTTCACTCGATTTTTGAAAATTTCATTTGTGTTTGAAAGCATGTGAAACAAAAAATAAATACGACTTTTAGCTCGATTTTCGAAAATTTCATTTGTGTTTGAATGCATGTGAAACGCGTAAAAAACGAAAAAAAATCGGCTCTTCACTCGATTTTTGAAAATTTCATATGTGTTTTCAGAAAGCATGTGAAACGAAAAAAAAATCGACTTTTTGCTCGATTTTCGAAAATTTATTTTGTGTTTGAAAGCATGTGAAACGAAAAAAAATCGACTTTTCACTCGATTTTTGAAAATTTCATTTGTGTTTGAAAGCATGTGAAACGAAAAAAAAAATCGACTTTTTGCTCGATTTTCGAAATTTTTATTTGTGTTTGAAAGCATGTGAAACAAAAAAAAAATCGACTTTTTGCTCGATTTTCGAAAATTACACTTGTGTTTGAAAGCATGTGAAACGAAAAAAAATCGACTTTTTGCTCGATTTTTGAAAATTTCATTTGTGTTTGAAAGCATGTGAAACGAAAAAAAAATCGACTTTTTGCTCGATTTTCGAAAATTTTATTTGTGTTTGAAAGCATGTGAAACGCGTAAAAAACAAAAAAAAATCGACTCTACTCGATTTTTGAAAATTTCATTTGTGTTTGAAAGCATGTGAAACGAAAAAAAAATCGACTTTTTGCTCGATTTTCGAAAATTTCATTTGTGTTTGAATGCATGTGAAACGCGTAAAAAACGAAAAAAAATCGGCTCTTCACTCGATTTTTGAAAATTTCATATGTGTTTGAAAGCATGTGAAACGAAAAAAAAATCGACTTTTTGCTCGGTTTTCGAAAATTACACTTGTGTTTGAAAGCATGTGAAACGAAAAAAAAATCGACTTTTTGCTCGATTTTCGAAATATTCATTTGTGTTTGAAAGCTTGTGAAACGTGTAAAAAACGAAAAAAAATCGATTCTTCACTCGATTTTTGCATGTGAAACGAAAAAAAAATCGACTTTTTGCTCGATTTTCGAAAATTTCATTTGTGTTTGAAAGCATGTGAAACGAAAAATAAAATCGACATTTAGCTCGATTTTCGAAAATTTCATTTGTGTTTGAAAGCATGTGAAACGAAATAAAATCGACTTTTTGCTCGATTTTCGAAAATTTCATTTGTGTTTGAAAGCATGTGAAACGCGTAAAAAACGAAAAAAAATCGACTCTTCACTCGATTTTTGAAAATTTCATTTGTGTTTGAAAGCATGTGAAACGAAAAAAAAATCGACTTTTTGCTCGATTTTCGAAAATTTCATTTGTGTTTGAATGCATGTGAAACGCGTAAAAAACGAAAAAAAATCGGCTCTTAACTCGATTTTTGAAAATTTCATATGTGTTTGAAAGCATGTGAATCGAAAAAAAAATCGACTTTTTGCTCGATTTTCGAAAATTTGACTTGTGTTTGAAAGCATGTGAAACGAAAAAAAAATCGACTTTTTGCTCGATTTTTGAAAATTTCATTTGTGTTTGAAAACATGTGAAACGCGTAAAAAACGAAAAAAAATCGACTCTTCACTCGATTTTTGCATTTGAAACGAAAAAAAAATCGACTTTTTGCTCGATTTTCGAAAATTTTATTTGTGTTTGAAAGCATGTGAAACGAAAAAAAAATCGACTTTTTGCTTGATTTTCAAAAATTTCATTTGCGTTTGAAAGCATGTGAAACGAAAAAAAAATTCGACTTGTGGCTCGATTTTCGAAAATTTCATTTGTGTTTGAAAGCATGTGAAACGAAAAAAAAATCGACTTTTTGCTCGATTTTCGAAAATTTCATTTGTGTTTGAATGCATGTGATACGCGTAAAAAACGAAAAAAAAAACGGCTCTTCACTCGATTTTTGAAAATTTCATTTGTGTTTGAAAGCATGTGAACGCGTAAAAAACGAAAAAAAATCGACTCTTCACTCGATTTTTTAAAATTTCATTTGTGTTTGCAAGCATGTGAAACGAAAAAAAAATCGACTTTTTGCTCGATTTTCGAAAAATTGATTTGAGTTTGAAAGCTTGTGAAACGAAAAAAAATATCGACTTTTTGCTCGATTTTCGAAAATTTTATTTGTATTTGAAAGCATGTGAAACGCGTAAAAAACGAAAAAAAATCGACTCCACTCGATTTTTGAAAATTTCATTTGTGTTTGAAAGCATGTGAAACGAAAAAAAAATCGACTTTTTGCTCGATTTTCGAAAATTTCATTTGTGTTTGAAAGCATGTGAAACGCGTAAAAAACGAAAAAAATCGACTCTTCACTCGATTTTTGAAAATTTCATTTGTGTTTGAAAGCATGTGAAACGAAAAAAAAAATCGACTTTTTGCTCGATTTTCGAAAATTTCATTTGTGTTTGAAAGCATGTGAAACGCGTAAAAAACGAAAAAAATTGACTCTTCACTCGATTTTTGAAAATTTCATTTGTGTTTGAAAGCATGTGAAACGAAAAAAAAATCGACTTTTTGCTCGATTTTCGAAAATTTCATTTGTGTTTAAAAGCATGTGAAACGCGTAAAAAACGAAAAAAAATCGACTCTTCACTCGTCTTTTGCATGTGAAACAAAAAAAATCGACTTTTTGCTCGATTTTTTAAAATGTCATTTGTGTTTGAAAGCATGTGAAACGAAAAAAAAAATCGACTTTTTGCTCGAATTTCGAAAATTTCATTTGTGTTTGAAAGCATGTGAATTGCGTAAAAAACGAAAAAAAATCGACTCTTCACTCGATTTTTGAAAATTTCATTTGTGTTTGAAAGCATGTGAACGCGTAAAAAACGAAAAAAAATCGACTCTTCACTCGATTTTTGAAAATTTCATTTGTGTTTGAAAGCATGTGAAACGAAAAAAAAATCTACTTTTTGCTCGATTTTCGAAAATTTCATTTGTGTTTGAAAGCATGTGAAACGCGTAAAAAACGAAAAAAAAATCGACTACTCGATTTTTGAAAATTTCATTTGTGTTTGAAAGCATGTGAATCGCGTAAAAAACGAAAACAAATTGACTCTTCACTCGATTTTTGCATGTGAAACGAAAAAAAATCGACTCTTCACTCGATTTTTGAAAATTTCATTTGTGTTTGAAAGCATGTGAAACGAAAAAAAAATCGACTTTTTGCTCGATTTTCGAAAATTTCATTTGTGTTTGAAAGCATGTGAAACGAAAAAAAAATCTACTCTTTGCTCGATTTTCGAAAATTTTATTTGTGTTTGAAAGCATGTGAAACGCGTAAAAATCGAAAAAAAATCGACTCTTCACTCGATTTTTGAAAATTTCATTTGTGTTTAAAAGCATGTGAAACGAAAAAAAAAATCGACTTTTTGCTCGATTTTTTAAAATGTCATTTGTGTTTGAAAGCATGTGAAACGAAAAAAAAAATCGACTTTTTGCTCGAATTTCGAAAATTTCATTTGTGTTTGAAAGCATGTAAATCGCGCAAAAAACGAAAAAAAATCGACTCTACTCGATTTTTGAAAATTTCATTTGTGTTTGAAAGCATGTGAACGCGTAAAAAACGAAAAAAAAATCGACTCTTCACTCGATTTTTGAAAATTTCATTTGTGTTTGAAAGCATGTGAAACGAAAAAAAAATCGACTTTTTGCTCGATTTTCGAAAATTTTATTTGTGTTTGAAAGCATGTGAAACGCGTTAAAAACGAAAAAAATCGATTATTCACTCGATTTTTGAAAATTTCATTTGTGTTTGAAAGCATGTGAAACGAAAAAAAAATCGACTTTTTGCTCGATTTTCGAAAATTTTATTTGTGTTTGAAAGCATGTGAAACGCGTAAAAAAGGAAAAAAAATCGACTCTTCACTCGATTTTTGAAAAATTCATTTGTGTTTGGAATCATGTGAAACGAAAAAAAAATCGACTTTTTGCTCGATTTTTTAAAATTTCATTTGTGTTTGAAAGCATGTGAAACGAAAAAAAAATCGACTTTTTGCTCGATTTTCGAAAATTTCATTTGTGTTAGAAAGCATGTGAAACGCGTAAAAAACGAAAAAAAATCGATTTTTGCATGTGAAACGAAAAAAAATCGACTCTTCACTCGATTTTTGAAAATGTCATTTGTGTTTGAAAGCATGTGAAACGAAAAAAAAATCGACTTTTTGCTCGATTTTCGAAAATTTCATTTGTGTTTGAAAGCATGTGAAACGAAAAAAAAATCTACTCTTTGCTCGATTTTCGAAAATTTCATTTGTGTTTGAAAGCATGTGAAACGCGTAAAAATCGAAAAAAATCGACTCTTCACTCGATTTTTGAAAATTTCATTTGTGTTTGAAAGCATGTGAACGCGTAAAAAACGAAAAAAAATCGACTCTTCACTCGATATTTGAAAATTTCATTTGTGTTTGAAAGCATGTGAAACGCGTAAAAAACAAAAAAAAATCGATTCTTCACTCGATTTTTGAATATTTTATTTGTGTTTGAAAGCATGTGATTTTCGAAAATTTCATTTGTGTTTGAAAGCATGTGAAACGCGTAAAAAACGAAGAAAATCGACTCTTCACTCCATTTTTGAAAATTTCATTTGTGTTTGAAAGCATGTGAAACGCGTATAAACGAAAAAAATCGACTCTTCACTCGATTTTTGAAAATTTCATTTGTGTTTGGAATCATGTGAAACGAAAAAAAAATCGACTTTTTGCTCGATTTTTGAAAAATTCATTTGTGTTTGAAAGCAAGTGAAACGAAGAAAAAAATCGACTTTTTGCTCGATTTTCGAAAATTTCATTTGTGTTTGAAAGCAAGTGAAACGAAAAAAAAGTCGACTTTTTGCTCGATTTTTTAAAATTTCATTTGTGTTTGAAAGCATGTGAAACGCGTAAAAAACGAAAAAAAATCGACTCTTTACTCGATTTTTGCATGTGAAACGAAAAAAAAAATCGACTTTTTGCTCGATTTTCGAAAATTTCATTTGTGTTTGAAAGCATGTGAAACGCGTAAAAAACGAAAAAAATCGACTCTTCACTCGATTTTTGAAAATTTCATTTGTGTTTGAAAGCATGTGAACGCGTAAAAAACGAAAAAAAATCGACTCTTCACTCGATATTTGAAAATTTCATTTGTGTTTGAAAGCATGTGAATCGCGTAAAAAACGAAAAAAAATCGACTCTTCACTCGATTTTTGAAAATGTCATTTGTGTTTGAAAGCATGTGAAACGAAAAAAAAATCGACTTTTTGCTCGATTTTCGAAAATTTATTTTGTGTTTGAAAGCATGTGAAACGAAAAAAAAATCGACTTTTTGCTCGATTTTCGAAAATTTCATTTGTGTTTGATAGCATGTGAAACGCGTAAAAAACAAAAAAAAATCGACTTTTCACTCGATTTTTGAAAATTTCATTTGTGTTTGAAGCATGTGAAACGAAAAAAAAAATGACTCTTCACTCGATTTTTGAAAATTTCATTTGTGTTTGAAAGCATGTGAATCGCGTAAAAAACGAAAAAAAATCGACTCTTCACTCGATTTTTGAAAATTTTATTTCTGTTTGAAAGCATGTGAAACGAAAAAAAAATCGACTTTTTGCTCGATTTTTGAAAATTTCATTTGTGTTTGAAAGCATGTGAAACGCGTAAAAAACAAAAAAAAAATCGACTCTTCACTCGATTTTTGCATGTGAAACGAAAAAAGATCGACTTTTTGCTCGATTTTTTAAAATTTTATTTGTGTTTGAAAGCATGTGAAACAAAAAAAAATCGACTTTTTGCTCGATTTTTTAAAATTTCATTTGTGTTTGAAAGCATGTGAAACGAAAAAAAATCCGACTTTTTGCTTGATTTTCGAAAATTTCATTTGTGTTTGAAAGCATGTGAAACGCGTAAAAAACAAAAAAAAATCGATTCTTCACTCGATTTTTGAATATTTTATTTGTGTTTGAAAGCATGTGAAACGAAAAAAAAATCGACTTTTTGCTCGATTTTCGAAAATTTCATTTGTGTTTGAAAGCATGTGAAACGCGTAAAAAACGAAGAAAATCGACTCTTCACTCCATTTTTGAAAATTTCATTTGTGTTTGAAAGCATGTGAAACGCGTATAAACGAAAAAAATCGACTCTTCACTCGATTTTTGAAAATTTCATTTGTGTTTGGAATCATGTGAAACGAAAAAAAAATCGACTTTTTGCTCGATTTTTGAAAAATTCATTTGTGTTTGAAAGCAAGTGAAACGAAGAAAAAAATCGACTTTTTGCTCGATTTTCGAAAATTTCATTTGTGTTTGAAAGCAAGTGAAACGAAAAAAAAGTCGACTTTTTGCTCGATTTTTTAAAATTTCATTTGTGTTTGAAAGCATGTGAAACGCGTAAAAAACGAAAAAAAATCGACTCTTTACTCGATTTTTGCATGTGAAACGAAAAAAAAAATCGACTTTTTGCTCGATTTTCGAAAATTTCATTTGTGTTTGAAAGCATGTGAAACGCGTAAAAAACGAAAAAAATCGACTCTTCACTCGATTTTTGAAAATTTCATTTGTGTTTGAAAGCATGTGAAACGAAAAAAAAATCGACTTTTTGCTCGATTTTCGAAAATTTCATTTGTGTTTGAAAGCATGTGAAACGCGTAAAAAACGAAAAAAAATCGACTCTTCACTCAATTTTTGAAAATTTCATTTGTGTTTGCAAGCATGTGAAACGAAAAAAAAATAGACTTTTTGCTCGATTTTCGAAAATTTCATTTGTGTTTGAAAGCATGTGAAACGAAAAAAAAATCGACTTTTTGCTCGATTTTCGAAAATTTTATTTGTGTTTAAAAGCATGTGAAACGCGTAAAAAACGAAAAAAATCGACTCTTCACTCGATTTTTGAAAATTTCATTTGTGTTTGAAAGCATGTGAAACGAAAAAAAAATCGACTTTTTGCTCGATTTTCGAAAATTTCATTTGTGTTAGAAAGCATGTGAAACGCGTAAAAAACGAAAAAAAATCGACTCTTCACTCGATTTTTGAAAATTTCATTTGTGATTGAAGCATGTGAAACGAAAAAAAAATCGACTTTTTGCTCGATTTTTGAAAATTTCATTTGTGTTTGAAAGCATGTGAAACGAAAAAAAAATCGACTTTTTGCTCGATTTTCGAAAATTTCATTTGTGTTTGAAAGCATGTGAAACGCGTATAAACGAAAAAAATCGACTCTTCACTCAATTTTTTAAAATTGCATTTGTGTTTGAAAGCATGTGAAACAAAAAAAAATCGACTTTTTGCTCGATTTTCGAAAATTTCATTTGTGTTTGAAAGCATGTGAAACGCGTAAAAAACGAAAAAAAAATCGACTCTTCACTCGATTTTTGAAAATTTCATTTGTGTTTGAAAGCATGTGAAACGAAGAAAAAAATCGACTTTTTGCTCGATTTTCGAAAATTTCATTTGTGTTTGAAAGCAAGTGAAACGAAAAAAAAGTCGACTTTTTGCTCGATTTTTTAAAATTTCATTTGTGTTTGAAAGCATGTGAAACGCGTAAAAAACGAAAAAAAATCGACTCTTTACTCGATTTTTGCATGTGAAACGAAAAAAAAAATCGACTTTTTGCTCGATTTTCGAAAATTTCATTTGTGTTTGAAAGCATGTGAAACGCGTAAAAAACGAAAAAAATCGACTCTTCACTCGATTTTTGAAAATTTCATTTGTGTTTGAAAGCATGTGAAACGAAAAAAAAATCGACTTTTTGTTCGATTTTCGAAAATTTCATTTGTGTTTGAAAGCATGTGAAACGCGTAAAAAACGAAAAAAAATCGACTCTTCACTCAATTTTTGAAAATTTCATTTGTGTTTGCAAGCATGTGAAACGAAAAAAAAATAGACTTTTTGCTCGATTTTCGAAAATTTCATTTGTGTTTGAAAGCATGTGAAACGAAAAAAAAATCGACTTTTTGCTCGATTTTCGAAAATTTTATTTGTGTTTAAAAGCATGTGAAACGCGTAAAAAACGAAAAAAATCGACTCTTCACTCGATTTTTGAAAATTTCATTTGTGATTGAAGCATGTGAAACGAAAAAAAAATCGACTTTTTGCTCGATTTTTGAAAATTTCATTTGTGTTTGAAAGCATGTGAAACGAAAAAAAAATCGACTTTTTGCTCGATTTTCGAAAATTTCATTTGTGTTTGAAAGCATGTGAAACGCGTATAAACGAAAAAAATCGACTCTTCACTCAATTTTTTAAAATTGCATTTGTGTTTGAAAGCATGTGAAACAAAAAAAAATCGACTTTTTGCTCGATTTTCGAAAATTTTATTTGTGTTTAAAAGCATGTGAAACGCGTAAAAAACGAAAAAAAATCGACTCTTCACTCGATTTTTGAAAATTTCATTTGTGTTTGAAAGCATGTGAAACGAAAAAAAAATCGACTTTTTGCTCGATTTTCGAAAATTTCATTTGTGTTTGAAAGCATGTGAAACGCGTAAAAAACGAAAAAAAATCGACTCTTCACTCGATTTTTGAAAATTTCATTTGTGTTTGAAAGCATGTGAAACGAAAGAAAAATAGACTTTTTGCTCGATTTTCGAAAATTTCATTTGTGTTTGAAAGCATGTGAAACGAAAAAAAAATCGACTTTTTGCTCGATTTTCGAAAATTTTATTTGTGTTTAAAAGCATGTGAAACGCGTAAAAAACGAAAAAAATCGACTCTTCACTCGATTTTTGAAAATTTCATTTGTGTTTGAAAGCATGTGAAACGAAAAAAAAATCGACTTTTTGCTCGATTTTTTAAAATTTCATTTGTGTTTGAAAGCATGTGAAACGAAAAAAAAATCGACTTTTTGCTCGATTTTCGAAAATTTCATTTGTGTTAGAAAGCATGTGAAACGCGTAAAAAACGAAAAAAAATCGACTTTTCACTCGATTTTTGAAAATTTCATTTGTGTTTGAAGCATGTAAAACGAAAAAAAAAATTGACTCTTCACTCGATTTTTGAAAATTTCATTTGTGTTTGAAAGCATGTGAAACGAAAAAAAAATCGACATTTTGCTCGATTTTTGAAAATTTCATTTGTGTTAGAAAGCATGTGAAACGCGTAAAAAACGAAAAAAAATCGACTCTTTACTCGATTTTTGCATGTGAAACGAAAAAAAAAACGACTCTTCACTCGATTTTTGAAAATGTCATTTGTGTTTGAAAGCATGTGAAACGAAAAAAAAATCGACTTTTTGCTCGATTTTCGAAAATTTCATTTGTGTTTGAAAGCATGTGAAACGAAAAAAAAATCTACTCTTTGCTCGATTTTCGAAAATTTCATTTGTGTTTGAAAGCATGTAAAACGCGTAAAAATCGAAAAAAATCGACTCTTCACTCGATTTTTGAAAATTTCATTTGTGTTTGAAAGCATGTGAACGCGTAAAAAACGAAAAAAAATCGACTCTTCACTCGATTTTTGAAAATTTCATTTGTGTTTGAAAGCATGTGAAACGAAAAAAAAATCGACTTTTTGCTCGATTTTCGAAAATTTCATTTGTGTTTGATAGCATGTGAAACGCGTAAAAAACAAAAAAAAATCGACTCTTCACTCGATTTTTACATGTGAAACGAAAAAAAATCGACTTTTTGCTCGATTTTCGAAAATTTCATTTGTGTTAGAAAGCATGTGAAACGCGTAAAAAACGAAAAAAAATCGACTTTTCACTCGATTTTTGAAAATTTCATTTGTGTTTGAAGCATGTGAAACGAAAAAAAAAAATGACTCTTCACTCGATTTTTGAAAATTTCATTTGTGTTTGAAAGCAAGTGAATCGCGTAAAAAACGAAAAAAAATCGACTCTTCACTCGATTTTTGAAAATTTTATTTCTGTTTGAAAGCATGTGAAACGAAAAAAAAATCGACTTTTTGCTCGATTTTTGAAAATTTCATTTGTGTTAGAAAGCATGTGAAACGCGTAAAAAACAAAAAAAAATCGACTCTTCACTCGATTTTTGCATGTGAAACGAAAAAAGATCGATTTTTTGCTCGATTTTTTAAAATTTCATTTGTGTTTGAAAGCATGTGAAACGAAAAAAAATCCGACTTTTTGCTTGATTTTCGAAAATTTCATTTGTGTTTGAAAGCATGTGAAACGCGTAAAAAACAAAAAAAAAATCGATTCTTCACTCGATTTTTGAATATTTTATTTGTGTTTGAAAGCATGTGAAACTAAAAAAAAATCGACTTTTTGCTCGATTTTCGAAAATTTCATTTGTGTTTGAAAGCATGTGAAACGCGTAAAAAACGAAGAAATCGACTCTTCACTCTATTTTTGAAAATTTCATTTGTGTTTGAAAGCATGTGAAACGCGTATAAACGAAAAAAATCGACTCTTCACTCGATTTTTGAAAATTTCATTTGTGTTTGGAATCATGTGAAACGAAAAAAAAATCGACTTTTTTCTCGATTTTTGAAAAATTCATTTGTGTTTGAAAGCAAGTGAAACGAAGAAAAAAATCGACTTTTTGCTCGATTTTCGAAAATTTCATTTGTGTTTGAAAGCAAGTGAAACGAAAAAAAAGTCGACTTTTTGCTCGATTTTTTAAAATTTCATTTGTGTTTGAAAGCATGTGAAACGCGTAAAAAACGAAAAAAAATCGACTCTTTACTCGATTTTTGCATGTGAAACGAAAAAAAAATCGACTTTTTGCTCGATTTTCGAAAATCTCATTTGTGTTTGAAAGCATGTGAAACGCGTATAAACGAAAAAATCGACTCTTCACTTGATTTTTAAAAATTTTATTTGTGTTTGAAAGCATGTGAAACGAAAAAAAAATCGACTTTTTGCTCGATTTTTTAAAATTTCATTTGTGTTTGAAAGCATGTGAAACGCGTATAAACGAAAAAAAATCGACTCTTGACTCAATTTTTTAAAATATCATTTGTGTTTGAAAGCATGTGAAACGCGTAAAAAACGAAAAAAAAATCGACTCTCCACTCGATTTTTGAAAATTTCATTTGTGCTTGAAAGCATGTGAAACGAAAAAAAAATCGACTTTTTGCTCGATTTTCGAAAATTTCTTTTGTGTTTGAAAGCATGTGAAACGCGTAAAAAACGAAAGAAAATCGACTCTTCACTCGATTTTTGAAAATTTCATTTGTGTTTGAAAGCATGTGAAACGAAAGAAAAATCGACTTTTTGCTCGATTTTCGAAAATTTCATTTGTTGTTTGAAAGCATGTGAAACGCGTAAAAAACAAAAAAAATCGACTCTTCCCTCGATTTTTGAAAATTTCATTTGTGTTTGAAAGCATGTGAAACAAAAAAAAATCGACTTTTTGCTCGATTTTCGAAAATTTCATTTGTGTTTGAAAGCATGTGAAACGCGTAAAAAACAAAAAAAATCGACTCTTCACTCGATTTTTGAAAATTTCATTTGTGTTTGAAAGCATGTGAAACGAAAAAAAAATCGACTTTTTGCTCGATTTTCGAAAAATTCATTTGTGTTTGAAAGCATGTGAAACGCGTAAAAAACGAAAGAAAATCGACTCTTCACTCGATTTTTGAAAATTTCATTTGTGTTTGAAAGCATGTGAAACGAAAGAAAAATCGACTTTTTGCTCGATTTTCGAAAATTTCATTTGTGTTTGAAAGCATGTGAAACGCGTAAAAAACAAAAAAAATCGACTCTTCACTCGATTTTTGAAAATTTCATTTGTGTTTGAAAGCATGTGAAACGAAAGAAAAATAGACTTTTTGCTCGATTTTCGAAAATTTCATTTGTGTTTGAAAGCATGTGAAACGAAAAAAAAAATCGACTTTTTGCTCGATTTTCGAAAATTTTATTTGTGTTTAAAAGCATGTGAAACGCGTAAAAAACGAAAAAAAATCGACTCTTCACTCGATTTTTGAAAATTTCATTTGTGTTTGAAAGCATGTGAAACGAAAAAAAAATCGACTTTTTGCTCGATTTTTTAAAATATTATTTGTGTTTGAAAGCATGTGAAACGAAAAAAAAATCGACTTTTTGCTCGATTTTTTAAAATTTCATTTGTGTTTGAAAGCATGTTAAACGAAAAAAAAATCGACTTTTTGCTCGATTTTCGAAAATTTCATTTGTGTTTGAAAGCATGTGAAACGCGTAAAAAACGAAAAAAAATCGACTCTTTACTCGATTTTTGCATGTGAAACGAAAAAAAAAATCGACTTTTTGCTCGATTTTCGAAAATTTCATTTGTGTTTGAAAGCAGGTGAAACGAAAAAAAAATCTACTCTTTGCTCGATTTTCGAAAATTTCATTTGTGTTTAAAAGCATGTGAAACGCGTAAAAATCGAAAAAAATCGACTCTACTCGATTTTTGAAAATTTCATTTGTGTTTGAAAGCATGTGAAACGCGTAAAAAACGAAAACAAATTGACTCTTCACTCGATTTTTGCATGTGAAACGAAAAAAATCGACTCTTCACTCGATTTTTGAAAATTTCATTTGTGTTTGAAAGCATGTGAAACGAAAAAAAATCGACTTTTTGCTCGATTTTCGAAAATTTCATTTGTGTTTGAAAGCATGTGAAACGCGTAAAAAACGAAAACAAATCGACTCTTCACTCGATTTTTGAAAATATTATTTGTGTTTGAAAGCATGTGAAACGAAAAAAAAATCGACTTTTTGCTCGATTTTCGAAAATTTCATTTGTGTTTGAAAGCATGTGAATCGCGTAAAAAACGAAAAAAAATCGACTCTTCACTCGATTTTTGAAAATTTCATTTGTGTTTGAAAGCATGTGAACGCGTAAAAAACGAAAAAAAATCGACTCTTCACTCGATTTTTGAAAATTTCATTTGTGTTTAAAAGCATGTGAAACGAAAAAAAAATCTACTTTTTGCTCGATTTTCGAAAATTTCATTTGTGTTTGAAAGCATGTGAAACGCGTAAAAAACGAAAACAAATCGACTCTTCACTCGATTTTTGAAAATATTATTTGTGTTTGAAAGCATGTGAAACGAAAAAAAAATCGACTTTTTGCTCGATTTTCGAAAATTTCATTTGTGTTTGAAAGCATGTGACACGCGTTAAAAACGAAAAAAATCGATTATTCACTCGATTTTTGAAAATTTCATTTGTGTTTGAAAGCATGTGAAACGAAAAAAAAATCGACTTTTTGCTCGATTTTCGAAAATTTTATTTGTGTTTGAAAGCATGTGAAACGCGTAAAAAAGGAAAAAAAATCGACTCTTCACTCGATTTTTGAAAAATTCATTTGTGTTTGGAATCATGTGAAACGAAAAAAAAATCGACTTTTTGCTCGATTTTTTAAAATTTCATTTGTGTTTGAAAGCATGTGAACGCGTAAAAAACGAAAAAAAATCGACTCTTCACTCGATTTTCGAAAATTTCATTTGTGTTAGAAAGCATGTGAAACGCGTAAAAAACGAAAAAAAATCGACTCTTCACTCGATTTTTGCATGTGAAACGAAAAAAAATCGACTCTTCACTCGATTTTTGAAAATGTCATTTGTGTTTGAAAGCATGTGAAACGAAAAAAAAATCGACTTTTTGCTCGATTTTCGAAAATTTCATTTGTGTTTGAAAGCATGTGAAACGAAAAAAAAATCTACTCTTTGCTCGATTTTCGAAAATTTCATTTGTGTTTGAAAGCATGTGAAACGCGTAAAAATCGAAAAAAATCGACTCTTCACTCGATTTTTGAAAATTTCATTTGTGTTTGAAAGCATGTGAACGCGTAAAAAACGAAAAAAAATCGACTCTTCACTCGATTTTTGAAAATTTTCATTTGTGTTTGAAAGCATGTGAAACGAAAAAAAAATCGACTTTTTGCTCGATTTTCGAAAATTTATTTTGTGTTTGAAAGCATGTGAAACGAAAAAAAAATCGACTTTTTGCTCGATTTTCGAAAATTTCATTTGTGTTTGATAGCATGTGAAACGCGTAAAAAACAAAAAAAAATCGACTTTTCACTCGATTTTTGAAAATTTCATTTGTGTTTGAAGCATGTGAAACGAAAAAAAAAAATGACTCTTCACTCGATTTTTGAAAATTTCATTTGTGTTTGAAAGCATGTGAATCGCGTAAAAAACGAAAAAAAAATCGACTCTTCACTCGATTTTTGAAAATTTTATTTCTGTTTGAAAGCATGTGAAACGAAAAAAAAATCGACTTTTTGCTCGATTTTTGAAAATTTCATTTGTGTTTGAAAGCATGTGAAACGCGTAAAAAACAAAAAAAAATCGACTCTTCACTCGATTTTTGCATGTGAAACGAAAAAAGATCGACTTTTTGCTCGATTTTTTTAAAATTTTATTTGTGTTTGAAAGCATGTGAAACAAAAAAAAATCGACTTTTTGCTCGATTTTTTAAAATTTCATTTGTGTTTGAAAGCATGTGAAACGAAAAAAAATCCGACTTTTTGCTTGATTTTCGAAAATTTCATTTGTGTTTGAAAGCATGTGAAACGCGTAAAAAACAAAAAAAAATCGATTCTTCACTCGATTTTTGAATATTTTATTTGTGTTTGAAAGCATGTGAAACGAAAAAAAAATCGACTTTTTGCCTCGATTTTCGAAAATTTCATTTGTGTTTGAAAGCATGTGAAACGCGTATAAACGAAAAAAATCGACTCTTCACTCGATTTTTTGAAAATTTCATTTGTGTTTGGAATCATGTGAAACGAAAAAAAATCGACTTTTTGCTCGATTTTCGAAAATTTTCATTTGTGTTTGAAAGCAAGTGAAACGAAAAAAAAGTCGACTTTTTGCTCGATTTTTTAAAATTTCATTTGTGTTTGAAAGCATGTGAAACGCGTAAAAAACGAAAAAAAATCGACTCTTTACTCGATTTTTGCATGTGAAACGAAAAAAAAAATCGACTTTTTGCTCGATTTTCGAAAATTTCATTTGTGTTTGAAAGCATGTGAAACAGCGTAAAAAACGAAAAAAATCGACTCTTCACTCGATTTTTGAAAATTTCATTTGTGTTTGAAAGCATGTGAAACGAAAAAAAAAATCGACTTTTTGCTCGATTTTCGAAAATTTCATTTGTGTTTGAAAGCATGTGAAACGCGTAAAAAACGAAAAAAAATCGACTCTTCACTCAATTTTTGAAAATTTCATTTGTGTTTGCAAGCATGTGAAACGAAAAAAAAATAGACTTTTTGCTCGATTTTCGAAAATTTCATTTGTGTTTGAAAGCATGTGAAACGAAAAAAAAATCGACTTTTTGCTCGATTTTCGAAAATTTTATTTGTGTTTAAAAGCATGTGAAACGCGTAAAAACGAAAAAAAATCGACTCTTCACTCGATTTTTGAAAATTTCATTTGTGTTTGAAATCATGTGAAACGAAAAAAAAATCGACTTTTTGCTCGATTTTCGAAAATTTCATTTGTGTTAGAAAGCATTTGAAACGCGTAAAAAACGAAAAAAAAATCGACTCTTCACTCGATTTTTGAAAATTTCATTTGTGATTGAAGCATGTGAAACGAAAAAAAAAATCGACTTTTTGCTCGATTTTTGAAAATTTCATTTGTGTTTGAAAGCATGTGAAACGAAAAAAAAATCGACTTTTTGCTCGATTTTCGAAAATTTCATTTGTGTTTGAAAGCATGTGAAACGCGTATAAACGAAAAAAATCGACTCTTCACTCAATTTTTTAAATTGCATTTGTGTTTGAAAGCATGTGAAACAAAAAAAAATCGACTTTTTGCTCGATTTTCGAAAATTTCATTTGTGTTTGAAAGCATGTGAAACGCGTAAAAAACGAAAAAAAATCGACTCTTCACTCGATTTTTGAAAATTTCATTTGTGTTTGAAAGCATGTGAAACGAAAAAAAAATCGACTTTTTGCTCGATTTTCGAAAATTTCATTTGTGTTTGAAAGCATGTGAAACGCGTAAAAAACGAAAAAAAAATCGACTCTTCACTCGATTTTTGAAAATTTCATTTGTGTTTGAAAGCATGTGAAACGAAAGAAAAATAGACTTTTTGCTCGATTTTCGAAAATTTCATTTGTGTTTGAAAGCATGTGAAACGAAAAAAAAAATCGACTTTTTGCTCGATTTTCGAAAATTTTATTTGTGTTTTAAAAGCATGTGAAACGCGTAAAAAACGAAAAAAATCGACTCTTCACTCGATTTTTGAAAAATTTCATTTGTGTTTGAAAGCATGTGAAACGAAAAAAAAATCGATTTTTTGCTCGATTTTTAAAATTTCATTTGTGTTTGAAAGCATGTGAAACGAAAAAAAAATCGACTTTTTGCTCGATTTTCGAAAATTTCATTTGCATGTGAAACGCGTAAAAAACGAAAAAAAATCGACTTTTCACTCGATTTTTGAAAATTTCATTTGTGTTTGAAGCATGTAAAACGAAAAAAAAAATTGACTCTTCACTCGATTTTTGAAAATTTTATTTCTGTTTGAAAGCATGTGAAACGAAAAAAAAATCGACATTTTGCTCGATTTTTGAAAATTTCATTTGTGTTAGAAAGCATGTGAAACGCGTAAAAAACGAAAAAAAATCGACTCTTCACTCGATTTTTGCATGTGAAACGAAAAAAAAACGACTCTTCACTCGATTTTTGAAAATGTCATTTGTGTTTGAAAGCATGTGAAACGAAAAAAAAATCGACTTTTTGCTCGATTTTCGAAAATTTCATTTGTGTTTGAAAGCATGTGAAACGAAAAAAAAATCTACTCTTTGCTCGATTTTCGAAAATTTCATTTGTGTTTGAAAGCATGTGAAACGCGTAAAAATCGAAAAAAATCGACTCTTCACTCGATTTTTGAAAATTTCATTTGTGTTTGAAAGCATGTGAACGCGTAAAAAACGAAAAAAAATCGACTCTTCACTCGATTTTTGAAAATTTCATTTGTGTTTGAAAGCATGTGAAACGAAAAAAAAATCGACTTTTTGCTCGATTTTCGAAAATTTCATTTGTGTTTGATAGCATGTGAAACGCGTAAAAAACAAAAAAAAATCGACTCTTCACTCGATTTTTACATGTGAAACGAAAAAAAATCGACTTTTTGCTCGAGTTTTTAAAATGTCATTTGTGTTTGAAAGCATGTGAAACGAAAAAAAAAATCGACTTTTTGCTCGATTTTCGAAAATTTCATTTGTGTTTGAAAGCATGTGAAACGCGTAAAAAACGAAAAAAATTGACTCTTCACTCGATTTTTGAAAATTTCATTTGTGTTTGAAAGCATGTGAAACGAAAAAAAAATCGACTTTTTGCTCGATTTTCGAAAA
Organism: Tachinus rufipes; assembly: GCA_963932245.1. Classification (NCBI taxonomy): domain Eukaryota; kingdom Metazoa; phylum Arthropoda; class Insecta; order Coleoptera; family Staphylinidae; genus Tachinus; species Tachinus rufipes. The sequence continues at coordinate 26,326,711 of OZ010742.1, read as the reverse complement.
TTTCATTTGTGTTTGAAAGCATGTGAAACGAAAAAAAAATCGACTTTTTGCTCGATTTTCGAAAATTTCATTTGTGTTAGAAAGCATGTGAAACGCGTAAAAAACGAAAAAAAATCGACTTTTCACTCGATTTTTGAAAATTTCATTTGTGTTTGAAGCATGTGAAACGAAAAAAAAAAATGACTCTTTACTCGATTTTTGAAAATTTCATTTGTGTTTGAAAGCAAGTGAATCGCGTAAAAAACGAAAAAAAATCGACTCTTCACTCGATTTTTGAAAATTTTATTTCTGTTTGAAAGCATGTGAAACGAAAAAAAAATCGACTTTTTGCTCGATTTTTGAAAATTTCATTTGTGTTTGAAAGCATGTGAAACGCGTAAAATACAAAAAAAAATCGACTCTTCACTCGATTTTTGCATGTGAAACGAAAAAAGATCGATTTTTTGCTCGATTTTTTAAAATTTCATTTGTGTTTGAAAGCAAGTGAAACAAAAAAAAAATCGACTTTTTGCTCGATTTTTTAAAATTTCATTTGTGTTTGAAAGCATGTGAAACGAAAACAAATCCGACTTTTTGCTTGATTTTCGAAAATTTCATTTGTGTTTGAAAGCATGTGAAACGCGTAAAAAACAAAAAAAAAATCGATTCTTCACTCGATTTTTGAATATTTTATTTGTGTTTGAAAGCATGTGAAACTAAAAAAAAATCGACTTTTTGCTCGATTTTCGAAAATTTCATTTGTGTTTGAAAGCATGTGAAACGCGTAAATAACGAAGAAAATCGACTCTTCACTCTATTTTTGAAAATTTCATTTGTGTTTGAAAGCATGTGAAACGCGTATAAACGAAAAAAATCGACTCTTCACTCGATTTTTGAAAATTTCATTTGTGTTTGGAATCATGTGAAACGAAAAAAAAATCGACTTTTTTCTCGATTTTTGAAAAATTCATTTGTGTTTGAAAGCAAGTGAAACGAAGAAAAAAATCGACTTTTTGCTCGATTTTCGAAAATTTCATTTGTGTTTGAAAGCAAGTGAAACGAAAAAAAAGTCGACTTTTTGCTCGATTTTTTAAAATTTCATTTGTGTTTGAAAGCATGTGAAGCGCGTAAAAAACGAAAAAAAATCGACTTTTTTCTCGATTTTTGAAAAATTCATTTGTGTTTGAAAGCAAGTGAAACGAAAAAAAAATCGACTTTTTGCTCGATTTTCGAAAATTTCATTTGTGTTTGAAAGCATGTGAAACGCGTATAAACGAAAAAATCGACTCTTCACTTGATTTTTAAAAATTTTATTTGTGTTTGAAAGCATGTGAAACGAAAAAAAAATCGACTTTTTGCTCGATTTTTTAAAATTTCATTTGTGTTTGAAAGCATGTGAAACGCGTATAAACGAAAAAAATCGACTCTTGACTCAATTTTTTAAAATATCATTTGTGTTTGAAAGCATGTGAAACGCGTAAAAAACGAAAAAAAAATCGACTCTCCACTCGATTTTTGAAAATTTCATTTGTGCTTGAAAGCATGTGAAACGAAAAAAAAATCGACTTTTTGCTCGATTTTCGAAAATTTCTTTTGTGTTTGAAAGCATGTGAAACGCGTAAAAAACGAAAGAAAATCGACTCTTCACTCGATTTTTGAAAATTTCATTTGTGTTTGAAAGCATGTGAAACGAAAGAAAAATCGACTTTTTGCTCGATTTTCGAAAATTTCATTTGTGTTTGAAAGCATGTGAAACGCGTATAAACGAAAAAATCGACTCTTCACTTGATTTTTAAAAATTTTATTTGTGTTTGAAAGCATGTGAAACGAAAAAAAAAATCGACTTTTTGCTCGATTTTTTAAAATTTCATTTGTGTTTGAAAGCATGTGAAACGCGTATAAACGAAAAAAATCGACTCTTGACTCATTTTTTTAAAATATCATTTGTGTTTGAAAGCATGTGAAACGCGTAAAAAACAAAAAAAATCGACTCTTCACTCGATTTTTGAAAATTTCATTTGTGTTTGAAAGCATGTGAAACAAGAAAAAATCGACTTTTTGCTCGATTTTCGAAAATTTCATTTGTGTTTGAAAGCATGTGAAACGCGTAAAAAACAAAAAAAATCGACTCTTCACTCGATTTTTGAAAATTTCATTTGTGTTTGAAAGCATGTGAAACGAAAAAAAAATCGACTTTTTGCTCGTATTTCGAAAAATTCATTTGTGTTTGAAAGCATGTGAAACGCGTAAAAAACGAAAGAAAATCGACTCTTCACTCGATTTTTGAAAATTTCATTTGTGTTTGAAAGCATGTGAAACGCGTAAAAAACAAAAAAAATCGACTCTTCACTCGATTTTTTAAAATTTCATTTGTGTTTGAAAGCATGTGAAACGCGTAAAAAACGAAAAAAAATCGACTCTCCGCTCGATTTTTGCATGTGAAACGAAAAAAATTCGACTTTTTGCTCGATTTTCGAAAATTTCATTTGTGTTTGAAAAAAATCGACTCTTCACTCGATTTTTGAAAATTTCATTTGTGTTTGAAAGCATGTGATACGAAAAAAAAATCGACTTTTTGCTCGATTTTTTAAAATATTATTTGTGTTTGAAAGCATGTGAAACGAAAAAAAAATCGACTTTTTGCTCGATTTTTTAAAATTTCATTTGTGTTTGAAAGCATGTGAAACAAAAAAAATCGACTTTTTGCTCGATTTTCGAAAATTTCATTTGTGTTTGAAAGCATGTGAAACGCGTAAAAAACGAAAAAAAATCGACCCTCCACTCGATTTTTGAAAATTTCATTTGTGTTTGAAAGCATGTGAAACGAAAGAAAAATCGACTTTTTGCTCGATTTTCGAAAATTTCATTTGTGTTTGAAAGCATGTGAAACGCGTAAAAAACGAAAAAAATCGACTCTTCACTCGATTTTTGAAAATTTCATTTGTGTTTGAAAGCATGTGAAACGAAAAAAAAATCGACTTTTTGTTCGATTTTCGAAAATTTCATTTGTGTTTGAAAGCATGTGAAACGCGTATAAACGAAAAAATCGACTCTTCACTTGATTTTTAAAAATTTCATTTGTGTTTGAAAGCATGTGAAACGAAAAAAAAAATCGACTTTTTGCTCGATTTTTTAAAATTTCATTTGAGTTTGAAAGCATGTGAAACGCGTAAAAAACGAAAAAAATCGACTCTTCACTCGATTTTTGAAAATTTAATTTTTGTGTTTGAAAGCATGTGAAACGAAAAAAAAATCGACTTTTTGCTCGATTTTTGAAAATTTCATTTGTGTTTGAAAGCAAGTGAAACGAAAAAAAAAATCGACTTTTTGCTCGATTTTCAAACATTTCATTTGTGTTTGAAAGCAAGTGAAACGAAAAAAAAAGTCGACTTTTTGCTCGATTTTTTAAAATTTCATTTGTGTTTGAAAGCATGTGAAACGCGTAAAAAACGAAAAAAAATCGACTCTTCACTCGATTTTTGAAAATTTCATTTGTGTTTGAAAGCATGTGAAACGCGTAAAAAACGAAAAAAAATCGACTCTTCACTCGATTTTTGAAAATTTCATTTGTGTTTGAAAGCATGTGAAACGCGTAAAAAACGAAAAAAAATCGACTCTTCACTCGATTTTTGAAAATTTCATTTGTGTTTGAAAGCATGTGAAACGAAAAGAAAATCGACTTTTTGCTCGATTTTCGAAAATTTCTTTTGTGTTTGAAAGCATGTGAAACGCGTAAAAAACAATAAAAATTGACTCTTCACTCGATTTTTGAAAATTTCATTTGTGTTTGAAAGCATGTGAAACGAAAAAAAAATCGACTTTTTGCTCGATTTTCGAAAATTTCATTTGTGTTTGAAAGCATGTGAAACGAAAGAAAAATCGACTTTTTGCTCGATTTTCGAAAATTTCATTTGTGTTTGAAAGCATGTGAAACGCGTAAAAAACGAAAAAAATCGACTCTTCACTCGATTTTTGAAAATTTCATTTGTGTTTGAAAGCATGTGAAACAAAAAAAAAATTGACTTTTTGCTCGATTTTCGAAAATTTCATTTGTGTTTGAAAGCATGTGAAACGCGTAAAAAAACGAAAAAAAATCGACTCTTCACTCAATTTTTGCATGTGAAACGAAAAAGAAATCGACTTTTTGCACGATTTTCGAAAATTTCATTTGTGTTTGAAAGCATGTGAAACGCGTAAAAAACAAAAAAAATCGACTCTTCACTCGATTTTTGCATGTGAAACGAAAAAAAAATCGACTTTTTGCACGATTTTCGAAAATTTCATTCATTTGTGTTTGAAAGCATGTGAAACGAAAGAAAAATCGACTTTTTGCTCGATTTTCGAAAATTTCATTTGTGTTTGAAAGCATGTGAAACAAAAAAAAAATTGACTTTTTGCTCGATTTTCGAAAATTTCATTTGTGTTTGAAAGCATGTGAAACGCGTAAAAAACGAAAAAAAATCGACTCTTCACTCGATTTTTGCATGTGAAACGAAAAAAAAATCGACTTTTTGCTCGATTTTCAAAAATTACATTTGTGTTTGAAAGCATGTGAAACGCGTATAAACGAAAAAAATCGACTCTTCACTCGATTTTTGAAAATTTCATTTGTGTTTGAAAGCATGTGAAACGAAAGAAAAATCGACTTTTTGCTCGATTTTCGAAAATTTCATTTGTGTTTGAAAGCATGTGAAACGCGTAAAAAACAAAAAAAATCGACTCTTCACTCGATTTTTGAAAATTTCATTTGTGTTTGAAAGCATGTGAAACAAAAAAAAATCGACTTTTTGCTCGATTTTCGAAAATTTCATTTGTGTTTGAAAGCATGTGAAACGCGTAAAAAACAAAAAAAATCGACTCTTCACTCGATTTTTGAAAATTTCATTTGTGTTTGAAAGCATGTGAAACGAAAAAAAAATCGACTTTTTGCTCGATTTTCGAAAATTTCATTTGTGTTTGAAAGCATGTGAAACGCGTAAAAAACAAAAAAAATCGACTCTTCACTCGATTTTTGAAAATTTCATTTGTGTTTGAAAGCATGTGAAACGAAAAAAAAATCGACTTTTTGCTCGATTTTCGAAAAATTCATTTGTGTTTGAAAGCATGTGAAACGCGTAAAAAACGAAAGAAAATCGACTCTTCACTCGATTTTTGAAAATTTCATTTGTGTTTGAAGCATGTGAAACGAAAGAAAAATCGACTTTTTGCTCGATTTTCGAAAATTTCATTTGTGTTTGAAAGCATGTGAAACGCGTAAAAAACAAAAAAAAATCGACTCTTCACTCGATTTTTGAAAATTTCATTTGTGTTTGAAAGCATGTGAAACAAAAAAAAATCGATTTTTTGCTCGATTTTCGAAAATTTCATTTGTGTTTGAAAGCATGTGAAACGCGTAAAAAACAAAAAAATCGACTCTTCACTCGATTTTTGAAAATTTCATTTGTGTTTGAAAGCATGTGAAACGAAAAAAAAATCGACTTTTTGCTCGATTTTCGAAAATTTCATTTGTGTTTGAAAGCATGTGAAACGCGTAAAAAACAAAAAAAATCGACTCTTCACTCGATTTTTGAAAATTTCATTTGTGTTTGAAAGCAAGTGAAACGAAAAAAAAATCGACTTTTTGCTCAATTTTCGAACATTTCATTTGTGTTTGAAAGCATGTGAAACGCGTAAAAAACGAAAAAAAATCGACTCTTCACTCGATTTTTTAAAATTTCATTTGTGTTTGAAAGCATGTGAAACGAAAAAAAAATCGACTTTTTGCTCGATTTTTTAAAATTTCATTTGTGTTTGAAAGCATGTGAAACAAAAAAAATCGACTTTTTGCTCGATTTTCGAAAATTTCATTTGTGTTTGAAAGCATGTGAAACGCGTAAAAAACGAAAAAAAATCGACTCTCCGCTCGATTTTTGCATGTGAAACGAAAAAAATTCGACTTTTTGCTCGATTTTCGAAAATTTCATTTGTGTTTGAAAGCATGTGAAACGCGTAAAAAACGAAAAAAATCGACTCTTCACTCGATTTTTGAAAATTTCATTTTTGTTTGAAAGCATGTGATACGAAAAAAAAATCGACTTTTTAAAATATTATTTGTGTTTGAAAGCATGTGAAACGAAAAAAAAATCGACTTTTTGCTCGATTTTTTAAAATTTCATTTGTGTTTGAAAGCATGTGAAACAAAAAAAATCGACTTTTTGCTCGATTTTCGAAAATTTCATTTGTGTTTGAAAGCATGTGAAACGCGTAAAAAACGAAAAAAAATCGACCCTCCACTCGATTTTTGAAAATTTCATTTGTGTTTGAAAGCATGTGAAACGAAAGAAAAATCGACTTTTTGCTCGATTTTCGAAAATTTCATTTGTGTTTGAAAGCATGTGAAACGCGTAAAAAACGAAAAAAATCGACTCTTCACTCGATTTTTGAAAATCTCATTTGTGTTTGAAAGCATGTGAAACGAAAAAAAAATCGACTTTTTGTTCGATTTTCGAAAATTTCATTTGTGTTTGAAAGCATGTGAAACGCGTATAAACGAAAAAATCGACTCTTCACTTGATTTTTAAAAATTTCATTTGTGTTTGAAAGCATGTGAAACGAAAAAAAAAATCGACTTTTTGCTCGATTTTTTAAAATTTCATTTGTGTTTGAAAGCATGTGAAACGCGTAAAAAACGAAAAAAATCGACTCTTCACTCGATTTTTGAAAATTTAATTTTTGTGTTTGAAAGCATGTGAAACGAAAAAAAAATCGACTTTTTGCTCGATTTTTGAAAATTTCATTTGTGTTTGAAAGCAAGTGAAACGAAAAAAAAAATCGACTTTTTGCTCGATTTTCAAACATTTCATTTGTGTTTGAAAGCAAGTAAAACGAAAAAAAAAGTCGACTTTTTGCTCGATTTTTTAAAATTTCATTTGTGTTTGAAAGCATGTGAAACGCGTAAAAAACGAAAAAAAATCGACTCTTCACTCGATTTTTGAAAATTTCATTTGTGTTTGAAAGCATGTGAAACGCGTAAAAAACGAAAAAAAATCGACTCTTCACTCGATTTTTGAAAATTTCATTTGTGTTTGAAAGCATGTGAAACGCGTAAAAAACGAAAAAAAATCGACTCTTCACTCGATTTTTGAAAATTTCATTTGTGTTTGAAAGCATGTGAAACGCGTAAAAAACGAAAAAAAATCGACTCTTCACTCGATTTTTGAAAATTTCATTTGTGTTTAAAAGCATGTGAAACGAAAAAAAAAATCGGCTTTTTGCTCGATTTTTAAAATGTCATTTGTGTTTGAAAGCATGTGAAACGAAAAAAAAAATCGACTTTTTGCTCGAATTTCGAAAATTTCATTTGTGTTTGAAAGCATGTGAATCGCGTAAAAAACGAAAAAAAATCGACTCTTCACTCGATTTTTGAAAATTTCATTTGTGTTTGAAAGCATGTGAACGCGTAAAAAACGAAAAAAAATCGACTCTTCACTCGATTTTTGCATGTGAAACGAAAAAAAAAATCGACTTTTTGCTCGATTTTCGAAAATTTCATTTGTGTTTGAAAGCATGTGAAACGCGTAAAAAACGAAAAAAAAATCGACTCTTCACTCGATTTTTGAAAATTTCATTTGTGTTTGAGAGCATGTGAAACGAAAAAAAAATCGACTTTTTGCTCGATTTTCAAAAATTTTATTTGTGTTTGAATGCATGTGAAACGCGTAAAAAACGAAAAAAAAATCGACTTAACTCGATTTTTAAAAATTTCATTTGTGTTTGAAAGCATGTGAAACGCGTAAAAAACGAAAACAAATTGACTCTTCACTCGATTTTTGCATGTGAAACGAAAAAAAATCGACTCTTCACTCGATTTTTGCATGTGAAACGAAAAAAAAAATCGACTTTTTGCTCGATTTTTGCACGTGAAACGAAAAAAAATCGACTTTTTGCTCGATTTTCGAAAATTTCATTTGTGTTTGAAAGCATGTGAAACGAAAAAAAAATCGACTTTTTGCTCGATTTTCGAAAATTTGATTTGTGTTTGAATGCATGTGAAACGCGTAAAAAACGAAAACAAATTGACTCTTCACTCGATTTTTGCATGTGAAACGAAAAAAAATCGACTCTTCACTCGATTTTTGAAAATTTTATTTGTGTTTGAAAGCATGTGAAACGCGTAAAAAACGAAAACAAATTGACTCTTCACTCGATTTTTGCATGTGAAACGAAAAAAAATCGACTCTTCACTCGATTTTTGAAAATTTTATTTGTGTTTGAAAGCATGTGAAACGAAAAAAAAATCGACTTTTTGCTCGATTTTCGAAAATTTCATTTGTGTTTGAAAGCATGTGGAACGCGTAAAAATCGAAAATAATCGACTCTTCACTCGATTTTTGAAAATTTCATTTGTGTTTGAAAGCATGTGAACGCGTAAAAAACGAAAAAAAATCGACTCTTCACTCGATTTTTGAAAATTTCATTTGTGTTTGAAAGCATGTGAAACGAAAAAAAAATCGACTTTTTGCTCGATTTTCGAAAATTTCATTTGTGTTTGATAGCATGTGAAACGCGTAAAAAACGAAAAAAAATCGACTCTTCACTCGATTTTTACATGTGAAACGAAAAAAAATCGACTTTTTGCTCGAGTTTTTAAAATGTCATTTGTGTTTGAAAGCATGTGAAACGAAAAAAAAATCGACTTTTTGCTCGATTTTCGAAAATTTCATTTGTGTTTGAAAGCATGTGAAACGCGTAAAAAACGAAAAAAATTGACTCTTCACTCGATTTTTGAAAATTTCATTTGTGTTTGAAAGCATGTGAAACGAAAAAAAAATCGACTTTTTGCTCGATTTTCGAAAATTTCATTTGTGTTTGAAAGCATGTGAAACGCGTAAAAAACGAAAAAAAATCGACTCTTCACTCGTCTTTTGCATGTGAAACGAAAAAAAAATCGACTTTTTGCTCGATTTTCAAAAATTTCATTTGTGTTTGAAAGCATGTGAATCGCGTAAAAAACGAAAAAAAATCGACTCTTCACTCGATTTTTGCATGTAACACAAAAAAAAATCGACTTTTTGCTCGATTTTTTAAAATGTCATTTGTGTTTGAAAGCATGTGAAACGAAAAAAAAAATCGACTTTTTGCTCGAATTTCGAAAATTTCATTTGTGTTTGAAAGCATGTGAATCGCGTAAAAAACGAAAAAAAATCGACTCTTCACTCGATTTTTGAAAATTTCATTTGTGTTTGAAAGCATGTGAACGCGTAAAAAACAAAAAAAAATCGACTCTTCACTCGATTTTTGAAAATTTCTTTTGTGTTTGAAAGCATGTGAAACGAAAAAAAAATCTACTTTTTGCTCGATTTTCAAAAATTTCATTTGTGTTTGAAAGCATGTGAAACGCGTAAAAAACGAAAAAAAATCGACTTTTTGCTCGATTTTTTAAAATGTCATTTGTGTTTGAAAGCATGTGAAACGAAAAAAAAATCGACTTTTTGCTCGATTTTCGAAAATTTTATTTGTGTTTGAATGCATGTGAAACGCGTAAAAAACGAAAAAAAAATCGACTCTACTCGAGTTTTGAAAATTTCATTTGTGTTTGAAAGCATGTGAAACGCGTAAAAAACGAAAACAAATTGACTCTTCACTCGATTTTTGAAAATTTCATTTGTGTTTGAAAGCATGTGAAACGAAAAAAAAATCGACTTTTTGCTCGATTTTCGAAAATTTCATTTGTGTTTGAAAGCATGTGAAACGAAAAAAAAATCTACTCTTTGCTCGATTTTCGAAAATTTCATTTGTGTTTGAAAGCATGTGAAACGCGTAAAAATCGAAAAAAAATCGACTCTTCACTCGATTTTTGAAAATTTTATTTGTGTTTGAAACCATGTGAACGCGTAAAAAACGAAAAAAATCGACTCTTCACTCGATTTTTGAAAATTTCATTTGTGTTTGAAAGCATGTGAAACGAAAAAAAAATCGACTTTTTGCTCGATTTTCGAAAATTTCATTTGTGTTTGATAGCATGTGAAACGCGTAAAAAACGAAAAAAAATCGACTCTTCACTCGATTTTTGCATGTGAAACGAAAAAAAATCGACTTTTTGCTCGATTTTTGAAAATTTCATTTGTGTTTGAAAGCATGTGAAACGAAAAAAAAATCTACTCTTTGCTCGATTTTCGAAAATTTCATTTGTGTTTGAAAGCATGTGAAACGCGTAAAAATCGAAAAAAAATCGACTCTTCACTCGATTTTTGAAAATTTTATTTGTGTTTGAAAGCATGTGAACGCGTAAAAAACGAAAAAAATCGACTCTTCACTCGATTTTTGAAAATTTCATTTGTGTTTGAAAGCATGTGAAACGAAAAAAAAATCGACTTTTTGCTCGATTTTCGAAAATTTTATTTGTGTTTGAAAGCATGTGAAACGCGTATAAACGAAAAAAATCGACTCTTCACTCGATTTTTGAAAATTTCATTTGTGTTTAAAAGCATGTGAAACGAAAAAAAAATCGACTTTTTGCTTGATTTTTTAAAATTTCATTTGTGTTTGAAAGCATGTGAAACGAAAAAAAAATCGACTTTTTGCTTGATTTTCGAAAATTTTATTTGTGTTTGAAAGCATGTGACTCTTCACTCGATTTTTGCATGTGAAACGAAAAATGATCGACTTTTTGCTCGATTTTTTAAAATTTCATTTGTGTTTGAAAGCATGTAAAACGAAAAAAAAAATCGACTTTTTGCTCGATTTTCGAAAATTTTATTTGTATTTGAAAGCATGTAAAACGCGTAAAAAACGAAAAAAAATCGACTTTTCACTCGATTTTAGCATGTGAAACAAAAAAAAATCGACTTTTTGCTCGATTTTTTAAAATTTCATTTGTGTTTGAAAGCATGTGAAACGCGTAAAAAACGAAAAAAAAACGATTCTTCACTCGATTTTTGCATGTGAAACAAAAAAAAATCGACTTTTTGCTCGATTTTTTAAAATTTCATTTGTGTTTAAAAGCATGTGAAACGCGTAAAAATCGAAAAAAAAATCGACTCTTCACTCGATTTTTGAAAATTTCATTTGTGTTTGAAAGCATGTGAACGCGTAAAAAACGAAAAAAATCGACTCTTCACTCGATTTTTGAAAATTTCATTTGTGTTTGAAAGCATGTGAACGCGTAAAAAACGAAAAAAAATCGACTCTTCACTCGATTTTTGAAAATTTCATTTGTGTTTAAAAGCATGTGAAACAAAAAAAAAATCTACTTTTTGCTCGATTTTCGGAAATTTCATTTGTGTTTGAAAGCATGTGAAACGCGTAAAAAACGAAAAAAAATCGACTCTTCACTCGATTTTTGAAAATTTCATTTGTGTTTGAAAGCATGTGAACGCGTAAAAAACGAAAAAAATCGACTCTTCACTCGATTTTTGAAAATTTCATTTGTGTTTGAAAGCATGTGAACGCGTAAAAAACGAAAAAAAATCGACTCTTCACTCGATTTTTGAAAATTTCATTTGTGTTTAAAAGCATGTGAAACGAAAAAAAAATCGACTTTTTGCTCGATTTTTGAAAATTTCATTTGTGTTTGAAAGCATGTGAAACGAAAAAAAAATCGACTTTTTGCTCGATTTTCGAAAATTTTATTTGTGTTTGAAAGCATGTGAAACGCGTATAAACGAAAAAAATCGACTCTTCACTCGATTTTTGAAAATTTCATTTGTGTTTGGAATCATGTGAAACGAAAAAAAAATCGACTTTTTGCTCGATTTTTTAAAATTTCATTTGTGTTTGAAAGCATGTGAAACGAAAAAAAAATCGACTTTTTGCTCGATTTTCGAAAATTTTATTTGTGTTTGAAAGCATGTGACTCTTCACTCGATTTTTGCATGTGAAACGAAAAATGATCGACTTTTTGCTCGATTTTTTAAAATTTCATTTGTGTTTGAAAGCATGTGAAACGAAGAAAAAAATCGACTTTTTGCTCGATTTTCGAAAATTTCATTTGTGTTTGAAAGCATGTGAAACGCGTAAAAAACGAAAAAAAAATCGACTCTTCACTCGATTTTTGAAAATTTCATTTGTGTTTGAAAGCATGTGAAACGAAGAAAAAAATCGACTTTTTGCTCGATTTTCGAAAATTTTATTTGTATTTGAAAGCATGTAAAACGCGTAAAAAACGAAAAAAAATCGACTCTTCACTCGATTTTAGCATGTGAAACAAAAAAAAATCGACTTTTTGCTCGATTTTTTAAAATTTCATTTGTGTTTGAAAGCATGTGAAACGCGTAAAAATCGAAAAAAAATCGACTCTTCACTCGATTTTTGCATGTGAAACAAAAAAAAATCGACTTTTTGCTCGATTTTTTAAAATTTCATTTGTGTTTGAAAGCATGTGAAACGCGTAAAAATCGAAAAAAAATCGACTCTTCACTCGATTTTTGAAAATTTCATTTGTGTTTGAAAGCATGTGATCGCGTAAAAAACGAAAAAAATCGACTCTTCACTCGATTTTTGAAAATTTCATTTGTGTTTGAAAGCATGTGAACGCGTAAAAAACGAAAAAAAATCGACTCTTCACTCGATTTTTGAAAATTTCATTTGTGTTTAAAAGCATGTGAAACGAAAAAAAAATCTACTTTTTGCTCGATTTTCGAAAATTTCATTTGTGTTTGAAAGCATGTGAAACGCGTAAAGAACGAAAAAAAATCGACTCTACTCGATTTTTAAAAATTTCATTTGTGTTTGAAAGCATGTGAAACGCGTAAAAAACGAAAACAAATCGACTCTTCACTCGATTTTTGAAAATTTCATTTGTGTTTGGAATTTGAAACGAAAAAAAAATCGACTATTTGCTCGATTTTTTAAAATTTCATTTGTGTTTGAAAGCATGTGAAACGAAAAAAAAATCGACTTTTTGCTCGATTTTCGAAAATTTTATTTGTGTTTGAAAGCATGTGACTCTTCACTCGATTTTTGCATGTGAAACGAAAAATGATCGACTTTTTGCTCGATTTTTTAAAATTTCATTTGTGTTTGAAAGCATGTGAAACGAAAAAAAAAATCGACTTTTTGCTCGATTTTCGAAAATTTTATTTGTATTTGAAAGCATGTGAAACGCGTAAAAAACGAAAAAAAATCGACTCTTCACTCGATTTTTGAAAATTTTATTTGTGTTTGAAAGCATGTGAAACGAAAAAAAAATCGACTTTTTGCTCGATTTTCGAAAATTTCATTTGTGTTTGAAAGCATGTGAAACGCGTAAAAAACGAAAAAAAAATCGACTCTTCACTCGATTTTTGAAAATTTCATTTGTGTTTGAGAGCATGTGAAACAAAAAAAAATCGACTTTTTGCTCGATTTTCGAAAATTTCATTTGTGTTTGAAAGCATGTGAAACGAAAAATAATCTACTTTTTGCTCGATTTTCGAAAATTTCATTTGTGTATGAAAGCATGTGAAACGCGTAAAAAACGAAAAAAAATCGACTCTTCACTCGATTTTTGAAAATTTCATTTGTGTTTGAAAGCATGTGAAACGCGTAAAAAACGAAAAAAAATCGACTCTTCACTCGATTTTTGAAAATTTCATTTGTGTTTGAAAGCATGTGAAACGAAAAAAAAATCGACTTTTTGCTCGATTTTCGAAAATTTCATTTGTGTTTGAAAGCATGTGAAACGAAAAAAAAATCGACTTTTTGCTCGATTTTTGAAAATTTCATTTGTGTTTGAAAGCATGTGAAACGCGTAAAAAACGAAAATAAAATCGACTCTTCACTCGATTTTTGAAAATTTCATTTGTGTTTGAAAGCATGTGAAACGAAAAATAATCTACTTTTTGCTCGATTTTCGAAAATTTCATTTGTGTATGAAAGCATGTGAAACGCGTAAAAAACGAAAAAAAATCGACTCTTCACTCGATTTTTCAAAATTTCATTTGTGTTTGAAAGCATGTGAAACGAAAAAAAAATCGACTTTTTGCTCGATTTTCGAAAATTTCATTTGTGTTTGAAAGCATGTGAAACGCGTAAAAAACGAAAAAAAATCGACTCTTCACTCGATTTTTGAAAATTTCATTTGTGTTTGAAAGCATGTGAAACGAAAAAAAAATCGACTTTTTGCTCGATTTTCGAAAATTTTATTTGTGTTTGAAAGCATGTGACTCTTCACTCGATTTTTGCATGTGAAACGAAAAATGATCGACTTTTTGCTCGATTTTTTAAAATTTCATTTGTGTTTGAAAGCATGTGAAACGAAAAAAAAAATCGACTTTTTGCTCGATTTTCGAAAATTTTATTTGTATTTGAAAGCATGTGAAACGCGTAAAAAACGAAAAAAAATCGACTCTTCACTCGATTTTTGAAAATTTTATTTGTGTTTGAAAGCATGTGAAACGAAAAAAAAATCGACTTTTTGCTCGATTTTCAAAAATTTCATTTGTGTTTGAAAGCATGTGAAACGCGTAAAAAACGAAAAAAAAATCGACTCTTCACTCGATTTTTGAAAATTTCATTTGTGTTTGAGAGCATGTGAAACAAAAAAAAATCGACTTTTTGCTCGATTTTCGAAAATTTCATTTGTGTTTGAAAGCATGTGAAACGAAAAATAATCTACTTTTTGCTCGATTTTCGAAAATTTCATTTGTGTATGAAAGCATGTGAAACGCGTAAAAAACGAAAAAAAATCGACTCTTCACTCGATTTTTGAAAATTTCATTTGTGTTTGAAAGCATGTGAAACGCGTAAAAAACGAAAAAAAATCGACTCTTCACTCGATTTTTGAAAATTTCATTTGTGTTTGAAAGCATGTGAAACGAAAAAAAAATCGACTTTTTGCTCGATTTTCGAAAATTTCATTTGTGTTTGAAAGCATGTGAAACGAAAAAAAAATCGACTTTTTGCTCGATTTTTGAAAATTTCATTTGTGTTTGAAAGCATGTGAAACGCGTAAAAAACGAAAATAAAATCGACTCTTCACTCGATTTTTGAAAATTTCATTTGTGTTTGAAAGCATGTGAAACGAAAAATAATCTACTTTTTGCTCGATTTTCGAAAATTTCATTTGTGTATGAAAGCATGTGAAACGCGTAAAAAACGAAAAAAAATCGACTCTTCACTCGATTTTTCAAAATTTCATTTGTGTTTGAAAGCATGTGAAACGAAAAAAAAATCGACTTTTTGCTCGATTTTCGAAAATTTCATTTGTGTTTGAAAGCATGTGAAACGCGTAAAAAACGAAAAAAAATCGACTCTTCACTCGATTTTTGAAAATTTCATTTGTGTTTGAAAGCATGTGAAACGAAAAAAAAATCGACTTTTTGCTCGATTTTCGAAAATTTCATTTGTGTTTGAAAGCATGTGAAACGAAAAAAAAATCGACTTTTTGCTCGATTTTTGAAAATTTCATTTGTGTTTGAAAGCATGTGAAACGAAAAAAAAATCGACTTTTTGCTCGATTTTTTAAAATTTTATTTGTGTTTGAAAGCATGAGA
This sequence comes from Tachinus rufipes, assembly GCA_963932245.1. Lineage (NCBI taxonomy): Eukaryota > Metazoa > Arthropoda > Insecta > Coleoptera > Staphylinidae > Tachinus > Tachinus rufipes. The sequence continues at coordinate 26,311,280 of OZ010742.1, read as the reverse complement.
AACAAAAAAAAAATCGATTTTTTGCTCGATTTTTGCATGTGAAACGAAAAAAAATCGACTTTTTGCTCGATTTTCGAAAATTTCATTTGTGTTTAAAAGCATGTGAATCGCGTAAAAAACGAAAAAAAATCGACTCTTCACTCGATTTTTGCATGTGAAACGAAAAAAGATCGACTTTTGCTCGATTTTTTAAAATTTCATTTGTGTTTGAAAGCATGTGAAACGAAAAAAAAAACGACTTATTGCTCGATTTTCGAAAATTTCATTTGTGTTTGAAAGCAAGTGAAACGCGTAATAAACGAAAAAAAAATCGACTCTTCACTCGATTTTTGAAAATTTTATTTGTGTTTGAAAGCAAGTGAAACGCGTAAAAAACGAAAAAAAATCGACTCTTCACTTGATTTTTGCATGTGAAACGAAAAAAAATCGACTCTTCACTCGATTTTTGAAAATTTTATTTGTGTTTTCAAACACAAATAATATTTTTTTTCGTTTCACATGCTTTCAAGCATGTGAAACGAAAAAAAAATCTACTTTTTGCTCTATTTTCGAAAAATTCATTTGTGTTTGAAAGCATGTGAAACGCGTTAAAAACGAAAAAAAAATCGACTCTTCACTCGATTTTTGAAAATTTCATTTGTGTTTGAAAGCATGTGAAACGAAAAAAAAATCTACTTTTTGCTCGATTTTCGAAAATTTCATTTGTGTTTGAAAGCAAGTGAAACGCGTAAAATACGAAAAAAAATCGACTCTTCACTCGATTTTTGAAAATTTCATTTGTGTTTGAAAGCATGTGAAACGAAAAAAAAATCGACTTATTGCTCGATTTTCGAAAATTTCATATGTGTTTGAAAGCATGTGAAACGCGTAATAAACGAAAAAAAAATCGACTCTTCACTCGATTTTTGAAAATTTCATTTGTGTTTGAAAGCATGTGAAACGAAAAAAAAATCGACTTTTTGCTCGATTTTTGAAAATTTCATTTGTGTTTGAAAGCATGTGAAAAAATCGTAAAAAACGAAAAAAAAATCGACTCTTTACTCAATTTTTGAAAATTTCATTTGTGTTTGAAAGCATGTGAAACGAAAAAAAAATCGACTTTTTGCTCGATTTTTTAAAATTTCATGTGTTTGAAAGCATGTGAAACGCGTAATAAACGAAAAAAAAATCGACTCTTCACTCGATTTTTGAAAATTTCATTTGTGTTTGAAAGCATGTGAAACGAAAAAAAAATCGACTTTTTGCTCGATTTTTGAAAATTTCATTTGTGTTTGAAAGCATGTGAAAATATCGTAAAAAACGAAAAAAAAATCGACTCTTTACTCGATTTTTGAAAATTTCATTTGTGTTTGAAAGCATGTGAAACGAAAAAAAAATCGACTTTTTGCTCGATTTTTTAAAATTTCATTTGTGTTTGAAAGCATGTGAAACGAAAAAAAAATTCGACTTTTTGCTCGATTTTTGCATGTGAAACAAAAAAAATCGACTTTTTGCTCGATTTTCGAAAATTTCATTTGTGTTTGAAAGCATGTGAATCGCGTAAAAAACGAAAAAAAATCGACTCTTCACTCGATTTTTGCATGTGAAACGAAAAAAGATCGACTTTTTGCTCGATTTTTTAAAATTTCATATGTGTTTGAAAGCATGTGAAACGCGTAATAAACGAAAAAAAATCGACTCTTCACTCGATTTTTGAAAATTTCATTTGTGTTTGAAAGCATGTGAAACGAAAAAAAAATCGACTTATTGCTTGATTTTCGAAAATTTCATTTGTGTTTGAAAGCATGTGAAACGCGTAAAAAACAAACAAAAATCGACTCTTCACTCGATTTTTGAAAATTTCATTTGTGTTTGAAAGCATGTGAAACGAAAAAAAAATCGACTTTTTGCTCGTTTTTCGAAAATTTCATTTGTGTTTGAAAGCATGTGAAACGAAAAAAAAATCGACTTTTTGCTCGATTTTTTAAAATTTTATTTGTGTTTGAAAGCATGAGAAACAAAAAAAAAATCGATTTTTTGCTCGATTTTTGCATGTGAAACGAAAAAAAATCGACTTTTTGCTCGATTTTTGAAAATTTCATTTGTGTTTGAAAGCATGTGAAACGAAAAAAAAATCGACTTTTTGCTCGATTTTTTAAAATTTTATTTGTGTTTGAAAGCATGAGAAACAAAAAAAAATCGATTTTTTGCTCGATTTTTGCATGTGAAACGAAAAAAAACGACTTTTTGCTCGATTTTCGAAAATTTCATTTGTGTTTGAAAGCAAGTGAAACGCGTAAAATACGAAAAAAAATCGACTCTTCACTCGATTTTTGAAAATTTCATTTGTGTTTGAAACGAAAAAAAAATCGACTTATTGCTCGATTTTCGAAAATTTCATATGTGTTTGAAAGCATGTGAAACGCGTAATAAACGAAAAAAAAACCGACTCTTCACTCGATTTTTGAAAATTTCATTTGTGTTTGAAAGCATGTGAAACGAAAAAAAAATCGACTTTTTGCTCGATTTTTGAAAATTTCATTTGTGTTTGAAAGCATGTGAAAAAATCGTAAAAAACGAAAAAAAAATCGACTCTTTACTCGATTTTTGAAAATTTCATTTGTGTTTGAAAGCATGTGAAACGAAAAAAAAAATCGACTTTTTGCTCGATTTTTTAAAATTTCATATGTGTTTGAAAGCATGTGAAACGCGTAAAAATCGAAAAAAAAATCGACTCTTCACTCGATTTTTGAAAATTTCATTTGTGTTTGAAAGCATGTGAAACGCATAAAAAACGAAAAAAAATCGACTCTACTCGATTTTTGAAAATTTCATTTGTGTTTGAAAGCATGTGAAACGCGTAAAAGACGAAAAAAAATCGACTCTTCACTCGATTTTTGCATGTGAAACAAAAAAAAATCGACTTTTTGCTCGATTTTCGAAAAATTCATTTGTGTTTGAAAGCATGTGAAACGCGTAAAAAACGAAAAAAAATCGACTCTTCACTCGATTTTTGAAAATTTCATTTGTGTTTGAAAGCATGTGAAACGAAAAAAAAATCGACTTTTTGCTCGATTTTCGAAAATTTCATTTGTGTTTGAAAGCATGTGAAACGAAAAAAAAATCGACTTTTTGCTCGATTTTTTAAAATTTCATATGTGTTTGAAAGCATGTGAAACGCGTAAAAATCGAAAAAAAATCGACTCTTCACTCGATTTTTTAAAGTTTCATTTGTGTTTGAAAGCATGTGAAACGCGTAAAAAACGAAAATAAAATCGACTCTTCACTCGATTTTTGAAAATTTCATTTGTGTTTGAAAGCATGTGAAACGAAAAAAAATCTACTTTTTGCTCGATTTTCGAAAATTTCATTTGTGTTTGAAAGCATGTGAAACGCGTAAAAAACGAAAAAAAATCAACTCTTTACTCGATTTTTCAAAATTTCATTTGTGTTTGAAAGCATGTGAAACGAAAAAAAAATCGACTTTTTGCTCGATTTTCGAAAATTTCATTTGTGTTTGAAAGCATGTGAAACGCGTAAAAAACGAAAAAAAAAATCGACTCTACTCGATTTTTGAAAATTTCATTTGTGTTTGAAAGCATGTGAAACGAAAAAAAAAATCGACTTTTTGCTCGATTTTCGAAAATTTCATTTGTGTTTGAAAGCATGTGAAACGAAAAAAAAATCGACTTTTTGCTCGATTTTTGAAAATTTCATTTGTGTTTGAAAGCATGTGAAACGAAAAAAAAATCGACTTTTTGCTCGATTTTTTAAAATTTTATTTGTGTTTGAAAGCATGTGATACAAAAAAAAAAATCGATTTTTTGCTCGATTTTTGCATGTGAAACGAAAAAAAATCGACTTTTTGCTCGATTTTCGAAAATTTCATTTGTGTTTAAAAGCATGTGAATCGCGTAAAAAACGAAAAAAAATCGACTCTTCACTCGATTTTTGCATGTGAAACGAAAAAAGATCGACTTTTGCTCGATTTTTTAAAATTTCATTTGTGTTTGAAAGCATGTGAAACGCGTAATGAACGAAAAAAAAATCGACTCTTCACTCGATTTTTGAAAATTTAATTTGTGTTTGAAAGCATGTGAAACGAAAAAAAAATCGACATTTGCTCGATTTTCGAAAATTTCATTTGTGTTTGAAAGCATGTGAAACGCGTAAAAAACAAAAAAAATCGACTCTTCACTCGATTTTTGCATGTGAAACGAAAAAAAAATCGACTTTTTGCTCGATTTTTTAAAATTTCATTTGTGTTTGAAAGCATGTGAAACGAAAAAAAAATCGACTTTTTGCTCGTTTATCGAAAATTTCATTTGTGTTTGAAAGCATGTGAAATGCGTAAAAAACGAAAAAAAATCGACTCTTCACTCGATTTTTGAAAATTTCATTTGTGTTTGAAAGCATGTGAAACGAAAAAAAAATCGACTTTTTGCTCGATTTTCGAAAATTTCATTTGTGTTTTGAAAGCATGTGAAATCTAAAAAAAATCTACTTTTTGCTCGATTTTCGAACATTTCATTTGTGTTTGAAAGCATGTGAAACGCGTAAAAAAACGAAAAAAAATCGACTCTTCACTCGATTTTTCAAAATTTCATTTGTGTTTGAAAGCATGTGAAACGAAAAAAAAATCTACTTTTTGCTCGATTTCGAAAATTTCATTTGTGTTTGAAAGCATGTGAAACGCGTAAAAAACGAAAAAAAATCGACTCTACTCGATTTTTGAAAATTTCATTTGTGTTTGAGAGCATGTGAAACAAAAAATATCGACTTTTTGCTCGATTTTTGAAAATTTCATTTGTGTTTGAAAGCATGTGAAACGAAAAAAAAATCGACTTTTTGCTTGATTTTCGAAAATTTCATTTGTGTTTGAAAGCATGTGAAACGCGTAAAAAACGAAAAAAAATCGACTCCACTCGATTTTTGAAAATTTCATTTGTGTTTGAAAGCATGTGAAACGAAAAAAAAATCGACTTTTTGCTCGATTTTCCAAAATTTCATTTGTGTTTGAAAGCATGTGAAACGAAAAAAAAATCGACTTTTTGCTCGATTTTTTAAAGTTTCATTTGTGTTTGAAAGCATGTGAAACGCGTAAAAAACGAAAATAAAATCGACTCTTCACTCGATTTTTGAAAATTTCATTTGTGTTTGAAAGCATGTGAAACGAAAAAAAATCTACTTTTTGCTCGATTTTCGAAAATTTCATTTGTGTTTGAAAGCATGTGAAACGCGTAAAAAACGAAAAAAAATCGACTCTTCACTCGATTTTTCAAAATTTCATTTGTGTTTGAAAGCATGTGAAACGAAAAAAAAATCGACTTTTTGCTCGATTTTCGAAAATTTCATTTGTGTTTGAAAGCATGTGAAACGCGTAAAAAACGAAAAAAAATCGACTCTTCACTCGATTTTTCAAAATTTCATTTGTGTTTGAAAGCATGTGAAACGAAAAAAAAATCGACTTTTTGCTCGATTTTCGAAAATTTAATTTGTGTTTGAAAGCATGTGAAACGCGTAAAAAACGAAAAAAAAAATCGACTCTTTACTCGATTTTTGAAAATTTCATTTGTGTTTGAAAGCATGTGAAACGAAAAAAAAATCGACTTTTTGCTCGATTTTCGAAAATTTAATTTGTGTTTGAAAGCATGTGAAACGCGTAAAAAACGAAAAAAAAAATCGACTCTTTACTCGATTTTTGAAAATTTCATTTGTGTTTGAAAGCATGTGAAACGAAAAAAAAATCGACTTTTTGCTCGATTTTCGAAAATTTCATTTGTGTTTGAAAGCATGTGAAACGCGTAAAAAACAAAAAAAATCGACTCTTCACTCGATTTTTGCATGTGAAACGAAAAAAAAATCGACTTTTTGCTCGATTTTTTAAAATTTCATTTGTGTTTGAAAGCATGTGAAACGAAAAAAAAATCGACTTTTTGCTCGTTTATCGAAAATTTCATTTGTGTTTGAAAGCATGTGAAATGCGTAAAAAACGAAAAAAAATCGACTCTTCACTCGATTTTTGAAAATTTCATTTGTGTTTGAAAGCATGTGAAACGCGTAAAAAACGAAAAAAAAATCGACTCTTCACTCGATTTTTGAAAATTTCATTTGTGTTTGAAAGCATGTGAAACGCGTAAAAAACAAAAAAAAATCGACTCTTCACTCCATTTTTGCATGTGAAACGAAAAAAAAAATCGACTTTTTGCTCGATTTTTTAAAATTTCATTTGTGTTTGAAAGCATGTGAAACGAAAAAAAAATCTACTTTTTGCTCGATTTTCGAAAATTTCATTTGTGTTTGAAAGCATGTGAAACGCGTAAAAAACGAAAAAAAATTGACTCTTCACTCGATTTTTGAAAATTTCATTTGTGTTTGAAAGCATGTGAAATGCGTAAAAAACGAAAAAAAATCGACTCTTCACTCGATTTTTGAAAATTTCATTTGTGTTTGAAAGCATGTGAAACGCGTAAAAAACAAACAAAAATCGACTCTTCACTCGATTTTTGCATGTGAAACGAAAAAAAAAATCGACTTTTTGCTCGATTTTTTAAAATTTCATTTGTGTTTGAAAGCATGTGAAACGAAAAAAAAATCTACTTTTTGCTCGATTTTCGAAAATTTCATTTGTGTTTGAAAGCATGTGAAACGCGTAAAAAACAAACAAAAATCGACTCTTCACTCGATTTTTGCATGTGAAACGAAAAAAAAAATCGACTTTTTGCTCGATTTTTTAAAATTTCATTTGTGTTTGAAAGCATGTGAAACGAAAAAAAAATCTACTTTTTGCTCGATTTTCGAAAATTTCATTTGTGTTTGAAAGCATGTGAAACGCGTAAGAAACGAAAAAAAATCGACTTTTTGCTCGATTTTCGAAAAATTCATTTGTGTTTGAAAGCATGTGAAACGCGTAAAATACGAAAAAAAATCGATTCTTCACTCGATTTTTGAAAATTTCATTTGTGTTTGAAAGCATGTGAAACGAAAAAAAAATCGACTTTTTGCTCGATTTTCGAAAATTTCATTTGTGTTTGAAAGCATGTGAAACGCGTAAAAAACAAACAAAAATCGACTCTTCACTCGATTTTTGCATGTGAAACGAAAAAAAAAATCGACTTTTTGCTCGATTTTTTTAAAATTTCATTTGTGTTTGAAAGCATGTGAAACGAAAAAAAAATCTACTTTTTGCTCGATTTTCGAAAATTTCATTTGTGTTTGAAAGCATGTGAAACGCGTAAAAAACAAAAAAAAATTGACTCTTCACTCGATTTTTGAAAATTTCATTTGTGTTTGAAAGCATGTGAAACGAAAAAAAAAATCGACTTTTTGCTCGATTTTCGAAAAATTCATTTGTGTTTGAAAGCATGTGAAACGCGTAAAATACGAAAAAAAATCGATTCTTCACTCGATTTTTGAAAATTTCATTTGTGTTTGAAAGCATGTGAAACGAAAAAAAAATCGACTTTTTGCTCGATTTTCGAAAATTTCATTTGTGTTTGAAAGCATGTGAAACGCGTAAAAAACGAAAAAAAAATCGACTCTTCACTCGATTTTTGAAAATTTCATTTGTGTTTGAAAGCATGTGAAACGAAAAAAAAATCTACTTTTTGCTCGATTTTCGAAAATTTCATTTGTGTTTGAAAGCAAGTGAAACGCGTAAGAAACGAAAAAAAATCGACTCTTCACTCGATTTTTGCATGTGAAACGAAAAAAAATCGACTCTTCACTCGATTTTTCAAAATTTCATTTGTGTTTGAAAGCATGTGAAACGAAAAAAAAATCTACTTTTTGCTCGATTTTCGAAAATTTCATTTGTGTTTGAAAGCAAGTGAAACGCGTAAGAAACGAAAAAAAATCGACTCTTCACTCGATTTTTGCATGTGAAACGAAAAAAAATCGACTCTTCACTCGATTTTTCAAAATTTCATTTGTGTTTGAAAGCATGTGAAACGAAAAAAAAATCTACTTTTTGCTCGATTTTCGAAAATTTCATTTGTGTTTGAAAGCATGTGAAACGAAAAAAAAATCGACTTTTTGCTCGTTTTTCGAAAATTTCATTTGTGTTTGAAAGCATGTGAAACGCGTAAAAAACAAACAAAAATCGACTCTTCACTCGATTTTTGCATGGAAACGAAAAAAAAAATCGACTTTTTGCTCGATTTTTTAAAATTTCATTTGTGTTTGAAAGCATGTGAAACGAAAAAAAAATCGACTTTTTGCTCGATTTTCGAAAAATTCATTTGTGTTTGAAAGCATGTGAAACGCGTAAAATACGAAAAAAAATCGATTCTTCACTCGATTTTTGAAAATTTCATTTGTGTTTGAAAGCATGTGAAACGAAAAAAAAATCGACTTTTTGCTCGATTTTCGAAAATTTCATTTGTGTTTGAAAGCATGTGAAACGCGTAAAAAACGAAAAAAAAATCGACTCTTCACTCGATTTTTGAAAATTTCATTTGTGTTTGAAAGCATGTGAAACGAAAAAAAAATCTACTTTTTGCTCGATTTTCGAAAATTTCATTTGTGTTTGAAAGCATGTGAAACGCGTAAAAAACGAAAAAAAATCGACTCTACTCGATTTTTGAAAATTTCATTTGTGTTTGAGAGCATGTGAAACGAAAAAAAAATCGACTTTTTGCTCGATTTTCGAAAATTTCATTTGTGTTTGAAAGCATGTGAAACGCGTAAAAAACGAAAAAAAATCGACTCTTCACTCGATTTTTGAAAATTTCATTTGTGTTTGAAAGCATGTGAAACGAAAAAAAAATCGACTTTTTGCTCGATTTTCGAAAATTTCATTTGTGTTTGAAAGCATGTGAAACGCGTAAAAAACAAACAAAAATCGACTCTTCACTCGATTTTTGCATGTGAAACGAAAAAAAAAATCGACTTTTTGCTCGATTTTCGAAAATTTCATTTGTGTTTGAAAGCATGTGAAACAAAAAAAAAATCGATTTTTTGCTCGATTTTTGCATGTGAAACGAAAAAAAATCGACTTTTTGCTCGATTTTCGAAAATTTCATTTGTGTTTAAAAGCATGTGAATCGCGTAAAAAACGAAAAAAAATCGACTCTTCACTCGATTTTTGCATGTGAAACGAAAAAAAATCGACTTTTTGCTCGATTTTCGAAAAATTCATTTGTGTTTGAAAGCATGTGAAACGAAAAAAAAATCGACTTTTTGCTCGATTTTCGAAAAATTCATTTGTGTTTGAAAGCATGTGAAACGCGTAAAATACGAAAAAAAATCGATTCTTCACTCGATTTTTGAAAATTTCATTTGTGTTTGAAAGCATGTGAAACGAAAAAAAAATCGACTTTTTGCTCGATTTTCGAAAATTTCATTTGTGTTTGAAAGCATGTGAAACGAAAAAAAAAATCTACTTTTTGCTCGATTTTCGAAAATTTCATTTGTGTTTGAAAGCAAGTGAAACGCGTAAGAAACGAAAAAAAATCGACTCTTCACTCGATTTTTGCATGTGAAACGAAAAAAAATCGACTCTTCACTCGATTTTTCAAAATTTCATTTGTGTTTGAAAGCATGTGAAACGAAAAAAAAATCTACTTTTTGCTCGATTTTCGAAAATTTCATTTGTGTTTGAAAGCATGTGAAACGCGTAAAAAACAAAAAAAAATTGACTCTTCACTCGATTTTTGAAAATTTCATTTGTGTTTGAAAGCATGTGAAACGAAAAAAAAATCGACTTTTTGCTCGATTTTCGAAAATTTCATTTGTGTTTGAAAGCATGTGAAACGCGTAAAAAACGAAAAAAAATCGACTCTTCACTCGATTTTTGAAAATTTCATTTGTGTTTGAAAGCATGTGAAACGAAAAAAAATCGACTTTTTGCTCGATTTTCGAAAATTTCATTTGTGTTTGAAAGCATGTGAAACGCGTAAAAAACAAACAAAAATCGACTCTTCACTCGATTTTTGCATGTGAAACGAAAAAAAAAATCGACTTTTTGCTCGATTTTTTAAAATTTCATTTGTGTTTGAAAGCATGTGAAACGAAAAAAAAATCGACTTTTTGCTCGATTTTCGAAAAATTTATTTGTGTTTGAAAGCATGTGAAACGCGTAAAATACGAAAAAAATCGATTCTTCACTCGATTTTTGAAAATTTCATTTGTGTTTGAAAGCATGTGAAACGAAAAGAAAATCGACTTTTTGCTCGATTTTCGAAAATTTCATTTGTGTTTGAAAGCATGTGAAACGCGTAAAAAACGAAAAAAAATCGACTCTTCACTCGATTTTTGAAAATTTCATTTGTGTTTGAAAGCATGTGAAACGAAAAAAAAATCGACTTTTTGCTCGATTTTCGAAAATTTCATTTGTGTTTGAAAGCATGTGAAACGCGTAAAAAACAAACAAAAATCGACTCTTCACTCGATTTTTGCATGTGAAACGAAAAAAAAAATCGACTTTTTGCTCGATTTTTTAAAATTTCATTTGTGTTTGAAAGCATGTGAAACGAAAAAAAAATCGACTTTTTGCTCGATTTTCGAAAAATTTATTTTGTGTTTGAAAGCATGTGAAACGCGTAAAATACGAAAAAAAATCGATTCTTCACTCGATTTTTGAAAATTTCATTTGTGTTTGAAAGCATGTGAAACGAAAAGAAAATCGACTTTTTGCTCGATTTTCGAAAATTTCATTTGTGTTTGAAAGCATGTGAAACGCGTAAAAAACGAAAAAAAATCGACTCTACTCGATTTTTGAAAATTTCATTTGTGTTTGAGAGCATGTGAAACGAAAAAAAAATCGACTTTTTGCTCGATTTTCGAAAATTTCATTTGTGTTTGAAAGCATGTGAAACGCGTAAAAAACGAAAAAAAATCGACTCTTCACTCGATTTTTGAAAATTTCATTTGTGTTTGAAAGCATGTGAAACGAAAAAAAAAATCGACTTTTTGCTCGATTTTCGAAAATTTCATTTGTGTTTGAAAGCATGTGAAACGCGTAAAAAACAAACAAAAATCGACTCTTCACTCGATTTTTGCATGTGAAACGAAAAAAAAAAATCGACTTTTTGCTCGATTTTCGAAAATTTCATTTGTGTTTGAAAGCATGTGAAACAAAAAAAAAATCGATTTTTTGCTCGATTTTTGCATGTGAAACGAAAAAAAATCGACTTTTTGCTCGATTTTCGAAAATTTCATTTGTGTTTAAAAGCATGTGAATCGCGTAAAAAACGAAAAAAAATCGACTCTTCACTCGATTTTTGCATGTGAAACGAAAAAAAATCGACTTTTTGCTCGATTTTCGAAAAATTCATTTGTGTTTGAAAGCATGTGAAACGAAAAAAAAATCGACTTTTTGCTCGATTTTCGAAAAATTCATTTGTGTTTGAAAGCATGTGAACGCGTAAAATACGAAAAAAAATCGATTCTTCACTCGATTTTTGAAAATTTCATTTGTGTTTGAAAGCATGTGAAACGAAAAAAAAATCGACTTTTTGCTCGATTTTCGAAAATTTCATTTGTGTTTGAAAGCATGTGAAACGCGTAAAAAACGAAAAAAAAATCGACTCTTCACTCGATTTTTGAAAATTTCATTTGTGTTTGAAAGCATGTGAAACGAAAAAAAAATCGACTTTTTGCTCGATTTTTTAAAATTTTATTTGTGTTTGAAAGCATGTGAAACAAAAAAAAAAATCGATTTTTTGCTCGATTTTTGCATGTGAAACGAAAAAAAATCGACTTTTTGCTCGATTTTCGAAAATTTCATTTGTGTTTAAAAGCATGTGAATCGCGTAAAAAACGAAAAAAAATCGACTCTTCACTCGATTTTTGCATGTGAAACGAAAAAAGATCGACTTTTGCTCGATTTTTTAAAATTTCATTTTGTGTTTGAAAGCATGTGAAACGCGTAATGAACGAAAAAAAATCGACTCTTCACTCGATTTTTGAAAATTTCATTTGTGTTTGAAAGCATGTGAAACGAAAAAAAAATCGACTTTTTGCTCGATTTTCGAAAATTTCATTTGTGTTTGAAAGCATGTGAAACGCGTAAAAAACAAAAAAAAATCGACTCTTCACTCGATTTTTGCATGTGAAACGAAAAAAAAATCGACTTTTTGCTCGATTTTCGAAAATTTCATTTGTGTTTGAAAGCATGTGAAACGCGTAAAAAACAAAAAAAATCGACTCCACTCGATTTTTGCATGTGAAACGAAAAAAAAATCGACTTTTTGCTCGATTTTCGAAAATTTCATTTGTGTTTGAAAGCATGTGAAACGCGTAAAAAACGAAAAAAAAATCGACTCTTCACTCGATTTTTGAAAATTTCATTTGTGTTTGAAAGCATGTGAAACGAAAAAAAAATCGACTTTTTGCTCGATTTTCGAAAATTTCATTTGTGTTTGAAAGCATGTGAAACGCGTAAAAAACGAAAAAAAATCGACTCTTCACTCGATTTTTGAAAATTTCATTTGTGTTTGAAAGCATGTGAAACGAAAAAAAAATCGACTTTTTGCTCGATTTTCGAAAATTTCATTTGTGTTTGAAAGCATGTGAAACGCGTAAAAAACAAAAAAAAATCGTCTCTTCACTCGATTTTAGCATGTGAAACGAAAAAAAATCGACTCTTCACTCGACTTTTGAAAATTTCATTTGTGTTTGAAAGCATGTGAAACGCGTAAATAACAAAAAAAAATCGACTCTTCACTCGATTTTTGCATGTGAAACAAAAAAAAAAATCGACTTTTTGCTCGATTTTTTAAAATTTCATTTGTGTTTGAAATCATGTGAAACGAAAAAAAAATCGACTTTTTGCTCGATTTTCGAAAAATTCATTTGTTTTTGAAAGCATGTGAAACGCGTAAAAAACGAAAAAAAACCGACTCTTCACTCGATTTTTGCATGTGAAACGAAAAAAAATTCGACTTTTTGCACGATTTTTAAAATTTCATTTGTGTTTGAAAGCATGTGAAACGAAAAAAAAATCGACTTTTTGCTCGATTTTTTAAAATTTCATTTGTTTTTGAAAGCATGTGAACGCGTAAAAACGAAAAAAAATCGACTCTTTACTCGATTTTTAAAAATTTCATTTGTGTCTGAAAGCATGTGAAACGAAAGAAAAATCGACTTTTTGCTCGATTTTCCAAAATTTCATTTGTGTTTGAAAGTATGTGAAACGCGTAAAAAACGAAAAAAAATCGACTCTTCATTCGATTTTTGAAAATTTCATTTGTGTTTGAAAGCATGAGATACGCGTAAAAAACCAAAAAAAATCGACTCTTTGCTCGATTTTTGCATGTGAAACGAAAAAAAAATCGACTTTTTGCTCGATTTTCTAAAATTTCATATGTGTTTAAAAGCATGTGAAACGCGTAAAAAACAAAACAAAAGTCGACCCTTCACTCGATTATTGCATGTGAAACGAAAAAAAAATCAACTTTTTGTTCAATTTTTGAAAATCTCATTTGTGTTTGAAAGCATGTTTAACGCGTAAAAAACGAAAAAAAATCGAGTCTTCAATCGATTATTGCATGTGAAACGAAAAAAAAATCGACTTTTTGCTCGATTTTCGAAAATTTCATTTGTGTTTGAAAGTATGTGAAACGCGTAAAAAACGAAAATAAATCGACTCTTCATTCGATTTTTGAAAATTTCATTTGTGTCTGAAAGCATGTGAAACGAAAGAAAAATCGACTTTTTGCTCGATTTTCCAAAATTTCATTTGTGTTTGAAAGTATGTGAAACGCGTAAAAAACGAAAAAAAATCGACTCTTCATTCGATTTTTGAAAATTTCATTTGTGTTTGAAAGCATGAGATACGCGTAAAAAACCAAAAAAAATCGACTCTTTGCTCGATTTTTGCATGTGAAACGAAAAAAAAATCGACTTTTTGCTCGATTTTCTAAAATTTCATATGTGTTTAAAAGCATGTGAAACGCGTAAAAAACAAAACAAAAGTCGACCCTTCACTCGATTATTGCATGTGAAACGAAAAAAAATCAACTTTTTGTTCGATTTTTGAAAATCTCATTTGTGTTTGAAAGCATGTTTAACGCGTAAAAAATGAAAAAAAATCGACTCTTCAATCGATTATTGCATGTGAAACGAAAAAAAAATCAACTTTTTGTTCGATTTTTGAAAATCTCATTTGTGTTTGAAAGCATGTTAAACGCGTAAAAAACGAAAAAAAATTGACTCTTCAATCGATTATTGCATGTGAAACGAAAAAAAAATCGACTTTTTGCTCGATTTTCGAAAATTTCATTTGTGTTTGAAAGCATGTGAAACGCGTAAAAGACGAAAAAAAAATCGACTCTTCATTCGATTTTTAAAAATTTCATTTGTGTCTGAAATGATGTGAAACGAAAAAAAAATCGACTTTTTGCTCGATTTTCCAAAATTTCATTTGTGTTTGAAAGTATGTGAAACGCGTAAAAAACGAAAAAAAATCGACTCTTCAATCGATTATTGCATGTGAAACGAAAAAAAAATCAACTTTTTGTTCGATTTTTGAAAATCTCATTTGTGTTTGAAAGCATGTTTAACGCGTAAAAAATGAAAAAAAATCGACTCTTCAATCGATTATTGCATGTGAAACGAAAAAAAAATCAACTTTTTGTTCGATTTTTGAAAATCTCATTTGTGTTTGAAAGCATGTTAAACGCGTAAAAAACGAAAAAAAATTGACTCTTCAATCGATTATTGCATGTGAAACGAAAAAAAAATCGACTTTTTGCTCGATTTTCGAAAATTTCATTTGTGTTTGAAAGCATGTGAAACGCGTAAAAGACGAAAAAAAAATCGACTCTTCATTCGATTTTTAAAAATTTCATTTGTGTCTGAAATGATGTGAAACGAAAAAAAAATCGACTTTTTGCTCGATTTTCCAAAATTTCATTTGTGTTTGAAAATATGTGAAACGAGTAAAAAACGAAAAAAATCGACTCTTCACTCGATTTTTGAAAATTTCATTTGTGTCTAAAATGATGTGAAACGAAAAAAAAAATCGTTTTTTTGCTCGATTTTCCAAAATTTCATTTGTGTTTGAAAGTATGTGAAACGAGTAAAAAACGAAAAAAAATCGACTCTTTATTCGATTTTTGAAAATTTCATTTGTGTTTGAAAGCATGAGAAACGCGTAAAAAACGAAAAAAAAAAAGCGACTCTTCACTCGATTTTTGAAAATTTTATTTGTGTTTGAAAGCAAGTGAACCGAAAATAAAAATCGACTTTTTGCTCGATTTTCTAAAATTTCATTTGTGTTTGAAAGCTTCACATGCTTTCAAACACAAATGAAAAAAATATCGACTCTTTATTCGATTTTTGAAAATTTCATTTGTGTTTGAAAGCATGTGAAACGCGTAAAAAACAAAAAAAAATCGACTCCTCACTCGATTAATGCATGTGAAACGAAAAAAAGTCGACTTTTTGCTCGATTTTTAAAAATTTCATTTGTGTTTAAAAAAGCAAGTGAAACGAAAAAAAAAATCGACTTTTTGCTCGATTTTCGAAAATTTTATTTGTGCTTGAAAGCATGTGAAACGCGTAAAAAACGAAAAAAAAACGACTCTTCACTCGATTATTGCATGTGAAACGAAAAAAAAAGTCGACTTTTTGCTCCATTTTTGAAAATTTCATTTGTGTTTGAAAGCATGTGAAACGCGTAAAAAACAAAAAAAAATCGACTCTTCACTCGATTTTTGCAGGTGAAACGAAAAAAAAATCGACTCTTCACTCGATTTTTGCAGGTGAAACGAAAAAAAAATTGACTCTTCACTCAATTTTTGCATGTGAAACGAAAAAAAAATCGACTCTTCACTCGATTTTTGCATGTGAAACAAAAAAAAAATCGAGTTTTTGCTCGACTTTTTAAAATTTCATTTGTGTTTGAAAGCATGTGAAACGAAATAAAAATCGTCTTTTTGCTCGATTTTCGAAAATTTCATTTGTGTTTGAAAGCATGTGAAACGCGTAAAAAACGAAAAAAAATCGAGTCTTCATTCGATTTTTGAAAATTTCATTTGTGTTTGAAAGCATGTGAAACGAAAAAAAAATCGACTTTTTGCTCGTTTATCGAAAATTTCATTTGTGTTTGAAAGCATGTGAAATGCGTAAAAAACGAAAAAAAATCGACTCTTCACTCGATTTTTGAAAATTTCATTTGTGTTTGAAAGCATGTGAAACGAAAAAAAAATCGACTTTTTGCTCGATTTTCGAAAATTTCATTTGTGTTTGAAAGCATGTGAAATCTAAAAAAAATCTACTTTTTGCTCGATTTTCGAAAATTTCATTTGTGTTTGAAAGCATGTGAAACGCGTAAAAAACGAAAAAAAATCGACTCTTCACTCGATTTTTCAAAATTTCATTTGTGTTTGAAAGCATGTGAAACGAAAAAAAAATCTACTTTTTGCTCGATTTTCGAAAATTTCATTTGTGTTTGAAAGCATGTGAAACGCGTAAAAAACGAAAAAAAATCGACTCTACTCGATTTTTGAAAATTTCATTTGTGTTTGAGAGCATGTGAAACAAAAAATATCGACTTTTTGCTCGATTTTTGAAAATTTCATTTGTGTTTGAAAGCATGTGAAACGAAAAAAAAATCGACTTTTTGCTTGATTTTCGAAAATTTCATTTGTGTTTGAAAGCATGTGAAACGCGTAAAAAACGAAAAAAAATCGACTCCACTCGATTTTTGAAAATTTCATTTGTGTTTGAAAGCATGTGAAACGAAAAAAAAATCGACTTTTTGCTCGATTTTCCAAAATTTCATTTGTGTTTGAAAGCATGTGAAACGAAAAAAAAATCGACTTTTTGCTCGATTTTTTAAAGTTTCATTTGTGTTTGAAAGCATGTGAAACGCGTAAAAAACGAAAATAAAATCGACTCTTCACTCGATTTTTGAAAATTTCATTTGTGTTTGAAAGCATGTGAAACGAAAAAAAATCTACTTTTTGCTCGATTTTCGAAAATTTCATTTGTGTTTGAAAGCATGTGAAACGCGTAAAAAACGAAAAAAAATCGACTCTTCACTCGATTTTTCAAAATTTCATTTGTGTTTGAAAGCATGTGAAACGAAAAAAAAATCTACTTTTTGCTCGATTTTCGAAAATTTCATTTGTGTTTGAAAGCATGTGAAACGCGTAAAAAACGAAAAAAAATCGACTCTACTCGATTTTTGAAAATTTCATTTGTGTTTGAGAGCATGTGAAACAAAAAATATCGACTTTTTGCTCGATTTTTGAAAATTTCATTTGTGTTTGAAAGCATGTGAAACGAAAAAAAAATCGACTTTTTGCTTGATTTTCGAAAATTTCATTTGTGTTTGAAAGCATGTGAAACGCGTAAAAAACGAAAAAAAATCGACTCCACTCGATTTTTGAAAATTTCATTTGTGTTTGAAAGCATGTGAAACGAAAAAAAAATCGACTTTTTGCTCGATTTTCCAAAATTTCATTTGTGTTTGAAAGCATGTGAAACGAAAAAAAAATCGACTTTTTGCTCGATTTTTTAAAGTTTCATTTGTGTTTGAAAGCATGTGAAACGCGTAAAAAACGAAAATAAAATCGACTCTTCACTCGATTTTTGAAAATTTCATTTGTGTTTGAAAGCATGTGAAACGAAAAAAAATCTACTTTTTGCTCGATTTTCGAAAATTTCATTTGTGTTTGAAAGCATGTGAAACGCGTAAAAAACGAAAAAAAATCGACTCTTCACTCGATTTTTCAAAATTTCATTTGTGTTTGAAAGCATGTGAAACGAAAAAAAAATCGACTTTTTGCTCGATTTTCGAAAATTTAATTTGTGTTTGAAAGCATGTGAAACGCGTAAAAAACGAAAAAAAAAATCGACTCTTTACTCGATTTTTGAAAATTTCATTTGTGTTTGAAAGCATGTGAAACGAAAAAAAAATCGACTTTTTGCTCGATTTTCGAAAATTTAATTTGTGTTTGAAAGCATGTGAAACGCGTAAAAAACGAAAAAAAAAATCGACTCTTTACTCGATTTTTGAAAATTTCATTTGTGTTTGAAAGCATGTGAAACGAAAAAAAAATCGACTTTTTGCTCGATTTTCGAAAATTTCATTTGTGTTTGAAAGCATGTGAAACGCGTAAAAAACAAAAAAAATCGACTCTTCACTCGATTTTTGCATGTGAAACGAAAAAAAAATCGACTTTTTGCTCGATTTTTTAAAATTTCATTTGTGTTTGAAAGCATGTGAAACGAAAAAAAAATCGACTTTTTGCTCGTTTATCGAAAATTTCATTTGTGTTTGAAAGCATGTGAAATGCGTAAAAAACGAAAAAAAATCGACTCTTCACTCGATTTTTGAAAATTTCATTTGTGTTTGAAAGCATGTGAAACGCGTAAAAAACGAAAAAAAAATCGACTCTTCACTCGATTTTTGAAAATTTCATTTGTGTTTGAAAGCATGTGAAACGCGTAAAAAACAAAAAAAAATCGACTCTTCACTCCATTTTTGCATGTGAAACGAAAAAAAAATCGACTTTTTGCTCGATTTTTTAAAATTTCATTTGTGTTTGAAAGCATGTGAAACGAAAAAAAAATCTACTTTTTGCTCGATTTTCGAAAATTTCATTTGTGTTTGAAAGCATGTGAAACGCGTAAAAAACGAAAAAAAATTGACTCTTCACTCGATTTTTGAAAATTTCATTTGTGTTTGAAAGCATGTGAAATGCGTAAAAAACGAAAAAAAATCGACTCTTCACTCGATTTTTGAAAATTTCATTTGTGTTTGAAAGCATGTGAAACGCGTAAAAAACAAACAAAAATCGACTCTTCACTCGATTTTTGCATGTGAAACGAAAAAAAAAATCGACTTTTTGCTCGATTTTTTAAAATTTCATTTGTGTTTGAAAGCATGTGAAACGAAAAAAAAATCTACTTTTTGCTCGATTTTCGAAAATTTCATTTGTGTTTGAAAGCATGTGAAACGCGTAAAAAACAAACAAAAATCGACTCTTCACTCGATTTTTGCATGTGAAACGAAAAAAAAAATCGACTTTTTGCTCGATTTTTTAAAATTTCATTTGTGTTTGAAAGCATGTGAAACGAAAAAAAAATCTACTTTTTGCTCGATTTTCGAAAATTTCATTTGTGTTTGAAAGCATGTGAAACGCGTAAGAAACGAAAAAAAATCGACTTTTTGCTCGATTTTCGAAAAATTCATTTGTGTTTGAAAGCATGTGAAACGCGTAAAATACGAAAAAAAATCGATTCTTCACTCGATTTTTGAAAATTTCATTTGTGTTTGAAAGCATGTGAAACGAAAAAAAAATCGACTTTTTGCTCGATTTTCGAAAATTTCATTTGTGTTTGAAAGCATGTGAAACGCGTAAAAAACAAACAAAAATCGACTCTTCACTCGATTTTTGCATGTGAAACGAAAAAAAAAATCGACTTTTTGCTCGATTTTTTAAAATTTCATTTGTGTTTGAAAGCATGTGAAACGAAAAAAAAATCTACTTTTTGCTCGATTTTCGAAAATTTCATTTGTGTTTGAAAGCATGTGAAACGCGTAAAAAACAAAAAAAAATTGACTCTTCACTCGATTTTTGAAAATTTCATTTGTGTTTGAAAGCATGTGAAACGAAAAAAAAATCGACTTTTTGCTCGATTTTCGAAAAATTCATTTGTGTTTGAAAGCATGTGAAACGCGTAAAATACGAAAAAAAATCGATTCTTCACTCGATTTTTGAAAATTTCATTTGTGTTTGAAAGCATGTGAAACGAAAAAAAAATCGACTTTTTGCTCGATTTTCGAAAATTTCATTTGTGTTTGAAAGCATGTGAAACGCGTAAAAAACGAAAAAAAAATCGACTCTTCACTCGATTTTTGAAAATTTCATTTGTGTTTGAAAGCATGTGAAACGAAAAAAAAATCTACTTTTTGCTCGATTTTCGAAAATTTCATTTGTGTTTGAAAGCAAGTGAAACGCGTAAGAAACGAAAAAAAATCGACTCTTCACTCGATTTTTGCATGTGAAACGAAAAAAAATCGACTCTTCACTCGATTTTTCAAAATTTCATTTGTGTTTGAAAGCATGTGAAACGAAAAAAAAATCTACTTTTTGCTCGATTTTCGAAAATTTCATTTGTGTTTGAAAGCATGTGAAACGAAAAAAAAATCGACTTTTTGCTCGTTTTTCGAAAATTTCATTTGTGTTTGAAAGCATGTGAAACGCGTAAAAAACAAACAAAAATCGACTCTTCACTCGATTTTTGCATGGAAACGAAAAAAAAAATCGACTTTTTGCTCGATTTTTTAAAATTTCATTTGTGTTTGAAAGCATGTGAAACGAAAAAAAAATCGACTTTTTGCTCGATTTTCGAAAAATTCATTTGTGTTTGAAAGCATGTGAAACGCGTAAAATACGAAAAAAAATCGATTCTTCACTCGATTTTTGAAAATTTCATTTGTGTTTGAAAGCATGTGAAACGAAAAAAAAATCGACTTTTTGCTCGATTTTCGAAAATTTCATTTGTGTTTGAAAGCATGTGAAACGCGTAAAAAACGAAAAAAAAATCGACTCTTCACTCGATTTTTGAAAATTTCATTTGTGTTTGAAAGCATGTGAAACGAAAAAAAAATCTACTTTTTGCTCGATTTTCGAAAATTTCATTTGTGTTTGAAAGCAAGTGAAACGCGTAAGAAACGAAAAAAAAATCGACTCTTCACTCGATTTTTGCATGTGAAACGAAAAAAAATCGACTCTTCACTCGATTTTTCAAAATTTCATTTGTGTTTGAAAGCATGTGAAACGAAAAAAAAATCTACTTTTTGCTCGATTTTCGAAAATTTCATTTGTGTTTGAAAGCATGTGAAACGCGTAAAAAACAAAAAAAAATTGACTCTTCACTCGATTTTTGAAAATTTCATTTGTGTTTGAAAGCATGTGAAACGAAAAAAAAATCGACTTTTTGCTCGATTTTCGAAAATTTCATTTGTGTTTGAAAGCATGTGAAACGCGTAAAAAACGAAAAAAAATCGACTCTTCACTCGATTTTTGAAAATTTCATTTGTGTTTGAAAGCATGTGAAACGAAAAAAAAATCGACTTTTTGCTCGATTTTCGAAAATTTCATTTGTGTTTGAAAGCATGTGAAACGCGTAAAAAACAAACAAAAATCGACTCTTCACTCGATTTTTGCATGTGAAACGAAAAAAAAAATCGACTTTTTGCTCGATTTTTTAAAATTTCATTTGTGTTTGAAAGCATGTGAAACGAAAAAAAAATCGACTTTTTGCTCGATTTTCGAAAAATTCATTTGTGTTTGAAAGCATGTGAAACGCGTAAAATACGAAAAAAAATCGATTCTTCACTCGATTTTTGAAAATTTCATTTGTGTTTGAAAGCATGTGAAACGAAAAGAAAATCGACTTTTTGCTCGATTTTCGAAAATTTCATTTGTGTTTGAAAGCATGTGAAACGCGTAAAAAAAGAAAAAAAATCGACTCTTCACTCGATTTTTCAAAATTTCATTTGTGTTTGAAAGCATGTGAAACGAAAAAAAAATCTACTTTTTGCTCGATTTTCGAAAATTTCATTTGTGTTTGAAAGCATGTGAAACGCGTAAAAAACGAAAAAAAATCGACTCTACTCGATTTTTGAAAATTTCATTTGTGTTTGAGAGCATGTGAAACGAAAAAAAAATCGACTTTTTGCTCGATTTTCGAAAATTTCATTTGTGTTTGAAAGCATGTGAAACGCGTAAAAAACGAAAAAAAATCGACTCTTCACTCGATTTTTGAAAATTTCATTTGTGTTTGAAAGCATGTGAAACGAAAAAAAAATCGACTTTTTGCTCGATTTTCGAAAATTTCATTTGTGTTTGAAAGCATGTGAAACGCGTAAAAAACAAACAAAAATCGACTCTTCACTCGATTTTTGCATGTGAAACGAAAAAAAAAATCGACTTTTTGCTCGATTTTCGAAAATTTCATTTGTGTTTGAAAGCATGTGAAACAAAAAAAAAATCGATTTTTTGCTCGATTTTTGCATGTGAAACGAAAAAAAATCGACTTTTTGCTCGATTTTCGAAAATTTCATTTGTGTTTAAAAGCATGTGAATCGCGTAAAAAACGAAAAAAAATCGACTCTTCACTCGATTTTTGCATGTGAAACGAAAAAAAATCGACTTTTTGCTCGATTTTCGAAAAATTCATTTGTGTTTGAAAGCATGTGAAACGAAAAAAAAATCGACTTTTTGCTCGATTTTCGAAAAATTCATTTGTGTTTGAAAGCATGTGAAACGCGTAAAATACGAAAAAAAATCGATTCTTCACTCGATTTTTGAAAATTTCATTTGTGTTTGAAAGCATGTGAAACGAAAAAAAAATCTACTTTTTGCTCGATTTTCGAAAATTTCATTTGTGTTTGAAAGCAAGTGAAACGCGTAAGAAACGAAAAAAAATCGACTCTTCACTCGATTTTTGCATGTGAAACGAAAAAAAATCGACTTTTTGCTCGATTTTCGAAAATTTCATTTGTGTTTGAAAGCATGTGAAACGAAAAAAAAATCTACTTTTTGCTCGATTTTCGAAAATTTCATTTGTGTTTGAAAGCAAGTGAAACGCGTAAGAAACGAAAAAAAATCGACTCTTCACTCGATTTTTGCATGTGAAACGAAAAAAAATCGACTCTTCACTCGATTTTTCAAAATTTCATTTGTGTTTGAAAGCATGTGAAACGAAAAAAAAATCTACTTTTTGCTCGATTTTCGAAAATTTCATTTGTGTTTGAAAGCATGTGAAACGCGTAAAAAACAAAAAAAAATTGACTCTTCACTCGATTTTTGAAAATTTCATTTGTGTTTGAAAGCATGTGAAACGAAAAAAAAATCGACTTTTTGCTCGATTTTCGAAAATTTCATTTGTGTTTGAAAGCATGTGAAACGCGTAAAAAACGAAAAAAAATCGACTCTTCACTCGATTTTTGAAAATTTCATTTGTGTTTGAAAGCATGTGAAACGAAAAAAAAATCGACTTTTTGCTCGATTTTCGAAAATTTCATTTGTGTTTGAAAGCATGTGAAACGCGTAAAAAACAAACAAAAATCGACTCTTCACTCGATTTTTGCATGTGAAACGAAAAAAAAAATCGACTTTTTGCTCGATTTTTTAAAATTTCATTTGTGTTTGAAAGCATGTGAAACGAAAAAAAAATCGACTTTTTGCTCGATTTTCGAAAAATTTATTTGTGTTTGAAAGCATGTGAAACGCGTAAAATACGAAAAAAAATCGATTCTTCACTCGATTTTTGAAAATTTCATTTGTGTTTGAAAGCATGTGAAACGAAAAGAAAATCGACTTTTTGCTCGATTTTCGAAAATTTCATTTGTGTTTGAAAGCATGTGAAACGCGTAAAAAACGAAAAAAAATCGACTCTTCACTCGATTTTTGAAAATTTCATTTGTGTTTGAAAGCATGTGAAACGAAAAAAAAATCGACTTTTTGCTCGATTTTCGAAAATTTCATTTGTGTTTGAAAGCATGTGAAACGCGTAAAAAACAAACAAAAATCGACTCTTCACTCGATTTTTGCATGTGAAACGAAAAAAAAAATCGACTTTTTGCTCGATTTTTTAAAATTTCATTTGTGTTTGAAAGCATGTGAAACGAAAAAAAAATCGACTTTTTGCTCGATTTTCGAAAAATTTATTTGTGTTTGAAAGCATGTGAAACGCGTAAAATACGAAAAAAAATCGATTCTTCACTCGATTTTTGAAAATTTCATTTGTGTTTGAAAGCATGTGAAACGAAAAGAAAATCGACTTTTTGCTCGATTTTCGAAAATTTCATTTGTGTTTGAAAGCATGTGAAACGCGTAAAAAACGAAAAAAAATCGACTCTACTCGATTTTTGAAAATTTCATTTGTGTTTGAGAGCATGTGAAACGAAAAAAAAATCGACTTTTTGCTCGATTTTCGAAAATTTCATTTGTGTTTGAAAGCATGTGAAACGCGTAAAAAACGAAAAAAAATCGACTCTTCACTCGATTTTTGAAAATTTCATTTGTGTTTGAAAGCATGTGAAACGAAAAAAAAATCGACTTTTTGCTCGATTTTCGAAAATTTCATTTGTGTTTGAAAGCATGTGAAACGCGTAAAAAACAAACAAAAATCGACTCTTCACTCGATTTTTGCATGTGAAACGAAAAAAAAAATCGACTTTTTGCTCGATTTTCGAAAATTTCATTTGTGTTTGAAAGCATGTGAAACAAAAAAAAAATCGATTTTTTGCTCGATTTTTGCATGTGAAACGAAAAAAAATCGACTTTTTGCTCGATTTTCGAAAATTTCATTTGTGTTTAAAAGCATGTGAATCGCGTAAAAAACGAAAAAAAATCGACTCTTCACTCGATTTTTGCATGTGAAACGAAAAAAAATCGACTTTTTGCTCGATTTTCGAAAAATTCATTTGTGTTTGAAAGCATGTGAAACGAAAAAAAAATCGACTTTTTGCTCGATTTTCGAAAAATTCATTTGTGTTTGAAAGCATGTGAAACGCGTAAAATACGAAAAAAAATCGATTCTTCACTCGATTTTTGAAAATTTCATTTGTGTTTGAAAGCATGTGAAACGAAAAAAAAATCGACTTTTTGCTCGATTTTCGAAAATTTCATTTGTGTTTGAAAGCATGTGAAAC
The DNA here is from genome assembly GCA_963932245.1 of Tachinus rufipes. Lineage (NCBI taxonomy): Eukaryota > Metazoa > Arthropoda > Insecta > Coleoptera > Staphylinidae > Tachinus > Tachinus rufipes. The sequence continues at coordinate 26,286,679 of OZ010742.1, read as the reverse complement.
GCGTAAAAAACGAAAAAAAAATCGACTCTTCACTCGATTTTTGAAAATTTCATTTGTGTTTGAAAGCATGTGAAACGAAAAAAAAATCGACTTTTTGCTCGATTTTTTAAAATTTTATTTGTGTTTGAAAGCATGTGAAACAAAAAAAAAATCGATTTTTTGCTCGATTTTTGCATGTGAAACGAAAAAAAATCGACTTTTTGCTCGATTTTCGAAAATTTCTTTTGTGTTTAAAAGCATGTGAATCGCGTAAAAAACGAAAAAAAATCGATTCTTCACTCGATTTTTGCATGTGAAACGAAAAAAGATCGACTTTTGCTCGATTTTTTAAAATTTCATTTGTGTTTGAAAGCATGTGAAACGCGTAATGAACGAAAAAAAATCGACTCTTCACTCGATTTTTGAAAATTTCATTTGTGTTTGAAAGCATGTGAAACGAAAAAAAAATCGACTTTTTGCTCGATTTTCGAAAATTTCATTTGTGTTTGAAAGCATGTGAAACGCGTAAAAAACAAAAAAAAATCGACTCTTCACTCGATATTTGCATGTGAAACGAAAAAAAAATCGACTTTTTGCTCGATTTTTTAAAATTTTATTTGTGTTTGAAAGCATGTGAAACAAAAAAAAAATCGATTTTTTGCTCGATTTTTGCATGTGAAACGAAAAAAAATCGACTTTTTGCTCGATTTTCGAAAATTTCATTTGTGTTTAAAAGCATGTGAATCGCGTAAAAAACGAAAAAAAATCGACTCTTCACTCGATTTTTGCATGTGAAACGAAAAAAGATCGACTTTTGCTCGATTTTTTAAAATTTCATTTGTGTTTGAAAGCATGTGAAACGCGTAATGAACGAAAAAAAATCGACTCTTCACTCGATTTTTGAAAATTTCATTTGTGTTTGAAAGCATGTGAAACGAAAAAAAAATCGACTTTTTGCTCGATTTTCGAAAATTTCATTTGTGTTTGAAAGCATGTGAAACGCGTAAAAAACAAAAAAAAATCGACTCTTCACTCGATTTTTGCATGTGAAACGAAAAAAAAATCGACTTTTTGCTCGATTTTCGAAAATTTCATTTGTGTTTGAAAGCATGTGAAACGCGTAAAAAACAAAAAAAAATCGACTCCACTCGATTTTTGCATGTGAAACGAAAAAAAAATCGACTTTTTGCTCGATTTTCGAAAATTTCATTTGTGTTTGAAAGCATGTGAAACGCGTAAAAAACGAAAAAAAAATCGACTCTTCACTCGATTTTTGAAAATTTCATTTGTGTTTGAAAGCATGTGAAACGAAAAAAAAATCGACTTTTTGCTCGATTTTCGAAAATTTCATTTGTGTTTGAAAGCATGTGAAACGCGTAAAAAACGAAAAAAAATCGACTCTTCACTCGATTTTTGAAAATTTCATTTGTGTTTGAAAGCATGTGAAACGAAAAAAAAATCGACTTTTTGCTCGATTTTCGAAAATTTCATTTGTGTTTGAAAGCATGTGAAACGCGTAAAAAACAAAAAAAAATCGTCTCTTCACTCGATTTTAGCATGTGAAACGAAAAAAAATCGACTCTTCACTCGACTTTTGAAAATTTCATTTGTGTTTGAAAGCATGTGAAACGCGTAAATAACAAAAAAAAATCGACTCTTCACTCGATTTTTGCATGTGAAACAAAAAAAAAATCGACTTTTTGCTCGATTTTTTAAAATTTCATTTGTGTTTGAAATCATGTGAAACGAAAAAAAAATCGACTTTTTGCTCGATTTTCGAAAAATTCATTTGTTTTTGAAAGCATGTGAAACGCGTAAAAAACGAAAAAAAACCGACTCTTCACTCGATTTTTGCATGTGAAACGAAAAAAAATTCGACTTTTTGCACGATTTTTTAAAATTTCATTTGTGTTTGAAAGCATGTGAAACGAAAAAAAAATCGACTTTTTGCTCGATTTTTTAAAATTTCATTTGTTTTTGAAAGCATGTGAAACGCGTAAAAAACGAAAAAAAATCGACTCTTTACTCGATTTTTAAAAATTTCATTTGTGTCTGAAAGCATGTGAAACGAAAGAAAAATCGACTTTTTGCTCGATTTTCCAAAATTTCATTTGTGTTTGAAAGTATGTGAAACGCGTAAAAAACGAAAAAAAATCGACTCTTCATTCGATTTTTGAAAATTTCATTTGTGTTTGAAAGCATGAGATACGCGTAAAAAACCAAAAAAAATCGACTCTTTGCTCGATTTTTGCATGTGAAACGAAAAAAAAATCGACTTTTTGCTCGATTTTCTAAAATTTCATATGTGTTTAAAAGCATGTGAAACGCGTAAAAAACAAAACAAAAGTCGACCCTTCACTCGATTATTGCATGTGAAACGAAAAAAAAATCAACTTTTTGTTCAATTTTTGAAAATCTCATTTGTGTTTGAAAGCATGTTTAACGCGTAAAAAACGAAAAAAAATCGAGTCTTCAATCGATTATTGCATGTGAAACGAAAAAAAAATCGACTTTTTGCTCGATTTTCGAAAATTTCATTTGTGTTTGAAAGTATGTGAAACGCGTAAAAAACGAAAATAAATCGACTCTTCATTCGATTTTTGAAAATTTCATTTGTGTCTGAAAGCATGTGAAACGAAAGAAAAATCGACTTTTTGCTCGATTTTCCAAAATTTCATTTGTGTTTGAAAGTATGTGAAACGCGTAAAAAACGAAAAAAAATCGACTCTTCATTCGATTTTTGAAAATTTCATTTGTGTTTGAAAGCATGAGATACGCGTAAAAAACCAAAAAAAATCGACTCTTTGCTCGATTTTTGCATGTGAAACGAAAAAAAAATCGACTTTTTGCTCGATTTTCTAAAATTTCATATGTGTTTAAAAGCATGTGAAACGCGTAAAAAACAAAACAAAAGTCGACCCTTCACTCGATTATTGCATGTGAAACGAAAAAAAAATCAACTTTTTGTTCGATTTTTGAAAATCTCATTTGTGTTTGAAAGCATGTTTAACGCGTAAAAAATGAAAAAAAATCGACTCTTCAATCGATTATTGCATGTGAAACGAAAAAAAAATCAACTTTTTGTTCGATTTTTGAAAATCTCATTTGTGTTTGAAAGCATGTTAAACGCGTAAAAAACGAAAAAAAATTGACTCTTCAATCGATTATTGCATGTGAAACGAAAAAAAAATCGACTTTTTGCTCGATTTTCGAAAATTTCATTTGTGTTTGAAAGCATGTGAAACGCGTAAAAGACGAAAAAAAAATCGACTCTTCATTCGATTTTTAAAAATTTCATTTGTGTCTGAAATGATGTGAAACGAAAGAAAAATCGACTTTTTGCTCGATTTTCCAAAATTTCATTTGTGTTTGAAAGTATGTGAAACGCGTAAAAAACGAAAAAAAATCGACTCTTCATTCGATTTTTGAAAATTTCATTTGTGTTTGAAAGCATGAGATACGCGTAAAAAACCAAAAAAAATCGACTCTTTGCTCGATTTTTGCATGTGAAACGAAAAAAAAATCGACTTTTTGCTCGATTTTCTAAAATTTCATATGTGTTTAAAAGCATGTGAAACGCGTAAAAAACAAAACAAAAGTCGACCCTTCACTCGATTATTGCATGTGAAACGAAAAAAAAATCAACTTTTTGTTCGATTTTTGAAAATCTCATTTGTGTTTGAAAGCATGTTTAACGCGTAAAAAATGAAAAAAAATCGACTCTTCAATCGATTATTGCATGTGAAACGAAAAAAAAATCAACTTTTTGTTCGATTTTTGAAAATCTCATTTGTGTTTGAAAGCATGTTAAACGCGTAAAAAACGAAAAAAAATTGACTCTTCAATCGATTATTGCATGTGAAACGAAAAAAAAATCGACTTTTTGCTCGATTTTCGAAAATTTCATTTGTGTTTGAAAGCATGTGAAACGCGTAAAAGACGAAAAAAAAATCGACTCTTCATTCGATTTTTAAAAATTTCATTTGTGTCTGAAATGATGTGAAACGAAAAAAAAATCGACTTTTTGCTCGATTTTCCAAAATTTCATTTGTGTTTGAAAGTATGTGAAACGCGTAAAAAACGAAAAAAAATCGACTCTTCAATCGATTATTGCATGTGAAACGAAAAAAAAATCAACTTTTTGTTCGATTTTTGAAAATCTCATTTGTGTTTGAAAGCATGTTTAACGCGTAAAAAATGAAAAAAAATCGACTCTTCAATCGATTATTGCATGTGAAACGAAAAAAAAATCAACTTTTTGTTCGATTTTTGAAAATCTCATTTGTGTTTGAAAGCATGTTAAACGCGTAAAAAACGAAAAAAAATTGACTCTTCAATCGATTATTGCATGTGAAACGAAAAAAAAATCGACTTTTTGCTCGATTTTCGAAAATTTCATTTGTGTTTGAAAGCATGTGAAACGCGTAAAAGACGAAAAAAAAATCGACTCTTCATTCGATTTTTAAAAATTTCATTTGTGTCTGAAATGATGTGAAACGAAAAAAAAATCGACTTTTTGCTCGATTTTCCAAAATTTCATTTGTGTTTGAAAATATGTGAAACGAGTAAAAAACGAAAAAAATCGACTCTTCACTCGATTTTTGAAAATTTCATTTGTGTCTAAAATGATGTGAAACGAAAAAAAAAATCGTTTTTTTGCTCGATTTTCCAAAATTTCATTTGTGTTTGAAAGTATGTGAAACGAGTAAAAAACGAAAAAAAATCGACTCTTTATTCGATTTTTGAAAATTTCATTTGTGTTTGAAAGCATGAGAAACGCGTAAAAAACGAAAAAAAAAAAGCGACTCTTCACTCGATTTTTGAAAATTTTATTTGTGTTTGAAAGCAAGTGAACCGAAAATAAAAATCGACTTTTTGCTCGATTTTCTAAAATTTCATTTGTGTTTGAAAGCTTCACATGCTTTCAAACACAAATGAAAAAAATATCGACTCTTTATTCGATTTTTGAAAATTTCATTTGTGTTTGAAAGCATGTGAAACGCGTAAAAAACAAAAAAAAATCGACTCCTCACTCGATTAATGCATGTGAAACGAAAAAAAGTCGACTTTTTGCTCGATTTTTAAAAATTTCATTTGTGTTTAAAAAAGCAAGTGAAACGAAAAAAAAAATCGACTTTTTGCTCGATTTTCGAAAATTTTATTTGTGCTTGAAAGCATGTGAAACGCGTAAAAAACGAAAAAAAAACGACTCTTCACTCGATTATTGCATGTGAAACGAAAAAAAAAGTCGACTTTTTGCTCCATTTTTGAAAATTTCATTTGTGTTTGAAAGCATGTGAAACGCGTAAAAAACAAAAAAAAATCGACTCTTCACTCGATTTTTGCAGGTGAAACGAAAAAAAAATCGACTCTTCACTCGATTTTTGCAGGTGAAACGAAAAAAAAATTGACTCTTCACTCAATTTTTGCATGTGAAACGAAAAAAAAATCGACTCTTCACTCGATTTTTGCATGTGAAACAAAAAAAAAATCGAGTTTTTGCTCGACTTTTTAAAATTTCATTTGTGTTTGAAAGCATGTGAAACGAAATAAAAATCGTCTTTTTGCTCGATTTTCGAAAATTTCATTTGTGTTTGAAAGCATGTGAAACGCGTAAAAAACGAAAAAAAATCGAGTCTTCATTCGATTTTTGAAAATTTCATTTGTGTTTGAAAGCATGTGAAACGCATAAAAAATCGACTCTTCATTCGATTTTTTAAAATTTCATTTGTGTTGAAAGCATGTGAAACGAAAAAAAAATCGACTCTTTGCTCGATTTTTTGAAATTTCATTTGTTTTTGAAAGCGAAAAAAAAACGAAAAAAAAAATCGACTTTTTGCTTGATTTTCGAAAATTTCATTTGTGTTTGAAAGCATGTGAAACGCGTAAAAAACGAAGAAAAATCGACTCTTTACTGGATTTTTAAAAATTTCATTTGTGTCTGAAAGCATGTGAAACGAAAGAAAAATCGACTTTTTGCTCGATTTTCCAAAATTTCATTTGTGTTTGAAAGTATGTGAAACGCGTAAAAAACGAAAAAAAATCGATTCTTCATTCGATTTTTGAAAATTTCATTTGTGTTTGAAAGCATGAGATACGCGTAAAAAACCAAAAAAAATCGACTCTTCGCTCGATTTTTGCATGTGAAACGAAAAAAAAATCGACTTTTTGCTCGATTTTCTAAAATTTCATTTGTGTTTAAAAGCATGTGAAACAAATAAAAAAATCGACTTTTTGCTCGATTTTCTAAAATTTCATGTGTTTAAAAGCAAAACAAAAATCGACCCTTCACTCGATTATTGCATGTGAAACGAAAAAAAAAATCGACTTTTTGCTCGATTTTTGAAAATTTCATTTGTGTTTAAAAGCATGTGAAACGCGTAAAAAACGAAAAAAATCGACTCTTCACTCGATTGTTGCATGTGAAACGAAAAAAAATAAACTTTTTGCTCGATTTTCCAAAATTTCATTTGTGTTTGAAAGTATGTGAAACGAGTAAAAAACGAAAAAAAATCGACTCTTTATTCGATTTTTGAAAATTTCATTTGTGTTTGAAAGCAAGTGAACCGAAAATAAAAATCGACTTTTTGCTCGATTTTCTAAAATTTCATTTGTGTTTGAAAGCATGTGAAACGCGTAAAAAATCGACTCTTCATTCGATTTTTGAAAATTTCATTTGTGTTTGAAAGCATGTGAAACGCGTAAAAAACAAAAAAAAATCGACTCCTCACTCGATTAATGCATGTGAAACGAAAAAAAGTCGACTTTTTGCTCGATTTTTGAAAATTTCATTTGTGTTTAAAAAAGCAAGTGAAACGAAAAAAAAAATCGACTTTTTGCTCGATTTTCGAAAATTTTATTTGTGCTTGAAAGCATGTGAAACGCGTAAAAAACGAAAAAAAACCGACTCTTCACTCGATTATTGCATGTGAAACGAAAAAAAAAGTCGACTTTTTGCTCGATTTTTGAAAATTTTATTTGTGTTTAAAAGCAAGTGAAACGAAAAAAAAATCGACTTTTTGCTCGATTTTCGAAAATTTTATTTGTGTTTGAAAGCATGTGAAACGCGTAAAAAACGAAAAAAAATCGACTCTTCACTCGATTTTTGCATTTGAAACAAAAAGAAAATAGACTTTTTGCTCGATTTTCAAAAAATTCATTTGTGTTTGAAAGCTAGTGAAACGCGTAAAAAACGAAAAAAAATCGACTCTTCATTCGATTTTTGAAAATTTCATTTGTGTTTGAAAGCATGTGAAACGCGTAAAAAACGAAAAAAAATCGACTCTTCACTCGATTTTTGAAAATTTCATTTGTGTTTGAAAGCATGTGAAACGAAAAAAAAATCGACTTTTTGCTCGATTTCCGAAAATTTCATTTGTGTTTGAAAGCATGTAAAACGCGTAAAAAACGAAAAAAAATCGACTCTTCATTCGATTTTTGAAAATTTCATTTGTGTTTGAAAGCATGTGAAACGCGTAAAAAACGAAAAAAAATCGACTTTTTATTCGACTTTTGAAATTTTCATTTGTGTTTGAAAGCATGTGAAACGCGTAAAAAACGAAAAAAAAAATCGACTCTTCACTCGACTTTTGCATATGAAACAAAAAAAAAATCGACTTTATGCCCGATTTTCCAAAATTTTATTTGTGTTTGAAAGCATGTGAAACGCGTAAAAAACGAAAAAAAATCGACTCTTCACTCGATTTTTGCATGTGAAACGAAAAAAAAATCGACATTTTCCTCGATTTTCTAAAATTTCATTTGTGTTTGAAAGCATGTGAAACGCGTAAAAAACGAAAAAAAAATCGACTCTTCATTCGATTTTTGAAAATTTTATTAGTGCTTGAAAGCAAGTGAAGCGAAAAAAAAACGACTTTTTGCTCGATTTTCGAAAATTTCATTTGTGTTTGAAAGTATGTGAAACGCGTAAGAAACGAAAAAAAATCGACTTTTTATTCGGTTTTTGAAAATTTCATTTGTGTTTGAAAGCATGAGAAACGCGTAAAAAACGAAAAAAAATTGACTCTTCACTCGATTTTTGCATGTGAAACGAAAAAAAAATCGACTTTATGCCCGATTTTTTTTTGCAGTTTGAACATTCATTCATTAATTAGACAATTTTTCTTCTTTTTCTGAATCTAAACTGGTTGTTTCAGTCTAGACATATAGGCTTGTACGTATATTTGGGCTGTGTTCATGACCTTTAAGACTGCATACGGAAAGTATTCGACTAGGATTTTTACTATCTTCGCCGGAATATTGTCCGTCTTAGGCCTTAGTTTTCAATTTTTAGCTGGATGCTTTCGATGGCAAACTCCTTCATCCCGTTCATTTGTTTATTTTTAATTAAATTAAGCAATCTTCAGTACTTATTTTGCTATTGTTCTCTAGCCATATAGCTAATGTATTTGTGATCACTCAGATTTTTTACTTAAAGAACTTGTCAGTTGGGTGAAGTATCAACTGCGGATCTCGTCAAATACTAAACTACTCGCTAGCTATTTTTCTAAAAAGTAGGTTGCTGTTCAGTTTGTTATGATTCATGCACTCTTATTAACTAATGTAACCTAACCACACAATCAAATTTACAAAGACTTCTAAAATTGTCTTTTGATGATCAATTTAATAAAAATTTCAGGACAATATGATTATTTCTGTTTAACATGTGGAAAAGGAGAACAATGCAAAAGTTATTTAATGGTGCATCAAAGAGTTCACTCGGATATCAAACCATATCTTTGCACGACGTGTGGAAGGGATTTTAAAACTAAACAGTCACTACTAGATCATACAAATAGACATTTAGGAGTGAAGCCACAAACATGTGAAATATGCGGAAGAAGTTTTATAACTAAAGGTAAAAAGAAATTTATGCTAAAATTATACATTAGTTAAATAATATAAATTTCAGGTTTATGTAGAGCACATCAGAAAGTACATTCAGGGACTGATAATCGTAAATATTCATGTAAAGTGTGCCAAAAAAAATTTGTTTCTAAAAGTTATTTACAAACACATATACGTATTCACACAGGAAAAAAACCCATTTATGTATAAAGTATGTGATTGAGTTAGATCATTATTGAATATGTCACTATATATTTGTATTATAGGTTTGTGGTAAAGGATTTTTAACAAGAGTTGACCTAAAAATACATTCAACAATGCATACAGGTAAAAAATTGTATGTTTGTGAAATTTGTGGAAAAGCCTTTGCAAGAAGAGATGCCTTAAGATGTCATAAAAGATCCCATACGGGAGAAAGACCGTATACGTAAGAATTTAATATATATTTTTATTAAGGGGGGAGAATTATTGCGCTATTATAAGGGTTCACAGCATCCAACTCAGCAAGAAAACGCCTGAATATAATTGAATAAAATTTTTACACATTGTAGAAGAAAGTCCAATCTGTGTCCTCAAACTTGTAGAAATTTGATGCAATAAGTCGTTTCTTTGCAATTAATTTTTAAAAAGTGACGTTTTTAATTAGTTTTTGTTATTTTTTTACTCTTTAAATATAACTTTAAATCTTTATCTAAAAACATGAAGACATAGAATATTGTATGTAGTTCAACATATAAAAAAAGGAATGACTAAAATCTTATCGTTTGGATATTGAGTTGGTTGGCGTTTTGTCCTATAAGAACTAATTTTAATTTAAAAACGGCGCTGTACGTGTTAATATTTTTTTAGAGAGAAAAGTTGACTGATATTCTCGTAGATGTGATAGGATTTAATATTTTTCCATAACAATACTACTAGTGGCACCACAACAGGACGGGGCGACTAACTCGGCAATTCTCTAGCGTTAATTTTGATTTATAAACTAAATTTGCATTTTTTTTTGTAGATGTGATATTTGTGGTCAGACGTTTACACAATTTTCTCCCATGGCGATACATAAACGACTTCATACAGGAGAAAGGCCATATGAGTGTGATGTATGTGGTAAAAAATTTGTTTCAAGATCTTCAATGATGGTACATTCAAAGAAACACGCAAGATGAAGAAAAATATATTATTAATTTTGTAAATTTGATCAGGAATTTAGTAATTGGCCAAAGGAAGTGCTTCTCACATTAATTTTGTTTACTTAAGACTGCAATTTGTAAGATATTTAAAATAAATCTTTTTATTAATTTAATATTTATATTTTTAAATTCTTCGTAATTCTGTACAAGGTACGTCCTTATGGACTAATCTTGTATTATATAGGATCTCATCTAGAAGTTTAATGCATGTCGTGTACTGTAATACGTTTTATATATTTAGTGAATATGCATTTAACAACGAAGTTTGGTAAATATATAGGATGAAATATAAATGGTTAAGTTAAATTGTAAACAATTTTATTTAGATTATGAACGTAATTTGCCACAATTATCCCGAGACTACAAAGAAAGGAATCAACATATTCATGGTATGTGAGTATTGTGGTGCATCTATTATTTGCATAGTCATTTTAGATGTAATCAAGTTTAATTATTTGTAGTATATGTCTCTCTAATTGAAGTTATACAGAGTATTCCGAATTAACTAGTCATAAAATGAATGCCAGAAACTACAAGTAAATTGAGTAATATTGACTAATAAAGTAGTATACTATATTTAATAAATTTAGAGTTATAGCTCTTTAAAGTTTACAGAATTTTTTGTTTTTTGTTTACATTCGTTTATTTCTTATTTACACAAACTGTTAAAGTTTGAATAAATAAAGTCTTTGGGAAGATCTATTTTTTTGGTTATTTCTCTTTGTGGAAAATTTAATTTGAAAACTTTTCTGTCTCTATGTTGATAAATTTTGATCAGATACACGGTTTTTGAGAAAATTAAGTAAAACCAGCGGTCATTATTTCTTAAAAATAATAAAAAATATAAACATACCATTAGCACTGGACGTCAAAGTAAATTTCACAAATTGTTTGAGTGTAATTGTGCTTTCTTAATTAACAGTTTTTGTCGCTCAGGGTACATTTCGGCATAACCTCTGGCTGCTGCCACTGCATTTCCTAAACACTCCAAGGACTAGATGCATATTACTCATCTCCGTGTTACTGTACCGATACATTTTAAAAAAGAAATGTAGACATAAAATAAGAAAAAGTATAATATTGATATGTTGGCAAGTACATCATCTAAAGGGTGATCCATCTGGTGGTATCTTTTTAATCATTTGTTATTTTGACAGTTACAGGTCTTATGAAATCTTGACAGAAAGTCAGTATCATATCTCCGCGGAACGAAATGAATTGCTTTACTCTTGAACAACGTTGGTAAGTATTGCAAACTTATTTCCAAAGTCAATGTTGTGTAGCCCAAACAGTGCGTTTATTAAAAAGTTTTTGCCAAAATGAGGCCCCCACCGCGCGTGCTGTACGCAAGGTTGTTCAAAAAGTTTGTGAGATTGGCATGCTAGTTCCAACACACGCACACGGTTCCCGCCGTCGTACGGTGCGCACTGACGAGAATGTGGCTGCCGTAGCCGAGAGTGTGCGACTCGGTCTTGGAACATCAATCTCGCACCAGCCTGATGCGAATTTTGCAGAAAGACCTCGCATTATTCGCTTATAAGGTCCAATTGTGTTGAGATTACTTGAGATCCGTAAGTAAGGTGAGTTGTGGGAGAGCAAAAAACAAACACGTCTGCCTGCTTCGGGTTCACGCAAGCAACTGGCGAGCAGTGTTGCCAATTTTATTCTACATTGAATTGAATACATAAAGATGGCAGCGCAGTACATAACAATATATTATTTACAACACAACACACTCATTAAAATATTAAATTTAAACTAAATTACTTGTAATTCTTGTTAGATAACATTTTAATCTAATTTTTAATGTCTTTCATTTAATCCCATTTTCTCCAAACACAATTTTGTCTTTGGATCACGAACTGCTTTTGTTACATTAGCTGCATTATCATCTGTTAAAACATATGATAATTGGATTGTACCATCTTCATTTTTTTCTAGAAAATGATTATAACATCAATATGTTTTGTTCGTTGGTTGTAGCCATCAGTCTCGGACAATTTGATTGCAATTTGATTATCCACCAGAATCTTTACAGTTTTTCCTATACGATGATCAAGCTCTTGAACAAAATTTCTCAACCAAATTGCTTCTCGAACTGCCCAAGAAATTGCTATGTATTCTGCTTCTCTACTTGATTGACGCTTGCTGTTCCATGAAATAGCTTTATTACTCAATTTAAATATATATCCTGTGCACGAGCGTCTTTTGTCAATATCAAATGCTCAATAAGAATCGCAATAACCTAATAGACCATTGTCAATTGAATTTGTAAAGCATAATTTATAGTCCTAAGTTCTTTTTAAATCGAAGAATTTGTTTTACAGCAATCCAATCACTAACGTCATTAACAGCAAATGCTATATCAAGCCTGTTACCTTGAGCAATGAATAATAAACATCCGACCAGAGACTGGTATCGTACTTCAGCTATTTCACATTTTTTATCTTTTGATGTTGGAGACATTGATTTGGATCACTTAGTGTTGCACTTGGTTTTGCATTTTTCATATCAAAACGTTTAATCACTTCATAAATGTATGATTTTTGATCAAGTGCAATACCATTTTTGTGGTATGTGATATGACAATTAACGAAAGATCATTATTATTAAAAACGCATGGATAATTTGAGGATTTCTTTAGTCCATATGATTTTAGCACTTTTGTTAACTTTTCAATCCACACACGACCACTTTGTTTCAAACCATATATTGCCTTCTTTAATTGACAAACTTTCTTTGAACTGTTATTGAAACCATTTGGCTGAACCATATATATCTTTTCATTTAGATCGCCTTGAAGAAATCAAGTTACTGCATCCATTTGTTCAATGTCCATTTTTAACAATAATAAATCGAATGGACGAATATCGAACCACTGGTGAATACACTTCTTGATAATCAATTCCGTACATTTGTAAACACCCTTTAGCAACCAATCTGGCTTTATAACGTAGAGGATTCCTTGATTTATCGCGTTTGATCTTGTAAACCCATTTTGATTTTATTGGTTTCTTTTTTGCAGGTAAGTGAACTAATTGCTAGATATTATTTTCACACAGTGAATTAATTTCTTCATTCATAGCCAGTTTCCATTTTGCACTATCTTCATGATTTATTGCTTTGTTGTATGATGACGGTTTATCAACAGCAAGAAATCCATATGCATTGTATGTAACAAACCCGTCTTTTTTATAATTACGTGGCTTTGGTTGTCTTTCAGATCGACGTAACTGATCAACTTCTTCAAAAATGTTACTTTGGCTCTTTGTGCACAGTACCAACACTTTTATTTTCAATCACTGTTCCACCACTGGAATCATTAAAACTGGATTCTCGAGATAATTGATTACTATTATCTATATTATCCCTTACTTCATCTGGCAAGACCGATTCATTTTGGTTTTCAACCTTCTCTAATTTATCTGGATCTTCCCATGAAACACATTTTTCAATATCGTTATCGTAAATAAATACAGCATCTTGCCTTAAATGCATTTGTGATGACTAAAATTTTATTGTTTGGATATTGAGTTGGTTGGCGTTTTATCCCATAAGAACTAAATTTAATTTAAAAACGGCGTGTCAATATTTTTCTAGAGAGAAAGGTTCACCGATATTCTCGTAGATGTAAACGGATTTATATATTTCCATAACAATACTACCAGTGGCACCCCAATAGAACGGGGCGACTAAACCCGGCATTCTCTAGCGTTAAGATGAAGATGAATTGTCCGCACCACAGCAACTGAACAGAATTGCATCAACAACCCCTGCAATGGATTGGTTAACAAGAGTAATGGAAAGTATACCAACAAACGCTTTACTCTCACACCTGAAGGTTGCACATTGCACACACCGCACTTGGGTTTGTAGTTTAGTCACTTAGAGCTGTCTCAACGCCGATTCAACCACTCCAAGTTGTGTTTTTGAAGTCCTTACAACAATAAGCCACCATAACAGCCACAAGTTTTTTTCACATCTGGAAGACATCTCCAGGGAGTTGTACAAGGCAACAAAACACAAAAAATTCAAAGCTGGGACCTACCGGCCTGATTCGATGCATCAACGACACCATCTTTGGGGTGTTTCTCCTTTAGCGGGTTGTTTTCAGCTCTCGAGGACTTTAACAAAGTATATTGTGATTTCATATCTTATTAATCATAATAATATTATGATTATTTATATTTTTAAAAGCAACTTAAAATGTTTTTTTTTTTTAATTCTGCAATAAAAAATTGTTTTACAATAATGTAATTCAAATCTTGCAGGCCACGGCGTTTCTGATGTATTGCGCACATTGTGAGGCAAAAAGTACAAATTTTCCAACTCTACACGCCAATATAGTTTTTGGAGTTGGAGCACCTAAAAACGGTTAATAAATTTGTTGACATTTGATAAATCATAAATGGTTGATATAACAGATTTGTGTGACAGTAAAAATGTAAAAAATTGGTCATAAAAATGCTTTGAAAGGTTTTACAACTCAAAAAATATTGCAAATTTAATTCTTTTACAGAAATATATAAATATAGCATTTGAATCAATTAAAATGTAAAATATCAATCAGAAAAATGCGTTTTTATAATATAATTAAATATTGCACATCTTTTAATTGAAATTCATTGAAATTCATAAAAACAACAATAATTGTTCTAATTATAATGTAAAAAATCGTTTAGAAAAAGAAGTTTGTTTTCTGTATAGAATTGCATTTGCAGTTTAAATCACAACTAATGATTGAAATTTATAAACAAAAATAAAAATTGTTCCTCAATTTATCAAAATATTACCAAAAACATCAAATTATGCTTAAGCTGGCATCATTTGTGCGAACACTAAACTAGAAAGAGGTGATATCCAATTTCTTAATGACCAACACTTGGGTAGGTGGGTGGCTTACTCCAGATTATGATTATCATTGAGTAGTTTGAATTCTATAGAGAAGTTTTTATATAATTCTCAGCTAGAATATCTGATATGATTGCTTCATTACGGTTGAATTGTTTAGTTTGCAAGCGACTACATTTAATCAAAATGTTACAATTGATGATTGTTCAAAATTTCTTATTGCAAGTTATCGTATTTAAAACTGAAAAAGCTTTTTGTTGTCATTATTATTTATTGTGAGGCTTAAAATGTATGCTAAAAGTAAATCAACACGAATATGATAGATTTTACATGATTTGGACGTTTTTAGTAAATATTTTCTTAATAAATTATTGAGTCATTAGTCAGTTATTATTAAGTTCACCTGTCATTTAACCAAATAAGTTTGTTGATATTGCCATTCTTTGACAGATTATGATTCATTTTAACAGTTTTTAAATATATTTGACAACTCGGTTTAACATTTGTGAATAAATTTTACAGTTTAGAGACATTTGACATTTTATTGTAGCAAACATTTAGTAGTTTTGACATCTTTTTGACACTTTATTAATCAATTTAACAAAACATATTTAGTAGGAGTAACAAATCTTAAATTATCTCTAGTAAATTTACTCTGAATCAATCAATTGATTTTTTTCTTCCTTATTTCGTGTATTTTAGTATATAACCTCCACTTCCACTTTATAGTACGCCGCACAGATCGGACGGCGCGTGAGGGTAGAACCGAGTCAGTCGAGCGCTCGTACGTACAGTCAGTTCAGTGCCGGATCCCGTTGAAGTAGTGTGTTTAAATTTAACCTCTTATGCTAACTAATTCTTATAGAGAACTATTATGCAGATTTTGTAGTGAAATAAAGAATTATATCATTACGTATGTGTTTGGTCTGGATATTTAATTTAATTGTAAGGTAGTGGAAAGAAACAATTATATTATCAATGCAGTTTTACATTTAGTAATCAACCAACCAATTAACTTTAAAAACTTAATTAACAAAACCTTTAGTTTAAATTTTTGATTAAACCATTTATATAGTAGATTTATTAATATCATCGTAATAACTGCAAGAGGTCTGTTATGAAACCAATTAAAGGTTTGCTATGGTTAACTGTTAGCAATGTCTCAGTTTTTTATTTTGAAGATTTGGTCTATTCTTGTACATCTAGTTTATTAAATTGACCATCACAGTTGTTTTATATTTGATCTATTGTATTCACAATGTTTCTAATAAATAGTTCAAAATCTTTACTTTTGTACAACTAATTTGTTCATTTTTATTTTACTTATTTATCTAATAGTTCAAAATAGTTTTTTAGATTAGATTGGATTATTTGTTCTTTTGAATTGTGAAGTCTGCAATAAAGCTGTTCCAAGGAGAAAGAGGAAAGACCCCATTTAAGGAGTAATAGGTACGAATTTTATTTGTAATATTACTTAAAACTAAACATTAATTTTTATCTTTTAATACTTTATTGTAATTGTTTCAGATCCTTTGATGGCGGAAGATGCTGAAGTCATTTAGTTTTAATTAGTTGATGATGTTACTGCTGGTAATATTCCACCTCAATTTTTGCTTGTAGGGTGGATGCTATGATTGTGACTCATTTTTATATAGTAACACTACGCATACGCAGAAGCCTACAAGCTTAAGTAGTTGCATAGATGGTGCTTAGTAATTAGTTAAAGTTGCACCAGATCTGTTTGACCAAATATTGGAGCAGCTAATGTTTCAAGTAAGTATGGTAAATTGCTGGCGTCAAACTTTTTAGCATCGAATTCAGTTGGAGTAAACGTGCGGTTGTTGATTAGTGTGTCCCAAACATTGCTTCAAGACAAGTTATCTTCTACTGATTTTTACCATTATTGTTTGCTAGTTTGGGGTTGTAGGAAGTAGGCTCTTTACCAACGTAAGGAGGTGAGTTATATTTAGTGTCATCAGTTTCTTAATTGGTGGTTACGTGTGGTGTAACATAGAGTATATGCGTCTGTATGAAAGCCCTCTATTATAAGAGCTAATTTTATTTAGATATCCTTCATACTGCTTTAGCATATTATGGATCACTTTTACAGATCGGTGCCGCAAGGTAGTTAGATTTTTTTTCTTAAATCGATGCTTTCATTTAGCAGAAACTGAACGTTATTTGATTCTATGACTGTATTCGTAAATGTTGTGGTATTAGACGATGAATTGTTTTAATGTATCTTACATTGCCGAGTTGTTGTGTAATTGCTGTACTAATGTTTAAATTGCTTGCAATAGTTAGTAGTCAGAATTCAACACGATAATTCTTGATTTGATAGTTAGTTACTTTTATCTAGTTTGAGTATGGTTTAAATATGGTAATCTCTAGCAGAAATGCCATTTTGTGAGTTAGTTTGATTAATACTTCTTAGTTGCTTTTTAGTTTTAACAATTTCCAAAATACCAAGGTTTTTAAATTAATTAATTTTTATTTGTTCTAATAATTTTAATTAATATTTTTACATTTTTTTAAATTTTGCTTGATTTTCATATCAATTGTATTTTTTTTTTTTTTTTTTAATTTAATATTATAAATACAAAAATATTTCATTTTGAATGTAATTTTAGTTTAATATATAATTTCTTTTCAAGTTATGCTACTTGAAAAAAGACTTTTTCCCAATCCCAAAACTTGGGAAACGACCAGAATCAAAATTTTTTCGGCAAAATGACACGAGCAGAGCTCGATGAGCATACCGCTAGGAACTTACTAAATATCGAATTGGCTTCTACATTGCCTTTACTCTACAAACCATGACCGACTTTTAATGTACAAATAGGCTGGTGTAGAGTATTCATATTTTTGTTACGAAAATAGATGATTAAATTTGATTACGTTATATAAAATTGTAATTTTGCTGCAGACTCAATTATATTATCTAAATTTATCAATAGCTGCGACTACAGGATATAGATTTTTTTTTCAAATATTCTGTATTAAATTGTATATAAAACAACAAATAAAAATACTAAACAATATTAACTTTATTTACATATAAATTATTTATTCTATGGTATTAATTTTTCCCAACTTATTCCGTGACTTAGTTTTCTGTAGTAATCCGCCACTGGAGCCACTCCAATGAAATGAAGTACTCTCACACTGCAATAATTGAAATACTAGTTTCTCAACTTATAAAACCAAAAAGAACTACTGTATACTTTGGGGATTTTTTGAATGCTACAGTGGCTACAGCTGGAGACACTGAACGCATTGCCAACCTTTTAAAATAAAACTCACTAATTTTTATAACCTAAAAATGGCATCAACAATTTGGAAACTTTGTAATACAAATTTAAATACAAAAATCAGTCCAGGTATCTACCAATCAATCAGAAATGGACATCACTTGAGGGGTAAACCTCCTGGCGTTGCCAGAACCTTAGAACAACGTCTTGAAGGTATATTATTAGACTCATTCTAAAATATTACTCTAAATGGTTATATCATTGCAGAAATCAATTATAAGGACCCAGAATTGCACTTTAAAGTAGATATAGGCTTACCCTTATCTAAACAATCAAGAATCAAGGATTTCGATAAAAGAATAGAGGTTATGAAAAACAATCGTTACAATCAGGAACTAGAAAAGAAAGCTAGAAATAAAGAACGTAATATTACTCTTATAAGAATATTACAGATGGTTTGTTTATAATTATTATTTTAGTATTAATTGATTTACAAGAAACTAGAAGTGAGTGGGTGAAATCAGTCGGAGCAGTACAAATAAAAAGAATTGCTGAACATTATGGAGTTTTCAATGATTTATTTGGTGATGCATATTTTCACTCATGTATTCCATTAGATGTAAAATATGAAACAAATGATGCTTTAATTCCTGTATATTATGGAAATGTAATTTCACCTTCGGAAGCACAAAAAGTTCCAAAAATTAGTTTTGAAAGTGATGCTAATAGTTTGTGGACATTGATAATGACTAATCCTGATGGACATTTTACAGAAAAGAATAAAGAATATGTGCATTGGTTCGTGTATGTATTAATTAATCGATTAAATATTAGTATTAATGATTTTAATTTTTAGAGGAAATATACCTGGAAATCAGATTGAAAAAGGTGAAACAGTATTTAATTATTTGCAACCTTTTCCTGCAAAGGGGACTGGATATCATAGACATATTTTTATATTATATAAGCAAGAAAAGAAGATTGATTTCTCTGAATTAAAGCAAGCTGGTCCATGGTATGTTAATAGCAAAATGAAGTTATAATTTAGTTATCATATTTTTTTAGCTTAAATTTAGCCGATAGAACTTTTTCAACATTTGACTTCTACAAAAATCAACAAGATCGATTAACACCAGCTGGTTTAGCTTTCTACCAATCTGATTGGGATGAAAGTTTAAAAGATTTTTATCATAATTCATTAAGTAAATATTTCATTAGTTTTTTTATTATTATTTATAATGTATAATTTTAGATATGAAGGAACCTGTGTTTGAATATGATTTCCCAGAACCTTATGTGAAGCCACAAGAATGGTTCCCATTGAGAGAAGCATTTAATTTATATATGGATAGGTATAGAGATTCTAAACAAATTAATAAGGAATTTTTGATGAGGAAGTTGAAGAAAGTGCATCCATTTAAACCACCCCCACAACCTTTGGCTTTTCCAAATGCTGTGCACTTTGAAGGATATGTTCCTTCTTGGTTGAAACTACAGAAAACTAAGTCACGGAATAAGTTGGGAAGAATTAATACCATAGAATAAATAATTTATATGTAAATAAAGTTAATATTGTTTATGATAGTATTTTTATTACAATTTAACAAAAATAAATCTATCCTGTAGTCGCAGCTATTGATAAATTTGAATCTGCAGCAAAATTACAATTTTATATAAAGTAATCAAATTTAATCATTAATTTTTATAACAAAAATATGCCTATTTGTACATTAAAAGTCGATCAGCCGCAACAATCGCGGAACGTTGGTGTATGGTTTGTAGAGTAGATTCCAATTCGATATTTAGTAAATTTCAGGGATTTCAAAAAGTTTTTTATTAGCATAACTGTTCCTAGCGGTATTAAGCATTTTGCCGTGAGATACCGTTGACGTTGTGGTATGAAATGGTTTTAAACCGTTGCGTTGTCGCGAGTTACCGGTTATTTACTTTTGACTCCGAATGTACCAACCAGCGAGGTGAATTTAAAACCCTTGTTGGAAGCTGTTTAATAAGTCCGGTATGTCAAATTTAAATATGATAACCTATAAATGAGATGAATTGTCAAGAATGATTATGAAAATAATTAGTAAAAATTGCTATTAAGTATAAATAAAATGAATATTCTTTGTAAGTAAATGTATATATAGCAAATATTTTACTAAATTAATAATAATCATAAGAAAATTAATGACAGGTGTAACCGTTTATAACCAGTACGTTTTCGTGAAATTTCCGCGATCACCCAAAAATAGAGAGAGATGGAAATAAAACCGCTGTTTGATCGCTGGTATGTACGGTTTCTCACGGCAAAACGCTTTATTATCGAGCTTTGTTCGTGCCATTTTGCCGTTTCTGAAAGAGATGCGATTTCTTGTGATTCTGGTCGTTTTTGAGATTTGGAAGATTGCTGAGCGAGGACCATATCTTTTTTCAGACATAGACCGATAAATACCGGTGTTGTCTGTAGAAAAGTCCTTTTGCAAACTTTCGACCCATCATGAGCCAATCATGTTTTGTGCAAACTTACAAAACATGCATCAACGACTCCACAAACGGTTTTTTTTTTTAATCAAAACTTGAAAACAATTTTACCGCACTCACCGGCTAAAACGTTGTTTTCAACGAACTCATTCTTTTCCCAAAAACCGCCATTCATTATTCTCGCCACTTGGTCGAAGTTTTTTCACCAAATTGACAATTGAGTTTTTCCAAAAACGTAAACTTATTAAAGCGACTCGAGAATCCATGCAGAAACCCAAAAATTCGGTCTCTAAACTGTGTCTTATGTGCGGATCCGTTTTTGGCAGGCAGCTTCCCGATTAAAGAAAAAAAGTCGTTTTGTTGTAAAGAATTTATTTATTTATTACTCAACTGACATTACAAAATAGGTGTATGTAATTAACATTAAATACTAAATATAAGAATTTTAACAAACAATTAGAATACTAAAAAGATTACGTTTGTGTGAAAAGGGCGAGTTGAGGGTACTAAGATGCATGCCGCAAAATACGTGCAGAGGCTGCGGATAATCGGTACGTTTATACGGTACCTGAAATAAATAGTATTTGCGTAAAATACGAGCAGGGACATGAATACCAATCAATAATTCCACAAAGAACTTTAAAAAACTAGTGTTACGTCAAAGTTAAAACGTCTTCTTTCAACACTAGTCCTATTAAAAATAGATAACAGTTCTGTGTAGCTGCCAACATAGTTGCACTTATATGTTAAGAAACAAATTATTTGTTTTTGATCTGTTCAACTTTTCTTCAGTAATGGTAGTGTATATAGACCACACATTTGAGCAATATTCTAGGTGAGAGCATACTAAAAGCATTTTAAAGAATAATTTAGGTTCAGGGTCACAATACTCTTTAGAATTGTCTTTGACAAAAAATGTACAAATGTATGAAGTAAATAAAATATAACTTCATATAACTTTGTCACTGTTTAGATAAAATTAATGTTTATTAAAATATTTGTATTTAATATAATAAACTGTGAATTAAGTCATGATAATCAAAAAGAGACCAACCTCCAAATTAAAATAAGTTCAAAAATCACACACAAGGTTTAATATTAAAATTTAAATGTAAATTAGTTATGTGAGGTATGGAAGCATAAGTATACTGTTATTTTTGACGTTTACTTACTTTTGAACATAGATAACCTTTTGGTGGACACAATAGGATATGTTATCTAAGCACACCGATTTAGAAAATAACGTTGTATTCTTATTACAATTATGTAAAATTGTTGCATGCAACACATGAATAAATTGAGTATATTGATAAGTATTTGTATACAACATCATTATACTGTATCTTAAAAATCAGTGAATATTTTTTTTAAGTTTAGATGCCAGTGATACAATTAAAATCAATTAAGTCACAAAATATGTCAAAAATTTAGCATACATCTACAAAAACTCAAATATTACAAAATGTTTAAAGACATTATCTATTTCACGTGTCTCAAATGGGGACTTAATAAATCAAAATTGTCTCATATGTGTCAATAAACTATCTCACTTGTGTCCAAGTTGCCCAATGTTATAAACTAATAATAAACTGTATCACAAAAGTTTTATTATCTCAGCTATGTCAAAGTCAGTTTTTGCCTTGCTTAGCGTTTTTTATTGCTACTCTTATTGCATTTATTAAAAAAAAAAACGTTTATAAACGATAACAACTAATTTGTAACAAATATTTGAAATTATCAATAATTAAATTAAAAAATACTTATTATTTATAATACATACTAATAAAATACGTTTTTTTTTTAATTCAAGTGTAAGTAAATCATTATTTATGTTAAAATTGTTTACTTCTATTTCATTTAAATGTATTAATAAAATTGTTTTTGAGAATAACATCCTCTATAATTTATGTCATATAGATAGTAAATAAATTACTCACACGAAATACAATTTTAAAAACTAAGGTGGCGCATTTATTACTACTTAAGTACACGCATACAGCGCAATTACGTAGCTGATAATTGGCAAGCATACGATAGCGTCACTACTGTCACTCACTAAGCTAGTGGTGTCAGTCGTGTTTGAGAAGTTGTTTAGTACGTAACGTATCAGAACAGAGCAGTTTAATAAATAACGAGTTTGTTTAACGGATATTCAATCGAATAAGAAAACACTATTGTCTATTGGAGGACTGCTTGAGAATAATTGTAAGTTAATCTATTGTAGTTTATTAAAAAATAAAATATTTTAATAAAATTAGTACTTACATTATTTAAAATTAATGTAAATATTTTTATGTTATTTCCGTCTGGTTTTTATTTTTAACTAATTATTATTGAGTTGTTCTTATATTTTATGATATTCAAATTTTGCATTGTCGGAACAATTAAATTTACTGGATTTACATATATTATTTAAGAAACTTTAATGTACATTTGTTTTGGTATACACCACTTTTATCTTTTACAGTGAGTGAATGTAAAATGTTTTTTCTACTCTATCTTTTTGAGCAAATTGAATACATATAGGGTGTTAAAAAAATTGTAACATATTTAAAGAGGTGATAGTATGAACCAAATAGTCTTAATAAACATGGGTCCGCAAAGTAACGGTTTCGGAGATATGAAATGTTATTCTTTTTTTACTTTTTTGTTTATTTTTTTAAATTTGCAGTTTTTTATCATAGTTAGCTGATGCTTTGTGAAATAAACATTAAGTACTTGACTGTTGCTGTCAATGTTTGCTATGGTTTTTTACTTTAACGCACAATTAGCCGACATGCATTTCATGTATGGTTGTGCTCATGGCATTGCAACCAAAGCGCGACGTTTTTATCTTGAAGCTTACCCAAATCGCCAGATTCCTTTACATCGTATGTTTGGAAGAATTCACCAAAGATTGCGCGATACTGGTTTATTTAACAAACAGTGTCATTTATCCGGAAGACCAAGATTGATATCTACTCCTAGAGTAGAAGTAGAAATTCTAGCACAAATAGAGCATAATCCGAGGACGAGTGTGCGACATGTTTCTAAGTCCTATTTTTTACCAAACCGATTAACAGGCTTAAACTTTCTGCAGAATACAACGTATGATCTTTTTGTGACGACATTACTATTGACTAAATGCAACAAATGTGGTTTCAGCATGATGGTACTCCAGCTCATTTTTTGATTGCAATTAGAGAGGATTTACATCAAACTTTTTCACGTAGATGGGTAGGAAGGGGCGGACTGTTTTATGGCCTGCAAAATTACCTGATTTAAACCCTTTAAATTTTTTTTTTTGAGATATTTGAAAACATTAGTCTATGGTACTCTTGTAAATAACCTCGAGGAGCTGCAGCTACAAATTAATTATAATAAATTAAACTTAGAAAAAGTTTGAACATCCTTCAGACTAAGATGTCGTGCCTGATTGGAAACATCGAACATCTTATGTAACTTTGTTTTTAGTCTCCGAAACCGTTACTTGGCTTTTCTTAATATATTCTATGTTTTGTTTAGTTAATTCAATATTCTTTTCACAGTACACAAAGATGTGATAAACATTGTTTGGAGAGTTACCCATACTCTAGTATTAGGTATTGTTGCTCTATATAGCTCTTCATATTGTCAATGCACTACTGTACATGGACTTTTTAAGGAAGCGGATGGTTCTGAAGTTTGGGTAGCTAATTATCACATTTTCTTCCTTTTATTGCTATAAGATCAAATTTGCATCTGAAAATTGTTGTCAACTCTGCAAAAATTTATTAGGACTTGCAAATTTTTTAACAAACCCAAAACTTGTGACCTAGAAAGCGTATCATTGATTTTTGTGGGCAACGGACACACCATGTTGTAGGTTTCTTTATCTGGGATTCAGTTAGCAGACAACGCCAACAGCCTTAGCTGATTTTTGTAGTTCCTATAAGAAGAGTTTTTGATAATTGATAGTTGCTGATAACATGCGAGCTCTTTATTGGGTGCTTGTTTTGAGTTTGACTTTAAGACGATATTGGCAAAATAATGCCAATTGGTTTTACATAAAAAAATTCTGAAGTCCGCCACTGTACTTTATTGCTATCCGTTACTAAAGCTGTGATTCATAGAAGATATTTCTTGTTATGCAGTTGTAATGTGCCGTTCAACAAACTATAAGTTTTAAATGAACAATGTTTAACTGTTTGTTTGAAAAAAAAAAGATTTGTTGCTTTAGTCCAAGCCGGCTAAGGCGTCGGTTATTTGAACACCACACCAAGGCTTCACGCACAAAATTGTTCCAAACTTTGTAATTTTAATTAAAATAAATTTTAGCAATCAAAATATAAGTTACTGTGTGCAACTAACTTCAAAATATTTTATTCAATATGTTGCT
This sequence comes from Tachinus rufipes, assembly GCA_963932245.1. Taxonomy (NCBI): domain Eukaryota; kingdom Metazoa; phylum Arthropoda; class Insecta; order Coleoptera; family Staphylinidae; genus Tachinus; species Tachinus rufipes. The sequence continues at coordinate 26,261,726 of OZ010742.1, read as the reverse complement.
TTATAATTAGCAATTGTTGATGTATATGTGTAGGTATTTTTATGATTTTTTATCTAAGGATTTGCGATTGACATTTTTGTAATTTTTTCATCACTGATTGTCATGATACGCATGTATGTATTTTGATAATTTAAAATTGTTGAATCATATGATTGATTGTTTAATCACGAACATGACCTACGAATGTACAAATATCTTGTTGCTTTTTTTACAATTTTCTATTGTTTTGCGATTGATAGTTCAATTACAGCACGTTTATAATTTTTAACGGTTTATATTTGCTCTGAGATTGACAGTTGTGTCACAGCATGCACACAATCTAAGAATGGTCACTTTAGCTCGATTCTTTTTATTTTTCATCTAAAACTGTTGCATCTAAACTGACAATTGGAAGTCGAGTAACAATGCTCGGATTTTGTTTTTCTTTTGCCTCAAACTTAACTCTTTTTCATAATATTTTGGAGCTAAGAAACTTTTTCCAAAGTCATGTAGTTTTGCCAAATCTTTGTAGAACGTATATTTGTAATTAAAAAAAAAACTTGCTAATATAATTAAGGCACTGAGTTCCAAAACTTGCTACTCGCACTTAAGTCATTTTTCACAAATATCAAAAAACCTTTGGCAAGCTCAGTTTTCCGATTTGGTCTATTTCGTTTTTGTTGTTTTATTGAACTGGCATAAATTTAGTCTATACATGCAAAACAAAATTTATTATTTTTCTTTAAAAATATAGCGGCAGTAATAACACAATTAAAAAAAAAAGAAGCAATTAGCGAGTTTTAAAACTCTTCACTACAATTTATAAACTCAATTTTTAAGCCTGATTATACATATCCGCTCCACTGTATGATTGTAAATCTCATAAAAATATGGCCAAAAGTTTTGAAGTAACACTATATAAACATAGGTCATTACTTATAGTGTTCCTTAATTGTCTACTTAGGTAGATAAATATGTAACATTCTATAGCATTTTAATTGCAAATTGTCATAAACTAAATAACAAACCATTTAAAAATACTGACGGCTTTACATGCAGTTGACAACCAATTAAATCTCATCATTAAACTCCAAACCACACATATAATTCAAATATAATAGCAATTCTTAAAAAAAATATGATTAATAGATGAGCTGATGTAACATTGTGTAAATTTACACTCCAACACTCGTCATGATAAATAAATATAATTATAGAAACACGTATCTAAATAAAAAAGGAACGTAAAGTACACTTAAGCTAAAGTAAATACAATGCGGGTCAAATGTCGAATGGAAATTTCAATATGCGACGATACATACATATATTAACTTAAACAATATAAGTTTGAATACAAATTTATGCATGTGGGTTGTTATAAATTGTCGAGGGAAATCTATTTAAATTCATTTTTGAGTTAATTGGTAATTCCGGAAGTTTTATGAATATTTATATCATTTTAATTTAGACTGTAATCTTGTTCAGAAATTATGACTAATAAAATTGCTGCAAAATAAACAAATTATTTTATTTTCATTCAATCAACACGTGCAATGCATTTATCTATGAATTACACAGGCCATATATTATTGAATAACTAATTATCGTGCTATTAGCAGCACCTTTAATTATTTTTACAATATTAAATTAGGGAATTCAGTTTAAATATTTTTTTCTTATGAATCTGGTTTGGTTTGGATCGTCTATGTTTAATTAAATTATTTTTAGGCGATAAGTTATCTTGTTGTAATTTACTTTGTTTGATAAGCAGTAATGCTCATGTAGCTGTAGAACTTAATACATTTATTTATTTATTTAACTAATTATAATCTGATTTTGGCTTTATCTAATATTTATATCATCACATACATACTTCATCAGAAAAATATTGTTAATAAAACTTTATCTATGTTTTTATTATTATATACGTTTATATAATTTTAATCGTAATAAGTTATATAATTCGTCTTCGGTGCAACTTAAATTTTTGATTGAGTCAAATAATCAATTTAAAACAAGATTTAATCAAAATTTGGAACAAAAACAAAAATCTTCTAAAAATTGCAAAACTCAAAACTCGTACAAAAAACTTAGTTGCATTAAATTATTTATTCAAAATGTAAAGTAGAAAAAAACTTATTTTTAAAATAATCTCAAAAATAATTAATTAAAAAAAAAATTAAAACTATTTCAAATACCAATTTATTTCATGAAATGTGTCAAAAATTACAAAGATCAAATCTTTAAAAACATTTAGCAAACATTTTTTTATACCACAAATTAAAAAAATAAAATTTAAAAAATTGCTCACTAACTTAATCGTAGCCAATATTTTATCAAACGTAGTTAAAAAAATCTTTTAAGACAACAAAATTACTAGAAATTGCACAACAAACCGTACCATTATTTAATTTTTTTTTTCAAACTAATTTATTGCATAAAAATTATTTTTTTACAAAATAAATAAAAATTGCTCTAAACTTTATGCATGAAATTTATTAAAAAATAAATCAAGCGGCAATTTTTAATATAAAAATATCTGAACTGTGTCAGTTTCGGCCAGAAATTTAATGTATCATTCGATAAAAATATTGTAGTACACGTTCCTTTACTAATAAACTAACAGAAAAACTGGTTAGGCTAAATAAAAATGAATAGTTTTGTAGATGTGCCAAATTTATGAATTACTAATTTACAACTATAATCACAAAATCAAAATCAAGAGTTTGGTGGATTGAATCTGGACAACTCCACCGGTTGCCGTAGATAAATTTGGCCTTAAGCAAAGCGTCAATGTGAATCGGACTGCAGTTTCTGGTGCCGGTTTAAAAGTCCATTGTTGTTAGCTCGTTGTAGGTGGGCTACAATAGCTGTTGATTCTTTGCTAGATATTGACATACTTTGGCGTTGAATGAGAGTGAGCTGCAGGTTAGTTTTAGATTTTTTGGAGCGCATAAACTATTTACTTAAGTTAAAGATTTTTGCAGAATTATATTCAGACTAGAACTTAGTTTTTGATTCTTCAAACTGAAAAAATGTTGCTGAATGAGACTGATGTTAGCGTAGAACACTACAAATCTTTCTCTTTTTTTTATTTTTGCCTTTAAATGTAGGCCATTGTTTTCCGGGTGTAGAGTCTGGATCAGTCTTTACATCATCATGGATTTCTTTTAATTACTAAAAACAGTTCTTGTTATCTTGCATACTTGTAAACTATGCGGAAAGGCCTACAATCAAAAAACTCTTTTTTGTAACACCCACACGAACACACACGTGTTGAGAAACCTTTAGAGTTGATTAATGCTATTGGAAGTTTTTGCTGTTCTAGGTTCTCTCAAATTTGCTTTCTTTATGTTTCATTTTAGACCGTATTTTTGTAGCTTTTTCAAAATTTGTTGAATGTAGTTTAAGTGGGTAACATAGTTTGAGGAGAATAATACAATATTGTACATACCCAGCAATGTCGTTCTAGCAATTTTGTGGCCACCACATGTGCCATTCATTTTTAGTCCACATGATATAACTCTAAACTGAAAAGTAGCATAATTTTGAGTAGCATCCTTTGCTCTTTTTGTCATGAGAAAATGCCAATACCTTCACTTCAAAGCAACTTTTGTAACCTTCTTTGAAAGCGAGGCAATCTTACCTTTGGTGCCATTATTAATGCGTTTGTAATCATTTATTTGTTAATCTTTCCGGCATTATAGTAATAACACAGTATTCATACGTACAGGCTATGATAATGCCGTATAACATAATTGTTTCTACGTAGATTTAGCAAATATTTTATTTACCTGAATAGTTACTGCTGCGTTTCTTTAAATTTAATGTTTGTTTGACTGGCTTGTATGCCATGGTGCTAGACTTTGCAAAGCTTGAAACGTAAAAAGTGAAGTGGAATAATGATTGACGTCTTTTCAGTTGTAGCAAAAGTAGATGCTTCGCAGTCTCAAGGTACGGAGCTTTCTACTAAACTTTACTATAAGTTTTCCAAAGTTTGTCAGCCAAACGTAGAACGTGGATTAAACAAATATTCCATTTACCTGAATGGTGGTTTTTGCGCCATAAAATTTTAGATTTTGCCAAGTTTGAGACGCAAAAGTAGACAAAGTTTGCTTCGCTATTTATAAAAACTATGTTTGGCTGTCTTTTGATGTTAACGGAAATCTGTTTTTTTTTTCAAAATGCCTATTTCGAAAGTGAGACCTAACAGTTTCTAGCACTTATACAGTTTTACTGGTCGGTGGTATTGATTGGGTTCTTTTTGATGTGCGTTTAATTTTATTTCAGTGTATAGGTTGTTTTTAGCAGAACATAAATTTAGCAAGTACTTCATTATGACACATTTTTTATTTGTTGAGTTTAAAGTTATTTTTTATTTGATTGAGTTGGCCCCACAAGGTTGTAAGTTTTGCAAAACTTGAAAAAAAAAATGTATCTGTGTACAAGCTATGTATGTACAACGTGCTTAACTTTTGAGTAATATGAGTGCAGCAGAACAAATTGAAATTAGAACACATAATCGTAATAAGTTTCAAATCTTATGTTGTGTGTGTTATGTTATGTGGCATATTTAAAAAAAAAAGCTATACAAATTTAACCATAAAAAATTAAATGTTATGCAATCTCTATTAACACTATGTATAGTCAATATTGTTTATCTAAAAACGTGTCTTCAATTGAAATTACTTTGAGCAATTAGTGTCTCAACTCAAAAATGCGTGTGCAATCACGCTGGACCTATCAGTCATAGTCTGCAAATGCAATTAAAGAAAAACCATGCACAAAAATTAGCAACCTCTTTTGACAATTAACATTTGTCTAAATCTATTAAAACTCTTTTTATGAGTACCCTTCAATGAAAATTGTTATCTGTGTTATTATTTTGAACCGCTTTATTTATTATAATGGATCACTGATATTATAAACATACTACTTTATTGATTACAGCGTACATTGTGCATTTATTGGTGTTTCTTTGGAGTTTTTGACCCAAGCTCTCATATTGAACGGAGTCATAAGTCAATTCACGCACGTACTGCATTGCCATAGTTTATTTAACAACAATTTCCCTAACAGACCGTGGGAGCCTAGTTGAAAATATGTAGTATCGAAGAGCAATTTTGCAGAGAATTAAATAACAAAAAATCTTTCCGACGCTTTTATTTTACTAAAAAAATGAGAGGAAAGAAATGAGTAAAATCAAAGCAACAATTAGGTGAATCAGTTTGCAACCCTACTTCGTATCAAGATAATATAAGACCGATCAATTTGAATAAGAATGTATCGCGCAAACAGTTTAGTTTAACTAAACTGCTTGATTTGGATAAATTAGTTTACCAAAATGAAGCTGTTCAATTCGAAAGGGTTTGCAAGTTTGCAAAATACTATTATATTGATTTTATTGTATCATTTTAAAGTACATTTCTTTTAATGATTGTATTTGTAGTTTGAAAATTGGCTGATTAGGCATTGGGAATTTTTATGTTTTTGCAAAACACCAAAATGTGACATTCCAGTCTAGACTGACAAATAAGTATTTAAGCGGAAATTTGTGATAAAAATAAGCTTTTATATAACAATCACGAAATGGTTTGCTGATGTACAAAGTGTGAGAAATAACCGGATCTGTTTCGTTCAACTTCAACTAGTATTTAAAGATCCATTTATCATATTTTTATCTTAGAAGTAGGTGTATTAAAAAACTAATTAAAATTATAAATTATTATTGATAATAATATAATATAGACATATAAAAGCTATAAACAAATTAATTATTTTTAAAAACAGTTTAATAGATAAATTATTAACTAATTAAACAAGGTCTTAAAAAAATATTGTAAAAAATTTTAAGAGGTAAGAGTATGAAACAAAATAAACAAAAAAGTCTTAATAAACATCCACAAAGTAACGGTTTTGGAGATAAAGAAGTTTAATTTTTTTTAGCAAAAACAAAGTTACATAAGATGTTAAAATTGTCCTCCTTTTATTTTCAAACAGGCACAATATCTTAGCCTGAAGGATATTCAATTTCTTTTTAAATCTCCCTCATTGGCTGGAATTTGTTGGCACGTTTTATTAATTCATAGCTGCGGCTCCTCGGGGAGTAGTTACAGGAGTGCCATAGACCAATGTTTTCAAATCTCCCCAAAGAAAAAAATCTAGAGGATTTAAATCAGGCCATAAAACAGGTCCGCCCCTTCCTATCCATCTACGTCGAAAGTTTGATGTAAATAGATACACATACATTATGTTCTGCAAAAAGTTTAGGTTGTTAATCGGTTTGGTAAAACAACAAGACCCAGAAACATGTCGCCTACGATACCCATCTAAATGTGTAATGAAAAACGGCTTCATCCGTAAACAAATATTGGCAAGAAAACGAGAGTCTTCATCATTATAGCGTAGAAACCAACGACAAAAAACCATAGGTGTTTGATGATCAAATGGATTTAAGGCCTGCACATGGTACGGATAAAGCAAACGCTCGTGAAAGATTCTCCTCTTCTGATATTCTCCGCACACTCGTCCCCGGATTATGCTTTATACGTGTTACGATTTCTTTTTCTGCTCTAAGAATAGATACCGACTTTGATCTTCTAGATAAATGGCTCTGTTTACTGAATGAACCAGTATCACGTAATCTTTGGTAAATTTTATCCAAACATATAATATGAAGAAGTCAGGCGATTTGGACGTCGCTCTTCGCAATACCATGAGCACAATCATAGCATGAAATGCATGTCTGTTAATTCTGCGTTAGAGTAAACAGCCATAGCAAACGAAAACTTGTGCACTGACAATAACAGTCAATACTGTAGTTAATGTTTATTTCACAAACCATCAGCTAACTATGATAAAAAACTGCTAGTTTTTAAAAAATAAAAAAGGAACTAAAAAAAGAATAACATTCCAAAACCGTTATTTTGCGGACCCATGTATGTTAAGAATTTTTTGCTCATTTTAGTTCATACTACTACCTATTTAAATATTTTTCAATACCCTGTATATTATGTTATGAAGGTTTTTCTCAAACTGTAATAATATTGTTGCGTTGGTCTGTAATTGTAATGAATCCGTTATCTAATAAATATTTCTAAAAGGGAATTTCCGTAAATAAATAAATATTTACATCAAAATCACAGTAAAATCTTAACAAATAAATAAAACTTTATTATCTTATTTAACAAACAGAACATTTGTTAATTTTTTGAGTCAACATTTTCAACTCTCTTTCACGTGATTTTGTAATAAATGCAAATATATTAATTTATATTACGCACATTATTTGATGTGAGAGGATGTTACTTTTTTATTGAAACTGGAATGTATTGCGCGTGGCACATGCACATTTTAATTGCAGCATGCATACATAATTATGAAACCAAGGGCAGACGTTATTGAAATGATACCAGACTTCTTTAGTGAATTTTTATGAAATAATGATTATGGTAATATTATGTAGATATAGTACTGTCTGTGCTAAAACTCAATGAATTGTTTTCATAATAAAAATGTTTAATAGCGTACAAGGTAATAATAGAATTCCATAAAAGTAATTTTAATCGTATGATTAGAATTTAATTCGACTCGCTTTTATCAATAAAATTGTAATTAGACTCATGCTTATCGTGAAAATGTTATTTAAGTAAATGCAATTGGATCTTACAGATAAAGAATACAACAACAAGTGTTGATTCAAACAATTATTAAATAAATTGCACTTGTACCATAAAATTAATTTTACAGTCATTATTATCTTGTCTCAGGTTTTATTATTTCAATGGAAATATATATTATATTACAATTCAATCATATCAATATTATGGCTTTTGATTTAACATTTATTGTTGCATGTGCCGCCAAATCTTATCAGTTTTATTTACTATTCATACTGATGAAGATAATAATAATATTGTGATTTTATTAATTTTTAATCTGAACTACGATGTTAAATAATTCAATAAGGTGATAAGAAATTATCTAAAAATCAATTGTTCGTACATAACCAAGTTTGACCTTTATTTGCAACAAAGAGTGTACTGAAACGCCATCAGTATCAGTAGATTTTTTTTTTCTATACCCACTTAAAATACATATTTCTATTTATTAATCTTAAACATTAATAAATAAAATATTAGAGCTTTCGGAATTCATGGTTTCAGCGATAAACAAATTCGCATTATAATTATTCACTTTTCGCACTCGTAAGAACCTTTGGTTGGCTAAACCAAGTCTTCTTGACAAATCTTTAGTATAAACTGTTAGATTGACAAATTAATTATCAACTTTCTGACAAAGTGCTGTCTGACATAAACTATATGCATACCCTTTACCTGTGTTTAGTTTACATTTATGGGGCCACCAAAAATGTTTTTCAAAATCGGGCCATCAAATATATTTATAAAATTTATGTAAAACAATTACAACAAATTTTTATCTCACAATTTATTAAACCGTTATTATAGTTTCGACTCACTCTTCATAAATGACTCATGTAATAATATGAAACTTTTGGAACGGACATAATATTTTATTATGTAAATAAAAATGTTTAAAAAAATTGCTTATAAAAGATCACTCATATTTAAAAATATACAATTCTATTCATAATTATCAGATAACAATTTACTATAATAATAGAAACATAACTAACAATATAATTTTTGTAAACAAACAAAAAACATATCGGCCCTTGCAATTATTTTAATCAGCACGTGTTATACTGCGTGTATATATATTTACAAATGAACTCAAAAAAATCATTTACATTAATGTTCCCACGTTATACAAAATACAGTGAATTATCCTGATAATTACACATTTTATATCACAAGTACATATTATAAAGACAAAAAATAGGTATACATTATACAAGGTCAAAATAACAAGTTCCTATTAAATAAAAAACGTATATGTTTGGCCCCACTTTGACATCATCGTATTTATAATTACTAATAATTAAACAATACGCAATATTAATTTGTTTTTAATTTATTTCTAGAATCACCATGGATATGGAAACAGGGGAAAAACTTCGCGATATGGAGACTGGAGAAGTTCCAGGGAAACCACAACTCAACGAAGAAACTGGAGAAATTGAATTTAATTGCACGCGACCATCACCAAATAAAAAGATTTTCAAAATACCAACAACTTACCTAAAAAGTAATAAGAAAAAAATAAAACAGAATATATTAACGAATATCGTAGTTGATAACAAAATGAGTCCCATTTTATTATTTCTCCTCCCCACCGTCTTCTGCATACCAATTGTTGGAATAGCTTTGGGCATTGCTGAAATTATTTTACATGTATGGGCTCACAAAAAGAATAAAACATTGACCAACACAAATATCTACTACCAAAGTCCATTGCATGTAATAGCAAGCGAATTTTGTGCTAGTTGTTTGGATGAAAATATGAAAAAACGAATAACGAATATTCAAGATAAAAGAAATATGAAATATAGTCCCGAATATATTGGAAGGATCGTCACATAACAGGACGCAGAAAAAGATTTAGGAATGATGTCTTTATCTTAATTGAGTGTTTAGAAAAAATGTATTACGAGTTATTTGGAGATTGATAACAGATTTTGAATACCATGAAGTGAATACTTTAAACTGTTTTGTGCTCAATAATTTAATGTTACTTAATGAATAAATATTGTGTTATTTGTTCGTATTTATTTATTTTTATCTGAAATAGGTTAATAATTAATCTAGGATAAATTTAAGAACACTTATTACCATTTTTAATAATGGTATTAGTTTAGTTATTTGTTTTTTATTTTTTAATAATCCAAATGTTTTATATGTATTATTTTTAATAATAATAATAGATTTATAAATTGTTTGCACTAGATTGTTAATCTTTTTTTATTAAGCCATGGTCTCACTCTCAAACTTATAATTTGATCAAAAGTTGACCAAAGCGATAAAATGTACAAAGTTTATTTTTTAAGGAAATAGATATGTAAAAGCAAGTATTTAATAAAAAAACTAATTATTTTGTCATATTTGACAAATTCATTTGGGTATCAACCTTACATTATTCATTTTAATTTATCACATATTTGTACAAAGCGACCTTGGAGTTCAGTACCCTCTGGAGAAGAACAATTTTTTAGAAGTATTAAAATCTAGATTTTGTTTAAGATTTCTCTTAGGTATAAATGTTTCAGTTTACTATGGAACATTATTTACACATCTTCAAACTTAATAGTTAGTTTTGATTTCAGTCCTGACCCAGTTCATTTCAGACAAAAAACCCTTTTTATACGGGTTTTATACGGGTGGACAAAAAAGTGTTTATTTAAAATAATGATTACTTCAATCATCTTGTGTATCATAGCAGCTGTTAATTAAAGTCACGTAGTAACGTAATGCATAGTATGATGGTACAAATCAAAACTGTAATCATATGTATATTTTAATGTTTACTAAACAAATGATAAAAATATACTTTGACTGCTAACAGTTGACCATTTCAGTCCGCGGTAACAATTAAGTTGGTAAATGATTGCTTCTAAACACAATCAAACATTCATTCATTCATTTGAATCTTAACGGTTAACAGTAATCAAATTGATATTCTTTGAACACAATAGTATTCATATAACCATTTATGATATCGTATTTAGAGATACATATTTAGTAATTTTCTATTGTATCATCTTCAAGTTTCTTAGTAGATAAGTTTACATAAACATTCATGCATGACTTCATTATTTGGGTGTCCAGAGTGACAGAAAACGCAAATTAATTTTCAATGCAATTTGAATTGCTAACCGAAACAATCAATATCGACTTGACAGCAAGATATCGTTAATTAACCGCCACATGCCACTGTCTACCGGAACGTATGACAGCCTCAGTCTAGTAGGATTTAGTTTTCTAGCGTTTGATTTGAGACGGCATAAATACTCTTAATACTAAACTCTGACTTACCTAGGAGTTAACTATGGACACTCTAGAAGTGTAAAATCAGATACCACTTGTTGTACTTGGAAGGAGTTAAAATAAAAATCAGCTTTATAATAAAATTATTTTTACATACTGGTATCATATACATAAAATAAAATCTCTATTAAAAACAACAATCAACTATCTCATTTTTAAAATCTCTTTTGTAGCTAACCGACAGATAGCATTAAAATCACTGTTAATATGAGTCCTCCAAAACTTACATCTTCCCCACATAATAGCCGGATAATTAGGACTTTGTATACCAAAAAATATCCTCGCTATAGCACGACCAGTAAACGTATTATCATTACCATACAAATTAAGTATAGCACGAATATCATTAATTATATGACCTTCATCAATCTTCTTATCTTTCATATCAACAAAAGCTAACGGTTTCGGACTATCGAAATATTCACGGATGTAAGACTTCAATTTTAATTCCTTTTCAGATGCTTCATCAGATATACACATTCTGTAAGTAGGTGAAGCGACTGAAGTGACGGTTTCATGTAGGGCGTGTAATTGAAGCAATGCCGTTCGTTCTTGATCAACGACGCGTTGATATAATCTATCAAGAGTTTCATCCAACTCCTCACCGGTTAAGTTACCTGGTGCTAGTAAGCGGAATCCTAGATTTGTGAATTGCACAGAGATCAGCGATCTTTTAGGTTGATTATTTTCTGAAATAAAAACTATAATAGTTGGAAAATAATTTTAACCATTAATTTATTACCTGTAATCCATTCCAAATTTTTTAATTTGTGTTTACATATACCACTATCCCAACCCATAGCTGCAGCTACATCAACAATTGGAAATTCAAATGTATTCTCATCTTGTTCTTTATTAGCAAACATAGCTAAAGCCATTGCAAGTGGAGCACAATCTTTAGCAGCCTTTCTAATAATATTTCCGTGCCCTCCATAAGCTATAACTCTACATGTAATATAAGCCGGGCTAAGTACTTCAATATATCTTTCAGTGTGTAGTTCAAGATAACATAATAACGTCGAAATATTTTCTTCAGGAATATCTAAATTCAAAACTGTATCGTTTATTGAAAATCCTACTTCATGTTTAGGACATTTTGATTTGCACGAGCATGGTATGAAGATTTTTTGAAGGAGTTTTCTAATAACATGTCTGTCTATAGAGTCGGAGAAAATGTGCCTTTGTAATTCGTTCTCATCCCTTCCCTAAAAATTTATTTTTAAGTTAATTTATTGATTTAAATTAGGTTATGTTATGCATACCAATGCGTCTAAAAATAAATGACAATGGGCTGGTAAACCATCTCTTCCGGCTCTTCCAACTTCTTGTACATAGCTTTCAAAATTTTTAGGTAAATTATAATGTATCACAGCTCTTATATCAGATTTATTTATACCCATGCCTAAAATTACGATAATTAATACCTCATTCTTAAATAAAAAAGAAAAAAAATTTAACTGTATTGTGAAATTGTCTACCAAATATTGTTTCTTTGAAAATAGTAATTATATATATGTTTGGCAATCTCTTATAATTATCATGACTGAGCGCAACCCACTATCACCGCGTTGAAATATTACCCGCAATAGATGGAAAAAAGACCAGCTGCCTACCTCTACGGACCACGGTGGCTATGCCCCGACTTCTAGAGAAAACATTAGAATTCACGCCACAAGAGATGTTGAGCTGCCTTTGCCGACTCAACAACAAGACCCCTTGCCGACATGTAGACGACTGTAAACCAAGTCAGTCCTGCTTGGCAAACGCACAAATGCTAGACGCTGTTATGCAAAAGAGCTGAAAAGTAGCAACGGCACTTGGAGACTCTAACTCTACTGCAAATATGGGTTAGCCTTCCATACCAAAAACTGCTTGCGTAATGCTGCAAATACAGTCATCAAGCAGCTTGCTATTCTGTAAAAACGCAGAAATAAAAGCAGCTACCAAAAACATCCTGAAGATTCTGAATCAATTTGCACCCTGCTCCACGGACGCAAGCAGAAATTTGGTATTTGGAAGTGACGACGACACAAAACGCAATTTAGATAGATTGAAGCTGATTCACAGCTAAATGCATCATACCAAACGTGACGGAAAAAGTAGAAGATTGCCAAGGTACCCACAACCAAAACGCAATGAGCAAAATCCCGACCCAAAACATGCTGTCGTTGGTCAAACTCCAAGTAACAAAGGTGGAATATACGTCGACAAATATGGAAAAAAAGAAGTAAAACAACACGACACCTAGTACTCATCACACAAGTGCGCGTACTTTAGTTGAACGGTACTTAACACGTGCAAAGCAACCGGCAAACACAAAAGACGCAGCAAACAGTACATTGTGTTGCGTCATCGGCTCAAGAAACGTGCTTACCACCACCTGAAGCTACTGCTACAATATCGAGCAACATTTACACGCGCGAACAAAGACATTAACAAACTTGTGAAATAAAATTGTACACTCACTAACGGTTGCCTCTGAAGCCTCCACCAAAACCTGCAACGTAAGTTTAGGATAAAACCAGTGCAGCAAGTTTCTAGACTTTTTGATTCTAGACCAAAAATCCAACTGCACCGCTTACCGGTCACGCCACAGACAAGTCTGAAAATTTCAACCTTGATGAACGTCAAAGATCATCTCACACCAAACCTAACCTAACCATCAATAACGCACGCAGACTCCACGAGGCGCTTGGCCAATCAATCGCGAGCACTGTGTTTAAAAGGAGATAGTTCGAGAGTTCCGCGGCACCATCTGTAGTAAACACGCCAATACTAGAGACGAATACCCGTCTCAAACTAACCCTGTCCAGCTGCAACCGCTCCCTGCTAAAACGCACCACTTGGAAAGCAACTAGAACCAAACTAATTCAAGGTCACTTCACAGAAGTCCGGACAAGTTTCAATCTGCATGAACTGTCGACTGCACCGAGTCATCCCACATGACACCTAATGATGCCATAAATTAGTTAGTTCATATTTTTGGCATATCAGCCTAAAAGTACTATTAATGCCGTATTGTGACACCAGAATGACCATACAAAGCTGGATAATATTCAAATAAACGAGCAAACCCTAATCACCAAGGTCAACACCCAAGGACAAACTCACCCACTCCTTATATTTGTGACGATCGAGATTTTGCTCTACAAAACAACATTGGAAAATCGGTTCCAATCGGATGAGAAGTAGAGCCGGCATACCATCATCGACATCTTCCTTACCGTTGTCCGATACCTAGCCTAAATGCTTACAACAATTCATTAACTAAATGCCAACGTATATGCAAACCATACTTTCCGATCATCGCACAACACCACCGAAAAGACTTGCCATAATCGTCCCAAACCAAAAACAGAATCAAGTCGGTAACTGCAAAAACATTTGACTAAAAACCACCAGGAGACAAAAAAACTCGCAACAATCCTGTGAAATAAACAATTACGTCACCCAAATCTTGACTTCCAACTATATCTAAAAAAATTCAAGAAATCAGATACAAACGCCTACTAGAAAACTGGAGACTGCTGACCACAATCCATTTGTATGCCAGAGATGAAACCAATCAAGGCATGAAGCGGAACTACATGTGGGAACCACTGACGCATGACAACCTAATGAAGAACATGATAAAATAAAAAAGAACTAGTAAGAAATAGCTAACCTTATTAGCATGATCCAGAAATGTGACCAAAGCGTAATGTTTAATGCAAAAACTGTTGAGCTGTATCTAATTTGTCGAATATATTTCGATCCGGCCGTATCTGCCTAATAACGTTAAACTGTAGGTCTCGCATGTTTGTGTAGAACTATTAACGCACACCACAAACATACGAGAAGGGCACCTACGCTCGTAACTAGCAAGACGTTATAAAAAGAAGAAATTCAAAAACTGCGAGAAAAATGCAAGAAGTAATACGTACGGTCCCGTAAGGCCTTTAGAGGTGCGCAGTAAGGAAGTCTTTTTAGCTAGTAAAACCCGGCACTACTGTGGAGCACTGGGCTATCAGTATCTTAACACAAACCCCGACTCCTGCATCCACCAGAACATAAGAACAATGCACCCAACACAACATCCACCATCTTGGTGAATGCTATGAGTAACATGTCAAATTGATTTGTTTTCTACTTTTAAAAGTATTCATTTTACATGTTGAAGATGATTATCAAGATTGCCAACAATATATTTTAAAACACTGGTTGATCAAGATAATTACAGAGTCAATTAAATGACTTTGGTACCGACAACATAATACTGGCATATTACATACAAATTTGACCAAAATTATTTTATAAACATTTTCCACAATATCTACAATTAAAGAAATTCTCAATATAATAATTCAATAGTAAATACTTACCAAAAGCAACAGTTGCTACCACAATCCTTAGATCTCCTCTCATAAACTTATTTTGAATACTTCTTCTTCTACCAGCAGGAAGTCCTGCATGATAAGGTTCTGCTTGCACGTTATTAGTTTTCTTCCTCTTTTTACTCTCAGTTTCTTCTGCAGGTTTAGTATCCTTTAAACTCGTTCGCAAAAAGGCCGCTATTCTTTCACACTCCTGTCTTCTGATGCAATAAATAATAACACTCTTCAAATTTTCGAATCTTTCAGATAATAATAAACCTAATAAAGCATTATCTCGATTACCATCTTTAGAAACTGTAAGTCGTAGATTATTTGGTAAAGGTGTATCTGTAATTATACCATCTCTACCATCTGGGATAGATAAATGATCAATAATACTATCACTAGTAGCTCTAGTAGCAGTAGCTGTTAGGCCAAGAATCGTATGTACTCCTAATCTTTCCTTAAGTATTCTGCATATCATTAGATATGATGGACGGAAATTATGTGACCATTGTGAAACACAATGAGCTTCATCTATACAAGCAAAACCAATTGGCGGAAGCTTCCTAAGTAATGAACCAAAACCTGATGATTTCTCCCCAGCAACAACAGCTTCTGGTGAAACCAATAAAATATCCAATTGGCCATCATTAATAGCCTCCATAATTTTTTCCCGTTGTGATTTTGTTTTATTCGTATGTAAACACGCCGCCTTAAGGAATGCCGGTATACCAGTAACTTGATCTTCCATTAATGAAACAAGAGGTGATATAACTAAAGTAAGAGATGGTTCTCGTTTGGCTAATATGAAAGCCGGTATTTGGTAACATAAACTTTTACCAGAACCAGTACTCAATGTTACTAGTGTTGATTGACCAGATAGAATTCGCATGATTGCTTTCTCTTGACCAGGCCGAAAAGTGGTATGGCCAAATTGGGTTAATACATCATATACTTCATGCGGTGTATCTATAACGCTCCCATCTTCATTCAGTTTGTAGTATGGTTTCACTACTCTAGTTTCATCAACGTATTGTTGCATATCAATTTTTTTAACATATTCTTCTAATTTCATGGTTTCTGCTAGTAATTCATCATCTTCATCATCATCACCGAATGGATCATCTGACTCATCAGAACTATCAACTTCCATTTCTTCAGTTTCATTTACTTGTTTCGGTTTCCTAATTGCTAATTGACTTCCTTGAGCCATTTCAGATGCTTCTTCTAATGTAGGATAAGGGCAATATTCTTGATCTGCTAGTGATAATGGTAATAGCTTGTCTCCTTTAGTTGCTTGGCATTTTTCAGCAAAATGACCAACCTGTCCACATGTAAAACAGGTTAATTGGCCTCCATCACATCCACCCATATTCATTTCAGGACCAGTAAGTGTTGTATTCTTTTTGTGTAGCTTCCACATCTTCTTTTTATGTTTGCTGAATGTCATTGTCTTTTTGCCCCTAGCATAGATTTTCTTTTTCATATTAATTCGAACAAAATTTTCATTTAAATTACCAGTTGCCATTTTTTTTTCTAATTTATCAATTTCTTGTTGTTTCCTGTCTTTTAAAACAACACCTGTTTCTGTATCTCTAGTTTCAATACTTTTCGTATTTGGGGCTCTTCTAGTACTGGCTTTCTTTATTATGTTTTGTATTTTATCTCTTGGTACTGATTGTATTCTTGGTTTTATTGAATATTCCAATACATAAGGAGCATTTTGATCTTCTTCATTTTCTTCAACATTTTCTGTTGAAGATTTTGCAGGTGTTTTGGTAGCTTTTGAGGCTTTAGGTGTTTTTGCTGCTTTTGGGGTTTTTGCAGCTTTTGGAGCTTTAGGTGTTTTAGGTGTTTTAGAAACCTTAGTAGTTTTTAATTCTTCAACATCTTCTTCTTCTTCTAATTCCCCATCAAAGTTAAAATTTTGTTCTACTTTTGCTGTGGGATCAAAATCTGGATCAGCATCATCATTTTCAAATGGATTTTCTTCATTTTCAGGTGGCAATTCAACAACAGTTTTGCGACTTCTAGTTGATTGTCGTTTTGGTAAAACAACTTCATCTTTCGGAGTTGTTGCTTTTACAACACGTGCCTTTTTCTTAGTTGCTAGAGTTTTGACTGATTTTGTTGATTTTTTACCACGCTTAACTTTTTTTGAACTATTATCTTCATCGATAGGCAACAACATCCCATCTTCAACATTTATTAAAGAAGGCTGAAGTTCAGGTTGTGGAAGCTCCACAATTGTTTCAGGTAATATAGGTGTTGTTGGAGAAAATACTGGTGTGGTTGCTGTTTCAATTAAACCAGAAGTATTTTCTGTTCCATCAGATTGCATTTGAGAAATCTCAGCAGCTTTATGAAAAATATTCGAAAAATCAAGCTTCTGACTAACCAAAACATTCTCCCCAATCCTTCTTTTCTTAGCAATATGCAAATTATTATCCTCCTCTTCAGAGTCATCAATAATATCATCATCCGAGCAAACCTCATTATTTTTACTATTAATTAATTGACTCAAGCCAAAATTGTTTTCATTAATACTTGAATTCTTGAATTTAGTACCTGTAGTTAAAGCAACTCGTTTCATCCAACCAGCATCTATATTCCTAGTACTAGTAAAATTATTTTCCAAAACACTTTGTATAACATTCAATGATTTAGATTGTACCGGTTCGACTAAACTTGTAATTTTTATTTGATCACTATTTAAAATCTTTAATTCCTCATAATCTTCGCTACAGATTTCTTCACTACAATTTTCTGCTACAATTGTAGTATTAACAGGTTGTGATAATGATTTCGACGTATTAAAACTAGTTTCACTTTTACGTTGATGAAATGAGAGAGATTTTCTAGGATTACGTTTTGAAAAATTGGTATTTTTAAATAATTTCTGTGAGAAGCTATTATTAACATTCATTTTTTCTTCCTTTTCTTTTTTCTTTGTAACACTATTAGAGTGATTTAAATGTGTTCCCCACGTATTAGATGTATTTTTATTTTCAATATCTTCAGATAATATTTCACTATCATTAATAGATGATACTTCATTACCAATTTCGCTACTTACATTTAGTATAGTGCTTACATTAGGTGTACTTAATGTTGTATCAGGTGTGTCTTCATCTGAATCAAATCCATCGATATCTTGAAAACTTTGTTCTAAAGCAGCCGATTTTAAATTAAAATAAGTTTTGTATGCGTAACGTGTATCATTATCGGCTTCTCTGATATCCAACTAAAATTATTTATTTTTGTCAATTATAAAAATTAATTTAATTAGAAGCTTACCTTTGAAGGTAATCTTCCATGTGTTTTCTTAAATTGATGTTCCCAATATTTCACTCTATATTTGCATTTATCATATATTTTTCTCATTTCTGGTTGTAGTAGAAGCTCCATTGTAAATCTCTTTTATTTAATTTTTAAATTAACTAACTTTTAATACATAACTAAACAAAAACAACTCGCCATAAGTTTTGCTCAGCTGGCTCTGACAGTTTCCCGCTTGTTTTGATATTATTATGATTGTTTTGTTTGGCAACACTGATTAAAATTAATTTAGGTTAGGTTAAAACAGCACACCTTCAACTTTTTAACAGGGTTGCCAGATTGAGCTACAAATAGCCGATTGAACTACAATTTTAGAAATGTTAGCACGACGACTACATTTGATTTAATAACTACTACTTTATTTGTGTTTTTTTTAAATGATTCCGAATTAATAAAATAATGCAACGTTAATATATTTTTAAGTGATTGTGTATGTGAAATGGAAATGTATCTCCTCCTCACATATAATCATTGAATTATATAGGTGCTTTCCTTTTACATTACAGGTAAAAATATTACCTCATTAAATTATTTGAGAATCTTTTCTCACTTAACTAACGCAAATGTAACATTTTTATGAAAAATGAGTTTATGCCTGAATAGTTATACAAGAATGCCAAAAGATAACATTTAAAATAATTTATTTTTATCTTACATAAATGAATCGTCACTGGCCACTATTTTAAAAAGTAATATGTTTCGTTTAAATACTAACATTGCAGTTGTTTTTATTTTATATTTTTATAAGTAACTATTAGTTTTAATACAAACATATTATTTTTATAGTTTTAAATATTTAATTATAAACATGTTTCACCATTTAAAAATTTATATTACTAATCATATTGTATTAAATTATATCTATAAACTAAACTAGTAAAACAAAATGACGGAGAAGAAAACAAATTTTTACTTCTACTCACATATCATGTGTCAAATAGGTAAAGTAAGAGTTTTAAAGTTATTAGTAAAAGGCGTTGCTGTGTTTGTTCATTTTAAATAATAGGTGTTCTAGCAGTATTGATTTTGCCGGCCGTAGGTCTGTTGTGATAACTAGGCTGGTGGTGGTTGACAACAGTTTTGGACTATTAATGTTATGTTCCCTGAAAAATGGGTGTCAATGTGGGTTTTGAATAGTTGGGGGGAAGGATGGGACTGTCCCTCCAGGAAATTACGTTTTAAAGATAAGGCAAAGTTACTTTCCAAGATACCACAAAAGCTTAGAACTCGTCGGAAATACCCTACTTTGCCACGTCTCTTGCGGATCACGTGTTTCCAACAATCTTTTCACTTTTGTGACTTTATTTTTATTATAAAAGATGTTACGGAAAGATTGTGCGCTTTTATAATACGCACTAATGTCTTGCAGTTGCTTTCTAAAAATCACGTCTAAGAATGGATCTCAGTTTTAATTTACATTAACGTTATGTCTAAGAGTCATATGATTTGCAAGCGTTTAGCTTTTGTAACACATTTGAGCCCAGGTTACAGGTGTTGTGTTGTTGTTAAGTCGGTGTTAACAACTGATTGGTTTTGCCATGGTTTTGTTGGTAAAGATTGCGTGGTTTTTTCGAACGTGTGCACCAGAGCCCTGAGCAGATTAAAGTCATTCCCATAAGTTTTGCCTTACAAGTCTAGTAATAAGAAAACCATGTTGGCCAGTAGTGATTAACTTTTACTACGTTTGGGTTCAGTTTGTGTGTGTTGATCTTAGATTATTTTTGTTTGATGCAGTCCCCCACCTTTAAGTCTGTATTCAAACAAACAATGTTGGTTTAATGCCCGGTGTAAGAGATACTTGGTGCCCATTGCCAGTAGTTTTCTTCAAACTTTTTTTGCCTGCATTTACCGAAAGCATCTTTTTTGGCCCGCATATCCCATTGGCCTTTTCGGCTATTTGCGGTATTTGGTTGGCTGTAAATTACAGTTTCATATGTAGACGTCATACTTTAAAATCTGACAGTAGTGACAAATTATAATAAACATTGAAAATAATGTTTTTAATTGAGGCAGGCAAAAAAATATTGAGTGTAACTCGTGCCAAAAGGCGTTAGCAGCCTTCACTTGCTTTGCTCGTTTATGTTGCTAAAAGCAGCGGGCTGCTAAAGCCTATTTTTGGCTCTTGATACACTATATACTATTGAAGACGAGATTTCAAGCTTTACAGTTCAAAGTTTACTTCTAAATTGTGATTGATTTTTTTTTTGGTTTGGTTTGTGAGGTGCCCAGGTGAAGTATTCCTCAAAGTTTTCTCGCTTGAAGTTAAAGTCTTGATCAACATTATTATTTTTCTGACATGATTGACAATACAGTGTATAGGTATACAGTTTTTTTGCTGCAAATGTTATTGCTTACAATAA
The DNA here is from genome assembly GCA_963932245.1 of Tachinus rufipes. Lineage (NCBI taxonomy): Eukaryota > Metazoa > Arthropoda > Insecta > Coleoptera > Staphylinidae > Tachinus > Tachinus rufipes. The sequence goes on along the minus strand of OZ010742.1, from coordinate 26,240,729 downwards.
CAAAACTTATTTAAATGTTTTTTTTGTCAATCAGGATTGTTAGCACAGAGTAAGTTGATCTTGATTCAAGTTCAAACCAAGATTTACAAATGGAATCGTCCTTGACTGGTAGAAACTGAAGATAATTTCTTGAAGCGGAGAAGCTCCCCTAAATGTCGAGAGTTTTGTTGTTGTAATGGGTCTATAAGGTTAGAGTGTTTTTACTCTAAGTTGCCCCAGGTTAGTAGCCGGTATTAAGGTCTAAGCGTGTTGAAAGTAGTGGTTGACAACAATTCTTGGGCTAGTAGTGTTGTTTAAGAAATAGATGTTAATGTAGAGCTTGTGCAGGGTCTTTGCTTGTTTTTTTTCTGTAAATTGTTGCAGTGAGTCAAAACAGTTGCGGAGGTAGTTATTTCTCCAGTCTCTTGCAGATTACGTACTTGCTTATACCTGCGTAATCCAGTTTCATTTCTATTTGGAACGTTCTTATTGGTAAACTGTTTCTTAATTTGGTTTTGCTTGCTGCTGGACTTGGCAACGTCTAGTTACGTAACACCAAAGAAAAACACTTTAAATACTAAAGCAACTTGTCACAATTTGGTATATGTTAAGAGGAGCTTTGAAAGTTCCAAGAGTTGGTCTTGCTTTTTATCCAACCCTACGTATCTCATTTACTCTCTAGTTGACCTAGAAAGTTAATTTTGTGTGATAGACGTAGACTTGTGCGGATGCTAACAAAATTAGTGGCCTTACTCAAATGTTACTCTAAATTCAAAAATATATTTGAAAAAAAGACAAAATAAATCTTTTATATAATAATATTGACATAATCTACAGCACATACTTTAACCAAAAATTTTATAAGAAGTCTACACAGTATTAAGTGTTTGCCAAACAAATTACAAAATGTTTTTAAAGTATCTAATAGTTTTCAAAAATGTTGTCACATAACGTTTAAAACATTGTGTTATCTAATACTGTCATAGATGTTCTTAAAGTAATAAATGCTCTTAATAATCTTTTTTTTAATTTATGATGTCTTATTAATAACTTATTGTTTAACGCAAATAAATGTTTTTCGATAATCTTTAACAGAACTTTAAGTAAAGTATTGTATAACCACAGCTGTGGTATAAATATACTATCGATAATAATGTTCGTTTGTGCGGACAAACAGCGGCGTGCTGCAAACAGTCCTTTCCTGCCCTTGATACTTATACTATTACATATAAACTTTTTTTTTTACAAATTTATGGTATAAACTGTCAGTTTGATCAATTCATTGTCAACTTAAAAAAAAAAAAAATGTCTAATTGCCTAAAATATAAAATTACTTAAACGACAATTACTTTAATCAAGTTTTGTGTCCCTGCAGTTGTGCTGCTTCACTAGATGCGCTGCCAAAAAGGAAATCTAAAGAACAACTTGTATCTCTTTGGCAATCAAAAGAAAGATTCTTTTTTAAAGCTAATTTTAAAGTTTTTGATATAAAGCAACAAATTATATTACACTCTTCTTACCCTTGTAACAAATTAGAGTCATCTTAGTTAAAAAAAAAGTCAAGTAATGACAACATGCTTAAAAAGTTTATTTATTTAAAAAGAATCTAGTGACTTAATTTATTCATGAGAGGTAATTACTCTATATTAAAAATAATATGATTTTGGATTAAAATGATTGACACAAGAATTTTTTTTCAAACTTGCTTGTTACGGCTCTGTGTTAAATTAAAGTTGGCAACGTTGTTTAATTAAATTTAATATTAATTAACGTATTATTCATAATATTATTAATAAATTTAAATGAATAAAACTGTTAATGGCTCAATTAATTGCTAAGAATTGTTGCATTTACATATATTATATTCAATTTAATTTAATATTTAATTAAAAAAAGGCAAATAAGTTTATTTATATAAAAATAAATGTGTTTGCCACAGTTGGCAACACTTGCATTTCACCCTGCATTTAATGCTCTGCATCCGTCCTTTGTTTATCCAGTTTAAGCCAAAGGAGAAATTGATCTACCTCTTTCTCTCAGTAATATGGAATTCCAAGCATGAAACTTTTTTTTATATTCATTACATATTCCGACCGGTGACCTCTTTTCCTGTTTACATGCAGTGACCATAATCACAAGTGAAACCAAACCATATTGCAAAAAAATGGAAAGAAATACAGATAAAAAATATAAACAATACAATGACATACTTATAAGATATTAAACAATGCAATATTAAAGATAAAAGATAGATAATTAGTGAATCACTTTTACCCTCAAACAAGATAATCAAAATGGAAGGTGCAGAATATGATCCAAAGACTGGTAGAATTTGCGATGTAAGGGAGCTGCAATATCAAGAACGATATAAACATAGGAATGGTCCACCGATTGTCGTTAAAGAACAAGAATATGTACAGAAAGCTACGAAAGAAAATGATTCGTTTCCGAAAATGGGGAAAGTGAATGAGATGTGTCGAGAATGGTTGGTTAGAGAAGATGGTGCTTTAGCTTATCAGTTACAATCGCAAGAGATTAATCAACATTATCTAGGAAATAAACATCGCAATGCACAGGTAATTGTTTAATATAATAGTGAGTCATAAATGTTAATTGCTGACAGCATATTGTTACAAGATAATTATCTATTAAGATATGTGCAAACACATGTTTTTTTATTTTTATGAGTAATGAAGGAAATGTTAACATTTTTATCAAGTCGGTAGTGCATGTCTGAAAAATACTTTTCCGACCTACATTTTGAAGCAATTAAAAATCATTTTATGGTTTTCATGATGTTTTAATTAGGAACAAAGTACAAATTTCATGTTTACTTTTATGTAATTTGTTTTTGGAGATTAGGATTTTAAGTACATATTATAATTAGTATTAAATTTATTGAAATCTAAATGATTATGCAAACTACAATTTTCAAGTTTATTTAATTTTATTACATATATTATTGCTATTAAGTATATTATGGGCATAATTAATTATTTCAATGTTTATTGAGTTATTTATTTATTTTTATCAAATGGTAAGCTTATTAGTCACTCCAATAATGGGTTCTCAGGTTGGGTTTATGTTGACTTAAGGACAATATTATTATCATAATATTTATAGTTCACAAGTAACAATATTTTTTAAACAGAAAATTATTCATTAAATAATAATAACCTTGACTATTTGATATAATTAATGGTTGTGACCTCTACTATGTGATGATTCATGTTTATGAAATAAAACAATTTACTATGTTTTATATCACAAATTTCAGCTTTACTAGAGTCTTCTACGGATATAATAAGTTAACTTAGTTATGTATTTGTAAGAATTAACTTGTGATATACTACTATTTGTCTAAAACATAACATTAGTTCTCTAAACTTAAATTTACTTAATAGAACCGGTTGTTCAAACTGGTTTTCAGAAGTTTTGTCAAAATTTAAAATTTGGTGCAGGATCTAGGTTTGCTATCTAAACCTAGAATTAATTGTTAGTAATAAGCTAATTTTTCAAATACTAAAAGTATCTATCAAACACTAGAATTAACTGTGAGAACCTAGAAACATGGATGAATTAGCACCATGATTCATTATTATTTGTGGTTTATGTAGTAGACTTGGTATCTTTAACTGAAGATGAATACACTAAATTTTATCTGGTATAGGGTTATAATATTTATGTTTTGTCAAAAGAGGACTAGGTTTGATGTAGTTAATACTGTTTAGAGATTCAAAAATATTTCAAATCTGAAATATTCTTAGATTTAAGCTTTTTTTTCAGTCATAATAAACATGAATAGTTCTTAGTTTTTGAACTTTTTTTTCAATGTATAAAACTTCTAGTTTTTGAAAGTTGATGTAATATAGAACAAAATAAATCTTATCAAAAGTTTTAAGAAAACAAATTTGTGGATTAATTTAGGCTTAAAAATATGAAAAACGCATATTTTGAGCATATCTTCAAGATGTAATAGTCCTGATTTTTTTAAAATGATGTAATATTGATGCATAGATAGTAAAATAAATCTTATCAAGAATTTAATAAAAAAACCTTTTGTGGCCTAATTTAGGCTTACTTAAAAACATATTTTTAAGCCTAAATTTGGCTTAAAATTAAGAATTTTTTATAAAAAATTGTTTCAACAATATTTTTCATATTTTATAGCTGGATTTAGCTATTTTTGAGATTTCATTAAGTTGGGTTTTGCACTTTTTAACAGTTAAGCTGGATTATGTGTCTTTCTGACAATATATTTTGGATATTTTAAAGCTGAATGGATTTTGCTATTTATAGGATTTTTTCAAAAAATTACATTTTTTTATAGTTTAGTGCCAGATTTTTAAGGAACTTGCTGTATTGACATTTTATAAACAGAATTTTGTAGTTTTTAATTGGTTGGATTTTGCTATTTTTCATATTTTATAAATAGAATTTTACACCTTTTGACATATTATGGCTGGATTTTGCTATTTCTATATATTTTGATATTCCATAGCCGGATTTTGTTATTTTTAGGTATTTATGGTTTTTTACATTTTTCAACAGTTTATTGCATGTTTTGGTGCTTTCTGACATTATTTTGATGTTTCAAAGCCGAGTTTTGCTATTTTTAACTTATTATAAATAGAATTTTCACACATTTCAACAGTTTATGACTTAATTTTGCTATTTTTAACAATATTTTGATATTTTATGACCAGATTTTTACATTTTTTAACAGTTTTGGGCCAAATGTTGGTGCTTCATAACAATATTTTGATGAGACTGGATTTTACTATTTTTGACATTTTATAAATAAAATTTTGCACTTTTAAACCGTTTTTGGCAGGATTTTTATTTTATTATCTGAAAATATTTTAATGTTTTATGACCGGATTTAGTTATTTTTGACTTTTCATGAATAGAAGTTTGCATTTTTAATAGTTTTATGCCAAATTTTAGTTTATTTTGGCAATATTCTGATGTTTCAAAACCGGATTTTGCTATTTATGAGAATTTAAGGCAAAATTTTGCACTTTTTAACAGTTTATGGTCGGATTTTGCTTCTTTCTGAAATAATTTTAATATTTTATGACCTGTTATTTTTGACATTTTATAAATAAAACTTTACACTTCACAACACTTTCTAACAATATTTTAATGTTTCCCAAGGCCGGGTTTTATTAATGTTCACAATATTTTAATATTTCATGATAGGATTATACGGTTATTGACTGATATTTTTTTTGCTTTTTTCAATAGTTTATGACCAGATTTTACTATTTTTGACGTTTTATAAATAGAATTTCAATCTCTTTAACTGTTTTTGATCTGATTTTGGTGCTTTCTAACAATATTTTTTTAAATTTTTTAGACAATCAAAAGGTTTTGTTATATTTTTTTGTTCATCTTGTCTGAAACGTTTGCCAACAGAGCCATGACATTTTGATTAACACATAATCATAATATTTGTCTTTATAAGTGTTATGTTTAATTGAAAAATTAAATTCTTTTATTGGGACATCCTTTATATTATTTTGTGAAGCATAATAAGTAGGATGGCAAGTCCTAACAAATCATTAACAACTGGTCACATTGCTATACGATTTATAAACAAATTTCATCCAGTGGCTGTTAGAAACATCCTTTTGTACAAAGCAATTGCCAACTAAATTACAAGGTTAATATTATTAACAGAAAAAATGGCGGAAATACTAAGGTCATCGGCCTTTTGTTAATCTGATAACAATAAAGATTGGTATTATAATATAAAGTGTTAATAACATTCATTATTATGAAGTAAAGTTTGCAATCTAACAAATATGTTATTATTTAAGTGTTCAATTTTATAGATTTTGTTGTATAATAAATGATAATATATGAATAATAATGAATGATTAAATTTAATTACTGTACTTAAAATGTCAATTTTATGAATCATAATTCATAACAAAACAAAGATACAGTTTTCTATAGTGGTATTTCAATGGATTCAGTCTGTTGGATAATGCTCTCAAATTATTTAAACTTTCCAAACTTTTGTCATTATTTATAATATCATTTATACTTTCTTTATATAATTTTAATATTTATAAAGAGAATTGCACCGACCTACAATAAAATGTTTAGAAACCCATAATGTAAGTTGATTTCTTCATTATTATTTTGGGACAATTGATAAAATAACCTTTCATCAAGAATTTCATTTTGGCAATGCATATATAAAATATTAAATTATTTTTTTATGGTAATGAATATTTAATGGTTTATCTAAAATCAACAGTTAATCATAGATGATAATTATGTTATATATACAGGGTGACAAAAAGTATGCAACGTGGTATATTTTTTTTTTAGAAAACGAATGTTTCAGACAAAAGTTGCATGGTTGGCAAGAGTTTCAATGGCACAAAAATATAAAGCTTTTTTACCATATATATAACAAACTACATAGTTACTGTATTATCAATTAATATTTTTCAGGTACGTGAAGACTTTCCTTGTGCATTAGATGAACAAATGCGAGAGCAACAGTTGGCTGAACAAGCGGCAGCTGTATATCAAAAAATGTTACTAGAACAAGAAGAGGTTGATAAACAAATTGCCAAACAATTGGCAGATAAAATTGAACGTGAAGAAAGAATGAAACGAAGAGCTTTAGAAATGCAAGATGAAGATATGGCCAGGCAGCTAACAGAAAAAGATAGAGGCAAATCAAAACAAAACTCGTTACCCAGTCAGATAAACCATCAATCTCCACACAAACCTACAAGTCTACCATTACGCAACCACAATCAATCACCACACCGTCCTGATACTACAAACTATTTTGCAAATTTACCTCGAAGACAAGCTCCACAAATGCCTTTACCAATACCAGATGAATATCATGATTTATACACGGAACCATATCGTCAGGAAAATTTAACAGAAGATTTTGATAGAATAGATATACAAGAAGTTGGTTTACCAATAGATGAAGTAACAGAACGTAAAATTCAAGAAGAGCGTGATGCCGAATTAGCTAGAAAATTACAAGAGCAGCTTAGTAATTCCGAGGAATCAATTTTAAATCGTGACCGAATGCTAGCAATGGAAGCACAGGATAAGGAATTGGCAAGGTTATTACAGGAGCGAGAAAGGGCTAAAGCTAAACGTGCCAAAGAAAGAGCAAAACAGAAAGCATTGGCTAAGAAACAGCAGCAACAACAGTTGGAACAAGAACAGCAGAATATGCACCAAATTATGCCCGACGATTCGTATTCGAGTCCAATTGATTTACTACCTCAACGTACCGCCTTTGCTAATGCTACAAAAAATTATCAAATGATGGCCGAGATGGGTGAAGATGATGGTAATTATAGTTTTCCAGTTGATGTTTTACCTAGTCGACAAGGTGAAGGTTCTAAACAATACTCGCAATCTCAGTTGAGGTATGATAGGATTAATGGTGGTCCTAGTACTGTTGGGAATTATATTAATGAGCTTCCCGATAATGCAGATGTTCCACCACCTGTTAGACCAACGCATCTAGAATTAAGGTAAATTTAATTCAATTATTATCCGGTCTTGAATTCATTATTCATTACAAACATTTACATACATTTGCCTTAAATGTCCAACTCTGGATTTGAATGATTAAAATCCAATACTTATCAAATTAATAAAAACCGGCCAAAATATTGACTGATGATGTTAAAATTTTGTTTAAATGTCAAAATCCAGCATCAAATTGATAGAATACAAAAAATAGATTAAATTTTTGATAAATTTGGTTTACATGTCAAAATTTTGGATTTGACCTAATAAAATCCGGTTTAAAAATCAATAAAATTAAAAAAAAATTAACTGCTAATGCTAAAATCCGGTCATAATTTACGGTGTTACATTAGGCACACTTCAATTTATATATCAATATTTGACCCAGGAGCACTGAGTACAAAACAGCGACCACCGGTTAAAATGAATTGATTTCATATTTTCCGACTGAACAGATGATTTTTTTATTGTACAGATAAACTATCCTTTAAATATTGACAATTTTACATATTTTGCTAACACGCAAATTTTCTCATCCAATGTTTTTACTTATTCAGGTCTTATTGAATTATACATGGTCATCATTAGTACCATTAGTTTGCCATAAAATTAATTGTTTGAAATTGCTTTCAAACTTTTTTTTTATCAATTTAGCATTAAAAATATAAAGATTGTTGTGTAATGTGGTGCAAAGTCACCTAATTTACAATTATTTTGTTTGTTTAGATCACCGTTAACTCAAAAAATATTAAAACCTCGTTTCCCCGATCCATTAGATGATTTAAATGATGAATCTCCGCAACAATTACCATCACCTTCAAAGCAGCTAATGAATATAGCAATGGCTATAGATCCAACATATCCAAGACGTAATTTACATTCACCGCCAAGTTATGATACTACTTCTAGTACAGTAACCACAAGCACATCAAGCAGCAGTGTGGGAATGGTGCTACCTACACCAGATATTCCCGAAGATGATCCTAGTCCTGTGCCCCCGTACATGCCCATCCAAGGACAACGACGAACAGCCTCTCTAGAAAAAAAGACAAAGAGGAAGGGCATGGACGGCTGTAAACAGCAATAACAATTTTATAAAGTACTATATTATTATATTTTGTATAGTCATTTACCCTTTTTTATAATATTTTTATTATATATCATTGCTCATTTAGGATTCTAGTTTATTTTTATATAAATACAAATGCACCAATGTTTCATTTTCTATTCACTATTTTATATTGTTGTAGAAAATAAAACTATTTGAACTCCATTAACCGAATACATATCCAATATATTTAATTATATTTAAGGTGATGGAATATTTTTTTATATAACATTCAATACTTTAAACACAAATACTTTCTATTATATTACTTCCAGTGTAAGCAATATACAAAATATATATTATATTTATTCTTAATCGTTTTTATTGAAATAATAATTGTGGAGCTTGATTTATTTCAGCCATCGTATTTCTTACAGATTTTAAATTATTAAGCAAAACATCGAGAGTATATGGAGTTAACATTACATTTTCCGTTTTGCCATTAATTTTTAAATCTAAATTAATGCAGTTGCATTCACTATCAACAGTTGCCGATACACTTTCCAATGGATTAACTGAAATTAAATTGTTTAATACAATGCAAAACTATTATTTTAATTATAATTACCTTTTAATGAGGTAGATTTTAATTTAGCGATTAATTCTTTACTATATTCATCGACAACACGTTTCAAGGATGTACTGTGTTCCCTAGGTAAGCCCAATTGTTGTAATTCACTGTGTAATGCATTATGATCACAATTGAATCTTGATGTGGAGGATAGAATGTATGTGATGCATGCAATGCTTGCTTTAATGTCGACTGAAGTATCTACAAAAATTATCATAAATTTTGAAATCTTCACATAATTAACAAAAAATTCTCTGATTAAACTTAATTTTGACCATAAAATCTACAATTTTAATGTGCATTTATGGGAATATCCTGTATAACAAATTGTAATTTTTATATTATAAAATAGAATAGTCAAAAACTTAAATCCCTTTCATTACATGCTACGATTCAGCACACTACAGAGCAATTACTTACCTAATTTGGAATCCGTGAATAATTTTTCAGCTTTTTCCATCTAAATCAAGAATAGTTTATATTAATTAAAAGATATTTAAGATTATTAAATAACTTACATTTATTGGAGGCTCAATTATACCTTTGGCCACAACCTGTGCCAACAATTTCAACTTTACGGAAGACAATTTTGAGAGATTGTTAATTTCAGCCAATACCCAATCTGGACAATCCGCATCACCACAAAATTTGAATTTCTAAATAAAAATTTTATTAACAAATTAAATTAACTATACAACTAATATACTGTGTGCAGTGGCGTAGATTGGGGAAGTTTCAAAGATGAGAAATACGTTTTAAATTAAACTACATTTTTTTTCCAAAACCTGTCTTTGAATTACGTATGTCAGGGCCCAATACAATAACCCTAGTGCGATAACATAAATGCTCAGGTATATGGTAGTATAGTATAAATCTGAAGGCAGCAAGTTCAAATTTTGCAATGGATTTGTTAAATCAATTATGGTACATTCAATTTAACAAGAAATATTGCCAATCGGGTGATTTAATTGAGAAATCTACATTCTTACACACAATTACTACATTATCACAGACATTTTCGAGTACAAATAGCAACATAAACATTCATGTTATCTGACTCCAAGTGTCCATGTCATTCTGAAATATCTATTTTTCTTAGTTGGAATGCACAATAAATATAATAATTATTTATCATTATTAATTCATGAACCTGTGCTAGCATTAATTAATAGGATTTATACTTCATTGAAAATAATATATTCTTAATTACCATATTGTCCTATTTCAAATAAAACAGACTTGTTGATTACACTTTACACTAATGTTTATAGGTTATATGTTTTTGACAACTGAACTGACATTTATAAACAGGTTAAAAAAAAATTATTTATTTAAAATAGAATTACAATTCATGAACAATATCTATTTTACTCTTAATTAAATATACAGGTGGTAGTACATGTTGCAAACATTGGCATTGAGTTCCAGATATAAAATCGAAAGACCCAATTCGAGCTTCACATTTCAAACAGTTTAGTTTTCCTTTAGTGAAATTCTCGCCTTCAATGCATGCTTGGATCCAAACTGGTAAAAGTTCTTCTCTCAAGAATATCATTTTGTTATCCAAAACTGTTGAGCAGGTAGTATTAGTATTTGTTGTTCCTTCTTCAGAATGGGCATTTATGTATAGAGATTTTGGTTGAGTGGCATCTAACATGAGATGTCTGCACTTTTTACATTTAACTATTTTTAACATTTCTGCACACATTTTGAATAAATGTTTAATTAAATCCTAAACAATTCGGAATTTAATTTTAGCATAGGTTATGTTTAAAGTTTGAGTTTATAAAGCACGCATGGTTGCGGCCGGTTGGCAGACTTGGCAGCAACATATTATGCATAGATATTATGCAGGACCGTACTTAAAATAATTGTAGAAGATTCATGAAATAGAACGGAACCTATTTATGAATAAAAAAGACTTATGTATAAACATTTTCAAACCATAGCATGCATAAAGCTATAAAATAATTTATTCAAACTCAATGCAACGATTGTTTCACTTCATATGCATAAAGGCCTGGCCTAATCAGTTACTGCAGTGCAGCTACTCGCACCGTTGACCCCGTCATACGATATTGGTGAGGAACAATAACTCTTATGATGCGGTCACTCGGTGCGAGTAGCTGCGCTGCAGTAACTGACTAGGCCAGCTCGGATTGCTAGCTCGCTTACACGGTAACCAGGACTTAAATAAAGTTTTCAAAAATATTTCAGAAACACTTTGGAAATTCCATAAATACATTTTGAAAAGAATGTCAGAGATTTAGTAATGTTTTAAGATATACATACTTACCGTACCCTATAATCCAAGATATGTATAACTGCAGTAATGTTGGATAAACTTTCAGATATTTATGTGTAGTTTACACTGACTATGTTTATCTCGTCGCTTAATTCCGATTGAAATTTAATTCGCCTGGTGTTTGGTGGCGTAAACATTTAAATTTAAATAGAAAACAGTCTACAGAAAATATCGATTGGACGTCTTTGGACACTCCGGCATGCCGATTCATTATATAAATGAAAAAGCAACGTAAGCAGGGTTCACAAGAAAGCCAAAGTGTGCATTTTTGTATTAATTGTGTAAAACTGAATAATAGTTTATTTACTGATAAAAAATGTTTATTCTATGTTTAAGTGACTTGACCTTTTATTATTTATTGCGCACTTTTATAGTTTATTTAAAGTTTTACGATTTTGATTTTTTGTAGTAAATCATGTTTTTTATTAGCATCTTTTTAAGAGTCAACTTCACTTAGGCTTACAGTATCATTCTGGAATCATAGCAGACTTATTGCAACTTATAGAGGCTTTTATCGGTTTTTGTTGATGTTTTACTTCAATTTACAATCAAATTTAATAAAACAATTTTAGGTATTTCATAAAATAGATTTTTGTATTGTTTCTTTGAAACTGGCGCCAGGATCTGCTATTCAGTTTTGGTTACTGGTGTCAGTTTGAGCTTAGTGGTCCATTAAAAGCAGTTTTTACGTTTTTCAAGGCATATATATTCTTTCTTTTTGCAGTTTATTGAGAGAAGCTGTTACCTTTGCAATTTTTTGACGTAGCTCCAAAGAACTCGGGAACTGTTTACAATTTATCGGCTGTAGAATTTTTCGGCACAGTCCGAAGTTCTTATCTGACGACTCTTTTTTTTGTTTGGTTTGTACTTAGATATTTAATGAGTAAACTTGCAAATTTATACTAATAGCTACCACAGATTAACCAAGCCTCTGCAAACGCTTAAACAAAAGAGGCACCGACGGCACCGCCCTAGTTACGGCACTGGTGTTGACACACCGCAACCACTTCTGGAAGAGCATGGCCTTAGGTTGTTATAACAACGCAACAATGTAAAGAAGTTATGTATATTAAAATTGAATTGGGTACATTAATAAAATAAGCTTATTTATTATAAATACAAAACATTTTACATATTTTAATTAAAAAAATAAATGCAACTGATGAACACATAAATATAAAAATGATTAGATACCACAACCATCAAAGAAACAATAATTCAATAACTGATTAAAACTCCTAGTATTGTGCATAAAATATATAAATAGTATAATTTAAAGCGACGATAAAATATTATCATAATCGGGCATACCGGCTCTATGCGACTGTAAAAATTTAATGTGCATATTGATATCCATATAAGTCTTTTTAACAGCTCTATCTTCCATCATTATTTTCTTCCAGGCCATCTATAACATAAAACATAATAAATCAATTGCTTGTAATTAACATTCCAATTTTTAATTCGAATGAATAAAGTAACAAAATAATATTAATTACCAATTTTTGATATCTATCCTTTCTTAAAGAGAACTTATTTCCGAATAATTTTAACAAATCAGCTCTTTCAACCCATGGCCATATCATATAATCGACCATTCCTGGTTTTTGACCACCATAATATACACCCCTCTTTCCCAATTCGTTTTCAAACAATTCCAATCCATCTCGAATTATGATTTCATGATCTTCAATAACTCTTCCTGATGTTAACAGGACTTTATTCATAGATGAAATGATCTACAATTGAATGTTAATTATAAGATTAATAATTAATATGGTTAGTTATTATTACCTTATTAAATTGATCAATTAAAAGACAATCTTTGGCTTTATGTAATGGGTCTACATGGTGTAAGGAGTTTTGAGGATATTTCTCATCTAAATAATTAGCTAAGATCAGGCTTTCATATAGGATGTCTCCATTTTCGATTTCTAATGCTGGTACTTTTCCGGAACGGTTTTTGTTGAGATACCATTCTGGCTTGCTTGCTAGATTTATGTAAACGGTTTCATACCTGAAATATATAAAAAATATATTATTTTAGAGTAGGCTAACAATTTAGCGCGCCTAATGATATACATATATAAAATGTTCAATGCACAAGAAGACGTATACCTCTTCTACATTTACTAGTGTTAAGAAAAGGCTAATTTTGGCAGGAAGTGTCCTGTTTCAAAGTGCTTCGTGAGATTATTGATTGTCCTGACTTGGTCTACTCAATTAGTATTTGTAAATAAAGTATCTGAAAAAAGTGACTTCTCAACAAGCGTAAAATCAGCGGTAAAATTAACGGGGTTCACTCATGGTAGAATAAGAAAGTAAACGAGTTGGAACATTTAATTGTGCAATCTTTTTGAGAAGAAAGTACCATAAAACACAGAAAATTCGACACTTTGGCAATCCTAATAGAAGCCAAACATGCAAAACAGTACATATGCAAAAGAAAACAGGCAAAATTAAACCAAAATCAAACACATTCTAAAACCAAATACCTTGAGAGCCTTGCAGAAAGAGAACCACTAACTTTGTTATGAAATAATATGGCTGCCAAAGCACAAACGTCATCAACTATAAAAAAATCAGAAAGATTGGATCAATTTAGACACCCTGGCCATCCTTTGGCAACTCGTTCAACCCCAAACTACAAAGCAGTTTGTAAGATTTTTGCTGAGAATCCAAGATTATTAATTCGGCACCGTGGTCAAGAATTGGACACTTTGAGAATCTTTCTATACCGTATTCTCACAAAAGATTATTAAGATCTTCATGCTTACTAGTTCAATTGACACTAGAGCTGAATCCTACTCACAGTAAAGAGAGTTTGTTGAATGGATTATTTGATGGCATTGTTAATCATCGAAATTGTCGTATTTGGGGTTCAGAAAATCCACGAGTAATTTTTGAAAAACAAATCCACCACAACGTGTCACCGTTTGGTGCCGATTTTGGTCTGGAAGAGTGCGTAAGTATCAGCAAAGCCGTGGAAGCCATTTACCTAAAATAGAATAAACAAAATTAAACCAGAATCTAATTTTGGAAGCTATCTACTTTAGCGGAGGTAGAACCACAACCAAAACAAAAAAAACCTTTATTATTAAATAGTATGGTCAACAGAAAATATTAATAGACTAAAAAACAACGACAACTAGACTCACTAGGAAATCTTCATAACACGACCCAAAGCACCCAAACAAAGCCAACGCTCTAACTTTGAAACAACAACCACTACCAACAGCTTCAAACTTCTGTCTTTTGACCCACGGCAACAAAAGGTACACACATGGCAGGCCTTATCCAAGTGTTAGTGATTCAAAAATTGAGTATTTCTCTTTGCAAATGTAATTCTTCATGAAATTAGGATAAAAAGTTGATAAATCCTTCTTGATTTCAAATAGTTGAGTGAGTGGGCCAGTCAGTTTATTGATTGTGGACGAATAGTACCAATTGAATTGCCCTAACCACTCACCCAAGCGTCAGTGATCTAGAAATTCAACATTTCTCTTTTTTTGGGAATGTAATTTGCCCACAAACTTAGAAGAAAAGGTTGATCCAACTTCTTGATAACAAAAAGTTGAATGGGTCGGCAGGGCATTCAGTCCATTGAAAGTAGAAAAGTAATTTCAATTGGAGAGCCCCGACCACCCACCTAATTGTTGTGATCCAAAAATTAAATATTTCTTTTCTCTGCAAAGTATTTTGTCATTAAATTAAAGGAAGAAGTTGATAAATCCAACTTTTAGATTTCAATTGGAGTGAAGTGGACCGCCCACTTACCAAAGTAATACTGATTCAGAAATTGGATATTTCTCTTTTATGCAAATATAATTTGTCATCCAATTGGAAGAGGAGGTTGATAAACCTAACTTTTCAGCATTACAATGGTTGTTGGCCAGTAGTTTCAACTGAAGTGCCCACCTACTCAAGTGTTAGTTATTCAAACTTTTGTCCTTTGACTTTAGCACTACAGAGTCTGTGTCTACGGCATCAGGTCATTTCGGTTTGAGTTATTAACATTGCAAAAAGAGTACACACAACGCCGGCCTTCTCCAACACGGAACTATAGTGCAAATCATTTTTTTAATAGTTTTATTAAAATATTGTATTGCAAAACTTTAAACATGATTTTGAATAAACGCATTAATTCTCAGTTTGTGTTTTGGCGCTTAAGAAATGTTATAAGTCTGGCCCCAAAATGACCAAAATATTTGATATTCATCTGCCAATGAATCTTATTTTGGGGCTCCCTTACAAGCCCAAATCCAAATGCCTTGTATAAGCTGCACCGCTCTTGTAATGAGCCCCATCACAAAAGTCCCGTACTCGCTTCCAGTAAAGACAATGACATAAACGACATTTTATCATAAGCTTTGCTTAAAAAAAAAAAAACAAAAGTCTATGTTGACTGAAAGACTGTTCAAAACTGAAAAAAAAAATTAACATGAGGATCCAAACAATAAACGAGGAGATCTAAGCTATAGTGTTCCAGGGTCACTCACTGAAGGATGAACGAGGGTACTATACTATGGTCAGAGCGAAGGCCCCTACTAATGTTACTAATAGAAAATACGTATTTTGATAAATAAGACTATCACACTGTGAGCAAACTAAAAAAAGATTTAACATTTAATAGAACATTCAGAATATTTAATAAACAGAATAGATAATCTCAGTTTATTAATTGTAAATTAAACTAGATTATCATCCAAAACAGTATATTTGGTAAATTAAGTAAAAATATTTATTATAATAGATTAAATTTATATTATTTACAAAATATCATAATATATTTTTTTACTTTGCATTATTTTATAGTCCTATATAATAATAAAAACAATCATTGCTCATCAGATGTGAACTATTTTATAATCTTAACGAACATTCCTCGTAGACTATGTTTGATCTTCATGTATTGAACGTTGCATATGTTCTAATATATGAATGTATCTTTTAAGCAGTATCCATTCACGGTCACCAACAAGGTTCCATGGTGTAATGGTTAGCACTCTGGACTTTGAATCCAGCGATCCGAGTTCAAATCTCGGTGGAACCTGTAACTTTTTTGCAACAATTCTTTTTTTCAACAATTAAAATTTGTAATTTTTTCACACATTCTTTAAACATTTCATCACTGGCTTAGTAATAAACTAATTATTTTTAAATACATTGTTCATTGTTAATCAACACAATGAATAATCACTTGAAATAGATTTCAATGCACATGTTTCGCTTATGCTAAAATAGCATATAATAACGTAAACATCCCTTAAATATTTTTATGTATAATAAATGAAATTATTATATAAATAATAATATTAATATTTTGATTACATGTTGTGGGTATTGATTTTTAAGACAAAATTCACCCGTTTTCATCCCTTATATTTGCACGTACATGCCACCTGGTCCCATGGTGTAATGGTTAGCACTCTGGACTCTGAATCCAGCGATCCGAGTTCAAATCTCGGTGGGACCTGTGATTAGTTTTTTATTGTCTATTGTTAAAGTTCTGAGTCACCACAATGCTATAAATTTATGCATTTGCATATAAGTATACAACTACATATTAACTGTTTTAAATCGAATTGCAATTAATAAAAATTTAAGACAATATAAATATTTTTGTTTAGAAAAAGTTATGAAATGACAATATAGATTTATTTCTTTGATTCAATCGTTCATGATAGGCAGTAAATTTAACTATTAACATAACAGAAAAATAATTAATTAAACTATTCAAGTAATGGATTATAGAAGATGACCATAGTGAATACTACTTTTAATATCTCTTATGTACAGCGTCTCTTCACTGACAAAATGTACAGTAAAAGATTACTGTTTTTTTTTTTAATTTCATTAGTTGTAATTGTTACGTCACTGTGTGAAAACAGAAAAAAATTGACGATTGACGTCAATCGGCACCGGCTTTGACTATGCACGAGCACTAACAACGCAAACACTTCAAATCTACAAAGTGGAAAATACTTCTTAGATCTCGAACTGGACAAACAGTCAAAATTCAGTGGCAACTTGCCCTGTCCGCTAAATTTCGATCAGCACCCAGCAGCTCGACCCTCTGCAACAAACCAGACGGAAACTTCGCAGCAGAATTGAACGAAGCAGTGAAAAAAAGACCCAAATTAAAAAGATCTGAAACCAGTCGATAACCAACGACTTCCTGGAAGACCACAAGTCAGACCCGAACATGACGTGACAAGAATTATCACAACCAACAACCACCTAGCAGAAAAAAACCGCACACAAGAAAGCCTAACGAATAGTCTCGTTATAAAAAAGTTGCCAATTTGTGAAAAGTACCAATGCATCAGACGCTGACTGACACCTGTAAAGAAGTTAGCACCAGTAACAAAACCAACAAACCCAGAAACGAGCAACGGTTCTAAGGAAACAGAACAGTCATTGAATCGTTTAACTCCTAAATCTATATCCAGGTACTATTCTGGTATATATCATAATATAAAAAATGATCTATCTATATTATTTCGTGATTAGATTATTAATTTTTTATTGTATCATTATCTAATAATGATAAATTACTCAACCAAATTATATAACTAATTTATTAGTTCCAATAAAAATTATTAAGTAACTTCAGTTCTGTTTAAAAAATAAATATTTTAGTTTATCAATGGATCTTATAAGTACCGTTACAAAAAGTCCATTTAAACACCACCGGTTTGAACACCTGGCGTATATTATATACAAAGGTGTGCTTCCTGTTGAATTTAAGATTAAATTTAAAAAAATTGCATTGCTATTGCACGCTCAATTAATTTACTACGTTATTATAAAATTTAATTTAATAAATGCAGTATGACATGCAAGATTTTTGTTGTTATTTACTACGCCAAAAAAATAAATGCCGAAACCAGGGATCGAACCAGGGACCTTTAGATCTTCAGTCTAACGCTCTCCCAACTGAGCTATTTCGGCTGATGAGTACATCAACATTGAACATGTGTATATTATCAATAAAAATAAAAAATTATTAAAAAAAACTTACTGCAATTTTTTAGCGTCCAAAACCAAATGAATTCTTTGCGCATATGGACAGAATCTGTTAGAATATAACCTGATTTTATCCCTTGTATTTGGTGGTGATTTGGAACCTGGAATTTATGTAAATTATAAAAATGTCACTAGAATTTATTGACAAATAAATATTAACAAATTAAATGCGTGTGCGCTTTGGAGGTCGACGACTTTATTATTTAAATTTACATATTAAGAAATTGATGTAATATCACAGAAATAACGATGACTCAATGGAGAAAATATTTAACTATCTAATAAAATATAGTAAATTGATTCATGTGCATTTATTTTATTCTATTTAATCCGTGAAGCGATGACGTCAGATTTATTGATGATTCTATTTTAAGAAATAATAACCTACTTCACATACATATATTCAATGCAATAAAAACGAAAGCATGACGGTTAATCTATATTAGGTAAAAATAATAATACCTTTCGCTAAATGTTTAACATTCATGTTTAATTAGGTTAATCGAATACAGGATCTATATTAACTCTTTTATGTTTACTTTGTGGGTGTGGGAAGTGTAAACATTAATTAAACGAAAAACACAACTGCACACGTTCACTAAATTTGAAAAACTGATTCAGAGACTCCAGCTGATCCTTGTCGCAGTACGAGTCCTTCCTTCCTTGCGTGTTGTATTAGTGCTGCCAATGTTATGTTGCGATTATTTAGTAAACTAAAAATGTTCTATGTGCTCTGGAATTGGAACGTTTTATTACAAGGGTCCTGTGGCGCAACGGATAACGCGTCTGACTACGGATCAGAAGATTCCAGGTTCGAATCCTGGCAGGATCGACTTTTTTATAATAATTTAAATAAATGTTCAAATATATTTTTGATAAATCATAGTTTATATATTAAGATATTTATTGAAAAAAAGACGTAATACCCTTAATAATTTTTTGTTGATTTAAATTGTCATATTTACATTTTTTACATTTCATTAATTTTCACATTTTTCCGATGATAATAAAAAATGCACAGAATTGCATATCAGTCCTTCCTCCAGTCACACAATGACTGGAGGAAGGACTGAAACAGTAGTTCTCGACGTTAAATTTAGTATATTGTGCAACAAGCAGCACGGTTTGATATGTTTTAATAAAATTAAGAAAGTCTGCAAGCTTTATCTATCATAACAAATTAATAACAACATAATTCTTAAAACCCCTCGATTCAATCGTGGATAAATGTTTCTGTTTTCTAAATCCGGTCTCGGATTATAATTATGTTAACCGATGCATTAGTTATCTTGGCGCCTTTATGTTATCCGTTATTCCGATGGCTTCGCGCGTAATATACACTTTTCGCGTCTTTGCTTGCGTAATGGAACGTATAAAATAACCAGATATATCTCTAAAAATAACATACTTTTCTTTAGAAATGCATAACCACACATCACAGTAGAGATTTTCCATTTGACAAAATAGTCGCACTTGGTGGCACTAATTCATTGATTTTTGAATTTATTTGTCAAACGCTTTTTACATTTTTTATGTGTTTTTCAAGATAGAGAACGTCCCACAAACGCCAAATATTTTCTTTGCGTTTGTCAAGTGTGAGACGCTGTTGCTCGCAATATTGAAAAATGTAAAAATGCACCGGGTGCATAAAGTGCGCAAATGGAACACACCTAGTGAATAGTAGAAAAATTATATTGTGAAAAGTAAGTAGCACGGTTTGTATATACTTATAACGAATATAAAAAGAATAAAGGGTCTCCCCGGTTAACATAGGTAAAATGCCCTCCATCACGAATATCCTAATTATCTCAAGGCTTAGTTTTGAAATGTGTTATCTTTACCGCTAGCGGTATCCCTGTCGGTATCTAAAAAGTGCTACTCGGCGTTCATACATCATTCCATTATAATAGGAACCAATCATTGCGTCACTTTCGTAACGTCACCTGTCATTATTACACGTTTTTAAAAATTGGTAGTTTTGAAATATGTTATATTATAACGCATGCGGTAATTTATCACGTTTGTGACGTCACGTGTTAAATCGGTATTATACCGCCATAAAAATAACACTATCCAATTGCTCGTGTTATCGTCATATTTTTGACAGTATTTTCAATTTAACTAAATAAAATGGCCTGTTTAAATAATCTCAATTTAATTTTCTCAATACAACAAATTGTTAATTAGATTTTTTATTAGATAAACAATATAAAATAAAAACGTAATTTTATAGAAAAAATAAATAAAAATTGTCTACAAACGTAGTATAATTTAAAATTATTAGTTTTATTTGTATTTATTTGTTTCTTCTTAGAATCAGATAATTTAAAAAGAATGATTGGTCTATAATCTTATAAAAATAATATGCAACTACAAAATTTTTGTGACAATACTTGTTACTGGAGCAATGAAGTTGTATCAAAAATGATGTTCTTACCACTGGTAAAACTGTATAATGCTAACAAATAGAATTTTAGACTATTGACACTCTTCGATTTTATGCCCAAGTTGGGTATCAATTATTGGTTGGCAAAGATGCTGCAGCCTTAATGTCTCAGCACGCTGTAATCACATTAGTACATTTGGTATAAATAATTATCTTGCCAAGCAATGAATAAAATTTTTATTTGAGCTCAAAGCCCTAAAAATGGCTCAAAAAAAGTACATTTATTACATTAAATTTCTAAATAAATTTGTTATATACTGAATACATTTCAGATTTTATGAAAAGTACCAAATGTCCGGAGTGTTATTTTATACATTAGTTTTTAATTTTTTGTATACATATTCATTATGTATTAATTTTTAATTTAAATGTTGTAATAATAAATTTAAAATTCCCGCGTTTAATTTGTCAACAAACCGATGTTGAAATTTTGCTATGTTCACATCACGTCACCTCTGCACAGTGTTCATACAAATCAATTTTATTGGCATGTATTGTTTACATGACATTTAATATAACCTAATATATGCAAAAATTACGTAAAATAAATAAACAAATCATATATCACATGACAAACACGTATATTTTTTTCAACATGCAGTAGTTGACATTTTAACCACTATGGCGCTAAGAGCTTAAAAAGTAATTCCAATAAATTGTGCAAAACGCAATTGTTAAAAACAACGACAACCGTATTGCATAGATGGCGTTATATTTAGAATATGTGTGTTAAGTTTAAGTTGGTAATATTATGTACTAAGAAGTTAAGATATAGCGGCGTGTGTGCCAAGCACGAGTAGAGAGAAGAATTGTTTTTGTAATTGTAACCACGGTGAAATAAGTTTGTACATAAAAAAAGGTCGTCACTGGTTTTATATTAAAAACAGCGTGCTACAGGGTACATGTTCGTTTTATTAATCTGCACACATCCACTCCTACAGACATTCATTCGACAGCAATGTGATTGGTTTTTATTATAATGGATTGATGTATGAACGCCGGTTGCAATTTTTAGATATCGACACGGATACCGCTAGCGGTAAATATTAACACATTTCAAAACTAAGCCGCTATACAATTATGTAATAACAATGAATTTAAAGAAATAGTTTTGACAGTTTATCGAATTTTGTAGTTATGTTGTCACATTTAGCGGCGATTAACGATAATCAGCTTTCATAAATTTCAGCACCAGTGCAAGAAAACGACGGGCGGAATAGCACCAATGTCAGTGCTTCGAGCACGCGTCCAAGCTGCTGAAATCCAATGTATCCATGACAACTGCAGAAGCCCAAGAAATATCATAGCTAGAGATGTGCTCACTAATATACAATGTTGTAACTGTTATCACCTACTATCTGGCATCCATCACTATGGAAAGAAAACTATTTTTTATGTACACCCTAAGTACAAAACATGTTTCATATGTAAAGTTAATATTTATGTTTTTAAAATACTTATTTATATTTACAGGAGAAGACATTGGGTTTGCATCAATGATAATAAACAAAGTTAAATATAATTTATATATTAATACATAATCTTTAAAAAAAAATCACACATTACAAATCTAATGTTTTGAAGAGCGCATTTCAAAACAAAGGAATCCATCTCGTAAATAAAACAGCATGTTTTATATATATCAAGAGTACAAAAATTTTGTCCAAGATGAAATCATTACATAACTGACAAATTCTATTAAATAATAATAATCGGACGTCATTTATCCTTTTTACAAAAAAATAAACCGGAAATGTAAAAAAAAAGATAAATGCATAGTGAAAAGAAATAAAATAATGGTCAATATAAATTACCAGGTCGATAGATCACAAATATATTTGAAATAGATCAATGATCTTTATATAAATATCATCAGATTACGCTAACAATATCAGAGACATCTATCACAATCATCGAATGAAAACAAAAAGAAAAAGAAAATATTTTTTAATAATATTTAACTAATAAATAATTTTTTAGTTTTAGTTTAAGTGAAAGTATAAAAAAATATGTTTTGATGTTCTCAGAATACAGTTAGCTTTTTAATTAACATTTTATGTTAAAATAATTGCCATTGTCCCAGTACGGCATTTTTAATTGCTTCTATATATTGGGCGGGTACCCAATATATCCAATATCTGGACGCTTCTGTTGGACCTAATTGTAAACCCTATAAAAAAAAATAAAAAATTTCAATTATTACAAAATCTCATAAAATAAACTTAAGTTGTGTTAAAAATAATAAATGCTTGTATGAAGTTTAAGTTAGGTTGAGTTTAGTCACATTGATGTGGACATAAAAAGTGTAAGGTTATGTAAAATCACAATTATAATATTTACCATAATGTGATATTGTTCGTGCTCTTCAATAGGTTCAGAGACGACGTTTTTAATTGACCCCATCGGGAGCTTCTCAGTCCTTTCCTTTGTACTAAGCCACAATTGGTCAGCTTCTAATTTAAAAGTTAAACGTACTTTGCCACCGTGCTTGTTTAGCATGCCAGATAATGGAATGGGCGGAAGGCTCTCCTAAAATAGAAATATATAAATAATAAGTGCAAATTCATTTTAAAATTAAATCATATTTATTCAATATATTGAGTTAATACTGCACAGAGCAGAAGAGTATTTATAATTTTTTTTTAATTTTATGTCAGAATTTAGTTGTACAGCAATTATAGTGTTTAAGAATGTTGCATTTACATAGACATTTTCTCGATTCTCCTGTTTATATATATGCCAGGAAGTTATACACTTTCTCAAAAAGACGACAATTGATTTGTTAAACTGACAGATTTGTTGAAAAATAGTTGACAATTTATGTCAGACAGTACACGCTTTGTCAGACAGTTGATTTATGAAACTGACAGTAAACAATTGATACTACAAATTTGAGGAACAGTTTAAATAACAAATTTTTGATCATTTATAGTACTAGTATTTCATTGTCAGACAATTGATGGTTATATATTAAATTTGTCAATTTATATGTCAGAATTGTGATACACTAGACATATGCTGAAAGTTTATAACAGATTTGAGATATACCTTATAGTTGTTTTGTCAAATTGAGAATTCATCTGATAGATGGCACATGTAACAGATTTGTTTTGTCAAATCAAATGTTGACAGTTTATATTACACATTTGAGTGACAGTTAAATTAAAAGTGTTTTGTTAAATTGTCAGTTGATATTTATTATTATTATATTATAATGTAAAATTGTCATAAATCTAGTTGATAGTTAATAAAAAAACAATTGCATTCTCATATTGGCAGATTAAAGTTCATATGTCACATAGCTTATATAACAGTTTGTTAAGATTGTCAACTGATATTTGTAAAACAGTTGTTTTGTCAAATTTACAACTGCCAATTCATCTGACAGATTTGTGAAACAGTTGACAGCCGCTTTGTCAAATCAACAGTTTTTATGACAGATTTGTCAAAACTAAGTTGACAGTTCATATAACTGAATCATCAACTTATAAATGTGACACTTGACATTTCATTTCAGAAAAATGCTTTAAAACAAAAGTTTGAATTATAATGTAAAAAATTGCATTAGAATGAAGCGTTTGTTTTCTGCATTAGTAACAAACGCATTTACAGTTTAAATGACAACTAATGATTAACTTATAAACACTAAACTGTTAAATTATTGCTTGATATATTGATGTTCCTTTCCAAGATGTCAAAAAAATTTCTCAAACTCTGAACTGTCAAATATTTGCACAATCTGTGTGATATAGTTTCCAAAGTGTCAAAATACTCCCCAAAAAAATGTTTCCAATTATATCACACTTGAAACTCGTGCTGTCGTAATGTACTTTTTTAAGCTGTCAAATATTAGTGAAAATATTGCACCACAATTCAAACTATTAAAATGTTTCCAAAAATATTAAATTATGCTTAAGCTGTCACAATGTTTCTACCTGAGCTGTCAAAATTTTCTCCTAACTTTCAAATGTTTGTCAAATCATTGCTTAATCTGTCAAGTGTTTTGCAAACTGTCAAATATTAGTAAATCACAAAAATGTTTCCAAAAATATCAATTACTCTCAAGCTATCATAATGTTCCTCTCAGAGTTGTCAAAATTATGCTCAAGCTATCCAAATTTTCCTTAATTGATTTTAAATTATTGCCTAATTGACAAGTTGTTCCTTAAGCTGTCAAAATATTCTACAAATCATAAAAATGTTCCCAATAACATCAAATTATGTTCAAGCTGTGATAATGTTCTTCTATAAGACGTCAAAATTTTCCCTAAACTATCAAGCTGTCAAATATTTATAAAAATATTGCAGTCTATCAAACTATAAGTAGGACAAAGGAAACTTTAGAAAATGAACAATAAGAACCTCTATAAGTTGCAGTAAGTCTGCTTTGATTTCAGAAAGACGCTGTAAGTCTACAGTGGAGTTAGAATCTCAAAAAGATTCTGATAAAAAACATGATTTTCTTCAAACAAAATTGTAAAACTAAATAAACTAGAAGAACATAATAAATTCTAAGAGGCAAACAATGCAAAAATGTACTCTTTGGCCTTCTTGGGAACCCAGATGCCTTGCATCCACAGCACCCTCTTTATGTCCGGCCCTGTAGGTGACTTCAGAATCACCCAGTTGGATAAATGAGTAAGTTCCTAGTCATGTTGAAGATATATTATTATAATTAGTCATCTTAATATTTTGTGATTTATTATTACTATGCTGGCATATGTTATTGCCAAGAAGTAGAATAACAAGTTTTACTTTAGCTAATAAAAAATAACAATCAGGAAAACAAGCATTCAGAATTGGCATCTGTATAAACAAATGATTTCTGTAGTCCTTTAAAATAATTTATCTAATAAATAACTTACATTAACATTTTTCAGTGCAGGTAAAGCATCATCAGGAATCCCTTTATCTAAAACCTTTCGATGAATTTTCTGTTTACTGAGCGGTTCCTTAGCAGCAGCCGCTTTTTCAGCCTCGGCCACATCCTAAAAAAAAACTTATAAAAATTTCAAAAACAAAAATATAATAAATTCATTACCAATTTATTCACGTATGAAACGGCCAATACATCATCAAGAGTTGATCCAACCAACATAATTTTAGCACCTTTGGTAACCCCTATACTACCCAATGTTTGATTATCTTGTAATAGGCCTTTATACATTAATTTTTGCATAGCATCAGGTACACCTACAAAATGATTTATTATAAATTAAATAAAAATATTATTAAATTGATATTATTACCAACTAATCCCTGTAACTGTTTTTTGAAGTCTGCTATGGTCCTATTCGCCGGGGCACTTACATCATATTTATTCTTATTATAAACTATTTTAACTTCTATTATTTCACTAGATGGTTCATCAGCCTTTTTCTCACAGTCCCCTGATTCCGTTTTAGGTATTTTGCATTCAGAAGGTTCGTCCACTTTTTCTTCCTTAACATGATTTTCTTCGACGTTTGAAATCTTGCTATCATTCTCCATTTCTAAAAGATGAATTGACAATGAGTACAAATCTGTTTGTCAGGTTTGCTATGCAAATCATTTGTGTTATGTGTCCAATTACTTAAACAAAGATAAAGCCAATGCAGGTAATGACTTGCATGATTAATCTTGTTGACAGCAGATATTGTTAGTATAATATCAATAATAACGATAGCAGGGAATGATATTGTTATTGTTATGTGTAATTTGATACTTCGGTCATTTATTAAACCTCAGGAATTTGTGTCTTGTATAAATAATAACTCACCAACAGCCTCCATCTTGAATAATTAAAAACGTGCAAGAAATGAATGGGTTGGTTGCTAACTTCTCTTTGCAGCGTCACAAATGAAATGTGAATTTAGATTCAAATTTTCTCAAAAATAATGAAAATCTATTAACTATTTCGGTTTTATTAATGTATTACAGTAGTTAAGTATTACTTATGATTTTTTTAATATTTCACAATATTTTATTATTGTACATAGGCGTACGCATTTTTTTCGAAGGAAGTGAAAAATTGAAATTTTTTTATTAAAAAATAATAGATTTATTACAAAATTAATATTCCTCTAAATTTAATTATTGCAACACAATGAAAATCGGCTAGTTGCAATACTGCAAATATCTGTTCTATTGCGTTCCCTGTTGTAAATCTGGCTTTGAACCGGATCAAATTTAACAGCCGGTGCGTTAGAGAATTTTTAATTTTTGTGATCAAAAGCTTCTCACACGTGGCAAACGCACCAGAAAATATTTACCTTTTGTAGGACGTTCTTTATCTCAAAAACACATAAAAAATGTAAGACGCGTTTGTTGACAATCTAATTAAAAAATTACTGAATTAGTGCCACAAAATGTGACTATTTTGTCAAATGGAAAACAGCTTATGTGCTGTATACATTTTTAAGTGTTGATTAGTTTCAAGAACAAATCATTGCTTTTCTGTTTTCTCCACAAATATGATACAGATAGACCAGATAGTGTTGCATTGGCAGGCGCAGTGCAGTATTTAGGTATGCCAACGCCCTTGGAAATATAATATAACAAAGTCATCAAACATTTAGACGTTGACTCTTTATGCAACAATCTACTGATATTGTTTTCGTCCACAGAGTGACGTAGCTATCTGTAAGCAAAGGTCTGCAAAGCATTTTAAAACTTAAGGAGCTGGATTTCGCTATATTTGACGTTCCGTAAACAGAATTTGGCACTTTTCGAGAGTTTATGGCCGTATTTTAGTTCTTTGTAACATAATTTAATAGAATTTTGCACTATACAACAGTTTGCCGGATTTTGGTGCTTTCTAATAATATTTTAAAACAAAACATTTTATAAAAAAAATTGCATTTTTTAGAAGTTTATAACCCAAGTTTACTTTCTGACAATACTTTAATTGTCATAGTCAGACTTGCTATTTTTTACATTTTATAAATAGAATTTTCCACTTTTAACAGTTTATGACTTGATTTCTTTTCTTTTCTAATATAATTTTGATGACGTCAATTGAAATGTATAACATTTTATAAAAAAAATTACCCTTTTCAACCGTTTATAGGCCAGATTATATTAGTTAGTTATATTTTGATATTTTATAGCCGGGTTTTTGCTATTTTTGACATACTATAAATAAAATTTTAAATTTTAAACAGATTTTGGTGCTTTTTAAAAATACATTAATGTTTCTTAGCCGGGGTTTTGCTACTTTTTAGATTTCATTAAAAATTTTACACTTTTTAACAGTTTGACTAGATTTTGATATTTTTTGACAATATTTTAATTTTTCCATACCGGATTTTAATTTTAACATTTTTTGAATAAAATGTTGCACTTTTAAACTGTTGTTCGCCCGTATTTTGTTTCTATCTAAAAATATTTTAATGTTTTATGGCTAGAGTTAGTAGTTTTTGACTTTTTATAAATAAAATGTTGCACTTTTTAACAATTTAAGACCGGATTTTTGATATTCTTGTTAGTTTTGGTAAATTTTTACAATATTTTAATATTTTATGACCGAATCTTTGACATTTTATAAAATTTGCACTTTTAAAACAGTTTATTTCCCGATTTTGGTGCTTCTTGACAATATTTAAATTTTGATGAGCCAAATTTTGTTATTTTTGACACTTTATAAATAAAATTTTGTACTTTTGAACCGGATTTTGTTATTTTTGATAGAGATTTACACGTTTCAATAGCTAATGACCAGATTTAAAAATAAAATTTCAAAATTGTGGACGTTTTTATCTAAAACAAAGAGGCCTTTTTCAGTATTTTGCGGTTAGACCCAAAAATCTACGCCAGTGTTTTATCAAATTAAAAATGTGACAATGCAAACACCTACAAGATTACTACTATCTGCCAATTTTTCCTATACATAGAACTTCGGCCATCTAGATGAACCGACACAACTTAAACCTCTTACGGTAAAAAATTACAATTTTATACAGGGAGTTTATAAATGAATGGGATTATGTAATCACTTTAAATATGCCGCCTCTTTAAAATCGTCCACTATACTACATATGTTTTCATATGTTTGCTTGACAGATGTCAAAGTTGATCTGTCAAAACAAATAGTTTAGTGAACAATTTAAAAAAAGCGGCACATTTAAAGTGATTACATAATCCCATTCATTTATAAACTCCCTGTATTTACAACTGTTTGAAATTCTTTCTACTTGCCTGCATTTTCAATCTGACTTTTATCTTTATCACTAATAATTTCATTTTCTGAGACATTTTCTGTATCACTGATATCTTTGTATTTGAATTCTGAACCAGTACTCTACTTCATGACTAAAATCAAACTCAGCTAATCTTTATCTTTTTACATTTTTTACTTCGCGTCTATGAAACTTGCGTCACGCTATCGTTACTTTCACAATCTAAAAATGTACAGTTTTCTACCACTAGCAGTTTATTGCAGGTTTTTGTATCATAGTAAATCAACTGTAGAATCATGTCAAAATATATCCGGCTTTAGAACGCAAGCGGAAATTTTTTGTCGAGTATATTCCGAGACAGAACCATAAAAGGTTAACATAAACTAAAAAACATTTACGACCACCCTAAATAGTTTGGATCTAGAACAGGTCAAAACTAACTATCAAATAAAACAATAAATATTTTTTTTGCAAAAATTCTTTCCAAATATTACGATTTCTCATAACCCTTCAAAATAAGCGTTTGTTGCATCAATGATCTCTTTATTACAGTCAAATCTCTTTCCGCCAAGTCATTTTTCAAGTTTGAAAACAGGAAATAGTCGCAGTAAGCTAAGTCTAGACAATATAGTAAATGTGGAAGAGTGCGCATCTTTGCATTTTCTTGATAGAAGAAAACTTTTTCTTTCAAAAAGTCCTTGAAATTGCAATATTTTAATTATGTCGCGTGCATTCCAAAAAACTGTAATGATTATTTGAATTGTTAGCCAATTAAGCCGCCTTAGCCTTGTTCGGCTCATGTTTCCCATTAGAAAACCACTGTTTAGACTAAAGTTGTCATATCTTTGTGCGATTTTACTCGATTGAAGCAAACGAACCCATCGCGCGGATAGCTTTTTCATATCCAAATGCTTGTGTAATATACTGCGCACACGTTCATCTAATTATGGTGTAGTAATCTCATTTAAGCTTCCTTAGCGTTTGGCATCAGTTGTGCTTGTACTACCATAACAAAAATCAGTAAACCACTTGTGAATCATATTAATCAATGGTGAGAAGTGGCTATAATATTTTTTACTTTCAAAGCATGCAACAAGCGAAAAAAACTAACTTAAATCACTGTAACGTTGTGTAGACAGATAAACTGCTTTAAAAAAACCTTTTTTTGTAAAATCTCGTTAGTTTGTAGCAAACACATCCCACACACCCAAAACATTGTAGAACAGCATTACCACCTAATACAGAAAGGCATCCCAAAGCTTTCATATAAACAAACACAAGTTAGCAATTATAGATCATCAAAAATCATCTCCAAAATGTAGAAAAAGTTGTTAAATATAAAAGCAACATACATCAGTCTGGTCTTTTACACAGTAAAAACCAAAAACCAATTTTACACATACATCAACTATTCTGAAAAAAAAAGTAAGGATTCTTAACGATTGAAGTGTCTAAACTTAAAATTTGCCTAAATTATGCATCATTTTTATCCGCAAAAGTAACTAACTGAACAATATCACTAGTAGATTTTCAAAACATTGTGAATACTACAAGCACCAAATCTGTTCAAAAAAGGCAACTTAAAAGCAATCTTTTTACTACCACTACTTGCAAACGACAGCAGATTATTATTAAACCGTTCACCTAAACCATTTTACCAACGCAAAGATAGAAGCTGAGCTACAATACAAACATGAGCAAGTCTCAAGTACTCCTGTTTTCATTATTAAAAAAAAGCCGCTGGTTTACAGACCAAACTTGCGTGCAAGCGTACGTATTTTGGAAAATTAAAAATGTTTAAACTAAAATCTACAAACAAAATAAGATTTTAATTTAGTAGTGCAAATTGTCTGTATTTGATTGGCCGCTTTAGAGTTGGATTGGGTTTGAGTAATTGATTTTAAATCTTTAGTTTTTCATTAAAAAAATAAGATTCTATGGATTTATAAGAGCACACTATAAATATTGCAAACTTCAAAAAACTCATAAACTACTCTCTAAAAAAAAAAACAATAAGCAACCTCAAAAAGACCATAGTAGACACAATATCTAAAGCACAGAAAACACTATATCGCAGCAAAAAAACTAAACAAAAAATGCAACAGAGAAAAACGTTAAAGAACAAAGATCTTACTCAAGGGTGGCCAACCCAAATGATCTTGCGGGCCACTTTGGAAATGCATCATAAGTCCGCGGGCCGCATATAAAATTATATATCCATATATTAGATTTAGACTCACTAGAATATAATTTAATTATTCTGCAAACTCTAAACCCTATACTTTTTGCAACATTAATAGACGAGGCTGTAAAGAAAAGACAAAAAAAAGCCAAAGACACAAAGATAAAATACAAATAAATGGAACAAATTGGTATTCAAATCCTAATGTTTGCGGATGATATTAATAGCAGACAAAGAAGAGAAACTACAAGGAAACATAAAAATATACGAAAAAGAACTAAAGAAGATAGGCATGGAAATAAATACAAGTACTAAAACAAAGACAATGGTAGTAGCGACAAAACCTAAGAGGTATAATAATAAAAAAAACAGAAAATATAGACATAAAAATAGATGCAAGAATTTAAAAAGGAGGAAGTCTATTCAATGCACTCAAAAACAATTCTTGGTTAAGAAAGAAATAACAAAGACAATAAAATCAAAAATACAAAAGGTAGTAAGACTAGTCCTTATATACTCGATCAAATCTTGGACAACACCAGAAAGAAATAAAAGCAAAATTAATGCAATAAGATGGAGATAAGATTTCTAATAAAAATTAATAGAATAACAAAAAAAAGACAAAGTAAAGACAAAGTAAAGAGCTCGGAAATAAGAACTGAACTAAAAATTAAACTTATAGAAACAGTAATAGAGAAGAGACAGCTAAAAAAGCTAGGACTCATACACAGACTGGATAGAACGAGAATAACAAAAAAAAATACATAAATTGAGAATACAAGGAAAAAACAAACAGCAGGTCTAATCAGGCCCACAAAGCAGCAGAAAGAAGAGGAATAGAGTGGAGCAAGATAGCAAAGTTGGCCCAATATAAACAAGCTTGGAAAAAAAATAAAGAAGTTATAAAATAATACGTACAACACCCGAAAAGGGTATTAAAGACTAAGAATAAATAATAATTATATTCTGCGAATTCATAACTGTAAACTCATAAATAAAACAATATCTGTCATATATATGCACAAGAATATTATTTTAAAATCAAAGTTAATTTTTTCTCATAATTTCTACAGTTAATTTTTGAATATATGGATGCACAAATAATGTATTTTTTAAATAAATTGGTTTTCACCACTCTGGTCATTAGAAAATAAATATATTTTGTAAAAGTGTTATAAATCTCGCAAAAATATTCAAAGCATGAGGCCCGCGGGCCGCGGTTTGGCCACCCTTGATCTTACTGATCCAAAAAAAAAAAACATATGAACTGTCTACTGACAGTTTGACTAATCCACTGTAAACTTCCTTCTCGGAAAAAATCTGTACTACAAACTGTCAACTGTCAGTTTTACAAATTAATTGTCAACTGTCTGATAAAGCGTAAACTGCTTTACATATACAGTGGAACCCTAACTCAAATCTCCAAGAGACACCAAATTAAATTTGAGTTAGGGAAAATTCGAATTATAGAAAAATATGCCTAATTTAAGTCTTAAAGTTTATTACATAATACATACTACAAATTAAACAAAACATTTAATTTTATAGTATTTTAATGAAATGAACACATACAGGGTGTCCCGTGACTTGATGCGCATAGCTTATTCCTTGGACAATTTTAAGTCGAAAATGCCTTATGCACTTTTATTCAAAACTCAATAGTTATGAGTTATAGGCAATATTAAACTCAAGTTAGCGTGGCGTGATAAATGTTTTATACTTTTTTGACAAATGTTTTGATGATGACAGTTTGACGTTGTCATTTTAAGTTTGACTTAGTATGGCTTCGTTTTAAAATCAAGAATGGAAATGCAAGAGTCAGTGCGGGAATATCAAAAGAGGTTCCCTGGTCGAAGAACACCTAACGCAAAAGTATTCATCAATGTGCATCGTCATTTGACAGTAAAAGTGTTTCGAAAACTACTGCAAAACGTCCCGTACGCCAAGAACTTGCTGAGGCAGCGGGAAGACATTTTGAACAAAAACTTTAATAAAATACTTGTTAGGAATCAAAAAATTGTTAAATAATAAAACTTTACATTATTTCAATATGGCTTTTACTTTATCTTCATGCTCACTTGAATTTAATACTGCCCATAACTCTATACCTATTGAGTTTTGAATAAAATTTTCGACTTAAAATTGTTTAAGGAATAAGCTATTAAGCTATGCGCATCGAGTCACGGGACACCTTGTATACAGTGCAGATATAAAGCCTAGAAACAACCAAATAAAATGATCAAAAAATTTCCATGCTTTACAAATTTTTGAAAACCCTCAGTTTATAATTTTTTTAAATCAAATAAAAAATTGTTCAAAATGTTGTTTTTAGAACAAACTATCAACATGCTAAACGTATTACTTTACACGTGCCTAGAAATGCAATTCTAGCAGCACCCGACAAGTTTGTTTTCTATCGTAAATATTAGTTCGAGTAAGAGAAAAAATCGAGTAAGAGAAATTTGACTTAAGGAGATAAAAATCTGTATAAAAATTGTTTAAACCCTATTGTTTTCAAAATATTCGAGTTATAGAGTTATAGTAATTCCATTTGAAGAAGTTCGAGTTAAAGAAGTTTCACTGTAAATTGTCAATTTGGCAAACCAGTTGTCTTCTGTTTGACTTTTTGAGAAATGTGTATGTTTGTCCGAAATGTAAACTATTTTACAAAGCCGGCTCTGGTGACCCTACGCCAATAAAATTGTAGTTTCGGATGCGCAAAGTTTGTCACCTGTCATATGTAATTTGTTAGTGTTTTCGAATTTTGTAATGTTAAAAAACTATAAAATCATACAGTTTAATAGAGTTGTATGGCGTTTGGTCGAAAAAAATAATCATACCCAGTCAAATTGTATATTATTTGGTATAAACCGATTTTAGTTTTGAATTTCATATCTTGTAAATATTATTTCAATTAAAATATTTTGATAGCAAATTCTTTATCGAAGCTGACTTCTAGAAATTTGCCAATCAACATTATTAATTTACCAAGAATATTGGAATAAAAATGATTAGCTGTTATAAGTATTAGTCAGCATAACTTTGTTTTTTTAATTTAGTTTATCTTTGTTTTTCTTTTCTGATACGATTCGAGATATGAATCATACAATAACGGCGCAGTTATAGATTAAATTCTATGCAAGCAATAATACAACAGAAGCAAGTATTTATATGATTCACGAACAATATATGTGTTTATTAAAATTTCAATTTAAAAATTATATTGTAATATTATGAAATGAATAAATTTCAGAACAATTATAAGACAAAAAATATTATTCTTCATTAATCCAGTGAATGCAAACTAGCTGAACAATATAATACCATAACGTAATTCTGCAAAACAATATATTATATTAATTATACAAATATTAGGACAGAAATATTTCATAACTTTCCACAATCAATCAAAAATAAAGTTTTTCTACTTTTTACAATAATTGTGTTAGAGGTGAGTGAAACTGTTGATATAGCTTATCGTATAAAGCGCTCGAAAAGCGTTCATTTCCACAAGTATGAATATTGTGCACGAGCCAATTCATACAAGTAGAAAATAAGTTTTCCTGTTAATAATATATGAATACGGTCAACGTCCAATCAAATTAATTTTGTAATAAACGTTTTGTGTATTAAGTTTATTACGCACGGGTTATGAAGTACTTAATAAAACTAATGAAATAGCTCCGTATTCTTACTAATAAATTACACAAAAGAGTAGACAAATATCATCGTTTATTCCGTGGGAAATAGACTTATTACGTACGGAAAACAACCTATACATATAAAATAATTAAATAAATATAATATTTAATAAACACTTTTATTCATTTTATACACGTTATACGTATTTCTATTGTAGATGCAAATAAAATAATTAGTTTTACACCACTCTACAAAGATCTGTGCAACATTTCTACTTATTGACAATACCGGGCAATATATTATTGTTTATCCTTATATAAAAATATACACTTTAAGAAATATTAATACATCCAACCTCATATTTCAACTAAGTTAGTTATTATTTAAATATAATTATTATAACTTACCTAAATTTGGCTTGTAGAACGCACAACCCATAACCAAATAGACGATAATTATCAATCAGATATTAAATTTAATACAACTATTTTAAACAAATGTCTTTTTCAGAAGCCCGCTTTACTTAGCCGTTTGTGAGCGTTAGTCTGTAGTGTATACTCTGTAGTTTGTCGCAAGTCGCTGCAAGTAGTGCAAGTTGCAACTCGCACTTGTCTTCTCACGGGACTCGGAAGTGGTAGTGGTAATGACGTAGTCAAATATTGCCGTACGGCCGCCCGAGCTCACCCGACTTTGTCTATATTATACAGGGTTGGGTAAATGTACGGGAACACTTAATTTCTGATTGCATTTTAATTTATTTCAAAAATGACCCTAATAAAAGTTTTTGTATATTTTTTAATCTATATAGTGACGTATTTTGATTTTAAATGCATGCCTCGTTTTGCGTGATATAACGTCATCATCAGTTTTATTTTTATTTTTAGAAAAAGAATTTTTCAACAATTACAATAATATAAAGTTTTATAGGGTGCAAGGGGTGGCTTTTAATACCAAGTCGATCCAAAGGTCAACTTCACCTGTACATGTGATGACTATACATCCGGAGCACCCTGCTAGAGAACAAACCAGGCTCTGGCAACCGAGTAGTGGCGAGATAACCACGATACAACAAAACGGGAATTAAGAAAATGTAATTCTTAAACTCGCCAACCCGCAGAGCAAGCGTGACGTTTTAATGCCAAAACCTTCTAAACCAATCATGGTATGTCAAATTCCAAAACAGAACTACCCCAAATATGTAGAACTCAAAATTCACAATCCTACCCCGACAACACCAAGGGCTGCCTCATGTATTCTGAAGTAGGCAAGATTACGACATATTATACATTGCAACATATACCATCAGAACAATGAGCACAAAGGACCATCTAGAAGAGCACAAACAAAAACTCAAAAATATAAAATGGAGTCAGATTGTGAAAACAAAACTACGGAGAAAAAACTCCATCACCCTGAAATTAGGAAACATTCTATATCAGAAAAATTCAGAAACTAACTACAAGAACGGCGGTGTAGCTCTGATCGTGAATTAAAAGGTAAACACTTAGTCAAGAAATACCACGCAATATCAGAAAAGGTAATCTACCTAGTCCTTAAAATAAGCAACAAATGCAGCATCCAACTAATTCACTGCTATGCGCCAACAGCGGACGCCGAAGACAAACTCGTAGAACAGCTACACAAAATATCACAACCGCCATCAGTCACGAGAGCACTACTTATACCATAACAACAGGACACTTTAATGCTAACAGAAAATCATCAAAATACGGAACCAACAAGGAAATATGGTGTCTGACAAAACAGAAATTGCTTTAGCTTTTACCAAATTTTATGAGAAATTGTACACTTCAACGATGTCCAACTACAACATAACATCCAAAACCATTTTGAACGTGGGTTCAGAAGATATACCAGATATCACAACTTCTGAAGTCACATACGCACTTATAAAGAATAAAAAATAGAAAGGCGCCCCGCAAAGACCAAATAACAGCGAAAATGAGAAAACTAGGAAAAATCACATTCAAAAAAGCACTTGTGATACTACTAAACAATTGCTTATTTGAGGAATAAATACGTAAGGCTTGGAAAAACGCGGAAGTGATACAGATACACAGGAAAGAACACACCACTAACATGAAAAACTACCGACCCATATCTCCTACCACCTTACATATCAAAATAGATGAAGAACTCACCACAAGAAAAATACCCCAAGGCAGAAAAATCAGGCAAGAGGTTACATTGTCGCCAAAACTCTTTACACTAGCCCTCAAAAATATATTTAAATCCCTGCAATATAACCACATAGGGTTCAAGATGGACGGCAAACCTATAAACCATCTAAGATTTGCTGATGACATATTACTAATTAGTAACAACATCGAAGAAATAAACACCATTCTGAAAGAGCTTGAGCAAAAATCACGACAAGTAGGTCTAAAAATAAAACTAAAATAATGAGCAACGTCCCAATTAACGTCACCATAGATAATACAAAAATAGAAAATGTTACAAGCTACATTTATCTCGACCATACAATTAAACTTGATAAAGAAAACACATCGGATACAACGTGCGTGGGCCGCCTTTGACAAATTAAGCTATATACTCAAAGATAACAACATTTCCTAACTGTATGCATCTATGAACTGGAAACAATAGTCATCACAAAGAAAACCGCTCACAAGTTACAAATAACACAAAGATCTATGGAATAAACCGTGCTGGGAATATCACTTAGAAATCGAATTAGGAAATTAGAAATTCGAGAAAGAACAAAAGTAGTGGACATCATGGAGCGTATTGCGAGTCAGAAATAGAAATGGGCGGGGCACGTCGCAAAACAAGACTCAGAAAGATGGACAAACAAAATAATGCACTGGAGACCAGAAAAACACAACAAGGGAGAGGAAGACCACAAATGCGATGAGAGGACGACATCAGGAAAGTAGCCGGAAGACAATGGATAAGAAGAATACACGACAGAAAAGAATGGAAAGATTTAAAAGAGGCCTATACTCAGGAGTGGATGTTAAATGACTAAATAAAAAAAAAGATTTTATGGGTCTACTACTTGCGGTTTTTGAAATATTCATTAAAATAATAAAACAAAATTCGGTAACAAAAAAAGATCTTATTAAAAACGTTTCCCTTCTCTCGTTTGTTATCAAATAACTTTTCTGCAAACGTCATTAAGTATTCTCTAACAGTCTCTTTATTTGTCAGTTTTTAAACGTCATTGGTCAAAAACAAAATATAAATAAAAAATTGCTTCAACTAAGAACACAAAATTCAACCTTTTTACTTTCAGGCTTATGATAGTTTTGCGTTTTTATAGTAAAAAAAACACATTTTTTTATTCAAACATTTGTTTTACACCCAAACCCCGTTACCTTTATTGAGAAGGCTTTGTTGATAATTGTATTAAAAGTTAAACTAACAATTTACATATATCTAAACTACTTGAATTGACAGTTTTTTATCAAGCTCACATATCATACTACAAATTTGTCAAAAATTTAGTTGTCAATATTAAACTTTGTAGTTTATGTGTCCGGTAGCCATAGAATAATTGACATGTTGATGACAGTTTATATGACAGATTTGTGAAAGATTTGATAGATGCTTTGTCAAGCCAACAATTTATATAATAAATCTTTCAAAAATAAATCATATCTTAGACGGACAACATAACTGAAACAGTTAACAAGAATTTTATCTAATCAAATTGACAGTTGGCAGTTTATATAACAAATGGCTTATACAACAGACTATGTAAAAATTGACAGTTGATTTATTAAATTAACAGTTTCTAGAATAATGACAGATTTTCCAAAAATAAAGTTGATAATAAAAAACGACTCATATTTTCTATTACCTAACATAATGCAAGTTTGACAAAATTAAGATCAACTTTTTGAAATAGTAGACAGTTGTTTTAGTCTTCAAATCAATCCGAGAGTAAATCAAGAAGTACATTGACTGAATGCAACTAAAATAGGTATCACAATATCCATAAATTGGTTCAAAGCCAATCAACAATTATCGGAATAAATCTCGGATTCATGAATCCAGGACTAATTCGAAATTTAATCTCTAACTATTAGTACGGGCATAAGAGTTCACAGAATTACTTGGTTAAACTGACATTTACAAGTTTATCTCACAAATTTCAGAGGCGGTTTATATTTATATATATATATATAATATTTGCTTTGTAGATTAACAGTTTTGTAAAATAGTTGACAATTGCTAAGTTGTATTTTCAGTTGACAGTTAACATAACAGATTTATTAAGAATAAAGTTGAGTTGACCTAAAAGTTGCCCGATTTTAAATTTATGGAAATCTCAATCGAAATTAGGCGACGATATAAACGTAGTCCGTAAGATGCAGTAAGTCTAAGTGTACAGTAAAACTAATATAAAAAATAAGATCGTAAAGCTTTAAAAAAACTATAGAAGCACATGAATATATTTTCGCGTCTTAATTCATGCAGTGCGCAGTACGAACCAAAACAAATACTACTGTTAAGTCTTAAGCATATACGTATGCATTAAGCAAAACTAAAAAAACTTGCGCATTATAAATTTCTGCGGTTCTTGTCAACTTTCAAAATATTGAGCTTAGAAAAGTGAGCCTATTTTTCTAGTTTCTGGTTTTGATCTGGATACGGCCCTGGGCTGCTATAAAAAAAAAACTAATATTCTAAACTGTGCCGTCTAAAAATACCTAACTTTTGGATAATAAACGGAATAACGGCAACAGTGTTTGTTTGTTTTTATATTTTTATATGCTTCAAGTGGAAACACTGCGTTTTGACGTTGTGTTGACATCTACATCTCGCTCGTTGACAGTTTACCAAGCCAACATGTAAACAATCATGAAAATTCATCAAAATAAAAGCAAAAATGTAACAAATAACATAAGACAAGAATTCATAAGCCTAAACCAAAGCCTGTTAAAAAATGGTTTTAAACTACACGTATTAGAAAATGCCAACAAACCATCATGCCACTTAAACTATGTATTAATCACTGTGATAGTACTTATATCCCTTTTATACACAACTAATTTCTCGAATTATTTATTGGGAATCAGATGTTTTATACCGAACAATTATTTTGTATGGGAAGCAACACGCCCTATATCAGACTGCCAATTTTGTTTGAATGTCACTGCCCCAATTATTTTAAACAATGCTAGCCGAGAAGATTTTGCTCCATATGCATATACATCTAAACCAGTGGTAGTAAAGAAAGCATTTGTACATTGGGATGCCTATAAAGCATTTGATTTTGAATTTTTTAAACAATTATATGGAAAATATGAAGATTCCTTTAGAAGTGTTGATGAGGAATGCCAATTTCTACATTTTAAATCTAATTTTATTTCGTTGAAGGATGTTTTTGATATGTCTGAAGCTAGAATTATGAATCAAGTAGGACAAAAGTCTTGGTATGTTGGATGGTAAGTGAAATATTTATATAAAATTTTGATTAATAATTTATTTTATCTTCTAAATTTCTGAGTAGTGGAAACAATAATATATGAATTAATTTCTAATAACTATTTTAGGGGTAACTGTCATCCACAAATATTAAAAGAAATGCGTAAGTATTATCCAAAACCACATTTTCTACCAGAAGACTGTGAAATACCTTCCAAAGAATATGTTTTCATGGGCTATGACGATGGAGCCACAATGCATGTATGTTATCAAAATCATTTATTGATTGATTTATAATTCTCTATTATTTTAGTTGGATTTTATCAATCGTTTAATGTGGCAAGCTCAATTAAAAGGTTCCAAAACATGGAATCTACTTCCATCAAATGAATGCGAGGAAATCTGTTCTCCAGTTACATTTTCAGTAGAACCAGGTGATGCAGTTTTGGTTGATACAAGGGTATGGTATCATGGAACTGTTATTGCTTCTGGTGAATTTAGTTTATCTATACAATCCGAATATGGATGATATTATTGTATTTAATTTTTAATCGTACATTTGTAATACTCACATTTTATATATTATGTATTTTATAATACTAGTTGAGCTAGTATCGTACCAATTAGTCATATGCACAATGTTTTTGTGCCATTTTTATACCAAAATTTTGCCAAATATCATGTTATATGTATTATTATATTTATATTTTAGTTTTTAATCGTCATTCAAAGTTACCATTATTAGATTTTAGTTAGAATCTTGCCTCATGTGCCATTACTAAATATTTTA
The DNA here is from genome assembly GCA_963932245.1 of Tachinus rufipes. Classification (NCBI taxonomy): domain Eukaryota; kingdom Metazoa; phylum Arthropoda; class Insecta; order Coleoptera; family Staphylinidae; genus Tachinus; species Tachinus rufipes. Next base: position 26,199,582 of record OZ010742.1, on the reverse strand, counting down.
TATTGTATTTTTAAAGCATTTTTTATTTAAATATATCTCATATTACTGTGTTAATTATATTTAATTGTTTATTTAAAAAATATTTTTAATCTTCACAAATTATTAATTTGTTTTATTCCCTTCAAAATGTTCTTATTGATTTATAAAATTTGTCCCTATTACAAGAGCAAAACACTGAAAAAAAAGCTAAATTGAATTTCTACACTTACCAAATTTCAAAGGAGAAATATCTAAAAATGGACTCAAACTTCTGATGCTGGACATGCTTCCAAAAACATCAAAAACAAACAAATGTCAACGTGCAAGTTTTACCATCTCGGGACGCAAAAAATAGGTGATCGTCTAGTGCCACCAATGCCAGTAGTACGGGCATACGGCCTCAAGGGGCCTCAGTATGCGTAGGCCCACGCGCTTTGACAGACTTCCAAAATGACAAAATAAACAACACCCGCTAAATGTGTCCTTTGAAACACAAACACGGCCAGCTACAAAGGTCTACAAAAAGCCGCTAATATTGCAATGATCACTATTGGAACTTTAGGAGAAAAATCATTTTAGATTTCCCACTCTGTTAACATAAAAATAACCAAAACTCCAGCATAGCAAAAATTTTGAACTAAATTGTTGCACTCCAATAGACCACGTCGGACGTTTTATTCACCTATGTTTTAGAACGAAATTGACATTTAAAATTGCAGTCAAAATAGAAAAAAGTAATTACAAAACTGACGTCATATTAGTCTCACCTAATGATCACTAGCCATGTTGCCCAAACATGTATGACGATGGCGACTTGACACAAATAATAAAGAATGCAGGAGACAGCACATACAAGAAAAAAGACACGTCAACGCACACAAACTTGCCTACTGAAGAATTACTGACATCGCGGAGATACCAAAAGAATGCAAAAACGCAAGAAGGAAATTTACTTAACAATCGGCCAATAACGAACAAAAAACATAAGCACACAAACAGTTTAAACACAAAAAAGGGACCTCAAGAAGTCCATAAACGATTCCAAGAAACTACCATGGTGCAAGTTATGCGAGGAAGTAGACATCTAACGTATGGGGAACAGACTACAAAATTGTAACGAGGAAACTAGGACCAAAGTCGCTTATTACACTAACGGACGAAGAGCAAAAGAAGAAAACCCAAAAACTATTCCCTAGCTACAAAGCTGAAATATGGCGGGAACTAGAGATAGACACAGAACAGCTAACGACATGCACACTAGAGAAGCAACGATGCCGGGTGGCAAGGTAAAACCCGGCAAAACATCGGCCCCAGAAGTATTCCAAAAACCAAACACAAAAAGAAAAACCTTCAGACCAATATGCCTGTTAAATGTCATGAATAAATTAGTGAAACAGATCCTAAACAAGGAAAATTAAAAAAAGATGGAAAACTGGCCAACATGTAGTTTCGATTTCGAGAGAGGCAGTCAACGATGAACGCCATGCAGATCATACGAAAGTAGGCGGCCCGAAAAAAAATAACAAACGTACTGCAATCGTTAGCTTCTTCTTCGTATCCTCTTAGCAAAAGAGTCGTGATTCAATTGATTTTGAGTTTTTTTGTATTCTCCTCACTATTTGCCTTCATTGTTCTCTATTTCTGGAAGTGTGTAGCTTGATAAGCAGTGCTCTTTTTCCTTCCATCTTTCCTTGTATAAACTTTTCAAGGTTGTCATCATTCCTTCTTTAAATGTGTTCAAAATATTTAAGGATACGGGAATAAATAATCTGAGACAGTAATTGCGGTCAAGAAATCAGCTTTTACTGTCCAGGACTCCGCGCAGTACCGAGAACATTAATGTCTACATGATCACTTGTTTTGTGTTCATTGTTATGCCATTGTCTGCCCAGATTTTCTGTAGGTTCTTTACTACTTTTCTCTCTACTAATTTTGGCTAAACTACGCCCTTCGTTGATTAGTAGTGCCTAGTTGTTTGGCCTGCTATTTTGTCTATAATCATCACTTTTGCCTTCCGACCATGTTGATTTCCCTTGCTTTTTCTATGATTTACCGCAGGCTGAGTATGTGTTCCCGCTTCCCTCGTTATCTTAGACGTACAAAACACTTTCAAATCTGCCAGGTGAAGAGATATCATGGAAGAGCTAAGCAGACGATAAGTGTTCCCATACAAGACTTAAAGAAAGCTATTTGCGCAAAAAAGATTTTGATCGTCAAAAACCAAAAAATAAAAAATGACTGGCGGTGTACCACAAAGCTCTGTCATAGAACTCCCGGAAGGAACCCACCTAATTGGATATGCAAATAACCTAGCAACGATGGTCTTGGAAGGTAAGATATAGAATAAGCAAAATCAAAGCGGTAATAAGAGAAAAAGACCTACACAAGACCGAGGCGACGGTGCTGAGCGTTAATTCTAATCTAGAAGACTTTTGTCTTTGTAAAAGTAAAACAAAATACTAGTAATATGTGCCTCGTCAGAGAATAACACAAATGCGTCGTTGGTTAAGGTGTCAAAAGCTGCTAACATAAGCTTTCCGTCAGTTGTTGAACCACAATTATTTTGTACGAGTGGATAGAGTTCACCATGCAAAACACGACAATTCGAGATAGAAAGCAACTGCACGTTTTCGGGCAGAACGCTAAGCTGATCTCAGCATAGAGACTCAAACTCGTTCAACATTTTCAGGTATTTCAGCAGTCCTCGAAAGTCCTTTCTTTCTCTTGGTCACATTCCCCTACTCCCCGAAGGCATCTAACCACAATAAAATCAATTTCCGATCAGGAACACGGCCTTTTGGTGGAATATTAAAAGACACGTTGCACCGCGATGACCGCCTTTAGAGAAATACGCTTCTACCGCAAAAGCGCGCTGCTACTTCGACCAAAACGTGTTTGCAACTGACAATAGTGAAAATACAAATCTCTCATTCCACACCTTCCATTCAAGCTGACCCCAACCTTCTGAAACCATCACTAATGTCGACACAGCTATTCAAAAAAACAAAGCTTACCTGCCTCACCCTATACTTTGCTAACTGGTAATCCTTTCTTCTGCCACACCTAGTTCTAGTAGAGAGGTTGCATACAAAATATAAGATAAATTATTATCCAAGTAACTGCATACTGATATTTTTATGCTCCCATTAAAATAAAGTATAACTTTAACAAACAAAACAATTTATTGTATATAAAAAGCCCTATGAAGTACATAATTTTAATATAATTAATATTTAGAATTTATTTTTGGACGGTCGCAGTTTTTATGAGGCAATCTAAAAAGTCAAAATTATTAAACAGAATTCTTACATATAAATAAAAACTTACTTATAATAATCAACAATTCGATTAGCTTCACGAAAACCCGTTTCAACAGCACCATGAACCGTAGAGTAATAATAAGGATGTGTAGCTTCACCACCAAATAAAATTACAGGTTTATTGTCGAGTCCATATAATGGTTCAGATAAATCCTGAGAGCTAATATGTCTTCTATCACCTTCCACACTTTTATATGAATAGGAACCACGAAAATGGGGATTACTATACCATTTAGAACTAAATTAGGCAATAATTAATAGATGTTGCTAAATTATTTTTTTACATACCAAACCACTTTTTCCGGATCAGGTATTTCGAATTTATCGCCGAGAAATTTGTTCAATAAATATACACAGCCTTTTTTGATAATGTGTTCATCAAGCATTTCAACGTCCTTAACAAACTCACCAACCATCCATGCTATTAATGTAGTTGTATCACTATCAATTACGTAAAATCCATTAATATCTTCCAACCATGATTTGCCATTCTTTAAATAAAATTATTAATATTAACAAAATGTAAATAACATAACCTAACAATTTATGAAATAACCTATCAAATGTAAACATAACCTAACAATTATGATATATTCATTTATGTTGTTAGTTGTTAGGTAATTTTGTCATAGCAGAACAAGAAGATTTTTATTGCAAGAAGTTAACATAATCTTTTGACATTATACAATTAGTAGAATATGTATGATTATTTACCTTAATTGGTCCAGATGGAAATTCATTCAAAATGTTCATTCGGTCATCTTCAGTCCATGCAAAACAAAAACAAGTGTCTTCTGGGTCCCACCATTGTTGTGGAAATTTGATTATTATTTTATTAACAGTACCGAAACCGTGTGCTTCAATAGCATTTGATTTATAAAAAGGCAAATCAGGTATAAACATTGATTTGTGTTGCTCTTTAAGGACACCAATTGAGGTAGTTAGAATAACATGATCTGCTAAATATGAGGTGCCGTCAGAGCATTTGACTATAGCGGTTGAACTGCAACTATCGCGCCATAAAATATGTTTTACTTCTTTGTTCAACATGATCATATCTTCAATGACATTTGTACGATTGTATTTTGGATAGTTGTTCTAAAATATGCATATTTATTAGATTATTTTAGTCTTGGGTGCACGAGTATTTAAAATAATGTTTTAAAAGCATGGACATAGCACATCTCAGTTAAAACCACCTCCATGTTATAATGTTCAAATAATCTATGATATTAAGTGCTATTCTTTTACATATGACGTGATAACAACAATTCACTTCAAAATTTAAATTGTAACCTAAATTTACAAAAGCAAAATCATCATAGAAAAAGAAATCAAAGTCAATGAAAAATGGATCAACAGCATCTGTTTAAAATATCGATTTTTCGCCGAATACTAAAAGTTCCATGGACGATAGATAGAGGTATTGGCTCAAATACTACTGGCCACATAATGCGCAACCCCAAATTGCTCCCATTATAAGCTAAATTAAAAGTTACCATCAAAACATCCAAAAATATTCTATAACCTTTGTTCTTCCAATTCAACAGAGGATCACCCTCGCAGTCCTTATATTGCAACAATCCAGAAGCTGAAATATCAAACCAACTTGGCGGAGCATCATAACATAATATTAATTTATGAAACCAATGCACAAACATGTTAGCAACATCTAAACAGGGTTGGTTAGAACCAAATTCCTTTTTAACATTTTCAATATACCTAAAAAATTCAATTATAAAATAATATTTTTTAATCAAACATAATAACTGAACCTTTGAATAAAATAATTCCCAAATGATCCATCATTATTCTCCATCATTTCAAAATCGTATGTTATAGCAGCAGCTATTGCAAATAAATGATCAGTAAGTTTTTTGCTGATGGGATTGCCACGTGAATCATAAAATACATTATCTTTGTAATTGCACTTTGAAGTTTCTAATAAATTTAGTTTATTCACGTATTCATATACTATATTGTCTTCTTCTCCATGACACCACTGTGCTCCTAAATCAACTACCGATTGTCCAAATTCAATTGTATTTATTCTTCCACCAATTCGATTCTCAGCTTCTAATATTTTGATATTGCTAAATCCATATTCATGGAGTTTCACAGCACCTGCGATGCCTGCAGCTCCAGCTCCGATTATTATTATGTTCGGATTGCCAGTCATTGTGCTTTGTAAAAATCTCTAGATATGCATGGTTTAAAATGTTGATTAGTTATCATTTTAAAATTACCTTGATTGTAGAAAGGGGATATTTCATAGACATATCCTCCATAAATGTATTAAAACTGATTTAAAATATAATTTAAAAAATTACCTATTCTATTTATAAAATTTTGAGGTGTGGTGGTTCAATTAATCTAATATTAAAATTTGGTGATTTTGAAGTTTGAAACATCATCAGCTGTTATCTGTAGTAGGTCATTTGCATAAGTGTAATGCGGATTTTTTTGGAATTAACAATTGATATGTGTGCAACTAACTAAGCGTAGCATCAAATACGAGTTGCAAACAATTCTGTGGATACTGCAACATGAAATCAATATGTGCGTTTGGTTGTCTGATATTAATTCATATATATATAAAGTAATAAATATCAGTGAAATTATGCGTTTGCACCGATTATCACTTGTCAAATAAAAGTTATTAAATTTTGGTTTTTACTTACTAATATAAATTACTTACGTGTATCAAATCATTATAAACATAGCATATTTAAGTAAAATTTTTCATAGTCAAGTGATAAATCTTTTAGTAATATTGAAAAACAAACACAATTTTTGTTTCAAAAACTGTAAACAAATAAATTTAATTAAGAAATTTGTCAAGTTAGGGCGTTCTTGTAAGAATTGGACAGTTGTTTGATACGGAAACTTAAATTTAAAATGCACAGTTCATCAATAAGGCTGCAATCCATCACTACCCACTGCCATCAACCATTTGAACATCTTAAATCATATGGCAAAGGTCTCACTAATTCACTGCTATTTGCCGTTATACAAGATCTTGTCACCACCGTTTTATAATATTGCATTTTTTGCAAAATATTATTTCTTACTATAAAAATGGTTAATGGTGACAGGTATACTATTGTGTTTTAGCAAGGATATAGTAACAGGTAAAAACTAATGACGTCATTTAAAACGTGCGTTATCTATAGTAATCTTAATACAGTTTGGTCGATATAATAGACAACTTAATTTACACAAAACGTTGTTTCCTGTTACATTTATGCTTTTGCTTGTCTTTTTTTGCGCATACATTTTATTTTGTCACCATTTTTATATTGAAATAATTTTTTAAATAAAATTTTTATATCCTTGTGGTTGGTGGCAAACGATAATAGTTTATGACAATAGTGCAGTAGAACTGCAGCTTAAAATAACTATTAATGTTTCAGATTGTTATGATAACTTTCTATGCCTGTAAAACTTCTGTTCTCTTAAGTTTTAATATTAAAAGACGTTTTAGTGCAAGATCGGCGCTAGCTTGCATTGCGTCTCCATCCATTATCTCAAATCTTTGCTTTTTTTATGCACATGTATTTTTTTATAAATAATAAATTTGTTATTTTTAAAATAAAAACATTTATTATTATTACTAAAAAGATTGTTTGTGCAATTTAAAAAAAACAGTATAGTTTATTTTAAGATACTATAATTGTAACAGTAACCACTTCTACTTCCACTTCCATTCTATATTTATTATAGATCCGAGCTGGGTGAGTAGGTCATAATATGCAACCAACTTCACGCTTCTTATTGACAAATGCATATCATGTTGGCTGCACCAAACTGTCAGTTGATTTAATTTAGTTAACCTATAAAAATCGATAATCATGACAGAGATTTCGTTCACATCTAAAGCTTATTGCAAAATTATCCTGCATGCAGCTAAATATCCGTACTGTGCAGTAAATGGAGTTCTCTTGGCGGAGGCATCTGTCTCTAAAGGAAGAGATATAACATTTGTGGATGCAGTCCCATTATTTCATATAGGACTTAACCTTACACCAATGGCAGAAATTGCCTTAACACAAGTAATATATTAATTAATTTACTTTCACTACAGTAATCAATATAATTTAATTCAACTTTAATTAATCAATTTTTGTATTTTCAATTTCAGATAGATCAAACAGTGTCACAAAAAGGTCTAGTAATAGCTGGCTATTATACAGCGCATGAAAATTTAAGAGAGTGCTCATTCGAGAAAGCCCAACATAGGATCTCGGATAAAATTGCCGAGAATTTTGGAAGTGCCTGTCTAGTCGTTGTATGTATTAATTAAATATTATAATTTTTACGAATTAATATGAATATTTTTAGGTTGACAACAGTAAACTAAGTTTACATATAGATAATTTAGCAATAAAAGTAGCCCAAAATAATGATGGTAAATATAAACCGATTGATTTGCATAGAATCAATATGATTCCTGACCGCACTCTTGATATATGTACGGCTTTAATGAATAATAGAGCCTATGAGGATTTAGTTGATTTCGATAACCATTTAGATGACATTAGTTTGGATTGGATGAATGGGACTTTGAATAAGAAAATTGATTTTCTTACGAATAATTAGTTTAGGTGGATTTTAAATCAACAAAGGGCATTTATTTCATCTTATTTTGAATGTTTTATATCGATTTTTATATACATGCCACAAAATGTATTTAGATTTAAATTATTTAGGTGAATTTTATTGTTGTTAGTAATATATATTCATACCATTTTAATGTGTCTCTTTTTTTTAATTCCTTGATGTATTAATCCAATTTTTAAATTTCAAAAATAAATGATTGATAAATTAAATGTTGTTGATTTAGCTAGTATTTAAGTGTTTTTGCCACGAGATTAAAATTTGTTGGCCATTCAGTAATAACTGATTAATACCTATGTGATAAAAAGTTTTATCTAAATTAAAAAGATGAATAAATGATATTTTTTAATGTCTACAATCTTAACCATAACTTAAAAATAGTCATTTGCTTTAATTGAAACAAATAAATGAATACTCAAAATAACCGATTTTTTTTGTTAATTATTAAGGTTGATTCTCATTAGCACGCTTGAGCGGTGACAATTAGCACTAAAAAGGCGGTTCTAAAGCATTCAAATGTGTAATTCTTGAAAATTTACGATTGTGGAAACTTGTAGATTTACCTTACGCAACTCTTAAGCGATTTTCCCGATTGGTGGGGATTGTTTCGAATTATAGTTGGGACAACTATTATTCAAATTCAACATAGTGTTCTAATAAGAAGTCATAAAAATGTAAAATTTCCCGAATTTAAGTTTTAACAATTTATTGCGTTGGCACAATTGAGCAGTTTTATCTGTTCTATTCGACAACGTGACAAGTATGCGCTTTTAACTTATCACAGATAAAACCTAGGACTTGCACCGCAGTTTTAAGACCTCAGCATTAAAAGTAGTTTAAAACCGCGCATCAAGCGTTTAAAAAAATTAAAAACATTTTGTAAAAATTCATAACCGCAGATAAAATTGTCTGTATCAGCTCAATATATTTACCTAAATAGTAATAATAATAAATTACAAACTATAACAAGAACAAAATTCGCGCCTTACATTTTACGCCGATATTAGTAAATATATAGCAAAAACGCAAAATTTTTGTAGAAATGTGGCTGCAATAAGAAAAAAACGCGGCAACGGTTTACAACAAACATTTAGGCAAGAAAGTGTGCGCTTCAATTTAAACTAATTGGTAGTAATTATAAACTTAACGCTCGCCCACTCGTGTTTGTTATTAAGAGCATACCGACCGCTACCTTGATTTCCAGTATTGTAGTGAAAACGGCTACTTTGTGGCGTCATTCTTATTTTCACATATAATTTATTTATTTTTTACCAGTTCATTCAGAAAGGATTAAACTATATTTTGCCAGAGTATTTTAGTCAAATTATATTTTGCTACAGCATTAAAAATTTTGTATGGTAAAGTTTGTTACTTTCTGACAATACTTTTATACTGTATGATCGGATTTTAAATTATACGGACAATATTTCATAACACGGTTTTGCTATTTTTGGAATTCCAAGTTTTTTTTTTAAATTTCTTTAACAGTTTATGGCCGAATTGTTACAAGGCCAAAATTTAGCAATTTTCAAACGTTTTTAGCCAGATTTTTATTCTATCTGAAAATATTTTAATGTTTTTTTGACCGGATTTAGCTATTTATGACTTTTTATGAATAGAATTTTGCACTTTTCAACAGTTGATTAAATTTCGATTTTTTGATACTTTTTGACATTTTACAAAAAAATTTTTTCCTTTTCAACGATTTATGGCCGGATTTTTGGTGCTTTCTAACAATATTTTGATGTCCCAAAAGTTCTTTTCAAAATTTTATTATAAGAATTTTGCAGTTTCAACAGTTTATGAAAAATGTTGGTTAATTCTGACAATATTTTTGGTACTTAACTTTGTTATTATTAAAATTTTATTTAAATTTGTACACTTTTTAAACAGTTTATGACCGGATTTTGCTGTTTTCAATTTTGCCATTTTTGACTAAATAAAATATTGCATTTTAAAGTAAATTTTAGTACTTTTTGAAAATATTTTTATACTTTATTACCAAATTATGCTAATTTTTGACATTCTATGAATAGAATTGTCCATTTTTTAAAAGTTTTTTACCGGATTTTGCTATTTTTGAGATGTCATATTTTTTTTAATACTTATGCAAATAAATTGCACTTTTCAATAGTTTATAGCCGGTTTTTGTTACATTCTAATAATATTTTATGTATTTATGTTTTAAGGCAGATTTTGCCATTTATATTATTTTATAAATAAAATTTTACACTTTTCAACACGCTTTTCTAAGATTGTCTATCCTAGACAAAACAAAAACACAAGAAGTTTAATGTGATCCCAGAAAATGATAGTTTAGGAGTAACAATACATATATCCAAAATATAATTTACACATTATATTGAATGTGATAAAAGAACACAATTTTCATCAAATTAATAACGGAAAGACTTCAATGATGAGTCGAAACTATTAAATACATAATCAATTACAAAATAATATGTACTATCAGTTGCTATACATTGATACTGCATGGATGGGTACAGTCTGTACTCACTCATTCTACAGAATTGTTTGTTCCAACTTTACCTTTACTCAAATGTTTCTTCAAAGCATGGATCCATTTAATCGATTTCTTCTTTCTGCAAAAGTTTTACGGTATTCCTTAATACTATACATAGTTTTCTTTATTTTATTTTCTTTAAAATCATAAATTGCACAAAAAATAAGGTCACTTTCTAATATCTATAATATCCAGTGCTTTGTTTAAAAATATCATCATCATCATCAAAACGGAACAAAATATATATTATCTATTATAAAAATTAACAATTAAAACAGGTACTCTCTTTGGTATAACATCCAATAGCTACCACTAACAAGCTATAACTCTCTGTTCAGTATGTTTTTTTTATAAACTATATATTACCTTTAACAACTACTTCCTTTATTTACTTTAATTTTTGTATGTAGTAGTTGTACTATATAAAAAACGTCATTAAAATATTTTGCGATATAAAAACATGTCTTTTTCTTCTTCTTTAAATAATTCATTTTATAAATTATTTACAACTAAAATCTATTTGTACACAAATGATCGTTGTTGAAATTTTAGATTTGCTTAATGTGCGAAACTGAAATAAGTACAAGTTGTAAGGGAAGCTTTTGTACGAAGTACAGAGCTCAGCATTTTGTGAAAGAAGTTTGTTTATGACTAGTAACATTATAAACATTCAATATTTGCATAATAAAGCCTATTAATTCAAAAGTTTTGTGAATTAATTTTGATTTAAGATATAAGATGCCAATTTAGCACACAATGAATGTTTTTTGTTACTTTTTCATTTATTATCATCTTTTAAAGATATTTTGTATAGCTATCCCATTGCACAATCTAAAAATATACATGGCCTAGTGAGTAATGTATGAGCAAATACTACTAAATCTAAGTATGACTTCTAAGACACAAAAAATATGTTTAGTAAAATATAGAAAAGCGCACTTTGAGCTTCTGAATTATTACAATAAAATTGATTATCATTGAGCTAAGTAAATCTATAGAAGATTTGTTATAAATCAAAGCTCTAAAGTACGCTTAACTTTATAGGGTACGTGTGAGATATGTGACAATTACAGTAATATGGTGTAGGAACATGTGTGTTAATAGATGATTGCTATTCCTATCCGTTGCAATCTAAATTAGGTACTCAATTCCATATCGTTTTGTTTACAGATATAAAAATATAGATTTAATAAACTATATAGATGTAGATCAATGATTCTGAAAATAGTTTTGAGTTTGAATTGGTCAATGTTTGAAATGATTTATTATACAAGGATAATATTTCCAAAAACAAATTATGATTTTCTAGAATTTCAAATCAAAAGTATTTTGGAGCTACTTGATCTACATCAGAAACAATTAATATATTAACAACTAAATATAATTGTGTAAACATTCAACATCAAATAAATCTTTCTTTAGTCAGTAAAAATAATATGCCTAAATACTTTTCTATATTTTATGTACAAATATTTGTTAGCTAAGTCTGACAAAATTTGCGCAAATTGTGGTTATATAATTTAGACAAAGATTAAAAATATGTTGTTTAATCCGACATTGACAACATTTTTATTACTTTGTCTTATTTACTAATACAAATTTATTGTAAATTGACCAAAATTTTGTTTGATCAAAAATTTGATTGAAAAAATATCAAAATGATTCTTTAACTGAAACTAATGTGTAGTTCATTTCATAAAATGTGTACTTTTAGAGAACAGTAAATTCCTGATTTTGTTTTCAGGTTTTCAGGCAGTATGCAGGTCAATTTGTGTAAGTTAAAGAAGAATTCTATTTGAAAAAAAATTAAACTAAGTTTTTTTAAATTTGTTATTCGCGCTTTTTATTTTCATCAATTTATTAAAATTTTGTCAGACTTTTCGTACTAAAACATGCAACTTCTATAAATAAAATTTGTCTTCGTCAGTGTCGTTACTACCCTTCTTAGTGCTTAGTATTAATTAACAATAAAAAGAAATTATTAATATTTCGGACCTTTTTTGCAAACAGTGGCGTAACTTTTAGGCTTTATTATTAAATCCATTGAAGGACTGAAGCAAATACAACATATTATTTTAAACAACGTAGTAGTATCAGTTTATAAAACTAAAAAACTGCTTATTGTAATGAAATCCGGCCTTTTTATTTGTTTTGTCCAAAGACAGCTTTAAAATTAATAAGTCAGGCCTTAAAAGCGATGTATCCAAATTGTAAAGTAAGTAATCCGACGTTTACTATTGTATTCAAAACTGACAAATCCTGTTTTAAAACTAAGAAATCCAGCTTTTAAATTAAGAAACGCGGTATGTATTATAAGAAAGCCTTTATTATAAAAAAAACAACCTTTGCAATGTGAGTTTTGTCAAAAACTAAACATTGCAGCTTTCAAATCAATAAATAAGACTTTAAAGTAATGCATCCAGTTTGTAAAGTAAAAAATCCGGCTCTTAAGAGGTAAATATAACTCAAATACTATAAAATCCTACTTCAAAAGTTATAAATCAGCCCTTTAAATTTTGATTTTGAAACACAATTGTACTTAAAATTGACAAATACTGATTTAAAACTAAGTAATCCGGGGTTTAAATTATGTAATAAGTCTTTATTATAATAAATCCGATCCTTATGTAATAAAATCTAGCCTTTTCATTGTATGTTTTGCCCAAAGTTGAACAACGCAGCTTTAAAATTATTATAAAAAAACCGACCTTTACAATGTAAATTTTGTCAAAAACTAAACAACGCAAATTTAAAATTAATAAATCCGGCGTTAATATGATGTATCCGGTTTGTAAAGTAAACAATCCGGCGCTTAAGATGTAAATATAACTCAAAAACTATAAAATCCTGTCTCAAAAGTTATAAATTCAGTTTTTAAAATCCGCCATTTATAACTGACAAATCCGGAGTTAATATGATGTATCCGGTTTGTAAAGCAAGCAATCCGGCGTTTAAGATGTAAATATAACCCAAAAAATCTTGCTTCAAAAGTTAATGAATAAATCTAGCATTTAAATGAAAAAAAAAAAAATAAAAACGTGTTGTATCCGATTTGCAAAGTAAACAATTCGGCGTTTAATGTGTAAATATAACCCAAAAACTAAAAAAAATCCTGCTTTTACATTATGAAACTCCGGCTTTTAAATACAATTCTACTTAAAACTGACAAACCCTACTTAAAAAAATAAGAAATCAATGTAAATTTTGTCCAAAACTAAAATTCAACTTTACAATAAATAAATCCGGCCCTATAGTAATAAATCCTGTTTTAAAAGTTATAAATCCTTTAAATTCTGCCTTTTAAATACAATCGTACTTAAACTAATAAATCCTGATTTGAAATTCAGCTTTAATTAACAAAAATCGGCCTTTACAAAGTATGTGTTGCCAAAAAGTAAACATGGCAGAATTAAAATTAATAAGTCCGGCTTTAAAATACTGTGATCTGACTTTTAAGATGTAAATTTAACCCAAAAACTAAAAAAATCATGCTTCAAGGGTTATAAATCCAGCCTTAAATTAAGAAACTCCGTTTTTTAATTACATATGTACTTTAAACTGAATTTTTTTGATTTAAAACTAAGAAATCCGGCCTTAAAATTAAAAAATCCCGCTTTTATCATAAGAAATCAAGCTTTTATTATCAGTAATTCGACCGTTATAATGTAAATTTTGTCGGAAACTGACAAATCCTGATTTAAAACAAGGAAATCCGACCTTTGTTATAAGAAATCAGGTATTTATTGTAAGAAATCCGGTCCTTATAATCTAAATTTGGACCAGAACCAAACAACACAACTTTAAAATTAATAACTAACAATCCGGCGTTTAAGATGTAAATATAACCTCACCAAACCTAACCTAAAAAAATTCCATTTAAACTATTGTTCTGCAATTTTTTTAAAATGTTATAACGCAGCATTAAAAAAAAAGTTTTTTCAAATATTTTGATTGTTTTTTTAACCAAATTTGATTTAAAAATGTTCTTTAAAAACACTTAATTTTAACACATCAAGTAAATATTAAACACAAAATGCAAATTTTGTTTCTTCTTATTTTTTGAGAGATTAAATAACTAAACGCTGGGAAGTGAATTTTGACTACAGAATAGAAAAATCGTAAAGCAACAAATTATATTATGAAATGAATTAATAATTTATTCAAACTCAATATAACGATCACAGCGGCCAGAGCACAGACAATTGTTTCGGTTTTGCAAACCTCGTCAGTATTACATTTCATTTTTTTAGGTTATGTTAGGCGCAATTAGGTGAGTCAACTGACAATCGCAGAACGACAATTTAATTAGGTACATATCCAGACAGATAAATAAAAAAACAATTTTGCATACCGTGACAACCGTCAATCGGAAAAAATATTACAAAATATGCATATCATAACATAACTATCAGAAAACCACAGAATGAATGCAATATTTTCAAGTTGAAGCAGTGACTGATAATTAGGTTAAATAATTTGGAGTAAATTAAACAACTGCCCATCAAAAAACAAAAGTACCGTTAGAATGTTTTTAGAATTGACGTATACTGTGACAGATTAGATGCAACATTGTTAGGTTATATTTATACTGTGACAACCGCGAGGTGACAAATAAAACAGCAAACAAACTTTAAGATTGCTTAACATAATTCTGATCCTGATCCTAAAAAAATAATTAAAAATTGCTTAAATTTGTCAAAGAATAACAAATTAATTTCTTCTTTCACTGTATTCTCCGCAGTATCTTGAGTAAAATAAATTTTGTGTATTTATTTCAGTACAAATATTTCTGATTGATTAAGTATAATATCAAAGTAAACAAAAATCCAATTTAAAAAGAAGGTAATAACTTATATAAATTATGCATGAGTAGTAGAAGTAATTTGAAATTTATGATGTTAATTTTAATCAACTTCTTTTATAAACTGCTTCTGTTTTACGAAAGTATTACGTGTTTAACTTAACAGAAACCACATTTAAAGTAATTTAGAAGTTACTCCAAATAAGTTAAATTTGTTGTACAAATTATTTCTTCTATAAACTCTTTATTGCATTTTATAACGCAATTCCTTTGATTATAAATTCATAATTTATTATGAATTAAACTAGTAGTCTATCATTATAATTGTACGACGCAAATATTACTACTACCATTCGTTGTTTCGTTGCTTCAGTCCATAACGGATTCAATGCATCCTACATTCGATTGATTTTCAATTTTATTTATTAACGTTTAATATATCGTTTATTTCAGTTCGCTGATATATTTTGTGTATATTGGACGTAGAAGTGCATGAACGTGATGCAATAACAATAAACGATAAAAGCACGCCACGACTCGCAACTACAAACCGAGGCAGGAAAAAAGCAATAAACAAATCATGAAACATGGACGTGGTTTTAATCGAATTAAAATGAAAATAGAAACGTGCCATTAAAAAGAATTATGAAATATAGTTCATTCATTTACTGAACATGACAAGCTTCCATCAAGAAGATTGTTTTGTTCATATACGCAGAATAATTGAGGCAATTTCCTACCGCACAATAACGTATATGAGATAAAAGGATTAGTATTTGATGTTTTCGCACAACTCCACTAAACGTGCTGCTAACCAGAGTTGGAAAGATTGAACACGATAGTTATCAGATTTGTTTAATTCTAATTTCTGCCAGAGTGTAGTTTTCGGTGTAAAAAAGTTGGCAGTGACACAAAAAATATATTTAAGGTCCTTTCCAATCAATCAAAATGTCATTCGCTCTAATTTTTTTTATCAATTATAATTTTTGTTAAGAGGACGGTTTAATAGATTGCTTTCCGTTTCGAAAAAGTTACGCCACTGATTATAATAAAAACTTGGTTCAATTCTATTCTTAACATTTTCTCATCACCTTCATCATCTTGGTAAAAATAGTGATAACGCAGAAGCCTCATGAAGCTCATAAATCCTTGCTGACATCACCACTCGTGCATAAATATTTATTTTTGTATGTTAACGGTGGAGGGATTTGTTTTACATGTTATTCGAAGCAGTACACGGCGCGTAACAATATAAAAAGCGCGTTATCAATTAGTTTTGATAAAGCATATTTTTGTGTCACTCTTCTGTTAATAGATGTGTGGCGTATCCGAGTGGCGAGGGCTATGTGCCAGCAACTTCTTTTAACGGCATATGCCTTGTGACCGTTCTTCGTTTGATTGGAGATACTGGAGGGCTTGATTGTGGAGTTGACGGGGCGGTTAATGTACCAGTTATTCCTGTTAAGTCCACTCGAGATCCGGATCGGGATGGGGGAGCTGATCCTGCAAAAATAAATTCGGAATTATAACTAATACAATCCAGATAGCATTTACGTGCATCAATCACCGTGCTTTACATGTGCAAGAAAAGTTTGGTAGTATTTATTTTTTTCTTTTCTTACTTCTTTAAATAATTACAAATTTACAATAGATTTGCAGGGATTGCTTATGCATCTTTTTATTTATTTTGTATATAAATTAATAACCTAAAGGTAAAATCAAAACCAAATTTATACTTGGGAAAAACAAATTTAGTTATTTGATAAAACAAAACTATTATTTTATCAAACCAACTAAGTTGACATACAACTACGGGGTTTAAAATGTTTTCATACAATTAGAGGTGGAGTATAAGTCGGAAAGCTTACTTGCTTCCTAATTTATTGTGGGATATACGGTGGTACTTCTACATCGTAGCTGAAGGGTTTCGAATTCGTTTCGAGACAGTCGGGGTAAATGTAGTTAAATCTAGTTAATAATAAGAGACCATTACATAAAATCCAATATAATTGCCATAAAATGGTTTATAAATATAGTCATCAAATGTTATTTTTATATTTACAATATAAACCAATAATTGTCAAGACTTAAATTCTAAGGACCGTAAAAATCATCACAATCGCCTACATAAACTTGAGTGGATTATAAAACAAAAATAATATTCTGTCTTTACGCTAATTTTCAGTGCAAATATTGTAGTATAAAAGTTAAAGGTATAACAGTATTATATAAATTAAATTAAGGCTGGATTTCCTTAATTGCACGGTATCAACACTAAAATTTACAATTTGTAAGCTATAATTATAAACTAATTACATTGTTTAAAACGCAAATATATCTTAATATTATAAACTAACTAGAAAATATTTGCAGAACATGATAATATTGTTTAGAGTAGTGCCATCAAGCTTCATGGGACCCATCGCAAATTTACTACTCAGAAATTGTGTTTTTCTGTATGAACCACTAACCCTACAAAATAACATCTGCACTAACTACTGGATTTTTTTATAGATAGCTTTTTTAATTTGTAAGTCTTATATTTACTGTCCACAAGACACAATAGATCTGAATCAGTAGAGGTGTTCCTGATTAATAAAGTTACCAAGAGTAAATTTTGATCGCTGTGATTTTGTCATCAATGCCTTTTAACATACAAGGTGCGGCAGAAATAACTCCCACATTAGGAAACATCACAGTGGGGTCCACAAAGCTGGTAGAGTGAAGCGGTCCGTTCCATTAGGTAGACTACATAATAAAGTTTTAGGTTATGTCGTAGTAGGGTGAGCATCGAAGCTTTGTAGTGAAAACATTATTTCAAAAAAGGCGTTTATGTAACTGCAACTCGTTCGTATCGCACGCAGTTTGGTTTACTAACAAAAGTATTCCAAACCGAAAAACAATTTTGATTTGGGTTCAAAGAGCAAGAGCAACATAATCGTCACCTTTCTGACAGAGTAAATAAACTATAATTTTTTTTTCTATTGAGCTGCAGGCAACTCGACGAACAAACTCTACATAGCCCAAAAGTGCTGTGTCGTTTATATAACTTTTTTAAAAAGGTGAAATCACACTTACTGTAAATTCTAATCAATACTGCAACATGTTAAAGAATTTTCTTAGCTCAAAAACTGAAATGTACGAAAAAGAACACTATAAGAATTCTGGTTCCAACAGGATGCAGCTACACCACGACGTTCGCTCAAAATTTTGTAATAAAAACACTATTTTGATCAATTTTCAAAGTGAGCCAAATTCAAGACAGGCAGTTGAGGCGTCGCTCCTGCGGCTAGCTGCCAACCCCAAAAATACTGTGCTAAAGCAAAGTAGTTTTCATTAACCAATAATCAAAAGTAAATCTAACTTTATGTAAACTTCATATTAAAGAAATTCTATCCCACCTCAAATTCAGATCCATAGACTCTATAGTATTATAAACAAACAACATAAAACTATTATCCCCAAAACAGTAATAACAAGGTATCAAAGCAGAATTTTACAAACATTTCATTTTCCAAAAACAATCAACTCAAATCCTGAAATGACAAATTTCCTTCCATGAACATAGCGTAATAATGATAATAATGTCACGATTTTTAATAGTACTGTAGTACGGCCAGAGCATATACACAATCAAAGCAGCATTGGCGTTTTAAAAAACGGTCCAATCTAGTCTTCAATTTATATTTTTATCTATAATAAGTTTGCTTTGGTTTGATGCAAGTATCTGCACAACACAAACATAGCCTGTAATTAATAGTAAGTACTACGTTGCCACCATCTAGGTAATATAGTTCTTTAACTTACTCTACTGTAACGCCAGGGGCTTTGACATCAACTTCAAGTTCTCTATTTGAGGTTTTTGGGTAAGAAAAATTATATTGTAATAAGTACGACTTCTTTCGGATAAGAATAAAAACTTGGTGAATATTGTACTCTCTAAACGTTGTGTTTACGTTAAAAGACCCAATAACTAAAGTTGGAATTACTGAATTATTCTACCCAAAACTTTGTAGCTGTTTTCTTTAGCTAGATCTAACCATTAGGAACTAGTAGATACCGCCTACACCAAGATAACCAAGACAACTAAACCAATACCTCCTAACCACGCCTGACCGGACAACTTACTTATTTTAAAGCCATGCCTTTAGACTTTAAAATAGGTTACGTTTCAAAAGCAAACGGCTAAAATGCTGGCAAGGTGAATTAGCTAGTTCGTAAAAAGCTATCCAGACAATATCGTCGTGTACTCGGCAAATTACCATGACCACTTGAGCCACCTACGGCAAGTAATAGAGCAGCCGCAAGAGTATAAACTGCGCTAAAGTCAGGATAAATATAATTTTGATATTTGATATCCAGTTTACCAAAATTACATTCTGCCAAAAAATCACTGCTTACAATTACCAATCGCTGAATTACCACTTTCGTGGAACAACCTCGACCGACCACATCTGCGCGGGTACCTCGGTATTTACACGTGGTACAACTTTGCTAAAACCGCAGCACTCTTCACCGACCTCCAAAGAACATATTGACCGTTTTGTTAAAATCAGCAAGTCTTCTTAGCAGTAAAAGATCTCCTTGATTCACCACAGATCTTAAACCGCCCAGAAAGCAACTTAAAATTTGTCCAACAGACCAAGGTCTGTAAAATAGGTAAAACATACTTAGCCTACTACCATGGGCTGCAATACAAATTTAGTCCAAGTATGAGCCAAAAAGGCTTGTAAACCACACTCTGGAGATCAGTACACATACAATACTACCCAGATAGATACCCGGCAATTTAAAACACAAAATTGAAGCTACTTCAAACAATAGTTCGTTGTAAGAGAAATCAATAAATATTTATTTCATTGTAAAGAGGAAGGTATGCCATTAACATTTGAAAACGATATCAGATAAATGGCCGCCACGGTTACGGTTGCAGTACCATATTCTTTTCATAAAATTTGCCATGACCAATTTGCACATTTGCGGTTGTTATCCTCGATAACTTCACAAATTCCATTTTTAAGATCTTGAAGCGATTGTGGAGCATTGGCATAGACCTTATCTTTCACGTGGCCCCAAAGAAAAAAATCTAAAAGTGTCAAATCACAAGATCTCGGTGGCCAATTGGGATCACCTTTTCGAGAAATAACACGGCCAGGAAACTTTGTCCACATTAATATCTTCCAATTCCGGTCATAAAATATCATTAATCGTAGCTCCGTAGCGCCATCCATTCACCGTAACAGTTGCACCAGCTCATTGTCGAAAAAGTAGGGTTCAATCACACCACCAGCCCAAAAACCGCACCAAACAGTGACACGTTGAGAATGCAAAAACTTTTCAACAATCATTCTTGGATTTTCTGAGCCCCAAATGCGACAATTCCGAGGTAAAAATGGGCCTCATCACTGAATATGATTTTTCGATAAAATTCTGGGTCATTTTGATGCATTTGAAGAACCCAATCAGCAAAGATACGATGTTTATGGTGATCGACCGGCTTGAGTTCTTGTGTTAACTAAACTTTAAAAGCCTTAAGACTAAAGTCTTTATGCAAAATACGGTGTAATGTCGTTTGTAAAATGTCTAATTCCAAAGATCGACGAGAAATCAGCAAACCTGGGTTTCTTCAACACTACGGGCTACATCAGCAACATTCTCATTGTTCTTGAGTGCACACGCTTTTCTTCACATCACCAACTTGTCCCAACAGCTCAAATTTTTCCACCAGGTTTACTATTGCCGGCCGAAAAGGTGCTTTACGACGACCAAAAGGAACGTATAGTATCCGTAAGTCCTTTAAACACTGCGCCAACCAAAAACCAATTTATCCTGACCGCTATAAACATGTGCACCCGCTGAATAAACACCACCATTTAGTACTACGCGTACGGACTTCAGTATGTAACCTTCAAATTGAAACAAGACCTCCGTGTAAGACTCTAGTGCGCAAGTTCGTCGAAATTATACAACTCCACGTCCATAGAAATGTGATCGGGCAAGACTAGTCGGATCAGCATAAATCCCGCAATTGTCCAATCAGAAACTTTGTCGAGAAAGTATAAGGGATTGAAGTAGCTCGCCATAGAATCAAGAAAATTCCGACAGCCTGTCATCCAAATAACCAATCAAAACCTAGCTAGAAGGTGGAAAACAGTCCAAATTAATACACAAATGAAGACCCAGCAGGCGTAATTAACTTTGCCGCCGTTTACTATATAAACCCCAATTTTTTGACAAAATATCAGTTGTAAGCAGCGAGCATGCAACAGGGAGAAACAAGCAAGCAGCCAACCAAGAAGAATGTTTCTACCACCAACTGTCAGCGCCAAAAGACGAAAGATTAAAAGAATGGTAAACTTCCAAAATTCTCCATGCTTCCAGACATCACTACACTATTACTATTTCTAGTGCTAGTAAAAGCCTTTCCTCAAAACGCCTATTACGTACCAATAAAGCGGACCGCTCACGATTACGGGTGAGTTGAGTATCAGAAAAGAACTTAGCGGAAGAAAGCAGCTGCCGACTTGACACAAATCACCCATTACACCCTACACACACACACATAGACTTCCAACATCACCACACACCACATCTACACATCATCCCCACCAGATGCCATCAAGTCTTTGTTTCCATCCAAAAACTAAACGACCGCTTCATTGTGACTGACTCCCAGCCACGCCATCACACCCCAGAAGGTTATAACCCGAATAGATTCGTACTTCCAGGTATAGCAATAAAAGAAAATCTAGCCGGTAGGCTTATCTCCCAATGTGGTCATATGACTAAAATGCATAAGCTCTTACTTATTGCAATTGCCACCAAAAAAACTTTTGTAACGTTTGCTACTTTGTTAACATTATCGTAAGAGCATGTCATGTAGTAACTGCACACTCCCAGATTCAGCCAATCAAAACCAACTGTAGGTGGTTCAAAGTACAAAAGACTAGATCGACTTGTTTCATTAGCACAAAACTTAATTTTTTGAATTCTTGTTTAGAATGTATAAAAACTTAAAGAAATCATACCTAATTACTTTAAAAATCAAAAATAGTTTTTCCACTTTTGCTACAAAATTAAAATTTTGTTCAACAAATCTAGTAAAGTGGATATCCAAATGTTTGCTCAATTGTATCCTAAAAAATATGTTGTAACCTTTTAGAATGAGTTTGATAAATAGAGAAAATTAATCTATGCAATTGGTTAATAGTATCCTTCATAATCTTAAGAAACATGCAAAGTATTGTTTTAGATAAATAGATTTTATTTATAAATGTAATAGGTTTCAATTTATTTGTCATGACAAATTAGTCATATTTAAATACACATTATAAATATCATGCCATAAAGTAACATATAAAATAATAAAAATAAACACCACTAGCAATTATGATCATTAAAACATTACATACGACTACACCCTTACTGTCTCGAAACTTATAATTGCACAACAATTATAATAAAATATTATTTTATACAAATGAGAGTGCTTTACATTAGGATGATTTAGTGCAAATAATTTAAAAAATCCTTAATAATAAGGTGATAAAAGATTTTGTGAATATATCATATTTATAAGAGTTAAAAAATATATTCATAGAGATGCAGGTGTTGATTATCCACTAAACTAATTTTCTACTACAAAGAAAATGAGTAGTAAATTAATTTATAAGAATATTGAATTCAGAGAAATTAAAGAATTAAAAAAATAAAACTACCAATGCCTTACATGTTCGGAGATTATCTTGTGCCATGGAACTTTTATAGAGGACAATACATATTTTCCTACGTAACTGGAATACATAATTGCAAAATTTAATTAATTAATAAATTACATAACAATCACAAAAAGAATGTCAATTGAAGAAAGAAAATATTAAAAACAGGTTGAACCGCACTGATTTTTAAAATTCGTAGATAAATGTATTTTGAATGTGTATTTGCCACTAACTCTAATACAAATAAAAATCATTTTCTATCTAACAAACTCTGAATATAACATCATAACTTATTCAGCCGTACATAAACCTTCACAAAAGAAAGCATCATCCTTATCAGTGCATTACTTAAACAATTTATGTATCAGGTGTAATAAAAATCCAGCTTCGATAATGCCATCCTTTTGTACTAACCCTCATCAAATTTATATGACGCTTTGGTGGCGACCCTACGGAATCTCATTTCGGCATAAGTAGTGTACGTCAAGAGCCACTAAATGAAATATTCAGACCTCAAGATCAATCTGTATAGCTGGAGCTACCGTGTAAATTAATGTGAGAGCCGGATGTTATACGCCCGATATATTTACGAGCCCCCATGATGCAATGAATATTTTTTATTATTGCTTTTAATTGAACGCAAAATATAATATAATGGGGTGGTATGTCAAGGACGATTTTAACATGAAATTTTCTTTGTGTGCAAAATTGATTGATGTGAATTGTTCATTAGTAGATTAGATATTGATTTATTGCTTATATTTCATGCATAATAAAAATAAACCAACGTTGAATAAAGTTAAAGCATTGTTCGAGTAAAATGTAATTCTAATTCCATTAGGAATAATAAGTTTGAATTTGGCATTTATTTACGCATTAGAGATGTTATTTATTTTTATAATTTAAGCAACATTAAATATTGATTACTTTTATATCGCATGTAATAAAAATAAATTATAATATAGCATGTAAAGTGTAGAAAGATCTCGGATGATAGACCATTTCATTTTTCAACTATGTGTTTTAAGCCTGTATCATCATTTATTTACAACTGCATGTTTTATTGACGACTCAATAACATACTCGAGGTAAGTTAAATAAAAGCAACATTGCTTTTATTTAACTTTGTTATAACTCTAAAATCATACGAATGGCTAGACAATTCCATATTAAGTTGCATTATTCATGAAGTTTTCAATATAATATATAAAACTTTTTGAAGAATCTTTATTTGAAATGTTATTGCTTCGTTACAATTTTACCTCGATATTATTTCCAATGAATGTATAAATCCTATTGTTAAACATTTATAATTAGTTTCGAAAAGCTTAGATCAAATATACATAGTTAACAACTTATAATTGGCAACTAAATCTAACTTAACTAATAACAAACGGTCAATATTAATTATAATGTTTGTGTATTTTGAGTAATATTGCATTTGCTAACTTGAGCTAAAGGGGAAAAACTGATTCTAAAAACTACGGGGCTAGAATATTAATATTACATTATTCATACGTTAAGGCTATAAATCAAGACAACTCTATTAAATCAAGACAAATTATATGCGCATCAAGTTGCAACATTGACCTACAACTGGAGGAACATCTCGTACCATGCTGTGCAGTGGCCAAAGATAGTGAAATCGTTACATATATTACGTAAAATTAGTCAGAATGGGAAAAAGAATTAGTGATAAATGTATCACTAAGTCTACCTTCACCTAATCAAAAACGTTACTATTCATAATTGACACAAGGAAAACAAATACAAATTCGAACAACTCCAAACCAACCTCTAAATTAAAACCAAAGAAAACCGCCGTTCAAAAAATTCTACCTACCAAACTCAATAATCCATAAAACCAAATGGATGCCAACGTAGAACAAACAGATATAATTGTATCAACAACTCAAAATCAAGGTACAACTTTGTATCTTCTTACTCACAAAATAAAATATTGTCATTTTATATTTTATAATCCTCCTATATAGGAGCTTTGCATAGAAAGTCACTCATTAAATGTTTTTAAACAATCTGTAAGATCCAAAAGTACTACATAACAAATTTAACAACCATTCAAACCCCACAAAATGTAGTCCAGAATTGATTCTAATCTGTACGTCCATACGTGATAGAAAAGCAAAATTCGGCCATCTTAAGTCTAGAGTGAGTTGATAGACTTATGGTAGCCGCAATGGGCAATCAACGCGCAGAGGAAACCACATTAAAAAGATTCAAACAATCCGTAAGCTGTAAAAGTACCCCAAAACAAATTTAAAAACCAACGCCACTAAATTTAGTCCAAAACTAAACCTAATAATAGACACAATTAAGCTAAATGATCTAGCATTAGAACACTTAAACAAATTATGTAATTATGTTATATCTGAAAGTCAAATTTGTGTGATTCCCTAATGTATGCTTCAATAAACAACATGAATAATTAAAATTACAATAGCAATACACACAGCATATAAAGTCATCCCTACACAGAACCATTGCTTATATCTAAAATTTTGAAAAAAAACTTAGTAACTTGATAAAAATAAGTTTACCTAGCAGCTCTCTGATTTCTAAAAAGGTGGTTTAGAATGTTAAACACCGACCACACACCTAAGTGTTAGATATCAAAAAATTGATAAATAAGATAGAATAAATGACAATATCTAATTTCTTAATGACTACTTAAGTGGGTGAGCGAATCACCTAGTTTATGAACTCCAAAAAAACTGGATTAAAATGGACATTTATCACATTTATCGCATTTTCACTGTTTGGGATGAACGCAATATCTAATTATTTGATGACTTACACATGAGTGGATGGGCGGAGTACTAAGTTTATAAATTCTGAAAACATGGTTTAGAATAGAATACCCCAAAAGAGGAACATAATGCAGTAGCCTAGACATCCGACTGCTAGATTAAAGATCGTAGGTTCAAATCTCACAACTGAAACCATTTGTTAGCATAAGGTTAAGGTCCTTCTATAGTACGGAGTAGATTAATAATACCTCCAGTGGTTCGGAATCCTCTCAAAACTGTAGGTCCAGTAATGTAAGTTGCCAGCATTACAAGCAGAAAAAAGGCTAATGCGCCAACAGTGACATAAAAAGTGGCTGGGTAATAACCCCGCCCAAGTATTCGTTATCAAAAAATTAGATATTACTTACACTTGTTTCACTTCTACTGTTTTTTAATATGCCAGAATAAATGACAGTTGTCACTAATTCGTCAGTGGTAGGCGCACAATCCAATTTCTTGTCATAGATATACCTCAATGCATAAAAACACTCTTATTCCTTGTTCAGAGCAAATAATTTAATTAAGTAGCATGTGCTAACAATAAAATTTAGTAGAATAGTTTTGTAAAATTAATTTACTCTAGTTTTAACAAGCAAATAGGTTCTTCCAGTACAACTAAAGAATAAAGTGATCAAGAATGGAAAAAGCCTCAATAGCGCAATCGCTCCGATACTTTCTTTCAACTAAATTGCAAAAAGCCTTACGTATGTGCTTTTTTATAATAAAAGACTCAACTGAAACAGTACAAGATGCTGAAAACAGTAGCCAACCAATATAACCAAGAAATCGTTGTTATTCGCCACAAAAAGAAAAAACAAACAAGAGAAATACTAACCCAGATAATGAAACAGAAAGAACTAAAAGAAACATCCCTATTGCAACTCCAACCGCCTTGGCGCTAGAAGTACAGTTTAATAAATTGGAAAAAAACAAATAAAAACAACTATAAAAAAAACAAGCCAATTCAAAAGCTACAAGACGACCCTCTAGAAAACTTCAAAAGTATAAAACACAAAGAATACTGCAGACATAAAACCAAATGACTAAAAATTCTTGAAACGAAACGTTAGGATAACAACGACCAATAGATAAGTAACAAAAAGAAACGTTTACATTTACAACACAGCCAATAAGACGACACCAAACAATATACAGCAAAACAAGCTTCAAATCGCTCCAATATCAAAAACTCGCCTAGTGTCATAAAACGAAAGACGTCGTATCTTGGTGTTACACGTAACAGACAAGAGCACTCTGTGTGCACTGACAGTTGAGGTCTTATGCTGGAATTCATGAAAGCCAGTTAAAGTAACGGCTGATTAAATTTGACAACCGCAAAACTATTTATAGTAATGATACCACAAAGGCAAGTTTGACACAATATATAACTATCAGAAATAAAAAGAAAATAATATTTGCAACTATCGCAAAGTAAATACCAAGTATTTATATTAAATTAATAAAATTAATTTTGACAGTTGAGGTTATGTTGTCACATTTAACGCTGATTAACGTTAATCAGCTTTCATGAATTCCACCATTAGAGTTTGTTAAACTTACACAGATCGGTTGGGCATTGATGTTCTATGCAGGGCACATTACATTACTAAGAAGCAGTTATAAACACACTGTTGATGCAATGGTAGAGATTCTGGCATCACGATCTGTTGATCTTATGCTAGAGAGAGATTGTATATTTGCTAATTGCACAGAATATATTAATAACTTTGTGAAAGTTCAATTTAACAAAAAGCACGTGGAAACAATGGCAACCCATAACAATAGCGCGCTGATGCAAGGAGACAATATGAACCAGACCAACTCAAACGGGAAACAGTAGAGCAAGTGCAAGTTAAAGCAGAACAATAAAAAGAATCGCAGTCTTTTCCGCAGTATTAACGTATTATTAGTGTTTTAATGAATTAAACGATCGTTTTAAATAACTGAGGCTAACAGACATGTTAGTGGGTCCTTATTTTCTACTATGCCGTATACAAAAAGCTTGAATGAAGTGCTTTTAAAATTCATGCAATTGCACTTCCACTATTTAAAATACTTGGGATAACAGTTGCAATTAGCAACTCTTACTTGATTGTCCCAGAAATTAAATCAAACAAAGTCCAGAATTAAACTACTAAACTGACGACATCGATCAAAGTTTTAAGACTATTATTAAGCCTTTTCAAGCTGTTTGACAATTATTATTTAAACTACTAAACTGACGACATCGATCAAAGTTTTAAGACTATTATTAGGCCTTTTCAAGCTGTTTGACAATTATTACTGCAAGCCTTCTAAGTTATGTCCTTTTATAATACTTTATCATACTTAAGTTGTTTGTTTGAAAATAGTGATTTTCAAATTGATATCTACTGATGGCATTGTGGATCTCTTTGAAAACATGTTTGGATCTGTTTACAGTTTATTAATAGCATCCACAAGATCATAGAACAATCAGAAGCGCATTAAAAAAAAATGCGGTAGAAGCAAGGCAAAAAAGTCATAGTGTACATTTTGGTATTAGTTGTGCAAAGCTCAATGTTTCTAAATTAGATATAAAATGTATATAAAAAAATTGAAAAAGCTAATCTACTTAATTTAAAGGTTTTAATATCTTTCTAGATCTAATTTGCTCCATTTCAATATATACTGTTTGCCATTTGTCGTATGAACTGTCAATGCCAATGTCTCACAAATCTGACATATGAGTCGTTTGACAAAACGGTTAAATTGACAAACCAACTGTCATCTATTTCCCATTTCTGACTTATAAACTCGTCAGCATCTTCAGCCAATTAACAAGTTTCTTACAACATGTGTTTGCACATACTAAACAAATGTTCAGTTATGTAAACCACCTAACATATTAAGTGTCAATTTTTACTTTAGACAAACCTCATACAATTGTATTGACAACAATAAAGTAACTGTCAACTGTTTCACAGATCTATTAATTATATAGACTTTTAAATGTCAATAAACAAAAACATAAACTGCAAATACTAATCCAAACAAATCTGTTAAATAAACTGTCAACTGTTGCTTTAAAACAATCACTTTAACAAATTAACTATTAACTGTCTGATATAAACAAGCCATCTGACTCATTAACTATTAACTTTCATCTTAAAAAATCTGTCAACTTTTTTCTTAATAAATTTATTGTATAAACTGTCAATTGACAATTTGGCAAATCAATTGTCAACTATCTGATAAAACGTACAACTGACATAAACTATTTCACACATAACTGTCAACTATTTCTTGACAAATCTAAAAACTCTTAATTATTTGACATATAAACTGCTTCTATAAACTGCTTTATTGACCAAATCGTTTGCGTAGTTATCTACTATCAAACTTTGACTACTCATACACAAAGTAATCTATAGTTGAATCCAAACGTTCAAACTTTTTAAGTTAAAATAAAATAAAAAATTTGACTAAAAATACACTCACCCCCGAGCTATAATTAAAAAAAAAATCGTGCTCTCATTTCTCTGAATGAATTGATTAATTGAAGTTGTAGTGCATTTTAATTGTGATTTTTCGTACTTTTAATTGGAATCATGTAAAAAATGTAAAAAAAAGATTCCCTGACAGTTCAGTGTTTTTTTGACTTTTCAACGTTTAAGAGAAACAGAATCAAATTTTTGCGGTCGCAAGAACATAAAATATTAACACCTTTTCAGAATAAAAAAAGAACAGAACAGATCTTAGACTAAGAACTTCAATGAAACGCTTTGTAGCAGCATAGATTTTCTTTGCAATTAGATATACGCGGAGCACTGTATACTTTAAGAGCAGACAGTCGTCATCCATATAACTTGCAAAAAATTCAGAATTTGTTACTTGAAGGCCTGTCGCAAAAAAAAGAATTTTCCAAATGGCTCTTGCAGCAAATAACAAATTATGCCTTTTCCCTTAGCGTGATTTGGACCGATTAAGCAACTCTAACCCGCGATGCTATCTTTAATCAGCATAATGCTCATACTTAGAAGCATAAAAATACTCATGCAGTACAAAATAACTAACCATTATCAATATCAAATTTTGTGCAACCTATTGGATTGAATTAGATTGTGCAACGATTCGGTCTAATTTTTCTGTCTCCACGCCTAAATTGTCCAACACTTCTTCATTTTTTAGAAAATAACTTTCAATCAATCTTAGACGACATGCTTTCAAATGATGAGTAAACAGATGGTTCCAACTAGAAAGATGTCCAACTCACTACACTCAACCAGTCCTGTAATGGTCGCGCAAAAATTTTCAGGAAAGATTGGCCGCTCTCCAGACATGACTGACAAAAATCTTAACTAATTTTTCTAGACATAACTTCTTTGGACTTTTTTGTACACTGTCGAATAAATGGTCCGATTAAAATGTTTCGGGTACATTCAGCAGGGGCAACTTTTGTTTCAAGCCGTTTTTATAGTTGCTCTCTGACAAGCAAGGGGTTTGGCATAGGCAGTAATCTAAGTCCGTTCACGATGGCAGAGGTGCAATACGACAAGTGAGGCTAGTAGTAGGTAGTCCAAACATTTTGAGAAAATTAAATTTTAAATATTTAAACATTTTATTTTTGTTAAACCAAAACATTCTAGAGATTAAATCTACCCAAATGTTGATCATCAAAAGTTGATATCATCAAAAGATTGGTATCTTCATTACTTCCTCTAACATTGTGAGAAACACTTGAGAGGTGGCTGTAGTTTAAACTAATCGATGATCAAGGGCGGGTATCATCATCTATTTTTTAGACTTCTAACGTTTGCAAAAGAAACTTTTAATCATATGACAACAAGCACTTGAGTAGATGGATGTTCACACTATTTGAAGAAATTGTGACTCATCAAAAATTTAATATTTCCTCCTGCTCTTTTGACATAAAAACTTCTAAAGCTACTCAATGATAATCATAAATTAGAGTGTCCCACCCATCCAACTAAATATTGGTCATCATTATATTAATATTACCGTCGCCTCTTCTGACGTAGTGACTTTTAACGCTTGCTGAAAAAGAGTAATTTCTAATCTTCTAAATTTGTCCGCAATCAAGCTTTAGAGTGTCCCGCCTACCCATCAAGTGTGCAACATCAAGAGATTGGATGTCAATATTACTTTTTCTGACAGAGTTTTAATGCTTCCAAAAAAGAAAAACTTTTAATTTCTTAACAACTAACACTTGGGCGGGTGAACGGTAACTCCAATTTAAACTATTTGTCTGTACTTATGTTCTGGAGTAACCCATCCGTCATCAAGTGACTGGATGTGAGATAAGAACTTCTAACTCTTGGAGGTAGGCACTCCCAATTGAATTACTCGATGGTAATAATAAATTAATGCAAAATAACCACCCACCTAATTGTTGGTCATCAAGTATTGGTATCATCACCTCCTCTTTGAGCGTAAAAACTTTTAAGTTTAAAAAAAAAAAAACTGCAATACAAAAAAAAAAATTTTGAAAAGCCTGTTAACTACAAATCTGCTCTCCGGGAAAGGATTGTTCAAGTAGCCCGAAAGATCACACCAGCAGAGTGCCATGTAACTGCTCAGTCTGTCGTTCGTAGGTGTAAATTTATCTATTTTGTAATAAATGTAATAAAACAAAAGCATTTTTCTTATTTATTTTAATAAAATGTCTAAAATTGCAAAATTCCGCCATAAAATATCAACATATGGTTAAAAAGAACAAAAAACTACAAACTGTCAAAAAGTGCAAACTTCTACTAATAGAATATCAAAAATCCGGCCTTAAAATAACAAAATATTGTCAGAAAGCACCAAAACCCGGCCTTAAAATGTTGAAAAATGTAACATTAGCAAAATACGACTATAAAACATCAAAATATCAACATTTTGGTAATAACTTAAAAAGTGCAAAATTCTATTAATAAAAAAGTCAAAATCCGGTTATGAAATATCATCAAACTATTCTTAGAAATAGACAAATGTGCCTTAGATTACAGCCAAATTTTAAATCTGCAAAATTCTAACTATTGATCATAAATTGTTAAAAATGCTCAATTTTTTTTATAAAAAGTCAAAAATGGAAAAATTCTGTTTTAAAATCTTAAAACATAAAAAAAATCTAAATCTGGCCAAAAACTATGGAAAACTATAAAATTCAATTCATAAAACGTAAAAAAGAACAAAATCCGACCATACGGTCATAAACTGTCAAAAAGTACAACATTTTATTTATGGCCTTAATGAAAATATTGTCAGAAAACACCAACATTTTGTCATAAACTTATAAAAAACCAAAAATAGTAAAATCCAGTAATAAAGTATTAAAATATTTTTAAAAAGAAAATATCCGGGCAAAAACGGTTGAAAACTGCAAAATTCTGTTCATAAAATGCCAAAAATAGCAAAATATTGTTAGAAAGACCCAAAACCCAGCATAAAGTTTTAAACAATTGTCAGAAAGCACCAAAGTGTAAATTTTTTCATAAAATCTTTAAAACCTATTGCCAAAAATAGCAAAATCCGCCACTCCCAGGTTTTGAAATATACGACGAGAGCTACGCCACTGGTTAGAATGCTCACAAATAAGTGTAAAAATAATTTAAAATTAAAGTGTTAACTATATGTAATAAAATACTGCAGTTCAAGTTTATGGCACAAATAAGTAAAAATAGATTTTATTTACGAGCAGAAAGTTTAGCACACAATGTGTTTTACTACCAATTTTTCATTTTCTTTTCAAGCACCAACTTTAAAGTTAGTTCTAAAAATTAATCAAATACAATACAATAAATATTCTGATAAATAACATTTAATAAAAAAAACTGTTCTATAAATATTTTACTAATCCATTCATAAAAATTAATGAAATGATTCTATCATTTACCTCAAATATATGATTTATATATTTCTACAAATGAATCCCAAATGAAAACAATATAAATAAATGATTCTGATGTTTTATTGCAAATCCATAAATTCAAATATTCCTTTCTGAATCGAAATCAATAGACCCTGAACTCGGAAGAATAAATAAAACCATCTATGAAGCGCTGAGAGATCTAATAAGATTATTGGAGAAACGTTAATAAAATAGTAACCGTGTGGAATTGGCTAGAAGGACAAAACATATATTGCTAATCCATTTAATACAAACCTACAAATCCCATTAAAATATTTAAATACTTTAGTGTATAATTTGACAAAATAAAATTCTCTTCTTTACAATTTCAACTAATAAAATAATCATTTTTTTATGTAAATTAGAAAAAGAAACTGTTTATGTTATGTACATATGAAATTTTCGTTGTACGTATGATTCGCTTTAACTGGATGTAATTTAATTTAATGATATAAAATATAAAAACTCTGCATAATATAAAATCATATGAAACTAAATATATGGCGTATATTTATTATTTTTTTCAAACACACAAATAAAAATCCGCTGCCGGATGACGGTTTGATTTATTGTTTCGTTTCCTGTTCCGCTTGTTCAGTTCAAATCAAGTGTAAAACAAGAAAATTGTAAAAAAAGTTTTTGGGATAAGGCAAATTTACCTAAGAATTAACCCTAAACTTGTGTAGTCCCATCACGTAAATTTTGTTGAGTGCCTCACAACCACAACTAATAACTTCGCCTACACTATCAAACAGAATTAAGAATGTTTTTCACTCCATACTAAATCTAGTTAATGAACAAATTTCATAGCTATTTACTGGCGATAGAGCTCAAATATTAGATCAAAAAATAAGAAAGAAATATGTATTGCCTGTTATAAATTTATTTATAAAATAATAAGTCAGTTGTCAAACATAGTTTCGTATTAATAAGCATTATCAGAGCAATATGTAGTAGAACATTATTATCAAATAATTAGTCCATAACTGAATAATTATTTTTTAAATGAAATATTCCAAAATAATATTTATTAAAGAAAAATCTTTGATATGTTGTAACATGTATAGATAAATTCTTATTTAATAAGCAAGCACATATTAATGTTACCTGTATAACTATGTAGTCCCGCTGGTCCTGACCTAGGTCGCATACTGCTCACGCTAGGACTTCTCGATACACTAGAAGGTCGACCTTCCGGTTGTGATCTGCTATTCCTTCTCCTGGATCTCCTCGTATCTGATGTTCTACATACACCAGTAGGACATTGTTGTCCCATAACACAGCGACCATCACATATTGTTTTATCGAGCAATAATTGTTCATAATTATTGAGCATTAGACCGCATTGTTCAACATCCACTAATGTTAGGGCCAGACTTGGGAAACGCTCCTTGAGACGCCGTCGCTCCTGCAAAAAAAAAAGAAATTCAGTTAATATTAATTCTGTACAAAAGAAAATCAATATAAATGCGTTTCGAGTAAATTACGTTAAGGGTAATCATCATTGTGTAATAATGGTGCTTTTTAGAGTTGCTTAATGCTCTTTTAATACTAATGAGTAAGTATAAGTACTTTTTTAACAATGAGGTAATAAGAAAGGTGTGGATGTATAAGTTTAATTACTGACCAAGCTCATTAACGTTCATATTAAAATTAAGTTAATAAAAATAAAATGATGCCCCATAAGGTCTTACTTCTTATATTTTTACGTTTCTCAATTCGTAGAATTTAATATAACTTCATAGGAAAAACTGATCACGTTCGTTTTGCTTATTTGCAATTCTCAACAATTGACTGACCTATTTTTAAATAAATAATATAGAAGAAAATGACTAAGTAGATTTCGTCGAAATAATGTATGCGTACATGATTCCCAATAATTTTATTTCCAATATTTCAAATAAAGATCGACGACTAATTTCAACATAATGAATCGATTGGTTTGCTGATAATAAAAATAAAACACAACAATCACATGCTTTAGAACAATAAAAAACTAATTGTAGCAATGACTATCAAGAACAATTCGCGTTGTCATAACTTGTGTTATATTAATGCAATTTAAAATAATTTGCTTTGTTTGAAACGTAATCAAATTTTGTCATGTTATGTTAAATATAGATATTACTACACATTAAGGTATTCTCATACACGCACCCATATAATGGCATAGGCAGAAAGCGGCTATAGCCACTAAAACTAAAACTGTGTCTTTTTGGAAAAATAAAATTAATTTTACAACAATTTTAAAATCAAAACAAATTTGAACATAAAACTTGGCGCATTTATTTTATAAATTTTATTAAATTGATTAAAAACTAAACATATTTTTCATTTTCACAAAAAACTCATTTACCACATAAAATTCAAGAAATCTAAATCAATTGAGGCAGAAAACAGTTTAATCATTGTATAATTAAAAACTGCATAAAAAATCAATTTAATGACAAAAAATATGTCAAAAGCTTAAACAAAATATTTCCAGAAATATCATACATTGCATAAATTTGCAGAAATAACCTATTTACCTCATGAAATTCATTAAAAATTGCTTAAAATATTATTTATAAAACAAATCTTAAATATCATAAAACCCAAAATTGTTGCACCAAACTCATTTATAGTAAAGATTTGATTAAAAAAATAAAGCATCGCACAAAAATTATATTTATAACATTAAATCTATGAAAAATAGCATATAATAGAAAAATTTACTCAACTTATTACAAAAAATTGAGCAAAAATACATTTAATTTAAAAAATAACACAAGAAAAATTTCATTAAATATAATAATAGCTTAGAACACCAATTTATTAAGTAAATTTGATAAAAAATTGTAGAAAAAATCAATTTAAAACAAACAAAAAAAAAACAAAATAGCTCAAACCTATTTGTTACATAAAACTTGGCCAAAATTTGTACGGAAACTAATATTGTATACATACGCAGACAATCAGCTTTTACGTTCACCTAGCTATAAGTCAATAAAATAAAAAAATGTTCACAACAAGCTAATGTTAAGCTAAGTTTAATTGTAAAAAATCAAACGTTTATACGTTAACTAACATTTTTTTATTTTGTTTTTCGTTAATAACAGGTAATAATATCTTTCGACAAAATTGTTAACTTTAAATTAATAAAAAGTTTTTAGAAAAAATAAATCTATATTAGTCTTTTCAGCGCAAGATTTGATATTTTAGCCTTAAAAAACATTTATTAGTGCTTTCTGACAATTGTTTAAAATTTCATAGCCAGATTTTTATCAGTTTATGCTGGATTTTGGTTCTTTGTAACATATTTTCAATATTTCAAATCTGAAGTTTGCTATAAGTAAAATTTTGTGATTCTTGATATTTTATAAACAGAATTTTGCAGTTTTTGACGGTTTATGGGCGGAGTTTTGTTTTATTTAAAAATACTTTAATATTATATGATAAAATTTTGGTGTTTTCTGATAATATAAAGTATAAAGATTCATGGCAAAATTTTGCTATAATTGACATTATATGAATAATATTTTGTACATTTCGATAGTTTATGACCAGATTTTGTTTTTTTCTAACAATATTTTTAATACGAGGGCAGGTCAATTTGTTCGTGACTTATTGAATTTCCCGCCACTTAACTGAAAGGCCAACACTGCTGCTATCAAGAGGCATCTGTCAGCTGACTCCTGCAAAAAAAATTAATAAGCTGCGTCATTTAGTTTGTGTTTGACAACCATTGATAGCAGACTACCTCGTGAATTGAAAAGAAAATTGAAAAAAATGAATTTCGTTTGCTCATTAAGCATTTTTTGCGAAAAAAACATCACTCAAACAAAAGCTAAGCTTGATAAATACTATGGGATCTCTGCACCATAAATTTTAATGGTAAAAAAATGGTTTACTAATTTTTGTTGTAACCGTACAACAACAACCGTACGCTCAGTTAAGGTCTATACACCCAAACCAATTAAAATAATTGATTGCAGATTAAAAATGCGAGAGATTGTGGAAGCCATAGGCTTCTCACATGGTTCAGTGGTTTCAATTTTGAATGATCACTTAGATATAAAAAAGCTTTCCATAACATGGGTGCCGCGTTTGGTCACAATCGACCACATACGCAATACGGACGAGTGAATCCACCACAATACACCAAAAACCAAACAGTTTCTCGGGGTAAAACGGCGCAAAAAAAAGCCAAAGTGAGTTTGTCAGCCGACTTTATTGGCTATTATTGTCATTAACTACCTTCAAAAGGGTAAAACAATCAATCAATTAGTTTCCAAAACTAAAGTAATAGCTCGGCGGAAAGAGATTTCACTCCAACGATAAAATCATCTCACAAACAAATACCTATTTTGATGATCTCAACAAATCTTATTTTTTTAAAGGGATAATAAAATTGGAGAAACGTTGGACAAAGGTATAGATCTGAAAGAAAGCTGCGTTGAAAAATAAAATTATTTTTTATCCAAAAACCTGTTTTTCAATTAAAAAGTCACGGTTTTATTGACCTGCCCTCGTATTTTATAGCTGGATGTTACTATTTTTGAGATTTTATGAAAATATTTTCAGTTCATAGCTAGATTTTAGTGATTTCTAACAATTGTTTAATTTCAAAGTCGGATTTGGCTATTTTGACACTTTATAACCAGAACTTTATAGTTTGTTTTTTAAATGTTTTAACATTTTATGACCGGGTTTTCTAAACTTGACTTTCTATAAATAGAATTTGTATTTTTTAACAGTTTATGACCAAATTTGGCGCTTTCTTACAATATTTTCATACTTTATGGCAAGATTTTGTAGTTTTTGACATTCTATAAATATAATTTTGCATCTTTCAACAGATTATGGCCGGATTTTGCTATTTCTAACAACATTTTAAAAATGCATGGGCGGATTTTACTATTTTTGAAATTTCTCAAATTTGTTTACATTTTTCAACATTTTATGGCCGGATTTTAGTGTTGTCTGACAATATTTTAATGTTTCAAAGCCGGATTTTGCCATGATCTTGCATGAAGTTTGCATTTTTCGATAGTTCATAACCGAATTTTGTTTTTTTTTAATATTATGTTAATATAATTGATGGTTGTGACCTCTATTACATGATAATTCATGTTTATAAAATAATTTTTGACATTTCATTAAAACCGTTTTGCATATTTCATGGCCGGATCTTACTATTTTTGACTCTTTAAGAATAGAAATTTTCATTTTCAACAGTTTTATGATCGGATTTTGGTGATTTTTAACAATATTTAAGTTTTTTATATTTCTTGAAACCAAAATATAGAGGTTAGAATCGAACGTGTTTTGTTCTCGTGCCGATAACAATGTGTGACAAAAAATGTGAAATTTCTCGTTAAATTAAAAAAAAAAAAACTCCGATTGAGTACTATAAGTTGTTGAAAGAGGCCTATGGTAAGAATTCCCTATCTCGTGCGCGTGCTTTCCAATAGTATAAACGGTTTTCTGAAGGCCGAGAGAGCACCAAAGATAACCAAGGTCTAAGTCGAGATGTCTCTGTTTCAACTCCGCAAACAGTGACTAAAACCAATTGTGATGACTAAATGGGTTCTAAAGGGTCAAACTGTAAACCAAATTTACTATTTGAAATTTTTGGCAACATTGCAAGAGCGAGTTTGTAAGAAACGGCCGGAGTTGTAGAAACACGCTCCGTCTTTGAAGCGTTATTTAGTCGCTAGAGGCCACAGATCACCTCGAGGCACTACAGTGCTCGAACACGCGCCGTACTTGCCTGATTTAGCACCAAGTGACTTTTTTCTAATTCCGAATATCAAGTCTGTCTTAAAAGAGACTCGGTTAAAGTCGATGGAAGAGGTAAAGCAAAAACCGGCGGAGCTCCTAAATACTCTTACAAAAGAAGTATTGCTTGGCCCAATAAAAAAAAAAACAAATGGAACGGTGAGTGGCAACAGAAAGAAAGTACATTAAAAATTAAAGCATTTGATTATAGAATATTTTTAAAATAAAAATCCTTTTTTTATATGCAGTCTCATTATTTAATAGCCAGACCTCGTATTTTGTTATTTTATAAAAGGATTCTGCACTTTATAAATAGAATTTTAAGTTTATCATTATTTTTATAGCCGTTCTAACAATATTTTGATATTTCAAAACCGGATTTTGCAGTTTTTAAAATTTCTTGAATTTTTTTCTTTTCATCAGTTTATAGACAAATCTTCTTGCTTTCTAACAATATTTTGATGTTTCAAAACCAAATTTTGCAAATTTTAACATTTTATTAATAAAAACTTTTTCGTAGCTACGCCACTGATTATTTATATTTTAATCGTTAATATTACAGCGTTAATATTATGTTGTAATTTATAATCTTTCTAACTACAAATATTGCTTCCATGCCTTGCCTCGATATTTTCAAATTTCTAGCTTAAAAAGTTGGTAAACATTTAAAAAATTGACGAGTAAAATTAAGTATTTATAAGCCGGAGCTTTTCAGAAATACATATACTAAGGCCCAACACTGGCAAGTCAAGATTCCCGTAAACTAAGCAAAACCTTTTTCTTAAAGTCATCCTATAGCTTTATTAAAGGATGTTATCGAAGAAATGGTGAATGTAAATCCAAAAAAAACAAAGAAAAGATGCAAGATGACTGTGGTTCAAAAAACAAGAGAAAAGTACAGTAAAACAAAAAATGAACAAATAACCAAAAAAAAAAAAAAAAAAAGAAAAGACACGTAAAAAGAAGAAAACACAAATAATAGCATTTATGTCCTTCTAAATCCGTTTTATAGTTTCTAAAATTTTGTAGACACTTTCTTATGTTCTAGTGAGCATTTATAAAGCCTTTTGATGCTTATCTGGAGCTTTTCAAACATTCTCACAATGTACTTGCCAATTCTTGCAAATATTGTAAAAGTACTCAAAAATTCATTAAAAGCTCTTTCAGCTCCCTCTACAGAAAAACGGAAAGAGTTAAATAATTTCTAATATCTTAAATGCAAACCAAATATTTAGAAATATCAGATTTGTAAGACAGTCGGCATATGTTAAAATATGACAGATACTCTTGGTGGACGCTGTAAACTACCAATAAACCAAACAGTTTTTTTGTCACATTACTAATGAAGTTTTTTTTTACAAACTCTAATTTTTGCACAATTAATACTAAAATGTACTCTTTGGTTTGTTTGGGGGCCCTTGTGGACTAGGACCCGGTTGTCTTGCATCCACAGGACCCCTTTTGTGGTCGGCCGTGATTACAAACAAAGCTTGAGTTTGGAAAACAAAACAATATTTTTCAGTACAGTACCTGACGTTATATAAATGTTTCTGGTATCTTTTAGCTTATTTATGAAAAATGATGTTTCCAAACGAAGTCCCTCGTTTGCAACGCATTTCTGGCAGAACACTTGCCATTTTTTGGAGGATTGCTGCTTCTAAAGCATTGATAGTTTTCGAACGGTTAATGTACATTTTTTTACTTAAGATAGAAGCCCCAAATCGCATTACGCAAGTTCAAGCTTCAACCCTGCTCAATCGCATTTGAAAGTCACCTTCGTGTATCGCATGAATAAAAGTCAACTTGTAAAGATGAAACTTAATGACTAGATGTATTATTCGCCACACACTTCGGTCTCTCTCTGAACGGACTCTTGGTCTTACCAGAAAGTTTTAGTTTTAGTGTTGAACCTGCTACCAAATAAACGCATTGCAATCTGACACAAAAATTGAAATGTAATTTAAACCACAGAACCGCAATTTTGAGCAAAACCACGCTGACCAAAGTCTGTTGCACACTAAAACTTTTTGAATTAATATGCTTGCAAACCCCCACCACACTTTTGTACCCAAAACAATTTTGTTGTCCTAAATCCTTTTTTCTAGTCATCATCATTTGAATTAGTTTAAAACATAACAACCCTGGTTATAACAGTAAACCAACAACTAAATATAAAAGCTAATGTAACGCTTTAAGCAAGAACAGACTTTAAGAAAATAAAGCAAATCTTACAGTGCAGTTTGGACCATCAACAAAAACTAACTAAAAACACTAACACTTTTAAAGATGTGGTGTTATGTAGAAAGTTTTGTAAGTCTCAACATGTACTCCTACTTAAAAATAAAAACTACTTAACACTATTAAAAAAAATTGAATACTTTGGGGCTGTAATGAAAAGGGAAAAAGTAGAGAATGTTTCTAAATATATGCAGGAAAAGACCAATCAGAAAATAGATTATTGTGAAAACACTCTTCAAACTGGCTGTCAATAAAGTTCAATTAACTGTAATTATAAACAACGCTTTAAAAAAAAATGATACTTATAAAAGAAGATGCTTATACAAAAAAATAGTACTAACAGTTACAAAAACAAAATGTGAACAATGTAGCTATAACGGAAGAGCATTTGTAATTGACCCACCAAAACTATACCTACAGAACATGCTAACTACAGACAAAGCAGATTAAAAACATAAGCTCCGGTCAGATGCCCAAAAAACAAACGCGGCAATTATCGTTTCCTATTTGCTGCGACCCAACACCCCTTTTTATCAAAGATATTGGAGAATTTATAGCAAGTCCCATTGCGCCACCCTATATATAACATACTGTAAAATTATAGTAAGCAAAGTCAGAAAAAAAATAAAAATAAATTGTTATTACTAGGTCGTAAGCCGCATCGTGTAGTCACTTCTATATGCAAAGCAGTCTCAAACAGATGTTTGAATTGACATCAATGTATATATTATATGTACTAAACTTTATCTATTATAGGATATTTACTATTTTTTTAATTTATACAACTAACAAATTGCTATTAATACTTTCCAAAACTAACGGAACAATTTGCTCATTCAATTATCATAAGATATTTTAATCGGATATACGTTTAATTGTCTTTTCTACTTTAAAGATTTGCTCTATTCTATTGAGTTTGTATACTTATTCGAATATTTTATTTCCATTTCAATATCGCACATTATTTACACTTCAGTGATTTGGAATTGATTCATACAAAAACATATTCAAACGATAAAATATATAAACGTTATCTTCTAAAATACTATTTATAAAATAAATAATCAGGCCAATGCATCACTAACTTTAATCTCATTTAAAATGCAATTAATGTAAATTCTTGAGGTGTAATTAATTTACACGTAATGCTCAGGCCACTTCATTAAAACTCGTGTGTTTATGGAGATTCATTAAGTTTAATGCAATTCCTTTTAATGCCGCTCTTTTCTCTTGTGTATTTGTATAATTACTGCGTATGATATTTATGATAATACTACTTCAGCTAGGTCGGCTCGATCGTGCCCGATTAAATTGCAATATTAAGATCTAGTTATAGCGTAAGTGCATCTATCGTCTCCTACCACTTCAGGTCTCATCGAGTCGATAGCATGTTAGGAAAATTTATATGCTCAACGAAATGAGATTGCTAAATTATCAGTTCATATTTGAATATTTAATCGTGTGATAGTGAAATGCACGAATGAAAATCAATACAGATTATCCAGATAAATGTAGACGTTTTCAGGAAAGGAAAGAAGAAGTTATTATTGTAAATTCAAAGTCGGTTAGTTGACTGATAAATAAATCTACGTCAAAACAATAATAATTAATAAATTGCATTAGCACCAAAAGCACAATTTTAATCTAAGAAAAAAAAAATTATTAAACAAAGATGAACTTGTAACATGTATATGCTAGCAATTACAACAAATTTCTATTACATAATGAAGCGTCATCTCCATAAAGTTAACCTATGTAATAAGTTTTCGACAGTAAAGTTCTATAAATTTCCAATTTGTCTTTACAGTCTCTATTGTATGCTCTAATGGCTATTAGGTTATACAAAACATTCTCTTAAAATGTTTCCAAACAGTGCAACTTTATGCTATTTTAGAAAGAAACTTAAGAAATCCAAACGTTTATTTACAAAAACGTAAAACTCATTGCATTCGCATATAATAGAAATAATGATTACAATCTACCACCTTTTCATTGGATCTATGAGTGTATTTTCAAAAGTGTTTATCCGCTGCTTAGATTTCCAGTATTATAACAAAAACAGAAACTTTGGCAGCGTTCCTATTCCTACATATAATTTGATAATCGATAAAAAAAATGACCATTACATTCAGAAAGAATCAAACTATTTTAGTCAAACTATAGCTGAAAACAGCCAAAAAAATATCCAATCATAGAAATAAATAAGTTTTTAGGTATATTTGAATACTTTTCAATGCTATTTGCAAATATTTGGTTATTAAT
Organism: Tachinus rufipes; assembly: GCA_963932245.1. Lineage (NCBI taxonomy): Eukaryota > Metazoa > Arthropoda > Insecta > Coleoptera > Staphylinidae > Tachinus > Tachinus rufipes. The sequence continues at coordinate 26,156,682 of OZ010742.1, read as the reverse complement.
TGATTATCAAAGTAGTCAAAGTTGCAGTTTTCGTTATAATACAGCAAATCAAGGTGACACTGGTCGGAAAGGTCTTAATAATGGCAATTTCCGCTTCTAAAAGTAGTAAGAAACAATTATTACGCTGAAACAAACTGATAAATTTCAATTCGCGTGCAATTGATTTTTGTTCATGCAAAACAGTTTTTAAATTTTAATAAGTAACAATAATGTACTTGGCACCATTACAAAGATATGCATATTACAGCGTGACAGAATCCATGCCAAAGCATTCCACACGAAACGATGATTTATATTTATTTCCTATCTATACTATCAGAAGGGCTGGCAAACATTGTTATTTCAGGATGAAAGTTGTCTAATAAATATTATTTAAATATAAGTGAGAATAGGCAAAATGCCATCCTTTGCAATGTATATACAGTAACTCCAGCGATTCTTCCAGTAAAATATGATTTTAATTTTAAAAAATTTCTTAACTTGTCTGGTACAACTACTTTACATTAAAAAAAAAAAACAAAGATATAGATAGAAGATTAATGACAAAGTTTCTGGAATACTGTATTTTGTCCAAAAATTCAATTATTTCATAGCAATTAAAACAAAACTTTCTAAACAAAATACAGAAATTGCCAAAATAATAGTCACTTCAAAACGTGCCAAACGTGTCAATAATCTAGTTCAGCAAGTTTAAGAGATAAGTCAAAGTTGAAGCATGATTTGTGGTTGAAGTAACTGAATCTGAATTTAGTTCAAGACTTAAAAATGATCCAAAGTCTGTGAATTGCTGGCATAGACATATTCTTTGACTTAGCCCCAAAGAAAATAATCTATGTCAAGTCAAATGACCGCAGCAACCAATACACAAGTCCTCGTAGTAAGATAATCCAATCCTCAAACTTCTTCCTCAGCAAATCTAGCCACATAAACTCGCTCTCATTTCCGAAGAAAACAAAGTTAGGTAGTACCGCCATGCCATAAACCGCACACATAAAGTTTTTCGGAATGCAAAAACATTTAATACAACAATTGAATTTTTCTCGCACTAGTAATGCAAATTTTGTTTATTACCAAGCAATTCATTTAAAAATGTGCTTCGTCTGAGAAGATGGTTCTTTTTCTAAAATCAAGATTATTTTTCAACTTCTCTACGGTCTAATCAGCCAACTCACCGTTAGCTCACCGTCAATACTAGCTGCTGTAGCTGCAATATTCTGCTCACTGTTTGCTCTTCGTTTTCTTGTAGGTGGCTTTTGCACGGGTACGATGAATTCACGCTAAAACTTTTTCACATGCCGCATTATGAAAAACCTGTTTAACCTAATTCTCTAATGAACAAACCGCAAGCACCCACAACTAAGGACAAAGTTTAGTTATATTTTCTAATAATTTCCAAACATTCGGAAAAAGTAAAACGCTGCATGATAAAATTGCAAACTATACTAAATATTTAAGTAGATAAAAGTAAATTAATGACTCTATTCGCACAAAAACTGCAAAAAAACTAGACAAACTCCTTTATCATATCTACTAACTGCATCTGTGACAACCTTCAAAACAAATAAACACTTCCAATACGCCAATACTTTAAATAATATTTGCTTTTATTAACCTATAGTTTGATTAACTACTACAATAGAACTTAACCAACAGACAAATTTTACTGTGAGAACCTCAAAAAAACAACATAGCTCAGCTGACAACTCTTTCTCTATAAACCTTGTGTTCTATCTTCTGAACTTACAAAACAAAAAGCGTACATAACAAATTTGTGTTGATAAATTGTTGCATCTAAATAGTATTACTATAAATACAGCGCCAAATAATGCCAAGATCTTAAGTTGTAATGCCAAATATACTTGCTCAGAGTCAGGCCGCTCTGAGCAAGTATAATTGGCAGCAACCCAATGACGATGATGTATGGTATGCAGTGCCATAAGTACCGGTGTAAGAGCGTCATTTTGCGCACTCCAACCTTCAAAATTATGAAATTTAGGTAGTTTTCAGCGCCCCAACCAAGCTGCGCCCGGTGCGGGGACACCGACGGCACCGACCTAGGTAGTTACTTCCCTGCTCGCAAACTTAAAATATCTACATACAACGGCAAAATAAGCGCCAACCCAAGTAGATGGAACTACACACAGTAAAGTTGACTAACAGATTTCCGAAAGAACAAGGTAATAGTGACAATGGTAATAAACTATTTCGAAAATGTAAAGGAAAAGACAATAAGACAATTCAAAATACTATTCCAAACTTCCTGCAAAGCGCAATATAGATAGTAGAAGATACGTCAAAGTTCGCATAAACTAACCTAACCTAACCCACTAAAAATACGTAAAATGCAAAAACATTAAATAAGCCTAATCTCATATAAGTCTATATAAGTAAGCTTCACTCACCCATAAATCAATCAAAGTCAAAGGAAAACTACAGAAAATTTATAAATGAATAGGATTATGTAATCACTTTAAATATGCCGCAGTTTTAAAAATGTCCACTATACTATTTGTTTTGACAGTTCAACTTTGACAGCTGTCAAGCAAGCAAGGTTATAAAAATGTATACAAATGAAGAGAATATTTTTTATTATTGAATCCTACGTTAGGAATGGGCGGTTTAATAATGGGGAATGGCTCTATTCTATTCCGGACTGTGTTCGAGAGTTTACAACTGATAACTATAAGCATGTAAACATATGAAAATATTTTTTATTATTGAATCCTAAGATAGGCAACTTTATTTACGCATTTTCACTAGAACGGCACAAACGTATATTAGATAGTTACATAATCCCAAACAATTATAATCACCCTGTACTTGGAGATATAGTATTGGACTCACACAAGAAAAATGGTGTTGTAAGTTTTTGCAAACGTCGGCACATAAGTAACAAATATAAACTAAACATACAAACATAAACAAAAGAATCATGAGAGTTATAATAGTCAGCGTATGTACTCCAAACTCTAAAAAACCTAATCAATTCAATGAAACCACGCTAAATAAGATCGGAAGAGTACTTTGTGCAAAAATAAATTGCAAAAAATAACAGCTACTTCAACCATAAACCTCAACACAAAATAACTTTATCCTACTCTAGATGACAATTGTTAACAGTGGTTTTTGTTAGCATTATTTATAATATTTAATATACTGTATATAATGTTATTAGGTAGAGTCTGAAAACCTGAGTATTATTTTATTCACACATAGATCAAGAGGGTCTTTGGGATGTCTGAGGTTATTCACACATAGACCAAGGAGATTATTAGAAGTTTGCAAAACAAAGTAAATTAGCATTGGGGTCATTGAAGTACTTGACAGTTGTAGCGTACCATGTACGCTGTAAGAGTTAGGGTTGTACTAGGCTAAAAAAATGGTTATTCATACACTGGCATTGGGGTTGTATTTTAACAGCGTATTTGGCATTGAAATCTTATACGTAACAGCCGTTTAGAGTATAGTTGTGCACTGAGATTCAAACACTTGAAATTGCACAATAAGTGTAAAAGATTGTCAAACTTACACTGACCAGTTAGGCCTTAAGGTTGTATGCAAATCACATTTCATTAGTAAGAAACACGAACTGGTATTAAAGTATACCTTGGGAATGTGTTAATTAGGTGATTGGTAATGTAGTATAGAATTTATTGATATAAATATAGAGATTTAAGCATTACTACCAGTTACTCCTATGCTAGTAAGAAATTATATATTTGTTAATTGCACAGAATATATTAATAATTATGTGCAGGTTCAATTTATAGAAAAGTTCACGGAAATAATATACAAGAAGACAAAATGAACCAAATCGGCACAAACGGAGAACAAGTGGAGTGAAAGTCGTCTGCGGGACAATTCAAAAAAGATAAGTACCTTTTGCACAGTAAAAAAAAAGAGCGTAACACAATCGTTAATAACAGACTATATAATATCGAAAAGGACAGAACACCCATCTCAAATATCAGATGTAACCGCACATGTTAACGTACTCAACAGATACACCAGAAGTCTCAAATTCGAGTCTCCTACTTGGAGGGGTTTCTGGTTAAATGTGTTGCGAGAAGTACGACTTCTTTCAAATAAGAAGAAAAACTTTAGTAGTTCCCGTGTACTGCGTTAATGTTGCGTGTACGTTAAAGAACCCAATAATTTAGAATAGAACTTGCGGTAATTCCCAAAAGCATACTTACTTATCGAAGCAACAAAATATAATATATAATAAAATATGCTCAATACAAAACCGTCCAAAACATAGAAAGTACAAAAATTCGAGAACTAAAAATAAAATAGTGAGCTAACTTTATCGCAGAAATAACTTATTTAAATCTCAAGAAAAGCTACGGAGTCTACTGTGATGCAGAAAACAATAAATCAACAAATGCACAGTCACAAGCAATCAGTAAAGATACCTAGCTAGCATACTTTAGAAACCTTTACCAAAAACAAAAAATCTGAAATAATCACACCATTTGTAGAAACCATCAAAAAACTCAAAAATAGAAAACTTGAATGAAATACCAAACAATTTCCTCAAGTATGAGAGTCTACAACTAAACACAATTAGAAATTCTCTACCAAAAAATCGTCAACACTGAAACCGTCTCAGGAAAATAGAAAAAGTGCATTACCATCCCAATTAAAAAAAATATTACAAAAAACGCACCACAACTAACTAATCAACATTGTCAAACTGTTCACTCGGATTATTGGATCTATCCTGCTAGAATATACATATAATTATTAGTAAAGCACAAAGAAAAAGAGTATAACCATCCCAATTAAAAGAAAAAAAGAAACGCACAGAAAACTACAAAAAAATATCACAATTAATCAACATTATTGGATCTACCATGCTAGAATACAAATATAATAAAACAGCATTCATGTGTTTCATAGACCTAACTAAAGCCTACAACCCAGTCAATTAAACGACGTAAAAAGAACTCAAAGGTGGTAACACGCCCACAAAAGTAACTATAATTTAAAAACTATTTAACTTATTCAAAGTCAATCTAACGACCACAGCGTCCAAAATTCAAAGACAGTCAATTGTTTCAGGTCTACAAACCTTGTCAGTTTGCCTTGTATGACTGCGGCATTTTAGCAAGAAACAAATTTGAATAACTATTTCAGTGCTTATAAACACAATTGATGATGTAAATAATCAAACAAACGACTGTAACTCCAGCTAGTGCAATTTAATAGTAAACGCAAGAGTAAACGTATTAAATTGCACTAGCTAGAGCCACAGTCGTTCGTTTGATTATTTATTAACACAAATACTAGTCAATAACAATGAAATCAAAGATCTACCCGTATCAACTAGAACTAAATAAAAAGATTCGCTAAGTCCTTTCATATTTAACATCATTATAGACCGGATTAAAAATAAAGTCAAAAGATCAAGTCTATGGTTTAGGACAAACAAAGATAGTATGCTACGCTGATGACGTGATAATAGCAGAAAATAAGGACAATCTACAGAGAATGTTACATGTGTTCTATTTGATGCCCACCCAATATAATATAAAAATCTGAATTCAAAAGACCAAATCACTAGTCATAGGAAAAAACCAATTCGTTGTGAACTATCAGTAAACAACCAAATAATCTAAGTCATAATCTTTAAATATATTGGCATAAAAGTAACTTCACATCAAGACTCAATGGGCAAGGTAAGAGATCAAACCACCAAAACGGTAAAAATAACGCAAAGCCTAAGAAACATGATCTAAAACAACATACACATAAACAGAGAGGCCAAGGTACAAATATACATACCATGTGTCCGCCTGGTAATAATATACGCTGCAGAAGCCCAGACAGAAAATATAAAACAAAAACCATACTTTGAACAACTTAGCGAGTGCTAAGACACACAACCAGCTATACACTGAGAGACCAAATACCAAGTGCTAAAATACGACAAAGATGCAATACACAAATTGTAGTTAAGTAAATGAGACAAAAAAGAAGATCTGCCCACTTAGCAAAGATAAATTATCATAGCCTGGTAACGATAGCGAGAAACACGCAGACCACCAAAAAGATAGAAAAAATTCTGAACGTCAGTACCACAAAACAAATGAAGAACTGAGCTGAAAAATAAAAACTACAATGATAAAAAACCAGTTCACAACTTGGATGTTGTATGAACAGCTACACAATGCATTATATAATTAACGCAGGTTACTCACCAGGAACATCTATAACTCAAAAAATCAACAGTTTTCTACTTTTTCTAAGTATTAAAACCAACTTTGCTCTTTTCTACTTCCTTCTAGTAATTTAAAATATTCACGCACCGTATGTTGAGATTGCTTTCAGTGTTTCAATAAAGTGCAAAACCTTTCTGTTAAAGCGCCTACAACCAATTCGACAAACGTCGGCCGTTAGCATTTGAAAATATTTTTTAAATTTTAGGCTGTATTTTATACTATTTCTTTCTAACCTCCCCAAATTTGATAACCGTGGCGTAGCCCCTTTGTAACATTAGAGCCCCCAAAATGTGTCGGGCCCCCCGTCGCGGGGACTGCGGGACTTTAGCTACGGCTACTGACGTGTAAAATAGTTGTTAAATCTCTACAAACGCCAACATATGTAATGCTTACATACAATTTAGAAAATAAACATTACCCATTCGTTGGCAAACTTCGCAACGTTGGTCTCTTCGCTTCTTCTTGTTTCTATAAAATATCAAATGTCTTCAAAGCACATCTCATCCAAACCCAAAACAGAATAAGTTTCAGTAGGTAAAGCTCTTTAGTTATCTTGTGCACTTCACCCTATACAAAAAACATCGGATTCCAAATTCTTTTAAATTACTGTAGATCCGGTTCCGTTAGCACACACCTTCTTCCAACATTTCTACTTATCTCAAGTCGCTGTCTTTTTTTGGCAAATTTATGTTTTCAAGCAATAGTATTAACGGATCGAATATCTGCTCTAGAGCAAGTGCAAGACAGAATTCTGAATCTGCTACAATGTCCACAGAGCTTCTTTTTACTTCCTCTTATTTTGCAGAATTTTAAACCTTGCCTGGCAATGTTGCATACTGCAAACTTTCGCCAAGTATTCATCTATTGATAAATACTTTATTAACTCAATAACTATTGCTCATTTTTTCAATGTTACCATGCTCTAGCCTCAGTTGTTGTTGGTGGAGTTGTAAGTTATTCTTACTTATAATCATAAATTTGTCTTATCCATGTTGATATCTAGTTCATACCTACGACTGGTACCTGTTAATCTATTCATCAGGTGTAGTAGATCTTCTATATTGTCAGCAATTATCATAGGTTAGGTTAGAGTATGCCAAAAATTTCGTTATGCAATCATCGACGTCAATAGTCCCTTGTCAAATATAGCTTTTACAGTAAGTTTGTTGAATTGTTTTTCCCATTGCTGTTCTTTAAACTAATAATAATAATATTCAATCATTAATAATTAAAAGACAAATCCCTTGTAGTATAGGTAGACATCTATGATTCTTATCTACTGTATATTTTTACCAGTATTCTTCTTGAGTTTAGATGCACATTTGAATCTTCATGTAAAATTTCACACCCGTTGAAGTAGTTCTATATATAGTCAGGAGTCAATAAGATGAAAGTTGATCGGTTTGTTGATTAAGATCTCATTATCTTAATCAACGAACCGATCAACTTTCATCTTATATATATTATCGGTACGCCTTATTACCTTTCGGTGTAGGCTTAACTTTCATCTTATTCATATTAATCGTGTACTTTGCTAGAATTGTACAGCTCGTGATGAAGCTTGTGCTCAACTAACCCACAACTGTAACTGTTGTTGCTACGCTTGTGCTGAAATATAGTGTAGCCTTCAACGACACAAACCAATTCAGTATACAGATAAACAAGTCCAACTAATCCAATAAAATCACTAAGAATTATTCAACATAAACTAAAAGCAAACTGAAACTGCTTGGACAAATGGGATTCAATACCACTTCCACAAACAACTGTATTAAATTACTTTATTACAGTCCTACTCGTGTTAATGGTTTATGGTAATTAAAAAAAAAACAACAATTACCTAAAAAAACTGCAACCCAAAACAAATTCTTTTAAACGTTGTCCCATTTTAAGAAAAGAAAAGTTAACACTCATGTAGACACCACGCAGTTAGCAAAAATACCAAAGCACAACCAAAATTAAAAATATTTTAGTTTTCTAATTCTAATTCATGAAAGCTGAGATACTAGATTTTAAAATAGATAAAAAATTCTAATTAAAAAAAAATTGTCATAAATAAAATAATTTTTAACTTTTTCAATTACCATCATTAAAAGTTTAATATCCAAAAGAGATACAGTGTTTATATTTTAAACTGAAAATAATATAGTAAAGTATATATGCATAAATCGTTTATTTTGTATATCAAACATTTAATTTTCAACTTAAGATTTTATGTGAACTAAAAATAACCACTCAAGATTCATTTTTTCTTATTGGGTTTAATAAAATTGAATAATAAAAAATCAACAATAAAAATTGATTTACCTTTATATTGACTAAACAATATACCTACCAACAATACCACATTTTAACATAAAAGCTCAATTGACCCAGTCACAGCAACCCCTAAGAAATATTGCAAATAAACGAGTTTATTTATTATTTTATTGCGCACAGAAAAAAAAACTAGGCTATTCCTTATTTTTAGGGGTTGTAAAATGCTAACTATGTCCCAGTCTGTAGTAGTAGTAGTAGGGCTCATCTATTTTTAGACCACTTAATAATATATCGACATGAGCTGTTGACGCTCCAATTCTCCCGCGTGACATGAATGGAGATTGCCACCAAACAAATCATAATATTAAATTAATTATTTAATCGTTGCCTTTCCCCACACGGCTCGGTACAAATTTAATGCCAATTTTCATGCAAACGAACTTGATCCCTTTGTTTAAAACTTGCTTTATTATGTTTTTATCGTTTTGTTGTGATGCTCAAAAACATGGATCGAACTCTACAGACATAACGCTTGAGAGAATAAACTGAAAGACCTGTTTCGATTATTAGCTAATATAGAACAAGAAGAAAAGAGAAAATTTTAAAAATTATTTATGATATGGAATATATTTCATATAGGGTTGAAAGCTCGGAGGCATCGTTGCATGACGTAATCTGGTGCAAGGGGCAATACAAATCAGGACCTCCTTTGTTAACTTCACTGAGGTCAAGTATTCATGCAGTTTCAAAAGCTGGTGTAATAATAAATTTTCGTTATTATATTATATAGGGCGACTGGAAAGTTTTGTTGCTGTTTGAATATCTTGTAATTGGAATTGTAATTCTTAGAACTTAGTTAGAAACAAAATAATAAAATTGTATTGTACTCATTTATGAAAGATTAAATTTAATATTGTCAATATTGCTAAATAATATTTTACGTTTTATATTACATACGACAGAATTTACAACAAAAATCGTTTACCTAACCTTAATTTGGTTATGCCTTAAATGGATTTCAATTTGTTTTAGTAGCTCACAACGGAAGCTTTAAAAAATGTTTTTAATCATTGATAATTATTATTGATCAAACAATGTAATAAAAGCTTCACTATAGCATCCGATAAATTGCGTTAGTATGACAAATATGGAACACGCTTTACTTGCGGATACAATTAGCGTTGGTTTGAAAGCCTTTATATTGAAACAATATCGATAGAGCTATCAGTAACGTTTGACAAGAAAAAATACATTTACAGAGTCAAGCTCAAATTATTGTATATGTTCCTGATCCTCAATCTACGCAATCCAAGTACGGATAAAATATACCAGAAATTAATTAGTAAAAATATTATTAAAAATGATTGCTGGGAAGTTGATTTATACATTCGAAATAATAAAACTAAGTGACTTTTTAATTTATTACTAGTTACGCTCTCAGACCGCTAAGTGTAATTATTTTTTGCAATATAATCATTAAATTCTTTTCAATCGCCTCTGAACCACACTTTGTTATTAAAAACTTCACACACTTTGCGATGGATACTAAGCCTAACTAATTCTTATTACAGTTTTCAAGCTATTTTCAAGATTTTTATAAATTATCAATGTTCATATTGCAGGTTTAAAGTTTCCATATATCAAGCAATAATTAATTTAAATATTTAATAAAAAATAAAAAATTACCAGAACCTGTTTTTATGAAAGAGGTGTTTAATGTCGGTGATAGTCAGTTTTGTTCTAGTCGGTTTTGATGTGACTTGATGGATGCATTGCCAAGCCCGTAGCCAAATGCTACAAAAAAAAATAACCCAAACACCAAAAACAACGGAAAAGACGGGAAAAAACATTTCAAAACCAACAAATCCTAAAAGAAGAAAAAGAAAAGCCAACAATCATAAGTCACTAGAAAAGCTAGCGTACAAGCTAAAGCAGCCACAGACTATCAACAAAAAGTGAAGAATATTTAAGTACAACAAGAAATCAATGCGCCACCTGCCGGAACTAGGAAAATCTCGACTATGCAATCGGACCAGTGTTGCAATCCCAAAGAAAAAACATCCAGCCACCTTCCAGAGGCTATTTCAACCTCCAACATACTGTCCCAAGCAGTGTCGCTTAATAGAAAAGATTACTGTGGTCACAAAGCGGCGTCCAAAATAAATTATAAAGCATTTACATAAAACTGATCTTTCACCATTAATAAACGCAACTGGCGCTTCGTATTTCGACCATGTTTTTCCCTACTCTAACAAATTTCATTCTAGAAGAGCCAATGTCCCCAAAGCAACACCAAAAAAAGGTAACCTTGTCTAAATAAAAAATCCTAGACCAGCAACTGCCGCTAATCGTGTAGCACCAATTCCACCTACGACGTCCTCGAACAACCACTCCACACTCAATTCCTTACCGCCAGAGTCCAACATCTTTAAGCCACTTCACTCGGGCCTCTTTGGTAGTCAGGTGTTCCTACTTGCGGTTTTATATTGTTCTTCCAAAGTTGGTCTTAAGTGCAACCTCAAAAAGTAAGCGCTGGTTTCTCAGAGGTAAAGATCATTGAATTCTGTCGACGTATTTACTAGTAAAAAAAAATTCATGCTCCTTAAAGTTGGTAAAAATATGTGTGCACTTTCTGAAAAAATCACTCAAAAAGCTCTTAATAGTAAAAAATCTGTGCCTTGGAGAATTTATTTCTGTTAGCATAAACGCCGTTTCAAACTAAATCAACATGTATTATGCAACTCTATTCCAATAGAAAAAAACCATACGAGGTCTGGCTATTAAATAACAAAACTTCTTATAAAATGTTTTTTTTTTCCATCGACTCAAACCGGGTTCCTTTTAAAGCAGACTAGATATTCGGAAACAAAAAAAAAGTCACAAGATGCTAAATCAGACAAGTACGGCTCTTGCAGTGTTGCCAAAACTTTCAAATAGTAAGTTTGGTTGACAGTTTGACCTTCTAAAACCCAGTCAGTCATCACGATTGATTTTGGTCACTGTTTGCAGAGTTGAAACAAAGACAGGTCGACCTGGACATTGGTCATCTTCGATTCTCTTTCGGCCTTCAGAAAACCGTTTATATCATTGAAAAACACGAGATAGAGAATTCTCACCATAGGCATTTTTTTTTTAATTTAACAAGAAATTTCACATTGATCCGCTGCTCATGATTTTTGTCACACATTGTTATCGGCACGAGAAAAAACGCGTTCGTTTCTAACCTCTATAGAAAAAATACTACTACAGCGACAAAAACGTGTTTTCGTACTGAAATAGTAGACACTTCCAACTATCAAACGCTGCATTTGTCCCCCCCCTCCCCTTCCCCTCTAACACTCCTTCTGCGATCGCAGTCTCAATATTTAATAGTCAGACCTCGTATATATCATTGTGCGTTTTACGGCTATTTTACATCGCCCCAGAAGTCTTACAACTTGTTTGAAAAAAGTAGATGATACCAACAACTTATTAGGTAACTTCCAAATTATTATTTATTTGATATATTTCGGATATCAAACCTCGGACTGTTGGCGTGCTAAGCCAACTCTCTATAACTGAGCTATCTCACCGTAAATAAATTGCAAATAGCTACAATGCTACATGTAGCACTTTAATAAAAAACCGTCATAGCAATGCCAACACTTGCCCCACATTGTTGATCTAGTTGAGTTATTGCTTACTAAACCATCCACTATATTGACTGCACAGCTATTTCGGATTTCAAAAGTGTGTCAAAACGTTGCTCATTGCATTTTCAATAGTAAGATACTACTTAATGTGGTTCAACCTCAATCAGCAATCAATCACAAAATTTAGCTAAATAGGAATGACGTGCGGACACCTTCCAGACGTCATTCCAACTTCTAACATTGCCCAAAGCTTCTCCGCGTAAATTGGGTAATCGCTGCAAGCACTAAAGTAGAAACCATTAAAGAATATCTACATAACAATATTCTTCCACAATCAATAGGCCTGTCGACTGACGTTTCGTGTAAAAATAGTGCTCCGCCCTACCCTAACAAATTTCGTTCCAGCTGTCAGTTAGTTTTTAGAAGTTCTTTAAAGAAGCAAGCTTATGGTTGTGCAAATATTATGGTACTGAGTTAGATAAAGCAATTGGTTTTGTGCCTTTCAAAAATCGAATGGATCAACAAAATTCAAGAAAGACTATTTCTTTGGTTTAGTTTGCTATGAATTTTAACTTTCATTGGTATGTGCTCTAGATCACCTCAAGTGTAATTTGTTTTTTGATGGTTAATTATATTCCAAAGCAAATAAGTATCTTTTTCTTCAAAAACGGCTTGAATAGAGTTTTTTGCAGTATTTTGTACCAAATCCATTTTTTTATGATTTATTTTAATAAGTTGTATTGTAATTAAAATAATACTATAGTAAACATCAGTTCTTGTATCTTTGGAGCAGCTTAAGGTAATTTCGACCTTAATTTGCAATATAATAATAAAATATATTAATAAAAACAACAACTTTGGAGCTACTTTCATATTGACTGTTATACTCAATTATGTAAATTAATGCGCGCATAAATGAAACATCACTTGCAGTACCCTCCAACAATTTTTTAAGAAAAATTAGTAGCTTCATGCGTACAAAACTCAGTTGACTCAAAACCTGAAACCGGCCAATCATCAACACAAAAACTTTGCCAGCTAAATCTTAATAACAATAAATTGACAATATATTAAATAACAAAACCATCTTTAGTAATAAGGTACTGAAGGTCAGAAAATCCACATCCTCAAAAAGTGACAGTTTAGTCTGCCACATAGGCAAAAGAGATCATCAGACCGTAGTGCCCACGTGACTGTAAATATCGTTCGGTACCGTGACATGTTAATTTTTTTTTATAACATGGCGTTTTAAAAGAATGACGCAACCTGCCATACCGTGGCCAAAACAATAACGGTTTTGCAAAAAAAGTTCCCAAATGATAACGATTATTTTGGAGATTAAAACTGGCCGCCAAAAAGTTCAAACATTTTTGGATTTCTTCCTCTAAGGTTTTTTTAAAGTAGGTCTATGTGAATCACCCTAATAATTCAACTACTCAAGAAAAAAATTGAGCATCATATTCAAGAAATCCAGTAGACTTCTAAAATTTCTTGAAGGAGACACACAACTAAAGTCAATCTTTAGCTAAACCATCAATGGTTAAACATTTAATTGTTTAAATTGTGCCCAAATTTAGTTGATACTCCTTGACGTTCAGTTTTAAAGTCAAAATCATTATCATTAGTGTTCTGCGTATTGCAGTTTCTCGGTCCTCCGTCCTTTTCTTCATTTGAATGTACCTTATCTCCTATTCATACAACATTAGCCATCTTGCATCTTCTCCTTCCTATTTTCTGACTTGCATTCACCATTCCTTCAATAAACAATATCCTTTCTATCTTTTTATGATTGTACCCGCTATCACTCTTTCCTCCCCTGCTCCTTACAATACTTCTTTATTCGGGATCTTATCTAATCGTAATACCTACTATACTCCTTCAGAACCACATTTTGAATGCTTCTATGCGTTTTTCATCTTTTTTTCTTATTTTCATAGTTTGACATCCGTATAGGAACACACTCTACACAAAACATTTCAAAATCCTTTTTCGCAGGTTTATGTACAGGGTAAAGATTGATGTGACCTCTTGAGACCAAACAAAAAAAAATCAGCATTTTGGAATTAATATTTTCGTTTTCTATTGGCAGGGTCTAAAGTTCCATTGATTTTTTATAAACATTTATCGAATATGTCACATTTTTTTAAAGTAAATCCATACATTCTGCTATATATTTGATACAATAAATAAAATAAGTAACGTGATGTTCAATTTGACTTGATAATAGGAAATCTTTTGATAATCTATTAAAACCCAGCGCTGAATATACTGCAGAATATCTAAACATATTGAAGTGAATGAATAAATTATATTTGCAATCTTGATTCTCAACTTTTCTATCAAACTTCAACACGACTTTACCAGTTTCTCCTCATAAATAAAATTATTACAACTTTATGAATAAATAAAGCTACTGTGACTTCCTAAACGTGATCTAACTACACGTTTCTAAAATCTACCAAATCCAATCACTCGCTACATTATATAAAATGAAGATAAAACGGCAACACAAACAGAATAAAAAAAAATCAATCTACGGTGAAACTATTTGTTCTATAAAGTCTCTAACAGAAACAAAGCACGGCAATATATAACCAACCTTTTAACGTAACCCCGGCCGGTATCCCCTAGTTCGTTCAAACAAAACAACATTTTTTTTCTATCAATCCGATTTCAAGCATAAAACATGCATTGCGCAACGTATAAAATTTTATCAGTTTGCAAAAAATGTGGACCTCAAAAAATACACAAGGGAGAAATTACGGACGGTCATTGTTTGCCGAAAAAATCACATATTAAACGCATGCCACATCGCATGCCATCACGTTATTTTAAAATCTGACCGCGTGTATTAATCATAACATTTTAATTTAATATGGATGAAAAATAGTATTACACTGCAGGTTATTTTAATTTCATTAGTAAAGTAAGGGTAATGTAGCATGAGTATAAACAGTTAGAAAAAGAAAATGTTAATATTTATAATTTATGCATAGTGCTGATTAAATTTTAGTGGATTAATCATCAAGGGTGACGTGTTTAAGCATGTTTAATAAGTTTGTCAACTAGTCACTATAGTTTTCCGGTCAATATTCAAATTTAAGCATGTGTGGGCCCAATATTCGAGAAAAAACAAAATTATATTTGAGTTATATTTATTCATAAATATGTTTTCAATGGTATCGTGAAATATGATCGCTTAAAAATACCACATGAAATGAAAACGTCTGAAATAAGACCGCGACAAATAAATATCGCCTGTAAAGCTTAGTACACATCAATAAATATTGTGTGTTGTATTGAAATTTAACATTAACATTTTTGATATAAAATTGCACGGGAAAATGTATATGCTTATTTGTTATGTTCTGTTTGATCCAGAAATACACAAAATTCTTTATTTGTTCTACAATATTAATGTAGTTTCTTTTAAATAAATTATTGCGTCAGCTCTTTTTCTAAAATTTTTAATAAGGTGCAGAACTTTATTCCATTCTTGAAGAAATTGTAATGGAAATTCTTTGATTTATTATTTTCCATGAGTAAAAAATTGCTGAATGTGTCAACACCTTCGACACATTAGTAAACATAAATTGTTTAATAGTTACTGTGTTAAAACGCGCCAAAAATGCCGTCCGTGTAGGATATAACTGTATTAGTCTCCTTCACACACAAACAGTTCAACGTTTCTCCTAATAAGGGGCATTGCGTTAACACCTTCAAAAGTTTTCTTGTTTTCATAGTTACTCGTTAACAAGTGACAATTGGAAAAATATTCACTCTTAAAATATGTGTAAAATATTCTTAGCAAATTAAAAAAAGTTACAGGATATAAAACCAAATTGTCTTAAATAATACCATTAAAATATGTAGACACTTTTACAACAATGCCTAGTGCGTCAGTGGCGACCTAAAACGTATAAAGCCAATTTGCATGGACCGCAAAACACGCCAGCGCCGGCCCTGTCCATGCATTTTTAAACTCTAATGTTTTAACAAATACAACACTTTATAACATTTACATTTATACGAGATGCCATTTATCCTCCAAAAAACAGGGATATAAATTACTCATTTAATTTTTATTGTCGCCTGTTGTACGTTGATATGCATTGATGTGTGAATAATATACTGTTGCTTAATATTTTATATGTATATAAAATCTTTTATATTTTCATTTGATTAATCATCGATAAAGCATGCAAAAAAGCAATTTGTAATTCGAGGCCAAAGTAAAAAGCTTCAATATTTCAACTAGAGCATTGATTAATTTTCTACTGTGAATTTAATTTCGCATGTAGTTTGTCTAGAAAAGTGAAATGAATTTCCCAATGGGCACGTGCCTTGCACATATTACATTGCTAGTAGTTTAACGCTACCAGTTTTACAAAATATCGAAAATTTCAAAGTTTTTAATCAAAATATTATTGCTTTTAGGCGCAATTGCATGTTTTGTTAACTTTTTGATTAAAAATTTAGTAAGATTTTGTATAATATTTCAACTCAACTCTGAAATACCATTTTTTAAGTTATGCGCATCAGAATTTTAATAAATCAAAAACTTTTAAACTATATTCTTACTCTACAATTATAAATCGCAAAGCATCAGATAATATGAATAATTAGATTCAACATTTATAAGTGCATACCATGACAAACAATAAAATGTTAATTTTGAACTTATGCGTGCTGTGACACAAATGTTAATCACAAAGATAAAATGATAAATATTTTAAACTATGCAGACCCTGACTAAACTAATAATTATAAAGCTACAAATTAAATGCAATATAGTACTTAGTTAGTTTAGATTTTTGGCATATCAGCCTAAGAAGACTATTAACGATGTAGTTGATAGTAGTAGATCCATTTAACCACAGAGCTAAAAAAACAGAATTTGTCCAATCTTGCATAAAATCTGTATGTACAGTAAACTGAAAATTTCTTAACAACATTCTCCAGCCCTTATAGTAGTACAGTTTTTAGTTTCATAGTGTATCCTATATCCGTCAGCCCAGAAATCAACAACCTTTTTTGAGTAAATAACCAATAAAAATAAAAGTGTTTTATAGTTTTTGCAATTTCTTTAAGTAAACAAAATATTTAGAAAGTACAAAACTTTAGACATTTATTGAGAACGTGATAGCAATACTTTTTTCAAATTTCAAATAGATAGGAGGTTTGCAAAATCTAACTTTATTTTTTTTTAATAATAGCTTTCAAAATAATGTTTTGGAGAAACTAAACTAAAAAAAAACTAAAGCACACATTTAGAAGTTAAACTATGATCCTAGCAAACATTTTTAAGACTTCTTGAAGTATTCAAAGAAGAAGTTAATATGTAACCTCTAAAAACTTTATAGTTGTTTCAAGTAATTCTCAATAACTGTTTAAAAAATCGTAATAACGACTAAAGACTCTTTCCAATAACACCTCTTTTTAACTAATTTAAGTTAACTATAAAATCAAAAAATTAACAAAGTTTTTATGCAAAACATTGTATATAACTTTAAATCTTAGAAACTTCAGATCAGCGTTGTATAAATTTCTAGAAAAACTTACAGTTCCAAAAGAAACCAATACAAAATCAAATAAACCACCTCCTCAACCGGATTCGTGTTTTGCACTATATTTTCAAACCTAAAATAAACTTTCCAAAACTTTTCAGAAATCTTGATATTTTAACAAAACACCTTGTTTAAGTAAATATATGTAATAATTAATAAACAAATAAAATTGCCAAATAAAGTCTCTAACGCCAAGATGTCAAAAATATATTTTTAGTAGCAATAGTAGCTTATCCTGAGTAGCACGGGCGCTGTTGTTCGCATTCTAGTTTTTCAAAACGCTGTAAAAATTGATAAATACTGTCAAAGTTTTTGCTGCTGAAAAAGAACCGTACCTTTTTCCCTATGAGACTTAAAATTAAAAAAATCCAGCGTCTTTGCTAAGATAATAATGTTAAGGTTGCCAAAGTGTAATAAAAACTTATCAATGTGTTCAGGGCTACGCTTTGGTTAGCTTTGCAAGCAAAACGGTTGTCCGTAAAGATAAGTTTTAAAATCCGTTGTTCAAAAATAGTTAGCAAAAAGTTAGTTTAGTGCTTCTTTTCATCATTCTTCTTTGCATAGCCTGCAACAAATCTTTCCACTGAGTCGACAAGACTTTGTGCGCTTAAAAGTAAAAATTCAAAAATAGTGTTGTGTGTCCAATCTTGTTCCAAAATCTTGGCAGCGCTGATAACGTAAGACACCTACTTAGAAGCTCGGATATTTTTCTAAAAACTTAAAAACTCTTCTCTTTGTTTTTTCCATTAATAGTTTCACTTCCAGTTGTACAAGAATGCTACTGGCATTCGTAGCCATAGCTAAAGTGAGCATGTTTGAAAACTTCTTTGTTTAATTTTCACATTTTGTCATTTGTTTTGTGCAAAAAACGTTATCTTCAGTTAACCAGGCAGTAGTTGTGTCCAAAACCATTCAAAGTAGTTTGTCTGAAAGTACCCTTTTATTTGGCTAACTGTTGTAACTGACTCATGTGTGGCTTAATTACTGAATTATTTTTGCTAACTCTAAAAGTTAGGCCAAAATTCTGTCGGCACGGTTTTCCAGAAGACTGTTAAGTTGACTACCGTAAAAGCTCATAAAGTTGATATTTAGTTAGCAAGTCGCATGGGTAAATTATTTCTGATTCATCCCACGTCTTAGATGTCTTAGTTTTCCATCATGTTGAGAGGTTATAGCGGTATAGTGTTTTTTGCCCACTTCTTCTCTTTCTTTTTGTTTAGGTATGTATTTATTAAATATTAAACTGCAATTGTTTTATCTTGGTAGTTAGTGTTATAGTCGGTTTGCTAGTCCTTTTATATTGTATTAACCAGACTTTCCTCTTTCAATTCCTCTGCTTGGGCAACGTTTAGAAGGTGTTGGTGAACAGCAATGCCCATTAAATTAGAATTTTTTGTTTTGGTAGTTAGTGTTGTAGGTGGTTTCCTGGTCTTCTTCTTTGGTATCAACTTGGCTTTCAATTCTTTTGTTTGGGCTTGCTAATTAATAGCAGTTAAAACGCCTTTTTTAGCAGCTTGATCGGTTTTTTATTCTTAAACAATGTCGAAACCCTTAATGTTTTCTACAAGTAGTGTTTGGGTATTTTTTAACGTCATCCCAGTATTTCTGGTTAGCTTAAAAACCTTAATAGAATATTTGCAGGACTATCTGCAACAACTCAAACCACACCGCCTTGACCTCAAACTACAACGTTTTAATACCAAAACTAAAAGTGTCAAAAACCATAATAAACTTCAACAAAAATGTACAAAAAAACAAAAAATCCAACCCAACTCGTTCTTTGTCAATAAAACCCTAAAAATCGTACAAATTAAGCATACTAATTTCAATACCAAAACTTGAGGTGTCAAATACAATTAATTTCAATCCTAATCCGGCACGACCTCTGTACCTAACCTAACCTAACTTAACCCAACTTAACCTCTTAATAAAGTAAGAAAAAATCAAAAGTGTAAACCACACCGCCTTGACCTCAAACAACAGTGTCAGAAACAATAATAAACTTCAACAAAAATGTACAAAAAAACAAGAAATCCAACCCGACTCGTCCTTTGTCAATAAAAAGACTAGTCCGAGAACACAAAATGGGCAACCTAATTCTGAAACTGCAGAATTAGAAGTTTAAACCTATACTAATCATAAAAACCCTAAAAATCGTACAAATTAAGCATACTAATTTCAATACCAAAACTTGAGGTGTCAAATACAATTAATTTCAATCCTAATCCGACTCGACCTCTGTACCTAACCTAACCTAACTTAACCCAACTTAACCTCTTTATAAAGTAAGAAAAAATCAAAAGTGTGAATCTTAAAGCTATCAGACACCTTAAGACTTTATCTAAACTCTTGATATACTTCTTCTTTTTTTTCCTAATTAGGCATTTGCCTGTTCCACTTC
This sequence comes from Tachinus rufipes, assembly GCA_963932245.1. Lineage (NCBI taxonomy): Eukaryota > Metazoa > Arthropoda > Insecta > Coleoptera > Staphylinidae > Tachinus > Tachinus rufipes. The sequence goes on along the minus strand of OZ010742.1, from coordinate 26,136,599 downwards.
AGTTATCCTCGGGTAGTAAGTTGTTGTTCCACCTTTTCCTGGGTCTCCCTATTGATTTTCTTCCCATGGACAATTTGTTTCGGGTCACCATAACTGTTCTTGTTGTCGTGATTCTCTTGATGTGAGCGTTCCATTCTGTTTTCGTCCATTCCACTATATCGTCCATGTCGTATGCTGTTCGGATTGCATGGTTCGATATTCTGTCTCTTTGAGTATTGTCAAAACCTCAAGACCTTCGGTGTTCGTTAGGAGTTGTTGCGTTTTTGTTGTATCTAAGCGTGTTTCCGCCGTGTATGTGTTAAAATTGCCCTTATTATTTGTTGTAGATTCTGCAATTTGTGCCTTTCTCAAGTATTTGTTGTTCCATATGGGGTTCTTAAGACAGCCCGCAACTCTTGTAGCTATTCCATCAGGTTTAATACTTCCTTATTTAAATCTGCAAAGCTTGATATATTTATGCCTTGAACTTCGCTACTTAATGGATTACGTTTCCATCCACTTTTAGCTTGCATCTTATTGGCGTTGGTAATATTACCATGCATATTTTTTTGTCCATAGCTATTTCCATAATAAGCTGTTTTGCTTTATTGTTGAAACAGTTAATTCATTTATTTAACGCCGGTCTATTTCTGCTGGCAGGGCTAATCACCGACGCCAGAGGTTAAAATTACCACATCTAAGAATTTTACCAAAAAATCAGAAATTTCAAACTAAATTATTGGGTTGTTTAACGTGCACGTAACATCAAAGCAGTACACGGAACCTACTAAAGTTTCTCTTCTCAGAAAAAAAGCGTACTCATCACAATAACTTTTTTCTTAAAACAGTGGAAAACTTTCTGTAAGTTATCTTTGCTGTTTGATATCAGTACGGCGTCGTCTTTGTTTATTATTTCACTTGTGCCCATTTTGTACCCTCTGCATCCTTTAACATTTTTAATGATTTCATCCATAATTAAGTTGAAGAGTAGCGAACCTAAAAAGTCCCCTTTCCAGCTCCCACCGTAATCGGCTTTGTTCGTTATTTGTCAATGTTGCTTGCACTGCGTTGTTGCTGTAGATGTTTTCAATGCTTTGGGTTATATCGAGTGAAATGTTCCTGTAGTAATATAGTGAAGAAGCCCTTTAGTTGCACTCTGTCGTAAAACAAATACTACGTGATTGCATGACCTGCGGCTGCAAACTCCCTGATATTTTCTGCGATATTACCTTAGTGGTTAGCTTAAGTAATGTGTTTAAAAGATTGATAACTCTGTAGTTTAAAAAAATTTGTTTTGTCCCCATTCTTAAACAGCATTATTAAAATGCTTAGTCTACAATCATCAATTGTCAATCTTTCAAGATTTTGTTTATTAGCTTGGTGAGCTCTTCTCCTAGAGTTAGCCCTATATTTTAAGAGTTTGTTGCTTATTCCGTCAAGACTCGCTGAGGTACAATTTTTGAGTTTGTTTGTTTACCGTTGTCTGTTCGTCGATTAGTGTGTTTATTGTTTGTTTTTCTAAGCTATTTTTCCCCTTTGCATAGATGTTTAATGTTTAAGATCACCCATGTCAAGTGTAGTGCGACTAAAAACCAGTTGAGCTTATGCTTAGACCATATACACCTATAGACGCGGCGTATGCTATTTTCCGCTCATTGCATGGTGAAGCCAACGTAACGTTTTATGCCCACGACTGAAGTCACGCGTTAGCTGTAGGCATAAACCTTATGAGTAGTTAATCGTTTAATTTGAACTTTTTAGCAAACAATAATAAAGACAATAAAATATAAATAAAATACATTATTAATTTTTAATATTATTTACAAAATAAATTTTGTTTTTGATGTTACATCGCTAATAAATAATTTAATATTAAGAGTGTTTACTGTCAATGATCTAATAGCACTTGTTCAATATGAGATAAGTGCTCTGTATAAAATTGATAACCATTTTAGTAAAATTAAGTGCGTAAACTTGGGTTTTCATACACCAAGCTTCTTGCTACATGCGCATTTTGCCCACAATTAACGTTACATACATCAATAATGTTGACTTCATTGAATCAGCAAAGCGTGTCTATAAAACTATATATAGTCTTAGATTTTATGCCTCAACCTAACATTTCTCATGATTTCGTTTTTTAAATTTATTTAATACAATAAATAAATTTTCTGCACAATTTTAGATAAACTTTGTAAAACAAATGGGTTTTTGCGGAATATTTGATAATCTTTGTTTTCAACAAAAAATTTAATATTTAAATTTAATAAATAAAGTATTTTATCTATATAGCCCCTCTACCAGTGTAAAGCATATACACTACTGTTTCAAGGTATACACCCTTCATCAGTGTGCCTAGCATCTCACTAGTTAGACAGACAATTTACAGAATATCACAATAATTATTATTTATTTTATGTATAAAAATGTGTGAGAGGTTAACGCAATGCCCCAAGATTTATTAAATTAAATTATTTCATACCAAGAACTTTTTATTTTTCATTAAATAAATTTAGTAACTAATATCTTACAAGAAACCGACATTCAGTAACTTTTTAATGAATTATTTGCATTGAATGGGGTTTAAGCTTGATTTTCATAAATTTATGCGAATAATATTATGCAATTTAACTTGCTATAGATTGGTTTTCTAAATGCATTAAAAAAAAATTATTTCAAGAAATAGATTAGAGTATGTAATGGGGCAATTGGGCCTGAGAAAATTTTAGAAACCATTGTAACTTTTTTTCAGGTAATGCCTGATATTTTTTTCTATTTTACATAACTGAATAAAAAAATTAGTTATTAAATTTCAAAACTTTAGTTATAATAATGAAATTTATAACTTAATTTTGACTGTTAAAACTATTTATTAAAATTTAAAAAAATTCATTAACACATGTCTTTGAAAAGAGCATAATCGTAGTGTAACGGACAAATATAGAAAGAATGATTAAACGTAGATTCATGATAAACTAATCGTATAGGAATTTATTAGTTACTCATACCCTGATCATGTCAAAACGACGATATTTAACTTTTCTTAGAACCGAGACGTAATACCTGTAATGTTTATCCGTCTACGTAAACATCGTGCGGTTGTTGATAGACTTTTTACAATATATAGTAAAAAGAATCACATTTTTTTTAAACCGTTAGTAGATATTTAAGATATAATTGATTAAATTCTATCGTATCAATAAGTTCAAGTTTATTTTCTAATTTTGATCGTAGTAAAACATAATTTTGTTGATGCAATAGACATTTTATAATTAAAATTAAAAGTAAAAACATGTAGCATACTAAACAGTCTTCAGACCTGCTCGTTTGAGTGAATTGAACAGTTCGGAATAAAAGAGATGTTGGTCAACATAACAAAACCCGTGTAGGTTAGTGTTTACACATAACATCCTTAAATCAATAAATAATATTGAAGTTATACTCAACTATTCAGTTCAGACAAACCTATAATAAAAAATGTAACTCTTAAAACATATTTATTTGTATATTATCTATTTAGCAAGTTCTTAATAAATATATATGTTTTAGTTAGTATTGTGTCGCATTAAATTATAATCTCTGTAAAGAAAACTTTTTGATGTCAAATACAAAAACAAAACTTACCTCCAAGAGCTTAGTATCCTCGAATTCTTGCAGTTGTTTTTGGAAACCCAAGTTGGGATTGGCGACGGCTCTTCCTGCTCTTACAACTTTAAGCGCCTCCTTCCAAGATAAGTTCGTACAGGACATGATGTAGGCCACAGCCACTGTAACACTTCGTGACATTCCCGCGAGACTGAAATCAATTCACATTTATTTACCAACAAACACAACCGATAACAATAATTCAATTACTCAAACTTCTGTGATTATTACAAAGTTAAATTAAATTATAATTACTTACCAATGTATTAAAACATTTCCATCCCTTAACCGTGCGGCGTGTATGAAGTCGTTACAGACTGGAAAATACTGCGTTAAATTTTGATCCGGAGAGTCGGACGCCAAGACGCAAAGATAATGTTTATCCTGAAAAGAAAGGAAAAAAAAAATAAGTAACATGTTTTCAGTGTCGTAATAGCGTGCTGTAGATTAGCGTCCCCATTGGGGAATAACGGGGCGGGAATGATATAGGAAGCGTTTATGAACCTGTATACAAACAAAAACGGATTTTTATCGGGCTTATTTATTCAGTGGATGATGATAAAGTAGTGAATTGTTAATTTAATTACATTTTAAGCAGGGATAGGCAATCTGATGAATGTTTATGGTTCAATTTGATAATTGCTTTTCGCATAGCTTCATTGATTACCGTCAAAATATTTTTAGGGTGTAATTGAATTGGTTTGCGCGGAAAGGGTAGGTTTTGTTGTAACACATTTTATGATTAAAGTTTGTAAAGTACGTAGATAATTGAATTGTGTGATGAGTGATTTAATTATAGCATGAGGATGATAATTATAATTAATTTCAGGACAATGGGATGGATTCATAAATGCTAAATACGTTACTGGAAATCTAAATATTCTGCTTATTGCAATCATCGTTACAGCTTCTATTGTAAGAATGAAGTGAATTAATTTGCTTAGTTTGTACAGAGCCCAGCAATTAATATTAAATATAAAAGCAATAAATTGAACCATATTACAATATGTATTGAGGTGTATTTATTTATCTCCTCTTTTTTACTCATATATTAATGGACGTAGGGGTAGGTAGGGTATTCATTTTCCAATCACGTCTATTCAAAAAGGGGGATCCGATCAGACCAGTTTCTCTGTATTTGTTTATTATTCCATTCACAGTTGAAATAATTAAATTACGTTAAATAAAGTGTGCACATTTTCCCTATTCTGTTTCAATTTGTTATTTTTCAGTTAAACGCATTACAATTCATATTTTAAAATTTGAATCAAAATAACAAAATAAAAGTTGACAAAAACTCTAATTTGGTGCGTTAAAAATTGCTTTTTTAAATTGTAGTGAAGCTATAAATGAAATAGCTGTACTAGTGATTAACCGATCTGATAAAAATATATATATTTTTTAAAGATAAATGAAGCCTGAAATACCTTTTCTTTAATATTTTAATTTTCATATCAATTTGATTGAGTAATTAAGTGTAATATTTTAGCTAGGTTTCAGAATAACAAACATTTAAATGATTTCATAAATAAGATTTTCTACATATTCAGTACGTGCGAATATGCTATATGAGTACACTTAATAGCGTGTCCATGCATTAACCGAACAAAAATTTTTGTATTAGTTTCGTCACTTGGAATGTTTGCTCCGTAAAGAATTCTAATAAAATTTCAGAAAAATAAGATCCAGATGACGTAAATAGCACAAGAAGTTTACAAATCAATAGAGATAAAGTGATAGATAAACACATAATATTAAAGAAATAATAATAAACACAGACAAAAATATAAAAACAATAAAAAAATCTCAATTGAGTTTTAAATGTAAATTTAAAAACGTAAATCCGATTTTGACAGAAAGGCTATTTGCTATTGCTATTTGCAAAATCGAAATTTTATTGAATATTTGCAAAGGACAAGATACTAACATCAACAAACATCAATGAGCAAAGTCAACAAGTTTTGACATATAAATATCATAGTAAATCATAAATCCAACAACACACTTCTATCATTAAATATAGAAATACATTATTGGCATATTTAAAAATCCAACAGAGTTGGCAAAAAGTAAGCAAGATAACTATCATTACAAATAACACTTATTCTTATGACTGATTGTAATCACTCAGTTTTTATTGAGTAACTACAGTGTTTGATAAAAAAAATAATGTATACATTTATCACAAGCAAAATTATGTAACGCCTAGTTATTCATTTGTTTTTAATAATTAACGTAACAAACGCTTAACCATCCAACCACCACACCAAGCATATTTTAAATATACTTTCATTCTAATAGCCAATACCGCTGGCTATCAATTTCTTTTAAACGTCATTAATTTCTATTTTATCCAAACGCATCTACTCTCCGTTCGAGTCTGTTTGTTCCATCTCGTCTTCTTGGAAAGTAAAGCACTACTACTACTACAGCCTCTCATTATTACCGTGTGCTTATATCAATTGAATCTGCACATATTGGTAATTATAGTATCTTCTTCTAACATAGAATCAATAGATCGTGATGCCAAAATCCCCATCATAATACCACTACATAGTATACCAAGTATTTATAAAAATTCTGCACATAATCACTTAATTAACATAACCAATTGTCAGTGTGTATATAACTGTTCAATACAATTGTACTGTTTTCGGCTTATAACCTCAAAGCCTCAGTACAGTCTGTACAAGCTTAACAATATTTTGTATCTGTTGCGCAACCTCAAAGCCTGAAATGCCAGTGCACAACATGCTCTCGACGGCTGTCACGTACAAGACCTCAATGTTAAATATGGTGTAACTACACAACCCCAAAACCTCAAATGCCAGTAAAAGAATACCAATCTTTTGCATGCTAAAGCTGTCAATTGTCCTGATAACTTCAATGCCAATGTATTTGTTTTACACACCTCAATAATATAAATCTTAATCTTAAAGTACTTCATCATACCCCCAGGACCCACTTGGTCTATGTGTGAATAACCTCAACATACTCTAATACACTCTATCTATACGTATTGAGTAATAGAGTACATTAACTATTTTAAACAATGCAAACAAAAACCTCTGTTAACACTAATTAATAATATACAATACAAGTTTAAATTTAGTAATTACAGACAGATGAACTTAAAAATGGCAAAATGCAATAATGAGTTATTCGATAAAGGTTTAGTAGGAATTAATACACCACCTCCGTCTAGATTAGAAGTCTTTATGGTAGAACAATTGCAACAAGTAATGTAACTAAAAACTGCTGATAACACAAGAAATCCAAATTGCAGAAGCTTATTTTTTATACCCACAATATTTTGGTAACAGATTGAATTCCCGTTCCTGATAACGTGTTGATAAAAAAAAAACTTTGTTTTGTTTAGTCTGACAAACTTATTCTTTTTCCAAAGTTAGGATCATTTTCCAACTGCTATAGAACAAACTCCCAAAGCAATCCGTGATCGTTTGGCTTCAACTCTAGAGTCAATACAACTTTGTGAGAATGTAGGCTCAAATCCTTTTGCAAAATTCAGCAAGTTGATGTCTTAGAAAGCCGCAGTTATTGAAATCGTAAAATAACAAATTTGGCATACCGGCAATATTAAAAGCCGCAGTTGCAATAGTCTTGTCAGTTTGCGTTTCGTTGTCTTGTTAGTGGCTTATGCACGTGTAGAGTGGTAAACTCCCGTTCACAGTTTAGTAAGGCGTATAGCTTGCTTAAAGTAATAGTGACGGCAACCCAATTCTCCGGTGAACAAACGGTAAACACTTACAATTGACCTCAAAAATTTTCAAACGTTCGGAAAGAGTAAAACGCTGAATGATAAAACTGAATATTTTGACAAATAGTTTGTCATTAATCTAAATATTTCTATACCATAAAATCCCTCCAGTTGCCCCGCCCATCCATCAAAGCGTTGGTCATTAAGAGATTGAATGTTTGTCCCCTCAACACATGTCTATGGTCACTACGTCAAAAAAAATTAAATGTGATTGATTGGAAGTATCCCACCCACCTGCTAAAGTGTTCCTCATCAAAAAATTAAATGTTTGTCCACCCTGAACACGTCTGTAGACACTATGCCAGACTAGAAGATAATTATTCCAATTTCTTGATAAAAAATGCTTCGGTTTAAACTACTCGTCCGTAATCACGATTGATGTGCCAAATCTACCATCCACTTGAGTGAGCGGATGGGACACTTCGGTTTACATTACTAGTCCGTAATTAAGATTGAAGTGTCACAGCCAACCGTCCAAGTGTTTACCATGAAGAGATTGGATGTTTGGACTTCGTGCACAAGTCTGTAGTCACTATGTTAGCAAACAAGATATTGATATCCAGCTTCTTGATAAGAAACACTTAGACGGGTAAGTAGGGTACTCCACTTTAAACTACTCGTTCGATGATCAAAGCGCAAATTTGTCAAAAAATTAGATGTTTTCTCGTGCACACATCTGTAGTCATTATAATAAAAGAGCAGATTGTGATATTACCAAATCTTCCCCATTCCTAACCTAACTAAAAGTCTCATAGTAACGTTGGTAAAAGTGAGCGTTAGAACTTTATATAACCTATTTTAAATAATGTTAGTTCTTTATTATTTTTCTAAAATGTTTTCAATGTCCAATTTCATAGTTTTTTAAATATTTCTAAAACTTATAAAGTGGTAAGCTCAAAAGTTTAATTCTACTCAAATCTCAAACTTAGATTAAAAATAACTTATTGCAGTTTATGTAAAAAGTATTGAAAACAATTAAAAAAATATTTCTTAAATTAGTAAGATGATTAAAAATTAACTAAATTTTGTTTTAAAATTTTAATTTATTTTGATTATCTCGAAAGTCTTATGTATCTTTAGCAGAAAAAAAAAAAAACAAAAGTATGGTGCTGACACTCTAGCACTCTGTTCTTCTCATCTCACAATTCCATTCCAGCACTTTTCATCAATTCAATTTTCATTGCGACCTGCGTCTAACGTGTAAAACTGAAGAATTAATGTTGCTAGGAACGTATTTTCAATGTGGCGTCCAAAGGCTTGTTTAATTAATTAAACAATTCCTCCACCATTAGAGGTCATGTTAGCAGTTCGTGCACTTTTAACTACTCTCGCACAAAAACGCGTTGGTCAGGCAGCAATTATCAACACAAAAGCGCGCATCAAACCACAATAATTTATCACAACACAAAAAAAAATCTCATATTAGTTACAACTGTTTTAGAAGAAGCACAAAGCGTGCGCGTGTATGCAAAGTATAAATGTATTTGTCATGTGTTACGCTCTCTTATCACCAGAGGGCCTTCAACAAATCCATACTTAGCAACTTCCTAAAAGAAGGCACCAGTTGATGACTTCATAGATATAAACACAACAAAAGCATAAAATGTACAGACAACTTTTTGTAATCGGGTATGTGGTCCTTCTGATCATCTTCTTCTTAACCTTTGACAGTTCACCTCTAGACTTAGGCCTCCATACCTTCTTTCTATTAACGTCTGTCCTATGCCAATTGCTACAATTTTTTTCCTGCTGACTAGACAACGTCATCCGTTTATCGTTTTGGTAGTCTGACGAGATTCCGTTTTGATATTCTCGGATAGCGCTATTATCTGTCCGTATTTTGCCTCGCTACATGATCAGCCCAAATCCATTTCATTTCCGCGAAACTCTCTGCAATGTCGTTCACGTCGATTCTTAAGCATATAATGTCGTTCTTGACTTTATGATTGTTTTCAAGCAATATGTAATTTGTCAAAATTGTTTCTTTAGTCCGTTGGATATCTTGTTTTTCAGAATGTACAGCAATTTTCCAAAAACCACCCATGCCATGCTTATTCTCCTGCTAATCTCTGCATTTTAATTTTGCTTACCAGTTTGATGATGTGTCCTAGATAAATATATTCTTCAACATTTTCCAATCTTATTCCATTCACAGAGATGTACCCCAGATGTCCCAAAAAAAACGTTGCTATCAGAAACAAAAAAACTTTCCCAAGTTTGCAAAACTATCGCTAGCATAGTCATCAGCATAACCAACTCGCTAGCTATGACAACCCAGATTATCTTCTGACCCAAAATCAATATCCAATTATGGCCTTACTGACAACAATAACTTTACAAAGAATGTCGGTCTCCTGGGCATAAGCAACAAATAAGAAGAAGACTGCTTCGGACATATCACCAAATGTGCAGTGAACAACTTAAAATAAACAAATCCTGATCAAGGCAAATAGACGCAAACTAGACAAAGACCGGATTAAGGAACTAAGACAGATCTTCAAGACAGCCAAAATTAAAACGGCATAAAGTGCTGGCTAAAGCTTTGTAGGCAAATTGACGGAGATATATGGACTTAGTTTATAAAAATATGACAAATAAGCTGGGCACTCAAAACCCCATCAAGATCCCGGCAGAAAAGCAGTACAAAATGGTTGCAAGATTTGTTGTCGAGCCATCCGGTGAAAAATTGGGTGTATGACGTTCTTGAAGAAAAAACAAACCGCTTTGCACTGTAGAAGAAATCAAAATAGCAAAATCCAAAATAAAGCTGGAAAAGCGGCAGGCCCGGACCAAATTTCTCCAAAAGTGGATAAAAAAATGTGAAGTAAGGTGTAGAGGAAATCCCAGAAAAAATAAAACTAGTGTGTGGTGGCTGAAGACAAGCACTTTTCCCAATATCTGAAAAACCGCCAAGATACACTTAATTGAAAAACCAAAAAAAGTTAACTGTAACCAAGCTTATAAACCAATATGTCAGATCAACACGCTAGAAAAACTTCTGGAGCATATCCTAAATAACAAAAAATAAAAGAAAATAAAGGTCTGTCCAGAGAATAATATGGCTTTTGCAAGCCCAGATTCACGGTAGATGCCATAAAGCATGTGAAAAAGGCCGGAAAAAAAGCAAAGAACAAGAGAATATGCTGCGCTAGTGACTGTCGATGTGAAAAATGTGTTTAATCCGTTCCTTGAAAACAAACATTCGAGTAAAAGAGATCTCTCTTTCTATCTCATTAACATAATTAAAGCATACCTGAGAGATAAAACTATAACAGTCGAGAATCGTATTATGCCAATGATGTGCGGTGTTCCACAAAAATCAATTCTAGGCCTAACTCTGTAAAACATGCAGCAAGTGCAAGAAAGGTATAGAAATGCTTGTGGAATGAGCGCTCAAAAAGGTCGGAAAATGGTTGGACAAGAAAAGCCTAACGCTAAAAAATTATAAAACTGAAGCTCTAATTCTAACAGGCGGATATACCCTAAAAAACAGTTAAGTAAGTATAGAAAACTTAACATCGACAGCCAAAGAACTATCAATTACCTCCAAATAACGCTAGGCCATAACTTAAATGTAGAGAAACACATGGCAAGAAGGGAGGCCTAAGCAGTGGAAGTAATAAACGCGCTAAACAGTCTAATGCCCAACATATAAAACGCAGGTCCCTATAAAACGTAGTGCTCGTTGATCAACTCGATTATATTATATGAGGCACCAGTGTGGTATGGATCAAAGAGTGACCAATAAAAACTTTACTGTGTTGATAGAAAGACTACAGATGAAAACGCAATTAGAGTAACTAGTACTAACCAAACCGTCTCAACACAAGCTATACAAGTAGTGGCTAAAATCATTCAGATTCATCCATTAGCCAAAGAAAGGTCCTATGCCCCAAGAGCAAACAAAAAGAAGGAAACAGCCAAAACTAGGCAAAAATTCCCATGCTACTTGGAAAATTGAATAGGAAGACCCAAATGCCACTACAGCGCTTAGATCAGAACCTTAATCAATAAGGTCATACCATAGGTCACTAGAAAACTAGGAAAAATAGGTAATTTTCTGACGCAGTTCTTAATAGAACAAGAGTGCTTCGAAAACTACTTAAAACCTATGAACATCAAGACTCACAACAATTGCACCTACTGCGGAGCCAGACACCCCTAAACACACAATCCTAAAACGGAAAAGGTGAGTTCCAATAAAGCAAAACTCGGAAGGATATATGAAAATAAGGTATCAACATCGTCATTGACAAGATGTTAAGCCACGAAGACGCATGAAACTTTACCTCTAACGTCATACGAGAGATTATGAGTAAAAAAAAAGAAGAAGAGAGGAGCTAATACTTCATGCAGTTAAGGCTAGAGACGGGCAAAGCAATGTCTAGAGGTAGATCTCACCCCTTTTAGCAATGCACAAGAAGTAGAAACAACATCTTCCACAACGTCAAAGCAATTATAGACCGGAACCACCATCGGTCACTTATACAAAAGACAATTGCTCTTTAGAAACTCAGCTTCAAGTTATGTTAAAAAAAAGGTCAGTGCAACCTACCCTACTCAGGTAAGTGCCACCGAAAAAACATCACCATCACCAGCAACCAAAACATGCTGCAGTATATCATCGCAATGCCATGTAAAGCCTTCCAAAAACAATGGGACAATGTGTGTACCATCAGTAAAAAGAATGTTACTCTAAACCTTAATAGTTCCAACTACTCTATAATCGCGAGTGACAAACCTTCCGCGTCACTACACTCAGTAAACTCGTTTGTAAACACTCAGTGCCATTAAACAATTCTATTCCCAAAAAATACCACAAACAAAGTCTCAAAATCGTATAGCATTATCATGAACAATCAATCACGCTTTAAAAACTCCTAGATTTAAGTCAAGTTCAATCCAGGTTTACTCCAAGTTATGTTGCAACAATGCAACCTATTTCACTCATAGTGTCATAGAAAAAACATCACCCTCAACAGCAACCAAAACAGATCTTCAAAACAGACAAAATTAAAACGACATAAAGTGCTGGCTAAGGCTTTGTACGCAAATTGACGCAGATATATGAACTCAAGTTATAAAATTATAAAAAATAAGCTGGGCACTCAAAGCCCCATCAAGATAGCGGCAGAAAAGCAGTACAAGACGGTTGCAAGATTTGTTGTCAAGTCATCCGGTGGAAAATTGAGTGTATAACCTGCTTGAAGAAAAAAAATTCATCTTTGCACTGTAGAAGAAATCAAAATAGCAGAATCCAAAATTAAAGCTGGAAAAGCGGCAGGCCCGGACCAAATTTCTCCAAAGGTGGAAAAAAAATGTGAAGTGAGGTGTAGAGGAAATCCCAAAAAAAATAAAACTGGTGTGTGGTGGCTGAAGACAAGCACTTTTCCCGATATCTGAAAAAACCGCCAAGATACACTTAATTAAAAAACCAAAAAAAGTTAACTGTGACCCAGCTTACAGACCAATATGTCAGATCAACACGCTGAGAAAACTTCTTGAGCGTATCCTAAATAACAAAAAATAGAAAAAATTGAGGGTCTGTCCAGAAAATAATATGGTTTTTGCAAGCGCAGATTCACCGTAGATGCCATAAAGCATGTGAAAAAGGCCGGAAAAAAAGCAAAGAACAAGAGGCAATATGCTGCGCTAGTGACTGTCGATGTAAAAAATGTGTTTAATCCGTTCCTTGAAAACAAACATTCGAGTAAAAGAGATCTCTCTTTCTATCTCATTAACATAATTAAAGCATACCTGAGAGATAAAACTATAACAGTCGAGAATCGTATTATGCCAATGACGTGCGGTGTTCCACACAGATCAATTTTAGGCCCGACTTTGTAAAACAAGTGAAAGAAAGATATAGAAATGCTTGCGGATGAGCGCTCAAAAAGGTTGGAAAATGGTTGGACAAGAAAAACCTAACGTTAAAAAATAATAATACTGAAGCTCTAATTCTAACAGAAAAATGTACCTTAAAGAACAGTTAAGTAAGAGTAGGAAACGTAACATCGACAGTCAAAAAACTATCAATTACCTCCAAATAACGCTAGGCCATAACTTAAATATATAGAAACACATGGCAAGAACGTAGGCCAAAGCAATGAAGGTAATGTACGCGCTAAACAGTATAATGCCCAACATAAGAAAGCGCAGGATACGATAAAAGAAGAACGTTGTGCTTGCTGGTCAACTCGATTATATTATATGGAGCACCAGTGTGGTATAGATCAAGGAGTAATCAATAAAAACTTTAGTGTGTTGCTAGAAAGGCTACAGATGAAAACGCAATTAAGGTAACTAGCGCTTACCGAACCGTCTCAACACGAGCTGGAATCATTCAAATTCATCTATTAGCCAGGGAAAGGTTTTATGCCCAAGAGCAAACAAACAGAAGAAAAAAGCAAAAACTAGGCAAGAATTCCTTTACTACCTGAAAGATTAAATATGAAGACCCAAAAGCCACTACAGCTCGTAGACAATCAATGAGGTCATACCATGGGTCACTAAAAAACATGGAAAAGTTTGTTATTTTCTGACAAGACACAAGTGCTTCAAAAATTACTTAAAACATATAAACATCAGAACTCTGCGGAGCCAGACACCCCTAAACACACAATCCTAAAATAAAAGAGGTGGGTTCCAATAAAGCATAACTCGGAAGGACAGATAAAAATAAAGTATCAACAACGTCATTGACAAGATGTTAAGCCACAAAGACGCATGGAACTTTATCTCTAACGTCATACAAGAGATATGAGAGAAAAAAGGAAAAAAAGAGGAGGTAATACTTCATGCAGTTTAGGCTAAAGACGGGCAAAGCAATGTCTAGAGGTAGATCCCACCCCTTCCAGCAATGCACAAGAGGTGGCTTTAGTAGGTAGACACACGGCACTAAAAAAAATATTTTCCGACATCCAACGTCAAAGCAATTATAAACCACCATCTTGTCGCTTGACACAGAAGTCAACCGCTCTTTAAAAATTCCACTTCAAGTTATTTTCAAAGAAAACGTCAGTGCAACCTACTATACTCAAGTAAATTCCACCGTAAAAACATTACCATCACAACCAAAACACTATCATGCTACAATAAATTATCGCAATGCCATGCAAAGTGTTCCGCAAATAGTGGAACAATGTTTGTATTCCCAGTAAAAAGGATATTAGCCTAGACCTTAATGGTTCCAACTACTCTATAATCGCGAGTGCCACACCTTCCGCGTCACTACTCAGTAACCTCGTTTGTAAACACTCCGTGCCATTGAACAATTCTATTCCCAAAAAATACCACAAACCTGAGCACAATGTCTCAAAATCAAAAACTCCTAGATTTAAGTCAAGTTCAATCTAGGTTTACTCCAGGTTATGTTGCGACAATGTAACCTATTTCACATCCAAATGTTACGATGCTTGATAGTAATGAGAATCAAAATGTTCCAAAAACGTGTTACTACAGTAAGATAATGTGACCATCAGCAGTTAGACTCCCCAGAACATAGACTTTAAAGCAAGTCAGTTCTTTTAACAATAACAGCACAGATGCAACAATCAAAAAACGGTCAACTTTAACCCCTACTCTAGTAAAGCAATTATGGACCACTAAATGCGAAGAAAACCAAACTCATAGTAATGACAAAAACACCACAAAATAACGAAAACATCTACGTAACAAAGGGTAACAAAGTACAACCATTTGGGCACAACCATTAACCAAGATAACGATTGTTCAGTAGAAACAAAAATTAGAATAGCAAAAGCAAGAACAACTTTCATGAAAATTAAAAAAGCTCTATGTGGAAAAGATCGAAGCCTAGAATAAAAACAAGATTAACGGCATGCTATATACAACCAATTCTATTGTATGAAGCAAAAGCATGGACACTTAAAAATGCGGACATTAAAAGGTTAAAAACCTTTGAACTGTGGATGTACAGAAGAATATTGAGAATACCATGAACGGACTAAGTAACAAACACAGAAGTAATTAGAAAGATGAAGAAAGAAATCATTAAGACGTGTAAATTACAAACTTAGCACACGTGACTAGAGGGGAGAAGTACCATATGCTCCAAATAATAAAACAGGGGAAATACAGAGAAAAAGAAGCGTTGGAAAAATCTGCGAAACTGGTTTAATTGCAATACAAACCAACTATTTAAAGCGGCTATCTCAAAAGTACGCATAGCGGCCAACCTTCGGATCGGAGAATGCACCTAAAGAAGAAGAAGAAAAGCACAAAAAACTGACATAACTGGATCTCGGATAGACAAATGGACAAAAAAAATGTCCTTTCATCTAACCAGGTCTTAGAGAAAAAGAACATCACCTTATGCGCCATCTTCAAACCCCAAAAACAATTCCATACGGTCGGTCGCAAAATTCGAAGATGGAAGATAGTCGCTAGCGTCTGCGTGAGGAAGACAGATAAGTATTTGGGGGTGTTCTGAAGATACAAGAAAATGAAATAACAGTTTGTGTTTTTATTTTAAACATAAACTAAAACTCAATACAATAAATAAATACATCTTTTTACTGACTGATTTAGGCTTCCTCAATCAAATGCCAAGTTAATTGAAAAATTAAACTCCTGCTAGCCATTGTGTTAAGATGCGTCAAATAATAGCAGTCCCTGTTTGCCTAGTTATTACAGAACGGATTTTTGTATATAAAAATACAGTCCAGATTTTATAGTTTAGAACACAATATGTTCATTTATGTGCATCATACTCGTAAAGATCTACATCCAGTAATATTATATTAATTGTGAGTAAGAATCTGTTTTAATAAAGACATTAATTTTATTTAGTATACTGTACAATTAAAGCCCCGATAACATGTTAGTGACTATGAATTTATATGAAATATTTCAATTGTTTACAAAACTTTAAATTTTAGATATGACCAATACTTGCTTTTATCTTATGTGAAACAATTTGTTTTTAATCAACGTGTCCAACCAAGAGTTTTTATTTTTCAGATAGCAAAATTGATTTTATCGGAAGATTTTGACCTCTAATTCATTTAATCGCTTCAATCATCAAACACCACATGTCACTATAGACAGATATTGATAAACCATTCGCAGTTCGTAACGTAAATTAAATAGATGGATCAACTAATAAACAAAGCATGACACGAGCGCCTACACTAATTGCGATTCAATAACAACCAACCTAGATATTACATGCGTGATATACTTTACCCCATAGCTACATTTAAGCTGCTACCAAATATTTTCTAAGAAGCTAATCAGATATATTATAACGAAAAAGCATTTCCTTGTAGATTTATCTTATGAAAAGCTCATTTTTTTAATAAAAGCTGATGTCTCCTTCAGATGAAAACGTATAGATCAAACGCAGCCGACGGGCACGAGTTGATCGTTGAAAACTTTCCTTTATAAATATATTCGGCTGAAATTATTAAACAAACAGAAAGTATTTGAAACTGCCCCCTGCATTTCTATCATAATATTTTCACCGTAGGAGAACTTTTTTCCCTTCTGTTTTCCGGAATATTTCCCTAGAAAATCCATATTTTCTCAGTAATATCATTGCCTCCGACAAACAAGATATAAAGAAATAAATTAATCTCTTATACCAGAGAATTTCCTGTGAGCGAATTTAATCACACTAAAGGAAAAAAGTTTTATCATAAATTTTTATTAAATATATGAAGCTTGTTAAAACTCCTGTTATACATTGTAATAAAAAAAATCAATTTTACAGTATAAAATAATAAGCATAAAATGTAATTGATTTTTATACTTATGTTTGAAAACCATAATCCATAGATAAAATATAAAGCCAACGTTACGCAAAACACGCTAAAATAAAAGTAAAGTAATCCATAAAAGTAAGATAAGTTAAAGTGCATTTTCTCGCTTATAATGCATCGGAGAGCAATTATATTTATACCATTGGATAGCATGTTATCTAGGAAACAGCTAGAATATAAGATTAGAATAACAATAAAAATATAAACTGATTTTATCAACGTGTTTGAAGCTTTAATAAAATGTTAAAAACTTTGCTTCAAGTCGAATTTTTTGCTTTATTATCAATATAAAATTAATTAACAATACGCAATTTTACCACAAATTAATTAAATCAAATCAAATTTGCCATAAACTCAATTAGTTCTTATTGAAAAAAATAAGAATTTAATACAAACAAAATTTATGTAACGTCATCTTTTATAAGTTTGATTAATATTTATGCTTGATGTTAATCTGTGCGCCCATAAATAATAAACTACCATATCATTACTCAGCCCCTAAAATGTTTCAGGGTGTAGACTTATCGCAGCTAATACGCGCCAACGCTAACGTATATTGGGGTTAAGAAGTTAATTAAGCACATACATTCATCCACGTTCTAATGCGGCATTTTGAGGTGAGACACTTAAAATAGTTTGTATTAATTGTGGTCTAGTGATTTTACATGTAGTAGTAGAGGATTATTGTGATTTTGCACTGCGCGAAACGTTTCAGGGATGTAATTAGATTAGTTTGATGTTCACATGGCGAGTAATGCTAATATTAAAATTATTGTTTAATTACATTAATTTAATTATAGTATTAATGCATTCCATAGTAGTTGTTACAAGTAATTAAATTAATGTTTTGCATTTATAATTTATATTTGTGCTTGTAAATTGCACATATGAATTCTCTCCAACAAAATTGCATAACTTTTTTGTTATCTTTATTTAATTTCTCTACATTAATTTGTGATTATATTTTCCAATTAAAGTTCTATAGCTAAACGATTGGTTGAACTACTATCCATAATTGTCTAAACAAACTATTTAACGATTCTTCTTACGTATGCACTCAAAGATACAAGCTATTTCAAGAAATTATAAAACGCAAGTAGTCATCTGCCAACTTTAAACTTATGATTCAACTCTGCCTATGATGCTGGGCGGATTAAGAAGCCCAGTGAAGTCATAGCCGGTCCTAAGCCGAGATAAAAAAGGAAGGTTCCAAGTGAGACCAGCGACCTACTTGTGGTAAAACAAAACAGTGCTCCTAAAACCAATAATGCAGCCTCAAACATGACTGAACTACCCGATGACGACCCGGCGAGAACAAGAAATAAACAAGCTCGGAAACTGAAACTACTACGAATTAGATGCTGGAATGTAACATCATTGAAAAACAAAAACCAAGAACATTTACTTGAAATTCAAAAGTACAAAATATATAATAATAATATATAATAATATATAATAATATATCTGCGCAATAAGGAAAACCCAAGAAAAAGATAAAAAAAGCATCAGATTTGGAAATTATATCTTAATATATAGCGATAAGAACAAATATGAGAGAACAACATCAGGAGTTGGCATAATGCTACATGAAAGATTCGAAAACAACATCAGCGATTGATAAAACCACAAAAAAGCACTCGGAAGAAGGAGTGTATAAAGTGTATATATTATAAAAATTACCAGAAAATCGAACATAAAACTATCCAAAATGGTTCACAAATGAAGTTAAAGTAATAGCTAAAGAAAAAGACTCGTACTTACAGTAATAAACTTGTAAGAAATAGAATCAACCAAGAAATTCAATCAATCAAAAGAAGACACTGAGAGAAATTCTCTTCAGATATTGAACATCATCTCTACACTAATGCATACAAACTTCCGACAAATCAGCCTCTTAAGTTCTGTACTACAACTACTATTTAATGTTTTAGCAGACAAAATAACTTCGACCGCAATTTGTGAGAAGCAGCAGACCACAGACGCTATATTCATAATACGCCAATAACTGTAAAAACCTTAGAATACAAAGCAACAGCTTGCATGTGCTTCATTAGCGGACGTTACAACACTCCTAAGAAATATACACGTACACCCAAACATAATAATCATCATCAAGAAACTGAACACTGACATTCACGCATCAATAAGTGTAACAAATAAGTTGCCTAAAAAAGTAACCATTGCCACAAGAATTAGACAAGAAAACAGCCTAAGCTTTGCTCTATTTGACGTAATGATGGATAAAATAATAAAAAAAGTGAAACAAACGGAGAAAAGATATCAGATTAGAGACAAAAAGAATTAAAATCATCCACTATGTCAACGACGGAGTTATAATCTCTGAGGACAAAGATAACCTGCAGAGGCTCCTATAGCAAACAACAAGAAAATATCTGTAAAAAAGTCTATGATGACTTTTGCAATATAAATTAAAGCGGAGAACACAACAACCAAACAACTCTTAAGAACGACAAAAATGCAAACACTTAGAGTATTAACAGGTATCAGCTTATTTCACCGGAGGAAAAGTGAGGAAATAAGATCAAATCTAAGACATAGTAGAGTGAACCCGAAAGAAATTACGTGAATAGAATGCGTATTGATCGTCTGCCTAAAATTGTCAATGAAAAAAACCAAATACAACCAGGCCACCCAAAAGTCTATCCCCCAAAGCTGGAGTTCAGCATCTCGTCCTAACGCATAAAGAAGAAAAAGAAAAGAAAAAGGCAAAATAGTATTAAAAATACAAAAAAGCAAATATTTGAGAAAACACTCAACGTCAATAAAATTGCTCCAGAACGGAGCATGCTCAACAACTGAGTCAGTCAAAATATGAGTCAATTTAAACTCCAACAACAATAAAAAAACTCGCAATAAAAGCACGGCCAAGAGACAATTCTCACCTCCCAAAACAAAACGTGGAGAGAGGTGTAAGGGGTGATAGATAGCTAGAAACTAGACAACCCAAATGACAACCTCACCTGCACGTGGTACACCCTGCTAAAAAAGCAACAAGGCTCTGTCGACCAAACGTCTGCCGGAATAAGCAGTCACCTCTTGCTGGCCAACAGCTACGGGTGGAGAAGCTTGCAAGAGTAAGAGCACTCTCTTGTCCCTGGGATTATAAATAATCCCAAAAGGCGGACGACATGCGGATGCAAAAGACAACGGGCAACCACTGCATTAAAGATCCCTTCGGATATCCCCAGAAAAATTATCATTATAGTAATATTCAATTCTAAATCCGAAGCTTCAATTCCCCAACTCGGATCTCCGGAGGGAAGAGACTTAAATAACCCAAAAACTAGATTAGTAGGACGAAATGTGAGAAATGATCAAAAGGCCAAGAAGTTGAAAATAGCAACATAGAAAATCAGAAGCATGTTCAAAGCAGACAAGACACACAACGTTATTAAAAAGATGCAGAGGCTCAATATTAGTATATATAGTAGGAATCAGTGAAATGCGCTGCAGACTCAGGCAAATGCAAAATTGATAAGTATCACATATACTACGCAAGAAATAATGATGCGCATCACAGAAATGGTGTTGCGCTAATAGTCAACAGCAAAATCCAAAAATCGGTCCTCAGTTATACGCCAGTATCAGATCGGGTAATTGTTCTCCAACTAGCAGACCAGCCCGTCAACTTGACAATTTTCAGGCACACGCGCCTTCTTGTGACGGTAACAAAAAAGATGTTGAATCATTCTACTATCTATTGCTCTCAAATTTAACTATATCATTAGGAAACTTTAACGCCAAAGTCAGAAGGAGTGATTGCGGGCGACCGGTCGGTAGATATAGACTAGAGACGCAAAATAAACGCGGCAACCGATCGATAAACTTTTGCGTAGAAAATAGTTTCGTCATCACCAACACCTTCTTACAACTGCCAACAAAAAGATTGTATACGTACCCAGAAGCTGAAGTTAACTCCGACCACAACCCCCTAGTAGCTACATTACACCTTAAGCTCAACAGTGTCGCGGTTGGACATGAGGCTTCTCAATACTCCTGAAATCCAAGGCAAAGTTGGTTTAAAGATCAACGCAGCTATACAGTCACTGAACCTCGAGAACATATAAAATTACAACCAAATCGCTGCTGTCAAAGTTGAAGACATCACTACCGAGTATGTTCCTATTCAGCGAGGTGTGAAGCAAGACTGTATCCTCTCTCCACTGTTCTTTAACATATACTCTGAGCAAAATTTCGCCGAAGCATTGGACAAAGCACAAAAAGGAATTGTTGTCAACGGAGAAGTAATAAACAACTGCGTTATGCGGACAATACTGTTCTACTGGCAAAAAGTGCTAATGACATGCAGGCGCTGCTGGATAGGGTTGTGGCTAAAAGCGAAGAAAGGGGGCTCAAGTTAAATATCAGCAAGAAAAAAGCTATTGTTATTAGCAAGAATGGTAAGCTTCCATCAAACCTGAGTACAGGCAACCAACAAATTCAGCAAGTCAGATATCTGGGATGCTTATTGAGCAGTGAGATAGCATGCAGGAAATAAGGTCCCGCATCAAGCAGGCTAGAGCAACATTTAGCAACATGAAAAAGATACTTACATCTTGTGACTTGTCAATACCCCTACGTATTTGTTTACTTTCCAATTCTGTACTACTGAATGAAAGGGTAAACTTTAACAAAGAGAATGTGTAACCGACTTAAAGCGTTCGAAATGTGGTGCTACCGTCGCCTGCTTAAAATATCATAAGTAAACAGAGTTCAAACCACCGAGGTGCTTGCCCGTCTCCAAAAGCAACCAGAGGTCATCAAGATACGCAAGCTGAAATACTTTAGACATGTTATGAAAAGTAAAAAATACCGTATCTTGCAGAACAAGACAAAATCCAAGGCAGACAAGGACCAGGAAGAAGACGGACGTCCTGGCTAAAAAACCTGAGAGAGTGGTATGGTGTCAGTTCAACAAGCCTGATCCGTGCCGCTGCCAATAAAATAAAAACCACAATGATGATCGCCGACGTCTTTGGAAGACAAGACACGTAAAGAAGAAGAAGAAAACAAAACAAAAACAAAAACCAAAAACAAAGAAAAAACAAATAGAAACCCTCAAGTCAACCTCGGCAAAAGATTGTCCCAACAAAAACTTTGCACTTTAAACCGCACTCCATTTTCATCTGTCATGTAGAAATACTAAATTTTCAAAAATGGCACTTACACGTTAGACAAACGTTTATTAATTGTGTATGCCCATTATAAAAATAGAGAAAACTCTACAGTTATAATTCGCAAATTACATAATTAGTTTTATGCGCATAATCATACGTCCCGGCCCGCTCTTGTAAGTTTAATCAAAAAATTCAAACTGACGTTTTCATTGCTTGATGAGAAAAATCGTACACATCGTGCTTACGTAAGTGCCAGTGTCACAGAACAACCTACAACACCAACAAAACTATTGCGCGTTGCCCCCATAAATTAGACACCGTCACAGTACTCTCCAACAAATTTTAAAGAAAAAGTTTCTGGTGATCAAAAAATCCACATGCCATCCAAAAACATTTAACTTATACTCAAAAAGTAGCAGTTTAAGCCAGAAAAATCATCAAACACCGTACTTCTTTAAAAATAATGAAAGTGTTTCTGTGACTGTCAATCGCGTTCGGGACCGCTTTTTTAGAAGAAATTAAGCTGCGGATACAACGGTGACTCTCGCTCCATTAAAGCTATATTAATGAAACATTTAATAACACCTTAGTATCCACACTCGAAAATAGAAGCTAAAATCAAAATTCCAGTGTCCTAGAGTGGGAGCGCTGACCTATGCTACACTACACTTAGATAGAATAGACGTGAATGACATGGGGTTTTAGCAGAATGACAAAACTTACCATACCGTATGCAAAACAATGTCGCTATTTCAAACAAAAATTCCAGGTTGTGGTTTGTGTTAAAAAAGTAGCCTTTGAACTTCTTCCTCTAGAATTTTTTTTGGAAAGTAAGATTTACACAAAACCACACAAAAACGTTTCAACTCCTCCGGAAGAAACTCAAACACCACAATCCGGAAATCAAAACAACTTTATACAAAAACGTTTCATGTCTAGTTAACACTAATACTTTATAAACCAATAAAAAAATCGTAGCATTTCATTGAAATACTGTATTTTTATTTAAATTTAAAATAAAAGTTCTTTGGAACACACTTTACTATGTCAGTACAGCAAACAGAAAAAAATCCCATCTAGATTAAAAATACAGCAAAAAGCGTCACAAATTTTCTTAAAAATATCTTATTACCACCAGATCAACTAAACTAGTATCTTCTCACCGTTGGTAGTGATTTTTGTAAAACTCAAACCATTCTGACACTAGTAACAAGAAAATCATCACCAACTTTCTTACACCAAAACACCGCGCTACGTCGATAACACGAGTCAAATGATGTTAAACAAATAAAAAGACTAAGGTTAAGTGGATCGATAAGAAGCAGTGCACTATCTATAAACGTTTACGACTCAGGTGACAATAGATCCGAAAACAACAACAAAGTAGCCATAATAGTCAACATAGTATATAAAGCCAAAAATAAGCTTTAGCAGCAACAAAGAAGCAAAGCGGATGAAAGCTGCTAAAAGCAAAAGGCTGCTAAAGCATTTTGGTACAAGTTATCGACTATAATTCAATTTCATCATTAAACTACTCGCAATATACAAGGTCCGGCAGCTGGTATCTACCTGTTTTCCAAGACCTGCCTTAAGGAAAAAAAGTAATAGATTGAAACAAATTTGACATAAACATTATGTGCAATTTTAGTTCCTAAAAATTACTTCATTTAAATGACCTCCCTAAGCCCCGATGCAGTACTGCAAACTTTGTCGAAAGTGTTGCAATACTCTACAATTCTGCTCACGTACTCTCAATTTCTTCTGAAATACCCATTTTAAAGTGTTGCATTGTTTGAAGACGCCTCTCATAAACTATTTTCTTCAGATATCCCCACTGAAAGAAATCAGGAGCCAGGAGTCAAGTCGGGGAATTGGATATTCAAATTTTGTCATTAAACTACAAAATCTACGTCTTCAGTAAATTTTGAACAAACATTCCCATTAATTTCAAAGTTTTGCACCCACCTCATTATTGTTTGTCGTGTTGAAAATCGTACGTGTCTACCAAAATTAAACTTGCCTTTGAGTGTTCACAACTGACTGACTTTTGATTTGGCTTTTAACTGCGTACACCCGTTAATTTATTGAAAACTTATCCATAATCTATCAAAATGCACAAATTAACGCACACAAATATGACAATAGAATTGTCAGTAACAAAATATTTATTTCGTAATAACCTACTAAAAATAAGTAATACTAGTTGCCGGACCCTGTATAACATAATAGAGTTATTAAGTTAATTGCTAAAATCCATCAAATTTCCACCAAACTATAGACCCATCCAGCCTACTCTAAGCAAAATAGCTGAAAACACCAACATGGATTCAAGCGATTCTATACATCAGCTTGCAAAAGTAACTGACCACATCAGCAGAGGCTTCTGTTCCAAAAAAATGACAGGTGCCATGTATATTGACTAGAGAAAGCCTTCAAAAAAGTATAGCATGACTAATAGTCAAAATAGGAAAGCTTTTACACTCCTTCCTAATAACAAGATCATTCCAAATCAAAATTAATAAAACAATTTCAAGCAGACCCATACAGCTATAGTACCACAAGAATCAGCACTATCACCAAATGTCTTACGTCTAGAGCAGACTGCAGATCAATTTTGAAAGCAGTGTTTATAAAAATAAAATTGCGGATCGGTCTATATAAAAACCCATCTTTAAAAAAAAACTCTAAAAAGCTGTCATAAGGCTTATAATAGACTTAAATATTATGAGAACTTTCATTATTAAATTAAAAAGTCTTAGAAGTCAAAAGTTCCAAAATGACTTTAAATAACTGACAAATTTTAAAACATATTTGTTGTTGCTTTCTTAAAGACAAACATACCATCAAATCCATCTAGTAGTAAAAAAATCGCTAATAATTAGAGATGTACTCTTGTAAATAAGTTTTAAAAAATGTTATAAGATCTGTAAAAAACTTAACGGTTCATTGATGCTTTGAAAGCTATAACAAACAACTTTTTTTTTAAACCTCTAGTTACTCTTGAAAGATCTACAGAAAAAATGGCAAGCTTAAAAGCTGCTACAAACATCTTAATTTTCTAATCTTGCTCTACTTTAAAAAGCTTTTATATGATTTTAGCTTTTAGAACAACAATTAGAAGACTGAACATGACAAATCCAAAAAATCCAACAAAATTTTGCCTGTAAAATCAAAAATTTTAAAAGATGCTATACGCAACTGAAATGTCTTAGTAATAAAATTACAAGATCACTTAGTATACTACTAGAAAAAAAGCTCAACGGGTTTAAGACCTTGATTTTGCAAACTCTTACAGAACTTTGTGAGAATTTTATAAAAGCTTTAACAACATTTCAAGCAAATTTCTACGCAAGTTTTTAAAACATTTTTTTCTAAGATCGACTTGCCTGGTTTAGACCGTATTTCATCTTAGTTTAAATAATACAAATTAATGAATAGGTAGGTACAAACAAATTTAATAATTTAATGTAACTCTCAATAACAATGACTTTAATTAAAACACAAATGCAACAAATAGAATCAATGCTTTAAACATTATGTAGCATTGCTAAAAATTATTTAACGTTGCTGATAAAAACAAACAATAAAAATAAAATATGTACACTCCAGTTTATCCTCTAACTTGGTCAAAGCTCCGCCGGTGACAAACACTAATAATTCATTCTACACAACACATTAAAAATTTAAGTGAAACTAATGAATCTAGTCGGACGACAAAATACGAAAGGACTAATATATAACTTTCTGGCAACTTTTCCATTAAAAAAGCCTTTAGAATTTGCAAGGGTAACCTTCTCCAAACTAACTTAATTTCAACATATACAAAAACAACTAGGGATGTACTAAAAATACCCGCACGTAGCAATCCTTTTAACCTCCTTTATTTACATACATACGCAGCAACTAAAAGCAAACTGCAATTTAAGCTCCTGCATCATGTTTCATTTTTATACATCTACGTAAGTGTCCCGTAACACGGCAATTGCACAACGACCCAATTCCCAAGATAAAAATATTAATTAACCGGATTACTCACAAACCAGGGAATGTGTTAATCAACACGGACGCTACAAAAAAAAATGCATCCGTATTATGTGTTCCAATTCTGTTCTAGATTGCCATATCATTTATTAACATTGCACCGTAAAACTTAATTACCCAATTTCACCCCTGACTCAATTTGCATATACATATTTTCATTAATAAAATCGCATTAATCAGTGGCCAAGAAATGTCGTTACAAATCGATAAACGTGGTGATTAAATGGAAAGTCATAATTCATTTCATGCTTTACTTTTTTACTTTACTTTATAACCATGTAGTTAAAAATAAGCAAACGTTGCAAAATAACGTTACTTTAAAGTTATAATTCAAGATATAATTAGCTAAGCGGATTAGAATGAAAATGCACTTGACATTTCCATTTTTTTTAGGGTATTTGTTTATAATTGAGCTATACTTTTATACGTGTAATATGTCTATATATCTCTATATATCCTCTATTGCTAAGGAAAAGTATGCAATTTTATACGTTTTTAGCTATTTTTTTAATAAAAAGTGAATAAAGCAAGTTTTGCTTCTACGCGCTTCAATTATGAGCACAAATAAATTATATAAACAAGTATTTTTTTATATAACTAGTTTCATTAGATAGATAAACATTTATATAGGGGTCAGTAGATGGATGAGGGCGAAGCAGTAGCACACCCTTACAACTAGCTCATCAATCGCTTTTTTCTGGGTTGGGAAAATTGTAGCAGATTATCGGGGTCAGTCAGTAAATTATTTTGCTACTTTATTATTTCTAGCTTACTAAATATTTCATATTAACTATTTCCTAAATGAAATACTCCTTCAACATAATTAAATGCCGACATAATTAAGGTCACTACTTACAGAGTGCATCCTTCTAGCAGTGTCGTGAACAGCCAAGATGTGAGTTATTCCGAACTTGTTTAATTGTGCAGCGTCCTTTGAATCTCTGTAATTCCCTATGTATAATCCAGGCAGCACCTGAAACAGAATCATTTATTTTTTATTTTATTTATTTATGCTTTTTACGGCTATTTTACATCGCCACAGTAAGTCTACGACTTGTTTAAAGTGGTTTGATGGGACCAACAGCTTAAAACGTGACTTCCGAACCACGCTGGTGGATAAAGAGCAAGTTATCATTTCAGTCATATTTCGGGGATCGAACCCCGGACTGCTCGCATGATATGCAAGTGCTCTACCATTGAGCTATCACACCATAAATTAAACATAAGATACAGAATAATAATAATAAAAGATATTGAAATGAAACATTGTTGAAATATAACTGAAAGAAAATATAGATAAACAAACATGAGATAAAAAATAATATAAAAGATATTGGAATGAAACATTTTTGAGATAAAACTGAAGGAAAATAGATAAAATCTGATTTCTTATCAAAATTATTCATATTTTATGTTGATTCATCAATCAAAAAGGTATAAATTGCTTGATTTTCTTCATTCATTTAGTTTTATTGATTGTGTGTGGTAGTTTAATTAAAGGTGAGCATTTTATTTGTATTAAATATTAATTCAAGATGAAAATTTATTAAATGGGAAAAAGATGTTAATTTAAATATTTAAAAGGAAAAATTGATTCTTGGGAAATTTTATTCATGGATTTTCAATGTAGGGTTTTTATAAGCTAACAAGATTTAGTTAGCATTTTTTGTTCTGATTCTGGTTAGGGTGGAATACTTTATACTATAAAATATTTCATAAACCCAACTGACCGTAGCTGAGTGAATAAACGGATAATGGATACAGTGTCGGGCAAAAAGTACAATTATTTTAACATGGTTAAATCATAATTGATTTAAAATTTAAAATAAGCAAATACATATATAAGGGTATTCTAAATTCTGGATTCTGCATTTCGGGTTGAATTGAATACTGTACGGTTTAAAGCAAACGACAACCAATGTAGTTATGTAATGATTATTTAGTGACAAGAGTGTTATGCGGTGTATTAATATATCTTTACGCACGTCTCAACTGCAACACATTTTAATTAAACAAATTTTTAATTTATCTATTTAAAATAATAGTTTTTAGTTTGGTAATATTTTTAACAATATTACTGATGTATATTATATTATTCTGTAACTAGTGTAAAATAGTGAACATTATTTACTTGAAAATACCATAGTATTATTATGAGTATCTGTTAGCTTTATGTATATTTATATTTTATAATATAAGCACAAAAGCACATATTACCAGGTTTATAGTGTGGATTCACAAACATTTATCATTTCAATCCTTGCAAGAAATCTTTAAAGTTAAAGGTTATTTTTTTAATGAAACTAAATCAGGCGTATAAGAGATTGCAAATAATAAATAAGCATACTCATTATTAAAATTTCGTTATTTAATCGCATTAGTAATTCAAAAGTAGTATGCTACTCGTTAATTGATAAAACCATTGAAAGGAATTGATTCTTATACATATGTCTACGGATTGAGTTATTAGTTAAGGTTTTTTTTTTAAATTTTCTTAAAATAATTTATTGTTTTCAGGTCCCCAAAACTGCCTAGTTTTCATTTTAGGGCTGACTATATAACTATAGTTCTTTTTAATTAACACTTATCTTGATATTTTTATTACTTTGATCATAGTTACCTACTGCAACTGTGTTTGAGTAATTTATAAATGTCAAATTAGACATAAAATAATATTAATTTACTTCTTCTTATTATGTGAACTTTAAAGAATAAGTATATTATTCTGGAATAATTTATAAAAAAAAATCAGAAATTAAATAGCAAAATATACCACTGTAAGTCCAAATTAGAGTCAAGATAGATAAATGTAACAAGATCAAAAGATAAACTTGTTATAAAATATAGTTTTCTTCTTAGCCTTCATATTTCCACTGCTGGATATAGGCCTATTTCATTTGTTTCAATGCGTTTTTGTCCTTTGCTGTCCTCATCCACTGTTTCCCCGGTATGGTTCTAATATCGTCAATCCATCTCGTTTGGGATCTTCCAATATTTCGTTTTGTTTCCCGGGGTCTCCCGAAAGTGACTTTATGGCTCCATTGATTTGTATTTTTTCTAGCCACACGTCACATTGCCATTTAAGTTTTGCTGTTCTTTCCATAATGTCTTTTATTTTTTTTTTCATGCATGGTAATACCATAATTTCGAGCTCTTGCATGTTGGTGCTTAGCAGCATTATGTCGTCTGCAAACCTTAAATGTCTTAGGTATACTCCGTCAATTTTTATGACTTTCTTATCCCAGTTTAGTTGTTTGAAAACCCTTTCTATAGCAGTAGTAAATAATTTGGGTAAGATCGGATCTCCTTGCCTTACCACTTTGTTGATATTTATTTTTTCCGTAAATAAGTCGTAATTTATTTTTACGAAGAAGGTGGTTTCTCTATAGATGTCTTCTATTAGCGTAATATACCTCATATCTATTCTTGCGTCGTCCAGTGCTATCAAGAAGACCCAAAACTCAACACTGTGAAACGCTTTATGGTAGTCTATAAATGCTATGTGTATTAAAATGTTGTATTTTATATAAGTGTTCTTTTCGATAGCCCGCTTGTTCCATTGGTTGGTAGAAATCTAGTTTTGTTGTAAGTCCATTTGTTATAATTCGCAGCATAAGCTTATTGGTCGGTAGTTTTTTATATTTGTAGTGTCTCCTTTTTTGTGCAGGATGTTGACTTCCGCGTTTTTCCATTTTGTTTGTATTTTTCCTTCAAATACGCATTTGTTTGTTAATATTTGAACAGCTTCTAGCAATTTGCTGCCTCCAATTTTTAACATTTTTGATGTTATTTGGTCCTCTTCTAGAGTCTTTCGGTTCTTCATTTCTTTTAAAGCATGCCTAATTTGGGATACCGTTATTTCCGGCCTACGTTTGTAATATTCATTGAGTGTTTTGTTGGGTTTGGTATGGATGATGTGTATAATTTTTTATAAAAACGTTGAACTTCCGCAACAATGTCTGCTTTGTTAGTAAAAACATTTCCTTGAAGATCTTTTATTTTAAAAATAACTCGTTTTCCGTTTGAAAGCTTTGATTTGACTACTCCCATATTTTTGTTTGCTTCTATGGTTTCAATAATTTGTTGGGTTTTATAAGCTTTAATGTCTGCGCGTATCTTATTTTTTCTTTTTTATATATGGTGCTGTAATTTGGTGAGTCACGGCAAATTCTCTTCTCTGTTGTATTAGTTGTTTTGTTCCCAATGATAGTTTGGTTTCGCGCAATACTTGCAATTCCATGAGCACAACCATACACAAAATGCACGTCAGCTAATTCTGAGTAAGAGCCGTCTTACACGAGACTGATTTTAATACAAGTGTCAGTACTATAATTTTGCGCGCCAATTTTTTAAATTTTTAGCAAGTTTTTAAGCAAGAAATTAGAACAGGTTCTAATTTCTTGGATGGAATTTTACTAAATAATTGACATATAAATCCGCAAAATTATTGTACTGACACTTGTATTAAAATCAGTCTCGTGTAAGACGGCTCTTAGAGTAAACAGCCATAGCAAACAAAAATTTGTGCATTGACAACAACAGTCAAATACTTCGATTATTTCACAAAACATCAGGTAACTATGACAAAAAACTGCACGTTTTTGAAAAATGAAACAAAAAGCAAAAATAATAGCACTCCATATCTCCAAAACCGTTACTTTGCGGACCCAAGTTTATTAAGACTTTTTTGCTAATTTTAGTTCATACTATTACGTCTTTAAATATTTTACAATTTTTTTTAACACCCTCATAACACAGATGTTATTCTTAAGCCATAATAAGCTCTTTGTATTTTGTCCAGTAGTAAACTCACTCCGCTGCTCCAACACACAACCAACCAATATAGTTGATGCATGCAAAACAGTGCTTGGAAAAATTTCTCTTAAGCTGGCCACGTCAAGGAAGCAATCTCCCAGCCAGACATGTACATAATACATGCTCACTCGTCTTCATCAATTTTGCATCCATTGCATGATAAGACTGTTTTCAATGCCCAGCGTATGCATGTGCTTCCTAAGTTGTAATTTTTAAAGAGTCATAGGTAATAATCGGTTATTTTAGGGTTTGAGGCATTCATTACTTCCTTTACCTGTCTTTACATTGTGGAGTATTAAACTATCGTACGTTTAGAACGTAGTACGTATTTGTTTTTAATAGAGTGGTAAAACTTTTAAAAGGTCGTACAGTCCAAGTTTCAAGTCCGTATATTTTGGTCGTTGACCAATGATTATTGCCTACTGTGTTAGAGTGTCCTTTCACCCAGCACAGCTCGATGTTATTTTTAAGAGCAAAATGACTTTTAAAGTAATCTTTTTTAACATCTCTTCCATAGAAAAACCGTGCCAGCCTACCCTACTTAAAGTGTACCAAAACCCAGTTGCATGCAAGCACAATGTTGTCGCTGTCGCTACCTTGTCAACTTAGTTGTCAATAGGCGGCAAGCACAGCATTGCCTCCATGGCTGCAGTTGGTGTTGTTCTCTACTGTTGTGCATGCCATTCGTTACAACTGATTTAGTTGATATGCAATGTTACCTGCTTAGTTCTTGACCAGAATACTAATGTTCCGTAAAACAGTTGTGTATAACCATAGTACTATCGTTAGAGTCCAATGTTTTTTGAAACTAGACACACATACGTAAATTGATGCCTATAATCTTAATTTCTGTTTTAAAACAAAACAATACATCAGTTGTAATCGTATGTTGTAAATCATAAAGCTTGATAATGATATAACTGAATCATTGCATTTTTTTTTTAATTTAAATTTAAAACTCAAACTAATTTTGTTTTGAAGTTTTAAACGTTGCAAATTACTAGCAAAATATTGTAAAGTATTTGTTATAACTGTTATAATATAATATATAATATTATCAAGCATCAAAAACTAAAAACAATATAACTGCAAATAGTTTGGTAATAAAGATCATGTTGTATCAAACTAAATGGTTTAGATCGTATTCACTCATTTGGGATAATTGTTAATGCGTTCGTATATTCTACTCCACGTGCTTCTTTAACTCGAAATGCTCTATACGCGTTCGGCAATGTTAAACAGAGCAAAAAAAGTTATATTTTTGTAAACATTGATAAAAGAGAAGAGTGCCGCAAAAATGTAAAAACCCAATTCAATTATAAATGCATTTCTATTAAATTCACTTTCATTATGATTTTATAAGTAACAATATAATATTTCAAGTGTAAATAAAATTAATGGTAAAAAAAATAACGTCAAATTAAATAGTATAATCGTTGGTATAATGTTCAGTTAAATGTCAGTTTTAAGGTTGTAATTTCTAAATGACGTCGTCGTCGTTTGGATATTTCAGTAGGAACAATTGAAAATATGTAAAAAAATAGATATAATCTGCGACTACTTGCAAAAGTAGGTTCATTTTGATATTAGTGCAGTTTAACGACCAAGTCTTACATTAAAAAAGTGATTAAAACCTATGACGTTCTCTTCATGCTAAAAACCCTGCTTGAGAGACATGTCACAAAAACTTTTTAATTTTTTGCAAAAATCCTACTTTTAACAAGAAACAATTTCCATTTAAATCTCCTTCCTATAGCTTATGTCTTCCGCAAAACCAGCAAACTCCACAAATACATTGTCTTGCGTTAGATTCGATGATATGATCGCCTACAATACCAGTCCAAACGTTGTTGAAAAACAGTTATCCTTTTAGCATGAAGGTATATTATGCCAGTTGTTGGTATTATTCCGTTTAAAATGCAGTTCATTTATGCAGAGATTTGACTTAAAAATCAGGATTATTTGCGGTAGCATCTAACAATCATTGGCAAAATTGTAGACGAATCAGATTATCACCATCATGTAAATTTTGTACTTGTTGTATGTAGTAGGCATATAAGCCATTTCTTCCAGTACTCCTCAATAAGTTATGTTCGACTGCTTCAATAATGTCAATATTATTGTCCACTATATTTCTTTCCATACTTGTTTCACACAAATTTCGGTGTAATCGCAAATATTTGTTGGTCTGCGTAGACGATATTTTCTCCGGTATTCTATCACAGCTGTACAATCGTTACCATTTCAATAACTATACAAAATTGCGTATCTTCATATTAACGCACAAAAAAAAGCTCCAACAATGACAAACAGCGTTTGTTTCACTTATTTTCTAAATTACTTAGTTTAACTGTAACTAAAAAACGTTTAAAAATAAATTTTATTACACTTTTAAGTTTGGACCATACCTTTTGACTCGCACTGTATAGGTTTTTATTGCTTCAAACAATTACATTATTAGTGTGCCTAAGAATAATAAACTTAATATAAAATTAAAAAATTGGTTTAATAAATTAATCTGAATGCAATTTTTTTTTCTGATTTCAGATATTAAAAATGGCCAGATCAGTAAATCTACTCTTCATCATCTTACTGATAATACAATTATCAACTTCTCAAGATTTCGATTACAACTGCCAAGCTACTAAATGCGTCCGAATGGAAATAGCAGACATCAATATCTTACAAGATGGATGCCCTTACGAGCACATATCAATCAGCAAACAAATCATCAAATACCTCAGCGTAGGAGCATTCGCCGAATGTGGCATAACAGAAATCCTAGATATAACCAACAATCAAATAAATGCCCTACGTGCAGGATCCTTCGTAGGCCTAACCTCATTAAGCCAACTCTATATAGAAAACAATCAGATTGAAGAAATAGAAGCAGGATCCTTTCACGCTTTGGAACGTTTAGAAATATTAGTATTAACTGGAAACAACATACATATGATACCGGAATATGAATTTATAGGGAGTAATCTACGATTCCTTAATATACACAATAATAAAATAAAATTTATTTCTACATTTATGGTAAATATGCGAAGTGCTGATTTGATAGATGCTTCATCTAATGAAATTGAAAATGTAAATACAGGAGCTTTATTAAATCTAGAACCAGGTGTTGTTATCAATTTTAGTAATAATCGTATTAGAATCTTAGGACTTTCATTTATTGACTCATTTTCACGTGCACAAAGCAGTTTTCTTGCTAGCATTAATTTAATAGAATCAATAGATTCATCAACGCTTGGCGATCTATATAAATTAAATTTAAATACATTAGATTTAAATTTTAATAAAATTAAATATATAGCTCCGGATGTATTTTTAAAATATCCACAAATCAAACAATTATCGTTAGGTTACAATCAATTAAATCAACTAGATCCTCATGTTTTCTGTGGATTGGATAGTCTTGAAGAGTTGGATTTATCAGGAAATGGGTTTACAACACATATTTTTGATCTTAAATTACCGAACAGTTTACATTTTGTTGATTATAGCGATAATGATTTAGAACATGTTATGTTCGGTTGGGCGCTTTATTCCAAAATGAAAAATGTTTATGTTAAAGCCGATGGAAATGTAATAGATTATTTTGGTAGTGCAGGTGTTAATAACAATATTCGAGGTGTATCCCTTGCCAATAATTATTTAACGTGCAGCAAGTTGCATGCTGCTTATATAGATATGGATGAACGTGGTTTTATTTTAACTAAAGGGGGTTATTTTGGCGTTGATAGTGTTCATGGTATACGGTGCATAATGGATTATCATGTAATTAATAATGATACAAAGTTGGAAGATTCCAGTATTATTAAAATTCCCAAAAAAACAAATCAAGGTTAGGTATGTATACATACCAATGACATTCCAAAAGCAAATCTTCTATCATTAATGTTGGTGTTGTTACCATCACCATCCACTCTAAACGCAATCATTGTTGAGGTAATAGTACTTCCACTTGTACTTGTTAGTTGACACTGACAATATAAAGTTTTTCCTTATAAAATCGGAACAATCAAAGCCGTGACTCACACAACTCATGGCAATGTTAAAATGCTAATAAAATAAACCATGGTGATACGTTGGGTTGCATACATTAAATTTAATATTGTAATAATTAACATTCGATATGGATCTTGCACGCGTGGTAATGTCAATAAATTAATAAATATGGAATGTGTTCATTTTTCTAGAATATAACGCAATGTGACGTTTAATGTTCGATTAATATTATAAATATAAAACGCTTATTAATTATTTATGTTTGTATGTAATGTTACTGTGTTTGAAATGGATGTTAATAAATTATTCAGTTTTTATTCTTTATTTTTTTATATTTACTAGTAATGTATGGTTCCTTATACCTAGCTAAAATTGTTTATAGGTAAACATTTTAATTTAATAAATCATTTAGTTCAAATTCATTGTTTGTTTATGTAACGAAATAAAGATTGCAGTTTGTTTATCTTTTGTAGGGACGTTTCAGTGATCCAATCGACTACCATTTTCAGCACTAGTATATACAGGATGACTGTTTTAGTTACAATAAATGATATTAAGTGGTATTTGATATAAACTGTCTACGTTACTATGGAAATATTTGCTTGTGTGTCAAAGAAGAGAAATTATTAATTTATTCCGGATCAGAAAAAGTTCTTACAATTTTTGGTGTAGCAGTCAGATGCATTGAATACTTTGCCACGCTCCCACCTAGTACAAGTATTTATAAAATTACCTATTATAAACCCGATCAAAACTACAACGTTCAGGTTTTACCCTGACAGCCGTACCAAACACACGCTTTTAGACAACATGTTACCCAAGACAAGTAGAAAAAATGTCAAAAAAACCATCAAAGCTCAAAAAAACATCTCCAAACATACAAAAGGAGAGCAAAAGCAAAGAAAGCTACGCAATCTACATATACAAAATTTTGAAGCAGGTCCATCTCAACACCGGCATTTTTAGTAAAGCTATAAACATTATAAACAGCTTTTTCAATAACCAATACAACAAACGAATTGAAAAATTCAGTCCGTCTTTTGTTCCTTGGTGAGTCGGCTAAGCATGCAATCAGTGAAAGTACCAATGCCGTTATTAAGTACACCGGGTACAAGTAAATTGTTGCAAAACTTATTTGGGCAGTTATTGTTGCTGCTGCCGCCACCAAGATAGTTTCCTTAATCTACAAACCCGTAAAAGATGTGTCCTTGCTTCTTAACGGCGTAGAAATAGTTAATGGCAGTCACGTTTTTGTGCTTAGCGTGTTGGTGTAAGTGAACGTGTCCTTGATAACGTCTTCTAAAAAAACTTTGAAAACTTCTCGGATCTCTTTGTAAACAAGACCAAACATTTGCTTGACCCGTAACAGACCAGAAGGTGATGCTCTGGGTGCTATCACAAAAATGCAATGACGCTTGGCGCCTTTTTTTTAATCCTTTACTTCTGTGATATTTAGGAATTACTTATTATTTTAGAACATAAAAATACCTTTGCATTTTAACGAGTGAAACCACACTCGCTAAAACTATCACATTCAAGACTAGATGTAAGCAGTTCACATTGACCTTAAATATTTGCGGTTTATAAATTTCAAGAAATACTATATTTTTAGAAAGTTTATTCCATGTCTATGGTTTTCTGTTGATCGGTGATTTTAATTAATTAATATGTCGTTTCCCTCTGGTGACACGATTGTTCCATTTTCATTTTTTTTTCCTTACAAACTTTATTAAAAGATGGGCCACCTAACTTTTAAAACTTAAATCGGCTATAAATAAAAACTTAATAAATATTTTTTGAAATTATGATTTTATTAGACTTTTAAGAATGATACAAAACATTATTCAAATGACTGCGCCGGTTGGCTTGACAGTAACTCATCCGATTAACCCAATTTTTTAGTACATTTTTGATTGTTTGGGCTCCAATCGCACAAACCGCAACTTCAATTTTGTATTTCTAGGCATCAATTGTCTCTGGATGGTTAGCGTAACACTTATCTTTAAAATTTTCCCACAAAAAACCCAACGGGGTCAAATCACAGTTCCTAGGCGTCCAATTGACATCAGTATTTTGGCTGATTATTGGATTTCCAAAAACAGTGCGCAAAAGATTGTTTGTTACGTTGGCTGTATGGCATGGTATACTCTTCAAATTATTTAGCATGGCACAGTAACGTTTGCTATTGACGGTAACAGCGGCTCTTTGTTCATTTTCGAAGAAAAATGGCTCAATAATAGCGCCGGACCAAAAACCACACCAAACGGTTACTTGTTGTAGATGCAATGGCTCAATAATAGCGCCGGACCAAAAACCACACCAAACGGTTACTTGTTGTAGATGCATAGGCTGCTCAATAGTCATGTATGGATTCTCTGGATCTCTAAATAGAACAAATTTGCTTATTGAGCTTCCGAGATGAAAATAAGCTTAATAAAAAAAACACAATTTTTCGATCAAAATGCTTTGGCCAAACAATCTTTAGCCTACTGGGCAAACTAAAAACGCATAGGATGGTCATGAGGATTTATTTTTTGGACTAATTGAACTTTGTAAGCCTTCAAACCAAAGTTTTTATGCAAAATTCTTCTCAGTAAAGTGCAAAAAAAGTTCAATTACTGAGAACAATGTCAAGTTGATGTTGTTGCACGTTGTTCACGCACACTCTAAGCAACATCATTAATTTTTTTGACTGAGCGCACTGGACGAGAACAAGAACGTGTTGTTTTATCCACTAACAATCCAGTTTCCCAAATTACATTTACAAATTGATCCACAAACTGCGTTGAAGGCACTTTCTTTTTATCAAATTTGTTTCGTAAATTTCTTACCGTTTGAGTTAAAGACTCACCACTTTGGAAGTAAGTTTTCATTGTTTTTCAGTTTTGTTCAAGTGTAAAGCGTCTCATTTCGTAAATGTCACACATAAAATTAAATTTCTGTCAACTCATAAATGTTATTATACCTTTAAAAAACAACATAAACGATAGTTCAAATTCCAATTGTTACATGGCCTACCCTTCACATCCATAACTTTGCACTTATTTTTTACATTGGCATTTATTATTTTATATGTCTGTTTGTGTTTTTCCTATTGTTGTTCTGAGCGTGTTTATTTCCGCAGTTTTATTTGATGTCAGCTGGCGTTTCAGCTGCATATATCATTACTGGCTTCACAATTATTTTGTATATTATTTTACTTTTATTTATACGCGCCCTTTCATAGCTTGTTTTTTGACCTAAAATTTGTTTCTTTCAGCTTTTATTTTTACTCCCAGATATGTAAAGCTCAATACTTGTTCTATAATTTTGTTTTTCACCACATACCGCTTGTGTGGTCATGTAGTGAACCAAATAGCTCTGCGACTATACTGCAGGTTGCAAACCCGGATGAAGAAAAAATGAAGAAAAGACGCTTACAGAACCACGCACGCATTGGCTACAGAACATATCAAACGTAACAACAAAATAACAAAAAAAAAAAAAAAACAACATCCTGAAACAAGAAAGAATAAGAAGTAATAACAAAAGTCTTATAAG
Organism: Tachinus rufipes; assembly: GCA_963932245.1. NCBI lineage: Eukaryota > Metazoa > Arthropoda > Insecta > Coleoptera > Staphylinidae > Tachinus > Tachinus rufipes. The sequence continues at coordinate 26,097,864 of OZ010742.1, read as the reverse complement.
AAGATAGACATATACATATGTAACATAGCTGAAGTAAAGAAAATAAGTACTCAAACAATTAATATTTGTCATTAAAAACTATACGATTTAAAAAAATTGTACAACGGTCCAAGAACGTATAGAAATATCGAAAATTTCTTAATGACACGGTGAAAATTATGCCAAGACAGTATGCAGTCGGTATGAATTACCTTTTCGCATTTGTAATTGCAAAATTTGAGCAAAATAGTCAAGTTACTAATTTAAGCTTGCCAATTCAAACTCGCACTGTCAGGTCAGCCTAAAACAGTTTTTTAGAAATCCCAGGTTTGTCAGTCCCAAAACGCTCACTGCAGTTAAAAATCCTACAATCTAGCTTTTATCGCATACTTTACAAACATCTTAACCTACATGCTTATAAAGTGCATCCGACGCAGGAATTGATGCAAACAAAAAATCCTAACTTTTTTAGAAAAAATTATTTTTAGCAACAAAGGTTATTTCTATCTGAGTAAATTTGTCAATAAACAGAACTGCCGCATCTAAAATTTTAAAAACCCTAGAACAATAGTCAAGAAACCTCTTTATTCCTAACGAGTTACTGTTTGGTGTGGTTTTTGGGTCAAGACCGTACTTTTTTGAGAACAAAATGCAATTACAATTTATTACCAAAAAACGCTAGCTGATTTTCCTTAACCTATATTGGACAATTGGGCAATTTTTAATTTCAACAGGATGACGCTACAAGCTACACAAACCGTAGAACTGTTTAAGTGTTGCACAAAAAAATTCTTCTTCTTCTTTGAGTGCGTCTCTTATCAGAGGTTCGCTATCATTATAGCTATTCGAACTTTATCGACTGCTGCTCAGTTGAGTGTTGCTACAATCAAACTAGTCCCTTAGGTTTTTGAGCCACAATGCTGCCAAGATTTCTCTTTTCATTAATCTTCCCCTGTACTATCAGTTGGAGAATTTTGTATTTTGGCCCTTTCATTAAGTGGCCTAAATATTGAAACTTTCTCTTTTTTATGTTGTTAATAATTTCACATTCCTTTTGCATTTTATTTAGTACTTCAATGTTCGTGATTCTGTCTGTCCAGGGAATACGCCACATTCTGCAATAGCACCACATTTCGAATGCTTGTAATTTGTCGGTGTGGTTCTTCTTGAGAGTCCACGTTTCAACCCCGTACAGGAGCGTGGAGAATACGTAGCAATGTACGTAGCATCCTCATCCTGAGATTTATATTAATATCACGACTGGTGAATATCTTCTTCATTTTTATAAATACTGCTTGAGACATTTCTATTCTTGTTCTTATATTTGTTGTTTGTTCTCCTGTCTGCTCTATCCAGGTTCCTAGGTATTTATATGTTTGCACCTTTTCTATGATGGTATTTGCTATTGCCAAAGGTAACTGGTTCTGATTCTGTGGTGACTTTGTAATTACTATTAGCTTAGTTTTATTAAAGTTAATTTTTAGGCCGTATTCGTTACATTGATCATTTAGTTTTTCTAGTAAGTGTTGCATATCTTTGAGATTAGTTGCTAACATAACGGTGTCATCTCCATACCTGAGGTTATTAACAGGTACTCTATTTATAATTATTCCCACCGATTCCTCTTCTAGTACCTTGTTATAAATCGTTTTGCTGTACAGGTTAAATAAAAGGGGCAATGGAATACATCCTTGCCTCACGTCACGACGGATCTCCATTTCTTCTGTTACTTGGTTTTCAATTTTTGTGTTAGCCTTTTGGCCTCAGTACTAATTACTGATTTCTCTAATGTCGCCCAAGTCAATGCCTTTGCTAAGGAGTAGCTGATGTAGTTTATCATGTTTTACTTTATCGAAGGCCTTCTCAAAATCAATGTAACATGCAAACACATCCTGATTTATATCCAGACAACGTTGGAAAAGAACATTAACTCCAAAGAGAGCCTCTTTTGTTCCGAGTCCTTCGCGGAACCCAAACTGTGTGTTGCTTATGTCTTCTTCAAGCTTCTTGATATTCTTTTGTGTACTATCTTCAGGAAGAACTTCAGAGCGTGACTCATAAGTGCAATGGTTCGATAATCTTCACACTCTCTTGAATTCGGTTTTTTGGGAATAAGCACAAAGGTGGATAATAGCCACTGTTTAAGAATTTTCCTTTTTTTGTAGGTGTTATTGAATACGTCCAAAAGAATATCAACTACATCGTCATCAAACATTTTGATAAATTCTATAGGTATTTGGTCCGGGCCAACTGCTTTACCGGGCTTTATAGTTTTCAGAGCATACTTTATTTCTGTTTTTAGTATTTTTAAGTTACTGTTGTTTGCTTCAAAGTTTGGTTTTGGGGGTCTTATGTCCTCAAAGAGTTCCGAGAGGTAAGCTTTCCATCTGTTTAGTTTGTCCTTTACGTCAGTTATTATACACCCTTTTGAGTCCTTGATGATGCTCATTGTTGCTTTGTTTTTATAGCAGTCGGCCATTTCCTTTATCCTTTTGTGCATGTGGAAGTGGTCAGATTTCTTTTCTAACAGCTCTATTTCTTCACATTGGGCCGTTAAATAGACTTTTTTGGCTTCTTTAACTTTCTTTTGTATTATTTTGTGTCGTATTCTATATTCACTCACGTTACTTTTGCTGATTCTCCTCTCGTCCATAAGATCCAGGATTTCTGTAGTTATCCAAGGCTTCTTCTTGGTTCTTTTGCTTCTTAGTTGTTCTTTAGCTATTGCTTCTAACCCTGTTTGTATCTTCTCCCACTGTTCATCCACACTGCCTTCGTTTTGTATATTACTGTTCCTCATGTATTCGTTTATCTCTTGTTTTATTGCACTGTTGATTGCAGGGTCCTTAAGGAGTTTTGTATTTATAAAGTCATGTTGTCTTTTTGTTCTTCTTCATTTTTATACTGAGTTTAGCTATTACGGGGTTGTGATCGGAGTTAATGTCGGAGCCCAGGTAGGTTTTTACACTCTTGACAGCGTTTTTATAGCGGTTGTTAATGATGATATAGTCTATTTGGTTTCTTACTGTATTATCTGGTTTATCCGCAGGAGATTTCCATGTATACAGTCTACGAGCAGGGAGTTTGAAGAAGGTATTTGTTATCATAAGATTTTTGTCCTGACAGAACTCTATTAGTCTATCACCGCTTTCATTCCTTTCTCTTAAACCGAAACCTCCCGTATGAGGTTCAAACTTTATTTTGCCTACTTTAGCATTAAAGTCTCCCATAACTACAGTGATATCATTGTTTTTGATGATTTTATGTATATCGTCTAGTTCTGCATAGAATTTTTCCCTTTCGATCTCTTCCTTCTCTGCTGTTGGTTCGTATGTTGATATGATATTCATATTACCTGTGCGTGTTTTCAGTGAAGCATCATAACTTTGTCTGAGTATGATGTAAAGCTAAGAACTGACACTGTAATACTCTTGTCCAGAATCACCCCCACTCCATTTAGATGTCTTGAGTCGTTGTTCCCGGAGTAATAAAATGTGCCGTTAGTCGTTGTGCAACTGCCGTTTCCTATCCATCTCACAACACTTACTCCTAGTATGTTTACATTTAGCCGCATCATTTCCTTTACGATGTTGTTCAGTTTTCCTGGTGCCACTGTTTCCCCCGGAGATCCGATTGTGGAACTTTTTACTCAGGAATATTTCGTTTTGAAACTTGACATGATTGTTGTGTTTGTTTGTTGTACTATGATGATTGTACTAAGGATACCATTACGGTTTTTAATGCAGTAGTTTCCCCTTGCTTTCTGCATCCACATACCGTTGACCATATTTTGGTTCATCCGCTTTCAGGAACGATTTCTCGTTCCTTGGACAAGTGAGTGACCGTACCCTTGCTTGCTCATCCACTCGGGGCTGTTGGCAAGCAAGGGGGTCTGCTTATTCCGGCAGATATTTGGTCGACAGTGCCTGTTTGGTTCTCAAGCAGGGTGCACCGCGTGCAGGCGAGGTAGTCATTTGAGCTGGTCTCATAACCATCACTCCTTAAATTTCTTAGGCGCATTATTTTGCAAAAAACATAAATTGACTCCCAAGATTTAACTCCCCTAACTTTTTTTCTTTTGGGCTTTGTGAAGAAAAAAATCTACGCTAATGCCTCGCAGACAATTTTAGCCCTTAGACAATATTCGAGTTATTATTTGCCTGATTGAGCCTCAGTTGCGCAAAAATGTCTTGCAAAACTTCCTTAAAAATGCCTTTTTGCAGACAGAGTCGAGATGGCATTTATTAAATATCATTTTCCACAAGTAATTGCAGAGTTTGTTTGAACAAAATAAGAAAACAAACTTCTAAAATACGGTAAAAATCTCTTAGCAGAGGAAATAACAAAAATGTTCAATTTTGTATTAAACAAATAAGTTCCTCTCAAATAAAAAACCAAAGACAAACCTGAAAATTATGCTCCTAAATACAGCACAAAAATTCCTGATCCAATCAACCATAAACGTCCTATTTATTGTTTATCAAATAGCAAAAAAAGACACAGCTTTTGTAAATTTTGTTGACAACAAAAGCCCAAACAAAAACGGAATTGACCAAAGAAATAAAATGCACAAAAACTCTTTTTGTAAAAACCAATAAACAAAATTTTTTTTGCAAATAAAGACATTTGATAAACAAATGCATTTTAATTTAAAGAGAACTGTCAAAGAGTAAATCAACTTAGTAAAACTGAAATATCTGTTTGGACAAATATCAATCAGTTAACAGTTGTAATTATAACTTATATTAGACACAAATTAAAATCAATATACAAACTCAGACTGTGTCTACATTAGCATATATTCCATCTACCGTGTTGTTGTCTACTTGGGTTCTGCTTATTAACAACATCATTGTAAAACCAAACACCACTTCTACAGCAAATCTAGTAAAAAATCTATCCATGCAATATCAAGTAGTAGTATTAATTAAATTATTAATTATATACCCGATCAATACTATAGCATGCAAGATTTGCCTTGACAGTGATACAGAGTAAACGTTTTTAGACATGTTACTCAAGACAAGTTGTAAAGCCGCCAAAAAAACCAGCAAAGCTCAACAAACATCTACCGCTTAGCTCACTACAACAAACATTTAAAAATTGTCTTTGCTTTTTAAAAGAATAGACAACGTCACTAGTGGTCACTGTTTTCCTTAATGACGTTTTCAAAAAAAATCTTCAAGACTATTTGGATCTCTTTATAGATAAGACCAAAAATACGTTTAACTCCGCTGTAACAGGCCAGACGTCTAATGACCAACTTGGTGATGCTCTAGATGTTATCACAAAAAACTTTGCAATCAAACTTGGCGTTTCCTTTTCCTAAACCTTTACAACTAGTCATCTTTGCTATACTCCAACAACAGTCAGAAAAGAGAGCTACGCAATCTACATAATAAAAGTTTTGAAGCATGTCCATTTTAACACCAGTATTTTTAGTAAGGCTATGAGCAAATAAACAGTTTCAACAACATCATCTTTAAACGCATTGCCTTTGAAGCCTTGCCCACAGCAACAAATATTCATCAATTACAAGTCGTAAAATTCTGACCGCTATCTGTCTCTTCTTTCTCGGTAACTTAGCCACAGACGCTGTCAATAATATACCAAAGCCGTCATCAAATACACAGGGTTTAAGTATGTGCAAAGTTGAGTTGCGGCAGTGGTTCCTGCTGCTCTTGCCAAGATAGTTTCCTAATTTACAATCCTGTAGAAAACGCGTCCTTGTCTCTTAAGGGTGTACACAACGTCAATGGCGGTCACTATTTTGCGTATGTGATGACGTCCCCAATGACGTGCATAAAAAATTGGGTCTTTGTAGATCAGAATAGATCCGCTTGACTCCGTCGCAAAAAACCAGATGACCAATCTTAGTAATGCTCTGGATCTTGTTACAAAAAACTTTGCTATATAACTTGGCGCCTACTTTTCCTAAGCCTCTACCTCTCTTGTCATTTTTGTTGCTGCTCTTCTGCTTAAATTAGCCAATCTAAACTGTCACATGACCAACAAAATTAAATTACTGATTGAAGCATACCCCTACTATGACACCAATAAGAGAGACAATTAACCATGTTGAAGCCCAACGACGCTTTTAACTATGACCTCAAAATCATAAGAACTAGTGTTCTTCAAGGTTCTGCTCTTTTGCCAACTTTGATTTTTGATTTGCAATATGAACTTCTTTAAATAACTAAAAGTCCTATTTATAATTTTTCAGGTGATGGCACCTATCATACTTCATACTTTCCAAAGAGCATATCAACAAATATGGCAGAGCACCATAAAGTTTCTAGGAAGAATTAATAAACAAAAACTTCAAAACAATATCTGAATAAAGTAATCCCAACATGGTCAATTTTAACTCTAAAAAAACTCAACTTCTTACTGTTTCAAAATGAAAGTCCAATATATTTTCAGTACCAAATATTAAAGTAAACACCAAAATCGTATCTAAATCTTTTTCAATTTTTCTTTAAGGGGTTACAATTACACATATTCTTATCTGAAATAACCATGTTGTTGACATAGCTTCAAAAGTATCTAGAAATTTTCAAGACCGAAAGGCAAGAAATAAACGTATTATTATTAGCTTCAAAAGTATCTAGAAAACTAGGATTTCTTAATAGATGTAAAAAGTTTTTTACTTCTGCTCAACTTTTGCTTATATATAAAATTTATATTTGTCATTGTATTAAATATTGTTTCCAAGTATGGAAAGAAGCATCAAAAACTCTACTATCTCTTCAAAACTCTATTCAAAAACCGATCCAAAATTGACTAATGACTTAGATACTTTACAACACAGGCAGATTTTACCTTTTTTATAGATATTTTCATGGACATTGCTCAAACAAAATACAATACATATTGCCACCTAAGCAAACACTTACTCGTAGTACAAGGTTTGAATATTTGTTAGAGTTTTAACAAATATTCATTGACAGTTCAGTGATGTAGAACCGAAACTTTCAAGATAGACTTATTTAATCGTATTGTCAACGCATAGAATGAACTTCCAAATTCAGTATTTCCCAAGATTCATAAGCCACAAATATTCAAGGTCAATGTTCACAGATTGCTTAAATCTAGTCTTCAATGTGATAATTCCAGCAAGTGTGGTTTCACTCGTTGAAATTTTAATGTATTTTTATATTGTTGTGACATATTAAGTATTTCCATCACATTTTAAAACTAAAAAGAAGTATAATTATATTATAAAATGGTATTTTATAGTACAAACATACTTTCACCACCTGAGCGCTTGTTGATAAAGCCATTTAGAACAAGAAAATCATTGAAGGTTAACAGATTCAGTCATTTTAATAGTTATATTTTATTATTGAATTCTAATTGACACATATTTAATGTCAATCCATTTATTTTATTATTTATTTACAACACATAATTATTTTTCCATTACCATTAGTAACAATGCATGCAACATAATATAAAAGTATTATTATTCACTATAACAATTTGATTTACATCATTCAACTGTCATTACACAAAAATTTATTGCATTTTTTATCGCATTCATTATTAGTCAGAACTTTACAGAAATCATTACTAACACTCGTTTGTTACGATTGTAATCCAAATAAATTTGATTGCACACGCGAATTTATTAAAAAAGTTGACCAAGCGAGACAAGAACAAAGCATTACAACAACCAGGGGAGAATTAAATTGCTCCGCAGATTACGTTTGTAAGATCCCTCAGGAGGAGAGAATCAGTGATAACGATAGGAGGTCTCTAACAATTGTCGGTGTGCCACACAATAATTCATTCATTAAATACACTAAAGGGCAAGTCTAAATATGCTTTGATAATGTGATGCGCTAGCATTTAATTTATTTTTTAATTAATTGGTTAATGGAGCTATCGATTTCGTTCAATTTCCTGTAATAAATATTAATTGTAACCGTAAAATCAGTATTAATTAATTTATTGTTGACTTATTATTAATCAATTTGTATAAAATCGATTCTGAAATGTTTATTTTTTACATAAAACTTTTAATATATAAAAATCTCTACCCTGATGTCTGCATTAGTGGAAATAAATATGCTTTTAAAATTCACTATTCAATGGAATTCTGTATGTAAAATAAAAGGACGTATAAAAAAGGCTTTTATATTGTTCTTCGTAGGGGAAGTTTTATACCTATTCATATTCCTGCTTTTTTATTTTAACTTACAGTACTTTATGAGTATGCCACGGCCGAAAACAATTTTATAGCGGGAATAACCCAGTTTTTGGTATATGTTCCGATATATAAAGAGATCTGAATAAAACCACTTTGGGAAAATATTTTGTCGGATGCTAAATGTAGGAATAGGATGTAGTGGATACAGAAGTAGAATAATAGTTTCCTTTAGAATTGCAATCTGTAAACTCTTTTCTTCTGAATATTCAGTAAAACTTATTTAAGCTCTAAACTTTATTATGTGCTTATGATAGTAGTAGAATACATTTATTTCATATTTCAATAAATATTTATACACATTTTGTAATACAAGTACATTAAGTAATTAATTCAAATCAATCCAACGACCAAAGCGGATAAAATGCACATCAAATTGGTTTGGTTTTACAAAATTTGGTCAGTGTGCCTTGAAAACGGTACCTTATTTTGGTTAAAAATAATTTTGAATAAATAATTATGCACAATAGATATCGAGTCAATTCTAATAGTGCGTACACACTTGTAACAAAGTGCAGTAACATCACTTACTACTGCAACATCGTCGTGTAACATTTTTTTGATCCGACGACATAAAACCGACAACCGATGGAACGCTGTTGCGGAGTGATGTCACACAAGTGTGTTATAGTGCGTACACACTTGTAACAAAGTGCATTCTAAATTCACCCACTTTATTATATAAAAACCTCAAAAGTCTTTTTGTCGCATATAAGCTGTAAAATAATAAAACAATATAATACAAGAAGAGTTTCTTTATGCTATCTACCTAGCTATGAAAACAAAATGCTATCGCAAACAATTTCTTATGTCAAGTTTTTGTGACATTTTATAGTGTTATCTTCAAGTTTGGTTCCTATCGTTTAACATTTGGCATTTTTATATCAGTTTAAAGAGACAAAAATAAGTGGTTTAAACACAGAAACGTCATAAAATCTTTATTGAAAGAAGACAGTAACCCAAAAAAAAAATCATAAAAGAATAGTGGCAGTGTACTCTTAAAATAGTAAAAATAAAATATTGAAAGTAATTAAAAATAATTAATTCCAAGGAGGGTCCCGATAGGTTGGGGAATCTTTTCCCTTTGAAAACAGTAAGCTGCTTCTAGAAAGAGCAATTTAAACTCAACAAGCATTTAAGACGATCACGGCAATAAACAAACAAATGAATAGAAAATTCAAAAACAACAACAAAAACACAGGTTAACAATAAAAGGCTTGTAAACGACTTTCTTAACGCGGTCAAAGTAGCAATTGCGGCAGTGCTAGAAAACGGCTCGCTAAAGAGTCGACAGCAAAATGAAGTACTAAAGCAACCAGACACTAGTAACAAAGTATCTGAACAGCCTTCAGTGACAGCTCCTAACAATAATTAGATCAGTATCCAAGAAGCAAGCATAAAAAAAACCCAAGAACTAATAGCAAAAGAGTTTGAGTGTGCCAAAAGATTAAGAAAATAACAAATAAGATCACAAAACTGGAACAATACGTAACCAAGTGTATAAACACTAAAAAAAAGATGAGAGAGTTTATTAGCAAGCTATCAATATCCCAAAACCACAATTTTTACTATTAAATTTACTGTTAAGCTACTAAACGTAGTTGAAAGTCAAGCAAAAGCTTGTGCAAAAAAAGTAATGCACCTCACATTAGCACAACAAACTCTGATACAAAAACGACTAATAATAAAAAGGAAATAATTAGTAAAAAAAGCACCCAATTGTTATTGTGAGCAAAGAAAACCTCTGTAAAAACAAAGTTGTTTAAATTTTTTTAACAAAAAACCCCAGTCTAGAAACAGTAATGGTAAGCGTTCACACAAACCAGAGACAGTAGTAATATACTAGTAATAGACTAGTCATTTTTCTTTATTTTTTTTTTTTGTAATTAACTATTTTATTAACTGTACTGGTTTATAATATATTTTATTTGAATACAAACTTAACTGCAATTAAAAATATATTATTGCTGCATATTCATAAAAATATTCACACTGTTATCAGAACCACCAGACACAAGATGTTTATTATTTGTCCAATCAACACAAAAAACTTTACCATCATATCCAGAAAGGTCATTAAGTGGAGCTTTAGGACTTTGTGTATCCCATAATTTTACTGTTTGATCATAGCTTCCAGACATAAATAAATAATCTGTACATTGAGACCATGTAACGGCCGGCACCCATGATGTATGAGAAGTATATGTAGCTTTACAAATAGCTCCTTCAGAAGAACGTGGATCGTATAATCTTATATGCCTATCTGCAGATGATGTTATTAATGTATTTGTAAGTGGAGACCAACAAAGACTTAAGAAAGCCTTTTGTCCTACTATTTCAGATTTTATACCACATAACTCCGCATCCCAAAATTTTATAGTATGATCCATTGAACTGGTAACTACAATGCTTGAATTTGTCCACATTGATCCAGATATTGTTTCCTTATGTCCTTTTAGTGTATTTAGTAGAGTTCTAACAAAGACACCCTTACTTTTTTTATTTGGTGGTTCTTCGGTATCGTATTCTAAGTCTGCATTGCATATTTTTAAATTTGTATCCCAACCACCAGTAACTAATCGTTTACCATCAGGACTTACTGCAACAGAATCTATTCCCCTTTCATGTCCTTTTAACACTGCATTAGGAACAGGTTTATCCATGCCTGGTTCCCAATGCCATAAAATAGCTGTCAAGTCATGGGAGACACTTACAAAACCTTTGGTTGGCTCTCCTTTCTTTAACCAACTAACTGACCTAACACAATTTGTGTGGTGATTACCACAAGCTTGATGTTTTCCTTTTACATTCTATATATTAATTGTATTATCATAACAACCTGTTAATACCCATTTATCAGCCACTTGTACTGCTGCTACCCAATCGTCATGTAATAATGCATCTTGTGGTTGTGGAGCAGGTGTTCGCTCAACATATTCAATTTCAACTGTTGTTTCAGTAGATACATTTCTATCTTGTTCATGTTCTAATAATGGAACTCTTAATTTTGCAAATCACTTATCACCAATGTGGGTGACATAGCAAAAGTTAGGGTCAAACTGAAGACCAACACGTTTATGATACTAGACCTAAACAAAACCACAGAACACAAACAGATAACAGCTTTAAGCTTGGCTCTGAGCAGACCCAAGACTTTAAAGAAGGTTTTTGCCTTATGTTCAAACTTGCAGAAAAAAACAACAAAAACAATGTCAAGCATGCATTTTTTAATGTACATAAAAGTACTGAAAAAAACTTAAAATATATAAACATTTTAGATAAATGATAGGATAATTGACGTAGAGAGTGCAACGGCAATGACAATGCTTGCATCAAATGCGGTGAGATTGGGCACAAAATCAAACTGACAAAATCCTCTAAAGTGCTATTTGAGTAATGAGATAAAACACAAAAAAAACAACATATTTGTTCTACATAAAGAACAAACATTACACTAATTGCTAAACGTAATAAGTTTATAGTAAAATCAAAAAATATTGAGTAAGGCTGCAGTCTCACTGCACCACCCACCGCCACCAACTAAAATTCGAACACGTTAAATCATATGGCGACGGTCCCACTGATTCACTATTCTCGCCGGCATCTGTCATTTGGTAACCACCGTTTCATAATTTCAAATCGGTTGGTGGTAGCGCGGCAACGGTTGATCGTCATTTGAAACATACTAACTTGATATTTTACAAATCAAAACATAATCTGTCATTTTCGCTTTGATATTTGAGAATTTTAAAAACGGTAACATGGGAGAAACATGGACACCATCCGACATTGATAAACTAATTACATTAGTAAATAAATGGCCCGAAATATAAATATATAAATATAGCATTCTTCCACTGACATAGAAAAGAGTGGGAAATTTAAATATTTGGTGGTCACCAGTGGCTGCAGTGAGACCGTAGTACATTTTGGTGGTTAGTGGCAAACGGTGATAGTTGATGGCGGTGGTGCAGTGAGACTGCACCCTTATTCACACCGCAATCTACGTACCACTTCAAAAAGTAGTAAAAGTAGAGCTTATAGTATTGCTACGTATTAACAAATATTATAAGAAAAAACTTTGTGTATAGATATCAGTCGATGGATGAAAGATTAGCAGCAAAAAAAATTTAAACGACCACAACAATATTTTTACAAAAACCTCAAAAAAAAACAAAAAAAACAAAACAAAACAAAACAAATAAAAAAAACTGAGTTGTTAACCCAGAAAAAATTGCTCAATTTTTAGAAATAGTAAGCAACAAATTGAATAAAAAATCAGACTTCCAAATACTATCAAAGCTCGCCTGGAAGTTACTATGTAAAGAGATCAATAACGACTTGTGGGAAAATGTTTATAAAATAGTCACCGGCAAGCTTGGACTTCGTAACCCCATAACGCTCGCAAAATGCAAAAAGTAGAGTTTAGAAAAAATATCACTATTAATGGCAGCAAATTTAAATATTTACACAAAAATTTGTTTTATCAGTAAACAAGTTTTACAAAAATAATACAAAAATGCACCTTCTTGGGAGCCTATTTTGACCGGCTCTGTAGATAAAGTAAAATAGCGCAGTTGCTTCACATTATAAGATATTTTCAAAAAGTCAATAGAATGCAACAAAGCAATTGTTTTTGTATTCGTGTACTATGCAAAAGCATTCGATACAATTAACCAATAAAAACTGTCCAAAGTACTTTGAAAACTTATACAAAATTGAGACTGCGTGACTTTACAAAAAAAACAAAGAGCAGAAGTTTAGCGTCAATTAGAGTAATCGCCAGTTAAAACTGTCTCCTTAAAGTATCAAAGTGACCAGAACGTTCCTAAACTGTGCCAACAACACTGTCCTGATTGCTGATTGTTTCAATAATGCAACTGCACCGTGCTTCAATGTTAGACTAAAAATCAACTTAAAAAAACGCAATTTATGACAGATATGGTACTAAACAATCATATCTTAATAAAAGGAATCTAATTAGAACAAGTGACATCTTACAAGTGTCTAGGCCATAAACGGTTAACTGAACGAGTAAACTTTTCAAGAAAATAGACTTGATGAGAGCAAAACTTACAAGTCATGTTTAAGATAAACGCAAATTTACCAAAAACAAAAGATGTATGACAAATACGTGTTAAACATTATGACATACAAAGCAGAGACCCTAACAAAAAATCTGCAAATAAGTTATGCGTTGCCCAACAGGCAATAAAGAGGTCTATGCTGAGTATATCTTACATCAAAAAAATCAAAACAAAACTATACGCTAAAAAACTAACATAGCAGATGTTATCAAAAGTGTAGTTAGAACCAGAGGTGGTAAAGCAAAATAAAATCTTATAGTGGAAGCCAAAAGAAAGGCGTATAGAAATAAAAAAACAACCTCAATAAGGTGAACCAACGACATAAAGCGCACACAAATTGCTCAAAATTGTAGTAAATAGAATAAGATACGGAAAGCCTATACTCAGAAATAGACGCATATAGCTGTACAATAATGATAATGATTATGTAATATTGATACAGTTCTGTAAGTTTGACAATGATCATTTTAACTTTTTTTTTCCTATTTTAAACGTTTAATCTTGCTGAAACTGGCACATGTTCTGTTCTTGTATTAAGACTAATTCCGCCTCAAACCATCATAGATCCACCACTATATTTTTCTACTTCTTGTATAGTTTGCGCAAAATGGTGTTCATATAGACGTCTGTATACACGTACTCAATCATCATAACGAGTTAAACAAAATTGTGACTCATCTGTAAAGAATATTGGTCTCCATTGTCAAAGTTGCCATTTGTCATGTTCACAAGCAAAATGTAAACAATACTTTACGTGGTACAACGTTAAAACGAGTATTTGCAGAAGATTTTTTAGTCTTAAGTTGGCTTCTCTCAGTCTATTCCTGAATTGTCTGGTCGAATATCTTCACGTTATGAGTTGTTCTAAGCCTAATTAATTTAAAGATCTTTTTAGTAGATGTGCAAGAATGCAAAAAGTATCCTCTTAAAAACCGGTCCTGAATTTGGTTTGTAGGTATTGAATTCCACACACAATGAATGGCAGAAGAGCCGATGTTAAAACTTCTTGCAACTTGTCAAACACTCCATTCTCAATAGAAACAATAACACAAACGACTTCTACTTCATTTAGATGCCTCATGTTGATATACTAGTGTCAAATTTAATAACATATGATCTCTATGATGAACCATTGAATATATATATATATATATATACAGGGTGTCCGGAAAATACGTGTACAACGTTTGACTCCTGACGTCAAAATAGGTCGATCTAAGCCGACTTAGTTATATCCAAAATTGTCTCGTTTAGCCGGTAGAAGGCGTCAAAAATTTGTAAATATTAAAAAGAAATTACCTGTAACAATAATTTTTTAAGTGACATTGTTGCTATGGCGTTTAATAATTTGACAATTATTGACAAATTGTCACCAGTCTATGAAATTTACTCAAGTATACGATCAACATTCTTGAATTACAAGTTCATTTTACCATTAAAAATGGAAAATTATACAAACTCTCAGAAAGTTGACATGCTCCTAGTATACGGCTTTTGTCAAGGAAATGGGCGTCAGAGTGTTAGGGTTTACATGGAGAGGTTTCCTAACCGTCGAATACCAAACCACCAAACATTTGCCAATATTGAGCGTCATCTTCGGGAAACGGGCAGTTTGAAGGCAGGGGTCGTATGCGAACAACTCGAACTGTGGAAACAGAAGAGATGATTCTGGAAAAAGTTGAAGAAGAACCAAGTACCAGTACCCGTCTCTTAGAACGTGAGTTAAATGTTCCTAAAAATAATAATCCCGAGACATTAGATAGGGTCCAATATCATTTTTTAAAGAGTGTTAATAAGTGTATTCAGCAAGATGGCGGTCATTTTACACATTTGCTTAAGTAATGTTTTTGTTTTACTTAGTTTCTTACAATAGATACTTTCAACTATGTTATACTTTTGTTTTTTTTTGACGCCCTCTACCGGCTAAACGAGACAATTTTGGATATAACTAAGTCGGCTTAGATCGACTTATTTTGACGTCAGGAGTCTGTCGTCAAACGTTGTACACGTATTTTCCGGACACCCTGTATATAACAATATTTTTATGTTTGTAGGTTAAATTTTGTAATTTTTGAAACTTAATGAACAGGAGTTTACACTTTTCAACTGGTTTGGCCAAATTTTAGTTTTTTCTTTTTTTTAAATATATAATTATTCTAGTATTTGAATTTATTCCAAAATTAAAATTTTGTTGCAAAGTCTGCCGAAACGTCTTCTTTGGAAGTTTTGAAGTCATGCTTTGCATAAGCCATTTGTCTTTTTGGCGGACCGTTTTCGAAATATTGTTTTTGCCGGATAACCTAAAGAATTAAATTGGGCTTTGTCTTTGAGTTGCCGCTTCAGACTGCGATCAAACTTTGCAACCGCAAGCCACCGGCGCAAACCAAAATGTTCTGGTACTATCAAGTTATGCAATTGCTGTTAATTACTTATGTTTTGTTAGAGAAGATGATGGTGGTATTTAATCCCTTGATGATAATCAGTTTGTTGTATGCGTGTTGGTGCCATTTACTTTTTATGATCTGAATGATGGCATGACGCTATTTTTTGACATCTTTAAACATTTTGCACAGTTGTTAAAAAAAAAAATTATAAAATTTTTTGTTTTTGCTTTTTTGATAGTTAATCTGACATTTTTACGTTAGGTTAGGTCAGGTCAGGTTAGGTTAGGTCATTTTAACAAAGAAAAAAAAATTTTTTATTACATTTTCAGTTTTTGCTTTTTGGATGGTTAATCAGACAATTTTACAAAAAAAATATTTTTTTGAGACTTTGCTTTTTTGATAGTTAGGTTAGGTTAGGTTAGGTCAGGTCAGGTTAACCTGATAAAGAAGAGGCTCGAGGAGGAACTGGACAAAAAAGAAGCCATATCCAGCACCCAATACGGTTTCAGAAAAGACCGCTCAACAGTCGACGCCATCATGAAAGCAAGAGAGCTTTGCGAGGACAGCACAAACGCGTGGACCGCAATCATACTGCTGGACGTAAGAAACGCGTTTAAACCGCCAGCTGGGAGCAAATTAAAAGAAGGCTGACAGAGATAGGAACGAGCCGGTATCTCCTAGACCTCATAGCAAACTATCTGAGGGAGCGAACCATCTAAATTGCCGCAGGGAAGGAGAAGAACCTAACACAGGGGGTTCCGCAGGGCTCCGTCCTAGGACCTACTCTGTGGAACGTCGTCTACGACCCCGTGCTGAGCCTACAACTTCCAAGAGAATGCAAAACGGTCGCCTACGCCGACAACCTAGCGGTGGTGATCAGAGCGAACAGCATGCAGGAGATGCAGAAGGCTGCGAACAAAGCCCTAAAGGCGGTAGACAAATGGATGACGGGAATCGGCCTGGAACTGGCTCCCGAGAAAACTGAGGCACTGGTCGTAAAAGGAACGAGGAAGAAGACCGAAGTCGCCTTCGTCTTAAGAGGAGAAACCATCACCCCGAAAAAATCAGTCAAATACTTGGAAGTATGGTTGGATTCAAACTGGATCTTTGGCCCGCACGTTTAAAACACCATCGGCAAAGCAGAGAAGACCATGACTGCTCTAATGAAGATAATGCCAAACGTAAGCGGGCAAAGCGTTAAAAGAAGGGCGATTTACCACTCCGTGATCCAATCCATACTGACCTACGCGGCGCCGGTCTGGAAGCGGGCTCTCGGCGTAAACAGGCACCTGACAGCGCTTTTATCCACACAAAGAAAAGTCGTACTGAGAGTCATCAGCGCTTATCGAACGACAAGTGGCAAGGGTGCCTGCGTCATTGCAGCAATCCCGCCGATCGACCTGAAAGTGGAGGAGCTAGCAGAGAAGCACCAAGCCAGAAAGGAAGGGCGCGAAGCCACGTATAACATCGTAGAGCAGTGGCAGCGTAGATGGGACGACACCCATGACACGGCACAATGGACAAAGAAGCTTATCCCCTCAATAGAAAGATGGGTGAGATGCCAGCACAGAAACACCGACTACTTCCTGACACAATTCCTGACAGGCCACGGTAGCTTTGGCACCTACACCAAGAAGATTGGAAAGACCCAGAGCGACGATTGTCACTACTGCGGCGAAACCGATTTCCCGGAGCACACCATCCTCCATTTCACGCGATGGCACGTCGGAAGACATAAAGCAGAGGTAGCTGTAGAAAAGGCACTGACGATCAACAGCCTAATGAACGTCCTACTTGAAAACAAGCACAACTGGAAGCAAGTACACTCATTTGTGAGAGACACAATGAGCACAAAGGAACGAGAAGAACTGGCCAGGCAGAAAGCCGCACAACAGGCAAATTAATTGAGACCAGACGGGTAGGTGATGCAAACCCTTATCGGGGTATTCCGCTTACTCGTTGAGAAGAATTGAGGTTTTTTAGTGGGTGAAAGTCCCACGCTCCTGGGCGCGTTAAACCAAGCGCCCAGGGAGCAGTAGCGTTTTCCTCACCAAAAAAAAAAAAGGTCAGGTTAAGTTCTGACCTTTTTTTTTTATTAAATTTTCAGTATTTGCTTTTTTTGATGCTTAATCTGACATTTTTATAAAAAAAAATTTGTTTGTGTTTTTACTTTTTTGGTAGTAAGGTTAGGTCAGGTTAGGTTAGGTTAGGTTAAGTTAGGTCATTTTAACAAAATTAAAAAAAAAATGTTTAATAAGTTTTCAGTTTTTGTTTTTTGATGGTTAATCTGACATTTTTACAAAAAAAATTTTTTTATTTTTTACTTTTTTGATAGTTACTTTAGGTTAGGGCAAGTCGGGTTAAGTTAGGTCATTTTAACAAAATAAAAAAAATTTATTAAATTTTTAATTTTTGCTTTTTTGATGGTCAATCTGACATTTTTACAAAAAAAATATTTTTTTGAGATTTTACTTTTTCGATAGTTAGATTAAGTTAGGTTAGGTCAGGTAAAGTTAGGTTAGGTTAGGTTAGGTTAGGTTAGGCACCAGAATGCAAAACGGTAGCTTATGCGGACGACCTGGCGCTAGTCGTGAGAGCAAAAAACAAACAACGCAAACATCTGCCTTAGAAAAATTGACAGTTGGATGACAAAAAATGGCTTAGAACTAGCACCTGAAAAGACGGAGGCCATCGTGACCAGAGGCCCACGAGCAAAAAAAGATGTGTTTTTACAATCAGAGGGAACAAAACTTGTCATCAGAAGGTGGTAAAATACCTAGGCATCATGATTGATGGTATCTTTGGCCCACACGTAAAAAGAGCGGCAGAACGTGCCGAAGCCTTGGTGACAGCTTTGCAGCGCATACTCCCAAACGTAAGTAGCTGCGGAAGTCGCAGAAGGGAAATCTACTATACTGTAGCCATGTCAATTTTTAAGTACGGAGCACCGATATGGCACCAAGCGCTGGGGTGCGCAAATCACAGAAACACGGTGGGAAGGGTGCAGCAAAAAATACTGATAAGGGTGGCAAGTGCGTACAGGACCGCAAGCTACAACGTCTTGTGCGTAATCACTGGCATGATGCCTATAGACTTACAAGTAAAGCAGTTGGCCTACAATAGGGAAAAAAGGACAGATTGATGTCCAAGACAACAGTGGCAGGAGAGATGGAGCCAAACAACCGACAAGGCTCAATGGACGAAAAGTTTGATACCGGTGATAGCAGACTGGTTAGAATGCCCGCACAGAAAGACTAACTACTTTCTAAGTCAGTTCCTGACCGGACACGGGTGCTTTAATTCCTACCTACACCGCATTGGAAAAAGAGACAATAATAAGTGCGTGTACTGCGGCCAAGAAGATATACCGGAACATACTGTGTTTAAGTGTGATCGTTGGAGTGTACATAGAGAAGTGTTAAACCTTGAGATTGGAGAGTTTGGTACATCTAACATTCTAAAAAAAAATATAGAGAGTAAAAGTGCGTGGCGTGCAGTAGAGTTTTTCATAACCACAGTATTAAAGACCAAAGAAGAAGAAGAAAGAAAAAGTCAGAGAAGATAAGGCAATATAAGGGGTGAGGCGATGGTAAGTTACCGACATAACGATTTCGGTTTCTACCCTTTTCTGTCTTTTCGGGGACTGGTAAACGTGGTCTGGCCAATACCTGACCGTGCTCCCCTTGGTGGGGGAAACTTCGGAAGTTAAGTTAGGTTAGGTTATTTTAACAAAATAAAAAAAAAAATTGTTATTAAATTTTCAGTATTTGCTTTTTAGATGCTTAATCTGACATTTTTACAAAAAAAAATTTTTTGAGTTTTTACATTTTTAGTAGTTAGGTTAGGTTAGGTCAGGTTAGGTTAGGTCATTTTATCCAATTAAAAAAATAAAATTATTATTAAATTTATAGTTTTTGTTTTTTAAATGGTTAATTTGACATTTTTACAAAAAAAAAGTTTTCATATTTCCTAAATAATTTTTATGAGTTTTTACTTTTTTGATAGGTTAGGTTAGGTTAGGTTAGGGGTTTTCGCTTTTTTGATGGTTAATCCGACACTTTTTTAAGTTTTTTTATAGGTTAGGTAAGATTAGATTAGGTTCAATTTTTGCATTTTTGATGGTTGTTAGGTTAGGACATTTTAACAAATTAAAAAAAAAATGACTTTTTACAAAATTTTTAGTTTTTGCATTTTTGATGATTAATCTGACATCTTTCCAAAAATTTTTTTTTTGAATTTTAATATTTTTGATAGTTAGGTTAGGTTAAGTCATTTTAACAAAACTAAAAAAATAATTTTTAAATTTTTAGTTTTTGCTTTTTTGATGGTCAAGACATTTTTACAAAATTTTTTTTTTTCAGTTTTTAACTTTTTTGATAGTTAGGTTAGGTTAGGTTAGGTCAGGTTAGGTTAAGTTAGGTTAGGTTTTTGATGGAATCTGACATTTTTACAAAAAAAAAAAAAAATTTAATTTTTCTAATTTTTGAAAATTACGTTAGGTTAGTACAAAATTTTATTAAATATTTAGTTTTTGTTTTTTAGATGGTTAATTTGACATTTTTACAAAAAAAAATCTTATTTTTCAAAATATTTTTTTGAGTTTTTACTTTTTTGATAGGTTAGCTTAGGTTAGGTTAAGTCTATTGACATAATAAAAAAAAAATTAAATTTTTAGTTTTAGCTTTTTTGATGGTTAATCAGACATTTTTACAAAAAAAAAAATTTTCAGGTTTTTATTTTTTTGATAGTTAGGTTAGGTTAGGTTAGGTCAGGTTAGGTATTGCTTGTAATGAAATGAAGAACACATTTAGAAAACGAGGATTATGTGCTTTAATTACATTTGATTTAAAAAAATGCATTTAATACGGCGGCTTAGGACAAAACTATTGAAGCTTTAGAAAAAAAAAGATATCTAAACATATGATAGAAATAATTAAGAGTTATTTTACAAATAGAGCAATTATTGATAAAAAAGGTACAAAGTATGAAGTGACGGGGGTGTACCACAGTGTTCGGTACTGGGTCCCAATCTAGGTTAGGTAAAGTTAGGACATTTTAACAAATTTAAACTTGACTTTTTACAAAGTTTTTAGTTTTTGCATTTTTCTTTAGTTTACTGAATATTCAGTTTTTGCATTTTTGATAGGTTAGGTTAGATTAATTTAACAAAGTAAAAAAAAAAATCAATTTTTAGTTTTTGCATTTTTGGTGATTAATCTGACATCTTTCCAAAAAATTTTTTTTTAATTTTTATTTTTTTGATAGTTAGGTTAGGTTAGGTCATTTTAACAAAACTAAAAAAAAAATTATTAAATTTTTAGTTTTTGTTTTTTTGATTCTGACATTCTTTTTAAAGTTTTCACTTTTTTGATAGTTTGGTTAGGGTATGTAATTTTGAACTATTTTTATAAGTCTTACTAATGTTATTAAAAAATAAGAATGTACAGTATTTAAAATCATAAATGTAATTCAACAAGATTGTAATTTGCAGTATTTAGAATAATGATTTAGGACTATAAGCATATTAATTTTTTTAATTATAAATGTTTCTGTTTATATGTTTAGTTTAAAGTTTATTATTAAATAATGACTTGTAGAACGCAACTGAATAGTGAAGAAAAAACATTGTAATATTAATATTTTGTAAACACAGCCAAATCGTCATTAAAATATGTTCATATGATCATGTCATTGCTGTAAAATAAATGATCATGTCATTGCTGTAAAATAAGATACAATTAATGTTTGTAATAAAAAGCAGAACAACACCTGCAGCGTGGCAAATGTCACAAAGCTTCGAGTTTTCTTGGAATAATTTATCTGGAATTGAATTAAATCTGCATTTCCCAGCTTTGAATTGCATAAAATATATTTTTTAATGTCGTTATTATGCTAAGCAGTTATAAACTCATTTCCATTTCATGAATATGCATATTCATAAAATCGACATATATTAAAAAATGTTATTTAATATATTTTTCAAATTATAATCATAAATCACATTTATTAAATGTAACAAATTTCATGAAATAACATTTTAAAAATAAAATATACATTTTTCCTTAATGATGGATTAGACTGTATTATATACACACTCATTGTGTTCAGAGTATTCTTTTATTTTCTAATCTAAAAACCGTATTGTCATTTGGAGCGTGCTAATAGTTCTCATCAGATATAAAAGGACGTGTAACTTATTTTTGTCGTTCTATTCACCCCATTCGCAGTCTCGAATCACACTGTTTCAGGATTAAAACGACCGGAGTAAATTGCACAACTCAACATGAATTCAGAAAAGCTTATCTAAATTACCACGTTTAAGGAATCATATATGTGATATTTAAATATTCGTGTAGATTAGGGTATTAACACAGAATGTACTACTTTTAACGGGTCAGTATGAACCGCTTAACAGTTATCCAGATTTTAGTTCCAAAAGATTATATTATAATACCTGCAAATAACAATTGTATAGTAGTATCTTATTTTGATCTTCTTTGCTAATTAGATTATTTCAATAAAATTTTAATTAAGTCTTTGAGTTAACTCAAATAAATTTGTAATTAAAGTTTGAATTAAGTTGAAAATTGCTACACTTGTTCTCACATATGTGGAAAATCAATGTAACAATTGTAAAGTTGCTAGACTTAAAACATTTTAACTTATATACTCGTAAATATCATGTTCTTAAAATTATCTAGTTATTTATAATAAACGCAACTTTTCTAAATGATTGATTAAAAAACTAGTAGTATTAAAATTTCATCTTCAATCTTAAAACTCAAAAGAATAAATTTAATTGAATTATAAATATAATATTATGATTGCAATTGTCTGTCTTTATATCTCAATCATAAGAACAGTCAAATAAATAAAAGTTACAGCCGCCAAGGCGACACATAAAACTTGTACAATGTAAAAAAAATACAATTTAATGCGATTGTAATTAAATTTTATTATTATGCGCTTTTTATGGGGGGCCACAACAATCTTGTGCAATCCAACTGCGGATTAATAAAAGAATATTTTCATTATGGCCATCACAGTTACGATACTTGAAGGTATAGACATAAACGCATCAGCATGAGCTGGAGCTGAGAATTTATGTTTGGTATTTTATGGGCTTTACGTAAATCGTTTCCTGTATGTTGCAATGTGATACTATTTTTAAGGACACAGAGGGAATTTCTGTTATTTCATTTTATTGAGGATGAAGTGATTAGATTAGATAAGTTAAATTTGGTTCAGTTAATATTAAAGGACATAAATTTGTAATTAAATATTGTTTCAACCTAGTTTTTTATAAATTAAAGTTAAATGATTATTCTTTAAATAATGGTTTATTACTAATACTGTAAGAGTTACTTTCTGTTTCATACGATTTACATAATGTAGATTTCCCAATCAAAATGGCAAACAAATAACATCAAGCTAAAAGTTTATTATTGCTTGTGGCTTATGGTGGCAAAAGGTACGCTTTGAAATACGTGCAATTACTATTGGAATTGCAAACGTTGAACATCAAACAAAATCTAAATATAAAGCCATGTCAACCAAAATGCAAATATGTGTGTTTTCCAAAATATAAAAAAGTACACTCGATAAACGATAACATTTGAAATCAAATATTAGAATAAATAGTTAATAAAAACGTAAAGAAATAATGCAGATAAAATTAGTACTCTGAATATAAACATTAAAAGTCAAATTTAAAATTAATTAGATATATACTATTATTAAATCTATTGTTTCAGCAGATCATATTGTTAGATAAGTTGCCACCCCAAGAAAATAATCCAAAAGCAGCTATAAACATGATATTATTATATTTATTCAGTAATATGTATGTAACAATTTCTGAATTGATAGTAGTATATAAACTGTGAATTAAAAATCAATATAGAAAAGACAATTCCTATAAAGATACAGTCTGAAATGCTTTCTTTTTCAAATACAAGATATTTTCCACAATTTTAAACTTACGGGATCAAAATAGTTGATTGCATCTTTGAATAACGTTTGACATATTGTGCTGACCTTTGGTTTGAATTGGTTTTCAGTTAGAGATATTATTGCCAATTTCATAAATAAAGAATATGCAGACGTACATTTTATATACGGGCTTGAAAATGTCAATATTTATAAAGTCAGAAGGTTGTATCAACAGCGTTATCCCAATCGTATAATACTTAATAGTAAGAATTTTCACAAATTCACCATAGTCTATGTGAAACTAAAACTTTTGATTAAGCAAACCATCTTGCAGGAGCATCTGAAAATGTCAGAACTCCGGAAATTGAAGAAGCAGTTTTGAATGTTTGTTGAAAATGATCCGTCTCGTATACAAGAACAAGGTTTTTCTTGTACGCTATTTTTGGCAATCTCACATGTTCTGGTATAGATAAAAATATTTATTATATCCTTACCATATTTAAAGAACAGGTTCTTCTTTCTCGTGATTTTCAATTACGTATGAACTTGTGTTGTTTGAAAATCCCTTATTTGTTCAACAAATATATATTTTTTTTTAATTTTCTGTCAAAGCAAATTTTTCAAGAAATTTTATCCAAAATAAACCAAATTTAGAAAAATTATTTTCCATGAATGTGTATGCTTGCATAATAGGAAATGTTTTAATAAGACCATTTTTCCTGCTAAAAAGACTCAACGGACAATTGTATCTTAAATTTATTCAAAAACATCTCCTTGACAATATTTCACTTTACATAAGAAATGAAGACTGGTTTATGCACGACTGTGCACCTGCACATTACAGTATTGAATAAAACGTTTAAATTGGATAGGTCAAGGTAGACTTATCCTAGAATCGTGGCCTGCTAGGTCCCCTGACCATGCAAAACACGCGTGCGACCAAAAGAGTAGACATTGACAATGAGAGTGATCTTAAGCGTGCACAAACGGCAGTTAAAAAAAAATCTTGAGACGTTCTGTGCCAGGAAGTGGACAAAGATTTGTGAAGTGTCGAATGCAAGATTGTCACTGCCAAACTTGGGATGCGTTTACCTGTACACTTGTCCAAAGACAACCAACTACGGATTGCCAAGAACCTGTTTTCCAAAGCACCAAAAGAAGGTATAGCCGGATATCACCTGCAAACCTGAGGATGACTTTTCAGTCACCGTAAAGGAGATTGTAAAAGCAAAAAAACAGGATCAAGACTAGTAAAGCCGCGGGCCCGGATAGTATATCGCCGGAGGTCGTGAAGGTGATTGCCAATAAGAGACCTGAGTTGCTCCTAAACTCGCTCGTTAGCGAGGGCATCTTTCCAGAAGAGTAAAAAACCTTCTAGAAAAAGAGAAAGCCCACAGACAGGAAAAGCGCTAGGCGGTAAACAAGTCTAGGGCGCCGTAGCTGGCCTGTAATAGTTCACAGCTCCTTGTTTTAAGAGCTTTGCTAAATCCGACCAAGTGGCCATTTAAATTACATTTCCAAAAACTGCATAGCGCGTGTAATCTACGTGGTGATGGTAAAACGCTCATTTGGCATGAAAATAAAGCGTTTGTTAGCGCAAGTAGTCCTGTTTGGTTGCTATGTTGCGGACTTGATTCATTGCTTAAAAATTTAGTCTTAATTTTCAATTAGAACTTTACTTAAAGTTTTTTCTATAAAGCTGCTTCCGTGATTCTAACTGACTAGTCTGTCATCCCGTTTTTGCCACCTGCACTAGGCCATGCGCCTGAATAACTCTGCAGGTACACTTCTATTTCACTGGGCTGCCAGGCTTTGTTGCTTGGTCCTGTCGGCATGCTGCTAGGTAATAGAACTACTTTGGAATTTGCCTGTCGATGCGACTAATATGTGCATTGGTAATATACTTTTTTGAACCTGGATATTATCTAATTCTTGCTCTGCTTTGGTTGATGTCTGTAGCTTAGTAGTTTGCCACGACTGCACCAATTATTCTTATAGTTTGAAAAAAGAATCCTAAAGACTGCCTGATTCAACCTGCCTACAGACAAAATTCTCCCCTTATTATGAATAAAAGTTTAAGACTGTAAGGCTCATACCTGTATATTTTCTTTTTAAAAACTGATTTTAGGTTAATTAAACCACCGTATAAGCTGCGTGGTAAGATTGCGGTCTTAACCACTTTAGGAAGTAATGATAGTGATCGGTTTCTTATAAGAGTCTGACTCAGGAAGTATAGTTAGATCTGATTTGGGGTAAACCACAAGGTTATTAAAGTACTTTTTAGCTAACGATATGAGGTGTTCGCGCTGCTAAAGTTTTCCAAGATTGTTACATATTTGTATGTTATAAACAAACCATAAGCCTCCAACGATCCACCGTAAAGGGAGATTTTGAAAGGTCGAGAGACGATTGAGGTGCGTGTTTACAACTGTTCTCTAGATTAAAGACTCAAAAGTTATTTTTGGTCTGGTCTGATAATGGTGGTTTACATCCGGGTTAGTGTTTTTAGTCATTAAGGATTATTATTAAAGTTCTAGGCAATCAGCAAATGACTCTACTAAATTTTAATGTCTAACGTGCAGCTCTATATGTAGGTCTAATACATGACATAGAATAAAGCCAGCTACACAAGGTGAGTCGGGAGGAACGGACCATACTCCAGAAGTGTATTGTACATTTGAAAATAATTTAAAAAAAACTCAAATGTTGTTATCCGATTTTCAATTGTTTTTTAGTGAGATTGATTTGTCTTTTAACACTAAAAGACGATAACGACATATTTGTCATTTGCGGGAGGCGCCATAGTACTTAGTGCCACTCCTACCTACAAGTCTCTCTACATTATCAGTTCAGTGGGCAAGCTCTACAAGCAGATCTCAAACAAGCGACTCCAAAATGAACTTAAAGAAAAGTTTAAACTGTCCCACTTTCAATTTGGCTTCAGGAAAGAAAAGTCTACGGTCAACGTGGCCAGAAATGTGCAAACGCTAATCAAGAAATTTAGGTTCATAAGGATGTATTTTGTACTTGTAACGTTTGACGTAAAAATCGTTTTCAACTCCTTGCAATGGCCCGACATCATAGAGAAGCTACAGAATATTAAGGTGTTGGATATGAGATTGTCTCTGGCAATATTGGAATGCCTTTATCAATACACTTGTCCGACGACAATCAACAACAGATTGCCATTACACTTGTCCGACGACGATCAACAACAGATTGCCAATAACCTTCCCTTTCCAAGCACCAAAAGACAGTGTAACCGGATATCACCTGCAAACCTGGAGATGTCCCCCCAGTCACCTTAAAGAAGATCGTAGAAACGGAAAAAAGAATCAAGTCTAGTAAAGCCGCGGGCCCGGATGGTATCCCATAGAAGGTCGTCAAATCGCTCGTTCAACGTAAAGAACGCTTTCAACTCCGTGCAATGGCCCGACAAGAAGCACGCAATGGAGATCACGGCATAAATCCTACAAGGCTTAGTCAAGAGTTCGACTCTCTAAAAAGCCAGTTACAATAACATCCTACAGCTAAAAATATCCAAAAACGTCTCTTTCATTGGATATGTGGACAAAATGAGCATAGTCAAGAACAAAAAGAAAGTCAAAGATGTGGGCAATGATGCCGAATGGGCAACAAGCAAAATAGTCGGGTGACTACAGCCTGCACCACAAAAGACAATGTCAACCATTCTTGCTGACAAAAAGCAGTTGAAAGCGTTTTTATTTACAGTAAACAACACAAGCTAGAGAAGCCTTAGATCACGTTTTCCTACAACTGCAACATAGGTCTGCATATAGCCTTGGCCGCTGCTTCTGGTACTATCTGCACAAGTTCAAGCAAAAAGCCAAATCGAATTGCCCGTACTGTGGTATGAAAGACACACCCGAACACACGGTTCTAACCTGTGTGTCCAAATAAAGGTGTGTTCAAACAGGCATAGGCAACATCCTAAGGCAAAAAGAGCAGGATAAAAAACTGGAAGTCTTCTTGTAAGTGGGTAACACGACAAGAAAATATGAAACAGTATCAGTGCATCAAGCATTTCCTCCTCTTCTTTTAGAAACACCTAAAATGTTTGGTTTACAAAACCGCCCGCCAATAAACATAGAAGAAAAGCTAAAGATCAGAACAGTAGTTTCATTTCAGACTAAATCATCCCAAGAATATTTCAAAGAATCCATCAATTTATGAGAAAAAGAATTAATGCGTGTATTCGAGCAAGAAGATATTTTCAACGTCTTTTATTATAATTTTTTTTAAACTTTGTAAGCATCTTCATAATTTTTTTTATAAATTTTTATAAAAAAAATAGATGGGTCGTGTTACCTTGTCATATTGATAATTTCTCTTGCTGCACTTATTACTTGGAACCCATCATGTTAAAACTACATTTCTTATCGTCCAAACAATTCCACAAAAAATGTATTATCATGCTAAGATGTTGTACACCTTTAACAGTTTTTCCAGACTTATTATATTATATTTTATTTTAAAAAAACTGTGCAATTACATCTTTAGCCTATAATGTGCAGAGAACAATAACTCTTTTCTTAAAATAACTGACTTGCAAAGTTCAGTAAATAATAAAAATACAAGTCTTTCGATGTAAACAGGTTCTGCTAATGTTCAATTCTAGATTTTTATCAACACCGTTGTAGAGTAGAGTAGAAAAGAGTAGAGTAGAGTAGAGTAGAGTAAAGTAGAGTCAAGTAGATAAGAGTAGAGTAGCGTAGAGTAGAGTAGAGTAGCGTAGAGTAGAGTAGAGTAAAGTAGAGTAGAGTAAAGTAAAGAAAAGTAGAGTAGAGTAGAGTAGAGTAGAGTAGAGTAGAGTAGAGTAGAGTAGAGTAGAGTAGAGTAGAGTAGAGTAGAGTAGAGTAGAGTAGAGTAAAATAGAGTAGAGTATAGTAGAATAGAGTACAGTAGAGTACAGTAAAGTAGAGTAGAGTTTATTAACATAACTAAATCAAA
This sequence comes from Tachinus rufipes, assembly GCA_963932245.1. Lineage (NCBI taxonomy): Eukaryota > Metazoa > Arthropoda > Insecta > Coleoptera > Staphylinidae > Tachinus > Tachinus rufipes. The sequence continues at coordinate 26,069,302 of OZ010742.1, read as the reverse complement.
TATATAATAAATATATTTAAAAAGTAATAAAAAAAACAACATTATTTTATGGCACAAAACAAGAAAAAAAAAGTGTCAAATTTTTATTTTCTAATTTTTTATTTTAAATAATTGACAAAACAAATGCTGAACCACTCAACATCCCACCGAGTACAAACGTATGTTAAGTTAGTGCAAGACTAGACCCCAATTTTTTCTAATTATCATCAGTTTTTGCTGCAAACGCATTGCAAAAAAAAACAACTAATTTAAGAAATGTAAGCGCAAAAAAATAAGTTAAAACGCGCAAGAGCATAAAGTGCAATAAAACAAAGAACATGTTTGTGTATAATAAGTTGCTTATTATAACTAAAATGAGCACACTATACTATTCGTTCAACTGAATTTGGTTGATCTAGTCCTCTTGCAGCATTATTGTACTGTGTTCTGCATAACTCCCCACAAGTGTACACTTAACAATTTTTTGCAAAGTTGTGTTTCAAATGCTAGTGCATAGCATACATTCAACGGCTATTACGTACAAGGCGTCAACACCAAATGCGGTGTTTACGTACAGCCCCAAATGCTTTTGTATAAAAAGTTAAGAAGACACACACATTTTATGTTTTTTGCTTGATTTTTGGTAACTATTAAACAATTTAAAAAAAAAAAATATTTTTAATTTAAAAAAAAAAAAAAAAAAAATTTAATTAATTGAAATTATGATATATTTTCGATATTTTTTTTTGCAATTCTGTAGTTAAAATGTCAAAATGTGACTTATATACTCAATCAAAATATTTTAATTATGTAAACAATCATCCAGAATAATGTAAGCAAATCTACAAATAGCTAGATCAATCAATTCAACGAATTCCATGTAGCCATCAATATACGCTGAGATAGTATTTCATTGAAAAGCAAGTTCAGATTGCATTAGAACGAAGTCAACCGAGAGAAAATAACATTGCCCTATTTTCACTGATTTTCCTAAATCGTCGTTTACCGAAAATCGCTATCTGTAATTGCCCTGTGTGATTTACTTCACGCATATCCAATTTAACATACTGTCTAGTGTTACCCCAAGCAATTAACCTCGTGATGTATAAATTTCACATACAACTGAATACTAAATTTACATCAACACGTATGTTCAATAAAAACCAATATTTGCAATAATTGCACGTAAATAAACACCAAACTTGCAATATTTATATTTCCTTTGAACTTGATTCCAATATCTGTCACAATTTCTACCAGACACATTTATCTATTGTTTCTTTGTATTTGTCAGTATCCAGTTACATCATAAAACAAAGCATGAATTCCATAACAGATATAAAACTCTAATAAATCAAAAAATACTAACAAATTCGTAGAATTGTTTCATTCACTTACAAACATCAATAAACCATCAACCTTTGCCCTTTTATTACTCATGAAAATATTACTATTTATTTTCATACAACATATAGGGGTCATTTAGAAAAACTATAATATCTTCCGTGACATACATTCAGTGATGTTCAACCAATTTATTATTATTATTTCGATGTGGTCGTACCAGCAGCGTGTGTTATCTGAAATGTGATTATGTTTCGTGATGCACCTTCTGAATAATACCAGTACATTGAGGCATTGCGAGTGCTTAAGTGAAAACTTGCATGAGCTATATAAACGCAATAAAATGAAAGGTGGATAACATCTTCATAGAATGAAATTTTGATTTGAAATCAAGTACACCGTAAGCGTTCCTGTTTTATTACCTGTTTGAGGTAAATTGGTTAAAAAATATTTTATTGTTCTAGCAAATCATATCATGATTGGAATATAAACTAGATTTTCTATAGATTATATTAAAGATATAAAATGTTTTAGAATATTTTTTTATAACGATACTTATCTGATGCATAAAGTATTCAGTCGGAAAATTTGTTCACCGCGGTGACAACATACTTTCAGCGACAAATAAATTAACAAACATTAAACATCTCAACTTATTTTACTTTCCATACTCGAATTGAGATATGGCCTTTTTAAACCAGGTTGAATAGGTCGATAGGGTATAAAAATGACAATTTAATTAATATCAATAATGAAACAAAAGACTGGTATCGCTATCTAGTTGCAATTTAATACTAAAATGTTCGCATTTCATAATTGAATTAATATTAAAAATGGGTTATTATGTTTGTCTTGTTGATTCAATATCCCGTTCAAGGTAAATAGTTAAGTTCCAATGTTTGAACTACAAAACTTTACAAAACAAAGACAACATTTTATAAACTGTCACCAATTTAATCAAATCATAAAATGTACATGTATAGCAAACTCACTAATAAAGCTCTCCAGGAAGTATCTTATCCAGCATCAAAAGCCTATAATTAAATTAATATAATAGAAAAAAAAAACTGTCAAAAACAAAAGTGGCTGTACTGCTTCAACTAATTTAAACTTAATACTTTGCTATAACACTAAATTAACTCCTCCAGAGTAGTCTCTAAAAATACCATTATAGTACGTTTTTTAATAAAAAAACTTTGAGAAGTAACGCATCACTCAAGTTAGTTCATTGTGCAGAAGTATTATGTAACAATAGCAGCATATTACAAAACTCTTAAAAGAATAACAGCTAGGTAAAAGCGTATAACTTTCACGCAAAAAAACAACAGTCAATTCAATTCAACGATGTTATATGTAGAATATCGTATCTAGTACGCAGATTTATCTACTTTTTAGATTTAACTTAAGAATATTGGTCTATAGTAACTCCAAACGTAGATTTATCTTCTTGGAACAATTATCAGTTTTAGAGTGTTTTGTGTTAGGAAAAGTAATACAATTTTTTAGATCATGTTGTGTTGATTTGTACTTTACTTTGATGATGTTGATAACAGTAACAATTGTTTCAATCGGTAGTGTTCTTAAGTAATGTTACTTCAGTATCTAGAGTGACACCTAATATAAGACAATAAATAATAAGAAAAATTCTATAACTAAAAGATTTTAATCTGTTCAGAAAACCAATTTAAAACCAAATATGATCAAAAATGTTGTGCAAAACCTATTTATGTTAATTAAAAACTAATTTTTGGCAAAAATACGTCAAAAATTGTGTTGTGAGTTATCAGAAATTACACAGTTAATCAATATTACAGACTATTTATAAAAAAATCTACAAAAAAACTATTTATAGCAAACAAGTAAACTCAGACATGTTTGTGGTCAAAGCCACAAATATTGCAGTAACGTACCACAAAAAATAATTTTAAGTTGCTCAAAGCTCCAAATTATAGTTAAAATTTATCAAAAATAGTTTAAATTATTAAGACATCTTGAAACTTGGATCTACTGTGATAAACTTAACATAATTTAGAAAAAAAATTACTAGATAGATGTCATAAAGGTCAATATTAACTGAGATCAAAAATAGATTAGTTTGGACTCCTAAAGTAATTAATAATGCTACTGTATAGGCAAACAAAACTATTGCAAAAGACTGTTTTAAGCTTATTTTTAGTTAACTTGCGCTTTGAACCTTCTTAGCAGATGTAGTATCTTTGTTTTTCAGACATCAACGACATAAAAATCCGTCTGGATTCCCATTCTATACATGTGTCATTTGATTTTGCCTCATCTCATGCCTTTTCAATTTTCAAATTTAATTGTCCTCTTGAATTAGCTGGTGTCTCATATACTTTATCTTTTAAAGTTTTTCAAACATAAAAATCCAATGGATTAAAATTTGGCAATCTAGCACGCCCAATTCAACTCTGTGGATAGTTTGTATTTTACCCTTTTCAAACTATTAAACTAAAATGTGCTACAGCACCATTGAGTTGAAAACAGTTTTTAGTATATGTGTATATATGTATGTGTTATACCAATACAAACGGTAATTAACAATTCCAGTTCTTGTGGATGTAGCTTTGTTATTTTACAAAATGTTATGTACAAAATCTGACATAGCTTCAGATTTATTTAAAAGCCACTCACAAAAACTATTCTTTTTCTGGACTTTCAAGATGCAAATTTTAAATAAGTTGCATATGTTAGAAGAAAAGTTTGTCTATCTTTATGTTTTGTTTGTTGTACCTTAGATTTTATTACTAGAAGTTGTTGAGTTTGAATTTTTATTTTTGTTTGGCTTAGTATATAATTTAAACCTAATTCACAAAAGCGTCGGTATGCATCAATAACGCACAAAACCTGCTTATTTTTTTACAGCTTACTGTAACTGTTAAAACAGAAGAAAACATCTTTGTTAAAAAGCATAAATGTTTATAAAATCATTTTTGTTTCATTTGATAAGAAATAATTTAACAAAACTAAAAAACATGCAAGGGAATAACACAACAAACAGAAAGGAAATACTACGAACGGTAGAAGAGTTCTACCACAAACTATATAAACGTCGTCAAGTAGAAGATCTAGAAATAACAACACTACAAGAAAATATCATCAACTAAAAATCTGAAGAGCTTCTAGATATCAATATCAAAGAAATCGAGCTCGCCCTGTCAAAAACAAAAAACAACAAATTGCCCGGCAAAGAAAATATAGTTAAAGAAGCAATACCAGCAGGAGGCACGTTTCTGGTAAAGAAAATACAAACACTATTTAACCTCTGTCTACACGATAGCACAATTCCAGACAAGTGACGCAACGCAATTACCATCTTACTCCACAAAAAAGAGGATAAGGCCGACTTGCAAAACTACCGACCCATAACACTTTTGAGCCAACTCTACAAAATATTCACAAAAATAATAACATTAAGATTAGAAAAGAAATCCAATTTTTACTAACCAAACAAACAAGCTGGATTCCGCTATGGGTTTGAAACAAATGACCATTTGCAAAGCGTCAAGGTCTTAATCAAAAAGTCAGTGAAGTACATCAGATCACTAGCCTTTGCATTCGTGGACTTCCATAAAGCTTTCAATACTGTAAGTTAGTTAAACGCCATCATGGACGCATTGAAAGAGTGTCGCATTGATTACAGATACTCAGAATTAATCTATAACATCAACATCACGCTAGAATATCTGTAAAGTTACATGAAAACACCACCTCATTTAAAGTAGAAGAGGAGTAAAACAGGAGGATACCATGTCCCCAAACAATTTATAACGGTCCTGCAGTATGCCCTCAACAAGCTTAATTGGAAAACAAAAAGCATTAACATAGATAGAAAAAAACTAAACCACCTTTGCTTTGCAGACGACCACCTGAGAAAATTAAAGCAGATGCTGGAAGAACATCATATTGTATGCTTAAAAATTGGATTGGAGATTAATTTTTTGAAAACAAAAGTAATAGCTAATTTGGTACCGAGCGAACACTTTAATATCTGAATCACAAACGTAGATCTAGTCTACAAATACAAATACCTTGGTCATGATATTAGAATATCTAGAGATAACCAGACCTGCAAATTGCAGAGAAGAACCAACCTTGCTTAGGCTGCATATGAAAAACTCAGCCATATCTTTAAAAGCAAAATTCCGATATATCTGAAAAGGAAAGTCCATGACCAATGTATTTTGCCTGTTCTTATATATGGGGCGGAAACCTTAACTCTAATCTCCAATACGGCAAAATAACTTAAAATAACCCAACAAAAAATGGAAAGATCAATGATTGAAGCAACCCTACACCACCATACCACCAATGAGAACCTACAAAAACAAAAAAAACTAAAGTGGCAGACGTGATTAAGCGTATAACTAAACTCAAATAAAAATGGGCTGGCCACGTGAGTCAAATGAAGGACAAAAGATAGACAAAGAAAATACTAGAGTAGAGACCAAAACCAGCTACGCGTTGGACCGATGACCTAAAAAGATCGCAAACAACTGGATCCACAAAACTCAAAACTAAAGACGACGGAGTGCTATGGAGGAAGCCTATGTCTAGTAGTAGACGGAACGGACTAGTTGATTATGAATCTAAACCACCTTGTGTATAAAATTTATATACGTCCTTGTATTCAATAATGGAATAATTTTGATTGGGCTTTGTTAGCAACAGAGAAGAAACCAAAATAGTGATTCAAGATTTCTACAAAACTTTATATAACTCTACCACCCAGTACTATCAATGTCAAGAATCGGAAACACAAAATACAATCAGAAGAAATTACTTAAATAAACCGCTAAAAACTAAAGCTAGCGCTACACCAAATAAGAGGTAAAGCCTTAAAAAAGAATTTAGTACTACCAATCATTTGTAGACACTGAGGACCCTTATAGAAAAAGCAATAAATATAATATACCATTACACATCGCTTTTATCAACTACCAAACAGTGTTCGACTTCATAGAAAAGTGAGCAATCCTGAAAGCCTTCAACAACGCAAAAATTGATTCCAGGTACGCAAACCTCATTAATGTATCTACAAAAATGCATTTATATACGTTAAAATTGATGAAGATACCAAGACAAAGCAAATACCGATAGGAAGAAAAATAAGCCAAGAAATCACAATCTCTTCGAAACTGTTTTCAGCCGCGTTAGAGGAGGTGTTTAAGAGAATAAGCTGAAACTAAAAAAAAAATTAAATCGACGGAGTGTACCTCAGGTTTGCAGACAAAATTGTTATTATTAGCAGTTCAACCAATTAACTAAAAACCATGCTAAAAGAACTCCACCAAGCATCGATAAAAATCGGACTACAGATGAACCTCTATAAAACAAATATAATAACTTCCGAGAACACTCAAGTGACCATCGAAAACAAAACATTTGAAACCGTATGCAAAAAAAACCAAACAACCAAAGCAGAATAAGTCAAAGCCGCCCAGGTGTTTAGAAAACTAGGATTTTTTCTCAAATTACGCAAATTTTCTATCAACCTAAAAAGAAAAGTTGGTGAAAGAGGCGTGTATCCCACCTGTGCTCACTTATGGCCTTAAGACTATAGCAGTAACAAGCAAAACAGCAAATAAACTACTAACAACCCAACGAGCAATGGAAAGAGCTATGCTGGGAATCAGCATCAAAAGCCAAATCAAAAACAAAAAAATAAAAAAAAAAAAAACAGGTAACCAACGTTCTTAAGAAAATGGCACAACTGAAATAGAGATGAGCTAGCCATGTAGCAAAACAGATGAACAAATAGATTAGTGAGGTAGCGCCCGAGAAGCACAAAAAGATGCGTGGAAAAAACACCCAAAAAGGTAACAACATCTAAGAAGTCGCAGGAAAAAAACTGGATACAAACTGCCCAAGACAAGGAGACATGGAAAAATTTAAATGGCTGAAAAAAAAGAAAGAAAAAAAAAATTGAATAATGTTTCCAAGTATGAAGAGAAGCATCTGAATCTACACTATCTCTTTGAACTTTTATTCAGATGCAAGCTATTTAAATCATTGCAAATCTAAAAATGACTAATGACTTAGATACTTTACATCAACATTGGCGTAACCTATTCAATCTATAAATATTTCCATAGACATGTTCAAAACAAAATACAAGACATATTGCTATATATGCAAGTAATTCTTAAATATCACACATTCAAATCGTAAAATATGTCTTTAAAAACACAACCATTTTATAAATTTATCAATGTATTGTACTTTTTAGCAAGCTACAAAAAATGTTATTGCCTTAGAGCAGCAATGCGTCTATAATACAAGTAGGAAAACACTTTTTCAAAGTGAGCAGGCAAAAGACCTTTTTATTGAACAAAATTGATCAACTTGTAGCACAAATTTTATTAAATTCTTAATCATAAAGAAATATATAGAACTTTTACAGTTAATTAATATTTAATAAAATTTCTACTCAAAATCTGTATGGCAAAGAAGTTACGTAAAGCAAACCTAAACTGCCATTGAAAGATTAACCATTAACTGCTTAAAAAAATTAAAAAAAACAAAATTAAATTGTGCAAAAAACCTATTAGTACAGTCAAAGTAGCTTTTTACTTCTAAAAAAACCCAAAAGTTTTGAAACTTTTTGCACTAATTTATAGGTAACTAGTGAAGGATATACTAAATGTCCTGACAAATATGACACGACCTCTAGCGACAACCACCAAAAACAGGGCACTTTTATTGGTTTTTTGTTAATATTTTGAGAACTCTAGGTTGGAGGTAAAAGTTAATTATATACACAATGAAAGCTGATAAAATTTGCAATAAAAATGATTACATACATTTTTCTAGTATTCCTAGCGGTTACAGAGTTATAGAACGTTAATAATTGGGTTTAAAAAAAAAAGTTAACATGTCACAATAAGTCACAAAAACAATGTGTACATTTTACCATTATTTGTTAGATACTTGTAAATCAATATTTGACAATGTTTTGCTTACACTTTTGAATACGTTGGATCATTGTGGGAGAAGGGTTATACATTTGCGAGAAATTAGATTAAGGACTGCCTCAGATTCAGCTGCGTTTTCTGTAGTTACTGAGGTCAACCGGCTAGCTCAAATTTCCAACCCCACTGTTCTAGAGAAAGTTCATTTCCTAGTCCAACTTGGATTTGGTATACACAAAAAGCATGCTGCGTTGCTGCTCCTTCTGTGGGCAACAGCGCAGAGAAGTTTGGTTTAGCATCCAAAACTGATTTAGTAAAAGTCTTTAACAATGCATGCTAAGGGAAGTTTGCTTGTGAGGTGCATTGTACCATGACAGGAGTATTTTGTTTCCAGCTTAAGCTTTATTACATCAGTAATATTTTGCAATGTAGCTTGCTTCTTAAACAAATTGAAACAAACAAGTTTTCTTTTTCGATATGCAGCGGAAGTCGTATCACATCCGCTGAATGCATGCACAAAAAGTATGCAATTTTTTTATTCACATTGTTTGCAATTGCTAACTCGACTATATTTTCCTTTTTATTATGCCGTGGCTTAGTTTAACAAATAATATTTGTCTTTCAAATAGGGTTAAAGCCATGAAGAGGACAATAAGATCAACATTTTTGCAAACTATTGCTACTTTGTCACTAGTTTAGGATTTTATGACTTTTGTGCGGATGATCAGTTTGCTTGCGGTCGCCGCATGCGGACGTGTATTTAAGAGCTCCTACAAATTTATTAAATTAAACCACAACTATTATAGTAATATAGTAAGATGGCCTATGCCCTGCGATCTGGTAGTGAAGACTCTACTTTTAATGAAATAATCATTAACTTTCTAAAAAGTAATGAGTTTGCAGAAATAATACAAAAAAGTGTTGCAAAAGAAGTGAAAGTTTTAAATAAGAATATAAGTGATATGAAAAAAGAAATAAACATATTAAAAGAAACTAATATTGATTTATTAAAATTATTTGATATTAATTCTGGAACTCCCTTTAATTCTAAAAAAATATCGGACGTAAATATTAAAAACGTTGCCGCGAAGAAACTCGATGCCCCGCTGAACCCAAGTATCTCTAGCCAACCCGGAGATATTGTAAATTCCAATAACAATATGAAGGATAAAAATGAAAATAAATCGTTATCAAAAGTCATAGAAAAAGAAACTCCTTTGGAAAAAGAAGAATGGCAAGTCCAGAAAAAATATCATAGACGAATAAAACATAATTATATTCATGGATGCGGAGAAGATAATGGATTAATCAAAGGAGTAACTCGCGATTATCATTTTCATGTTAAACGTATTCACACTGATGTTACTGAAGAACAAATCATAGAATATATAAAAACAAAAAATGTGCACTCAGCAAAATGTAAAAAATTGAATTCCACACAACATCATGATTATTCAACTTTTAGATTATCCGTTCAACCAAATTATGCTGATATTATCAAGGACCCAAAGACATGGCCAATAGGTATAGAAGTAGATCGTTTTTTCTTCAGTCAGAACAAACGAATTCCCAACCGATAAGTTATTCCACAATCAGCAATAAACTGGAAAAAATTAAAATTTTATTTGTAAATGCTGGATCATTGCGTAATAAAATTAATGAACTAGAAGTAATTCAATGTGAGTCTAATTATGATATTATTAATGTTAGTGAACACTGGTTAAACGTTGAAGAATGTGAAATCTCTAAAATATGTAACCTGCAATCTAAGGCATATTATGCTCGGGATAGTAGTTTACATGGAGGTGTTATTGTGTATTCAAAAAATAATAATATTATTTCATATAATAATATTACTAACATATACAGTGTTGAGAAAATTTGTGAGTTGGCTAGTGTGTATTTTAATGATTTTAATATTCTTTTAATATGTATTTATCGTACACCAGGTGAAAATTTTAATTTGTTTTTAAATGGTCTTGCTTCGCTTTTAGAACATATAAATTGTCGTAACAGAAATATTGTACTGGGTGGTGATTTTAATGTTAAATTTAATCTTATGGATGCGCAAGCTACTTTGTTATGTGATTGCCTAAGTACATATGGTCTTTCAAAAATTGTAGATTTTAAAACTAGGAAAAATAATTGCATAGATAATATCTTTACAAACGTTTTATCAAACTCTTTCAAAGTGGAGCCACAGATAACGGATATTTCCGATCATATAGGTATGTCATTGACTTTATTTATTGATTCTCAAAATAAAAACAGACATACAACAAAAATATGCAGACCAATAACTTTACAGGGTAAAATAACATTTTATGAAACGTTAAGCAATATGCAATGGGATGATATTTATAATAAGTCAATTAACATTAATGAAAAATTTGACAGTTTTCAAAATAAAATTATCACTAGTCTAAAGTTATCATTTCCACAAAAAACGTATGCAATTACAAATACCAACAATTGCAATATAAATTGGTTTAATAATTCTCTTCGTTTAATGAGAGAGCACCTACATTTATTAAATGAAAGTTTTCAACTAAACCCCACCAATCGGGCTAAACAAGTTCTAGCAGACTATAGGAAACAATATAAAATTTCTATAAGAAACGCAAAAATATCTGCTAATGATTTATATATTAGAAACTCTAATAATCATCCAAAGGCTATGTGGAAAATAATACATAAAGAAACCAAAAGAACTAACTGTGATACATTGATCTGTGATATAACAAGTGATACTTTTAATTTATTTTTTACTAATGCAATTGCAACCCTTAAAGAAAATCTAACTCAATCTGGTATTAGTAGTACACAAGATTATATACCAACTATTAATAAAAACTACAACTTTAAATTTAAAGCAACTACTATTATTAAGGTACGTGACGCAATACACAATTTAAAACGAAGTAGAAGTGTTGATGTTTTTGGACTGTCGTCCGATTTGATCTATTCCATAAAAGATATAATAGTTGGCCCGCTAACAATTATAATCAATGATATAATCAACTGTAATTTATTTCCAAAATCTATGAAGTTGGCAAAGGTAATACCTATTTTTAAAAATGGTGACAAACAAAACTACAACAATTATAGGCCAATTTCTTTACTCCCTGTTATATCAAAAATAATTGAAAAAATTTTATTTGATCAATTATTGTATTATTTTGAATCTGAGAACCTATTTACCAAATGTCAGTTTGGGTTTCGCTCCAGTTTATCTACAACTGATGCAATAAATGCATATGTCGAAAACATTCTAAACTGTTTTGAAAATAGGCAATATTCCTTGGCTACTTTCGTTGATTTAACAAAAGCCTTCGATTGTGTCTCTCACTCAATACTGCTATCTAAACTATCGGCGTACAATATAGATAATAATAGTGTAGCTTTACTTAAATCATATTTAGATGATCGTGAACAGCAAGTTTTCTTTAATGATATACATTCAAGTTTTTTAAAAGTAAAACATGGGGTACCTCAAGGCTCGATCCTAGGTCCTTTACTATTTTTAATTTTTATTAATGATTTTCCAAACTGTCTTATAAACTCCGAGACAATACTTTTTGCTGATGATACCACCATAATTAGTACTGGTAATAACCTTGAAGACATAATTAACACTAATAGGATTTCATTAATACAAGCTTCTGAATGGTTTAATTTAAATGAATTATTTCTAAACGAAACAAAAACAGTGGAAATGCTTTGTACACTGCATAAGACAGAACCACAAATCAATCAATGCACTAAATTTTTAGGCTTGCATATTGATGCAAATTTGAGGTGGGAAAAGCACGGAACAGTAATGGCAAAAAAGTTATCACAGAACATGTACTGTTTAAGAAATCTTAGATTATCTGTCTCTAGCACTATTCTAAAAGCTGCTTACTTTGCGCTCATACATAGCCATTTGAAGTATGGTATTTTGGTCTGGGGTCATTCTTCCTGTACCAGTAAAATGTTTTCGTTACAAAGAAAATCTGTAAGAATTATTGAAGGCTTGCATTATCAAGAAAACTGCAAAGAAAACTTTATCAGATTAAACATTCTTACTGTACCGTCAATGTTTATTTTGGAATGTCTGACGCATTTAAGAAAACACAGATCTCAGTATTGTACGCACGATCATCATAAATATGACACAAGAAAAAAGAAAGATATATACCAAAGGCAAATCAGATTGCAAAGAACTCAAACAGGGTCAAGATACTATGCAATTAAATTTTTTAACAAGCTATCGGAATCTACTCGGGATCTACCTTTACATATGTTTAAAATCAAAATTAAAATTTACTTAATAAAGAAAGCATTTTATAACATTGAAGAATTCTTAGAAACAAATGATATAATATAACATCTGTCTAAACCCAGTACAATTAATGTTGTAATGTAATTATTATTATTATTATTTTTTTTTTTTTTTCTGTGTTATAGTTTTTATACTTTTTAATTTGTACTTTATGTGTAAACCTTTTTAACTGTTTTTGTAATATGACTTGTGTATGACTATTTAGTCTTTAGCATTAATAAATTACTACTACTACTACTACTACTACTACTACTACCAGCGTTACTAAGTTCTTATTTTGGTTTAATTCCATAGTCGTAAAGAGCAGTTAAGAGAAATGAAATAAGTCTGGGTTTATTGTGTTTATTAGAAATAAAACCATCCTGTTTGACTGTGATTTGTGTTTTGTGTTCAAAGTTTATGTCAACTGACTTCTTTAGCTTGTACTTTGTTTTTTTTTAGCTGCTTACAGCTTACAGCTCTTGCCGGCATAATGCTTGAAAACATAGGCAACATAACTATAGTAAATTGTTAAGATTAGGAATTTTTGGGCCACACCACTTTGTGTAACAAAATTTTTCCATCAAAAACAATGTCAAAATCAAGAAGATTGGCTTCTTCTTGTAGTACAGGAAAAGTATTCCAGTTTCCTCAAATAAAGATTAAGAGTAAGGAGCAAGCTTATGTTATAACTAGTTGTTTAAGTCTTCATTACATTGTTTGTTGATAGCTATTTTTAGAAACATCGTTAAAGGTTTGATTACCACCTTTCTCCATAAACCAAGAAGTTTAAAGAGATACGCCACTAACACTACAATTTGACGCGTATGACACGCGTATCGTAAACGCTATGTTGAAGGAAGGGCAAGTAGTTGGGGAAGAGAGGAAAAACAGTAAAATGAACAAAAGACCAAACAAAAGAGACCGGCTCCTTGGCTCGTAACAATACAAAACACTTTTTTTTATTCTTTTGCGCTCTATAACTCTGTAACCGCTGAGAATACAAAAAAAACGTATATGATCATTATATAATTTAATCATCTTTCATTATGTATATAGTCAACTTTTCAATATTTGTTACTTTCCTAATTTGTATAAACTCCTGTTGTCTACTATGTTTATCAAATAGGTTTGTAAGCTTAACAAAGCGTTTTAAAGTTTATAAGCTTTCCAGAGCTTTGTTATGCATACATTTAGTTTATTAAATCATTAAAAAAATTGCAAATAACTAAATCTAGTAACAATGCCGGCTTTTCCATATCATCTCTCAGAAAAAACAGTAAAGACTGTGTGAGCTGTAGCTCTGTCATTTTTAAAAACACGACTACCTTAACTCCTCTTCTTTATCTATTTCTGCCAATTTGAGTCGCAAAAATGGTTTAACATTGACACATAACGTTTAGAATTTATAGTCACCTCGTTCTTAAAAAAGTACGGTCTTATCTATTGTGGTATATTAACCATAATGTTAATTTATGATAAAATAATGGTCATTTATTAATTTACTTATTAACAATTTCATTTAGTTAAGAATGTTCTTTGTCCCTACTGAAGAAAACTGCTTATGGTAGAATCTATGCCAACATTTATTTACAAAGATTTCTGTTTCACGCAATTTTTGAATCATCATTATTTTATAGGGATGTAGAAATGTGAATCCAAATAAAAAATACTCCTTAAACTGCAGTTTGACATTTCAAAAGCAACAAAATGCTGATCATTTTGGTAGCTTCTCAGTTTCTGTTGTCATCAGCTGCACATTTTCTGGTGTTTTTTTGGACTTGCCATCTGCCATGTGTACTTCTGCTAAACGTGTTACAAGTTTTCTCCAACTACCATTTTTTGTATTTTACTCAAATACTTTAAACTAAAGGTCTGATTGTCAAACTATTATTTGTCCTCATTAGACAATCTTTTATACACAGTAATTTGTTTGTGTGCATAGCTTGAACGGTTTGCAAATTGTCCAAATTGTATGTTAGAACAGAACTTAAGCCTATACAAGTCAAGATAATCACGTAAATCTACATTAAATTGTGCATTTTTTAAAACTAGTTTCAATTTGCTACAGAAAGATTTAAGTTTTCAACAACAGAAACAAATCAAAATGCCACTTATTGAGAATGTTTTATAATTTAATCAATAACTTTGAGTTTAGTCTAGTTTTAACTCGATACAATAATATTTAATCAGACAAAGACAATATTTTCATGAAAAGTGGCACATTCTGACAGTTTTTTATATGTTGCTCAAAAACTTTGACCTGAGCTTATATAAACCAAACTAACCACATAAGAGTAGTTTCAATTTAATTTCTTAAATAGATACACAAACATAACATTTTCATGGATAGTGCCACTTTTTGACAGTTTTTTGCAATTTACTCAAAAACTTTAAACAATATTGAGTTGCGGATCTTTTAGAACTAGTTTTAATTTAATAGCCCCTTATTGTTGATTGCATCGGTCATTTAATTATTAATTATTAGAAACTAGTATTACTACTAGTGTTTAATTTATTACACTTTTGCATGAGATAAAACAGACATATCAGTAACTGAATTTAATATTTCTGTCCAAACAATATATGTACATGTTAGTCTCTAGAAATGTATGAGTACATTTTACATTATTATATTACTTGAGTACATGACAATAGCATTTTTTATTTGTTTATTGTAAAAAGTTTCTTAAAGTCCCATGATATTTACAAATTTAAACTGACAGTTTAAATTGAAAGATAAAATACCGTTGTAGCTGACAACATATGTGTAGGTGTATGCCCTAAAATGGGTTCTATTGTAAAGTACATGGTCTATTGTAAAAGGTTTTTAAGAATAATGTCATAACGTTATAATATTAGAAAATAAACTTTAGAAACGTATAATGTATTGATTTCAGTATAATTTTTAATTCTATTAGCAAAGAAGAAAATTACAAACAAAATTGTACAGTAAGACGCAAATATAATTATAAAATTATATCATACATATTTTGTATAATTTTTTTTGACAGAAATAACATTCTAAATTACATGATTTATTATGCTAGATTTTTATAAATATAGAATGATATTTTCCTTTTTAATCAACTTCAAAATAAAAATTTACATATTAAATCACGAACTTAATTATACTTTACTTTAAAACTAAATTTATTTATTATTTCAGCATATAATATCCTTTAAAATATAGTTTTTAGTTTAGCACAAATACACGAAAAGCTCTTCAAACATAGTCAATCATCCAATTAAAACAGTCTAGTAAACCGATACACCTTTCAAAGCCAAGTAATTTAAAGTCAGTATTGATTACGGTGCAATTCTGTTGCAAGCAAACCTCGGTAAATACATATATCCTTAAGTGCTTGCCTCATTGTTTGATATGATTGAAGAAGTTTTGTGATAATACTGAAATGTGTATTGATAAATTGGTTCTCTCGAAAGCCGAATGCTTCTTTATACATTCAGCACATAAAATAGAGTATATGTTATAATTCAACTATAAATCTCGTTTCTAGAAAGGTCTTGAATTATTCCATTCTCAATTAAGTTTAGAACAATAAAAACTATGTCAAAGATTAATCATAATTTTAAACCAATTTGATAACTAATATAATCAGACCACATCCCGTATCTAATGTTAAAAACCGTATTATCTATAAAAATATAAATGACGCAGATATGTCAACAAAAGAAATAATTTGCAGGAAAATTTTCCGTATTCAATTAAATATCATGTATATAAATTTACCCACACAATTTTCTTTGTAAACATAACTTTATGTTAATAAAATTATAGTTGTGATGATTATATCTCCTTGTTTCAAATATACATATGTTGCGCCGATGTAATTTCCACGAATATACGTCGCACGGATTATAATTGATGCTTGAAAACTCACTTATTCCACACTTACCCCGTCATGCATAATTCATATGAGAAAATTTAAACCAATCACATTATCTGCTTATATATTTTTACTCAATTTATTCTATTGCGTCAATGTGAAATATTCTACGTATAAAAATTCAATAGTAGAATGTCATTGATAAACTGGGTCGGTATTTTTCTGAAAACATCATAATAAATAGCTGAATTAATTGAAATGAAGTAGGTATTAATATTATCAATTATTCGGTTTTCAGCGGCGCACATGCTTTGCATTCTACGTACATGCCTTTCAAACACATTTCCAACTATTATCAAACTGATAATTGTTTGTTAAATTGAGCAGGCTGTTACATGATGAAACTCTACATTTTATGTTTCAATTGTGTTAGTAATAATAAAAATTAATTATTCGCAGGACTCTAATTGTAAAAATATACATTACACTGATTAAAATAAAATACAAAAACAAGTCTACATCTGGACTAACTTTTAACAGAATTAAATAACTTACACCACTCAAATATATTACTAACAAAAAGTACCTTTAAAATAATATTTTTGAGCAATGCCTATACTATAATTTAAAAAGTTAGTTTTAGTAGTTTTTTAAAGGTGTTGCTGTAGGGACAACTACGTTTTTCTAGCACTTATTTTTGCTGAAACTTTTTTCAAACTAAGAAATGATTATAGTTATAGTTATAGTTAAAAAATAAACAAATTTGCAACAATTAATAAAATTGCAAAACAAAATTATAATTAATATAATATAATACCATACACTTATTCATTTCAACAAAAAGTATGTTGTAGTTGAGTATGAGATATGGATATACTAAAAATAAATAATGGTAGTGATATAATTTGATGTAATGTCAAGACAGTACTGGTAATTATTTTTTTTTTCTTATACGGAAGAAGATATACTTAACACAATACATTTGTTCTTAACTGAAAAATCAGACTTTCCAAACAATTCAAACCCCAAACCCGTAGTATAACAGTCAAATACGCTAACTAACATTATACCACCTAAGCAACAGCAAAAAAAAATGATGCAACCTGATTTTAAGATCATCTTTACAGTAATATATACTTAATTAAATTAAATTATAATTATCCCCCAAATATGTCCCTTGTGAGTTTTTAGACAACCACAAAGCCAAACCCAAATTTTTAACTATAATGTTTGCATTTGAGATCTTGTTAACACTGTATTTAGAATTGAGGTTTTGGGCTGTGCACTAGCATTTAAGGCTTTGAAGTTACACAACAACTGCAAAAGATTGTTAAGCTTACACTAGCTAGTGAAGCCTTGAGGTTGTATGCAGAACACACTACAATAATAAATAGTAGTTAAATACAAACTGACAGTAGTATAAAAGAAAATGTGTTAATTAAATGACTTTGAGCAGAGTTTTTATACATACTTAGGTGTTATAAGTGTACTATGTATTGGTGTTATGATAGGGATGTTGGTATCACAATCTAAAAGATTTATGTTATGAGAAAGATAATATAATTACCAGTTTAACTGTATTTAATGCAATTTAGTAATTATGTGCAGATTGAATTGATAAAAAAGAACGCGGGAACGATGGCGAGTAAGTGCAGTAACGCGCTGATGCAAGAAGACAAGATGTACCAAACTGGATCTAAAAGGCAAAACAGCTCATTTTTTGCAGTAAAATGAAGCAATTGATAAATGCTAGGTGTTCACTTATTGAGCAAAACCTGAACTCGTGCTTTTGTATTTATTGATACTTTTGGTTAAGCAGCTTGAACGCTGTTTTTTCTACAGAGATGTACAACCAACAACAAAAGTTAGACAATTGGTGCCACTGCTGCCAAGTTTTTAGCTGATTTTTAGACTTGGGAGTATATCTACAGGTCGGATCTAAATTTGGCGTTAAAATAAGGAATAATTATTTTGTTAAAACAATTTTTGAGTGAAAATTGCGTTGATTTGTTGTTTTAAATTTGCTGATAAAGGTGACATTTGGGTAAATTGGCGCAACATGTTCAAATTTAGCAAAATGGTTTAAAAAATTTCTTTACTGTTTCCCCGCAAAATTTGTTGCAAAATTGCCGTTTTTTTTTAAGTTGGTATAAAATTGGTTTTTGTACATCGATCCGCAAGAGTTTTAGCTAGTTTAAACTTTCACTGGCTTTTATTTCTTGTTGCAAAATAACTTTTTATTGTTAAATTTGAATTTATTTTGACAAATTTATCTGGGTATATAGCAAGAACAAAAAATGCAGAAAAAAAAACGTGGTTTGAACTGAACAACAAAAACCGTTTAGTGTAAGAATCAAGTACGCTAACTAACATTATACCACCTAGGCAACAGCAAAAGCAATGATTCTACCTGATTTTAAACTCATACTTTGCAGCATATGTACCTAATTAAATTAAATTGACTCAAATATTAGGTTGATGCATAACCATCTCCCAAATATGTTCTTTGTAAGTTTTTAGACAAACCAAGCCCAAATTTTTAGCGATTTGTTTCAGAGAAATGAGAAATGGTTTCCGTTTTTGTATTCTGGCTATTCTGCTATTCTTGTATGCTTTTTTCATTATTAATTAAAATAGTTTGTTTTCCTCATATCCTATTCTTACTTCCTTACACGTTTTAAACGTATTCCAGTCTATACTGGTTTCCGTTGAATGCCTTATATCTTTTTGCGAGTTATCTTGCTTTATTTTAAAACAAATGTCCTAGTGTGGCTATTAATATCCAAGACTCAATTTTTTTATAAGTTTAGTAATTTGTCTAGTTGTTTCTGTTACGTCAATACACAATTTACATTAAAAATAGGTTTTATGCCAAAATAGTTTTCTAGAATCCAATTCTAACTTCATTAACAATTGCATCCACTTCTTTTTTTGTATGTTTTTATTGGAATATTTGGTAAAATATAACATCCTATTAGGTTACATTATTTCGTCTTAACACACACATAACCGTCAGCCTTAACTATGTTGCATACTTTTTTTAATTTAAAAATATCAAATCTACACCGCTATTCCTATCCAATCATGCTTTAGTTCTAAGTAGAGATAGGTGCCGTCTATATTGGTGTGCCAGAAACATGATTGAGTTGAGATTATACTATAACAAGTCAATAATTCATATTTCATTGGACAGAAAAATGTTTACTACTGCAGCTGAAGCAAAATTGAAAAACGATCCAAACCAATTTTGGTCATACATTAATTGCTTGAAAAACAGTTCAAGAATTCCATCATTTATGATTCATAATGGAATTATGACGTCAAACCAACAAGAAATCGTAAACTCATTTGCAAATTTTTTTAGTAGTGTTTACAAAACTTCAAATCTTCCATCAAATTCTAATTCCGTCAACAATACTATTCTATTTGGAATTAAATCCATATAATCCGATAAAGTTGTGCAAGCTTCTAAACGTCTAAAAGCAAAATACACGTCAGGTCCTGATGGCATTCCTTCTTTCTTAGTCAAAGACTGCGCTACTGTCTTAGCCAATCCACTGCATTATTTGTTTAACTTAATATTAAAAACTTCAACTTTTCCAAAACTATTAAAAATTGCCCGTATCAGCCCAATTTTCAAAAAGGGAAACAAAGAAGACATATCAAACTATCGTCCAATTGCTTTAATTAACAACTTTGCCAAAGTTTTTGAACGGATAATATCAGAACGGCTTTATTTTGGAGTAAAAAGTCTAATATCAGATAACCAGCGGTTTTGTTAAGAAGAGGTCTACTGCGTCAAATTTGCTATGTTTTACAGAATTTGTTTCCACATTGCTTGATATGCGACAACAAGTGGATGTAATATACACTGATTTCAGTAAAGCATTTGACACATTAGATCACGGGATTATAATAGATAAACTACGTGTTGTTGGATGCGATAACAATCTTTGTAATCTATTACAGTCATATCTTAATGACAGATTGCAGTATGATGAGGTTTTAAACTTCAAATCCGCTAACTATCCAGCACTTAGTGGTGTTCCCCAAGGGTCCAACTTAGGGCCATTAATTTTTATCATTTTTATTAATGATATTTGCAAAACCTTAAAAAATCAATGTCTACTATATGCTGACGATTTAAAAATATTTTCTACAATTTCATCTATGGCAGATTGCATATCCCTTCAATCTGACATTCAAATGTTATCTATGTGGTGTAAAACGAACTACTTGCAACTAAATATATCAAAATGCTGTACGATGACATACTCTCGCAAAAAATCAAATATAGTTTTTGATTATGCCATTGTCAACCAACCTTTATCAACAATTACAACCTACAAAGACCTTGGTGTGCTGTTCGACAATCAATTAACATTTAATAGTCACATAGACAATATTGTCAACTCAGCATTAAAATTGCTAGGATTTATTATTAGGTCAGCAAAACCATTCTCTAATAAAGAATCTTTGCACGTACTCTATTTTGCTTTTGTCAGAAGTAAATTAGAGTATTGTAGTACGGTGTGGTCTCCTTACTACGCAACCTATTCCTATGCTCTGGAAAAAGTTCAAAGACGTTATTTAAAGTATATGTGTTACCGAGAAGATAGCCACTACCCGCCTCGTGGTCGTACAGATTATAACGCCCTATTAAGCCGTTTTGATTTTGACTCTCTTCAAGATCGTCGTAAAAGTGCTGATATATCGTTGGCCACTAAGCTGGTTTGCGGAGATGTGGATTGTCCAATCCTATTAAGCAGTTTGAACTTCCATGTACCAAGGCTAGCAGCTAGAAACCAACCAACATTTACTTGTTTTAGGTCGCACAGTAATTTAGAACTAAATGCACCGATAAACAGAGTAATGAATGCTGTAAACTCCGTAGCGCCCAATCAAGCATTTTTTTAACCATTTTATTTTATATAATTTTTGTATATTTCTGTAAAACTTTTGTTTATTTTTTGTTCATTCATATTTTTTTTTTTGTTTAGTCTTATATCATAACTTCTTTATTTAATTTTATTGTATCATAATTATTTTCTTTCCTTGTATCTATTTACCTATGTCTGTATATTATCTCCATGTTGGAACTATTAGTTCTGTTGGGATAATAAATAAATAAATAAATAAATAAATAAATAAATAAATAAATAAATAAATAAATAAATAACCATCATGGCGGACAGTCATCAGGAGTAAGTTTACTGATTATAGCTTACATAAAGAGCATGATGACATTGGCAACAAAAAATAAAATAAAATACACTTGTTTTGAATATCAAATAAACCAAAGTACTGAAGAAAGAAAACCATAAGCTAAACTGGCTTGCAAAAAAAAAACAATATTGGAAACGTTATTGAGCCTTAACCTGCTTAAAAAATTAATCCCAACTTGAAACAGAATACTGCAACTATTCCTATCAGGACCATCACATAATACTAAAACCATGGTATTATATAATCGAATCAAACTACAGGACTGATAACCAAACACGGTGGCCTAAATAAACACATAGAATGGAAACCACCTATGTGATCTCATTTTTTGACAATTTATGGCCAAATTTTAGTTCTTTTTAACAATATTTTTTATATTTTATAGTTGGATTTTTGAGATTTCATGTAGATTTTACACTTATTAAGAATTTATAGTAGTTTCTGACAATTTTATAAATTTTATGTTAGTATTTTAGTGCTTTTTACCATTATTTAGTCTTTTCAATTGTAAATTTTGCTATTTTTAATTTTTTATAAATAATTTTTTTCCCTTTTAACTGTTTTTAAGTAGATTTTAGTTTGTTCTGAGTATATTGTAATATTTGATTACTAATTATTGCTATTTTTGACTTTTTATAAATAAAATTTTTAATAGTTTATAAACAAATTTTGCTATTTCTAACAATATTTTGATATTTTATGGCGGAATTTTGGTAGTTTTTTAATTTTATGATTTTATTACATTTTTCAAGTTCAAGCTAAATTTTGGTGCTTTATATCAATATTTTGATGTTTAAAGATCAAATTTTAGACACTCTATGGCCGTTTTTGACCAGATTTTTATTTTATTTTAAAACATTTTAATATTTAGTTATTTTTTACTTTTTATAATCAAAAACTTGCATTTTTAATAGTTTTAGATTAACGATTGGTGTTTTTTGACAATAGTTTGATGTTTTTAAACCAAATTTTGCTGTTTTTGACTTTTGAATAGTTTATAAAGTTAAAAAGCACCAAAATCCGCCTATTATGCTTTCTAACAATAAGATATTTTTGATTCAGCTGTTTTTAGCTGGTTTTTATTTTTAATTTTATTATTTTTGACTTTTTTAATATAACTGTTTACCTTTTAACTTTTTTATGACCGGATCTTGATGCTTACTACTAGTATTTTAATGTCTTAAAATTGAATTTTCACAATTTTAAAATTTATGAGCAGAATTTTATTTTTTTACCAATGTTGGTTTATATTTAGTACATTACAATATTTTTATATTATATTGCTATTTTTGAACAGTTTATGTTTTGATTTTGATGTTTTCTGCCAGTATTTAAATTTTATGGCCGGATTTTACTGTTTAGTAGCTAGATTTTGAGTTATCCAACAATATTTTGATACTTCATAGCCGGATTTTGCTATTTTATTAGCAGTACATGGCTGGATTTTGTAATTTCTGACAATATTTTGATGTTTTTTGGTTAGTTTTGATTATTTTTGACATTTTATAAATAGAGTTTTGCACTTTTTAACGTTTTTAAGCGGATTTTAGTTTTTTTTTTTAAATCCATTATTATATTATGACTGGATATTGTTATATATACTATAAAAAATGCAGGGTCGCTGACTTTAAGTATATTTGTACTTTAGGTTAGCAACCGCTGCTCTACTGTTGAGTTATTTTCAATTACCTACGTATACATGTGTTTCCTAAGTAGATAATGCCTTGCCAAGACCCCTCTTAATAATTGGAAGTTCTTTCTAAAAAGTTGTAAGTAATAATCAGCTGTCTTAAAGTTTGTAGTATTTAATACTTTTTTTGTCTGTCTACAGTCTAGTAAATTGTACTACCGTATTTTCAGTGCATGATACGTGTTTGCTTTTAGTAGAATGCTAAAGCTTTTAAAAAAGTAGAGCAGTTTATGGTTCAAATCCACACATTTTGGTGGTTAATTCTTTGCGCAATTTTATCAGCATTAGTGTTTCCTCTTGTATTGAAGTGTCCTTTCACCCAGTAGAGCTCAATGTTATATTCACGTACTGATAAAGTAAAAAGTGTACATTGATGTAATGTTGAGCTGGTTTATAGCTAAAATTGCTACTTACTTAATTATCCGTCAAATATTTTAGATTAGTATAATAATACCATTTGTAATAGCGTAATAGTCAGCTTTTCCCTTAGGACATGTTATGTAATTATAATTAGTAAAGTAAACTAAAGAGATGTATGTATGCACATTCCAAAGTTTAGACATTGGACTGTGCTGAACTGGTATATAAACTAGGGCGCAGGCAAAGATAGAGAATTACTAATAAGTATTCGGGAAGTAAGTTGAAGTAAGGAGGAAGTATTGAGAAATGTCATAAAGTGTTAAGACAGTGTTAATTAATAATTATGTGAAAGTATATCTATTACAATTATTACCCACCGCTCCCAAAGTACATTATTACACATTTCTAAAAGCAGAGAACTGTCATATACTGTCACATGCATCTAAAATGTTGCTAAAAATAACTTATTAGAAAATAGAGAAAACATCAAAGAAAGACCAGTATAATAATAATAATATGTATAAAAGAAAAAATGAAATGTTTGTAGGTCTGTTTCAACACACAATTTGTACAATTTGCAAACCATTCAAACTATAAATAGAACATTGACGTTTTAAAAAATTGCAAAATTCTATCGTTGTTTGTGCCGTCAAACATTGTTGAATTGTATTATTTATTTGCAATATCAAATCTATTAAAACTGCAAAAACTTTAACTACTCAGTACGCTGCTGCCATACATTTAATGGTCAGTTTTCATACTGTTTATTTTTTTTCAAAACTGTAGTTGCGGCTTTTTACAACAAAAAAAACGACAAAATAGTAAATTGCTATATGAGTATTATACCAGTTTTGCAAAGAATGTTTCAAAAACTAAATAACAATTAAACGTTAAATTAAATTAAATCAAGTATCAAAGATCAAGTAGATTAATTTTCTAAATAGTTATCATCTAAATTAAAAATATTGTTTATTTTACAAAATATGAGTCATAACAATTCAACGTTTGACGCTTCATAATAGTTTTGGCCATACACAAAAAAGTATAAAAAAGCTTTTATTTGTCAATTGTTAGCTATGAAGAAGAAGATAGGCACATGGAACGTGCGTAGCTTATATGAACAGGGGAAAATACATAACACCATCCTTGAAATGAGGAGACTTGACATTGCAATCTTGGGTGTCAGTGAAATGAGATGGCGTAATTCAGGAACATGCAGGGTAGGCGAACATCAGGTGTATTACTCAGGTGAGGACAGTAGTCATCACAGGAATGGTGTAGGTTTTATAGTAACGAAAGATACCTATAAAGCGGTCACCAGTTTCATTCCACAGTCGGATAGAATAACTATGCTTAAAATTCATGCCAGTCCCACAGATATTAACAGCAACGGAACCGCAGATTGAAGAATTTTACGCTGATCTACGTAACGTTATGAGCCAGACAAAAAACCATGAAATCAATATTGTCATGGGAGATTTTAAATGAACGAGGTGATCGGCTAGTAGAGTTCTGCCAAGAAGAAAGAGTGGCATTAATGAATTTTCAACTACCTGCCAGAAGACTTTACACCTGGACCTCTCCTGCAAATAACGATAATCATATTGTTCGTAATCAGATAGAATTTTTCGGGATCAACCAACGATTTCGTAACGCCGTAAAGTGCTGTAAAACATACCCTAGAGCTGACGTACCTTCAGACCACAACCTACTATTGGCAGAAGTAAGTAACTATCCAGATAGATATCCAAAAACTCAAGAATTCGGATGTGAAAACTGAAGCCACCCATCTCTTAATATCGAAACTGAAAGCAGACGATAACCCCGAGGGAGATGTAGAAGAACTGTGGAATAATATCAGACAGGCGACGAATGAGGTGACTTATGAAAAATTGAGGAAAGACAGACAAGGGGCAAAACAACAATGGATGACCGAAGAAATTCTTAAAAAAATGGACGAACGCAGACAATACAAAAATAATGACAAGGTTAAATACAAACAACTGCAAAGAGAAATTCGGCGTGAAATAAGAACAGCAAAAGAAACTAAGTTTGCAGATGACTGCAAAGAAATAGAAGAACTACAAGCAAGGCATGATATCTACGGTGTTCATAAAAGGATCAATAAGATAACTGGGACACGAAAAAGACTCGACGCGAGCACACTAATAAATAAGCATGGGCAAATAATTACTAGCCTAGAAGGAAAGCGAGATACGTGGAAGGAATACATCAAGGAACTATTTCACGATTTAAGACCTAGTGAACATGATGCAGGCAATGCTACAACAGGGCCCCCAATAACAGAGTCAGAGGTGCAGAAGGCACTCTCTAGAATGAAAGATGGCAAGGCAGTAGGGCCAGATGAAGTTTTAAAATTATTAGAGGACAATGGTCTTGACATACTTGCCCGACTATTTAACAAAATCTACGAGTCAGGAAATATTCCACGTGACTGGCTTAAGTCCACTTTCATAGCCCTTTCCAAAAAACCAAACGCAAGAAGATGCGGTGACTATCGTACCATCAGTTTAATGAGTCATGCTCTTAAACTTTTTCTCAAAGTCATCCCTGAGAGAATATACCGCAAGTTGGAAGAACGAATAGGACACACACAGTTTAGATTTACAAGCGGCCTTGGAACCAGAGAAGCTTTGTTTTCAGTACAGGTTCTTATTCAGCAATGCAGAGATGTCAATAAAACTGTATACGCATGCTTCATCGATTTTGAAAAAGCCTTTGACAAAGTAAAACATCAGAAAATGCTTGATATACTTAAAAGCACCGGCTTAGATGATCAGGACGTCAGAATAATTGCTAACCTGTACTGGCAACATAAAGCGACGGTGAGAGTAGAGGACAGCCTCAGCGACAAAATAGAAATACAAAGGGGAGTACGACAAGGTTGCATCCTATTACCACTTCTCTTTAATGTTTACTCCGAAGAACTTTTTAAAGAGACTCTACAAGATGTAGATGAGGGAATTCAAGTGAACGGCGTAGTAATTAATAACATACGGAGATAACAGAGTAGCTGATGCTAGAGAGGACTACGGACTTAAACTAAATGCAGCCAAAACAAAATACATGATCGTAAACAAAGACACAAATCCAATTGATACTGATCTCCACGCAAACAACACGGCTATTGAAAGAGTGCAACGCATTACTTATCTGGGCTGCAATATGAATGAGAACTGGGATCACTTGGCCGAAAATAAAATCAGAATTGCACTTGCTCGGGAAGCCTTCCGGAAGATGAGATCCTTGCTATGTAGTCACAGTCTCAGCTTAAAGCTCAGAATACGCATGGTTAGATGTCACGTTTTTTCGGTGTTACTTTACAGAATGGAGGCGTGGACTTTTACAGAAGCATCATCGAGAAAAATTGTGGCGTTTGAGATGTGGGTTTACCGTAGATTATTACAGATCATCTGGGTAGATCGAGTAACTAATGAGGAAGTCCTGATAAGAATACACAAAGATAAAGAAGTAATGTCAAACATCCAACATAGAAGAAGCTGTGTTATTTTTTAGCATTGTTTATAATTGTTAATAAACCATATACATTGTTATTTGCGTGCTGGTAAAGCGTCTTAGGTTGTGTTAAATATAGATAAGTAATGAATATTTGTTGGTGGAAAGTATTTGTAAACCTTTACTTTTTTCACAGTGGTTAAGGGTGTTTTTAGAGGTGTAGTTTAACTGTCAAAAGTTATTCACACATAGACCAAAAGAGAGTCTTAGAGGTGTGTAATACAAAATACATTGGCAGTAAAGTCATGACATGCTTGAAGATTGTTATTTGTGTAATAGTAGTTAGGGCTTTAGGGTTGTATAATAACACTGAATCTGGCAGTAAAGCCTTATACCTAATAGCCAAAAGCTTGTTGTGCACTAGCATTGAAGCATTAGACACAATAACTGCAAAAGATTGCGAAGAGAGATTAAGAATGTTTGCTTATTTTACAGAGTATATTGGTAGTTGTGTGCAAATTCAATTTATAGAGAAGCAGGTCGTAGACGAGCTGATGCTTGAGAGTAAAACAGACCAGACTACTTTGAACGCAGCGCAGTAAGGTAAGAACAACATAAAACAGGACAAAAAAAGGAAAGTCAGAGCATTTTTGCAGAGAAATGATGCGGTCTGACAAATTAACATTGTGTTCAATTAACTAATAAACGCACGATGTGGTGGATAAAAAGTAAAGAAACAAGTTTTAATAACTAGAGATAACAAATGGAAAAAAGTAAAATTCCATTTATACAAAAACGGTATTACTTGCTTATTTTGCAGAGAACTATAAAATCATCCACACTGAGGTCTATGTTTTCAATGTTAAAAAACATATTCCACAAAAAATATTATAGATGTTTTAAGATTTACAAAATAAATAACATACTTAAAAAAAAAAATCAGTACAATAAGAAGCTAAAAAATCAAAATACTTACTAAAGAATAGATTGATGCTTTCCTACAAATAACTTCAAGTAAAATTTTTTTACTATTTAAACAAAGTAAACTTTTTTAATAATAACAATATAATCTTTGTTTATTATAAAGAGTGGGCCATGTAAAGTTTAGAATTTGAACTACCGTTCATTTTGTTTTTCAAAGGTATAATGACACTTATGAGTTGACAGAAGTTTAGTTTTATGTTTGACACTTACAAAATGGGACGCTTTACACTTGAACAAACTTGAAAAATAATTACTTCTAAAGTGGTGAGTCTGAAACGGTAAGAAATTTACGAAACAAATTAGATAGAAAAGAAGTGCCTTCAACGCAGTTTGTGGACCAATTTGTAAAGCAAGTTTGCGAAACTGGATTGTTAGTGGATAAAACAACACGTTCCCGTTCTCGTTCAGTGCGTTCAGCCAAAAATACTAATGCTGTTGCTCAGAGTGAACATGCATCAACATTAACTCGTCATTGTTCTCAAAAACTGAACAACATTTTTCGCACTTCTTTGAAAAGAATTTAGCATACAAACCTCGGTATGAAGACTTACAAAGTTCAATTAGTCCAAGAAATGAAATCTTATGTTCATTCAATAAGTTTTCAGTTTGCCCAATAAGCTAAAGATTGTTTTGCTAAAGATGAGCATTTTTATAAAAATATTGTGTTTTCCGATAAAGCTCATTTTCATCTTGAAGGCTAAGTCAATAAGCAAAATTGTCACATTTTAGGATTAGAATTTACACATGACTATTGAACAGCCTATGCATCCACAACGAGTAACCGTTTGGTGTGGTTTTTGGTCCGGCGGCATTATTGGGCAATTTTTCTTTGAATGAAAATGAGCAAGTAACCGCCGTAACCGTCAATAACAAATGTTACTGTGCCACTTTGTTTTCAAAAATTGAAGAACATGAAATGAATGACATTTTTTTTTTGTGGGGAGACCTTAAAGATAAGTGTTACGCAAACTATCCTAACTATCCAGAGACGATTGATGCCTTAAAACACAAAATTAAAATTGCCATTTATGCGATTGAAGCCCAAACAATCAAAAATGTACAAAAAAATTGGGTTAATCGTATAGGTTACTGTCAAGCTAGCCTTAGCAGTCATTTGAATGATGCGTTTCATTCTTAAATAAAAATGTCCAATCTTTCTAATAAACTCATATTTTTGAAAAAAAATATTTGTTAGTTTTTTATTTATAGCTAATTCAAATTCCAAAAGTTAGATGGCCCACCCCTTTAGATGATTTTAAAAATAAAGTTGGCTGGAGCATGTCGTAAAAAAATTAGATAAACATTGTCCAAGACAATAACTTTGACTTTAAAACAAATAAATCTAAAATTATTTCAATTTCACTGAGATAACTGGTTGCAATTTTATTCTCGAAATATTCAACTTTGTCCATCAACTGTAAATCATAGCCGATTATTTCATTAATACAAAAACGGAAAATGTGCAATAAAGATAGGTAAACACTTTTGGGCAAACGCCAAACCTTAGCAACTCTGTTAGTCAACGCCGGAGCAAGTTTAAAAAGACACAATGAATAATGCTTGCCAATTGTCGCAAAAGAGTATCTAAAATCAGTGTCAATAACAAAATGGTAATTGCTAAGCAGCTAATAGAGACAACCAAAACTTGGCACAAACATCTGATACTTCTTATACTTTGAAGTCAACCACATCTATCCGTACTGTTCTAGTTTTTTCTCCAACGTTGTTTAAACAATTATGACTATAACATAAACATACTTATACATGAAAATTTTTGAATACAAATTGTATGGGAGTATGACATAAAAATTGACAAAAGCAGTATGATTTTTTTAAATGTTAATATTTTGAGAAGCAAACCGTCCAAATCGTATGTTCGAACCGACCCGTTGTTGAGTTTCCGCAGTATTTAGGAGTAGAAAGCAAGCCAAGTAGAAGTCAAAAAACCGCTTTTCACGCCGCATGAGCTTATGCACTTCTGCTTTGACAGTAAAATTGGGTTTTGGGCTTTAGTTATAAATAAATTATACGTACTATTCAAGTGTTAGTTATTAGATGGACCCAACGTTATTGTGATAAAAAAAAATTGATCACTGACGTGTAGGTACATGGTGGACGTCATCAAAAGTTTTGTTGGTGCTACCAGCGTAGGCCATAGGCATATCTATTAAATTTAAACCTACTAATACCGCAATTTGAGTTACTATGCACAGCGCCGTAGCTAAGGCCCCGCAGACCCCGCGGTGCGGGGGGACCCTAGACGTTTTGGGGGCCCCCAATCCTACAAAGAAGCCCTGCCACGGTGCTATTTTTAACTTTAGGGAAGGCCCTTTTCAATATTTTGCGGGGGGGCCTAGAAATCCTAGCTACGCCACGCCATTGACTATGCAGAAAGTCATAAATCCTTAGTTTAAAAATTTCCTATTAGTAACATAATATGATTTGCTCGTTTAGACTGCTAGCTAAAAGTTCTTCAAAGAAGCATTCTGATTCAACATATTATGATATTTAATCTATCTACTTATTTTTCCTCAAGTTATTGTTAAAATTCAACATTCAAATATTTGATTTATTTATTAAATAGGTCATACAGTTTCTCTAATTGAAAATGATAACAAGCAAAATCTTTAAAAAGTACCATCAAAAGTAATCATTTATTTACAAGTAACGACCAGACACATTTTGACCTTTTTGCAAAAATATATTAAAATTGCTGGCTTTTGTTTTATAAATTTTTAAACGTATATTAAATTTTGTCCAAGTATTGTAGCTCCAACATAGTTTCAGGTTGTTTTGCCAAAATTGTATACCTTAAGCGCATTATTTTAGTTGATCAATGGCTTCAATTAAGTTTGTCACTAACTAAACATTCATGTAAAAAACACTTCCGTATACCTATAAAATATAGTTTGCAAATTTTGTTAGATAAATATTGTTGTAGGTATCTAAAATGTATAAAATGTAATAAAAACCTTTCTAAAACACTGGATAAACCTTTTCTAAATACTGGAAGGTGTATAAATAAAATTAATCTATATTCGCTTAAGATAGATAGTTTCAAATGTCTTTCGTTCACATAAAAGCAGTAAATCTATAATTGAGCCCAATTTAGAAAATCAATAATCTGGCAATTAAGATTATTGAAAAAAATAAATTTGTGCAAATAAATCAAAAAACTTGATTTTAATTGATTTTTCTAAAATATTTTCATCTTATTATAAAGCTTTAGAAATAAATATTGGGACCAGATATGCTCAAGATACTGATTTTTTAATTTTATAAATTACTACTAGTGGATTTTATTTTTATCATTAAAGCAGAATTTCTATTCATTAAATCGTATTATATAACAATGACTTTGTAAAATTATTGTTTGTTCACCATAAAACACTCTTAAATCAAAATATAAAAACTCAAGCTTCCTGCTTTAGCATTATAACGTATCCCTCATCAACAACAATGACCAACAAGTTATTAATTCACTTTTTAGTCAACTTATAATATAAACATTAAATTCACTAAATTAATATTATTTTTATCCATTCATAATTGTCTTCATTATAATTGCAATTGAATACAAAATCTCATCAAATCACAAATTAAATTTTACAATAATCCGTTAGTACAGGAAATTTCTCCTGTCAATAATAACAAAGCACAATGAGCCAATTAGTATGATATAAATTAATAATCCGTTTGGCAAATAATTGCAGATTGATAGTACTACGAAACAATGTATAGTCCACGCACAATTGAATATAAAAATGTATTATTATGATGATGGCACGGAACAAAGCGCAACTGTTGCTAAAAAAATTATTACTCCCTCAATGGATATAAATATTACTTGATATTTACACAAGAAGCAAAATATATATTTTTTACTAAAACCACCAGTTTATATTTAGAATAAGTGCTGCTCACATTGCGTGCATACTACTTTGTTTATCATTACAGTTAAAAAAAAGGTATATAAAGCCAATGTAATTGCATAAATCCAATTGTGATTACTTATAATTGCAATCGATTGAGATTGTTAAAGAATAAACATAAACTAAGAGCAATATAAATCCACAACAATAATGTTGCAATTTGCATGTCAGAGACATAAAAGGGATTGTTTTGCAGTATGCAATGAATAAAATGGATTTGAACTATGACATGAATTTGATACTGCTTTGAATAAGTAGGTCTACGGTACAAATAATAGAGTTATGAAATTTTATTGTATCGATTCGATAAATAAAGCACAGCACAGCGTATATTTCCATTCGGGTCAATTATAACAAACATTTTATATAATCAGGTGATTTTTATTGACAATAACAAATTAAACATGTGTAGTTTTGTATTAAAAAAAACTTAAATTAAAATCATCGCGATATGAATTGATGGCAACTGTATTTGATGGTTTTTATTAGATATTTTGATGATTGCATGATTGTTATTAATAATTGTTTCAAATTTACCTTGTTCATACCATTTCCCATGGTTGCGGGGCACTGCACAGGCCTATCGTCACATGTCTTACTGACGGAGCGTCGCGGCGGTGGCGGCGCTGAGTCTACCCTGGTGGGTCGATATAACACCACGAGGTGCCAGTTGGTATGCGCACTTCCCTCCAAAATCATCCTGAAATGCAATGAGAAAAATAAGAGAATGCATCTATCAAAACAATGTCTTATAAGTTACAATCATCAAGGACGATGTTTGTTATATAGTAAAAAAATATAAATGTCCCATCAAAAATACATCGGTCGCAAAATGTGATATATAACTAGCTCATAAAGTATTGTTTACTTGACAAATGTTTCTGAAAGTTTAGCTGCAATAAATTACATATTTTTGGTAGTAAATAAATGTTATAGATTGTAAGGAACCTTTATTATGCAATTATATAAAATTGGGATGGAATCGATTATTTTATTTTTGCTTTTGTCCTGTAATATGTTGCAACTGCTTTGATCTTTTTCAAGAAGAATTGACGTCAGAATAGTATAGCGTCCTTTTAATGTCACTATATAACTAAGATTCAAACTTTAATGAATTTCTCATAAAACGTTTTGTTTCGCAAGATAAAATAATTGAAAACTTGAGATTAGTTTAATAGAAACTAGATTGAACTAATACTTAGTTAACAAAATTTTAAAATATAATTTATATATATAAATTAAGATTAGCGTGAAAGTATTAGAACGAGTATACAACACAAAACCTTCTTCATATGGTCTTGGAACGTTTCTAGCACGTAGCGTTTCAGCCATTTCAAACTTATTTCTATACAAAATAAAACTCACAGTTAGAGTAAATCACGTTCAGATAACCAATATTACTGGAACAATCTACTCAGTTTTTTTTTTTTCGATATGAAACAGAGTGCAATTTATTATGAGGACCCGTAAAATCTCTACTATAATAGGTATACATATTTTCAAACCAAAATAAAAAAAAACATCAAATAACTTTAAGTATTATATAACATTTTCTTCTATGTTATAATATGCATAACTAATTACTAACTAACTATTAAAACTTATAAAAAAATTAATTATATTTTTTATTTAATCAGTTTAACTTACGGTTTACTAATTAAATCTATATGATAGGCTTCTTGTTTTAAGTTATTTAGGTTATATTAAACAAAACATGCCAGATAGCGAATTTCTTAGTTGTAATTGCCAATAATTGATTGCCCAAATAAGCCACTCAGAGTATATTACTAAATGGCAATTGAAAATAGCTTTTTCAAAGTCACAGAACGTATAATCAGTGTAATTACTACTCGTTATGGCAATGCCATAACGTAAAATGATAAAATTTAAATTGAACATAATTTAAATATCAAAAATCCGCCCGTAACAAAAATAAAGAATCCAACGCCAAAACGTTAAAATCTGACATAAATATGATTCAAATATCAAAAATACAGGAGAAAATTATCAAGAAACCTATAAAAATTAAAAACTGTAATGTCACAATCTGACTGACTTAAATAAGATTTAAATATCAAAAATCCGGTCTTTAATTGTATAAACCCGGACTTCAAATTTCAAATATAATTCAAATATAAAATTCTGGTCTATATATGTAAAAATCCGGCTGTCAAATGTCAAAAAATGTTACAATTATTTAAAATCCAACACTAAAATGTCAAATCCGGCTGTAAAGTATAAAAAACACTTATAAATAATAAATTAAATACTAATATGTTAAAATTCGACATAAGAATAATTCAAACATTAAAAATCCAGCATTAAAATGTCAAAAATTTACTAAAAAACATAAAAAAGACATATTTATATCAATTTTTGCGTTTTATATCCAGTTAAATTTATATATTTTTAAAATTATATTAGATTTTTTTCTTCTTTCTTCCTTTTTTAAGATTAGATCCTGTTATTCTTCAACATTTATAGTCGCAGTTGAAACGCTGAGCTTTAGTTTTTATACCATCTTGTTGGTGGTCTTTCCGAGAGTCGTTTTGATCTTGGTAGCCCCGTTCTGGCAATTTTTGGCGGTCTGGTTTTGTTTATTCTGTTATGTCTTTCCATTCTCGCTTTCTGTTTCGAGCCCGTTTTACTACGTCTTGAATGTCGCACTTTCTCTGACGTCTTTGCTTCTATGTGGTCCCGGAGACTGCATCTTACCATGCATCTTAGTTTTCTCATCTCCGTTGTTTTCATG
Source organism: Tachinus rufipes (assembly GCA_963932245.1). NCBI lineage: Eukaryota > Metazoa > Arthropoda > Insecta > Coleoptera > Staphylinidae > Tachinus > Tachinus rufipes. The sequence goes on along the minus strand of OZ010742.1, from coordinate 26,034,478 downwards.
AGTCGTTTTGTTGTGGCGTTTTCTGCTTTTGTTGTTTGAGCTTTTACTTCTTCTTTTAGGTTTCTGTTGCTTATTATGTTGGCCGCAAAAATTTGAAGCTTAAGACCTGTTTGACGCTTTTGTTGTATATGGCAAGCTTACATTTACGCAAGTCCCTAGATATTGTAAAGGAACGTGCTTTAGTTATGAATAGCTGCGTGTTGAACTTTCAAGCGGTTTGTTCAAACTTGTAGAGCATCCTTTGCAAGCTGTCTTTGTCATCAGAGATCAGTAACGCATCATTTCCATAGCATACGATTTCTATATCTTTATCTCCCATCTGCCATTCCAGCCATCTTGACTTCAGCAATCATTTTGTTTATTATAGTATTAAATAGGAGTAGACTTAAGCTGTCTCCCTGCCTTATTCCGGTTGATACAAACACTTTTTTGGATAGTTTGTCTGTTACTTTTATAATGATATAGTTGTCGGTTTTGAGTTTAGTGATGATCGCTATGATATCGGGATGAAGGCTTGGGTTAGGTATTGGATTCTGTTAAATAATACATTACATAATTCTTTGTGTTTTAGTTATTTATGATTTTGTTGCTATCAAGATTTTTAATAATTTTTTTTTATTTGTAGAATGAAACCTAATCATTTCTGGTCGTTTTTCTTTCATCAAATCCTTTTAAGTTTTCTTTACTTTTATCTAATTTTCTTTAATTTTGGTCGTTTCCCGACTAAAGGAGTCTGAACTTTACTTTTAGATTCTCTGCTAGTTTTGACACAGCAATGTCAGTTTGTTTTTTCAGTTTTTTAATTACCACATAATTCTTTCGTTTCTGCTTTTTCCGTTTTTTTAAATATTATTTTCATCAATTTTAGCTTATTTTTTCTCTGTCATGATGCTTATTATATTATATTGTAATTTTTTTAATTTTTGAATTTTTTAATTTTCTGAGTTTTAGATATTCTTTCCAGTTTTCTTCAGTTCCCATTCTGTTTCATTTTTCTTAATTTTTTTATTTATTCTTTAATAGGTTGGTTGCTGATATTAATTTTTTCTCCCATCTTTTCTAATTGATCTAAAATTTTATCTAATTTTATTTGTCTGCGTCCAACTTTTGCTTCAAACTGCTATTGCTCCACATGCAAGATATGGCTGGTACGTATAAGATACAGTGTTATCACACAACCCCAAAGCATCTACTGCTAGTTTGTAAATAACAATCTTTTTACAGCCTTTCAAGCATGCTACAAAACTTCCTTCTACCTTAGTTTATATGTAAATAAGCTCTGATAGCTGACACCCATTCAAAGCTCCCCTAACCATTGTGTAATTAAATCTTTTTCTCTTAAAACTTAGAAGATAAAGATTTATCGATACTTTTCATCAGCAAATAATATAACAATCTATAACTAGTCTATTACTTATCATATTTGATCATTAACACAACTATAGACGCTCTACATGCACACACATACCAACACTAGTTAAAATCAATAACAAAATTAAATTAGTCCAAGCTTTGAAGCTACAACGTGATTTGTCGGTTGTTAGGATCAAACACATAACCAATACTGTTTTCACATAGAAGACAAATATCCAATTCCTTGATGACACACACTTGGGCTGGTGGGTGGTCCTTCCAGAGCATAGCAATAAGCCAATATTTTGGAGTATAGTGGCCCACCTACTTATCCAAATGTTAGTTATCAAAAAATTGGATCACAACTTTATCTTGTGATCAAATGACTTTTGGCGTCCGCATAGAAGACAAACATTCAATTCTTTGATGACACATATTTGAGCGGGTAGGTGAGTCACTCCAAAGCATGGTAACGGGTCAATATTTTGAAATAAAGTAGACCACTCATCCACCCAATCGTTTGTTATCAAGAGGTTAGATCACAACTTTCTATTGTGATCAAATGACTTCTGTCGTCCGTATAGAAAACAAACATCTAATTCTTTGATGACACATACTTGGGCAAGTGGGTGAATCACTCCAGAGCATAGTAGCAAGACAATATTTTAGAATAAAGTGGCCCACCCACCCACCCAAATGTTAATTATTAAAAAGTTAGATCACGACTATCTCTTGTGATTAAATGATTTTTGTCGTCTGCATAAAAAACAAACATAGAATTCATTAACGACATACACTTGGACGGATGGGTGAGTTACTACAGAGCATAGTAACGAGCCAATATTTTGAAATGAAATAGTTTTGCATTATAATATCTATTTACTCATTTTTTACAATAGTTTTTTTAATCCTAGTGTTAGCTTAATGTTTTTGTACTTTGTTGTTATTTATATCTTTTACGGCTGAACTTTACTTTCCGTACAAGTACACCATATTTTTTGACTTTTTGTAACTAAAATTGGTTTTATTATAGTTATTGTTTTTAGATTAAAATCTGTAGTTTGGTAAAAAATTTGTTAAAATATAACTTATTGTAGAGTCACTTTAGATCAAGTATTGATATCAAATTAACTTTTAAAATGTTATATTTATTCCTGTTTTTTTTTCAAACTATTCAAAAAGCACTAATAAATATAGTAATTGTAAGTACAAAAAATCAATGCAATATTGTCTATGCAAGGCAAGTTTCTATCTATTTATTTTTTGTCAACAAAAGCATTCAAAATAAGTGTATATTTTTTTATAAAACTTAATTATATGCCTTTACATTTATCATAAAACAACCTTTAATAAAAATAAGAAAAAACTACGTGTATAGGCAGAGTGCTGCGCATACTCTGTACTTTTATACGGTATATAAAATAAATAGTCATTGCATAATACTTGAGCTAGAACATAAATACCAATTTAACTTAACACATCAGACAATCAATCAAATGCTTTGTACGATAAAACACTTTATAAACTAATATCACGTCAAAATTTAAACGTCTTTTCTTAAGACTTGTTATATTAAATGTATACAGCAGTTCTATGTAGCTGCTAGTTTAATAAAGAACAAGAAGCTTATTTTGTTCAAACAAATAACATAAAAAATACTTCTCACGTTAAAGAACTGCGCATCTAAAACTAAACACTAAATAATGTGTCGTTGGACTGGTAAAAAAACTGTTTAAGGCCGGTCACACATCAGAACAATGCACAACAATGCGTTTGTTGCCAATTTTTGTATAAAATTGTACATTAATTCTTCAAAATACTGCATCAAACTATCTTGCGTTACTATTGAACTTTGCTTCATAAGAACAAATATGTTTATATTGATAATCGTTAATAATAAAAAAAAGAACTTACGTCAACAAATAACTATTAACATGAGACACCGGTCATTTAACATTATTGCCAATACCGTTGAGTGGAAGAATATTAGAAAGTGGCGTAAGTCTAATACAATTTACAAATCTTGTGTCTGTCGATGCTATAGATGTATCAACTGTCCGCTATCTCCAAACTTCCGAGATAGTCCTTTAATCAGTTTCAAAAATAGTAAATAGTCAATGGCAAGTGTGTAAGAGCCGAAAAACCATATGCAGCTCTTTAGAGTGCTAAAATCCAATGCAGTCTGCGTATATGATTAAAATTTTTTTTTAGGTTCTAAATTTTGTTTGGTAGAAAAAAAAAAATATAATTTTACATATTTACAATAGGTATGCAAAAAATAGGGGCAAAAAGACATTTGCAGCACTTTAATGTCTGCCGCTATTGCTTTACCGGTGCGGACAAACATCGGCGTATTGCAAACATTGCTTTCCTGCCCTTGATACTTAATATACTATTTACTCACATATTTTGTAGTTTAGTCAAACAACTAATGCATATGACGGATCAAATACAGTTAGGCCCAATAAACGGGTATAACAATTACTGCAATCAATGCGCCAACGTTCTATTATTAGGCAAATATAACGCCAATTGACAGTCTTGCTCAAGAACAATGTTTATGATGTTTCTGTAAGGGTTGACAACGGTCTTAGTTTGGTTAAGTTAAAAATCTTTGAACAAAACGCGGCATGAAGAAGAGACGTGGCTGTACACATAACTGACTGGCCGCTTTTCTTTAGCATCCTAAACAAAGAACCGAGTAATTTGCCAATAATAAAATTGTTGTCAATGGTCTTAGCTTGGTTAAGTTAGAAATCCTTAAACAAAAAGCGGTAAGAAGAAGAGACGTGGCTGTACACATAACTGACTGGCCTCTTTTCTCTAACATCCTGGACAATAACCTGAGTAGTTTGCCAATAATATAAATAACAATTTAAGAAACACCATAAAAACTTTTGCTACAACCAACTAGGAAAAACTAAAACTTTAATTTAAAAACGTAACTATACATGCGTATTTGTACGTTAATTAATCCTAAAAAAATTGCGTTAGAATCAATCATAGTATGCAAAAACGTTACGTAATGTGGTAAATTACTAAATCACTTAAAAACAAGCGCATACTAATTCCGAGCATTCATAGCCACTACGGTTTAACATACACAAGGCCAAGGCGTTTGTCAACAGCATTAAACTTCAATGCTCTCTTGTCTCCGGACATGAGTACATTTCAATAAAGTAGTAAACCGCCTTTTGAAGGACACTAATAAAAAAACTTTACTTAAGAAATTCTAGCAGATTTAAAAGTGAGATCTGCACCAAATCTTGATGGAATATCAAATTAGATGTTAAAAATAACTTTTCCAGGTTTAACCTAGCCATCCAAACCAAACAAAAAATTGTTGGGACAAAAAAAACACAGTCGCACCTGTCAAGCATAACTTTTAAACAAACAAAACAAAAAAATTAAAGTTTTTTTAAAATATGACATTGCCAACTCAGAAACACCAAAACACATTAATAAATTTGACTGTCTATCTAGTTACGCTAACGCAATGAGAAGGAAGAGCATAGCGCATCTTCTGCACTAAAGGTCAAATCTTACTACTAAAAACCATTTCAAACGTTTATACGCTCTTCCACTCTCTTGTCATAGTAGTCTTTTGTGACTAAAATCCATCTCTGATACAAAGTAGATAAATAATCTTTGATGGTTTAGAAATCGGAATCCACTCAAAACTGTAGGTCCACCGTAATGTAAGTTTCCAGCATTGCAGGCAGTAAAGATACTAATGCGAAAGCAGTAGCATGTATACGGCTAAAAATAAGAATGCTTACATTTATACGTCTTGAGCGACGGCAATTAACAAATTATTTAACGTTGGTCTATTTCTGCTGCCAAGGCTAATCACCGACGCCAGAGGTTAAGACTACTACATCTGGGAGTTTTGTCGCAAATTCAGAAATTTCAACCTAAATTATTGGGTTCTTTAACGTGCACGCAACATCAAGGCAGTACACGGGACCTACTAAAGTTTCTCTTCTTATCCGAAAGAAGGCGTACTCATCACAACATATTTTTTCTTATCCAGAAAAACTGACCCTCCAGATAGGGGACTTGAGGCTCGAACCCAAGACCCCTGTTATAGTAGTCGAGTACGCTAACCACTACACCACCCGGGCGGTACAGATTTAGCTTATATAAACAAATAAGACTAATAAAGAAAGCAAGTCTGCAAGCTCTGATTTATTTATACAGTCTATATATAATTGCTCTCTGCCGTCGAATGTCCACGTTCGCTTTAGACGCGTAATCTAATTGTAGCATTACACAAACAGTTCTTGAAATCTAACAAATATGCTCATAATCAAATCAGAATATTCTTTCCAACATCTAAATACCGACTAGAATTCAGATAATGTTCTTAAAAATTTAACTACACGATACTTTTACTTTATTATATTTTCTAACTTATAACTTATATTTTTGATACAAGCGCAATAATACATGAATTATATTAGAATACGAGATTATATTTTAGAATTAATTCTTTAAAGTCTTTTTATAGTTCAATTTGTGTTTAGGTCAACTTCACCGTGATCTTTATCAATTTTATCATTAACAAACACACTCGACAAGATCGGTTGATCAAGTAAAGACAAAACAACTGTTTATAATTATTCTTTACTAAAATATTTTAGTTTACCATAAACAAAACCGCACATTTGGTATAACATACTTTTATATAACGATTAACGGCAATCAATAATAATTAATGTCAAACATATACATTTTATATAATAACACAACAAACTTTTAATTAATATTTAAATAAAAATTATTCTTAAAGGTTTGAACACAAGTCATTAGTAAATTATATTAGATACGTAAATGTGTGCTCTGACAGACACAGATATAGTTCCACCTGTTTGAAACAAATATAAATTGCAAAATAAATAGACAACCATATGATAGATTATAATAACATTTCAATCCAGATAATTGCATTTTCACATTTCGTAGAGAAATTTTATTAAATCGATTTTAATATTATACTATAATAAGAACAACAGACAGCTAGAAATACTGGATAATATTTCAACTTCAACATATGAAACGTAAACCTTAAATGATATTTAATTATTAAGAGCAAGATGTCTATTCATCAAAAATAAATCCCATACGTAGTAATTTGTCTACGAATCGGATTTAAACGAGGGGTGAACGTACACAATGTGCAAAATGAAGTCATGAAGAGGTTAATCATCGAGTTGCCATGCCATTAGTAAATCCAACACTGTTATAGGAAAGGGGATGGCATGCAAAATACAATGGAGCTAGATTAAGAAACATACAAAAAATAATAAATTCCATCATAATTAAGCACACAATAACTGACATTATCATGACTGCTTTCAAGTAATAAATGGAATATACCAAAAATTTGCGTGTTATAGCTCCTAAATATATACTTTATCATAGAAGAAGAAATTTCTACTGGCAAGAGTAATGACCCCTAACATCGATAACCTTTAACACATGCATGATTAAAAAGAGAGCTTGATTTTAATAGAACATATAAAATTGACTAAATACGTAAGATTGCAACGACACAGTTTCATTTAAATAGCCATCGGCTAATGCAGCCTGCATAATTCTACATAAACCCCACCCATTAATTAATCCGAATTAATGTATTTAAATTGCACACACATTACATGCATTAATGCTCACGATCAAATAATGCTCAATGGAAAGTCGCTCTATTTTAAACAATTAAAAATCAATTATACTTAACATAAGATGTCACATGTACTTTTACTTGTAAGAATTTCACTTTTCTCGAGGAAGGCGTGTGTTAAATAATAGCCCGTTATAATTGCAAACGTTTATTGAATAACGAGCTGTAAATATCTTCGCATTAGTCCTTGTAATGTTGCTTTATGGAAAGAGGCCTTAAGATTTTGCGATGTATGAATATAAGAAACATTATTATGTTTGTGTTGATATAATAGTGTCAGGGAGGTCCTGCTGCTTGTTGCGGCCTGCTGATCGAACATATGTCCAGTGAAAGTATTGAACTAGGTCGACTGAATCATCTTATAGTCAACAAAAAATAATAATGTTTCGCTTCGGATTATGAGTGTACTGCATACATGATTATGATTTATGGATCTTATGTTTATTTACGGATTTTTATGATTTGTATACATTTAAATAGTAATTGAATTTTTTTTTTTTAGATTATATCAGAAAGACTTAGTAGTGATATTTATTAGAAAAGTTTACAAAATTTAACTTCAGAAAGTCCTTGATTACAAATTCTACCTTCGTCTCAACATCTAAACGCCGTGAAACGAATTGGATTTTTCCTGCACACATTTTATTCATCGTAATCTTTATCCCCAAGAAGGGGGCTAGCTATCTACTGTCGCATCACCGATATTAAGATTAACCGAAAAGCATGAATAAAATCGATGAGTTTCTGCTTTTAATGATTTCTAAGAAAATAATCACGGTCCTTTCTTTGACTTGCTTCACAATTTTATTATTATCGCAATTGTGTAGCAATAAAAAGATTATATTTTTATAAAGATTATGTAACTTGGTACATTATTATAAAAAAATTATGCATGCTTAAGACTTAAAGAAGTATTCAGAGAAATAGAAAATATTTTATAGAGTACCAATTACAAATGATAGAAAAGCCCAATTATTTTGTCATTATATCAATCAAATAATATCTTAAAAATGCTTTAACTTTGTCAATGGGTGCGTACAAAAACGCGTGAGCGAACCGCTCTGTTTAGAGCAGTTGCCGCTCAGCGGTCCAATTCCGATCAGCTTTTCTTTCATAAACGGCCTTTTTTACATTGGTACCAACCATTTAAATAATCAATAAATAATATTTATCTTGTAATTGTGATTTTTCTTACTATTCTAAAAAAATCATTTTGAAGTGAACGACTCATCAGTTGCAATCGCTAAATCATCAATTGAAGGTAAGCGCTAAGCCTGTCTAAACGGTATATTTTAGACTGTTGCCAACCGTGTAAACTGTTATAAACTACATAAACATAAAGTTATAAGTTTTGAATGTAAATAAATGATTTAATTAGTGTATGAAGCCGCTTTTTAGATTTAATATATTCTCAATATGTAATGTCATTTAATCCCACTTTGATATGTTTTTAGGTTTGATTATTTTGATTATTTTTTTATATTTATTCATTCCTTTACTCAAGTGTTGTACATTGTAATCCCATGTATTTATTAACTACCTATATATAACCTATATTGCCTTCTTTATCGATTTTTTTAATAAAATTAAATTTATATGCGTCAATTAACTACTGAGTTGATTTGTCAGTAAGCAAGCAAACCTAAATGTATAATGATTAAATTGACAAGTTCTGCCAGCAAACAATGACTCAGTGGTAGTCAGCAAGCGCGTTCAGTTTTCATGATGAGTCGTTCTAAACGCAGCCATTTACTGTTGTCAATTTTAAATTAACACTTGATTCCCGCCGCTACTAAACAAGCGCAAAAAAAGCTTTTCAAAATGGCAACTTATTGTCACAAATCAGCAGCAGTAAAGTGATTTTTTTTTTTGAAAGCAACAAATACCGCTCAAAAAAAGCTGTCCGCTCACGTGTTTCTGTACGCAGCCAATATGTTCCCCGCAAATTAAATCAGACAGCAAAACAAATGTTTTGAAAGTTACCATAGCGCCTTATTGGCAAGAAAATAAGGACTAGAGTTTTAGTCCCAAAAACATGTCTTGTTTCCAACTAAACCTAAATTCAAATCTCATCAAAGATCCCACAAGTAAGATAAAAAACAAAAAAAAGTTTCAAGGTATGCAAACAAAGCTAAACAAAGTCTTAAAAGCGTTGCATAAAAAATACAACGCGCAGATGGTAAAGTAAAGCTACAAGCGTCAATAGACTTGTTACCCATGCAGTTTAGATTATAAAAAAAAAGTATACAATAGAATCCATTTAATTCTCTTCTACAGACAGCAAGAAATATAGATTTGGCAAAGAAGTTTTTAGACTTTTGGCATATTAGCCTAAAAAGACAATTAATGCAATTTGGCAAAAAAAGGATGGTAAGAAGTAACTGAAACAGTGGCTAATCTATCACAGTATCGGTGCTACACGCAAAACAAAAATTCAAACAGTGTTCTACAAGTGTCAGTACTGAATTCATAGTGTACGTACAAAACGTTCTGAGAGTTAATCTTCCTGAAAAAGTTAACATTGTGTTTGCGAATGCATTGGAGTATTAAGCAAATATCCAACAAACCAAAAAAAAAATGTAATCAAAATTATTTCAGTCAAAAAGAAGTTAAAACTGTTCTACTTGATAAAAAATAGTTGCAGATGATTAAGAAATAGCCATGTTTGGTGCAGATTAGTACATTTACTAGAAGTGTTCCGTACGTGCTACTAGTATCTTTATTATCAAAATACGTTCTAAAGTGTTTGAAATGGTTATAGCCAAAACATTTAAGGGTACATCTATTTCTGCTTATATCTGCCAACGGCACCTCGTGCTGCGGTGAGAATTTTAAAAACGGCTAATTTACGCAAAAGAAGTAACCCGGTGCAATATGCTTACAACCGGTGGCCAAAAGTCCACCAACAACAAACCAAATGTTGCCAACTTTATCATTGCCTATAAAACACCACAAAAAAGTAGTTGATCCGGCTTGCACTACCTTAAAAATATTTTGTTGTTCCGTCCCGTCAAACTCATCAAACACAAGAACTTGCATACTTTTTTTTGTCAACATTTAGAGTAGTATACAAAAACCACATTGCGTTAACACCTTTGAAACCATCGCATTGATCAATTTTAATTAGACAGTCAGACTCAGTCAGGTAAGTTAGATCAACACTTCACCTGCTCAAGCTTGTCAAATTAAAATCCGTTTCCCTCCGGATCTTTAGAATAGGCTTTGATCGACTCCAAAATGCCAACATGATTGCAGCAACGTGCATAATCCATATTAACTTTATTATCTTTTAGTCAAGATAGCCCAGTATTAAGTCTTTTTAGAATGATTAACACTTGTACGGTCTGTGGTTCATTGCCTATTTGTATGTCGATTGCAGCGACGTTTGTTTGGAGAATATATTTTGTAATCTCTCGGCCTTGAAATAATTTCAATTTGATCAAATTGTTGCTCGTTCCTGAGTTTATAAGTGTTCTTATTATTTTTCCATTGATGTTAACTTCAATCCTAAGAAGTTGTAGCGTTGGCCTAGTACTTCACATGCTTGCAAAGTTTTGTTTGTAGTTTAGGGACTGGCCAAGATGTTGGTGTGTTTGACCGATCCCTTAGGTGTTTCCCGGACAGGGTGTCTCGTTTGTGCACTGGTTAATTTTTGACTAAAAATTATTTTATGTCTGTTCTCTCTAAATGAATCTTGTTTGGAGCGTTTTTATTGGTAAACTGCATTTTGGTTAAATTTTGCTGGTTGCTAGGCTCCGATTGGATGTTCCAGATGTCATTGAGTTTAGTCCATGGCGTCACCAGATCCAATATCTTGATGAACAGTGAGCGGGACAATCAGTTCAAGTATTAGATAATACCACATCTCAAAGAAAGTGACTTTTAAAGTTTACAGAGATAAAAAATATACAATCTTTTGATAACAAACACGTGGGTCTAATTGAAACTACTCGCAGTAATTAAAATGAACTGGTGTAGTCATCAAAAGATTGGATATTGCTTTTTCCAACAAAGTGACTTTTACGTTTGTAGAAACGAGAAGTATCCTATCTTTGGACAACAAACTTTTGCGCGAGTAGGCTCCAATCAAAACCATTTGTTCGTTATTATAATCTACTGCATTAGTTTTGCTGAACAAAAATGGCTCACTTGGCACTCGAATCAAATATCTAATGCAACTTAACATTTTAACAAGCTAGAGAAATTTGAGAATATGTATGTGAAGTCTACAACACCAAAGCAACATGTAACATACAACGCTATTAAAATATAAATGTAACAGAAGTAAAAAGGTTTGCCGGACTGTGTTCATGATATCGTCGCTTTATACCGCATTTTGCTACGTTGATAATAGTAAATAAAAACCGCAGAGCGCTCATTTGTCAAAGTTAAGAAAGCACTCACGACGGCGCCCATTCTGCTTAGTTCGAACTTTGATAGACAGTTTAGAATTCACAGCAACGCGTATAATGTTGATCTAGGAGCAATCCTAACACAAGAAAATTATGATGGAACTATGAGAACTATCGCTTATGCCAGAAGATTCCTTTCAAAAACGGAAAAAAGTACCACACCTGCGAGAAAGAGTGCTTAGGGTTAGTTTTTAAGAAGTACGTAGAAAAAGGTTTCAAAGGTGTTGTGGACCATTATTCGTTGCTATGGTTGCAGAACCTCTATAATCCCGTTAGACGCTTAGTCAGGTGAGCCATAAATTAAGCTAATATAAAATAGAGATTACACATACCAAAGAAAAATTACATGTTGTCCCAGATGTTTTGTCTAGAGCTATAGGTATGATAAACGTCAGTGAATTGAATCACAAGAAGTGATGCAGCGACATGATAACGAAAGTGGTGAGCAATACGAATCAGTATTCTTGATGAAAGGTAGAAAGCAATAAGTTTTATAAGTTTCTTGATAGCAACTATGTACCAATAATATGTAGAAAACGGAAGTTAGTGGTACCACGCTTAGTTTGTGGTAAAATGTTGGCTGAATATTACAACAGTCCTACAGCAGCACATTTGGATTTCTTTAAAACTGTCTAAAATAAAAAAAAAACTGTACTACTGGCCCAGGATAAAAAATAATGTCCTGAGATACACGAGAAATTGCAAGACTTGTAGGTCTTAGAAAGCGGACAACGCTGGACGCTACGAAGAAATGGGAGAACAAAAGAAAGTGAAAGTTTTGTTTAAATTAATTTCTACAAACTTAATAGGCTCTTTGCCCAAGTTAAGAAAAGAAAACTGTTACCTACTTGTAATGGCGCAGCCGGAGAAAACCAAAACTGTTACAATTTTTTTAGACTTTGAAAGGTCTTGAGACATTTGAGATGCGTGTTTGCAGTCGTTCCCCAGACTGAAGACGCAAAAGCAAAAGTCATTTGTAATTTATTGATGGTGGTCTACATCCGGATTAATTTTATTCTACCAAAAAATTAAAAAAAAAAATTGTTTTTATTTTTTCTGGGTCTACTTTGACTTGCCAGTCATTTAGCTTTATGGTGACCTAAAGTTGTAAATTTGTGTATCATCACCATATTAAGCTATTTTAGATCTGTGCTTCCAGCTCAAAGGCATATCAACGACAAAGAAGTTAAATAGCGTCGGCAAAAGAATAAAGTTTTGAAAAACTACTGCCGTGTCCTGCCGTAAGATAGAAACATAATTTAGAAGTTTAGCTGCCAGCGGTTTAGATATAAAACTATCAGCTTTATAAGATGCAAAAGAAATTTTTAAAATAAATATTTGTGCCAGATCTTGTTACAAGCTTTTTTAACATCAAAATAGACTATTCAGATTTTCTCAGTCTAAAACCTTTAACAATGTAGTTAGGTTAGGTTAGGTTAGGTACGGGTAGACAGTAAGTAAAAAAATAAAGTTGAAATTGTAATATAATTTCGCACTTGTATTAGAAACGTTTTTTAGCTGGTACCACTGAGCATAATGAGTATTTTATTTTCTAAAAGTATAATATAAATCAAGATGATTAATGTCATAATAATAAGCATTTTAAGACAGAGTAACTACTAAATCTGGACAAACTCCAGGACCACACAGAATCGATCAACATCCTCCCCCAACACCAGCATAGGTTCAGATGGGGGCACTTGTCAATTCATCAACTAAACCGCGTGACGGACCTAATAGTCAAAAGTGTTAGAGTAAAAAAGATTACAGGAGTGGTCTTTTTTGACGTCGACAAAGCCTTTGACATAGTCTGGCACAAAAAATTTATCTTCAAATTGTATTGAGCTAACTATCCTCTTTGACTTATAAAGCTGATAGCTTTGTTTCTAGACAGCAGAACTTTGAAAGTAACGTTTGAAAATTACATATCTACCGCTCGAGAAACAACGGCAGAAGTTCCTCAAGGTTCCATTCTTTTTCCGCTGCTATTCAACCTATACGTTGACAACATGCTTTTGGGATGTAAGCACGGGGTCAAAATGACTCATCTATACTCTACCGGGTCGCCCAAAATGGTCACATTGAAGCTTAAAAAAACCACCGACAACCTCGAAGAATGGTTGGACAAGTGGCAAGTCACAATTAACCCAGAAAAAAGCAAACCTCTTTACAAAGCAACGTATCAAACTCAATGAAAACGTCTTTCCTAATGACGTCCCAACACCGTGGTCTGATTCTGCCAAGTATCTGAAAGTTAATCTTGACAAAGGACTCACGTACAAACTTCAAGTGCAGTCCTTTTTCAATACAGATCAAATAGCAAAAAAAACGATCTCGGTGCGATGATGCGTCGGAATAGCGGTCTATTGACCCAAAATAGCACCCGGCTATACACGTCTATCATTATACCCATTCTTACGTACGCGTCTCCAGTATGGGGAACAGCAGCAAACTGTCATCTGAACAAGCTAGAGGTCTTTCAAAATAAACCTCTGAGGTCGTTCCAGAAGGCTCCGTAGTTTGTCCAAAACAGAGAGATTTGGGCAGACCTAGGACTACCCCCAATACCGGCAAAGTATTTCGAAAATCTTGCAAATCATTTCAACTCTAATCTGGCCCGACTCGCCAAGCCAGACAGAGAAAACTTTTTCTATAAACGACCGGTGAACCAAGTAGCCGCACCCTAACTTTACTAACCAACTAACAAAACAAAACCAATACCGCACAAGCCTATAAGGCATAGTCTAACCATCTCCAAACTACTAATCTCTAAAAGAAAGGTACATGAGCCGTAAAGTCTCAAACTTCTGTAGGCACTCATTGAGCGAGTTTTAGTTGGTAGGCATTTCAGGCTGAGAGGAAATGAATCCGTCACTTTGCTAGTCTTTTAAAAGATTTTAGCCTCAAACAAAAAAAAAAAAAAGATTTTGTAAGAACGTTTTTTGAGTGTTACTTACAAAAACTTCTGTAATCTGTTTAGAAACTACACTTAGAAATAATAAAAGATTTTCATACGACTTAACAGCTATAATGATTAATCTTACAAAAAACAAGAATTGAATAAAATGATTTGTAAACAGATCTTATCATAAAACAAAATCAAGTAAGGTAGGCAATCTTACACACATGCAAGATACAGGTTGTCTGCTCAAAAATATAATACTTGAAAGAGATAGATATATATCTTTTTCAAGTATTATTTATGTTATGTATGAAGCAATTAGTAATAATAATTTAATCAAGTATTTGAAATCATTGTCAAAAGAATGCTATACTTTTGAACAGTTAGTAAATTGAGTAATATGAACCAGACAAGGCATTGTTTTAATATTTTTGAGTTTGTGCAAATGTATTAATTGAATTTAATCTAAATTATAATACATATTATGACAAACAACAATTCAATATACTTACCAAAAGTTTAACTTTTTACTTATGTTATTAATTACAATTGAATCTATTTTTAACACATTTAAATAAATTAATAAAAATTTAATTAAAATCAAATCAAAAGCGTTGCCGAGTTAAGTTTACAGTTCAATACACTAATTATTAATTAATATTGTCGCTGTCTGATTCATTAATGGTTTTAAAAATGACATTTTATTAAAATATTTATTAAAACTAATAAATAACTAAATTTTAGAATTAGTGTATGCAAATTTCTTCACAATTTATTGACAGACTGCTTAAATTTAGTCTTCAATGTGATAGTTTCAACAAGTGCGGTTTCATCCGTTAAAAAAAAATCAAATTCTTATAAATTCGGAAACAGATAAATACCCAAATATGAAATAAAATAAGTCATTTTTATGTACATGACCCAACCTATATTCCTCCTATTTATAAACAAGACAAGACTGATAAAATTGAGATAATGCTGCATTGACTCTTTATATTTTATTATATCCTTAGTAATAAAAATGAAACTAATCATAGTAGACACGCCGGATGTGGTGGCAGATTGGTCAGCCAAATATGTCGCGAAGAAAATCAATGATTATCAACCAGGGCCGGATAATTATTTTGTCCTCGGATTGCCAACAGGTAGAAAAAAAAATCTAATTGAGTGTGTGCGCATTTATTCATAATGTATTTAAACGATATGCAAATGTCATTGTGTGCAAGAAAGTAAAGTACTTGATAGAAAGTTCAGAACAAACATTAACAAGATGTGGAATGTTTGTACATTAGTGTATGCAATATGTATGAATTTAGATGCATGCAAATGTTATATAAGCGATATTTTAGAAGGAAGTTGTTGTTAGGGGAATAGTTTTCAGGGTTGAAAGTGCTATTGTAAAAGTTTTTCGCTTAATGTTATTCGATAAGCATTTAAAAGTTTGGTGGAGTTTTCAGTAAATATTTTGTTAATAAGATTAATGCGTTTTTTGGCCTGAATCAAATTATATTAAAAATTTCTTAATAAATTCCATTAAAAATTCAATTTAAATTAACATTCTTGTTATCACTAAGTAGAATTGTATAACAACTGTTACCAGTGTTACCATTATATTCGTATTTTTTATTATCAGTATTATTGTATACAATAGCGACAAAGACGCTTCCTTCGAGGTGTCATGGAAGGATGCGCTCGAAACGCCGCGACAAACAACTTCTTCCGATAAAAATCGTGAAATGAAGCCATAAATGTTTATTGACCAATTTAAAAGTAAAACACCGTTACTGAACAAAACATGCATAAATTCCGCATCATTAATTCAAATTAATTTATAGGCGGAACACCATTGGGAATGTACAGGAAGCTTATAGAATTCCAAAAATCGGGCATTGTGTCATTCAAATATGTGAAAACGTTCAATATGGATGAATATGTCAATTTACCAAGAGAGCATGACCAGAGTTATCACTATTTTATGTGGAAAAATTTCTTCCAATATATTGATATAGATCCCACCAATGTCCACATATTAAATGGAAATGCTGAAGATCTTATAAAGGAATGTAAAAGCTACGAGTCGATGATTGTGGAGGCGGGCGGAATTGATCTCTTCATCGGCGGTAAGAAACAAACTCATATTAATAATAACTTAATAGATGTTATGCAATTAGATTGAGTGATTGTGTTAGTTATATTATTTTGTACGACCACTCCCATGTTATGAAACAATATTTTATCTCAGTCAAGTTTACTAATGAAACGTATTTAACATGCAATAATCTAACATCAATTTTGCTGATAGGATCGGATATTTTTTAGCACCTACAAAAGATTTTACATCAATTGTAATTATAATTTAATGTAGTGGGAAGGAGAGTGCTACAACAAAAGGTTTCTAATTAGACCTGTAATTATTTCATTAAATGTGGGGATATAAATAATAATAATTAATTTAATTGTTACTTTGCCTTAAACGGTTGTCGGAAGAAAATTTAATAATAACAAGAGTAAGATGCATTATTGTGTAATAATATAAAGATAATATTTAATTTATGTGCAATGTTGTTGAAGAATGCGGAATTCTGTCTGCATGAATATTCATTTTTTATAAGAAAGAATGATAAATTTTACATATTTATTTATTAATTGAATAATTAACAATATAAATATGTGATAACATCTGTAATTAAAAATTAAATTTAAACATAAGTAATGCTAGTCATACAATTAATTAGTTTGAATCTAGAAGCATCAAAAGAAACCGGTCATGTTTATTTGGATATTAATCGTTATAAAAACGTAGTTTTCTTATGTTATTTGTATTGAAAAATTATAAAAAAAATTGAGTAGACATAAAAAAAATTTGAACTAAACATTTTTAAAACATAGTTACAAATAAAAAAGCGAAACCAAGCCAAGCTAAACTAGATGAGTGATCTTGGTATTTATTGTTAGAAGGTTTTGTTTTGAGCTTGATTGCTCAATAGCAAAAGATTGACATTTTGTAGTAGCTCAAAAAACTCAAAATTTCTTGACACATCTGCTGCTGTCATAGGCGGTGAGTTTGGCAATTTCTTATAAAGGCATACATTATGAGTTTTTTATTTTGTTAAAAATATATCATAAAAAGGTTTTAAACTCTCACTTAAGTAAACAACTCCTAAACAAACAAAACTTTTAAAATGTCCTAATCTGTCACAGGTAATATGTAACGTTCCTAAACTGTTACTAGTGTCATTAACTGTTTCCAAACTGAAAAAAAAATCTTCAATTACTATTTTCAAGGGGTACTGCTAAAGTTTGCGGAATCAAGTACTGCCTGTATTGCCAGCGTTCTGCAATTGTCATATTCGTAAAATTTGACGTTTTTCACCTATAATTCAGTTGACAGTTCAATTTCAAACTGTTTGGTTTCGTTTCAACAAAATTTAACGAGAGTAATAAATGTGTGAAAAATGGAAATTTTGAATCGTAACTTCCGAGTGATGATTTTTTTTTATTTTCGTTACGGTTTAACACCGCAGCAATGTGTGGAAAAACTTAGTTCGTTATTTGGGGATGAAACACCATCTAAAACTATGGTTTACACATGATTCGCAGAACTCAAGCGTAGAAGACCAACTTTTGATGATAATCTTTGCAAAGGTCGTCCATGCACCTCTGTTGTCGCAATAAATATTGATGATGTGCGTAAAATGATTTTATCAAATCGGCATGTGACCTATAGTAAGATAAAGGCATCCTTAGGCGTTGCAACGAAACAAATACATACAGTTTTGCACGATTATTAGCATGTCAGGAAGCTTTCCAGTTGTTGGATCCCACACAATTTGAAAGAAGAAGAAATACAGGCACGTGTCAATTTAGTATATAACATCGTAACAGGTGACGAATCTTGGGTATATTCATATGAACCTGAAACTAAACAGCAATTGACTGTATGGGTGTTTCAAAATGAACCTAAACCTACAAAAGTGGAGCGTGTACGAAGCGTTTCGAAAAGAATGATTGTTTGTTTCATGTCATGTTGCAACTAATGCATTCGAAGATTGAAGAACAGCTAATGCTGACAGGTATACTTCAATTTGTTTGCCAAAAGTTATCGCTGAAATCAGAAGGAACAACATAAACCGGCAAATCATTGTTCATCATGACAATGCAAGCGCTCACACAGCACGACAAACTGTAGAGTTTTTGACCAGTAACTACATCCAATTAATAATTGCGTGGCAAGCGTTTTTCATCGCTTGAAGAGACCGTTGAAGCTTTTAAATCACTTGTTTTAGAGGTACCTCGCTCAGATTGGAAAATTGTTTTAAAGATTGGTTTTATCGGATGCAAAGGTAGAGAATATTTTGAGAAGCAATAAAACAACTTATATAACGTAATTTGTGTTTTGCTTTACATTTTCCGCAAACTTTGGCAGTGCCTCTCGTATATCATAAACTGTTCTTGAGGTATAACAATCCTTCCAATGCATCAAAATTTTCTCAAATGGAAAACAAAAACCTCTCATGAGTATTATAAAACATTTTTGACAAATGTCAAAAATATAAACTCTCAAAATGTCAAAATAAAATTAAATTGTCAAAACAATTTACAAAATGATTTTTGATTGAAAAATTAATACAAAATGTTCTTAAACAAAAGTCATCAAATGTTAAACTTTCAACAAATGTTTTAGATATTCTTTAACATAGCTGTCATAATATAAATAAAAACAATATTAAAATTTCAAAATGTTACTGTCATAGTTGCCATTCTTTATCTATCACTTTTTTTTCTTTTTTTTCAGTTAGCCATTTTCTATCGTTTTGATATAAGCCTCCCTTTTACTTCTCCAAACCTGTCAATCCTATGCGACCATGAACCAGTTCAGACCCGCTGCTCTTTTAAGGTCATCAGCCCATCTCATTTGTGGTCGTCATCTTTCTCTGTTCTTTCCCCATGGTTTGCATCTTAAGACTTTGCCACTCCATTTGTCTTGTCCTTTAGGCACATGTCCAGCCCATCCTTACTTCATCTTTGCCATTCTTGTGTTTTATGATTTCTCAGTGTTATTCTCAGTATTCTCTTCTCTATTGCTCTAAGCTTTTTGTAAAAACCCAGGTCTCAGCACCATAATTCTGTACTGATAGTATGCACTGGTCAGAAAGCTGTGCTTTTAGACTGAGTGGTATGTTCATTGCTAATGCATCTTTTAGTTTGCTGTATGCAGCCTAGCCCAGTTTTATCCTTTGCCTTTCTTATTGCTATTTGTTGACCTAAATAGTTCTATTGTTCTACCTTGCAAATCTCTTGATTGTCTATTTCTATGGTGATCTTCATTGTTTGAATTTGTCATAAAGTTGATATCTAGTCCCACTCATTGCAAATCTGCATGTACCTCGTTTAGCATGCTCTGTAGTTCTTCCTTACTCTTTGCAAATATTACAATATGGTTTGCATATCTTAGATGTTGGAGCATCACCCCACAGATCTTTATGCCTTTTTCAGTCTATAAATTTGAATGCGTCTTCTTATACCAATGGGAATAGCTTAAGTAAGATTGAGTTGCTTGTCTTACTCTCTTTTCTACTGTGATCTTTTCAGTGTTCTCGTGCATTTTAATCTGAAGCGTTGCGTTCTTATATATATATATATATATATATATATATATATGCTGTATAAGATTTTTGTACCTGTGGTCAACCCTTGCGTCTTTTAGAGCTTGTATGATTGACCACAATTCTACCGTATTAAAGACTTTTTTATAGTCTACAAACGCTACCCATAGGGGAATGTTGTACTCTGTTACCTTTTCAATTACGGTCTTCATAGTTTGTAGATGTTCTATAATACTGAAGTTTTTTCTAAAGCCGGCTTGTTCTTTTGGTTAGTAAAAATCCAATTTATTAGTTAATCGATTGGTGATAATTCTTGAGAAAAGTTTGTACACCTGAGATAGCAGACTAATAGGTCTGAAGTTTTCCAGACTCTCCTTATCTTTTTTTTTTGTATAGTAATACAACTATAGCATTTGTCCATCTTTCCGGGACTTTTCCTTGTTCTAGACAATGGTTGAATAGCTTCGCTAATTTTTCTAAGATTGTTTCTCCTCCGTGTTTCATCAATTCCGCTAGAATTTCATCTTCCCTTGCTGCTTTGCCATTTTTAGACAAATAATATAAAATATTCTTTTACATAGATAAAATGTTTTCAATCAGGCAAACATGTTTTTAATTAGTTGTAAAAATAATAAACCATTCTATACGGGATACTTCTTTTTTATATAATATATAATATTGAATAATGATGTTTTTTTAACCTTAAGTGTGCGGATACAACAAAGAGCATCGGCGATCTACCATAAAAGTATTAGGCTGCTAGCGGTTGACTATGTCACTAAGTCCTAATAAAGCCTACTCACTAGGTAAAAATAATTAAAAAATAAATATTTAGTGTACTTTTATACAATACATATTAAAAATTTAAAAAATATTTGATAAAAGGCGATCGACTTAAAAACCTCTCGCGATCGTCCAGCGATTGACTGTTTGGGCTCCCCCCCATTTTTGCTCAATCAATCAAGACTTTTTTGGTTGATTTGATTATTGATTTAAGGGCATTACTGTATAAATGGTGGTTTTGTGTTGTTCTGCTGAATAGATGTGATAGCCCCATCCAAGAATACTATATTCTATTCTAGTCAATTTTAATTAAGAGTATTTGTTTGTAAGAATGACCAGATTGGACAGCAGATTTGACCTCAGCAAAGTCTAAAATATAAAGCATGGTTTGGGCCCAAGAACTGACAACCCGACCTGGTAAGTGCTCTCTGCTGAAGTAGAAAAAAAAATGTTTTAAATTATATTAGAACTACTCTCTCTCTCAAAATTATAGCAATCAATAAAATCTGTTGCGTGGTTTTTTTCTTTTGGTTGTCTATGATAGACTGGAAGGTTTTTTGCAACACAAAAGCAAGTTTAAAGTAATGAATCAATTTTGGTTTATATTTCTAGCATTATGTTGGATAATATTAAAAAAAATATTGAAAATATAAATGGATTTGTACTGCTCAAGTTAGAAAATCTTTAAACTTCAAAACCAATTTGGAATCATATCCAATACTTGGAGATAACGGATAATTGCTAGCATGTCTTTTATTTTATTATTTGTCCACTTATCAGTAAACATAAGAAAAAAATGTAAAAATGTTCTAATTAGTATCGTCTAATCTAAAAAGTAATTTAATTTTGCAAATAAATTTATTTATTTTTCAAACTAAACTAAAAGACTATAAAAATATTACGACGTTCTTTAGTTTGACGGTAATCTTTAGTAGGTTTTATTATTAGTTTGGATAATTTGGTCAAGTTTATGTCAAAACCTAATCCTATTGTCCATAAATCATATTATGTATATTTTTGCGCAATAATAGTTTTTGAACAAACGTGTTCTATTCTGTACTTACTGATATTGATAATATAAATAAATAAATTTTACTAAATCACTGTATATTTTTATATATGCCAAATAATTATAGTTTTGTAATTTTTAACTAAACACACTAGGTTGGTAAGTAAAACTAACATTTATTCATTTTATTTCACATGCAAATTTAAATTAACATTTATTTGGAAGTAATTTTAAATGTTAAAAATTACTGAAGACTCATTTTTTCTTATTGCTTCTAGAAAACTCCAATTTTTAATAGATTTCAATAAAATGTAAAAAAAAAATTCTTTCTTTAGATCCCATGACTAACAATATCAACTGCGTCACATTGTAGTTCATTGTTATTCATAGATGCAAAAGAAAAAAAAAATTGTGCAGTATCTTTTTAGAAAATTAGATTTTATTTTGATGTAGCATTCTGCGACTGCAAAAGACTTTTATCCTCTATGATGCTCTAATCCTAATACATACAATCTAGCATTTGCAAGAAAAATAGCAAAAATTATCCTAATTTTTATTTATTTTTTTTGTCTATTATGTTAACACTTATCAATTGCTTTACTTATTTGCCTTGACAAAATACCTCTAAAGGGTAGTTGTTTGACTCTACGGCTTCTACCCATAAAACCGATAAAGTGGGCAACCCATCCTCTACGTTGGCACTGTGACTCGGCAAAGAACGCCATCCTCAGTACTGATGTGGAGTAGGAACGTCTGCAAGGGCCCACAACAAAAACTCATTTAACTTTGACGAGAAACCTTGTATAATATGAGAACTGGAATTGCAAAGTGTGCTCGCACACCGGGGTATTGTACTTTACGTCACATGTTCCCCTAAACTAAGTGTACATGATGTTGCCCTATCCCAAGTTTTTGGGCAATGGATAAACTACTTAGATTCAAAGATGTGAGAACAGGTGGCGGAAGCTACTTGAGAGTAGAAACCTTACCGGTGTCAGTTGGTATTTACTCGCATGGCGTTGGTCTCTCAGTGGCGGCGTTTGTTCCTTAGTAGATGGAGTGGGTCAAGTTGTCTATTTGTGTGGAGACATGGTCATGCCTCCAGCTAATATGTTCTGCACTCTGGCTTATAGGTGAGCACGATTGAGAGCAGAGAGCCCGTATGAAAACAAACCAAACTTGCGTCGAAATGAGAACTCACGGTTCAAACGCTTAATTTAGCTAGCAGTTAAGCATGTAGGTTAAGCTTGCAATGGAAGGGTAACTATTACCCTTAAGGGTACCTGGCTGTACTTCAGGGCCAGGTCATACATTTATAATTGAGACCGCTCAAGAAGGAAAGAAAACATAATCTAAAGTAGAAAATGTCTCAAAATATCTCAACGGATACCTAACAACCGCTTTGAAAAAAAAACCAAAAACATAGGTACTAGTTTGCCAAGGAGCACTTTTGAGTGTTTCAAAATTAGTTGGAGTAGTCTTTACCACATGAGGCTATCTTTCTGAAACTTTGGAAAGCTTCACCTACCCCACGATAGGGTGCCCCTAAGACACAAACATGGTGAGAGAGGTAAAACCAAAAGGAATCTCAACCACGACCTTTTTCTTTTGTAAAGGTAGCTTTACTTACAAGAGTGCACAGGGAGAGAAAAATCTACGCTTTGGCGGCTAGAAAAAGTGCTGCTGTAAAAGGTGTCGGATTCTGTGTAGTAAGTTTTGCAAACTGGTGAATTACACAATGGGCTTGTTAATTTTGTATATTTAAAATGCCTCTAAAGAGAGTGGGGGTGCGTATACTTGTCATTGTTCTCCTGTACCCGCCGTCTTTGCTCAATCAGACAAAAGGTGAAACGAAGACGGTCCTCGATGGCAGAGAAACAACACGCCAAAAACGTTCCAGGCAATAGTCAACTGTCAGGTGCGTTGCGCACTAATGCGAAGCAAAAGTACTGTAAACGGATATCGTATCGTATTTACTGTTTGACCCGGTTATTCGTCGGAAAAATCGGCTAGGTGTCGCTTTAGGCGTTGATATACTCATAAAGCGCTGGAAAATATACTCGGAATGAGATGCAATAATTTTGAGTTCTTGTAAAACTTTTAAGCAAACTTAAAAATTGAGACAGTAAAAAAAGGTCTTTTTACCTTTGTGAAAATGAAAATATATAAAAATACACAAAAAAAAGGGGGTTTATAAGATCTTTTAGGTCCCTCATATGTAAATCTATGGGATTGATGAATAAGATTTATTGAAGAAAGCATTGCTGCACGCATTGCGAATGGCTTTGTTTATATCAGAATAAGAGTGACAAATTTTATACATATTCTCTGCAGCTCCGCGATATACGGAAAATATTTGTTTTTGTGCAAATATCTATTGTTTGGTTTAAATTAATCATGATTTTCAGTTTCAAAAAATACAACCACTAGAGATTTCAACGTTGCACTTCAAAGAACAATATATGCCAGTAAAATTTGTTCGTTAATTGAGAAGCCCTTTTTATTTAATTTTTATAGACAGTTTCATACAGTATTTTTTTAATTAATTGGAAATAATTGTTAACATCCAACATCAACGGCTTTCTCGATGGTATTTGTCTCTTATTCATTTGTGCAAAAATAGTATGCAATAGTCAAATCAGCGCTTACCAAACTTACCTTATATTGCAATATACTATTTACGTTACTTACAGAGGTTGTTGGTAAGAAATAACAAACCGTATCCTATAACTTTTACTTACCGTGCATGGGCGGTAAGTAATAGTATACAAAAAAATATAACTTAAATTATACAATCAATGCGATTAAAATACACAATAGTTAATAAAATTAAACACATAAGCAAATCCAACATAATAAATTAATAAAAAAATATATGTAATAATAAAATAAACAAATAAACTTCAGAGTTGCGGGGCTTGTTTTTTTATAAAATTTTCTTGACTTAAAATGCACTAAACAAACATTGTAATATACTATTTTGATAACTCGTTAGTAAAGCCTAACCTATTATCACAGCTGACACCAAAGCTATACTTTGATGCTAAACCTTAAAAACTAACTAAACCTAATATCACAGATGACACCGAAGCTACTGCTTCAATGCCAAACCGACAACGTAATTATTGTTAGAACTATGGTAATAGTTGTTGTAGTAACGCTAATAGTTACCGTAATTGTTATTGTTTTATTTTATTGAGCTTTATGCAATAAGATTATTGCAATACTATACCAAATTCAAATCCACGCTGGACTAAAGTATATAAACACGTAAACACACGCAAGCCTGCATGCGATTAGTTGTCAGCATGTCAACATGGAGCTTGGCTGGTCAATCCAGACCCCATTAAGTGAGATTTTATTTATTTAGCTGTTCACGTAAATTTGGTATAGTAATAGTTATTAGTTTGTTTACGTTCAATCTATTCATCACAAATGGCGTAGAGCCTACAACAAAAATGTGTCTGTGTAAGACACTTTGACAAATATGCAACCTCAAAAGTAAAATCTATCGTTGTTAGTTTCAGATTTTTGGTAGCGACAAATTGGGACTAGCGTTGGTTATTTATTTACATACTAGCAATGTTGAGTAAACAAAACAACCTCTATGTTAAAAATATAAAAATATCTTGCTTTGTAACTTTTTAAAATTAAAAGTTATTTTTTTCTAAACGGGGCCAAACCTTCAAAGATAAAAACGACTATTTTTTTTTAAATTTTTACCTCTTTATGCGTCAATTCGAGGACAGATTGTATACATAGCATGCAAGCCATTGTCGCAATTATATAGTTCGGTTAGGTTAGGTTCCTGGGGGGGAAGGTAAAACCTCCACCAGGTGCGTCCCAGGTGGCGAATAGGGAATTGCACACGCGGACCAACATGCCATGCGTATGAGAATACTATTTCTTCTTCTTTTCTTACTTTAAACAGTGGGCTTCTCTTAGTCAAACTCTTAAATCTACTCTGGATCACTTTTCAGCAACCTATGCTATTAGGTTACAAGGGCTTGGGAACCAAACATCTTTCTTACATCTTTTCTCCTTCCTTCTTTCACTATCCTGGGCGGAACTCAACGCCGACAAAACAATACACTATGAGAGTAAAAGCCACCACGACGGTACTCAGTAAAACTTTAAGTGAAAGGAGCGCACAAATGCCAGAAGAACCGTCTACTGGTGAAACAAAAAACTAAAACAAAAAAACACTTTCAAAAAAGAAATAATTGCCGCTAAGAAGGAAGCATGGAAGTCATTAGTAGATGAAGTAGAAGAAGACGTTTGGGGGTTAGACTACAAGATAATCACTCAAAAACTAGCCAGCAAGAGCAATCATAAAATAGACGACAAAAAACAAAAAAACATTGCTGAGCTGCTATTCCTAAAGAGGCCACTATTAGGATGGTCAAAACCAATTAAAAAAATAGAGACAATACTATTTACCATGAATGAACTACTGGAAGCAGCAAACAAAATAAAAATAAACAAGGCGTCAAGACCGGATCAAATTCCGCCATTAATTACAAAAGAAGTGGTTAAGGCAGCTCCCAAAGCAATACTAAAGATGTTCAACAAAGAATTTATGAAGGCAAGTTCCTAAAAGTAAAAAGTGGAAATAGGTTAGACTAGTCCTCATAAAAAGCCAAAAAAAAAAAAATAACAAAGTGAAAACAAAGTACAGGCTACTATGCATGCTAAACACTTTTGAAAAATTGTACAAACACCTCATTGCAGAAAGATTAAGGAATAAAGTGGAAAACAAACTTGCTACCAACCAATTTGGCTTCCAAATAAACATGTCAACAATAGACACAATAAAGATAATAGTAGAGTTTGTAGACAAAATAAAAAAAAACCTACAAAAACAGAAAAATGTGTGTTCTTTTTACAGTGGACATCAAAAATGCATTTGGAGCGGTGCCGTGAAAAAGAGTGGTGCAGGCGCTCAGAGAAAAAGGAATAAGCCAAGATATTTGAAAAACAGAAAATTACTAAAGTAATATGCTTTGCGGACAATACCAGAATTGTAACTATAGGAAAAGACAAAAATACTCCATTCTTGAGGTAAAAAAATAAGGTATTCTCGTCTTTTTCTGTAGTTAAAATTCCGGTATCGTCCGCAAACACTAACAATGGACCAAGTGAAACCAAACGGAAACTCTTTGCGAGTGTAGCACACTCGATTATCCTATGAGATTCCAAAAATAAAAAACAATGCTAAGCAGAGTAACTGTCATGGCCGACAACACACAGAACTCAGAGTACTCCGACAAATCCAGTGAAAAAACAGATTCAAACTGTGAATATAAATCGTGTCGAAATAAAATTGTGTGTGATAAAGTGCAATGTGTAATCTGCAGTGCAGTGTATTACCCAGGGTGTTTTCCTAAAGTAAAGAGAGATGCATCCTGTACCCACGACT
Organism: Tachinus rufipes; assembly: GCA_963932245.1. Lineage (NCBI taxonomy): Eukaryota > Metazoa > Arthropoda > Insecta > Coleoptera > Staphylinidae > Tachinus > Tachinus rufipes. Next base: position 26,007,311 of record OZ010742.1, on the reverse strand, counting down.
GTGCAATTAAAGATTCTGTGCCCGCGGAACCTAAATTGCAAAGTGCTCATAGGGAAATATATTTACTTAACAAATTGCTAAAAAAAATGCAAGAAAAGAATACAGTAATGCATCAAAACAATATTTTATGGTATGAGAAAATTGCATATCTGGAAGAAAGGTTAGAACAATATAGTAGAAAACCTGTATCAATTCCTTGCAGTTTCTACCAGAAACAAAAGGGGGAGCAAGCCTTACAACTTCCCATTCAAGCAAATGAAACAAAACCGCATGAAATTGAAAATCAGGGTTTAATGACTCAAGCGAATAAATCAAATAGAAACAGAAAAATCATAAGAAACAACTCACGGTCAAATGATATAGATGTGAATAAAAACAATGAAAATAAAAATAAAAATGTAAACAAAAATAGTAATAGAATAATAAATACAGCAAATAACTAATCAGGCCTAATAGACAACGGCAAAGCATCTATGGCCAATCTACAAACACTGAAATAATGGGTGTAGCAAAACCCATCCAATTATATGTTTCAAGATTAAGCCCTACTACTACCAAGAAACAGCTGGAATTGTATTTGGCTTCTAAAAACATAAAAAGTGCTATCTGCGAGAAACAACAATCAAATTTTCCAGATATTTACGCCTCAATCAAAGTGACTGCTCCAATTAATCAGTCTGAACATCTAAAAAACCCAGAAATATGGTCACAAAATGTTTCTATAGATCCTTTTTTAGGGAGATTATCCAAAAAAAAATCAATAAAGCCAAATAAAATGATTAATAGCCAAAAATCACATATAAGTGTAATCCATCAGAACCTTCAATCAATTAACACATCAATAGATGCTTTAAATGCGCTTATATCAGAGCATAAAGACTTTACATACTATTTCTGACTGAACACTGGAAAACCAATAATGAGTTAATGGAATACGATGTTCATAACTTTAAATTAATATCGTCCTACACCAGGAAAACGGACTCACACGGAGGCTCAGCTATCTACACTCGTGAGCATATCAACTTCAAAGAACGAAACGACACCAACCAGCTATCCGAAGACTGTATATTTGAATGTACAGGAGCTAATATAACTATTGATAAAATTAACATAACACTTGTAAGTATTTATAGACCTCCTTCGGGAGCTCTTGATATATTCTTTAATCATTTTAACAGTGTACTTGATAAACTAAGATTGGAAAATAAGTATTTTGTTATTGGCGGCGACTTTAATATTGACATTCTATCTAATAGCACAAATGCTGATGAATTTATATCATTGCTACAGAGTTACGGTCTAGACCCTACCATTAAAACTTACACGAGAGTAACACAGTACTCAAAAACGTGTATTGATAACATAAATACAAATATTCCACAAATACATAGCTCACACATACTAAACTCTCATATGTCTGATCACTATGGTCAAAAAGTAATATTTAAAGTAGAAGAACATAAAATACCAAACTTTTATTTTAAAAGAAATATAAACAATGAATCAATTTTAAATTTTGTAAATAACTTATCTAAACAGAATTGGGCAAATATGCTAGAAGCAGACAACGTAAACCTAAAATGGAAATTATTTCTAAATAAATTTTTGTTGTTGTATAATGAAGCGTTTCCAAAAGTTAAATGCAAACCCAATGATAATTCAAAGTTAAACTGCATATATAATAATATAAATTTAATCAATTGTAAAAATCACCTAAACATGTTAGAAGTACTGTCAAAATACAATTCTGAACTTCACCAAGATTACCGGAAACAAAAGAAACACTACAACGAGCTTCTTCAAAATTTAAAAAAAGAATATTAAGATAAACAGATACAAAATAGTGATAATACAAACAAGACAACTTGGAATATTATAAACAGCACTACATCAGCTAAATTAAAAAAACATAATAACAAACTTGAAACATCTCACACGGCTGACTGGCATTGAAGAATGTCTAAAAAAGATCCCACAAATACCATGTAATACAAACACCATACAATTCAACAATCATTCAATATTTCTTAAACCCATCACAAATTCGGAATTATTTAACATAGTACAAAGCATGAAAAATAAACATTCTGTAAGTATTGATAAAATATCGATATATGTTTTAAAGCAGTGCATTCATAAAATCTCAGTACCTCTATGCCACGTCATCAATCAAATGATGTCAGATGGTATTTTTCCAGAACAGCTTAAATTTTCAGTAATAAGACCAAAATTTAAAAAAAGGAGATGCAACAATTATATCAAATTATCGACCTATCTTGATATTAACAAGTTATTCAAAAATATTTGAACTTGCAATAATGTCTAGAATTACAAACTTTTTTAATAAACATAACATATTTAATAATTCACAGCACGGCTTTCTTAAAAGCAAATCAACTTGCACAGCCACTTTTGATCTTGTGAGGGGATTGTTAAATGCTTTAGATAGAGGTGAGATTTCATTGAGTATATTCTTAGATCTGTCTAAGGCATTTGATACTCTAAACCACAATATTCTATTGAATAAACTTTACATGTAGGGGACCTTGTTACGATATTATTAAAAGCTATCTTACTAAACGAAAGCAAATGGTAAGAACGGGAAAATTGATAGTGAAAAATCAGCTGTTCTAGAAACAAACGTCGATGTGCCACAAGGGAGTATACTTGGTCCACTTTTATTTATTATTTACATAAACGACCTACTAAGTGTGTTACCCAATAACCCAAATAGTCAATAATTAACTATGCCGATGACACAAACCTGTTAATTACGGGAAAAAACCCAATAGGCGTCGGTAACAAAACTGTTGACAGGCTAAATGAAATTCAAAATTGGTTAAGTGGTAACAAGTTACTACTAAATAAAAACAAAACAAATTGCATTCAATTTAAAACAAAAAACAATCGATCAAGAAATGAAGAAATAGAATTTGTTTTAAACAACAATGGGTTACAACTAATCGAAAACTGCAGTTTTCTAGGTTTGCAATTGGATAACACACTTGACTGGAAACTTCATATTGATAAACTAAATCTCAAATTGAATAGAGTGATCTATAAACTAAGAGCAATTCAAAACCATGTAAGTCTAAATACACTTAAAACTTTGTATTATGCAGAATTTTATTCATTAGTGAGATATGGCATAATATTTTGGGGATCTTCAACATATAGCCAAAAAATATTTAAAACGCAAAAGAAAGCGCTACGTGTACTTCTCAAGTTACCTTATAGAGAGTCGTGCAGGGGTATATTCAAAAGAAATGAACTATTAACCGTACCTGCAATATATCTTCTAGAGTCATTATTATTTATTTTTAAAAACAAACATCTATTTCAACAATACCTTTCAATGCACAATATAGGTACCAGAAATGTATTGACACTATATGCTTATCCAATACATAAGTTAGAAATGGTTAAAAAAGCTCCACACTACGCATGTTTAAAACTTTTTAACAAATTACCCACAAAAATTAAGAAACTAAACTCTTTAAACATTTTCAAAAAGGAAATAAAGAAAATATTATTTCAACTAGAGCCTTACAGTATCTATCAATTTACCAATCTGTAACAATGATATTTATTTTGTATTTTGACAAATTTTTTATTATGTGCAACAATGTTTTGTTTTAGTATAAGCTGTGTATGTACATCTTGGGAAAATAAAGATATTGTTATTATTATTATTATTAAAGGAGGCTAGCTATTAAAGTAAATTGCGGCTATAAAACAACGTCAACCAAAACTATACTTAAGATAGCTTCAATAACTTCTAGAACTGCAAGTAGCTAAGGAGCAGAGAGTACGAGAAAAATAAAAAGAAAAAACTATGAAAAAGTGGCAAACCTCTTAGAAAAAGAACTCAGTTAAAGCAAATTGGACAAAAAGGCTAATTAAAAATGTAACCAAATGGACTAACAGAAAGCATGAAATTACGGATTATTTTCTAACCCAAGCCTTGAGCGGAAACAAAGATTTCAAATCTTATTTCAGTCGTTTTTACATAACGGAAGAAAAGATGTGGAAAGTGTGTCAAGTAGAAGAGAGTCCTAAACACACTCTGTTCAATTGCAGCAGATGGAGCCTCAAAAAAGAAAACACCATTAAACATGACAAATATTATGCTAAAAAACGTAGATTGCTGGCAAGCTATCCAAAAATACGTTAAAAAGATCTTAAGCAAAAAAAAATTAGATGACGACATATAGGGTGTGTTCAGCGTCCGGGCGTGTTATATTCCAAAGATATAAGATCTTGCCAAGTAGAGAGGGTTTAGTAGATAAGAGCTCCACATTCAGGTTGGAAAAGCTTCCCTTAAACAACAATAAAAAAAAGTTAGGTTAGGTTAGGTTAGGTTATTATTTAGTTTCTTTATATTACATACCTCTTAAGACCGGTCTATGTGTGAATAACCTCTAATAGCTGAATTACACCTCTAAAAGCTCTTCTAACCGTTGAGTAATTAAAAAATCTTTTTTTTTTAGAACTCGTACAGTAAAAATTTATCATAATTTTCTATCAACAAATATAAAAATCTATAGTTAGTCCATTACTTATCTACCCTTAACACAACCTCAAATGCTCTACTTGTACCCAATTAAGAGTTTATGGTACAATAATTATTATAAATAATGTTAACAAAAACCAGTGTTAATAATACAAAATGTAGTTATAAAATTAAAATTTATTGGCAAGTTTAATTCCGCTTATTTGGTAGCCAAAAAAACAAAAATTAAATCTGCTACAAAGCTTTTGTAGTTTCAAAATTTTGCAAACAATTTAGTAATTTTTGCAAAATATTTTTATTTGATATTAGTAATATCTTTTTAAACTTATTGTACGTTTATTATACATTAAATAAATTGGTACGCTGTTATTCTAAACTTCTAGTTATTTCAACAGCTTTTGAATGGAACCACAGTTAACAATATGAACTGTTATTTTTTACTCAACTTGCTAACTAACAATATAAACTGTTATTTTAACATTTTTTTCTTGCCAACAATATAAACTGTCGTCACATCAGAAGGCGTGGCAATTTTGACAATTCTCTAGCAGGATTTGTAGCAAGAATAGCTTACTTATATAGAAATCTTAATACATACAAATTTAAAAAAATACTAAATTTTTGTGTCAGAAAAAAATTAAATTAGTCTTAAGTAGTATGCATAGTATTTATACAAAAAAAAAACCTGTAATAGATTTCTTTATACCAGATAGTTCTTGCAAATAAGCAATTGTTTCAAAATTGGTCAAAGATCTCACTAACAAGTATAGAAATTAAAATTTACTTAAGAAATAACTATTATTATGAATAAAGTAAAGATGTAGCTTATTGAAGAGGTGTCTCTAATCCAGACAACAAAGCCAGAAAACTTGTTTTATTTATAAAGTATCAGCAAACTAGAATTTGGCACAACTTATTAATAAATCTACTAAACGACTACAATAACTATACAAACCAATTAAATTAAATTTATTGGCATTAAGATCATGCTAAAGTATGTTTGGATTTTAAATTACGCAAAGCCTTAGTTTGAACCAGAAACTAATTACTACAGAAATGGTTGATTTACATTGATCCATTGCCAAACAAGGCTTAACAGCACAACATCGGCTATAAACAAGCAAAGCAATACATAGTAACTAAATCAAAGTGCTAAGTAATTTCTGTTCAAAATTTGTTGTGCTTTAATTGCAACTAAAAAATAAAGTAGCTATGATGAGTTAAAACATCCACAAACAATTTTTTCCAAGTCATATCATAAATTATCGTTCTCAGTATTTGTAAATCTGTAACTCTGAGCACCTAGCTGTAGTACAAAACCTTATCACTATCACGTTAGGACAAATAAAAATTGAAACATGTTACTTTAAGCTCGACTTTACCAAACATACTTTTAAGAAAATCAAACGTCATTCTATCAAGTAACTGAAACAGTATATTTTTGTGAAACCTAGTTTTTGTACACTTTAGAACTATTTAAATAAAATTATAGCTTCTTGCCTCTATCCACTTGACACGCAGATTTAGTATGCCAAATTCCACATCTTGCATATAGCTTATACGTTCAAATAAAACCTACCAGACAAATTCAGTATTGCGATAGAGAATTAGCGATTCCATATCTACGTTACGTTGCAAAGACTGTAATACTAATTTTGAACAAACACTTGCAACATCATAAAACACCTGTTACAGTTTGCAAGTACGCAGTTATGTGCGTGGCTCGTATAAGTCATTGATTTTCAAGCGACTGCTTGTCATATTATAGGCAAAATCATAATTGTACCCAAATTAATTTTCTATATAAGCTATAATAATCTATAAGCAAATATATCGGATATATTTAATATAGAAACTCGCGTACAAAATATGGAATGCTAAATCTATGAGTGAATGAGGCTTAAGCTTTACAATCTGTCAAGAAATATGCCATATCCTTGCTCAAATTAACGGTGCGTGTTAGCTAATTACTGACTTTATAGTATTTATCTTTTAATTTCTTTGTAAGACGTAGTAATACTACTAACGTGTTCCATAAATTCAATCGACTTCACAGTTAACTTAAAATTATATGCTAGGGTGTTTAATGTAATTGCATAATACCATCTGGCCGCAAGCAGTGATTCCAGCCTCCCTAATATTTTCATTAATACGACATTTAATAGGCTCCCATAAAAAGGAAACTTATAAATGACAGGATATTAACAATTTTACTTTCATAACTAATAATAATGTTATTAAGAGCACTTGATGGTCCGCCTGGTAAACGCGTGTTATTCAACTCGAAATATACAACTCGTACCAAGTGTGAAAACAAAACCAAAATAAAACTGAATGTAATTGCACGCGAGGCAAGGAAGCAAAAGAAAAGGCGTACCAGAAAATTAACATAATTCATTAAATCCTGTCTGCGAAAAGGATGTCATGCTAAATCAATATTTCCTTTTTAAATTATTTACATGGTTAATTATTCCTTTTGTATGCAGCAGACAAATTGATAGCATTAATATCGATTCATTGAGAACTGCATATAAATATAAATGTTTTGTGCGTAGGTATTGGTCCAGATGGGCACATCGCATTTAACGAGCCCGGATCTTCGCTGGTGTCTCGGACGAGAGTAAAGACCCTGGCTCACGATACCCTCGAGGCCAATGCTCGATTTTTCGACAATGACATCAGGAAAGTGCCCAGAGAAGCTCTTACAGTTGGTGTTGGTACCGTTATGGATGCCAAAGAGGTAATATATGTACACACAAAACGTAGAAAGAAATTTATTTATTAATGAAGATGCGCGCGGCAGATAAATACAATCTGTTAAGCGTTTAAGCAGGATTTAATTAATGGAACAATGCGAACTGATTGATTTATTATCTTGCGAATTAATTTATTATTTGATCATAATTTATTTTAATCTGTGATTTGTAATTAGTAACAGTTGTTTAAATTGATATAAATCAAATATAATTAATGGATATGACAAGTCTACTATCGATCGCAAACTTATATCGTGAAACTATAATCAACATTGCGGAGTAATTAAAGAGAAAAGTAAATACCTTGAATTTAAAGTATAATATATCATATTTTCACTCATTCCTAATCACATTTTCATATAAATGACAATTATATTTCATGAAGCTTTATATACCATTCATAATATTATAAAACTCAAAAAAGATAATTTGGTCTGGTAAAAAAGTAAAAATCAAAAAAGCTTATGACTGCATCTACTGAGAGATAAAAGAAGCAAAAAATAAGTTAAGTCACAACCACATAGGCCAAAAAACTGCTTGATAGTAGAAATACTATTTTTTAGTTGAATGCTTAGCAATTAATAATGTCTATCAAATAGTGTGCGTGGTAGAATGGTGAAAGCGATAGAATGACAAGTTTTGGAAAAGTGTAAATTTGCAGTAGTTAAAAATTTCTTTGCTTTTGCTAAATGCAACAAACATTACATTAAAAACTAAAATATTTTGAGTCATAACTTTTCTAAAATACAACAAACTCTTCAGTCTTTAATTGCAAAATACTTCCAAATTTTTTTAACTCTTTTTGTTTGTTTTAAAATAGTCCAAATCTCAAACCAATCAGATATCTTTACTAGGTTTTCCAAAATCTAGAAAAGTTATTCTAAGCAAACTTCTGTTTTTGTTATTGACCCCTTGCTTGCTTCTTTATCACCTTTAGCACACATATGACTTTCAAAGTAGGCTAGGCAGTCTATCAAGACAATTCTAAACTATACTAAGCACCTAAAACTTATCCAAGCTATTGATGTTATAGTTAACACATTAATTAAGAAATCAGTTTTGCTTTAAAATACAAAACTACTCTTCTTTTCTCTTAAAGCGGTACACAATTGTTATTCTATTAGTTTCGATACTTTAATTACGTTCAGACTTTTTTACCAAGAATGTTCTTAAGTTTTTCTTTAGTTAGATTGTGCTTGCCAAAAAACACACTACGTTCGCAAAATGTCTACGTCTTCCAAACATATGCGCCATAGAAAATCCGTATAGATTTCCATTCTATGCTCGTATTTGATAAGACTACTATGTCAAGCTATAAGTCCTATAAGCTTTTGCAGTTTTATTCCGCTTATCTGCATTACCATAGTTTGAGTAATATGTAAAAGTTTTGTTAAGAATAGTCTTCTTTGCTGAATTTCTTGACAGTTTTTTCACAAACGCTGTATTTTGTAACAAGTTTACTACAGATTATTTGTTTACTCATCTCGTATGGGATATCAAAAGTAGAAAGCTACTATCATACTTGTAGACAGCATCTACAAAAGACTAATAGGCAACCATACATGTCTATAATGCCATCAATGTTTTTAATAGAAGACTGTACAAATATTAATGCTTGTTTGACTGGCAACGGCCAGAATTGATAAAACAATAAAGTTTTTGTTGACTTTAATTATGTCAGGCTGGTTTGATTAAACTGGGCAAGAATGTAGTAAGCCTAGGATGTATTTATAGAACATAATTAATAATTTTTCAGTTACCATTTAAATAAAATACCTGCTATTTTCGTTTGTTTTAAAAATGATTAAGCTGGTGGCTTAAGTTTGCTTTCAGACTTTAATATGAGTTTGGATAGTGATACTACTAATGAGAAGATGGTTTGCATTTATCCAGCAAACGGAGCTATTGTAAGCTGTTTATTGGCGCCATTGTCGTCACCATTGTTCAAAATCAAAATTACTCAACTAAAATAACCAAGTGCTGCGGGAATCTGTTGTAGCCTAGCAAAGTAGCAATACAAAGTTGCTTCAACTTGTAACAACTTTTCAAGCAAGGTTCTGTCTCCTGTGGAACTCTAGAACAACTTTATTTTATCTGCTCTGTTCATCAGAGACTCATTGAGCGTCATGCGTAGTTCAACTTGTGGGTGGGTAACTTCTTCTACTGTAGTACACCCACCCGCCCAAGTGTTGATGATTAAAGAATATATTATTGTATTCACCGTATGTGTTCTTGCTGCTAATCTTAGCAAGAGAATGATTGTCAGTTCTTTGCAATCTAAGAAACCATTAGTTTACAATAAGATTAATGACGACAAACGCTTGGGTGGGCGGGCGGAAACCAAATTTAATTTGTAGGCGGGTTACTTTTTCTACTGTGTCCCACCCACCCGCCCAAGTGTTGATGATTAAAGAATTTATTATTTCATCCACCGTTTGTGTTCTTGCTGCTATTCTTAGCAAGAGAATGATTTTCAATTGTTAGCAATATAACAAACAATTAGTTTAGAATAAGTTTCATGACGACAAACGCTTGGGTGGGTGAGCGGAAACCAACCTTAAGTTGTAGGCGGGTTACTTTTTCTACTGTGTCCCACCCACCCACCCAAATGTTGATAATTAAAGGATTTATTATTTCATTCACTGTTTGTATTCATGTTGTTATTTTTAGCAACAGAATGATTGTCAATTGTTAGAAATGTAAGAAACTATTAGTTTACAATAAGTTTCATAACGACAAAAGCTTGAGTAGGTGGGCGGGAACTAAGTTTAAGTTGTGGGCGGGTAACTTCTTCTTTTGTGGCCTACTCACCCGCCCAAGTTTTGATAATTAAAGGATTTATTATTTCATTCATTGTTTGTGTTTTTGCTGCTATTCTTAGCAAGAGAATGATTGTCAATTGTTAGGAATGTAAGAAACCATTAGTTTAGAACAAGTTTCATGACAACAAACGCTTGGGTGGGTGGACGGAAACCAAGCTCAAGTAGTGGGCGGGTAACTTCTTCTATTGTGACCCACCCACTCGTCCAAGTGTTGATGATTAAAGAATTTTTTATTTTATCCACAGTTTGTAATCTTGCTGCTAATTTTAACAAGAGAATGATCAGACGATTAGTTTACAATAAGTTACTAGATGAGAGCAATAGTTGTTAAGATTATGAAAGATGCTATCAGTTTTCTGTTTTTTATGTTTGTCAGCCAAGTATGTGTTTAGTGCTTTTATGTTATTGTCAAACCAGTTTATTTAAAATACTATAATTACGGTTACCTTCTCAATGTAACCGGTAATTTTGCAACATCTTAAAGCGGACTCTTAAAGGTGCCTTTTTTATGAGATAGTGGTTTATGCTCCACCGTGATTACTCTGCAAGACTGCGTTCTTTTACAGTCTCACCTTTTTTTACTGGTCTTGCCTGAAGAATAAATATACGTAGCATTTTCAATAAAGTCGTTTTTGTCGTCAATGTTTTTGTTAACAACATCTCTAAAGACTTTACTTTACTAGTTAGACAACACAATAATCTACTCCTGCTACGTTTTTCACAACATACCCATTAACAACTTTAAAAAACACTTAAAAAGCCTGAGAGACAGTATTAAACGCTACAACAAAAAATACTTTATTAGGAAGACTTTAACAACAAATCCTCAAAAAAACATAAAAAAGAAATTCTGTTTCTAGAATGAGCAGCAAAGCTAGATCTAACAATACAAAACGTAGACACCAGCCCAAGTTTTGTAGAGAGATAAGCAGATTGGTTATCGGCATCACAATAACTGTAAACTGAGCAACGAGATTAATTTAAAGTCTCATCAAAACATTTATTTTGAGTTATTAATAAAAAAAGATGTAAAATAGACGTTAGTAAAAACAAAGAGTTTAAAACAAAAGTTTTTAATCTAATTAACAAAACGAGGGCCGTAAGCAACACTACCATAACAAAGGCAATAAAAGTAGCTGCAGAACAAAAAAAAAATAACAAGAGACAGGATTCAAGTTTATTGGTAGAAAAGAAAAATTGCAGCTCAAAAAAAAAACAAGCTTGGCAGTCAAAAGTAAAGAGTCCAGAAAAAATGAAAACTCAAAAGCAGCAGACTATAAAAAAAAGAAGCGCACGATTAATACAAAGCTGAGAAAAAATCTTTTACCATCCTTACAAAAAAAGCAAAAAGAAAAACCTGGATCAACCTCTGCAGAAAGATTAACAACACTGTTGTAAAAAAACACACCGCTGATCCCGGAAGCAAAACTTAAAAAGAGCACAAATAAGCTAAAAGACTGGACTGCACCGGCTCTAACAACATTCCCCCGGAGCTAACTAAGATTGCGGTGGATCCGCAAAAAGTTCTGGAACTCATGAATTGATGATAACTTTCTAAAAAGCTGTAAACAAGCAAAATTAATTCTTATTGACAAAAGAAAAAAAGAGGAAACAGGTTAAAAGCAATACAGACAGATGCTATAGGTAAGTTTCTAAAACTTTTCTAAAAATTAATCAAATCCCGACTGAACAAATAAAACCAAAAAAGCTTTCCAACCAACAATACTGCTTCAGGAAAAGTAAGTCAACCATAGATGCTATGAGAAAAGCTGAACATATTCTAAAAACAAAAGTCATATAGAAGTAGGGACTTTTGCGCGCTGGTAACTTTTGACATTAAAAGCGCTTATCTCTGCCAAATGAAGCGATATAAACAAAAAGCTCCCAAAAATGAAAGTAATCAATTACCTTCTTAATTTGTTAAACAAATATTTTAGTAAAAGTTAATATTAATTGACAGAAAAAAAATAATAGCATCGAAGTACCGCAAGGTTCAGTTCTAAACCCGGTTTTTTAAAACAAAGAGTAAAAATTGTTTCAAAACTAAGCATTCAGTACCTAGGAATCAACTTTAGCAAAAACAACAACTGAGAAAAGCTGGCGCAAAGGCGGACAAAGCACTAATAGCGCTGGCAGAGCTAATTCCCAACGCAGACGGTCCTAGATCCAGAAAAGGAGACAAATGTGATCGGTTCTAAATTCTATAATCTTGTACGCAGCTTGTGTATGGAGTGAAGTCATCCAAGAGAAAAAAAAATTACAAATTCTTACTAGAATCTAAAAGAGAGTTATACTAACTGATTGATACAAAACCAAAAAAAAAAATCCCTTACCAACCTTATAAAAGAATCCAAGAGAGAAACCTAGATCAACCTGTGCAGAGAGGTTAACAATAATATCTGGAGAGATGGTTACAAAATTGCAACCACAAAAATTCTAAGCCTAAAAACAAACTAAGTCATATTCGCAAAAGATTCTGGAGTTTATGAATCGATGTCTAACTAGCGGCAACTTTTTAAAAAGCTGAAATTAAGCAAAACTAATTCTTATTGAGAAAGGTAAAAAGAGGAAACAGGTTAAAAGTAATACAGACAACAATTAATCAAAACCCGACTGGACAAGAAATACAAGAAAAAGCTTTATAACCAAAAATATGGCTTCAGGTAAAACAAGTCAACTATAGATGCTATAAATTAAAAAAAAAAAGGTTATAAAAAAAAGGATGGCGGTGGTGTAATGATTGCTGCACGTAAAAACCTAAATACAAGAATGATAGAAACTACAGTTAATAGCGTTGAACATGTATTTATTGAAGTACGAGGAAAAACAAAGTGTTATATTTTTGGAGCTGTTTATTTACCGCCACGATCAAGTCTAGATTCATACATCAATCATTGTGCTGCAGTAGAAGAAGTTATGAGTTTATTCTCATTACATGAACTAGTCCTATGTGGTGACTACAATCTTCCCGAAGCTAAATGGCCCAATGATAAGTTTGGCTTAACTGTCGACTGTCGACTAAATTCTCCGGCTCAATATGTTTGCGAAAGTTTTAGCCAGTTCAACTTATTTCAAATTAATAATCTTCCAAATAACTTTGGAGTATATTTAGATTTAATTTTTAGTCAAAATGATGCAATTGAAGTTACTGCAGCTTGCGACCTTTTACTAAAAAATAATTTTCATCACAACGCGTATAATTTTGATGTTCCCCTTATGACTAATAGTGATGAACTTTATTCTAAAAACATATATTATGATTTTAAAAATGCGGACATTGTTGGAATGAATGAATATTTTGCTTCCACAGCCTGGGATTTAGTTCTATGTAATTATAAATATAATATAGATGATTGTATTGCTAATTTTTATAATGTTTTATATTCAGCGCTTGATAAGTTTGTTCCAATTAGATATACCAATCCTTCTAATTTTCCAAAGTGGTTTTCAACGGATTTAAAAAGATTAATTTATATGAAAAAGGAAGCCCATAAAAAGTACAAAAAAACTGGTCTTGATACTGATTACCAAATTTTTTCTAATCTTAGATCAAGATGCAAATTAGTAAATCAAAAATGCTATAATGATTATATATTTGAAATAGAAAATAACATTTCTACCGATAGTTCATGTTTTTGGAGTCATGTAAAAACAGTTAGGAAAACAAATGGGTATCCAAACACTATGTTTCTAGATGACAAAATCAGTAATAAAGGCTCAGATACAGTTAACTTGTTTGCGGAATACTTTTCAGATATTTACACAAACCAAAATCCGATTGTCAGCAATTTTCCTAAACAAAATCTTACTGATATGGCAAGTTGTTCAATAAGCTGCACGGACGTTTTTGATGGTATTAGTCATCTTAAAAATTCTTTCTCTTGTGGCCCAGATGGGATTCCTAACTTTATATTAAAAGCTTGTACATTTACATTGTGTAAACCTTTACATTACCTTTTTAATTTGTCTTTAAACTTAAGTGTGTTTCCAGACTATTGGAAAACTAGTTATATAACTCCGATTCATAAATCCGGCAAAAGAGAAGATATTAAAAATTATCGTGGAATAAGTATTCAATCCGCTATTCCAAAACTTTTTGACTACTTATTTACATTACAATTATCATGGGAATGCCGTAATATTATTATTGATGAGCAACATGGTTTTTGCCGTGGTAAGTCTACAGTAACAAACTTAATTTGCTATCAAAACGATATTATTAATGCCTTGGAAAATAATACTCAAATAGATTGTATTTATACTGATTTTTCCAAAGCATTTGACCGCGTTAATCATCTTCTACTTATTCAACGCCTAATATCAATTGGTTTTGGTGAACATTTATGTGCATGGATATACAGCTTTTTAAGTGGTAGAACACAATTTGTACGAATAAACAACTTTATTTCCTGTCCAATCTCTGTAGAGTCTGGGGTACCCCAAGGATCTCATGCGGGTCCTTTGCTCTTTCTACTTTTTATAAACAACATTACTGATTGCATTAAAAATAGTAATTGCAAGCTGTTTGCTGATGATCTAAAAATATATAGAGTTGTTGAAAATGTTCAAGATCAGATATTGCTACAAGAAGATCTGTGCAGACTTTTTCAATGGTCTATCAATAATCAACTTAATCTAAATATCAATAAATGCTGCACTATATCATTTACCAGATCTAAAAATATTTTAAATTACAATTATCATATTGACAACCTTTCTTTAAAACGTGTCAAAGAAATTCGAGATCTGGGAGTTATATTTGACTCTGAATTAACTTTTATAAATCATATTAACAGTACAATTTGCCACGGATATAAAATGCTTGGTTTCATCAATAGATATGGAAGCGATTTTAGTGTAAGAACACTAAAAACTCTGTTTTGTTCATTAGTACGATCTGGTCTTGAATACTGTTCAGTAGTATGGTCGCCTAATTATAACATACACATTCAAAACATTGAAAAAATTCAAATAAAATTTTTAAAACAAGCTTATTTTAAACATAATACTAACTTAGAAAGTTTTGATGCAGTTAGTACTCTTGCCATTCTTAACATGGATACATTAGAAAAGAGACGTTTTCTTGCAGATATGTCATTTTTGTACAAACTATTAAGTTTTGATATAAATTGTCCAACACTTTTAAACCTTATAGACTTTAACACATTGCATATTACCAGAAATAGTTATCTATTTAAAATTAAGTTTCATTCTACTAACTATGGTTTTTACAGTCCCGTCTCTAGAATATTACGCAATTATAATACTTGCGATGTTGATATTTTTAAATGTACATTTTATCAATTTAAGCAATGTGTAAAGCAAATTTAAAATTACATTATTGTTAATTAGTTATGTATACATTTATAGTATTATGTATGTGTGCGTGTGAGTGTGTGTGTGTGTGTGTGTGTGCGAGGGTGTGTGTGTGTGTGTGTGTGTGTGTGTCAATTTAGTTTTAACAAATTATTATATTATAGTCTTTTGTATTGTTATCTACATTGTAAACTGGAGTTATCCGTAATAAAGTATTATTATTATTATTATAAAGAAGCTGAAACTTTTGCGCGCTTATAACCTTTGACATTAAAACCAGGTTTCTCTGCCAGATGAAACAACATAAACAAAGAGCTTCATAAAATGGAAGTAAAAGATTATCTTTTTAACTTGTTAAACAATTATCTCAGTAAAAAGCCAATATTAATTGATAGAAAATAAACAAGAGTCCATTGGAACATCTTATAATATAACCAAGTATTATTAAGTTAAGTTTTTATCTTTGCGGACAACACTGTGATAGTCGCACGCAAAAAACAAAATACAATATTAAATACAAAATAAACCAAACTATCAAGAATATAACTAAGCTAACCACAAATGGTAATCTTATATGGCAAAAATTGATGTTCTTCTTTTTCTTCTTCTTCTTCTTCTTTTTCTCTTTTTCAGCGCTTATCTATCCACTCATGGATGTAAGCCTCTTTCAAATTTCTACGTATCTCTCTGTCTTGGTCAGTTTGAATCCAGTTTTTTTTTCTGCAACCTCCTTCTTCTCGAGGATCTTTTCACGTTTTTTTTTTGTCTCATTAACGCCTTTGCGCTAATCTATTTGTCCATCTTGTATGGTCCTGTTTTGCTACATGGCCAGTCTATATTCATTTTAGTTGTGCTATTCTTTTAATGGGCATAAAGCAGGAAAAAGATAAAAAGATCAGCGAAAATACAGTCAATCTTATGAAAGAAAGAAGCAACTTAAGTTGGATATTAGCGGAATACCGACAATTAAACAAAGACATTAGCAAAGAAATAAGAAAATACCATAGAAAATACAACGCAAAAACATAAAAAACATAAATAACAAGAATATGAAAGTACTAAGATCAGATAGAGCACATGGAAAAACAATTATTCACAAAATCAAAAACCAAAACGGCAACATGATTAACAATAAACAAAAAATACTGAAAACTATAAAGGATATGATTGACAAAACAAAAACATCAAATTAACGTTAATTCAGAAGAGATTCCGGAAATTGACATAAAGAAATAAAGAAAGCATTACAACAGCTAAAAAATAAAAGGCTCCCGGAGAAGACAAAATATCCTGCAATATGCTAAAGCTCGGTGGGAACGCGGTACTAAAGGCTGTAAAAATATTACTAAACAAATGTCTTGAAGAAAGAAAAATCCCCACAACTTGGCAAAACGCTCAAGTAATTATTCTACATAAGAAAGGAGACAACACAAATATTAAAAACTACAGACCAATAAGCCTTCTATCACATCTTTACAAATTACTAACAAAAATCATAACAAACCGCTTGACAAATAAATTAGATTTTTACAAGCCGCCAGAACAAGCAAGCTTCAGAAAAGGCTTTAATACGACAGACCACGTACAGACCATCCGTACACTAATAGAGAAATGCACAGAATATAATAACCTTCTTCATCTAGCATTCATCGATTTCGAAAAGGCCTTTGATTTGATAGAACTATGGGCGATATTTACTGCCTAATAAAGAATGCTAGTATAGACTCTAGGTACACAAATCTTATAAACCACATTTACCAAAATGCCACCTTTCAAGTGAACATTGACGACAATTCGGTCACGAATAAGATCAAACTAAGCAGAGAAGTAAGACAAGGTGATACAATATCACCTAAGCTCTTTACATTAACACTAGAAGACATATTTAAAAATCTAAATTGGAAAGGCAAGAGCATAAACATTGATGGAAAATTTCTTAACCACCTAAGATTTGCGGACGACATAGTTCTTATCAGTTCAGATGTACAAAAACTAGCAGATATGCTAGAACAATTGAACACAACTCTAACACAGTGGGGCTAATGATGAATATATATTAAAAAAAATCATGAGTGCGAAGTGGGCCAAATAGGAGACCAGATAATAGATCAAGTAGACAAGTATATATATCTAGGACACCAGATTAAGCTTGGCAAAGCTAACCAAGCTGCAGAAATTACTTGTCAAATAAGGCAGAGCTGGGCAGCATTCGGGAGGCTTGGGTACATACTTAAGAACCCAGATGTTCCCACTAGTCTTAAAAAGAGAGTATTCGATATGTGTATACTACCTGTCACAACGTATGGCCTAGAAACCATGGTTTTAACAATAAAAAATGCTGACAGATTAAAATCTGCCAGCGAGCAATGGAACGCAGTATGCTAAGTGTAAGTCTAAGAGAGAGGCAAAAAAACATAGATATAAGAAGAAGCACCGGAGTAAAAAACATAATCAAACGGACAGCTGAGCTTAAATGGAGCTGGGTTGGCCATCTAGCACAGGTTGCTAAAATGCAGGCCAAGGATGACCACCCGCAATAGAGGAAGACCACAGAAAAGATGGGTAGACGACGTCAAGGAGAGTGCTGGAAAGCAGTGGTATCAAATTGCATAAGACCGCAATCAATGGAATTGTTTGAAAAAGGCCTACGTTCAGCAGTGAACAACTACAGGCTGATGAAGAAGAAGAAGAATAAGATTCTTTTAAGAACGTTGGTTATCTGGCATTTTCTTCAAATGTCCTTGTTTCTGATTCGGTGGCTCTCTCCATTGCTCGTTGAGCAGTTAGTAATTTATTTGCTGTTTTGCTTGTTATTGCCATGGTTTCAAAACCGTAAGTGAGCACTGGTAAGATACACGCCTCGTAAACTTTTATTTTTAGGTTGATCGGATCATGAGTATGAACTCAGTTTTCTAAAGGCCGCCTAGCATTGACCTATCCTTGCTATTTTGGTAGTTTGGATTTTTTTGTCTGCTTGGATTTTTTGACCTAGATAGATGTGTTCGTCTACGGTCTTAAGTATTTTGTTTTCAATAGTCACTTGAGTGTTCTCGGAAGTCATTATTTTTGTTTTATTTAAGTTCATCTGTAGTCCGATTTTTATTGATGCTTGGTGAAGTTTTTCTAGTCTTTGGTTGGACAGTTGAACTGCTGATAATAACAATATTGTCTGCAAACCTGAGATGGTTGAGACACACTTTGTCGTTTTTTTTTTGTCCCAGTTTATGTTCTTAAACACCTCCTCTAACGCGGCACACTAACAATTAATGTTTAAGGGGTAAGAATTGCTTCAAAACCAAGCGTTCAGTATCTAAGAATCAACTTTAGCAAAAACAACAACTAAAAAAAGCAGGCGCAAAGGTAAACAAAGCACCAATGGCGCTGGCAGGGCTAATGCTAAACGTACATGGTTTTAGATCAAGTAAAAAAAAACTACTGTGCTTAGTTGTAAACTTTATAATCTCAGCTCATATAAGGAGTAAAGCAATCCAAGAAAAAAAAAACTACAAATTCTTACCAGAATCCAAAAGAAAGCTAGCCTAAGAGTTTGCAGTAGATACCTTACTACTTCTCTGCAAAAAGTTGCAAAACTAGGAAATCTGGAAAACCTATATTGTAAAGCCAGATTGATAAAATGATCACACACATTATCAAAGAAAAAGAGAAGAATGAAAGAAACTACCAACAAAACGTAATGAAGTAATAGTAAAGTTATCCTGTTACGCTAGCAAAAGAGGACAAAACAAACCAACTTTGAGCTGCCCAACCGCATTCGTAAAACTTTTTATATAGCCTCAGATCCGTTACTGCCTTTAACCTGAAACCTGGAAGAGGATTTTCTTTGGATAAACTTTTTCCAGGTTTCAGAAAATACTTTTCAAAAACATAATCTCAACGCCAGGCGCCATGTCATGTCCCGAGAGCACCATCCATTTACTTACAAGCCACACCAACAACTAAAACGTTTTGCAAACTCTGGGTGAATTACCTGGAACCGCCATTGCACTCCCACTACACCCAAAACTCAAATAAACCTGGTTGCACTACAAATACTATCCAAAGCATCCACAAAATGTAGTCATGTTCTCTAAAAGTGTAATAACTTAATTAAAAAAACTTATGCAAAATAAAACTGCTTTATATTGCTAATCCAAACGCTCCAAGATAACAGATATTTAACTAATAATCCCAACCTCAGAGAAGCTTGTTACTTATACTTTTTTGTTTTTGTCCAAGACACAAAATATCTGCATACGGTTGGTATTCTAGTCAATTCAATTTTAGAGCAGAGCGAGAAATCAAATAAGTTTCAAGTAAATAGAAACAATTAAATTAGCCATACATCGTGCGTCATCGACCTAAATCGTACATCCGCGTTCACATGCAGCTGATCATGCAGTAATGTTTGTGTTTGTTCCCACTTAATATTCTCAAAATATGAAAAAATCCTACGCATTACATATATTAATATTAACCATAAAGGGTAGATCAAGGTAGTTCTCATATTTGCTATAAAGCTTTGAAACTAAATTTCGAGATAATACAAAAAAAAAAGATTTTTTATTAATTATTATCGTTATTAATGTTATTATTATTATATAAGTACAACAATGACAAAGTTAAGTTGGAAACTAAATCAGCAACGGTCCATTCAATTGCTAATTAATCTTGTGCAAAAACTTTGAAAAACTCCATCAAAGTTAAGAATGAGACCACTAATATTTTATGAAATATCATTCATTCATTTATATCTATTGTAAACAATTTGTACCACTAACTTTATTTGAACTCAGTAATATGTATATATAATAGACATCTTGTCTAGACTTATTCATAAGTGAAGATAAAAACTATTTTATCTAACTATCAACAAATATTTAAAACTATATCAATGTTCTCATAATTGCATTACATTGTGTTTTTAATTATCGCAAAATTTACATTTACAAATTACCATAAAACCGAACAATTCTTCCACACATTTACAATGCAAAAATTCCACAACATCCATATTCATAACATTCGCAAAATAAAAAACAATCATCATTTTTCATCCACACTAAAAACATTAATTACATTATTCAGAGCGCGCCTTACATTACTTCCAAATATACAACTATTTACAGAATAATTAAGAAAGGTTCTATTAACATACAAATATATAAAAAAGAAAGAACCCAGACGGGTTAATGCCTTCCTTTGTTTGTAATAATAATGTGGGTTATTCTTTTGTGCAGGTCATGGTGTTAATAACTGGAGCTCATAAAGCATTTGCTTTGTATAAAGCTATCGAAGAGGGTGTTAATCATATGTGGACAGTTTCTGCATTTCAATTGCATCCAAATACCATTATGATATGTGACGAGGATGCTACGTTAGAATTGAGAGTGAAAACTGTTAAGTACTTCAAGGTAAGTTTTGTTTCATTGAAAAATAATTAAAAGCTGCGTGTCACTAGTCGTAACTTAACAATATTGTGTTAATTAATCTTGTAGAAAATAATAAACTATTAATAAAAGTTGCATTTTAAAGTATTAATTGTATGTTATAAAATTCAGTTAATTATGGCTAATTTCATGTAATCCTATTTATTTAAAAATTATTAATTATATTAAAATACGGCTTCTAGTTTAATAAGTTTAATTTTACTTAAGAGATTCTTGGTAAATTAACTTTATGTAATAATTTACTTTAGTCAGCTTCAATAGAATTATTTTTGTATAACGAATTCTCTGGAAAGTCTGTGGTTTGCAAACCGAGTAATTAATTTAAAAGTGTTGAGGAAGTCAGATATAAATTCCTGGTTTACTTATTCATGACTAACACTATCAAATTTCATTTGCTCATTCTCTAAGAGATGTGTGAATTAGCTGTATAGAATTAAAACAGGATATGTGGTTAGTCAAGTAGTGAATGTATATAATACTAATTTAACGATGATTTAATTTAAACTAATTACGATTTAAATTTAATTTCTTTATAGTAAATGCAAACAATAAATGCATTATTGATTGTAATAATATTTTTAATTGCATTTTATTATTAGTATTTGTATTGCTTTACCTTGTAGTTCGAAGGCTTTCGTAGAATACATATAAGTTTAAAGATTAAGGAACATGAAATGCTTGTATATAAATTAATTTATTCTTTATTTGTTTTCAGGGACTCAGTGCAGTTCATCAAAAACTTATTGAATAAAGAGGAAGTTTGACAAAAAAATGAGGAAACTTATATAATTAGATTTGGCGAGAAAAGTTTTGCTTCATTTAAAATTTATGTTGTGCGGAATTGTTTTGGAAGTTTATAGTTTTTAAATAATTAAGTTTTAATTAGGCTTTGTATAAAATTAATTATTAATTAATTTTAATTAAAATGTTTATTTTATACCATAATTATATACAAGTAATGCGTTTAGGAAATAAATACTTTTATATAAAGGATGTTACATTAACAGATGATCGATTTGAATTTGACCTATTATACTTTTAAGCAGGTAGTAGATATATATTATACCATTTTAATATTAAATCATTATAAAAGAAATATTTTTGTTCCGTAAATTAACATATTACGATAGATTGTATCATACTTAAAAATAATACTAACCAATATCTCATCGGTTGCCTTAGCTGGTTTCAAAGACAACGCATGAATGAACTATAATACTATTAATGGAAAAACGAAGAAAACATAAGAACCATGCAAAGAAATACAAAATGCTCAATAAACAAATCAAAAGTGAAACCCAAATAACGACAGAAACATGGCTTTTCCAAAAATGCATAGAAAAAGAAAAATGTTTAGCTAAACACAACTTATTCAACTTTTACTAAAGAATCAAGAAAATTGAACATACATATAAAAAGACCAAATAAAAACATGAAAGAAATATACAATTTTTTTGGTAAGAAAAAAACATTTCAGATGAAAAGAGTGGAAAGCCCAATCATTTTTAAAAAAAGTTCGGAAAGTAATTTAAGAAAGAAAAACCTTTAGCACAGACAAACATACCCAACTATTTTTGCTGCAACAGTACAATAAAATATACAATACAGATTACATCCTTAAGTCTGGATAAAATCTACTTAAAAAAACGAAAAAATATTTTATCATTAGCCTCATACACACCCAGTTTGGTTTCAGGAACAAATTTGATACAAGAGTGGCATTGTTATAACTAAAAACATCAACTCCGTACAGTCTATGCTTGTAAAAAGTCATTTGTCAATTTTAAACATAGAAAACTAGTTGAATGTTTAAAAGAACATTCATAATAAAGACAGGGCAGGTTGGACAAAATCAAACTGATAAGTTTCAAACCCTGGAGTTGACCCCCGTTATCCCGACGTTTGGAATCCTGGAGTTGGCCCCCGATATCCCGATGCCCCAATATATGACCCAGGTCTTATTTTAAAAGGAAAAAATAATAAATTAAATATTGAACTATTAAGATAGATTTTAATTTTTTTT
Source organism: Tachinus rufipes (assembly GCA_963932245.1). Classification (NCBI taxonomy): domain Eukaryota; kingdom Metazoa; phylum Arthropoda; class Insecta; order Coleoptera; family Staphylinidae; genus Tachinus; species Tachinus rufipes. The sequence continues at coordinate 25,984,431 of OZ010742.1, read as the reverse complement.
TTTTTAATTTTGCAATTGTACATCACTACTCCCTTATTTTCTCGTACTTTCACTATTAAATTATTAATCATTAACCAAACGCAATGGTTAATGATCCAGACGAGACAGTATCTTTGGCCATTTAGACAGTGAACTGTAAGATACCACAATTTTGGGCCGCTGACCCAGAATTATGGTTTGCGCAATTAGAGACGATTTTTTTACGAAATCGAGTTTTGTCTGAGAAGACAAAATTTGAATTAGTTGTATCTACCTTAGCTCCGGAAGTGGCTGTAGAAATACGCAATTTAATTATTAAATCACCTTTAAAGTTTCCCTTTGAAAAAAGTCAGAATTAATTTTAAGAACTTCAATTTCAGAGCAACGGACGTTGAAACAACTCTTAACTGACGAAGAAATTAGTGATAAAACACCATCACAGTTTCTTCGTAAGTTGTTGCAGCTTCTGGATGCTAAGAAATTAGATGATAACATTTTAAAAGAACTTTTTTTGCAAAGGTTACCAACTGATGTAAGAAAAGTTCTTATGACTTCAGATAATCTTTCACTTGCTGATTTGGTAAAATTGGCTAATAAAATTGTTGAAATTTCAACAATCAATTCAGTTAATTCTATTTCGAAAAAAAAAATGATCAAGATTCTTTACAATCACAAATTTTGAATTTAGAACAGCAAGTTAAAGAGTTAACTAAAATTATTTCAACTACTCTTAGGTCTCGTTCTCCTTCGAGAACAAGATCAACTTCAAATAAGAGTAACAACCAAGATTCAGATTTATGTTGGCACCATTATAATTTTGCTGATAAAGCTAAAAAATGTGTTCAACCATGTACTTATAAACCAAAACACCCATAATTTCAATGAAAGTTACGACTGCTTTATTGGAGGTTTTCCCTAGTCGTTTATTTTATATTTTTGATATAGATACTAGACATAAGTTTTTAATCGACACAGGTGCAGCAGTTAGTATTTTAGCTATCAAAAATTTGTCAAAATTCAAATTAAATCCAATGACTCTTTTAGCAGCAAATGGTACACAGATCCAAACTTATGAATATCAAACTATTAAAATCAACTTAGGGTTAAATAAAATCTTGTTTTGGCGTTTTATCTTAGCAAAAATAGAAAATTCAATTATTGGTGCGGATTTCTTAAGACACTATCATTTGATAGTTGATCTAAATAATAATAGGTTAATAGATTCTAAATCTTTCAGTTCTTGCAGTGGTGTTTCATCAAATATTTCTAAAATTTCTCCAATTTTATTAAACAGAAATTTAGACTCTTACAACAAATTATTAAAACTTTTTCCAAATTTAACTCTACCATTGCAATTAAATGTTAAAGTTAAACACAATGTAACTCACTGCATTACAACTGAAAGATCACCATATATTTTTTAGACCTAGACGCCTTTCTCAAGAGAAAATTAAAACAGCAAAATTGGAATTTCAGAAATTATTAGACCTTGGTTTTGTGAGAGAGCAATTGGTCTTCACCTTTACATATGGTGCCCAAGTCAGATGGTTCTTGACGTCCTTGTGGAGATTATAGAGCTTTGAACAAAATTACTAAACCTGATTGTTATCCAATTCCACATATTCAAGATTTTACAAACAATTGTTTTAATTGTAATTTTTTTTCTAAAATTGATCTTATTAAAGCATATCATCAAATCCCAATAGATTTGAAAGATATTTCAAAAACAGCAATAACGACCCTTTTTGGTCTATTTGAATATTTAAGGATGGGTTTTGGTTTAAGAAATGGTGCTCAAACATTTCAAAGATTTATTGATAATACTCTTAGAGGTCTAAGTTTCTGTTTTGCATACATAGATGACATTTTATTCTTTAGCAAAAATCAGGAGGAACACCTCATGCATTTGAAACAAATCTTTGAACGTTTAGATAGTAATGGTATTAAAATTAACCCTGATAAGTGTAAATTTGGAGTTGAAAAAATTACTTTTTTAGGCCATACAATTTCATCATCAGGTATTATACCTGCACAAGATAAAATTAAGGCAATTCAAAATTATCCTCAACCAACAACACATCGTTCTTTATTACGTTTTCTTGGAATAGTCAACTTTTATCATCGTTTTTTAAAATCAGGTGCGAGTATTCTAACACCGCTGAATGATGTTGCAACAATTAACAGAGACTCTAAAGATCTTCCTTGGACGCAGTCAACCACTAATGCGTTTGTTAAAATTAAAGAAGTGTTAGGTCAGCGTACAATTTTGGTTTTTCTTAATGATAAATCTAAGATTAGCATAATGGTTGATGCTTCAGATTTTGCAGCAGGAGCAGTTTTACAACAAGTATCTGCTGATGGTATTCAACAACCAATTTCATATTTTTCAAAAACTTTCTTTAAAACAGAAAGAAAATATAGTACATTTGGTAGAGAATTATTGGCAATTTTTTTAGCCTTCAAGAAATTTCGTTACCCGGTAGAAGGACGAGAATTTTTTATTTTAACAGATCATAAACCATTGATCTCAGTTTTCAAACAAAATTCTACTCATTACTCGTTACGAGAAATGAGAAACTTAGCTTTTATTTCTCAATTCACTTCAGACATCCGTTATATTAAAGGATCCTTGAATAAAGTGGCAGATGCTTTATCAAAAGTTGAGATAAATGAAATAGTAGATTCTTTGAGTCAATTAAGCGACTTACAGCTCATTGATGAAAAGTTACAAAACCTACTGATTTCTAGCAATACAAATTTGATTCTGGAACCACGACAATTACCAAATTATTTGCAGTCTATTATTTGCGCTGTTTCTCATAACATGGTACGTCCTTTTATTCCAAAATCATTACGTAAAACAATTATTGACAAGTTCCAGTATTTATCACATCCTAGAATTAATTCAACACAAAAACTTGTATCTATGAACTATGTTTGGCCAAATATGAAGATTGACATTGCAAATGTCGTAAATCTTTGTATTGATTGTCAAAAAAACAAAACTCATAGACACACTAGAAGTCCAATTCAAAATTTTGATTTACCTAAATTTCTTTTCGAGATTATTCATATCGATTTTGTCGGACCTTTACCTAATTGTAACGGATATCCTTACCTCATGATCTGTATTGATCGTTTTACGAGATGGCCTGAAGCCATTACTTTACAAGATATTACTGCTTTCAGTGCTGCTAAAGCATTTTTGAAAATTTGGGTTTCCCGTTTTGGAGTTCCAAAAGCTGTAGTAACAGATCGTGGGAAACAATTTCATTCAAACTTTTGGAATGATTTTAGAAAATTAATAGGTTTTGATCATAAATCTACTACTTCATATCATCCACAATGTAATGGATTAACTGAAAGACTTAATAAGCAAATTAAATTATCTATTAAAATGTCTAAATTAACACCTATATGAGTTGATTCGTTATTTTTAATTCCCTTAAGCCTCAGATCAATTGTTAAGGATCCATTAAATGCCACACCTGCAGAATTTGTTTATGGTACTACTTTAAACTTGCCTGGTCATTATCTGAAGTATGATGATCACATTGTACCGACATATCCAAATTTACCGTTGTTTTTAACGAAACTAAGAGAAACCATGAACGTATTGTTACCTTGTCAAACGAGGATTACTAAGCGAAATTTTTTCATTAACCCTGATTTAACAAGATGTTTGCATGTTTTTATTCGAAATGACTATGTTAAAAAGTCTTTGAAACCTACTTTTTCCGGACCTTTTTTGGTGATTTCTAGAACGTCGAAATTTTTTATAGTTCAATTTAATGACAAGCAAGACTCGGTTTCATTTGATCGATTGAAACCAGCTTATTTAGAATTGTCAACAATTTCATCTTTGAGTTCTATTTTAAAACCCACTACTGCTGCGCCCGTTGCTAAATTTGACAAAACTAAAAAGACAGTTTCATTTAACCATTGCGTGTATTTTAGTTTTTTTACACTTCGGGGGGAGTAATGTAGCGTGTTTTATTTTATACATTGTATTATTTTTTTAATATGGTTTTTTAGTAAGTAAGCCATGATTTTATTTTGGTTGATGTTATTAGCAACGAAAATAATGCTGTCAGAAAAAATATATTTTATATTAGAGAGATGATGTAAAAAATCATTTCTATTAATTTGTTAATATTTTAAATTAAAATTTATTATTTACAATAAAATTATTATGGCTATTCTACAAATGATAGTTATTCTACAATAAATACCACCAAATTAGCTCGGTATATGAACTCAATATGTACATTGCGAAAATAAAATTAATAATTATTAGCAAGAACAAAGTTGCAAACAATGCTGCACTAACTATTAACGGTAAACCAACTAACGGGTTCATAAATTCAAGTATTTAAGCAAGTAGTCAAAAAATGAACATTAAAAGTATCATTTATAAATAAACTCAAAACATTTAAAAAAAGATATTAAACATTTCTTTCGGCAAAGAAGAAGGGGAGAAGATTCTGATGAAACTGATAAAGGACTAAAAAATTACAGAAAGGCTTTAAAGAAAGCAATCAAGGACAGTAAGAAAAGATGCTGAAAAGAAATGTTAAAATCTATAGACAGGAATCCTTGGAGCAAACCATACAAAATAGTAATAAATAAATTAGGAAAAATAAAGACTGTGTGCTTAAAGAAAGAAAAGAATGAAGTAGTAATCATTAAAAAATTGTTTCCCACTGAAGGAATGATAGAAAAACCACCAAGAATAACTAACAAAACAAAAGCAGTCCCTGCAACAGTAGAGAAGATAAAACAGATTATAAAAGAACTACTTAATAATAAAACACCAGGTCCAGACGAGATAACAACAGAGATAGTGAAGGCAGCGCTAGAGGAAAACAAAATAGAGATAACACAAATAATAAACATTTGTCTGAAAGAAAAAAATTTTCCGGATTGCTGGAAGGATGCAAACCTAGTACTAAAATACTATTAGCAAAAAATATGGAAAAAGTTATTGTGATTAGTATTAAACAGAAAATAGAAGAAAAAGAAGAATGGGAACAAAAGCAATATGGGTTTAAAAAACACGCATTACGACGCAGAACATACGCTAGTAGAGTGCGAAGCGTAGGAAGAAAATAGGAAAACGCTAGAAAAGGTATTGGAAAACAAAGTAGACAAATCTATAATTATTAAAATATGTTTGAGTGACAAAAACAAATAGAGAGCACTAAGAAACTATAAAATGACAGTACTGAAAAAAAAAATAAAAAAGTTTGAAGCTTTAAAATTTAGGTAAACCAAAATTTAGAAAAAAAAACACAAATATAAAACCACAGAAGACAAAGGAAGGAGAAGCAAGAAGCTAAATAGAAGCAAAAGAATATAGTATAGGAAGAGATGAGCCGGGGACAGTATGTGTTGCCGCAGCAGACTGCGTAAATTCCGCAAGGCCCAAACCAGCCCATCTCAAACTAGTACCACATTAAAGACAATAATTAAAACAAATTAACAGCAGGACTTACGCAGAGCAGAAAACCGAAAGGTATTGCCATGCCTTAGATATTAAAAAAAAAGATTACTTTGGGCACGCCTTCAAAAATAACAAGTACCAATTTTTGTAATTAATCATGGAAAAAAAAATTATGAGAAACAAGAAATTGGGAGGAAAATTTTTTCCTGGTTACAAAACCTTTGACTATAGTTTGGAATCAAAAATGCTCTTTCATTAAGTGATGAAGCATGTAATAGCCAACCTCCTTTAAAGAAAACGCACTAAAAAAAAAATCAGTTTTACAATAGAGCGCAATGGTGGATGTACACTTGATTTGGTACTTATAGCAAATTTTGCGCTAATATTTATTTTTCCCGCTCTACCGTGAAGTTGAATAAAGTTTAGTTTATATTCAATCTACGTGGTTAAATATATGTTTGCAGACTTAGACATAAATTTTTAACACAATCACATTATATAGATTATTAACCAACTGTTTATTAAAAAACCAAAAATAAATACTTGCATAATTGTAAATAAATAACCAACTCTAATCCCGTCAGTTTTTTAATACTCAAAACTGATGCAATTATTTTTAGAAAAAATGGCCTAAAATTTTCAACAGCTTTAATAAAATTTGGACATTGTCCCAATTTGTCTTTGAGTTTTGTATTTGTTATTTATGGAGTAATTTAGTAAAACTATTCTTTCCCCGTTTTGGTAATAATAATTAAAAAAATATTTTATCTAATAAACCTTTGGATCAGTAACTTTTAATCTAATTAAATGATTCCATTTACATAAAATCTGTAATTTATTTTTTTTTTTTCTTGATGTAGTTCGTTTATCTTCTATGCACTGGGGTTTTTAGTTATATTGTAGACCTATGATTCATTTCTAATAAATTCAATTCTTTAATAAAGTCCAAATTTTTTTGCCAAAATACTCTTTTGAGTTTTTATGATAAGCCTACGCTTACCGAAAAAACATTACGTTGCGCTTTGTAAGCTTTTCACTTTCTCAGCATATGTATAGTTGTAAAATTTCTTTGTCCTCCACATGTTCGCGGCGTAAGATAACCTATTGTAAGCACGTGTTTGCCAGGTTTATAAATCCTGTAAGTTTTTGCCGTTTTGTTTGTCTCATCTGCATTATTATACTTTGAAAATTGTACAAAACCATTGTTAAAAATAATCTGGTTTATTCTTTACAGTTTACCCACAAGTTTCTGTTCCGTTTTAAGTTAACTTTGCATTATTTGTTTTCTGGTCTTGTATGAGATCCTAAAAACAGGTGCAAGTTTAATAATGGTTCTGTGATTCCATTTTTAAAAAACTAGTTGTTTTAAAGTTTCCTTCTATACTACGATCTTTTAGTATCCAGATAAGATGTACCCTAATGATTGTAACTAGCTCTTCTAGACTTGTTATCCAATCCATCAACAGTTTAGATTAGTTTATAAGTGGCAGGCTTAAAAAACTGAAGCATGTTTTAGCTTTATTGCTATTAATATCTTTAACCCTATTAGTATATTATGGTTTCATTAATTGTCCTTATGTATTTTTTGTTTATCAACTTTTCTTGCAACGGTATTATTGCATCAAATGATTTCACTATGTATTTTGTTTTATAAAATTTGATCTTATCTTTAGTGCCTCTTCTTCATGTAGCATATTTGTTATTCCTAGTCTGTCAGTTTAGAGATTTACAGTGAGTTTATTTTTTTGAAGTCGATACACTAATTGCCAATTCTATCCATTACGAGTAAATGCAGTGGTAGTAGCAAAAGCAGTGTTTTCTGGCTGCTTTAGAAGCTGGTTTAGTTGCCATGTTATTGAAGGTGTTTTTTAGTAAATATTTGTTTTTTTTCTGATTGTTAGTGATTTACCACGTGCTGAAAGGCCAAAGTTAGAAAACAACATTCTGCGCCGATAGCTTTGAGGAAAAGCCTTCAAATGTCAACTCGAAAGCGATCCTAGCAGTTGGAAATTTCCCAAACCTTGCTCCAGACACAGGTAGTGCAAGAGCTTGCTGCAGGCGTGCGACGCAAATAGGCATGGCTTAAAACTAATCAAAACCCTGCCACAACTGTTGCCTCACAAAGACGAAATTTTGTCCACAAATAAGAGCGCCTATAAATAACAAACTTTTGCCTTTTCAAAAAGTTTCATGTTATTCTTATCTCGAAGGTTGGAAAAGATAAATATTTTCTGCAATATTATTGCCCATTAATCTCTTGTCGACCCTAAGCAAAATGACAGAAACTGTAATCTTGGATAGAATTTGAGATCTTGTAGCCAAATCATCAACACGGCTTTAAATTTGGGCTTTTTACATCACCCATCAACTAACTAGAGTTACAAACCAAATAAAAACAAATTTTCGATTAAAACATACTACGGGAGTTATATTATTTGACAAAGAAGCTTTTGATATGGTCTGGCGTAAAGAACTACTTGCGAAAATGCATTGTTTTAAGTTTAATCCTAGATTGATAAAACTTATCGCTTCTTATTTAAAAGGCAGAACACTGGCCGTAAAGCTATTTGGGCACGTGTCTACCCCTTGTCCTATTGAGGCAGGTGTTTCTCAAGGTTTCTCTATCACTGATGCTCTTTAATATGTATGTAGCCGACATACCAAGCATCACTCAAGGTGTAAAAATTGCTCAGTATGCAGACGACACCTCACTAATGTACAGTTCAAGGAGTCCAAAAGTCATCACGCTAAGATTTTAAGCGGCATGTGAGACACTTGAAACTTGGCTTCGGTACTGAAAAGTAAAAACCAATTTAGAAAAAACAAGGTTATTCTCTTTACCAAATGTCACAAACAAACTCCCCATGAGAACGTTTATCTCAACGGCGGCGCTCCAATTCTATAGATAGATACTGCAAAACAAAGTATTTGGAGTAGAGCTTGATCGTAGACTAACTCTTAGATTATATATTAAGACTATCTTGGATAAGGCCAGAATGGTAAGTAATATGTTAAGTTCACTTCTACGCAGAGACAGCAACATGAATTCTACAAACAAATTGCAATTATTTAAAACAATCATTTGCTCAATACTGACATACGCATGTCCAGCATAGAAAATGGCTGCATCGTCCTATCTGAAAAGAATAGAGTCATTTCAAAATAAAACTTTAAGAAAGATTTTCAAAACTGATTCAAGAAATTTTGTTCTGATCAGAGATCACATGAAAAAGTTGCAAAATACTCAGATCCTAAGTTAGCTTGTCTTGCCAAGCAAAATGAACTATCTTTCCAATAAAAAAGGGCTTATCTACATGCTTGCTGTATAAAGAAAACTCGTGGCTCTTCAACCGCTACTCCATTTAATCAACGCCTACAAGGCTGGCGCAGGATCCGCTATGAATGATCTTTCAAAAACGTTACTTATAAAGCTCAGTCAGATTGAAAGGTTGTACACATTGACGCGTAAAACTTCCTGGCGTAAGATTTATTTTGCACCAGAGCGAAGAGGGGTTTAGTCGGTTCTACTCCCCAACCAACAAAAAAAAAACAAAAAAAAAACAGCTTCTCAGTCGAGATCTAAAGCCTAAAGCAGGACTTTATCTAAACCCAATACACCAACTCTGTAATTTTCGACTTCTGGGTGACGCTTGTGTAAACAAAAAACAAACAAAATATAAAATTCTGAGAAGCTGAAAATTTACCGACGTAATATGCATACCATAAAAGTTTAGTGTGGTATAACTGCAGGAAGGGTTCTTGAAATTTTTTTTAAAAGATTTTGATAACACCAAACTCTTGAGTGGATGGGCAAAAACACAATATTAAACTACCAGCCCAGTATTTATAAATTGTTATAAAAAAAATGAGAACGTCAATTACCTCTTCAATTTTAATGACATCTGTCAGTCAATCTGTCATTACAGAAATGTTTATTAAAATTAAACTTGATTTTGGAATTCTATACAAAACCGGTAATCAGATAAACACCAAAATTTGTGATAAACTGAAACTGCAAAGAACAGAACAAAACTGCAAAAGCTTATAAGACTTATAAGACTTATAACTGAACATTGTGGCCTAAACTAACACATCCATAGAATAGAAATTTAGACGGATCTTTTATGTTGCGAATGTCTGGAAAACAAAGGAACTATATACAGATATATCTGCCAAACAAGTGCTGTTTTTGGCAAGCACAAGCTAACTAAAAGTTCTTCAAGACCAAAACTGTCATTACATACTAAAACTCAACGGAGCAAACTAAAACTAATTCCAAAAAATACGAAATTTAATGTAGATTGCGTGCTTAAATTGGCTTATGTAAGCCTAGTTCAAAGCTTTCAAGTAAAAAGCAAACAACTGTCATACTACTACATACTAAAACTCAACGGAGCAAAATAAAACTATTTCCAAAAGATGCGCAGTTTAATGTAAGTTTACGTGTTTAAATAAGTTTGTAAGGCCCAGTTCAAAAAACTGTCAAAAAAACTCACCTTAGATGCAAATGTTGTGTTTGTGTTTGTGTTTGTCGTTAAAATACTAAAACTCAAGATAAATTAGTATTAAGGCTAAATAAAAGACAAAAATAAGATCTTATTATTAACCACAATTAAAAATTTAGTAGATTAAATTGAGTTTCATATTTCAATTTAGTTTTGTACAAACTAGCTTAATTAAGTAAAGTGTTTATAATTGTATGTAAATATTCACTTATTGGTATCCATGTTCCATTATTCGTGTTTCCTACAGCCGTCAATCCTAATTATCATCTCCTAAATATAACCGTAACCCTATATAAATAATCCCACTAATTAAGTAAATCCTGGAAAAGTATTAATTTTAAGAAAGTAATATTTCCTTAAAAATAAAAAAAAATCAAAATCAAAAACAGTAGTTGAGTGACGCTGTGTTAGTTTAAAAACAACAGTTACAGATTTTTTTTTTTGTCATATTTTTTTTTTTAATTTCTATTCCCCAGTCTAACAAAGCAACTTGAAATCGAGTTAATCCCTAACCTAATAATTTCAGGTATGCATTAATTATTTCCAAGCGTATCTATTGCTAATCTGCAATTATAAACTTGTTTTGTTTTGGTATAACTAAATTTTATTTTTTGTAATTTTGTTTATCATTTTTCATTTCAGTTTAGACCTTGATCAGCGCTCAAAGTAAAAAATTAAAACAATCCGAAAGCGTAAAGGTAGTATTCGAGTGCTGGCGTCTGCAAACTTAAAATCTCACAAACCTGCTGCGGTCGCTGTATACTTTCAGAAAATTTATATTATTATAATTGGATAGCAAAGACAGTTTTTTGCCGTTTGTAACATTTGTTATAGTAAGTGAACATATAATAATAACCCCCAACAGGACGCGGCGATACTATGTAGTTCAGCTTACTCGTAATAGAGGGCAATGCGCTACTACCACTCTAATAATTCAATTTGTTAAATTACGTAAAAAAATTGTTTATCATAAAAATAAAATTTATTTTTTTAGGAACGATCGCTTCGGCTCTCTAGTGAGCAATAACCTTTAAGCTTAATTTTTACAATATTCTTTCAACATTATATGGCCATATATTTCAAGTAATTTATGTGAGTATTTTTGTCTTAGTGGTCAGTGTAAACAATTTTTTTAAGTTCATTTGATCTCATCATTAATGGAAAAAGACCCGTTTGGTTTTAACCCCGTATACAAAAACTTAAATACGTAAAACTAAAACAACAAACATATAACATCTCACCATTCTCACCCGCATAGCTAACATTATATCAAGTCCGCATAAAAGCTTTTTAAAGCATAGCAAAGCGAAGGCGTTTAAATATTTTTTGACATTAATTAAAAATTTAAAATAATTTTTAAAACATTTGTATCTCTTCAAATGATTGAGGTTTTTGACATTTTTCCAAAGCGCAATTTTATATCATTCTAATTCACTTCAGACACGTAATTGACTAATTATATAGTAATCGTTTATAGATGTTTAACCAAAATGTTTAATTGCTATTTACCATTATATGTAGGTCACATATGAGTGGTTCAAAACTAAAGTAATTTAAGTTAATTATTTTATTAAAATTAATAAGTATACCAATTTTTACCTATATTGCTATGCAGATTTATACAGTATTACATTTTTAAGATCAGCTAACCCCAGTTATTTTCTGCTCTGATGAATAACTAATGCTCAAACTATTAAAGATATGCATACTTAGTAAATAAAATATATTATTATAAACAACATACAACCAAATGTTAATCTTTGCAAATCATAAATCCACACAGAAAATTAAAAATTTAATCCCATGTATTACTTAATATAAATATTTTTGAGATTGAGAAATTGAACGGTCGCGGCACAGAATAGAGATCGAGCCGAACTGAATATGGTATGAAATGGCAAAACCTTGATTAATAAGGCAAACATAAATAACGTAATCGTTTTATTAACGCTTTACCCATATAAGGTTTATAAAGTGTGCTTGTGTTTTCATTTTCGCTATTAAAACGTACAACTTAGATTTTTTCTCGCTAACATATGTTTCTAATTTAACGTATTAGCACATAAATGATAATAGTTTCGATTGTACTATTGTATAATTATGATATAATAATTATTATTTTATGTAACAAACGTAAAATGATTAATTTTTGGAATTATAGATTTAGTGCAGTAGTACATACAAATATAAATAAATAACAAACTAATTCTCATAGCTACAATTGTGTGGAAAAACTTTCAATACATTTTCTTATTTTTGCATTTAAAAAGCGTTCCATCAATGTCATTCTTTCCTAATAATTAAAACTTTCACAATATTATTCCAGATGAATAATAAAAGTTGATTTAATATAAATTCATAAAAGAATTGCAAACTTGCTTTTATGAGACATTAATTGACATTTTATCACTCTTAGATAATTACAAAAAGCATATAAAATCCGGAGCAATCCATTTCGCTTGACCAACAACGACGCCACAAATTATAATCTGAAGAGATAATAATTTATTATTGGAAAACAATAAAAATTAAAAATAACTTTTATTTTGAGTTAACTTAGAATAAAAACTAAAAGTAGCAATATAACATAAACCAATACAAATGCATACAAAACTACTTAAAGCAGATGATTTAGGCCTAACACGAAAACATGAGAGCATGAATTGTACTCGTATATTAAAAACTTTAAAATCTGATATTGCTGTTCTTTCTTTATAATAGGTTATTTCTTATTATGTTTTACTTTCTTAAGAAGAAACTGCTCTTCTCTATAATCTAGAAACAGATTGAAAACTACCTAGTATGGAGATATTGTATCAGCAGTCAAACAAAACTAATAATAGCAAAAGTATAGTCAGCATAGATAATTGCAATTTTTATATTAAAATAATAAATGATACTTGAGGTTTTGTTTTTGCCTCAGATATCATTCTTTTTATTTGGACAATAAACAAATTCTCAAAATAAACAATTATTGCAAATGGTAAGTGCTATAACATTTTGAAAGAAATTAAAAGATTCTGCTCTGTACTAGTGTTAGAAGTTCTTTAGTCTGAGAACAAGGAGGTAATTTCCAATCTTTTGCTAACTAACACTTGGAAAGGTAAGCAAGTCACTCCAAATAATAATTACCATCGTGAAGTTTAAACTAGAGTGTTCATACACCCACCCTAATATTCGTTATCAAAGAATTAAAAGTTTTTTTTTTCAGTACAAGTGTTAGAAGTTCCTTAGTCAGTGGAGGAAGAGATGATAATTAATCTTTTGGCAGGTGGGTAGGTTACTCTAAATTATGAGTAGTTTAAACTGAAGTGCAAACCTACTTTTCTGAGTTTTGTTATCAAAGAATTAAAATTATCTTTTCTGTATAAGTGTTAAAAGTCTCTTAGTCAGAGGAGAAGCACGTGTTATTTAATCTTTTGTTGACTAACAATTAGGCGGGTGGGTGAGATACTCTAAATCATGAAGAGAATGCAAAAATGATATTTAGTTTTTTGATAACCAACACTTAGGCAAGTAGGTAGATTATTCCAGATCATAATTACCAGCAAGTAATTTAAACTAAAACTAATAATATCTCCTCTCTGCAAATCTCTTAGTCGGAGAAGAAAAAGGTAATAATTAAATAATTATGATTACCAGCAAATAGTTTGAATGCCCACCTAACCTTCCAAGAGTAGGTTAGCAAAAAAATAAAAGTTTACTTGAACAAGTGAGCAAGTCGTTTCAAATCACAATTATTATCAAGTAGTTTAATCTGGATGTAGGTTAATACAAAAATATAATTACAAAATAATAAACGTGGCCAAGCAACTAATGTGCAATTGTATTTCTTTTAATTTTCTTAATAAAAAACATTGCATTACCCCCTTTCCATCTTTTTAAGATTATGTATGTAATTGTTTTTTACTTATTTTCAGTTTGATAGTATTTATGTGGTTAATGATTCTTTAGATTCAAGTATTAAGGGTATGGGAGGTAAAGACTGGTGCGTGTCAACACACATTAATAAGTCATCAGTCGTTAACGTTTGAGATGGAACTGCAAAACAGCATCTTAGTATCAAGTAACGTCAATTCTACAGTTAAAGTTTGGGACATTATCACTGGGCAGTGTCTTCAACTATAAACTACCTAAAACAGAACCCGGACCAATACATTCTTCTTTATTTTGCGTTTTACAGCTATTTTTCATCGCCCCAGAAGTCTTACGACTTGTATAAAAGGGGTTGATAGGACCAACGGCTTATTAGTTGACCGAATCACCCAGTGGATAAAGAGCAAAGTTATTATTTTAGTTCTACTCGGGGATCAAACCCCGGACTGTTAGTCTATAACTGAGCTATCTCACCGTACATAAAAAATAAACGCTAAAATAATTCAAACAAATCTTATGACACTAAATATCAATTAACTAAATGATACAATTGTCAAAAAATAGTCAATAAGAAAAAAGAAAACTTCAAAAAAATTATAATATTAACAGAAACACAATAAAGTTAATAAAATAAAAAACCAACTTTAAAAAAGACAAATAAATAAAACAATTTGCAAGAAAAGAGAATAGAGAATAGAAAGCAAAACTGAGAACGCATAAAAAATACAATAGTAAACATCAAAAATATGAAAATTCTTAGAACCAAAATATTGAACAAAAAAACAAAAACTTACAAAATAAAAAATAAGAATGGTTTAACTGTGAGCGCAACAAAGAACAAATTGTAGAAGTTATTCAAAGCTTTTATACAACTTATACAGATCATACATACTAAATATATTAAATACTAACAATGAGTTAGTGCAGAACATTTATAAATTTCAGAAAGCTCATAAACAGCTTAAAAATTGAAAAGTTTCGCAAAGCTAAACTCATAACAGACTATATTCAGACTATTCATAAATTAATTAAAAAGTACACAGAATACAACGTACTCTTATACTTAGCATTTAACAACTACAGAAAAGCGTTTAATTCAATTAAACTTTGAACCATTTTTTTCCCTATATACAAGGTTATAATTGACTAATGGTATACACAACTACTAACAGATATACCAAAATGCTATATTCTAAGTGACAATAGACAAAGATTTTGAACACTGACAATATTGAAACAGATAGAGAAGTTTGGCAAGGAAATACAAAATCATCTAAGTTATTTTCTCTTAAAAAAAAAATTTAAAAAATGTGGAAAAAAAAGTATTAACATAGATGGCAAATATCTAAACTACTTGCAATTTGCTGATGACATTATCGTAATAAACTTAAATGTCTAAAAACTTAAAGTCTAGAAAAACTAAACAAAGCACCACTATAAGTCGGTTTCAAAATAAACCTTGAAAAACCCAGGATCTTGAACAAAAAAAAAAACGGTCAACCACATTAAATAAACTGTCAAAATTTCGTGTATTTTATATTACTAAGCCTTAAATAGTATTTTTCTTTACATTTTGGAAGCTAATATTTTTGTTTTCTAGAGGATTGTCACTTCCGCATCCACTATTTTTTTATTTATGCAGCATAATCTCTTACATTCCCGTTTCTTGAGTCGCTACATTTTTTGCAAAATTTTAATTACTTGGTAAAGCGTGAAACATAAACTTTAAAGTATAGGCAAAAAATTATTTGTTTTTGAAAACACATTTCTCTAGTTGTTATAATAATTTTATTGAATCCATTATTTGAACTAAAATTTGTAATTTTTAAAAGTAAACCAAGCAATTGCTAACCAAAAATATCTACTTTAGTAATTTATCAGTTTGTTTTTAGCATTTGTTTTGCCGTTGTGCTGCAAAGTTTCCTAATAGTTGTGATAGCGTTGCTGTTGAAGACAAAAGTTTTGTCAATATTATCTAAGATCTGTAATCAAATCTTAAATTTTATTTTTTATTTTTTGTTTTCAACAAAGTTTAAGGACTTTGGGGTTTAGTACTACATGGCTTAAGTTTCCCTAAAAGTTGGTGACTTGAATCCTTAATTTATTGGTCTCTAGCAACGGGCGTTTTCAATCTAATTGTGCTTTTAGAGTTTATGTAAAGATCAATACGTAATACCTTCTTATTTGCCTAATCTGACGCCACCCATCATTTAACACCGTAGTTAAATTGATTAGATACACTGATCACTATTGTTCAATGACGTAGCTATCTGTAAGCAGGTCTTTAATGCAAAAAGATCCACAAACCTACTAAAGAGCCTTGAAATGTTTTTTAACTTTTTTAACTTTTTATTTTAGGAATTGCTAACCTAGGTTATAAACATGTTTTTAAATTTTTTTAACATAAGCAATTTGTTTACAGTTTTTTGTTAAAAACCTGCAAAAACTTTAAAATTATTAAGTTCAAACAACTTTGGCTTTGAAAATGCATTTGTAAAAAAATTGAGCAGAATTAAATTTTCTAGAAAAAATTTAAAAACAAGTTTATAACCTAGGTTAGCAATTCCTAAAATAAAAAGTTTGAAATAAATTAGCTCAATACAATCAGGAATAGTTTAGAACATTTTAAATGCATTAGAAAAAGTCCGGTAAAAATTGAAACACTTTACAGCATTTTCAAATACATTGGAAGAGTTTAAAAAAACTTTTCCATACTTAAAAAACATTTTAAATATACTCGAAAACAGTTTAAGTGGAATTGAAAACTCTTAAGTGTTACTTAAGTTCTAATTAAAAATGTTAAACAAATCAGCTGCACTTTGGAACTCTTAAATACAACTTATGTCTTATTAAAATTAACAATTTCAGTTGACTAATAAACACTTTAACTCATAACCCTCCCCCACGTATATTTCAAAACCTAATTAAAAGTGTGTTACAAAATAAAATTAAAAAAATATGAAAAAAATTGTAAGCTTTTTTCCAAAACTGTCTCTGAAGAGATCCTTTTCAATACTATGCAGTAGACTGTAGAACCTAAAAATCTTAGCTACGCCACTGATTAGGAAAGCTTGTTTTGGTTAAATTGGATGTTCTTCTTCTTCTTCTTTGTCAGCCATTCATACGCCACTGCTGGCGTCTTAGCCTCTTCTCTGCTTGTAATGCTGGCAACTTACATTACAAATTGGATGTTATCATTACGTTTTTTGGAAAAATAATCAATATGTGCCAAAAAATATCGTTTAAATGTTACTAATCTAAACTTGGTTTACTTTTATCTTGTTTTACTCCTGACTTTTTTGTTAGTATCTCTCGTAATAACCAAATATTAACTAATCAGCAACCATTTCTAAAAGAATCTTTTAAACACCATAATTTATTAACGGATCTTATATCACGTACGCAGTACGTGCAAACAACATAAAACTCAAAATAACTCTCCTCCAAACAAACTATTATCTTAAAAAAAAAAAAACTTAAAAAAAACTAAAACACAAGCAGCCGGAGAGTAATTATTTAATTTATTATTATTATATTTCAAACTCTTTTAGCAAAACGTTCACAACAATTATCTTTTTTTCTAGTGCCATATATCTGTCTTCGGACGTTATCATTTTCACCAACTGTAAAAATGGGAGCGGCCTGCAGCGGTTCTAAATATTTCTTACACATGTAGGTTAGTCTATTTCTGTATGTCCCTAAATCATTATAGTTTTTTGTCCAATACACCTTTTATCTTTAACTTTGCTTTTCATTGTTAAACGTAGCATGTGGTATCTTGTTCCACGTATAATGTGACCAAAATAACTAAGCTTTCTTTGTTTTACGGTATTTGAAAGTTTATTATCTGTATGCATCAGGCAATATCTAGTTCGATGCTAGTGTGCAATGTCCACAAAATTTTCAGCATTTTGCAATGGCATTACATTTGAATGTATAAATAGTTTCATTGTCAAGGTCTAGGTTTTCCACTTGTAAAGTAAAACCGGCCATGGCAATCATACGTAGCATCCAAAAGTTTAAAATCTTATTTTTATACTAAGATTATGGTTGCTCAGTATTAATTTCCATGTTATAAAGATGTATCTATGCAAGTAATTACTTCTTCAGCCAAGTTACTTTTACTGTTTATGCAGCAGCCAAGGTATTTATAATGGGACAATTTGTCAACAAAGTTGTTTATTAGTATTAAGTTAGGATTTATCTTGATTTTCCAAGCCATCAACTATTTTGTATTACTGACAATCAGTTTTAACCCAAAGCATTCACCTAAGTTATTAACAGCATTGAGCAGGTTTTGTAGATCTTATTACACATTGCTCTAGAGCTTTGTAGTAAGCAAACTTGTTGCTGTGAAATCTGGTGGTTTTCCAAAATCTGTCGTATTGTGCGTAAGTGCCTTTCTATAAGCACAGCAATTGTGTTGCGTATGATCTGCGTTTGTTTTTTCTCAATACTTGTAGTTTGTCACTTTTTTGAATAATTATCTCTGTGCCAGCAGTCTTCTTCCCTCCACATACTTGTACGGTATTTCGTTCAGGTTTTTCCATAAGTTCATCCACAGATTGCATACGTTAAAAAATGTGCAGAGATTTTTTTCTTCTTTTTTTTGTAGTATAGTTTTGGTGCTAGGTCAAGTTTGGTCAAAACCTTTCTTCCTTCTTTTACATACCGTGTAGCGTAGAAGCAATTTGTTTAGCATATTTTTTGTAACAACTTTTGACAAACATGTATATAGCTTTGGTAGATTCTTTTTACTTTTTCTGATCAAGGACGCAACTTTCTTTTACTTATTTATTTCATGCCTTTAAAAAAAATTTATGTTGTTCATGGTACTACTAAGTTAACATAAACTTACAGAGCATCTCTAAACTCACTCAAAAAAACTACATTTTACCATTTTTTTTATATTATTGTTTAGAAACCTAGAAGTTCAATTATACTTATGTTAGTCATATATTCAACTAAAACTTAGTAGTTCTGTTGCCAAAGTACTTTGAAAGCCATTCTAACCCCTAACGTTTTTAGAAAGGTAATAAAAAAAACAAATTTGACTGCCATAATTGACTTCACAAAAAAAAACTGACTAATGTTTGCGCAAGATAAATCTTTAGACTTCAATACATTTTGGCTATAAAAACATATTTTTGTTTTGCAATGATAATTGTTTTTAAGATTAAGTACGTATAAGTAAACTAGTTTGTACAAGTTTAGAAAAAGTTCTAGCATAGTTTTAACTGCTAAGGTTTTTAATTCTTGTATAGAACTCATATCACAATTCAATTAAGAGTTGAATTGAAAATACAAAAATTGACCTAGCATTAAATTTTTTTTAAAATTTTAAACTATATGAAAAAGTTAATTCAAAGTAAACAAAGATGGCAGATAGTTATCAAATCTCATTGAATACACACGTAATTTGTTTTGTAATTGTTTATTTTTAAGTGACAAAATATTTAAATTTATTTTAGAATTTTTTAATTTAAGAATATAAAGTGTTTTTTTTTAATGCAATGTACGTTTTGGGGATTTTTTGGTAAACAACGTTATTGCAACAGATTTTTTAATGTTTTTAAATCAATATTTTAATTGCTTAATAATTATTTATGCACCAAGTGCATTACAATAATAATATCTAATGTCCAAAACGCAATGTTCCAACCTAAGGGCCTATGGCCCGACGGATATAAAACGCCGATTGGCATTATTATTTATAAATAGTTTTATATTTTACTTTGTTTATATTTATGACATTTATAGAAAAAAGTATTCAATTTTTATATAAAAAATCTCAAAGCTCTATTTATTTTATAAAAAAAGTATTGAAGCTTATACGAAACATCTCCAAGCTTTTGTGAATTAGAACAAGCCCTTAAAATGCCCAAGTTATTAAAAATCACTTTAGGTATTATTAATTAATGATAAACAAAAACTTATCTTCTTAAAATAAGTCATGTAAATAAAGTAGAGCAAATATATTTTTTGCTAAAATATAGTAATTAAATTTTCATTCAAGGATTTTAAACATTAATTAATATTGCATAACCTATAGTTTATGCACAAAATATAACAATATTAATAAATTCAAATTAATTAACATATAACCCAGAAATTAATAACAAAATCTGCAACCAATCTAATAATAATAAATAATTCAAAACATTACATTTTTTTTACAACAAATGCATTAGTCAGCGCTAGACTGGCTGGTCATTTCTACTTTAGTATATTGAATTTGCATATATTTACATAGCTTATATAAAAACTATTAGTACAGTTAATATATTAAAAAATGTAGTATTCATATGTTCACTTATGCTTATGATGTAGAGGTAACGTGAGTCATGATTTGAATATTAAATTAGCACTTATTATTTATATGACCTAGTAAATCTTCTAAATTTGGTGCACTATTGAAATTGATGATAAATTATCTTTGTAGATAGAGTAGATGTTTGAAAAAACTTGTTACCATAAAAGAATATTTTTGATTGTGCAATGTATATTAATTCAGTGAATAAATAATAAATCTTGTATTAATTTTTTTATTACTGAAGTTTTGTTTTAGTTTTTAATAATATTATATAATACTTTTTTTGTTGCCACAAGATTTATTTTAAAACAAATTATAGGTTTTGTCTTTACAATCATTTTTTTGCAAACTGTATTTATATAAAACTACATAAAATAATACTTGTTTAATAAATGGCAAAATATGTTTTTATCGGTATCTATAAATTGTCCTTTTACTATTAAAACTAATTAAAAAATCATGAAATAATGCATTGGCAACTATGTATTATTGGCATTATTCACTGATACCCATTATTCAAACAATTTTATTTAACTTTATAGTTGAGACTCATGAATAAACTTTGTATGTCATAATGTATTAATAAATAGTAAAAACCACCACCATTTTTTTGTTTAAATAATCTTTAATCACATTTAACTTTACACATGCTTCCAATATGTTTTTAAAATCATACTGCGTTTCGTTTTAAATGTTTTTTTATTGAATTGTCACTTAATTATAATAATTGTTATGTTATATTTTTAAAATATATTTCTACATTTCGTGATTGAAATAAAATAAACAATATATTCGTATTGAAATAAGGATGACTAATACCCAATATGCGCTAAGCTAGATATTAGTAATCAGTACACTCATTATAATTTAAACCGATAAATAAAAAACATATTTTTGTTATTGATTGTTGAATTTATTAATTTGTTTTTACTAACTTATCACAAATTTTAAAAACAATTAATTTGTCACTAGTATTATAATAAACTATCAACATATATGATATGATTAGTCCAGTCAAAATAGCTTTTCACCTCTAAAAAATTCCAAAATTTTGTACACTGATTTATAGGTACCTAGTAAAGGATATACTAAAAGTCCTGACGAATATGAGACGAGCTCTAGCGGCAATCACAAAAAACAAGGCACTTTTTTCGTTTTTTTTAATAACTCGAGAATTGTTGGTCGGAGGTAAAAGTTAACTATATACACAATGAAAGCTGATAAAATTTGCAATAAAAATGATTAAAACATTTTTGTAGTATTTTTAGCGGTTACAGAGCTATAGAGCACTAATGATTGCGTTTTTTTCAAAAAAAAGTTATCACGGCACAATATGTAATTTATTGAAAATGCCAAAAAATAAGTGTACTTTTTACCATCATTTGTTAGATACTTGAAAATCAATATTTGACAATGTTTTGCCTACACTTTTGGATACGTTAAATCATTGTGGGAGAAGGGTTATACTTTTGCGAGAAATGAAATTGAAGACTGCTTCAGGTTCTGCTGCGTCTTCTATAGTTACTGGGATTAACCGACTGGCTCAAACTTCCAACCCCACTGTTCTGGAAGAAGTTCATTTCCTAGCTCAACTTGGATTTGGTGGTATACACAAAAAGCATGCTACATTGCTGCTTCTTCTGTGGGCGAAAGCGCAAAGAAGTTTTTTTTAGCATTCAAAACTGATTTGGTAAAAGCTTTGTAACAATGCATGTTAAAAGAAGTTTGCTTATAAGGTGCATTGTACCATGCCAGAAATATTTTGTTTCTAACTTTAACTTTATTACATCAGTAATACTTTGCAGTGTAGCTCGCTTCTTGAACAAATTGAAACAGACAAGTTTCCATTTTTGATATGCAGCGGAAGTCGTATCACATCCGCTAAATGCATGCACAAAAAATATGCAGTTTTTTATTTCTATATTTTGCAATTGCTGACTTGAATATACCTTCTGTTCTACTCTGCCGTGGCTTGGTTTAACAAATAATACCTGTTTTTCAGATGGAGTTAAAGCCATGAGGAAGACAATAAGATCAACATCTTTGCCAACTATTGCTACTTTGTGACTAGTTTATTATTTTATGACTTCTGTGCAGGTGATCAATTTACCAGCGTTAATAAATTCTTGTTTTTTTTTTTAATTCCATGGTCGTGAAGAGCAGTTAAGAGGAATGAAATAAATCTTTATTGTGTTAATTAGAAAAAAAAACATCCTGTTTGACTCTGATTTGTGTTTTGTGTTCAAAGTCTATGTCAACTGATTTCTTTAGCTTGTACTTTGGTTCTATTCAGCTGTCTACGTATCCGGTGCCGCTAAATAGCCATCAAACGCAACGGTACAGCTCTTGCCGGCACAATGCTTAAGAACATAGGCGACATAACATTAGGAAATTGTTGAGATTGAGGATTTTTGAGCCACACCACTTTGTGTAACAGTAATGGTCCATCCAAAACAATGTCAAAATCAAAAAGATTAGCTTCTTCTTGTAGTACAAGAAAAGTATCGTATAAGGCAGATTTGTTTGTTTTCAGCATTCCAGTTTCTTCAAATAAAGATAAAGGGTAAGGAGCAAGCTTATGTTATAAGTAGTTGTTTAAGAGAGAAGTATTAAAGATACTCTGCTTCTTGATAGCTATTTTTAGAAACATCGTTAAAGAGTTGATTACCACCTTTCTCCATAAACAAACAAGGTAAAATAGAAACCACGCCAACACTACAATTTGACGCGTATGCCACGCGTATCGTAAACGCTCTGTGCCCTGTTTTCAGTCATTACCGCTAAAGTTCCTGTCATATTTGTCAAGACTTTTAGTATATTTTTTATTTACCTACCTATAAATCAATGTACAAAGCGGTAACGATAGAATAAACTACGAATACAAAATACCTAGGCACACTAGTAAACGACAGATTGGACCTACTACAAGAGATCAAGAGTAGAGTAGAACAAGCCAGACAGGCATACACAAACTACGTCTTTTAATTAGAATTTATTTAGAAATCCACCACAAAATAGTCAAATGCTACGTTTAGCCAGTTCTACTGTATGGAACAGAAACTTGGACAATAAAAACAGCATCTATTAACAAGATCAAAGCGTTCGAGATGTGGACATTTAAAAAAATGCTCCGTATCCCATTGGTACACCACATTACCAACGAGGAAGTGCTGAAAAGGGCAGGAGTAAACAGATTACTATTCAACACCATAAAGCAGCGCAAGATAAGATACCTGGGTCACATACTAAAAAGGCCAAAATATTGAACTCCTCAGTTTATACTCGAGGCAGAAGAGGCATCGGACGTAAACAGTTATCATGACTTAGAAACATCAAAAACTAGACTGGAATAAAAAAGTTTGGCAACGCCAAGCAGCAATAAACAAAACTATAACAACTATACAATAAATAATAATTCACCAACGCACATGGGTGTAAGGCAACGGAAAAAGAAAATGTCTTTATCAGTGTGCTTGCCATCTCATTAGTGTGTGTGTTTTACAGTAGGTAGAGAGGCAGTTATGATCAATTCGATTTGGTCATCTGATTCAAATAAAACGCGTCATAAATGCCTGTCTGTATAAGAATTTAACTGTAGACTGTAGATTACTACTGTTCATCTTACTCGTACTAACCATTTTAAGGAGTAGTGTTCTTGCGTCCCTGAACTTCTACGTTTCGACTCCAAAATACCTTATATTTCTTACCCCAAACACAAGAAAGAGAAAACCAGCTATTGAAACCAAAATACTTTATTTTTTATAAAACTTACTCTTTAGCCACTTACTAACAATAACTACTAACTCCGACCTGGTGTACGTTTAAAACGCAATAATATTGTATCATCATGGCTTGTTCAATTCCGCAAATCTCATTGCATAATTTTGTATTTTTTTTTTTTGGTCATAAACTATTAAAAAGTACAAAACTTTATTAATAAAAAATCAAAAATAACAAAATAAAATATTCAAATGTTTTCCAAAAAAAACAAAATCTAGCCATAAGTTGTTAAAAAGTGTGAAAAATTTGATAAAATTTATAAAATTTTAAAATATTGTTAGAAAGCATCAAAACCCAACTTTAAAACTGTTTAAAATGTAAAATTATATGTCAAAAATAGCAAAATCTAACCATGAAACATGAAAATATTGTTTTAGAAAAACAAAAATCTGGTTATAAGTTTTAAATTCTATTTATAAAACCTCATAAGTAGTAAAATACGGTTATAAAATTTAAATTTTGTTAGAAAGCACCAAAATTAGGTCATACAAATTTAAAAATGTAAAATTCTACTTATTAAAAAATTAATAATAGCATAATTTGATAACGTTGTAATAAATTATGTTAAGGTGGGAAAACTGTCTCATAAAACTATCGTGCAGCATTTCTCGAAAGTTAATTAAGATAATTCATTTCTGTTTTCGGAATTATTATGAGTATAATAACAACATTTAAATAAGCTATTTTGGTAAAAATATATTAATGAACAAAAAAGTTTAGTGGTAAAAATTGTTCAATTTATTTCAAACTTCATATTAATGATATTTATATAAAAAAAATTATGCCGCAAAAATTATTACAAAATGATTATTTGTTTGCTTTAAAAGTAGCACCAAAGATGAGGATACTTTTGGGTGTAAACAATAAGCCCACCGATGGCTCCGCCCATTACGTTCGGTACTGTTTTTATTACACAATTAGTAGTTTGATTTTATTGGGTAATCGGCGCCATGAGCGATATTTTACTACAGTGCTAGTGAAGCGCTCCCGGTGGTTTATCACGGAACCATTCCTGACAATTCTGTCCTTAAAAAGAACCAAAATTGTAGATAAAAACATTTAAAATATGCAAAATTATACTAATAAATAATCAAAAATATCTTATTGTCAGGAAGTACTAAAATAAACTGTTAAAAAGTGCAAATTTTAATTCATAAAATGCATCAAAATTTAGTCTTAAACTGTTAAAAATGCTTTATTTATATTTATAAAAAGTCAAACGTATTCAAGCATATCATCATAAAATTAACAACAAATACATTAGGTCTATTCAAAACCTATGCAAAAACATCAAAACCAATATTAAAGTTAATAAAACATTGACGCAAAAAATAGTGAAGGCTGGGGATCAGACAAGAATTTAGCCTAAACCCAGCACTCTTCCTGATAAACAAAATAACTAAAAAACTAAAAATATGCTATAGAATAAACGACAAATCCACAGAAATTCTATGTTACGCTAACAACGCTGCATTAATTGCAAAAAACAAAAATAATCTGCAATGGCTTTTTCTGCTGCTGATTAGATTCAAAAGAGAAACAAATAAAAAACATGATTATATCAACCATAAAAACCAAGTCAATAAAACAATAAATCCATCAAACAAGTAAAACAATTTAATTACCTTGAGTATCAAGAGATATCAAGCGCTAGGAATTTAATAAAAGAAGTAAGATGCCATTAAAGTTTCAAAAAACTTTGACTGCCGAAAAGATAAGGTATGTAAAAACCAAATACACATTAACACAAAAAAAGATAGGATCTATAAAATTTGTGTACGGCGGATCCTTACGCCGCTAAAACCCGTGCTAAAACTTCTAAAACCAAAAGATTATTGAGAAACACAAAAATTTTTTTAGAACAATAAAAAAAATAACCTTACGTGGTAAAATATTAAAGTCACATTACGAAAGCAATAATAAAAAGACCATGTGGATATAATAGACCAGAACAGAATTGTCAAATAAGCTAAAGACCAAAGACTTCAAAGTAAAAAACTTCCAGGTAGACTAGTAAAAAGATAGATGGAAAACTAGCCGTCAGCATAAAAAAAGACTAAAAAGTAGATAACAAGATTTACTTCTAAATTGCAAAAAAAAGAAAAAAAATAATAATAAAACACAAATATGCCAATTTTGACACTTTTTGTCATTAAAGCGAACTGTCAATAAATAGTAATGATTTTAGTAGAGAATTTTCCGCGACTAACTCAAATACTTTCCAAATTTGGGCCGCGACTCGAGGTTAATAATCACTGTACTTTTACATAACCTAACCTATACCTAAATAAAAAAATTAGAATTAGACTTCAAATTATAGACCAATTGCAGTATTGTCTAATCTACCTGTTTGTAGAAAGATTAACTGTATCAAAGACTAATTATACTAATAATACAAGTTATTACAACACAACTTCTTTTTTTTAAATAGAGCAGTATTTGCCAATGAGCAACTCCGTACACGCATACTCTTCTTATCAAGTATTGCAAAAATACAGCCGAAGTGGTAACTCGTATATAAATCAAACTTTGTTTCCACCCATCTACCAAAGCGTTAGTTATCAAGAAATTTATTATTAAACAAGTTTTTTGTATTTAAATCCAAGTACACAAGAGGTGAGACAAACAATAGATCCTTTAATAACTAACACTTAGGCGGGTAGATGGGTCAAAGTAGAAGAAGTAACTTGCATGCAAATTAAACTTTGTTCCTACATACCCACCCAAGCGTTAGTTATCAAGAGATTTATTATTTAACAATTCTCTCATATCTAAGTACACAAGAGGTGAGACAAACAATAGATCCTTTAATGACTAACACTTGGGCGGGTAGGTGGGTCATAGTAGAAGAAGTAACTTGCATGCAAATTAAACTTTGTTCCTACATAGCCACCCAAGCGTTAGTTATCAAGAGATTTATTATTTAACAGTTTTCTCATATCTAAATCCAAGCACACAAGAGGTAGAACAAACTATAGATTTGTTGATAATTAACACTTGGGTGGGTGGTTAGGTTACAGTAAAACAGTAACTTGCATGCAAATTAAACTTTGTTTCTACTTACCTACCCAAGCGTTAGTTATTAAGAAATTTATTATTAAACAATGTTTTCATATCTAAACCCAAGCACACAAAAGGTGAAACAAATAATACATTTTTTGATGATTAAGACTTGGGCGGGTAGGTGGGTCATAGTAAAAGAAGTAACTCGCATGCAAATTAAACTTTGTTCCTATCTACTTACCCAAGCGTTTGTTATTAAGAGATTTATTATTAAACAATGCTCTCATATCTAAATCTAAGCACACAGGAGATAGGAGAAATAATAAATTCTTTGATGATTAACACTTGGGTGGGTGGGTAGGTTACAGTAGAAAAAGGTACTTGCACACAAATTAAACTTTGTTTCCACTCACCGACCCAACCGTTAGTTATCAAGTAGTTGGGACAAACAATAGATTCTTTAATAATTAAAACTTAGGTGGGTGGCTGGGTCACAGTAGAAAAAGTTACTTGCTTACAAATTAAACTTTGTTCCCGCCCACTCACCCAAGCGTTAGTTATAAAAAAAAATATTATTAAACAATTCTTTCATATCTAAATCCAATCACACAGGAGTAAAAAACACAGTAAAAAAAACTACTCGCCTACAAATTAAACTTTGTTCCTACCCACCCACCCAAGCGTTAGTTATCAAGAGATTTATTATTAAACAATTATCTCATATCTAAATCCATGTACACAGAAGGTGGGACAAACAATAGATTTTTTAATAACTAACATTTAGGTGGATGGCTGGGCCACAGTAGAACAAGTTACTTGCTCACAAATTAAACTTTGTTCCCACCCACCCACCCAAGCGTT
This sequence comes from Tachinus rufipes, assembly GCA_963932245.1. NCBI lineage: Eukaryota > Metazoa > Arthropoda > Insecta > Coleoptera > Staphylinidae > Tachinus > Tachinus rufipes. The sequence goes on along the minus strand of OZ010742.1, from coordinate 25,956,671 downwards.
AGTTAAGATTTATTATTAAACAATTCTCTCATATCTAAATCCAAGCACAGAAGAGGTGAGACAAACAATAGATTCTTTGATTACTAACACTTTGGTTGGTGGAGGGGTAACACTAGAAACAAAACTACTCGCCCACAAATTAACCTTTGTTCCCACCCACCCACCCAAGCGTTAGTTATCAAAAGATTTATTATTAAACAATTCTCTCATATCTAAATCCAAGCACACAAAAGGTCAGACAAACAATAGATACTTTAATGACTAACACTTAGGTGGGTGGTTGGGTCACAGTAGAAGGGCTAGCTCGCAATAAATTTTAGAATTGTACGTCAACTCATTCAAGGTAGTTCATTCTATGTCAAATGTACAGATGTATTAAGTAGTAAAAGCAACTCATAAATAACTACAGGTACAATATTAAGACACAGGAGCAAATTGATAGAATTAGTATTTGTAACAGAAGTGAGCAAAATAAAATAATGACCTGGAAATACGTCATTAGATAAATATAAAACAACTAGAGTAGAATTTGGGTTTTTCCAGTCATATTATTATAATAATATTATTACTAAAGACTGTTTGCTTTAAAATTATCAAGAAAATAAATTTAATGATTATATTTTATTTATTTATCATAAAAGATAAAAGCATTAGAGTAAATAAATCGATTATTATATGGGTTAATGTTGAAACATATTTCACATATATTATATTAAAACTTAGCCTATTAGCACACAAATATTATATTTCTATAAACAATAAATTTAATATTATTTTTAGTCAATTATAAATTTCCAGTTATAGAAATGATGTATATCAACTTTGCTAATTTAAGCATTTTTGTATAACATATCTGTGAAATGACTAACCACTTTTAATCTTTGTTAGAATTTGCAATAATCATTGTAGGCTATAATTATTATTTATTTAATTTATTTATATCTATTTTAAAACAAAAGTGATAAATAGTTCATTTGTTGATTAAATCCAAATTAGTGTCACAATCAATACATATAGAAATCGGAAAAGGAAACCAACTAAACATACAATGAAACAAAACTAATACAATCGCCATTATTTGATCGGATAAATAGACACATTAAATAATACGTCGTGTGTAAGGCATACTAAAAAGCTCTTCCTCAATGAATATGCAAAACAGGACAATAAGAATTACTACCTGATGATAATTCCCCGCACGTATTCAATAAAAAGAACTATTCATCAAAACATAAAAGTTACTGTTTTGACTGTACACAGCTGCATTCGTATTTTGTAAAAATGATTAATATCTAGAAGTATGATTTAATTTAATAATATTTGATTTGCATATTAATACTCTTTCTTCAATTAAATAATTGTTTCCACAAAATTGATTTTACATTCAAGAAATAGTTAAAAATTTGTTAAAAATGCAACTGCAAGGAAAAGTATGTTATTTCATACGTACAATTACGCACAAAGCTAAGAAAAAAGTGTTCGATAACCCATACATCTATCATATTATAACATTTAATAGAAAAAACATAGATAATATGAAACAACGTTTATGCTCGTAGAAAATGATCATCAAAATACTATTGTCGCACTAAAATAAAAAATAAAAAACAAGAATAGCACAATCGCTAATAACGGTGTTGTATAAAGATATAAACATAATATAATATAAGGTATAAAGATATAAACAAACAAAAGGCGTATAAAATATAGATTAAAAAACCTAACCCACTTATGTCTGCATGATCACACACAATAAATATTATTAATTTTTATTTACTAAATTTATCGTAACTTTATAGAATAAACAGTGTACAGATATGCAAAAAAATATTTTCTGGTCTGAATTATTAGCAATAAGTTTATAAATTATAAAATCACATTTAAATTGTGCTAATTCTCGAAGGCTGTTGACCTAAACGTTTATAATTTAATGATTCCATTTGTATTAAAACAAATCTTTTTTGCACATATTAATTATAATGATTTCACAGACCTACAATTTGCTGAACAGTAAATATTAAAGAATGCCTTAAATTTAAAAAAAAAAGTTAATAAACATCGAGTTTGACAAGCGTAAGAAGAAATATCACGATTGTTTCCCATTTTAATTACACAAGAAATAAATTACAAAAACATGTATATGTAATTCTAATTTATTTTTAAACAATATAGCGTTACATGTTTTACGCATGACGGCTTAAATTTAACAGATTTTGGGTTTATGCTCTCGACTAAGATATGAAAGTATAATAATATTTTGTTATTATTATTTTTTAATAATGTTTATTATAGCTGTGCATTCTTATAATATAAAAATTGTTGTCTTACACTCCATCCATCGTGATTTAAATAGAAAGAAAATTAAATAAGGATTACAAAGTAAATAAAACTAAACTTAACATTAAAAAAATAGAAAAGCTTCTTCCTTGTCATAACGTATTTTAAATTATGTGATCTGTTGACGCTTTATAAACAAATAATATAAAAATTAAAACAAACAAGAAACTTAGTTCTAATCATCTGCAGCTCTATAAGGAAGCAGTCTTAGAAAAATCCTTGTTAAAGAGAACACTGCAAAATTTTGTGAATACCTTTTTGAATGCAAATCTTCAACCACAAATCTTAAATAGATAACTAGATAAACAATCTTCATTATTTACAAAATCAAAAATTTTAAAATGCAAAAAAGATATTTAGACCAATGCGACTACTGCCAAATCATTGCTTCTTTCTATAGACCAGCTTTCTTAAACTTTTTCTACGGCAGAAGATTTCACAAATTCTGAAGTTTTAACGGAATACTTTGATTAAATAAGTATAGATATAAATAATAATTATAATGCAATTTTTGCCAAATAAAATCTCCAATACTAAGACGGCAAAAACCTAAATATAATTTTAGTAGATTTTAGTAGCAGTAGTAGGTTACACTGAGTAGCAAGCGCGCTGGTGTTATTTTATCTTAGTTTTCAAAAAAACTTTGTTTTAAAAAAAACATATTGGTGGTAGTTCTGTAGAGTGATCTGGAATAAATTGAATAGATTTTCTCAAATCAACAATTAACTCTTTTGTTTTTGCTGTGTCTATGGCTAGATGTTTATTGTGAAGCTTTTTGCTAAGGTTTGCAGATCAAGTTAAGTTGATGATGATGCTCGCAACGTTACCTTGAGGTAGCCAAAGTGCAAGGAAAACTTGTTAATGTGTACAGGGTTATGATTAGGTTAGCTAGATAGGCAAAACAGTAGCGGCTTAAAGTATGTTGCCCAAGAGTAGTAGACAATAAATTTTTTTGGTTGGTGCCGTAAGACTGGGAAAGATTTTCTTTTTTTGCTCATGGTTTGTGTTTTTGAAAGACTACTGTAATCTCATACAAAATCAAATTGTACAAATACGTACAGACAATGTTACCGGTCATAAATGTTATGTTCAAAGATGCTTTTTTCATTGTTAACTATTTTCAACCTCAAAGTGATGTGAAGTGGTTTAAATGTTGTACCAATTCTCTTTTTTTTTCTGTCACAATTGTGTGTTGACTCAAATCAGTAGACAAGTAAACTTATCCAGACATAAATGTGCTAAAGCTTGTCTTGTCTTAGATTTGAACAATTTTGTTGGGATCTATGGCAACTAGTTACAACATGTTCTTTAGATGATTGTCTAGCAAGTAGATGATGCTGCCTTAGAACTATCAGCAAAATTCAATAACCTACTATTTGACATCATTGCATTTGTGCGGAAATAACTTCCACATCCATCGACTCTGACAACATGTCAATATTAGGTAGCAGTAACCTAGATTGGGCTGCCGTCTTTGCAGGCTTTGACTTAAACTTAGTCTTAGCCTGTTTAAGTATTGACTTGGAAATTGCCACCTTAGTTGATTTTGACTCAACACGAGCCAATACCTTAGATGGTTTATGCTTTAAATGAGCCCCCATTTTAAGTGGTTTTTAATGTTCTACTTGTTGTAACCTTGGTTCAGATTGGACTTAGTCAGTTTCCACATTAGAATCCTTGTTTTTACTTAAAGAAGTTTTTGCAATAGCAGTAAATGTCATAACTAATGTTTGTTCAACAATAAGTGTTTTAGCAACTACGACATCAGAGGCCCTCCAAGCAGCATACAAGAAGACCGTAATTGCCCTCAAATAACAAATAAAAAGTACAGTACGTCATCAAAAACATGAGAGGAGGCAAAGCTGTTGGTCCAGAAGAAGTACCAGTCGAGTTATTAAAACTTGTAGAAAATGAACAAAATAATGTCATAACGGATCTGTATAATACCGTATATAAAACAGGAATAATACCAAAAGAATGGCTAAGATCGACATTTATAACAATACCAAAGAAGCCAAATGCTAGAGAATGTAGTGATTACAAAACCATAAGTCTCATGAGCCACACCCTTAAAGCATTTCTGAAAATAATACACAAAAGACTTTACAATAAACTTGAAGAAGGTATTAGTGATACCCAATTTGCTTTTAGAAATGGATTGGGCACACGTGAAACACTATTTGGCATTAATGTATTATCACAAAGATGTATGGACATGAATATCGAAGTACATGCTTGTTTTATATATTATGAGAAAGCGTTCGATAAAGTCCAACACGAGCAACTAATAAACTTACAGAAAACAAAAAATATTGACAAAGGAGATATACGTATCATTGAAAATCCATACTGGAACCAAACAGCGACAGTCAAAGTGAATAGAGAATACACAAAAAACATAAATATCCAAAGAGGCGTAAAGCAAGGGTGCATACTATCACCAATGCTCTTTAACCTATACTCCGAAGCTATATTCCGAGAATCAATACCTGAAGAAGAACAAGCAGGACTAGTTGTTAACGGACGACCAATCAACAAAATCAGATATGCGGACAATACAGTGATAGTAGCAGACAATATAGTTGATCTACAAAAAATGGTGGAAAAAACAAATGCTATTAGCCTGCGATATAGATTAAAAATGAACCTGAAGAAAACTAAATATATGATCATTTTCAAAAGAGTAACACTTAATGTCGACTTATTCATTAACAACACCCGTATTGAAAAGATAACCAAGTACAAATATCTAGGTACTTAGATAACAAATAGTAACAACTAAGAAATAAAAATCAAAAGCAGAATAGAGAGCGCCAAAACTGCCTTTCTTAAAATGAGAGACCTCTTCTGCAACCGCGATCTAAAGCTGAAACAAAGAACTAAGATAGTGATACCCATATTAATGTATGGCATGGAAGCATAGACACTAAACCAAAAACTCACCAAAACTCCAGACTTTTGAAATGTGGATGTAAAGGAGAGTCTTAAAAATTTCATGGAATGACAAAACCACAAATGTTGAGAGGTTTAGAAGGATGAAAAAGAAAATGGAACTAATCCATACCATCAAATCTAGGAAACTAGAGTATTTGAGTCACACTATGCAAGGTGACAAATATAAGATACTGAAGCTAATAATGCAAGGAAAGATTGCAGGCAGTAGAAGTGCGGGAAGATGCAGAATTTCCTGACTGAAAAACCTTCGAGACTGGTTTCGATGTACATCAAACGATCTGTTCAGAGCTGCAGTATCAAAAATAAAGATTGCCATGTTGATTGCCAACCTCCGACTAGAAGACGGCACATAAAAAAAAAAACAAACAATCTAGAAAAGATAAAAGCAGTAATTGCTCTATACTTTTTTTGAGCATCAAAGTAAGAGAGTTTGTCTGTTAATTTTTGGGTAATCTCAAGAATAAACAAAATGCTTACCTTTGCAATTCACACATAAAAGTGAACTGTTGCATTGATTAGAGTCATGTTTCTCTTTACTGCATTTTGCACATGTTGCAACACCTGGACACCTAACTGCAGTGTGTCTAAAACGTTGGCATTGGAAACAACTCATTCAGTTAAGAATAAACAAGCAAACCGAGCAAGTAACATATGTCACCTTAACTTCATCTAGGAACCGTTCGGAATTGAATGTTAAGATCATAAATCATAGTGTCTCTGACCTCACCATCCTTTCTCTGGGTTATGTTAGGTTAGGTTTATTTGTGGTGCAAGTGCAAGGTCGCCTTACTAAGTGTGAAGCGGAAGAATGGATGTGGGGGGAATGGCAGAAGAGTTGCGAAAAATGCGTGTCGAGTGGGGGTGGTAGCAAACCGGCATGGTCCAGACGGCGTTGGGTGGGTCGGGGCTATGCTGAGATTAACTACTATCTCACGCAGGTACTTACGGGACATGGTTGTTTCCGGGCGTACCAGCATTGGATAAAATTGATTGAAAGTAATGAATGTCTTTACTGTGGGCAAAAAGGGATACGGTTAAGCACACCGTGTTCCATTGCGAGAGATAGTTGGAGACGCGTGAAAAAGCAAGAGTGAAACTGATAGAAGAGAGCTTGAACCCGGATAACATGGTGGTAGTATGATAGGGTCCATGCTACGTATGAAAGAGAAAGAAGAGAGGGAGTTAGCTCCATGGCGTGGTGTGAATGAAGCGGAAAGGGGGGTGGGGCCGTAGCTACTCGTTAATGTATTTTGTAATTGTAAATTCAGTTCTAATGTATGTTTTGTAAACTGGTTTGTTAAAAATATGTAAAAAATGTGCGCGCCCAAAACTGGAAAAACAACAACAACCAAAAAAAAAAAAAATGTGCCTAAACCAAAACGCATAAAAAAAAATTGGTGTCAAATCTATGTATGTAAATGTGTGTCAATTGCGCCTGAAGACTGGCGCGCGGGCGGGAACCTCCACCTCGACGTAATACTTAAATGCAATTCCGAGGTGGAGAAAGATCGTTATTCCCGCAAGAAGAGGAAAAGGTGTTTCTAGTCAGTAAAAATCTGACACTACCCTTCGGGGTGTCTTATGAAAGTTTTTCCACCTTCTCAAAAAAAAAAAAAAAAAAAAAATCATTACCATTCTTTCTCCGAGTTAGCTTTTTGATATCAATAAAGCCTTGCAACGCCAGTTCTTGTTTGCATTCTTTGCATTTGTCAACAGTTGTGTATAACAACTCATACCATAACATATCTCCCTTAGAAATATTTAAGGTTTTATGAGGCTCAACTGTCACCGCAATGTTACTTAACAACGTGCATTCCTGCATTTTACTGCTCAACGTTTTATCTTTTACTTCCATACGCAAGGTACCGTCTCTCAACTTCTTACACAAATTTAAAGTTTTATTAATAATATTGGAAATGGTCCTATGAATGAAAAAGTAATAAACCTCCTTAAAACTCTGGCTATTTTCAGAACATTTAACAATTAAATATCTTACAAACTTTCTACTTGCACTATTACAAACTTCACTAGCTCTCTCGTCCGTAATCGGGCGAGATTGCTTGGTTGGAGGTTTAGAATCTACCATAATATACTCCGTCAACTTCATCGCTCACCCACCTCGGAGCCACATATGGGACGCTACATCACAAATTAATGCAGTTGCCAAGGCTAATCAAACAATATAGGTTTCATAAATGTAAATAAAAAATTTCCGCAAACACACAGAATACTATCGTGCTCTAACCGTAGCACAGTGTGAACTTTTCATCTATCACCACATAAATAATTCTTCCGATTGGTTAAAACTGGGTTAGGTTTAACCTCTCGTTTTACCAGAAACTAGAACCAAAGTATTGTGTGTAAATAAAACTCTTCTAAACCTGACTATTAGTCCCTCAACTACCAGGATCCCCTTTTTCTGAGTTTTGGGCACCGCGCACGGCAAACACGCACAAATAAATTTAACTTGTTCCTGACAAACTGTAGATTTTTTAACAAGGTTATCTTTTTGTCTATTGGTCGCCTTTTACAACCAGCAAAGAGGCTAGCAGAAGTATTCTTTTGCACCACCCTTTCCGCAAGAAGGTCTATTTTTTATTGAAAGTGGTTTTTAACAATCGTTCTATAAATGCTCTTATAGTAAATATTTTGTCCCGTAGCAACTTCTCAATTTGATCAACCACAAAATAAAAAGCTAATTTGTTTAATTTTTCCTTAGTGTATGTGTGCATGTGGTTTCTAATGTATTGGCATAGTTTTCTAAATTGATTTTCTGCCCAGATTTTTGAGTGTTTTCATAGTTTTGGTATAAATACGACTATTACTTCTCTTCACGCTATAAAAATGTAGCAAAAAGCAATAAATGCTCTATAGATTCTTTTCAAGTAATTCAGTATAATATTCTCGTTTTATTGTATGCGAACTGGTAAGATCCCATTCAATCCTTGTGCTTTGTATGGCAAAATGTTTTTAATTGCCAAATTATACGCGTCTCTTTTTTAAAGTAATGAGCGGCCTGGTAATTTTCTGATAATGTTAAAGCCACAACATTAAACCAGTTTTGTGTGAAAGTGATACAGTCAAAAATGGGTTTCAAAGTATTTCACTTGCTTCCAAAAATTTGGCTTTGTATGTGCCATCCGTATGATTTAAGCAACCAATTTGTTGTTAAGGGTCTTTTAAAAACATTTTTTTTTAGTTTTGCACCAGTAAAACTTCTCAAAAAATCTTCAAGTTTCTCTCTGTAGTTGACGTCCAGTCTGATTGCATTTTTAACTCTTTGCTCACTATTTTCTTGCGTTTGCCTTAAGTTGTTCAAGCTTTTCACACCACAATAGTATGTGTCAAAATATATTCCAACTTACTTAAGTAATTCTTTGTTTCATCAGAATTAAAACTATCAAGTCTAACTAATTTGTTTTGTACAGATTTGTGATTAAAACTACAACAAAAGTTTTTGCACATTTGTTTAAAGTAGAATTTCAATTGTAACTAACATATGTCAAAACAAAATTTTTTTTTATCAAAATCTATATAAGACATTGACTTTAATAAACACCGCACTTGTTTTTCTTTCTTACAAAGCATTTATTTTATTCTGATAAAGCACATGTGTAAGCAATACATTACCAGTACCTACTAATAATTCAGAAATTTTCTTTGTTTGATTTCAAAAACATTTGTACAACTTACAGTTTCAGCAAGATAAAGCCACAGCTCACAAAGCCACAAGCAAGATTTTATTAAATTTCTCTGGTAGGCTGGTTTTCTTAAGAAGGATTGTACGGTTTAGTACAAAAGTAGTTGAGTAGTCAATTATGAAAACAAAAACAATAAAAATAAACACACGCTAAATATGTTCTTATAAAAAATCAAGCCGTGTTTCTGATGTAAACAATTTTGTTGGAAACGGTGATACCGGTTACAACATGTTTTTCCGATGGTATAGGTTGTTCAGCAAATAGATATTGCCGTTATCATTGCTACCGTAAAACATTTTATGTTTCTTTTAGCTTATAGTTGGCTGAGAGCATTGCAAAGAGGTAGATATCGTTACGTAACAGCCGTAAAAATTCTTTCCATACTTCCATTTATAGAAAAAAACTTCTAGTCGTAAACTACAGTAAACAATTTTAAAAGAAAACAAAATTTGTCGCGCTTAGTGTCGACTTGTAATGCTTTGTTAACAGTTTATTGAATAGGTTAAAATATAATCCGTTTTGAAATGTCCACATCAGGCTTATACCTTATTTTGTATGTTTGTAATCAGTTTTAGGTTATAGGTAGCTGCTCATGTATGTTAATATTAAAGATTTAGAACGCAACGCAACGCAATCTATATAAAAAAATCATTATGAAAATCACACTAACATTCCTTTCTTAAATATATTTTATTTTGCATCATTCATTGTTTTGTGGTGAAGCCTAAATATCCTAGGTACGCTACTGCTGTTCTTGTTTTCCTACAGGACTTAAATTAATAAAATTGTGCTGGTGACTAAAGCTAAGACATGCAAATAAACCTGAATTGTATATTATACTAGTTATCGTTATTAAAACACGTTAAAAAAAAAAGAAAAAAACTTGATATTTAAAAAGGGGTGATTTGGAAGTCCTTATTTTTTATACTTATGTATTATGTATTATTATATAATATTTTTCTCTTATATTTAATTAATCTGCAATATTATCCTAATAAAAATAACATTTGTTTACTTTTATAATCTCTATTCTACCTACTGCTGTTTTATAAGAGTTCATCAACTGTTGCTGGATTATTTCGCATACAGTTATTCTTCTTGTTTAATTCACCAAAAGATTGAAAGACCAGACGTTACGCGCAGGTATTTTAGAAAGCTGTTTTATTTTAACAATAACAATAATAATGCATAATTGTTATTTTTAAATTTTTAATTGTACTTGCAATTAAATAATTAAATCATTTTTATTTATAATCTGCAAAATAATTCGTTTTGATGAACGGAAGTGTGTTATATGTTAAGTTTTCTTATCGTATGTTTGCGGTTACCGATTTTTATACCTTTATAAATGAGTTGAATTGGTAGGAGTGAGTTAGTATGTTAAGTGTTCGTATCAGGTTCACATCGACTACGTTTTTGTGCAAATATGTCTCACAGAGCAGCGAAAAGTGGATTGGCAGCGGATACCCAGAAAAGGGTAAGTTTATTTAATTTAAATTAGTTCAATTAATTTTAATTATTTCTATAAAAATATTTTTGTAGTAATAATTTGAATAATATTCATTTTTGCTTTAATAAGCACTTATTGGTCTTTCTGCCATAACTAATTTTATTTTAATTAATTAATTAAATTCAACTCGCTACCTTTAGTAGATAATTATTGTTATATAAATATTTGTTTAAATCAAACTATAAATAAATTTAATTTTGTGGGTAGGATAAGTAACTTTAGTAAATATTTGAATAATTTTATCATAAATTAAACAACCAAAACTAGTTACTGCCTATCAGTACAGTGTACGATAGTGATTTAAATTTATTATAATTTTATTACTCATCATGCAAAGGGGTTTTAAAATATGAAAATATTTTTAGTATAAGTACACCGTTATGGGAATAATATAAAATATATTGTGGGTGTTCAATCCAATAAACAAAATTCTATTACAAGTAACTGAGCGGTTTAAACTGCGTATTTAAAATATTTTTATTTTAGATCCTGATCATTTACTCAATATGTTATCAATCAAATCAGTGATAATTATGTAAATCAAAAATTTTATTTTATTTTAAATAGATCAAAGTCACGATTAGTATTGAATTAAAGGAATTAAATAATGAAAAATTACGTATTTTCATAAAATCAAAGTTTAAATCATATCTAATTAAACATTAAGCCTAGTTGAAGTGAAATTATTTCTACTAATATTAATCAATGATGGGAGATTTTTGTTATCAATTTATCACTAATAAGACAGAAATATACTTTAGATATACTAAAATACAAACAACAATATAGGTTACAACATATATTATTAATAATTCACTGAATTGACATTTTTTAGTCAAAAAGCAACGCTTAAATTATGTATTGCATAGTATTTGTATTAAAAATGCAACGCTAAAATTATGTATTGCTTAGTAGGTAATATTAATCATTTCTAAAAATACTGATATTATTAATTGTTCAATTATTTTATATACAATGACTAGCTTCAGAATTTGGATACGTTTGAACCTGTGCTATCATGGAAAGTTATCATTCAAACAAAAACTTAATTATTGTACTATTAAGAAATAAAATAAAATAAACGGTTACTATTAGTATTATAAGTATTGCATAATATACAGGATGACCTTGAAATAAAATCTGGGATTTATTTTATTCCATATAAGGTCTAAAAAACATTATTTTTAAAATAAGCTGTAATTTCTAAAATATTTTCTAACTGCATCAATTTTTTTGAAATAAAACTAATTTTTATCAAACTTTATGTTAATATTCCACTCATTGTCAACAATTTTATACTAATAAACACAGCTGCAGCTATAGAAATTAAAGTTTGACAGACAACGTTTAACCACTCATAACTTATTAACTTCTGAGTCTCTTTCTATCAGGTAAGAAGAAAACTAGTAGTATATGTGTACTGTCTAGATGTTGCGTGATGTAGTAGTTTTATTGAACATCAAAAAATCCAACAAAGCTTGTTTATCAACTATTTTCAAATAATTCTATATACAGAGTGATTCAAAATTGCAATAAGATTTTTTTTACTTGAACCCAAAGAAGAAAAGAAATTAATATTAACAAAATGTTTTGTTAACAAGATATTTACTGTTAAAAAAAATATAAGTATATTACAGTGTCCACCATTTCGTATTGAAAATCAAGGTCATTCATTATTTTGATTTCAATAGTGGAAACATCTCTAAACATGACTTGTTTATTATTTACACTAGAACACATGATCAAGATTTACTTTAAGCTTAGAGTAAGCCAACATTTAAAACAGGTTCTTTATACATCTTATGTTGTGTAATATTGTTCTATAGAACTCAATCTCTTGTAACTTACAAAATAAAAAAAGCAAATTTCCTAGTTTTAAGCACAAAGAATAATGATCAAAACCGATTTTAATTTTGAAATTGTATGGTAAGATGCCATATGTCTCCGTTCATCTTGTATATTGGCAAAAACCTTAAGCGTTTTTTTTACATTTGATAAAATGTTTTTAAAAGTTTAAAGCTATCTATTACAAATATTTTAATGTTTTATGAATATGTTACTATAACGTCGGTTAATCATTATTATGTACAAATGCTACTTTTTTCAGTTTTATTAGTTGTTTTATGGTGTGATAGCTCAGTGGTAGAGCTCTTGCATATCATGCGAGCAATTCGGGGTTTGATACCTGTCAGGTCTAATTAAGAACTTGCTATTTATCCACCTGGATGGTTTGGAAGTCACCTAATAAGCTGTTGGTCCCATCAAACCTCTTTAAACTTACTGTGGCGATGTAAACAAGCACAACAAATATAAAATAGACATGCGCACCAGTCAAATTATCAAAATGATTGATTGTTGTATTATTGATTAGTGTTAATCTACATATAAAAAAGTACAGTGAACTAACCAATACCATAAGTAAATAAATGCTGAGTAAATTTGTTTATTTAATAAAGATATATTCCGGAAACAGTTCTTCCATATATCAATAAGAATATAAATAGTTTCTTCAAAGATCAAAAGATATTGGAGCGGTGCAATGTTAGTCAATCAATGGTTAATTGATAAGATTACAGTTTGGACAACATGATTCTGATAACTTTAGAAGTATAAAAATAACTAATTTTCTTGCATTAAAATAAAATCGTTGCAATCAAACAGTAAACAGCAGATATAGCGTAGTTCTCTAAAGCAGCATTAATGTGTGCCATGGCGTGGGCAAAACAAATAAGTGTCTTATCTTATCTGATTTAATTTCTTGTACTTTATTGGTAGAACAACAACAAAACGTCTTGTAGTTAATCATCACAACTTATTTCAAAAACAATTTTTCTATACAAGCAAATCTTAGCTAAACCGTGAGTTATACAAAAATCTAAATAAGTATCTTCTAAGTCTTTGTGTTAGCGTGTATCAAAATCATTCTAGCTTCTAGCTGTTATTTTCTGTCAAGTTTACTACGGATTATTTGTTTACCGGTCTCGTATAAAACTCTAAAAACAGGTTTATATCAAGTCTTAAGGTTACTTCTTATACTCTGATATTCAGATCAGTTGTGCCTTGTTGTTTGTGGCTCCTCTCCGTACTTTCTAAAATACCACTTTCTGATATCTGGTATCAGTTTGTGAGTCCATGTGTTTCCTGTGTCTGCTGTCCACTGTTCTTCTTATTTGTCTAGCGTGTTTATTCTCACTGTTTTCTTTTCTGAAGTTGTTTTCGTCTTAAGTTTCTCTTTTTAGTCAATTATGAGTTGTAGGGGGATCGTTCTTGCAATCACTGTTATTATCAATTGACGCTGTGACATACGCCGTCGTGATCTTTTGTGCTATCTTTTTTTGTGATTTTTGAGTCTTGTTATGTTTTTCTGAAATTTCAATCCTCCTTTCCACACTGTCGAAGCGTATAGAATTATTGATTCTGAAACAGTAACCATAATATTTCTTTTCTCTTCTGGACCATTTATCCTGGGTAGGATTCTTCCAAGTTGAATCAACGTGTGGTCTGCTCTGTATATTGCTAGCTGGGAGTATTGTTATCGATCAACGTTGTTAGGCAATTTTGCAATTTTATTACGTTTTTTTTACTTAATTGCCTTACTTGATAACAATATTGCTAACTAGCAATATATATATATATATATATATATATATATATATATATATATATATATATAGAAAATGGGAGAGAATGATAGTTATTCCCGCTTTAAAAACTGGGCGTGTTTGCGCATCAATAACATGTTTGACGTCTTCATGCTTTCGTATATCTCTGCTTTGTTATTTCCGGTCTATAAACCTTAAAATTCACAGTATATTCACATTTATCTGTAGTGGGCACGCTGATTGTGTTGGTTCCATTAACACAACTGTGCGAGTTTTTATTTTACCTAGTTTGGTTACCATATTTTGAACGTAGTTTTTACACCATACGAGCTTTCTATATATGGTCATGTGTCTGATCACTACAGTGTATAGTCACCTGGTGATATTAGGTAATAATCCATATATTTGTCCTTTGCCTTGCAGCTTTGGTAATCATATTATGAGTATAAAAGGTTTGTTTAGTATCAAGCGAGAGTTGAGTACATTTTTAGATATTCTAAAACTTCAATATTTTGTTGTTTTGCAAAAAGCAAGGTTGCCAACTTGGTTGGGTTCACCGATAGTACATTCTTCTTGCATCATTTTTCTAAGGTGTTTCGTGCATTCTGCATTAAGAAAATTCAATTGCTCTAAACTTCTGCAAGTTAGGATGGGGTAAGATCATTAGCATTAGCCTAAAGTGAAGAAGCAGTAGAAGCCGTTTATAATGAGGCACCACAGTAGAGATAGTAACACATTGCCCCGTAGACGTTCGCCAACAACTTTAGTTCTTACAGTTTTACCGTATAATGTAATTCAACAGTTCAATTCTTGAGCATAGAGTTTACCCAATATCTAACAAATGGTTATAAAGTTTTCCTAATTGGTATGCATATTGGAATTGGAGCCATCAGAGCTTTTAGTACACCGTCCTGTATATACCAGTTGAATATTTTTTCTAATAGTTTTAGTATAAAAGATAATTAGTCGGTAGGATTTAACCAAGACATACGTGTGCGCCGGTTTTGGAATAAATACCACCTTTGCTGTTTGGTATACATATATGAAAGTGTTTGTGTTTGTGTGCTTTATTATGTGGCTAAAAGTTGCACATACTTCACTAAGACACTAGAGTAGCAACAAGTGACCAGATACCAGTCCATATGCGTGTACGTATATGAAGTCAGCCAGCTGGTTACGCTACCCAAGCAACCAGAACAACCAGCAAAATTGTGTCAAAACAATTTGATTTTGGTGGCATAACTAGACTGGTTACAACACCAGCAAAATATAATAAGTTATATAGAAACTAGATGATCTAACCAGTGCCAGTGAGACATAATATCAAAATTGTTGTATATAGTATTGAAGCATAACTATCTGCCGTTTTTGCATTTAATGTTTTTTGAAACAAATCGGTACAAATTTGGATTTGGATGATCTCACACCTTGCCGGTATTGTAGTTTTTAGTCAGTAACTTAGTAGTGTAACTTTCGTAATCTTCAACAGTCTCCAGAAGAGTCTAGTCATCAAAATCTGAAACAAGATTCTTTTTTCACTTGTTGTCTAAGCTGGTATCACCATCTTTAAAGCAAGTAAACCACTCTCGCCATGCCTTTTTGCTAATTGTTCCTTTGCAGAAAAAACCATTGGAATTGCAAAATTACTCTTTCCATCTTTTCTTAAAGTAGTACAGCATAGTGTGGTGTATGTTTGTATGGTTTTTAATGCGCATTTTAATTGAATAAGCGTAATAAAAAATTATATTATGACAAAGGTCAAATAAACTCTAAATTCAAACAACAGAACAACGCACAAAAACATTATTCATAAACCTAATAGTAAACTTAATGGTTCTGTTAATTCTAACTACTGTGGTTTCTGAAATCCGGATGTCCAGTTGTTCATCCTTTTCTTGCGTAGGTGTTCAAGGGGTTTCTTTGTATTTGGTTTTGCTGTTGCGGTTTTTTAGCTTGTCTGTAATGGTTTGTAGTACATGCTGATGCCACACACGGCGTCTAAACCTTTTCTAGCACATGATGTCAATGACTCAACTGTATCTTCAAGTTTTGTTGCTTTGTACTCTGTCTTAGAGAGCAAAACCAGATATGGTTCTGAAGGTCTTTATTTCAAAGTTTTTTTGCTTTTTTAGTGTTTGTTCTAGACTTGACACCATAGGTCATATAAGTCTGACAAAGGTTTTATATATGCGCACTTTGTGGTCTTTCTGCATAACTTTTTTTTTATATTAGTCTTTTATAGTAGCTTAAAGGGGTGGTAGTTCTCAAATTTATTTATAATTTTTACACAATTTTATAAAAATTTGCAGAATCTTTGTGGTCTTCATAGTACTGTTGAATTACTTTAAGACTCTGTTATGTGAATAGGTCTCAAACACATCTTCAATAGCTTTAAAGTGCTTTTTGTAAAATCTTTCTCATCAAGACATTTTAGTTCTATACAGCAGTTTTTAAAGTTTGCTATTTTAACATCAAAATCTTTTTAGATTTTTTTTTACGTTTTTAGCCTTTCTAACTGTTGTTGCTTATTGCTTTTTTAAATAATATTTGCAACATTTGGTAAGACTTTTGAGACTTTTTAAATTTTATAAGAACGTTTCCGTTTTGTTGGTTTTAAAAAAAATATTTTGCTTCTATTGTTCAAAATTTAAAAGGTTTCAGAAATGTTTTTTTAAAAAAGATTTTGCAAAATTTTCTCTGGTTTGAGAGTTGTAACCAGTAAACCACGACTAGAGCACTGCGCTTATGTTCTTTTACAATCAGTTTTTTAAAATAGTTTGAAAATCTACCAATCAAAGATTTATAAAACTGTTTGAATTGCTTATAATAGTTCTACTGTTTTCTTTTTTAAAACTTAAGTTTACTCAAACCATTTGAAATATTTCAAGAGTACCTAAAATTTTTATTTTTTTTTTAGAATACCAAGTTTTCTACAAGCCATTTAGAACTTATATAACTTGTTAAAGTTTTCACAGTTTTATATAATCTTAAAAAACAACTTTAAAGTTTAAAAAGTTTTTGCAGATTGTTTTAAACGTTTTAAAAGATTCAATTGCATGCTTTTGTAAAGGTCCAAAAAGATTAGGTTTAACCTAACCTAACTTAAAAAACAGTTAATTTGTGGCCTTATTTGAGAACAAAAATTGACAACTAAAGGATAAAGAACGACGAATTTTAAATTAGTATTTGTTTTAGATGGCAACTTTTTTATCGTAAAACGGTACACGTTTCAACAATGTTTACAAATTAACAAATGTTTTATTAAAATTTACTTTCAATTGCTACCACTCGTCTAAGTCGAAGAACTGATCGCTTTGTTCAAAAATTTTAATTAACTCATTTACTTCATAACTTTCTTGCCAGCAAGACCAAGAAGTAAAAAAAGCAAAAGTTTGTAAAGATTCAAGTTTATCAATTTTTTGTCGAAATTTTAGGCATTTTCTTCACTAGTTTGTGGCAAATTATAAAAAATAATTAATTGATTAATTAAACTCAAGCACTCAAACCAAACAATCATTTTTTACTTCACTGATTCAGTAAGTGGTTTTTAGAAAAACTTGATAAAGGTACCAAATTTGTAAGAAAATGATCTTTGACAACAAAAGCAATACACGGGACTTACTAAAGTATTTCTTTTTATTAAAAAAAGCGTACTAATTGCAACACATTTTTCTTTAACTAGAAAAATTGACCTCTAAGTAGACGACTCGAATCTGACCCTCTGGTGTAGCAGTCGAGTACGCTAACCACTACAGTACCTAGGAGAAATTTTCTAGTCTGTAAATCAATGCATGAACAAGCATTACATCCACTTAAGTTGACTGTCTGTTGTACATTTTATGTTAAAAGAGTCATTGGACATAGAGCTTGTCATCGTATAATGTTGACTTTTTTGCCCAAATTAGATGCTTTTGGTTTTGACAACATGTTTTCAAAAAGACGGTGTCACATGTCAAACAAACAACTTAATTACACAAAGAGAAGTTTAGGGATTATTTCAATTCTTTTTGCTCGCGTAGTTTAACACTCCGGACTTGTTTCTGTAGGATTATGTTAAATTTAGAGTTTATGTCAACAACCCAGCAATATTACATAACTTGCAAGCTAACATTAAACGTATTATTGCTGGCATTAAACTAAATTTGTGTGAAAAGTATTATAAAAAATTGAATTCAACAGATTTACTCTTTCCAGCACTTCCTTAGAAAACATTTCAATGATGTTGTGTTGTATCAATAATAGTATTAACTTTTTTTTTTAAACTGAATTATGGATGATATTAAATTTTTTAGATAACCTGTGTTTTATTGTACAAACAAAATTTGTAGTTCTTAATGAAACACCTCTTAAGCAGTAGCGTATTTTACAAAATATTAAAAGAGGCTTCTTTAAAGACGGATTTGAAAAAAAAAATTATTGTATACTGTACTTTCTATGCTCCTTTATCAAGGCTTTGATGAAAAATCCAAAAAAAAGACTGCTAAATTCTTAGTTGCTTCTGGATTTAAGTAAAATAGTCTAAAAATGATCTAAAAACTGTTTTTTGTTTATAGTAGGGCTTCATTCATCTATTTTGGTCTTTATATTCTTTAAACTTTTTCAGACGTTTCAAATTTTTTCTTCTTTTCATTTTGGAACTATTGGTTGAAGCGCCGTTATTGCCAGTTTTGCAAAGAACGACATCAAACTTTCAAACAGCTACATTTATGGTCTTAACTACTACTATCTTGGCCATAAACGCTTTGCTTCTTGTATAGTATTGTAAACAACTAATAAGACTTTTTCTTGTATTAGAATTAAATTTTGTAGCTCTTTAATGTATGATCTTCAAAATATTCTTCTTAGACTTTAAAAAGTTGCTATTATAATTCTATGATTCTAAAACTTATCTCTTTAAAGGTTTACTAGTCATATGAAGTCTTCTCAGACCTTCTGAAGATCACAAAGAGTTTTTCATTAAAACTTTCAAAATATGGCGTAGTCTACTATAGCGCAATAATAGCTGTATTATAGAATTTTTTAAAGCCTTTCAAAAATTATTTCAAAAACTTTCTAAGTTGCCTCTTACAGATTTTAAGGTCTTGAGAAAATCTTTAAATTGTGTTTATAACTACAACGTGGGCTAAAAACTTAAACTGTTGGCCATGTTTGATCTAGGTATTAGAACATGAAGGTAAGTGATTACAGAACTAAAATTTTGCAAATATATCTTACAATACTTTTACAATAGAGTCATGGCCCAGCGTTGCGCAGTAGTCTCGGAATTTGACTCCTGCTGATTGGTTCAAACCTCACAACTAAAATCATTTTGCGCCTCGAGTTTTGACACAACTTTTCCGGTGCTTATCTGTCTATCCTACAATGTGACGGTTCTAAAAAGAGCGTTGTTAGCCAAACACAAAAATATGCACCGAGAGCATTCCAATGCGCAAAGAGAGCCAAAAACGCCATAAGTCTACCCGTAATGCAAGTTGCCAGTATTACGAGCTAAAACAAAATAAACCCAAAAGTTTCTTAGTTCAAAGGTAAAGCAAATATTTTAAAAATTATTGATTAAGTTATAATAATGCAATATTTGCAACTCATTGATGATGATGAATAACAGCTGGAGGTCAGCTGTTATTATAGCACACAGCAGAACTCTTGTCGTAATCATTGCGTAATATGGAATGTATAAAAGAGTAAAAGAGTTTATTCAATTAAATGAATATGTTAAGAGAACTGGGGTTAGATCTCCAAAATGTGTCTAAATAAAAACTTGCTCTTTATCCACGGGAGTTATTCGGAAGTTATCTGATATTCCGTTAGTCCTATCAACCCCTACAAACAAGTCTTAAGACTTAGGGGGCTATAATACGCACATTAAAATATGATCATTCTACTAGCCCGCAAACACAGCTAAACTCTTTTCTGATAAATGCATTATCGTCTGTTCACATAATATATTAATCAAAAGAAATCAGAAAGTTGAACACTTCTCAGTAGCTCCTATTAACTACGCAGACATGTCCGCAAATCATCAGTATGATCTGATATTAATGGGGCGTTAAAGAAATGTGAAACCTACAATGTATCCGAATGTACGATGTAAATAGACCACATGCTGTTTTATAAAGCATTAAATTGTTTATGGAAGTAGATAAATATTGTAGTTAATTGCACTTACAAGAAGATCTAACAAGTACATATCAAGAGATATAATTCCATTTCTGTTTGATTTCATGAAGACCACAAAAAACAAACTATTTATTTATATTGGAATCAAGTATTGTTTCTTATATTTCTAAATTTTTATTACCAATTACTATTAGAAATCATTCAAATTGAACTCTCGTACTGTATATTATTTTGTCCAGTAATACCAATTAGGAAAAAAAATCAATTTAAGAAAGATACAAATAATTCCTTCAATTATATTAATAAATAAACTAATTTTATTTATAATTAGACAAGAATTTACACAAATTGTATATTATAAATTACAAAATTAGTTATCTGGTTTTATAATTTTTCTATTGTGTATAATATAGACAAATTAAAACATATTAGAGTATAGCGAACTTGGTAATATAAATACAGAGACACGCAATGATGATGAATTTAAGAAATTATTTACATTAATTACATTCACCCGGTATAACATATTCCTTTTTTAGTTATATTGTGTAAATGTAATCCAATAATCTTTTAATTAAATTATAGTCTAGACTTGGTTTAAAAACTACATATAAAACAAATTATATTTGTTATTATTCATACAAATGTTTATCACTTCCTAACAATTTCTTAAAGATAAAAAACGATGAACCATCGACATGAGTCTCCGAAAAAATTCCAATGAATCAATTCCGATTGAAAAAATAAAATGATAATAGGTAACCTTGGTTAGACCAGACCTGAGAACTGGAGGGGCACTTCGGCCCGCACCGCGAGAAACGAACGCAACGCAAACTCTTTAGTTGTTAGTCTGGTAACCGAGTAAAACGGAGTTGGTCGATACTCAAATACTAAAAGTTCTGTTTTTAAGTAATAATAATAAGTGATTATTGTGCACGATGGCTACAAATAGAGCAACGAAAAGTGGATTTGCCGCCGAAGCACAAAGAAAGGTTTGCATTATGATTAACAATAATTATATTTCGGAAGATCAATGAAATTCCTGCAGGTCGGGGCAGCAGGTGGTTCTTTAAGGTGCGGTACGCGACGTGCCAGTTTAATTTTCAAGAGAAATATTTAGAAATAAGATGATAATAATTAGATTCATTTCATTACAAGTTGTTTGTTTACTATCATATTTTTTTAAATTTAATGCCTTGACCGTGAGGATTCTTTTTACATTTTAAAGAGGTTATAATAAAGAATAAAAATAATAAATGTAACCGGAAACCAACCCTATTTCAGGGCTCGTTTTATCCGCATGTAGGTCAAAGGGAAAATCGATACGATGCATCTCTACACGCCTTGAATGAGCGCAATATAAACATGCTTCTTCATTAATACCGGGTTTCTTTGATCGTTTAAGCATTAAAAATGCTGCTTATTAAGGTAGAAATTGAAACCGGCAATGCAGTGTAAGTAAGGTTAGAATGACACATACGGCCATGACATTAAAAGGAAATTGTTGATGTGCAAGGATGTCAGGAAATGTTAATTAATTGATAGTATTTTCTTTAATATTCAATGAATATTCTCGTTTTTAATTATTCATTCAATCATTCTTTTATATTGTGTAATGAAATAAGTTTTGATAGTGTACAGTATACAGGTTATAGGATGAGAATAAATTAAATTAGTATAACTCTTGAAGCATTGAAATGTTTATAAATTATGTTTTTTTTGTGCCTTAAATAAGGATAATAAAAATAAGAAATTTTAAAGATTTGTAACAGTTAATTAAAGCAAATTTGTTGTTAAATTTTTTGATAGTTATCAACCAATAAAATGTTATGACAGTGCAACAGTTTTCAATAAAATCTGACAAAATAAAACGAATTGAATGAAATTTATTATTTATGTTTTATTGAATACTAGCACTTTCTAAAAAGCTTCAATAATCTGTAATCATTCATTCAATTAAAACTCGCAAGTCTTTTAGCAGTTTCTTGAAATAGCTCATGTAGTCTATTAAACTATTTTTTTTTCACAATTATAATCAATTTAAATATATTTGAAACTTACTTTAGGTATAGTTCATTTCGTAAAATTTAGGTTAGTTTATAACTGTCACATAACCAAGATCAGTATTGTTTAGATCAGTAATGTTTATTAACATGAATTATTCATTAAAGTTAAGTTTAGGTAAATATTACATTTATTAACCAAACATTAGTTCTCAAATACTATTTTAAAGTTGTCAAACACCTATTTTATGTAAAGTTTCAGATATATTTGAATAATTTTATTGTTTTAACCCTGTTTTGTTGTTGTTATTAAAAATTAAGTTACCATTTTTATTGTAAAAGTTGATTAAATAAAATAAGAAATAAATAAAATAATAAAACAATTTTCATGTTTTTATCACAAATTTATTCTTACGAGTACATTACTAGTTTTGGCTCTACTATAGCCTTCTATTGATGTAATAAGTTTTATTATTTTATAAACATGTTTTATCACGTAGTACAGGTCATAACCATCAATTATATTAAGAAATAAATGTAATGTTAGGTTAGGCTGTCAATGTTAACTTAATTAGTTGATATTACAAAAATAATTAAAACATTTTTAGGTTAGGTTGGATTCCTCTTTATTTTAAGATATAATTAAAAACCGTCATTACATTTTATAGATTATTTATACTTTATCGATCTAACCCGACATGACCCGAAGGCAAGTTGTAGGTTCTTTATCGAAGTTTATTATGTAATATCACCGTTAAATGGTAACCGGGTTAGAGTTGAAACTAGTTACGTTCTTTAATGAGTTTTGTGTAAGTATTAGTGTAAACGATCAGCTGTTGGCAGCGTTGCCAGGTACCATCATTGCGGTACATTGTATTTTCATGTTTGCCACTTGGTAGGGCAAAATATTTAATGCAAAAACCATCGAGACCAAAAAGTCGCTGTGTAGTGCTGCATAGCAAACTATTATGAATGCGGCCATTAGCTTTTGCTAGTTTAAGGCAAAGTCCGGGCTTCATCAGACTCTCGGCTTTAATAGGTTCTATTAAATCATGTCTAAACCTATTGTCCAGCTATGAACGTATAATAATATATTGCAATTTAAAGCACGTTTTTATTCCGATCTGTTAGTTTCTAGAAGAGTCGCGCATCTTTGCTACATAAGCTTGCTTAAAGTGTCCTAAACTCGTAATATTTTTGGCGTTTTGAATCTTAACTAATGTAAGGATTTCTGGGCTATTCAATGTTTTTTATCTTTTTCTTGGTGGAACGTCTAGTGTTGTTGCACTACGGGTGGTCTTATTATGGTTGTTACTTCTCTGGTTGCCCGATGTGGTATGGTTCTAAGGGTGCGTTTATGCTGCACATCGCCGGGGCTGCTCGCCAAGATTGGCGCCGGGATGTTGTGGCGATGATGAAACAAACCTATATAATCTTATGGGAGCATTTATGCTGCACCTCGCACATCGCCGCGCTGCTCGCCACATTCCACGCCACTGCGATGTGAACAAAATAGTTTGTTTTTTATAATCGGACCATCGCCGTACATCTTCAAACTAGCGCTCTGATTGGTCCGTTTATTGCCAGTTTTGTGAGACGTTAACATAATGTAATTTATATTATCAAACTTATTTAATTAGTTTAATTAATTAGTATGTTACTTCAAACCGTGTTGAGGTTATATGCAATTTAAAAGAATGAAGTTTTATTTGCATGTAGTGTGTTAATTTATCAAAACTTTGTTGCGTTTACAATAATTTTATGAAGAATTTAATTAAAATAAATCCGCATTAAGCAGGAAATTGTTAAAGCAATGTTTGTATTTTTACTGAAGTGGCATAGTAATTAATTATTTTAACTTAATATTTTTACTTATATTAATAATTTCATTATAAAAATATTTTATTTAAAAAAAATACATATCGATTGTCACAAATCAAGATTAAATAATACTTGACTTGCAATTTAAGTTAAGAATTTGTATAAGCAATTAATAAGTACGCAAGTTTATATTGGAATCTGTTTACTAATTATTTATTTTCTGTAACATTATAAATTATATTAAATATTTTGATTCAATAATATAACTTATATTAATAACCATAGTATATTAATATTTGATTAATAAAATAAAACTCGACAGTAATTAAATAACGGCGAGGTGCGAGCAGCGCGGCGATGTGCATTTATGCTGCTGTATGGCGATGTGCAAGCAGCGGGCAGCGCCAATCTTGGCGAGTAGCGCGGCGATGTGCAGCATAAACGCACCCTAAGGCTAGGGACAGCAACTCATTCTAGTGCTTTTGTAAGTTGAAGGCACCGGGATTGGGGGACGCCTTCTATGCTTGTTAAAATCTTTTGCATAAATTTTATATATATAGGGTATTTGAGGTTAGGTTAGACCTCCAAATAAGTCTTATTTGCTTGTTATGAACTTTTGTAGATATAAGATATTTGAGGTTATTTTAGGTTTAACTTCTAAATCAGTTAATCATTGCTTGTTATGATCTTTTGCATAAATTTTATATATAGGATATGTTAGGTTAGGTTAGGTTTGACCCCCAAATAAGTTCCATTTGTTTGTTATATTTTGCAAATGTATAAGATATTTGAGGTTAGGTTAGGTTTAACCTCTAAATCAGTCTATCATTGATTGTTATTATTTTTTACATAAATTTTAAATATAGGATATTTGAGATTAGGTTAGGTTTGACTCCAAATAAGTCATATTTGCTTGTTATGATTTTTTGCAAATGTTTTAGGTATAAGATATTTGAGGTTAGGTTAGGTTTAACCTCTAAATCAGTTCATCGTTGCTTGTGATGATTTTTTGCATAAATTTTATATATAGGATATTTGAGGTTAGGTTAGGTTTGACTTCCAAATAAGTTCTATTTGCTTGTTATCTTTGATTTTATGTTAGGTTTCACTTCTAAATCAGTCTATCATTCTTTGCTATGATCTTTTGCATAAATTTTATATAGATATTTGAGGTTAGCTTAGGTTTGACCCCCAAATAAGTCCTATTTGCTTGTTATGTTTTTTTGCAAATGTTTTAGATATAATATTTGAGGTTAGGTTAGGTTTAACTTATAAATAAAAACTTTGTACGCGGAACTAGTAGTAAGTTCAAGATATACTCTACGGTCACCACTCTTTTGGGTTGATTCTTAAATTCATTTTTGCTTTGAGTTTAAACGTTCTAAATGCTCTCAAGTACTAGATGCTTAGAGACCTACGTTAGTTTATTAGATTTTTGGTTTCTTCTCTTTTTGTTCAGTTTATTTCTTTAATACGTTTGTTTACCGTTCCCATTTTAGGAAGTTTTGTGACGTTTTATACTCTATGTAAGCTTTGCTGTTATATTAAATCGAATCACAAGGTATTTTTTTAAATCTTAAGGAGTAACTATGATATAGTAGAGATAAGTCTACGCAAACTTTTCTAGTAATCGAAAATTAAATTGTGGCAGGAGCATTTTTTTAGTCTAAGCGGCTTGGCCCAGCCCATAAGGTGGTGAGTTGTACCATGAGTGGTGAGCAGTTTGGTGATCTGAAATATTTATTGACCATTTACACTTATAGAGACGCATTTTGCAGAGTTGGTGAAGCCAACATGATTTTTGTGTGTGACGTCAATTGTGGGCAAGAAATTGCACATAGTCAAACGCTTGGTGCTAAGCACGTGTATGAAAACACAACACAAGATGTGTATAGTGCACTTGTCTTATGTCATTGCTAAATTATTTATTTCATATAAATATTAAATTTAGTAAATAATCAAACAAACGACTGTGGCTTCAGTTAGTTAGTTTGAATATTTACATCAATTGTGTTTATAAGTACAGAAATATTCATTTGTGGTCATACAAGGCACATTTGCGAAGTTTGTAGAACCTAAGCAATTGCCAGTGCTTGACTGAACTTTAGTCGCTGTGATTGTTAGATTGAGTTTGAATAAATTATTAATTTATTTCATTAAATTTAGTGGTACAAACAACTGCTATTTGATAATTGGATATCACGTCAAAAACAAATTAATTTTGTAAATTAAAATTACAAACGCGTGACGTCAGTCGTGGGAAAAATGGTGTTATGTGGGCTTCACTATGCAACGAGCGGAAAATAGCATACGGCGCATCTATAAATATATTGACGGCAAAAGTTGCCATTTAAAATATAGATTAACCAAAAATGTTTGACGCATCTGTTGTCTGTATACTAATATAGTGCGATTTGATTTGTTTTTGCGTCCTTAGTGCCAATAACACTGATAATAATTACAGCGCTACCAGACAACTTTGCAAGTTTATTGCGAAAAATGGTATCGGTCATATTTACCACATATATAAATAAATAAGTACTTACAAATAATATAAAAACCACAAATAAATTGTACTAAATATTGTAAATCGTAGATTGCATGGGTGATAATGTAACATTATTTCACTTGGGTCTTAATTAACATTATTTTCCTTGGGTGATAATGTAACATTATTTCCTTTGGGAGTTAATTATACACTATTTAAATATTTGGTTTTTGTACACTTAATATTTTGGGTTTGATACCATAGAAATAATGTTTGTCCACTCCTGACAGAATAAAGCAGTTATGTAATCTAATGTTAATATATTTGATAAAATATTAGTTACCGTTTAAAAGTAACATAACAATGGCATTCAATTCTTATCAGCAATCAAATATAAACTACTAAAACACAATTTATCTATGAATGAGGGCCGATTATTTTATGCGTACTTGTACAAACATACACTTTCACGTTCTTTAATAAAAGTAATATTTTATTATTATTTTGTTTAGATTGTTTGATAAAAATAATAAAATTCTTCTCTAGATGAAAACTTATGATTACGTCTAATCTGTTCATAACTTTTCATTTATAATTATACTAATTCCAGTTTAGTCGTAATACGCATAATAAAAAATTACTGAAGCTGCAATGATATTATGTATACAGTTTCCTTGTCTTAGAATAGTTTATCCGTTTATTATTTCTAATAATAGTGCTCGCATTGCCATTTAAAGGTTGTTATTAGGTGGAATGGCATTTGCCAATTACATTAATTAAACCGAATTGAGAGGAAACTTACCCTCCCCTCGAATACGAAGGCTGATAGTCTTCCATAGGCACTGCATCCCAATCCCATTCTTGCCAACTTCTCCTGCAAATAAAAATTAATTGTTTGAATTAATAACATTTTTGGGTGATACAGATATATAATTATCTGTTTCACAATTCTCAACCCAGACAAGTAATTAAAATGTAATTATAACGTTTTATTTTATTATGCATACAAAATATAATTGTTTGAATTATTAATTTAACATGAAAATCACAAATTATTTAATTAATGATGGGAGCTAGGCTAATTATATTCATTTTTAAAGGCTACATATTTATGTAAATTTATTTGAATAAATTATGTCAAAATGTATTTATATCATTTGTCAAAATAACAATTTTTATTTGCATATTTTGATCTTCAATATTTCAGTTTTGTAATAAATGCGAGCAGTTTTTTTTAAATTAATTAATTTGAATTAATTATATCGAATAATTTGAAACATTTTTATTTTTAGGTATCGGGAAGGAGTACACTATATAAGCAATAATGCAATCAATTGCAATAACTATAAAATTCATTTACTATTAACCAATTAGCATAATTAATTACTGTGACATCATTCCGCACGTACTATTAATTTCCATTTAATAAAACTACAAGGCAAATAGGATATAATAAAGTCGTTTATCATTCAATACACCTTACGTCCTTCCACAATATAAATTCTCTTCAGAACATTATTGCATTTTGCATTACCCTACATATTATTATGTAAAATATCCGCCGAGTAAATAACAGAAAATTCATTGAAATTCAAGGAACATACTCGCATAACGTTATCTACGGAAACGCTTACGTTAACATATGATGAGTTATGCAATTAATATTTTCTGGTTTCCTATTTCCTATACTGGTTCAAACACACTCACACATATTATGATAATATAAAATAGTTCAAGGCAAATTTTATCAATTGGTTTATTAGATTTAACTTGTTTTTTTTAAGTTTGATGTGTTTTATAAATTAAATATTGTGTGTATTGTAATAAATTATTATTGAATGTTCTATAAATTACACGAGTTAAATTTAGACCACGACGGAATTAGCTAGTTTTGTTGATTGTAAATCATTTTTTACGGAAATATTATGATTGAATCGGTACGTTCATTTCAAGAGTTTTCTTGCAAAAGCAGTTAAATCCATTTTTAAATAAATAATATAAATTTATATGCGAATATAATTTATCTAATGACACCAGAAATAAACCAGAAGTATTAAAGTTATTGGCTTCTATTTTATTACTATTTCATTAATCTCGTTCCTATACAGATGAACCTAACAAAAACCAAATATATGATAATTTCGAAAACTCATATCGAACAGGTTCAACTGAAAATTAGTGACACTGTAAAAGAAAGGGTTGATTTGTATAATTATCTTGGAACTGTGCTTTGTGAGACGGGTGACCAGACAAGTGAGATTAGGAGAAGAGTAGAGATAGCAAGAGCGGCTTTCATGAAGATGAGGAAGTTTTGTGTTGGAGAGATGCCAGTATAGAACTCATCTACATCTTTCCCACCCTGCTGTAAGGAGTTCTTTTTTATTGCGCTTTTTACAGCTATTTTACATCGCCCCAGAAGTCTTACGACTTGTTTGAAGGGGGTTGATGGGACTAAGGGCTTTTTAGGTGACTTCCGAATCACCCTGGTGGATAAAGAGCAAGTTATTATTTTTAGTCATATTCGGGATCCAACCCCGACTGTTAGCGTGCTACGCTAACGCTCTATAACTGAGCCATCTCACCGAGTTGAAGCCTGGACTCTAAAACAACTAGAGCAAAATAAACTGGAGGCTTTTTAGATGTGGTGCTATCGTAGAATGTGGCGAATTCTTTGCAAGATGAAAAAGATTGCGAAGTTGTGCCATCTCTGAAGAAAAGAAAACTTGAATATCTAGGTCACGTCATGAGAGGCTCCAGATATGAACTTTTGAGGCTCATTATGCAAGGAAAGATCAAGGGGAAAACGCAGTATTGGTAGGCGTTGGGTGTCCTGGCTAAAGAACTTGCGTGATTGGTTTAACTGCAGCAGGGCTGCAGCAAACAAGATCAACATTGTTATGATGGTGTCCAACATTCGATAGAAGAAGGATAAAGTATTCATAAAAAATTAATTTTGTGTTCATTTGATGATTGAACAAATGTTCTAATAACAATTTTATTGATAAAGCTGTGTCTCGATCACAACATAATAAGTAAATGAGTCATAGGACATCTTGTGAGAATATCCAAAGCATAAATATTACATCCCGAAGTCAAACTGTTTGTGGTTTATGTTCTTTTCAAACAAGTCAAATTAGTCAAACTACTAAATTCTTTAAGTCTGCTATTTTATTGGCAATAACTTGTCAGATATTTGGTTTTCTTAAGTTTTGTTACTCTCAGTCTTTTGTTTTTATTTTCACCATATTTTATATTTTTTCTCATATCTTCAAAAGTTATCTAAGAACCGTTAGAGCCACATTTTCTAGTAGCCCTCATTGATCTTTATTAAAAAATAGGAATGATTTCTCAAAGCTTACAAAACTAAGAATTTATATAACTTTCTCAGTTTTCCAGATTGGCTCCAAAAGTCTACTATTTCTTGTTGCAATTTTTTTAAGAAAAATTCCACGAGCTTCCTGTGGAATTATTCCAAAAGCTTCATTTTAGGAGGTTGAAATTTTTTTGACAAGATTTTTCTCAGATCTTTCAAGACCAAAAAATTCTAAAACTTTCGTAGTTACCTTTAGTAGCTCGCAGAGTCTACTATTGCTAGTCGCATTTTTTTAATGATGAATTTCATTTACTGCCGGTGTAATCTGTTTTCACTAGCTTCTAGTGG
This sequence comes from Tachinus rufipes, assembly GCA_963932245.1. Taxonomy (NCBI): domain Eukaryota; kingdom Metazoa; phylum Arthropoda; class Insecta; order Coleoptera; family Staphylinidae; genus Tachinus; species Tachinus rufipes. Next base: position 25,926,476 of record OZ010742.1, on the reverse strand, counting down.
GACTCTTTTTTAGAAGACAAAATAATAGCAACTAGATTTCTTCTAGTTCAGATTTTTATCAGACGACGCTAAGGATTTCTAAAACTTTCTCATTTGTCTGTAGTAGCTCTAAGCGTTTCTTGTTGATTTTTTTAAAGAACAATTCTATTTGCTGCCAGTGGAATTTTAGAAGGCTGACGTTTCTTACTAAAATTTTTCTCAGACCACTCAAGATTAAGGGTTTCTAAAATCTCAAAAATCTTCTTATTAGTTTATAGAGGATCTCTTTAACTATTAAATTTCTCAAATCTTTTTGGACTTAACAGTCTTTTAAAAAGATACACGTAAACTATAAAGGCTCTTACAGTCTTTTATGATTTTTCTTAGAAGATTTTTTTAAATAGTGTTTAAGACTCCTTTACTTCTGTGACGTTATCATTATTCACAAAGTTTTTTTAATCTTTCTAGTTTTTTCTCAAATGACTTTACAAAGTTCTCTTAAGTTTACTAGTTTTTTTCTCAGACATTCTGGAGGTTTCTTAGAGTTCCTGAAGACATTTTTAAAAGTATTTAAGATTTTTTTACTTCTGCGGCGTTATCATTATCCACGAAGTTTTCTTAATTTTTCTGTTTTTTTTTTTCTCAGAAGATTTTCCAAAGTTTTCTTAAGTTTTCTAGTTTTTTTTTCTCAGACATTTTGGAGTCTCACAACGCTAGGTTACTTTCAATTGCATTTTAAAATTACTTAAAACTGTCAAAGAGTGATTAAGAATTGTTAAAATCTATAATCTGACTTTCTTAGTCTTATCTAGTAGCTATTGACTTTTTGTTTTTTTAAGTTTTTAGTTTTTTAGCCATCCGTTAGTTTATTTGTGGTTTTAGATGTTACTGCTCTTCTAAGTTAAGTTTAGTGGCTCTTACATTATTCTATTATCTACTCAAAGTTTTGCCTTTTTATTGTCTTTTAGAGTCTTTTTGAACTCGCAAAGTCTAACCGTTACTGTTCTCATAAGTTCAATCTAGTAGTTCTTAGAATATTCTATTAACCACTCAAAAGTCTTTAACACGTTTGGTGCCACTGCAGATTTTTGTGTTTGTGTGAGGTTCTTTTTGTTGAGCCCCGGCGTATACAAGTGTCGAATATCCTTTATTTTAGTTCTTTTACTGTCTTCTACAGTCTTTTTGGACTCGCAAAGTCTTTTGGCCGTTACTGCTCTTATAAGTCCAATCTTGTGGCTCTTAGATTGGTTCTACTATCCACCCAAAATCTTTAAAACATTTGGTGCCAGAACATTGGTGACTTTTGTGTTGGTTTTGGTTTTTTTAATCACTGCGTACACAGGTTTTCGATTTAGTAATTGCGTAACTGGGTAACAACTACACTTGCTTGTACTTTCTCTTGTATTATATATTTGCTATGGCTTGTATCGATGATGTTATATGTCATATGCCAAAATTCTATTTGAAATCGAATGTCTATGGAGTCGACCTAGGATCTCTAAGAAAGTTTTAAAGTCTCTTTTGTGTAATTTACATTACAGTAGTAGTAGTTCAACATACTATTCTAATGGTAATGCTAATAGAGTACGCAGCAAACCGCGGCAATTTGGCATGCTAGCCAGAGGCATTGAGAAAAGTGTCTGCGTAAATAGATCTAATGCTAAAAAAACCTTAATTAAAGAAGAGCTTTGTAATTCTAAAATATGGAATAAAATGAGAATTTCTGTCTTACTAAAAGGTTGATGATTTTGACTGTCTAGATTTTCATTAATGTCTTCAAGAAACATTATTTTTCTACATAGTTTTTTCCTTTTAGAACGCATTTTCCTACGTTTGGGCGGTGTTACATCCAGCTCTTGTAGAATAAAGCTGGAAGTGTATCTAATCAGTTGCGCATAAAGTCTTACTTGATCATTGGTCTTTAATCATCCCTAAGTCTTTCTTTAAGAGACTTATGATGGATGTTTAAACCTGCTGTGTAGGGCTGGCGTGGTTGCGGAGAAGACAATCTTGTTTTTTTTTTTTTTTTTTAGTTGATTCTGATAACTGATTTAAGAGGCTGTAGTTGTAGGTTGCTTTGTTGGTCTGACAATCATGTCTAAATTTTCTTCCTTTTACACTGTTGTTGAGAGGATGACATCAATTTTGAGCAAGTATCATGGCCCTGCTTGAAATTCTTCCAAATTTAAACACTTGGTAGTAAAGAGGTATCCTAACTGGAACTGCAGCCAAAAGAAAAATTTGCATGGTTTAACGAGTAAGAAACTTGTATGCGTAGCGCTCTTATTGGTCATCATGAAGGAGCACCGGAGAAGGCATATTTTTGTGGGCATCTCTACCTCAATTGCTTCACCAGGGCTGCGGAGTGCGTGGAAATCTTTAATGCTTTTGGATATTGATCTATTGTTGGTGGAAATGTTGTAGATGTTCTTTCCAGGACAACAAATAAATTTTGCCAGGATGTTCGCTGTGGTAGACAGCAGTTTGGTATCTGCTGAACCTTTAGGGTCTGTATGATTCAAAAATAGAATTGCTGATGCAAAAAACTAGAAACATTGCGTCAGATGACTTTTTGGTGCAGCAATATGGACAGAGCTTATCCGCGTCTCCAGTCAAGTCTTAGCTATTTTTGTAGGCATTCTTTCTAACGACCCCTACCGCCCTATCACAGACAGTCCTCAGTTGGTGAAACCTCGTTCATATCTTGATCAGCGCTTTAGTGTGCTACGAAAGGCATTTTAAGATGCACAAGAACCAATAGTGACCAAAACCAATCTTTCATAGAGTTATAGTGTACCAGTCCAAACGCCAAAATCATTCCTTTGCTACGCGATCGTTATTTTTTCTCTCTTGGCATCTTCACCTAACGACTCTAACCACTTCACCACACACAGTCTCGATGCTCAGCTGGTGATACCTTGTTCATACCCGTCATCAACCCGTACCATAACCAATCCTCTTTCATACAATTATAGTGTAATGTGGCACGCCAAGCGTCAAAACCACTCTGTGGATATAAGTGGCATGATACTACATGCTTTCTGTACGTTGATAAGTAATTTGAAACCATCACATGTGTGTACAATATACTTTTTTTCTTAAATTCTGTATGTAATTATGTTAATTTATTACATTGCTAGTATTTTGTTAAAGATGTACTTAAAATTTTTCACAATTGCAATAGAAAAAATAAAGATAAAAATTGTGGGTGACGTACCATAAATAATGTTTCTTGGCAAATCTACGATACATTTGTTTCATTAATTATATGAGCTCTTTGACAATTTAGACAAAATTATCGTTAAATTGCTAGTTTTTATCTCGTTAGGATGAATGCTAGGCCCAAAATTGCGTTTTTCATGTTTGGTCAACTGCTACTAGTTTATTTGTAAAGACACCTTAAAACAGTATGCATACTATTTGTAGAGCCAAATTAAAGTATTTTATTTGAGCCAAAGTCTGTTTTCAATCAATCAATCTAAGCCCCGGTCCGCCAAATATCTTTGTCATTAATAGTTTTTTTAGGCTGATATGCCAAATATCTAAACTAACTAAACATACCTTTGCCTTACTTAAACCATGTTAAGCAAGGTGGATAGAGTATGTATACGCTATTTTTTCTGGGGTCCAAATATGCTCTATAAATTGTAGATAAAGAATGGAACTAAAAAATTGATTTGCTCTTCTTAATTATCCAAAGAATAATGTTTAATTTTTTATAAACTGTGTTCCCACCCACACGCTCAAGTGTTAGTTACAAAAAAAATTGTTATTGTGCTCACTTTGACGTATTAGTGACAACTGTCATTTAATTTGTCATACTAAAAATAGCAGAAACGGAACAAGTGTAAGAATAGGCAAATTTCTTGATAACAAACACTTGGGCGGGTGGGCGGGAACACTGTATCAAACCACTGGCTCAATATTTATAAACTGTGTTCCCGCCCACCCACCCAAGTGTTAGTTACCAAAAAAATTGTTATTGTGCTCATTGTTGACGTATTAGTGACAACTGTCATTCAATCTGTCATCCCAAAATTAGCAGAAACGCAACAAGTGTGAGAATAGGTAAATTTCTTGATAACAAACACTTGGGCGGGTGGGCGGTAACACTGTATCAAACCACTGGCTCAATATTTATAAACTGTGTTCCCGCCCACCCGCTCTAGTGTTAGTTATCAAGTAATTTGTTATTGTGCTCACCTTTAACGTATTAGTAACAACTGTCATTCAATTTGTCACATTAAAAACAGCAGAAACGCAAAAAGTGTGTGAATAAGCAAATTCTTGATAACAAACAATTGGGCGGGTGGGCGGGAACACTGTATCAAACCACCGGCCCAATATTTATAAACTGTGCCCAAGTGTTATATACCAAAAAATTTGTTATTGTGCTCATTTTTGACGTATTAGTGACAACTGTCATTCAATCTATCATACTAAAAATAGCAGAAACGCAACAAGTGTGAGAATAAGCAAATTTCTTGATATCAAACACTTGGGCGGGTAGGCGGGAACACTGTATCAAACCACCGGCCCAATATTTATAATTTTGATCCATCTAGATGTCAAACAGTTCTTGGATCTAACCACAACGATTTTGGGTTGCTGCAAGTAAAACTTATTTATTGCGAAAAGCATGATCAAAATATCTTAGATAGTGGGTTTCGTACACGCTACAGAACTATCGATCACACTACACAACTATTATTTATAATAACATATTGGACACATTTTGATAACAATTTGATTCAGTTGAATCTTGATTTTGGAAGGAATATGAAATACAACAAAAATCAAAATGTTTAGTTTATGAATGCGTTGAATATAAGTACACGATTTGTGTGATGTGAAATTTAAGTAAAAGAAGAAGAAAGTAGACCAATAAATGAAACGAACACCAATATCATTTTGAAATTTGATTAAATTGTGGAAAAGAGTTGAATACAAAGCTTAGAAACACCTATTACTTTTATTTATTATTCATTCACTTATCAAATTTTAAAATTAATTTATTTTATGCAATGTGGTATGTCACATAAAAGTTAGAATCACACATTTTTGTCACATACCACATTACATAAAATAAATGTCATACAATAAAAAGTAATGTGGTCTATAAATAGTAATGCCTTACATTTATTAATCTAGTTTAATTAAGTCATTAATTATTAAATGTCATAATAAGCTATAAAGATTAAAATTCGCATAAATTTAACAATATTTAATAAAATTCATTAATCGGATGAGTCTACTTCATACATCTATTTATAGCCATGATGTCAAATCAATTATAAAACTTTTACCATAACGGTTATGTTGTTATGTATATAATTTTAAGATGTAAAAGCATCTGTTATATATCGGTATCTATATTGATTCGACTATCTCAGTAATATTGCAATATTGCATTTTTTTAAAGCAAATACGACTAACGGGTTTAGTCTGGGTATAATCAAAGTACAAATATACGGAATCGAAAGCATGTTGTTTTTGGACTTATCGTAAGTACGTGCTTATCACTGACTACACATGTTTGTTTTACCTTTACAAATTATTTTATGTTTAGGAATGTATTTGGGTTGATTAAAAATATCAATAGAGACGTGGGTGCTAATATTTTTGCAGTGAGTAATGGTGAAGGATATTTTTATTTATTATGAGTAATCAGTATGGTAATTTTTGCACGAACAGATAACATTTTATGTATGTGAATAGTGTGAAGTATTTCTGATAAATGCATGACCGTAGCAAATTATGAAATCATAATTATTAACTTAATCATTATAGATTATTTTTAATCTTAAAACCGATAAATTTATTTTCAAAACATATCAAATTTCTGATTACAAACAAAAATTTATAAACATTAACAATGCAATTCTTTGTGCAGCCGGACACAAATTAAAATAATAAACACAAAGAAGTTCAATTAAATTGACCATCTGGTACCCCAAATATATGTCCTAATAAACATGTAATATATTCTCCAAGCATGATCCCCTCGAAAACGTTTTTAAGTGTTAACCGTCGTTTATGTGATTATAGTGAGTCAGGATGACGTAAGACACGACTGTTCAACGGAAAGTAAACCCGTTTGTTAGATTCCTTGTATGGATATCGTGTAATAAGAATGTCTCAGAATGAAATGGAAAAAAATGTTGTGTGTATAAAAAAAGTAACGTTTCTTAATGCATGCATGCAATTTACATGAATATCGATAATTATTCAGAATGCATTTATATTGTATAATAAAGTGAAAACAGAACTTTCAATTATTTTTATAATATTATTGAATTAATTCTTCTAGTACAAAGTTCTTCAGTAACAATTACTGCAAAAATTTATAATTATTTATTTAATTATAATAATTTAGTCTAAATTATACCAATTACAAATACCTGCGGGACACATGTGAGCATTGAGTGTAGCAGTGACCAAACAGTTTTTAAAAATTAATTTTAATGTTTATTTTTGATTAAATTAATATTTAAATCTATGTTGAGATTCCATAGATTTTAGGTCTATTTATACTTATCATTGACTATACGTATGTAAAAGTGATATACATATATGAATTTTACTAAAAGAAATCTTTTATAAATACAATTATAGATATATTAGGGGATAGATATAATGTTAGGAAAGTTCAAAAGAGGTAAAAGTAATGTTAGCTTAGGTCAGGTCAAGTGTTATTGGAGCAACATTTAATCAAATTTGGGTTAGATGAAGGGTCGACGACCTGCGGCTCTTAGAATGTATAATTACGGCTCTTTTCAGTGCCATAGGCCTTTTTTCAAATAGTAAAATGCAATCACAAATATTTAAGAGGTTTATATCTTCAACATTTTAAATTTAATATAGTTCAAATATATCAAAAATGTGCACTGAAACTTACTTTTCTGATGAAATTTTTCAAATTCTTTGCCAAATTTGCAGTTATTACAATAATGATTTACAATTGACTTATTTGGAAAGAAATGCAAGGTCAAAACCGTACTGTTTGTAGCTTATGTCAACAAGCAAGAAAAAATTGCGGAACATCAGTTAGCAGCGATTTCTTGTATTTGGAAGATCTTAATGAAAACAATATTCTCTTTTAGAATATTTGAAAAACTTTGATGTAGAAAGATACATTTCACAAAACTATGGACATTATCGAGAAATATAGTTAGGTTAGAAACTCATTTGAAGTACATGTAATGGATGGTACCATGAAAAGTTGTTCAAAAGCCAAAAGTGATGGAGTATTTGTAAGCATGTGTTTGCAATGCTATTTTTTACATTCCGTGAATAGAATTTGGCATTTTTGACAGTTTTTGGCCGGATTTTGCTTCTGGATTTTGCTATTTTGAGATTTCATAAATTTATACTTTTACTGGTACTTTCTGACAATTATTTAAAGTTTTCGTTGTTGGATTTTGCATTTCTCAACAGTTTATGCCGAATGTTGGTTCATTGTAACAATATTTTTGATATTTTGAATCTGGATTTTTTTTCAGACTTTTTAAGTCTATGCCGCTTTGGTGATCTCTGACAATTGTTTAAAATTTTGTTTTGACATTTTATGAACTGAGTTTTGCAGTTTTCAATCGTTTTTGGACAGATTTTTGTTTCTCTTAAAATTATTTTAACAGTTTGTGACAAAATTTTGATGCTTTCTTACAAAATTTGTATACTTTAAGGCCAGATTTTGTCATTTTTGGAAAATTGTGGCCGGAGTTTTGCAGTTTTCAATCGTTTTTGGACAGATTTTTGTTCCTTTTAAACATATTTAATTTTTTTTAACAGTTTATGACCATATCTTGATGCTTTCTTACAATATTTTTATACTTTATAGCCAGATTTTTGGAAAATTGAGGCCGGAGTTTTGCAGTTTTCAATAGTTTTTGGACAAATTTTTGTTCCTTTTAAACATATTTAATTTTTTTTAACAGTTTATGATATTTCTTACAATTTTTTTATATTTTAAGCCAGATTTTGCTATTTTTGGAAAATTGTGGCCGGATTTTGCTGTTTCTAACAATATTGTGATATTCCATAGCCGGATTTTTCTATTTTTTAAATTTCATGATTTTTTTACATTTTTCAAAGGTTTTTTTGCCATATTTTGGTTGTTTTTGACATAATTTCCAAATTTTGTATCCGAATTTTGTTATTTTTGACATTTTATAAATAGAGTGTTGCACTTTTTAACAGTTTATAGCTGGATTTTGGTTCTTTCTAACAATATTGTAAATTTTATAACCGTATATTACTATTTTTGGTTTTTTTTTAAACAGAGTTTTGCACTTTTCAACAGTTTATGACCAAGTTTTCTATTTCTAACATAATTTTGTTATTTTATTGTTGGATTTTGCTAGTTTTGAGATTTCATGAAAGTTTTTACATGTTTTAAAAGTTTATGGCCGAGTTATGGGGCTTTATGATGTTTATAGACCGGATTTTGCTATTTTTGACGTTTTATGAATAAATGTTCGCACTTTCAAACCGTTTTTGGTCGGATTTTGATTCTATCTGAAAATATTTTGACCGGATTTAGTTGTTTTTAACTTTTTATGAATATTTATTTTTAACAGTTTATGACCAAATTTTGGTGCTTTGTGATACAAAATATTATCACAAAGCACCAAAATTTGGTTTTGCTATTTTTGACATTTTTTGAATAGAATTTTGCACTTTTGTTAGAGTTTATGGCAGGATTTTGATGGTTCTTTACAATAAGATATTTATGATTTTTTATTATTAGAATTTTGCACTTTTCATTTGTTCTTGGTCGGACTTTGGTGCTTTCTGACATAATTTTAATTAGTTTTTGACCGGATTAGTTATTTTTAACATTTTATAAATAAAACTTTACATTTTTCAACAGTTATTGGCCAGATTTTGGTGCTCTTTGACAAGTTTTTGATGGATTTTACTAGTTTTGACAATTTATGAGTAGAATTTGGTACATTTTCTAAATATTTTGCTATTTTTGTTGTTTTTTTAAATATTTATGCCTTGATTTTGGTGTTTTATGAAAGTATTTAAATTTTCTGACCGATTTTTACTATAATTGACGTTTTATAAATAGAATTTTTAAACTTTAGCCAGTTTATGGCCAGACTTAGGTTTTTTCTTTGGAGTTTCCTAACAATATTTTGATATTTGGTTCGGCCAGATTTTGCTGTTTTTGAAATTTTATAAAAGTTTTTACACTTTTTTAACAGTTTATGTCTGGATTTGGTGTTTTATTTGGTATTTCAAGGCTAGATTTGTAATTTTTAACATTTTATTAATACAGTTTTTTACTTTTATCTGTTTTTAGCCGCATTTTGGTTCTTTTTGATATTATATGTTATGACTGTATTTTGTTATTGTTGACTTTTTATTAATAGAGTTTTGCATTTTCTTAAGCTACTACTCGCGAAATTTGGGCAGAAATATCTGAAAACTAACACTTGGGTCAAGAGGTGGGCTATTTCATTCCAAACTACTGGCACGTTATCATGCTTGGGAATGGCAGCACTTCAATCTAAACTTCTGTCTTGTTATCATGATATGGAGTATCACCCCCATCCACCCAAGTGTTAGTTATCCAAAGATTCGATATTTGACGAACATCAAAAGTCACTTTGTCACAAGTCGTGATCCAACCTCTTGTTAACTAACACTTGGGAGGGTGTCTGGGCCACGCCACGCCAATCTAAACTACTGACTCGTTGTTATGTTATAAAGTGTCCCATCCACCCGCCCAAGTGTTCGTTATCAAGAGGTTGGATCACGACTTTCTCTTGCGACTAAGTGACTTCTAACGTTCGCAGAAACGTCTCATTCAATCTTGTAAAAACAAACAATTGGGTGGGTGGTTGTGTTACTCTATATCATGATAACAAGGTAGTAGTTTAGATTGAAGTGCTGCCATTCCCAACTACTTATTTGTGCGAAGCAGGATTTTCCATATTTACTATCCTGGAGAGCGTGACGCAGTGTTTTAGGCATCGGACCGCTGCAAGATTGTGCTATCGCACTCCCCAACCCTCCTTGCCAGCGTGGGGTTTTACGGCTAAAAACCTTCTCTGATGGAGTGATGAAATCTCTCCAGTGGTTCGGAATCCACTAAAACTGTAGGTTCCTTGTAATGTAAGTTGCCATCATTACGGGCTGAGAAGAGGTTACAACGCTAGAAGTCATGATAAATAAGTATAGACTGGATTCTCAGCTAGAACACCAATATTATAACTGTATTCTTAAAGCCTTTTTCTAAACTTTTATAACTTCAAAATCAAAAACTTTTTGAAAATAGTTAAACTGTACAAAAATATTTTAGTAGCTTAATTTTTAAAACATTAAAGAAAGTCAATTAAAATTTATTTAAGATAAGTAAATTCCGCACAACTTTTATATTTCAACTTTTGTTCTAACGTTTATAACTTTCAAGTTATTTATCATAGAAAGTTAATGGAACTTGTGTACAATTTTTATATTTCAATTTTTTTCAAATTCTAGCATTTGAGATATTAAAAAAATAGCTCTAAGGCTATGTTTTCTAAATTTTGACAACACAACTGTCAAAACTACAAAAGGGTTAATTGAAACTTTATCAAGATAATTAATTTCTCACAACATTTGTTTTAATTTTCAAAATATTTTCTTCTTTATGACAGCTTAATTGTCAAAACATAAAAAAAGTTACTTTTATTACATTCTGCACAACTTAATTTTCAACTTTTATAAATTTGCTCTGAAAATAAGTTTTCTTGCCCACAAATGACATCACATGCACCGATTATGTGAGCTTCACCGAGTGGGCAGAAGGCGTGTCTATAAGAGTCAATAATCATTATATTTTATTGCGGCACTATAAGCTACAAAATGTTGATACAACTTAAAAAATGGTAACATTTAATCTAGCTTCTAGCTAAGTCTCGTAACTTGTTGTCTTTGGGTTTGTACTAATTGAGTTTGGAGTAGAATTTTATCTCTCTAGACGAGTATAAGTCGGCGAGTGGTTTCAAGTGAAACGGGTTTTGTTGGATCGTAAGAAATGACTGGATACTGTAACCAACAGAAATGATTAAGCATAGACTTCGACAAACAAGGAAGAAAATCTTCCAAACATATCACAAAGTAATTCTGGCTTGTAGTGCAATCTAATAAGATGTCTAAATAGGTGTATTGATCTACAACAGAAAGAAGTTTTTTTTTTCAAATGCTTTTTGTAACTACGTCTAACATGACGCGTTAAGCATTTTGAGTGGTATTTGGGAAATGACGGAAGTAATGTTGGTCTCCAATTCCTCAATCGTAATCGGCTTATCCATGTGGACTTTGGACTATACGTAGTCCCAAAAAAAAAGTCTAGAGGTGTGATATTACATGATCTAGGCGGTCAGTTTACCGGTCCGAAGCGTGAAATTAACTGTTCACAGAATCGTTCTCGTAATAAAATGGTTTCACGGGCTATGTGGGAAATACCTCCGTTTCGTTAGAACCAAATGTTGTCGAGATTACCGATTTCTATTTTAGGCAGCAAATAGTCTTATTATTGTACGATAACGGGCGCCATTCACAGTTACGTTCCGGCCGGCCTTAGTTTTAAAGAAATGTTGCACCAGCCCATAAACCACACCAAACCGTTGTTTTGTTTGAATGTAATGGCAGCTCTTGAATCTTTTCTGGTTGCTCTTCAGCTCCAATACAGTAATTTTGTCTATTGACGTAGCCATTAAGCCAGAAATGCTGAACAAAATTTTGGTCAAAAACAGTAGATCTTCTTGAAGCTTTTCAAGAGCCTAAAGCCTGAAACGGTGACGATTCGAAAGGTCGAAAGGGCTTCAATTCTTGCACGAGTTAAATTTTGTATGCTTTTAAATCAAGATTCTTACGTAAAATACGTCTAGTTGTTCCATACGATCATCACGGTCATCGCGTACACTCAGCTACCGCCCATATATTTTCTTTACTATTTGCTGGATGTGATCTATTTGGTCGCGTATTATCTAATAATGAATATTGAGTTTCAAATTTCTTGATGTATTGAATTAATAGTAAATTGTGAGTAATGGAACTTAAGAAATAAGATACTTTTCCTCAACAATACCAGATGCGGACTCATTACAGTGAGGAGTTATAAGGAATTTTTAATATTTTACGTATTAAAGTAATCATGATTCCATCCTAATACTATTTAATAGTAAATTGGCAGTTGAAATACAGTAAAGTACCTCATTCAATAATTTGTGAATGAAGCCGCAAACATTTTTTTATGTTCAAAATGCAACCTATCTTGCAGCAAACATATTCTATTTGATTTAATTTAATTCTAAATATTATTAATATAACATTCTTAAAATGGATATTTAATAATTATAAAGTTTTAATGTAAACAGTTGTTGTTTTGATAGCCAAACTACTTAAAATGATTTCGAGTGGCTAAGAGCCAAAAGCTCTAAAATTCGTGCTGAATCACGCGACTACAAGCTTGTTTATTAGTATACACTTTACGGTTTTACATAATTGGCATGAATTAATGTTGCTACAACATTAACTAGAACATCAAACCAATATTAGAAAGGAACCGATCCGTGTTCTTTTTAACGGTCGACTTAATTTAATTCATAAACGCTTTGGGTGTCCTAACTCAAAAACTTCATTTAATTAAAGTTTTATTATCATACCTGAATATTCAAAGCTCAATAATTCTAAATTATCTTATCTATGTAATGAACTATTCTCATAAAATAAATTCTGCACTAACATTTAGCAAAGTTAGCCTCGGGGTTGATTATAAATTAATTTTGCCAGACTATAATGAACCGTAGTAACATGTTAATTATCATCTGATAATAATATGATTTATATTGCGATTATAAATTTGAAAAGATATATTGCAAAACACCTGTTGCTCATAGATCCACTTGACCTTTACTTATAATAAAAAAATTGGGCTAATGTTAACAATATGCCTCTAACAATGATTAGTATTATTATATACTAAACAAAAAATACAATAGATAATTTAAACTTTCAAGCACAGCTGTCGATCGTGGAAACACATAACAAAACTGATCGTGTTAGTTGATTTCTAACAACCCCAAGTAACCGCAAACCACTAATAAAACACGAACAATTAACTATTTTCGTTCTTTGTTTCTTCAATTATCTTTCTAACGTGTCTTTCCTTATAAAACCATCTTAAATTGTCCGTGACGGATAGGTATTTTTTTAGTGAATAATGACCGTGTGTGTATATAAAAGACCATCGAATTTAACTATTAGTTAAAAGTCGTGGGACAAAAGATTTGAAACCACACATATGAGTTTACAGACCATAAAAATACTGGCGAGCCACCCGAGCATAGCCTTATGCAAATGCAGCATTAAAATTACACGTTCTTTTGCTTGCGAAAGATTTTTTTTGTTGCAAGAATATGATTTTTTTTTGTTAATATTGCAGTTTTGTAGGTGGATAATATTACAAAATTATTATGACCTCAATTATATTGACAGTTATAATAAGAAAATTGAAGTATGTAACATGAAGTTGCATAAAAATATTTGCGAATTTATATCTTTTATATATTTAAAACATTTTAAATAAAATTTGAAATATAAATTTTTATTGCGGGTTTTACAGCTATTTTATATCGCGCCGTAAGTCTTGTTTGTAGTGGCTGATGGAACGAAAGGCTTAGCAAGCATTTATTTTGTGCACATATCGAAAAAAATCATTCAATTTTACTTATTAGTACTTCACTTGCCGAGTAGGCGAGCAATCAACAGCTGACTACACAAAGATATGAGGATTACTTTGTGCACTTCACTTCGCAATTTATTATTTGCACTAAACTCGACGCGCATATCCGGCAAGGTTCTACTCCGCTCTGGTCCACCAACGTCGGCAGAAATATGAATTATTGGAGATTAAGGCAACGCAACAAATAATTGTCACCAATTTAAGATTTATTTTCAGTTTACGGAGTAACACGCACTAGTCGGCAGAAAATAATTTATTTGGATTGTTTAATATTGTATTTACGCTTCTGCAGAATATAAATCTTAAATTGGGACAATTTGTAGGCGTAGATATTGAGCGTTGCCGATCATCTTCGTTATTCTACCGGAGAGCAGTAGTCGTTGCAGCTAGTGCGCATTGAGCTTTAAACTCTACTTTGAACTTTTATTTGGTTTACACAGAAAATTAAATCACCACAGCTACTTGAACCTCAACGGCCATAGCGGATTTGCCCTCCGAACATAATCCAACTTGCATATCCTTAACTATACTTACCAAGTGACTTTTTTATTTTATTTAATGGATACTGCACTAGCAGAAGCCACTAAAGTTGGCTATCAGATTCAAGTAGCTCTTTAACATCTTTTTGGTGAACTGCAGACCATTGTCGCCCAGCAATATCTTTGGATACTCATACTGACAAAAAACCTGTTCTTCGAGATCTTTTATCGTGACTTTGCTGGTTGCATAGGTGATGGTAAAAGTTTATATCTATAATGGTCCAGATGCGGCTGATACTGTTGGCGTCGGTGTTTTGGGCATCTTTGCACACGTAAGACATTCTTACGTAGTATTGTTGCATGCGTACTGGCACTGCTAGATACTCTTAGTCCGTCTTTATTGTGCGATATAAAATTCCGTTAGTTTCAGCCTTGGGGCTTCTTTTTCCGTTAATATTTCTTGTATCCAAGCTACAAAATTGCGAGCCTACTTGCATGTCACTTGACTCGGTCTAAGAACTATGTCCAGATGTCTTGATATTTAAAAAAAAATGTGCTGCGAAGACTCTGCCGCCTTGATTCCACTGTGGCAGCTGGTAATATAATAGCGCGACAAGGCGGTCCATGTCATTGGCTTTTTTACCAGCTTCTTCTTTGCCAGGATTTTGGGGGCAAATGATTTGCCGCTTTTGGAGTGACTACATCGGACTGAAACTTGTCTGTAGAAAATAGTTGCAAATTAGTCCAAGATGTTGTTTGAGGTGTTGATGGCCTTGGGCAAAGATTTAATATCACTTATTGTCCAAAGTAGCCATCTTTTGGTTGCAAGCGTTCTAACACTTAAAGTAAATGTTTTGTTATTGTCTTAGTTTGCAGAGTATACTAAGATGCCGATTTTTTTTCAATTTTGGGCAATGAAGCGCCTTCTCCTTTTTTGCCTTGTTTAAGGACAATTGCGTACCGGGGTGATGCTGTTCAACTCAATAGGTGGCCCACTGCGTTAGTTGTCGCTAGGGATAGTCCTTCCTCAAAGAAACTTGCAAATTCTTGATCCAACCGATAAAATTTAGGACGGTTAGAGAAGCAGGCATGATGGGGTATATCTACCGTAGTCGTTTTGAAGAATGGGCCCGCAATATTAGAGATCTGGCTATCAATGAGTCAAAATTGCGGAATGAATCATGACATCTTACAAACGTCTGTGAGTTCTTTGAGAGAAAATTGTTGGGTTGTTGATTCCTGTTACAGTCCCTTAAGTAAATTATATTATACAGCTTTCAACCTCAAACGCTTTAAACAGGTGAAATATCTTTTACAAATTTCTTCCTTTACTGATACTGCCATAACATAGCTTTTTTTGGTGAAAGGAGGAAATACTTTATATAATACTACTTTTTGTATTCACACGACCTCTTGGGAATGGAATTACTTTGTGGCATTTTGTCATTGGCGTCATTTCTTTATCGTAGCGACCGTTTACATGTCCGTTTTATCTGTTTTCTTCCTCCTCAAGATGTTTTCTATACTGGTTTGTATACACTTCCACTTTGGCCCTCTGTCCAGCTAGTGCCCTACAATGTTTTGCACGCTAACTTTATCTGCGCCTAGAGTAACAAACCAACTTCCCCTTTATTCTTTTATTGGTAGCAGCACGTACAGATTCATTGAGAAGGACCCCGTGCACCCTTAAAAATTGGGTGAGGTTGACTGCAGACGCACCCGTGTTTCTTTGTTACCCATTTGTTTAGATTGGGGATGAGATTGTTGTCCACGCGACCGTTATCTTCCTGCTTTTTTTTCTTCCACATTGCGATAGTTGTCTCCCTCGCCAACTTCTTTTACTCCGAGTACGATCGATCTATAGCTAGTAGGTGCAGTGGTATGCTACCAGTAATGGCTAGTATCGCTTTTTTTGGAGGCGGTCCTGTACGCGGACGAGACGCGGGTGACCTTTCTCTGCGTACGTTAAAGAATTTTTTGGTATTTCGTTTTATGCTGCACATCCTCTCTGCCTCTCTCGCCCATTTTTTTTTGCTCCGAAAACGATCATTTTCAGCCAATAGGTGGAATGGCCATTAGTAGTACCGCTTTTGTGGATGCGGTCTTGTGCACGAACGAGACGCGGCTACCTTTTTCTGCGTACGTTGGAGGATTTCTCGGTATTTCATTTTATGGACCCATTGGCTCCAGACGGGGGTTTCGTACAGCATTATCTTATTCCTCTTTTAAGGTCCTCCAATGTTGGGCATCAGTTTGATAAGCATTGCGGTGGTCTAATCGGCTTTTTCGGATTCCCTCACAAAGTAGAAGCTTATGTTCATATTGTGGACAAAGTTGATGCCAAGGTATTTGATGCTGCTCTGATTGATTATTGGCACGCCATGGATCGTTAATTAGAAGATTTTGAGGCTTTTCCTGTCTAGCAACTTAGAGTTTTCTTTTGTCGAGTTATTTGACTTTCTCTACATCCTCTACGATTTCTTCAATGTTTTTGCCCGCAATAATCATTGCTATGTTATTAGCGTAGCCAATTAGGGAGATGTCTTTTAAGCATTTCCACCCTTGAAAGCAAACAAAAGCACAACAAATTTTTCTCCACTCTGTTGTTTCTTACCAACTTTTGCATCTTTTTTGATGCATCGATTTTAAACCGTCTCTTTCTTCTAGTTTGTTCTTTAGGCATTTCCACTCTCAATATTACTTCGTAGCTGATGTTCCACAGTGACCTTTGGCTGAGCTCTGTCGGACCCCAGCGGTGACATCCATCTAGTACTTCTCACTTGTTAGGACAAAGGCCTTCGCCCATCGTAAGGAGTTTAAGGCGTTTTTAATATCAAACGTTACAAGCACCACAAAGTTTTTCTCCGCTCTGTTGGTGTTACCAGCTCCTGCACTTTTTCTGCTGCATCGATTGTTTACCGTCTCTCTTGAAACCGAATTGCAGGCTAGACAGGCCACCCATTTCTTCTATGTTGTCCTGGAGTCTACTGTTAAGGATTAGCTCAGCAGTATGGCATAGAGAACGGCCGAAGAGGCCACGAGTTGGATGATAGACCAATAAAGTGATGCAAAGCATAGCGTTCTTTCCAAATGGATCCGTTACCTCATATAGGTATCCAAACATACACAAGTCTTCTTTGTGGCTCAATGTGCCAGACATCTCGATTACTTACCCCGAAAAGGAACGGCGTGACTAGGTATACAATATACAGCTTGCCAATCAAGTTGAGCATGCACTTTTTCTTCTTTTTTGCCAACCTTTAGCTGAATTAACTTTGCAGTTTTTGATTCATCTGGAAAAGTGCTCATTAAAGGTTTCAACTTTCAACAATTGCTTTGATCACTTTTAGTGACTTACCTGTAAATTAATTACATAATTTATATTACCAAACCCATTAATTTAGAGAATGGAGGCTTTGCCCGTTTTTATTCTGTGACACGCTTCCCTGATCTCATCTACGGTGATGGGGGATATTAGGTTTACATGAAAAAATGACATTTGGGTGCCCCGTTAAGAGTTCCTTTAAAATGTATTGCAAGCGCATGTCAATTTTGCCAGTGACAATCTTGTAGCCAGTGAATCATAAGTCATTGTCTATTTCTTGGCACATGTTCCATGCTTTCCGTTTTCTTTCGGGTATTGCAATTTTGATCTTGTTGCGACACTGGTTGTATGACGCTATCCGCAAATCTATTCTCTTCTGGCCCAGGTTAGCTCTCGAGTTTTTGGTGGGATTTTGATCTGCCCCGCTGCTTTGCCCATCTTTATTGTCAAGCCTCCTTGATTGTCTATACAGTAATGGGTGGATATGTCCTCAGGTTCGCATGAAAAAATTGACCATGTAGCATTCGGGTGTTTCTTAGGCACCCTTACCTGCTGCCGTGCGATGAACTGGGAGCGAATGCCTATTTTGTTGACAAACTTGTAGCCAGTGCTCAATTAAGTCATTGTCTATTACTTGGAACAAGTTCCATGCTTTCCGTTTTGCTTCCACTGACTGTTACAATTTTGATCTGCTACACACTTGCTTCTTAGCTGGACTTTACCGCTGCTATACCAGTGCACTGCTTTCTTGCTTTTCTTGCTTTTCTTACTTCTTTTCTAGTTCTAGTTATTAGTTCGGTGACCGTGTAAATGCAGGATGCACGTCTGTTAGCTTCTCCTACTTTGCAGACTAGTTTGCAAGCACATTTTTGCTTTGGCGGTTTTTTGGCGCTGCTGTTGTGGTTGCAATATCTATGTTTAAGGTGTTGTGAAACCTAAGATTTTCTTCCCCGCTCACTTCCCATTTCTGTGTATGTCTCTGAAGAACGAGCCACCAAACCTTTCGAATGTCGGCTAGTTTCCTTCAAGCAGATCATGCTTCTTGGCTTTTTTGTGTTCCTTGGTAGTGGAGCTACAGCTAGGTGGGGACTTCAGCAGTTGCTTGTTATGCTGCTTTATATTTTTACCTATTCCAAGTAGAATTGTGGCAAAGTTTTCGGCTTGTGTCGTGGGCGAGAAATGGAATACGTAGAGGACAATGTCCTCACACTGTCATTTTGAGTTAGATCTAACCTGCTTTTCCTTCTCATGCACTTTCAGGATTGCCTTATATGCAGCGCATAGTCTCTGGTTTGCGCTCATCCTATTTGCACAAATGCCTTATCCTAGGTAGTGATTGTATTCTTGAACAAACCATAATCTACTTAGTCATGATTAGTTGCTAGTTGCTGTAATAGCCTTGCCGATCAGCTTACAGTAAAATGAAAGTCATCAAAAGCTAAACTAAGGAAATAATGTGGAAGAAACGAAGGTGTGACTCACAGAGTTGACAAGACCTGCACAAGAGAACTTAACAGAATGGTTGTTGAGGTTGACAAAGTAGAAAGGTTCTAATGAGGCTCAAGTGTAGTGGACATCATTGCTGATTTAACACTAGAAATAGATGTTCTTAATATCTGTAACGCGATATGACTATTTGTAATATAGCTGGAACGGATTGTTATCAGATATTTTGGGCTAGCTATAGATTTGTTATTATGTTTCAATTCAAGTTGATTTTACTACTATTTACTACTAACAAAATTGGTTCGAAATAAAGAACAAATCGACTAACAATACCAAATAAAGATAAATTGATCTTCAGCTTTGAACCATAAGTGCATTTGAAAATATGTAACACAACTTAGTAAGATTTGTTCTCTCACAATGCAAGTTGATTTCCATACCATCCGAATAACTAAATGAACAGCTTTGAGTACAAAGTGCGTTATCATAATGATGATAATACCTGAAAATGTTCCATCCTGATGGCCCTTGGCCAGAAGGATGAAAGTATAAGATTTTATATTTAAGATTGATAATACGTAATGTAGCAACCCTGGCGTTGACTATTTTGAACATTTTGTTAGAGTATTTTGCTTGTAGTAATTATAGTAATGACTCGTATAGTGAATTAGCACTCTATCTTAAAATATGCGGGCGTTATGAATTATAATACTTCGGTTGTTATAGAGTTAATTATATTATATTCCGTATCTAAGGTATTATTAACAAATAATAAGAGTGAACCATACATTATTTACTATTACATTTTTCTGAAAAGGTATAATAATTAACCTTTCTATTACGCAGTTTTGAAATATGATAGCATACGCAATAACGGTAACATCTCAAACATTAAATTTGCCATTTGTAAATGCAAATTGCAGTGGCATATTGCAATGAATAATTACTACGTTTAAAACGAAGCAATTACAAAACGCACATAATCCAAGCAATAATAATAACTTTATAAAATTGATTCCAGGTAAACGCTAAATACAGTGAAGAATTAGCTCAAGAATGTCTGGAATGGATAAGGGGGATCACCAACGAAGACATCAACTGCGCGGGAGACATGGACAACTTTTATGAAGTGCTGAAGGACGGAACAGTTCTTTGCAGGTATATTCTCATACTTTTTATATAGTCGATTTAATTAATTAAATGATTTAATTTTCCAGGCTGGTTAACTGCATACAAGCCGGTAGCGTGAAAAAAATTAACACCTCAATGATGGCCTTCAAATGTATGGAAAATATAAATGCTTTCCTGGAAGCGGCGAGGGGGATGGGTGTGCCAGCACAAGAAACCTTCCAGACCGTGGATTTGTGGGAAAGACAAAACCTTAATTCAGTAGTCATCTGTTTACAATCTTTGGGACGCAAAGTAAGTACATTTATTATGACCTCATTCTTTTATTTGCAACTAAAGGTATTATTAGTGAACATTTTGCGTGTGTAATTTAAAAACGCAAACATTAACATAATCAAAACTTTGCCCTAATTTACCAAATTAAAGTTTTTTAATCATAACAATATCAACCTATTTCCATACAATTTATGAATTTCTTTTATATAATCAATGAGGTCGGTAGAATATAAACATAATTTATATAAATTATGCATGCGAGTGATAATTTAAACAATTATAGGACTGTGTGACTTCAAATGTGTATATGTGTGACCGGAGATAAATAAATAGTTCATTAGAAATAATTAAAGCGATAAATATGGTAATTAATATGAAGCAGTCGTTCATGAATAAATGAAGTTGTGCAATGAGCGTTAAATGTGTTTTTGTATTTACTTTTAGTTGTTTTCATTACATCGGCAATTTAATCCTAAATATTTGCTGAACGTGTATTGCAATATGTTTGATATTTGATATGAAATTAAACAATAAACAATTGTTTGCGGTGCAAAATTGTTTTTAATTGAATTGTTTGAGAAATGTAAGGAATTTTATTGAAATTGTTAAGATTGCTTTATGATTACACGTTTATAAATAGTTGATTGGTATTTATTTAAATTCGACTTAATTGCTAGGTAATTTTCTGAAAAATCAAAGTTTCAACTTTGTGTGAAAAATTTTTGACTGGACAAAAAAATTTAAGGAAGAGCTTGATGAAAGAAACTTTTTAGTTTGTTTTCCACCCCTCTGCCATCAAAAATACTAAGTTATTAACGAATCTATGTTTATTTTTTATAGAGTGGTGGTACAAAATCCACATGCTCTATCTCATGAGTGCAAAATGGCAAAACATGGATAATTTCACCTTGGGGTGAATTTTAGAAAATATTTAGGGGTTCACAAAAAATAAATAATATGTAGAGAGTAGTGATAATACATAAAAATTCAAATACCACCCTAAAAAAGACTTTGAAATGTTTTTAATTTTGTTATAAAAAAGTTTATTTTAATTTGTAACGCCTCTGGATTTCAGGGACGTACATAAAATTTCTATTTTTTGAGGTTATTCTGTCAATTCAGAATTTTTATCTCGTTGGTGTTCTGTTAAGAAATTTTATTGGTTTTTGATAGATGTAGGTGGGAAATAAATACAAAATTGTGGAAAGGAATGCTTCAGGATTTATTGTAGGATACCGGAAGCAATAATTAGAGTCACATCAGGATAATGTAGATTTTGGGGAGACCTCATCACAACATCAGGATCTTTGGGGACATTGAAAGAACTCTGATGATTTCGGGATACGAGAGACATTGGAGCTGGATTTTTCTTATAGTGCCATACTCGCTACGAGCATCGGCACCCCTCAGGACCTACGGGACCTACAGTTTAAAGTGGAATCCGAACCACACCACTAGAGGGGTTTACTAGGCAAATACTTTGCTGGTTTGCCATTGCCTTGCAAAGGAGACGACCGCATTGAAATATATTCGACAAATTAGATATTGCTGCTGCCGGGAATCGAACCCGGGCTGCCTGCACAACAGTCTTCGGACTAGACCATTGTGCTACGGTCGCCTGGATTGACTGAATCAAAATGTGTATACATGTTTAATCAATTATGAAACGGCTTTTGAAACAGTGCAACATGGTAGGGTAAGGCAGAGAAACACGTATCATTGGCAATCTCTACTGAAATCAAAAAGCATCTGTAAAATAGCACCTTAGAAGAGATTCAAATATGAAGAGGATACTCCGTGGACGTGTTTTTATCTCTATTACTTATAATTGCTAATCAGTTAACGTTTAATAATGAAGTAAATGAACGCGTTTGACACTACAAATACCTTAAATGTTGCTTGAATAAATAGATGGAGACAACCAGGAGATCAAGATTTGTATTGAACATCTTAGAAGTATTTTTACCTAAAACTGCAAAAATTGTTGATCAACCACAATGTTTACCTAGTTCTTCCATATATTGTTGTATGGGTTTGCAAGGTTTGCGTAAGGGTCTATGCAAAAAAAAAACTGAATTTAAAATGTGTACATAAAAACGCCTTCTCAGCATTTTATGGATCAATAAAATAACTAATGTCGAAAATTGGAGCACTGCAGACACGTGATGCGGCACAAAAATGACCTTATATTGTCATCAGGAAAAATAGAAGGCAGAAAGAATCCTGGACGGAGAAAGACGACGTGGTTGAAAAAATTTTGGGATTGGCACGGCTAAAGTACATTTTGATAAACGAAAACATGGTGGTGGATGAAAAACGAACTTTAGATTCTTTGCTCCAAAAGACAAATGCAAAACTTTGGAGATAGAGTTCAATACCTGAGCAACTCTTGACCACTGACTGCTTCTCTATTGGCTTTGTTTCGAATAGGTTAAAAAAAAGACCAACTGGATTTATTTGGGAAAAGTCTCCAAGCGCTCACGGAACAAGACTACTTTTTGGCTACTATGGCTATACTCTAGGCTTTGCCTGTCTCTAATATTTAAGCAATATTAGAGAGTTCTATATTAGATGGACGAGCTCTTCTATCTTTCTTCCACATAACATCCTGATATTTATCTCTCTCAATCGGTATATTGTCACTCATGAAAATCCTGAGTTCTAGTGTGTCAACAGCACTGCAGCATACATGCTATTTTCATTCTCAATAGATATCGTTGGAAGCATCTACAGTCAGTTAGAAACTTGTACACTACTTTTCCGTTCTTCCGGGATACCTGTTATATATGTAAGCAGTATGTGGTTTTTGATAGCAGTTTATGGTAATTTCCAGTACCAGCAGGTATTTGTTCTGTTGACGATTTTACCATTTTCTGTATTTTACGTTTAGACTCCTGGCATATCAGCCTAAAAGACAACATGATAGAATTGGAAGCTGTATATAGTGCATTGATTATGGTATCTGATTGCTACCAAAAATCGTGAGTTCAAACTTCTTAATGTAAAAAAAATCTTTTTTTGTTCTCTTTTTTGAGGAAGTGGTTTGGTTGTGCATCTGCAGAAGTGTTCAGACAACCAATTGTTCAAGTCGTGCTGATGATTTCCAATCTCCCATAGGATCGGAACTTGTAACAGTTTCCAATGTCAAGCTTAAAGCTTATAAAAGACTTACAATCATGCTTGTTTTTGCCTTCTTCTGTTAATTAATGCTATTGCCTACTTCATACCTGCTTTATAGCAATGGGATTTTATAAAGTGATGGCAACGGAAGTAAGCTATAAGAGTCGATTGAACGAGCTTTGCAAACTGAGCCTTAAGTTTCAGATGAACTCCATCCATGGAATCTTTTTGCTTTGGGTCGTACATTTTTATAAATGCGATAAAAAGCGCTTATTTCTCATTCTTTCATGTGATACATTGGTAATCTCTACTGAAATCAAAAAGCATCTGTAAGGGTTTAGGATAGCACCTCAGAAGAGATTCAACTACGAAGGGGGATACTCCTTGGATCTGTTTTTATCTTCATTACTATTCAATAGAAACGACCTAAAATCGCTGCTCAGTTAACGCTTAATAATGAAGTAAATGAACCTTAGATGTTGCTTGAATAAATAGTTTGAGAACAACCAGGAGATCAAGATTCGTATTGAACATCTTAGAAGTACCTTTACTTAAAAATGCAGAAACTATTGATTAACCCCAAGCAACTATCACTATTGGAAATGATGGCAACGGAAGTAAGCTATAAGAGTCGATTGAACGAGCTTCGCAAACTGAGCCTTAAGTTTCAGAAGAACTCCATCCATGAAATTTTTTTGCTTTCGGTCCTCCATTTTTATAAATGCGAATAAAAAGCGCTTATTTCTCATGCCTCCATGTGCTTGATGAATTTCATAGTTCTTCTTGATTTTTTTTAATGATCTCATAGTGGTACCTTAGCGATAAATCTTAGATCTCTTCTATCGTCATGGTTTGTGATTTTCAAAGCTCATAAAATGCCTTTGTTTGTGTAGTCTGATATAAGAAAAAGATTAGTAGTCATGGCTAGTTACCTACCATAAATGAGCAAATGCCCAAAGAGAGGTAGTGGAATGCCTTGGAATAAAGAATCAGAACAGTTATAAAAAAAATTTAAAATGTATCTCGACATAGTATACAAAGCACTCCAATTAAGTATTTGCTGGAAATCATAAAATTGGATGATTAGGATGAACCCAACAAAGCATTCTTTAGATAGTTGTTAACAAATATGGCGTAGATCTGGATAAATTTTAACTGATTTCCAGTATTTTTCTTTTGTTTTTTTTTTTTTTAAATATACACCTATTTTACATTTTACGACGAGTTTGAAGGGGTTGATGGGACCAACGGCTTATTGGCCCGGTTGATACATTTTTTTATCTTAGTGATTTTCGGGAATTCATTCCAACCCTGAACTACAAGCGTACTAACCTAGCGCTCCATCACTAAGCTATCTCACTGTTAGCTTTACTAGTTACCAACAAACTGTTCCTTTTATAGTGAAAAAGATTTGTTTTGACGCTTGCACATTTTGGCTACCTAATCTTCAAAACCAATGAATCAGTTGTTTTTTTTAAACATTATTAGGGACCACGAGTGAACACCCAGTCATTCAAAAATGTCTGACCCCGCATGATATGGGCTGGTCATGCCGAAGACGGATTTAAATCCGATCAAGTATTTTAAGAATAAAGTATAAAAATGCATGTACCTATTCTATTCTTTTATTATTGTGTTTTTTTCGGCATTTTACAGCGCCACAGTAAGTCTACGACTTGTTTAAATAGGTTTTATGAAACCAACAGCTTATTAGGTGACATCCGAACTACTCTGGTGGACAAAGAGCAAGTTCTTAAATAGTTATGTCAGGGATTGAACCCCGGACTGCTCGAATGGTATGCATTTATGCTCAACCATTGAGCCATCACACCGAGTATCGGAATCCCAAGTTTGATAACTACGTTATTTAGACATTTATTAAACCTAGAGGTGTTGGCGAATGTTATTACAATTGTAATTATTTTGATGTAATCGTTTAAAAATTATGAAGTACCCGGAGAAATCAGGTAATGCAGTCTTCTAATTTCTAGATGTCTTTTATAGTTAAGTTGGATACGGTAAACCAAGTAGTAATATAGGAACGTACAATCTAAGCTACATCGATAATATTAAAGTTGTTGTCAGTAGTATATGTTTATGTTAAAACCTGTGGACATTTTTTTTTTAAACCAACAACCCAAAAATTATTCTAGTTACGCCACTGGTTTTTGTGCATAATAAGTTGACAAGCTTTTTTACTGTGAACCGTAACTTAATACAACTCCAAATCTTTGAAAATGTCTTGCAAAATATGTATGATTTATCTTCATTCTTCTTGTAGTACACTAATAAAATGTTAATAGACCATTTTGTAATAAAATCGAGGCTATAAAATAATTAACAAACTTTCAAACGAATCAATTAGAATCATTATTGATCACTGTAATTAATTTGGCAATGTAAAGAACAATTTACAAAAACAATACAAATATAAAAAAAAATCTCATCATAAATAATGTACAAGCATCAGGTAACACAAGAACTAAACGAACCGTGAATCATTCAGACACATAATAATTTAAATGCAAAAAGGTAGCAAAATAATAACCATAAATGCCAACATAAATTATATTGAAATAGGTCAGTTTTCCCGATACAAATCAATTTAATGAAATTACAACAAAAACAATATAAATCCCCTGTGGTATTGAAAGCATACACCCACTCGTTCAGCAATAATGCAACAGTAACCATCCACCAAGGCACACATAATCAATGAAAACGATTAGATTACACGGATTGTGCTTTAATGCTGAACAATTAGATGCACGAACTGATGAATTAGTCAAGGTAAAGGTCAATTCAACCATAAAATAATAATTGTATTGTTTTGTATAAATCTAATAGACAAAACAAAAATAATATTAGCATAACCTAATTGGATTAGAATATTGCCATCCCAATTAATGTATGAAATTGCAATTGTTATTAAGTAATAATTGTACCTTGTAAACATCTTGTATGATCACTTAAACACTGATTTTTATTTAACTATAAAATTGGGTGCGTGGCGATCAGCTGGCTTCTTCGTCTCGACTGAATTAAGGTGACATTGGAGTGGGGAGATGGAAGCATTGTTATCAGCATCACTATGCATCGACAGAATTTATTGTGGAATATATTGGAGATGTATTAATATTAAATAATAAATATAGCTTTGAGGGTCAATCAAAATTTAATTAATGTAAATATATGCAGAATGTATACAATTTGTTTGTTTTGAAATAAAATTAATGTTATATGAAAATATTTACAATTAATGCGGTGATAATTAATCAATTTTATTATAATGTGATTACTATTATAATAGTTGTAAATCTGACATATGGGCTAATAAATTATTCAATAGATTCGCTGTTCGTGACGGGCTAAAATTTGATTATTATCGATTCTTCCAAAATCTGCAATCTAAATTTACATTGTTTTGTGAAAAAGTAATTTACTCAATTTAATTTGTATTTTTCAATTAGTTGCATGCATGCTATAAATAATTTTTGTCTGCATTTGTGATGTAAAATATTTTGAAGATTGATTTGGCAACAAATTTACAAAAATGATTGCTAATAATAAAATTTAGTGGATTTAAGTCATGTAGACAATCCATTTTTGAAAGTCTATTAAAAATTACTTATTGAACAGAAATGTATATGGATGTGGCAAGATGTGGTATACTATAAATTGGATGAGCCATAACCTAGTTCTTGTTGGACAATGCGGTTCAGTTACAAAGGAATTGGTTCAAAAGCCACTCGAAACTCCATCAAAGAAAAAGTATTATCTTATGCTAAACGATTTTTATGTTTTGTATCTATAAAAATTTTCTCTCGGTACGTCTAGCGTCTCTACAGTGCAGGCTTTTTGATCTGTTGTACACTTTTGGTTGTTACTCTTTTGATATTTTAGTCTCTCTGATGAAGGCCAGGAACATTACTAATGGTCCAGCAGATGTAATGACGTTTCTTTGTTCTTCAAACTTCATCGGGATAGGGAATCCATTCGTTCCCTAGTATGATTGTTTTCTAGAAGCCATTGCTTCTGATATTTTCCAACAGTTCATTGCACACCTTTATGACTGCTTTCTTAAAGTTTCAATTAGTTTATGATATTTTGAAGATGCACTAGAAGTTTGCCTTCCTGAGGTGGTACATCTGTCGTCGCTGCACTGCGATTTTTTGGTCATATTGTGCACCTCTGATTGTTACTACTCTAATAATTCCGATTCTTTAATGATGTCTAGAAACTTTTGCCAAGTTTTGAGCTCTTCTTTGGTTAGCTTGTGTTTACTGGAGAAGGTACTATGTTTTGTATTGACCAGCAGATGTAGAGTATCTGCCTAGATTTTCATTCTATACATGTGTTTGTTTTATAAGTCCTGTAAGCTCTCGCAGTTTTGTTCTGCTTGTCTGCAATACCATACTGTTGGGAATCATTTTGTGTTTGTGTTTCTTGTCAAGTTTACTATGGATTATTTGTTGATCGGTCTGGTATGGGATTTCGAAAACAGGTTCGGGTCCAATGAACGTCTCAGTGGTTCTATTTTTGGTCCGCTTTAAGGTATTTGGAGCGTTAGAAAAGCGGCAATTTTGTTTAACTAAGGCACATATTTCCAGAGTCAATTTCAATGTCCTAAGAATTTGCTTAGTTAACTGCTTGGTTGGGCGTAGTCACCTACTAACTTTAGGTTGTGCGTGAACGGTTAGTTGTGACTATGTGTTTTAGGTTTTCATGCTATCTAAAATTGCACTTTTCAGAGTCATAGCAAAGCCCGAATACAATCACTAGGTGGAAATTTCTGGGATGCTCCTCCATAATATCGATTCTTCTTCATGATTACCAGCGGTGTAGAGTTGTTTGAGGCTGTTATTATTCTTGAGGCAAGAATCTCTGTTGCTTGCTGGTAGATTCAATTTTGTTCACAAGCGTTTTAGGAAATAATACCCCGTTTTAAGAAATAAATTTTGCTGCATTTTGACGAGACTCTTTAAAGACTCGTCGTTTTCTTTTAATCACTGTTGTCAAGTCTTTTTTTGAGCCTAATTTTGGTAACTTTTTTAGTGATCTTTAGGCTGTAATGTTAGAAATACTGCAATGGTTGCGCCGAAAGTGAAAAAAAATGGTTTCTCTACTATCCGATGGTTTTGTGGATCACAGAAACCATGACGGAACGGTTATGGGCTCACGCTCCTTCATGTCAATCGTATCTAAATGACGTCAATATAATGTGGTATTGCTAGTCCTTCCATATACAAGCATATAGCATTTCAAATCATATTGATTCTATTGCGATACGATCGACCTGGCAGAGTCTTAGCCCTGACTGGTTGATCTTGGCTTGGTAGCCTTGCTCATTGCTCTGATCGACCTGGCAGAGTCTTAGCCCCGACTGGTGGATCTTGGCTTGGTACACTTGCTCATTGCTCTGATCTTTGTGTTTTACTAATTTCGGTATGAATGTCGTTTTGGTAAACTGTGGCACATATTTCTAGAATCACTTTCAAACTTCTAAGAATTTGCGTAGTTAATTGCTTGGTTGGTGGTACTTGATCTCAGCCTGCCCAAAATTTCAATTTTTGAGACCACATCGAATCCAGAACTCTTGGATCCATGTGATCACTAGTCCGAGAATGGTGACTTTCTGTCCCAACTTTTTATTATCACTAACCACCGGCAAAGGGCTGCTTGTACATCTCTTCTTTTTGCTAGATACGAGTTCTTACATTGTAGGAATAGGGCCAAACGCACACTGGAGATTTCAAGTTCCATTTGATACTCTACTACCGCCGACGGTTATCTACAAAGGGTTTCAAGTTTGCTGTTTTGGGAAATACGTTTTGTAGTATTGTCGATATCCGAGACAGGGGTTCGTTTCGCTCGTGACTGCTCCAGTAGGGCACAATCAAGAATTTGCGCAGTAAGTTTACTATGCGTCAACATTAAGGTCGCATTATTGTCCTCCAATCACGCTTGTCCAAGAATCACGTGCCTCTTGAGACTAATTTCAGTAGTAACTTGCTCGTTGACCTTTAGTGGGTACTGAGCGAAATACTAAGATATCCGTACTGATTGAAGAAACCAATAAAGATGAACGGCGAAGGCAATACTTTTACCATTGTGACAACAATAACGTAAAAAATGTAATAAATCCGAAATTATTATTTATCATCAACACAAAAGATATGTGCAAAACTGAAGAATTGATAGCATAAGAGCTTATGCGAGTGGGGGCTAATTCAATATTGGGCCGCGGAAAGACGATGCTACATCTAGGGAAATTAAAACAATTTAGCGGTTGAGTAGCTGGGTGATTAGAAGTGCGAAATTGTATCTGTTTCAGCAAAAGTTACAATTTTAGCCAATATTTATGTCCAACTTATAAACAAGAAGCATTTATTGTAAACGCACAATTATTATTAAGAGGGCCGAGAACGGGATACCTCAGCTGATCCTTAAAGGGAATTTGGAAGTCAGAAGAGGCATCGGCCATAAACAGCTCTTATGGCTTCGGAAAATAAGAAACTGTACGGGAATAAGAAAGTATGGAAAACTACAGTAATAAAAATTGGCTATTATCCAGTAGAAGACAATTTGCCAACGCACATGAGTAAATGGCAACAGAAGAAGAAGGAGAAAATAATTTGAAAGACCTTAGACTTGCTTAAACCAGGGTAAGGCTGTAGACATAAGAGGGACTCTTGCTTTTTTTATTCTAGGTTGGTACTCTCAATTATCGTTACTATCCTCATATTTTACCTGTTTTGGTATAACTGCTGTTCAGTCAACATAGTCGATTTGTAATATTTTTTGTCTGAATTTGCGAAGTCACTGTTATTAGTAAGAGCACCCAATTATGGCATTATGGTGAAGCTACTTTATGTCCATAGTGATTTTTAGTTGTGGATATACTCTTCTCGACATAAACGACATATTTACTTATTAGTCATAAAGTTGTCACCCGGGACAACGATTTGATCAATGTATGTTTCAATGGGAGGTAGGTGGACATGCATCAGCATTGAAACCTTTTCACTTTTTTGATAACGCCAAGATTTTTAAAAATTCAAACCACTAACGGACTTGTCGAGCAATAGTTTCAATATTCTGCTGCAAACGCAAATTGATGTATTTCCTAACAAACCAATATTATTTCCGGCCCCATAGCGTTTAAGGTTTGCGCGTCACTATGAGAAAATTTCTGCGGAAGATGCTGCCCGGGACGTGGATGCGCTAGATATGGTAGTGCTTGGTTTGATTGTTTGCAGTTATGACTCATTTTTTAAGTAGCAACCGATTGCAGTTAAGTGAGTATCTAATCCATGAACCCATGGAGGAGTTGCGGCATCAAAACTCAAATAAGACAAGCTATACTCGATGTGACCAGCACGTAATTGGTATCTGTATTCAATGAGTTCTGCATAAACTACGATACTGGTCAATAACCAATGTCGTGTACCTGTATCTGATACATATACATTGACGCATCACTGCTGAGCTTTATAGACACGCTTTTTGACGAGTTGTTGAAGCCAAGATGATTGTTGTGTATGACGTCAATTGTGGGCAAGAAAGCGCATATAGCCAAACCCTTCATGTTAAAACGCAACAAAACATGTCTATTTCACATAAATATTAAATTTAGTGATACAAACAATTGCTCTTTGATAACTGACAATAAATACTCTTAATATTAAATTATTTATTAAGGATATAACGTAATTTTGTAAATAAAATTTAAAACTCGTGACGCCAGTCGTGGGAATAAATTATTGTTATGTGGGCTTCACTATGCAACGAGCGGACATTGGCACATGCCGCGTCTATAAGTGTATATGGTCTAAGGTTTGGATGCAAAATCTTTGAAATATATTAAGGCAACAGAATATATTTGTGTAGTCGATAATATATTACTATCTGAAAGCTTCGTTATTGAACATTGCTAAAAACTAACATTCAACCATCTGTCTTCTTAAAGTAAAGAATTAAGTGCAAAATATACATCATAGCATGGTCTACCGATCCAACCAGTAATTACTCTAAAAAAGATTTTTTATCGGAATTTTTTTTGTGAGCGACGTAAATTATAACATATTATATAATAAAAAAATAATAATAGATTTATAGCAGTTGACCTAGTAAGATATAAATCATTTTGTTATTGTTCCGTAATTACACTGGGAGATACGAAATCGATAATTTTCTACAAGTTTATCAAAGCTGAGCTTTTATAGAAAGGTTACTATAGAGGTGTATTTTAGTTGCAAGATTTTTTGACGTTTTGTGCATAGGAGTAACAATTTGAACTCTAAAATTTATAAAAGAATTTTAAAAAATTATATAGCAAATAGAGCGATAGTAGACTTTTTATTGTGCTATAAGTTATTTGACTAAAATATCACTTGTTGTGTATAGTTTTGCTCGAAGTTGTGATGAAAAGTATTTTAACGTTTTGGTTTGGTTACAAATTGATAAGTTGTCGCAAAGATCTTAATATTATTATGTAAAATATTTATTTTATTTTACAATTAAATAAAAAAGCTGTTTTAATATTTGCTAGTAGCTTAATAGGTAAATGCGTAATAGTGAACTACATGCATGTTTGATGAATGTGAATTTGTTTATCTTAATCTTTACACTTTAATTTAGATTGTCGATCCATTTCAATATACCCTCATAGAAAAATATTTTTTGAATTGTTTTAATTACTTATGGATCATTAAATATGCAATTTCCTAACATAATCTCATAAAATATTATGATAAATTGGCAAATAATTTTAATTGCATTTAGTTGTCTCTAGGCGTGTATGTGTTCCAATGAACTTTGATCTTATAAATTTTTACAACAATTAAAGGTTAGTGTACCTTTGTAGTTTCTGTTCTCATTTTCAATGTTGTAAAAATACTAATTGCGTTATTATTTATGCCTGACATTTATTAAAAACGCTATAAATATAAATAATGGAAGCACGTCATGATATGGTTTTAAAAAGAATGTAAATACATTAAAATGCGATTATTAACTAGTATGTTTATAATCGATTGTTTAACAAAACTTGACCTTACATATATGCATCTTACTTTCATAAAAAAATATATTTCGTTATAATATAAATCAATATCATTATTGATTTTTTGTTATGAATTATCTAATGGATATTTGTATAGTAATTTAATAAAATTGATGTTTCAGAATTACAGTACATACCATTACAATGAAGTGTTATATTATAAATAATAAATTATAATTAAATTCTCACAGGAAAAAGTACATACGTGTACTATTCTTAGTGGTTGATGAATTAGTAATTGTGGTAATATAATTGTATTGTTGTCTTTGGGTTATATTGTTAAGGGGGACAATTATTTTAATGGGTACGTTTATTTAATTGTATTAATGTAGCTCGCTACTTGTTTAAAGAATTGTATTGACAAACTTATATATTCTATGTGAGTTGCGACGATCTTTAAACATTTAATTATTAAAATGACTGGGTTTTTACTATAATATGCAGTGCATTTTTTTAATTAAGTTTTATACATAAACATCATTTATATAAGAAATAAGGTGAATAATTGGCTAAAGAAACCATTTTATTATCATAAAGCAAATAAACTAATTACTGCAAAAAAGTTTTCTTCAAAAATTTCATTTAAAACACATTTATTTTATAAAATTATCAAAATTTAACCACTAAGTCCATTTATTGTAAATAATTTATAAAAACAAATTTTTGTGTAAATTTAGTTTTGGAAGTGTTAAATTTAACTGCCAATTTATTAATCCGGCCTTAAAACTGTAAACCAGGCATTTAAAACTGAATAACGTGTTAAGTTTGACTACTAAATTGTTAATCCGGCCTTCAAATTTTAAATTTGGCCGTTAAAACTTTAAATCCGACTTTGAAAAGTGTAAATGCAGCATTCAAATAATAATTCGGCCATCAACTTGTTAAATTCTACTGTCAAACTATTAATCTGGCATTCAAATCATAAATCTGGTTATTAAAACTACTAATCTAGCTTTTAAAAATTGAAAATACGACTTTTAAAGTGTTTTTAAAATAAATGGGGTCTTTAAAAATGTTATTCCGGCCATCAAGGTATTAAATATTACTACCACAGTGATAATCGGGCCTCGAAGTTATAAATTTGGTTATTAAAACTACAAATCTAGTTTTTAAAAATTGAAAATACGGCTTTCAAAGCGTTAATTTGGCCTGAATTATAAATACGGCCTTTAAACTGTCAAACCGGTTTAAAAAAAAAAAAAAAATCCGGCCACCAAGGTGTTAAATATTACTACCAATCGGGTCTCCAAGTTATAAATTTGGCTTTCAGAACTGGAAATTATCAACAATTTTTGGTTTTAATAAAAAAAGTGAGAGTACGCTAATTTATTATCTTTGAAAATATTTATTTTTATTATTATCTATTTAGTCTTTAAAACTGAAAATTAGAATTAAAGATCCAGTAACCAACATGTTAAAATTTACTGCCAAATTATAAATCCGGTCGTTAAAACTGTAAATCCGTCTTATAAAAATGTAAATCCGACCGCCAATGTGTGAAATGTATCTACCAAACACTTAATCAAACTGTTAATCTGGATCTCAATTTATAAATCCGGTTTTTAAACTATCCGGCTTTTAAAAGTGTAAATGTAAATTGTTAACTCTGATTCAAAATTATAAATTTGGCATTTAAAAGTGTAATTACGGTCTTTTTAGTGTTAAATTGTACAGCCAAATTGTTAATCCGGCCTTCAAATTATAAATTCAATTTTTCATATTGTAAATTTGGTTTTTAAAAGAGTAATTCCGAGTCTCCAATGTGTTTAAAATTACTTTTTATTATAATGCCATACTCGCTATGAGTATCAGCACCCCCTCGTATGTTTGTGGTGTGCGATAATAGTTCCACATAAACATACGGGACCTACAGTTTAACGTGGAACTCGAACTGTGAATCCGGCTTTTAAATTGTTAATCCGGCCTTTAAAAGTGTAATTGCGGCATTCAAAAATTAAAATCCGGCCTTTAAATTATAAATCCAGCCTTTAAATTATAAATCCAGCCTTTAGAACTATAAATCCGGCCGTTAAAAGTTTTATTTGGTCTTAAAGCGTCAAATTCTACAGCTAAATTGTTAATCCGGTTTTTAAAAACTGAAAATAAGTCTTCAAAGTGTTAATATTTATTATTAAAGTGATAATCCTATCTTTAAATTATAAGTCCAGCCTTTAAATCTGTAAATTATGTTTTACACAATTTTGTCATTTTTTAAATCCTGTTTGTAACTGTTAAAGTGTGCAAAATTCTATTCATAAAAGTCATAACAAAATTCGGTGATAAAATATTAAAATGTTTTCAAAAATTGGGCTTATTTGTGGAAACACATGTATCGCATGTACAACGTGGTTATGGAGTGTCTGTTGTACACGTCTGTAAAGTCGTAAATTGTAATGCTGAGATTATAATGCTTTCAAACCAAGTTAAATTGTGAGCGGGTAGCTTCTTCTACTACCCATCCACCCAAGTGTTGGTGATCAAAAGATTTATATGTTTACCCAACGTTTGTTGCTGCTATTATTAACAAGAAAATGATTGTAAGCTGTTAGCAATACAACAAACGATTGGTTTACAATAAATTTCTTGATAATAAACGGTTGGGTGGGCGGGCGGAAACTAAGTTTATGTTGTGGGCGGGTAGCTTCTTCTACTGTGGCCCACCCACCCACCCAAGTGTTGGTGATCAAAAAATTTATATGTTCACCCACCGTTTGTGTTCCTGCTGCTATGCTTAAGAAGAGAATTATTGTAAGTTGTTAGCAATGCAACAGACGATTAGTTTTGAACAAGTTTCTTGATGACAAAAGCTGGGGTGGGTGGGCGGGAACTATGTTTAAATTGTGGGCGGGTAGCTTCTTTTACTGTGGCCCACCCACTCGCCCAAGTGTTGGTGATCAAAATATGTATATCTCCAACCATTATATGTGTTCCTACTGCTATTCTTAACAAGAAAATTATTGTAAGCTATTAGCAATAAACAGACGATTGGTTTACAAGAAACTTCTTAATGACAAACGCTTGGGTGGGCGGGCGGGAACCAAGTTTAAATTATGGGCGGGTAGCTTCTTCTACTGTAGCCCACTCACCCACCCAAGTGTTAGTGATCCAAAAATTTATATGTTCACTAAATATTGTTGAATAGCATTGGTGCTTCGGCTATAAATTGTTGAAAAATAGTAAAATTTTAATTCGTAAATTTCTAAAAAAGCAAAATCCGGCGCTGTAAGGAAGTAACAAAATTCTATTATAAAAAGTCAAGAATAGCTAAATCCGATCATGAAACATTAAAATATATTCAGTTAGAATCAAATTCCGGCCAAAATCGGTCGAAATATCTAAAATTTTGGCCATAAAACATCAAAATATGTATTGTTAGAAATCCGGCCATAAACTGTTAAAAGTGTAAAAAACATCATCAAATCACAAAAATAGCAAAATCCGACTATTTCAATATCAAAATATTATTAGATAGATTCAAAATGTGATTATAAACTGTCAAAAAGAGCAAAATTCTATTCATAGAAAGTTAAAAACAGAAAAAATCTAGCCAACTTTTAAAATTTGTAACATTCTATTTAAAACCAATTAAAAATGGCAAAATTCTGTTAAATTGCTGGCCATAAACTGTTAAAAAATGTACAAATTTTCATGAAAAGTGCAAAATTCTTTTTATGGAATGTCAAAAATAGTCAAATCTGGTCAAAAAGTACAAAAATTTAATTTCATGTCATTAACTATTAAAAAAAGCAAAATTTTATCATTAAAAGCCAAAAATAGCTAACTCTGATCATGAAACATTGAAATATATTTAGTTAGAATCAAAATCCTGCCGAAAAAAGTTGAAACATCAAAAAATTTGACTATAAAACATAAGAATATTGTTGGAAAGCACCAAAATACGGCCATAAACTGTTGAAAAGTGTAAAAAATAGCAAAATTCTGTTAAATTGCTGGCCATAAACTATGTACAAATTTTCATGAAAAGGACAAAATTCTTTTTATGGAATGTATAAAATAGTCAAATCTAGTCAAAAAGTATGAAAATATTGAAAAAAGTACCAAAATTTAATTTAATTTTATTAACTGTTGAAAAAGGGAACATTTTATTATAAAAAATCAAAAATAGCTAAATTCGGTCATAATACATTAAAAAAAAAATGTTTAATTCTGCCACATTTTTTATAATTCTATGAAATTTTGGTTAATTTTCATGAAATTTTGTTAAATTTTATGAAACTATTTAAAAGTTTTATAAAATTATGTGAATTTTTAACGAATACATACGAAATGTTTATGAAATTAATTTTTTTTTATGAAATAGCATAAAATGTGAAAATTTTGTTAAAATCGCTACATTCAAAACACTTTTTTTTTTGTTCTGGCCCAACCATAACTACACTGCGGATCATATTACTTTATTTGTTTGTGCTAAAAACGATTGAAATAATTTTTTATTTTGTTTTCATTGTCATTCCGGAAACTTTTCGATCAATCTGCCATTTAACATTCAAATATATTCATTGATACTTGTTATCAAAAAAACGTTTCATACATAACTTAGTATTGAGATGAGGTTTTTACAAGCTCACAAATAATTTCAATTATTAAAAAATGCATTTCAATTTCAAATGACAAATTAAAGACTACACGCATATGGGAAGCAAAATATAATTATATTTTTATCATAATAATACCATTCGTGTATGCATTAAAGAACGATGAATATAAAATACCAGCATATAAATAAAAAAAAAATATTGCGTCCATTCTGACTTGTTAGTTTCAATACTAATTGCTACAATTTAATTATACGGGCTGTATCTTAAAAAAATACGACATGCCAATTAAAATAACTAAACAGTATTATAATTATATAACGGAACTAAAATAAATGATCAAAAACATTTTCTTACAAAACAATTTTTCTTAAAAAAAACTAATTTCTACTTTCCAATCGTTAAAATGTGAACAATAAAAAGGTCACTGCACATTGGTAATAAAAATCAAAATTGCATACAATAGAAAATAAATGGTTTTGCAATAAATATGCACCAATTTTTCCTCTTCTGGTATAATCAAATACGTATTAAGTATGTACAGGAATATAATTAAAGAATAAAATAATGACGTAAAAAATCAATTTGCATTTACCTTAAATATAGATAAAGTTTCCTGATTCTTCCCAAGGGAACCAAAGAACTGTAGCGGCGTCCCATAGCGGTCTTCGCACATCAATATAAATATTGCACTTCTTACCCACGCAAAGCCACTAAACCTACTAAATAAATCCCCTATAAATTGACCTCTACCTGTAACACTTTTTACAGGCAAGAGTGCGCAAAAACGTATTAATTCAGAGAAGCCGACGCGTCTTATCGCCACTATCGAGACATATTTTTTGCGTGTATTTGGTCGTGCACACACAGCAACAAACAAAACAAAGTTAATGTAGAGCCTTCGTTTTGATGATTAATAATTTAGAAATGATAGTAATGGGTGGTAATTTATATGAATAAAACATTTTTGTATTGGAGCATTAATGTGGGAAATATTGATTAATTCCACGAGCATGAAGTTTTCATGACACAATTCCAGGGTTTATTATTTCAATGTGAATATAAACAATTAATAACTTTGAGAATTTCTATTTATGTATAATTAATTAACAAATGTGCAAGTTGGAGCTTTGTAATGTCACACGAGGATTACTCAAATTAAAAAAAATGGTATTTTGAAAATTTGTTTTTTTTTTTAAGAAAATCGAACGCTTTATCAAAAAAAATCTTATTGAAAGTGAAAATATTCAATAATTTCATAGACTAAGTTATGTAGAAGTATTAACATTATTGCTAAATTAATTAATTAATTTTTCGCAAAATAGCTTCCGTGTGGTTGTTTGTACTATGCAAATGAGTCACCATATCTAGGGCGGCTATAAATTTTAAAACTCAAATGTAAAAGATTAAAAAAAAAATGTGGTCAACTGAACTGGTAAATAATTTCATGTAACAGTAGTATTTGCTTAGATGGAGATGTTATAAATTAGACGGGTGTCTCATAAAGGGTGGCCATGATGCCCTTAATCCAGCAAACACAAAACAGGGCACAGTGACAGGCGGGGTCAAACCAAAAAAAATTAATTACAAATGAATACAACGTGGTAAAAATTAAACACGACACAAGCAACACGCACTATTATATACAACTATATCAAAGTGAATATACTCCTACATAATATAAACATAATGAGAGTGAGCACTTAGTCAGCATCGCATAAAGCTGAACACGATTCCTATATCACAATCAATCGAAAAGGTATCGAATCTTGGCAAGTACTGATGTTAGTCATATTTTGAGCAACTTCAGGCAGAGTTATTCTCTAAACCGGTATGATCAGAGGCGTAGCTAGGATTTTTGGGCCGCACGGCAAAAGAGGTGTTTAGGTAATTCAGGGTTATTGTTTATATCAGCTTTTCCCAAACTCTTTCTACGGTTGAACGCTTTACAAACCTGACATTTCAACGGAACGTTGCAGCGCCGTAGGCCTAAAACCTGGGGGGAGGGGGGTTAGAAAGAAAAAGTAGTATAAAGTATACGCTATTTTTAACTCTAGGGGGGCTTTTTCAACATTTTGCGGGGGGGGCCTACAAATTCTAGCTACGTCACTGGAACGTTGGTTATGTAGATTCAAATAATAATGATTAACAATTTGCTAAGACGTCGTTAACCCATAAACTGCCGTCCTGTTAATGCAAATATCACCCTCTTCTTTATTAATTTAGCGAGTATTTGCATTTGAAAATAAAATATCTAATCCCTTTATATTACATTACAAACACTCGGGCTGGTTGGTCCAATTCAACTATTTGTCCGCAATCATGAACTAAAACATCCAGCTCGCCCGCTCAAGTGATTTGTTTGTTTGTATTGTGTGCTTTTTACGGCAATTATACATCGCACCAGTTAGTCAACGACTTGTTTAACGAGGTATGATGGGACCAACAGCTTATTAAGTCAATAAAGAGCAAGTTATATTTCTGGATGCAAGGGCTCTTCTTCTTCATGTGTCATGACCGATCTCGATCGTTGACTCTCAGTTTGGCTGTTATTGACTATGATCGTCTTGTTTACCGCTGCACGGAAAAGTTGGGTTGATGTTTTCTCAAACATGGCGAAGATTCTTTAGCCATGATGTTGTACGACGTCCAACGCTTCTTTTTCCCATTTTCCAATTTTTCGGGTGCCTCATTACTTGTCCAAATTACTCTAGTTTACGTTGTTTTGTGATATTTGAAATCTCGAGATTTTTGTTAATCCTCAGAACTCGTCTATACATCCACATTTCGAACGCGTTTTAACTTTTTGAATAATGTTTCCGTTAGCGTCCAGGCTTCTGGCCCGTATAGTAGAACCGGGAATATGTAGCATTGTATCAATCTCATGCGCACGTTTCTGAGTTTCAAGAAATTTGCTCTTGCTTGGGCGATTCTGGCTCTACCATTGAGATATCACACCATAGATTGGATATTATGCTTTCCTCTTTTATTTTTGTTTTGTCTACTTTGTGATCGAATATTATTCGTCTTGTCCAGCAGACAACATCTTGAACCTTCAGTTCTTCTCGTTTTGCGGAGCTTCTTATCTGATCCTTATTGTTACTCCTTTAATTTGTTTTGTCCGGTTAGTCTTAGCTTGCGTCTCTGATGCATATGTAAGGATTGGTCTTATAGATTGCCGTCATTACTAAGTTGTTGGGTTTGGTGCGCCGGATTTTGCGCCGGATTTTGCGCTGCTTTGTTGATTGCATTCAATGTTTTTGGCCGCTGCTGATTATGCTACCTTCTAGGTATGAAAACTCCTATGACTTGCTCTGGAATATGATTTTGTCTTCTGTTTGTAATTTGCACTTTATTGGGATTTTGCTGATGACCATACATTTGGATTTCTTGGCTGATCGGTCGTCCCCTCTTGATACCAATAAAATCTTAAATAGAGTTGGACTGAGACGGTCTCCTTATCTTATGCCATCTGCGACCTCGGGCTCATTAATTGTGAGCGAGTGACTTAAATTGTAATACTCCGCTCAACTGTTAGTCATTTAGAGATTTGATCTTATCTTCTTTGTCACTAAATTGGAAAGGATAGATAAAATCTCTTCATGACAAACACTCGGGTTGGTAGTCAAGGCACTTGGTTCATTAATTGCGGAGGAGTAGTTTTAATTGGAGTCAACCCAATTGCGGGGGAGTAGTTTTAATTGGAGTCAACCCAACCTAAGTCTTAATTTTTCAGAGATTGGTTATTTGTCCTCTCTACTAATGTTAGTCGACACTAACTTAAGAGAAAATGTGAGACATCTAACCCCTCAATAATAAACATTTAGGCGGGTAGGTAGGTTAGTAAGCAAGTTTATTATTTTTTTAGGGATAAAATATTTACATTCTGCGGAATACTGGGTTCCTCGGAACATAGTTTAGGAAACCTTGGTCTATGGCAATAGCTTCGCTTGGTGTCGTATGGAGGCTCTAGTAGAGTTTGCGGTGTCAAGGATGACATTGGTCGTGCTGAAACCCCGGCGGGATGTAGGTTGGTAGCAGTCTTGGAAATAGGTTATTTACCGTTTCGTGGTGGAAGTAGCCGCTGGAATTGCCTGCGGATGTCTACTATCACGATGGACGGCGACACAAGATTATGACTAGGGTCATCTGGTGGCACTAAACGGTATGCCGTCTATATCTGCTCCCAGATGATGTCTTGAAACATGTTATCTGTGACCCGACTGACTGGTTTTAGGAGAAAATTCTGATCTTTATAGTAGTTTGCTTGGTAGTGGCTGTGATTAGTGGAGTGTGGCTCCCACGCGCGTTAATAGTGGAGGAGCTGTATCATTCTGTTAAGCCCGCGGACGGCCTGGTATAATTCCGCTCGCTTCACAATTTTGCAGGTGTCGGATGCTACCTGGTGATGTTATGTCTTATTGTTTTGTGGGTGTTTTGGGATTCGTTGTACCTTTCGGGCTGACTCCGTATATGCAGGAGAGTAACATATCCTCTGGCAGCGGACCAGATAATGATTTTGGGTGAGATCTTTCTCGCCCGTTGTCCACGTATTGTATTGCAAATTATGGTGAACCACAAGCCACCTCTCTTCTGATTTAGCACAGTGATAGTAATTGAACGGCATCACTAAAAGGTATTCATACTTGAAGTCCACAACTAAGTCGCCGTTCGATAGTATAGCCTGATAATTATTATTACATATCAGCACTGCATCGTCTGCCCAATAGTTTGAACTGACTATACTTTCAGAGGTGTGTCGATTGTATAGTGTATACGGTTTCGAACAATTCTGTGCTTGACTTGTTCCGAGTTTCCTTCCCCTCTCCCCTTATGCACCACCTACCACGACGGTGCATCAGAACGGTTCTGTGCATCAAGCCCCGAGAGCGTGTTGCTCTTAAAAGGAAAGCAGTAATTGTATGCATTTAGGAAACACAACTAACGTCAACGTAAAAATTTAAGTTGTTTAACTGAATGCTTCCTTATGTTTAGTAAATTCCACGATTGACAGTAATCAAATTGCGCTGGAAGTTAACGATTGTATTCCCAAAACGCGCCCAATGTTACACTGAATGTGTAGCAAAAGTTTGCGACTTCCACTGTACTTAGCATTGGCAGATCAACGATCTAGACCACATCATCGCGTTTGCTTTGGTGAAAGATAGAAGTGGTCATTTACGCCTTATTATGATTTGCATTACTCTTATAAAGTTGGTTTCAATCGCTATTCCATATCTTTTCAGAATATTCTGGGTCTTATCATTTTTTGTGTGTTTTCTGTCTTCAGTTGGTTATGGTTGGAACTGTAGAAGATTAGGTTTATGAAAAAATTGTTGTCGCCAAGTCAGTCCAGTGAATAAGATGAACGTCGTATCTGTCGTTATTCGGAGTTCTATTTTCACAATTTCTCAAACCTTTGTGATCAAATCTCCTTTTTGAGAGTCAGGAACAGGATACTAGGCACACTCATCAAAGGTGCATACCCTGAAACACTAGCGTATGTGTCATATGTATCATTTATTAAATTTAATTCAGTGTAATCTTAAATCGTTATCAATTCAAGAATTATATTGCGAATTTGTCGTATCATATTCATACTATTTGCATTTCCTCTGCTACACGAATTTATTATCAGAATTATAATTTAGTCGGTTGTTAAGCGCCGCGATTTGGTCATTCGAATCAATGTACTGTTTTGACCATTCAGTTAAATATTTAAATCGTTACGGAATATGGTTCAGCTACACGCTACTATTAATAAATTATTAAAAAATTACCACGGAAAATGCGAACTGTTGCTGTAAGCGAATCGAGTCGTCTACGAGCAATATATTTTAATACTTGTTGCATTGAAAGCGGAAATTGGGCCACAATAATAGAAATAATTTATCAGCACAATATTAATGTAAATTTCTTTTTTTACAGGCCGGTAATTATGGTAAACCAGGAATTGGACCAAAGGAAGCAGAGAAAAATGAAAGGCATTTCTCCGAAGACAAACTAAAAGCTGGTCAAACAATAATTGGACTTCAAATGGGCAGCAACAAAGGTGCCAACCAATCGGGTATAAATTTTGGCAACACTCGCCACATGTAAACAATTTTATTCCGAAGTAACTAATAACTGAAACAAAACTCTTCCACAATTTAATAGGGTATACATATATTTATTAGAAGGACGTTTAATTTAAATAATTTAATACTCGTATTAAACAAAAAAATTTCAACAACAAAAAACATATATATGACAAAGCACATTTTTATTTTTTATTTATATATTATCTTAAGAGAAGTTTAAAGTTAATTTTATAAGTAAAGTTTATTGATAGTTGTATTGGCCATATCTGTGCCACTAATATTTACGGAAAAATACACTTCAAAAGTAATACAATTGTTAAAAAAAAAATGTAAACTTAGAAGTAGCCTCGAGACGAGTCAATCAAAAAATGTAATAGTATAGATGTATTTTTGTAATAAAAATGCAGAAATTGTACTTATGAGACCAATAAATAATAAAGTATAATTTTTTCTTATTTTTTTTTTTTTTACTTTTATTGTAAAGCTTTTATCACATTCTGTTTTATTTTCATAATTTAACACTTAATTAAAACTTTAAAATTTACGCTATCTGAAACAATAAATAACACAATATATAACAACAGTAGATTAGAAATCAAAGAAAGCATTCACATATTGCAAGGTTAACTTAGGGTATGGTATCGATAACTTAATACAGTGCGAATTAAAAACGTGTACCGTGATATCGTTACCAGTTATATCTCAATTAAGACCTATTTTGTTATTATTATCAAGATTTCCCAGACCAAACTAGATGCCTTAAAAAATAAACAAAACAAAAAATTACAAAAAACTGCATAAAAAGTGTGTACCACTCGCAGTAGAAGCACTGATCTAGAGGAATAGCATCAGGTTCGTAAAGTAGGGAAACGTTGTAAATATTTTATTTCTAACCATCAAACTAGTTTCCGCAAATATTTGATCTATCTACGTCGGTCTTAAACTCTTTCCAGTTAAAAGTACCATCGTCAGGGG
The DNA here is from genome assembly GCA_963932245.1 of Tachinus rufipes. Taxonomy (NCBI): domain Eukaryota; kingdom Metazoa; phylum Arthropoda; class Insecta; order Coleoptera; family Staphylinidae; genus Tachinus; species Tachinus rufipes. The sequence continues at coordinate 25,882,307 of OZ010742.1, read as the reverse complement.
GCCTTCAACGTGTTACGAAGAAATAAACAAGATTTGAGAAGCAAGTTCCCTACGGCTCTTTTCCAAACTCTTTGACGACCATTTGTAGGTCGTAAGCAAAAGCGGGATCCACTGTTGCATGTGATTGGTCGTTGGCTGGGGCTTGGCTGTTCCATTGTTGCAGGTATATATCCGCAGGCATGTCCTCCGAGTTAACATCTCGCCATGCCAGAGTCTAGAACTCGTCAGCCAGTTCCACCGCAAATAGAGGCCCCAGCCAGTTCCACCGCAAATAGAGGGCCCAAACATCGACTCTGCTACCAACAAAACATCACCAGGATCCAGAACTGCTGAGATGACCCATTCCCTAGAGGGTCACTCCATTGAGCTATCGGCCGCGATGGGGCTTAGATAGTTTAGTACCGGAATAATCGGAAGAACTCGTAATTAACAGGACGTAATTCACATTAATCATCCCGGAAGGACCTTTGGCCTGCTAGAACCAGCTTGGTAAGGTCGAAAGCGTATATAAACGCTCGTACCGTTTACATCTCCGTAACGAATACACCTTTGTACCATCTCACTGATTACCTTACCTGAAATAATTTTATTTTTATTTTTGTCAATATTCGTTTGAAAAATCGATTCTTGTGTGAGGCCGAACTTGAGCAAACGTAAAAACGCGTGTAAACACTGTTCGCAAAATATATTTCTAATTACCGTAACCGCAACCTAACAATATAACAAAGCTAAATTACTAGCAAAATGTGAATGCTTTCTTCAGACATAAGGTAATCATGGTGTCTCAATTTTGTCAACATGATAAATTAAGGGTCTGTACGTTCTAAGATTGCACCAATATACACCTGTAGCACGCACAAACAAAACGAAAAAATATTAAATTATATCTATATTAAAGTATCTCAATTTATATTAACTACCTCAACAGCTTCATGATCCATAACAACCTCTTCCTCATCCACAGGAAACTCATCAGACTGCATATTGAAAGTAAACTCCTTATCTATACCCATTTCTATTGCACGTTTTCTATCCTTGTAAAACTTTCTGCATTTCCTGCCATATTCCAGATGCGGTTGTAAACTTACATAATTCGCAGGTTTATCTCTCATAAACCTATCATGTACAGCTACATGTAATACTTCTGGTATCATGTATGGCTTCAACCAACCTACTAATGGTGTGGTGCCACTTTTATAGTCGATATCTTTATGGTAAAATAAGATGCCGTCTATTTTTATGTCTTCATCGAAACTGTTTGGATCGGTGAGTATCATTTCAAGCAGAGGTAAATGTGCTGGCTTAGCTGGCGCTTCGAGGAATGGGTATTTATTGTGCTTGCTTATTTGAGCCACTTCTGGATTTTCGTCCAGTTTCGATTTTAGGAAGAAAAATCTGAATTCAGACTGAAACAAAATAACTATTAATAATATAATTTTTTTTTAATGTTTATGTTGTTAAATAATAAGGTATTAATAGTAACCCAATGTTTATAAAGGCGCATACAGGCGATACGAGAAATGTCGTGCAACGTGTGTACTTGCCACATCGTAAATACGATCAACGCATCAGCATCACAAATGTTCGTTGTTATTCGGTAGTAGACGGTAAATAATACATCACACCAGATGTCTTCTTTACACACTAGATGAAGAAGGTAAGAATATGTTAAAGTAATGTGTTATAATATTTGCGTTTGAAAAATGTTGGCAAACCTACACAGATTCACAAATGCTAAACGTTATCCGACGTTCGTCGCATCGTCTCGTGTGTGTTCACTTTCGGTAATATTGCATTAAATTAAATTAATAAAACACGTGCTACCCTAAAAATACAGAATTAAGAAATTCGGCATCCCTCCTGCCAACTTCAGAAAGAAAAAAAAACATTTCGAATAAACGTTGTGTAGTGCGACACATTATTATTTGACTACCCTGTATATATTATTCCTGTTGTCAATAAGAACTCTTACACTATATCATCGTTATGAAATTGTGAGTACAATGTTTGAACGTTTTGCTGGTTTGGCTGTGAAAACTACCATAGCTTCTTAGCAATTGCCAAGATTATTCAAATCACATGCAAAATTGGCACTTGCAATCTTTGCCTTTGCAATAAAGGACTGTACTAGAGTTCTGGAAAAATTAAAGAAGTTGAATGAGCTCTAGAAGAAAACAGATCATGCAGTGCATCTCAAAGTAAGCCTCAGACAGATCAAGAAGATTTTTGAGGACCCAGTAACGGATTCGAGTATGAAGCCAGTATATATCAAGAAAAAACAAATAAAAACGCGATACAAATAACAAATCTGTTGTTAAAGAAACCGGTACCTCCAAACACAGAGCCAAAAACCTGTATAGAAAAAAGTAGAAGAATAGCCACCAAAACTAGACAAAAAAAAGTCGAATAATTGACAATAAAACTAGTGGAATCGTAGTAAAATGACTATGAAGACTAATGAGACCAAAGCTGTCATGTTAAAAGATCAATAGAAATGGTCAATATACAACTCAGCCGAAGATCATTAGCATCAAGATTCTAGACTCACAGCTGGCTAGGCTCTTCTCTACCCGTAATGCCGGCAACTTACATTACGGGTGGACCTAGTTTTTGAGTGAATTCCGAATCACTGAAGAGATTATTAATCTACTCCGGACCAAAGAAGGCTCTTAGTTGTAAAACTCTATGCTGACAAGGCGGGTTGGGGAGTGGAAGAGCGTATAAACGTTTAAAATAGTTTCCGTTGTAAGAATCAAATCCACAATCTTTGGTGCAGCAGTCGGATGCCTAGACTATTAATGCCACCTCTCTCCCGGATATGGAATGCGACATCGTAAACCCATAAAAAAAACAGTACTGTACTGTAAGGGAAGCAGGGAACCGTTCTCACAAAGAAAAAGATTAGAATAGAATTAAACCTATGCCCAAAAAGGCGCAAACAGCTAATCAAAGGTCTGCAAAGCCGTATTAAAGGTTGCAGTAGCTGCAGCATCGAGGAATCAAGCTAAGGACTATACAAGCAAGCCTTGCGACAACTTGTGCAAGAGCGACCACTATCCCGGCAGTTAAAAATCATTCGGACGGAAGAGTCACTCAAGCAAACTAATTTGAATCGGGAGAACTGCAGACAGAGTAGTGCCAACGGGTTTTCAAATTGGGGAGAAATATGAATCTTCGAGAGCACAAAAAGTACCTCGTAGCGCTAAGTAAAACAAAATTTTTGGCATTGTAGCAAAACAGAAACTCAATCATCAACTTTGAGTTCGGTCAAATTGTACGGTACTAAATACTGTGTCTCGTGACCACAGCTACAACAGTATCAAAACAGATTACATTGCCAACCATATAAACTATACACTGAAACGGTAACACAAGCAAAGTGGTAGCTAAAACTATACACGGTACTACAAAACTTGTACTAGTAGACCTAAAATCAAGACAAAAACCATAAACTCTCTTTTTTAATTTAAAATACACGCTACTTACTCCAACCTTTTAGCCGCAAAATTATTTACACTAAACAATGATTAAAATATCGAAATATAAAAATAAAAGAAATTGTATTGCTATTTTTCTAGATTAACTGTACAGTGACATTACAATTTTAACGTGCAAATCAGTTGATTAGTTTCTCAAATTAAAACATGAGTGACGTTTTTTAAACAATTTAACGATTTCGAACGCGGTAGAGTAATCGGACTGTCTGAAAAAAAAATTCCTGTTTACCCAAGGTGTCACCACGGGTATAAGAATCTGGGTCCATTTGGCGACATCTCCCCTTGCTCTGCCATTCTTCTTCCCATTTTTCCATAGTCTTTGTTCTATTGGCTTTTTTTTGTTTTTTCAGTAGTTTCTCTATGTTGTTGTCTCGCTCTTGGACAAGGTTTATGGAGATTGTTTGGTATTGCCTGTATAGTCGAGACTGTTCTGTAGCCAATTGCTATTCTGATTGTCATTTTCCTTCTGGCCCTTTCTAGGATTACCCTGTGTTTTTTAATGTTGCAGCAGTTCTTTCCACAGTTGCCGCCATTACTTTGCGTTCCTCCGTTTTCGGACCTCCCACATTTGGCATGATTCGTGTCAGAGCCATTACTAGTTTCTCAGCTTTTTGTTTGACCTCAGTTATGTGGGGCCTCACTATGATGTCCTTCCTTCTGCCCACCAGGACTACGGCTTCCGTCTTTTGTGTTGCTAGCTCTAAGCCCATCTTCTTGATCCACATCCTAATCATATAGGACGACCATTTTGCGCTATCCTCTATTTCCCTTATGCTATTACCCCTGGCCACCATGGCAAGATCGTCCGTATAGGCTATTATAGTAATTTCGTGTAGCATCTGTACTCTCAATAAACCGTCGTAGTAAATTTTTCACATGGAGGGACCAGAACTGAGCCCTGTCGCACCCCACAAGTCATTTCCAGATTTTCTCCGGAGCTGCACACTATAGTTCTATCCTGTAGGTAGATAGGTGCATATTATCTTCCTGACATGTTGATATTCCCCTTCTCTCCAGATTTTCTATCAGCCCTTCCATGGAACCGAGTTGAACGCGTTCTTTATAACATAGGTGATCAATACAGCGTATTTATGTGTAGGGTGCTAGGCATCAAAAGTAGAGTGACCTCCTCTGAACCCATGTTGGTTCTCACTGAGTCCTCCATTCCTTTCTATTTGTTGAGGATGTGCTTATAGAGCTTTCCTAGCGTGTTCAGTAGGCAAATGGGTCGATATATCTTGCCTTCATCCCTTTTGGTAGGTTTCTCTATTCATACTAGTTTTGCCTCTTTCCATTCCGTGGGAAAGATGCCTTGCTTGATTAGTTTGTCAAACACTTTCACACAGAGCTGCAGTCTTTGTGTCGCTATTGCTCTGATAAACTCCTGCGGATTCATGTCTGTGCAGTGGGCTTTTTTTTTTTTTAATTTTTTCACCTGCCATCTGTATATCTTTTTCTGTGCATTCCGGTATCATAGACACGTCTACTCTTAGCTCTTCCCATGTTGTTTTGCCTTTGTTGGGAAATAGTTTCATCGCTTCAGCCATTACTTTATCTCCTATCAGTGTTAGAGGGGATCTTTGGTTTATTTTATCAGTAACAATATTGTACCCTTTGCCCCATATGTTCGAGTTTAGTTCTTCGCATAAATTCTTCCATGCCATCCTTTTGGAGTCCAATATTGCCCTTTTTAAAGTTTTTCTCTTTTGCATATCCATCTTGTGCCTGTTGCAGTAGATTTGCGTCTCTTGTTTATTTGCCATTTATTTTCGTCATCGTCCTTTTGGCTTTTATTAATTTACCCTTCATCATTTCATGCTTAGTGTCTTTTTGCAGGTTTTAATTATAATTTCTTTCAGCTTGTCTGCGGTGTTTTGGTCCAGGACTTCCAGCAATTTTTATCTTGACCACTGCGGAAAGCCCAGCCTTTGTTTTCTCTTTTTTTCTCTCTTGCTTTCCCTTCCTGGACGCGGTCACTCAGTTTCTCTTCTTCGTCCACGTGCCAGTTTTTAATTTTTGTTACCATCTTAGTCGAGCACAAGGTGACGTCTATGTATGATTCCATCCCGTCTTTGCTTAGTTCTGACAGCCATTTTCCAAACTGCTCGGAGCTTACGTTTGGGGAGAATTAACAGAGTACAACAGAGTACATAACTGCATCCCGTGACTCCACCCAGATGAATACCTCACCGCTTGCTTGAAATTTTGTACTCTGGTATGAATATTGTGGCGTCTCCCTGTTTGTCTGTGATCCTTTTCTTCCTGCTTGCTGACTTTGGTTCCGAGACTAAAGCAAAGTCTGCTCCTGTTTTTTGGCAATTCCATTGTAGTAGGTCCATTGCCGCTCTTTAGAAACTAAAGAAAGATTGTCAATTCGTAATATTGCTCAATGAATTGGCAGAAGTTCGCTTTGTACCGATATGCTCAAACACTACAAACCTGAAGATCGGGCTCTTTTGCACATGTCTGGAGACGCTTAACTAACCAAGAAATCTCCCTTAGATCCGTTTACCAATTCAATCATTTGGTCTCAAGTCGTACGGCCGTTTCTGTTGTTTGCCCTTAACTCCTCACCATAAAAGGTGCCGTCCAGATGGTGCAATGAGACTAGAATGGGTCGATCAATGGAAGCAAGTTATCTTTTGTTTGTATGCCCACGATGGTCGTAAGATGGTTAGACGATGCATAGGAGAACGAAGAAATTTACATTTTGCTGTGGAATGACATACTGCTCTTACACGCGGGGTGATGGTATGGAGAGCAATAGCTTATGGAAGTAAGTCTTCTCAAGTTTTGATTCCAGGAACATTAAACGCAAATCGCTACATTAACACGGTTCTAGAACGAACATTAATGCCCTATCTGAGTAGGTTGGAAACCACCATTTTCCAAAAGAATACTGCAATGCCGCTTACAGCTAAGGTTACTGTAGAATTTCTGGAACTAACTAATGTTAATTTACTTCATTGGTCTTCTCGTTCTACAGACCACCGAAATCGTGAAGAAGCAGCAACTCATAATTGAAATAGAAGAAAAACTTAAAATTTTAATTAACATTTCTTAGGCCTGTAATATCCAACTCCTAATAAACCACCTAATAAACTATTAGCTGAATAACCTAACTTTTTTTAAACTTTAATTTGATTTATTTTTGTTACACCTCTGAACGGCTTATAAATTATATGCTTAATGTTTTTATTTGTTATAAATGTATATGTTAAGCATATATTTAATTGGCTGTTCTTAGGTTTTAATAAAATAAATAAAATTAAGTTAGGTTATTCAGCTAATAGTTTATTAGATGCTTTATTAGGAGTTGGATATTACGGCCCTTAGTGTGAATAATTTACATATTATCTGAAATCTTCATAAAAATTGAGCTACAGGTTCTTGGTGTTCTAGCTACGCCACTGTTTTAAAGAAAAGCACATATGAGGGGTGTAGTTTCAAAAGGTACAATCTCCACAGTAATCAATTTTTCAGAAACTTCAAAAAACTGTCACAACTAAAGTAATTCTTAAAACTGATTTCTGAGCGTTTTGAGTTATTACAAAACATTTGTTAACATTGTTATAAATTTTAATTAATTTAATCAATAAATTATCAAAATAAATCAAACTGCAGGTTGCATAATGTCTTTTTAAACTGAATCTTGCCAAAATCATTTCTTAAGTAAAAATTAAATTAAAAAAACTCCTACAAGATGGCATCACTTAAATTTACTCCGCACCACTACCTGCATTTAGAGGCTAAACCAGCTATCTTCTACCAACCTTTATCTACTTATTAATTATTATGTATACTTACATTACAAATATTTTGTTAAAATTTCATAATAATAATTTGAAGTGTTCTATTCTAGAAAATGTTTGGAAAAGACTGATCTAGAATATTCAATTTTGTCATATTGAAAATATAATTAAATAAAATACTGATAAAATACAATAATAACCTTAAGATGTTGGATAAAGTAAATAAATTCTTGTCAGTTAGACACAACACATGTAATGTCGTTAAATAATGTTCCTTTCAGAACTGTTCTAAGAAGTTCGTTGTATGTTGATCTAACAATTGTCTTGAAAAGAAACATTTAGTTAATATGGCTGCAAAAGTTGTTAGTACTAGAATATTTCTCTGTAGAGAAATCCATTTTTTTTTTCTTATATTAAACATTGTACTTTACTTAGCCAACTCAAAGTTAGTGCCTCATTAACCCCGTCAAAAACTCCATCTATTAAATATTAAAAAAATATGTAAAACATTATCTAAAACCTAAGTTACATATAAATAATACTTACCGAGCAATCTATCAATGAAAATCCATTCCAAGCTAACAAATCAAGAACAACAAAACTCGATTTCTTGTGATCATAAATGCAATCCAAAATAGTAAAATGACTATGCCCCATTGATCCACCACCTGAAGGCAACATCGAATCAAACACCGTAATAACTTCTCCAGCTTTGTTATAAGCTGTCGTAATACCCTGAAAATTTGCAATTAATATCACAACATTAAACATTTAATAATTACAAAACTAACATGATTAGCAACTACGAGATTCCTACTACCCACTGGACAAAACTTCATAGTCCAATTATGTTCAAAATCTTCAGGTTGCTCAGTTAAATACTCAGATAACATCAATTTCCAAGCATAAGATGTCTTCCTGTTCTTTTTCTTCTTAGTATAAACAGTGCAATCCATGGGTTCTTCTTCAGACATAGTGTCTTCTTTGCTATTAAAGAGATCTTGGATCCCACGCTTCTTATCCATAGTATTGTTACGACGCCTAAAAATTACATTTAGATGAGAAAAAATATAACATTAGTTCATATTACTCTTTAACGGATTGTAGGAGTGTCTTCCTTCTTTCATTTTGTGAAGCTACTGGAGTTTTCGAGGGTTGCTTTAATTGTTTATATAATCTGCAATGAAACATATTATTTTATATAAATTTTAAAATGCATATTTACTCTTGAAATGTGGGTCCATATTCAGCGTTATCTGGGCCGCTTCTAGTATTCTTCATGATTTAATTTAATAAGTTAACAGTTATTACGTACACTACTAATAATTAATTAAAGACAAAACCAATAATGAATTAACACCTAAACATAACCATTCAATACATAAACATTTATATTTATAATATTTATGCAACCAACCGTACAGAGATGAAGTTTCATCGATTAGAAAATAAGTTGTAGCCAATGAAGTAGAGTAGGGTAGAAGGGGCATTCAGCTGCGCGAACCATTCACACATGAACGCTGCCATTTTAGCTCATAAAAACGCTTTGTTTACATTTGGTATCACGAATTAGGCAACTAACAATACTCGGTTCATAGCACGACATCTATCATTGCATTTAATTTTAAAATAAAGGAGCGCTATATTTAAATTAAAACTTTAAAAGTGGTTGAATGATATAAGTTTATGCAATTTTTGTCTAGTTTATATTCGCTATTTTTTAGTAAAATTTAATTTACGTTTATATAAGTTTACAATTATAATTTTGCAATATAAATCTCAGTATTTTTATATAAAAAAACACATTTGACAGTGTTCCTGCTTTATTATAGTTTTCTAATTTAAGAAACAATCTATAATAATTTTATTGTAGATTGTAGATTACTTAAACAACACAGGTATATTTTATTAATTACATAGTAATCGCATTACACATAATTACAGATAATATTCTACTAATTGGATTACTTGGAAATTCCAAAGATTTACGCCCTTAATTATGTTATAATCTTTTTGAAATGTACCTGCATAATTATTTTCTACTCGCAGACTAATATATAAGCAAGTTTGTTGTAAATAATTATCATTTATCTCTAGTTAGTCTGTGAGTAATATACGTAAACGTTTCGTAAATATATTATTATAAATTTGTGGTTGTGGTAGTGAATGGTTTAATTTGTTCAATATGACGATTACATGTGCAGCATTAGGTTGTAACAACATATCAAACAGAATAGCGGGAATATCTTTGCATACGTAAGTATTTATACATTATATTATAATAATATAAAATAGTATTTTTTGTGTTGGTGGCATCTGCTACTAGTTTAGAAACATTGGATGGATGTTGTTAATTATTGTTACCGGTCAATTGTAAATAATAGTAGCAATCAAACATAACAATTAATAGAGATAAATAACAATTAAATCTTTAGGATATCAGAAACATCATATGCAAAATGGAAGAATATATTAAAAATAACTCGAAATTGGGGTCAAACTACTAGAGTGTGTTCACAACATTTTGAAGAATTATGTTTTAATCGATCCGGTCGTTATGCCAAACTTATGGAAGGCTCTATTCCAACCATAAACTTGCCAAATATAGAAACTTCTATAAATGGAAATATTCGCCAAAAACTACATAAACTTATATTATTTAACCACCAAAAATTTTTTTACTTAAATATGCCGTTCTTTTATTTCTACGCCCTTAATTATTTTATAATCTCTTTGAAATGTACCTGCATAGATATTTTCTACTCGCAGACTAATATATAAGCAAGTTTATTGTAAATAATTATCATTTATCTCTAGTTAGTCTATGAGTAATATACGTAAACGTTTTGTAAATAAAAATTTTACTTAAATATGCCGCGCTTTTATTTTTATAGTTAGGTAACCCTCTTAAATTAGATGCAAAGATAAAAGTCGTACCTGTGTACCGAGTATTGTTAGTTGCCTAATTCGTGATACCAAATGTAAACAAACGAGTTTTTATGAACTAAAATGGCAGTAACCAAACGCGGATCAAGGTTTAGGATGCGCAGTCGTCGTTGCCCCTTCTACCCTACTCTACTTCATTGGTTGTAGCTAACCTCATTTCGTAAGGTCGGCGTTTTGGCATAAAAACTTTGTTGAATTTATTATTAATCATGAACAGAACAGGTAGATGAAATAAGTTGTAGATTGATACAGATAGGTATACACAGATAACGGTGAGATAGCTCAGTTATAGAGCGTTAGTGTACCACGCTAACAGTCCCGGGTTCGATCCCCGAATATGACTAAAGTAATAACTTTGCTCTTTATCCACCGGGGTGATTCGGAAGTCACTTAATAAGCCGTTGGTCCCATCAACCCCTTCAAACAAGTCGTAAGACTTCTGGGGCGATGTAAAATAGCTGTAAAACGCGAAATAAAGAAGTATTGTCTACACGCATATCGTTGCCAATTTTATAATACATAACTCAAAATATTTTACTAAACTTATATTTGTAGTTTGTAATTATTTTTACAAGTACTTATAGATAAAAATTTGAATAGGTAGTTATTTCAATTTACCTTAGGTTTCAATTTCTGCTTGATTACGATAAAGTTTTTGTCATTTGTTTAACAAATTAATCAAACATACTTAATTGTTATTGTTAGTCCTCAAAAATAACATTTTTTGTTTGTTTGCAAGGCAACCAACACTGGCTGTAATAAATTTGTAATATTGCTCTATCAGCCAAGTTTGTGGCTGTAAAAGTCTATGGAAAAAAACAAGAAAAAAGCTAGTTAAGGTTTTTGGTTCAACTTTTGAGCTTCAACGTGACAAGCAGCTGGAAGGCACCCCAGCTACAAATCTTTCCTATATTTAAAGTAGAGTACAAGATTACAGGCAACCACTATACCTGTGTTTCTTAGTAAGTACAATTAGAAAAAAACAGTTAAATGTCGTTTTTTTAATTTTTGTGGACGTAATGAGGTTTTGATCTCAACAAATGGCCCTTAAAAATTACTTACGATTTCTTTTCTGCGTAAATCCTGTTGTTATAGTGTTCTTATCAAACTATTCTAGATTTGGGTCAAATCACATGACTAATTCACATCACCCCTGCAAAAGATAACCTTACCTTCTAAACGTTCATGCAGAATGTCAATTGTAGCATCCGTTGTGTGGCACGTAGGGCCGTCCTGCTAAAACCAGATGTCGTCTAAGTCCATATGGTTCAATTTGGGCCATAAAAATTTGGTTATCATCGTTCTGTAGCGTTCGCCGTTGACGGTGACCGCCTCACCACGTCGTTTAAAAAAAAAAAATACGGACCAATGACACAGCCTGCCTATAATCCACACCGAACGGTAACTTTTTGAGAATGCATTATCACCTGGTAAACCTCGTGGGTTAGTGTCGTCCCATATACGGCAATTTTGCTTGTTAACATAGCTATTTATCCAAAAATGCGCCTCGTTGCTAAAGATGATTTTTCTGCCAAAATTAGAGTCCTCTTCCAAATCTTTCAAACAATTCGAAGCCCAATCAGCAAACAAACAGCGTTGTCTATGTCATAAAGTTTAAGCTCCTGGGTTATTTGGATCTTCTACTGGTGTAAGCCTAAGTTCCAATGCAAAATTCGCCAAATTGAAGTCAACAAAAGCCCGAGTTTTTGTGTACGGCGAGGAATGACTGCCTCGGGTTCCGCTGTACACTTTCACAGACCGAGGCAATGTTCTCCGCCAATTTTCCTTGAATGTACAAGTGTTGGCTGATTATTTACCGATTCCGCCGTCTCAAATTTGGCCACCAAACGTTGAAGAGTCGACTGTGAAAGGCTACCACGTCTACCGTAAAATAGGCGCAATGCGCACAACGTTTGCACTAACAAACACTCATTTTGATAATAAAGTTTTATCATTTGAAAGTGCTGTTCAAACGTGTAACTTGCCATGGTGATTTGACATAAGTAACTGAATAATAAACAAAAGATTTGATAGATGTCACAAAAACAAAATGGCCGCCAAAATTTAACCGCGCCAACTGAAAAACCCTTTAGTTTAAAACAAAATTAATAATTTTAATTTTGAAAACAAGTTCCTAAAGAGTGTCAAAAAATTGTGCAAATCTGCAAACTTAAAGTCGGTTTAAGTCTTTATATATTGAGATTGAAAATAAATATTTATTTCTTTAATTTTTCTTGGTCGTATTGTAAAAACTGGTCAATTATTCTAAGTCAAGTGGCTATATGTTTTGTTACTGCTCCATTTCTATCTTTTTTAGATATTTTCTGGTTAATGCATAACGCTGCGCATTTTAGTTAATATTCAGACCAAAATTATGCTGCTTGATTGGACTTGTCAAACACTTTTTTTTGGCTTTCTTGTGCTAATAGTTTTTAATCGCTCAGTCAAACTAGCGGTGGTGATTTTTATTGCGTTTTTGAAAGAAAGTCGTGGCTTGTTAGCGTGAATGCGCCGTGTAGTGCTCAAAGTGTACTTTAATTTTATTAGTAGAATAAAGGTATTTTGGCCCAAATATGTCATACGTTAGTTGCCATATAATTGTAAGTCTTGCTGTTGGTGTTTGTTTGTTTTTTAGGTAGTATCTTTTGGCAAACCTGTCCAGGTAATAAAACTAATCGTTTTTTATTTATCAATTTTAGTTGCTGTTGTGTAACTTGTCAGTATGTTTGCTATAGTGTTAAGTAAAGTAAAAAGGTAAAAACGTTTGTACAGCAGAGCTTTGGTTTCTTTTAATTGCAACAAAATGGTTATATTTATATACAGCATACAAGTGCAACAACTCAATCTTAACATCTAGTACTCAAGAAAACACCACAATACTTATGCTGAACAACTATGCAAAGAACCAACTGTATGCTGAAACCAAAGTAGTCAAACTAGCTTGTCAAACCGGTGAACAACAAAAAAGCAAACAATCTCTTTAGCTTGTTTTGCATTTTGAAAGCCTTACAAGCCAAAAATCTCTGTTTTTTGCGGTTTTTGTAATTCATATGAAAAATTGTTTTCTAAACCTGTTTTATACAAAATTTTTTGGTTGAATTAAAAAAAAAATTTTAAATAAAAAAAAACATTTTGATAGTTAAATTGAAAAAGACATTTTATAAAAAGAAAAAAATTGTTAATTTGAAAAAAAAAAATCTCATTAGATTTGAAATATTTATAATGTATATGTTTGTTAAATCAAAAAAAATTGACACTCTAGAGGTTAAATTATCATTTAGACAATACAAATAAGTGGAATTATATAAAAAAAGTATATTGTCTAAATTTTTGTTAAATTCAAGATATTGGCATTCCAAAGATTAAATTTATTATCTCGACAATTCCAATAAGTGGATTCATATATAGAACTTTATTTCAGATCATACGCGTTAAGTGATTGGATATTAGCTTCCTCTTTTTTAAAATTTCTAACGCTTGCAGAGAGAAGTAACCTCTAATCTCTTGATAACAAACGCGTAGTTGGGTAATTCAGTTAAAACTACTTGATGGTCATTATGAATTAGAACGTAAGTCTTACCCAGCCAAGTGTCGGTCACCAATGGTTGCTATCACTACTTCTTTTTTAAATATAGAGACTTCTGACGCTTGCAGAGAAGAAAAACTTTCAACTTCTTGATACCTATCATTTGGGGCGAGTGTGCGGATACTCTACTTCAAACAATTTGTCCATCTGCCAGTTCAAGTGTCCTTCATCAAGTAGTTAGAAAATACTTTTACCTTTTTTGACATAAAACTTTTAATGCTTGCAGAGATAAGTAAACACTTGAGCGGATGAACACTCTAGTTGAAATTACTTGCTGGTAATCTTGGAGCAATCCACCTATCCAACCAAGTGTTGATCATTTAGAATTGGTATCATCACCTCCTCCTAGAGTATAGAGACTTATAAGGCTTCTAAAAATAAGTACCTTTTATTTTTTTAATAATATCACTTAGGCAATGGATAGGCGTTCTAGTTGAAACTACTTGATGATGATCATGAATTGAAATTGAATTTGGTCATTAAAATATTAGTATCACCATTGCCTCCCCTGACAAAATGAATTTTAACGCTTTCAAAAAAGAGTAATATCTAATATCTTAATGACAAACATTTGGGTAGGTAAATGGGAACCTTAGTTGAATTATTTGTCCGTAATCATTTTCTGAAATGCCCTGCTCACCCACCTCCTGCAACATAAAAACTTTTAACGCTTGCAGAGAAGAAAAATCTTCAAATTTCTTAATCAAGAATATTTGGACAGATCGGTGTGCTATCCAGTTTAAACCTATTGTTTGTACTCATGTTCTAGAGTGATCCATCCACCTGCCCATGTGTCCGTCATCAAGTGACTGGATGTTACCTCCTCCTCTTCTAAAAGAAAAAAGTCTATCTTTTGCAGAGAAAAATAAATTCTAATCTTTTGATAACAAAGACTTGTGCAAGCGGGTAAGCACTCCAGTTTAAACTACTTTATGGTAATTATAAATTTGAGCAAAACAACCATTAACTTAATTGTTGGTCAAAAACTGTTGGTATCATCATCTTCTCTTTGAATATAGAGACTTCTAAGTTTGCAGAGAGAAGAATTTTTTTATAAATTTTTTGTTAACAAATACTTGAGAAGGTGGGTGGTACTCCAGTTTAAACTATAGCAATTATAAATAAGAACGTCTCAACCACTCATCCAAGAGTTCATCATCCTCATTCTCATCCTCTGAGATAGTGACTATTAACGCTTACAGAGAGCAGTCATTTCCAATTTTTCCAAGTAGGTGAGTAGTAACCCTAATTCAAACTACTCGTCCGTAATTAAAACCTAAAGTCCGTCATCAAGGGATTTGATGCCATCATTCTCTCCAACTTTTTACGCAGAGAAGAAAAACTTTCAACTTTAATCTAATTGGGCACTTGGGCAAGTAAGACAGAACTTCAGTTCAAACTATTTGTCCGTACTAATTGTGCTAAGTGACCCAGGTACTCGTCCAATATTACTTTTTTTTTTAGAAAAGTAACTTTCAATCATCTCTTTATGAAAAACACCTTAATGGGTGGGCAATTACTCCAGTTTAAACTACTTGATAGTAATTATGAATTGGACCACCCATCTAAGTGTTGGTCGTCTTTAGGAGATTGCTATTGCCACTGCCTCCTCTGATATAGAGACTTTTAACGCTTGCAATTTCTTGATAACTAACACTTGGGCGAGTGGTCGGGAATCCCAGTTCAAATCATTTGCTAATACTCATGTTCTGGAGTGACCCACTTATCCGGCCTAGAGTATACTGAGTATCTTGACGAGTGTCAAATCACGCAATTTGTTTAGCCTGATCGCAGTCAATTTATATCCAATTGAGCATGTTTGGGATGAGATGGGAAAACGTTTACAACGATATGTGCAGGAATGGGTCAATCTTCCGCAGAATGTGATCCAAAATTTGATCCACAGCATGACTCGTCGTTTGCAAGCTGTTATCACTGCCAGAAAAGGGAATACTCGCAATTGAAGTCGTTAAACTTTCTTTTGTTTCAACAACAGCATATAAAAAGTAAACTTGTTCATTTTTATTACTTAGCATATCAAAGTGAAATTGTTTATTTTCATTACTGTCAATAATCTTTAAACAACAAAAACTTTTTTTATTTAATCAATCAGTTAGTGAACTGTTACAACTGAAAAAACACGTAAATAGCTAAAAATTTCTAAAAAAATTCAAATTACAAAGTGACCTTAATTTTATGCTCGGCAGTGTATAAATTTTAATAATATAATAATAAATTCCAGAGTTGAAGTGGATGTATAAACAAATAGGTGCAATTTAAACGCCATTTTGCAAAAACGCCTGACAAAGCTTTCGTCAGCTTTATTGGCATGCATAACAAACTAACATGCAATGTATGCAACTTTGTATATATACAGTATAACTATTGCATAAGTTATTTTCTTAAAATATATAAATTACATTATAAAAGTTTTTTATTAACAGTTTGTATTATGTATATATTGTTAAATATAACTGAAATTACTGAATAATAATTTATTTAATAAATTCAATCTTTAATTTTAACCAAATACATACATATATAAAAATAAACACCATTTATGTATGCAAACTACACAAGCTTTAATTAAATATGAGATAAATAAAAAATGTCGCTATATATTCAATTTCTACTATTTTATTAAGCAAACCATACAGAATAAATTAAAAAAAATAAATTAATTTTAACACCAAAAAAAATCGATTTTCTATTCATATGTTGTTACCATGGCAACACTTCAAACAAACCAGATCCAGTACAATACAAACAAACAATTTAATCTGAAGACATTCAATACAAACAATAATATAATTGAAATATTCCCCTAAAATATATAATTTATACTGTGTCGATGGCTAAGTTTGATTTGGATGATCCATTAGGTGATCTTTTATCTGATGGAAGTGATGACAGTTTTTTCAATGAACCTAAATCAGCCATAAAGAAAGCTAAAAGCCCCGAAAAGAAATCAGTTAAGGATTTATTTGGATTGGAAGATAAAACAAACGATAGTAAAAAAGATGATTGGTTAGGATTAGGTGCAAAACAGAAAAATGATCCTACACCAGCACCACGAAGAGCGGAAAGACCTACAAAAAAGATAAGTTTTGAAGAGGATGATGATATTTTAAATACATTAGGTTTAGATACTAAAAAGACTGAAACGAAGAAAATAGATCAAGCCAAAAAGTCTTCCTTAATGGAAAGTATATTAGGACCTCAAAAAGAAGATGATAAAAAATTCTTATCATTGGATGATTTATTAAAAGATAGTAAAATGAAGAAAGCTGAAGCAGCACCTGAAATAACACAATCTACAACACAATTAACTCAAAAGACTGAAGCACCGTCAGGATTTGGATTGTCTTCTCTTGATGCACCAAGAGAAGGTAGAAGAGGGCGTCCTAAAACACCTGCAATTTCAGACCCATTAGGTTTATTTGCAAAAGAACCTATTAAAACTGAAAAATTAAAAAGAGATCCAACTCCCACAAAAGATGATATCGAAACTGAAGTATTATTTCAGGCCAAAGATATGAAAATTAAAAGTGCTTCCACTATTGGTGGAGATGTTCCTAATTGGTTAGGAGGTAATAAGCAGAATAAATCAGATTTGTCTTTAGATAAACCAGAAACTGTTGTTAGCAGAAGGAGTAGCTTAACCAATAAAGTAGAACCAGTAGTAACGGAACCCCAAATGGTGCCAAATTTATCTTTAGATTCTTTACTAACTCATCAAAAAATGGCGGCTTCAAATATAAATTATCAAAATGCTTCCTTGGCTTTACAGCAACAAGAATCTCAATTGGTAATGGCAATACAGTTAAAAAAATATGAAGAAAATTTAGCTGATATGCAAAGAAAACAATCGGATGTTTTGATTAAACAAGAACAACAATTTAATAGTTTATTAGATAGACAATTTGCAAAACAACAAATGATGGAAAATAATATGAGGCTACAACAAGAAAGGATTAATAATCATATCCAGATGTTGATATCACAACCTCCTATAAGTGGACATGAAAGTATTGAACATATTGATAGAGTTGAAGATAGCACTAGAAAAATAATAATTGATGAGAATTCGAAACAATTTGAAGATATGATTGGTAGTTTAAAGCAACGACAACATGAAGAAGTATTTTTACTTGAAGAGTCTTACAAGTAAGTTATTGTTTATTGGTTTATATTTTGTTTAACAATTTGTTTTAGGAAGCAAATATCAACTTTGGAACAATCTATGGAATCAGTAGAAAATCATTTAAAAATGGAATTGGATTCTTTAACTCACAAACATAAAGAAAAATTAGAGAACTTAGATTCGGAACACTCATCTGAGATAGAAAAATATAAGAAAAAAGTTGAAGAATTGCACGCTCGTCATGAAAATGAAATGAAGCAAATGCGTGAAAATAATAATCGTGTTTTGGAAGAAATTAAATATGAATATAATACAATTATTGAGAATATTAAAACATCTAAGCAGAATGAACAAACTGTTATGCAAGAAGCAAATTCCTATTCAGAAAAATTAGATACTAGTATCAAATTGTTAGATATCAATAGCAGATCTTTGCATGATATTAAAGAAAAGGTTGTTAAAGATTATGGTGTTTTAAGTATGGCTAGGGAGGAATCTTTAAAAGCCAAAGAGGAAGAAATTAAAAGTAAGTTTTGCTAGATTAAATGTTAATATAGATTATTTTATAGTATATTTTTACAGTGATGAGATTGGCTTTAGAAAAAGCCAGAGAAATGGCAGATTCGGAACGTGCTGAATTAATGGGATTAGTACGCAATCTAGAAATTAAATTAGCAGAGCAAAACCAAAATTCAAGAGAAGAGCGATTTGCTTTGCAGCAAGCTGCTTCAACTTTAACATCAAGAGCAGCTGCCATTGAACGGGAAGCTGAATTCAATAGAAATTCTTTGGAAAGAGAACGTGAACAATTAAAGGTTTTAAATTTATATTACTAATTTAACATTTTAATTATTATTAATTTTAGAATTTACGTGAAAGTATATTAGCTGACCAAGAAAAATCAATGCAGCAAATAACTGAAGAAAAATTAGCCCTTCATTCAGAAAAAGTTCGTATTGAAACTTCCATGAAACTTAATCAAAACTATGATACTCAACGTGCCAAAGCAGAAATGGAAACTGCTATACAAGTTGCCAAAGAGGCTGCTGAATTGACTGATAGAGAACGTGAAAATCTTTTAAGACAGTTGCGAGAGGTGGAGATATTAAAAAGAAATTTAACGGATCGTGAAAGGAAAGTTATGGCTCGTGAACAAGATTTGGATCTTGCAATGGAGCAAGCAAATCGTAAAAATATGCTGGGTGAGAAAGCTTTGGATGATGCGAGATTATTGCAAGTTAATTATAATGACCGATTGAGGGAAATACAAAATTCAATGAGTTCGTTGACAATGCGGGAAAGGAAGTTGGCTGAAGAGAAAATTGCTATTTCTAAGGAACGGTTGGCTTTGCACAACGCAACTAGGCAGATGAGAAAATGTGGATTGTGTGCTATTGAAAATGTTCCGAGAATTGAAGAGGATGATAATGTTTCAGAACCTGTTGAGCAAGATATTCCTAGAATGGTAAGTAAAAATGATCAGCGTCGAGTCCCGGGTACCACCTTTCCAGGTGACTCTTCTAAACAGCCCCACAGCATCCGGTTGTCCCGGAAACCACAAGATGTCAGTTTATGTTTGCGAGCAACTAATTTATTTGTTTGTAGGAAGGAAAAACTGATATTATTTGAACTAACACTTTAGCAAATTGATGGGGTACTTCAGTTTATGTTTGCGGATGAATGGAAACTTAAATTTTAATCTCATCTAGTCACTTAGCAAACAGCCAACATTGAGATGTATTTGCTGAATAATGTCGTCACTTTACCTAGATATAGTGAGGCCATTTTAGCTTGGCGCCATAACTTATACACAAAATTCTCATGAGCTCCATTGGAGTCATGTCCATCCTTTTCTTTCGTGCACATTTTTACATTCCATAGACAAAGTTAAAAAAACCTGTGGTGTAAAAAAAGCTTCTACTGTTTACTTAGTAATGCAAAAAATAACGAATGTAAACAATAGAATGGCGGTTTGGCAATTTACCCATTATATTGTCGTGCTCGTCTCCTCTTGTATGTTTGTGGAGTGCGATAATAGCTCTACACAAACATCCGGAACCTATAGTTTGACGTGGACTCCGAACCACACCACTAGAAGCCATGCTTCATGTTCTGTGATGCTTATTGTGTTTGAATTTTAGCATTCTATATAAAAAGTTTTGAAATATAGTAGATTTGCAAACTTTTATAAGAATCTCCACTACAACTATAATAATTAATCCTGAAAATAAATGTATGTTATTAAAATCCTGACGGTATTACATTACCCCTCTAATTCCTATACCCAAAAATGCATAGATTATAAGTTCGAATCAAATCCACCAGTTGTTGCAAGAAAATTCTTGCTAATCTCCGCCTTAAACACATTAACTTTATTATGATTAATAATCAAATTTGTTTTCTTTTAGGTGAGCGATGCTGATATGTTTCGATTACAATTACAAATGAGTGAAGAACAATTAACTACAACACATGGTGATGACAGACTCAGCATGAATTCTGGATATATGAAATAATCTCATAATAATAATAAAATGCGTTCAATATAGTTTATTTTATCATAACAAAAATTTCATTATCTTTTATTACAATAAAGTATCTGCAGTAAAAATGACTTTTTAATATCTTAATCATAAACATTTATTCGATTCTAAAATAGGCCGATTTACTACTCAATGGAAAAATTAGATAGTTTTGGCGGTTATCCAAAAACAAATAATATACAGACAAAAAATGATTTACAATAAATTAACATAGAACTAACTACAATTAACACTTAAATATATACATAATAGAATTCTTTACAAATAGAATAAAATTTCATCAGCAATTAGTAACATTATCTGGAATTATATTCAATAATATTTTGATTGAATAATATATTGCTGAATACATTAATTAAGCAAATTGTAAATAACAGTAATCGGTTAAAATATAGTTATTAAAAATTATCCAGTGATCACAGCACCTAATCACAAAATGGACGGACCATTGAGCTACAAATAACATCATCTTTAAAATAGTTTTCATATTTTTTATATATTTTACACAAGGAGAAAAAATATATTACAATAATTATAAAATATACTTAAGATTAATTAAGGTTTGCTTTTAAAATTGCAATTCATCAATATAAAATATATATAAGTATTATTTCAATATAAAATAAACAATAATATGTATACAGTTCGCATTATTAATTTTCTAAACAGATCTTTTGTTTACTTCTAGTAGCTGTGGGCATTTTTCTACTATATTTAATAATATTCCATCTATATAGCGCCTCAATTGGGTATTTACATCTTGTTGCTCCTTCAATGCTTGCTGTATCTGGAGATAATATAAAATTAATATTTATATAAAGTTATTATTTTGATTGTTTATTAGTACCATTCACATTTCCTTAAATTTTTAAATTAATTAGTAAAAGAATTCCATTACTACTTAATTTAATCAAGAGATTGCATACACAGCTTGTAGTTGTCCAACAGTTACCAAAAACTGTTAAACAACTCAAAAGCTGTGTGCATTAATTAATTTTGTTGGCATATAATCAAGCAATTAGCGTGCAATTTAAACTATGCAAAAAAACTAAGTTTCTAAATTACTGTTGAAGAAAATAACGAACCATTTATTTTTAGACATGCATTGTTTTGTAAATGTTCGGAAATACTGACTGAAATGTGTAAATTAGTTTTATATTTCATGCAACTAGCAGTTTTTATTAATTAATTGCATTAAGTGCAGCATCTTGCCATGTGCAAAATAAGTGCATACCTTAGCTAAAGTATCAGGATCCTGATGGAAATCGTTCTAAAAAAACAAAGAGAAATTATATAAGCACCTGCCTCCCAAGAAGCATTTTTAATTTGTTTATGCTATTATCATGATTGGATTGGGATGTATGAATGGGTAAAACAATTTTACTAACAATATAATAGTAGTTAATTGTTGTTCCTAACACATAAAAGTTATTAATAAATTATTGGTAACATAAGCAACATTTCCTCACTCTCTCAAAGGTCAAAAGTACTTTGCATTACAATATCCTGCGCCAATTTCGCAAATAAATTATATTATTATATTTAATTCTCACAAAACGGTTTATATATGTATCAGGCGCAGTTTTGTTGAATGCAATCATGTTCACATTAATTTTGTAACGTATTATCTAAAGCAAAGTAAAGACTATACAGTATTCTTCAAAATGTGGTGTTTATAATTCATAATAAATGTTTTAAGAACTACCTCCAGTTCAGATAACTCAAAAAATGCACATTTCGTCAGGAGTATTTCAAAATGGCCACTGTAAGTTGACGTGCACTGCACCAAGACGTGCATTAAGTGTTGCTCCATGCTTCTTATTGGATTTATCTATTAGAATGTTTGTCCATTTCAATTTATCTTTTGCATGCTGTATTGCGTCATGACCTGCCGATCACTATATTGGTTGAGCAATTCTGTTCATAACATAGGCAAGCTTGATCCTTCTAACCTCATTATATAGACTTAGTTTAATTGTCAAGACTCATACATTGAATTGTTTTGTGACTTAGTAAGACCGATTGTTTTCACTCATATGTTGTTTTCTGGAATTATAAGCTTTGCTTTTGTATTCTTTAACCTTTTAATGTAATAAACGCCGTTATATTTGTGCTATAAAGCCACGTCTGCAAACTAAGCTTTCTGTAACGTGTACGCAACAACAAGACTAAACATAAGACTATTTGTTTCAAATGGATATCTACTACACCAAATTTTCGAACGAATCCACGCTTAACAAATGTTTGGTCTCATCAGTTGATTGCTCTGTTTGATGATGACCTATACGTTTCCAATTTTTTTTTTATGGTTAATGAATTGATCAGAATGGTACATAAAATTCCTTTTAGATATTCTTCTAACCTACCCTTAACTTCTAGATGAAACAAAACCATAAAAAAGTCAAGCTAGTATAAAAAATGAATAAAAGTGAAGTAACCAGCAACCAACATTAGTTGCTAGTAGGTCAACAATTAACTGGATTAGCAAAATTTATAGATTAACGTCTTCCTGGATGGTTGTGAACAAAGTATCAACCAAAAATATTACTTGGCTATATAGCCAAGTAATATTCTTGGTTATATAACCACCATTCAGTTCTATAACAGCTCAAAGTTGTCTACGCATTGCGCATAGTAACAAGCAGGTTGGCATCCAGTTGTGTGCAGCATTCATCGACAAAAGTTGGCCGATACATATAATCCATTTAATTATTTTTTATCTAGATATCTTTAAAACTTCCTAATTTTTCAATATTTATTTATAGTTTATCAAATCCGATGTGATGGCAATTCCAGATCTTTAAGAAATTTTGTCTAATTTAAATTTTGCAAAAATCTAGATTTGATAAGTACAAAACTTTCCAAAAATTTAAAAATAATTGAACCCTCTTGTAAACCTATATGGATGGTATCTATAATCATTTAGGAGCATTTTGATCAAAAACCCATAATAGCCAATTTCTATAATATAAATGTCAATATTTGAATTTTAAAGATTTGTTGAATTGATCTTAATTGGTTAATACTAATTTTAGTAAGTAAAAGTAATATGAAAGTTGTAAACCCAAATGATATGTGCAACAAAGTTAAACTATTCTAATAATCCGTTGCATTAAAATGGTGCATATCTATTGCAAAACCTTCAAACCATCAAACGTTAAAACAAAAAAAAGAAGCATTAATCAGCAAAAACTATTAATCAAGCAACTTCTTTCTATAAAAACAACACTATCTAATCTATTCCTAATAAAATAAAGTAGTAAGAAGAAATATTGTGCTATGTACAATACTCATCTTAATATAGTGTTAGTATACTTACTTCATCTTGTGTCATGGCTTCCAACTCAGCGGCAAGACTGAATTCACCTTCAGTTAATTTCATACCCTGCTCAACTCCAGCATGTAGAAGACTGGCCTGCAATTCTTCATTGGTTTCTTGAAGCCTACAATTAATTTCTCTAAGTGAAGCCATTTCTTCATGGAGTTCATCCAAACGAAGTGCTTCTGGGGAAGTAGTTGGCAATGCTGGTGTGCGTGCATCTGAACGCAATCTTTCCACTTCTCTTGATAATTCTTCTATTAATTGATTATGAGCTTGTTGTTCTTTAATCAGTCTAAATATAAAAGAAATAATATTAAACCAGTTCAACCATTAAAAAAATTAAAATTAAAATATTGAATTTAAATTAAATAATAAAACTAGAGTTCATGTTTTTTAAGAATTTCCTGACTAGATTAAACTGGTTTACAATAGTCACGTTCATATTGCAATGTCACTAAAATTTTTATTACGTTGCCTTTAAAAAATCAACCAATTTTATTTAAATGATATCTGTTTATCTAAACCATATATTAATTGATAATTACACATAAAAGTTGGTGAATTATATTATTCAGTGAAAGATGAAGTTTAATAACTTTTATTTAACATGTGATCTATTGCACTAAACTTATTATTTCACTGATATTTATCACTTTATGTAATATAAAGTAATAATATCAAACAACCGAACGCACATAATGTATGTAAAAACGTTTAATTTAGTTACAAAATAAAGCAATATATTCAAATCTAGTTATTTTTTATTTTAAAGTAATAGTAAAACGTTGCCAATAAACTCCAATTAAATTTTTAGTTAGTGTTCACTTTAATCATTTATCGAGATTATAATAAATTTTAACTTACCTTCTCTCCTGTTCTTTAAGTCTATGTTCTTGTTCCTTAACATCTACAAATTCATTTCTAAGATCTTGCAATTGATCTGACAATTCTTTCCTCTCATTTTCTAATTTCTCTACTCTAACCCGTTGTCTGGTTACTTCTTCCTTGTAATTATTGGCCTCTGATTCAGATGAATGCAATCTAATACTAGAATTTTCTAATTGCAATATTTTCTCTCGTTCTATTCTAGTAATTAATTCTTTTGTCCTCCTCTGTTCATCCTATAAACAAATTAATTATTAAAACATCATATTTACACAGTTCGTATTTTAGTTTATCAAAAATATAGCAAGCAAGACAAAAAGCAATAATTCCATAGTTTCAAATTAGTTTAATCAAACGTCTAGTACAGGGAGTTTATAAATGATTATGTAATCACTTTAAATGTGCCGCTTTTGTTAAATTGTTCACTAAACTATTTGTTTTGACAGATCAACTTTGACAGCTGTCAATGAAAACATATGTAGTATAGTGGACGATTTTAAAAAGGCGGCATATTTAAAGTGATTACATAATCCCATTCATTTATAAACTCCCTGTATTTATAAGCACGTCACAGGTACGGAATCTGTGCCACCTTGCCGAAATCGATGCAGAACTGACTAATAAACGGAGTTTAAGAACAACTCAGATCAGTATTACACAGACAAACGCACAAAAAAAAATTAATTCTAACCTATGTACATCGTACAAGACAATCCTTATTTATAAAGAAGTTTAGAGCAAGAAACTGCAACGTAGAATAAAATATTTTCTTTCAGTATTGCAGCATCTTGCTCAAACTTTTGAAGAAGTCGGTCAGATACCAGAATTGTTTTGATAGAAATTCAAAGTTTTCACAACAAAAAAATCATCTCAATATTCCTAATCTTAATATATTGCTGTATTTCTTGTTCTGATGTATTTTCATCAAATATTAAAGTGATAATTTTACTTACATGTAATCTCTCATCAGCTCTCATTTCTGAATCTCTAAGCTGTTCCTCCAGCATAATGACTCTTGCTTGGAGAGCCGCATTATCAGCTTTCGCTCTCGTGTATCTTTCATCGTTGTGTGTCGCTGAATCTTGGAGGACTCCCATTTGTTGCTGAAGGACTTGAACCTGGAATAAAAAATACAACAAATCAAAACAGAGTCAAATACAACAATTTTATTACAATGACTAATGTGTTACTCCAAAGTAGTGTATCTACTAAAACTAGTCAATTACATTTTATAACTGCAAAACTAACTTAACGCAACTCATCCTTAATTTGTTATAGTCAGCTATCGACCAAAAATTAGTAAAATTATATAACTACAGTAATCCCAGTACAGTGTGGCGAGTGGAATGTGTGAAATATAAACGCGACTAAAGGATGCTAAAACGGCCGACAGCATGAGTACAATAGAGCAAATATAATTTGTGTGTATATTAAGTTGCCTATTATACCGGCCACGCTGTTCTGGGATTACTATAGTTGTCCAACAACATATCAGTATAAAAAACTGTTGTATAATTCTTACAACGTGTTCATTAATAAACATGTATAATGTATGTGAGTGATATTTAAGATTGATTTATAAGTTATTGTCACACGGAAGGTTTCAATTTGTTGGTATAGTAAGAGTAGTACTGCTAACATAAACTACATAAACTACATAAACTTTATAAAACATAAATTCTTACAAGATGATAATTTTCATTGCCAAAAATTGTATTTCTATTACACACAAATATTTAGTAATTGATAAAGAATAAATGAACAATAAAACAGTATGCGGAAAGTACTCTGTAAAATAGTCGCATGTTATTAGAATACTTTATGTTCACCCAGTAGTACACTCATCTCAAATTGTAATATATCACAAATAAAAGATTTTCAATAGTGATATAACTTCGCCGATAGAAAGTGCCAAAACTAAAACTATCTAGATAAAAACACAAAAAAAACCTCGATAATGACTCCGGTATATAACCAATTGTCAAATTAATACCCAAAAAAAAAGCGCAAACCAATAACACAACATCTCAGCAGTTAAAGAAGATACAATTCCGCAATACTGCTAAACTACTGCGGACAAATAAATAGAAAAAAAAAAATTAAGCTACATAAAGCAACTTGAAAAGTCTTTAATACCCATCTTAGAAAATTTTGATACAAAACTAAAAGTGTTTTATAGAAAGTTTTCATAACTTTTATAGAACTCTAGAAAACTTAAAAAGTCTTAGAGTTTGAAAACACCTGAAAATGTTCAGCAGACTGTTTTATAGAATGTTACAAAAATCATAAAAAATTAAGTCGCTTAAGGCCTTGAAAAAAAGAGCCTGAGTGGTTTAAGGTTTCAAGAGAAATATAAAAGAATCAAGAATGAAGAGTATCAAGATGCAATTAAAAAAATAACATTGAGAGCTACTGAGCTTCTAGAAAACTTTAAAAATTGCTAAAACATGCCCAAAACTATAAAATAATAATAACGGGCCTTATATAATAATATGTTGATATTATTCTCAGAAGAGATAAAATTTTTGCAAAAAACAAAAATGTTTAAGACTATCCTATCAGAAGTTGGACACCATCATAACTATAAAAGTTGGACACTATCATAACTTCCTCATCTAAATAGCTCTGTGCTGGTACAATCAAACCACTCTCGCAGGTTTTTCAAACATGACACTCTACGCCTACAAACGCTTTCTTTTCCCTTGCATAATATGTCTTAGGAGAGCATATTTGGGACTTCTATACATTCCTTATTCATTCTTTCAAAGACCTCTTTGTTGGCGACTATTAGTCCACAGTTTTTGACACATTCTGCGGTAGTACCATACCTCAAATGCTTCTAATATATAGAAACTAAATGGAAAAAACGACAAATCAACACAGATACAAAAAGAATTGTTGACAAATCCAGTTGATAATAGAAATTCTGGAAACTTAAGAAAGAAACGTCAATAAAAAACCACTACACAGTAGCAATACAACCACAACCACCCCAGCTAAAGCACACTTAAAGAAACTCATTACAACATAACAATAACCTTCAAAAAACAAATTAAAAACAAAAAAAAGGTAGAAAAGACTTTCTACTTTGAAATACTTTTAAATGTAATGCTAGAGATCAATTAACAAAGGAAAAACCCTCAATCAATCTGCTAAGCACCAAGTTACGCCGCAGAATATAACAGATAATAGAAAGAATATAGAAATGAAATAAACTTTGATCAAACTCAGTATGGCCCAAATATCAATCTCCACTCACAGTCTAGAAAACAACCAACAAAAAAAAAAAAAAAATAGTAACCATCCAGTTGTTGTTGTTATCTAATGTAAGGCTCAGACATTTAAAAAAAACTGAAAAACAACCAGCAAAAAGTTGTGAAACCTTAAAAATAGTAAATTACAAAAAAAAAACAGTACAGACATGTTCTGGAATGTTATGAACGCCAACACAAATTATAGAAAAACGAGACCAAGCAATTGCCACCGTCCATACTGTAATGTCAACACATAAACCAGCTCCACATTGAACAGCACATTGCTCTACACACAGAATATTTAATTTTAAACATAAAAAAAAAATTAAAAAAAAAAACAACCACCACAACAACTTTACTATCACCATCACCATTTACCATCAAAATGACCTCGCACATAACGTTTTGTATGCGGTCTTCGTTTCTTGTCTCAGTATACCAAGAATGGTACTTCCAACAATCCAACTTTTGCAAAACAAAAAAGGGACGCCTTATTATCCACAATAAGCCAAAAGCATCCAACGTTCAAAGTAGAATGCTAAAAAATTCCGTTAAATGAGACTTAACTACAGTCCGACCAGCCAAAGATTACACTAATGTAAATCCTGCACTCCCTATCAACATTGCTAACAAAGAAGATAAACGACGTAAAGCCAAGATAGCTTCTTTAACTTCTTTATCCGTAAAATCCGTCCTTGCCTCTTGTAAGCGTAGACGACGTCCATAGTATACACAGTCTTGCGCTTGGTGTGCTTGGTTTAGATGACGTTCTATAGAAAACCTAGAGTTTCAAACAGAACCCCCAACCTATCTAACAATTGAACGCATTATTGACAATTTAGAGGCGCATGAAACAATTTGTAATATTCATAAAGAAAGATGAAGAAAAGTTTGTTAATTTTCCACAGAATTCTGCTACGCAATATGCACGTAAAGTTGAGATTAGCAACAAGTGTACGATAAATTCCACGATTTCTGCACAAAATTAATGATAACAATCCTAATCGTGCAATTTTGCAAATGGTAACTGAAAATGAACAAATTGTCGGTCGCCAGATGTAACCTCTTTGGACTTTTTCTTATAGAAAACTGCAAAAGATCGACGTAACACGAGCACGCTGAAAATCTTTTCACATGACTTGCAGCAATTTCTCTCAACATTTTTAACATTTAAAGTAACCATGTGCTTAACTGGAGAATAAATTTCGTTCCTTAAAGTATAGTATCTCGCCCTGCTCTACAAAAAAACCACAAAAATCCTCATAATTTACACCAAATAGTCTATCCGTAACTATGGGATATGCCATCAAGAAGCACCATTACCTCACCGAGTAAATAAAAGCTTTACCCTCTCTATCGTCGATAAACCACAAACCATTCTACATCACCAGCAACTCCTTTAGCCAATTTTTTATACTTCATAGTATTATTTTTTTTTTAATTTTTGAGCTTATTATTTGTTTTTGAAGAATACATAAATGTACAGATCAGATTTTCATGTTTAATAAAATTTTTAGACAAAACTTACACATTTCCAGGCTAAATGTTCATACTTCTATGCTGGATTTTACATTTAAGATTAGATTTATAGTTTTATGTTTAAAAAGATTATCTTCAAAATGTAAAATTTAATAAATATATAATTTTGATGTCAAATGTTTGTTATGT
This sequence comes from Tachinus rufipes, assembly GCA_963932245.1. Classification (NCBI taxonomy): domain Eukaryota; kingdom Metazoa; phylum Arthropoda; class Insecta; order Coleoptera; family Staphylinidae; genus Tachinus; species Tachinus rufipes. Next base: position 25,852,710 of record OZ010742.1, on the reverse strand, counting down.
TCTGGCCATAAAGTTTACAATCACTTGGCAACCTCACTGGCACTCAGCTTTCACAAAATGTCCCGGTCGCGATTCTAGCGGAATTGTCTCATAGAAATGGTTCCATCTGTACTAGCAGAGCTAGGATTTTTGGACCCCAACGGAAAATACTGAAAAAAACCCACTGGAGATAGTTAAAAAAATGATCAATTTTGTCATTTATTTAACCATTATTTTGTAAATTCTGGAAGGTCCCAGGTTTTGAAATAAACGTACGTTTTCATACATGGTCAAACTTTGCTCATTTCAAAAAACACATTCTGAGTATCAAAATGTATTTTTTCAGCTCCTACCTCAAAAGCTACCAAATCCTGAAACTCTTATAAGCATTTTGGTTGTGACTGGTAATATTTTGGCTGTTTGTTCTGAGTTTGCCGTTGAGATCTAATTCAGGATCTTTATCAGTTGTCCCTTGATAGTTTACACGTTCTTTATAAATGTATTGGTGGAAATACTAGTTGTTTTTGGCGTCGTCAGATGCTCTTCGAGAGGCAAATGTGCACGTTCAAAACGCAGCCCACAATTCTATTGGAGAGCTCGTTTCAATATCCAATTACTATCTACGATTCACTAGACAACAGTCTATAATGGTTCAGAAACTAAGATGTACTTAGTTGCTACTTGGTAGATCTCTTCTTAACTTTCTTTGCTAAAATATATATTCTTTAGTAATATATATTTATATAAATCAAATGTTTGTGGTAAATTTTTTTATTTTATCATTCTTTGCTAAAGTTCTCAACATCTAAGTCTAGTTTAGAGATGTTCTTAACATCTGCCTATAGCTCAAATAGCTCTTCTAGTAATAAAATGCCGACAAGGTCCTTGGTAAAAGAAAATTTTTCATGAAGTTGCACACCGTAAAGGTTCCTAGACGTACATCTTAAATCTTACAAGATATGACAGAGGTTTCCGTCCTTAGGTGCCAAGTAGACTCGGGGGTAAAGTAAAGCAGCGGACAGCAACTGAAGTATCCCAGATCTTTCTGTAATTCTTAGTGTCGATAAAAACTGAATAATTTTCAGAACCAGCACAATATGTACAATAAGCACAAATCCAGTTAACTGCAATAAACACAGAAAGTCCCCTCAGTCGCTTGTTGCATTAACCCTCAGGAGCAGTCTACTCTCCCAATCTATTCTATCACAAGTCGCAGTGCTATAAAAAATTAGCATTCCTAAAACTAATCGTTACCTCTAAAAACAAGAGAACACTCTTTCAAACCTCCTTTACCACAATAATGGATAGACATAAATAACGGCTGGATTTTTTACATCATTTAGTTTTTACAAAATGTACTACCAGAGCAGCAGTAACTTAAAAGTAAAAAAAATTGTGTCACAGCTCTGTAACCGCAGTGAACTTTGTCTACTCTCTTAAAATCATAAGTTGCACTTCTTGCGTATTTGGAAAGAAATCAAGAAACTACATCCCAGGATCCTCTGCCACTAATTTAGACTATAAGACTACTTAAAAATCACAAACATTTGATTAAACGTTATTTAGTGTATAACTTACAACCTTTTTACCAAATACCAGTAGCTAACATTAAAAAGTAGCTAAATTCTTAGCAGGTAGAGATTACAATCCTATACAGAGCCAATAAATAAATGCGTCAGTAAACTATATGTAAAATAAAACTTGCAGATCAACCAAGCAACAACGTTTTAGAAAAAAATTTGGGCCAGCAGAAGAAAAAAAAAGTAAACCAGAAAAAAAAGTGAACCAGAAAAAAACAAGAAAGAAAAACTCAATTCAACAATAATGGGGCTCAAATCAATCAATAATGCACCTCTAAAAAGTTTCGTCAACCTTCAACCTCAATCTGCGTATCAACAACAAAAAATGATAACACGTATCATAAAAAACAATTAATACTTTTAACTACTAAATTTAATAACAAGAAAAAATATTTATTAATTAAATCGGAGTGCTGGTAGTTCTTATTTCCAAATCTGATAAAAACTTACAACAGACACAAAAACTCTACTACAATCAGACTAATGCCTTGGATCTTTTTACATGCACCATTTAGCAGCCAACAAATATAGCATAAATTAGCATCAAAATGCTGCAAATTTTCTCGATTGAGAATCAATGCAGACAAACAAAGTATATGATCTTTATAATAAAAACTCAAATATGACCCCAAGCGATTGTAGTAACATGTTGCAACAAAGAAACATAGTAATAAATAGATTAAAATCCAAAATTGGCCAAAAATTACGGTAAACTAACAAAAATAACTTATTTAATTTCAAAAATAAAAATTCAAACCATGTCTGCAATATATATATTTTACGAAATAAATCATTATTACAAGCTTCTAAAAAATGACGTAGCTTTTATTTTAAACTTTTTTATTCATGTAGTTCCAAGAAACATATAACGCCATTTATTTATTAGAAACAAAATATATATTTAAATATTTCAGTGTGTTATAAATTTAAATTAATGAATGAGTGTAATATTCTAAAAATATATTTTCCAGAAATTCGTCTATAATATAATAAACAATATTTTAAAACGCCACGCCAATGCCAAGTTATAAATGAATATTTATGTTGGCCGAAAGACCACGGTCACTGGCCCTTTCGAATCGTAATGTTTTATTTGTGATATTATAAACATATTGTAAAGAAAATGAAGGTGGTGGCCTTTACTATGTAATAATTCATTATAAATTAAATAAGTAAACATGTATTGTAATCTGCTTTAAACTAAAATATTATCTATCTATATTTACATTTTTGTAATCTCTATACTTATAATATATTTTTAAGCACATGTTGTAAATTAATACTAAAAACCTCCTCATAAAAAACATTTGAGGAATGTGCATCGTTAAGCTGAATAAATTCAATTACAATTTGCATGTCATTAATTATGCAAGGATGTTATGTGTGAAAATAAGATTTTTAATAGAGGATGAAACGCGGTGAAAACTGCTCGGGAGTGCCTGTGTATATTATTACAGGCTCTCACTTATTTTTTTATCTGCTGATGTATGGAGCATTCATGTTTTCACTTTTTTTCATTTTTTTCTCACAATTTATATATGAATGTAAAGCTGTTCAGTAATTTGTAAGAGATTAAGTTAATATGGTGTCAATCAGAGAATGGGAATTCTTTGAAAGAATCGTTAGTGAAAATATCATATTGCACGCGATTTTAAAGAATGAATTAAATTAGTTAGTAATAGTAGTGTAGAAGAGTAAACTGAAAATTTAATTTTATATATTTAAAACTTCTTTTAAAAAAGCTATAATCATTTAAATAAATAAAGTAGTAGTATTGACTGAATATATTAAAACATAAACTATTGTTTACTGAATCTAATCCGTTGATTAATCGAATTTTCAGAAATTACTAATAAATTATTTAAAATGTGTACTGTGTACATTAAAAATTACAATATATTTATTCATTTTTTAGTACTGTCTTGCAATAATATTGATTACAAGCCATTTACCAACTAAGAACAGAAGAAATTCTATTTATTTAATATCAAAAAATGCCTAAACATGTGCATAACCTCTAATGATACAAACATTTGTTATAATAATTAATAACTATTAGTTAATAAAAGGACCTAGTATAATGTGTTTTAATATAAATTTTATTGTAACAATATACCTGCTTAGAGATACTCCGAAAATGCATGGATTTTGATAATAATTTTACTATGAGCAAACGGCAATTTCTTCGCAAAAGTGTTCTCAAACGGTTAGGTCAGTTGTTCAAAGTTCACGCACAGTAACCCACATTACAGGTAAGTAACTAATGTTGAAGAACTTACTTACTTACTAAAACTCATGAGTGGGATCTCTGACAGTTAATTACATAGAAAATATTTTTTTAAAAGTAGAACCATTTAATCAATTTAATCACAATGTACCAAAATCTGAGGCAGTTTTAATTAATTTTAGTTTAAGTTCGCTATGCAGACCAATGACGCAATCAGAAAATGTTTATGGATAGCGTAGCAAGCACAAAATCAGCGCATACAGAAATCCAATCCGACCCGAAGTAATATTCCTAGTTGTTACTACTAAAGCTGGCGTTCAAATCACCATAGAATAATCTAATATTTCGATTACAGCGTTTAATAAAATATAAACCATATAAAATACCCCAAACAGTATCAATAATTCTAAGAACTTAATATCAGTTACAAAAAATATATTTTGTAAAACCACAATTGCTAAACAAATCTAAAATAAATAAAAAAATATGTCAGTGTGTGACTCAGATAGACTGATTATCAATCAAAGAGTAAACATAACTCACCTATTACCCAGCAATATGATTAATTTCTAGATAAAACCCCCTATCAGAGGCAATAAAAATAAACCTTTTTAAGGTAGCTGCCATAAAAATACACCAAAACATTTGGCATTTTATTGTAATTTAAATCTGCTTCGGTAATCTGATTCAAACAAAACCTGCAAAAAATTCTGTTGATGTCCGTAGAAGGATTGATCTGTACTACAAACTCCTTACACACATATACCATTCAAGTTATTCGTACTATAAGACGTTGCGTTACCACCTCTCAAATATATTAATACATAAAAGGTATAATAGTAAAACAAACACTCGACTGCCAGCATACACCAATTCCTTTCATTCATAGCAAAAGAAGCCTTGTATACACTTTGGAAAGCAAAGCCAAATCATTTGCTTTGAACTTCAATGCACGCACGTCGGTCTACAATAAAGGCTTAACTTTGAACCACGTGGCACGAGTCCACAAAGAAGTAAGACGGTGTTTACAGCGCACTGACACAGCTTCAATTCTAGAATCGGTTAGGCCGTCTAGGGTAAGAGATATCATCCTTCCTCTCAAACCCAAATCGGCACCTGATTCGGATTGCATTCCAAAGCTTTGAGAGCCTTTTCTCACAAGGCTGTAATGTTTCTCACAAACTTTACAAATGCAATGTTAAGGACGTCATTTTCAGTCTTCATATAAAAGATCTAATATCATTCCTATTCCAAAAGTTGAGAAGAATAGACATTTTCCACAGAATAACCCCCGATCAGTGTTTGTGATCTTGTTTAAAATTTGAGAACACACGGTGACTAAACACCTGTTGCCAAATCATCAACATGTCTTCAGATATGAGCTGAGAACAACCCATCAATAACTATAATTAAAACTAGTTTTCGAACAAAACAGGCTACCGGTGTCATATTCTTCAATGTTGAAAAGACCTTTGCACTAGTCTCAAAACTTTCAACTTCAAAGATTGATAAAACTTATTGATTCCTATCTGAAAAAAAGGACATTGGCCGTAAAGCTGTATGAACACGTATCTACCCATCCCACAATCGAGGCCGTGGTTCGGTACTATCTCCGATTCTCTTTCAGTAGTATGTATCAGACATACCATGCATCACTCCTGGAGTTAAAATCGCTCAATACGCTGACGATGCAGCACTGTTGTACACTTTAAAGCATCCAAAAGTTATCACAATTAGACTTCAAGTGGCTTGTAAGGCACTTAAAACTTGGCATCGGTACTGGAAAAAAAAATCAATCCTAAGAAGACTTATATGCAAAGTCCACATAATAATGTTTATCTCAACGGCGCTCCAATTCCATGGTTTGGTACTGTAAAGTACCTAAGATTAGAACTAAATCAAAGATTATCTTTCAGATTACACATAACAACCATCTTAGAAAGAACCAAGATGCTAAATATGCTAACTACTCTGCTGCGCAGCAACAAGTTGCGACTATTCAAAACAATCATTCGCCCAATAATGACATACGCATGTCCAGCATGGGATATGGCTGCTTCATCCTATCTAAAAAAGATAGAATCATTTCAAAGTAAGACTCAGAGAAAGATCCTTAAAACACCTTACTACGTTCGTAACACCCTAGTCGGTAAGCGCTTCCATACTTTTGAAAAGTGAATTTTCCCGTCCTCGGCCAACAAAAAAAAGCTGCCAGCAGCTATTCAGTCAGCAGCAAAAGTTTCACCTATTTAAAGACAACTTTCATTGCATACAGCCACTCTAATTAATATTGTAATTATTTGTGATTTATCACATTTAATTAACAATTTTAACCAATGTCATTATTAAAGCCATAAACGACTACTTCTCGCCAAGAATCCAGGGATTGGAAGATTCCCGGATTGAATCTTTTCGAATAAGCGTAAAAAGAAATAAAAAAGATTCAAAAACTAGAATCTTTAGTGAACAAGAACCACAACACGATCGAACTGCTATTAAAGCAGCTAATCAAGAATTAGACAATTAGTATTCATGACAAACCGCTTAGAGAAAACGTCTCAGCCGCACCCAGCTAACAAAAAGCCTTGTCTACTGAATCCGACAACTCATCAAAGGTCAAATAGCACCCAGACACGGACCAACCCCCAAGAAAACTGTTAAAGTATCGCAAATCAGACCACACAAGTTCGTTGAGAATCACAATCCGATTGCCAAAAAAAAATATTCTGACGACCTCTTCTAATCCTTGCAGAAGCCGTCTACTTCTGCAACCCGTAAATCCCCACATCCTGCTGAGCACGTTTCATCGCCCTCTGTGAGCCTTAATAAAAAAAACCCAACGCTAGTTGCAAGTAAGTTAATTAAAGACAGCAATGTTGTAATTGCCCGAAATATAAACATCAGCAAAGACATCCATTTAATCTTTAGTAACATAAAAGATTTCAAAACGTCATTTCATACGCAAGACAAAAAAATCTGTTAAATCGGTTATCCGCAAAATCTCACTCTCTGAAAGATGTAAAAAAAGAACTTCCTTCGTTAGAATTCAATGTTCTTTCCGTAAAAAATAAACTCCTAAACATAGAACATGCAATGCTGTTCAAACAGCTCTAAAATTTGGTTTTCCAAAATTTTCGGTCTCACCATGAACGTGCAGATAAACCGTCGTTCTGAAAAAATGTTAAATGAGCCGGCCCGTACTTTTCCGATAAATTAAAAAAAAACTTTTCGGTCTCACCAAAAAGATGCAGATGAAACGTCGTTCTGAGGAAAGCAGCTAGTGCCATAAATGTTAGTCCTACAAGCACACGGCATAAATGCGCCGGCCCACACTTTTCTGCAAAACTGATAAAAACCCTAATACTCTAGCCACTTGTGTCATGTGCGCACTCGGCTTTCCAGTCCATAAAAGACGTACAAATCGAACAAGCAAGCAGAGTAAAACACGCTTTCCTCCTGCTCCACGCCAGATATTATAAATGTTTTTAAACAAATCGCTGCATGACAGGCGACCCTTTTATTGGCAATTAGATCCCTCCCACAGTAAATTGTGAAACCAATAAACAAAGTTGTCCTATAAACTCTCAGGCTATTGCATTGATAACAGTTTTTGACATATATAAGAATCAGTAACACAATCTCTAAACTCCAAACAAAACTTATCTTCAACATTAAAATGTGTGGAGTAGCTTTAATAATTGATAGAAATCCAAAGAAATATTCAAGAAAAACTAAGCTTTGTACGTCAATGTCTATAGTCAATAAAACTCTCAAAAACTCCAAGAGTAAGTACTCAAATGTCTGCCTTCATAGAAACAAAAGTTCAAAATACAAACAAAAAATCCGCATTGTTTACAACCTCCTAAAAAATGCAAAATACAGTCACAAAAAGCTAAAATCTGCTCTAAAGAATGTAAAGTTAAAAACTCATCCCAACTATAGAACGTGTTTCTAATTAAAAAATATTTAATTTTGCAGCAAACACTCAAGAACACAGATATTGGTCTTCAGTCCGCTCTGTATGTCTCTCTCACAATAATTAATAGATAACTTTTTCAATGCTGGTAATTTCGGCAACAAATAACTATTGTTAAAAATAAATAACTGATCATGCAGAACCAACAGTATAAGATGCTTCCAAGTGTAAAAAATGTAATGAGAATGGATTATTATTATTGTTTGTTCAGTTACAGCTTAAACCAAATCCTCAAATAATTTGAATAATCTGAGTTTCATCCGCTTAAAAGCCAAGAACCTACGCGACTAGCCCAATCTGCTTCTCTCTACATGGTATAAATCAGAATATGCATAATATGCATAATATAAAGCAATAATAATAAAAGATGAAATATTAATCAAAAGAACCATATGGTAAACAGATAAAACTAAAGATTACAATGACACCAAAGTCAAAATATATGAAAACAGCAGCCAAGGAATGATAATTATGTTATCCCATAGACAAACATCACTCAGATTATCAAGCAAAAATAGCTGGGATTGAATAGTTCGCTAAAAACAAGATCAATGGCAAAACAATACGCTCAACATTAATAAAATTTTAGTGATGGACTTTATAAGCAGTCTAAAAGCATTGGCCACACACAACAGAGTACGCCTGATCTAAATATCAAAAGGTAAGAGTATAGAATCTTAAGATAGACCAACAGGAAACCACAGAAATCTTCATTGAACCTGAACCTTTTGAGCAAACGCAAGACAAGACACTTAAGCTTTTGTATATAAATTAAGACTCAACTTCTTGCTTCTTTAAGTCCCAATACACAAAGTAAATGTATATAAACACATTCAAAGCTTACCCATTAACAATAAAAATATGTTTGTATTTATTTAGCCAAATTTACGGCTTAATAAATCTAATCATGACTGAATAATCTTTCTTCTATAACTTCTACTATAAGATAAACTTGTAAACAACTTCATTAAAATAGTATTTTAGGTCAAGTTTGTAGCTTAATTCTGTCACGAGACTAATCTCCAATGCTAGAAACTAATTCTACCATATTTAGAATATGTTTAAGCAGTTCTACCAAGATCTTTTTGGATCTTTAGCTAGTTCTCAACACTATTCATTGTCAAAATTAATAACACATAACATGCATGTGAGCCTTTCTTATGCAAAAGTTATGTCTAGATATTAATTGCCTAGAGCTGATAGACTGCACATTTGGAGACTCTGTATACAAGATCAATATTACAAATCTGAATCCGGACAAAAGTGTCATTAAGATTAACTCTTTAAGTGTTATAATAATTGCAAATTTCAACGATTTGTACCTAGATCATGTTGATCAAGTTTACAGAAAAGTCAATCAATGTCTGCAGCTCACCAACAACGCTCTAAGATCTTTCTACAATTACAAGGCAGTAATGTTCTTCATAAACATAACGAATGCAGTACTACAGATTTCCCACTTACTCATAGACAAAGTTTAATTCCAATTGGTGGTTAGAAAAAAAAATTCTTTCTGTTTACCGTACCTTGAGTATTTAACAGAAACGGTAATCTTTAAACCAATTCAAAATCACACGGCGGCCAAATACCTATTATTGGCAAATCAACAATACGGTTTCCAAAATAAGCTCTCAACAACCCATCAATTAACCAAAGCTAACTTCCAAAAAACAATATATAAAAAAACTCAATTGCTTCAATTTCAAATTAGTTAGTTTACATTTCTGGCATATCAGCCTACAAAATCTAAAACTGATAAAACTTATCGTTCCTATCTAAAATCATAAAGTTTATCGTTACTTAGATAACAGTCTAACCTTTAGACCACATAACAAAACGTTACTAAGATAAAAACAGCAACTAATCTTCTAGTTCCGTTGCCTCGCAAAACAACAATGATTTGCCCAATACTTATTGCTTTTTCAACCTATCTCTTCAAAAAGTAATTCTTTCGAAGTTAAAGACAAGACAGCTTCTCAAAACCCTTTATCCCGCTTAAATCTGAAGCGGTCATCAACACCTTCAGAAAGTATATATACCGCGCTAAATATTGCAACTTTTTAACTTTCAGGTTACAAAAAAGGCCTTGCTAAGGAAAAAATGGCAAGTAATCTTTTAACACCCTTACTCCGCAAGAATAAGCGACAAGTATTCAAGACATCAAGACAATAACTCCTCTTCAGTGTAGAGAATGGCTGCTTTAACCTATCTCAGCAAGTGGTAAGACAAAGAGTTGGCTTCTCAAATCCTTCTACAACATTCGCAAGACCCAGCTCAGACAAGAGTGTCGATGACCTCTTCAGATCTCTGAGGGCAGAGATTACATATCAAAACAAGTATTTCAATTTTTTTAGGTCACCAATGCTAAGGCAAACATGGTGAGTGTACTGCCATGTGCTTCTTCAGTATAAGGTACGACTGCTTCAAGCTATCTCAGCAAGTAAGTAATAAAACGGTGAGATGGTTATTAAAACCCACTACTAGCTTAGATCTGAAGCGGTTATGAACATCCTCCGAGATCATTTATCATGCTGGGTATCAACGTCTTGTAGTACAAAACAATCAAGTTTCTCAAACAAAGCATCAACATGATGTGATCGACAGATAACGTAGCCCATCAATTGCCAAAACACTATTTTACGTTGAAAAGACAAGCACAAGATGCGGTTTCTCTCAACTTATAATAAAGCTCTTTCAGTTAAGAAACTAGTAAAAACGTTCAAAACTTCCAGGTTATTAACCAGAGGGAGTTTAACGGTAGGAGCCCGTAAGATTTTTAGAAGCCACTAAGGTCAAAAAGTGTCTAATGACTTGATTTGTTAAACCATTCCAAAAACATGACTCAAGAAGACTTCATCTCATTTTAAAATATTTGAAAAAAACTGGTTTCAATCTAAATACAATCACTTGAAAGCAATGACTACTTCAACAAAATCAATTTAAATGTAATTCATTCTGATATCAAACTTTGGCTAGACTGTTTACATGTATTTACAACATAACAAAAAACCACAATGTAGATAAAAAATTATTATCTAATCCAACCTAACCTAGAAACAGTATTAAAAAAACCCAATTAAATGATTTCATTTTGAATCATTTAAATTACAATTATAAAAGCTATTGATGACACACAACACATTTTTAAAAGTGACCTAAAAGATATAAATAATTTCCTAATAAACGATATTCAAGCATTTTCTTTTTAATTATAACCTTGCATCATAATGTGCGTAATAAACATCGCAATATTTCAAGATTATACCAGAAATTATCTCCCATAACAAGCAACATCGCCGAAAATATTCAGTTGGGGTTATCATTGATAAAGTATATAAATAAAATTTTGCAGCATTCAAAATGTAGCGTCTTGTTATTGAAATGTACTAGTCGGCAAACAAATAGAATAACATGACACATCCTGATTTCAATAACAATAACATTTCAGAAAAAACTGTTTTCATTATATAAACAAACAGAATCATTTAGATAAAACTAGATTGTTATATTAATTAACATAATAATTTACACTATATAAATAGCAACATTAATCATAATTCCGGAAACCGCTTATCAAATCAAAAATCCGCCTCTTCGCATCCTCTACTAAATAAAACAATCAAGGCGCGGTTCAGTAATAATAAATACATATCATAATTACTTTATCTGTGACAGCACCGTATAAATTATGTATATTCTTCTTAACACCATTACCAGTTGATGGTACTTTAGGGGGTTTCAAAAGCCCTTGAGGTATAACATCCTTAGAAGGACCAACAAATTCAAACTGTCCTTCCCACATGTCATAGTCTAAATCTGGTGTCCCCATCCCATCCTCATCATCATCTTCATCACAATCTGAATTTCGGAACTCATCGTCTTCACCATCACTCATTTTGAATCAATGCACTTTTATTATTATTATATAAACATTATTATTGATAAGATAACCTTAACTTAGCTTAAAATATATCACTGAGCGAACATGTTTGTTCTATTTACGAATCGCACTGACTCAATATTATTTTGGACGATTCACTATGTAGTTTAATTTTGCATGATTAATAATTATTTAAAGAATGTAATGCATGGAATGATAAATTAACATCACTTCGTCGCTACCGGAAACGGCACTGTTTATTTATATTTCTAAATCAGGTTGCACTTATTAGAAATAAATATTCAGTTAGAGGGATTTATTTACTCGGACGACCGGTAAATGGATTTGTAAAAACGGATTGTAACAAAACCGCGCCTTGCGTTCCCAATTAGAATCAACCGACTGACTCTATCAGCCGTGCAATGTGTTCGTGACGTCAGTACATGTGTAGATAGAAGCCAACATTCTGTATATTATCTATAGAGATGTAAGTTTTGAGTATTCAAGTATTGAATGTAAATGTTATTGTCTTCCAAACGACCGGAAGTTGCTACTGGGTGCTTGTGATCGGATCGGGGGTTCATATTTTTGTCACGCATGTTTGTTTTCTTTTTCTTTTATTGAAATGACTCGTTGAATTTTTAATCATATTATTAAGTAGGCAGATGCAATACTACGAACAATGCCTGATAATTATTTTTATACAATCTCAAGTACATTACGCGTCGGATTATAAATTATGCATTTACAATTTTCTACGATAATTTTTTTTATTTACGTCAGAGCAATCTGTACAATAAAAACGGTATCAGCATTTCTTACTGTAGTGGGAAGCATCATTCAATGAATGCGAAGTTCATATTACAATATTTTTATTCAAATACTTTAGCAATTAAAATTAAGTTCCCATTGAGAATTTAATTATAATATCCAATTTTATTATAAAATTGTGACTCCTGATTAAAGCATTTTCATCAATTTCAAACTAGAACCGATGAGTAAAAAAAGTTAATTCCCAGTAAAAGCAACGGGAAAATCTTGTTTCTATATTAGGGTAGGTCAAATATCTAATTGAAGATTGTAGATATAAAAACGTAAACTCATTATTTTTTAAAACAAAATCCGTGATTTTAATTCCAAATTCCGTATGCATATTATGAGTAACTTCATCCCACACAGTTTACTTGAGCAATTTGCAATCAAGTATTCATAGAATCTAATAGTTAACAGCCAGATTTTAAAATCAATACTTGATAATCAATTTTATCGCTTAAAAAAAATATATTCAAAAATTTCATTAATTCAATAACTTTTTATGATTAAATTATGATAAATTTAATATTTACTTTTGTACGCAATTTTTTGTAGTTTCTATTACTTTAAATGTATTGCATGACCAATTTTTGATTAATTCTAGTGAAGAATTTGATCTAAAAACATTTTGTCTGCTAATTTTTTGATGTAGTAATGAAATAAAATGTATGTTGGGCGATATTTTACATTTATCTGCAATTTCAGTGCACATTTTATGCGCAGAATTTTCATAGTTTTTAATTTAGTTTTTTTGCAATAAATAAATATATTTTCGTTTTTTGCTTTGTCAAATACTATGCAATAAATGAGTATTCAGAGAGAGCAAAGATGAATTTCAAGATAGAAATAAGTTTTCGATGCCGATTTCATGTAATAAATAGGTTTTTTTCATAATTTGCTATATTTTTTGTATGCAATTTTTAGCATTTTTGATCAATTTGATAATTTATTATTTTGGAAACAAAATCCCAAAAATATTGTATATAATTATACTTGCTACTAAGTATACTACTGAAGGGTTTTTCAATAAGGGCGGGTGGGTAGATGTTGAATTGGAATCAAACAAGCTGTGTGTGAAGTATTAACAAAATTCTTTTTTTGTTTGAAACGCTTATGCCATTAATTGTGAAATATGACATCGTTCAATTGCCCGCCTTGGCTTCTTATAGTGGCACGGATCCGAGTGGTCCAATTTTCAATGACTCTTCCGCATAGATCCGGCTGAATTTGAGCGATGGCCTGTGTTATGTTCACCTTTAGGGCATCGGTCGATTGTGCTTTATTTGCATAGACCTACGACTTCAAGAAACCCCACAAGAAAAAGTCTAGCGGGGTCAAATCGCATGGCCACTAACCAATTCACATCACCTGTGCGAGAGATAACCTTACCCTCAAAACGTTCATGCAGAATGTCAATTGTGACAACCGCTTTGTGGTACGTGGCGCCGTCCTACTAGAACCACATGTCGTCTAGGTCCATATGGTTCAATTTGGGCCATAAGAAATTGGTTATCATCGTTCTGTAGCGCACGCCGTTGACGGTGTCCGCCTCACCAACAACGTTTTCGTCCTGTGTCGATTGATGTCGTCCCATACACGGCAATTTTGCTTGTTAACATAGCCATTCATCCAAAAATACGACTCGTCGCTAAAGATGATTTTTTCGCCAAAATTGGGGTCCTCTTCCAAACGATTCAAAACCCAGTCAGCAAACAAACAGCGTTGTCTATGGTCATAAACTTTAAGCTCCTGCGTCAATTAGATCTTGTACGGGTGTAGGCCTAAGTCCCGATGCAAAATTCGCCAAATTGAAGTCTGCGAAAGCCCGAGCTCTTGTGCACGGCAAGGAATCGACTGCTTCGGGTTCTGCTGTATATTTTCACAGACCGCGGCGATGTTCTCCGCCGATTATGCATACAAGTTTTGGCTGATTATTTATTAAACCAGTCGTCTCAAATTTAGCCACCAAACGTTGAAGAGTCGACTGTGTAGGGCCACGATTTCTACCGTAAAATAGGCGCAATGCGCGCAACGTTTGCACTAACGAACACTCATTTTGATAATAAAGTTTTATCATTTGAACGTGCCATTTAATCGTGTAACTTGCCATGGTAACAGAATAATAAAAAAAAAAAAGATAAATGTCACAAAAACAAAATGGGCGCCAAAATATACCCGCGCCAACTGAAAGCCCTTTACTAACACGGCACTGAAAAGAACCACAATTAAACATTCAAAAAGCCGAAAAAGTTGCTGCCTGTCCCAAAATTAGATTATAACAAATTTATAACAAAACATAGTACTTTATTGCCAAATCATAAGTGAAATTATCATAGTTCAAAACCTTCATCATTTTTGTACCACAAATGCTAGTTAGTTATTTATATTGAAATGCCATTGATGCAATCTTTATATTACGCTAATCAGCAGAAAAAGAATTAGAATTTAATAAACCTGTCTTTGTAAGCATGGTAGACCTAACACAAGCATTCGACCAAGTTACTGCTGACAGTTAATGCGCTATTCAACTAAAAACTCGAAATAAATGGGAGAAAGAAACGCCAATTCTCATAAAAAACTAAATAAACATAGAAACTTTGGTAAATCTTGCAGACCATTATGCTCAATAAAAAAATAAAACAAAAAAACACTACTTGAAGTAATTGACAAATAAGACTTGAAACTGGGTCGATTCCTCTGCGAACGCTATATAATGTGTCAAGAAAATAGTAGATGCCAGACGTCACTAGTCATACTTGATGTCAGAACGCTTTTAACTCGGTATCTTATTTATTGTACGTTTTAAAGCTATTTTAGATCACCTCAGAAGTCTTATGACTTGTTTGAAAGAGGTTGGTGGAACCAACGACTTATTAATAAGGTGACTTCGAAAACACCTCGGTAGAAAAAAAGGAAGTTATTATTTAGTCATATTTCAGGGGTCAAACCCCGGTCTACGCTAACGCTCTATAACTGAGCTACCTCATCGTCATCGTATCTAGAAACGGAATCATATACAAATAATACATAAAAGAAAAAAAAAAGATTAAACAAATGTATAGCTATCTGTAGGACAGGAGTATATAAAGATTGAAGAAACAACAAGCAAAAACATGAAGTGAAGCCCTTCTTTTTCTTCTTATGCCATTATCCATGAATAAATGTTAGCGACAATATGGTTCATCTCTTCTTCTTCGTGACTGTGTGGATCAGACTTCCAATAGTCCTCAGTCCCGCCCATTGTCTTATGTTTCTCAACCACGATATCTTCTTTCTTTCGATTCCTCTCTTTCCTTCAATTTTACCCTCGATAATAAGCTGTAGTATATCGTACTTCAGATTTCGCATGACATGTCCAAAAAATGCAGTTTTCCTTCTTTTTATCGTAGTCAACAGCTCACAACCTCTGTTTGCCCGTCGCAAGACTTCTTTGTTGATTAATCGCGCAGTCCATAGGACCTTGAACATTATGCGATGAAGCCACATTTCAAAAGCAATAGAAGCTTTTGAAATGTTCATTGATGTTACTTTCATCGCCCACCCCTCAGTACCGTAGAGGAGCACAGACCATATATAGCATCTGACAAATCTTATTCGGAGGTTCAGATCAAATTCGGTGTTAGTAAAGACTTCTCTGAACTTTATAAATCCATTGCGTGCGCACTCAAATCGGCACCTGATTTCGGTGTCCAATGACCAGTCTTCTGTCAGCCATAATCCCAAATACTTGAACTTGTTGACCCTTTCCACCGGTAGGCTGCCAAACGTTAGCACCGCGTTTCCTGCTAGATTTGGATCGCGGGATATAACCATAAACTTTGTTTTTGTTTTGTTTATGTTTAATCTCATGAGTTGGCTCTAATTCTCTACTTTGTTGACCAGTTCTTGTAGAGGTCTTCATCCTTGTCTCACTCCTCTGCAGATCTTAATTTCACTGGTTTACTCATTTTCTATTTTCACAAGGACTGGTTCCAGTATAGGCTCTCTATAAATCTAATATCTTTGGATATCGTTAATTGGACCAACACTTTGAATTGTTTACAATCGGGTTCTTGGGCTAATCATGCCAGAAGAAAAACTGCCATTGTAGTATGCATAAGAAACAAACAAAAAATTGAAGAAAAAAAAACTAGATAAAAAGAAACGACCTAGTATAATACCATACAATTAAAGCAGTAGTGTAGTGTTTGTCATCATACCAAAAAATACCGGAGCGTCGTTTTTGGAAGAAAAAAATTGTATATGGCCGCTTATACAAAAGAGATCTCAAACAAACAACAGTAACCTTAAACTGGCTAATGCTAAACATAGATCCAAACTATCATACAGGAAAGCAATAAGTACAATGGTCAACTGAACAGTACATTTAAAAACACAAAAAAAAAACTGCAGAACGTGCAGAAAAAATGGATAATAAATACCAAGTTTACCAAACTATGACCAAAACTACATTATTTCAGAGCTCCGACTCTGAACGAGTATAATTGCTTCCGTTGTGCCTTAGATCTTAAGAAAACCAATAAGAATAAAAATATAACAAAGATAACGCTATAAACTGAAACAAAATATAAAATTGTAGATACAACAATAACACTAATCATGTAGAGTAAATAAAAGCAAGTGAAAAGTAAGCAAACTATAAGAAAAATTACAAGAGAACGAGAAGACAACAACAAAACGTAAGCAAAAATTAAAGATACTCCTGTTTTGGCTGCAGAAGGAGAACGGTTTTAATTGTGTCTAGCAACTACCTACATGTATATCCAATACATAATCTTTAGAAAATTTCTTCTTCTTCAATAAAAAAATAAGGAAACGCTCCGCATCAACGCAACATTTTTAGTTAATTCTAAGATTTCACATAAGGACTCTTGCAGTCCATGTTTATAATTTTAGATAGATGTTTAGAGAAAATTGTTGTTGATGCTAAATGATAGTCAAGATTCAGGCAAATTTCACTTAAAAGGTATTGCGACGGATAAACCTTCGTGATACTAAACTAATTACAACTACCTTATGATGCTAGTAAGACTAGTAAGATATACATAACCACGCACACACAAAATGACATACTACGTTACCGCAATGCCTGATTGTCTCCCAATTGCATAAAAAAACCGGCCAGATTAATAAATTCTCATGTTTTAAATCGCGCAGTGACGCAATGCGCAGAACAACCCAAACCGCGTTCGCCAATCAATCAAATCCTTATAGTACATGCAACTACCTTTCTTAAAAAACAAATTTGTAGGCAGACTTGCTCAGTATAGCTCAAACTTGATGTGATAGTAACAACATACCTTGTTAGAGACCAGTGCGTTACAATTTGTTCTATTATGAGGTTCTCCCTTTGATAAGTATTGCTGATTGCTTGATTGTTACCAACTGATCTAATACAACACATTCCAAAGACTTCCTCCATGCATAAAAAAATGTGTTTAGCGGTTCAGTGGTTCCGATAAAATAGTTATTGAAATATTACTTTAAGAAAATATTTGAAATAATTGCTTATTCCAGTTTTATTATTATTAATTAAGTCCAAATATATACCAAACTAAGTACCATCTACAATACTGGTATTATCCCGCAACAATGGCTGGAGAGAATTTATTACCATACCAAAAGAGACAACAGCAAAAAGATGCAACAAATTCAGAACAATAAGCCTTATAAGTCATGTGCTGAAAGTGTTAAAGATCACGGATATACAAGATAGTAGAAGAACAGCTAGAACCCACACAATTTAGATTTAGAGATACAGTAGAGAAAAGGAAACACGAACTGCGACGTATACGCCAGTTTTGTCGACTATAAGAAAGTCTTCGACAAAGTACAACACCATAAAATAATCAACATTTTGGAATAGATTGGCATTGATGATAAAGATCTAAGAATTATAACAAATCTCTATTGGAACCTGACGGCAAGCGTCAAGGTCGGCAAAAACCATACATAAACAGTCAAGATTCTACGCGGAGTGAGGCAGGGATGTATACTATCTCCTCTAATATTCAACATCTACTCTGAATATATATTCAAGGAAGCCCTAGAAAACGCATAAGAAGGAATTCTCCTGAACGGAAAACGCATAGATAACATCAGATACGCGGATAATCTTCGCTGATAATGCTTTAGACCTAGAACACCTCATGAATAGATTAACAAACAGCAGCCTCAAATACGGACTAGAAATCAACACAAACAAGACTTGCTTATGATCATAAATTTTATGAGCAAGGAAAACACACCAAACCAGCAACCACAACTTAGACTTGAACATGGTACCATCAAAAGAGTCGATCAATATATATACCTCGGAACCATTATTAACGATAGATGGGATAAAAAAAAACATATTCATTAAAATGGCAGACGTTTTTAACAGTCGAGATATATGTATAAACACAAAAATTAGAGTGGTTTGATGCTACGTGTTCTCGGTGCTGCTGTGGTTTGCATCAACAAATTTAACTGTTAGGTACTTGCTAATCGCCGTGCCCTCATTCTTTATTTGCACTTTCAAAATGTCCAATGTAGATTAGAATAATAAAAAATTAAAAAAGGCTTTCTAGACTAATATGCTAAAAAAATTAAACTGAAGAGCAATGCTAGTACACTACAAGATTCGGGTCACAGCTTTATAATTAATAATGTATGGTTTGGTGTGTAGTCCATATGAAGAATAAATAATAAACATCTTGTCCAGCATTAATTATGCCGGTTTCTATTTAAGTCCACAAAGTCTTACTTTATCTAAGTAATTTCATACCAAAATAATTTGAAGTAGTAATGAATCCATGAGATATCCATCATCTAAGCCTACAAAAAACAAAAAAAAAACAAAAATAAGTAGAAATAAGTAGAAACAAAATATTTTTGACATCTATTAACTATAGTTTGTATTAGAGGTGTCTTTTTTTGCCATAGAAATTTTTAGTTTAATGTCAAATATCGCAGCTGCAGCCGCTAGTATTGATAATGAAAAAAAATTGTCACCGGTCTCAATAATTGAGACAATAATTGTCAAATTTTGCAAAAAGAGTTAACGAATCTCAAAGCAGGTTTTTGGCTGAATAGATTTGTTAATAAACAAAATTGTCATTGGTGGTTCAAGATCAACCGACACCATCGGACCTTTTTTCATCCAAAATGTAAAGCAAAGAACCGTAATCGTCAATGCCAACTGCTATAGAGCCATATTACCCAAACTTGTTGGGCCAGACATCAACATTGAAAATATATGTTTCTAACAAGACGGCACTATATGCTATACAGATAATGCCACGCTCGATTTATGAAGAGAAAAATTTGGTGATTGGATTATGCCACGACAAGAATTTGCAAATTGGCCGCGGTCATGGTGACTTGGCACGCATGGATTATTTTCCTTAAAGTTACATAAAAAAATAAGTTTATGACAACAATGCACAAGCTTTTAATAATTTGGACATCAACATTCGTCAAGCTACGGCCGGCATACCACCATCAATAATTGAGGCAATCAAGAGTGTCAGTGTAGACAAAGCCGTAGTAGACATTTGGACAATATCTTGTTCCAAACATAACTGCATTGTCTAAGGTTTAAAATAAAGCAAAAACCAAGCTAATATGTCAAACCGATGTTGTTTTATTTAGAATTAAAATCTTATCTCCAACAATTTGTAACCTCACACAGCACTCCAACCCTAGAACATTGGAGCTTCGATCCTAGCTTAGTACACTCACTCATGGCTGTAACCCTCGAGCAAGCTACGATAAAAGCTGCAGTGTTCCAGAGTCAGCGCTCTAAAGCAATAAACAAGACTAAGATGCCATGCCATGACTAAAGCGATGGCTCCCATTATGTACGCAGCCTACAAGTGCGGACACATCAGAAACCTTTGCTCCAACCATATCTTCATACCCTCGCTCATCGCTCTGACCCAACTTGACCCTAGCTCAAAATTACATAAATCAAACGTTGGCAATTTCTCAATTTTAGAGCAGTATTCTCTTCATTGCTACCGATTAGCAATATCTTCATAACCCTCTACACACTTCCGACTTCATAACAACAATACTGCTTAAGAGAGAGGTGTTAACACAATTTACCACCTCTCACATGGTTATTGTAATTTGATGTAAATTGTTTATCTGACCAGTAAGATGCTAGGCACATTAATGAGAAGTGCATACCCTGAAACACTAGTGTTTGTGTCTCATACTGAGATATCGCCGTCTCCTACAAGTCGACACTACTGTATTACCGTCATTACCGCACAACTGCAGCAGTTTATTAACGCTCTTCCAATAAGTAAACAAGAAGAAAACCGGCAGACACTTACTTCAAACGTAACGGATATTGCAGAGGTGTCAAAAAGATTAAAAAACAAACTCCTTAAGAGAATTAGTCAAAAAAAAAAAAAACTCTTCATAATTGAAAAAAAAAACAAAGCTCTCAGAAAACATCAAAGCCTTCCGTAGTATACTCATATTTACCGCCGCTACACATCAATTGACCAACGTACTTGCAAACAGACTATTACCTCATTAGAGCAACAGAGTCAAGTAGTAAAAAGAAAACAAATAAAAAACGCTCACTTACGCCCAGATGTATCTCTGATAGTTCAATGTGTTTCATTACACTTCTCTAAAATTTTAAAGATTTCCAACAAACTATTTAGACATAAGTAGCAAATTCGTATCTGAATTATGTCAATAATGAGACGCTACTTCAATCTCCGTTATCGTCCATTTTAACAAGACGAGATTTAGACGCCACATCAAAGCAATCTTCGCTACAGCCTCTGTCAAGAAGTAAATTCAAATCAGTAATACGCTAAAATACAAATAACTTGCACGAGGCTAACCTACCAAAAAGACATTGTTAGCAATTCTTTGTCAAAAATTACACCTCACAGAGTATAAACTTAGTTAAATGCGTCATTTACATGTTTTTTGAAGTTCTAAATTTCATTCCCCAACAGCAAGCACTAATTATAAAAAAAGTCGACTAACAAGTACACAGTTTAGCACTTTATGAAAATAAATGAATTTCGTTGTCTTCGACAATTTGGCAGGAGCATAAAAGATATCTATAAATATAATATTCTGAGAAAATGACTGATTTATTAAAATATGATTAGAGATCAGAATAATTTTAATTCCAAATGAAGCACCAAAATACGTCAAAATTAATTATACAATTTAATTAATTAAAAATTTATTCATGTGACAACATTCCTCTTATTCTATAATTAGAAACTAAATCAATACTACTAAGAAATAATCCCAGCTAATTCTCCATAAAATTTTACATTAAACCTCATAATATTTATATAAATCTTTTATTTCCATTAACAATTCCCACATTCACTATATAAATATTTACTAGATTTAAATGTAAATACAAATTAATCCAGCCAGTCAACACAGAATCAACATGTTTTCTTCGCATACAATTGAATAATAAAGTGAACGCTAGTACACACATTCCGAAATAGATCTTGTAAAACTTCCGAGAAGTAAACATAAAACTTTTTTGGCACGCCACCAAACATTAAATCCCATCCCGCTGACCTTAAAATTTATTTTACATCTTTTTGGCTTTAATATTATTTCAACAATTCCAAAACAAATTGAAATGAATGGTTACTGTTATAAGAATAATTTATTTTATTTATTATTATGTTTTGTAAACTTTATTAAATAACCATGACCTTAAGATGTATTTTGGCAACCAGAAACTATACAAATTCATAATTTTATTTATTCAAAAATTGTTATATTTGGCCGTATAAGAGTAATGAAAGAAAATGCTATGCATATTATGTGCAAAAAAGTAAATTTTGCAGGAAATGTTTAAATAAAATAATCTGCTTTGCAGTTTTTATTTTATAAATCAACTAGTTTCGACCTTAATTGGTCATCATGAGTATTAATAAAACTTGAAAAAAACATCGTTTTCAATTAAACCCGTTTTTGTACATGTTTAGCAATGTTTGTCCTAAATGATTTAACATATAAATCACAGATAGAAGTTAACATACTTACAAGCAGTTTTGATTTTATTGTTTTTCAATAGTTTTGTCTTTAAAAGTGACATAGAAGATTATTTCTAGTGCATTAATTATGAAAAGAATTTTTCCACAGCAACAATATTATAATTTAGTGTAATAATAATTCACATTTTTAAATTAGGTCAGTTAATATACTCTTTTAATTCTTCTATTGTTTAAATATTTTCGGTAATAAATTTAATAACTTATTACTCCATCAATAGGCTAATAAATAATAGTAATTATGTAAGTTAATACGTAGTGTAATGTAGATAATATCTTTGTGTAAACAGTAATTAAAATACTTTGTGTAAATAGTAATAACTAATACCAATGTAATTTGATTTATTGAATGAAATAATGAATGTTAAGTTATGCATAAAATGTGTATAAGAATCTTGTTTTAAATGGAAATAAACAATATAATAGAAAGTGATACATGTTAGAAATTGCTCGCATGCAAATCGTACATAATTTATTTTTGAATGGGAAGGGAAATTAGTTTTGATATGATTGATGAAAATTTATATAAATATTGAAAGTTATGATTTTTTGCTATGAAAGCTGTATTAAATCTTTTTGCTCTAGTTGGAGTATATCTTTTATTTACTGTCACACACGAGTATGAGAATACCGAAAACACAGTCGAATCGTCGATGGTTTAGAAGCGAGAATCAAACAGATTTAAGTTTGAAATAAAGATTTAAGTATCTGAACATAACCATCCAGAAGTTTGTAGTCTGATTATTATCAATAACTTTTATTACCAACAACATGAATATGAATTGTTAATCAGACCACGTTATATTTAAAAAGAGAATATAATGGCTGCTATATGTGATTCATGCTATTGCTAATCATCGTTTGTAGGAAAGCAACTCCAATTTTACTAAT
This sequence comes from Tachinus rufipes, assembly GCA_963932245.1. Classification (NCBI taxonomy): domain Eukaryota; kingdom Metazoa; phylum Arthropoda; class Insecta; order Coleoptera; family Staphylinidae; genus Tachinus; species Tachinus rufipes. Next base: position 25,829,324 of record OZ010742.1, on the reverse strand, counting down.
CATATGCTCAAAGAAATCGATAATATGATAAAAACTCAAGAACTCAATGTACATATGTGGTTGGTAACAGTTCATACTCTAAAATAAACCGAGGAACTCAGTAGCTTATCTTTAATTTATGCCTCATTGATGAGTAGTCCTGAAAGTAGTCAATGAATAATAAATAAATATTATCCAAACAGTGAAAAATAAGTAGAAAAAAAATGTATGAATAATATTTCAACAAAAAAACAGCGTTGTATTTATAAGTGACAACACGCATGCAGTATACTGTTAGTCGATAATACGCAAATACTTGATTCACATATTAACATATACAACGTGATGTACGCTAGAGATATGATTAACTAGATCTTTTTTTTTGACAATCCCAAAATTTAAAACTAGGTAGGTCTGAATAATGTTGTGACTAAATAGGGACCATCTTGTGTGGCTTTGCAAACAGATAACTTAATCTGACAAAACATAAAACTAATTGTAAAAATAAGAAGGATGTAATTATTCAATTATTATTATCAAAACTTAACAATTTATATGCATAAATTATAATTAAACTTCCCCAGCTTATCAGGAATCAAATGAGTTCAAAGTTTGTAGAATTCAACTTGCAATTACATTTAAATAAATGTCACCGTATGTGAATCATACTTATATTGAACTTTTCCACTGTGTGTAGGTATAATAATTAGGTCAAGGTTAAAAAAGCTAATTGTGTCTCCTACACACACGTTTACTTGTTTGTGTTAACGAGATAAAAAATTATAATAAATAAATAATTTTGTATTAAAGAACACCAAAAATAAATCCTGTTTCTGCAATCTTTAGAAGGTTATTTGATATTAAATTTGCATTAACAATTTAAAATGTTTCAATCTTAGGCAACCATATTTGCATATCTTCGCTTAACTATTTATATATTGCTGATATTTCAAAATATAATCTTCACATATCAAATTACACAATTACCCACAACATGAAACCATACATATACAAAACACAATTGAAAAATTTCCCATCGTTTGCACTTTCAACGCGCATCGATTTTTTTAATACACGATTTACAATATTTCAACGAGTGAATAAAAGGAAACCGAACCTCATTTCATTGCATAATCAAAACATGCTAAAGATTTTTATTAAAAATAAGCATTGTTGTACACTTTATGCTAACAATAAGAAGATTTTAATTAGTCTGTACGCGATAATATTGTTTGGTAATTGATTTATTTATAGTAAGAATGTGAGAAATGCGATTAGCTAATGCGAATACATGAATAATTTACGCTTTGCTAAATTTATTTATGCCAACAATTGTTAATTAATTAAAATGAATCAGAATAAAATTTAATACAATTTTAATACAAAAAAAATATAACTATTGTATCAATTGTTTATTTATTATTATTATATTTACTTTGATAGAAAATTTGTTAGAATTGGTGAGTAGTAATAGATATAATTTTAACAAACCTTGAAGGTATCCAAGTAAAAACACGTAAACTACTAAAAAATCAATAATTAATTAATTACTGTAAAATTAAAGTAAACACTACTTTCTTATACAACCATTAGTAAGTAACAACTGCAGAATACTGTATTCAAATTTAGGCAAAGTTATTTAAACAAAGTAATAACCAGTTCTTATTCTAAGAAAAGAAGATAAGCGCCTTCTACTTAGGTAAATCCAGGTAATTATAACTTGTTTCCATTTAGCAAATTTCATTTAGTAAAATCCATTACCTGCTTTAATCTCTAAGGGTTTAATCTCTAAAGAAAAAAATAATTATATCTACTAATGATAATGGTATTGATTGTAAGACAATATATATTATACAGGGAGTTTATAAATGAATGGGATTATGTAATCACTTTAAATGTGCCGCTTTTGTTAAATTGTTCACTAAACTATTTATTTTGACAGATCAACTTTGACAGCTGTCAAGCAAACATATGAAAACATATGTAGTATAGTGAACGATTTTAAAAAGGCGGCATATTTAAAGTGATTACATAATCCCATTCATTTATAAACTCCCTGTACAAACATAAGCTTTAACATTGTTTTTTATTTAAATTCATCAAGAAGCTTTGATGTTTATTTTTTTAATGAAATTAAAATACAATATAAATAAACTTTGATATTTGCATCGTACCTAAAATTAAATTTGTCTTCAAGTAATATCATCCATAATTGTGCAAAGCATAGCTAGCCAAAAAGTTTGCAAAGAATTATAGCTAAAAATCTAGAAATAACATCAAAAATGTTTGGTTTGCAATTTGCTTCAGTTATAATAATAAAATAAGAAAAATGTTTCATGATACCAAATTTCATGTTTGGTGACAAAATCTAATAGTTTTCAGTTTGTGCAGTTTTCTTCACGTTTCTTTCGTGTGGCTTTTTAGTAAGGTCAAATAAAATGTAGTTTAAATATTTTTTGTTTCCTCTAAAGTTTAGTTTAAATTTTTGTCATGTCAGCTTACAACACAAAGTTTTTTTCTCAGAAATTAACTTTTCAAAAGATTTTGACCCATATCAAAACTAAGAAAGCTGTTATTTCTTGTACTATTGACCCATATCAAAACCCAAAAATGTCCTCCTTAGAGTTCACAAGTAATCTAATTTGCAATTGATAAAAGTTACATCCATTCAAGAATTGGAAATATGCCAATACCTGGTAGAATGCAGCGATACGTTGAAAAACGCTAAATAATAACGGCAAAACATTAATATTAATATGCACCCAAAACAAACTTGAGATCAATTACTCCCTCTTCCCACATAAATAGAAATACAAACAAACATGGGTTAATGCTAGAAGATTAGAAGCCATAGACTACATAATCACAAACAAAACAATCCAGCCAAATTCTTGACGTCAGATCATTCAGCAAACCTAATTCTCTGCAAATTTCGACATATCATGACACTAAAAAAACACCAACCAACGCTAGTCGCAGTCACAAAATTCAATATAAAATCATTTACTAACAAAAATACTAAGCACCCCTACAAGAAAAAAATCAATAACTTGACCACAATGCAATAAACAATGAACAACGTCAAGGAAGCATGCCAAAAAATAAGTATTTTAAACAATGCCAAAGAATAAATAGGAGAAAACCAAACACAAAACAATAATTCACTAAAGACATAAACTAGAAACAGATAAGAAACAGACTTCTAAACTTGTATAAGGTCAAACCAACCATAAAATAAGAATCGTTGATCTAAAAAAAATGATCAAACAAAACTGAATATCAACAAAAATTACGTCCACGTTTCCAAAACTAGAAAATAGAAAAACACCATGAATAGGCCTATTTAAAAACGAAATAATCAAATATAGAGACAGCAGTAATGTCAGGAAAAAACCTGCATAAAACCAGTTTTAGCACACTGAGACAATGTTCAAAACCACAAAAACTAAACAAATCAGCAGATCAACAGCAATAAGAAGATTGAAAGCAATTATCAGACCGAGTCTACTGAACAGAGTGTATAGCAATAAAATCCGTGACATTTGTAGAGTAAAAAACATCGTCAGGTAAACAAAAAACAGAAGAAAACATTGAGAGACCATGTGAAGACTATGATCGTAGACAGATTAGCAAAGCAGGCGCAAACATTTAGATCAAATACAAAACGACCGGAATACTTCATAAAGATGACAGAAAATCTGGACATCACTGTCACAAGAAAAATTATGAAGAAAACAGAGAAAAATAGAAACAAGTCCTAAAATATATAAAAAATCAAAAAACTAACTCTAGCTGAGTTAAGTGAAATAGCACTCCAATAATATTGGCACAATGCATTTAAAGTAAGTATGACCAGCACGGTTGTAGACAGGCAAGAAAGGCAATAACTGCCCCAAATCCCTAACGGCCAACTACTAATCTGCAAAGGATCTGAAATAAAAAACAAGATAACCGAGCACATAGTATGTACCTGCCCGGTGTTCTCCTTCGCAAAAAAATCCATGTTAAGAAATTGATGGCTTATCATGGCAAGCATAAGGGAAACCCTTTTTGATATTTTATAAATATAATTTTGAATTTTCAACAGTTTTTGACTGGGTTTTGGTACTTTTTAACAATATTTTGATATTTTATGACAGGATTTTGCTATTTCTGAGATTTTATGAATAGAATTTTACATTTTTCAAGAGTTTTATAGCCGGATTTTGATGATTTCTAACAATAATTTAATATTATTAAAATTTCATAAAAACTTCCACAGTTTGTGGCAACATTTTGGTGCTTTCTGACAGTATTTTATTGTTTCAAGGCAAGATTTTGTTATTTTTGACAATGTTTAAATAAAGTTTTGCATTATTCAACCGTTTTTGGGCACTACTGGATTTTTTTTCTCTTGAAGAATAATTTCGCTACTTTCTTTATTCGGATCAAGTTCTAAACAGGTTTGGCTTACCTTACTTCAAGTGCTATCTCATTAATTGTTCTTCAATAAAATAGAGTGAGAGAGAATATTGTTGCAGCATGATTCTGTATTATATGAGTAATAGTCGTCATATACTTGAACGATTTTTTTCAAATTATGGGAATCTCTGGATAGCAATTAGAAGTTCGTCAAAATTCCACAAATTTAGTAAAATATTTGACTATACTTATACAAAACTTCTCCCATTACTGTTCCAATATCCCCAAAATTCTTAAATCAACGCGTCTACAACATCCGGCGTTTAGAGAGCTAATACTAATCTGTTTTTCAAAATCGTTATTTAATTGAATCATAGATTGCGTCGGCCATATACCTCTCCACTGCTATCTCCAGGAACATAACCTAAGCTATCAAGTTGGTATTTTGATGCAATTTCTCCAATCCTTTGTAATGAAGCCTAATAAAGTTTCTCTTACAATCATAAGTCTGTTTTGCTCTATTTTCCAAACTACATACTAACATTGTTTTTTTGGAAACTGGACAGATTTTAAAGCTTTAAAAGAGTAGCAAGACCTTCATAGAAGACGTCCAAACTGTTGACTCAACAATTTGTCTTTAAGCTCTCAAAACACTTCACCAGAAAGATCGTGACTGCAGTACCGTTGAGAATATATGGTCAAGTGTACGGAACAAAAATTTTGATTTTGCTCAAACCACTAAAAATGCCTTTCTCTACATGAGTCCTAATCTTGTGAATTTCATTAGATTTTTTCAATATGCCATTTTTGAGTAATAAGCAATCAAAATTTAAAAAAATCAATTTTATTTGCATTGTTTTACATGTTTTGATCGTTTGTAACTTCTCAGGGTTGCATTTTTAGAAAAAAATTACTAAGTACTTTTTTCTTTAAAATTGTCCAAAGAATAAGTTTTCACAGCCAAAAAAATTTGTTCCTTAAATTTTGAAATATTTGCAGAAATTTTAAAGACAGTTAAAAAAAAAGATGACAGTTTTTCTATTTTTTCAAATATAGATAATAAAGTGCTATTATATGTGCAAAAGATACTCTAAAAATTTCAGGAAATACCGTGCACTACGATTCGAGATATTTTAGATATGGATACACAGAAATAGTTAAAAATTGAAAATTTAAGCCTTTTTCATTTTTTTATCGTTTGTAACTTCTCAGGATTGCATTAAAAAAAAAATGTACTTTTTGTTTTCAAAATTATTCAACAAGTAAGTTTTCATACTAAAAATTTTTTTCCTTAAATTTTGAAAATTAAAAATAAAAGACATTTTTTCTTAAAAATAAGATGACGGGTATTTTCTTTTTTTCTCAAATAAGGATGAAAACGTGCTTTTATATATGTAAAAGATATCCTAAAAATTTCAGGAAGTTCCTTGTGCTATGCTCCAAGGAATGTACCCACAGAAAATTGTAAAATTAAAGCCTTTTTCGCTATTTTTAAGTATTTCTGTGGATACATTGTAAAATATCTCGGAGCGTAGCACACGGCACTTCCTGAAATTTTCAGGGTACCTTTTGCACATATAAAAGCACGTTTTTATCTATATTTAAGAAAAAAAAAATACCCGTCATAATTTTTTAAGAAAAACTGTCTATTAAAGCTTTTTTTTAAATTTTCAAAATTTAAGAAAAAAAACTTTTGGCTGTAAAAAATGATTTGTCAAACAATTAAGATTCTTAAATCAACGCGCTTACATCATCCGGTGTTTGGAGAGCTAATACTAATCTGTTTTTCAAAATCGTTTTTTAATAGAAAAGTAGATTGCGTCGGCCATATAATTCTCCACCGCTATCTCCAGAAACAATAGTTTGTACATAACCTAAGCTATCAAGTTAGTATTTTGAGGCAACTTCTCCAATCCTTTACAATGAAGCCTAATCAAGTTTCTCTTACGACATTTTTTTTTCTAAATCAAAGAACAAATACTGTCTAAAGTTTCTAAAATTATAAACTGGATAGATTTTAAAGCTTTAAAAGGGTAGCAGAACCTTCGTAGAAGACGTCCAAACTTCACATATTATAAAGTCTTTAGGCTCCCAAAACACTTCACCAGAGAGATCGTCAAAGCAGTACCGTTGAGAATATATACAAGTAGTTTCAGTTCACAAACTATTATCTTCAGAATTGGCTATTGCTACGTAATCGTGCATCTTAATAGTTACAGAAGCACTAACAAGAACGTTGTCGTATATTTACAAGTTCCATCGCGTTCATGTTGGCTGTGTTTTGAGATAGAGAAGTAAAATTTATCACTGGAGAAAGTACAAAAGGCTTAATGAGAACTAAGTGCAGTAAAATGGTTTCAATTCTCGTAAAACATGTACAAAGTGGTAACTCCAATACCAGTTTAGGACTAATCTAGGTGCAAACAAGTTTTTAAACAATTCACGTTGCAATCATTGAATTGAAAAAGTTGGCCCAACGCCATGGCCAATCTTTTTTAGTGTGCACGGTGTAAACGGTTTACAAACCGTCCAAATTGTGTGTTTAAACAGAGTTTTAGTTTTCACCTTATAGTATAATATTTTTGAAAATACTACAGAAAAACAATTTAAAACACAAATAGACAATAGCAGATCCAATAAATATTAAAAAAAAACTGCTCAAAACTATTTTGTGTTATTGATAACAAAAAGAATAATCTGTAAGCAATAGTATAACTAGAAACTGAGTTCAGAAGTAGAAGATTAACTAGAATACAGCTGACAATGTATAAAAGCTTAGTCCCCTTTCACAAACAGATTCAGAATCCCAGAACCTCAAATTCAGGTGATACATACATTTAAATAAGACCTTTCATACGTATTTGGACGATGCATTCCGAATCGCAGTTCTAAATGCCTGCGCAGGAATTCTCCAGCGTCATATGCAGCTTTTCAAATCCGGAAAGAATCCGGGTGGCTGTATGCGTATACAGATTCAGAAATCTCGCATTCAGAATCTGGGCAGCTAAATTTGCGTGTGAAAAAGACCTTAGTTTAAATAGTGCTATCTACAGACAATTTATTACACGTTTATTTCAATTGTATAAAACTCACGCCGCAAAAAGTTTCATGTAAAAGATTATAGGTTTAATACAAAGAAATAATGTATTACAATTTGAAATGTTTTTGAATATACAAAATCAAATTACACAAAATAATTCAGGATAATCACACTAAATTATAGCTTTTTACTCACATTACATAGCATTCACAGTAGTAATTGTCATTGAGCACTCACCTGAAAATTAAAAAAAAAAAAGAATTAGCAATTTCATATACATATATATAATCTTACAAATATTGTTAGCATAATCTTGTTTATATAATACTTCCGGCATCTATTAAAATCTTATAATCCCTATTAATAATTACCCTACTTTGTTAAATTTGCATGTTTTTATTTTCTCGCAATGTACCTTAAAACATTGACTATTTGTGCCAAAAGAAATGTTACAATATACAATTATTATTTTCATGTCCTGCTAGAATACACTATGTGCCCGTCCATATCCTAGTAAACTTCAAATTTAAAAAGTATTCTGTATGAAATCTTTAGCATTGATAATTATTCTATGGATCCATCCTTCTAGGAAAAATTAAACTGTACCGCCATATTAAACTTATATCTATTTCATTGCACAATAATACCTTAACTAATTTTATAATTGAAAATATATATTTAATTACAAACTGTCTCTATTTAATTAACTCAGAAGATGTGTAGGCCAAAAATAATTTGTTTTAATTGAAAACGTCAGTAATTAATTTTATCGGCGTGTAAACGAAATTCCTGCTTTTATGTATAAACCGATAAGCAATTATAACAAAGGCTTTAACCCTATAAATTATTCTAATAATAATAGCACATTATATTTTTATCAAAAACAATGAGTAAGTGTGAAAGTATGTGATTTAGTATCAACAGTAATTGAGTCATTTCAATATTCTGATATTGATTTATAGAAACTGTGATTGTTTGAATTAATAAATTTAGTTACTTTAATTTTTTAACATACCAGCCTAAAAAAAATATAAATGCAGATTCATTCGTCTAAGTATATAAACAACAAATTAAAAAAATAAATAACAATGATAAAATAAACTACCACAAACTATTGAAATCGATAACAAAATAAGACTAAATGTTTCCATACAGTTTCTAGGGTGTTAAAAGTTCTAAACTTTGAACAAATTCGAGCAGACGATAATTAATAAGTCTGCATCATAAGTTGACCATTATTGTTGGCTGGTAGTTAAAAAAAAACTATTTTTTGCTAATGATGAAATAAACCGATAACTAAGTTTTTGCCACAAATACTTTATTCATTTATCATTATTATGGATTATAACACAGTAAAAGTCTCTCTTTATATTTTTTATTATATCATTTATAACATTGTAATTTTATAAAATTAAAGTAATACCTTATAAAGACTATTTAAAAAGTCTTTGCAATTAACCTATAGAGTAATGTTTATTTTTAACGCAATCCATTACATAAATAATGTAATTTTGTGTTAATATCCAACAAAATGTAATCTATTATATAAAACTAACAGTTTATCTAACATATAAATGCCAAATTTTTACTACGTATCACTAATTACAATTTTATAATAACAAACAAAAAATATATTAGAAAGTTTGCCCGTTTAATCATGCTTGAAACATCTTTTACTTTACCGGTTGGATTTTCAACCTTAATTATTTCCTTAAATTTCTATATATTATAATTAATTTAGAAACTTCCTGTAAATATTGAGTAAATAAACAAATATATTAGCCAACTTCTGTTAAATGTGATAATTAAAGTATTCAGATAACACCAAATAAAATCCAAACAATTTGTTTTATAGTTTTGAACATTGTTCACAGCACACACAAAAATGTGGTTCATATTTTAGTTCATTTTTTTAAATTATATTAATTTAAAAATGTCTATTAAGGTTTAATATCAGTTTTTTTGCATCCACGTCTTTAACAGTCTTATTCGTTAGGCTAGAATTCATATTTCGCTTTAAAGATTAGTGCAATAGGTCATAATTTTTCATATATTTGCCTTTGTAATTTCATCTAGGCCATGAATTTGTTGGAGTTTTTTTGTTTGTTTATTATTATTATTATTACAGTATTATCTTGGCATGTCTGATAATTATTAGAAATTATGTGTATTAGCTTTAAAAGCAATGTCTCAAATAAGTTGAGCAAATTAATGTAGGGTAAATCTGTGATTCGATAGATGATGATAGAAGCTTAATTACACTAAAGTAAAGAGTAGAAAAAATATATTTTGAATAATAATAGCAATTGTAAAGACACCAAAACGCATTTGAGCTGGTTCAATAATAACGACAAAATTAGAAAGTTATCTAATAATTTGGTCTTATCAATCCCATAAGCATCAATAGTCAACAAAAAATCAAATTCTTTAACAGCCGTACAACAAACCTTTCGAGTTTCAACTTATAACAAATTTTGAGAAAAATCTTGGCCTCCGTCAGTATAAAAATCAACTAACACAAGAAAGAAAGTCTGTCAATCATAAACTGCTACAAACATTCATAGATTGAAATTTGGAAAGTCTTTAGGTGTAGCTACAAAAGCGCATATTCCTGTAGACTATGTAAATAAGCAAAATTGACGTATATGGTGCTACAAAGCTCATCTATCATTCAGAAGAAGTCGATGTATCCGATACAATAAAAGTTTAGTAACAATTTTGAGTAAGTGTCATTTGACCACACTTAATAGAGAAATATTTTAAGCAAAAATAGGGAACATAAACATAGAAAACCTGTTTTTCCAAAAAAGATAATGCATGTGTACAACTAGGAAAGTAAAGTAATTACAATTTCAGTTCCTTAGTCGTTTAATTCCAGAAAAATTGAGCTACCAATTGGTCACCAAAATCATTCGATTTGATGCTCTTAAACGTTTTTCTTTAGGGTGATCTTAGTCTAATCCAATAAATCAGAGACAATTCACGCTCTAAATGCTAATATTGAAACCACTATTAGAAAATAAACCGCTAATTTTCAAAAAAATGTTAAAGTTTACGGTTTGTAAGAATTAAATTAAACTATTCCAAAAATAATGTACACGGTGTCCAAATGTTTATTTTTCAAAAACCAAACGTAGAACCATCATATTGGCTTTCTACCACACAACTTTTTATTTTAAAGAAAAATTCATAAAACAGGTTTCTAGTAAATACTAGAAAAATCTTGCTTTTAATTGAATTAAAAATATAATCTGTTCAACTCCTAATAAAACAACCTTTATATGCTGCAACTGAGAGAGATAAGACAAAAATCATAGTCATAATGTTGCAAAATTATTTTATTAAAGATTCCTGCTCACGACCCAACCATTATCGATAGCCATTTAAAATAATACATGGCATAAGCAACTAACAATAGCGTTTTAAATTGGTTATCTTTCTATAGAAAATATTGTTACTAGATAAACTTTCTTGTGTAAACTATTTTTTGTTATTAGTTTTGCAATAAACTTCGAAGAAAGACATAAGAGCTTTTCCCTTCAAACCACTGCAACAAAAAACAACCATAACTTCCTCGAAACTACTTTTAGTAGTCTGTATTGTCAGAACTAACAAAGAAATAATCTACTAAACTACAGAAGGTGTACTAAAACAAATATGACTTTGTTTATATAGATCAAGAGCTCATCAAAACCAATTAATTGACAGAAACAACCTTTACTATGATCGAAAACTTTAGAAGTACTCGTAGACGCTGTAAATTTATAAATATCTCCAAAGTAGACAAGTACCGTTGTTTGTGTTATAAACCACAAACAATCTTGCAACAAAAAAACAAAGCCTACATCACAACACATTCCTTCTGGGTTTTTAAATATATTTGAACACGTACATTTCTCCTAAAACATACACAGTTTTTTTCCAACTTTATCTATGATATTCAAAACTCTTCTTAGAGTAAAAAACTATGGTTATAAATTCTAAAAATCTATTCTAAAATGTTCGCTACTGAGCTACTTGAAAGTGCCGTATTTCAATATCAGTTTACGACAGATAAATGCATAACTCCTAGAGATAGATGTATGTTTGTGCTTTGGATTTGCCAAGCCACATCACCCTATATGTAGTAGATTGCCTACTTATTGTTAGGGTACAATTGACCACTTATCATCATTAACCAAAATTCGAAGATATATAAACCATATGGCTAGAATCCCACTGATTCACTACCTACAAGAATCTGTAACCTGATTAGCACCGTTTTATAATTTCAAACTTGTTCGAAATTTAGTAGTGGTTATGGGTAGTTATGACAGAAGTGCACAAAAACAGCCAATCTGAGTCTGATACTTTAAAACACTATAAATAGTATGAACATAGATCCCATAAATCCAAGAAATATTGATTTTTTGTAAATAACTATTTAAAACATAACTTTAAATAATTATTTTCTGATTATATGCAAAAGATGATCAAAAACATGAACTACTCAAACTTTCAAAAAACCGCCAATTTAGTTTTATTTAAACATTAAACCTAACATATACTACAACCAACTAAAAATTATATTATCAGCACAATTCCGTAAGCCAATCAGCGCTAAATTCAATACTTTGGTAGTCACCATTTGTTACCGTAAAACAGTTGCATATTTATATTAGTTAGTGGTAACAATGGCAAGTTATGATACCGGTTATTCAGTGTAACTGCAGTCTTATGCACAAGAAAAGCAGCAACTAACGCTCAAAAATCGTCGTTAGATAATTTAAAAGCTTGAAGATTTTATCTTTCGCTCAGACGTTCTTAACGTAAAATTACCGACTTGTATTCACAGGCAACAAATAAGCGCTATAATTTGTCCAAAATTGATTAAAACTATACACATATGTAGACCAAGCAAACACTTAAATACGCTGGCAGAAAAATGTTCAGCAAAGAAGGTTAGATATACGTCCCATGCGCTGGGTGAATTTGTACTGGGCTTTAGCTAAACTCAAATTCAAGACAAATATTTTTGTATATATGCAATATCTTGCTTCTATTGTGTACCTCTAGCTATTATTCCTCTAGAAGTTCTGTTTTTTCAATAGTCTAAAAACTTTTAAAAAGAAACTGTCTTAAACTCTTCTTTAGCTAGCTTGTGTTTCACAAAGAAGACACTACGTTGCGTATTGTAAACCTCGCACTCGCTTAACAGATGTTGCAAAGTTTTTTCGTCCTTTAAACGGATTCCCATTTTATGCAAATTTGTTTGTTTAAACCACAGTATCTGTCTTGTAAGATTTCAAAGTTTTGTTCTGCTCATCTGCATTGTCAAAGTTTCGGGAATATGTGATAGTCCTGGATATAAATAGTCATCTGCACTTCATTCTCTGTCAATTTTTGTTACTTGTTAACTACGTATTATTTGTTATCCAATCTCGCATAGAATCCCAAAAGCTGATACAGGTCCAATAAACGTCTTTTAAGCAAGCTAAACTGGTCCGCCTTAAGGTTTCCTTCAAAACCATAATCCTTTGATATCCAGATCAGTCATACCATATTGTTTCTGGCTATTGCCTCCAAATTAGTTAGTTAATTCGTGTATTTAACGATTGTTTATTTGTGCTGCCAAGGTTAATCATCAACGCCACATCTAAGAAATTTTCTGCAAATTCAAGAATTTCAACCTAAATTTGGAAGTACTTTAACGCACACGCAACATCGATTCAGTACATAAGAACTACTAAAGTTTGTCTTCTTATCTGAAAAAAATCGTACTATTCACAACATATTTTTTCTTAACCAAAAAAAAGTGACCCTCCTGTTAGGAGACTCAAACCCAAGACCCTTGGTGTAGCAGTCGAGTAGGCTAACCACTACACCACCTGAGCAGTATATTGCCTCCAGACATGATAGTTGTTTTCTGCTAAGCGTTGTCTTAATTCAATCATGTTTTTAGCATATCATTCAATGACATCTTGCCATTGTAGTTTTTAGCCAAATCTGTATATTGAATAGTTCCTTTGATTGAATCCAAGATTTTATTTGTCCGTTCGTCTCAACCAGCTCTCTTCACCTCATTTGCTGCACATGCACATCCACAATAATAACAAAGGGTTTAATGATGAAATCAAAAATCGTTAACACTCAATTAAACCATAACCACATAAAAATATTGTTAAAAAAAAAAGTTTCCATTTCACCTAAAGAGTTTTCAGTACTAAATAAGAGGGTTATCCCAAAATCAATTTTTAAAAGTAACCGGCTTCCATTCGTAGCAGATAGCAGTTACCACTTTTTATCGTTGAAAACTAATCAGCCATTAGTATAGCACATCATCCATCAAACGATACTCCTGCCAGCTGTGTGCTAAGTACTATATTCTTACTTTCTTTCGTTTTTTAAAGGTACAAGAAAAGTTAATATGTTATCTACGTAGCTATAAGAACAGTGTGCTATCGCAAAAACTCTCTTATCTCAAGTTTCTGTGGATTTTTAGTGTCATCTCCAATTTTGGTTCCAATCGCTTAACATTTGTCATTTTTATACCAACTTAAAGAAACAAAAATGAGTAAATTGCATTTTAAACCCATAAACGTCATAAAATTTCTATCAAAAAGAGACAGTAGTTCCAAGAATGTTCATAAGAGAATGTTGGCGTATGAAAAAAATAAAACAGTTCAAATAAAGCAAGAAATCCATTCATAATGACTATATACTTTATAGAAGACCTCTAAAAGCTGACAAAGTCATTAACAAAGTTAAAAAATTAGTTGATTGATTTGCTAGACAAATAGGAATATCAAAAACAAGTATTTTTATAATTTTATATGCAGTTTTAGGAATGAACAAAGTGTTTAAACAAAAACTGTGTGGACGACAAATTTGCAAGGAAAATTTAACTGTTTTATCCCAAGACTTCTACTGTAAAACTGTAACTGATGATAAGACTTAGTTGCACCACTGGAATTGTCACACAAAATAAGAGTTCATGCCCACCCAAGAAAGCAAAATGAGTATGTTAAAAGAGACCACAATAACGAGAAAAATTTACAAAGACTTAAAAGCGGCTATACACAAAAAAACTCTTAGGCACAACAACTGCAGAATGCATAAAGCACAAACTGTTTAAGAAGAAAAATACAACATCCACCTTACAGTCCCGACTTGAATTATGAATTATCTCTTAGCAAAACTCAAAAAATACTTGATAAAGCGTCGCTATTTTATTAAATAATAACCCAAAAAACCTTGTGGATTAGTATTTTGCAGAATTACCAAAAGAATATTTGTTCAAAGACATAACGTTTCAAAAAAAAAAACGTTGTAATAAGTTATGTTAGTGTTATTGGTAACAAAATTTTATTTGTCCTGTAACTCCTTGTTTTCATAGCTAAGCAATCAAAATAAACCATCATATAACTACCATACTCTTGGTAGGTGTGTATCAAGCGCTATCAAATCATGTAGTCTTACTAAGACGCTAAGCAATATATACCCTAATCAATATTTTTGCATTTCACTGAAACCATCACCCTGCTTCCTTTAAAAAAGAACAACTGCTTTTTTCAATTCTACAAAACCCTGATTCCGTATTCCGTAGATAAAAGACAACATATCAATTTTCAAAAGACAGCATTTCAACAGTCAAAACAATGCGGTAATAACATAAGTTCTTTTGCACCAATGTAGAGCCTAATGACGCAATTTCCATAACAGTTTTAGTCCCCATCCTCCTCTTATATTCCAAACTTGACAAAAATAATTAAACAACTAAAAAAAAATCAAAGCCTAAATTAGAGTAGCGTCTATGTGAAGACGTAAAATACTATGAAGATTATTGCACACACAATAGCAATCAAATTACATTAATAATTGTATGAGAAGTCTTTCTCAAAAGTAATGAAAATGCTGTCGTAGAGAGGTTTTTAAAAAACTTTAAAAAGAAGGTTTGAAGTAGAGTAGGTTGAAGAGACTGTACAGCCTATCTACCACCAGTCCACTCCGATACTCAGCTTTTCACCTTTCAAAAAAAGCATAGAGAATAAAGAACGCTTTTGGCGTCCTTGAACATCAAAATCGGGCAAAAATGTGACTCGCTGTTTAGGACTGTCAAAAACTGCATTCTACAACATGACAACGTGCTCAGCCACATGTCTCTTTCTGAGAAGAAATGCTCTGAGCAAAAACAAATCAAAAGTGGCTGAAATTAAGGGTGTTTTAAAGACTGACCGCCGTTAACATTTGAAAGGTTGAAGAAAAAGTTGAGATGTAAAAAACTTCTGCTTTCTGCCACACAATATCGCCCATTCCCACGTTTCTTCCAGTGAGATTAATTAATGACAAACAAAAAATTTAAAGCTACCCCACCTACCGTATAGCACTGACCCAAAAAAACTTTCGGTATTGCTGCAAAAAAGAACAGCAAACTCAAAACCCACCTTAACGCAAATTATTCCGGCACAGTTAAATAAATCCAAAAATCTATGACAGAAGCAGACTTCGCTCTGTGTATTTACAAAAAACGCTCTAGGCGTCCTTCAATATCAATACTGACCAGCAATTGGACTTTACGACGGTGACAGAAAAAGTTAAGATGTCAAAAACTTCTGAAATCTGCAACGTGACAACTCTTTCTGTGAGAAAATTGTTACCCCAAGTTGGCACTCTGGAACTTTTTTTATTTCCTAAACTCAAAAACTCACCTAAAAAAATATTTCAGCCCAGTCAAAAATGTCGAAAAAGCTACCAACAAGGCTCCGAAGACATAACATAAGCAGACTTCTAGTATTGCTATACAAAATCGCTGTGTGCACTCCCAAGGGACTAAGTTTAAATTTGATAATTTGTAGCACATTGCATTTTTAATAAAACTCCTTTTAAAAAATCATTCTTATTACTTTTGGAACAGACCTCAAATAAAAATTATCACTTATTAATTCCGCTTTATCATTTAATCGCCAGCCTACTTTTAGAATAATATACATGATAATAAGAGTACATTAAATTAAGAATATTAATAAAAAAATAGATTCATGATTTAATTGCAGAAATAAAGCTCGCCTTACAAGTCAATTTATTATATTATTTCAGCGCGTTTCACTCTGGTAAGTTATACTAGCCTCAATGTCCAACAAAATAAAATAAGCACGGCATATTTGTGTATTTAGTCAAAAAAGACATAATTACATTTCTTTAAAATTATTTTCAATATAAAATTGAGTTCATAAAATTGTAATCAAATTAAATTAAAGTTTACTAAGTATTTGTTTTTTTTATCAATATAAAATTCAACTAAGAACTTAAAGTGAGTGGGAGGCTCATCAAGCCCCAAGCACACCAGGATACCATACACCATAAGAGTGATTAAATAAATATTATACTAGCCGCCTTTGTTCCATACAAGCGAATGTTATTTAAACCTTTGACCCACGATTGCCACACGATTAGTGTTGATTTATGGCAAATAGCAGAATTGATGTAGGTGGAAAATATTATAACCAATAGAATTTTTTAACTCTAAATCAAAGATTTTATTTTAAAATCCATTTAATAGAAATAAAAAAAAAAATTTTTAGTCACAATACAATATACACAAATCATTATTGAAATAAACAGAAATTTTCATATTTCAAATAAAAATCATTCCTAAAAGCACTTAAAAGCAATAAGCGAACTATAACTATTCCAAGAATGAAATATGATCGAGATTACTGTAAAAGCATTCTGGTCAATGTTAAGAGGTCACATACTACCTACAGCTGTGACCATAATGGACTAATACCATTGGCACCAATCCCCATTGTCAATTAGTAGACGTAGAGACGTTTAGTAAATCATAATTTAATTGCCTTGCAAGGCCCTGCAAACGAGATTAACTTACGGCTATATAAGATTATCCAAGTCCGAGAAGCAATTAACTAGGTAGTATACAGATGATACATGATGAATTTCAAGTAATGAAAAAGATGATTGATAATATTATACAGAATAATTATAAGAATTAAATAGAATTTTGCGATGAGAGTAATAATAAAAACATTTAAAATAAAAAGTTGTTTTAATGTAAAATAAAACAAACAAAGATGACCTTAAATTTTCATATTAATCATACAAGAGGCTATTATTATATTATAACATTATATAATATGATCTTGAAAAGATTAACTGACCTCACTACAATCTTCACAAATAATTTATGTCAGTATTGTTCACCTGGAAGCAACCTAATATATTTACAATCTATATTTAACCCCACGTATATTTATATGACTTCCTCGACTTCCATTCAAATTAGCATCAATAGGAGTCTTGTTTCATTTCCTCGTCATCACTTCCACTATATATTTAGTTGAATTTATTTTGGGACTAAAAATATTTAAAAACACAAATAACACCAAACACTCATCTTATTACTTGTCAGAATGTAACTAAATGTTAATCGTTTTCAATACAAATTGAGACAGCACAACCGTGATTAATGGTTTGTTTCTATTATGTTATTATTTATAGTTGAAATCGCCAAAAGGTTTCAATAAAAAACAAGTCTACAGACATTATTCACCTTGTCTGAAATGAAATGTCATCCTCACAGTATACATTTTTTATATCCAGTTTCATATAAAAAAAATTAATAATTTATCATGATTCTACAGATTGAAGCTATAGCATATTACCTTCTATTATTGAACAAGTCTTAAAGTTAAAGTAATATTCAGCTTCGCATAACTCCCTCAGTATAAATGGCTTAAAAATTTCGAATAGAACTCGAATTAGTTTATAAAATCGATTCTCTAAACGTGTAGAGAATAAAATTTTCAGTTACACAAAATATTTGAGAAATCTTCAATTTTGTTTCAAAAAATTTGATTTGAAAAGTGTGATCTAAAAGTTGATTAAAGAATAAATCTCGTCTAGAATATGTAACAAAAATTGATTACAGCTATCTATAAAGGTGGGCGTAAGACTGAGTAAAACAGTGCAAGTTTCAAAGAATCTTAATTATTTTTTCAATCCAAAATTTTTAATTCGCCTTTGTATAATGTTATGCCTTTTTTAACATGAATATATAAAATGATATTGAGTAATCATAACCTTCAAATACAGTATAGGTAATTTCTAATTATCAAACTGTATTACCAAAATTTTGTTATCAGAAATTACAATACTGATAAAAATAACAACATTTGATTGAAGGTTTTTTCGTATCAAATATTAATTTATTAAATTGAAACGATTTTTATATGTTTTATCATAATTCGCGATTTTAAATAGAAATCCTGTTTAATTTATTTTATTATAGATTATCTCAGTAAACATTTTTAATTTAATTTATTATTAATACTAATTAATTAAAGACTTTTTATGCAAGATTTTATCGTCAAGAGTTATGTTTCTAATTACTAGGAAGACTTTCCTATTCATCAGATTTAATGAAATGAACATATTAATATTACCTTTCCGGTATAACATACGACAAATTATTAATAATTCATATGACTTCTGCATTAACATATGCATGCAGCACGTATGCATGCAATATTAAAAATAACATTTGTAATTCCAGAGACCGATAAAATGCATTTCCTCTTAGCGTAGAGAAATGAACAGGAAATTATAAATTTAATTATTTCTTGAAAAGTATATACAGAGCGATTTTTTTTGTAACCATACATTTCTCTATTGTATTTATGCATATCTCTTATTCATTGTGTATAAATGGTTGCATATATTAAAATTACTTGATAACATATAGCGTCCTTCATATATTCAATCCCAAAATCAGAATAATTAACGATTAATGTAAAAATAAAAAAATTAAAAAAACATCACTTTTTTGGCTTCTATAAGCTTGTTTCGGTTCTATTAACCTCGTCAGTACGCCTTGTTCGACTACAGCATCGCATGATAGCGAAAGACAAACTTGAATATATAATTATTTTCTACTACCTACTGTAATATGTCCATTGTGCAACTGTTATTGCTACAAAAAAGTATGACATATCTTACGTTTCATTACGCAAAAAGTGAACATGACACACACACACAAGGTCCAAGACAAAATTACAGTGCACCTGTCAAATGTCATAAATTAACATTTAATAAATAATTTAATTATTTTTGTAGACAAGTATTGTAGTCATAAAAAAGTGAACAATTTGCAAAGTTTTCAAAATTCTTTTAAAATTTAATGTAGCCGTTGGAAAAGTATAGTGTACAACTGGCCCGTAATATCTATTTCGCACTCGCTCGTGCAACAACGTTGTAACTGGTAGGAAATAAGTATCATTACGTGTTAGTTGTACAATATACGATTGTGCTTATAAACACAATTAGTGATATAATTTTAAATTGCACTAGATAGTCACAGATTTGACAGACAGACAATTGGAATTATTATTTTAGTTTTAATTTTTTTATTTTATTTTGTTATAAAGTTTAAGACAGTTTGTGCATTTCAATCTGCCCAAAAGAGATACAATAGATGAGATTCTTTCTGTTCTATTGCAGTTATATTTTGTCTGTGAAATACCGATCAGATTACTACAGAGCTATTTGTATAAGTAAGAAAACCTAAGCGCACACACACCTAGAAGTTAACTGAGATAGTGCTAGTTAGTATACGATACACAAAAATCTTGTAGACCTTAGGTAGATTTCGGCGGACGTGCCAAAGTAACGCTCGCACAAAAATACCATAAACAGCGCCAACCACCTATTGTCAAGAATTTCCTTAGAGTCACTGGCAAGCAAAATAATTGTCAAAACTGTCAAAAACCAAAAAACCCAAACAATTTTTAGATTTCTTTGCGTAGTTAAAGCAAATTTTCAAATAACAAACACCGTATATTGCATGAATACTTGCTATAAAATAAGCTATAAAAAACAGCGTATATTCAAGCTACCATAAAGGATAGTCACCGGTGCAGAAATCAGATGGTTGACCATGCTACAACTGGACAAAAAATTGTTGTTCAAAAAAGCTCAAAATGCTATTGCAAATTCAGTTCAATGAGACTATTTGGTACCTAAACAACGCCAGCAGTCAATTAGCCATGCAACTTAAAACTAAGTAGGCCATAACAAAAGATACCACCGCATTACCAAAATAGTGCCTAAAGTTTAAAACGGAATACTTTAAGACCTGCACACCTTCCAGTAAAGTCATCGTATGCAATCACAACTATCCAAGCTGCGGCATTTAACTGCTAGCAAACAACAGCAATAACAACACCAAAACAAACCAGAAAAAAACGGTAGAAAAGAAGTAGCCAAATAACAAAATAAAAACAAAACAAAAATAAAATTAAAGAAAACCAAGCGTAACCGTAAAAGAAAATGGAGATGGTTATAAACAAAACCCTGAACAACCAAACACCACGGACACTTTAAGCAACAGACTACATAGCAAATATTAGATCAAAACAGGTCCATAAGAAATTTCATGCTAAACCATTTTTATCCAACGATGTACGAAAGAGGAAAATAAAAAAAAATGACAAGAACTAGAGGAATTGTAGAAGTACAATGACCTCAAATAACTCAGCTTTCTACGGCAACCACGTTACAAATAACTTCACAGTAGTCACACACTTCAAAAGGCAAGCTGTCAAAAAAAAACAAACTAAGCTCTTACCGGCAACTATGCGTTAATCACACATTTCAAAAACAACGTCTACCAAAATACAGTTTAATAAACCACCACAAAGTAGAACAAAATAAATAGAAAGAAAACCACCTAATTGATCTCACACAGAATTAGTTGCAATAAGTTGGTCCAGCATGTGTTGTGAGTTGTTGCATTATTTGATATTAGCTGCTATGGAGAAGCGGACATTGTACATTGTAGTAGTACCCACCAAACTTATAACAAAAAAATGTGTAAACTGCTAGTACACTGTTTCTCAAGTGTCCTTGCTGGTCATACAATAATACTTTTTGTTATATGTTGTTGCATCGTTGGGTGGTTGCAGAAAATATAGAGGTGCTGGCAAGACGAGGAAGATCATGATGATTTGCTGGTGCCTGATAGTTTGATGATAGCAAACGTTTCTCAGAAAACAAACAAAATAGTACGTGAGTATTTTCAAAACTAGATTCTCTGGTTGGTCCCATCAACCCCCTTCAAACAAGTCGTAAGACTTCTGGGGCAATGTAAAATAGTTGTAAAACGCGCAACAAAGAAGAGATTCAAATGTAATGTATGGTACGTTATTCTAACATACCAAATTGAAATTGGTTGCAACTATTTCTTTAGAATGCATTTACCAATCAAGATATTTAATTGTAAATTGAAATTACCGTACAGTGCAAAACTCAAACAACCTGCAGCCCTCTGTCATTTAAGAATGAATTGATGCAGATTTAAGGATGCAGCAAATCCGACTACTAATAACTATAAAACTAACATTTTCCAGCTTTCGCCAGCATCAACTTGTAAATATATATCTTAAAACCATTGCAAGATAAGGAAAAAAAACAAGGTCTTTCCCATGTTGTAAGTTCAATTTCCCAAGACCAAAAGCCATAAAATATTTAATATCAAATACCTGTCATAAATTGTCGCACGTTCGAGTCCAAGCTCCGGCAGAGCATTTTCAGAAATTGTAACGTTTATTAACTCGGAACATTAGTATAATCTAATACATGGCTAGTGTCCATGTGACCATAATTACATTTAATATGAGAGTGTGGATTTATTGATTGCGTGACAGTTGTTTCAACTGGGGGTTCCCGTTCACCTACCCAGGTGTTTGTAATCCAATTTTTTGTTCACAAACACTTAGGCGGGGTTTATTGATTGCGAGACAGCAGTTTTAACTGAAGTCCTCGACCACCCAACCACCCACACTAATGTTTGTGAAAAAATCATTGTACTACAAACACATGCGTGGGTGGGCGGGGCTCAGTTTTTTGATTGCGGGACAGTAGTTGTAACTGGAGTGCCCACCCACCCACCCAAGTGTTTGTGATTCAATTTTTTGTTTATAAACACTTGAGCGGAGCACTCAATTTATTGATTTCGGGACAGTAGCTTTAAATAAAGTCCCTAACCACTTACATCAGTATTTGTGAACAAGACATTAGATCACAAACACATGGGTGGATAGGCGGGGAACTTCATTGATTGAGGGACAATAGTGTTAACTGGTCCCGCCTATATACCCAAGTGTTTGAGAATCGATTTCTAAGACATAAAACATTGAGCAAGTGGGCGGGGTACTTGGTTTATTAATTAAAGTACATTAATTTTAACTAAATTTTCTGCCCAATCAACCAAAGTGTTTCTGATTTATATTCTTGTTTACAGACACTTAGACGGAGCAATCAGTTAATTAATTGCAAGACAGTAGTTTTAACTAAAATGCTCGACCTACCACTCAAGTGTTTGTATCAAATCCTTATATCACAAACACATGGGTGGGTGGGCGGGGACCTCAGTTCATTTATTGCAAGATAATAGTTTCAACTAGAATGCCCGCCCACCCATCCCATGTGTTTATGATCCAATGTCTTGTTAACAAACACTGGAGTATTTGGTCGGAGATTTTAGTTAAAACTATTGTCCCGATATCAATAAACTGATTGCGCCCAAGTATTTGTGAACATGAAATTAGAACACAAACACTTGTGTGGGTGGGCAAGCACTCTAGTTGAAATTATTGTCTTGCAATCAATAAACTGTGTTTTAACTAGAATTCCCGCCACTTAAGTGTTAGTAATCCACTTTTTTGTTCACAAACACTTGGACAAGAAAGCGATAAACTTAATTTATTGATTGCAATACCATAGTTTCAACTGAAATTGGTGCCCACCCGCCCGAGTATTGTGATTGAATTTCTTGTTCATAACAATTTAGAAGATGAGTGAAGCACTCAGTTCATTGATTGCAGGACAGTTGTTTTAACTGGGAGTTCCCGCCCAAGAGTTCCTGATCCAATAGCTTGTTCACAAACTCTTAAGCGAAGCATCAATCATTAAAGCACAAACTAGTTATTTGTGACTCAAAACATTTTAAATACAAATGTAGTTTCATACCAGGCCTCGTCAGTATCTACAGCGCCTCCATTCTCTCAAACAGGTTCGGTAGCTGTGACGTGTAACATATGCCTTAAAATAATTAGCCCATGGCAACAACATAAACGAAAAAACTAAGTAACTAAAAGCAAAAATAATATCAAAGTAACAGTATGATCGAAAACCTTCTCAGCTCCCAAAAAACTGTACTACATCCCAAACACTTCAACATATTCCGAAAACACGTTTGGAGCAGAAAGATATGGAATCACAATTCTCATGAAAAGATCAGTTAATAACTCGAAACAGTTGCAATACAAACATTAATTGTAACTTTAGCCTTAGTTACAATTGATGTTCCTGACAAGCACTCAGCTGGACTAAGCAAACTAACAAATGTTAAAAGCAAAGTATTATTTGGGGACGCCCAAGAAAAAAACCACACCATACTTGAGCCAGACATGCCAACTTATCACAGCTACAAGCAATGTTCATGAGTAAAGTAATGTTATCACTTTACTCAACAACATCGCAGCTCAGTAGGCATAAAAGAAAAAAAAAACAAGTTGGTCCACAAAAAAAGAACATGAGCTCCCTGCTTAATATTAGACCGCAGTCGTTCACTTAACTAGACTCATACTCATAATAAAAAGCTCTACCAAATATGACGGCTTGGATTTCTCAAATGAACCCAAAAAGATCATTCATTCTTGGAATCATGCCAGACATAAATGGCAACGATCTCTATATCCAGCAAACTAAACTAATCTTAATCGGCTCTACAAATAAGATAAAAAGAATAATAAGAGCGCACTAAAATCAATGCTGGCATCCACTGAAAATAACAATCTGATATAAAAGATATCTAAAACTCTTCAACATAAGCGTACGCCGCTTCATATTATTCTTAGAAAAAAATCCTTGAATAAACTTTAAAAAGCAAAGCCAAAAATTTCTATTGACCTCACTTGGCAAAGCCAAAAGGTAAAGAAATTTTTAACACCACTGCTCCACAAAGGCAACGTCACGAGTGTTAGCGACAAATTGCTTCAAAACAAACCAATTATACGCCTAATATTAGCATACAAATGTTCTTCTAACTCTAACAGATAAAATCATTTCAAAGTAAGAAAAAATCTCAAATCAATCGTAACACTCAACTGAGATTTGATACCGGTTTTCAACTCGTCAGGGATCACATGTTGGGCATTGCAGAAAAACTTGAATAATCTCGTTTCGTCAAGCAAGATAATCAAATACAAGTAGACGTTTAACGTAACTCTTCATACTTTTGTTACTCATACAAAACCGACGCAAAGGGCGCACTAATGACTTTGCAGTCGCCTTACATCTCTAACAAAAAAGTCGTCTCAGCAAACTTATTAGTTCTCAAAATCGCAACTGGCACAAAAGTCTCTAGATCCAACCAACTAAGCCTAACTTAGTCGGTTGGACCAAATTGAAAAAAAGTAAAACATTGTCTGTCCGTCTAGAATCAGATCAGTGATCTTAAACTAAAATCTCAATTAAATTCAACACAAAGCCTTGAGAGCAATATCTCACAAACAATACAAATGCACTGCTAAGAATGTCATACATTCCGTCTTCATAAAAAATACCGTCATTCTAATCCCAAATATTGGAAAAGATAACATAGCTTTAAACTTAAAAAAAAAATTACTAATCAAATCAGGACTGGTTTTCGTTTAAAGCAAGCCACAGTGTTATCTTCTTTGATGCTGATAAAGACTTTAATAATGTTTAGCATCAAAGCCTACTGCCAAACCTCAATCGTTACAAGATCACTCCTAAATTGGTAAAACTCATTCTTTCCTATCTAAAATAAAGAACAATAAACGTAAAACTATTTAAGTTCAATAAAAGCAAGGGTTCCTCAAGTTTCAGTTTTACCTCCAATGCTCTTTAATGTGTAAGCCTCCAACTTACTTTACATCAAGCCTGGTAACGATGCACTTCAAAACACTCAAAAGTCATCACGCTGAGACTACAAGCGATTTGAGAAGCACTTGGCAATAATACTAAAAAAATAAAAATCAACCCTAAAAAGAACAAGACTATACTCGGCATTCCGCAGTAGTATTAAAAGTATTTAAGAAACGTATTAGACCATTCAAAATATCAAAATACGCATGTCCTTCTTGACATATGGCTGCATCTCCCTACTCAAAAATCATTTCAAAATAATCCAATCAACATGCCTTCATCAGACAGATAACATGAATCTTCGCACTATTGTTATGCCTACAAGACACTTCCAATGACTTCTTAAAAATGACTCTTATAAGAGACAGTCAAATTAAAATATCGTAAACAAAAATCTTTAATTTAAAACTTCCAGCTGTTTACACAATAAAACTTAGTCATGGCAAGCGCCTACGCCTACCAACTTAAAATACACTTCTTCCAAGATAACTTAGACTTATCAACAGACACATTCACTCTTTTTGAAGATTCTCTTCCGCAGACATAAAAAAATTTCGTCTTTGTACGTCAAGCCATAGTAACGCGCACATCCACAGATCAGCCTACTCAGAAGTTAAAGTTTTGCCAACACACATTTTTATTACTTTTTCTCTATTAAAGCTAATAACAAACAAGTGTACACCTGGTTAACGGACAAACACACCAAAAGAATTCTCCAATCTCAACCCAAATCTAGTACTCATTTTCAAAGTAGTAGCAACTATGAGAACAAACATGCTCCCCAACAACAACCCCTTCGGAGAAATTGAAAAACAAACCAAGAAGCTAACAACAATCTTCACCAGCCCACATCAACTCCGTTATCATAGGCGCTAGGTAGAATTGCAGCGTCCAGCAATTTTCTGGACAATAAACACTTAGCTAGTCTTCCGAGTTAATTCAACGCCGTCCAGACAAGCAACCTTTCATTGCACATACTAGGCATTGATCTATTGTCCCCGCAAAACCCATTGCCAGTAGACAAGCGCTGGTAACAATTTCCAAGAATTGATGGTGTTAAAGATAATACAACTGGCAAAATATAACTTGGCTTATATTAACTCCTCCCACCAATTCACAATACAAGTTTCTTAATATTTACAGCTCATTGTACTAATAAGCTGTAAATATTTAGAAACGCTTTTGAGAGTAAATGACTTTGGACTTAAATAGTTAAGCACCAACCAACATTAAAAATTATTTTCCATTTTAGAGATTAATGTACAACAAATGTAAATTACCCAAAAAACCTTATTTTAGTATCAGTATTCGGTTTAGAATTCGCAAATTTTCAAACAAAAAAAATAATACTTTTACAGACAAGAAAAAAAATTACTTATTTAAATTATTTTCATTCTATACAAAAAATACTTATCAAAATTGTTATTGAATGATCTTTCTTAATATTACCAAATAAAAAAATCAACTTATGAAATACCTACGTCCTACTATATAAAAAATATTATTAAACGCAACATAATAACAATAAATAGTCAATATTATTATGTAAGAATATAAAAAAGATATAAACTGAAATAATCTATAAATATGAAATATTATTGCAGCACTAATAATAAAATAGCAATAATAATAAAACACCATTAATCATATAATATTTTGCCTGCCAATCCAATTTATATATAGAATTTAATGCTCTATTTAAATTAATTACTCTTTGAATTGATACTGTGCCAACCTTACTTTTAATGACAACTAGAATTTAAAATATATTTATCACAACTTCATGTAGGTGTCAGGATTGCTTATTCATGCAATAATAATTGCTAAATAGATAGATAGATGGAAGCACAAGTTGAATTATCATTAATTAATTAATTTCAAATAGAAACCTTGAAGTAAATTCCGCATAGTTAATAATTAAAATCACTTTCTAAGAAATGTATGGCACTCACCTTGTGATTTAAATCTAGGACGTCTTCCTCGAGGGATGCATCCGAGTACATGTCATCGGCGGTATCACACGTACTACTCCTCCCTGACGAGTTGAAACTGGAGCTGCGATAAAGTTGACTGTAAAAACAATGCAGGAATGACTACATCTAAAGCGCGCGATGAATGACATAGAAGAAACCATCCCGTGAAGAGGGATGGTAATTATTAGGAAACTTGTTACTGAGATGGATTTAAATGGTTTATTCCGCATTAGTTGTAAATCATGCTAATTGGTTTCGTTTTTCATATTAGTTGAGATTAACACATTTTACATAGATGACATGCTAATAAATGAATTTTAGAATAAAATAAACCAATAATTGCTCCACCACCCCTCTTCATTAAGAATAATAAATGGCTAACAATTGCTAAGTGAAAAATTATTTTAATTACCTGGCTAATGCATTGGAGCCTAGCTGCTGCCTCTTTCCCGCACTGAAAAAAAATAAAACAGAAATACTTTTAGAATTACATCACAGAGAATGCAGATGGTGAATGTGACAGCTAACACCTCTACCAATCTAGTAAATCTTCGTACCTTTATTTACACATGTGCTTTAGATATATAACATTAAATGGATAAGCGTGAAGCGAAGCGATCAAATACACATAATGTCGAACTAGAGATATATTTTTAGTGCTCCCACCAGAAAACCAAAACAAAACAGCCGGAAAAGTAAATAATAATAAGTATGCGTCATTTATGCAAATGTCAGTCGGATACTGTTTTAGGTCGCTTCTACATAAATGAAATGAATGTAGTATTAGACTATTTGATGTGATTTTGTTTTATGTATGTTGTGTGTGTGGGTTGGAATGGAGAGAACGCGTTTAACACATGCGATGATGACATTGAATTGTTTATTTGGTTTTACATTATTGCATGTATTAATCAATTAGTTTTGAAGGTAAATATTTCTACTTGTAATTGTCTAAACTACTCTACTATTGCATAGCGTGGTTAATTTATAGTTACTTTATCACATAAAACTTATGTTTCAATTTTTTTTAATTGCACTATGATATAAATTAACATTGCAAAACTCTAATATATTGTTGGTTTGTGATTATAATAAAATGTCTACTGTCGATATAATATTTGTTGATTAAGTTTGTAGCCAACAATAATTGTGCGCATCCAGGTATGTTTTTGTTTGAAATTTGTAGAATGCTAATCCAGTTCATAATTGTGATCTCTCACAAGATCTCTATCATAATTTTCTATAGTAAATTGAAAAAATTTAATAAAATTGTTTAAAACTATGGTAGGTAAATAGAAAACAAAACAAATTTGATGCGGCCAAGTAAATATTAGACTAGTAAGCTCAAAACAATCTTCAATAACCGGTATAAGATTCTATGAACCATAAAAGATCCATAACGTAATCTGTTGAAGTTGAAAATGAGATAAATACCTAGCAAATTAAAATAAGTCTCTTCAAGAGAGTGTTGTATCTGAATAATTCCTGCTACAATAATTCAGATCTGCAAAGTTTACCTCTACGTCAAATTGCTGACATAACAAAAGATATATTTTAGTTCTCTGGCTCCAACAAAAAAAAAAAAGATAAAAAACATATAAACTTATCACACCACAGTCATCCTCGACCAAATCTGGGTAAAATCACGTGGTAAACCTTCCACGAATTCAGCAACTAATATTGCCATTGCACACGGCAATACCAAAGTAAATTCAATACTCAGCACCATTCTTAACACTTCAGCAAATCGTTGCAAACCCGTTATCATCTTTACAAAATAGACCACATTCATAATGTGAAAACTCGGTTTTAAAGGTTTTTGCCAAAAAAAAAATCCTAGCCGTTTGTAGTTCGGTAAACAAAGTAGCATCAAATATATTTTTAACTTTTGCTATATTCGTCATAAATCTAGAAAAAGATATTCCTTATGAAACCCAAGATAAACTTACAAAACTAGTTTGTCATACAATTCCATAAAACTGATCCCAAACAAGAACACTTGGTGAGTACATTATAAAACATAACATCGCCCTTGTTCAGAAACCAAGAAAAGATGTAAGGGTTAATCATTCTGAGCAGAGAGCTCTTATAAACCAAATCCTCATGCAACGCCCGTACATGTATCATAGCAAAACATGCATTAAACTCAATGCCATTATGATATCTTTGTTCCCAAGGTGGCCATAGTAAGAAATGGAATCAGTAGAAAAATTATTCTTGTAAGGGAATACTTTCCCTACAACCAGCAGAGTCAACCGTCACCAAAATCCAAAAACCGGTTGGTAACAATCCACTAATCCTTAGGTTAGGTTAGCCCAAGACCTAAAAAAATATCCTTTAAAAACCAATATAGCTATTATGAATCTTGCCCACACATAGAAACGCAGAATGAAGTTATAGATCTAACACTACCAAAATATAAAGCAAGTGAATTTATCAAGATGTGTCACGTGTCAGGTGAGACTGTGCAGTCTCACGACGCATTAACCAAAAAAAAAACGCTTCTACAAAAAAAAAACGAACTGGGATTTGTCAAAGTCAGCTAAAACAATTCACAAAATAGAGTTGAAAAAAGCTACTTGGTATAATTCACAGAACAAGTGCAAGCACTAGAAAGCTGTTCAACAGGAACAAGAGAAACGGTAACTGGGCCTCATACAGAACCAAAACAACAATGCTATAAAAAAACAAAAATATATCTCTAAATGAGATACAGTAAGAGCGTCCATAACAAAGGAAACAAACAAACAAACAAACAAGAAGATGTGTCTCGTCTCCAGAAGGCGCTGAGCAAATACCGCACTGCAAACATTGAATCCTTGCTGACGAAAGAAGAAGATTACAAAGAGTCGATCTGCAGGAGCTACTGTAAACACACTTTCAACCGCTACGTTGGCAAAAAGTTAGGCTAATTCATTTACTTAACGTCGGTCTATTTCTACTGCTAGTGCTAATCACCGACGCTAAAGGTTAAGACCTTAAACTTAGAAACTTCAACCTAAATTAGAGAAAAAGTGTACACAACACATTTTTTTTAACCACAAAAATTAACCTTCCAGATAGAAGACTCAAACTCTAGATCCTTAGTGTAGCAGTCGAGTACGCTAACTACTACATCACCTAAAGAGCCTACGTTGGAAAAAGTTTCTAACCAAAAAAACCTTGAAATGGCTAACAAAAAAGCATTTAAAGAGACGGAGCAGAGGCAAATGCCATAGTAAACAAAGATACCAAGAGTCGCAATCTGACGGAATCTATTCCATCATGCTGCAGAAAGGTCTTGCTTGCCCTTAGAACCTTCTATGTTCAAAACCAGCATTGTATTTTCATAAACAAGCCAAAGAGCGTATGCCCCGGCTAAAAACTAAGCAATGGCAAATGCCATAGTAAAAAAAGCATCAAAAACCGCAAGGAGCTGATAGGATCTATCCCATCATGCTACAAAAAGATCTTGCTGCCCTTAGAAAACCTCAATAAGAAATCCTTAAAGCTAGCCCAGGACTTTCAAAAGCCAAACAGCTAAAGAGCAGTTAATTTTAGTATTTATACCAAAACTGGGGCAACCAATCAATCTGAAAACTATCATAGTTCTCTAAAGGCGCTGTTTCTGCACAAAACCTGCAAACTAGCTATACATCAACTAGTCAACAGATAGAAACAGACTGTACACTGCAAATAAATGCCCATCAAAGCCTTATTGGACGTTAAAAAAGCCTTTGATAATACTACCTTAGCATCCAATTCTAGAGCAATAAAAAACAGAAGCATAACACTTCTTGCTCAAAAATCAAACCTTAAGAACCACACTATACAACAAAACTGCAAACGCTACAGTTATTAGCGGATTCCCACAGCCTACTGAAGTTACTGAATAATATGAGCGTCTTCGCCGTACGGTACGCCTATATTCTTACCATCCTGATAAGCAGGAAGTTTAGAATAACATAATGCAAAAAGTACTAAACACCTTAAAAACGTAGTAATCCTTTTTACAAGACGACATAACACCAAAAATTTCAAAAATATGTAAACGTACGTAGCCACACTCCAATAACAAAAGAGATATTTTACCTGCTTGTTATTAAAACTAGGTAATTGGCTCTAAAGGTCATTCGGCTTCTGTTTGCAACCAAATCGATGTTCGAACAAACATGGGGACTAACACCTAACCAGATAATTATACACTGTGGTAATCAGACCCAACATCACATACGGAACGCTGGTAACAGTACGACAACCAAACTAAAAACAAAAATTAACATGTTTAAAAAAAATTAGTGGTAAACTTGACACGGAATACAACAACTTGTTGAGAAACTGTCAAAAAATGAAGCACACAAAGCAAAAGTTTCTAGACTTCATTAAAGAAACCAAACTGCAAAAGAAAAAACGACCAAAAGAGCGCAATATAACCAACTCATAAATTTAAAAAATAAAACACTTCTATATAGTTCAACCTTGACTGAAGTAGACAGCATAGTAACGGACTCCACCTACAATAAGCAGATGTAAGTAAAAAAGACTCAACAGCTCAATTAATGTTCAGCTCTAACCTTCCAAAAATTTGCATCCGGAGTATAATCAAACACTATTAGCCCGTTACCCTGCTTTGAAGTGACCCACCTACTCGCTCTAGTGTTTATCATCAAGAATTGAATGTTTGTCTTCTATGTTGACGTCAGAAGTCATTTTGTCACAAGAAAATGTCGTAATCCAACTTCTTGATAAGTAACACTTGAGTCTGTAGGCGGGACACTCTATTCGCAACTTTTAGCCCGTAACCATGCTTCGAAATAACCACCTACCCGCTCTAGTGTTTGTCATTAAGGAATTGAGTGTTTGTCTTCTATTCAAAAGTCAAAAGTCATTTTGTCACAAAATAGTGATTCAACCTCTTGATAACTAACACTTGAGCAAAGAGTAAAACACTCCATTCCAAACTATTGTTTCGTTACCAGACTTTGGAATGACCCACCCACACGCCCAACTGTTTGTCATCAGGAAATTGAATGTTTTTGTTCTATGCGGACGTCAGAAGTAATTTTGTCACAACAAATAGTCATGATCCAACACTCCATTCCAAACTATTGGCTTGTTACCATGCCTTGAAGTGACCCACCCACCTGCCCAACTAATCGTCATCAAGGAATTGAATGTTTGTTTTCTATTTGAAAGTCAGAAGTCATTTCAACACAAGAGAAAATCGTGATCCAAACTCTTGATAACTAAAACTTGGGCGGGTGAGTAGAACACTCCATTCCAAACTATTGGTCCGTTACCATGTTTTGGAGTAAAAACTTTGTCTCAAGAGAAAGCCTTAATCAAAGTCCTCCTTTTCAAAATATTGGCCTTTTGACATGCCCGAGTTGCAGTTCAAACAACTTGCTTGTAATTATGCTTTGGGATTCCCGCCAAAGTGTTTGTAATATATATATAAAAAAAAAATCTCCTCTTTGCAAGTGTTGGAAGTCTTTTAATCAGACGAAGAGAAGGTGATATCAAATCTCTAGATAACAGTACTCCAGATTATGATTATCAACAAACAGTTTGAACTGTAGTGGGTAAGCACTCGCCCAAGTTTTGTTAACTAAAATTGAAACATTCTCCTCTTTGTGGGTCACTGCAGATCATGATTACCAGCAAGCAGTTTCAACTAAACTGAAAAAACAACAAAAACAAGATAAACTTCACGTAGTATACCTAAACAACAAAAAAAACGTCGTGTATAGTCACTCAAAGAAATGCTAAAGCCAAGTCTTCCCAGCAACCCTTACATATTATATAATTCAGTATAAATCAAGGATATGCTAAAACCAAATTAAAAAAAAAACTAAAAATAAACTATAGCAGTCTTGGAGAATAACCTTTAGCACAGAAATACCTGATACTGCAAACATTACCCTTCTACTACCAAAAAGCTAAAAGTACAAACAAGTTAGCAATTACAAAATGAGCCCAACATCGCTCTCCCACACAAAATCAACAATGCAAAAACAGTTGAACACTTAAGATTAGCCACCAAAAACTCCGCATCATGCCTTATCATGATGCATCAATGCATCTGCACTTACGCCATCAATTCACACAAAATCCAGATTTCTCTATTAAAAGTCTATGCTTTATTCAAAGTATCATATCACTTTCACCTATGATTTAATCAATTCCTGAAGCAAACCCGCAAACTCATGTTGCCTTATCTGCCTATATTAAGAATGTCAAACAAGTCACCACAAAACAATTCTAGATTAGAACATTGGTTCTATTTCTCTAGCTTGTTGCTGTGATGTAAGTATGCATATGTACAAGTAAAGACATCTTTAATAACTTAAATTTAAATCATATTCAAATCTGAGCATTTTGCATTCGTTGAAGTGCAATTATTCGCCTTCTTGGGTCTAGTATTTTTAAAGTGTGTCCAATACTTGATGTCTGTTGAAGCTATTTTTCTTTAAAGCTGTTTATTCTGTTAAACTAGTTCAAGTGTTGAGAAAGTTTTTGTCAAATTTATAAAAACCTCTTCAAAACATTCAGTCTTTTGTTCCTGTACTTGTTTGTCACATGTTTTTTTCTGCAATAGCATAAAATTGACACTTGCAAACCTTTTAACAATTCTGTTGTGGTTTATAAGCCCAATTATTGTGTCTTCAATTCCATTTTCATAACTTTTCAGCAATTCCTTCATACTATATTCATCTTACGTCTATCATCAAAGCAGCGTTTAAAGTAGTCAAGGTTTAAATTGTATTGTAACCTCAAATGACACAGAATAGTGTTCAGCAATGAATCAAAGTACTGTTTGTGGATGCATGATGGTCGTATAAGAGTTCGTCAAAGATCTAGTGAACATTAAAATGTTCTCAATTGTAAAGCTTGTGTACCAAACTGTGGGCATTATAGTATGGTGTGAAATTACTCCCCTCTAGTCATCATAAAAAAAAAACTGACCACAACATGTTGATGAGTGCAAAGAAAGAGTATAGCCCCAATTTTTTTTTAAGAAACTCACATTAACCTGTTTCCATGGCTAGCTAGATCCCCAAGTCTTTCGTCCGTCATGTGTGAGATATCATAGAGAGAAAACTATAATGTAGCCATATGTAGATATAGTCTTGACAATAAGGTAGTATGCAAGGGTAAAATTTATTGTATATATTGTATATTTATATAATATTTTCACCCTTGAATACCGAAGTGTTAAATAGCTTCCAGGTATGGGTCTTTGCCATAAATTGCAAGTTACTAGAACGCAATAACACAAAGAGACCTAGACTACTTATTGAATTCAATGCCACAAAAGGTAGTGCATAAAAAAAATAAGAGTGGCCAACGCACTATAAATTTAAAAAAAATCTTTTTTCCTTTAAATTTTAATAAAATTTTACATTTCAAAAAATTATCTGCAAAATTTGTTGTGGAAAAATCTTATTCATTCCTAAGTATTGCAATTACAATGGCACTCAGTATATCTGTGTGATTCAAGCCTAGCATTATGGCAATACTGACCCAATCGAAAACTAAACGTAAACAATTCATTTGCCAAACTACCGCATTGATTTATTTTTCGTGTTGTTGTCTACTTACTATAAAGATCTAAAAACGTTCAAGAAAAACTACTCTAAATCATTATTACAAATTACTAAAAAAAATTATATAATTTATTATTACATAACAAAAATGTTTAATATTATCATTTCTATTATTACAAACGCAATGAATAATTTAAATCGATTATAATCATACTGTTATTTTCACCGCATTAAATTATGCTAAACAAGTGCACTTTGCAATTGCATACAATTGGTAGCGAGAGAAAAGCTTGTACAAGTTGTTATTCAAAAGGTTGTGAGAATCATCTATTGTTCTCCGTGTCTTAAAAACAATACTTAAGACCTTCGGGAATTTGTTATAACTCATTCCATGATTGCAAAATATGATTACGATGCAGTAATC
The DNA here is from genome assembly GCA_963932245.1 of Tachinus rufipes. Classification (NCBI taxonomy): domain Eukaryota; kingdom Metazoa; phylum Arthropoda; class Insecta; order Coleoptera; family Staphylinidae; genus Tachinus; species Tachinus rufipes. The sequence continues at coordinate 25,794,038 of OZ010742.1, read as the reverse complement.
GGTATATGTTTACTTCCAGTTCTTAAATATTCGTAACTGTCACGGATAATCTTAGTTAATGGTAATTGTTTTGCAAGGAATTCTGTGCTATGTTTCACTGTTAAGAGTTACGAAGTAATTGTTGGAATTTAAATGTTAAAAGTTTCGTGTGTCAGCAACTTTCCTCATTAACTAATTTTAATTATTATTTTTATTTAGTGCGGATACATTTTCTCACTTTAAAAATTAATAAGTAAATTATAATTGGTTACATAATATGTTTTTTTTATTTAATGTCTGGATACGTATAATATTAAACAATAATAAATTTTCCTCTTGCATTAAAATTTTAACTGCATATTTTAATAACACACTTTATTGTCGTTTCTAATTGTAGCATGCCGAACAAACATTTAATATAAAATCAATGCTTTGTGTATAAAAATAACTGTCTGCGGTTCGTAAATGGACTTTTTTCAATTAAATTAACAAAAAAGTCTGTTTTTACAATTGCGCATTTGGCAAGTCTCATCTACTAAAATTCACAAATATTACAATGAGACAATAGGTCTCGACATATGCATTGACAGTGTGACTTTGCGATAGTTTGTTGCAATTTATTCAAAAACTAAGTTAATTTAAAATAATTTATGTATCTTTTGATTACCCAACGAGACAATAGTTCAAAAAATTTGCATTAATAGTGCAACTTTGTGATACTTTTTTGCATTTAGTAAAAAAACTTTGTACTGGGCCTATTTACGTAAAGCTATATTGAATGGTGCATCATTTAAAACTGATTTTAACTCTCTACAATGATATTTTATTAAAACACAAGACAATAGTTCAAGACATTTGCATTAAAAGTGCGACTTTGAAATATAATTTTTAGCATTTTAATAAAAAAATCTACTAGAGCTATAGAGTTCGGTCAAAAAATGATGGATAAGGATTCTTTAATTAATTTCAAACAGACAACCTTAATGAAAAAAAAACTTGTACAATTCTTCGTTTAACTTCAAGAGACTATCAAAGTACAAAATGTAAAACTAAAACTAAGTAAAATTTCCACCAACGATCTTCAACATGTATGCCGAAGAGATTATGACAAAGCTATGAAGAACGTAATAAAAGAAATGGTAAATGCAAATCCAAAAAAAAAAAAGAAAAAAAAATAACTGATGCTTTAAGAAAAGGAGAAAAAAACAGTGAAATAAAAGAAAAGCTCGGGAACTAAATATTCCAAGTAAGACGACAGATCAGTGTTATCACAAAATCTATTTCGGCCATTTCATCTAAAAAAAATGAAACCACTATATCAAAGTTTTAAACCAAATTCACATAAAACCAAACTTTTTATTGCAAATTTTTAAAAACGATGAATGCATGTTCAAGCGCATTTAGAAAATTTAAACACCACTTCGCGTTGTAGGAGCAAAATTTCATCCAAATCAACAAAATGAAGTACTTGAACGTCTTAAAAAAACTACTGAAGTGCCCAAATTTCAAAAGATTTGGTTAGACAAAAACTTTCCAAATGGATGGATTAGGCGTAATGAACCAATAAGCATACAGCAAGGTAATTAATCGAATAAAACCTTTAAGTTAAGTTAATTACCACCTACCTGTTGCAATATGTACTGAATCTCTTTCTCAAAAACTGATGTATACCTCAAAATGATAAACTTGCATTCATTTTTGTGTCAAAAAATATTATATTCAATTTTCAAAAATTAATTATAATTTTATAATGAATAAAAAAAATCTCAATTGATATTAACTAAAAATTGCGCTTCTTGTGTTGCCAAATCTAAATTTCTGAGGCTAAACGAAGAACCGCTTATCCTCTGACTTCCCAGTATAGTCCAACAAGACTAATCAAAAAGTTTTTTGGATTTTACTCAAAAACTGTGTACTTAGTTTATATAAACCAACCTAACCACATAAAACTACATAAAATATTGCATCTTTTATGACTAGTTTTAAGATACTATTTGATTACTAAACGAGACATCAGTTGACGCAATTTTCATCAAAAGTGTGACTTTTAGACAGTTTTTCATATTTTACTCAAAAACTTTGTACTAAGCTTATAAAAAAATATCTAAGCACGCAAATCTACAAAAAATGCGTATCTTTAAACTGATTCAACTTCTTATTCTTCATGATATTTGATTACCCAATAAATCAATAGCTAACATATGCTTTAAAAGTTCGATTTAGGCTAGTTTTAACTCCCTATAATAAATGATATTTAATTACCCAACAAGATATTTGCATCAAAAGTGCGACTTTGCGATAGTTTTTGCATTTCATTCAATTATTATAACCTAAGTACAAAAAGGTGTTTCAGAACGGTGTCGTGTGCAATATTTGACATAAAAAAATGAGAACAGCAAAAACCAAAACCCGGCTTTACCGGTTTTTCGGTAAAGTGCAAAAAAACTTTATTCGGGATTTTCGAAAATATTTCCTTTCCCCGTGGTTGCACAAGCTGCAGATTTTAACGCCCGTTTTATTTAATATATTCCCAAAAGCCGTCGATTTTTGTTGTCATTTTTTGGCCACAAATTTGGCAACAAGCGCGGAGAGTGGTGACCTTTTCCGACCATTTCGAACCGATTTCCTGACAAAACCTTATTCTTGTTCAATAAAACATCGCTTTCTTCAGTTTTTTGCGCTTTTGTAAAGATTTTTGAAAATTCTGATAAGATTTTGCTGACATTTAAATTAAGCGAATTTTGTCGGGAGTCAACTAAAAAGTGCTCTACGCTGGTTTTTATGTTATTCGCGTAAAGCTTATTCTGTCCGACGCACTGTTTTTAAATATCGGCATTTTTCCGGCTCGCCGATCAGATCGATTCGACCCCACTTCTTTCTAAAGACCACCTTAAGTCGCTTTTTTTTCGGACCGCAGCTTCGGCGCCCGAGAACCAATCGCAACGCTCCGTTAAGATCGCAAAACCCAAATCTGAGCATCAAATCGCAATCCGACCCTGCGTCTACAAGACATTATTTAGAAAATGTAAAGGCGGTGAATTTGCCCAGCTTAAAGTATTTTTGGTTTTTGTTCTCTTCACTCAAATAAAAATATAAAACCGCCGTTTTTCGTTCAAAAAGATCAAGAACAGGCGTTTCAATTTTCGCAACCAACGTCAAGCAATTTTTTGTTAGATTAGATCAAAATACAGCCGTAACTTCGCCGTTTTTAATTCGCCACAAATAAACCCTTTCGGCGTTTTTTAATTAGTCCCGATTGGTGGGTAGCTTCATCGAACAATTTGCATTCAAAAGCAAAAATGGCATAATTAAAAATCAGCAGCGATCTGTGCAAACCCTGGCAATCGCCAAATGCTAAAATACCGTTTGACTCTTGTTTGTACAAAAGACAAACATCAAATCCGTTGACAACAAACAATTGGGTGAGCGGGCGAGTTTTTTCAATTTCAAAATAATTTCCCAACATTATGAACTGGAGTAAACCAACCACCCTACTCAGTGTATGCAATTTAAAGATTCAACTCTATTTTTAGTAACTTAGTGACCACTGAAACGTGTAAGAAAAACAAACTTCCAATCACTTGGACGTGTGCGATAAAAAACTGTAGTACCCCGCCCACCCGCATCAGTGTTTTATTAAATTAAAAAAACTGGTTGTAACCATCTCATCCAATAATGTAATGACTGCTGACGTTAGTAGGAACAAGAAATATGCAATCCTTTGATAACAAACACTTCGACGGGTTCGACTACAATTGCAAAAAACTCCATTATGAACAGAATTTATGTAATATAATAGTTTATAAATTTTTGTGTCAGTGCCATCTATATCTCGTAAACAGTATTTTATTCTTTGTTAACACTTGAGTGGGTGGGTAGATAGACATTTTCAAAATACTTTCTCATAATTATGAATTGGACTCACTCGCCCTAGTGTTTGTGATCCAATGATTAAATTTCTCCCTATTTTCTGTAACGTACGCATTGACTACTAATGTTAGTAGAAACAAGAAATATCAAATCCCAACCACCCGCCCGTCGCAATGTTTGTAATCTAAAGATTGGATTTCACTCTATTTTCCGTAACTTAGTGACTAATAACGTTTTTAGAAAAAACATACTCCATTCCTTTAATAAAAAAACACTTGGATAGATGGGAGGGCAATCCAACTTTAAAATACTTTCCCAAAATTATGAATTGGACTTACTAGCTCACCCGCCATAGTGGTTGTGATACAATAATTGGATAGTACTCTATTTTCCGCAACGTAGTGACCAATGACGTTAGTAAAGACAAAAAATATCCACTCCTTTAATAACAAACAATTGGGCGGGTAGGTACGACATTCTAATTTCAAAATACTTTTCCATAACTTTAAATTGCACCCGCCCCATTGTTTGTGATTCAAAACTTAAAGACTACTAATATTTGTAAAAAGGACATTTTAACGCCGGATTCGCACCGATTCCACAAAACTCCAGTCCTGTTACAATCAAAAATTTTTGAGCTGTTTTGGAAATTTTTGTCGACGTTAATAGAAATTCTAACTAATTTTTAGTTTGTTTTTTTTTTTAGATTTTATTCATAAACTTTTTCTGGGTTTATAATATAGTTTCATTTTTTCGATAATATTAGAATACCCAACAAAGCAATAGTTAAATTACCAAAATCGGTCAATTTTGTTGTCATATTTCATCTGCAATTTTGGCAACAGCGCAGACGGGGTAAAGTTTTTAGGCCATTTCAACGCAGGATTTGATCCAATTTCACAGATTTTGTAAAGATTTTCGTCGACGTTAATGAAAATTCTAATTGATTTTTTTTTTAATTTTTTTAACATTTTAGTTTCATTTTTTTCGATAATATTAGAACGAAGCAATAGTTGACAACAATATCAATATATTAAGTAAATGTATATGATCAAGTGATGATTACCCTACATTGAATATCTACTCTCAAATTGAGAAACTCGTTTTTCTATCGTTGGAACACACATCAGCCTCCTCAACGTACAAGGAAACATTAATCCATATGAACATCAATTCTACAAAATTTCAAACACCTTGATAATTTAAAGAAACCAAAAAAATTGGAATGCAAACGTCATTTCATCGGCAAGACCGACGTTTGTGGCCTGCGCCTCGTTTTTTTGCAGATTCGAACAACAATGCAAACCGGTAGTTTAAAAGGTGTTTTCCGGTCCAGAGTCTATCTAAACCTAGAAGCCATCCTCAATTTTGCAGTTACCAGGTCAATGAACCTCAAACACTCTTCTTAGTACCTAGAAATCAGAGTAACTTTGGAACAATAGAAGAAGTTATTATATTGTATAATCACATTATTATTATTATTATTATTATTAGCTCAATGGTCCTTGCATATCATGCATACAATATATAATAATAACTTAATCTTTACACACCAGGGTGATTCGGAAGTCACCTAATAAGTTGTTGGTGCCATCAAATTTCTTTAAACAAGTCGTAGACTTACTGGTGCCGTAAAAGCACAAAACAATAAACAATTTTGACACCAACCATCCAAATTTCTACACTTGTATAAACGTACTAAACGAATCATTGAGTCAACTAGTAAGATTAGATTACATTTCAATAAATTAACTAGATATTTAAATAAAACAATAAATTATAATTAGCAATAACACTGTATCTAATTAATTAAAAAATAACATCAAAGATTATAATTTACGATAACAATATAATTATTTTGCCTATATTAATCATATTATTCAACAACTTAACAGTTGACAAAACAAAACTAATTAGTATTACATAAAAAAATCTATTAATATTAATTAGAGACACTAATTGATGATAAAATAATCAACATGTGATAGCTTTTACTTTTTGAGTTACTACATTTTTAATACCATAAAATATGCCATCCAATAAAATAAACATCAATTAAAAGCATTATTAACTGATGTAATTGTGTTGTAAATGGGCCGTGGAAATTAAAATCGTTTAAGTGTTCGAAAAAGTAGGACTCGCTGAGGAAATGAATTGTCGATTAGAAGACGCCATTCTATTTCTATCAATCAGTTGCCTTAATAGCGCCGTGAATCATCAAGTTGATTATTATTATTGCTATTAAATCTTAAATGTTATTAATTGTTTGCTGACCAATTTTCTCTTTTCATTCAACGATGAGTTTGTCACAATATGAATGAGATTATTGTATAAAAATGTGTCAAGTAATGTTTATATTTAATTATGCAATACTTCAACTAAATTGTAGAAAAATCAAAGCAAATCTAATTGTAGCCCATAATACAAAGCCTTATGAAATGAATCTTAATCTTATAAAACTTTCCTTTATTGATCCTTTATCTCATTCATATAACCCCGCCTATGCAACAATCTCAGCAAAAATATCTCCACAAAACCCTTCTCAAATGCCAGACAATAAAATAAACTCTAGACATCATCAAGCCTCGAGAAAAATGTATAGTAGAAAATATTCAAACAAAAGAAAAATCAATAGTCCTAACATCGATTTGATGCACCTAACAACCAACACGCGCTTAGTATATAACAATTTAAAAATACAAATCTTATCAATAATTGCAAACTCGATAGCATCAGCCTCATTATAAATAATAACCACCGACATTATTATTGAGCAAAAAAGGAAACAATGTTTAAATTGTTCTTGGATCATAGCAGTAGCACTTAGCACATTTAGTTATTGCACAAAAAATATAAATGTAATTATTATCTAAGGTTGTTGAAATTCTACACCGTCACGCTAAACTAAACGGTTTTTTCAAACATAATTAGAAATTAATCACATGAGTTATGGACCCTTTAAACGGAAATTAGTTGTATCGTGTTACATGTGAAATTAAAGCGTGAAAAGTTATTCTGGAATGAGGGTGGAATTTCTTGTTATATTTTCTAAGAATAAACGAATATTTTCGTTCAGATAATTAATTAATAATGATGATAATAACTCTAGACTTATTATAATAATATTGGAAAATTTTATCATTATGTATAAATATATATTAGTCATGGATGTGTTTAACATTTCAACTAAAAAATTATAGAGTAATAAATCAAAATGGTAAATATAATATTTGAATGATATATAGTCCATTAAACAGATAATTATAGAAGCTTTAACATGCATTTAAATAGGTTTACATGCAATAAGCTATGTTTGAAAAATATTATTTTGTTATTCACAAAGGTAAAGTGCGACACAAATTTCAAACAAATGTTTAATAACCATCTAAGCAAATAATTCCTTACACGCGTGTAGGATACTATACTTTATCTATGGCTTGCATAGAAGTAATATTTAGACCTCAACAGAAAATACTTAATCTAAAATTTAATATCGGTATCAAAAGAAACAGAGACAATAATAAATTGTTATAATAGCAATAAATTAAAGAACGAGATGCATTAGAGGCAAGACTTCAATCAAATATACTCAGCACAATATGCAGTGCGCAATATTCTTCTCTAGTTTGTTCGTGATTCAGGTATTTAGATGATCGAAATCATGATAATTAGTAGTGTTAAATAAACCTAAATAAAGTATAGTATTCAATATTTACAAAAATTGTTTCAAGTCGTGAGTAATACTTACCATTGCTCACTCGTTAAATAATAGCCTAGTAGCGTGTTTGTACAATTTCATCGTTGAGAATTACAAAATTTAGATTTTATTTATTGATGCTACATTTATCTCAAGCTTATTGGCTACAACTATACAACCAATTAATTTCTAACAAAAATTAACAGTTAAATATGTTTGTAAAAGATATCGCAAAAAAGTTTCGGTGTTTGGTAGACAGTAGCAATTCTTCTTGCAAAATTTTATTAAATTTAGAAATCTGCATCAGAATAGTTAAGTGCTATGTCTGGCCAGTCATATTGTATAGAGCCAAAACCTAAATAATAAAGACGGTACCCATCAACAAGATAGAAGCCTCAAATGTGGGCCTTAAAAGTTCCAAACCTCGTGGGTTGACCGGATTAGCAATAGAAGTTCTAAGAAGAACGGGATAAACAAATCCCTATTCAACCACATAAAACAGCGTAAGATTAGCTACCTGAAGATAAAAGGCAGAAGAGGCATTGGCCGTAAACAGCTCTCATGGCTCCGGAACTTAAAAAAACTGGACGGGAATAAAAAAGTTCAAACTATTGGCATCCACCCACCCAAATGTTGGTTTATCCAGAAATTTCTATCGCTTCCTCTGATATATAAACTTTCAATACCGGCAGAGAAGAGAAACTCAAATTTTTGAATCACCAACACTTGGGCGGGTGGGTTGGCACTCCACTTCAAATTACTAGCAGGTAATCATATTATAAAGTGTCCCACCCACCCACCCAAGTGTTGCTTTTTCAGAAAATTATAACACCATCGCCAGAGACTTCAAACTAGCAGAAAGCAGAGTCTTCATCTCCAATTTAAATAACCAGCTAGTAATTATGTTATGGAGTGCCACACCTACCCACCCAAGTATTGGTTATCCAGAAAATTGTACTTCTATCGCATCTTCTGACTTAGAGACTTCTAACGCTGGCAGAGAAGAGAAACTACATTTTTTTTCTGAATCACCAACACTTGGGCGGGTAAGCGGGCACACCAGTTCAACCTTTTGGCTAGTAATCATGTTATAGAGTGTCCCATCCACCCACCAAAAAAAAAAAAATGTATTTCTATCGCCTCCTCTGATAAAGAAGAAACTTTCAATGCTCACCCAAAAAAAAACTCAAATATTTGGATCACAAATACTTGGGCAGGTAGGTTGCGCACTCAACTCCAAACCACTGTCTAATAATCATGTTATGGAGTGCCCCAACCGCCCACCCAAGTGCTGGTTATCTAGATATTTGTATCTTCATCGCCTCTTCTGATAAAGAGACTTCTATCACTAGCATAGAAAAGATACTATATTTTCTGGATCATCAAGACTTGGGCGGGTGGGTGGGCACTCCAGTTTAAATGCCTGGCTGGTAATCATATTATGGACTGTCCTACTCACCCTCAAAATTGTTGCTTATTCAGAAAATTGTATCTCGCTTGCCTTCTCTGATATAGAGACTTCCAACGCTGACAAAGAGGAGAAATTCCAATTTCTGAATCACCAACACTTGAGCAAATGGGCTGCACTCCAGTTCAAACTATTGGCTAGTAATCATGTTATGGAGAGTCCCATCCGCCCACCCAAATATAGGTTATCCAGAAATTTGTATTTCTATCGCCTCCTCTGATATAGAAACTTACTTTCAATGCCGACAGAGAAGAGAAAATCAAATTTTTGAAACACCAACACTTAAGTGGGTAGGTAGACACCAGCCAGTAGTTTGAAGTAGACTTCAAACTACTGGCTGGTAATCATGTTATGGAGTGCCCTACCTACCCACCCAAGTGTTGCTTATCCAGAAATTTATATTTCTATAGCCTCCTCTGATATAGAAACTTTCAATGTCGGCAAGAAGGATACACTCAAATTTTTAGATAACCAAAACTTGGGCGGATGGGTGGGCACTCCACTTCAAACTACTGACTGATAAATCATATAATGGAATGCCCCACCCACCTACACAATTGTTGGTTATCCAGATATTTGTATCTCCATCGCCTCTTCTGATATTGAGACTTCTATCGCTAGCAAAGAAAACATACTCTATTTTCTGGATCACCAACACTTGGACGGGTGGGTGGGCACTCCAGTTTAAATTACTGGCTAGTAATCATATTATGAAGTGTCCTACTCGTCCACCCAATTGTCGGTTTTTAAGAAAATTGTATCTCCATTGCCTTCTCAGATATAGAGACTTCCAACGCTGACAAAGAGAAGAAACTCCAATTTCTGAATCACCAACACTTGAGTGATTGGGTGGGCACTCTAGTTCAAATTACCGGCTGGTAATCATGTTATAGAGTACCCCAACCACCCACCCAAGTGCTAGTTATCCGGATATTTATATCTACATCGCCTCTTCTGATATAGAGACTTCTATCGCTAGCAGAAAGGAGATACTCTGAATCACCAACACTTGAACGGCTAGTTGGGCACTCCAGTTTAAATTACTGGCTAGCAATCATATTATGGAGTATCTTACTCACCCACCCAATTGTTGGTTATTCAGAAAATTCTATCTCCATTGCCTTCTCTACTATTGAGACTTCCAACGCTGGCAAAAAAGAAAAATTCCCATTTCTGGATTACCAACACTTGGATGAGCGGGTGGGCACTCCAGTTCAAACTACCGGCTGGTAAGCACGTTAAAGAATACCCCACCCACCCACCCAAATGCTGATTATCCAGATATTTGTAGCTCCGTCGCCTCTTCTGATATAGGGACTTCTATCGCTAGCAGAGAGAAGATACTCTATTTTCTGGATCACCAACACTTGGGCGGGTAGGTACGCACACCAGTTTAAATTACTGGTTAGTAATCATATGTACCCAATTGTTGGTTATTCAAAAAAAACAATTCTCCATTGTTTTCTCTGATATAGACTTCCAACGCTGGCAAAAAAGAAACATTCCAATTTCTGGACTACCAACACTTGGCTAGGTGGGTGGGAACTCCAGATTAAACTACCGGCTAGTAACCATGTTATAGAGTACCCCACCCACCCACCCAAGTGCTAATTATCCAGATATTTGTATCTCCATCATCTCTTCTGATATAGACTTCTATCGCTAGCAGAAAAGAGAAACTTTATTTTATGGATCACCAACACTTGGGCGGGTGGGTGGGCACTGCAGTTTTAATTACTGGCTGGTAATCATATTATGAAATATCCTACTCATCCACCCAATTGTTAGTTATTCAGAAAATTGTATCTCCATTGCTTTCTCTAATATAGAAACTTCCAACGCTGGCAAAGAGAAGAGATTCTAATTTCTGGATTACCAACACTTGGGTGGGCGGGTGGGCACTCCAGTTCAAACTACTAACTGGTAAGCATGTTATAGAGTACCCCACCCACCCGCCCACCCACCCAAGTGCTGGTTGTCCAGATATCTGTATCTCCATCGCCTCTTCCGATATAAAAACTTCTATCGCTAGCAGAGAAAAGATACTCTACTTTCTGGATCAGCAACACTTGAACGGGTAGGTAGGCACTCCAGTTTAAATTACTGGTTAGTAATCATATACACCCAATTGTTGTTGGTTATTCAGAAATATGTATCTCCATTGCCTTCTCTGAGAGAGGGCGGGTGGGCACTCCAGATCAAACTACCGGCTGGTAAGCATGTTGAAAAGTACCCCACCCACCCAAGTGCTGGTTATCCAGATATTTGTAGCTCCATCGCCTCTTCTGATATAGGAACTTCTATCGCTAGCAGAGAGAAGATACTCTATTTTCTGGATCACCAACACTTGGGCGGGTGGGTAAGCACACCAGTTTAAATTACTGGTTAGTAGTCATATTATGGAGTGTCCTACTCATCCACCAAATTTTTGGTTATTCAAAAAATTGTATCTCCATTGTTTTCTCTAATAAAGAGACTTCCAACTCTGGCAAAAAGAAAAAAATCCAATTTCTAGATTATCAACACTTGGGTGGGCGGGTGTGCACTCCAGTTCAAACTACTGTCTAGTAATCATGTTATAGAGTACCGCATCCACCCAGCCAAGTGCTGCTTATCCAGATATTTGTATTTCCATCGCCTCTTCTGATATAGAGACTTATATTGCTAGCAAAGAGAAAAAACTCTAATTTCTAAATCACCAACATTTGGGCGGGCGAGTGTTCACTCCAGTTCAAACGACTTGATAGTAGCCATGAATTGGAGTGACCCATCCAAGTGTTATTAAAATATTGAAGTACCATTGCTTCTTTTGACATAGAAGTTTCTAACGCTTACAGTGAGGAAAAACTTTCAATTTCTGGATCAATAATATTCGGGCGCGCTGGTGAGCACTCCACTACTTATGGTGCGTTCGTTTATTCTACTCCACGTGCTCCTTTAATTCTAATTGCTCTTTACGCGTTCGGTAATGTCAAACAGAACAAAAAGAGCACGTTTCTAGGCGTTCGGATATGATGGAGTGGAGATGATGGTGTTCACTCCTCATGCACAACATGGCAAAAAAATTATTCCGTGCACTCCAAAAACAATACCCAAAAGGTCGTAGAACAAAAAGAGTAAAAAGAGTGACTCGAGTAGAATAGCCGAACGCAGCTTTAATAGTAATAGAAATGTTCCACCCACTCAAGTCATCATCATCATCACTACACCCAAACAATATCCAAGGTAAACAAAAAGTTTTAAAATAGAATGAATGTAATAAAACATTATTTACTACAGTCAAATTTTTAAATAAATATACGCTATTAAGAATTACTGGAATCTCATATCAATTATTAGATAAAATCTACGGCATAAGAAATTAATTTTTTTAATAATTAGTAGCAATAATCCTCCAAAAAATCGATACCTACTAGTAATATCATTACAATTTGCAGTAAGGATTTCAACAAACACGCTTTCAGTTTACAATAAAATTTCATTAACATTCGCCTTGCAGCAGCAGAACTTCCGTAACATGTTAACTTCGGCAATTTCAAAATTACCAGGACCAACTCTGTAGAGTTCACTACTAATACATACCTTTAAAAGCACATTCTAACTTTAAATTACAGTCTTTATGTTGTATGCTTTCATATTATAAGTAACTACATTTTAATGATCAGTTCTACTTCACCCTCTTAGGTGAACAACCCAAACCTCACCACTTTTACATACAATGATTTTATACAATCATAAAACTTTAATATCACACGATAGCCATTTTAATTCACAACAGTAAACCGTTTATGGTCAGTGTTCTGGGAAGTACTATTATTTTCGTTTCGCATTAAAATCGGAAAATTTTAATTTTACTGTGAGACCAATGAACCACAACGAATGATAACAGTATTAAATACTGATACAAATCGATTAAGCATTGGAGACCATAATTGAAAAGCAAAATAAGCTTGTTAAATTTTAATTACATTTATTGTTATTTATTTAATTTAAACATGAAATGTAAGCAGAGGAATAAAAATGTTGAGATATAACAGTTTGGAAGGGTTTCTTATCTTAAATCCTGCAGCTACTTCTTATCAAATAAATGTCTTCAAGTCTGCCATGCTTAATATAAGTGGAAGACCCTATAGAGAAGTTTGTACGTGTATACATAAATCTGAAGAAAGTTTTTGTTTTATTACTTATTAGTCTTCTTCAAATTGGTGGGTATTACGATTTAATAACAATATACAACATATTTATACATTAATATAAGTCAGCATTTATCGCAGATACAACAAATATAGATCATTTATGAACATTAATACTAATAAATTATATGATTATTATTGCCTTCTGTCAACTTAGTACTTTCTTTTAACTATCATTGTCGACTGTCGTGTACTTCTGTTTAAGTTATTGCTCCACTTATCCATTTCCGAATCATTCCGCTCCATTGGTATCGGTTAGTTGTAAATACATTCTACTCGATTGCATGTCGTGTGTTTTTATATAGATTATAACAGTGATATGGTGATTATATAAAAGAATGACATGGATTAACCCAGTGGACAAAGACCTTAAGGTTAAATGTCAAAATACTAGACTGACACGAATAAATTAAAAATAGCCGGCAATGATTTATGAATATTTATGCTAAAAGTAACATATTTGTAATTCGTTACACGCCAACAATTTTAATGATAAATTAACATTTCTGCTCGGTAAAGTTATCAGATTCTTTCAGGTAATTGTTGAATGGCGTACTCGAGGAGCGCGGTTCAATTATCAGCAATCATAATTTTTGTAACAATCATATCATTGCTTAATATAGAGCTGAATACGCACAAAAAATATACTTAATTGGTTCTTAAAAACTAAGATATAGTTTATTAAACAGACCCAATATAATAACGGTTCGGTTTCAGTATATGTAAATAATCATTTGGTTAACTATTTAAAATTTAGAAGTAAACTTTGGGTACAGCAAGGTACTTTATTTGTGATCGCTTAATTAATAATATTCAAAGTAAAAAAAAAAAAAAAAACATCTGACCAGTGGTGATACTAGGCACACTGATAAAGATTGCATACCCAGAAACACTATTGTATGTGTTTCTCATAGAGTAGAGATGCAATTTAGATAAAATACAACATGCGTGGCGCAGTAGTCTAAGCATCCGACTGCTGCACCAAAGTTCAAATCTGACAACAGAAACCATTTCAAACGTATATACGCTCTACAACTTTCTACAGCCTCTTCAGCAAAAGGTTTCAGAACTAAGATCGTTCTCTGGTCCGGGGTCGATTAATAATCTCTCCACTCAAAACTGTAGGTCCACCCGTAATGTAAGTAGTGGCGTAAGTAGTGACTAGGTGATAATAAAATAATAAATTTGTTTCGGTGATCCGATTCAAATAAAACGCCCCAAAAAATGTCATTGGCATCACTACCTCTCACATATACTTGTACATAAAAGATATAATAGTAAATGAGATGTAAATTGTCTCTTGCCTGTGAGATGCTGGGCACACTAATAAACAGTGCATACCCTGAAACTCTAGTGTGAGTGCACTGAAGAAAAATAACTTACATAAAATACATCATTTATTAAATTTTATTAATCTTATTTGTTCAAATCATGTTAATCAAAATTAATTTTTTTTGCATATCAGTAATTGATCACTCTTATTATCCACAGAATATCAATTATTAACTCAAATAATGGTATTGCAATTATTGAGTTGATAGAACAAGTGTTAGTTAGCAACATCGCAACAATTGTCAGCTAAAACGACTAAAGTGTCATTCAACACAGCAAGATCTAATTCAAACTACATGTAGAAAATCTAAAATAACATAAATGCAAAAAAACGGATAATAGATGTCAATTTCTGAGCGTAAACAAACGTTATCACTGCAAAGAACGCTAGAAGGTGATTTAGATCCCACCACAGTATAGTACAAAACGATTTCCAACAACAAATCACAGTAACAATCCCATTTTGCAGTCTAGAGCTTGACAATGTAATCTAATTCGTGCAACATCAAGATATAGAAATAAAAAAGAAGAAGCTCAACCGACTTCAACAAAACAAAATTCGCTCAGCAGATTCCAAACACGCATGCAATCTTCCGGATTACAACACAACGGACCGTTCACTTGTACCAACCTCGTCTGGATCTACTATCTGATAAATAAATATAAACGTTGATGTAGATTGTGGTCAAGACAATTAAGACAAAAAAAAGTACAAAACACCTGATAAACCACTTTTAGATGAACTAGCCAAACCAAAAGTAGATAAAGTCGAAGATCATTATGAGATCCAGATTAAGATGATAAAAAAAGAACCATAAATGCGTTCAACAACAAACCTGAACAACTACTAAGCCTGCAGGAGTATCTGAAAAGCTTCAACAAGTACAATAACTAGTACATAGAAACCCAACGTGTCATCAAATGACGTCTACGTACAGGGTGCGGCAGGGAAACTTGCCGATTTGAAAAGTCGATAAAAGAAAAAGTATTTCACATGTCAATTTAATTTTTTTTATCGTATTGTACACATCCTGAATTTTTGTTTCAATTGGTTTTAAAAATGACATCAGACAAATGGCGCCCTCATTAGCAATACACTCATCCACTCGCTTTTTGAAGTTTCGCTCCACTCTTTCGAGCATATCGATGGGAATGTTGGCGATGGCTTGGCGAATGCTGTTCTTCATGTGTTGCAGAGTCCGTGGTTTGTCATTGTAAACAATGGGTTTGAGATATCCCCATAAAAAGATGTCACAGGGAGCCAAATCGGAGGAGCGCGCCGGCCACAGTACGTCACCCCTCAAGGAGATTAGGCGCTCGTGTGTGTTCCCTCAAAAGTTCTATTGAAATTCTCGCTGTGTGTGCCGTGGCTCCGTCCTGCTGAAACCATACGTCCCCAAGTTCCATTTTTTCAAGTTTTGGAAAAAAAAATGCCTCAATCATTTCTCTGCAGCAAACTGCATTTACAGTAACAGTGTATTCTTCTTCCTCGAAAAGGTAAAGCCCAATTATCTCAACTTTCAACAATGCACACCACACCGAACACGTTGACAATGAAGTGGCTTCTCATAAAGTTCACGGGGATTGGCACCACTCCAATAACGCATGTTTTGTTTGTTTATGCAGCCGAAAAGGTAGAAATGGGCCTTGAGGCCGTGAGGCAAGTTAAGAAGCGCTTCACATTCAGTTTGGCGAAAAACAAAACCGCGTTCACTGAGCTCTTGCACCACAGCAAGTTTGTGAGGATAAAATTTGAGTTCGTTGTAAAAAATTCGTCTCACACTGCGATCACAACGAATGACGACAACTGGCTTGAACGGTAACAAAACTTCAACACCCCCTCTTTCAAATAAGACCCCCAACCCCTTTCTGACCACGTTTCGCTCATTGGCGCCCCATTCAAATCAGAAAGTTTCCTTGCCGCACCTTGTATATCAGACTATAAGTCCAATACTAATAATCCCTGACCATAATCTTTCAATCGGAAATAGATTTGTTAAACTAAAAACAGTAAACATAAAACAAAAGTCAACAAAGATCGGAGAAATAAACTCATAACCCAGGTCATGTTCAGCTACACTGTCAACCCCAATGTTTGATGTAAACCCGTTCTAATTAATAAAGTAATCAAGTACCCTTAAAAATATCTAAAATTACTTCCAGTAAAGCTGCAAAAAATGCAAAAAACCTCAACTATCCAGTTTACTTGCGGCATAGAACTGCTAGCGTACACCACCACTAGCACTCAACCACACTAAATAGAAGAAGAAAGTAAAAAAAACTACCTTGTTCCAAAAGCAATAGAAACAGAATGAAAAAAAAAATAAGGTTAAAAAAATTGATTGAAAAAAATAAATAAAACCATAAAGACAAAAAAACGACTAAGAAAACAAACATAACCAAGAAAAAAAAAAAGAAACCAACAACAAAACACAAAAAAAATAAAAATCCCCTACAACCACACCACACGGGCGATTCAATCCCGCCATTCGTTAGACAGCAAACCAACAAAATTTAGACCAAAACAAAGCCACAAAAACAGCTTTATCCTAAACTGCTCAAAAACAATAGAAAGTAAACCCAAAATTTTCATAAAAAAAAGAAATAGACAAAAAATAAAAACAAACAAAAAAAAAGCAAATCAATAATAAGATATATCCGTCAACTCAAACAATAAGACTCCAGACGACAGTCACGCAACAACCAACGTCACTGTCTTCATATACTTAGAGAGACTAACAAACGTGATCTTCTTCTTGTTCCACTCCTATCAGAGATTGGAATATAAGTAGTTCTGTTGTATTGCATACGTACCATTCGCGCAAATTTCTGAGCCAAAAAGTTTTGCGTCTTTCTACATTTCGTTTACCTTTTATATTCCCCTCCATAATGATCTCGATAATTGTATATTTTGGTATCCTATCTACATATCCAAAGTATCTTAGTTTCCTGCTTTTAAAACTAAAAAGTACTTCACATTCCTTCTTCATCTTCAATGTTTGTCACATGATCAGCCCAGTATATCCTCAATATTCATATGTAGCACCACATCTCAAAAGCCAACTTTCCATACCGTAGACATAGCAACAAAGCATCCTTACTCTGAGATTTAGAAAAAGATCTCTGTTATTAAAGAATGTATTCGTTCGAGTAAAGACATTTCTTGCTACAAACGTCACTTAGCCAACCAAAATTAAAAAAACAAACCATTAAAAAAAAATAATAATCATCCCCTAAAGTAACTGGACTCTCAACAACAATCACATGATAAAAGACGTCACACAAATTTCAAAACAACCGTCCTTCTAACCTTGCAATCAACCAATCTAAAGCAAAAAAAACACCTTCTATAAAACACAAACAATTTGCAGTTAAATGATGCTTTCGTCATGTAAGTTGAATGGATTTGAAGCAGATTATAGGCAAAGCCAATTAGCATCAATCATAGATATTCTAATAAGAAATAACGTGTCTTAGTTCCGACGTTTTTAAGCATTTGTCAGGCAAGTCACCACCATACTACTAGACAAGCACACACCAAACCCTAATCTCTCATCTCCAAGTTAAACCCTGCAAAAAAGTGAAAGAATTTCATACTAAACTCCAGTTAAAACGTGCAAAATAGTCAAATTGTGCCTACAGATAACCCTAACAAAAATTGTTCAGAATGCGTAGACGGATCAAAAAACTAAGTGCCCACCCGATCACAAAGAATGCATATACAATCTTTAGTTGCACTTAGGGATCCACTGCATCCAAAAACTCGTCCAAAAAACCTTCAAAAAGAACCCACGCACAAACAAATTGATTTCTTACAAAATAGACATGTCAGACAGCAAACAAAGAACATACTACCCAACAAAAATTAAACTAAAGCAAACCCACAAGTAGTGCCCTTACCTCAGCAGCCTGTAGAAATAGCATTAAGCTGCTTTGGGTAATAAGACAATCCAACAAAGTAACATAGAGGCGGACGGGCTAACGCGTTAAGGGTCAACTCTAATTGCCGATTACTACTTGCAACTGTACAGAAAGACTTGCAAATTATGACAGAGATCTTGGCAGGACACTGCTAACTAAGAAAACACATGCACGCGACTGGTATAAGAGACAGTCCAACTTGTAGAAAATGTGTAATAAATAAATGCCCAGCCCTCCCATACGATAAAAAGTCTATCCATTGTAAAGCTCCTGGCTTGACATGGTCAGTATAAAGGAGACCCCTCCAAGCGTTGTATTAGCACTCATCAACCACATAGATTAAAAGCCGGGACAACTGAGTGAAGTAACCACTGGAACAACAAAGCTCTCAACAATAATCGTATGACAACCAACGTCATTGTTGTCACACAATTAGAGAGGCAAACACATCGGCAGTAAAAAAATTCTTTAATCGTTTTCCTTGCAGTACTTACCCAGACAACCAAACAGCTAGATTTTAGTAAAAAGACCCAGTTACAAAAGAAGTTTTAACCAGCCACTGCCAAGGCTAATTGCCGTGCTACTGCCACTCACGACCGCCTAAACTGAAACCCTTGCTAGCAAGAGACTGTCAAAAAACAACGACAAAGCCAGCCCAAAAAGAGTTGCCACTGCACGGTGCACTCAGCAGATCGTAAACACTTCGCAAGGGTCACTTATTAGGCAACTTCCAGATGTCAAGACCTTTTCAGGTCGCCACTGAAATTGAACGAACGATTCTGAGCACACTTAACCAGTACAAGTACGCAAAACGCTAATAAATTATTTTCTGTTCGCAAGTAACAACATCCAACCACGCCTTCTACATACAACCCAAAAACGGCCGCCCCTGATAGAGCTACAGAAGCAGACCATCAACATTTTTAGCCATTTGCCAGTCGAATCAATACCACACTACAAAACAGACACACGAAAAAGTAGAATCCAAACCTCCAGTTAAAACTTCGAGTTGTGCCTAAAAATATCATCAAAAAACTTGTTATGGTTCAACGTAAATAAAAAAAAACCTCCAGTAGTCTGGTAAAAACGTGCCACCAAGAAGACAACCCCAGCAATAAAGATAAGAAATATATTATAGAATCAGCAACCATTCGCACAAATGACAGCCCCGGAGAAATCAAAATCTTCTTTGGTATCATGAGCAATTTCTGGTATAGTACCTCCCGTCACCACGCTCTATCATAACCTACTTGGCTAGTTCACAGACTAGCTTAACGTCGTTAAACCCCGCAACCTCTGGTTGAATTTGGAAGCCATTGCAACTAGAAAACTTCGCCAGAAAACGTTTCGCAGGAAAAATTCCCTAAAGGACTTAAAATCCTCATACGCAACCTAATGACAAACCACTCCATAATCTATCACTTTGTATCAGCGCCCTTCAAGTCATTTGCAGAGAATGCTTCGGAAACAATGTGGAGGCATACACCGCCACAAAAAAAAAACACATACAAAACACCTGATAAACAACTCCTGGACAAAATAGCCAGGTAAAAGTAAACATTTACAAAAATATCATAAATAATAAAGCAGTTGTACTGCCTCTCAACACTAAACCTCACCAGCTGCAGATCCTACAAGTCGACTTAACCGGTACAAACATATACTTTAGAAGCTTTGATACATAACTCATAGAGGAAATGACAACGACAAAGACAACACAGCCAATGACAAAGACAACACAGCCAATTTCACCCCAGCGGCAGTAAACCATGTTAACCACTCAAAACTGTAACCATATCCAGAAAATTTAACAAAAAACAAGAAAAATTATTTTTCCTAGCCAGAAATTTTAAGAAAAATTGGTAAAAATAGCTTCATCGGTGAGCAAAACATTGATTGTAACAAAAAACCAGATACCAAAAAAGAAAAGAAATCACTATCCAAAGCACAACACCTTCTGCAAAGCATCAACTTGGTAAATAATGCCTGTAATGCATGCATGCACTTATGTCTTCATTCAATTCAATTGTGCACCAATCACACCAATCTAAAGACTTCCCCCAGAAAATCCCAAATAAAATCAACACAATTGAATCCAGGTACGCCTGGCATAACGTAGAATCCATCGCACCTGTAGAATCTATCTAGCAGATGTTAGGAGCCGGTGACACCTGACCAAAAAGCACTAATTTAGCACTCGCAAAAATGTAACTGCCTTCAAAGCTAGACAGAAATGTAGAATCTGTAAAGAAGAATCCCCTAGACCAATCTTCATAGAATCAAAAATTGGCTTAAAGCTACTAAAAGTTGATGAAGATTAGTATGCCATATATATATATAGTGTCTCTATAACATGAATTTAAATTACCTCAGCGGATTATTGCACTACCTTGGGGAAAGGAAAAAAAAAAGTTTGTATTGTATACCTGGAAGCCATTCAATCCGATGTAATATTCAAGGGAGAACATATTGTACATTTATATTATATTTCCACTCTTGAACACCAAGATGTTAAATAGCTTCCAGGTATATAATACGAACATAATTGCCTCCCCCAAGGTGGTTGATAATGAAATAATCCGCTAAAATAATTTAAGCCCTTGTCGTAAAGACACTATATCTATGGCTATATTATACCAGTGATTAAATATTAAAATGTTTGTTGTGTTTTAAAGCCATTAAATTTTACAGATCCTATAAATCTATCATATTATATTATTTAATTTAAAATGTAATTTATTCCTAGAAAAAATACAACGTGCAAATTGCACCGATTCAATTTTTTGAAAAGCTTCTCTCTGTGCTACGTTCATACTCGTGGAAAATGCTATTACGCATTTTTTATTATTTTATATAACTATCATATAATAAACTATAAAGTAGATTTACATAATGGATATGCAATTCTAACTTTGAAACTATCTACGCTTGAGCCCTATGTTTAATAAATATCTTGAATTGTACCGTAATCAATAGCGCCACATACCACAACTCAGTTGATGGTGGATGCCTTTGTTTAAAAGTATGACCCAGTAAGCATTTTCACTTAAACATTCAATATTTAACGCTGTAAATAATTAATATTATCAAAGTAAATGTATACCTAGAAAATCTTAAAACTAACACCCACACCATACAGCATTATTTAAAAAAAGCGCAAATCAATAAGCAGAAAAGCATTGAATAATATTAATATCTTACTGCCTGAAAGATCCCCATCTTCGATTGGGAAGATTTTCTGAATGGCTAAAAGAAAAATAAACAATTATAATTTAGCAACTAGTCTACACGCAACACGTTTTTTTTTTCTTTTCCATTGCACACGTATTACATAAAACGAGTCAATGACATGACGCATAGAATTATTACTACTGGAAATATAAATAATATAAAAAATATATAGAAACGTGCAGCAATTAAAGCGAACCGAGAATGCTGCATGAATAATTAAAACGTTATCGATCGATGAGGAATAAATAATTCAGTTCATTATATGGATGAATGGAAATGGATGAGTTACTATGAAATCTATTATTGCACTGAACTTAATATATGTCAACAGTAGTTTTATTGCAGTTATTTATTTTAAAAATAAATTTCATCAATCAAAAAATAATAGTGTTTCATCACGTTCGTAATTATTTTTTTAAAATTATATTTCTTCAATATTAATTAAAAATTATTTATGGTGACACCCTTTCTATTGACGCAAATGTTTTCTATTGATTTTCATAATATATTTTTAATCGAAAACAATTATGCTTTGAAATTATTAAATTATTGATTCCATCCGAACGGATTTGAAAAAATTGCTAACTCAATCCGATTATATTAAAAATATCCGCTAGATAATTCGCAATTTCCTGCTAAATATAAAAAATATCTTACTTAGAAGGAGATCTCCTCAGGCTTGTTCTCAACCATGTGTGTCGACTAATTGAAGAATTATTTAACGGGCTCCTAATTCCATCTCTGAAAAATAACAAAAATAAGACCAATTAAAACATTGTGACAATAATTTAATTGTGCAAATAGAAACGAACGGTAATGTTTCGCAAAATAAGTTTATGGTGCGTTAACTAATAATGTTTTTAATAGGAGGAATTATAAGAAGATTTTTTTTTTATATAATTACTAGGAAAAGTGATATGGTTATTATTTTCATCTTGTAATTAAGTGAAATCTGTTGAAAAAGAAACTGAAGCTGGAAACGACAGCTGTAAAAATGTTTTAATTAGTTTGTCTGTAAGGGGAGAGAAAATATGAGTGAAAACCAATTAGAACTGTATGAGGAATTTGAAGGTTATTTTAATTAATTGAATTTATTGAAAAATAATTAAAATTCCACAATTTTTAGATATTATTTATATTTATGATAAATGGATTAACAAATTGACAAATTATTATTCAAAATGGATAATTATTAATTAAATTTTCTACATAAAATTTTAAAAAGTAATATTTAGAATTTATTTGATTATCCTTTTCTTCATATTAATAGTAAGATTTATCTCAACAGATAGATTATTGTCAGTTTAATACATTAATTAAGAATTCACTTTCATGTGTCACAAATACATTAAACACTTGGTAACTATTGAAAGCTTAAATCTAGCTCTGTTTATGGATTTAGATAGATGAGCTTATCGAGAAATGTTGTACGAATTAGAAATTATTACCGATTTGATAAAAGTTTTATTATTTTAGTGGTTTGATAAGCTAGATGTCGTGACAGGCACCGACAGAGACATATTCACACAAACTTTACTAATAATATAATTAGAAAATGTTGACTGTAATGCATTTTTATTAAATAATAAAGGCTTGAAAAGAGCAAACATTACGCACATACAAGTAAGAAATGGGTTTTTCTACATTATAATTGGTCTACAACTTTTAAACAATAACAGTGGATGAGGGCAATCACGCAATACAGTAAAAAGAAGACAAACATGTTTTCTTAACTGAAACATCATCACAACAAAATATATAACAAATATATATATAAATGTGCTATTTCTAAAAAGTAAAACAACTTAAAAAAAATAATTTTGTCTACAATGACACTTTCCAAAAGAACTATTATAACGCTATTCAAAATAAAAATTATTATTTGATTTATAACTTATTTTCCAATTTTAAATTCAGCTTTTATACAAATTACATTTTAAACACTTTAAAACCAGAGCAGCAATCCTTTCTAGCTTAACATCTATGTTTTTATGTTTCAATAAAATATCTTATATTTTCGTAAATAAAGTTGCTCGCACATGCGGAGAAATAACCGCTTTGTTTGGATTAAACAATACAAATTTATTTACATACTGATTAACTATTGTTAAAAATGTATGTATAATTATTTCGATATTGTTGTGGCAATTTATTGCAATTATTGCTCGAAATTTTAATTATTTTTAATTTCTAGTCAAATATTACTTATGAAATATAAAAATTATACCACAACATGTTTCAAAAATACAAATTATAATTGCATATGATATTAGTAATAAATTATTTGTGAGTAAAAACAAAAGTAAAAAAAAATCTAAACACAAAAATATTTATTGAGCTAATTTAACGAAATTAGAGTTTGATTGAAAATTGAAAACCAATTAAAATAAACAAATAATATTCAATATTGTATATTTATTTATTAGTCAACAAAAGCCATTACAAAATAAGTGTATATATGTCTTAGTATTGTCTTATAGTGTAAAAAGCCTGGGCAGTACATACTTTTCATGAAAAGTCTAAGCAGATAGTGTAACATATAGATTTTACATTATATGCTGGCATTTCATAAACTGTTTATGCTTTTCATGTAAAACCTTATTATACTATAATAATAAATACAAAAATTTACAAATTACTAAAAAGGTGACTTCAGTATTTATATTTATATAAAAAATCCATTAAACATAATGTTTACCTCGTTGGAATACCGCAAAATACATGTAGAAGCTTAGTCTGCACGTTTATACGGTATATAAAATAAATAGGCATTGCGTAAAACTTGAGCTTCAATTAAACTGAACAAGTCAAAACAATCACTGAATACTAGTGTCACGTCCAAATTAAATTGTAAATTCTCAAGAACAGTCATAGGCAATTCCATTTCAAACAGCAGAAGAAGAAGGGTGCATCGAAAAACTAGCCTTAGTATTTTTTTCCGTTTCTATGATTTATTACTAGTCTATTTATCTGACCATGAGAATATAACATTCTCAAAAAAGACTACAATTTTTTTGACGTTTTTGACTTTGAAGAATCGCATTTTTCAATTAAAAATCGCAATTAAAAAAAAAAAAATTGAAATCGATCAGAAATTTCCTTTAGGATCCAGTTTTGGCGTCATTTTGAGTCCACGCCCTTTTTATAAGCGACAAAACCCAAAAACCAATATGTTTTGTATGTAAATTAGTTAGAAAATATAAATTAAAACTCAAAAAACTGCAAAAATAAGCTTATTTTCAACATAAACTCTGACAAATACACGTCTAGTAGCGCTCATAGAAACAATACATCAAATATTATAAAAAAATTAAATTCTGCGGATAATTCTAAATAGAAATTAGTCAGTTTCATGCTCATAGGCCGTAGAAAAGTCTATCTAGAAATTTTTTTTTAAATATTTTGGACAAAAAATGCGTTAAAAATTAATTATTTTTTCATATCAACAAAAAATATTATAAACACACTAGGGTACGGTTTGTCAAATTTTGATAAAAACCGGACCAATTTATGTTTGAATGCCAAAGATAATAATATTCTCAAATTTTGGCGCCAATAAATTGAGTCTAAATTTGTGACGCAAGCGCAAAAACTATCAGATAAAGAGTAAAATCGACCAAAATGGGTTCAAGCGACAAAAGATGTCTTAGATAAATTTCTAAAATGAGCTTAAAAAATATATATAAATCAATAAAAAAAATTAAAAAATTAAATATTTTTAAAGTAATTTTTTTTATTTGTATTTTTTTCGATAAATTTTTCTACGCCCGATAAGCACAACATTAAATATTTTCTATGTAGAATTGTTTGAAAAACTCATTTTTTTTAATAATATTTGGTGTATAGTTTTAGACCCCTAAAACCCAAATACACAAAACAAACTTATATTTTCTAAATTGTTTACATCAAAATGTCAATTTTTGCGGTTTGCAGCCCACTGAGAACAAAAAAAAAAATAGGTTTTATGGCTTTTGCGGCTTAAAAACAAGGTAAAGATTTAAAATGACGCCAGAATTGGAATCTACTGAAAATTTCTAATCGATTTCACTAATAAACTATTTTTTTAGTTAAAATTGAGATATTTAAACAAAAAATGCAATTTATCAAAGTTAAAAAACAAAAAAAAACAAACAAAAATTAATATTTTTTAAGGGTTTTATACCCTCATGAAGTTATAGAAACAAACAAAAAATTACTGAAGCAAATTTTTCGATTGAAATGGAAATTTCATATTAAATGTAAATGACAATTCCGCGTAGCAAAAAGTAACAACGTACTGATGATAAACAGCAAAGATCCAAGATATAGCACGCGTATTATTTGTAATCTCTACTAAAAAAATTCAAATAAAAAAATGGTAAGCCAGAGGTGTGTTTTTCTCCATTACTCTTCTAAATTTACTCAGATACAGTTAAAAAATGCAATAAAAGGTGTTAACATCAATGGTAAAAGAATTAATAACATTAGATACGCAGATGACACTGTTCTTTTGACAAAAAAGATTTTAGACATGCCATACTGAATGCAATTAACATCGATAGTATCAAAATAACTAAACAACCCAATATCGCTGCTTACTGTATTCGACACAACAATTATCTTAAATATTCATTGAATGAACAGTGGGACTACAGCAAAGAGACCAAAATTCGTATTAAACATGCAAAAACCTTTGTAAAAAAACAGAAGTTGCCCAATCGTAGCTCAAATCTAGCTCTTAGGCTGCAAATAGTAAATAATATATCTTCCATATACTGCTGTATGGATTCGATTAATAAACCCTTGCGCAAACTTTCCAAAAAAAAAACTGGAAGCGTTTAAAATGTGGACTTTTAGGCGCCTGATCCTCATCTCATAGATCAACAAAATAACGAGCTTCGAAGTGTAACAACATATGAACACTGTACTTGAAGTTGTCTTTAACATAAAGAAACAAAAATTTGAGCACTTCGGACATATGATGCGGCCAATAATGCAGTTTGTCATAAAAGACTAAATAACCTTTGCGTGTGATGTAAAGTTAATGTAAAGTAATGTGGTTATAATAAAAAAACTGTCTTGTAATAATGCAAAGGAGAGCATTATCCGCCAAAAAAAGCTCTGCAAGCTATATAAAAATTGCACAAGTTGGCGTTCAAAATTTCCTCTACAACAATTAGATAAGACCAACTACTATATGCTATTGCTTCCCAAAACATAACTCCGTAAGTAAGCGCGCAGCAACTCGTCGATGTCTCACTTTTCTAGGGCCATTATGAGTCCACAAATAGTACTGAAACTTATAAACAAAAACGTGGAATACACTCGTGGGTCCAGTGTTGTATTTCCCTGCATTATTTGTCCTATGCCGTAGATTAAAAGGATATGAACATAAATCGTACAATCTAATGCCAAAAATAAAGATTTTTCTGTAAACCGTAACCATAAATAAACATTAATAATTTAGTCCCAATCAATCATTTCCAATTGTACGCAATATTAATAAAACCATCTCTGAAATCCACTAAAAGACGGAGAGCTCGATCTTCACGCTGTGTAGTGCTTTTTAAAAGTTCTGACCCAGATCTACGTCTATTCTCTCCAGTATAACATATCCTTAAGAACTAATGTAAACCAAAAAACCCGCTTTTCACATACCAATCCATAGCATAGTAACGGACCAATAATTTGGAATAGAGTAACCCACCTAAGTTAAAGATTTCAAGGGGTTGGATCACAACCTACTCTTGTGACCAAATGACTTTTCGCGTCCGCCTAGAAGACAAACATCCAATTCCTTGATAACAAATACTTGATGGGGTGAGCGAGTCACTCCATGGTAAAGGACCAATAATTTGGAATGGAGTGACCCACTCACCCACCCAAGTGATAGTTATCAAAAAGTTGGTTCATGACCTCCTCTTGTGATAACATGGCTTCTGGCATACACCTAAACAACAAAAATTCAATTCCTTAATGACCAACACTTGGGCGGATAAGTGGGTTACTCTATAACATGGTATCGGACCAATAATTTGGAATAGAGTGATGTTAGTTATCAGGAAGTTAAATCACGACCTTCTCTTGTCATAAAATAGCTTTTGGCGTCCGCCTAGAAAATAAACATCCAATTCATTAACGACCAATACTGGGGCGGGTGGATGGGTTACTCCATAACATGGTAAAGGACCAATTATCAGAGTAACCCACCCACCCAAGTGATACTTATCAAGGAATAGGATCACGAACTCTTCTTGTGACAAACATTATATTCTTTAACGACAAATACTTTGGCGAGTGTGTGGATCACTTCATAGCATGGTAACAAACCAATAATTTAGAATTGAGTGACCCCCACCTACCGAACCCTGTGTTAGTTATCAAGAAGTTGGATCACGACTTCCTCTTGTGATAAAATGGCTTCTGGCGTCCGCCTACAAAATAAACATCCATTTTTTTAATGACCAACACTTAGACGGGTGGGTGAGTCACTCCATAACATTTTAACCTACCAATAAATTAAAATGGAGCAACCCACCTATCTACCCAAGTGTTAGTTATTATGAAATTAGATCACGACCTCCTCTTGTGACAAAATGAGTTCAGGCGTCCGCGAAGAAGTTAAACATCCACTTAAAGAGATATTTATAATCAAATCTCTATATAAAACTTGTAAGCGTACCCAAATAAACTCACGTACAAATAATATTCTTCTTAAAGTGAAAACAACCTCGGCAAACTCTGAACGTTTTTGTGTTACTCAAAACCTGCCTGTCTGCCTAATCCGCGTCTTCTTTCTATTTTACCTCCATTATAAGTTTTAAGTAGTCATATTTCCTACTGCTCAATCTATGTCCTAAAACTTCCGTTTTTCGACAATATTCAACAGTGCTCTTCTTAAGACTTCGTAATTTGTTATGTGTGCGGTATCCTCAGTAGTCTGCGTAAGATCCACAACTCAAATGCTTTGAGATTGTTCATTATAGTGACTTTCAATGTTCATGCTTTGCATCCGTATAGTAATATTAAGTAGTAATGTCACAAAACAATGTCTAAGTTTCAGATTGATGATGGTATTAGTCAAGAACTGTTCACTTCAAGTTTTGCTTATCAATTTTATGGGTGGTTTTTGCTCGTAAAATACGATCATTATTTTCGTCTTAGATGTGTTAATTTTAAGTCTGATCCCGTATTAATACACTTTTTTAAATGCCTTGTTCAGCAGACGTTACAGTGCTTTTGGATAGTATTATCGGTGTATCAAAAGTTATTTATTGGTAGTCCATTGATTTTAATGCTTGTCGCACTTCCCGTTAGATCTCTGCTGAATCTGTTAGTATATCGCCATACTTCAGCATTGCTTCTTAGTTTCAGTAGAGATTTTTAATAATTTCAATATCATTCTTGTCAAGAACGCGTTTTACGCGTTCAAAAGACTTTTCATAGGGTACAAATAAGTAGAAAGCTGACAAATAAGCAAGATTGTTGCTTATAATATAAGTTGCTTATTGTAAGCGCTTACAAGTATGAGCACAAACACGTAGAAAGCTAAAAGCGTGCGCTAGTATGAAGTATACTGCATATTTTGACGGACTGTCACAAGTTGTAAATATAACTTTGGTATCAATTGCATCAGTCATGATGCAATTCAGTAAATTAGTATAAAATAAACTCAAATTAAAATAAACAATATAAACCAAAATATATTTTTTTTAAAAGACAAAAAATTAAAACCAATAACAATAATGATTAAATCGAGTCAGAATAATTAGCGAACACTGTATATAGTAAACAGACTAAACACACACATCTACTCCACTTCGCAAACGAAAGTCGTACGGGAGAAGCTGAAAAATAATGTTTTGCTCATACTTGCTGCTTATAAGCGCCACTTGTAAGTTGCGACAAGTCGCAACAATCTTGCTATGTGTTCGGGTCCATTTAAATGTGTGGTAACATTTACTCTAGCTGAAAGTCGATTATCGCAGCTTGCTAGTCGCAACTTACAATTCGCTTTCTACGTGTTTCTGCCCATAGTCTATGTAACACGCAAATATTTTCTTCTGCTAGTCTCTGCATTTTTATGACAGAACGATTATGCTAAACAGAGCTTCTCTAATTTCCATACTGCCTCAAAATCTAAACTGTAATTTGCTTAGATCTTGTTCACATTTCTTGTATATCCCTTTAGGAAGAGTTAAAGTATTTAGCTCATCAAACTTACCAATCTAAATTCCTATTCCTTGCGTTTATTATTAAAAAATGTTAAAATTTTATTCGTCTAGTAGTTTTATGACTTCTATATGTATGTTATCCGGTCCTGATTTATTTTTTATTGCTTTCATTCCTTCTTTTTCAAGGTGCTTGTTCTTGAGTTGCCTGGTGGTTTTGTGTATGCGCTGGTTTGATTTTCTTTATTGACTATGTTTGATATGTATAGCACTTTGTTTTCATCGCCGTAACCTCTTTTATTTTCTGTGCATAGCAAAGTAATCATTTTTCTTCGGTTCTTTTTATCCTTATTCTTGCCTACTTGCTGTTGTTCTGCTTAGAATGTATTAAGATCTGCTTCTGCAACCTTTGCAGAACATATTTCAGGTTCACCATTAACGTCTTTGATTTGTGGTTGATTCACTATGCTGAGGAACCAACGGTTGTATGAAGTAGAGGTAGATCATGGTGCAGACTACACTAGAGGTAATGCGTTCACCGACAAAGTAAGTGCGTGTGGCTAGGTAGTTGTTTAAGACATTCAGACTATTTTGATGTTTCCCTTCAATCTATCGTAAGCATTTTTGTTGAGTAAAATTATTGCAATGACTGGAAACAGCCAGACACACGCTGCCGGTAAGATTTCATTATCAGCATAACCTAACCATTGTACTTCAGAACTTTCAAAGTCTGTGGCTCCTTAGAGTTGTTGGTTTAACACGTAGTAGGTAATAGCATTACTGTCATTTAAGTACTGTAGTTTCAAATGCAGGAAAACTTCTTCAAAAAGGCGTCGGACTTGTTAGTCTCGCCAAGTTTGGTACCAGCTTAATGTTGGCCTCAGCATATTGGGCAGCTCCTAAGGCTATATAAAAATAAAAGTTTTCTGGCTACGTGTACAGAATTTCGGCAGAAAAGATAGTAAAGACGGGATGAAGAGGTATTGTTAGTGTTCCTTCACTGACTGAGGCATTTCCTTTAATTCTTCGCATCTAACTTTTATCTATTCTTCCTTAACCCGCCTGATTTGTCTTCCAATCTACCTATTTATTAGTTGGTAATTTCGTAGGTCTCTATTTTTGAATGCTCATCTTTTCTACATCTTTTCCAAGATTTCGTTGTTCATCCAGACATTCGTTTTGGTATTTGCTGCTCTTCGCTTAAAATCCTCTTTAGTTTGCTCCTATTATTTCTCAATCCAGTGACATTGTTTCTCCTTGTGAGTTCTTCATAGGTTTTCTTCTTGACTTTTATCGGCGTAGTTAAATCTTTTAATTTAGTTTTGCCAATTTTATTGTTGATTCGTTTTTGGATTGTATACTGAGTTGTGGTCAGAGCCAACATCCGTGCGTAAGTAGGTTCTCAAGCCATGTATCACATTTCTGTATCTTTCGTTAATTGAGATAAAATCGGTTACTTATTATGTTGTTTGCGTTGCGTAGTAGTTATTGCCAGGTATGTAAGAGCCGTATTGTCCAACCACTCCTTCAACCTTTCCTTTTCCAACTACTGAGTTAAAGTCGTCGATTATCAAAATCACTTCCCTTTTGGTGCAGCTTAGAAGTCGTTTAAGATCTCTGTAAAAATTGTTTACTTCGGCCTTATCTGCTGTTGGGACGAGCATTGTATAAAGTTGATATTAGCCGGGCAAACTTTTTGTTGCATGAGAATTGTTTTGTCCAAAATGCAATATAAAACTGACTACAAATTTTCTTTAGAACAGAGGCTCAAGCTATGGCATTACACTTTCTGCCATCCTGGGAAGTACTATGAACCAGATATTTTAATAGAATTGGTCTTGCACTACCCGCTACCTCTCAGCTAACCATTACCGCTGCAATAGAGAACGTATATACCTAAAGAAATTTTTCCTGACTGGATAATTGTACTGAAATCTCATATATAGCGATCAGTAAATCCTCGGATAAAAGGTAATTTCCTGAGTAGTATAGTGTACTCATTTTTCCGTTATTTGGCCACCTTACTAGTCCTAAGACATCCAAACCAATTTTGGTCATTTCGTTGACAGTGTTGTCTAGTTTTCCCGCCATATATAAAGTTTTGACATTCCATGTGCCAACTTTCAAAAATATTGTCTGTTGATTTTACACGTTCGGGTGGTTCTTTATGATTGGTTTTGTTTTGAGAATATAGTGCAGTAGTTTCCCCTTACTTTCTGCACCGCAGTGTCAGATCCGTTTGCTTAGCTTAGCTAGCTTAGCTACTGCCCCGTACAGAGCTTTGCCACATCTGACTATTTTCACTTAGTTCAGCCTGCAGCTAAAAATTTTTGATCACCGAGATATTGCGTAAAATTTTTGATAGCTGATATATTTGAATAAGTTTATCAAACTCTGTTAAAATCATTTAATAAATACTTGGTACTTCGTTTTTTCT
Organism: Tachinus rufipes; assembly: GCA_963932245.1. NCBI lineage: Eukaryota > Metazoa > Arthropoda > Insecta > Coleoptera > Staphylinidae > Tachinus > Tachinus rufipes. Next base: position 25,761,760 of record OZ010742.1, on the reverse strand, counting down.
TTGCAATGCGGTACAATAGCCCATTGTTTTTGAAATTGTTATAATAAAAAAACTGTTCCCCAAGGGCCCTCTCGATATAATTTTCTTAATGCCTGGTATTTCATTTGTCTTCCGTATCTCCAGTTAATAGAATATCTCACAAAACAGTTAAATTATAGGAAACTAAAAACACAAATAAAACTATTCATTATTATATAATATTACAAACTCACATAAACGTACGGATTCATTACCTCCAATTGACTAAAATAACCCATAGAGAAAGTTAACAATATAATTCAAACCTACACCATCAAACCTGACATTTGAAACTTTTTGCTCGAGCATGAATCATAATTCCGATATTACATAACAATCATTATATCACGATTTACATTGGATTGAAATCTCAAAAAAGTAGCCACAGGAAATTGTATAAAAAAAAAAACGTCGGATTAATTAAACCAATAAAAGAAGCGAAGACAGTTAAATTAAGGTCCTTAAACTTTCAGCGGCAGTTACACCGATTACGGAGCGAATCTCGCAGAGGTGAAAATGATGATTTAAGCTTCCTTTGTGATTTAAATAATCCACGAGCGCGTAGAGTTTTAATGCATTATGAGGGAATTATTTAGAGTGGAAACGCGATTAATCTTCATTTATACATTAAAGAGACTATTTTATTTCGTTTTTTATTGTTGATTGAAAATGTGTGGGTTTATTTTTTATTGCCGATTGTTTGGAGAAAGAAGTACTGTAATGTAATTATGAAATGAATTATTTTTAAATGGCATGCAAACGCCTCTCACGGACTTAATTTAAGCATGTAATAAAAATGATGTGCGTTTATTTAATTGAATCCGTGCATATACATTTAAGTTTGCAGTGTTATGTAATGACTAGTATTATATTATCTTGCGCATTTTTAATAGTTTATAATTAAATGTAATTAAATTAAAAAAAAAAAAAATATTTTATTTAATAAATGAAATGAGGAAGTAAGTCCCAAAAATATAATTTACATATAAGATAATTTTAACAAAATTCACCAAAAAACTCCCTCCATAAATAAATTTTATATAAATAATTGCAATGCAATTTGGAATAAAATACGCATTTATCGTTTCGTCCATGTTAAAAAAAACTAAAAAAAGCTTTTCCACATTCTTTGAAGATTATTCCAGAACTGAATTCGTACAAATCAACTATTCAGTAAGAAAGCATATAAGATGCCCGCTCAATCTCCTTGTACTACAATGACTAATAGTATGATTCTAAGACAAGCAGAAACCGTAAAAAAAAGCTTTTATGCTCCAGCAAATTATCATTCTTTTTATTCCTGATCTTGCCAGTCAATTATGAGAGTATCTCATCGTACCACTCTTATTTATTTATTAACATTATTTATGACCATTAACACAGACGTTAGGGTGCGTTTATGCTGCACATCGCCGCGCTGCTCGCCAAGATTGGCGCTGCCCGCTGCTTGCACATCGCCATTCAATTCAGCAGCATAAATGCACATCGCCGCGCTGCTCGCACCTCGCCGTTATTTAATTACTATCGAGTTTTATTTTATTAATCAAATATTAATATATTATAGTTATTAATATAAGTTATATTATTGAATCAAAATATTTAATATAATTTATAATGTTAAAGAAAATAAATAATTAGTAAACAGATTCCAATATAAACTTGCGTACTTATTAATTGCTTATACAAATTCTTAACTTAAATTGCAAGTCAAGTATTATTTAATCTTGATTTGTGACAATCGATATGTATTTTTTTTAAATAAAATATTTTTATAATGAAATTATTAATATAAGTAAAAATATTAAGTTAAAATAATTAATTACTATGCCACTTCAGTAAAAATACAAACATTGCTTTAACAATTTCTTGCTTAATGCGGATTTATTTCAATTAGATTCTTCATAAAATTATTGTAAACTCAACAAAGTTTTGATAAATTAATACACTACATGCAAATAAAACTTCATTCTTTTAAATTGCATATAACCTCAACACGGTTTGAAGTAACATACTAATTAATTAAACTAATTAAATAAGTTTGATAATATAAATTACATTATGTTAACGTCTCACAAAACTGGCAATAAACGGACCAATCAGAGCGCTAGTTTGAAGATGTACGGCGATGGTCCGATTATAAAAAACAAACTATTTTGTTCACATCGCAGTGGCGTGGAATGTGGCGAGCAGCGCGGCGATGTGCGAGGTGCAGCATAAATGCTCCCATAAGATTATATAGGTTTGTTTCATCATCGCCACAACATCCCGGCGCCAATCTTGGCGAGCAGCCCCGGCGATGTGCAGCATAAACGCACCCTTAGTCTCTGTAATATTTGAAATTATTAGTGTTTCAAAACGCTGACAATACTATGCAGAAATGAGTTCTAAACTAAAAGATATTGAGAAGCACACCTGCACAGTTAACTAAACTATGAGAGTAGGCAAACTCTCAAAGTTTCAATATTAATTTCGTGTTAGGTAGTTTTGTGTTATAATAATTTTTCTGAGATATCTACATTAAACTAAGCTTTCTTTATATCAACATGATGCAATTGTTTGTCCTAAAACAGTTCAATGGCAAACAAAATTAATAATTTGTTAAAAATATTTTTAACAAAATTTAATTAAAAATTAGAATATTTTCTTTGCATTTATTATAAAGTTTAATGAAATAAGTAATAGTGTGTAGTCCATGACATTTCCTAAGCTGATACAAGGTCAAAGTTGCATAAATCTATAGATTAAAGAAACAATTCAATAATATTTACAAAAGATTTTCAATCAATATATTTGTTATTACCTTCAATTTAATTCGTCTTAAATAATTAAAGTAAGAATCAATATGGTAAATACCTTGATTGGCTGTCCCATATAATATTCAAGGCTTTCCCTGATATCAAGTAAGCACAACACAACAAAAGCAAAAAGCAGGGCACGTCCATTTAACAAACGAATACTAACAATAGTCAATAAATTAATTTGATTAAAACTTACCCATTGATGCGATCAGTCGCAATACCAGAATCAACATCGATGTCGGCACCCTCTCCGTAACATTCGTAATTCTCTCCGTCAGATAAAGAGGAGCACTGACTTTTAGTGGGGTCTGTAGGTCGGGGACTTTCTGGTGGGCTGAGGATAAATCGCGAGTCTTCGGGACCTGCGCTTCCGTTTGCTAGGGGAGACTCCGTGGCTGCCGTTATGGGCGACATCATACTCTCTGCAAAGAATAAAGTTTATGTTGGTCATCAATCATGCTTTACCTAAGTTGACAGGACATTGTATGGTGTCAAAAGAGAGGTTTTAATTTTGTGCAATTTATTGATATCATTTATTATGCTCTGTATAGCGCAAAGAATCTTGATAAAACCAAATTAAATTGTCACCTTTGCTATTTTACAAAAAATAGTTGATTTATTTTGCATACGACATAAATATTAATTTTTGCTCAAGAATAATAGAATTATTAATGTAAAACATATTAGAACAATTTAATAATTTTAAACGTAAAATTGTCAGAATTTTTGTATTTCAAATGTGAAGTGACATAACAATTACATAACTAAATTAATTCATTAAATTGACGTAAATAACAATGACAATCAGAAATTTAATTGAATAATGATATAAACATTGCTATTTAAGAACTTGTGTTAAAATGTTATTTTAGCTAAAGTGATTAAACACAACTGGTTTTGTCAAAAACAGCAAAATAAAATTATTATTTCATTTCATGCTTATTATTTGTTATTCTAGTGCTTAGAGATGTTTCATACTTATTATTTGTTATTCTAGTGCTTAGAGATGTTTCATAAAGTACAAAGTAAAATATGAAACTATTTATATTAATTAACGACATTTGAAAACAAGATTCAATTTAAATTGACATTATCACACATAAAATTAATATTACATTTTTTTGTAAAATATAAAATATTGTATGTACCACCTAGATTACTATAATAAGTCTGTGGGCCATAGGTTCTTAGGCTGGAATATTTCGACCTCCTAATTTTAATGATTGTAATGCACTTGATGCATAGAGAACTATTTTGCTAATTAAATTATATCTTCATTATCAATTTTCCTTGTAAGTAAGATATAGAAGTAAATTAAACAAATTAGATTTTTTTAATTTATTTACTCGCTACGCACTGGTAAATTAGCATTATCCTATAAAAACGTCGACAGTAATAAAAAGTGCTTATAGAATATCCAACGTATACAACATTTAACAATTCCCACGCCAGGTTTCAATATCTTCTGTCCGACATGCACCAGCTATACCCAATATCATTGCAATTTTCAACAAAACATATTTATCGTCAGGAGCACAACTATGAAATATGCCAATTTTTTCTTTTGTGAATACGTTTGCTTGTTTTGAAAAGTAAAATTGGTTCTTTAACGTACACGCAACATGAAGTACTATTTTAACAATTGGGAGTCACTATTTTTATAGTGTTCCCGCCCACCAGCCCAAGTGTAAGTTATTGCCCTAGTGTTAATTATCAAACAATTTAAAGTTTTGTTTCTCTACAAGCGTTAAGTCATTATGTCAAAAGAGATAATGGTAATACCCAATTATTTTATGACAATCATTTGGGTAGATGGCTGGGTCAAACATGAGTACGGACGGATGGTTTGAATTGGGGTCCCCGCCCACCCGCCCAAGTGTTAATTATCAAGAAATTTAAAGTCTCGTTTCTCTACAAGCATTAAATATCTTTATGTCAAAGGAGGCGATGGTGATATAGAATCTCTTGATGACAAACACTTGGACGGGTGAGTGGAACATGAGTACGATCGATGTGGTTTAAATTGGAGCTCCCGCCCAAGTGATAGATATAAAAAAATTGGAAGTTTCCCTTCTCTACAAGCAATTAAAGTTTTTTATGTCCAAGAAGGCGATGGTGATATCAAATCTCTTGATGACAAACACTTGGACAGTGAGTGGGTTACTCCAGAACATAAAGTACGGCCGGGTGCTTTAAACTGGGGATCCCGCCCAAGTGTTAGTTATCAAGATCCTAAAAGTTTCCCTTCTCTATACGCGATAAAAGTCTCTATGCAAAAGAAAGTGATGGTTATATACAATCTTTTGATGACAAAACACTGGCGGGTGAGTGGGGTAAAATGATTTGAACTGAAGTTCCCGCCCACCCGCCCAAGTGCTAGTTATAAAGATATTTTAAGTTTCCTTTCTCTACAAGCGATAAAAGTGTCTATATCAAAAGAAGTGATAGTGATTACAATCCGTTGATGACAAACACTTAGGCGAGTAGATGAGCCACTTCAGAACATGAATACGTTAGGGTAGTTTAAACTGAAGTTCCCGCCCACCCGCCCAAGTGTTAGTTATCAAGAAATTTGAAGAGCCCCTTCCCTACAAGCATTACTAATTTTTATGTCAAAGGAGGCGATGGTAATATCAAATCTCTTGATGACAAACACTTGGGCCGGTAGCTGGGTCACTCCAGAATATGAGTACGGTCGGGTAGTTTGAACTGAAGTTCCCGCCCACCCGCCCAAAAGTTAATTATTAATAAATTGAAAGTTTCTCTTCTCTATAAGTGTTAAAAGTCTTTATGCAAAAAGAGGTGATGGTGATATACAATATCTTGATGACGAACACTTGGGCGAGTGAGTAGGTTACTCCAGAACATAAATACGGTCGAGTGGTTTGAACTAGGGTTCCCGCCCACCCGCTTAAGTGTTAGTTATCAAGATCTTAAAAGTTTCCCTTCTCTACCAAGTTTTAAAGATTTTTTTGTCAAGGTGGTGATGGTGATATATAAACCCTTGATGACAAAAACTTGGGTGGGTAAGTGGGTCACTCAAAAACATTAGTACGGACGCATGGTTTTAACTGAAACTCCCGCCTACCCGCCCAAGTGTTAGTTATCAAGAAATTCATAGTTTCTCTTCTCTGCAAGAGTTAATAGTCTCTATGTCAAAGAAGGCAATGGTGACACTAATCTCCTAATGACTAACACATTCATGATTACCATTGAATAGTTAGTTGTACGGTCGGGTGGTTTAAACTGGGTTCCCGCCCACCCGCCCAAGTGTTAGTTATGAAGATTTTGAAAATTTCCCTTCTCTACAAGCGTTAAAGGTTTATTTGTCAAAGGAAGTAACTGGAGTTCCCACCCACCCGGCCAAGTTTTAGTTATCAAGAAATTGAAAGTTTCTCTTCTGTGCAAGAATTAATAGTTTCTATATCAAAGGAAGCTATGATGATACAAATCTCCTGATGACCAACACATTCATGATTACCAATCCTACTATCATCTACATAAAACGGCACAGTTGATATATGTTTTCAAAAATTATTTTCGTATTAATTCGAGTTACGTTTTAAGTAAATAACTTTATTATTATAAAAAAAAAATGACGCAGTCGGTAATAATATGTCAAACTTGATTGATTCTAAAATAATTGAAGCATTTAAATCTGTTGCAAGATATAAAGAAACAAATAGTAAAATTGTATCAGCAGAACAAGCAGGACCAGGACCATCAGAAGGCCAAACAGAGGTTCCAGTTTCATGCACGACAAGCTGTCGCACATAAAGCGGATGGCGGATAATCAGTACTGACCCTTAGGCCCTCCTCCACCAGTCTTAATTTCAGGAGCCGGTAATTACTACTAAAGTTTCTCTTTTTATCCGGAAGAAGGCATAGTCATTACAACACATTATTTCTTAACCAAAAAGATTGCTCTAAGTGTTTATATTTGCATCTTGATGTCATATAGAAATAAAAGAATAAAAAGTAGACAAACAAAATAAGTCCTAAAATTAAATAATCTTCATTAAAGAATAACAGATTATTTTCTATTATCCACATAAAAATACACTACATACAACTTCTGACAGCCTAACTAAACCTCAATTGGTCTAAGTCTGCAGTTTCTAAACTTTAAAAATTTGGATCAAAACAACTGTAATACCATTCAAAGCACGGATCGTGGAATAGCTTAATAACCAATGCTAAGTTTCGGGCTCTGTTCTTACAGAGACTTACAAGTCCTAAGTCCAAATAATCCAACTCACTATAGGACGTTCTTGATGTTGCAATACTAAAAAACGTCAACTCGTAAACTGTGCCAACGACAATCAACGGGCTAAGCTCTGATCACAGTCCGGTAATACTAGAGCTATACGGAAGAGAGTCTGGAAAGGATCTTTACAAAGTGAATTCTCGTCTCTCAATGCCAGGAAAATAGCATTGATAGCCTGACCCTAGTAAAAACAATTGAAGAAATCAAAAGAGCCGTCGCACTATTGACTACTAAAATCCAACAAGCCTCAAAAAAAGCTTCTAAAACCTTTCAGGTTCGAGTCGATAATCCTCCACAATAAATTCAGAAAACAAAGATTAATAAAAAAAAAAAAATTCGCCAAACATCATTAACAACATCCTAAATCGACTTGAAAACGGTTAGAACAACCATAAAAACGCACAAAAACAAAAGTTGAAAATCCAATGTGGAGAATCTACAAAGCCCTTAGAAACAGACGGCTTCCTATTCCCGCCATTCAATAGACCACAAAGCATTCGCCTCAAACTCTAATGATCCGACTCATACACCGAGTACACGGATCTGGAGCACATCAAAAGGGTTCGCAAGAAAGTCGGAGATTTTCGCTGACAATGACACAACACTACATAGCATCAGACCTTCTCAAGTCAATGATGTTATTAAAAAACTCAAATCCCAATCTGCCCCTGGCTGGATAAAATTCCAAACAAAGCACTGAAATCGTTCGCTCATAAAGCAATAATGGCTCTTACCAATATTGCAAATGCTATTCTTCAAACATCGCAATTTGTGACAGTTTGGAAAAGCTCTTATGTTATCAACATCGCAAAACCTGGAAAAGATAGAAAGTCCCCAAAACTATTGAGCTATAAGCCTACTATGCACTTTAAGTAAGGTCATCGAGAGGGTGATTCAAAAGCACACTGACGTAAACAACCTTTGCCCTCCCACCAACATAGGTTCAGATAGGGTCACTCGAGCGTTTATCAACTTAACCGCGTGTGATGGACCACATTGTCAACTCAGACAGAATAAGGCCATGGAAACGTCAAAAAAACCTTTGACAAAGTAGGCACTACGGACTCCTAAAACAGATTAGACAACAATTAAACGTCTTATAAGCCTAGTAACCTTTTATCTAAACCGCTAAAGTAAACTACAGTTCTACATCACGGCAGATCACGGCTGACGTTCCTCAAGGCTCCATTCTCTCAAGCATGCACGGCGTTAAAATCGCTCATTAATGCTAATGCCACAACACTTATATATTCATCAAGGTCAACCAAAACGGTCCCCTCACGTCTACAAAGCCACTTCCGATCTGAAAGATTGGCACTTCACAGTGAATCCAGAAAAACCAAGGCCATTCTCTTTACACAGCGTTGGTTACTCACTCCTCATGAGAACGTCATTTCGACCATCAGACCTATAATCACGTATGACTCCTCCATTTGAGAAACGTCCGCAAACAGCCACCTCGATCGTCTTGAAACGTTTCAAAGCATGGTTTGTCCAAAACTTTTATATTCAGACCGATATCGGGATTACATTAAAGTTCTGACCAAAATGTACTTCAAAAACTTCGAGGATCACTCCATCCTAATCTGGCAAGACTCGACAAACTAGATTGGGAAAAATCAGTTTACAAACAATCAGTGAATTTAAGTAACCGAGTTACCTCTTCCATAAGTGGCTAAAACCACATTCCTAAACACAGGGCAACCTTCTATAACACCTCCTGAATCCACTTCTCATAAGCCGTAAAGTCTCAAACTATTTTCGGTAGTTGGTAGGCACTTTCCTCATTAGAGTGAATCTCACAAGTCTTTAGAAGATTCCCCTCCCAAGCCACAAAAAAATCTTAAAAATGTAATTGAATAAATTCAAAAATATGAAACAGCTTAATTTTCTGCTCAAAAACGTATTTGCAGTTTAAAAATGCAATAAAATGGTTAAAAATTATGAAAAGTTACCAAAAATCAATGAAAAACGCTAAAAAATTGCTTAAATTTGTTCAAGAAAGTATTTGCTACACTTAATTAAAAGAGTTGTAATTAGTTCAAAACATTGTTTATAAAAATACGTTTTTTTTGCAGTCAAATTATGAAAAAAAGCTGCTGGTTGCATGCTATTGCTTCCGACGCTTTTTCTACTTATTTTATTTACAATGTTGCAAGGCAGGTCAAAACAAAGTTTATTTATAAAAGTACCTACTTATTATAAAAAAAAAATCCTTTCCCATTGAGAAAAAAGCTGCGGCGACTGCTTCAAAACTCCATTGCTCCCCTGTATGGAACACTGAACACTGATTTGAATCACATCGATAGGGTCCACAGAGCAGTCAAAAACTTCCTCAAATCAGAAAAATTATTAAAAGATTTAAAGCTCAAACCGCTCCTGGTTCCGATAAGATAACAAACAGAGCTTTGAAATCGTTCTCGCATAAAGCAATAATGGCACTCACCAACATTGCAAATGCGACTCTTCAAACTAGGCACTTTCCTTCAGAATGGAACTGGTGATAACCATCCCCAAACCTGGAGAAGACCGGACATTTCCACAAAAATACCGGCATCAGTCTACTATGCACCTTAAGTAAGGTCATAGAAACGGTGATCCTGAACAGAATACACAAACACGTAAGCTAACAATCAAACAGTGGCATGTAGATTCGAAATAAAACCTAACTCTACATTTCTACCATTAGGTCTATGCTAACAAACGCATCCCCGATCTAGAGCACGGCTTTGCGCTGTCACCTCGATCTCTAGGCATTCCTAAGTTCTACTTTGAAGAGCCTCCTCGGTGTTCCATGGTACTTTCAAAACAGAAAAATTTGAGCAAACCTAGGTATGCTTCCTCTGCGCCAACACATCAAAGCTTTAGCCGTAAAGTACTTCGATAATCTCGCGTTTCATCCGAACTCTGATTTGGCCAGACAGAGAGACTTTCTTCTATAAATGTCCGGTGAATCAAGTAGCCGCACCCTAAAGATACTAACAGGGATCAGGTAAACCCACCATCTCTTCGCAGCCTATAGGGCGTAATACTAACAATATACACACTCTAATCTAACAAAGAAAGATCTCAAACTTCCATTAGCACTCATTATTGGGCGGTTTTTAGTCGGTAGACATTTCAACCTGAGAAAATAAATCCGACACTTACCAGTCTTATAGAAGATTTACACGCCCATCCCCAAAAAAAAACGTAAAATATAACTAGCATAATCCGTATAAACAAAAGAATTAAAAAATATTCATTTTAGCCATTTCAAACATAAACTCATCCGTGATATTACCATGTTAAACCATTAAAAACTGGCTTAAGGTTGTCGCCCACTAGAGCAGACCGCACCAAATGCAGCAACTTTTATTAATCAAAACACTTTGCTTATTATAAAGCAACACCCACTATACAGATGCAACGAGAAATAGTCGCTCGCCTTAAGAAACTATGGTCCAAATTCACCGTTAATTTAAAATCAATACTAATAACGTTTTTGGATGACAGCTCCAAATTATTCATTATATTAACGTGCATTTTATTACGGTTTATGTTCGAATTGTAAGTAATTGTCATAAATATCATGAGAAAATACACAAAATCTATTTGAATAAGGTTGCACTAAATGCAGCTAATGCTATCATCCAAAACGTTATTAGTTAATATCGATTTTAACAAAAGCGGTGAATACGGACCAATTTATTTTACAATGTTCCGTAACGGTCTCCCCGAGCGATGAGCTTTAATGCATTTCTTCTGGGCCGGATCTATATGTACTTTCATCTACAGTAGATGCAAATAATATATAAGTAATTCTACTAAAAGGTTCGTTTATGACTCAATATTTTGAATGACTTATAAGCTGATACAATACAATACTATTTGTCTAGTGAAATCTATTTTCTTAGAATCGTGACTGATGATGAAACTGTAAAAATATTTAAAAATAAATAAATATAGTTATTCTAATGGAATGAACTCGATACTGATGAAACGTTAACTATCTAAAGAAATCCAGACCAGAATATTTAAAAACATGATTAAACCATCTGCACAGAAACTAATAAATGTAAATACCAAATTTATCGATAGTCTCTTGAACATTTTAACGTACAATACAAACGGCGGCTTCCGGTTCATTAGCATTTTAATGCTATCGAAGCAAATTTAGTCTCATTTCATGTGATAAATTCGTTACAAATGCAATTTGACAAATTCAAGCAATAAATGAAATGTTTTCTCTGACCGAATAGGAAAGAATAGTATAAAAGTTTTGTTGAATTTCTATTATAAAAATAAATTACCTGAATTTTGTGCATTTTTATTAAAAACATATTTCATACCGTTTGTAAATGTTAACTTTACTGCACTTAATTGTAATAAATGTAAATTTAGATTACAATATATGTTTATTATGAAAAACGTATAGTAATTAGAGAATGTTCATTACTTAACTTTTAATTAAAATTCCTTATATCGCCATGACTGATATCAATGACACGTAGATTACAATTTTACATCCTATCTAATTAATTCCATTTGAATACTTGTCACATTATACTGGGTAAACTCATTTTAATTACAATGTGTTTGAAAGTCATTACATAACAATTGGAATTAATAAAAACGATCAAATAAGCTTTCGTGACTAGTTTGTGTACAAATTTGTACAAAATAAAAAATAACATTTGATCAAATTTATTGTATTTGCTATAAGAAAATTATGCTAAAAATAAAAACTATTTATAGTCTTTACATAATAAAAATATTTATTATAATTATGCACTAATATACATTACAAATAGTTGTCATAATCACATTTTCATAAAAACAAATAAAATTGTTCAATAAATATTATTACCTTGTGAGAAATCGCATAATGCATTATTTCTCTGTATAGAAATGCTGGCACATCAATGTTAAAGTAAGTAACATAACATTTACACACATACATAAACCGGATTACCTTGAAGTTAAAATTCGTGCAATTACATAAACGTAACTCCTTTGTGGATCTCTTCGTTTGCGGTACCAGGCACGTTTTGGGATTAACTAAATTTTAAATTATACCGTAACCTTAAGTAAACGAACAACTGAACCAACAACGTAACCTGTTACTTAATATGTTATAGTGTTAAAATGAAAGAAGTGTTTGTAGTTTGAAACTTCTTCAGATAATGCATTGTTTGGTATTGTGGTGAGGAGAAATATATCTCTGGAAATGTATAGAGTTGTGATTAATAAATAAAAATAAACTTGTGGTAATTGACAAGCAAATTGATTATTACTTTGAATTATTGAGATCCAAAGTAGATTAATTTCCAGTTAAAAGTTCATTAAATTCGTAATAAAATGAAAAGTGTTGCACTTCAGTAATCAGTAAACGTTTATGTAAAGTAGCAGAAAACATGTAATATTTCTTCGCCTAATTATTTCATTAAAATTAAATACATTTATACTATTGTCTTAAATATTGTAAATTACCTCTTGATTTATGAGAAACTAACTTTGTTTGCACGCTTGATATCGTGGAATAATTTGAGTAGTTAGAATATGTTCAGTTCATGCTTGAAATGTTAAACACGGGATGTTTATTACTTCGTGATGTTTTAGAACTTGCTAACCCTTAAAAGTTTTACGAGTGTAAATGGCAGATGAATATACCTACATATTGTGAAATATAATATTATAGCATATTGTGAACGTATACGCTATATATAAATTACATACACCAGTAAAAACGTATGACTCGCATCCCTAGTACAAAAAAATAAAATTGAATTGGTGGCTTGTAAGTTGTAATATACTGAACGCAGCTGCATTTATTATTGTCTCTTGTAGTAGTTGAATTTTTGTTCTTTAGTATCACAACATTAATATTATACGAAAGTTTTCTTTTGTTCAATTGCTTTATGCCTGTTAACTTGCCTTCTCGACGGCAACAGATTTCAGGTTAAAAATCCTTTATTATACAATTAATCGGGCTTTGCGAGCACATTGTATGTACATTTAACACTTGACATTTGTATATCATGAATAATAGCTAAAGATCTAAAAGTAATATTTAAAGGTGAAAACATTGTATATTTATATTATATTTTTACCCTTAAATATAGAGGTGTTAAATAGCTTATATATTATATATCTTTCATTTTTGACAGATATAAATCAACACCAACTAAAGATTATTTGTAACAATTGTAGATTAATTGCAAAAACATTTATGATATTTGTAAATCATGAATAACAACTTATGATCATTTAAGACAGTTGTATATCAATTCTAATATATAAAAAAAAATTATGCAAAAAGACAAAATAAGCCGGACCGGCTAAAACAGAGAGTAGACAAGTTGAAGCGGCACAAGAAAAAAAACAGTTTTTCTTTAACAGTGAAATAATGCGGTTGCATAAAATAGCAGCAAACACAGGTTAGAAAAAAATGATAAAAACGTAAATGCTCGGTGTGGTGGTTGAGTATTCGTTATTTTAAAAACTAATTTTAATGGCAGAACGTAACACTTTATTTAATAATTCTTTAAAAAATTGTAAAAAGTAATAAATCTTTTTTTTTGCAAAAAGCTTAATTGTTTTTTTATTATCTGAATAGCTGGAATCCTTGATTACGCTTCGAATAATCTAACTCTTCCTGCATTGTTAATACATCCTTACATTTTTTTGTAACAATTATTCTACTTCCTTGATCTAGATTTTAGCAATATGTAAGTTTATACAGAACATATTTAAAACAATGTCAAATTGCATTGCACATTTACAACTGTCCTCGAATGTGAACCAACCCATTATGGGTAGAGATTTATCATAAATCTAAACTTTACAGTTTCAGTTGTCTTGACCTCACGACTGATATTTCACAGAATGTATCAATTAAATAAAGACGTCACGATATTCACTCACATTTAATTAAATTAGATTTGATAGCAATAATAAAATGGAAAAGAAGTACACCATACAATTAGACCTTTTCTACAAAATGGTTAAGAAAAACACAATCCAATTGTCTGCCTCTATTAATCCGTCCCATCTATCATTAAAGCAGCGAATTATAATTGCACTTTCTACATTATAACGTGAACTGCTTCGAAATCACTTTTTACTTAGTTTTGCGTACAGTAGAAAGTCATAATTCATGCAATCGGCGAGACAAAGGTAAGAGTCATTAATATTCAAATGATTGTTATTGAAACCATTGAGTAAATTCCTGTAGGTGGGTGCATTATAAATGGGGACATCGCGGTTGAGTGGAAAAACTGTTAACCCAGTTTACATTCTGAAGATAATACTGGTGGAATTTTTATGATTGGCGGGCTGGAAAATGGCTAATTTCTATTTGCATGGATCGTTATGTATAGTGAGTATTTAAAGCTTTTAAAAAAAAGATGTTTTGTTAATGTATGAGTATTGTAATCTGAGTGATTTTATTATAAATGTTAGAGATAGCTAACTTCTGTCAATCAATGTACTAAAAACATAATTATCATTTTTATTAAAGTACATAATAGTACTAGTAACCTACATTTCATTATTAAAACTGCATTTTAATGGAACATAAAGTAATTTATTTATTAAAAAGAAACAATACAAATAACAAAATAATTATGCATGCACTAAGTGCAATGATTATAATGCCCAGAGAGCAACATATTCCAGCCTAAGGACCTATGGCCCAAATGATTAAAGTCGTCAATGGGCATGTAGTGGTCTCAGGTACCACGGCAGAAGCCCATCTTATCACCTCAATTTTTCAGTAGAGATATCCCACTAACATTATCCATAAATATTATGCTTAAGTGCCTAAATCGTTGTTGTATTATTCTCATAACATAAGTCTTTAACAGAACCCAAAATTTAAACGGAATCACATCGCACCTCTGTGCAGGCCAAATGTCATCACCAAAACTTTGTAGCGCTCCCCAGTGACCAAAATAACGTTACCATTATAATTTAATAAAAAAATAAAGATTGGCTTCTCTACAATCTATGAATTTTCCAAGCCAATTACGTGATGACAAACATTTGGGCTGGTGAGTTGGTCACCCCAGGACATAAGTGCCCGCCCACCCGCCCAAGTGTTACTTATCAAAAATTGAAAGACTCTCTTCTCTCAAACGTTAAAGGTCTCTATGTTAGAAGTGACATCCAATCGCTTGATGACAAATACTTAAGTGAATGGCTGGGTCACTCCAGAGCATGATTACGGACAAGTAGTTTAAACTGAGGTTCCCGCTCACCAGCCCATGTGTTAGTTAGTTATTAAAAAATTAAAAGTCTCTCCTCTGTTTGCGTTAAAACTCTCTATGTTAAAAGAGGTGATGCTGATATTTAATCCCTTGATAACAAACACTTTGGCGGATGAGTGGGTCACTCCATAACTTGAGTACAGATTAATGGTTTGAAACGAGATTACCGCCCATGCGTTATTTATCAAAATTTTTTTGTTTAACTCTGTAAGCGTTAAAATAAAAAGTTAATTTCAAAAGAAATAATGGTAATATCCAATCCTTTAATTACGGACACTTAAGCAGGTGGGGTTGGGTCACTCCAGAATATAAGTACGGTATGGTTTGAACTAAGGTTCCCAAGCGTTAAAAATTACTTTGTCAATGGAAGTAATGGTGGTACCCAATTCCTTGATGACAAACACTTAGACGGTGAGCGGAGCACTCCAGAGCATAATTTCAAAAAACTAATTTAAACTGAGGTTCCCGCCCACCTCCTAAGTGTTTGTCATCAAAAGATCAACTTTTTGCTCGGCTGGTGGGACACTTCCAATGTATGACTACCATTGAGTAATAGAGTGCTCACCAAAATAATTGTTTTGAAAGTGTCTCCTTTTTGCAAACGTTAGAAGTCTCTATATTTAAAGATAACGTGGATATACTAACCCTTGATGACAACACTTTAGTAGTGGGCAAGACATTCTAAAAATGATTTTTCAAGCAAAATTGTTGTGATCAAATTGGGCTATAGCAGCAATATTCTCGTCTGAGTATCCAGTGCGGACAAACTCTGCTTCTGATGTCCACTAACATCAAGCGCAATTTTTAAATTATTTTTACCAAAATTTCTTTTTAATATTTGCACTGTTTGGGCTGACAAAAAACACAAACAACGGATCAATGTGAAATTTCTCGTTAAATAAAAAAAAACTATAACTGAGTGCTATAAGTTGTTGAAAGAGAAAATTTTCTATCTCGTGCGCGTGCTTTCCAATGTTATAAACGGTTTTCTGAAGGTCAACTTGTCTCTGTTTCAACTCCGTAAACAGTGACCAAAATCAATAAAGTTTTGCGCGGAGATGGTCGTATGAGCATTCGGATGATTGCTGAGACTCTAAACGCCGATAAAGAAACTGTTTACATGACGAATTGAACATAAAGAAAGTCTGTGCAAAGTTAGTCCCAAAAAAATTGACCCCTGACCAAAAGCTCGTCCGTCAACAGAATTGCTCAGATTTTCTTTCTAACCTCAGAGCTTAAATTGATAAAAAACATTATCACTTGCGATGAAACCTGCATATTCCAATACAATGTTGAAACTAAGCGGCAATCCATGCACTGGAAAACTCCTGCATCGCAAAGAATGAAAGAAGCAAAGATGTCAAAACCAAAATTTAAAGCCATGCTAATCGTTTTTTTTTTCCAGAGAGCCAAGCTGTAAACCAAACTTACTATTTGAAAGTATTGGCAAGACTGCGAAAGCAAGTTCGTAAGAAACGGCCGGAGTTGTGGCAAAACAAGTCGTGGATTTTGCACCAGGACAACGCACCTGTCCATAACGGTCTGCCTGTAAAGCATTATTTAGCCGCTAGAGGCACTCCAGTGCTCAAACACGCACCGTGCTCGCCTGATTTAGCACCCTGTAACTTTTTTCTGTTTTTAAAGATCAAGTCCGCCTTAAAAGAAATTACAACTATGCTAAAAACTCTACTTCTGCACAAAACTGCAAGATACTTTAAAGAAAACAATATCCATCTTACAGTCCAGACCTCGCAACCTCTGACAATAAACTCATTTCAATACGCAAAAAACGTTTCAGAAAGCGTCGTATTATTATTATTAAGTCATAACGTTACTAGAAAAAAAGTTAGAATAAGTGTGTTATTGTTAACGGTACTATTCTAAAAAATAAAACTTTGTTAAAAACACTGCATTAACTAAAGAAAACAAAACTCCAAACTAAAATCTTGTCTTCACAAAATCTTAGTTTAATTGATAATAGTTTTGTTGAACGGTTCGCAAACTATGCAACTTAAACACACAAATTAATGTGTATAAAAGTAAAAAATTCATCAAATAAAAACAAAGTTTCAGTACAGTCTCAACCGGTAGTTGGTAACCTATTAGCCAAAGATAGTAACCATGATCGGGACTACAACTACACTTCAGAGATTTCGATTGTCATAAAGCAAAACCAACCTCGCTAACCATTAACAAGTTCAAACTGATAATATTAAGGGACTGGTCTTAATGTGAGGCGACCGTAGCACAATGGTCTAGTGCAAAGACTGTTGTGCAGGCAGCCCGGGTTTGATTCCCGGCAGCGGCAATATCTAATTTGTCAAATATATTTCGATGCGGTCGTCTCCTTTGCAAGGCAAACCAGGACAGTATTTGCCTAGTAAACCCCTCTAGTGGTGTAGTTCGGATTCCACTTTAAACTGTAGGTCCCGTATGTTTGTGTGGAACTATTATCGCGCACCACAAACATACGTGAGGGGTGCCGACGCTCGTAGCGAGTATGGCACTATAAGAAGAGGTCTTAATGTAGCAACATTCAATTATTGCAGTTAATAAAGTCCAAATAGTTGTAATGATAGACGTTTTCAAATGCAGAAATTTCAAAAACGTCAATTTTCTTAAATTATACTAAAAAAATTGTATCGGGCGAGTATAAACCATTAATCTCCAATAAATTCCGCATCCATCTATTTCAATTTCATCAAAAAAAGAAATTTTCATTCCTCAAGATACATCCAAACACAAACATTGTAATATATTGCAAACTTTCTTACAATTTTTTGCATTTTACTCAGAAGTTTTGTACTGTGCATATGTAAAAAAATATAATCCCGGAAATTTCCATTAAACTGTGCATCTCTACGCATCAATTTTATCTTAGATATAAATTTTTATCGCACAACAAGGTCATCCAATACAAAGACTGTGACATAATGCCGACCATCTGACAGTTTTTGCATTTTATTTGAAAAGTTAGTACTATACGAGTATCTGCAAAAACCATTCTTCATATTCTTCTTCATTAGCCCTCTCATCCAATGCTGGATATAATCCTCTTCTTTTTTTTTCATGCTTTCCTATATTATGTTATCCTAATCCACCATTTAGCGGCTATTTCCGTAATATTATCTGTCTATCAAATTTAGGATTATCTTGTCTCTTCTGGTTTCGCTAATTTATGTATCCATCTAATTTGGGTCTGTCTTGCTATATAGACAACCTATCTCAATTTGAAACTCAAAACCCGCTCTATAAAGTACGTTATTTTTGTTTTGTTTCAAATTTTGCTATTTCTCTTTTTTAGTTTGTTCCTCTTAGAATGTATTTAAACAAAATACTTTTTCGCTAATTAGTTCAACATTATATCTTCTTCTTTATTTTTATAGCCCAGACCAAAGTTTCCAACTTATTTCGTGTCTTATATGTTTCTTCTTCCTAGTTTTACCTTCAAAATTAGAGTCCAAGTCCAGGTGCCTACAATTATAAATATTTTCTTAACAACCGCAAATATTTCACTAGGTATCAAAAACCTCACTTTAATGGAGTCTGGATTAAGCAGTCGAGCCCCTTGCTAACGACCAATCGCATGTAGGCTTGCATGTGTTCACGTTCTGATCACGCGGTTTTGTGTACATACTTTTAGTGTAGCGTGGTTTTAAATAGACTTTAGATGATTAATTTTTCAGGCTACTCCTCCAATCTTGTAGTCTGTATCAGAGGTTTTCTGGTATAAAATATGTCCAGTCTTTAAAGTTGTAATTTTATCTCCTTGAAGCCATTATGACCCAGTAAAACTCCATTAAATTGTAAATGTTTAATCATTAATTTCGTCTTAGATCAATTGTCATTGCACATCTAGAAATTCAAATAAGAAAATTGTAATATAATGCCAACTTTCTTATAATTTCTTGCATTTACTCAAAAAGTCAGTCTGTGTAAACCATTATGACCCCGTAATATTTTTCCCATTCGTTGCAAAGTACAGAATCTGCTCTCTAGGGCCGTTTTTAGCGAAAAACCTGGTTCCCAGCAACGCTTCAACGCCTATTGCGCCAGCATTTGTTCTTGAATCAGCCAAGTATTCTCGTTTACCATCATTCTGTTTTTCAAATTCAACCATAAAACAAAAATTGAATAATTCCATAGAGATATTAACCGATTTTTATAAACAATCTACTCGACAATCTCATGTCACAATAATTATACCCTGACGCATTGTATAATTTTAATGCTTAACCCTTATTTAATTTTATTTTATAGTGATGCGTTCTAAAACCTTTGCGTATTATATTATTGCGCTTTCAAAACAGTTTGAAGACCACTGCTTATGCACTTAATATACCCAATGAAATTCTACCGAGTAATAATCTCCAATTTCTTACAAATATTGCATTAAAACGTATTAAAACAAACTAATTTAATTTGCAGAGAATAAACACGCGGTCGATGGCTTAAAAGAAAAATAATCAAATTAAGTTTTTTTTTATAATAACTGTATTTTTATATCCTACGACATAGCGACAAGCTTCTTACGTTTCGTAATTGAATTAAATATAAATTATAATCCTATATCACTCTTCCATCATATGATTACATAAAACACACAATTTATACAATTAACCGAGTTAACATGATAATTGCATAAATAATTAATATCTCTTAATTAAGGCAAGGTCGTTGTAGTTTGACCGAATAAAAACTTTAATATGATATTGCAAAATAACATTTATAAGTTAATTATGGAACCATGAATCACTTACGTGATGATTTTGTTAAAAAAGGACGTCTCTAATGACTCACCTGAAACAATAAAAAAATAAAATATTAATTTAAAGATAATATATTATCATAATAATAAACTACAACTTCATTCATTCAAATTATTTCAAGACTTGATGAAACATTTATTTACTAACTTGTTGAGTAATATAGAGTCTCACAGTTTACCTAAACTTTTAAAACTAAGATCATAAAAACCCCCGACATAAGGCCCCATTAAGATAAGAACCCTTAATATATGATTTTCTATTATAAATTCCACAAGTGCTTCATAGATTCCTTCTCATGATTTTTATTTCACGAATGCATGCAGAGATTTAGGTCATCGCTTTTAAAAATACGTGACTGGAAGAAGATGCGGCATGAGCTAGAGAATGTTGGATAAAATATCTTCGTTTTGTTTCCCCAAAAAAGACGCGGAGGTATTTTTAACGCATAGTTCAAGTCCACTCGCATTTAATTTTAAGTGCAATGTCTCGTATTTATACTCGAGCATAAAATTAACTCTGCATATTATTTATATATATAATTGGTGTATAATATATTCGGAAATTGATTTAAGTATAGGTTAAAAGTGATGGTTGTAATTAGTTTTGTCTATGTATGGAGGTAAAGTTGAGTTGTATATAATCGGTATCTATAGAAAGTGTGAATGACAGTTTATATTGAATAATTTTATGGTTTGAATTTTTTTAAATAAAGAAAAAGTAAACCAGAGGAATTGAGTACTAAGTGAAACTAGAATTTTTATTGCATGTTTATGTTAAATATTATTTAATGCAATGTTGTCCTACAATTACTTTATAGTAGGCCAACTGATAATCTAACCAAGACTTTTAATAATAATAACAAAGAAAGCTTCAAATATAGGTCAAATTTAGGAAAGACAGAATTGTCATATTTTCAAAAATATATATGCACAATCTTAAGCTAAATTCTATTATATTAAGTTATTTGTTATTGGAAGTTTGAATATTTTGCACTTACTCGCAGTTTTTTAATAAATTTACATGAAATTGCACAAATCATGATTCTTATGGTAGATCTATACAACGCAGTAGTACATAACTACATATTCATTGCCAACTGGTTAGTAAAAATATCAAGATTTGCCTCTCACACGGCAAGATGCTAAATTTGTAATAGTAAAAAGCCAATTCTCATTTTTAAATGACTAACAATTTGATATTTTGCAAGTGCTTTAGTTTTAAAACTCATCCTTTGAATCCAAAAGTAGAATATCATTGCTTTACCATAAAAAAAAATCAAAATTCTTCAATGCTTTTTTCGTACGTTTTGTACGTGATCATGCAGGGAAGATAGTAGGCAGACGTAACATCGAGGCGCAAAATTTCACAGTTGCGCAATCTGATAAAATGGTACAACACAACCAAAGATCTATTTCAAACTGCCTTCTCCAAAGTCAAAATAGTGATGATGATTGATTAAAAAAATGCCTTTTAAAAAAGATTTCTTTGATTAAAACAATGTTCACGCCAAATCTTTTATCTATCCTCTACTTCCTCGTATGGACCAAACTCAAGATTCAGTGGTTTGCGTAGTTGAATACGCTTCTAGTTTCAATGAAGTAAACTTCTTGGACTCCTTTCCACTTTAGACTTTTTTTGCCTTGAGTATTTCAAAGGTCAAACTCCGCACCACTCTTCGGTTTACGCCTTCTGATAGTCGCATATATGTTTCCTAAAGCAGCCGTGCCCAAAAAGCACCTAAATCATAAAGTAGTCCACATCTCTGTATGTCATGTATATGGATATACATTTTCTTGCCATCTCGCAGCTACATTTGCTCTGGCTACCGTTTGTCCACTTCCTAGTACTTCTCCCGACTCTCCTGTATTAAAAATGCTATTGGCAAAACTTATCATGTCATTAGCATTCTTTTCAAACCCTTAAATCTCCCAACATTCGGCATCAAACTGACCAGTGGCAATATTCTCTTTTTGGCCTTCTGCCCTATTTTCGCCACTTGATCAGCAAACATGAGCTTCGTGTCAATCAGACTTCTAAAAACTTTATTAACAGAACCTCTAAAGTACCCTGGATTTTAAAATATATTGCAACTATCTTCATGGTTTCTTGAAAGGTAGAAGGCCTCTATCTACTTTAGGGCAACATGTATCCCATTACTTTGAATCTAGTTGAAAAATGCAGTGTTAGCATTGTTCATAAGTATCTCCTCTCCTTTGGCAATCATCACATAGCTACAATACCAGCAAAACCTATGTGAGTTACTTATTTAGGTTATTTCAGCCTTAGTAGACTATACCGATCCCTGCGGAACACCTAGATTTTGAGAAAGTGAAAACAATTTTCACTGCAATTATGCCGCCTCATTAAGCTCTTTGTAACTCATCTAGTGGTAATCTCAATCCTTCGCCCCAACATACAGCCAACCTATGTGGTTGATGTATGCTAGAACGTCGCTTGAAGAAAAACACCTCTGTTAATTTGTCTCCAAGACGATCTCCCTTGCAATAAATGGGTAGCTATAGTTATTGTAAGACTCTCTTCTATTCCCTATCTCTAAGCTCTTCCAGTATTTTCTACCAAGATGCTATTTGACATTTAAGTTATCACTGCAAACAACCTTCAATGTAGACAAAAGATAATTTGAATTTGCTTCACAGACAAACCGCAGCACTTTTATGGCATGCACTCTTTACCGTCCAATCCTGATCCCGTATTGTCGATCAGACAGACTAACTAGTATAAACTGCTCATATAATTTGCTTTCAACGTCCAATAAGCATATTAGATAGTACAAGGTTGAACATTTAAGACGAAATAGAGATCAATAGGTAAAGATGTGATACGGCTTCAGTACAAGTTTAAACTCGCTACAGTTATATGCAGTCCGTTTTTTTTTTGTGAAACTGTTTTTTCTATTCCGCTCTTCTTCTTCTGTTGCCTCACACCCATGTGCGTTGGCAAATTATCATTTATTGTATAATTGTTAAAGTTTTGTTTATTGCTGCTTGGCATATGTCGCCAAACTTTCTTGTTCCTAAGCCATGATAGCTGTTTACGTCCGATGCCCCTTCTGCCTTCTATCTTTCCTTCGAGTATAAGCTGGGAAATTCGATATTTGGGGGCCAAAATATCAAATTTCCCAGCTTATTAGTATGTAACTAGTAATCTGTCCACTCCTGCCCTTCTCAGCACTTTCTCGTTGGTAATGTGGTCTGCCCATAGGATACGGAACATTCTTCTGAATGTCCACATTTCGAACGCTTCGATTTTGTTAATTGATGCTGCTTTTATCGTCCAAACGTAGCATTCTGTGTCGGATTTCTAAAGATTTTTATCGCATAACAAAAGACGTAGTTTGCTGAATGCCTGTCTGGCTTGTTATACTCTACTCTTAATCTCTTCAAGTGAGTCCCATCTGTCGTTTACTAGTGTGCCTAGGTATTTCGTGCTCGTAGTTCTTTCTAATGTTTCTCCCTTTACTGTAATGGACGCCCCTGCTTGATTATTACAGCATATAACCATGAATTTTGTTTTCAATCGGTTGATTCTTAATCCGGCTTCCGTCCCATCTCTGTTTATGTTGTTCATTAGTAGCTGTAGGTCTTGTTGGTTGCTTGCTATGATCACTGTGTCGCCTGCGTATCTTATATTGTTTATTGTAGTACCGTTCACCTTTATTCCGCTCTAAAAATAAAAAATATCAATTTCGCTATCAGGTTTTGCTTGAGACTTGAGCACAGTGCAACAAAAACTTTTACAAAACTTCAGTAGGCCTACCTACAGAGACAGACATAAGCCGAGGTTTTTCGGTGGATCAGAAGGAAGAGAGTTGATTGAAGACAAACAATGCAGTGTAAGGCTTATATCTTCAAGATCCAATAAAAACATCAACAGAATCCAAGATTTTGTGCGTTCAGTTCGTCGGTTGACTATCAGATTGATCGGAGCAGAATTGAATTTGACTCACAGCACCAATCATCAGATTTTGACCAATAAATTGGCTATTATAAAAACCTGTGCAAAAATGATTCCAATTTTTTTTTGCAAGACCAGAACATCAAGAAAAAAAAAAAGCCTTAACTGTTTAAATGCGGTTAAAAATAAACCCAATTTCCAAAAGCCAAACAAGCAAAAATAGAGAATTCAAAATTTTTAGTTTTTTCGGTAGCCAAGAATCGTCCACAAATAAATTGTGCATCAAAGCCAAACGGCTAATCCACACTTTTTCCAAAAAGTTCTTAAAAGTGATGCGTGTGAAACCAAACATCATAAACAACAACAGCAATTTCAGTAAACAAGTTTCAGACATGAGTCCTTGTAACTTTTCCTCTTCCCAAAATTAAAAATTCATCATTCAAAACGACTGTAACCAAGAGTGTAAGGATGAAATACAGGCCAAAAAAAACCTAACAGTCACAACAAATAAGTAAAGAGATACCCATGCTACCAATAAACAACAATGACAAGCCAAGAGAAAGAAAATCAAGGAAAACACAATAATAATAACATCTAAAAAAAATGTAGGAGTTTAAAAAAAGTTTAACAAAAAAAGGAAGTAAAAGAATAAGCATAGTATCAAAGTATCAAGGTCTCAAAAGAAATAGCATGGTACTTGACCTACAAAAAACTACAGAAAAGACAAAGTTGCAGAATCTGTTAAAAAGTAAATATATCCAATAAAGAGTGCACATTTAGTGTTTCAAACAAGGCAAATAAACAAAACTCAAGGTACGTGGTAGTCACACTACCTTTGGAATTGACCAACAAATTAATTAAAAAAAAATATGGTAGAACTGATTAAAAAGAGAATCAAATCCACACCCCAACCAGCTGTTACAACTACCTAAATTTTGAGCATAAATAAAAAAACTGTAATTTTCTAGAAACATGAGAATGTATGGTACAATTGTGGGAAAATAAAACACAGAGTAAACAAAAAGCAGAAAATCGTCTATACTTCATAATTTTGGAGGTTGGAGGGCGCAAAATAACGCTTTTGCACTGGGCGCAACAGAAGCTAGTTAAAGAATGTACTCAAAACCCAAAAATAAAAATTCTGAAAAATAACGTAAAGAGAGAAGAAGAGGCAATACATATTTTCCGCAAAAATAGCCACCAAAGCAATGTGGACATTCATATACTCTGTGACGCAAAAGTTGGCACCAGATATTGTTTGACTGTAATTTTTTTAATAAATAAAAAACTGTTGATTGTGATTATTTGATGTCTACATTTTTTTTTTTTTCATTAATAAAAAAAATTATAGCATTTTCCATCACTTCCGGCAATAGGTTCCCACATTCCTGACGGATATTCTCTTTGAGGGCTTCAAGAGTCTAAGGCTTGTTGACATAGAGTCATGACTTCAAACAACACCACAAACAGAAGTCTAAAACGGTTAAATCGGGCGATCTTGTCGGCCAATGCAAATCACCAAAACGATAGATTAGGCAACCCGGATATGTAACCCTCAGAATTTCGGTTGGGGGTCGTGCAGTGTTCTCATGTTCTCCAGTCCCAATTCGTCCAGTTAAGGTAGAAGAAAGGCGTTGAGCATAGCTCTGTAGCGTTTGCCGTTCACAGTAGTCGTTTGGCCGGCGGCGTTTTCAAAAAAATAACCGATGACGCCTCTATCGTACCACCATACAGTAACTTTGAGTGGGTGTAATGGCTCTTCGTGTGTAAACGATAATTTTGCTTATTCACGTATCCACAGAGATAGAAATGAGCCTCGACGCTCATAATAATTTTCGATAAAAAGTCGTCCTGCTCGTGGTCGAGATTCAGGATGGCCTGAGCGTAGGTTACACGTGCTTGGCGGTTAACAGCTAGCAACTGATGCACTATCTGCACTTAGTAAGGAATCATCTACAAGTCTTTCACTGAAATTCTCTGTAAAGACCGCCGATTGATGCCCAATTGCGTGGCACGTCGTCTAGTCGATACTCCGGGGTCCTCTGCGACATTTTCAGCCACAGCCGCAATACTCTCAGCAAAACCGCTGCTCCGAGGCCGCCCAGATCTGACAGCATTTCGTGTTGACTCACACTCTTCTAGGCAAGCAGCTAACCGCCGTAGTGTTTGCCCAGTTGGTGTCGGACGAACGGAAAATATACGTCTAAATTCACGCTGCGCCAACACCAACTACAAATTATTACGCAAAAAATCGAAACAATTATTCCGCGTTCTTGAGGAGTATAGCAATTCATGTCTTATTGACGTGTATTTTGTATCTGTTTACTTCAGAAATGTCAAAGCAGAACTGACATTTACCGCCATTGGCAAAAACAATAGCATATTCCGATAGGGTGATAACTTTTGCGCCACCTAGTAGTTTTACCAAATGTGACACAGACAAAACAAGAAAACACGTAGTCTATGATTTTATCAGACAAACACGGAAAAAATTACCTTTGAAAATTGAGAGATAAAACGTTTCACCAGGAAAACACAATTGAATTAATAACACAAAATAAACGAAACTAGAACTCAATCCAGAATTAAACCACAAAAATTCTACGGTGAATGAAAACTAAATCAAGATCCAGAAAGCAGACGTCTGAAAATACCCAGAGTGCGTGTCCGGGCGTACTTATTTTAAAGAAAAGATTTAGCTATTCTAGAATAAGCACTAAAATGCCAAGTAGAAATAGGGTTTTAGTGGATAAAAGCCATGCACACAAACTAAAAAAACCTTTTCTAAAACTACTTTTAAAAAATCCAGGTACCATGTAACTTTTTAGTTTTGCACTTTCCGCATGTAGCGGAAAAAATTATCAACTACCTACTAACTAATAGTTAACATCGTCATTTATAGTCTAGATAATTAACCTCTTAATCACTATCTTAAAGCTGTTCCCTTCCCAGATACCACAATCTACGTTATCAAAAAATGCTTTCCAGTCACATTTAACCTTCTTAATTCTACTTTGCAAAGTATTCTTGCTAGCCCTTATGCTTGAGGACCCTTGCATACAAATATCTACGCAACTAAAATGTGCTAACTTCCTTCCGGGCCAACTCTACTTGCATTCTCTTGCTGGTAGATTCTCTGCAAAATACAGTAATTTTATCGTTTTAACAGCAGACTGGAAGTTCATTACAAAATTTCGTAGAACTCTCAATAGCAAAAGAATATATATTAAATAAATTCGCATAAAAATCCAATTTTATGCTTAAAACATACCCCATACTTCACAAATCAGACACAGACTATAGGAATTTACTCTTTTATTAGACAACATTTGCCAAAAGTTACTCATAAAACCCTTTTTATTACAATAAATTGATAAAATCGATCAGAAAACTCATTTGCCACACAAAACATATCAGAAATCGCAAAAAATCAATTTATTGCAAAAAATTCTACAAATTTCGTGTAAAAATAATGAACAAATTTAGCAAAACATTTTTTTGCGTAAAATTAATCAAAAGTACAGAGTAATCTGCAGACAGTTTATTCAAAATGTCGTACAAAAACCCACGCAAAGCCAAAAATCAATACTAATCATAAGAATATGTTTTCGATAAATTAAAAAACTATAATAAACATCGCTCAGAATAGCAATGTATTGCTTAACACATTCTAAAACATTCTAAAACTCTCAAAACACCAATTTATTCCTTGAAGTTGATCATTTTTGAAAAAGTAGATTAGAAGTTTAATTTGTTGCATAAAACTTATCTAAAATCATGCAAAAAACACATTTAAGATATTAAAAATACTAAAAACCATTTACCCCGTCTTTCTGATAGAAATATTGTTTAGAGAATTTTACCAAAATGCAACCGTCGCAGATGTCAAATTTGAGGTCTGCGAGCTATTGTTTATAAAAATTGACCACTCCGTGAGATTTAGTTTGGCTTAAAAATAATGTGTATAAACTACGCCACACAGCACCCCGCATGTTTATATTAAAAAAATTAAAAACCTCAATAGCGCTCGTCTAACCTAACCTAACCTAACATAAGCGTAAGTTGAGACTAAGGTTAGAATAAGTCTAACCCTATGTTTAAACTTATTCTAGCCTTAGTCGCACTCACGCTTTTACAAAGTCGAACCCAATGCAATAAAATTATATTTTATTATTTAACCTCTCCTTCCATGTTTATAATTTCATTAATACATATTAATTATTACTTTGTACTATAATAACACTGAACGTAATAAAAACGTTAATCAATAATCTGATCTTAAATTATCTTTTATAAAAATAAACATGACATTTCAGTTATAATTACTATTTTCCAGACATTCTACAAATTGATTCTATATAAGGCAAACATGTATAATTCATCAAAGCACGTGTGCAATTGTATTTGCACGCAACACAGCAACGCACCTACAACATCCCAACGGTATTTGCAAAATACACCTGATTTAAATAAAATTATATATAATGAGCAACATCATTAAATGGCAAGAATTGCATGCGATTGCAAAATATCATTACAACAGGAATGTCCTAATTTGCAATAAGAAAATATCAAATTGTAATTTAATATTTTATTTAAAACCAAAAACTAAATTTGCAGATTTGCAATGAATAAATAACAAATTAGAATTTAATATTTTATGAATAGAAATAACTAATTATTAGAGATTGTAATAAAAAAAACTAAATTTGCAGATGTATGGCGTATAGCAATTACGCGAGGTTTTATGTTTCTGGTAATTAAATGCAACTCTAATTGGGTGGCTTCAAGTTTTACTGCAATGCAGTCCGCATGGGAACTTATTTTAAATGTGTATTTATTACACACTTCGAGGAAAATGAAAAGTTATTTATACCTGAGTGAGCAGGATGCATAATAAGATCATTACAGCCAGTACATGTCACATCAGGCTTTTCATTTGAGCTTTTTATAAACACATTCGATGTTTTGTTTTGAATATATTTTAAGAATTTGTCACTTGGAGTAATTTTTGTGATTTCAAATTGAAATAAATCAATAGAATTGAAACAACAACTTCTATTCAATTAATATAATTTTAATGTTTCGTTATTAAAACAAATATTTTTAAGTTTAAATGATAATTCACATTATTAAGCACTTAGAATTGTACATGCAAATTTTTTCTTGTACCCGTTCAGAAACCGTTAAAACATTTATAAATACCGTACATCTAAAAAACTTAATTACTCCAAATTGCTACGACAATGCCCTAAACTAAATATTGTCACAATGTTTATTTCAATAGTAGCAACTGTAATATTGTTCACTAGTTGTATACAACAATAAGAAACTATATGGTTCATTAAACAATGGTAATTGGTTATGATGGTCAAATAGTGCAATGCACTTTATGAGCCCATCTAATGTTACATGATTTACTTTATTTCTTACTATTGTTTCAAATAATAAAGCAAATCATATTAATGTATAAAATTTCAAATAAAAAATAATTTTCCTCATTTTATGTATCTTAAATCTTGACAAGTCCGACCTCAATTTCATTTCATTCAAATTGAAATTTTGTTTGAAACAAAGGAATATAATCTTGTTATTTAGGATGTAGATTTTATTGTTTATGATCCCGCCATAAATGTAAATCCATATGGAAAAACCAGCAGACATGTAAAATGGAAAGTGTATAGAACTATTTTCATATACATAAATACATCTGGTAAGTTATCTTTCAATCGTAACTGCTCAATTGAATATAATTACCACATAGTTTTCCTCATTGTGAGTTTTTGCTCTATAAATTGCCATGTGTTGGTTACTAGAAAACACTTGATTGTTGTGTAACATCGTCTTGATTCTTTAAAACGGTTAATTATAACACTGTTAATAAGATGTGTTGTATAATTAAGTCAGTTGGAATTAAGAGTAGAAATTTGTTTTGTTTGTTTTAAAAGAAGTATAAATATTAAATTAGGTTTAGAGAAAATATATCTTATTCAAACATTTGTTTAAAAAAAAATTGATTAAATGTTTATATTTCATCAACTTGTATTGATTAAACACAAACAGTTTGGCTTGGAATTATCCGCTAAAACAAACAAGTTATGCACTTATTCTTTATCTTTATGTAAAACATAATCATTCATCGAATTGACTACACTGAAGTAAACGTAATTAATAAAATAATTATCTAATTGATTTTACATAACTTATTTTAATTTTATAATTATTAGTTTAGAAATCAATGCATATATAAATATGTATAGTGTCTAGACAATATTTCATAATGTAAATGAAATAATTTTATTCATTATCTATGAAAGAATCTTCGCAATTCTGCAACTAATAATAACTCACTTTCTGATCAATACACTCTGACTTTTGTTTGCTTTGGTTATTTCAGTATCCATTAATAATATAAATATTTATACTTAATAAAATATCGATATTGGTGATGGTCTATGTCCTCCACACACAAAGTACAACATAGGTCAATTAAATTTTTATTCATTACCGTAATAAATCTGATAAAAATTTTAAAAAAATATTCATAAAGAAAAAACTAGTTTTGCACTTAAGTTCAAAGTTAATATTTCTGTTTTAATAACATTTTAGAATTATTTATATTGACATAGAACACAGTTAAACTTGAGGTTAAATAGTTCTTAAATAAACAGTTATTTTGAAATAGTTTAATTTTATTGAAAGTTCTTATACTCAAGTGGATAAGAAACCTGAACAAATAGATTCATTTTTCATCAAAAAAACTATGCAATAAATAGAGCTAAACCACAAAAAATTCCTAAAATAAAATACCTTTTATATTATTTAAATAAAGTAAATAATTGTTTGGTTACAGGCACTTACACTAGTGCAAGCGCAACCAACAGTTTTGATTAGCCCATTGTAATTAAAAAGAATATTGCGGACTAGATCAAATAAAATACAAAAAGTGTAAGAAGTTTTATTACCCTATAAGTTATCAAAATCATTTGTGACTTTCAGGGAAACTAAAAGCAATAAAGAAAGTTTTTACAAACAAACTTTACAGGCTATTACAAAAACTCTAAAAAATCTTCTTTATGTGCCACCTCCTTTGACAAAATTGGTTATCATCATGAAAATTTCTATTTTTAATATTGAGCTCCTGTTAAATCTTTTCATCCTATACTTTTTTCCATGTATCTTCCCTTGTATAATGGTTTGTAACTATTTGTTTACGATTTCTCCTTTTCCAATCTCTTTAATACGTCCTTGTTTGTTCTGCTCAGATAGCTTATTTTCTTCATACTTCTATAAGCCTACATCTCGAACGTTTCCAGCCATTCTTCTTAAGCGTCCAAGCTTTCGTTCCATACAAAACACTAGAAACATGTAACGTTTAAGCATTCTGGTTTTAAGATGTAAACTGAGGTCGTTATAGTACATTCCTCATTTTATTGAATCTAATTCTTCATCTTATTATCTCCATACATTTATTGTTCTCGTTGACTATTGTTCCTAAGTACTAGTATTTGCAAACCTTTGACTCTCATTTAATCCATAATTTTCTTGTTGGTGTAGAGACTTTGTGATTGTCATATATTTAATTTTCTTTGTGTTCAGTATGAGTCTCTTTTCTTCGGTAATTTTAACTACTCAATCAATCTATGCAGTTCTACTAACAATTCTGCCATGAGTACAGTATCATCCGCATATATGATGTTGTTGATTAGTTAATTCATTTATTTAACGTCGGTCTATTTCGACTGCCATAGCTAATCACCGACGCCAGAGATTAACACTACCACATCTGTGAATTTTGCAGCAAATTCAGGAATTCCAACCTAAATTATTGGGTTCTTTAACGTCCACGCAACATCAAGGCAGTTCATGGGACCTACTAAAGTTTCTCTTCTTGTCTGAAAGAAGGCCTACTCATCACAACACGTTTTTTCTTAACCATAAAAACTGACCCTCCGGATAGGGGGCTTGAGGTTCAAACCCAAAACCCCTGGTATAGCAGTCAAGTACGCTAACCACTACACTACCCCAGCGGTATGATGACTCTAGAAAGATGTTTGTCCAATTCTTCGTCGTTACCAATGAAGCAATACAGGTCTTCTTGTTGTCTCTGGCTGCGTTACCGGCCAACTTGAGAAATTCCGCGGTGGCGGCCACGTAGACCGTAGCTTCGACAAGGGCGCGCTCGTCGTAGTTTCCTTTGCAATCAGCCTGTAAGCACGACCAACCGGTAACTAGAGTCCAAGATGGCTGGAAAGAGACTTCGCTTTTCTCTTAACTTTGCCTCCTTTTCCTCTGCTATCGAAGTGACAGCGGTTTGATCGATGAACTGAAATGTACTATGCTCATTCCCGGACGCCGAGAAAATTAATAAGAAAATCCAATATTGAATATCGTGCATAGATCAAGGCAACCAAGATCCACAAGGCAAAAATAAATGTAATTCCGGGCAGAAAGTTGCTTGCAGCCCAATCCCCATGCAGCTACCGCTGATGTATCATAGTAAAACTAGTATTTTATTTATTTCTATAGTAAGAAAGAGAACCAGGATGCAAGATCATTTTTAAATCTGGCTACCTTCCTTACAACCAGCAAGAAGCTACACTACCAAAATCCAGCAACTTATGAGAGCAATGCAAACGTCCACCACAGCCTGGTGAAGCCAGAACACAAACATAATGAGTGAGAAATACTTAAAACGTTACTAAACGAGTTGCGTATAAGTTATTGAACTCACTCTAGCAAATTGTAAAATGATAAAAGTGATAGGTGTCAGACAAAACGTAATTGTTGATAATGAATACATCCGGTTCAATATCAAGTCTGAAGAAATGCTCCTCGGGTTTATATAAAAAATAACATTTAACCAAATTAAAGTCTGTCCAAAAGTGGCAAGAACGTCATATGAGCAAAAGATAATGACAGACTCAATACTATAATATAACCGCTTTCGAAAGTTCATAAGCACTATCAAACATACCTTCAATTTAGTAGAACAGAAAGCTTGACAGAGTAATAGCAAGCACTAAGAAAC
This sequence comes from Tachinus rufipes, assembly GCA_963932245.1. NCBI lineage: Eukaryota > Metazoa > Arthropoda > Insecta > Coleoptera > Staphylinidae > Tachinus > Tachinus rufipes. The sequence goes on along the minus strand of OZ010742.1, from coordinate 25,728,713 downwards.
TGTTTAACAAAGCCAACTTCTTACAAAACTAGTCTCACAGCATACAGCAAATACCATAAAAAACCAAACGAGACTCTTGAAGAAGATATTGTGAGGGTGTTCAAACCAAACTAGTTTTCACCTCCAAAAATTTAAGCAAAAAATTTACTGAAATTATTAGATCCCTAGTGACACAAATAAAAAAATACTCTAGTCAGTCAAAGCTATAATGCAGAAGCTAATGCAGACACACTTTCCGGATTCTACGTTAATAAAAAACCCTTGAACTGCCAAACAAAAAGGCAAACGTCATCAATAATTTAGTTAGTTTAAAAAGAAGAATCAATACGTTCAAACCCTAGACAATACTGCCTTCGTTTTCCAAGCTGTGGTGGCTGCCATCAATTGCTTGCCAAAAATATAATCAAGTCGAAACAATACTCCAACAGACCAATAAACGTCAAGTCCAATAGCTAAGCGACATTACATACACCACGTTTCCCAGTAATAAAATTAAACTGTATATGGATTACATAAACAGTCCTAAAGCATCAGCAACAAATAATAAAGCACACATGATCTGGATACCAAAAAAACCATAAAATAGAAAAAAAGCTCAAAACTGGTCAACTTGTCAAAATAGGGAAAAACAGTGTCGTTTATTGAACCTAAACCTGATTTCGAAATTACCTGGGAAACCAGAAAAGAAATAATCCAAAGCAAACTTGCAACAAAACATAGCAACTTAAGAAAAACTGTGAAAGAATTAAGCACACAATACTAACCCTAACAGGAGCATCACAAAACACCAAAACCATGGTATCATATATAAGTTATACCAATCTCTTGACAAAAACTCTAAGATTTTATTAGAAAAACTGCTTGAGGAATTGATGTCTTCAAAGATACACAATAAGAAAATCATGCTCACTGTACAGGGACGCTAAGCAAACCACCCCACAAAAAAATACCTGAAAAGCGTAATAGTTTTTTTTTTTTTTTAATTGACTACGTGCTTTGTCTGTATTTTGCAATATTGGCATAAAAAGGGTTTAGTAGACGTTTTATTGGCTCAGAAGATGAAAGGCGCAATAAAAATAAGGATGTTTTTAAGTGATATGCTGCCGAGACGGAGACGTTTTCAGGTTAGGAAGTCCCAAGACGATTATTGTTTTGGAAGGATTCTGTTGCAAAAATAAATGACAATTTCAATTGTATGGACGCTTTGAGGAATGCTAAACTTTGTCAGTTAGAGTTATGACGCATAAACTTCTGTTTTGGCAATAATTAATTGATAGAAAGACACCAGTCACGAGATTTAACGTCAATTAACATTTAGCTTTAAAACGCATTAGTTTTGTTACTGAGCAGTGGTTCAATTTTGATCAAAGTGATTTTGTCAAAGATATTACGTTATTTCAGTAAAATCTGAATAAAAGTTTTATGATGTGATAGCTTAATAGTAGACCCCTGCATATCATGCGAGCAGTCCGGGGTTTGATCCCCAAAAAATGACTAAAATAACTTGCCCTTTATCCACCAGGGTGGTTTGGAAGTCACCTAATAAGCTGTTGGTCCCATCAAACCTCTTTACAAGTCGTAGACTTACTGTGAAATGTAAAATAGCCGTAAAAAGTACAATAAATTAAATAAATTATTTCAATTACGTAACTTTTATAAAAATGTACTCAAAAACTAGTTTCTAGACTGTTTTTCTAAGCTGTCTGTGAACACAAAATTGCAAAATCGTTTATTACAAAACATTAATCAATCATCTTCAAGTAATAAATAATGTTATTAATAAAGACAGCATTTCATGTTTCAATACAAATATACAGTGTACGAAATGACTGCGCGATAGGTAAAGTTTGTACTTACTGGCTTTATCATATAAAATTAAGTTTTACTAAATCCTAACAAATACACTTTTTATTTCTAATAAAATGAAACATTTCAAAGTAAACAAAAACTATTTTTTGAAAACAAGTCATAGGAATTGCCCCGTTTAATTAACCACTTTTGTCCAAAATTAATTCTTTTCTAATTTCAGCTCAGATAATCCATATTGCTGAATTAGTAGAAAAATATGCCACCAACACTACAATATTATCTCCAGACGTCCTACAATATAACAATATAAACCAACTTTTAAAATTTACATATATTGCCCATTTAAATGTGTTTTTTATATAACTGACGCAACACATGCTAAACTTCCCATCCACCACACCGTGTGTATACGTCCTTTATTAATTAATTAAACACAAAGTCACTGATTCAACGGCTGGCTGCCAAACGGTCATTTGTCGATAATCATTTCTTTGTCTTACTCTTAGTTGCTCTATCTCGTAAATTAAACCTGCACACAATTATCAATAAATTCTGTAAAATTAGCAAACATAGAATCTCTCTGTAGCATACTCTAATACCAGTGTATAACTGCTTCTTACTAATATAATGTACAACTTCAAGACCCATAGATCGTGTAAGCTTGATAATCGTTTGCAGTTACCTTAACTACCAATGCAGAATGTGCTTTTGGTTGTTACGTTAAGGCCTTACTGCCAGATGCAGATGCAATCTTTTACAGCCTTTTTAGCATGCTACAGCTATCAGTACCTCGATGACCTCATAGCCAATGTACTTTATATTACACACCTCCAAAACACTCCGCGGTATGTATGCAATTAACCTCGGATAGTTGATTTACACTCATAAAAGCTCCCCTAGCCATTGTGTAATTGAATTTATTTTTTTTGGAACTTATAAAGTAAAGATTCACAATACTTTCCATCAACAAATAATATAGCAATCTATAACTAGTTTGTTACTTATCTACCCTTAAGACAGCCTTAGACGCTCTTTCTGTACGCAAGTAACAATGTTTTTGGCACATTTACTATTATAAACAATGCTAACAAAAACCACTGCTAACTTATATTTGGATAGATATTGAAGATATTGAACCTTAAATCGTAAACTTGTTCAACAATCAATCCATACATATTAAGAAGTGTAGCTTCTTCAAAATATGCGCATCGTTGATAATTTCAATTGTACCGTTAAAAATCTTGACTGGGATAGACAAAGCTTAGAATAAAAAAGTTTGTTATAGACCAAAACCGGTGTTTTGGGCTGGGATGATGACTGAAAGTGAAGCAATAGTGCCTGAACCAGCTGGAGCACAAACTTTGTTTTCTAATAGTGCGTATACACTTGTAACTAAATGCCGAAAGTCAACACCGTCGCGTAACATTACCCCGCAACAGCATCCCATCGCTTGTCGGTTTTATGCCGTCGGATCAAAGAAATATTACGCGACAATGTTGCAGTACACAAAACGGTGTTGCAGTACGGCACTTTGTTACGCGACAAACTATTATAGTGCGTACACAACGCACTATAATAGTTTGTCGCGTATTTCTACAGTCTCAACGGGTAAAGACAAAGCCAACGTATCCGCAGATGTGCGGTAAAAGCTTTTCTAATCCGTTGTTGCGTTCATGGTGACCTTTAAATGCATTACGCATCATGGCTACCACAAAGCAACATAGTCACAGCTCACAATCTTGGGTAATCTTCCAGTAATTAAATAAGTTTAGAGAAGTAGTTTGACTTCCAAGTGGCCTTGTCCTCCCTACCCATCTTGTGACGTGTAGAGACTCGTTAGATAAATTTAACAAACAAGACAAAATATACGGACGCAATGAATGATAGACAACTAAGAAAGTTGTAGAAACTATTGGACAATTTTTGAAAAACGGATTTTATAAAACTAAAACTCCATGGTGGTTTAATGAGAAAAAACTAAAAACTCTCAAAAGGTTTAAAAAAAAAAACTCATAAAACTACGTGACATCTATCGCAAACATATTGCAAAGACCACACAAAAAAGTTAAAAGTCCTACAAAAATAATCTTAGAAATAGTTAACTACGCTTAGGAGACAGCTTTGGATGATTAAAACCAATTGAGAAAACTTGAACAATTTTAGAAGTAAAATATTTGAAGCAGTTTGCAGACTCATCGTTTTAGGATTATAAAAGATTGTGACAAGCCTTAAGAAGTCATTTAAACCATTAAGTCTCAAAAGCCCAAAAAAGCTTAGAAAAATTTTGAAGTTTTAGAAATCATAGAACCAAACAGAAAGTTGGAACAACTAAAGATGACTCTGGTAGAAAGCTTGACCATAAAGATTGACACCCACAAGAAGAAACTACTCCAATTGAAACAAGCCAGCAATGACAACGCGAAGACCACCGCCTAGACCTCCCTCAAGAAACCTGCCGCCGGTCCAACCAAGTCCAATACTCAAGGAATATATAAAAATCCAGCAAGACTGTAATAACGTCAACCGTTACAAAACCTCGACTCCAGTCATTAGCAGTAAAAAAGCAAAAATTGGAAGAAGGAAATGGGTGAGCTCTTTTTAATTTCTATTACTATTAGGCCATCAACCGTCCCATCCCTTAAGTGCCTTCAGCGCCACACTGGCCATAAGTCACCAAGGCCAAAAATTCCCCAAACCCCGCCAATCTCTTCGGCGCAGTCCGGCTACTAGCACCTTGAGTCCTCCCTCAAACCTAGTAATTTTGCCAACACCCTAAGAGGGCGCTGGCACTCGTCGACCTCCGCTCATAACTATTTAGAACAAATTCGTGCATCAAGAACTGTTGGCAATTTTAAAGTCAGCTAACATAATCATTGGCCACTCGTAAACCGATGACTTCCGAGCAGCAATTGACTATGTCGGAAAAAAACAACTTTTTTCACTACACCTATCAGTTAAGGTCTGAAAAACCCTAAAATACGTTATCATAAATGTATTCAACTACATCACTGCTTAAGTGATGCAGGCTGAGCTCATCGCTCAAAAATACAATCCTACCTCAACAACACGAGGAGATGAGAAAACCTTCCCAATGCTGTATGTTCAGCATCCGCAAGAAACTAAAAGCAAAGAAATCACAACTCTCAGGGAGCTATGCGGTCTTCGCGTTACCATCGAGTATAAGCAAAAAAAAGCAGAAATCGCACAATTTTACCGATGCCAACGCTATGACCACACGGCATCCCGGTGCAAAACACCTCATATGTGCCTCAATTGCGCCGGAGCTCATTCAAGCTCCACATGAGCATGTTGCTGCCAGGTTTGTCAAAACTGAGAGCTAGCCGGAACAGCCAGGCCCATGGTAAAGCACCTGCTCCTCTCCAGCAGTCTCAGTCTGCACCCAGAAGCTCACCCAATGCTCACAAGAAGAAATCTTATCCGTAAGCAACAAGACCAAAGTAAAGCACTTCTTTCAGCCTAAAAAAAGCGCGTGACAATGATTTTATAAGGGTGCTCCAAGACACCGCCAACTAGATGGCTAATATCTTCAGACATCTGCCCGACTGACTAAAACCTAGACTTAGATGTGGTACTAGGTCTCCACAATACCTAAGCAATACCTAATGTGCGACACAAAAGTGCAATATGCAATTCAACACGTAATCTGTTACTCAAAAAGACTTTTTTACATAACGCTTGGTCCCTTTCTGATTACTATAATCCAATTGTTATTTCCATTACTAAAAATAGTTCTTGACTACTAGGTGGACCAATTTTTAAAGCTTCATGTAAAACTAGTTAACAACTAAAAGTACCAATAAGGCACAGTTTGGTTCTACTTTTGTTGCCTGCCAACAGAAATTTGCCAAAAAAATTAATATAATTAGTTAAATCTCATTTTCTTTTTCAAACAATCTTAAGTTATTTTAAGCTGTCTTATATGCACTCACGGCAGCCAACAATGTTTCTATTTAAGAGTGAAATAATATAAGCAAATGCCTCTAGAGTAAAAATAGCACATTTACACTCTTTTTCGACGTTTTTAAAGTGTACGCTCTAAACCTGTGAGTAACATTTATAGCGTAAAATTACGGCGCGTGCGCCAGTACATTATGCACCAAACGCGTACGCTTCAAACATTCGCTCTGTAATAATTACGCAAAAAATCAATTTATTACTACTTATATCTATGTAGATGTGATAACAAAATACATTGACTTTGTAATTCAGATCATTGAAGTACTTCATAGCTATAGAATGTACGCTTCCAAAGTTACGGTTGTACTAAGCCTTGAGGTGTGCTAAGTAAGTTTCTGCATAGTAACCATTAAGAACATGCTGTGCACTGGCATTTGAAGTCTTAGGGTTGCACAATCATTGCAAGAAAATGCTAAGCTTAAACTGAATGATAAATTGTATGCAAAATACAATACAAAAGTAATTAACAGTTATATACATACAGTATCTAGAAGGATGTGTTAACTAAGTGACTGTGAGCAAAGTTCTTATATACTTAAGTGATATGATAAAATTTCTGGCATTACAACCTATCGGCTTTATGATAAAAAATATATAAGTACTAATTGAGCTTTTAGCTGTATTTGATACTTTTTTACAACCTCGATTTCATAGAAAAGCACGCATGATCAGTGGCAAGCCTAGCAGTCGCGCACTTAACACACTATTCCTTGTTTGGTCCGGTCTGACTTATCTCGTCTTCTCGCATGTGCCAGATCTGATCAAACAAAGAACAGTGTGGTGAAGTAGTGCGGCGCAATCCAAGAGAAAAGTTCTTCTTCTTCCGCAGTAAAATATTGCAAATAAAACAGCAGCTGACGACGGTTAGAAAAAATTTGGAACAAGCGATATTGGCCGTTAGATTTTAAATATACTACCTTAACTAATTAATACAACGTAAATGCTCAATGTGGTGGTTGAGTAGTTGAGTTAAACATAACAATTATTTTCAATAACGAGCTATGACTATTTATATCTAACAAGAAATTAAAGTACTGTAAGCTATAAACCTCTAAAATATGAATGTTTCCGACCAGTAAAAAAAAAACAACTATTTATCCAAAAATAGTAGAAATCTTCTTAACCATTCATCACCAATCTCTTATTCTAAAAACTATTTCAAATAAAAAAAAAAGAACCAATTTATCGAAAAGTTTGCATTACTTTTCAAACACACTGTATAATACTTACAATAACACTCATCATATTCTAATTCATTCAAATCTATTTTCTTTCATTAATTACAAACACGCGACATAATAAAATTTGAATATCATAATTGAATTTAAATAATTGAAATATGATACTATTATTGTACCTTGAAATAAATTATTACTATTTATATATTGCATAGATATAACGAATACGTGATAAAATTGCATATAAAAATACATTTGAAAGGTTATTTAAAACCCAAACAAATCAGTTTGGCACGAGTAAAAGTAAGTAGCAGCAGTTGTGTTGTCAGAAATTTTTCACATATCGCACGTCAAGGTCTAAGAATAATTGCAACGTGTTTCTAATTATTGTTTAATGTTGTGACTTGTCAAATGTTTATGTTTTGCTTAATGCAATTTCTCTCGGAAGTAACCATTGTATTACTTTTAATAACTTTAAAGTAAATATGAGTTTATGTGAATTCCACTAGAAAGTTTGGATAATTTTAGATAATGAATGCCATTTATTATCCTCCAAAAACCGAATTGCAGTTTATAATTTGATTAAATATTAAAATAAATTCTTTATTAAAAGCAATTCAGTGCAAAGTAATTCCATTACTATGTAATTATTATCAAGTATCTAAGTACTTATAGCAAAATTCCTTGATATTGTGCTAATAATGCAACAACAAAAAAGTAAACAGCGCTCAATCTTATCCGAGTAAAAGCGTTGCCGAGACTGACACGGAATGGTACAAACGTTACACTCCGTTAAGCGCGAGTATAATCTCTACAAACATTATATACGTAATGTATTTATTAAGGCGAGGGTCTCCGATTGTGGCACAAACACTTTAAAAGAGGTCCGCGACTGTCGCGTTCAAAGTAGGTTTCAGTTTTAAACGTCGTGATTTGTATCTTAAATAGAACCGTTTATTTTTATATTAAAAATAACAGTACAGAAAATATATATTATAGTTCAATGTTATGTGTTTATATATCTGTACCGGTTTTGTTACATACTAATTTAAATTAAATCATTCATGAAACAGTTCTGTTAATATTCACCATTCATAAAAAGTGTTGTAACCTGAGGCGGATTTAAATTGGGTTAAAGTAGTCATTTTTGCTGTTATGCTTTGACAGTCAAACTATTATTACAGTTCAATGGTAAAAATAAATCAATATTCACACACAACATCGCATTCTTTAACAATATTTCAAAAATGATAAAAGTTTGGCTGTCACGATTTCCAAACTGCGTGAAATTCGTAATCAAAATGCTCCAAATACATAAACTACTGTGAAGAGAATAATTGAAAAACTTGAAGAGACTGAGAGCTGACATTCCGCTATGCCGATCACATCGCAATCGAATTGAAACGACGTCAATATGATTCATTTCGATTCGAATGCGATCGGCATAGCGGAGTGTCAGGCAGATCAATTACTGATGGTCAGACTATCGACACGTCTTCGTCCAGGTCGTTCAGCAGAAAACATCACGGTTATTGGCCAAAATGTGACCGAGAGACCGAATGGATGCAGCATTGTGCTCAAAAATTAAACATTTCAACAATCACTATGCAGCGCGTTTTAACAAAAAATTTGCTTCTTCATACATACTAAATCTAACTTAATCGACAATTCAAGCCTACAGACCGACCATGCACAGCAAAGAGAGTTCGACAATTAGTTCATTGAACAACAACAAGTAAACGGTAAGTTTTTCAATAAAATTACCTTCAAAAATCAAAATTGGTGCATTTAGAGTGACAAAAACAAAAACCTGAAACTTGTGAGAAAAAATACATTCCCAACGTGTCTCAGTTTGGTGTAGATTTTGAACTGTGGCATCATTCTTTATCATCACCAACTATTTTTCTTCAATGTCGCTGCCGAGAATGCACAACCAGTCAATACGGTAAAACGGTATCGGAAAATCCCTGCCTCTAATGTCTTAGACATTTGGTTCCAACAGAACGGTGCCTTTTGCCACACATCCCCTGTAACAATGGCATTATTGCACAAAATATTCTTCTCTTTTTAGCGACCTGAACTATCTACCAAGATCGTGTGATTTAATTCTTTTTCTAAAGTTTTTTTGAAATGAAAAGGTTATTTCAACAACCCAAATCTTGAATGATATGATAGACGCTGTATCACTAAAATCCAAACACAGTTATACCGTAATTGAAAATTTTGTAAAAAGAACACAAATGTGCCGACAAAATCGAAGAAGACAATTATTAGATGTATTGTTCCATTTGTAATTTCCACATGTCTACTTTATGATTAAATCAAAATTTCAATATTTTCTCAAAAAAGTGTGTTTGCGGCTTTTGTTAGGACACCCAATAGTAATATTATAAGGAACGCCAGTCGTGCCCAAAGATCCAAAGACCAACCACAAAAATCATAAAAACCAGCCGGCTAGGTTTACTCAAACTACTCTCAGCGCTGGCATACACAGAGCTACCTAGCTGCAGCGGCAATGCTCCAAATAAGCAACAACAATAGGAGTCTGCACTGATTTGCCAAGCTCAGAACTAAACTTATTGGTAACGTCCATTAACAAGTAAATTTTTTTAGACGAGTTTAAATCTACTCGCTAGCGTAAAAGTATAGATTCATAGCGTAGATGTATATATTCATAAACTCTAAATCGGTTTCACTAAAAAAAAAAATCAAAAATCATTTGAGTTTTTATGTAGACAATAGTAGAACCATTAAATTCGACAGCTCGGTCTACCTCCTACAACAAAAACATATCCTCTGAAAACAAACAAGGATAAACATCTAGAAATTGAATGCTGCAAGTAAATGTTGAGTCTGCAACAAGCAGAAAACTAGTGACAACAAAACTCAATATTCTCACTGTCACTTACCTATAATATTTAGTAAAACTAAAGAGTTAGACAACGTTTCACAAGTCTAGAGAGATCTGACATCAAAATTGTTTAGCATAAAATATAAAAAAAAAACATTGTCCAGTTGATCTGCTTCTGAGGCAAAACACGCTATGTATATAAGCACCACAATAGCTAAAGACGCATATAGCACTTCCAATTCGTCAACTAAACAACGTTCAAGAAACAAGTGTTACTTCCAAAAGTCTTTTCATTACATCCAAAGCAGCTTTTTGACCAGCATTGATTTCAAAACCAAAGATGATCATAAAAAAAAAAATCGTAAAAGCTAGTTCAAACAAATTAGTTAAATTAACTCCCTTACTGACATTTATCTGCGATATACCATAAAAACTCCACTTAACCCAAAAATACTTCATTATCTCAGACCCTACAAATAGTATGTCCGGTGAATCCATTAAAGTATTCAGTAGATTCTGAATCGCTTAATAAAATATTCATCTAATTTAAACTAAAAAAAAGCTGTTAGCGATAAACATAAAAATCCATTCTAAAGAAAAAGTCTCCATCCAATAAAAACTATTCGGTTCTTGCCTAAAATCCTTTCAATTAATCATTATCCAAACTGAATCTAGAAGAAAACCGAGAACCATTAGAAAGAAAATAAGAATAGTTGACCCCTAATAAATGACATCAGACTAAATTGAAAAAAAAGATAATCTTTGAAGAAGTTCTCTAAGTACTTTATAAAAAATCCAAGAACAACATCCAAAGCAAAGAAAGGACCTCAATGATCTTAAAAATTCTATTATTCTCCACCTCTAGATAGCACATAATTACTTCACAGTCTCCTTACAAAGAAAACCCATTCCCTTAAAGTAATGTAGACTTTAAAAATTATTCCATAAAATGTACTTCCATAGTCAATCAAACACTAACCTAATAAGCCTTAGAGATGTGTGTTCACACCGTATTAGGCATTAAAACCTTCTACATAATAGCTAACAATAAGCATTTAAATTGCGGAACAAAACGTACCTTTGCCAACTGTCATCAAATTAGAAGAGAAAAGTTAATTAAAGATCCAACATCTTGATGACAAATATTTGAGTAAGTAAGCGGGTCACTCAATTCATTGATTGTGATGAAGGTTAAGTTTACAAGTTTAAGTACATTTAGGAAGGATTAAACTATGACATCTCGAAGTCTTTTAGTCAAATAATAGTTAAGAAATAACCAAAAAAAAACATCAAATATAGAAATAAACGCGTTTTTCTGTATTTTTGAATGCATTTTGTTGCTATTTGCAAATATAATTTTACAAAAAAGACTTCGACATAACACAGTTTAATCCTTCCTAAATGTACTGGTAAAAAAATAAATCGATTTTCAAATTATTTGTAGAAGCAGCGATGAAGCCAAAGTTGCCGTTTTTGTTAAAATACTACAAATCAAGGTAGCGGTCGGTATGCTCTTAAGACTACCACATCTGGAAATTTTGCCGCACATTCAGGAATTCCAACTTCAATTATTGGATTCTTTAACGTGCACGCAACATCAAAGCAGTACACAGGACTTACTAAAGTTTCTCTTCTTATCTGAAAGAAAGCGTACTCATATATTTTTTCTAAACCAACAAAAAAATGGCCAGATAGGTGATTCAAACTTACTCAAGATCCCTGGTGTAGCAGTCAAATACGCTAACCACTACACTACCTGGCGGTTGAGATTGTGGGCAAACTGAAGTACGCCGCCTACCCACCAAAATGTTGTTTATCTAGAAATTGGTAGTTTCTTGTCTCTGTTAATTCCAGCTGTCACTAGATTGAAAAAAAAGCAACAAATTAAATCCAATAATAACAAACAGTTGTGTGGGTGAACGAGGCACTCAGATTGTTGATTGCAAATAGTTTCAACTAGAAGCCCACCCGGTCAAGAAATAATTATCCAAAATTGGATGTATCTTGTCTCTGCTAATCTAAACTGTCATTAAAATGGACAGATCTAATTCATTGATGACAAACACTTGGATAGGTGAAAAGGTCACTCAGTTTATTGATTGTAGGCAAATAGTTTAACAATAATGGCAAGGACAGTAACTCCTATGCTGCGGTCACACGGTGCAAGTGGCTGCACTGCAGTAACTGACTAGACCAGCTCGGATGCTAGCTCGCACTGTGTAACCAGGTCTTACAGTGACACGCCCACCCACCAAAGTGTTGTTTATCCAGAAATTGGAAGATTCTTGTTTCAGATAATGTCAGTTGCGCGCAAATAGTATTAATTAAAGTGCACCGACCACCCAGATCCAACATCTTGATGACAAACATTTAAGTAAGTAGGCGGATCACTCAGTTCATTGATTGTAGGCAAACTAGTCACCCGTCCACCTACCCAATTTTCTTTTATCCAAAAATTGGATAATTATCTCCCTTCCAAATGTCAACTGTCACTAAACTTAAAGAGAAGAGTGACTACAGCCAGACACGAATAGTGTGTCCTCTATAATAGGCAACCTAGTATACACAAAAATTATGTTAAATGTGGTTAAACTAATGCCTTTGCTCGTTTTAACATATTTCATTTGCGCTTACATTTTAAACATTCCATGGGCGACGTTGTTCTGGGATTAAAATGCTAAAACGAGCAAAGGCATAAGTATAACCACATTCAACATAATTTTTGTGTATACTAAGTTGCCTATTATAGAGGCCACACTATTCGTGTCTGGCTGTAATTCAATCTATTAATGACAAAGAGTGCGTTACTCAATTCATTGATTTAGAACAAGTAGTTTCAACTAAAGTGCTCGCCCACCAACCCAAGTATTGGTCATGTAGAAATGGACTTTTCTTCCCCTTGTAAATGTCAGCTGAGACTAAATTAAAGAAAAACGATGACAGAAAAACTTGTTTTTGTTCTGATAGAAAATTTTTAATAAAACATAGCAAGCACTAAGTGTGCACTTCTTAAATGACTAAAATCAAAATATTTAAAAACCTCTTCCCAAGCTAATCACAATACCGAAAGTGCCCAAAATGTAGTAACTCAGATTCGCCCAGGCAAAACTAATAGATCAAAAACTTTACTACCTAAAATTTGCCAAAAATGAAACAGCTTCATCATCCAGCAGACCAGCCATAACATCTCTCAAATCAACGTAAAAGTTATTGATAGCTAAAATATGTCAATAATCGCCAACTGATTCATCCAAAAGTAGTTAATTAAGTAATAGAGCTCGTTTAAGTTAAGTCAAATACTAGCTATTAAGCTAAACTTTGCATTTTTTATTTTGTATAAATAAGAACTCCTTCACAAGCAAATCATATTACCAAAATTGTCCAAAAAATCAACCAATCCCATGCTCTAATATCTAACATCTTGTGAATCAAAGAACAAGTTATTAGTAGCCAAAATATGCCAATAGTCGACAATTGATTAATCCAAAAATAGTGATCGAGCACATTCAAGTTAAGAGCATACCGACCGCTACCTTAATTTGTAGTATTTTAACAAAAACGGCAACTTTGGCTTCATCGCTGCATCTATAAATAATTTGATAATCAATAAATTTTTTTACCAGTACATTTAGATTAAATTATATGTCGAAGTCATTTAGTCAAATAATAGTTAGGACATAGCCAAAAAACACATCAAATATAGAAATAAATGCGTTTTTCTGTATTTTTGAATGCATTTTGTTGCTATTTGCAAATATAATTTTACAAAAAACACTTCGACATATCATAGTTTAATCCTTTCTAAATGTACTGGTAAAAAAATAAATTGATTATCAAAATTATTTGTAGAAGCAGCGATAAAGCCAAAGTTGCCGTTTTTGTTAAAATACTACAAATCAAGGTAGCGGTCGGTATGCTCTTAAGTAGAAGTTAAGTTAAAAATAAAGTAAAAGACCAGCTATTGAACAAACGTACAACTGGAGCTACAATTTAGATTTTGAAAAAAAAAACAATTTTCTAGCTACAAGCCATGCACAAAATATTGAAATCAGTTGCAAAAAAGTAGCAAACCTACTGGGCCTTGTCCCAGAATGGTTACAAGACGACTACACCAGATCGCAAACATAAGTAGCAGCTCCAAACACCCAGATAATGATAATAAAATAGAACCTTAACAACCAACAGTTGGTTTGTTAAACAGCAAACATATAAAACTTAACAATGGTAACTTTAGTACAGTGTTGAAAAACTTTTTTACAACTTTGTACAACTAGCATAACTGCATTTAAATAAAAACTAAAAGAAAACTTTCAGTGTCCAGTATAACGGGATCTCGATAGCTGCTTCAACAACTCAATAAGTTATTATGGTATCACTACCACCAGTTCTAATAACAAATCTTTAATATATGACCATGTTAGAGAACCAAGAAAACAATGGCTAAGTTGTATTAGTCACAAAATGTAAACCCTCCAAAGTCGACTAATGCCCTTACTACTAGTCAGAGATTAAATCTCGGATTGATCCTGGATTCATGAATCCGAGATTCATTTTGGTAGTCGTTGATTAGCTCTAAGTTAATTCACAAATATTCTGACGCCGCGGAACGAGTTGAAAACTAACAAACAATATAATTCTAGATTCAAATAATTTTTAATTATTTGAATATTGATGGTTGCATAGTTTTCAACTCGATCGGAGAATTAAGCAAGAAATACATTGGTCAAATGCAACTAAAGTTGCCGTCACAATATCTCTGAATTGGCTTAGAGCCAATCAGCGAATAGCAAAATGAATCTAGGATCAATTCGAGATTTAATCTCTGACTATTAGTACGGGCATTAGAAACTGTAAAACCCTTCACAAAAAATGAAATTCAAGAAATAAATTAAAACAAAAGAAAGCTCCAGAGTAGCATAATGTATCAGTTAAAATTATCAAAAAAATAATCAAACACACGCAGATAAGTACACCAAAATGATAAACAAGTTCACAAGAAAGCCACTTTCCCATCTAATAGACAAACTTACAGGCTGCTCTGCATAATAAATGCAACTGACAAACTTTTTCTATAACCACCAGACTAAACAAAAAACAAAACTTGGGTATAAGCAAAAACGGTCTAAGATCGGCGCAATAGAGAAGTAAATGCAAAAATACTATACCCTGGTTACACTAAACGTCAAAAACAGCGCATAAGGCATGATCAAAAAGCTAAAAAGACTTGAAAAATTACCCTATCTGCAAATAAATTCATAAACTACATATTTAGAAAGACGCAAAACTTAAAAAAGCCACAAAAAACAATGATAGACGACTTGCAAAGTTCCACTGGGATCGCTGCTATAAAACATATATTATAACAAAGTCATAAAGCTAAACGTACCCAAAAGAGTATGCCTAGTCGTCACACCAAAATCATCAAATAAGCTAAAAGTTTTAATCATAATGGCTATACAGTATCACCAAATTGCTGAAGGAAAGAAAATTGTAGCTAGTCCAGCAAGAACAGAAGCGATGCTCCTTGTAGCCCGCAAAAAAATGATAAAAAATAATTAGAGAAAAGACTCTCAAATATCTGAGTATATACGGCCATGTCTGAGTAAAGTGTAGGAAACAAAAATTTGATTTTGCTCAAACCACTGAAAATGCCTTGCTCTACATGATCTTGCGATTTTTTTTAAATTTTTTCAATCAGCCATTTTCGAGTAATAAGCAATCAAAATTTGAAAATATCGGTTTTTTTGATTATTTTTTAAATTTTTTGATAGTTTGTAACTTCTCAGGGTTGCATTTTTAGGAAAATCCTCTGATAAACTGTTTTTCAATTTTTTTTTTCGAAGAATCATATTTTACAGCCAAAATTTTTTTTCTTTAAATTTTTAAAATTTTGCAAAACTTTAAAAAACTTTAAAAAACAGTATTTTCTAAAAAAATATGACGGGTTTTTTTCATTTTTTCTCAAATATGGTTAAAAACGTGCTTTTATTGTGCAAAAGATACCTTGAAAGTTTCAGGAAGTGCCGTGTGCTATGCTCCGAGATCTCTTACAATGTATCCACAAAAATACTTAAAAATAGCAAAAAAGGCTTAAAATTCAAAATTTTCTGCGGATACATTTTAAAATACCTCGGAGCATAGTGCACAAAACTTCCTGAAATTTTCAGGATATCTTTTGCACATATAAAAGCACGTTTTTATACACATTTGAGGAAAAAAATACCCGTCATCTCATTTTTAAGAAAAACTGTCTTTTAAATTTCAAAAAATTTACAAAATTTAAGAAAAAATAATTTTGGCTATAAAAACTAATTCCATGAATAATTTTGTAGAAAAAAGTTTCTCATCATTTTTTTTCTAAAAATGCAATCCTGAAAAATTACAAACGGTCAAAAAATAAAAAAAGCTTAAATTTCCAATTTTTAACTATTTCTGTAGATACATTCTAAGATATCTCAAATCGTAGTGCACGGTACTTCCTGAAATTTTCAAAGTATTTTTTTGCACATATAAAAACACGTTTTTATCCATATTTGAAAAAAATAAAAAATACTCTAAATTTCTGCAAAATTTTCAAAATTTTACAAAACAAAAATTTGGCTGTAAAAACTTATTTTTTGGTCAATTTTGAAGAAAAAAGGACCTAATAGTTTATTTCTAAAAATACAATTCTGAGAAGTTACAAACGATGAAAAAATGAAAAAAGCTTAAATTTCAAACTTATAAGTATTTCTGTGGATACATTCTAAGATATCTCGGAGCGTAGTGCACGGCACTTCCTGAAATTTTCAGGGTATTTTTTGCACATATAAAAGCAAGTTTTTATCCATATTTGAGAAAAAAAAAAACACTCGTCATCTTTTTTTAAGAATAATTCTTTTTAAATTCTGCAAAATTTTCAAAATTTAAAGAAAAAAATGTTGGCTGTAAAAAATGATTCTTTGGACAATTTTGAAAAAAAAGTTTATTACAGTTTTTTCCTAAAAATGCAGCCCTGAGAAGTTACAAACGATGAAAAATGTAAAAAAAGCAAAAAAAAAAATATTTTTTTTCAAATTTTGATTGCTTATTACTCAAAAATGCTTATTGAAAAAATCTAAAAAAACTCACAAGATCAGGGAACTCATGTAGAGAAAGGCATTTTTAGTGGTTTTAGCAAAATCAAATTTTTGTTCCGTACACTTGACTCAGACATGGCCATACATACTTCGACAATAACATGCAAATGTCAAACCTCACAAAGCTGACTCACAAAGCAAAAAATGTGGCTATAAATTTAAACCCAGAGCCAGCCAAAGACGTATAGATATGCTGGCGTGATACTCAATTATAGAGTTCCAATGTGCAACATACCATGTACAAGACAAAATACAAATAAGAATCACAAAAGCACAAAGGAGCTGTGTGCAGCGCATACCGCACTGCTCCCAGAGACAGCTAGTCATAGGTGAGTCGCCACCGACCTTCTAACTAAAGAAAGCAAAAAAAAATGCAGAAAACAAGACCAAGATTAAGACCGTAGAAGAGTAGCCTCCAAGTAACAAAAAATGTAAACAGTAATGGAAACCGCAAAGGATAAAAAGCTTAATCGTAAACATCGTAAAAAACTAATACGTCGTCCAAATTTTAAGAGAGCACGGGTGCTTCAAACAGTACCTAAAACAATTCAAGAAAGCATATACGCTCAGCCAATGATTCCAGCCACGCTCAACGCAAGAATAGTGACCGATACAATAATAAATATCTTAAACAAATTGGGACCTATGATAGAATCTTGCGGACCCTCGCAGATATGTTATGATACGATGAATACTAATTACTAACTTCAACAATAAATTTTCGATCAGTGATGTATGAAGTTTGATGAAATTGCTGTCAAAATTATATGTTATTAGTTTAAAAATAAGACCCTCAATCCAGACTTTATCAAACACTTTTTCAATATCTAGTAAATCACAAGTAATTACTGTTATTCAAATATCTTTATTTGAAGATGAAAAACATTAATAAAAGTTAAATTTGATTTATTGCATAATCAAAACCAAATTTTCAATAGATCTGATTAATTATAAAAATTAAAACAAAACGGCGTAAAAGTAACTATGAATACAGCGCCAAATAATGCCGACAGTTTACATAGTGCAGTAGATGTCGGGTTTATTCGCTAAGTAAAGTCACAATATACTGCAGTAGCAAAAAAGTTCATTTAATAGTACTTTACTGCTTTTAAGCAGATTAGGTTAGCTTATGTTCAATAATTCAAACATTATCGAATACTAATATTACAGTTTTTGGAATAATCATATATATCTGTTAAGTAAGAACGCATTAGTTCTCACTAATCACATTACCGTTACCAAAACTAAAAGTGATCCAAAATTCGTAATTCTTTAATTTAAACCAAAAAAATAATTCACCTTAAAGATATTGAACTCCCACAAACTTCTAATGCAGTTGAAGCTTACCTAAAAACAAAAAGAAAAGTTATTAGAATTACGTAAATATTTGAAATAAAATTAAATAAAAATGTTCGATATTATAATTCTTTTGTGAGTAAAACAATAATATAAACGATATCAAATGTCTGTAATGTGGAAATGGAATAATTATTCATTTAAACTAGTTCCGGTTAAATTTAAAAATAATTACATCTACCACCTGTATCCGGCATATAAGGGATGCGTCTTAAGGGTGCCAAAATACAGGTTTTCGTATAAATGCCACCATTAAAACATTTTTTATGTATTATTATTATTGCAATTATTAATGCAAGTTTTATTCTATTTTGTTTTATTGTTCATTTCTCTTCAGTCTCATATTCAATATATACTAACCACCAATATTTAAAATAATCTACAAAATAACAAATCTATTGCCAGAAGATGACTAAAGAGGTCAAAACATGTGGTTGATATATAAAAAATTAATTGTATTTTTGAATAAACTCCCTACAATTACTATATACTTTTTATGTAATTTGTTGCAGGAGTTAATCGTTTAAGTTAAAAATAATACCCATTTATTTATCTATTCTGGTGTGTGGTTAGATAAAGCACACGCCTGCAAAAAGTGGTATTGAATAACAGATAGCGAGCGGCAGAACACAAAAAAAATATAAAGCGTACTTGCCAACTCACAAAGAAATTTATTACAGGGGCGTAATCTGCAGAGAAACAAGAGAGATTTAGGAAGTCGTAACTTTGTTGAAACAGGAAAAAGGGGGTTATGAAAATAAAACAGATCGTTCAAAACTAGTTTGAATATATTAATCGTTTTTTTAGTCAATTTAATTATTATTTAGGCCATACACTCAATTAAATGGCACACATTCGATGCAAATTTATGTAAATACGCTCTATTTATAGTGTATAATCGAATGCGACCAAGAAACAATAACATTCCTCTTTCAACCTTAGTTAAGTTTGCTCGAATGCGCACAGAGTGAAAATAAATTGTAAAATAAAAGTAACGTAGATATATGACGTGATGTATACCCATTTTGCTTTCACGAAATTTCTGAAAATAAAAAAAAGAAATAATGCGCGCATCGCCTCGCAACTCTGCACTTTCTCCGCAATAAAACAAATTAATCGGAATAACGAAGATCATAATTACAACAGGTCTTTGTTATTGTTTATCTGGTTAATTTATTGATCAATCTATAAGATAACATAATTGCTGGTAGTAAATTAAACGAGCAATTCTAATATTTCTAATCTCTAAATTAATTTGGATATGATTATTATTGTTAGCGTAATTTAGATTATATCTTTGAAATGGATAATGGGATTATATACTAATTGCTGTTTCTAATGCTTTCCTGTCTTTATTGACCAGTTTTCTTTTTTGTCTTCTCGAGCATCTTAACGTCTTTTATGTTTTATTATACAAATAATATTTGTTATTCTTCTAAAATCTTCTCATTTCTTTTACCTCTCTACGTAGTCAACAAGCAATTTTTAAGATTTGCATAACTTTTTAAGTTATCTACAATAAAAAAAAAAATTAAACCACCCATCCTTCTAAAGACTTTCAAATATTACAAAACACATGCGTAAATAAACTCTGGGATCATTTAGATTTATACAACTGCAGGATAGAAAAAGTGAGAACGACATTTATCCAGATGAAATAAGTTTTCAACATCCCAGACTTGAGCATGCAAATTAAAATCAAAATGTTGCGCTGCTACGTTTTCTCAACACTAATGTACGGCGTCGAACCCTGGACCCTAACAAAGGATACAGAGAAAAAACTGGAGGCCTTCCATAACTTATGAAAAGAGCACATTAGTAATGAGGAGATTCTGCAAAGAATGAGTAAGGAACAGCAAGTATTGAAAGCTGTAAAGGGTAGATTAGGTTAGGTTAAGTTAGGTTAGGTTAAGTTAGGTTAGGTTAAGTTAGGTTAGGTTAGGTCCTGGACCCTATCAAAAGATACAGAAAAAAAACTAGAGGCCTTCAAACTATGAACATATCGTCGTATCCTGAATATCTCATGGAAAGAGCACATTAGTAATGAAGAGGTTCTGCAAATGGGCAAAGCACAGAAAGTATTAAAAGCTGTGAAGGTTATGAAATTAGAATATTTTGGGCACGTAATGAGGCATAGTAAAAGATACAGAATACTCCAACTGATTCTGGAAGAAAAGGTAATAAGAAGAAGATGCCCGGGATGACGTCAAATTTCATGGCTTTATAATTTACGCCAGTGGTTTGACATGATATCGCTGCAGTGAACAAGGAGAAGATCGTGATGATGATCGCTAATATCCGGAACAGATAAAGCACGCCAAGAAGAAAAAGAAGTGATAAAAATCTGTTATAGTCCCCGTAATTTAATTAATAACTTTGGAGAAGGCGTTATTACAACTTCTTTAGTCAATTCTAGAAGCTTTTATTATATTTTAACTATCGCAACATCATTTAATTCTCAGCAAAAACCGGTACGTTAAAGTTAGCTTAAAAACCCATAATAACTTTTTGTGTTAAAACGTTTAAACTCATCTAAGAGCTTTTGTAAACACCAATAAAACCTCTCAAAGTTTTATTTATGATCCTTAAAACTATTAAATGCCATTAAAGCTATCTAAGTCAAATCTAGTGGCTTCTTCAAATTTAGGAAACAACACTACAGTTTCGATTCTAGCTTGGATCCCTCACTCATCGCTCCCATTTATATATTTATATATTTCACATTACTTTTGATGTAACTTTCATTTAGCCAACATAGACTTTTTGATATTTTCTGTAAACAAACAAGTCCATGTTGAGTGAACAAAAGTAGAATAGAGAAAACTGATTGCAGCAATTAGCAAAGCTAGAGTCAAAGCTACAGTTTTCGGAGCAATGAACAAGCAATTTAAGTAATAAATATAAAATTGATCACTTTTTAACTGATTAACAAGCCTACAAAATAATTGTTAATAAAAGTACTACTAACAGCTAAACTGACAAGCAAATAAAAACCTGAATTCTTCTAGAAACCTATATAGAAGATCTAAAAAGCATTCAATGTCTCCCAGACTTCAGTTAGTATTTTCTGAACTTTTCTTAGAGCTCTCAAAGTCTTCTAAGATAAGTCTCAAAGACTCACATAGTTAGTGGTTTTAGTTTAAAGCCGACCATGCCCGTTTTAAAATAGAGCACCCAATCAGCATCACAAAGTACATAACGCACAATTAAATTCCTCACTACACTCCAAAATGATTTTTACGGTGACAAACTAACCGCAATCATTACTTACTCACACCAAGAATCCAATAAAAAGAATGTCTTGCAATAAATACACAGACAAAAACTACTAAAAGATCTCTTAGAAAATAGTCAATGGTACTATTTTCTAAGAGAGCTAGTAACTGAACATAGTGCTATGGTTTACTTGAACTCCTAGTTTTGGAGCTAATAAAAGATGTTAAACGATTCCAGGGGCGGCCCCAGGTGTCCTCTAGGACTGTACTCGCGGAACAACGCTATTGTTCAGTAGCCTTGCCTCGGCAATGAAACTACCAACTTTTTCTCTTCCTCTTTTCTTAAATACTTTCCTACTACGAACTATTGACATCCCTTGGTCAAAACTCTTCGGTCCACTCTTGACCACTTTTCGGTTCCCAACGTTATTAAGTATCAAAAGCTAGAGACCCAAAAAACATATGACTTCTATGTCTTTTTTTCTCTCTTTCCAAAATGAACTGGAGAAATTATGACGACAATAAACCTGGTAGAAGGTAAAATACTAAAAAAAAATAATCTCCACTGATAAGACAGTTTGCTCTACGGATTCTGACCAGCAAAAGGATACACAACAACCTGGCAACATTATTTAAAAAAAAAACCTCCTCCTGAGGTAATGAAAGTAAAAGAACCAGAAGATGACTGCAAAGACAAAGATAAAATAGGATAGCAAGCAAAAGATAAGAAATAAAAACCTAAATCCAAGGTCCCGGAAAAGCATATTGATAACCCGGCTACATCAACTAAAAAAAAGAGCAAAAAAAAGATAAAGCATTTCAATCACAAAGAAACAAAAGAATAAGAATGGCTAACACTGGAGTAAGGAGATGCAAACTTTGAAGAAACTAGGCAAGCCATTAGACTCATAAAAGAACTACTAAAATAAATGACTGATGAGAGCAGAAGCTTATGAAGATTCCCGCTAGAAAGCGGTATAATAAAACTAGAAGCTAAAAAAGTAGCCCACAGATTATTTAGCTACACACCAAAGCTGCGGGCTAATAGAAGAGTAAACATTATAGAAAAATTTATAGAAAAACAAACAAAAAACAAAGTTCCGACATAGAACAGCAATCCAAATAAAGCCAATTGAAACAGAGGAGAAAAGACAACTCAGAGATAAAATCAAAGGACGCATAGCACACAAAAAAGGGTCAAAAAAATACAAGCGCTGGTGGACATAAAATGGCCAGAAGATCTATTCACAAAATTTGAATAAACAAATGCCACCTTCAGAGCAAACATTAAACACGTAGTTGTAATAATAAGCAGTATTGAAAACACAAAAGGCTACATAGTAAGAATAATAACAGAACAAGAGAACAAAAAAGAATAAACAGAGCAATGCAAGAAATAAAGAAAATGGCAACTAGAAAAGAAAAATCATGCTAGCCTATGTCAAGAATGCAAAAGCAGGAATGGCCAGTAAAAACTGGAATACTGCTTCAACAAGAAAGAATCAAAATGACAATACACTGCAAAATAAAACCGGTACAAGTAAGAAAAAATAATATGCCTAAGAAGCAAACAATGCTAAATAAACTAAATGATGGCTGCAGCTATGCAGAAGTAATATGCGTTTTATTACTTCTGCAAAAAAAAAGTTAGGCAAACAAAAATCATCATCGCAGGAATACATAACACAAAGAATGCCGACATTAAAGTAGTGATCAAAAAAGTTAAAAAAAAACAACAAAAAAAAGAATGAAAAAATTAGCCATCACAAACTCAACAAAAATAAATAAACAATAAGGCTCTAGACTTAAAAGAAGACCTCAACCAAGACAAAGTATAGGAAATTATCAACAAGGTACTTGTGAGAAACAACCTCATTGTCAAGATAGACAGGGTAAAATTAGCAAAAAAGGTAACCTAAATGTAGTAAGATATGCTTTTGTAAACATGCAGGAAAATGCAGCAAAACACCTTACAGCAAAATGGACTTTAGGCTCAGGCTGCAACAGATAAAAAGTAATGGAAATCTTCTCTCCGCCAAAATGTTACAGATGTCATAGACTAAGTCACATGGCAACAGAGTGTAAAAAAACAAATTGCAAACTTGCAGAAATTGTACTAAGCCTAAATTAAAAAGACTGCACCAGCAAAGAGAAGTGCTACTTGCAAGATATAAGATCACAAAATAGAAAGCATAAAATGCCCTGCATTCAAAAATCAAGTGCTAGCACAGAAGGAGAAAAAAAAGCTGCCAGGACCAAACAATAAAAGTAATCCAGGTTAGCTTAAACAGATATAGAGCAACAATAGACCCACTAAAATAAAACTGCCAAAAAAAACAAGAGCAGACTTTGCCTTAGTATCGAAACTAAATAAAAAAATGGCAGCTAGAAGGAAGAGATGGATCATACATGAACAAGAAGGCGCGGCGCGGCAATTTACATCCCAGACCATACAAAATTTCAGGCAATAAAATCAGGAAGTAGTAAGTGGTGGCTGGCAGTATTAATCAAAAACCAGAAAAAACACAGGAAAAACAAGATTATTGGCGGGGACTTCAGTGCCACAACCCAAATACGACCAAAAAAGATACGAGGACAAGCTCTGAACCTTAAATGGGGAAAAAGTGCTAACTTAAAAAAAAGTTAAAATCATTCATAGACGCCATTCTGTGCTCAACTATGATGATAACAAAAATTAGAATTTGGCAAGTGGGCAAAAAAGAAAAGCAGAGAAAAAACAAACCCAGGAAGAAAGTTCTTAGGCAGTAGCCAAGAGAAGAAATTTCTGAAAATTCCAAGACTCCAGAACACATAAGAAATGATTCACTCCGCTGTCAATCTAGAAAAAACTACAATTAAAACCTGCAAAAAGACACTAAGCAATAAAGAAAAAAAGAGTAAAGTACAAATCAATGTATTAGTAGAGTAAAGACATCGCAGGTAAAAAAAGGTGCTGTATAAAATCCAAAAATACTGTGTCAAGAATAAACGGCAAGTACAAAAAAATGGCATAAAAACATTTGAGGCAAAGATCATAAAAAGAGCTCTTGTAGGTTTGACTATAATACCAAAATCTAAAAAAGGAAAAATACAGATAGCAGGTAGCAAAATTAAAAGAAAAAAAGCCCACAGTACAGACATAATCCCGCCGGAACAATCAGAGCGATAGCGACACAAAAACCGTAGCTCTGTGTGAAAGTTTACGACAAACTTTAAGCAAAGCATCTTTCCCACGGACTGGAAAAAAGCAATACTAGTATCAATCAAAAAATCTACCAAAACGTAAGAAGACATAACTAGTTGACCTATTTGCCTACTGATCTAGAAAAAGTCTATGAGCACAGCCTCAACAAAAGATTGATTGATACGCTTATACGCGATAAGAAGGAAAGCTTGAGCCAGACAACAGTTCAGAAAAGGTCGCTCTACACTTGATACCCTTAAACATGTCAAAGAAGCCAAGTACTGCGCACCCTATACAAACATTTGCCGTACTTATCACTTACACTTACAATATAAGAAACGCTTTCAACTCAGTGCTCACAAAAGAAGCTAATAGAAGAACTAGAGTGTATGAGTCTTTCGATCCAAGTGTTCACAGAGTCAATAGCCTTTATTAAAAAACTGGTCCAAAGTAATCGCATACTAAAAGTGAGGAAATTATCAGCAAAGTCGGGGTTTGTCAGATACATCAATTCACCGAATACTCCATGACCATTTGGGTACAAATAAAGTGAGTGCAAAATAAGTCCCAAAACTTCTGTCTGTTGTTTAAAAACAACACCAAGTTGATTGTGCTCGATCTTTTTAAAGCTCCGTTTTTTTAGTTAGTTTAGATTTTTGGCATATCAGCCTAAGACTATTAATGTTTTGAAGCTTTGTGAAAAGAAACTAGAAGAAGTTCCCTAATCTATTGTTACGGGGGATAAAGTATAGTCTTGTATCATAATCCTCTGTCCAAAAAGAAACCATAAAATAGTGACGTGAAGGTGACCAACCACCAAGAAAAGCCAGGGTATCCCCCGTAAACCAAAAAGATCATGACCACAATCTTTTGAAATTGTAAAAGCATCTAGATTAATAATTTTAAATTCGAACAAAGCGTCGAGGAAAATTAACAAACGGAATCAGATTGTTGCACCACTAAGGTTGCTCAACTAAGAGAATGCAGCTTTTAAAAAATTGATTATCCCCCTTCAATCCAGCCCCTTGCTACTTTTTAATCAAAATAAAAAAACAACCTTAGGGGTAGACAATTTCTTGACAATAAAGAAGTGAAAACTGCTGTTTTGGAGCATTTTTACAACAAATCTTCAGAATATTTTTATGAGGAAATAGAATTACTAATTTAGCAATGTAATAAGTGTGTTGAGTGCATGAATTCTTGGTTAGAGCGAAAATTTATGGCGGTTATATCGTATAATGTAATTCAGATATAGATATAAAGAGTTTCCCAATAAGAAGTTTTATTTTGAATAGCAGGCTATTTGGGCAGCTGTTAATTTTGAAGCTATCATCTTTTGACATTTGACACGTAAAAACTACGCCATTATTAAAATTTACTACAAAAATAGTGAAAATTTTTCAGTCACAGTTCTCGGCTGGCAAAAGGTAAACCTGGTGGAAAAATTTGAGCTGTTGGGACAAGTTTGTGATGTAAAAAATCGAAACCGTGTGCATCGCTCAAGAACACATGAGAATATTGCTGATGTAGCCCGTAGTGTTGAAGAAAACCCAGATTTGTCGATTCCTCGTCGATCTTTAGAAATAAACATTCCACAAACAACATTACACCGTATTTTGCATAAAGACTTAAGTCTTAATGATTTTAAAGTTCAGTTAACACAAGAACTCAAGCCGGTTGGTCACCATAAATGTCGTATCTTCGCTGATTGGGTCCTTCAAATGCATCAAAATGATCCAGAATTTCATCAAAAATCGTCTTTAGTGATGAGGCCCATGTTCACCTCAGAGGCTACATTAATAAGCAGAATTGTCGCATTTGGGGCTCAGAAAATCCAAGAAAGATTGTTGAAAAGTCTTTGCATCCTCAACGTGTCACTGTTTGGTGCTTGGGCTGGCGATGTGATTGGACCCTACTTTTTCAAAAATGAGACTGGTGCAACTGTTACGGTGAATGGATGGCACTACCGAGCTATGATTAATGATTTTTTATGGCCGGAATAGAAGATATTGATGTGGACAAAGTTTATTTTCAGCAAGACGGCGCTACGTGCCACACAAGCAACGAAACAATCGCAATTTTGAAAGAATTATTTTCTGACCGTGTTATTTCTCGAAGAGGTGATCACAATTGGCCACCGAGATCTGGTGATTTAACACCTTTAGATTTTTTTTTCTTTGGGGCCACGTAAAAGATAAGGTCTATGCCAATGCTCCACAATCGATTCAAGACCTTAAAGATGGAATTCGTGAAGTTATCGAGGACATACAGCCGCAAATGTGCAAACTGATCATGGAAAATTTCATGGAAAAAATGTGGTACTGCAACCGTAACCGTGGCGAGCATTTGTCTGATATCGTTTTCAAATGTTAATGGCATACCTTCCTCTTTACTATGAAATAAACATTGATTTCTCTTTAAAAAAAACCGTTTTTTTTTAATATCAAAAGGAAACCTCTTATTAGAAAACCCTATACATAAAAAAATAAATGTAGCATGTTTGTTTTCTTTTTATCTAAAACAAAACCCCTCCCAAAAATGATTTTTTTTAATCATGTTTCTTCTCAAAAAAAAATTTATTGGATACATCAGTTTTTCTTATAATTGAAAATACGCATTTATATGAATAATTCCCTCATTAGAAATAATAAACTATTAACAAAAACTAATATATATTTTAACAATACAAGTCTGAAAATATTTACACTTATAGCAGCAGTAAATATTTCAGCACAACCTAAAACCAGTTCCTAAATATTTATGATAATCTAAACATGTAGATTAAGTGAGATTTCATGGCATCCCATACCTGTCTTATACAAGAGAGTCAATAACTCGACACTATATAAAGTTTGACCCTTCATTATTATTACACAAGCCCGTTTACGTTCGCCATCCATCTCACTTTATCTCACGTTTCTAAAGAATGCAATAAAGCCAGGTATTCGAATGAACCTTCCTCTTACCAGATGACTCATCCCGTGGCTTTAATAATGCATCATTTTATTTAAAATAAGGTGTGGGCTTTCCGATTTATTGCAATAACCCACGGTTTTTATTATGCGATTTTATATGGGGCGTATACATTTTTGAGATATTGTAATGGTATACAGTTGAAAATTCGCAATGCTTAATTTTTTTTATACGTAGGAATGGTCTGACATATATTCATGTATTTTTAGATAAGGTATGTAACGCCAATTTTAAAATTTTATTAGCCAAATGCGAAGTAATGTTATGGCGACTTTGAATTATTTAATAGTGTTTTAGAGTCGATATGAGTTAGACGCAGTTGCCAATGTTTATTTTATATTATAGAAAGTGTTCTTAAAATAAATTTAATATTTGAAAAAAATGTAAAATTCATCAATATCCTTTCTAAATTTAAAACTACTGTATTTACAATAAACATATGGCATATAGAGTAGACAACAAAAAATATTTTTGATTTGTTTGAATCTTAAAGCGACCTACATACAAACACTTTTAAATTTATTTGTATGTGCATTGTTACCAAGATTGACATTTAATAGGTTTAGAAAATATTATCAAATTTGCTATTATTAAGCTAAAATCAGTTATGTTCTACATATGTTTTATTCGAGTTATATAGGTAAGGTAACGATGGCTAACCTAGTTTAGGTATCCTGCAACAGTTTTAATAATAGTAATTATTCTACTTTCCAAGCTAAATCATTTTCGAACATTTCAGATTATTCGCATAATAAAACACAATAATTAAATTGTAGCAATCAAATCATTTATAACTAGGTGGCGCAAAAGTTGTCACCCGAAGTTGTTTTACTGCAATATTTTTAATAAATAAAAAACTTTAGTTTTGCTTTTGGATTGTGTTTATTTGATGTCTACATTTTTTTTTTTATTCATTAATTAGAAAAAATGATATCGACCAAGTGGCGGCCGCCAGAATTGATGACTATACGAGCTCGATTTATGGCACTTTCTATCACTCTTGCGAGTCTGAGGCTTGTTGACAAAGTCTAGAAAGGTTAAATCGAGTGCCGGCCAATGCAAATCATCAAAACGAAAAATTAGGCAACCCGAAAATGCGGCTCTCAGGACGATAATTCTGCTTATTCACGTATCCACGAGATGGAAATGGGCCTGGTCGCTCATGATAATTTTTGATAAAAAGTTGCCTTCCTCGTGGTCGAGTTTCAAGATGGTTTGAGCGTAGGTTACAAGCGCTTGGCGGTCAACGGCTAGCAGCTAATGCACTGTCTGCGCATTGTGAGGGAACATATTGAAAACATACTGTACACTATTATCCCAGTAAAATACTGCTTTCCATTAGAAAAAAATCTACCAAATTATTAAATATTTTTGAACCAGAAGTTTACCAGATCCTAATGTGAATAAAACGGAGCAAACTTTAAATTCAATCAACCTAATGGTTTTGCCGAATATATTTTTCTATAAAATGCATCAACAATACAACAATATAAAACTTACTACAAACATATAGAGTAAACATAATACGGACTTCGGCAAGTCAGCTAATTAAATGATTTAATCCATAAATGTGTTTTAAAGTTAATCTCCTAACACCTGCACTCTATAGTATTCCAAAGAACAAGATACTTTTGTAGACTTGAGTGTTTGTGAGACCTACTTATAATTTAGTGATCTTCTTATTTGCCCGCAAATGAGATATAAATTAAATAAAGTAAAAAACAAAACAAAAACAAGCAAAATGCATATTCTTTTCAGTTCTCAATCCTGAAAGTAATTTGTTGCAGAATTCATAATATTAACTAGTATATCAAAACTTCCTGTCCTCAACCTAAATTGTTTGCTAAAAATAAATGATAAATATTTAAAGCAAATTTTCATTTTAAAAACAACATTTCAAAAATTTTAAACAAAATTGAAGTAGATATTAGTATACAGGTTTCGGCTTTGTTATAAAAAGCATCAAAGCTGATATTCAGCCATATCGATCATATCGTAATCGAATCGAAATGACGTCGATGCTTTGTTCGTTGACGTCATGTCGATTCGATTACAATCGGTATGACAAAGCGTTAACTCTAGATATACATTAACTGATAAAAAATATAATGAATATAAGAAACATTATATACATGTACTTCACTTCGACGCCCGTCACAATTTGTTGATAATAGTTAAATATTTTTCTTTAATAAAAAAAAAATAAAATCAATTACTTAAACCTAATCCAACCACAAAGCGACCAAGTACCAAATTTGAAACAATTATCAGAAAAATACCAACAAAAGTTTAAACACTATTGCACCTTTTGTGAGAGATTTAAGAAAATTTGTAGGTGCAGAGACAATGGTTTTAACAGTAGCTGTATGGATGCATTTAAGCAGCAGTGTTTATTTTAGTGAATATTGTTTGTGCACAATATGCTACCGCAAAAACTTTCTTATGTCAAGTTTCAGTGACATTTATACTTGAACAAGAAGAGTCATAAAATTTGTATCAAAAGAAATCAGTAGCGTAATGAATATCCATGAAAAAATAGCAGCAGTAAAGTGTGGTCCATTTAGTGGTACCTTTTTAAAAAATCAAAAAAAATTAACAGTAATCAATTTTTTTCGGTATATTATTGGTTTATTCAAAAGAGCAAACAATCCCATTATTTATGGAACACTATTTCATTCATGTGGCTACCTCGGCTGGCTTCGCAGTAGCGCATCCTGTTAACCCAGTTTTCCAATACCTTGGTGACGGTTTCTGGCTCTATCTCACAAATTGCTTCCTCGATATTACCCTTAAGAGCCAGAATCGTTAATGGATTGTTCCCATAACATCGGTCCTTCACGGCACCCTACAAAAAATGTCTAACGTCGTCAAACCGCAGCTCCGAGGTGGCCGATTGACATCGCCGAGACAGCTGATAACATGATTACCAAACTTGGCGCGCAAAAGATCGATTGTGACATGGCGCGCCATCCTGCTGAAACCAAAGATCGTCCAAGTCCATGTCTTCAATTTCCGGCCACAAAAAATCGTTTATCATGCCTCAGTAGCGCTCATCGTTGACCGAAATGGCGTTTCCAGCAGCATTTTCAAAGAAAAATGAGCCAATGATGCCACCGCTCCAAAATCCGCACCAAACTGTCACTCTCTGAGGATGATCCAATCCCCAGATGCAACAGCTTTGCTTGTTAACATAACCACCGAGATAAAAATGCGCTTCGTCAGAAAAGATGATTTTTCGAACAAAATCGTTGTCCATTTCGAGCTGTTCTAATGTCCAAACTGAGAAGCGATAACAAACCGGATGGTCGTGTGCCTTCAATTGCTGAGTCAATTGGACCTTATAAGCAAATAATGCGAGGTCTTTGTACAAAATTCGCATCAAGCTGGTGCGTGAAATGTTGAGTTGTTAAGATCGATGCAGAGTCGATGTTCCAGAACTGAGTCGCACACTCTAGGCTACGGCAGCCACATTCTCGTCAGTGCGCACCGTACGACGGCGAAGACCGTGTGTGTGCCACTAGCATGCCAGTCACACAAACTTTTTGCACAAGCTTGCGTACAGCGGTGGGGGCCTCATTTCGGCCAAAACTTCTTTTCAATAAACGCACTGTTTGGGCTACACAACATTGAAAATAAGTTTGCAATATTTTCCAACGTTGTTCAAGCGTAAATCGATTCATTTTATTCAGCGGAGATATGATACTGACTTTCTGTCAAGATTTCCTACGGGAAAGACCAGTCACTGTCAAAATAATAAACCACTAGAAGGACCACCCTTTATACGAAGAAAATAGTGTTTTTAAAGTTCTGCCTAAAAACTTAGGAATAAACAAAGAAAATCCCAAGCTGTTTAATCCTAAATAAAAACTGAGTAGACCACAAATTTGCAAGAAGAAGTTGATTGCTTTTTCCCAAGAAAAAAACTTCTTATATAAAATTGTAGAATAGGAAGAACCGCTGTGTGAATAAATACTTAAAAAAAAGCTCAAAGTTATTACATTTGTACGTTACCTCCAAATCTCAAAAATAGTTCTCAAAACGCGTTAGCAAATAGTGTGTAGGGAGCGGCACACATGAGTAATATCAAATATTCTGTCACTCAGTACAGCATTAGATCCTCCCAATGAGACGCAATTTTCTTCGCAAAAAGTAATAACCACAGTTTTCTAAAACGCCAAAGGAGTTCTCCAAATTGAGTATATACCAAAAAAATATTATAATACACGAGGAATGCCTACAAAAAACTTAAAAGCAGATATTCACAAAAAAAGACTCAATTATGCTCAGGAAACTCTGTTTCTGCAAGGTGAATAAAACACAATTTGTTCAAAAAAAAGTCAATAAATGCGGCATTAAAAAATTACAACATCAACCTTACAGTCCCGACGTCGCCCCTTCTTCCAAAACTCAAAAAAGTCTTAAAAAAGCGTCGGTTTTTATTGCTGTAAAATCAAGTTTTAAAAATTTTTGCAGATATTTAATTTTTCAAAAGCCTAGAGTTACTAAAAAAACATTAGATTTACTAACTGTAATCTATCTATCTATCTTTATGTTAATAGTTCTTAGGTCTAAAACTTTGTTTGTCCTATAACCCCTTATTTTCATTGCTAAAAAAAAATATCATAAAAAACCTTTCCTCGTATATTTTTTACGCAGCATCCATTAAGATCAAAACGTTTGAGATATGGACATTCAGAAGAATGCTCCGTACCCATGGGTAGACCACATTACCAACAAGAAAGTGCTGAGAAAGGCAGGAGTAGACAAATTACTATTCAACACCATAAAGCAGCGCAAGATCACATACTAAGAGAGCCAAAATATCAAATTCCCCAGCTCATACTCAAAGGTAAAATAGAAGGCAGAAAGAGCATCGGACGTAAACAGCTATCATGGTTTAGGAACATCAAGAATATATACAATAAATGATAATTCGCTAACGCACATGAGTGTAAGGCAACAAAAGAAGAAGTATATTTTTTAGGCATAAGCCGTAATGTTATTTGTTTAAACTCCAGTTATTATCCCTGCTTACAGCAATAATTATGCACTTAGTAGTCAAAATGCTCAAAAAAGTTACTAGAACTTTATTAATTTCGAGATAATAAAGAAACTGACTCTAAAACTATATCTATTGCACTTTTGATAACTTCAATGTCAAAATATTAAATCTTTTTAAAAACTGCTCAACTGTTCACAACTTACCCAAATCAAGTTTTCTGTTAATCTTTACAAGTTCCAAAATATTTCGGAAATAAAAATCTTCTCTACACGGTCATGTTTACACCTTAAAAGTCAAAACATAAATAAACTAAGATATAATGAAACGGTTAAAACACAATTACTTTTACTAGCTACTTCCTAAGAACATACTAGCTGCCCAGATTCTGAATCCGTCCGTATACGCATATAGCCGCCCAG
The DNA here is from genome assembly GCA_963932245.1 of Tachinus rufipes. Classification (NCBI taxonomy): domain Eukaryota; kingdom Metazoa; phylum Arthropoda; class Insecta; order Coleoptera; family Staphylinidae; genus Tachinus; species Tachinus rufipes. The sequence goes on along the minus strand of OZ010742.1, from coordinate 25,695,630 downwards.
CTTCTTTTAAAAGTACATTGCCGTAGAATATGGACCTCCAAAAACATATAAAATTTATATAAATAATAAATTCTCGCGTATAGAAAGTATCCTGCATATAAAGTAAATACCAGATTCGCTGGAGGATTCGAAATGCGTCGTCCAAATACTTCTGAAGATCCCATATAAACCTAAACCCAAGATTATAAAATAATCAAAACGTGTTAAATTACATGACCTTAATAAACCATTCAGTTTCTCAAAATAATTTGTTCTCCAAATTGTTTCCTCAATTGTTGCGTTGGCTGTATAGCATGTGGCGTCCTATTGGAACCATATCGTTTACAGATATATAGCATTCAAACTTATACACGCCACTGCTGGAGCAGCCTCTTATCTACCCGCAATGCTGGCAACTTACATTACGGGTAGACCTACAGTTTCAAGTGAATTACAAACCACTAAAGAGATTAATTATTAATCTACTCCGGACCACAAAAGAATCTTAGTGATAAAACCCCACGCTGACAAGACAGGTTTGAAAAGTAGGACAATGTATACATTTGAAATAAATATTATTTTTTTCCCATATTGAACATCGCTCTGTCATAAAAAACGGCAGCTCTGTTTATTAACGTACTCATTTAACCAAAAAAAAAGCTTTTTTGCTAAACAAATCCTTGCGGTTAAATTCTGGATCTGGTATTGCGGATTAAGTTTATTTACAAACTGGATCTTGTAACGCAAATGACAAAGATCGACTTTTTGCAAATTGACAAATTGACTTGTGTCTTCATCAACACTGCTGGCAACAAAGACAATCTTCTTTAAAAACGCACATTTTGTTATCTTCTTCTTCCTCTTGAAATAAGCTTTCAGCCTATTTTTCCAGCTTTATGAAGTTCCTTGCAATGTCAACACCAAACTGTCCCTCCATCTCTTTGGTGGTCTGCCTGGCGGCCTTCTAGAGTGTGGTTTTCCGTTTCTCACAATTTTAGCAATTCTGTTGTCTTGTATTCTGTTCATGTGTTGGTTCCATTCTCGCCGTCTCTGCCTCGTCCATTTTACTATCTCCTGTATGTCGCACATTCGACTTATTGGGTTATCTGTCACGTAGTGTGTGTTCCGTAATAATTCGGAGAGTTCTCATCTTTGCCGTTTGGGTTGTGCTCTTAGTTTTGCTGGTGTCTGCTGCATATGTGATATTAGCCTCACGCATGATTTATATATTCTTGTCTTTGCTTCTATTTTTAAAAACTGGTTTTTCCATATACTGTCTTTCAAGCATCCGACTATTCTAGAGGCCTTATCTATTTGATTCTTTATCTCAGATCTCCTGTCTTAATGAGCAGTTATTTCTACTCCTAAATATCTGAAAGACATCACCGGTTCTACTATTTCGCCGTTGATAGCTAGTTTGCGTCTTCTGGGTTCTTTTGCTACGACTAGTAATTTTGTCTTCTGTATCGCAATTCACTTGTTGTAACGTTTCGCTGTTAGGTAGAATTGATGGAGTAGTCTCTGTAATTCATCTTCGTTCTCTGATATAATTACTGAGTCATCTGCGTAGCACAGTATTGTTATTTCTCCTTTGTTAGTTCTATAACCATCCCCCGCGTTTTTAAAGCCTTCTATTATTTTATTCATAAGTAAAGGTTGAAGAATACCGGGCTTAAAGAATCTCCCTGTCTTATTCCTGTTGATAAATAAAATCTGTTGTTCAAAAGTGTTCTGATTGATGTGTTCATGTTTTCAATAGTTCTAACTATTTCTTCCGGAATATTGCCCAGTCTCAATATGGTTGTGATGTCATTTAGCCTCACTCAATCAAACGCTTTGCTTAGATCTATGAAGCACATATACGCCGGTTTCTCTTATTCGATTGATTTCTCGACTATTTGTCGGGTGATGAATATGGCGTCTGTGGTAAACCTGTTTTTTTTTTTCTGAAACCCTATCGTTCTTCCCTTATAGGTATTTATTTCTGAGATGATACTGCATATGATTTTCGTGAATAGTTTCATCACGGCGCTTAGGAAGTTATTCCTCTGTAGTTTCCTGGTTGTTTTTTGTCACCATTTTTGAAGATAGGTATAGTAATACTTTTCTTTCAGTCGGTTGGTATAATTGTTTCATTTAAGATCTTCTAGTAAAGACTGGCTAGTTGTTCGTTTAGTAGATTACCTCTGGACTTTATCAGTTCGTTGTTCAATTCGTCGATCCCTAGTGCTTTCCTATTTTTTATTTCCTTGGTATATTTTTCTACTAGTTCGTGGTTGATACTGGTAGTTGTTTCTGCCATTGCTGGCTCTTCCTGGTGTTGAGTCTCATCTTCGTCAAACATTTGTTTGTTTGTATCCATGCCTTTTCCGGGATAGTTGTTACTGTTACATATTCGTTAACTTCGCGTTTCCTTCGTCTTATCATTCCCCATATCTTCTTTTGGCTGCCGTAGAGGTCATGTTCCATATCCGCAGTGAAGGTTTTCCCAGTATTCGGTCTTTATTTGTCGTATTTCTGTTCTGTTCCTTTTTTCCTTGTATCGTATCCACTCTTCCGGTGTTCTGTTATTTAGCTACCTCAAGTAGGTTTCTCGTTTTTCTCTTGCCATTTGTTTTACTTCCGGTGTGAACCATGGTGTGTTATATTTATTTGAGTTTTTGTTTATCCTCCTTTTGCCTAGTGCTTTGTTGGCGGCAGTCTCTATGTGTGATTTGACTTTTTTCCAACTGGCTTCCACATTGTCCTAATTCAGAATTGGCTGTTCTCTGATCTTTAGGGTCAGTCTTTTTTCGTATAGGTTCTTCACAATAGGATCATTGATAGATTCGATGTTCAGTTTGTCTACGTAAATAGGTAGTGCCTTTTTTTTATCTGTGTTGTTAGTAGTAGTATTACCATGACTAATTGGTGGTCCGATCCAATGTTCGCAGATGTTACAGGGAGCAAACATCAATTATCTGAGACGGGTGTACCACTCTATTTAAGATTATATAATCGATCATAAACAAGTGTCCTTGTGTGTTGTACCAGGTTATCTTGTGTTGTGGCTTGTGATTGAAGTATGTATTATTTATTCTCATCTTGTTTTGTGCGCAAAATGTGGTCAAAGTTTCTCCGCTGTTGTTGACGTGTGCTTCATTGTTGTTTTATGCCATCGGCAATTGAGTTTCCAATTCTGGCATTCAGATCCCCCATAATCAGGATTTTTTTTTTCGTAGAAGGTGTCAATTTCCTCTTGGCTTTTGTTGGCGTCGGGGGCGTAGACGCTGATAAGATGTATTTTGTTCTTGCCGATATCTAGTACAACTCTGAGTATTCTCTCATTGACATAGAATGTATCTTCTATATTCTGTGTAAATTAATTACTAATTAGCAAACCTACACCAGATGTGGCTCGTTTGTGTTTTTCGTTTCCACAGTATTTGAGTATGTATCCTTTATATGTAAGATCACCTTTCCTTCTGCGTTTACTTTCAAATAATGCACATATATCTATTTTGTTTGTTTCCATTTCTAGCAAAATTTCTTGTTCTCTCCCGTTCCAAGATCTTATGTTCCAACAGGCGCATCTTTATATGTTTTTCCTCCACGACTCTTTTTTTCTTTTTCTTCTCATACCCGTGTCAGTAGCTGGGGTCATCGTCGTTGTCAGTCCGCTTCCGAGGCTTGTTGCTGGTTCAGTGAGCTTGTGTTTTACTGCTAACCTCACCTGCAAACCCTCCTTCTTTATCCGGGGTTGGGACCGGCAACACCCTCACTGAGCTACTCAATCCACTCAATAGGGTGCATCTTGTTTTTTTTTTTAATTATCAAATCAATCAGCATAAAATGCCTTTAAAATTTGTCGATAATTCGGTGATTAAATCGCTCAATTGGGCAATTATGTGCAAAGTGCTCTATAAGTTTTGACAATATGCAACCGTTGCAACTAAATAATTTTGATAGAAGCGCGCCAACTAAAAGTACGTTCCATCAAAAATATTTATTTATTTTTTTAAAAAATCAGGCCATTTAGGTCAAAAAGTATGCCAAACTGCCCAAATCTGCAGTATCTAAAAGCAGGCCACAACAAAAATTTCGATGATTTGTGTGTGACAAAATTTTGAAAACATAATGCGAAAGCTGTTCGTTGAATTTTTTATTTGCTCTTTCATTACTTTTCTCAAACGTAGGCTTTACTAAATCGCTGCTTCATAATGTACAATACAATATTCAGCATTGCACTAGATTACCAATAAAAGATAAGTAGTTTTTGTTAGCATTATTTATAATCATTAACCTAAGAGATCAAGTGGGTCAAAAAATCATTGTGGTAGTTCACACCGGTACGAGGCTATTCATACATAGACCAAAAAGGATCTTAGAGGTGTGTAAAACAATGGCATTGAGGTCATTAAAGTACTTGACAGTTGTAACATACCAGGTACGCTGCCAGAGTTGGGGTTATACTAGGCTGTAAAAAATGGTTATTCATACACTGGCATAAGGCCTTAGGGTTGCATGTTAACACCATATTTGACATTAAAGTCTTAAACGTTTGTGCACTGAGATTTAAGCCTTTAGGGTTGCACAATAGGCCTTGAAGTTGTATGTAGGGCACATTACATTAGTAAGAAGCAATTATAAACACACTGGTATTTGAGTACACCTTGAGGATGTTTTAATTAAGTAATTGGTAATATAGTATTCTATTTATTGATATAAATATAGAAATTTAAGCATTACTACCAGTTAGTCTTATGCTAGAAAGAAATTATATATTTGTTAATTGCACAGAAAATATTAATAAATATGTGCAGGTTCAATTTATAACATTAGCAAGCTAATACAAGAAGACGAAATGAACCGGACCGGCACGAATAGAGAGCTCTAAAGCAAGAGTGGGAGTCGTCTGCGGGACGAAGCAGAGAAGATCAGTAACGTTTGCGCAGTAAAGTGATGCGGTGAAATAATTTGACGGCAAAGGCCGTTCCTTGATTGATACGACGTTCAAGCACGGTGTGGTGGTTGGGAGGTTCAGCGTTGTAGAAACACTATCTATGACTATACTATAACACTTTAAAATACATAGTAGAATTACTTGCTCAGTTCAATAGGTATTCATATCCCTGATCGCGTTTCAAGTAGTAACTATTTATTTTATATACCGTATAAACGTACAGATTATACACAGCACGCTTGAGTCATATTAAATGTTTGTTTTTATTCTATTTTTTAGTATTAGTATTTTATGTTAATTATTATATTTTGTAAACTGTATAATAATAAAAATTAAACAAAGACAAACTAAACGTAATATACTCGGCTCAATCAAAAACATAACATAACAATATTATGAACTACGACATATTTTGCTTAATAAGTAATGTTAAGCGTCACTAAATCGACAAACTTTTTACTGTACATATACTATATAATATCCGCCCCCATTGCGAAGGTAATCCCTACAATATTAGTGAACAGAAATTATTTATAGCATTTTAAATTTGAATTTTGGCCGAAGAGGGTGCTATGCAATGAAGTAACCAAATACAAATTTTTAATTTGATTTGACGTGATTACTTTTTAATTTCATAAAATTACGTTTCTTCTTAATTTTTAAATAAAATGATTCAAAGATGCGGTTAGTTTAACTTGAAGTTTATAATTAATTATTTTATTATTTGGTTAATAGCTAAACACAATTTAATGGAATAACTACTAAATTAACATTTTTTTATACAGCCTTGAATTTATGTTTAATGAAAAATTATTCTTAATAGATTATTGTTAGCAAAACTAATAATAAATTCGTTTTTAAACTAGACAGTAGTGAATAAAAACAAAACTTATACTTTGATCTAGCATTGATGCATAAATCATTTAAAAAATATTCAGTATCATTTAGTTCAAACAAACTATATATTGATGCCAATGAAAATATTAATAGCAATATGTTATCACTTCCAAATATATTCAGGCTGGTTATAGATTAGATACACATTTCATAAAGTAATTAAACATTTTTTTCAAACTTAAGAACGGACAATATTTTTCCGTTTTTTTTATAAAACCTCATCAGTATAACTTAATGATGAAAAACAAATTAAATAACTAAGCAATCATACTTAAATATAAAAATCCAATTTGAACCAAAACAAATTCATTTTAACGTTTTAGGCATATGAAGAATAATAATTTAAAGAATATCGTTTAGATTTTGTTTATATTAATGGCTAAACATCTAGGCAAGAAGTGAATGTTTTTTTTATTGTTATTAACATATTAATTTTTATATTAATATTATTTGCAATATTTATATTTTATTAAAATTAAACATTGATTATTTGCAACCATTACTAAACTTGTTTATTAATATAAAAGTAAATGCTGTTGATTTAATATTATATCCTAAATATGTTTACTAAAATGTGCCAATAACTGTAACCTAGATCATCATATGTAAATCCAAAAATAATATTGTTTAAAATAAATGAAAATATTCAATTAAACCAATTGTTACTCCTAAATTGATTGCATGCATTACAATCACTTTACATCAATTATATTTTTCAAGGAGGAGCATGTTGAACAATTTCCATTCATTATAATAACATGCAGCATATATAATCACGTCAAAATAAATTCTTAAAGCAACGTCAGAACCTTTAATTATAGAAAAATAATATAACTCCGATACATAAACAATATTCAATGTTAACCATGTAAATTCAAGGTACTGACAACTAACTTCCTGATAATAAACCAAACACGCAAAGTGTAAATTTAATAATTAAACAAATGCATTATATAAAATAAAACAATAATATTATTAAATAATATTCCAGTAAGAAATGCTGTTTTGGTAAGGAATGTACCTTAACCTACCTGGTAATAATATTGCTCTAGGTGAAATAAAATATTAAATCCTATATCAATTGTAAAACTGTTTATTAAAAACGGACACTAGTACACTGCACTTGATTTGTTTAGTCAAATAGGAACTATAAAATTGTTTATAACGAAAACATTATTAAAAACAACAAACAAGATTAAAAAAAAGGTGAGTCCGTATACACCTGACACAATATGAAAACGAACTGAGGCGCTGGGAGATGTTTGTAGTAGGGGTCCGACCGCGCGCTTGCGCTTCCATACGTTTCACCTGTTGAACCGGAGGTCGTCAAAATGTTCCTTCGCCCACGCTAGATCTTCGGATGGCACGGAATGCATAGTGAAATGTTACCGCTGCACTGAATTGCATTAATAATTTAGTAACTTATTGTCTTTATATTATTCATTTATATAATTGCATTGATGTCATACATATTTATTGATTACAAAGTTTACAAAAGAAACAATTTCTAATAATTTATTATTAGCACTGGAATTTATTTTATTTATTCTTTAACAATTATTAAAACAATATTTAGTTATTCTCAAGATCTTAGAGTTCCAATGGCCCTAACGCACGTGTGTTCCAATTTTAGTGTCAATCAACAATTGATCTATATATAGAAGACTCATTGCGCGCACACCCTTTTTGAATTGTTTATTTTACAATGGAATTGAAATGATTTATTTAACGTATGTGGTTTAGTGCTGCTAGTTATATCAACATTCAAATGGAAATTTATTTCATTTTGGATTTATGGGACGATCGCTCTGCATGAGATTTCGTTTGGAGTATGTAACTGTTGTACATTTTATAAGCTAAATACATATATGTATATCATTTTCAAGTTTGTTTAATTGTTGCAATTAAATAAGTTAATGATATAACTATAAATATTTTTTTTATTATTGTTTAATTGAATGCCAAAATAATAAAACCTGTAAATAGACAAAGAATAACAAAAAAAAATGAAAATATTTTCAAAAATGTCAATTGCCTGAGGCTCCAAGAGAATATAAAAAAAAACTTTAAAAAGTACTACCAAAGTAAAATATCTTATATTATATTTGATTGATGTGCTGTGTAATGACTTAGTTACAATTGCCCAATGTAATCAATAGAGTTGTTTAGTAAATTGTAGGTTGTGGTGGTAGTGTTACGGTGCTCTTCATGGTGCAGAAGGTACTTGCGTTTGTTTAGACTTATTTCTGGATTTTTTGGGCCCTACCGCAAAATACTGAAAAAGGCCCTTTCAGTGACAGTTTTAGATAGCGTAAAGCTCTCTCAGTTTTGGTTACTTCATTTACCTTTACTTTTTTCTAGGTTATTAAATAAACGTCGCATTGCAGACCATTGCTTAGAGGTAGCTACGCCACTGTTACAAGTTGCTTATGATCTACTTTTGGTTAATACTGTTGTTTAAATGTGATGTGAAAGACTTTTAAAAGTTACCAGTTCCAAATGAACTGTTTCATGCTATACTTGAAGTGTTTTAAGCTGTTCATTTGTCTGCTGAGGTTAATGTTTTTAACTGTCCTTGAGCTGTTGAGAGTTGCACGTAAACTGTTTCAATTAATAATGATTTGTATAAAATAAAATTTAAGTTACATTCAAAAGTTGTCAGTGTGCAACTGAATATAAACTGTTTTTTAAGTGTATCTAAGATGTTTCCAAATACAGTAAGCTATTTTTAAACTCTTATAATGTAGTAGAAATTGCCCTAAAGTGTTCCAAGATGCAAGCTTTTTTTAAAGTGTTCCAAACTGTTTTTGGGTGTATTGAGTTGATTCACTTTAAATTAATCTGTTATATTTCTCTTATATTTCTAAATAACTTTAAAATGTTAGATATTGCTCTAAAGTGTATAGAAACTGTTCCTAATTTTACAAAAGTGTTCCAAGCTATCGATAAATGTATTTAGTCATTTCTAATTAATATTGATTGTTTTAATTCAATTAGAGTTGTAAATTGCAACTGAACTGTTTCCAAGTGTATTTAAGCTGTCTCCAAATTTAGTTTTTTTCAAATTAATTTGAACACTTAAATTCCAAGCTTTTCCTGGGTGTATTGAGTGTATTTTTTATTTTAATTTTAAAATGTAATATTTAAGAACTACTTAATGTTTGTGGCTTATAAGACTCAGAAAATACTGAATTTGAAAGTTTATTCCATTTGTGTATAGTACGGTTAAAAAAATTTCTTTCAAAAAGTTGAACGTAAAGTAATCAAAAGACTAATAGACCCTAAAAAGCTAAAAAATAATATAATATACAAAACAGTTTAAGAAAACATAAATAACACAACATAAAAGATCTGAAATACAAGAGAGGAAACCAAAACCAAAACACCCAAAGTATTGACAGCACCACCATAGATAATCAATGGAAAAATATAAAAAAGCACTAAAGAAAGCAGAAAACAAAGAGTTGAAACCGACAAAAGAAAAAGACTAAGTATGGATGACCGTAAAAATACTAGAAATGATGAAACTACGTAAGGAGTACAAAGACAAAAACATAAAAATTTACGCAAAAATAAATAATGACAGAAGAAAAATAAAACTAGCCAAAGAAGAATGGCTAACAAATAAATGCAAAGAAATAGAAACCTATAAAAACAAATATGACGAACTAGAATATGTCAACCAGAAGTAATAAATAGAAATTGCGACCTGATCATAGAACCGAAATAAAAACTAAAGAGGTGGTGCGAATACATAAAAGAACTATTTAATGACAATTGAACAAAACCGACAAACTTCAAAACAAAATATACTGGCCCAGAAATTGTGAAAGAAGAGCTGGAATACGCAATCAAGAAAACCAAATCCGGAAAAACACTTAAACCCGACAAAGTACCCCTCGAATTAATGAAAAACTTATGGATAAAATTTCCATAGACATCCTACTACAACTTTTGAACAACATATATGCGATAGGAAACTTACCAACCAAATGGTTAACCTCAACTTTTGTGACGCTACCCAAAAAGAAAAAAGCTAAAGAATGTTCCAAGCATAGAATCTTTGTAACCGCGACATAAAACTAGAACTAAGAACTAAAATTCTAAAATGTTTTATCTTCCTTACTCTCCTCTATGGAATGGAAGCATAGACCACAAAGGCAAACAACATCAAAAACCTAGAAGCATTTGAAATATGGTGCTACCGGAAGATGCTCAAAATCATGTACCAACAAGACCACCAATGAAGAAGTACTTTGCCAAATGAACCAAACAAGAGATATCACCAACACAATAAAGAGGCAAAAACTAGAACACCTCGGTCATATTCATCCTAAAATTAATTATTCAGGAAAAAATTAAAAGAAAAATGCCAATTGGCAGAAGAAGAATTTCCTGACTCAGAAACCTAAGAGAATGGTTTGAATGTACCTCTGCTGAATTATTCAGAGCAGCTGCCAACAAAGTCTGCATATTCATGATAATTTCCAATCTCCGTTAGGAGCGGAACTCAAAGAAGAAGAAGTTGCACTTTCTTGTAAGAAGATTAGTCAACTGAAAAACATTTTTTGTAAATTGGCACAAGAAGAACGAGTTTTATGAGCTGTGACTCCATCCTCTTGAAACCAGAAAGCATATGCATCGTATTTTTCCATTTTAAGTTGTAAACAGTTTCCAACATGTCACATATTAGTCGGAAGTTACAGTAACGGATACATTTTCAAAAAATAAACCCCCACAATCCTCATTAAAGACAAAACACACTAAACGATAAGATTTAGGCTATAAAAAATTTGTTGGTAGAGTTTTTAGTAAATATTAGCAGCACAGTAAATTCTGCTTGTTTATTGAGCAATCTTATAAAGATGTAATTTAAAATACGTGTGTAAAATTTGCTTCATCATCAAACCAATATGTAAAACGCCCAGCCGGTTTTATTTTTAAAATGCACATTTTGTTGTCCATACATTTTAGATTCATTTCAAAACTGTTTTCCAATCAGAATCACTTTTGTTTTAATTAGACTCGGCATTTTTGCAATAAACCTCTAAAGTTCTTTGCTCACCTTACTACGGCATATTATTTACTAAAACTTTATTATTAAATATCAAATCACTTTTGCCCACAATAAAAAAAGTTTTAATAACAACTAAAAAATTTATCTGCAAACGGAACCAGGCAATAATGACACTTTATATTTATAAAATTGCTTTTATTTCTAGCTCATACAAGCTTCTGAATCACTGCAGAAATTTAAGTTTGTTAAAAGAGTACATCATTTCCAAACACCTGCACTTGTGAGCCTTAGATAATGTAACAATTAACGTGTTTTTACGCAACTCCGTTTACAAGTGTATACACATATCTATGGGAGTGGAGAATTTTTGCTCTTAGTTGCTGGGCTATTTTTAAAATTTAAATAATTTTATTTCATACTTGATACACGATTTTATATTGAGTTCAAGTTCCTTCTCAAAACAAATAAATTAGTGTAAAATGCAACTGATCAAAATACCCGGTTGTCTGTGTGACTTCTTTGAGTCGAACGACAAGAAAGCGTGCCAAAGCACATAAAGGTAACAGTACCAACGGTTTATCGGGCTTTGATTTTGTTGAACTCAATCAGATACAAATTAAAGTTTTTGCAACAAACATGTGCACTTCTCATAGACTTTATTAGGAGCTCATAGAAAATAAAGCTTTTTTTGAGTTATAAAAAATTTACTCCAGTATTCAATTTATTTTTCTAGAAATCAAAAAAATATCTGGTTAAAAAGATTATACAAAAATCTTTTTTTTTTTTTAATCTTTAGTTAATACACTGACAAGCCTATAATGTTTAGTAGTGCCGGGCTTCTACTATCTAAAAAACCTTTTTATGTACTCTTTTTTTAACGTCCAGAATTACCAAGGCGTAGTATTTACGGTGTTGGTATGTGTCACTGTTTGTTTTTTTTTTGCTATCTGTATTACTCCTTCTATTTTTCCTATTGTGGACAGCCTTTTCATAAACCCAAATTGCATATTGACAAGTTTTTCTATGCTTCTTAAATTTTCATTTAATCTACAGGTTAATAAAAATTTTAGCGGTTTGCAGAATTTTATCCAGCGTGAAATTAGCCCTATTTTGTTAAATTGCTAGTATTTGATCCAAGTTTTAGGCTTGGATCAAATACTAGCAAAAATTTTAGTTTTTTTTTGAGTTTTTTAGATGAGTACGACTGCAACCTTGAGATAAAGTTCACCGAGTATCTGCAGCATCTGTTAGTGATATGCAAAGTAATTTAATTTTATTATAGCAGTTTTGTATGCGTTTAAAATTTGTTTAGTCATGCTGCAACTAACAATAACATAAAAAAAAATATAGTACAAGGCAAACCAAAAGACAGCAGAGAAGAAAGAGGTTTCACACCATATAAACAGCAGTCCAAGATACAGCAAGTAGCAGCAGATGACCCAACACCATCAAATAGGTATAGGCCTAAAGGAGGATAAATAAAATTACAAGAGAAGTTACAAAAATATGTCACCATACGTCTGTCAAGATGTTGACCAAGAAAAAAAAGACCCTGCAGGTCTCTATCAAAATCTTTGCATAGTTGTTGTGTTATTGTTTTTGTTGCTCGTGTCATGTCTTATTTCCTTTTTGCAGTTAAAATTTTTTTTGGACTACTAATGCACCGTTCTTTTTTTGCCTTGATTTGTTGCTTTTTAGAAAACGTTTGATCACACACTGTTTTGCTAATCTCATCTCAGCACTTGCATGACATTTATCTGCTTATATGCTAAAGCCTATTGTTTAGGCTACAGTTAAAGTTTTTCATAAAACTTAGATTCACTTTAGGTTAATTTGTTTCTGAGCAGTGTACACAATGTCCCAGTAAGTGGGTTTTTGTTGTCCAGATTTGCCAGTTTCTTATGGGCGAGATTATCTTTGAGTAACATGCGATTTTTTTGCAAAAGTAAGTTTGAAACTCGTATTTATTACATCTAGGTGCATATTATGCAATGCTGTATTTTATGTGTTATTTTGTAATCAATCTGTATGTACCTAAAAACACAGTTAGCAAACGTGGCTGCTTTTTACTTTGGTTTTCCAGAAAACTAATTGATTTAATTGAGATTTAACTGCTACTTACTATGCTATAGAAAGTATTTTGATAATGTTGAACAGTCTATACCCAATAATTTAATTTACTCTGGTCTTTTGTCTGAAGTTAAAATAAATTCAACGGCATTCCTTTCTCAATGTGTTTACACAATAATACGGCTACAAATGGAGCTGACTTTGCCAATCTTTTTGCAAACTTTTTCTCATTGGTGTATAAATCTCCTACACACATTCAATCAGCGTTTGATTCCAATACTTCTGTGAACTTAACTAATATTCCAGTCAACTGTGTGCTGGAAAGCATTGACAAAACAGAAAGTTGATAGTAGTCCTGGACCAGATAACTTGCCTTTTTTGTTTCTACGGAACTGTTGCCATACGTTATCTTACCCACTCCACCAAATTTATTCGTTTTCATTGTTATCAGGAATCTTTCCCAATTTGTGGAAACAATCTTATATTGTACCAATCTTTAAACCCGGTTCCAAATCAAATGTAACTAATTACAGACCAACAACAATCCTATTGGTACTGCCAAATTTTTTTAAAAAATTAATATATGAACGCTTCTTTGGTGCTTTTAAAAATATTTATGCACGGTTTTTTTCCAAAAAGATTAACTCAAACCTGTTATTTGCAGATGATGTAAGGGTATATCGTGGAGTTAGCACTATTGCAATTTTCAAAGGGATTTACTAGCGGTCAATAAATAGTGTGTTCTTAATCACATAGATCTTAATATTAAAAGATTTTAGTATATATCATTTTCAAGATGCAAATTTTTTGTTAATTTCATCTACGCTTTGAACAGTACCGGTTTAAAAAAAATCGACTTAATCCGTGACCTAAGAGTCTTGCTTGATTCTAAATTGTCATTCAATCTTCATTTAGATTTTGTTATTAATAAAGCTGACAAGATGCTCGGTTTTCTTAAAAGATCTACGGCTGATTTTAGTAACATACGGGCCCTTCTTATCTTCTAAAATTCTCTAGTGAGATCGCATCTTGAGTACTGTAGCGTAATATGGTTTCCATCCTATCAAACTTCTGTTGACAAATTGGAGTCAGTTCAAAATAAATTTTACAGACTAGTATCATTTAAACTCAGCCTTACTGGTGTGTATTTATCATTTAAAATTATCGGGATTTATTTAGGATTGTCTGCGTTAGAATAACGAAAAATGAGATAGATATGATATTTTGGTTTAAAGTACTGAGCGGGCTAATCTGCTGTCAGCAGATCTTGGATGTGATAGATATTCATATTCCACAACGTGCGGTTAGGAATTTCCCACTTATGCATATGTCCTATAGTAGGACTAACTATGGTCTGCACAGTTTACTGTCTCGTACTGCACGACACGCAAACTGTGTATGTGTATGACGTTCAAAGTTAACTTAAGAAGATTATCGTAACACCTTAGCCAATGTGTAGGAATGCATGTATGTAACTATTCGTTTGTTTGTCATACTTGTAATCACTGTTTGTAACCAATTTTTATTTAATTTAACATGTAAATGCGGTTGCGTTAATAAATTATTATTATTATTATAAAACCATTTGGCCAAAACTTCATCTCTTTAGTCTTGCTTAGAACTGCTTAGAACCCCGCCTAGTGCTTTTATTGTAAAAGTCATTATCTATTATAACGCTTTGTTCTTATTGTAGTCTATAGTTTGTTCGCGTTAAGACTGCAGTAGTAGTTGTTATGGCAACTGGGAAACAATGCTCTGGTTGGCTTAGAGGCCTACCCAATTTACAATAGAATAACTACTAGATTAAAACAAAGCTACTTGTAATTGAATAAATTTAGTTAACAATTTTTACTATTTAATATTTATCAGTTTTTTGCGTTATTGTAACTTGGTTAAGGCATTTGTAAATAATTATATGTATTTCAACTGTAAATTACATTTTTTTGTTGATGACGTACAGTATAACCTCAAAAAATTTAATATGAGTTAACGTCATGCAATTCTAGGAATTCTTTTTAATAAATTTCAGTATTAAAAGTGACTAATATACATTTCTACTAAACATATTAATATTTAATTAAGAAGCAATAAACTATATTGTTTCTGCTTTAAAGTTTTTAAATAATTTAAAATCATATTATTATAATATAATAAACATAGTGAAGTTAGCTGATTTATAATACCAACGAAGACATGTTGCAATTACAGTTGTGTGACACTGACTTTATAAACCACTCCCATCACTGCAGTCTTAACGCGGACAAACTATAAAAGTAGTTTTGATTTAGTCCAGGTAGAAATTTAAAGTCGTGCAGGTTTACATCCATTGCGGGTTGTATTGATGTTGTTTCTGCATGTATTCATAGTTATTTTTTTTTATTGTTTTAGAACCTATTTATTCATCTGTTCCGTAAGTATTGATTAGTTACGTGTTCAGTAAACTTAATCTTTTGTAAGATATTTTGGTGTGTTTATCCCAGTTTAAATGTCATGTAATTACTGATTGCTTAGAATGTTTTTATACAAGTAGTACAGTTTTGGAGAAAAGAATAGCTATATATGTTTATAAAAAATAAGCAGAACAAAATTGTTTTTAATAATACAGTTGTAGTACCACCGCTTCTTGTTGTTTGTTTGTGGTAAAGCCTTCAAAGTAACAAGCCTAGTGTAATGGCAAAGTGTGACATTTATTTGACCGGCTAGTAACAAATTAAAACTGTGCTGTAGTAAAATTGATGTTTGATTAAACCACTCGTGAGTTTTTTTGTCTGGACACTCCAGATAAGTTTGTAGATGTAGTTATCAGAACTTTAACAGATTTGCAAAACCCCATTTTTTTATTTAGAAGAAAAATTGCTATAACAAGTAAGCGATGCTTAATGCAAATTAAAAGTGCGTTACAAACTTAATTTGCACACAACTGATATTAAAGTCCTGTCACAGTTTTCTACTCTCAACAATCAGTATTGTTTGGTGACTTGTTATTGTATTTTTTTGTTGTTCATGAGTTTGTTTGAGTATGGTTACAAAAAAAAAGTACATTGAGGACAAAATCACATTAAATAATTGTTATCGTTATCTTTTCTTAGAAATAGAGTACAAGACAAGTAATCTAAAATTGTATTATTTAAAATTTTGAAGTTCCTTTTTTGAAAAGTTTTAGTTTACTAAGTTACGTGATCTATAAATCAATAGTTTTTAAACATATTTATAGAAAAGTAATAAGCGTTAGACAATATAGTACTACTTATAGACGCTGCGGACTAATTTCAATCTACAGAAAAGATGTTAAAAATAAAATAAAATATATTAGCGTGACGCTAACCACAGCGGTCATCCGTACCGCACTTTAGAGAAACCTTAAATAAAGTAAATAAAATTGTTTTGATTTGGTCATTATCTTGTATAGAACCCTAATTTAGATTTCAAACCAAAAATAAGCTCCAGACTTTTCAAGTAATATACACGGCTACCAACAAATGATGGTAAGCTTACTCTGGACAAGATAGACAAGCTAAATCAATGGAAAGAATATATCAAAAACCATAATATATTAGGCCCAACGATAACACCTGCAGAAATAGATAAAACTATAAGATCAGCAAAAACAAAAAAGCAACAGGTCCAGACAAGATTCCTACCGAGCTATTAAAACTCCTCGAATCTAAAGGCAAAAAGTCACTTTTTTATCTTTTCAATAAAATATATGAGACCATCCGATTGGCTGAAATCAAGTTTTATCATGATTTCAAAAAAAAAAAACGTCAAAAAATGCAGCGATCATAGAACTATAAGTCTAATGAGTCACGTCTTGAAGATCTTCCTTAGATTAATACACTCTAGTTCTGATACAAAGATGCAGAGATATTGGGTAGCCGGTTTATACCTGTTTTATCGACTTTGAGAAAGTTTTTGATAAAGTAAGACATGATAAAATGATTAAGATCTTGCAGAGAGTAGGAATAGACGACAAAGACCTACGTATCATTAGAAACCTGTACTGGCATCAAGAGGCAAATATTAGAATCGGTCAAAACATCTCGGAAACGATCAAAATAAATTGAAGAGTGAGAGAAGAGGGTGTATTTTATCCTCCCTGCTACTCAATATATACTCTAAAAACTAATTTTAGGAAACACTAAAAGAAATTGACGGAGGGATCAAAGTAAACGGCGTCAACTTTAATTACCTGAGATATGCTGACGACACTGTATTAATAGCTAGCAACCAGAAAAAACTACAACAGTTAATTAACAGTGTAACAAAAAAATGTGATGATTATGGCCTGAAGCTTAATACGAAAAAAAAAAACAAGTTTATGATAGTAAATAAAATCCTAGAGAACGTCCCAGATATAACAGCATATAATATACCACTTAAAAGAACAGAGAATATCACATATCTTGGTTCTAATATAAACAGTGGGATATGAGCAAAGAAATCAGAATCCGCATTGAGAAAGCCAGAGCTATATTCTTTATATTAAAGAAAGTGCTGTGCAGTAAAAATATTAGCCTCAAACTTAAAATCCGGCTTATAAGATGCTACATATTCTCAGTATTGCTATACGGGGTTGAAAGCTGAACGCTGAAAGAAATTTTGCTAAAAAAAATGAAGACCTTCAAAATGTGGGTGTACCAAAGAATATTGAGTATAAGTTGGAGGCAGCAAGTCACCAATGAGGAAGTTCTAAACCGCATGTCAAAAAAAAAAAAAATTAACAACAATAAAAACCAAAAAACTTAAATACTTTGATCACGTTATGCGACATCCCAAACGCTACAACGTATTACACCTAATAATACAAGGCAAAATAGCGGGAAGAAGAGCTTCAAGTCGTAGAAGAACTTTGTGGCTAAAAAATTTAAGAGACTGGTTCAATAAATCCACGAGATCCCTGTTCCGGGCGGCAAGTAATAAAATAATAATAGCCAATATGATAACCAACGTTCGTTAACAGACACGGTACAAGAAGAAGAAGACCAACAAATGTAACAAGACGACAAAAACGACATAGCAAAGTATGTCAATTGTCAATTTGATAAATTAATTTAATTTAAGAAAACAATTACCTCACTTATTTGTAATATAAACCGTCAACTGTCAATTCAACAAAACAGTGTCAACTTTTTCACAAATCTGACATATAAACTATCAAATAAATTCTTAACAAACTTGCGTTATGATATGTTTACTGTCAATTTGACAAAATAATAAGAAACAGTCTCAGAAATTTGTCAGATTTTTTATATAAATTGTCAATTTGACAAAACAACTATTAATTATTTTAGTCATGTGAACCGTTTAACATATAACATATAATATATCATGTGGCTGAATAACGTTGACAGTTTCAACTTTATTCTGCCACATGAACTGCCAATTTGACAAAACAATTAACAAGTTACAACTGTTTTACATATCTGTTGTATGAATTGTCATTTTGTTTGTCGACAAACATTTTATATTGTTTCAACTATTTTACAATGCAACTGTCTGATATATGTTAACTATCAGTTTGAAAAATGTCAAATGTTACGTATAAACTGTCAACTGTCACTTTGACAAATATCAACTGTCACAATTAAACTCGACACATCTGCAGACTCTAGGACTAAAAGTTTCTAGAAATCATCTAAATAAACCTAAATTAATGTTTGAAAGAATATTTTGTAAAATAGAAAACTTTGAAAGTTAGTATAGACTACTAGAAAAAATTCTCAAGTTTGAGAAAACTAAGAAACTAAGATAGTGGCAACAGCTTGTAACTTAGTTATTTCAAAAAGCATTAAAAAACTTAAAAAAAAACTTTGAGAAACTTAAGAGGGAGATCGTTTTGACACAAAGGTCGTATTTGACTATGACTGATATAATGTTCAACTAATTCTAAAAAATTAAATCAAACCCGAAACAAACAAAAAATGTATAAACAGAAGCTTAATTAGATTGAGTTTGAATAAATATTTAATTTCTTTATAATAATTTATGATATTTATTGTTAGATTATTATTTAGAAAGATACATAAATATGTGTACTCCAACCTAACTTTTTACACACATATCCTATTTTATTTGAATTGTTTATTAAAATAAATATTTATTTAATATGGCTTTCAGCTGCTACTTATACCAATCATCAAAATGATTTGATATAACATTTAAGTCTATATACTTGATAAGTGTTTTTGCATTAAGATTACTATCTATTAATGGTTTAATATATGGACTGATACTTAAAAATATTTCTCTTCATATTTATTTGTTGCGTTTGTATCGCAACTGATCTATCTACTATGAATGATGTTAAAAGGTTTGAAAAAGTACTTAAAATTATAATTTTACATGAGTTATGTTAATTGTAGCACACGTGTTAACAGTTTTATTAAAATACACATATTTGTTAAAGGTGTCGTATTTATGAGGGTGTAAGGGTTGTAGAAGCTTTTATAAACGTTTGTCATTATATTTAATAACATGGTAATAAAATTCTTTATAATGGCGACAAATTACTATAAAATTTTACATTTAATATTAATCATATTTGAAGTAAATTGATTTAATTCAATTACAAATCTTTTTCATTGTGGTTTTTACAACTTTCTTATCACCTGTCTGAAGAGGGTTGTTGAGACCAACGGCTTATTAGGTGACTCACCCAGGTGGATAAAAAGCAAGTTATTATTTAGAAGCAACTTAAAAAGTTTTCATTGTAAAAACTCGATCCTAAATTCACCAAGCAATAAATAACTCATCACGTTACAAAAACTTTCAAATAGATGAGTCGTACTAAAGATATTTATTAAATATTTCAGTCCTATTTATATTGTTTGTTTTTACGATTTCATTATTAAACCAACCAATTTCTTTATTAATTTAAACAATCACACAGCGATTACAGTATCACTTACTGGCCGTTACCCACATAAATAATTCTCATAACAAAACAGTAAATCCCACATTGGTTTTATGTAACACATTTTTTTCTATGGAAGTAATTAATAAAACAACCTGCAGGTTCACACATTATCAAATTAAATGAATATTTAATTTGTTAAACAATGTTTTCTAAAAACTTTCGTACCTTATTGCATAAGATCATTGTATTACAAACAAATATTTTTATAATAGATTTGAATACACTTCAACCATTTATTTGTACAATAAAATGTAATTATTTAATAGAATTAATTAACATAATAATAAATACTATTTTTTTAATTTAACTTCCGTATTAGAAATAGATTGTTTTAACTAATTATTAAATGGTTCTTCCTTAACTTAATTATGAATAATTAAGCAAACTATAATGTTTAAACAATAATATGATAATAAATTAAATTATAATTTTGAAACATTTTGCTATGTACTTTTACTCTAATTAATAAAATTAGCTAATTATTTGGTGTGTTAGCGCAAATATGTAACATGAATTTGTTTAATAATAATATGATTTAATTTTTTTTTTATATTTAACAATATAATATTTTATGTGACAGAATATAATTTGTTATTTAATCTATTCATATTAAATTTCGCAGAAAGTTTATTATATTACAATCGTAAAAACGAAACAATGCACCATTTATTTAAATAATTTGCTACAATTTAGTAAATTATAATACAACAATTTGTAATCAACAATTTTAATAACTGCGATCACACGGTTTTGTATAAAAGTTTAAATTGCAGTTGGATTTTTATTTTTGTTTTAATCTATATTATTTTTGTATATCGGAATGAATTAATATACAGATTTCAGATTGATTTTGTTTGTGCCCTTTGTTTATTTTCCTGTTTTTGTTTCAGAGTGGCCGTAATTTTTGCCAGTACTAGACTATGATTAGTTCCAGCATTCGCTAAGTTCTTACGTAGATATTTCTGTTTGTGATTACAAAGGCTATTACGGATTTATAAACTCGTGTGTTTTCATATGTGAATTTATGTTGTGGTTTGTGGTTTGTGTGGGAAGGTGTTGTTGTTTAGGTCGTTTTGCGCACACAGTTGGATTTGTTGTTTGCAGTTTTCATTCTTGTTTTTTCATTATATCGGTTTTTACACCTGGTATTTCTTCTTTTCCAATTCTGGCGTTCAGTTCTTTGAGTATTATAATTCTGTCTTGTGCTCTAAAGCTGTCAAGGTATTGGTAGAAAGTATTTATTTCCTTTCTGGGTTTAGTCATGTCGGGAGCGTAAACGCTAATTAGGTGTGTAGACTTTGTATTTTAGAGTTTTGCTGTTTCTTGCAGTATTCAGTTGATGTATTTAGTGTCGCTAATGTTGTTTTCAAATTTCTCGTGCTTTTTTCCATTGTATATAAGAATATAGTTTCCGTACCTAGTGTTTCCCCTTTTTTTCTTTTTCTTTTTTTGGTTTCAAAAATTGCAAAGATGTCAATCTTTTACAAAAAAAAAACACAAAACCAAACAAACCTTCTATGTCAAAAAGAAAGACAAAAAACTATGCTTCATCTAATGAGTAAGTGTAAAGCATACAATACGTAAAGTAAAGCTTTCTTTGACAAACATTAAGTACTTTATTAAAGAAACAAAACTAGTACAGAATAATCAACAAAAAGTGCACTATTTGTCCACAAACTCGCAATGCAGAGACGCTAGATTTATAAGCTTAAGAAAGAATAAAAAACTACTTTTAGAGATAGTTTTTGTTAGCATTGCTTATCATCATCAATCAATAATGCACTGTATATGATGTTATTTACGTACATGTATTGTCTGAGAACCTGAGAGTTATTCATACATAGATTAAGTGGATCTTTAAGATGTGAAAAAGTACATTGACAAAAAGCCATTAAGGTACTTCACAACTGTCTGAGGTTATTCACACATAGGCTGAGAAGAATCTTGGAGGTGTGTTAAACAAAGTACATTAACATTGAGGGAGGTCATTAAAGTATTTGACAGTTGTAGCATGACAGGTACGCTGCCAAGAAGTATGCAAAAAAGTCGAAGAGGACGTATGGGGTCTTAAGTACAAAATCGTCATAAACCAACTAAGAGACAAACCCGAGAAGATAGAATTGGAAAAGAAGAAAAAAATATACACCTTATTCCCACAAAGGAAAATAAATCAATGACCAGAAATAGAGCTTAAAGATGTACCAAAATTTAACATGAAGGAGCTCAAAGATGCAGTAGACAAGATTATTAGCTAAAATAGTCAAGAAAGTAGTACAACTGAAGCCAGAAATGACCTTGAACGTAATGAACAACGTTCTAAAAATAGAAGAATACCCCAAAGAGTGGAAGGTAGCGCAACTGGTACCGACACCCGAACCAGAAAACAAATCGTATAGGCCGCTGTACATGCTACGTTCGGAAAGCTTTTTGAAAAAATGATAGCAAAAAGGCCATTAAAAAAAAAGAAGAAACCGGGGAGTATGCCAATAATCAGCATAGATTTAAAAAAGGTAAATCAACTATAGTGGCGTCCAAACAAGTACTAAAAATAGCAATAAAGAAAAAAGCAAAAACCGGAAAAAACTAGAAGGTACTGTGCGTGATCAACGCTAAACGTCTAAAATGCGTTTAATTCTGTCTCTTAGGAAGTGATAGTGATGCACTGAAAAAAAAAGAGTATTGGCCTATCTAGTAAAAATAATACAGAAGTATCTAAAAGACAGAGTGGAAGAGTTAGAACCGAGAGAGCAAGCAAAAATAACACCTAAGGTACTTCAAGGGTCGGTCCTATAACCATTCTTGTAAAACCTCATCTACAATAATCTCCTCAGATTGAAAATGCTAAAAGATGTTACAACGGTGGCATTTTCCGACGACGTAGCTGTTGTAGCAACGGCCAAAATAGGGGGCTAGAATTGTGCACAATCAAGTCTGAGGTTGCGCTACTAATAGGGAAAAAAAAGCATGGAAAGTTCATAATTGAAATTTAGGAAAAATTATAAAAGCCCAAAAAGAAATAATATATTTGAAAATCATTTTTGACAAACGCCTAAGCTTTGGGCCGCATGTTACTTATATATACAACAAGACAGCAAAGACAACAAACGCTGTCAGCAAACTTATGCCCAAGATGCGTAAAACTAGCACTATAAAAAAAAAGATGCTAGCATAGTTGTGGAGTCGGTGATTCTATATGGTGCCCAAGTATGGAAAAGTGCACTGGAAGTAAAGGCGTATAAAAAAAAGCTTGAAAGACTGCAAAGACACCTAGCAGTCAGAGTGATAGCAGCATATAGAACCACATCACTAAAATCCGCAAGGGTATTAGCCAATAATATAATAATAATAATAATAATAATAATAATAATATCGTTTATTCCAAAGATCAAAGACATAAGACAAGTCATGTTTACAGACAAATTAAAAATTACAACATACTACTAGATAACAGATAATATTAATTAAAACTAAATACATTTAAGAAACTGATTATAGAATAAAAATATAAATATAAATATATGATCAGTAATAGATTTCAAAGATCAAAGACATAGAACTGATAGCGATAGAAAGAGAAACAACTTTCCAAAAAGCTAAAGAAGGAAGAACGCAAGAAAGAAAAAAAAAACACACACATTACAAGATATGTGAAACAAAAACGATAAGATCAAATAGACAAAAACGCTTATAAAAGACATTGACAAATGGCACAATAGAAAAGAAAGTAATCTAAGTTACCACTTAACACAAGAGATGACTGGGCATGGGTGTTTCGGCACTTATTTTAAAAGGTTTAGACTGCAACAGGTTGAGCAATGTATGTACTGTCCCTACAAGGAGTTTGAGTGTAAAAAGTAGAAGCCGAAGATGGAGAAAATTAAAAATGTAACTACTACTACAGTAACAAGAGAAAATATAGTCGAGGTAATGTTAGTAAGTGTAGATAAACTAAAAAGGAGGTATTGAAGAAAATCATAATTAAAAAAGACAAGTTAAAACACAACCGAAAGAAAGTTATATGACTGCGACAGACTGGTGGCTACACATCCAAGTCACCTCCAGTGCATAAAGCATTTTTGCTCCTTTATAAAAAAAAGCTATAAAAAATGGTTATTCATACACTGGCACGACGCCTGGGGGTTGTATGTTAACATCGTATTTGGAGGTCTTATACGTAACAATCGTTAGGGGTATGCTTGTGCACTGGCAGTTGAGACTTTGGGGTTGAATAATAATTGCAAAAAATTGTCAAGCTTACACCGACCAGTTGGGTCATGAAGATGTATGCAGAGCACATTGCATTAGTAAAGAGCAATTATAAACACATTGGTATTAGAGTATATCTTAGAGTTGTGTTAATTAAGTGATTGAAGTAATTGTAGAGATTGCTGTATAACTACCAGTCCTGTGCTACAGAGAAACTATATGTTTGTTGAGTGCGCAAAACATATCAATAATTATGTGCAGGTTTAATTTATAGAAAAGCAGCGCGGGAACAATTGCAGGTCGTTACAATAACTCGCTGAAGACGAGATGGACCAAGCCGGCACAAATGGAGTATAGAGTGGGGCATAGCAACTTTGAGCAAGAGTCGGGCGTACAAAGAAGCCAGAGTAACTATTGCGCAGTGAAGCGATGCGGTCAAATGATTTGACAATTCCTTTGTTATTATAGATATTATTGCGGAATTGTGTTAAGTTAATAATTAATATAAATTGTTTGTGCGTCGTAAAAATTATATAAAAAAATCAATTTATATAATTATGTTTTAGACTACAATACAAGTCATTTTAAAAAAGAGTAAGTGCCGTTGAAATGTATTGCAATATTTTGAGCTGTTGTTAAAAAATAATAAATAAATTTAGAATAATTAAAATTAAAGCATTTTCTACTAAAATGTCAATTTTTTCTTCACGCACCTTGTTACAACTAACAAGACAATGACTACTAATCAAATTCTAGGATAAAAAGTTCTATTTACTAAATACCAACAGTCTCTAAAAAGAGCGGACAAGCGGACAAGCAAATCTAAAAGTAAAAAAATTGGAGATTGAAAAGATCAGAAGAAACCACATCACCTCACGGTATCTCAAAACAATAGCCAAAACAAAATATTTTCTTCTAAAACTAAACTCAACAGCAATCTCCGGGAGCAACATTAAAGTATGCAAAACAATAAAAATAAGAATTTGAAACGTCAGAACCAAAGAAAAAAAAACTAGAATACTTAAAAACGTAAAATGCTGAGAAATAAACTGGGCATGATAGAATTGATTAAAAAATGTAATGGACAAAGAAAAAAAAAACTACAATAAAAACAAAGTTCTATTTTAGTAAAGAAAAAAGCCAATATAAAGTAAAAGTAAGTAAAAAAATTACACAAGTGTGTGAGTATTAGCTCTTGTTTAGAGTAGTAAATAAAACTAGCAAGAATTATACTGCTTGACTCAGAGTAGATTTCAGTTTTTAACACGTTATAATAACAGTATAAAAAGTGTTGGAATAATTTTAATATTAAATTAAAAAAGTACAGAGATGCGGATTTCATTTTTTAAACACAATGTTGTCCAAATGTCGACCATTCTTCTCATAGCACTCCTCCAATACTGCTCTTAAATGTTTAAATATGGGGCGACGGCACACACTGCAGCAGCATCATTAGAGACTGTACGTGAATTGTTTCCAGAAACTGTTATTTCGAGATTTGGGGATATCTTTTGGCCGCCAAGATTACCAGATCTTACGCCCCTTGACAACTTTTTGTGGGGATATTTAAAGAGTGTCGTCTACACCGATCCTCCAACCACTACGGAGCAGTTAAAAAACAACGTTCGAGAGGCCATTAACAATATTCTTATTGAAATGTGGCGGCGGGTATTTAAACATTTAAGAGCAGTATTGGAGGAGTGCTATGAGAAGGATGGTCGACATTTGGACAACATTGTGTTTAAAAAATGAAATCCGCATCTCTGTACTTTCTTAATTTAATAATAAAATTATTCCAACACTTTTTATACTGTTATTATAACGTGTTAAAAACTGAAATCTCCTCTGAGTCACCTTGTATAAAAAAAAAAATGAAAACAAGAGATGAGATTGGTATAGTAAAGACAATTAAAAAACAAAAGTTTGGTGGAAGAAACTGATGGTAATGACAAAAGAACCAATTGGTTAAAATGTGTATGCCATAGAGATAATAGCAAACAAGGAACTAAGCATAGAAAAAAATAAGAATAAATTGAAGCAAGTAGAAAGGTATAAGTACCTTGGTACTCAAATTTCAAAAATTGGAAACACAAGAGTAAAACAAGAGTACGCATAAAAATGACAAAAGGAGCTTGTAGAAAGAAGAGCAAGATTTTAAGTAAAAAGTCCTAACAAAACAAACACATCAAAATGTATAAATTAATAATAAAAACATTAAAACCATAATTTATAATTAAATTGTTTATCATTATTATTGTTTTGCAATCTACAACTGTTCTTTTTATTTTTTTATCTTCTTATCTTATATTTTATTTTTTTATTGAAAATTAGATTTCAATACGTTTTGATTATTACTTCCAAATATTTATGTTTTGCATTCGTAGGTAAACACACTTTAAACATTTTTTAAATTCTTTTCTGCAGTTTAATCGCTTCTTAAAATCAAGTTCTTTTTTTTAACAGCTTTTTTACAATTTTTATGTAGTTTTCATTTTTATAATTTTCTGCCATCTTATTATCAAAATATTTACTTTAGTTTATCCTTTTTTACATATACATATCTATAACTTCTCCATTTCTTATTATTTTGTCTACTAACATTTTCAAAATTTTGTTATTTTTGGAAACAATGACATATTATTGAGAAAACGACTGATTTACTTCCTCCTAATTTTACTTTTTATTTCCGCATTCAACTACTATCTGCTCTGCATAATATTACATAAAGTAAACTAAACTAATCAAAAACTTAAGTAAATCAGTTTTGTCTTAAAATTATTTTGTTACTTAATACTTTATATTAACAGATTCCTTAAAAATCAACTATCATTCTAATTAAAAAAATTAACGGTTTGTTCCACATAACAAAATTAAAAGTTTTTAACATATCTACATAACATACACTTATACTATTTTCTTTCTACAAGTACTTTTTTAAAATTATTCTTACTACACTCTATATTGTATCACTTGTCGCTTTTCTTAATACAAAGTGTTAAACTATTGGAACTTAAAACACTATATATATTAACTAGATTATTGATCCAGTCATATATTAGAGAAAATTCATGACTTTTAGTAAAACAAATTTTAGATTAAATAAAACTTCATACTATTCCCATCGCATCTTTCTTGACTTTTTTTTACTAAATTCTACTAAAACATTAATCAAATTTGTAAGCAATTGCAAAAAATACTAAGCTTGGACTAGCAAATCATATGCCATACCACAGATCATCTTTGAAGTCTAACATAATCTGTTGTTATTAACAATGTAAGCTAAAAACAAATTTAAATAAATCAAGTTAGGAACTAACATTCAAAGAAAATTAACATAAAAAAAATACAGCAAGTGTTACGCTAACCCTCCCATTCACCACACCGTGCGTTTACGTCGTATAATAATTAACTTGATATTAGTTTATTTCAGAAAGACCCATTACCGCCAAATTATTTGACCGCATTACTTTACTGCGTGGATTTACTCAGGCTTTTTTATTTATCCCGTTTCAAGCTGTTTTAGCCTCAGAGTCCTCTGTTTGTTTTGGTGTATCTTATCAATTTTGCATCAGCGTATCACCGCTTTAAATTGCCATTGTAAACGCGCGACGTTCCATAAATTTAACTAATATATTGTGTCAAATTAGCAAACAAAGAATCTTTCTCTAGCATAGGACCAAATAGGTCGTGTAACAAGAATGTTTATCATAACATCAATACATAGTATACCAATATACTAGTCACTCAACAATTAACCCAACTCTAAGCCCGACTAGCCATTGTAAGCATGACAATCATTTGCAGTTATTGCGCAACCCAAACTGCCAGTGCACACATAGTTTTTGCTATTATGTGTAAGGTAGTAAGTCAGATATATTGTTATTACACAACCCTAAGAAAACTGCCACTGTGTGTAAATAACAATATCTTACAGCCTTCCAAGCATGCTACAGCTATACCTCGTTGACTTTATTGCTAATGTACTTTGTATTGCACACACAATACATACAATATAATATTTAGATTTTAGGCAAAAGTTTATTAAAAAATAATAAAAACTAATTAATTCTAACTAAAATTCAAGAAAGCTAATTAAATTCAAGTAATTAATGTTTATTTTTATTATTTAAGTACCCAATCTGCAGTGTTTACATTCACTTAAAAACATCTTCAATTACTTAATGGAGATCATAGAAAATCATAAATTTATTTTAATAAAGTATAAATATGTTAATATTATTTGTATTGTATACAAAATTGTATGTACTACAATATAAATGTTAATATTGTCTTAAAATAATTTGAAACCTCAATTGTTGTAATCTTAGAAAAATACAAGTATACACGCTTAAGGAAATGCACTTTTAATTCGCTTTCTAGATGATTACGTGCCATTAATTAATATTGTCGTTTTAATGCATAAAATTACAATTAAAGCGGAAATGTTTGCTCACAAAAATAGACAGGAAGCATTAGCAGCCATTAAAAACTATGTACCATTGGACATTACATAATAATAAATCAAACACGAAATAATATTGACATATTGTGAATTTCCTTTAATGGATAATGAGTATATAATACACAGCAGAATAATTATGCAATCGAATGAGAATGAAAATTGATTGATTGAATTAAGATTACTTAATAATTTAGCAAGTAAATGAATTGTTATTAATTAAATGAGTGACTATCTTATATTTAAGTAACAGTTATTATCTATAATAAATCAGAAAAAAATATTTATGTAGGTATAAAAAATCATTAGTTGGACAAATAGCTTTTTGCGGCCTTAATGAAACGAGGTAGTAGCACCTTAATCTGCTATCCGTAGACATCTAGCCTACTTCATAAATCATTTAGGTTAATAGATTAACATTATTTTATTCATAGCTGAAATTGCAGAAAGTTGACTAATAACATTCATTTTCGAATTTAACAATATACAAAATCCTTTAAATTTTGAGGATTACATAAAATTGCATTTAATTACAATGATGACATTGCAATCTTTAAACAAAATTTTAATTGATAATTAATATTACATTTAATTAAATTTTTTACACTTATTAAATATATTATATAATAATTGGCAAATTAGTGCAGTTATTTTAAGCTCTCTTACCCTAATTAATATAGATTTTAATGATGTTTCTTTCATCATATTGTTAATGATAACTTTTGATAACGATTTGAGTATCTCTCAGCACATGCTTAAATTGATAAACAAGTTGCTTTGGTGGCGTACGCTTTATGACTGACCTTTGAACTAGTTTGCATTGTATGACATTCTACTACAACATTTATTATTAATCTGATTGGAAGTTATGCTAGTTGAAATAACAAAGGAGCAACATTTTAATTCTGATGTGTATGCAAATTATATTGATAGCGTATCCTAGCAAGTTAACCTTGTGATCGATAACAATAGTTCACTGAAATATTTAATGACACATCTTTTACCTATTATAAATAATTTGTTTTATATCTATATTTTAGCAATTAATGATTAGAATGGAATTCATATAATTAAATATACAATTAAAACTAAGAGTGAAATTTATTTATTTTAAAGCTGTAGAGGATTAAAAAATCTCACTATTTATATTTATAAAAACATTATTTGTTTAGAATATCATCCAAGAAATTTCACTTATTGCTTGCAATAAATAGGATTACAGCTAAATGGAACGTAATTACACGAAACACCTTTTCCAAGAAGTGTTATAATTTTAAGTATTCTCTACGTTTAACGGCCTACTAGTTGCATCAAAAGGATTATTGTATTTGGTAAAATTATGGTCTTAATGATACCAACACCTGCTATTAGAATAACTATACAGAAGTTATTAATTCTAAGAATAATATTGCATGCAGCTGAAGTGAAATTCATTGATCTGGGTTTGAAATTCATTAAAAAAAAAGGTTTCTTTAGAAGCAGGTTTAGGAATGTTTAATAGCAATAAAACGACACTCAAAAGCGTTTCATGATAATAATGAACAAAAAATAAAAAAACAATCTGTTATAGATGTATTGATAAAATGCTATATAATTATACTATTATTGGCATATAATAGCTTTCCAACAGCATCATGAAAAATATGACTAAAAATGTAATCAATGTGTTAATTTGGATCTAGAAACTTTGTTCAAAAAGTATATTTATTAAAAAATAAATTTACATACGTCCTTGTTGCCAATTGGACATAAATTCATAAATTATAATATACCAATAATATAAACAACTATTTATAATTTTAAGTATTTCATACGTTTTATTTTCGTAACAAATAACATTTACACACCCAACTTTTAAATTTAAAGGTGTGAAATACAAATTCTCATGGCAATTAGGAAGCAAATGCATTCAACGTGAATCAACTGCATGATTCAGGGTAGATATACAATACTAATCAATTATATGTCACAAATTAAACATCGTATAATTAGTAGAGAATAATCAAATAAGACAATGTCATAGAATAATTAATAAATAATTTATTGTCTAATCAACCACTATACTTTTATTTATTAGTCTTTAAAAACTTTTATATGATTATTAAAAAAAAAAAACAAGACATGAGAAAGTGTTTAAATTCACGAAACTACATATTCTACTCACGTTTCATAAATATTACAAAAGTAACGGCAAAGTCCCGTTCAGCTAAAATCCCTTGATAATAATTAATATTCACTGGCTTCACCGACTTAATTATAAAGCTATTTTAATTTCCCTTTTTTACAAATAAAATAGTTGTAAATCTATTATAAAAACTTGTTGGTTTTAACGCTCCCATGCATTACACCCATATTAAATTTACTTGTAGGTATTCTTTCCCACAAACTAAACAAAAAATAACCATCAACGGCTTTACAGGAAGCCACCGGATATGGAAACATCAACGAGTAAAATTTTAAAGCTTGATGTCTCAGACAAGATATATAGTTACGTTCACCGGACCGTATATCAAAGTTATGTAATCCGTTATTACAACCCTACATAGCATGATTGTTTTTTTATTATTATTTTCTTATGCTTGTTTTTCCCATGGAAAATCTGAACGCATAATTAGACGATTTATTGTTAAACGTTCACATGAACATAAAGAGGAAATGGATGCGTCTGTTTTAATTAGCATGTGTGAATGTTATGAATTGTTTGTGTACAAGGAAAATTCTTTGTTAATAGGGAGCGTTTATTACAGATTTTCTTAGATCTAAGGAAAAGATGTAATTGGTTCTTAATTTGATATTTATGGAAATGAAAATTTACAAGTAGTTGTTATGAACTGTTTTCCCATGATGTTTTTTTAGATTCAAGATAATATTTGCGATGAAGAAACTATTACCACAGTTTAATATTAGCAATATGTGTCATTATATTTTCTAGAAGATACACAAAGGAGAGTAGAATGGGTACATTGTTTAACATTAAGTAAATTATTTATGTTAATTGTATCCTATTATATATACCACAAGTGTACACATTCAGTCATTTTGTTATAATAACCTTCATAATTGTGTATGCACGTCTGTGTTTTATTTAAGAGCTGTACCGGAATATCAAGCAAAATAATAATGCAAAAAAACTCGGCCAGTTGCCTTGATCAAAAAATGTCCTCACATCCAATTCACATTAGCTGAAAATAGAAGCAGTACCAATGTTTACCTAGAAATACAACATTACAAATCTTATCTTTGTTTCTTCTTATAATTCAATCAATCTATCTCACATCTTCAACACATATACAGGGAGTTAGACAAAAAACGTACGGCTGACTAACTCCGTTATTTTTTAACCGATATGTTTGATTCAAAAACCAATTTAAATAGTTTTTTGAGTATTATAAAGGCAGGTACACATATATATGTTTTTATTTTTAATATAGTTGCTATAGCAACCAACTTTATTTTTTTTTTAAATGGCAACATACATTTTTATTTTATTTTTTGAATTTTTATAATATTTTTAATATAACCATGTAAAATAATAATATACTTTTATAACAAATTTTTTTGTTATTTAAAATGATCGTAATTGAATAGTTGCTGCAAGAGTTTCAACTTTTGGGACTTCCGCAACACCCAAACTCATAGTAAAACTTTTTTTATTACAAACTATTTTTTTTAAGCAATAGTACCTTGTACCCAAAGAGTGGTGCCACCTGAACATTCTTTTCAACAACACAAAAAATTCTTAGCTTAACTTTAAGAGATGAAAAGAATTGTTGCAGCCAACAAACGGATCAGTACAAGCTAATCTCAAAATTTCTTATTATTTTTGTTCTCATTTTGTTCTGATCTAAGATGATAAACTGTCAAAAATACTTAATTTAAGATGTCTGTCAAAAATAATATTATTTATTAACGTCTAAATTTACAAAATCTTACATAGCAACTGCCAAAAAAATAATTCTAATATGTGAATGTAAATTTTGCACTTTTTAACCGTTTTTAGCCGGATTTTGGTTCTTTTGACAAAATTTTGACATTTTTGAACATTTTATGGTCAATTTTGGTACTTTCTGACAATATTTTTATACTTTTTTTAACAATATTTTGATATTTCATAGCTAGATTTTGCTATTTTTTTCAATAAATAAAATTTTGCACTTTTAAACAGTTTATGGCTAAATTTTGCTAATTTATTTCATAATTAGAAATTTGTATTTTTCAACCGTTTATGACCGAATGTTGGTGCTTCCTGACAATACTTTGATACTTTGTGACCGGATATTGCATTTTTTTAGTTTTTATAAATAGAATCTTGCACTTTTTATCAGTTTATGACCGGATTTTGGTGTTTTTCAAGAATATTTTGATATTTCATAGCTCAATTTTGCTATTTTTGGCATTTTATGAGTAGAATTTTGGACTTTTCAACTCTTGATAGCCAAATTTTAGTGTTTTTTAAGAGTTTTTTAATAATTCATGGTCGAATTAATAGTTTTCACCTTGTATGAAAAAAAAAAAAATAATTGCATTTTTCAACAATTTTAAGAATAAAATCTTGCATTTTTTAACAATTTATATCTTAATTTTTTTAATTTTCAATTTTGAATGTCTGGTTTTTAGTATTTTCTTTCAATATTTTGATATTTCATTACAATATTTTTAAAATTATGTTTGTATTTTACCAGTTTTAATCTGTTTTGGCCAAACTTAATTACTTAATTTTGTATTTTATGACCAGATTTTTAAGAGTATGACTAAATTTTGCTAACTTTAATTAATTTAATTTTTTTTTGCCGGATTTTAATATTTTATGACCAAATTTAAATTTTTGTATGCAAAAATTTGTATTTTATGGCTAAACTTTTAAAATTATTTCTATATTTTACTAATATAATGTAGATTATTATAGTTTTTGGCCGGATTTAATTACTTAATGTCTAAAATTTATCTTTTTTAAGCCAGATTTTGTCCATCTGCGTTGAATTTAATAGAGATATACAACATTTTATATAATCCCAGTAAAATTTCTACCTGCCAGCAATCGCGAAATTGTCAAAGCTTTCTTTACTCTGAGTCTCTATTGAATCACTTACCCAACTATTTACGTGCATTTCTCGTGCCTAAATAATATTAAGCACACAACGTGGAATAACTTCTGGATGCCTTAATTCTACTCCGAAATCAAACTAAAGATTGCAACCGAGAAGAATTTTAAAGTTACGCTGATATGCACTCAAACCCACATTTTTTAAACTTTTAATTTTCTTTCTCACATACTTTCTTATGGTACAACCCTTAAATGTGTGTAACCATTAATATTTTTGTTATTTCATAAAAAGAAAGCTGCTTTTTCAACAGTTTATGGCCAAATTTTGCTATTTTAGACATTCCATGAACACAATTTTGTATGGCAGATTTTGATTCTTTTTAACAACGTGTTGGTACTTCTTGGCCGGATTTTGCGTTTTGAAAAGAAAGTTTTGCACTTTTTGACGGTTTAGGGCCGAACTTTGCTATTTTTGACACATTATTTATGGATTTTTGAACATTAAAGCCTTTTTTTCATTTTAATGCTTTCTGACAATATTTTGATACTATATGGCCGAACACCTGTTAAAAGTTTCTGACCGGATTTTGATATTTTTAATATTTCATAAATAATTAAAAAAATATTTTTTTAGCAGTCTGATTATGTAATTTTTATACAATATTTTTATGTTAAAGGCTGAATTTTGCTATTTTAGAAATTTAATAAATAGAATTTTACACTTTTCAACAGTTTATGGCCGGATTTTAGTGCTTTTTGACATTATTTTAATATTTTTTTCTAAAACCATCTTAATAACGGCGTACAGCTGAAATTGATGACGGTAATCTTAATAAATATTAAAAATGAGTCAATTGAAATAAACTTACCCTCCAAAGACAGTCAAAAAACACTGTTCATTGCCATTTTAACTATCGACACTAGACACAACAATTTAGAAGCCAAATTACTAGTTTATTAGTATAGTTTAATGATCGGATTTACACTTTTAAAGACGGATTTACAGTTTTAACTGCCTGATTTATAATATAAAGATTACACGTTAAGAGTTTTCAGTTCAAAAAGCTCGATTTACAATTTTAAAGACCGGATTTTTAACTTAGAAGCCGCATAAAAAATTTGGCAGTAAAGTTTTACACTTTAAAGCTATAAATACGTTTTCTTTAA
This sequence comes from Tachinus rufipes, assembly GCA_963932245.1. NCBI lineage: Eukaryota > Metazoa > Arthropoda > Insecta > Coleoptera > Staphylinidae > Tachinus > Tachinus rufipes. The sequence goes on along the minus strand of OZ010742.1, from coordinate 25,660,933 downwards.
TAATAAATGAGGATACTGTCAGTTTTTTTTAGTAAAACCAAATATTGTTATCTGAATTTTTAGTTCTAAAAGCCAAAGTTAGAAAATGCTGGATTTATAACTTAGAGGCCGGATTATCACTTTGCCAGTAATATTTAATACGTTTGTAGCAGGAATTACATTTTTAAATGCCGTATTTATACTTTTAAAAACCAGATTGACAGTTTAAAGACTGGATTTATAATTCAAAGACCAAATAACAGTTTGACAGTAAAGTTTAACACTTTTAAAGCTGTAATTACAGTTTTAAAAGTCAAATTTGCAGTATTTATGATATAAATGCGTTGGCAGAAGAATTTAACAAATTGATAGCCGGATTTTTATTTTTAAATGTTGCATTTACACTTTTTAACAGTTTGGCTAATTTCAAACACAAATTTTTAATTTAAATGCCATATTTACAGTTTTAAAAGCTGGATTTATAATTTAAAAGTCGGATAAGAATTTTGCAGTAAAGTTTAATTTGATTAGTTAAAACTATTAGTACTCAATTGAAAAAAGAATATATTTTGTGTTATTTTGAATTAAAAAGAGTAAAAAGTATCTGGTCAGCCTTAACATAAAAAAAATATTTACGACTATATTTGGCTTGTCTCCTGTAAAGAAAATTAAAATTAAAAAAAAAACAAACAAAATAAAAAACAAACTTGTGAGCGTCAAAAAATTTTGGCGTAGTTCAAAAATGGATAATTGTTTTTAGAGATTGAGAAAAAAAAAAGTTGTTTTGTTACATAGACTTCATTCTAAATGCAAGCCATATGTAATTTCAAAGTGCAATATAATATTAAATAAATTATTACAAAATTTCTATTTAAAAAAATACTTAAGGCTAAAATATTATAGTCTAGACGTATTATTATTATTAATAATAATAAATTAAATTAAAATTCTTAAAAAAATAGTTTGCCATAAATATGTAATAACTATAGATAAAACTGCGCAAAAATAGCAACATAAATTATTATTCTTATTAGTTTTCACCATAATTATCTATTGTAATTTACAGCATATTACATATACCAATAAAACATTTATATTGTTAAACACCTTATATAACATATTTCTATATTTAATTTTGTAAATGATTAATCAATATCCATGCAATAATAAAATTAATATTTTTTATTTTGTATTTATAATTACAAAACTTTAGTGCAATGTTTATTATAATTGCAGAAATATTTGCTGCAATCTTTTGCATTAGTTTGCTAATAGGTAGTTTTTTTAATTGAATAATTTACTTAATGTTCTGTGAAATATTCCAGACGTACATGCACTTTGAAATTCCTGGTGTAATTACTAGCGTAAAATTACTTCAGCTTGTATTCAACCAGCTATACGTATATGAATAAGTAAAAACTTAAAACTGGTTATATAATGATATTAAGATATGATGCTTAGATAATATTATTTGTTCTATTTTACTAACTTGTACATATCAAAGTAAGTATATAGCGCATTCCATTTATTATATAAAATATTTGATTTTGTATAAAATTTCAAATCAACTCATTTTTAAAAGAAATAAATATTATATTAGATTTTTTTTAACTTACAATACAGTTAAATATAAATAAATGAAAACAAGTACTAAAGAATCAAATAATTACTTATATATTTTAATAACAAACACAGACTTAACGTATGCAACCAAGCTTACCAAGTTATATGTGAAGAGCAATGTTTTTATTTAATATGTAATTATTTCAATTTATTTAATTGTTTTAATATTAAAACATATATAATATTATATAGTATTTTCAAAATTGCGCATTATGTCAGTTTAGATTTTGAATATGACTGTTATAACAATCAGCATTGCTTGTCGATAATGGTAATGAATATTCTTGTAAAAACTTTTTCTGTTGTATTTAAAAATCGCACATATAAAATATTTGTAATAATACTCGTATCGATTTAATAAAAACACCACAACCATCGTTCTATATTATTTTAAAATATGCAACAATAAAAATTATACATTACAGTTTGCAATGTAAATCATCAATCAAAACTTAATCAACAAAGATTCGGTTAATCATAATTGAAAATATAAATACTCAATATTTAATATAATAATTAACAATTAAATTATATGTACAATAGTGCTTACACAGAACAGAATGCATTAAAGAAGCAGTATCGCAGTAGAACAATAAAGTTGTACTCTCTTCAGTTGTGCCTGAATCACTTTAATAAAGCTTTTTACAATACAAAAATTCATAATAAAACGTTTGTAAATCACAAATTGTTGAATGGTTTGAAGGAAAGAACTGTACCTTTAGAAGAAACTACTTAGCAGGCCAACTATTTTAAATGAAGAGGTTGTTCACAACATACAGCATGGACTAGAGCAAAGTCAATAAAAAAACCAAACATTAATACAAACAAATAGTTTAAACTGGGGTTTCCGCCCACTCACCCAAGTGTTAGTTATCAAGAAATTGGAAGTTTCTAAACTCTGTAAGCGTTAAAACTTTCTATTTTACAGAAGGTGATAGTAATACCCAATCTCTTGACGACGGACACTTCGGCGAGTGGGTGGGTCACTCCAGAATATTAGTACGGACAAATAGTTTAAACTGGAGTTCTTGCCCACTCACCCAAATGTTAGTTATAAAGAAATTGGAAGTTTCTAGACTCTGTAAGCGCTAAAACTTTCTATGCCACGGGAGGTGATGGTGATATCCAATCCCTTGACAACGGACACTTGGGCGAATGGGTGGGTCAGTCCAAAACATGAGTACGAACAATTATATTAAATTGGGGTTTCCGCCCACCCACCCAAGTGTTAGTTATCAAGAAATTGGAAGTTTTTAAACTCTGTAAGAGTTAAAACATTCTATGTCACAGGAGGTGATGTTGATATCTAATCCCTTGATGACGGACACTTAAACGAGTGATTGGATCACTTCAGAATACAAGTACAAACAAACATAGTATAAACTGGGGTTCCCGCCCACCCACCCAGGTGTTAATTATCAAAAAATTGGAATTTTCTAAACTCTGTAAGCTTCAGAATTTAAACAATTAGTTTAAACTGTAGTTCCCCCATGCACTTGCATCTGTATAAGTAATTGTTAGTTAATTTACTTACACTTGCTTATGAACAAACTGCATATTGAAACTGATTCAACAAACATTTAAATAATAATGAAATAATGAATACTACTTTTAGCAGTAGCTCAAGCTTGCTGAAAGTATCTAATCTGCAATTTATTGTTCTGTAATTGTTGAAGAAATCCATCTAAAAATATAATGCAGTACTATTCTGAATTGTTTTTATCAAAATATATAAGTCTATTTATTCTTTGCATTAAAACTGCAACCCAAACACTAATTTTAATTAAGTGTTAAGATGTTTTGTGTAAGTTATGAGGGTTGAGAACAACCACTAAGTTTCATCAGTAAAAAAAGTGTTATCCAATATTTCATCATCTTTTATATTGTAAACAACCTCTTCAGTTACAGTTTCTTTTTATTGGTGCATAATTAAGTTAATAATTATAACGATCAGGTGTCATCTTCATTGATAGTTCCACTGCGGTAATGAGCCTTTGCCATATAAGCATTTTGTTCTTATGTATACACTATTTTACATATAGTTAAACATTTACAAATAGTTTTATTGAACAAAAAAGACAATAATTAGGTGATTCTAGCATTCAGTTTGTACAACAAATTTATCAAGGAAAAAGTTGACCGTTTATAAGTGAAGCAGTTTATATGTCAAACAGTTATACACTTTCTCAAAAAGTTAACAATTGATTTGTTTATACAATAGATTTGTCGAGAAAAAGTTTACAATTTATATGTGAAACAGTATTGTTTGTGTATGTGTGTGGAATCAAGATGGTGGTCGATGATGTTATATCGTCCGATCCTAGTGGCAAAGAAAAGAGTGCTAAGTTGTTGTGCAAGTGCAATAATTCTGCAGCAAAAGGACCTACGTGTACAAAATGTGGAATCACATATCATCCTAGAAGTCAATTACTTCTTTAATTTGCTGTGAAGGCAAACCTAACCTCAATGGAGACGATTCAACACAAACGCAAGAAGAACCAGAAAACGATATAATTGGAAAAATAGAAAATAAATACTTAATAGAATTAATATCAAACAAAAACATTATTATTAATGAACTGAGAGAAAAAAAAAATAAACTTTTAAAAAACACCATAAAACTAATGGAAACGGCAAATTTGTGTTCTCATTATAATTACCAGCAAGCGCAATCCAAATATCCGAACGCAATTTCTATCACAAAAGCAACGTGAACTGCAAAATTACTTGAACCACCTAAAATTACACGAAGTAGTTCGGCCGATTCCTATTCCGTCACAGTCAAATCAGTACAATATAACATTACAAATACCGATACCAGAAAGGCAAAAGCAAATCAATATGAAAGTGGAAATATAAATATTAATAAAGAAGTTTTAACAAACAAAAATGATAAAGTAAATAAAACGAGTAATAATAATATTGAAATAAATGAAAGACAAAAACAATATACAAATAGAATCTTTTTATACAGTTCAACCACAAAAGGATGCGATTGAAAAAACTAATAGTGATAATGAAAGTGAATATAAAATAGTTACACATAAGAAAAAGAAATATATATCTGAAAATAAAAGAAGAAATAACAACAACATAATCGTAGGCAAAGCAACCAATTTAAGTATTAAAAGCGCAAGAGGTTTGGCGTATACCTTGGCAATTTAAGTACAAAAGTAAAAAGCGCCGATATTCAAAAACATTTAGAAATAAATTTTTTAATGGGTGTGCAGTGTGAGCAGCTGAATGCTATGTTTCCTACTCAATATTTATCATTCAAACTAACTTGCGACTTTAAAAAAATTGACATGGACCTTAAAAACCCAATGTTGTAGCCAGAGAGAGCAAGAATTGGACTTTTTCTTCTCAACAAAAACGGGCAAAAGCATAAGTTTAACCACATTCAACATAATTTTTGTGTATACTAAGTTGCCTATTATTGAGGCCACTCTGTTCGTGTCTGACTGTAGTTCGTATTTGTCAAATCGTGTCCAGGCGGTGTACAGCTCTGGAAATTTGTCACAAGAGTTTTTATAAACCACGAGGTGCCCCAAGGGTCAGTTTTGGGGCCATTGTTGTTTTTAATTTACATTAATGACCTTCTTAGGTGATGGATTTCAGCGTTGTATGATTTGCTGATGATACAACTTTGGTAAATACCGAACAATACTTAGAAGAAGAGTAATTCAAAAAAATCATGACACACAATTAAAGGCAGCAAAATGGTTTGTCAGTAACAAGTTGTGTCTAAATGAAGTTTTTGGGAATTCATTTAGATTCAACAATGCAATATGACAAGCAAGAGGATGTTGTTGCAGTCAAGCTCTGTAAAAATATTTACTTGCTCAGAAAATTGCATGCATCTGTGTCCACTGAGGTCTTACTTTCTGCATATTATGCTCTAGTGCAGTCTCACCTAACTTATGGTTTACTAGTTTGGAGTCACGCTTCATGTAGAAACAGACTGTTCGCGTTGCAGCGCAGAGCTGTAAGAGTAGTAGCGGGTGTTGGCTACAGAAAAGGCTGCAAACCCTTGTTTAAACATTTTAAGCTATTGACATTACCCTGCTTATATATTCTGGAGTCTCTGGAGTTTATTAAAAGCACTGAAGAGAGCTACACTACACACAGACAAGTTCATTCTTACAAAACACGTGGTAGGAAAAACTTGTGTATTGGGAAATTTAGACTTGCAAAGGCTAAGAACGGCACGAGATATTAAGTTTTTTAATGTTTTGCCACTTTTTTTTAGACAGTTAAACAAAATGGAATTCAAAAGAAAAATAAAGATTTCTTTGTCTCGCATGCATTTTTTTCATTTGACGAGTTTTTAAGTAGCAATCTGACTGACCGACCGACTTATTCTAATATTTTTTTCTTTAAAATTATTTTTTATTGCTAAATTTTTAATAATTGTAATTGTGTACTTTATTGTTTTTATTTTATAACTGGATTATCAGTCAAGTTTAAAAAAAAAATAATACAAAATATAATAAATACCATATATTTCGATTTTGTTAAAAATCTTCTTCAGTGGTCTTTAAAAATAAAACTAAAAAAATGAAATTAATATAAAATAATATAAAAAATTAATACTTACAATTAAAATTAAATATTTAACTTTTATAAATGTATAATTATGTAAACGTCTTATTTTGATTGATTTTATATTTAACAAAAATTGAAGTACATGATATATGTAGAATTTTTTTTTTTAATTTTAATGAACATACACAATTTAATATAAAATTTATAATAAAAATTATTTATTCAATAACAAAGTTTATATAGAATTTAGATTGTTTATATCTGTCCTAAAATTCATATTAAATTTATCTCTATTAATGTAAAACATTAATAATCTAATAATCTCTTTTACTGTAGATTTATTATCTAAAATTTGGACATTATCGAAATTAATTTGGTGATTTTTGTTAAGTGAATGTTTTGAAAGTGCACTATTATCTTTAGAATTTAGACAATCACGTTTATGTTGAACTAAACGTTTTTTTAGAAATTGGCTTGTTTGACCAATATAATTTTGATTACAATCTGAACATGGAATTTTGTATATGCTTTATGCTTTTTATGCTTTTTACGGCTATTTTACATCGCCACAGTAAGTCTACGACTTGTTTAAAGTAAGGTACATTTATCATTTCTTCTCTTTCTTCAACTTGAAAACCCTTGTTTATTGGAGACTTGGCTCCTTTTGCTTCAGTTAAGTAAAAATTTTCCAACATTTTTTGTATTTGTTTGCTTTGAGTAATTTTTAAGCCATTCTGATCTCTCTCAATCTCCATTCCCAAGAAGCGTTTTACTTCGCCCAAATATTTGGCGCTGAATTCTTTCTTTAACGATGTTATTAACTTATTGGCTTCTTCTTCGTTTCCAACTATTAAAATATCGTCAACAAACAAAGTTAACCATACATTCTTTCCTGTGTATAAACAATAATCGTATGAAGATCTCTTTAGATTGATAAAACCCATATACTCGTTAAATCTATTGTTCCAATACTTTGGACTACCCTTTATTATTAATTAAAATAATGTAAAGTTTTACATTAATAGAGATAAATTTAATATGAATTTTAGGACAGATATAAACAATCTAAATTCTATATACACTTTGTTATTGAATAAATAATTTTTATTATAAATTTTATATTAAATTGTGTATGTTCATTAAAATTAAAAAAAAAAATCTAGATATATCATGTACTTTAATTTTTGTTAAATATAAAATCAATCAAAATAAGACGTTTACATAATTATACATTTATAAAAATTTAATATTTTATTTTAATTGTAAGTATTAATCTTTTTATATTATTTTATATTAATTTCATTTTTTCAGTTTTATTTTTAAAGACCACTGAAGAAGATTTTAAACAAAATCGAAATATATGGTATTTATTATATTTTGTATTATTTTTTTTTTAAACTTGACTGATAATCCAGTTATAAAATAAAATAATTATAACAGTCAAAGAAAAAGTAATTAAAATAATTTATTGTTTTTACTTAGTATATATTATTTATATGTGCAATTTTTTTATATGTTCTTAATTTTATGTATTTTATTATATTATTTACTATATGCTATATGACATGTGTAAGTTGCAAGACAATACATGAATAAATTTACTTTACTTTACTTTACTAAACTTTGTTGATAATATGACGTTAATTAAACTGACATTTGACGTACATAATGCAGTAGGAAAATCAATTATGTCACAATTGTGTTGAATAATAATAGTTGTAATTATATCAACCATTAATCCTAAAAAAATAATTATAAATTCCAACTAATTAATATCAACGTTTTAAGGAAATGGCATATAAATACGAAGCAGTTTATGCACCGTTGCCCCAATCAATCGGCGACACGGATTCTGAAAAGGAAGACTACGAACCCTATGGCCGGACGCACATCAATAACAACAAACGGCGGAACAGACATGAAGATTATATAATATCCAACCATGTTATCAAAGAGACACCCGGCTTCTGGGATATGTCAAAGACACGCAAAGCCGCATTTATATTCTCAATACTTCTAGTGTTCATTGTTGTATTTGGATTTCAGTATGGAATACCATGCGATAATGAATTTACATGTCCGCATATTATAATTAAAAACTTTCATCTAGCTACTTTATAAAAAAAAAACTAAACCAAAAGTAAAATTTAATTGTAAAACTTTTTCAAAAATAAATAGTCAACTATGTTTTATTTTTAATACTTAAATCATAATTAAGTAATTAGTTGTAACACGATGTACATATTAATTTAATACACATATTAATGTATTAACGTAGGCAACCAAATGTACACCAATTATTTTATTGAATGTTTATTACATAGAAAATAATATTTTAACAAATTTACTTAAAACTCTAGCAAACTTTACTTACGTAAAACAATTTAAATTTAATAAATCTTTAAAACCAAATATTAGGTTTTAAATATCGTAAATTTCTTTGATGATAATTTAATATTTTTTATTATTTTTTTTATTAACTATTCAAATAAATTCATTTGGTGTTAAATATTAACCAAATACCGCCAATGTTTTAACATTATTTATATTTTCTTCTTCTTAACTTCCAAATACCAATTTTTTTAAATTTGTTAAAATATTACTAAATTTAATTGGTTTTGTATAAAATTAAATGTTATTTCCTCAGCATTCATTATTGTAGTAGATTTAAATTTATTACATTAAAATTTTTTCAGTAATTGGATCATCATTCCCCTATATTACACAATGCAATGTAGAATAGAATTAATAACTTATCAAGTATCCTCCATCTCGCATAATTACAACATTATGTTTTTCACACAATGTAAATGAAACAGCAACAACATCTACAATTAATAAACAGAAACGTGATGCAATTTAAGATGTTTTTACGACACATGCAACAAAATATCATAATCATCTCATCACTAATGACTTAATAAAATATGGAAATGCAAAGAAGACTCAACTTGATTGCGTGATAATTATTATCATTATTAAGCACTCACCTCTTAATGAACATATCCGTTCTTGTAGTTGTTTTTGTCTTAATATTGCACGTATTCCAGATGAAAATTCCTTGAAGGATAACGTTCCATTGCCATTTGGATCTAATCGACCAAATATAGTACCCAAATCCTGTAACAAAATACAAGTAATTACATATAAAATATCAAAGCTGGTAACGTGCGACAAAAATATTGATTGTAATTGAATTTATAAGAAATGAACGTTTTTAAAAACAAATTACATTTCAATTTTTTTTTACTACAATGCAAAAACGTGATTTGTGTTTATTATACATTCATAACTTTATTATTAATTTTTGGTAAAAAAAAAACATTTGCATTATAAATTTCTGCAGCGTCTATATCATAAGAAACAATATTTTAACGGCCAGCAGTGCGGCACAAACGTACTGTGTAATGTCGACTCTTTTAACAAATGACAAGAAACAAGATATATTCCTTCACCAAAATCAATCAATCAAGGTTCTGGCCGGCAAAAAAAATGCTTCCAAATTTGCCAACCTCTGAATGTTTACTGTAATAATTCTATATCGACTATTAAGCCCGGATGAGAAAAGAGAAGAAGGAGAAGTAACAACCTCGATAAAGCAGAAGAAGAAGTTGCAAAAAAACTAGAACAAAAGTAAGTAGATATAGCAGTGCTAACAGAAGCTAAGAGAAAAGGACAAAGAAGCAATTTTCTAGGTTAATATATCCACATACACAGTGGAGTTCTTAAAGATAAACATGCAAAGAGAAAGGTGTCAATACTTGTAAAAAAAACTCTCAAAAGGTTTATATCTAATTGGCAAACAATCAACGAGCATATAGTTACACTAAATATGGTTCAAATGAAGGAGCAAACATCAAGAAAAAGGACGAGTATAGTAAATCTCTTAGCAGTATCTTGAATAACATACGAAAAAATAAAGAAATTGTTATTTTAGGTGACCTAAATGCGCAAACAGGAAAAGCCACAAATAACGCAATTGTTGGACAATGTGGAAAAAATACTCTAAATAATAAAGGGCAACAACTAATAGATCTCTGCTCCAAAAGAGATTTAAGAATTATGAATGGGTTCTTTAAACATAAAAACATCCACAAGTTTACCTAGCACCAAAAAACAAGACAAATCAAATCAATAATTTGACTATAGTATAATCAATCAGAAAACTAATTTAAAGGTATTAGATGTAAAAGAATATAGAAGAGTAAAATTTGGAAGTGATCATAATCTAATAACTGCAAAGATAGTTTTGCCATTTACTGCAAACCGACCGCAAAATATTGCGGATGAAACGGTTACCCTAAAGAAAATTACGCCACTAGAGTAAGATATTGACAATTTCTATCACCCAAAAACTGTCAACCTCTATCAGAGACGACTAGCAGTATTATTAGAGAAAGTAAAATCACAATCATCTATAGAAACATATAACCACTTAACAAGAAGTCTGTTATCTGCTGCTGAGGAAGCTTTAGGAGAAAAGTATCCTAACTTAAAGAAAAAACAAGTTGATAGAATAAAAAAACTTTAGAATGCAAAAGAACTAAAACAAAAATTATACCATAAGTGGTTTCAATCAAAATTAGAGCAGAATAAAATTGCATACAGACATGCATTGACAAAATTCAAACAAACCGTAATTACCAAAAAGAACAACAGCTAAAAAACAAAATGCCAGGAATTAAACTCCTACTTAAGAGGAAAAAAAAGCACAAGAGTATAAAATTAAATCAAAATGATAAAGTCAGACTTAACATTATTGAACTTGACAATAAACAAACCATTATAAATCTCTACTCACCAAAAAAAGATTATCCTACAAAGATCAACATTTGGATGTAAAATACGCTCTGACAGAGAATAGGATAGAGTTAGAAGTAAAGACGGTTGAGACCGCTGTCAAACTACTAAAAACAGAAGATGTAGACCAGAGGGTATAGCGGCTGAACTAATAAAATACGGTACTAAGAAGTTACATACACTAATAACTAAAATGTTTCAAATGTGTTTCAACGGTGACCAAATTTCTGATGACTGAAAAACAGCCTGGGTAACATCAATCTACAAAAAAGACAGTAAAGAAAACTGCTATAATTATTGAGGAATATCAGTCACAAGCACATTTAGTTGCCTATATGGTAGAGTTCTTAAAGAACTATTATGTGAAGAATACCGCCCATACCAGTCAAAAAAGCAAAGTGGGTTCAAAGCTGGTAGATTGACAATAAATAATATTTTCTGCTTAAACCAACTGATAAAAAAACTCGTTGCAAGAAATAGAGAAGTACACCTACTCTTTGTCAATCTCAGCAAAGCATATGACAATGCACCAGTGAACAAACTATAGAAGGTACTAGACACTATTAGCATCAACGTAAATCTCATTGGAGCCCTGAAAAAGTTGTATAAAAATCAAACGTCACAGATAAAACTTTAAAACTATCTTATAAATAGTTTTTAAGTATCTAAATGCCTACATTGTTTAACATATTTCTAGATGCCGTACTTAAACAATGGAGAGAAAAGTGCCACGGAATGGGTATGCCAATTAGAGACACAACTCTATACATCTTGCACTATGCCGACGATCAAGTTGTTATATCACAAGACCAGGAGGACATGCAGTATATGATCAGAAAACTACATAAGGAATACTCTAAATAGGACCCGAAAATAAACCTGAAAAAGAGTCAGAATATGTGCATAGGTGGTATATAGCTAAAGAACTAGAGCTTGAAAGTGGAGAGAAAATAAAAACATGCAAAAAGTATACCTAACTTGGCAGGGAGATTAATGATAATGGACGCATAGAGGGCACAACAAAGATTGCATAAACACAAGGATAAAAATTATTAGAGCCTTAAATTCAATTCTTTGGCAGTCAAAAATCAAGCGCAGCACAAAGATGTTCATGTACAACAGCATAATAAAGTGCACCATCTGTTACTCCTGTGAGGTGTAAAAAATCACCAAAGGCATAAAAAACAAACTATTGATGATAGAAATTTAAGATCGGCGAATATATTAAGCTTTGATAAAATAAGAAATACAAAAATTAGAAAAAAAAAAAATTTAAAAAAAAAACAACAATAGAGGACATTCAAATGAGGCAACTAATCTGGTATGGCCATGTTAAACAAATGTCAGAGGAACGGCTGCCCAGACAACTGTATAAATCGGTACCACCGGAAAGAAGACATAAAGGGAGACCAGCAGTGACCTAGAACGATGGCATCAAGAGAGCAATGTCAGAAAGAAATATTGAGAAAGGAGACTGGCAGAATTGGCGAGTGTGGCAACATGAAACCGAAAGGAAAAATCAATTTCTATAAAACCAAAACTATATACAGGGTGTTTCAAAACATGTGTCGGAAAATAAAGGGTAGGATTTTTTGGCAAATTATAAAAAAAAGTTCCTAACGCACCGTTTTTGAGTACAGGACGTACATTTTTTTTATTTTTTGACGATATCTCAAGAAAAATTACAAAAATTGTTGAATATAACCTCCTCCTACGGTAACGCAGGCTTCCAACCTACGTCTTAGTGACTGACGTACCTGCTCGAAAATACCTGGAGTGTTTTGTATTGTATTGCAGGATGGAAGGAAGCAATTTCTTAGTTCTTCATCAGTAATAACTGATGTAGTGTAAACTAAACTTTTTAAGTAACCCCACAAAAAAAAAACCGAAACATTTAGATCTGGAAACCAAAGAAACCAAGAGTGTGGGCCTTCTTGACATATCTAACGGTTCCTATACTGTTCATTTAAGAATTGACGCTAACTAAAATGTGCAGGTGCACTTTTGTGCATGAACCACATTTTGTTTCTTAATTGAACCGGAACGTCCTCTAAAAGTCCTGGCAGCTCATCTTCAAGAAAATTAATTACAATATGATTGACCATTTAGCCTAAACGGCAAAAAATATAGACCAATTAAATGGTCTCCTACAACTTTTAAGAATCAAAGATTTTGCGCAATTCTTTCTTAAAGCCATTGACACATAGCCAATTTTTGCAGAAAATCCGCTGGATAAAGGGCTTGTACTCGTTGTATGTAATAAGAATATAACATCTGGCTTTTTATTATCCTTCACACAGTAACGTGACTAAGGTTTATGTTTAAAGCTATTTTTCTAGTGCTAGTTGATGAATCGTCTTTGATTTCTTGAAGAACATCTTCTTCAATTTGCGGATTAACAGGCAAGGTCTCCCATTTCTTGCAGCTCTATTATGTACTGGAAACTGGAAGTGTTTGATGTAGACGTTCGTAAATACAAATAAATGTTCTTTCATTTGGTACCTGTCGGATTGAAAACCTTTTTTCATAAATTCAACGAGCTTTTGCTGCATTTCCATTGGCAACGCCATAAACAAAATGCATATCGCACATCTTGCTATCACTGTAATTATTCATTTTGCTATCACCACGCAAGCAAAATACTAAGAATGGGCAAATTAATTGGGTAATAAAGATAATAAGTTCCCGCGATATTGACTCCTTTTGAAAAAAGGTTATTCAACAACTAAACGAAATTTGTCAATATCTTAAATGCTTAAAACAAATGCATAAACGCTGACGACTAGATCAAAAACAAAGGTTTTTATCAACAACAAAACATGTTGCTACTTTTTTTCTTGTTTTCAATCATAAATTGCCGTATTTCTCTAAAACGATTTACGTTAGAACTTTTGAGCTTTTGTACCTTTTTTGTGTAGAAAATATTGGTGATTCACAATGTGCTTTCAGAATGCCAATTTCTTAAGTGTCATAGAAATTAGAGCCATAAAAACCTCACTCAACCCTAAAATCTCCGTCAATAACACATGAAAAAAATTGAATAAGCGTTTAAAAAGTAGCTAATATTAATGCTTAGATGTGTACAAAAAATGAGTTTTGTATCTCAAACGGTTCCTGAGATATCGTAAAAAAATTTAAAAAAATTTACATTTTGTATCTTGTTTGCGGAACCATGTTAATGGGAACATTTTTTTTAATAATTAGCCAACCAATCCCACCCTTTATTTTCCGACACATGTTTTGAAACACCCTGTATATATAAAGACTATTAATCAATATTTTTCAACTGGTTTGGTTGGGATCTTGTTAATAAAGCGGTAATTTGTATTAAACCCATTATATTTGTGTTTAATAGCATTCCCGTCGTTTGAATGTTTGTCTTGCTTAGTAGTGATTAAGAAAAAAAACGTATGTAACGCCATCAAGTATTCTGGACATGCATTTCTCAGATTATATCCATCTAAAACTTAGCATAGCCAAAGATCGTTAATATTTTATATAAATAATGTACATGAGCAAACGGCTTTGGATATAAGTATGTTTATGTCAAGTTATTGTCAAAAGTGCTAGTATCTGCAGATTGTGTGTCATCGGACATAATCACTATTAAAGCTCAAGTTTTTTGCCTAACTGAATTTAGAACAACTTTAAAAAGAATTAACAAATTTCGTCCATAAATTGATTAGAATCTTTTTTTACAATTTGTGCAAGTATGTATGTTTTTCAAAATTCTACAATAAAACTTAATCATTTCATGATTGATTGCATATTTCTATCTACGTCTCTCACTTTTTTCTGATCTCATTTTTTTGATAACGTTTGACTGATTATTTTCTTAAAGCCAAATTTTGTTTTTAGACTAGAACAAAATCACAAAATCATAAAACTATAGGAACCACAACGCCTTCTTTGCAAACAGCCTTTTAAGCAATCTTTACTAGTCAAACCATCTCCAGTTTCTTAGTAGCATAGTATTTCTGTACACCAAATAACATTATTGTTTCAAAATTCTTTTGTTCAATAGTTAGTTTAAAGATGAGTGATATCGACAACAAAAAGATTTTTTTAATTACTTAATTTGCTGCATTTTAATTTTGTCTAAAGTGGCAAAAAGCAAAAACCTTATCTACAAATTAAATATTAATTTAACCACAAGTACATTCTCAAGTGTCATAACAACAGACGTACAAACTAACAATTTAAGAACTTCAAAACTTAGGGGTTTGTTCTAGGCTTTGATAAATCAATTCTATAAATACAAATTAAAAAGAAGCGACAACGCCATTGGTCTGACACACAAGTAGTAACTATTAGCCTTAGACAATTATGCTCATAAGTACCTACTCTTTGTGCTTAAAATTGAACAAATGTAAATTAATAACCAAAATAAAAAAAATAAAAATGTTTTTTCTTTTTCTGTTGGCAATTGGCAATTTGTTTTCTAATGGATCATAACTAAAATTTTGTTTATTGCTGCTTGACGTTGTTTTCTAAAGTTTCTTATTACCGCCTAGTATATATTTTCTATTCATATATTTTGGAACCATTCTTCTCTTCAAGGATTAGCTAAGGTATTTCGTATCTTGACTCTCTTATTATATAACCAGGGTAGCTGATTTTATGTTGTTTTATTCATTTATATTTAATAAGGATTTGTCCACCCCTGCAATTCTTAGCACGTCTGTGGTCACCTCACAAGATTTAAAACATTTTTCTCAAAATCCACATTTTAAAAGCATCAATCTTGTTAGTAGGTTTTCTTTTTTTGTCTAGATTTTGGCGCCATACAATAACACTGTCTAGATGTAGCACTTAATCATTCTGATGCAAATTTCTAAGTTCAGGTTTTTGGTCTGTTCTATCTTATTCTTAATTCTTGTTAAAGATTTTATCTGTAATTTAATAGTGTACCTAGTTATCTCGTGTTCTGAGGTCTTTTAATCTTTTACCGCAACTGAAACTTCTGCTTAGTTATTACATCTTATGACCATACATTTTTGGCTTTGTTTATTTTACTCTAGCTTTTATTCCTTGTTTATTTGTGATGTTTTTAATCAAAATTGTAGTTTTGCTGATTGTCCGCCATAATCACAGTGTCGTTTGTGTATCTAATATTGTTGATTGTAGTTCCGTTTACCTATATGCTAAATCTCAAATTATCGTAATCTTTCAAGTATATTTATTCAACGTAGAAGTCAAATAACTTTGGTAACAAAATGCACCCCTACCAAACTTTTTTTTAATTTTGAGTTTTTCTGTTTTTTTGTCGTAAACCTGACATAAGGCGCCTGTTTTTTGTACAGATTCTGGATTACTCTTACGTTCTTATTGTTTATTTTTCAAGTATTTGATTAAACGTACGTGGTTAATGCTGTCAAACGCCTTCTAGTACTCGATAAAGCATAGAAAGATTTCCTTCTTTTGGTTTTAGCAGTTTTGTATCAAAATGTTGCTTTACGTGTGCCAGTTCTACTGTTGAATCCAGACTGAGTGTTTTCACTCAGCTATTAAGTTTCTTGAATAGTTTAGTATGTAAAATGCTTAAAAATTGTTTAATAATAATATAAAATTTGAAAAACTTGCTAAACGCCCTCTACATTCTTTTGTACTAAATTAACACCGATATATATTTTAGTCTAAGCAGAACACTCAAAGCGTGTACTTTCTATATTCACTGTGTGAACATTAACAGGTTATGGGCCTAAAACCCATGTGTTTTTAAAGAAATTTAGTTTGAGTGATCATGAATGACTAGAAACTATTTGTTAATCTAAAGTTGAAAAGAAGGAAAAATTATAGTGATGGGCTTTTGCGGTGGAAAACTTCATAGTATTGTAAGGCTCTAACTCTTGTCTCAAGGATGAGGCGGCAGCAGACAACGCAAAGGCAAAAGATAAGTTAATTTTATCTATGGATTCATTTTTATACGTTCATATTAAAGACCAAAAGACGACAAAAGCATTGTGGGGCCAACTCAAGAAATTATTCAATGATTTAGGGCTTTCACAAAGAGTAAGTTTGCTCCGCATGTTAATCTCTATTCGTTTAGAAGATTGCAAT
Source organism: Tachinus rufipes (assembly GCA_963932245.1). NCBI lineage: Eukaryota > Metazoa > Arthropoda > Insecta > Coleoptera > Staphylinidae > Tachinus > Tachinus rufipes. The sequence continues at coordinate 25,643,926 of OZ010742.1, read as the reverse complement.
TTGATGACGGAATATGTAAACCAAATAGTGAACACAAAAATTATAAAATACCGGATTTAAAATTGAAGACGTATGGATAGGGACGCTTCTACTGACAAGTCTACCTGAAAGATTTTCTTCTTTAATCATGGCGGTTGAGCGTTTAGGCATCAACATCAGCACAGACGCCATTAAATCCAAGTTGCTACATATAGAGACAGATGGCGTTGGAAAAAGAAACGCGTTTGCTGCTACGCATTTTAGTAACAAGAAGAAATACTAGGTTGGTGTTACTCTAAAGACAACATCTAGTGGCAACTAGAAAGAAATAAGATGCTAGCAATGTAATCAAATCGGCCATTTTAAAAGTCAATGTACTAAGAAAAAATATCGCAAGCATGAACAAAATGGTTCAAGTGACAGAGAAGTGTATGCATTTAGTGCTACTTTCTTAACAGAACAATTTAAAAAGGACGATTGGTACATCGATTCAGGGGCTAATTTTCATCTTACCACAAGTGAACAATTTATAAACAACAAGTTGTACAACTCAAGTTTTCAAGAAATTATAGTGGCAAATGAAAGGAAACTGATAGTTACATGTGTGGGAGACATTGATTTAACAATAGTGATAAACAATGGCAATAGTGTAGTTATAAAAAATTTACTTTATGTTCCTGGTCTAACAAAAAATCTTTTATCTGTTAGCCAACTAATTAAAAATGAAAATTACGTCAACTTTACAGAGAATTCCTGCAGCATTTTTAACAGAAATAGTATACTAGTTGGTTTAGCTGAACTTGTACATAATGTATATAGACTAAATTTTGTCAAATGAGTGCCTGCTTACTACTGCAAATAAACTGTCAGGCGACATATCGCATAGGAAACATAAATTCATCAGAACTAAACAAGATGAGAAATGATGCATTAATAGGAATTCAGTTTAAAGAGGATGTAAATTGTGGCAGCCCAGGTCAGAAGCCATATTGGACGTTATTCACACATACTTGTGTGGGCTAATAAAAAAAAATCTATTGGAGGATCTAAATATTTTCTTACCTTTCAGGATGATTACAGTAGGATGGTATTTGTTTATTTTCAAAAATCCAAAGAAAAAGTCTTCAAATATTTTAAGTAATTTAAGAATAAAGTGGAAAATCAACAAGAAAGAAAAATCAAGATTTTGCGATCTGATAATGAAAGCAAATTCTGTAATAATGAATCCGAGATTGGAGAATCATAGAATAATTCACCAAAGAACAGCTCCATACACCCAAGAACAAAATGGCTTAACAAAGAAGATCAACAGAACTCTGGTGGAAAAGGCAAGATGTATGCTTTTTAATGCAAATTTGAAAAAGAAGTTTTGGGCAGAAGCTGTGAATACTGCAGCATATATAATTAACAAATCAATTTGTTTAAGAATAAAGGATAAAACACCATTTGAGATATTGGACAACAAAAAACCTGATGTAGGCCACATAAGGATTTTTGAGAGCCAAGCTATGGTGCACTTTCCAAAAGTGAAAAGAACTAAATGGGATAAGAAATCTAAAAGAATAATTCTCTTAGGCTACAGTGAACTCACAAAAGGATACAGTTTGTAAGACAAAACAAAGAATAAGGTAATCATCAGTAAGGATGTAATTGTAATGGAAAAAAAAAACTGATGATAGAATAATTGTAATAGAAGAAGAAACTGATAGCGTGTTAGTCAGAGTCTCAGATTTAGTAGAAGTTAACGCTGCAGAAGATGCAAAAACATTTCAGTTTAAAAGCGAAAATAACACAGAAGCAACAAGAAGATCAACCAGAAAACCCAAACCAAAATTGTTTGAAAATTATGTAACGTATTTGTGTAAAACTAATACAGCTTTAGAGTGTGGCCTTTTACAGTAAATAAAACGTTATCAAAACCAGACAACGACTCTTGGAAGGCGGCAAAGAGAGAAGAAGTAGAATCCTTCTATAAAACACATGCCTGGGACCTAACCGTACCACCGAGAAACAGTTGTGTAGTGATGCAAATGGGTTTTTAAAAGAAAAAATGACGTTCAGGGTTTTACACAAAAGCAAGGCATAGATTACAATGAAACTTTTTTCCCAGTAGTGCGTCATTCTAATTTAAAACTTTTATTTGCGTATTCTGTAGAATTAGATTTAGATATAAGGCGTATAAATGTAGCAACAGCCTTTTTGAACGGTGTTTTGGAAGAAACTGTCTATATAAGGCAGCCTGAAAGTTTTGTGGTACAAGGTAAAAAAAAATGGTTTGTAAACTAAACAAAGCGGTATATGGCCTTAAACAATCTTCCAGAAGCTGGTACAAAAGGGTGGACAATCTTTTAATTTTATTGAACTATAAGAGATCAGAACTTAAACATTGTATATATATATAAAAAAACCAAGAATTATTAACCATAATTGCGTTATATGTTGACGACTTTTGTGTATTTTCAAATGATTCAGACAAAACAAAATCCTTAATAGATGAATTAAATTCAAACTTCAAAATAAAGGATCTGGGAGAAGTGAAAAAGTGTCTAGGTTTGAGAACCACGCAAAACAAAGAAGGAAGAATACATCAAAGAATTATCGCAGAAATTTAACATGCAAGAAAGTAAAATGGTCAATACACTTCTTGAGAAGAATATAACTTTTAGCAATGAAAACAACAGCAATTAATAGAAAGTCTAATGTATCTAGCAGTTTTGACTAGACCCGACATTGCACATAGTGTAAGTTTTTTGAACCAATATAACAAATTCTACAATAAATCACATTGGAAAAGTGCAAAGCAAATATTGAGATACCCAATAGGAACAAAAAACTACTCCTTAAAATATGAAAAAGGCAATGGAGAGTTAATAGGATACGGCCAACAACACAAAAGACAGTAAATCATACACTGGCTATGTGTTCAAATCAGCCAACGCGGCTATCTGCTATCCTCAGAACACTCAAAGCGTGTACTTTCTTTATTTACTGTGTGAACATTAACAAAAATATTTTTAGAATGTGGTTCATTAGCAAATTGGGCTAGGTTATATGTGTTCTGTTTTTTAGGAATCATTATTGATTTTAACCAGTCTACTGAAAGAAGTCCGATGTCGTAAATGCGATTGAATAGTTTTAAGATTACGTCTATGTTTTACTCTTGCATTTGTTTAAAGTATTTTGTGTAGATGTCGTCCGGCCCTGGTGTTGTTGTTTTTCAGACCTTTATATCGTAAATTAGTTTAGATTCTAGTATGATTGGTCTTGTGAGCTCAGATTGCGTTGAGCTAGTTGGTACTGGCGCAAATGAATGTTGAAGCGCAGTAAAGACAACAGCAACATGAAGCGGGAGTAGCGGGACACAGAAAGGAGTCTCAGTAACTTTTGCGCAGTAAAGAGGTGCGGTCAAATGATTTGACGGCAATATCCGTTTCTAAATAAGTTAGTGGTAAGTTAATTAATATACGACGTTTAAGCACGGTGTAGTGATTGGGAGGTTTAGCGTGTGTTGCGTCAAACTATATAGCTGAGCGTAACATATATTTGTAGAGACTCCAAAATTTGGTAACGCTTCGGACCTTTTACATGCTAAATCCGCCAAGTCAGACTTCTTATTAAAAGTATAATGTTGCATAGTTTCCACATTTCTAACTTATATTTATATCTTAATATTTCAGACGGCTGTTCTGTCAGCAGATAATACTTCTATCGCTACAAAATGCTCTTAACCCTTCTTATACAAAGCTCCTTACTCATGGCAATAAGGTAAATGTTAACTTAAAGAAAGTTATGAATTTTAGATTAGCAAATGTTTGATAAGACTTCATACTTATTTTCGGTTTTAGAAACCGCGTGTCATCAGTGTTAATTTGATACATTATTGTCAATGCATCAGTCAGCCTCTTGGTGGTACTAGTAAATTTTTTTTTATAAAATTGTTTTTTATTATTTATATATAATTTAATATATTCTATTTGTCAGACTTTACTTACAATATCATCATTATATTCATCCACTTTAATAAAGCATAACTCGCTATTTATGCTGCAAAAACAAATAACAATAACAACAACTTAAAATGTAGAACAAATATAACGATTCCTATACAATTCACATTATAAAAAATAAATATGAATGGTAATTTTTGTTTGGTCTAATAAGCAGCAATTAAATAAGTTATAAATATACATGTTATTAGTAAGAACCAGTGACATAATTTCATAAAGAAAAACAATGTTTTCCTGTTTCCAGTTGATCCATCCTCCACCGTCACTTTCATTAATACATTTTTATAAAATAATTTGTTCTTTCTATAAGGAAGAAACTATCTAATTACTTATCTAAATAAGTACTGAACCATTTCTAGAAATATTAATATTATGCATTAAAAATCCACATACGTATTCATATCACGAAATGTACCCAATTATAGTTTGTAGCCAACCGATGTACGATAGTTATTGAGAAAGTTTTTTAATAATATTTTTCCATCCTACATTCTTTTGTTATGATTCTACTATAATATATATCTTACTATAATCTTAAGATAATTATTATGCAAATACTAGGTAATATTTAAATTTATAAAACATGTATAATGCTAAAATAATAAATAGAACAATGTATACTTATTGCGGCTTGTATTTAATTGAATTGTGGTTCAAAATTTAATTGAAATAATATCAACATCTCATTGTTCATACAAAACATTATAGTGATATACTTACAAACAATGATTAATGGAACTACAATGTAAAGGAAAAATAATTTAATATTAGTGATTATTGCTGGGACTAGAAAATATTATTTAATTATGCTATGAAGTAATACAATCAGTAATTCTTTTATCTTTATTAATATAATAATAAAAATAATTAATTAATATTTTTAATTATTTATATTACAATTGATTGATGTAATTGTAAAAAGTTTTACGAAATCAGTGAGCAGTGATAAAAATAGAATCCATTCTAATATTGATCTGATTAATAATAAAAACTATAAAAATTATTTCACATAAATTTCATAATATAACTTCTTTTTAAATGTCTTACGACAGTCAAAAATTATAGAAATTTACACAGCAATTAACCACTTGTTTTCTTTTCGCATCTGATTATAAGATTAGATTGAGTGTGTGCACGTAATAATTAATAAGAGAAAAAAGTTATAATTTATTAATTACAACATAAAGAATTTTGTTTGCTTCCGTGGTCATTGCACTGGATAATAAAGAATGGATGGTAAAAAATCGATCGGTTTGCTTCGCAATAGTGAATGCGTGACTTGGAGTTATTTTAAACATGAAAATTATCTGTGGATTTTATCTAGATCTTGTAATAATGTTAAGTTATTGAATCGGGGTTGTATAAACAATAAAATGTGTATTATTATTATTGCATATTTTTGAGAGAGATTGCCAATTTGGTTGTGAAGTGTTTTGTAAAGAAGTGTGCAATGATGATTAAATAATTATACAATTTTTTTTTCATTGAATTTATTAAATTTAAAAATGTTTCGAATTTTAACTTGCTGAAACTATCACATTGAAGATGAGATATAAGCATTTTTTAGACATATAAATTTTAAAAATAATGAACTTTGATAATACCTGACGATGTAAATCTTGTATTACACAAAAAAAAGTTCAGGGATCGGAAACCGGTGGGTTCGAAGCTACAAGCAGCTAATTGACAAAACTAGTAAATTTAACAATAGAAAAACGATTTCTTCCTTAAAAAGTTTGATTAAAAAACGACACCAAAAATTATCGACCAATTTCAGTGATGCCAGCAATTTCAAAAATTCTTGAAAAGTACGTCTCAAGAAACACAACATTTGAAAGCTTTTAAGGGACTAACAATAAACTTGAATAAAACTAACATGATTCATATAGTATCTCTAGAACAGAAAAAAAAAAAAGAAAACCAGAACCTAATATTCTATAATCATGAATGTATTCATAATATTTAAAAACAGAACACATGCAAATGTTACAAAATAAAAATATCTAGTGATTGACAAGAGCCTAAGCTGAACTGGAAATATTTCTCAACTTTTTCTAGAGTGTGATTCTTGATGGTGACTATTTTGTTACTCAAACTCACGATTTTTGTTTTGTGCATGTTCATTTGCAGGCCCATAGTTTGTAAGGCTTTGTCGAGTTTGCGTAGCATTTCTTTTAGTTCTTCTGAATCATTGCTAATGAGAACAATTTTATGGGCGAAGCAAAAGCGATTTAGGCGGTTACTATCTATGTTTACTCCTTTTTTTTCATACAATAGTTTTTTGAATACGTTTTCTAGCGCTAAAGTGAATAATATCGGCAAGATGGTGTCGCCTTGCCAAACGCCTTTTTTGATGGGTATTTTCCTTGTCGTCCGTTCTCCTCATATGATTGACATCAAAAACAAGCTAAAACATTTAGCTTAAAATTTCTATTATTTAAAAAATTCTTGAAATGTCTTAGAAAAATGCAAACAGGCCTCATGTTGCTAAAAATTTTTTAAACCTCTATAGTAAGTCCCTCAAGGGCTCACAATTGTGAGTACGGGCATGGTGCGTCAGAGGCAGGGGTGTGTCAATCGTTACAAAATTGTATCAACTCCGACTCCTTAATTTTTTTGTTCGACTCCAACTCCGTCTCCGACTTAATATCCTAGAATTGTACAAAATAGTGCGTTGCCACCAACACAAGTAAGTGTAAAGCGATTATTTTCAGCTTAAAAACTAATAAAATCGGATTTAAAAGCAACCTTAAAAGAAGATATTTTAGAAGCAGTTTTATTTTTGCAAACAAACAGTTTTTAAATGTTTTATTTATTTTATTTTATTAAAAATTACCTTATTAAAAGCATTATTAATATGTATAATATTTTTGTATACTATTTCTTAGTTTTTGTATTATTAAAGAGTCGGAGTCGGATTATTTACAGTCGACTCCGACTCCTCAAATATTGGCAGACTCCACAACTCCAGACTCCGACTCCAACTCCAACTCCACACCACTGACTCGAGGTGCCTTAGCTAGACATACACTTTGCTTCCACTAGTCTTGGGTGTAGTCTTCTCTTACTGTAATCTTTCCTATCAGTCTCTCTTGACTAACTCTTGTTCTCTTACCCTGATGCTAGGGGTTACTATCTTCTATTTTCTCCTCTATTCTCTAACTTCAAGAGGATGCATGGCTAGAAGGATTTCCTTTTGTTAAGGACCAGACTGACCGTCTGGTCCCTAACAAAAGGAAACTTGGCAAAAGGTATAAATTGCACCCCCTTCAATAGATAGTGAAAAACGAGGAAACAACCACCATTTGGGTACGGGCAGCAGCTCGGACTCCCACCCTGCGCAAGCAGGCCGCTCAATTGGATCTGGTGTGGGCAACAAACTATTCTCGGAACAAAAGTTCCCCATCAAGTCCACCCGTAAAGGGAGACCTTCGTCTTCTAAGGACTATACAAGCAAGAGGCTAACGCAACCCGGGCCTGGCACTAGCACTGATGCAGAGGGGCATCCAGCAAAAAAGAGGTAAAACCGTTTGTCAGAGCCTTAAGGGATAGAAAGGCGGCTTACAAACTCCTTGTTAAATTTAAGAGCATCCAGGAGGAAAAGCGGACTGATCAAGGCATAACTCGAGTGGGCCCTTAAAGTAACAGCGGCATGAATCCCCGCTCGTAGGAAAGAAAAGGTCACGGTTAGGTCACAGTCCAACAAAAAGGGACTCCCAAAACGCTCATACAACGAGGTCATGAAAGATCACCTGGTATGGGCGGTCATGGACAAAGGTCACCAAAATGGGAGCGCCGCGCCAGCGAAATGGGGACTGGTGGAAGCGGCTCTCTTGGGCAAATACTTAGACGTTCTTCAGAAGAATCCAAGCTAAGCTCCTTGTTGCAGAGACGCAGGTTGGCACTAAGAACACATCAAGCTGGGGGCTTGTGCAGATCAACGATCAGCGGACATGTATAAGCAAGCCATCGGGGAAGTGGGGAAAGTCTAGCCGGGCGCCCAAATTGAGGCTGTCTCAATGGACAAGATCCCGAGCAGACCGAGATCGAGAGCCTGGATCCCGACAAAACCTTTTGACCCGAGGACAATACTGAAGATAACTTAGACCTGCAATCCTACGCTTCCAACTGAGGATTGAAGCGTAATTAAAGTAAGCAAGACAACGGGTATGAGAAGGCAAGTGATTGTCATTCTCAACAAAGAATCTTTAGCGGCATTGGCTAAAAGTAAGAGAATGATCAGCTACGGCTTCTGCTCCACTACCCTGAATGTCTACAAAAGTGACCAGAAAACCCGTATCCCCTCGAGGGAAAGGGAGCCTGAGTCACATTCAGACAGTGAGATGTCAGAAATGGGGGTCAGCAACATGCTCGGACTACTCCAGCTAGGTGAGATAAGCAAAGCGAAGGAGAATGTGGCACTAATCTCTGACACCAAAAAGGACAACAACCAAACGATCGTCGAGGTGCCTGAAATACCTTTCAGCAATGGTGGTGGTTCTACAATGTAACCTTCACCACTCCAAAGCAACCTCGGCTGCTCTGCTCCTCCAACTGACAAAGGGAGGAGTCGACATTGCCCTAATCCAAAAACCCTGGGTCGTGGGATCTAAGATCTGTGGGCTGGGCTCTGATAGGTACATGTTACTGTACGCAAATAACGCAGGTAAGCCACGCTCGTGTATCCTGGCAGATAAAATTATCAACGCTTTTATGATGCCTAACCACAGCAATTGCGACACTGTCACTGTATCAGTGGGACTTTTTAACCGTAGGTTATGGATGATCTCAAGATACTTTGCCCAGAAGAAGGAAAGTTCCCAGAGGGTTTCCATGGCATTATCAACAAAGCCAACCGAGAAGGGGCGGACGAGATCATTGGAGCCGATAACAGAGGTGAGTCTTTACTAGAATTGATACTAACCTCCAACCTAGAAATATTTAATATAGGTATCACTCCCACCTTCACTACAGCCGTGAGAGAGGAGGTACTTGACATTACACTCGTTTCCATTAAAGCGCCTAACCTTGTAAGCAATTGAAAAGTGTCAAAAGAACACTCCTTTTCTGATCATAGGTATATAGAATTTAAAATAGACATACAGATACAAACAAAACCTAGGTTTGTAGACAAACAAAAGACTAACTGGGGTAAGTATAAAAGTACTCTATCGGGTCTTCTATTGAAAGAGCCGCCTCCAACACTAAAAACAGGGAATGAGCTAGACAGAACTGTAAAGCAATTTACATCTGTCTATAACAAGGCCATACGCACATCATGCAAAGTTGTGAGCAAGAAAAGTAACAGCAAACCACGTTGGTAAACACCGTTAATAAACAACCTAAGAAAGGAATGCAGGAGGCTGTTCAACGAGGCAAAAAACACCAATGAGTGAACTGCCTATAAAAACAGCTTTTGGAATTTCAAAACGGAGGTCAGAAAGGCCAAAACGTCATCCTTTGCTCGGTTTTGCGAACAAATAACGAAAACCTTAAAAGCCAGCCGACTGCAAAAAATATTATTTAAGGATCCGGAAGTCCAAAGCTTCATACAGAAGCAATATGGAAACTGAACAACTTCATGTACACAAACGCTGAAGCTATTCATGGATACACACTTTCCAGACAATGGAATAAGTGCAGTGGACTCTACCATAACTGCTCCACCTCGGTATCTGGCTGACAGAATTGTAGGTGGAAACAAGTTAATCTAAAGCATAAAAGTTTCTAACTCTTTAAGTCACTTGGACCAGACGGGATTCCAGTTGAGCTGCAAAAGGCTATTGATATAGTTATACCTTGGTTGAAGACTATGTTTAAGGCATGTATAAACCTCTCATACATCCCAAAAATTTGAAGAAAGGTCCAGGCGGTCTTCATCCCAAAAGGAAGAAAGGCCTCTCCCAAAAACCTGAGACCAATCAGCTTATCATCGTTCCTGCTAAAGACGCTTGAAAGACTTGCACATAAAAGAGGCACTACACCCTGAAATGCTGTCAAGTTTCAGCACGCATACAAAAAGGGAAAATCCGTGTTTACGCCTTGGTAAACCAGATTGAGAGCTTGATGAGCATAAGGAGTTGTCTTCCTCAATATAGAAGGGGCATTTAACAACGTAAAGCTTAAAACTATAGAATCAGCCTTAACTGGACTAGCAATAGACAACACTCTATGTCACCTGATCTAAAAAATGCTCCGTGAAAGGAACATCAGAGCCACAATAAAAACGAAGGTGAGTAGAGGAACCCCACAAGGGGGCGTCTTCTCGCCATAGCTTTGAAACATAACGCTAAATAAGCTGCTTCTTCAACTTAAGAAATCTGGTTGCAGGGTCGTCGCCTATGCAGTATTTCAGAGAAACACCTTCAATGTAGCAACTTGTTAAAGGGATCCTATCAAAACTAGCGCAATGGTGCAAAAAATGTGGCGTAGATGTCAACCAGGCAAAAACCGAGCTAGTCGTTTTCACAAGGAAACACAACATCCCAGAATTCAAGCTCCCAATGCTAAAAGGCACTGAACTGACAATCAAAGAACGCGCCAAATACTTAGGTTTCATACTAAGCCAAAAGTTATCATAGAAGCTCAACATAGACAAAAGAGTACGAAAAGCAACGGTGGCGCTGTACTCTTACAAGAGAGGTAGGAAAATCCTGAGGCCTCAACCCCAAAATTACCTTCTGGCTATACAGAGCCGAAGTTACACCAATACTCTACTACGGCGTATTCATATGTGTCCGGCACTTAATAAATAAGTCCCACACATCCGCTTCTGTGTTACCTGGGATCCCGCTGTGGCGGGATTGTCTCCAAGGCTTTCGTAGGCGTCGTTCTCATGGCTCCCGTTATTATGAGCGCCGCAATTCTCTGCATTTTTGTAAGCGCCATTTGATGGACTTTTTTATTAAGTGCCGAAATATTACAGAATATTGGTATTCCATTTGCATCGTGCAAGGAAACCATAGCCAAAATAACTTCAAACCTAGCGGAGCAAAGGTGGAGGGATGAAGATACCTGCGAGGTAACTAAGCAAGTATGGCCTCACCGAAACAGGAAAAGAAGCACCAACATCGTCTCTCTAAAAAGAAACGATACCAAAGTGGCAGTAGGAGTCATCACGGGACACTGTCCCATTGACAAACACGCTGAGAGACTGGGTATAGCAAAGCGAGACTACTGCAGAGGCTGCCTGGACGAGAAGGAAAAAAAGAGTGTTTAGCATTACTTATGTCAATGCCCCTCTCTGTCCGTCCGCAACACAATTGCTCTTCTTAGGCCGACATTTCTTTAATGACCTCTCTGACCTCGCATCACTAGATGCGCAGATTCTCATGAGGTTCATTCACGGCTCTAAATGGTTTGAAATAATGTATTTAGAATTAATTTTTTTAAATTTTTTTGAAACTTACACCATTAAGACTAGTTTGCAACCAATTGGTATGTTTTTGTTTTTAAGCAGTTAGACTAGTTTTGTGCCTATAATTTAGTAATGTTGTTTTTTATTTTTTAACTCATATAACTTATTTTATTTGTAGAAGGCTCTACTAGAGCCAAAACTAGTAATGTATTTGTAAGAATAAATTTGTGATAAAAAACAAATTGTTTGATGTTTTATTATTACAAGTGATCTTAAATATCTTGTTTTTGTTTGAATATTTTTCAAAAGTGGGAGTAGTTTTTTGAGAGTAAACAAGGTTTGGTCTAACTCCCAAATAAATGTACTTTGGTAATAACTATGTATTTGTTTTTTTTTTTTAACATTATAAAAGATTTGTAGCTAAAAACGTTTTTTGTTAAGTTACTGATAATCTTCTTGAATCATCTTTTAAATAAAAATAAATATTAGATCTTCTATATTGGATTTAGAACCTTTTTTATTTGGTAATTAAACTTGATTTTGTTGTTTTTTTTAATTTTATTCATGTTTTTTTTGTATCTAAATATCATTTCATATTTTTGACTTTTTTGTTTTGTTTTCATTTTCTGCTTTATTTATTTGGACTAAATTTTATCATTTTTGTTTTTTTGTCTGCTTTTTCTTTTTGATGCGCTAATTTAGTACTATTTTTAATTATTTTAAAGTAATGATGTTTGCAGTAATTGATTGCAAAATCTCGACGGTGAACGAAAAACCACTTTGCACAAAATAAAGATTTTGTCTTAAAATAAATTGTAACTTTTTGTTTTTAATACTACAACTCTGGACTTAAGTCTATTTAGTGCAGAGACATGCCCGGTGCTATGCACACCTTTGTGATGTTTTAATTATTAAAGTAGAAACAGCAATGACTATTGTAAACAAAACTACAACTAACAAAACAATTTCAATTTAAAAATATGTTTCTCATTGCACAAGCGTATTTAACAACGAAAAAAAGAATGAAATATAAAAAAAAACAAGTTAAGGCAAATACTAAAAAAAAATAAAAATAAAACCTGTTAGAATAGTACCATTGAATATTCAGCTACAAAACTTTGCCACTTTTTACTACATTATAAGCAATACTAATTTGACAAAAGTATTGCAAACTCAAGTGAGAGTAATTTTTAATGCGACACAGGTGTGACTTGAAACACCTATAAGATAACAATTTGGGTAAGCTAATAAGAAACTTTTTTGTATAATCGAACTATCAATGCTCTCACACCCGGTATCAATCTCTTTATTTACGTGGTACTCTATTTTTTATCTTAGCGCTTTTGACACTCTGCTATACAGTTTATGAGTATAAAATATGACATCTATAAGGTCTACTATGCTTTTACATCCGGTATCAATTCAATCAATCAATACTCATTTTGTATATGACAACCTAGGCTTGTTTACTTAAGCATCTGCTAAAGTTTTTCTTAAAAATGTGTTGACGAGTGCAATTCTACTAAGAAAACACTTTCCACACAGTTTCAGATTGATAACATTATTGTACGCTATATTTTAAAAGCCAAATTTTAGCCACCATCGGTTATTAAACAAGCATTTTTATGCTTAAAATGCATCATACATTTTAAGATTATCCGTTTATTATTTAGGGAGTAAACTTTTTTTTCCCTGTTACCCGTATACCCACTAAAAACTCTAGAACCTCTAAGTCTTCCAAGCCTTGCGGAATTACCGTTGTGGTATTACTTCACAAAGTCTGGACACCTTCTATTTATCCTACTATCCTCGGCTTCCTGCTCTTGCTTTCTCCTCTTTTTCTTTTGTTGCCATTATTTTCCGTATACCATTATCAATGGCCCTTCATTGTATGCACTTTCAAACATAAGTGGGGTCAGGTTGTTTACGATTATTTCTTTACCGACTTTTAGCTGCATCTCTTCTCTGGTGCTTTTCCAGCGAGAGCACTCCATTAGTGTGTGTACCGAGGTATCTTTCTCTTCACAATAGGGGCATTCGTCTTGTTCTGCTAGGCACATTCTTTTTAGATATGACCCAAAACATTCATGGCCTTTTAGGATTTGTGTGAGGTGGTAGTTCAAGTTACCATGTTCTCTGTTTACCCACGATGTCACCAAGAGTATGAGGGTTTGTGTCCATCTGATGACGTCACCCTTGCACTGCCATTCTGATTCCTATTTTTTCATCGTTTCCACTCTCTTGTCTTTCCTGTGCCTTTTCGGTTGTTTCCCTTTACCTTCAGCCCGCTTCTGGGCGAGAAGATGTATGGAGATTGTGATCGTTATTGCTTGTATGGCCTTAGGCAAAATTGTTTTGTAGGCATTAGCTATTCTAATTGCCATTTTTCTTCTGGCCCACTCTAGTATTATTCTGTTTTTTTTTCTTGGAGCTTTTTATCCAGATGGGTACGGTGTACAACAGTATAGAGTCTACCGTTGCATCTATTACTTTACGTTTCTCCGCTCTTGGACTTCCTATATAAGGCATAATACGTGCCAGAACCATTACAAGTTTCTCTGCTTTTTGCTTTACCTCTGTTATATAAGGGCTCATATTCTAGTTTTTATCTATCCTCATCCCTAGGTATTTGATGCTGCCTTGAGATGTGATTGTTGTATTCCCTAGGTTGATTTCAACTGTGACGTCCTTCCTTCAACTCACCAGGACGACAGCTTTCGTTTTATGGGTTGCCAGTTCTAGACCCATTTTTTTTATCCACCTCCTTATCTTATAGGACGCCCACTCTGCCTCCTCTTCTATTTCCCTTATACTGTTACCCCTGACAACGATAGCTAGATCATCAGCATATGCTATTTTAGTAATCCCTTCTGTCATCTGTTCCCTCAGCAAACTATCATAATATATATTCCACAAGGTGAGACCCAAGACAGACCCCTGAGGCACACCGCAAGTCATTTCTAGAGTTGCTCCGGAGCTACATTCTATGATTCTATCCTGTAGATAGTGGCATAGGATTTTTCTGAGGTATGTAGAAATTTCCCTTTTCTCTAGTTCTTCCATTAGTCCCTTCCAGGGCACCGAGTTGAACAAGTTTTTTATGTCAAAGGTGATCAACACGGCAAATTTGTGTGTAGGGTGTTCAGCTACATGAATCACTGCTTCCCTAACATATCTATGTGCATCCAGTGTAGAGTGGCCTTCTCTGAACTCTGTTGTTTTTCACTCAGGCCTCCATTTCTGTTTAGTTCCTCTGTAAGTCTCGTTTTGAAGACGTACTCATACAGCTTTCCTAGTGGGTTCAGTAAGCGTATGGATCGGTATGCCTTGTCTTTGTTCTTTTTGGTAGATTTTTTAATTAGTACCAATTTTGCCCATTTCCAGTTCTTGAAAAGGGCCTTGCTTGATGAGTTTGTCAAGGACCTTTGCGCAAAGTTAAGGTCTTTTTGTTGCTATAGCTCTGATCACCTCCGTTGGTATCATGTCTGTCTTGTGAGCTTTTTTTATTTTAATTTTGCCACCTATCTTAAGTATTTCTTCTTTTGTACATTCCGGTATCATAACCGTATATGTTCTTATCTCCATCCACGTTGTTCTACCCAGGTCCGAAAAGAGTTTCCTTGCTTCAGCAATTATCTCCTCCCCTAATAGTGTTATTGGAAATCTTTGGCTTATTTTATTTGTGACAATTTTATATCCTTTGCCCCATATATCTCCATTTAGTTTTTCACACAGTTTCTTTCAGGCCATCTTCTTGGACTTCATTATTGCCTTTTTAAAGGCTTTTCTCTCACCTGCGTATGACTCTTGTGCTTGTTGCAGAAAGTATATGTCCCTTGGGTTTTTGCCGTTTAATCTTGTCACGATCCTTTTAGTTTTTATACATCTCCTTTTCAAGTTTGCAAAACATTGATTTGTAGTTTACTCTGGCCCCTTTTTTGTTTAAGATCTTTTTGCAGGTTTTTATTATAGATTCCTTCAGCTTCTTAGCGGTGTGTTTTATTCCCCTTGTGTTTAGGTCTAAGTTTGAGAGGAATTTTGCTTCTAGCTCATTGCAAAAAGACCATCCGGTAATTTCTCTTGTCCTCTTCCATGTGTTTCTTTTTCCCGTCCAGACTTCGAAATGTATGTTCATGTGATCACGCAAATTTTCTTACTCGCCTACATGCCAGTTGCTGATATTTGTTACCATCTTAGAGGAGCACAGGGTCACATCTATAAAGGATTTTGATCCGTTTTTTTAGAACGTAGGTACTCTCCCTCTATTCAAGACGCAGAGTTTGTTTTTGTTAGCCCATTCCGCCAACATGTCACCTTTCTGGTCGTCTTTGGGAGAAGCCCATATGCCTGACTTGGCATAGAAATCCCCGCCAATAATTTTATCTTTTTTGTGTTTTTTTTTGGTCCTTATTTAGTTCTGTTAGCCACTTTTCTAAATGTTTGGTGCTTTTATTTGGGGACAAATAGCAGGCGTACATAACTGTGTCTTGGCCCTCCACACAGGTGTAGCCTACCCCACTTCCTGATTTTAATGCCTGAGATTTAGTATTGTCAATGTATATTGCTGCGTCTTCATGTTTATCCATAATCCATCTCTTCCTGCTTCTTGCTAGCTTCTTATTTGGTTCCGAGACTAGGACATAATCTGCTCCTGTTTTTTGACAGTTCTATTTTAGTAGGTCCATAGCCGCTCTACATCTGTTTAGGTTAACCTTTATAACCTTCATTTTTTAGCACTTCCAGCCCTTTCTTTCTCCTTTTGTGCTTGCATCAGTTTCCTGAATGCCGGGCATCTTATGCTGTCCGTTTTGTGACCCTCTATATTGCATAAGTAGCACTTCTGTTTATTGGTGCAATCTTTCACTTTATGTCCATTGCCTTGTGACCTATTTTATGGCATTTGAAGCATTTTGGCGGAGCAAATACCTCTATCACCCTCTATCTATTCCAGCCTGAGCCTATTTTCCTTTTCATTATAAGGTGCTCTGCTGCCTTTTCCTGCATGTTCACGAAGGCATATCTTACTTCATTCTGGTTGACTTTTTCTGATAGTTTCACCGAATCTACCTTGGCACTCAGGTTGTCTTTCAGGAGTTCCCTGTTGATGTCTTCCTTCACATCCTATTCATTGAGGTCTCCGTCCACGTCTAGCAGCCGTATTGTCTTTTTTCTTTCATTTAGTTCAATGTTGGCTACCTTACTGATTTTCTCATCAAGTGTTTTCCTAAACTCCTTCCTTACTTCTTTCTTAATATTTTTGACCACAAGTTTAATGTTGCCATCTTTCGTCTTATTTATCCCTGCAATGATGATCTCGCCCGTGTTCACCTTATTCTTCATACATTTCATTACGAAGTAGTGGGGAGTGAAATACCGAGAAAACTTTTGTCATTATAGTTAGAAAGATTTAATACGTAATAAAGGAATTAAATTTTAAGATAATTTTATGATAATGACTATTAAAAACTTATTTCAGCAACAACTAAATGATTGTAAACTACTAGCAATCTTTAAGATTAATAATGCTGTTCGTGTAATCGAATTTGAAATTTTAGATAATTATCTTTGCAAATTCATATACCCCTAAGGCCATATTTATAATTTAATTCTCAATGAAACTGCAATATAAGTAATAAAAATAAAATATGTAATTATCTTACTTTTTATTTTAAATTGCATATAATTATTTTTGATGTTATTTTTAATGTTCCCACATTATTCAAGTAATTTTCAACAAATTTATTTGCAAATCTATCCAATTTCCAGAATGTTAACATTAACCTATTGTATAAAATACAAAGTTATTTGCTTATCCAAATAATAACTATTAAATACTAATCAAGACACTAGCACTTTCTATTAACAGTACATTTACAATATCAATAATCATTAAATAAAACGCAATATTTATATATTCGTGATATTCAAAAACAAGACATAAATTACCAAACATGCAGGCTCTGAAATTAATGGAATCGTAAAATGTGAAACTCATACAGAATGACTAATTATCACACAAAAAATAAAATTATTACAAAATGCACACATATGTATTTAGCAACAATCGCTTATTGCCAATTAAAAATCGAAACTGTTCCAAGGATAGAAGAATAAAAAAAATATTAATTTAGGTGATATATATTGTTTACAATGGTTTGTTGTAGTTGTGAAATTATACTACAAATGTATTAATTATTATGCACGTATCTATACGCATCCGTTAGGTCACAGGTTGTTTCCGGTTGATGGATGGCCAGGAATTTGTTTGTATTATTATCACAGGTTCAAAACACATTTTAGAGTTCATATTTTAATAAGATGTATTTGCATAACATTAAATTTATTAATTGGAATGATATTTAATATCCTGTTAACCAAAATTGCAACAGCAAAAAATATTTAGTAATATTTGATCTAAATATAATGACATTAAACTGTAATATCATTTTTTTCATATATTTAAGTAGGTAATTTTAAAAACAACTGTATCCAATCTGAAGTAAATTGTGTTCTATTTATTTTTCTCTAATTAAAATATTTATTGAATTGTAATAAACATTTACAAGCTTTGTGCATATTTAATGGTTGCTTAGTTTTCTAATTTATAATAGAATATTAGTATGCATAATTATATAAATTAATTTAATATTTAAATGCATAATTTTCAATTAAATATGTTTTATAAATGTAGCGTAACTTATGATCGAATTAATCTATATTTGCCACAATTATTGTAATTTGTACATTTTTAAGTATTGCTAATTTTATTGTTATGAATGAAACAATAAAAAATGTTTCTCACAAAATATCATTTGTTACAAAAACTTTATGGTTTGATCTGTATTTATTGCATAAAATTGTCCTCTCATCGATTACTGCTTTTTGTTAAATAGAACATTTACCACGTTATAGATGTTGATATACTGATGTAACTTTCTGAGAATTTTTATGTTTTTTACTAAATATTGCTGTATTAAGCAACTGATATTTTGAGCAATGTTTAGTTTCTACCTACATTCAGCTTGATGTAATTGGTACTCCAAAAATTCTTTTTGTTGTTGAGCTTGTTGTTGTCTTATTGTTTACTGTTTTCTAATTTAGTTTACTCTAATATTCTCTGCTGGCTTTAATATTCTATAAAGAAGTTTTTTTTGGTAGATAAATACGCGAATGCCCATTCTTGTTTTATATTTTACGTTAGAATTGTGACAATTATAAAGGGTTTCCAATAAGAAGTTTCAATTTGAATAGCAGGCTATTTGGGCAGCTGTCAATTTTAAAGCTATTATCTTTTAGCATTTGTCAAGTAAAAACTACGCCATTATTAAAAATGGAACGATACACGCTTCAACAACGCATTGAAATTATTAAAAGTAACTACAAAAAAGGTGAAAAATTTTGCTGATGTAGCCCGTAGTATTGAAGAAAACCCAGGTTTGTTGATTCCTCGTTGATCTTTGGAATTAGACATTCCACAAACGACAATACACCGTATTTTGCATAAAGACTTAAGTCTTAAGGCTTTTAAAGTTCAGTTAACACAAGAACTCATGCCAGTTGATCACCATAAACATTGTATCTTTGCTGATTGGGTCCTTCAAATGCATCAAAATAATCCGGAATTTTATCGAAAAATCATCTTCAGTGATGAGGCCTATTTTCACCTCGGAGGCTACGTTAATAAAATCGTCAGAAAATCCAAGAATGATTGTTGAAAAGTCTTTGCATCCTCAACGTGTCACTGTTTGGTGCAATTTTTAAGCCGGCGGTGTGATTGGACCTTACTTTTTCGAAAATGAAGCTGGTGCAACTGTTACAGTAAATGGATGCCACACAAGCAACAAAACAATCGCAATTTTGCAAAAAAGTTTTCTGACCGTGTTATTTCTCGAAGAGGTAATCACAATTGGCCACCGATAACTTGTGATTTAACACCTTTAGACTATTTTCTTTGGGGCCATGTAAAAGATAAGGTCTATGCCAATGCTCCACAATCGATTTAAGATCTTATAGATAAAATTCGTGAAGTTATCGAGCCGCAAATGTGCAAATTGTTAAAGGAAAATTTCATGAAAAGAATGTGGTACTGCAACAGTAACCATGGCGGCCATTTGACTGATATCGTTTTCAAATGTTAATGGCATACTTTCCTCTTTACAATGAAATAAACATTTATTGATTTCTCTTAAAAAATACCCGTTTTTTTTTATATCAAAATAAAACCTCTTATTGGAAAACTTTATACAGGGTGATTCTTAACTTATGCGCATAAACTCGAAGAATTATAGTTTACAATCAATATTATTGATAATTGTTAAAAAAAATGTAGTAAAAGTTTTATAATAAGCGAGATAATGAATTATTAAGTTTCTGAAAAATTAAAATTTATTACTTGAAAAAAATTGGTGTGCCATGCCAAAATTAAAATAATGCGCGTTAAAGCCACGGCGGTTGTTGCCAAAAAATTGAATAAAAAAACTAGGTGGCGCCTGTCAGTGTGTAATAAAATTAAATTATGCCGCAAAATAACATGACCAATGCAGTTTGTGGATCGTTTGTAGGTTTGGTACAGTGTGCAAGAGAAACAGCCCAGACCTGAACAATATGGGGGACGTTCTAGACCAAGGCATATATTAAATCTCGAGGAGGATATTGTCGATATTGCTGAAGAACGTCCTGACATCAGTACCTGAATTATTGCTGATCAAACTAGAGTATCGCAGTCAACTGTATGGCGCATATTAAAGCATGAATTACTGTATCTCTACCATGTGCAGCGTGTTACAAACAGATTTTCCTCTTAGGGTAATATTTTGCAAATGGCTGTTGCGTCAGCATTATGTAAACCCAAATTTATCTACTAACATTTTAGTGACAGATGAGACAATTTTTACTCGTAGCGGTGTGCACAATTTTCACAATACGCATTATTGGGCAGTTGAAAATCTACACATTACCCGGCGTACAAACTTTCAACACAGAATTTCGGTAAACGTATGAGCTAGAATTGTAAACGGCCATCTTATTGGACCGTTTTTGTTGCCAAATCGTGTAATGGGCGCTGTTTATTTAAATTTTTTACTAGAGACTCTACCAGCACTACTGGAAGAAGTTCCAATTAATGTTAGACAGCGTATGTGGTATCTTCACGACGGAGCTCCACCACACTTTCCAATGCGCGACAACATTTGAACAATGTGTTCTCAAGGAAGTGGATTGGTCGAAGAGGTCCAACTGCCTGGTCTCCTAAATCACCTGATCTAAATCCCCTAGACTTTTAGGTTTGAAGGCATATGATACATCTGGTATACGCTACCGAAATTCACAGTGTTGAAGAGTTGTGACATTGCATACTAGCTGCCGCTGACACAATTTGGCAACTACCGAGACTTCAACGTGCATGTAGCACAACATGACTTCGGCGAGCGCAGATGTGTTTGGAAAATAGAGAAAATAATTTTGAGCATTTATTATGATATTAAGTGTTATAATAATTTTGTATTTTTGTTATTTGTTTATGATTTTGATAATTAGTTGATTAAAAGCTTTATTACATTTTTATTATTTTTATTTTGGCATGGCATAAATCAAGTAATAAATTTTAATTTTCCAGAAACTTTATAATTCATTATCTCGCTTATTATAAAACTTTTACTACATTTTCTTAACATTTATCAATAATATTGATTGTAAACTAAAATTCCTCAAGTTTATGGGCATGGGTTAAGAATCACCCTGTATAAACAAGAATCCAAGCTTTTATAAAAAATCTCCAAACTTTTATAGATATAATAAACGAGTATTAAAGCATTTAAATTTAATAAATAATGTATTTTATGTAAATTGCCTCTCCACCCAGCAGTGTGAGACACATCTCACTAGTCGCAGAGAAAGTTTACATAAAATCATTACACCTATTATACATTTTATGTATAAAAATATGTAAAAAGTTTTTTGATCAAAAATATTTATTTCTGAACTTGACTTATAAATGTGTGCAAATTGGTTTTCTAAACTTTATAACTTGTAAAAATACTACAATTAATAGAGAAGAACTTATTAAAAATTGTTTATTGTTGGGTTTTGCACATAAAAAATGCTTTTAACAACGTGGATTGTAAAAATATAAAGAATAATTAAAAATTAATTTGGAATTTAAAAAATGTGATCGACAATGTTTGCGACAAATCAGTTCAAACAAATTAAAATACATTGTAGTGCACGTTGAGAATGCTTTTAGCAATATTACAAAACTTTATTGGTAAAATGTTGTTGATTCTCATCCTAATAACTTCAATAAATCACAGGTATTTTTTTAAATATTTTATTTTTTAAAACTGCACAAACTTATTTTTTTTTTGTGAGAGGAAAACGCAGTACAAACATTGTGTAGTGCTACCAGAATATCCACTAAAATCCTAAATCTCTGTATTTTTCTAGACTTGCGGAATTACCATTGTGGTATTACTTAACAAGTGTAAGACATATTTATTTTATTCTCTTCTATTTTCTCTTTTGTTGTAATTATTTTTCTTATTATTTATTATTATTAATTATTCAGGTCAGGTTGTTAACAATTATAACCTTTTAAATTTTATCCTGCATTTCTATTTTGGTATCCGACCAACGAAATCAATCATGTTCTTCTGTTTTATAAAGTATGAGCAGCCGTTGTGTACCCCTTAACAGATTTTGTTTAGATATAAATCAAAGCATTTATAGCATGTAAGAATCCGTGTAAGATGATAGTTTAAGTTTTTGTGTTTCTAGTTTACAAACGGTTTTACCAAAAGAGATTATTTGTTGACTCTTCTTCGATTTTCTATTTTTGTTCTTATTTTTTTATTGTTTTATTCATTTGGCTTTTTTTTGTTTTTTCAGTTGGTGATCAATAAGGTGTATGGGAACTATTTCCGTTATTGCCTGTATAGCTTTAGTCAAGAATGTTTTGTAGGCACTGGCTGGAATGCCATTTTTTCTTGGTCGTTTTTAAAATTACTTTGTGTTTTTTTTATGTTATAGCTTTTTTTCTATATAGAAACTAAGCATACAACAGCTTTAAGTTTACAGTCGCCCCCATTACTAACCCGATTTTTAGTCACTACATTCTCTACTTTTTGTTTAGGCGTTGTTATGAGGGGTTGTGTAGTCTAGTTTTTACCTATTCTAATCTCTGTGCATTTAATACTGCTTTGGAATTTGATTGTAGTATTCTCTAGCTTGATTTTGACAATGATGTTTCCTTTCTTCATTTCTTCTGCCCACTAGAATCTTGATTTCTGTATTTTGTTTTGCCAGCTATAAATCTATTATCTTGATCCACCTCTTTATCTTTTTATCAATTTTAATTTAATACGTGGGGCTACTAATATTTCTTAATTTTTAATAAAATTTTGCTTTAAAAACAAATGTTACAAGCAAATACTTACTGAGAATTTAACTTAATTATTTCATTTTTTAGTTTAAAAAGGCAGGTTAGGTAGTTTTTTTAGTTCTTACTTTTAATTCCTTCAATAATTGAACACATACAACACTTTCAATTTTTTACACTTTATGAAACAGTACTATATTTAGTAATTTATTATAAAATGTTTGTATTTGGTGTCTTCTAGTGAAGTAGCTGTTAACTTTATGTTTCAGAATGGAATCTCTATAAATCACTACATTTAAGCAAATACTGCAATACTATTAATGCGTTTATAAAATCTTTTTAAAATAATTATGAATATTTAATTAATAACTTTTTGCAGATTTACAATTTTGACGCTTTAACCAAGGCACTTTGCAATATTTATCCAAAAATTATATATAGATAATCCTTGACGTATTTTGACTCTGCCAAAGTTTGCGGAAAATGTAAAGTAAAACACAAATCACGTTATGTAAATCGCTTTATTGTTTCTCAAAATGTTTTCCTTTAAAATCAATACACTTTTGCATCCAAAAAAACTAATCTTTAAAACAATTTTCCCACTCTAAGCGAGGTACCTCCAAAACAAGTTATTTAAATGCTTCAACGGCCTCTTCAGGCAATGAAAAAGGCTCGCCACGCATTTTATTTTTGAAATGTTGAAATAGGAAGAAGTCATTGGGCAATAAATCAGGCAAATATGGGCAATGAGTCATTAATTGGATGTTGTTACTGGTCAAAAATTCTACAGTTTAACAATGATTTGCCGGTTTATGTTGTTGCTTCTAATTTCAGCGATAACTTTCGGCAAACAAATTGAAATATACCAGTCAACATTAACTATAATAATATAAGCTTATATTGATCTTAAAGATGTTTTTGATAGAATTAATGGAATATAAATATTCTTTCTGTAAACTGACGCAGATAGTATACTCAGCACTTGTATTAAAGTTGCATACTTGAAAAATAATTAAAAACTGGATTTTTCCTACTTATTAAAAGAAAAACTTTATTGTGCACATTCATAAATTAGATAGCAGAAACAACATCAAAATACTATAGAGATATATGTGTGCAACTTGTAATACTAAAACTAATGATTTCAATTATTGCATCTCAACTAAAGAGTATTGATGATGAATAATCTCTAATTGTAATGTTATTCAAAATGCAAGCTTATCGCCATTTTATATTAATCTTAAAGATGTTTTTGATAGAGTTAGTAGAATAAAATATTCCGTAAACTATGTACTAGATGGTATACTTAGCACATTTTAGACATTGCATATACTCAATCACAAAATTGCTTACTATCTACTTGAAAAATCATTAGAAATTGAATGTTTCCTACTTATTGGAAGAAGAGCTTTACTGTGCTCATTTATAATCTGTAATACTAAAACTGATGGATTCATTTATTGCATCTCAACTAAAAAGGATAATATCTCAATGTTTAAGTAGCAAACATTTATGAAAAGATATACAATCACAAACTTTCTAACATACCAGTCAGACATTCTTTACGTTTTTAAAATAAAATACAAATAGATGCCTTATACAAAGATTTTAGTAAAGCATTTGACCAAGTAAGCCATACTATTCTAGTATCCAAATTAAAATCATCTGGTTTCAATAATAAGGTTATAGAATATCTCTACAGTTTTCTTATTGGTAGGACTCAATCCGTAAAGTTAAAAAACTATATTTCAAAGCTAGTTTAAGTTAAATTAGAGATGCCATAGCTATCTTACTGTAAACCCAATCTATTCTTGTTGTTTATTAATAATTTATGTGACATTTTAACCAACTGAAAATGTTTATTGTATGCAGACGATTTAAGGATTTACTGTCCCTTTAATTTGTTAAATCATTGTCAAAAGTAATTTAAACAAAATAAATGTTGTTGTGTTTGACTCAAAACCAACTTTTGGTTCTCACTGTAGTATGATGTGTTCAAAGGCTAAAAAAATGCTTGAGTTTATCACAAAAATTAGAAAGTTATCAGTGTAAATATATAGTCTTACACCGTTTACTTGTGAGATTAATATTAATATATCGGAGCATAATATAGTCGTCTTATCAAAAGAACTTAATAGTAAAAATTGAAAAGATTCAAAATAAACTCTAAATAAATAATAAACTTTTGTAATCAAGAGAATTTATTCAATAAAATTTTAACAAGATTAAAAGAAAAAATTATAATAGAATTAAATTTCATACGTTCAAAGTTAGATCACAGATAAATAAAATTTAAATTAGAGTATGTGCACAGGTCCTACCGCAACCTAAAGCTGATCGACAAAGTTGATTTATTAAAGAACTTATTGCAGAGTAAGTAAATTAAGTGAAAGCGGTGTTGAAGAAAAAACGTCGATAACTGGTTTAGAAGCTACTTTACCCCAGTGCAGCAACAAGTTTACTTAAACTACTTAAAACAAAGAATTCCTTAAACAAAGCTAAATATTCAAAATGCAAACCAAACTAAATGTCCTATAAAGCGTTTATAAAAATCTTATTTGTAAAAAAGCATGATATAAGAAAAACTATTTAGTGCACTGTTTAGGCATTTATCAACCACATAAGTTGATAGTGTTTTGAAACAACGTAGTGAGGTTGCCATAGGATGCAGTACAAAGAGCTTAATAGCTCAAGTGACCAGATATTGATAAATTTAACTATAATTATATTTGTATACAGTTATTAATAAATTTATCAATAATCCATTTTAATTTACCACTAGATTGAAATAAAATTTGTCAATAAATGTAGTCAATCTAGTTAAAATAAACAAATTGTGTTTTTAGTCTTTTGACAAAATCCTAAAATTAATTTTTTGCTCAAATCCTATGGTGCCAATAAGCGCATCAGTGCAAATTTCCACGTTTTCTCAAATACCATTAATCGTATTTAGAATAGAGCAAAAACATATTATAAACAAGCAGCACTAAAATGAAGCGTAATAAATGAACCCAACGAGGACTGCAGTAGGTGGCTACACTGAGCTGTAGAATGTCGCTCCAGAGAGAAAAGAGGCGCTTCGTCAAGATGTCGCGGACGAATAGGTACGGAAACTACGGACCTATTTTTTAGCAGTTGTTTACAGCTCGTTCCTGGCTCCACAGGTAGTGTTGTGCTGCTGTTTATGTGTTAACACGCATTGATGTGTCCTGTTTACTTATGACATCTTCTATATCACATAGTAGAAAATTAAAACAAGATACTGACATCCTGTAATAATCAAAAAACTTGTCAGGATATTTTTTTAGTTTGTTATGTAAAAGAACATATTTTCCCTCTGTCCTTCTATGTAATAGCACAGGGTTAACCCACCATTTCCGTTGCTTCTTAAGTCAACGCCGACGGCGCAATGCCAATATTAAGGCAACTTTTTGTTGAAATGATAAATTATCCATATTATACTATTGATATGAATTTACCAACTACTATTCACAGGTTTTTTTTTTATCTACACACAAGAAGATACAATCATATACTGATTGAAGACTAAAGCTTATGGAGCCACGACAAGACCAAGACGCGACACTATCCGCGCGTTACAGCGCGGATAGTGTGCTACTCTCGTGGAACCATGGTTTTACTGCTGTACTGCCGCCGTAATTTTACTGTTGTTGCTAGCGTCAATTTGTAGCACGTAGAGCCCCAGCCTTAAAACCGGCATGTAAAACTACGCATTGCGTCTTACAAGAAAGTGTTTCCAGTACTTTTAAAATTTTCTTGCAAGATGAGAACAAGAAATGTAGGTTAACCAATCTTCTTAATATTTTGTCCAACTTATCCAATAATTTTAAAAAAATGTTGGAGTACATTCATATAGATAAAAACGGTTTTAGTTAACATAAAGCTAAAAAAAAGTTGAACAAAGTTGTATTCCTCACCGCTGTTGGTACGGTCCTCATAAAAAATAGATTTGAATAAAAAAAAAGTATTTAGCTTTTGTGATGCAAGAATCAGCAAAAAGTAATTCAAAATTTAAATAATAACAAAAAAATAACTTTTGCAATAAAAGAAAAATGGCTCATTGGTAATAAAACTGTAGCAATCAAAATCCAGTAAGGTAATGCTAAACCACATTGCAGTGTTGATGATAAGAAAGTTGTTTGCTTTAAAATTAATAGAACATAGGAATTATTTGTCAACCACAAAACAGCCCTGATTGCAATGTTGTCGTTTTGAGTTTCTTTAACGCCATTCAATAATTACGATATAAAAAGTCCTTGTCTAGTATTGATGAACTCATTGCAACCGTATATAAAGCATAAGTCAAAATAACCGCAAAAAAACTAAGCAATGTTTTTATTAGATTCCAGAAGTGTATGAAATTGACCATGCTTCATAAAGGAGGCAACGATTACAAGTTTCTTTACATAAACAAGGTTAAACTGCGTTTGCAAAGAACGTTGTTACGCAAAGCAGTTTGTTCCCAACCAGCAATTCAAGTAGCACGTCACTTGAACATTTATAGTTACTAATTTGTTAAATAATGCTCATAAGTGTTAATTTAGAAATGTTTTTCATTTTATGTTATAGTTTAGTTGTGAAAATACACGTTATATATCTCTTTGCCTATTTTTTATTAAACTAGACACTTATTTTAGAAGGAAAAATTAGTTTTGTCAGAAAAAGTCAAAAATAAAACTACAGCATCTCAAGAATAGATTGACCGATGTAATAAGCAACTTAATATACACTTTCCTCATTTTAACATCCTTTATTTCTCATATTTCATAGGCTACGCTATTCTTGACATGCTGTATGTGTGTGTATAAAAACCAAATAAACAAAAAAAAAAAAAATCTAAAACATTAAATTAAATACTTAAATAAATAAAAACGTAAAAATATTAATAACTTAAAGTAATCGGGTAGTAATGTAGTCAATTTATACAAAAAATAAATCTCAGTTTAAACATTCGATATAAATAAATAAGGCCTTCAAACTTGTAAACCTAGCTTAAAATTAAATAATCGGCAAAAGACATACAAGATCTGTCTAAAAAGTATTCGACCATAAATTTTTCCAAACATAGTAGTAATGCTTATTCCGGCACCACACTGGAAGAAAACAGTTTAATTTAAAAAAAATTCTCGGCGTTCTAGTGTGTCAGTTGTTGCATACTAACTGTTAAGTGAATTGCTGTTAAACATTTTTGTCAAAATTCGATTTTTGGACATCGTCGTAATTGGAGATAAGTCATGGGTGTACCTGTACGACCCGGAAACAAAAGCACAGACGTTGCAATGAAAGCACCACTCGTTGCCAAAGCCCCAAAAAACGTAATAGGTGAGAAGCAAAATCAAAGTGATGCTAACAATGTTTTTTGATATAAATGAAATTGTGACAAAAAAGTACTATCAAAAAGTTTTCCGCCAACTCTATGATGCAGTTCGGCACTAATGACCAGATCTGGATAGCAAAAAAGTAGCAGTTGCATCACGGCAATGCTTCTTCTCATTTATTGCACTTGATACAGATTTTTTTGGCTAAACATGGAATTCCAGTCGTGGCTCCTTGCGGAGTTAAACACCGTTCTAAAAAAAACTTCCAGAAATGTTTTTGGCAGTGGAAGAAACGGCAGGCCAAGTGTTTGGAAGCGCAAAAAGCCTACTTTAAAGGAGATTAAAATCCCAATGCTGTCATGTAAATAATACATTTTTTCCAGCCAAAGGTTAGATACTTTTTAGACAGACCTCGTATACAAATATAAATAAATGATTTAACTAATAAATAATGTTAAATATAGTATAGAATGAGTAAATTTTTCTGTAAATATTAAATTCAAATATACTAACCTAAAAGATATTATTAATAAAGTGGTTTAGTATATTAATTAAACTAGAGCAAGTTATTAAAAACTAGTCTAATAAAATACATCTTATTTTAAACCTAATAAGTTTGTTTTTTTATTTAATAAATTCAAATAAATGACATAAAACAAATTTGGCATAACATTTAGTACATCGGTGGCAATGTTTCATGCAATTTATTAGTTATTCTCTTTAATAAACTTTAAAAGAGTTAATTGTAAAAAATATTATGTTAAAATGCTGACTAAAAACAAACGTGGTTATTTAATTAAACACAATTAATTTTAGAGAACAGATAACAAACTAGATTCTACTAAACTATTGTGAAGAACATTTTTGCCAAAATGTATACTAGTTTAATTAGATTTTTTTAAATTAAACAAGTAGTGACGAGTTTATCTTACCAAGCAGATTGGAAATAAAGCTTTTTCGTTCAGATGGTGACACTTCCATCTGCATACATTTTAGAGTGCATACTCTAAATAAAAAAATTGGTCGTTACCAAACAAGTGAAGATGTACACATAATTATATTATATAATGCTGCTATACTGCTGAGTTTAAAAATAGTTTTAAAAAATATTTGGTTGTAAACGCATTATACTCAATTAAAAAATGTTTAAAAATACGTTTGTAATTTTTCAAGTGTTTTAGATATGTTTTGTAAACCAAATTTTGACAATTGTAATACTTTCTTTGTATAAACTTAATATCATTAGTAAGAAATGAAAATAATGCTTTGTTGTCATATTGCCAAACTTTGTTTTTAAAAAATGTTTCTAAATTTGTAAAGTTTAATTATAAAAAAAAAAACTATAACGCTTTCCGATTTTTTTTTGATAATGTTTTGAACACCATTAGTCTTTAAAATCCTCTCAATTTACTTACCATTTTTAATTCTTCCTTTAACCCTTCCATATCAGCTTCAATAAATTTACACTGTTCACAAACACACTTGTTATTTGCATCTGTTTCATTTCCTTGCAAAAAAACATCATCATCACTCATATGATCGGGTAGCACTTTATGGGTAATTATGTAGATTAAATCACTTCTTTTCAACTTAAGTTTGGAAAATATTTTGTCAAGTTTAGCAATTTTAATATCACTTGAACAATTTTCTTCACTTGAGCATGTTTCATATTCATCTAACAAACTGTTGTTAACAAATTCACTTTCATTATTGTCTTCGTATATAAGCTGATTCAAAATATTTTGTTCAGATTCGTAGTCACTCATTTTGATTTATGTAGAAGTAATGTGTATTAATTAGTTCACCGCTTAAATAGAAATGAGCAACCACATTAAGCGCATTGTATTATTATCACTTTACTAGTGGAGGAAATTTCAGCAACGTGACATAGATGTGATAACAAACTAATTGAAGATTAACAAATTGAATTTTTACGGTTAAATCTATAATATATAATAGAATCTGTATTTAAATCCTAGCTACATACATGTGTAAACATACAAATAAAAATGCAAATGTCGCTACATATTTGTCATTAATAATAAAAATTATTTATTATTTATTATTAAGTTTAATTTAGATGAAAAATTATTACTAAAAAAATATTTGTTTTTGTTAAATCATTTATTTAACAAACTACCAATCAATTAAAGTCTAATTTATAGTACCAGTGTCAATTAAATAATTTGATTAATTAGAATTGGAAATAAGAAAGTATTTATTCTATAGCAATCAATGTACGGATTGTTCAGAAAGTACGAGCCTTGTGAAACTGTCAATTAAAACATTATCAATTGGGGACAATATCATTGTATACAAAAAGCATTCCAAATGGAATAAGGTAATTTTGCTACGTATTGCACACATTGTTTGCACTAAATAAAGCTTGTAATTTAGATTCGACACGTCTGTATAGTACTTATTTTTACAAAGTGGAAATAAATAAAAACAAGATTAAGTTAATCTTAGACTTTCTCGTTATTGTTTCAATTGAAACTTTAATAAATTTTATAATTATTTTTTGTTGCAATATTGAGAAATTTGCTACAATTTTATAGAAAAATAGAAATTCTTATA
Organism: Tachinus rufipes; assembly: GCA_963932245.1. Lineage (NCBI taxonomy): Eukaryota > Metazoa > Arthropoda > Insecta > Coleoptera > Staphylinidae > Tachinus > Tachinus rufipes. The sequence goes on along the minus strand of OZ010742.1, from coordinate 25,613,296 downwards.
TTGATTGAGCAATTGTGTTAGATATGATCTTGCTTCTGTTAATTAGGGGAGATTTATAATAAACATAATTTGAATAATAAATTTTGTAATTGTTGCAAGATCAATGACTTTTATTTAAATTGCAATTAATATTCATATCATAGTTTATGCAGCGTTGGAACTTACGATGTTAGAAACTTGAAACTTTCGAGCTTCAGTGCAATACAATTATAATGTGTCGAATTAATAATATATTTCTTTTACTATTTGTTACTTGTAATGTAAACAAACTGTTAATGAGTAATTTTCTGCACATTTTACATACACTTTCAGGTATTTCCCACTCCCATCTCAGTGAATTGCATCATACCAAATGAAAAAATAATTTGCAATTTAAAATTACTATAAACTAGATCGCAAATTTAACAGCATGTTCAATATACTAACATTAATCAAGTAATAATCAAATACAACAATAACAATAAATAATATTACATAACAGTAGACACATGTAACATAATTCATTGTCACAAACACGATAAAAAATATACACGTATAATTTTCTTATTAGTCATGTGTCGTCTTATGCATTTTACGTTGAACAAAAGTATATCAAATACATTGTTGCAACTACATTGTATTTCTTAACTAAGAACATGTATACGGTCGCCAAGATAACTAATGCATTGGTTAACATAATTACAATCCGAGACCGGATTTAAAAAACTTAAACATTTATCTAGAATTGGATCGAAGGGTTTTAAGAATAATGCTGTTATTAATTTGTTATAATAAATAACCTAGCATAATTTCTAAATTTTATTAACTTATACAATTTTTAAGTTAAATTAGAAAAAAAAATTTCAATACATAAAATATGTTATGTTATATGTTTTTTTAATTTTTTTTTTTAACTTAAATTGTTTTTTTTGCTTAGGCACCGTTTGTACTACATGTAAGTAGTACTAGTTAGAAAACACTTTATAAACGTTTAAACATTGAGTCGTACATACAAACACTATAAGTAAATGCATTTAAAATAAACTAATAATCATTATCCAAGTGACTAATGTAATATATCAAGTCAACCGTAGTACTAGTATCTTTTCAGTATTAAAGTTTGTTTTCAACACGTCTCTGAGTTTTAAATCTGACAAGAGGAAGCAGTAAAAGCATCAACTTTGCTAGATGAGAAATATTTGATGCGTCATGTTGCTAATGCAATAAGAAGAAACCATTCCAGCATAAATCGCATGGTTAGACAATTTAACAAGACAAGTTTTCACTTATAAAGGCCGAGGCAAGAGCAAAAATGGTGTACTAATTTAATATATGAGCGTTTTCTTTGACTATGAGCTCTAAGAAACAGGAAAACGACTAGTGACATCCTAAAAAAATGAGTTTGTAGCTAATCACAATTTTCTTGTATTTTCCCGAACAATTAGAAAGCGCTTAAATGAAGCTGGATTAGACAGCAGAAAACCTGCCAAGAAACCCCTGCTCATCAGAGAGCACAAAATTTAAAAATTGCGTTTTGCAAAAAATTATCAAGATTAGACTCTTAATAATTGAAAGATGGTTTTATTCTCAGATGAAACAAAGATTAGCCTTAAATCTTCTAATAAACGTGAGCGTATCTGGCAAAGGCCTGGAGAGAGATTTGCTAGTTGCAAAATCTTTCCAAGAACCCCGTTTGAAGGTGGCTCTGTAATGTTTTGGGGAAGCATCTGTTTTGATGGCCGGACAGAGTTGGTCCCTATACGTGTTATAAATAAATAATTAAATAAGTAAATAAATAAATAAAAAATACTTTATTTTATACTTGGCAAATTCCAGCAAAAGCTATTCTACTTATCCGAGTTATAGAAACATACAAAATTCTTAACAACAAAAACCGATTCTAAACAGAAATCATAATAAACAATATTTTAATAAAGTAGTAAAAATGACTTATTCATAATCAAAAACAAAAAATAAATAGCAATACGTATACATACAAATACACATTAAACGTCATTAATTAGCATTGCAGATATAATAAATGCTTTTTAGTAATGGTTTTAAATATATAGACAGACATTTTTTTAAACTCATTAGGGAAGTTGTTATAGGATACAGTTGGCGCACAGCAAAAAGATCTTTTATAAATATTATTTTTATGTCAAGGAATTGTGAGTAAGTAATGATACGCTCAAAACTAGTTGTATATGCTGATTGTATACAATTAAATAGATAAAAAGGTATTTTAGTTACAAGAACTGAATGTACCAGGATTACTAGATGTAGTAATCTACGGTTGGCTATGTGAAGCCAGTTAAGATGACTATGCCGGTATTGCACATAATCTCTAGCTTGGTGTTTCCCACGCCCCACAGGGGGTCAATTTGAGTGTTAAGGGGGCCAATTCGAAAATGGACTTGACACAAGTTTAATCCTTTTGCTTTGTGCCATTTAAATGCAATGCTAGATTTCGATGACAAAATTGAAAGAAAATACCAAATTCTTACATAATTGCGGCCAATAAATACTATAAATTTGTTTGACAAGACCAAAATTCAACTTAAGTGAACAATTCATTTTTTTAATATTAAATGATGTATGTGTTACATAGGGGGTATAAGAATTTTTAAAAGACTTGGGAAACACTGCTCTAGCACGTAAGTTATACACAAACTTAATTCAACTGTTTTGATTTTTTTGTAGCCTGTATCTAGTTGCAACGTCTAGGCAAGGCCCGTACATAGTATCACCATATAGCGTTACATAAAATAAGTGCTTCACATAAAGTACGTTTCAACTGATCAGTTAATAAATGTTTATTATTATATAATAAACGTAAAGCTCCATAACTTTTTTGAACAATCTTAGATGTCATGTATCTAATGTATGAAAGCGTAAGTCTGAATCAATTATAAAACTAAGATTTTTAACTTAAATTACATTTTCTATAACAATATCATTAATTTTAACACACAAATTTGGTTTGACCAACCTTTATGTTTTCGAAAGTAAATTATTTTAGATTTATTTGGATTCATAGATAAACCATGAGATGTGCATTATTTATAAATTTTATGAAAATCTTCATTTATTTTAAGTGATAGTTTGTTAGAAAATTTTATTTTGTCAAAAGTATTAAGTTTTACAATAAGAGGTTTCGTTTTGATATTAAAAAAAAACGAGTATTTTTAAAGAGAAATCAATAAACAATTATTTCATTGTAAAAAGGAAGGTATGCCATTAACATTTGAAAACGATATCAGTCAAATGGCCGCCACGGTTACGCTTGCAGTACCACATTCTTTTCATGAAATTTTCCATGACCAATTCGCACATTTGCGGCTGTATGTCCTCGATAACTTTACGAATTCCATTTTTAAGGTCTTGAATCAATGGTGGAGCATTGGCATAGACCTTATCTTTTACGTGGCCCCAAAGAAAAAAGTCTAAAAGTGTTAAATCAGTAGATCTCGGTGGCCAATTGTGATCATCTCTTCAAGAAATAACACAGTCAGGAAACTTTTCTTGCAAAATTGCGATTGTTTCGTTGATTGTGTGGCAATCCTCCAATTCCGACCATAAAAAATCATTAATTATAGCTCGGTAGCGCCATCCATTCACCGTAACAGTTGAACCAGTCTCATTTTTGAAAAAGTAGAATTCAATCACACCGCCAGCCCAAAAATTGCGCCAAACAGTGACACGTTGAGGATGCAAAGAATTTTCAACAATCATTCTTAAATTTTCTGAACTCCAAATGCGACAATTCTGCTTATTAACGTAGTCTCCGAGGTAAAAATGGGCTTCATTACTAAAGATAATTTTTTGATAAAATTCCGGATCATTTTGGTGCATTTGAAAGACCCAATCAGCAAAGATACGACGTTTATGGTGATCGACCAGCTTGAGTTCTTGTGTTAACTGAACTTTAAAAGCCTTAAGACTTAAGTCTTTATGCAAAATACGGTGTAATGTTGTTTGTGGAATGTCTAACTCCAAAGATCGAGGAGGAATCGACAAACCTGGGTTTTCTTCAACACTACGGGCTACATCAGCAACATTTTCATGTGTTCTTGAGCGATGCACACGGTTTCAATTCTTTACATCACAAACTTGTCCCAACAGCTCAAATTTTTCTACAAAGTTTACTATTGCCGGCCGAGAAGGTGCTTTACGACGACCAAAAAGTGCTTTAGTTTTGCGAACTGTTGCAAACTGTGACTGAAAAATTTTCATAATTTTTGTAGTGAATTTTAATAATTTAAATGCGTTGTTGAAGTGTGTATCGTTCCATTTTTAATATTGGAGTAGTTTTTACTTGTCAAATGTCAAACCTCTAAGACTCTTCTCAGCCTATGTGTGAATAACCTCAGACAGTTGTGAAGTACCTTAATGACCTTTTGTCAAGGTACTTTTTTACACCTCAAAGATCCACTTGATCTATGTGTGAATAACCCGCAGGTTCTCAGACAAGACATGTACGTAAAGAGCATCATACATTAATAATTATAAACATTGTTAACAAAAACTACGTGTAACACATGTTTTTGTTGTTTTCAAGATAAAAATTTTTTTATAAAAAAATATTAGAAATAACGCCATGTTTTGCTGATTTTCCTTAAAAACTACTAAACAGTACCTAATAATAAGCTTTCATAAACATTTGATTGCAATATTAATTTCAGTATTGTAATTATACAAGTTTAATTGAGTGGTGCGTTAATTTTGTCCATGAGCAAAATAGTTCAGACTGTTTTTAGAAAACTTAAACAGTGTATTCAACTTTCTATAAACATCTTTAAATGCTTCCTAACAAAGATGTTGTATGGTAAAGTTTTAACACTAAAAGTTTAACTAACAGATTTTATAGTATTATTTTATTGTCATTACTAGTGTTAGCAAAGTAATTAACACCTAAAGTAAAAAGTTAGCAAATGACATCAATACAGTTTCTGCAACGCTAAATGAACTTATCAATTGCAAGCTTCTTCAATCTTTAAAATTAATTTGGCTCTTGTATTAACTGGCATCTTATGTATTTTTAGAGTTCCCAAACATAAATATCTAATAAATTAAGATTTTGGCAATCACCACTAATCCTGCACCACCAAACTAACGCTGTGAATAATTTGTATTTAACCATTCTCAAACTGTTAATCCAAAATTGGTTTCAACTCGATAGTGCTCCAGCACAGCATCATCAAGTTGAAACTAGTTTTTATTTTTAAAGTAAAAAAGCACGTTTGCTAGTAAATTTTTTAAGGTACTTGTAAGAAATTTATAAATTAAAACTGCGTTTTATCTTGAAGGCAAAACAAAAAGACCACAATAATATTTTGTATTATACCAATTCAAACATTAACATTAAATTCATTTTGAAAAGAACGTGGTCGTGTTTCATGCAGATTTTTATTTTCTGCAAATGTTAGAAATCTTTTTGTCAGAGAAGGAAAAGGCAATATCCAATCTTTTGATGACTAACACTTGGATGGGTGGGTTACTGCAAGTCATAATTACCATCAACTAATTTGCTCAAGAGTTTGTTTTTAATTTTTTTTTGCTAATGATAGAAATCCTTTTGCCAGAGAAGGAGAAGGTAATATCCAATTTCTTAATGACCCACATTTGGGCAGGTGAGTGGGTTACTCTAGATTATAATTACCATCAACTAATTTCAACTAAAGTGCCCACTAATCTGCTCAAAATCTGCCAGTCTTTTTTGTATGTTTGTTAGCCGTCAAAACACGGACAATCAAAGTAACATCTAATTTCTTGATAGCAAATACTTAAGCGGATGTGCGGAAACACAGTTTGAACCATCAACGTTTACCAGTATTTTGCCTACAAACCCAAGTGTTCAGTTAGCTTTTTTAAACTTAACAGCATCTGTTAGTCATTCTTTTATGTTTGTTAGCTGCGGGTAGGAGTGACAAGCAATTTTTCATATGCATTTGCATATTTTGACCATATTTAGGTTTTGTTGCATATTTTATCCATATTTGATTTTTATGCATATTTCACCGATTTTTAGAAAAAAATATAAAAAAACATCATTTTTAAGTTTTAAATTATGCATAATAACATATAAATATCCCATAAATTAAACATTAGTTATTTTTACTGCCAACTTTACTATTCAATTACAATCATTTTAAACAAAAAAAAGTTGTTTTTAAAACAAATTAAATTTGGTTGTTATTAGTATACTAAAAATTAAAACATACATGTGTGTACCTGTCTTTATGGTACTCAAAAAACCATTCAAAATAAAGTTTTTAGGTATACGTTTCTTGTCTAACATTCTGTATATATGAAGTTAAGTATTTTTTATCTAGTTAACTTTATCAAAAACTAAAAAAAAATAGAATTTGTTGATTAAACTATATTTGTTTATATTTATATTGCATATAGTTGCATATTTTGGCATAAATTTATTATTTTTATGCATATTTTCGGCTTTTTTATTGCATATTTGCATACATATTTCATCGTTTTTAAGTTGCATATAATCCGGTCTTTATTAATAACAAATAATTTGGTACTATTTTGTACTTCATGAAGTGAGTCATTATAGATAATTTGACAAATAATAGATGTTTTCATTTTACTGTTCTGGACGGTTCTCAACAATTAGTGCTTGATGCCCCATGTATTTTTCACAGAAAGCGCAACGCCCCAACTTGTATTGAGTTTCCTTCCTCTATCCTCTCATGCACCACCTACTACGACGGTACATCAAAACAGTTCTATGGTCAAGCCCCGGGATTGTGTTGTTCTTGAAAGGAAAGCAGTAAATATGACAGTTGGAAGACACATTTGCCACATCAAAGATTAATTTAACATTATTTAAATTGTCACAGTTAAATTATATTGCAAATATTTTTTACTGTTTAAATGCTTGCCTTAGCTTTTTATGATAGCACGAATTTAAGTAATTCAATTTTCAATTACTCTTCCACATAGATCCGGCTGAATTTGAGCGATGGCCTGTGTTAAGTTCACCTTTAGGACATTGCTCAATTGTAGTTTAATTGCATAGACCTGCGACTTCAAGAAACCCCACAAGAAAAAGTCTAGCAAGGTCAAATCGCATAACTTTGGTGGCTAATTTACATCACCTCTGCAAGAGATAACCTTACCCTCGAAACGTTCATGCAGAATGTCAATTGTGGCGATTGCTGTGTGGCACGTGGCGTCGTCTTGCTGGTACCACATGACGTATAAATCCATTCAGCCATTGTTTGTTTTCAAAAAAGTGCAAACCAATGACGCCGCCGGCCCAAAGTCCAAACCAAACAGTAACTTTTTGAGGATGCGTTATCACCTGGTGACCTACATCTGTGTTAGTGTTGTCTCATATACGGCAATTTTGCTTGTTAACATAGCCATTTATCCAAAAATGCGCTTCGTCGCTAAAGATAATTTTTCCGCCAAAATTGGGTCCTCTCTTGGGTCAAACAAACAACCTTGTCTATGGTCATGAACTTGGATTTTGTACAAGTGTAGGTCTAAGTCCCAACGCAAAATTTGTCAAATTGAAGTCTACGAAAACCCGAGTTTTAGTTTTCGGCAAGGATACGACTGCCTCGGGTTCTGCTCTATACTTTTACGGATCGCGGCAATGTTCTTTGCCAATCTTGCGTTCCTTGAAAGTAAAGGTGTTAGCTGATTATTTACCAAACTCGTCGTCTCAAATTTAGACACCAAACGTTGAAGAGTGGACATTAAAGGTCCACCACGTTTACCGTAAAATGTCGTTGTTTAATCGTGTAAGTTGCTATGGTAATTAGGCATAAGTAACTAAATAATAAACAAAAGATTTGATAGATGTCACCAAAACAAAATGGTCGCCACGTGCCGCTAAAATCTATCCGCGCCAATTGAAAAACCTTATAGAAGCTTTATAAACAATATTTAAGTTTGCAAAATATTATTATTATATTATTAAACATTATAGCTTTTTGTACATTGTTATTGCATATTGAAAAACAATATGGATAATGGCGTAGCTATCTAAGCAAAAAACGTTTATTTCAAAACCTAAAAACAAAAAAAATTGCTATTTTTGGCAATCAGTGAGTATAGTTTGGAACTTTTTAACAGTTTATGGCCAGATCTTAGTTTTTTTTAACAATATTTTTGATATTTTATTGCTAGATTTTAATCTGTAACAAAATTTATGACTAGGATTTTGTACTTTTCTACTATTTTTGATATTTTATTAAGAGAAATTTGTAGTTTTCAACCGTTTTAGCCTGTTTTTTGTACTTTTTCAAAATGTTAACAATTTATGACCAGGTTTTTGACTTTTTATGAATAAAATGTTTCATATTTCCTAGACAAGTTTTTAACATTCTATAAATAAAGTTTTGCATTTTTGTCACTTTATAGCCGGATTTCATTTTTTTTAATGTAATAACTGCTGAAGCATCAGCAGTGGTTACAATATCCAATAATGTAATAACAAACTCTTGGGTAGACGAGCGAGCCCCTAATAGATAAACTACTTGTCCCACTTAAGTGTTTGTTAGCAAACTATTAAATATTGCATCCATTGTTGATGCTCCTGCAATCATTACATCAAAAAGAATAAACAATAGCTGCTGTTATAGTACACTAACAAGCATAATAAACCAATCACTTGATAACAATCACTTGGATAGGCGGGTAGAAACACAGTTGCAAAAATCTCTTCCACAATAAATAAACTACTTACCCACCCAAATGTTTGTTATCAAAGTATTAGATGTTGCATTCAAAAATTACCTAATAAACCGTTAGTCCTATCAAACCTCTCCCCATCAAACAATTCGTAAGACTTCTGGGGCAATGTAAATAGCTGTAAAACGCACAATAAAAACTTATGCTCCAGTAATCATCATAAACTACTCTCTAACATCAAATGCAGAAAAGCTAGCTTGGACATGTGCTGAGAAGGTAGAAATACTATCTACTCAAACTCATATTAAAAAGAAAAATTGAATAATATTGGCCAGAAAACATTTGTAAATAATGTCGACAAAGTGATCGCTAACGTCAGGCAGACCGGAACGACACATAAAAAAACAATAAAAATCTTAAAACGCATTCCACAGTTACAAAAATCATAAAATCAACAAAACTTGTAAAAAAATTTTTGATAGAAATTTAGTCATAAATCACAAACAATTTTTTGTATTTTCATTCATTATGAGCAATTCTATTTCAAACAGACCAGAGCAGAGAGGGGTGCCATTGAGAAATTTGCTTTATTATTTTCTTTCAGTTTCTATCTCTTAAAACTCTTAAAAATTCTAAATTTTTTTTGTATAAAAATCGCAAATTTAACCTAAAAAAAAAAAAAATTTAGTGAAATTAATCAGAAATATATATTTTTTTTTATATTTTAATTTAGATTTCAAACATATTTGATAAATAAGAAAAGAAATATTTTAAGTTGAAACGTTAACAGCTTTTATGGCTCCAGAACATAAGAAACTTTGGAAAAGTACAAAACAAGCAGCAATAAACAAAACTTTAACTATTATCCAGTAAAAGACAATTTGCTAACACATAAAGATATATGGCAACAAAAAATAGGAAAAAATACTTCAAATGCTACAGTATTTGATAAAATAGAAAAAAACCTTACACAAACCACAAATAAAACTTGTTAGATAAGAAAACTCAAGAAAAAACAAATATAAAGATGAGAAGAACATCTTTGCTTCTAAAATTCAGAAAAAAGTTGAAAACAACTGTTAAGACAAAGACGAAGAATATTTTATGTTAATTTTTGGTGTTATACCTAAAAATATATAGCTACCTTAGAGTTATAAGGTTCTATGATACAATTTTAGCGCTATTGGAGTTATTAGTGCCACAAGGTTCTATGCGATACATAGAACCTTTTGCACTAGTCGGCAACGTTCTAAGGGCAAACTAATAAATTCTATGTTATACTTTACAAAGTTCTATGTCACAAAAATACATGTAATACGTGACAAAGTTCCATGTCGTCATAGGACTTTTTGTTAGAAATTTGGTAAACAAACGTATATTACAAAGTTCTATGTTACAACATGGAACTTTGTGTTCCTAATATTGCACGGAATCTTCTCATATTGTAACATAGTACACCTTTAGCAGTGTGTGTGTTGTCTGTATTGTAAAAAAAAATTGTGTTTTGTGTAAATTAAGAGCTAAAATGGAAGACAGTGAAATTGATATAGATGCATATGATCAATGCGGTTATGATTCTGATAAAGATAAGAAATACTTGCCCGACAAAGATGATTTAAGGTATAGAAAAAGTGAGGTTATGTTGAAAAAGTTTTATTAAGTTTTTCTTTTCTAAAATTGTAGCGAAACCGAGCACCTCAATTTAAATCAGGGATATGATATCGTAATGAAAGAAATAGAACTTGAAGGTAATTTTAACATTGAACAAGATGAGGAAACAGTAACAGATACGAATGTTATAGAAAATGAGAGATTTAAAAAGAAACTCTTCAGAAAAATACCAAGGTGTCCGGAGAAGTGGAAATCTACTGTACGGAAGGAAAATAGAGCATGGGGAGAAAGTTATGTTTCAGTAAGAAAAAGGGTAGTTCCACCAAAATGTGTGAAAAGTTTAAAGGATTGTAAGAATTGTTTTTTTAAATGTAATTCTATAATAATCCAAGAAGAAAGACATGCAATTTTCAAGGAGTACTACAAATTGGATACCATGGCAAAAAAAATGTTTATTATAGCAAACTGTATTCCATGTGCACCTGAAAGAAGACGGAAAGGAAAAAATAATGAAAATTCCAAGAAAGTTCAAGTGTGCAAGAAATATCTTTTAGGCACCTTAGATGTCAGTCAGAAAACAATCTACAATGCATTAAAAATTAGAAATTCTAGTACAAATACACCTGTAAAAAGCACTCAAGGAAAACACACCAAAAATAGAATACTAGAAGAAGCCAGACAATCTGTTATAGACCACATAAATTCTTTTGGAAAAGTAGAGTCGCACTACTGTCGCGCTAACACCCAAAGAGAATATTTGGAAAGCGGATTAAACATAACTAAAATGTATGAGTTATATGTAAATAAAATGAGAGAAGAAGAAAACGATATCCCCATTGTGAAACTGTCGCAATATCGATATATTTTTTGTAACTCGTTTAATCTGTATTTCCACGTACCAAAGAAAGATAGGTGCGATCTATGTGAATTAAACAAACTTCAATTAACTGCTGAAGGTATACAAGATTCTGATGAAGAAAAATATACTATTCACAAAAAGCTGAAGGAGGGAGCTCGTCAGGACAGGCAAAACGATAGAGCTGATAGAAATAAAATTGTGGTTTCTTTTGACCTAGAAAACGTTCTTTCCTGTCCTAGAGCTGAAATATCGGCATTTTACTATAAAAGTAAGATGTCTGTATACAATTTAACAGCACATTTGTCCATAAACCAACAAATATACTGTGCAGTCTAGGCAGAAACCTTGATGGGCAGAAAGGGGAATGACATTGCAAGTGCTGTCATTAAAATTTTGACGTGTATTCTCATAGAACATCCGACAATAAGAGAATTTACATTATGGAGTGATAGCTGTGTACCACAAAACAGGAATTCAGTTATCTCCTATGCAATGGGTCACTTTATGGTTAAGCATCCCCAAGTTCAACAGATAACCATTAAATATTCAGCCCCTGGGCACTCATGTGTCCAGGAAATCGACTGGGCACACAGTGCAATAAAAAGAGTGCTGAGTAAGGTAGAGTATTACTTTCCCATTTCACTTTTGAAAACCGTAAACAGGCGTAAACCCTATAGAATCATTCAAATGAAACAAAATGATTTTTTTGAATACCAGGGCTTAGGTAACACAGTGTACGACTATTCCAACGTGCAATTTGCAAAATCATGTGCTCTACAATTTAAACAAGGGGAGCTAAGAGTATACTTCCAAACAAATCATGAACAAGATTTTGAGGCCATTGATATTAAAAGAGGTAAACGTAAGTCGCATGAAACCACCCACGCAGTTTTTCCTGATCCCAAAATTAGTACCAACAAAAAAGAATTTCCGGCAAACAAAAAAGAAGCTATTAAGACAATGTTGCCGTACATGCCTCAACAAGATAAAGAATACTATAAAGTGACGATAGCAAATTTAGATCAAAAAGAAAAGAAAAAAACATCTACCACCAAAAATATTAAAAAAAGAACTACCAAGAAAAATGTTTAAATTCTATTATAAGACAACTTTTACTTTTTTTAACGTTTATTGCTTTAGTTCTAAGTTACATTTTTTATTGCCAAATAAAGTAATTTATAAAAAATAGTTCTATGTTTTTGTTGGAAAATTATTTTCTTGAAAATTATGCTAATTTTTCATCATGTATAATTGACATTCTACTCAATTGAATTGTTTGAATTCAATAATTAGAACTTTACATAGATATATTTAGTTTGAATATCATTTCCACATAGCCCAAATTTCAAACCTCTTTTTCTCGAAATGATTACGTTCTAACATAGAACCTTATAACTCTAAGGTAGCGATATGTTTTTCAGAATTGATGTAAGTGAAATAAGCTTGTAGTTTGAACAAATTTTTTTGTCTTTTTTTAATAAATTAAAAATATTAACTTTTAACAAATCTTTAAACTTATTTTATTTTAGTTGCTTAATGTTTGCTATTAATAACTTAAGATACAAAATATGTTAAGTTGTCCTTAACAACTAGTGCATTATGTGATCGTGTTTTAATTTAATTTAATAAAAGCTTTGATTACTCGATAATAATGCTCATCGGCAACATTATTCTTTTGGGCCAAAGACCTTCAAGCTGGAACATGTTGCGCTCTGGGTATTCTAATCTTTGTAATCTTTGTTGTGTGTTGAGGCTATTTCTTACTCGATTAATAGATACAGCTAAAAACAAAAATTGTTTGTTTGATTATTTAAAAATTGTTTTGTTATATTTTTTGTAAAAAAACTGTAAAAAAAGATATTTGAACTTTTGAGAATTTTATTGACAATATTGAAAAAATAATGATTAAACTGATTTTAATCATAGATCTTCATTTTCATTCATTGTTTGTATACTATTATAAATGTTCCACATATATTTAATTGAGCTATTGTTACTCATAAGATATTTTTCATTTGCAGTTTTTTTGCAATTATAATTTTTTTATGTAAATTGTTTTATGGTTTAATAAAAGTGTTTTATGTTAATGTATGTTTGTAATTACTATAAAGTAAAGATAATTGTTTTTTTAATCTTTTCAAATTATTATTATTCCAGATTATATTTAATTTTCCATGTTTTAGTAGCATTTGTTTTTCTGGGAAAGAAAAAAGCATTAATTGTTGTACAGTATTGTACATAAGTTTCTTTTATTTTTATTATGTTGTTTTCTAGCTATTTTTTTAATATTTATGTTAATTGAAATTATTTTGTGATCAGAAAGATATGCTTATACACCAGTCGTGTATGCCGCTCTTTCGGCTATCTTTAAGTCTCGGAAACCTTCCACAAGATTTGAAATTGGCAGATAGTCGACAGCTAGTGTGCAAAGAACAGATACAACTATAGCAACGACATACACTAGTACGCAGAAATGTATTATTAATATATTCATTTACTTAACGCTACAACGTAGTTGTCCAATGCTAATAAATATTCAACTTTATTTTAAAGAAATATTAAATACAGTTATTAAATAAGTTAACAGTTTTTTTGCATAACATTATGGGTAAGATTGTGCACTTCTGAGAGCCAAACGTTGCCCTCATAATGTCTCATAGTTTATGAAATAAATTAATAATTTATTCAAACTCAATCTAACAGTTATAATTTGTTAGTTAAAAAGCTTATCCAAACTTATTAAATAGATTTAAATTGTTACAGTTAACAAGCATTGTTTAGATAAAATTCTATTAATATGTGAGGAACCACGTCTTTGATTCTATTGAAGGGTGGGCCATCTAAATATTGGAATTTGAATTGGCTATAAATAAAAAACCAATAAATATTTTTTTCAAAACTATGAATTTATTAGAAAAATTGGACATTTTTATTAAAGAATGAAACACAACAACATTCAAATGACAGATGCCACTGATTTACTACATTTTTGAGTACATTTTTGATTGTTTGGGCTCCAATCGCATAAATAGCAACTTTTATTTTGTGTTTCAAAGCATCAATTATCTCTGGATGGTTAGCGTAACACTTATCATTAAAGTCTCCCCACAGAAAAAATCTAACTGGGTCAAATCACAGCTCTTAGGCGGCCAATTAACATCAGCATTTTGGGTTATAATTAAATTTCTAAAAACAATGCGCTAAAGATCGATGGTTACGTTGGCTGTATGGCAAGTGTCAAATGTCATCCATTTCATACTTTTCAATTTTTGAAAACAAAATATTGTTTAGCCTAGCACAGTGACGTTTGCTATTAACGGTATCGGCGGCTCCTTGCTCATTTTTGAAGATATATAACCCAATAATTCCGCCAAACCACAAGCCACACCAAACGGTTACTCGTTGTGGATGCATAGATTGATCCGCAAATGCAACAATATTGCTTATTGACATAGCCTCCGAAATGAAAATAAGCTTCATCGAAAAACATATTTTTTTGATAAAAATGCTCATTTTTGGCCAAACAATCTTTAGACAATTTAGCAAACTAAAAACGCATTGGATGAACGAGAACGTGAACGTGATGTTTTATTCACTAACAATCCAGTTTCGCAAACTCGCTTTACAAATTGGTCCACAAACTGCGTTGAAGGCACTTCTTTTCTATCAAATTTGTTTCGTAAATTTCATACCGTTTGAGTAAAAGATTCACCACTTTGGAAGTAAGCTTTCCATTTCGTAGATGTCAAACATAAAACTAAATTTCTGTCAACTTATAAATGTCATTATACCTTTAAAAAACAAAATAAACGGTAGTTCAAATTCCAAACGTTATATCCCACCCTTTATATAGAATAATAAACTTAAATGTAAAATCGTGCATTTTAAATATATAAAATTAATTAATAAACCAATTAATTCTATAAACATTGACACAAAAAGTAATTCCTGTAATAAAACTGTAATATTTTTGCAAAATTTAATTAACTAATGCTATCCTAATCTTCAAAGTAAGCCCTGAAGCTCCCACCATAATAATATTAATCATCTTGACACGATATACAATTTTTACAGCACAATATTCCGTTACAGAAGATTCGTGTGAAAGTATTAATTAAATAAATTTGAAGAATCGTAAAAACGTTTTTGTTTTTGTGGAAATCATTACTAGAGATGAGCTGTACCAATCATAATTACATTTACTAACAATTCTTTCAATTATATTTACACTTTACTGAACAAAAAAAAACAATAGTGCAATTATTATTAAATTGAAGAAAATTTTAATTAAATTGAATCTACAATTTAATTGGATAATAAATATTAAATCAATTAAATTAATATCAAATAGATATTTCAATTAATTATATAAATAACAATTGCATTTTTTCTCTAATGGAAAAGATTTATTCAATTATACTCTAGAAAGTTATTATTTAAATAAAAAATAATTGTTCATTGTATTTTTATAATCTTAAAAGGTTTTCCTGATTATAATAATCATTATTTAACAGCATAATTATATATAAAATAAGAGCAAAAAAACTTAGTATGCAAAGTAATTCTCATTGTTAAAAATAATTGATTCATCAATACGGTTATTTTGCCTGAAGATTTGTATTTTTTGTCAGACTAATCAAATAATTCAATTATATTTTTTTGTATGTTTACAGCTATTACCGCATTATTCCTCTAGGTAATCATAAACAAATGTGTCATGCAAAAAATAAATGTGTAAATTGAGAAATTGAAACAATTACGTAATGGTAACTGATGCATTAAAGGTCGCATTTATTACACATTTAAATTATGGGTGGAAATTGTTGAATTTGTATAGTGTGCAATGTCAGGTTGTAATAATGTGGTCATTGTATGAATATTAATGTGTGGAAAAATTGCAAAGAAAAATAAATTTGTTTAGTAAAGTGTATGTGTAATTCCAAAAACCAATTTAATATTAATTGGTTTAGTTTAGTCGTTCCTCATATGCACAAATAAATCTAAATTAAAACGTTTTGTATTGTTTCTTATTTACTACAATATTGTGACTAATAAACTATCTATTTAAGAAGAGTACCGTCTTTGATAATTATATCCTGTCACAGGACTTGCCTATTGTTACTAATTAATTTTGGCAAAGAGCGAAATGTATTTATTTGACTAGATACTCTGATATGGAACTGATTAATGGACCCTACATAAGAATTTTAAGTGTGTCCATATAAGTAGGTTAAGGTTGTTAAAGCTATTGAAGTCTGTTTCCGTCGATATTTAACAAAAGTAAACCATACCCCTGAAATTGTCCCCAAGGACATGCTAAATTGTTTCCTAACATGACTTGTAAATGTAAACATTTGTCTAAAAATGTTTGTATTTGAAAGAACTTTTGTAGTGTTATCAGTTTAGATCAAACTGCTTGACACAATTTTGTGAACTGTAAAATAAGAATTTGTCGCTACATTTTTTTACATAATTACTTAATACACGAATACAGATTTTTTTAATACAAATATAATGAATACAGACAAGGTTAAAAATACTATGAAA
Source organism: Tachinus rufipes (assembly GCA_963932245.1). Taxonomy (NCBI): domain Eukaryota; kingdom Metazoa; phylum Arthropoda; class Insecta; order Coleoptera; family Staphylinidae; genus Tachinus; species Tachinus rufipes. Next base: position 25,596,639 of record OZ010742.1, on the reverse strand, counting down.
TACGTTTAATAGCTAAAGCATTATTTTATAATTATATAGTTGATAAGAATACTGGTATCATATTGAGTTTACTAGAAACGCGCTAATGTGAGAACACGTATACGAGTCAGCAAGCTGAACTTTTCTTTACAATACTTATTTTAGCAATCTTTTTTAATAATATATATTCACTATTCACTATTACAAAAAAAACAATTTAAAGTTTTGATTTGTAACATTTGATTAAATTAAAGTTCAACGAAGCAAATGTGCAAAAAAGTTACATAAAGAAGTCCCGGTCATTACTCTTTAATGACTACTTAAAACTCTGACCATACGCTACTATTTAGTTCTTAGACTTTAAAGCGGTCTTTGATAGTGCGGATAAAAAAATGGTGGTCTAGTCTGAGAGAAAAAAGTATTATTGAGCATCTATTAAGACAAATAGAAAATGTACAGAAAGTTTGGAGCAGAGTATGTATAAATAGTAAAAGAAGTTAAAATTTCTGTACAACAAAAAGTGTAAGACAGAGTTGCCTACTCAATCCTAGTCTGTTTGCTGCATACATTGCAAACATAGAAGAAAAGCTAAGTCATGGTCAAGCCAATGGAGCTATAGTAAGTAGAGTAAAAGTAAGATCAGTCGCATACGTATATGGCAGTGTATGCTACCACTTTTTTAAAAGTTAGTACTTTTTTCAGTTTTATAAGCATTCTAAACTTTAACCAAAAATTTTGTAAAAAAATATTCCAAAACGGACATAGCAAATAATACATAAAACAAACATCTCAGTACGGATAACATTAGTAGTTAATTTTTATTGATAAAAAAATATAAATGCTAATAGTATTGTACATAAAACTGTTTATCGCTTATATTTTATTGTTAAATTTGATTGTTGCATTTTTCATATCTAGATAAAATTCCACCAACGTGTATTTTTTGCAATATTTATTTTTGTTCTAAAAGTAATTCTAATGCCTGCCACACACGTAACTGCTTATTTGTTAAGTACATAAAATTAAAGATTAATCAAAAAGTTGTTATATACAAATAATTACAATTAATTCTATTTATATATTAACAACGCATACAGGTACATTATATTCTGTTTCATAAATAAAGCTACATTCAACAAAACTGAAAATTAAAAGTTACATTTTGTGATCGATGGGTATTGTGTGTTAAAATACCCTAATCTTATTTTTTGTCAAATGCAAAAACTAGAATAGATATGCAATTATTTTGTCTACTAAAACCTTATAAATAAATTATTAATGCAACTTTGCACCAGAAACTACGTCTCTAACTATCTCATCACAAGAATTAGAAAAAGCTTTTACCTAATAGATACTTTAGTCTTATTTTGAATAGATAACGATAAAATGTTAGAAAGTTATATTTGATATTAAGAATAAAATCTCATTTTGTAATTGGAAATCAAGATTTTTGCTGTCAAGTAATGCTTATTACAATCATTTGTTAATTTCTTCAGATGCTAACTTTACAATAGCGCATTTATTTGATCAAATGTTACAATATGGAAGAGGTGTCGTATAAACACGCAATTGAAGTTTACCACCGAAAATTTCTCGGTGTGCAAGTATCTGTAAACGCTTTAATAAACTTATGTTTATAGTGATGTTAAAAACGTGAGAAAAACATAAAAGACGAATGATGAAAATGATGCAATAATTTTAGTGTTAGAGTTACTTAACAATAACCACCGATTTTCTTTGAAAGAAAGAGCAAATCAAAAGTCACGTATGAACAAATAAATTTCACGCATTCAAACCAACCTTTATTCATAAAATTCAATGATTTTTACCGACTAGAATTTTCTTTATTAATATGTAAACACATACTTAAACGCAGTCATTTTCACCAACGTAATTTGTCCATTTTTTCTGGAAAGAAAGCTGAACGCAAATTATTATTTCAAAACTCTTAGTAAATACTTTTGGTTTCAATTGGATGAAAGAAAATTGGATTTTGAAGAAATATGATATTTTAGCAGAATAGCTGTCTAGCGCATAGTGAGTGATTGTTACAAATTGGCTTAATGGACATTTTTCAAATTGGATGAGTCGCAATGCACCCTGAGCTTGGCCAGCAATAAAATATTTTCTGAGGGGTTATCTTAAGCGTATATTTAATGCGACGGAAACGCAAAATAGTATTGAGATTTTGAAAAAAAGAATTACTGATGCTATTGCTACAGAAAATGTGTTGAAGTAGGAATGTTTTATGTTGAACAAAACTTTGTTGGTTGATATTTAGACTACATCATTATTTAAGTTAAATAAATAACATTTTTTTCTCAAGACATTTAATTAAAAAAAAAAACGACACTGTATGCGTATCTGAGCAATATTGTGTGGAGTACACTTTTAAATTTTTCTGAAGTAAATTTAACTTTTGTTGAATTTGATAATATATTAAATAGTGCGTTGCATAAATTTATTTCAACTTGCAAAGTCTGACTAAAACTTATGCTTAGCTCTTCCACAATAACCGCGGAGTTTAAACAACTTAGATCTTTAATTAAACTTAAAACCAAATCTGCTTACAGTATTTATATATCATCAATTAAAAACAAAGTTGTTTTTAAACCAAAACAGTTTTGAACATACATCAACTCTAAGAATTCCAACTCATTTAAAATTCCATCTACTTTGATTTGTGATAATGAAGTATATGATAATCCTAAAACCATTGGTAATAGATTTTTAAATCCGTGCACGTTTTCCCGTCTACTAATGTCAACCTTGATAACTGCAACTATATACATAACTATACATTTTGTGTTAAAATTTCTTAAAACCTTTCAAATAAAAATTCTGCTAGTAATAATAATTTACCGGCTTATTTATTGAAAAATTGCGTTATTCTGTTTCTTCATCTTCTCAAAATTTTATTCAATTTTTCCATTACAACCTCTACTTTTCCTAATAATCTGAAAATAACTTCTATTTGTTCAATACCTAAAACTAATATCAATCTTCACAACATTGATAACTACCGCCTTATTGAAATCCTACCACACATTGCCAAAGTCTTTGAGCGTATTTTCTATAATCAAATATACAACCATGTTACGCATTATATCTCCGTTAATAAAATAGTTTTGTTCCAGGACGTTCATTTGCAACAAATCTGTGTATTACACACGAAATAGGTGAAACTCTTGACATTTCTGGACAAATTGACATTATTTATATAGATATGTCAAAAGCTTTTGATAGAGTTGAACATAATATTCTCTTAGCTAAGCTTAAAAATTTTGGTTTTTGCAGTTTATTCATTTTACTCATGTCTTATCTTATCTTAAAAAGCCTGAGTTGTATGTCACTTTCAATTACTATAAATCTAATTCTTGTTTTCTAACATTTAGTGTTCCGCAAGAATCAATATTAGAGCCCATGCTGTTTTATCTATTTATTAATAATCTCTCCACATCCCTAGGTTGTCAGCATCTTCTATATGCAGATGACCTTAAAATCTATTCAAAGATCAACAGCATCAAAGACTGCTTACAGAACATGTTAAACTAAATTATCCCATGGTGTGTTGTCAATCGATTAGATTTATACAAAAAAAAATCACCGCTAAGACTTTTATTATTATAAATTGCAACTAAAAAAAATGTTTTGCAAGAATAACTGATGCGGATAGAAAAACTGTTAATATAAGACTTTTATTGTTTTTTTTTTTTTTTTAATTAATAATTGTAATATTTAAATTATATAATTTACTATAATTTTTAATTTATACTGAGATAAAAAAAAAGTTTATATTTAAATAAAGAAAGAGTGGAATGAGCAGTAGAGAACGGACCAATAGTACCGGTGATTTCAAAGTTTTTTATTAACAAATTTCAAAGAGGAAAAGGACAAAAAAACAATCAAGATGAAAGCAAAATTAGATAAGATTGTAGATAAATTTGAAAATATGAAAGAAAGAATGAATATTAACAACAAACATATTAAAGAATTAAAAAAAAGTTTAAGAAAATAGAAATAAAATGGGAAGAAGAGAAAAAAGACTTGATAGAAAGAATATCAAAACTAGAAATTACAAAGAAGATCAAAGAAAAACAAAAACAAAAAAAATAATGTTGTTATAAGCGGACTATGAGAAGAAGATGAAGCTGACATTGCTGTGTCAAAACTGGCAGAGAATCTTAAGCTTAATTTGAATGTGAAAGAAGTATTCAGACTGGATAAGAAGATGGAAGAAAAAAACGGCCAATATTAGTTAGATTGAATTCTATGGATAAAAAAAGAAGTTATTGAAAAAAAAGAGTATTTTGAAATCAACAAAAAACAATATACACATAGATCATGACTTAACAAAAGATGAAAAAACAATACAAATAATAATACGCAAATGGGCTTACAAAGAAAGAAACAAAAAAAAACAATAGTCTGATACCAGAAAGCGTGTATCGACAGCGAATGATGGATTTGAAATAAAAAAAGAATATTTTAGAAAATGTTGAAAATGGTTCAAAAAACCAATACAAACAAGATGTAAGGAGGCGGAAACAACAATGGCAATTTTATTCTGGAACGTAGCAGGACTAAACAATAAAAAAGAAAACTTTTGAAATTACATTAGAACGTTTGACGTAATTGGAATGGTAGAAACCTGGGTGGACCAATAAAAGTGGATAAAAATGATAGAAAATATGCCAAATAAGTACAGATGGATTTATCAACCAACAGTCCAAGAAAAAAAAATGGATAGGGCAAAGGGTGGAATAATTACGGAAATACTAAAAAAAATAACGCAAGAAAATTATGAAGAAGCAGGTAAAAACGGGTTATTACAACAAAACCGTTCGTTAAAAAAGGTTTTTTTTTAAATGATTACATTGTATAGCAGAGGAATTATAAAAAATATTAAAAAAGCATTAGAAGAAATACTACAAGAAGCAGACAGGAGATTGATAATAGGAGGAGACTTCAATGCAAGAATTGGAACAAAAGGAGTAAGAAAAAATTTTGAAGATCATATCAGAAAAAGAGAATAAAAAATAGTCAAAAAAATAAAAAAGAAAAAATGATGTTAGAACTGAGTAGTAGAAATGAACAAGCGTGGTAGGAAATAGAAAATTTTAAAGTGGAAGAAAGAGTGGAATCAGATCATCAACCATTGAAAGTATATTTAACAAATGATGCAATAAGTAAAACAAACAAAAAAAGGGAACAATAACAAAAGTAATATAGTCGGAAGAAAACATAAAAAGTTACAAAAATAATTTGAAAAAATAAATTTTATAGAAAACAACGTAGAAAGCAAAATGGAAGAATAAGAAAAAATAATACAAAGAGCAACAGTAAAAAAACGTAGAAAGCAAAATAGAAAAATTAGAAAATATAATTTAAGGAGCAACAGTGAAAAAATTATATGTACACACAAAAAAAATATCAAGAAGCATATGGTAGGATAAAGAATGCATGCAGAAGAAAAGAGACTCAAGAAAGATGCTACTCAAATGGAAAAACAACAAAACAACCAAACAAAAGACGTTAAAAACTATTATTATAAAAAATAGAAATAAAAGCAATTTGGTCAGATGAAAATGCATGCAAGTTTATAAACAAAGAAAGAAAACAAAATAAAACAAGGCCAAACCAAACACAATTACGATAGAAGAATGGCAAAAACATTTTTCAACACTATTTGATGAAACATACAAAAAAAGGAAAATCAGAACAAAAAACTTCAAGAACTAACTTTGCAGCCAGATTAAATTACAAAAGAAACAATACAAAGGCAAATAGATAAACTGAAGAAATCAAAATTGCTAGGTAAGGATAGAATACAGAATAAAACATGGATATATGGAACAAAAGAATTGATTAAAAGATTGAGAGAGGTAAAAAATGGAGTATAAAAGGGAGAAGGATTTCCTATCAAATGGAATGTGAGTCTTGTATGCCCAGCATACAAAAAAGGAAAAAAGAGGCTATTTATAGTGTGGTTAGAGGAAAATTATGGTTATGTCTGAAAGAAAAAGGAATTAGTGAGCATCTAGTAAGAATAATGGAAGATGTATATTCAGAAACGGTGAGCAGAGTATGTGTAAATAGTAGAATGAGTGAACATTTTTAGACAACAAAAGGTATAAGACAGAAATGCCCACTCAGTCCAAGTTTGTTTGCTGCATATATTGCAGACATAAAAGAAAAGCTAAGTCTTGCACAAGCAGGTAGAGTTGTAGTGAGTAGAATGAAAGTAAGGTTGTTAGCATACGCAAATGGTGATTATGGCAAAAAAAACAAAAAAAAATGAAAGAAATGATTAGATGTTTAAAAAGACATAAGAAAAAAGATTAAAAATGGTAGTATGGTAGTACTAAAACCTTTTATTTTGAACCAGTGACAGAGACTGAAGTACATAATGTAATACAATCATTAAAAAATACCAAATTATCAGGCTATGATGAAATTAATTCAAACATATTAAAAGCATGTTCCTTGTCAATATCAAAACCATTGGCAGTACTTATTAACAATTCCGTCAGTCAAGAAATATTCCCAAGTAAGTTAAAGTTGTCAAAAATTGTACCAATATTCAAAAATCAAGGGAGCAAGAACGATCCAAATAACTATAGGCCACTGTTTATTTGCAGTACATTTTTAAAGATCATTGAGAAAATAGTTGCTAATAGACTAGTACAATTCTTTGATAAATATAAATTATGTAATAATAGGCAATTTTTATTTCGAGAAGGTAAATCGACAGCAAACGCAATTATAGAATTTTTAAACAGTTTGTATACAAACCTAGACAAAGGAGAACAAAACCTTGGTATATTTCTTGATCTGACCAAGGCTATTGATCTGGTACATAATGATAGATTAATCTTAAAACTGAATAAGTATGGTGTGCGTGGTGTTATTTCTGATTAGTTTAGAAGTTACCTAAAATCTCGAAGTCATTATGTAGAAATAAACAATGAAGTATCTGATATTTTAGTTTTAAATAAAGGCATACCACAAGGGTCAGTATTAGGGCCTTTATTGTTTATTATATATATATCAATGACATTTCTAGTGAAAATGCTATCTAAACATCATTTAGTTGAAAAAACAAATGATCAATTAAATAGGCTGACACAGTGGTTTACAAATAATAGATTAGTTATCAACACCACAAAATCATCTGTTATAAGATTCAATATATCCAATAAAAAATTTGATGACAGTCTTTTAATTAAATGTAACGAAGATAAAATAATAGAATCTAATAACTCAAAATTTCTAGGATTATACATTGACACATCTTGCAAATGGGATGTGCACATTGATCAATTGTCCAAAAAAATAACTACATACAGTTACATCATCAAGCAACTTAGACCAGTAGTAGTTTTTATTTTAAAATCTTTTTATTTTGCAAAAATAGAATCCTTATTGGCATATGGCATAGCGTGGGGTCTATCCACAGAAGTTGTACGTTTATTTAGAATACAAAAAAGAGCCATTCGATATATTTTAAACAAAACAAGTAGAACCCATTGCAGTGATTTATTTAAACAACTAAACATCCTTACTCTGCCATCACTTTTTATATATAAAACTTTAATATATGCAAAAGAAAACTGTACCAAAATGCAGACGTTAAATAGCACCCATACATATAATACACGTTATGGATTGATGTTAGAAACGCCGATACATAGGCTAACAAAGTATGAAAAAAGTCCTAAATATGCAGCCATACAATGTTTCAATAAATTGCCTGAAAGTATTAGAAATCTTAATATAAAACTTTTTAAAAACAACATTATATCTACATTACTGCAAAAATGTTACTATACATACAACGATTTTTTGAATGATGATTGGTAATGTGATATTGATGTGATACCTTATTATATATATATATATATATATTTTTTTAAATATTATGTTCTATATGTACTGTTTATTTTATGACTGACACTAGTTTTATGTAATTTTTAATTTTTAATTTGTAATTTATTTTATTTTTTTTTAATTTAAATGTTTTCTTAGTTGTAAATTAATTTTTAATATAACCTGACTGTACCTATACCTTGCTAAAAGGTCAACTGGAATAAAGATGTATTATTATTATTACATACAAAAGTTAGCAAGAAAGACAAACAAGGTGGTAGAACAAGTGTGGGGAATATATGAAAGAAAGTTTGAATTTATGAAATTAAGGAGAGACAATGTTTGATAGTCTAGTTAAAAGTATGATGCTTTATGGGTCGAAAATTTGGTGGTGGAAAAAACAAAACAAATTAGAAGCAATACAGGCAAAATATTGGAGATGAGTACTAAGATTAAATAGAAAAACTCCAGCATATATTGCATTAGAGGAAGTAAAAAAAACTAAAATAAAAATAGAAGCAAGAATAAAAGCGGTAAGATATGAAGAAAAAGGAACTAGAGTGAATGAATCAAGGTACAATGAGAAGTATGCAATTATTATGGAATATAATATCCCAAAATACCTTAATAATGCAAAGTACACAAAAACAGAAAAAAATACTAGCAAGATTTAGATGTGGAAATGAAGAAAAAGTTTGTAAATTTTGGATGAATGAGAAAAGCAAATTGTGTAGAATGTGTGGAGAAACCAATAAAACAATGTTAAAAGAATGTGTTGAAAAAACAAATGAAAAGAAAGAATGTGTTGAAAAAAGATTGAAGAGGAATAGTATGAATGAGAAACGTCATTAAAAAAAGACAGGAAATTGACAAGGATTATATAGTGTAAATTGTAATTATATTATGTTGATTGTGTACAGTTATAAAGCATAATATGTTAAGTTTTATCAAATTTTGATTTTGTTTAAGTGATTTATAAATTGTAAAATGTAAATACTTTTCAATGTTTATAACCTAGTCATACATAAAGTAGACAAACAAGAAAAAGCTTTTATGTATCTATGTATATGACGTAGTTATAACATCACGAGGATCACATAAAATAGGATCATGCATAAGTAAGCATATCTTAGAAAATGCAAAAAGAACTGTGATTAGTTTTTTTTGCAAAAACAAAATTTTAAGCAATGCATGTTTTGGCTTAAGCTCTTAACGGATTTGGATGCGTAGTTAATAGATCATATAATTATGGTTTCTAGTTATTCATTCTTACCAAACAACCAAGATTTTGGCTACTTAAAAAAATATGCCAAAAATAAATTAAAGTACATGTAACACGTTGGAAAACAAATAAAATCAATACTACTGTGTCTTGCTTACAAATTTAGTAGTGACTTTAAAAAAAAAAAAATCATATAAAATTTTCTATAAACAAACTTTTAATAAAAATTTTCATGTCAAAGGCCAAAAGAAACCACCGATATTTTAAGATTGTTGATTTAATACCATTATGCAAGTCTTTGCTGCCAACCAATGACAAAAAAACAAAGAATACGATTTTTTGCGTTTAAATCAAACCTTATGTAATTGTTTTATTTGATAATCAAGTTTAAAAACTTTATTAGTAGCAACAAAATTATAAATTGAATATAGTTTTTTAAATTGTAAAATTTAATGTATTTTCTAATCTAAGAAACGTTGAAAATGTCACAAACATAGGTAAAAATGTGGCAAGATTGCAAAAAATCAATAATTAATTTTTAAAACAAATTTTTCAACAAAATTATTTTACACTTTTCTGTACTCTGGTTTTCAAAAGCTAATACATAACCAACCTAACTAAGTTAACCTACATTAGTTGCGCATTTTTTAAACAAGTTTTATTTTTTAATGCGATTATTATTATTAGAATCTTCAACACGATATTTGAATTAAAAGTGCAGCTTTGAAATAGTAGTTTACATTTTAGTCAAAAACTTTGTATTGTTCCCATATAAATTAACATAATTTCGTAAATTTGTAATGAATTGTCCATCTTTTAAGATAAGTTTCAATTCTTTACATTAATATATTATTACATAACGAGGCAATAGTTGACAACATTTGCATTAAAAATGCAATACTTTTTTAAACTTTTTGCTAGACTTTTTATAGACAACAATAAATCTATTAAAACTAAGTATCAATTTCTTAGAATTATGTTTGAATACTCCAAAGAGACAATAGTTCATAACATTTGCATCAAAAGTTTGCAACTGATTTTTGCATTTTACTCAAAAACTATAAAAACTGAATATTAACGATAGAGAATTACCGTGTTTAGTCGCTCCGTCCTGTTGGGGTGCCACTAGTAGTATTGTTATAGAAAAATATTAAATCCTATCATATTTACAAAAATATCGGTAAACCTTTCTCTCTAGAAAAATATTAACACGTACAGCACCGTTTTTAAATTAAAATTGGTTTTTATTGGACAAAACGTCAACTAACTCAATATCCAAACGATAAGATTTTAGTCATCACTCATTTTTTATATGTTGAACTACATACAATATTCTATGTCTTCATGTTTTTGGTTAAATATTTGAAGTTATATTTAACAAGTAAAAAATTAATAAAGAATTAATTAAAAACTCCATTTTTTTTAAATTAATTGCAGAGAAACAACTTTATTCAATTATACTCAAGTGTTTTCTTGCTGAGTTTGATTCTGTGAACCCTTATAATAGCGCAACTATTCTCTCCCCTTGAGGCTAATACATTTTTCTAGTAAAACAATGCAATAATAGGTTTTCTGTTATTATGACATTTCTAGCCAAAACTTATTTGTATCTAAAAAGCAACAAAAAGTAACATATGTTCTAGAAAAAAAATTGATTAGGTTAAGATTTTATCTTAATATTATATATATATAATATTAAAACAAAATTTTTTAAATATAATTTTTATATTTGCAAACAACTGCTCTATTACTAATATTATGTATCGTATACTATTTTACAATTTACTAGAACAAATAAAAACGATTTTTCGTATTGAGATTGATATGATTCATATACGTACTTGGAAAATTACATACATAATAATTTCGTAGAATCAATAATTATGTAAAATATAAACAAATTAAAATCCATGTTTATTGATTTCAGTAATTTATACACAATATTGTTTCAGACTATACAGTAAACAATAAAACTGATTATATGTTTTTTAAATAATTATCTATAATGAAGAGTGCTTTTAAGTAGCATATTTACATGTTACTTATACACACTCAGACCTTCCAAAAAAAGTAATAAATAAAACCACGCGCTTGGTCAAGCAAAATGTGACTATCGATTACACCCTAATGTATTCAACAAAACAAATCAATAAAACTAAAAATATAAAGTACCTGTGCCCCATCCTTGGCGTATATTTTCGCCAAATCCTGTAAATGTTCTACCCCTACACGACCAGTTCCAGCAGGATCACAAATTTTAAAAACATCCATTAACTGCTTCATAGAAACTTGCACTCTATTATTTTTCCTCCCTGTCATCATTGCCACTTATTCACATTATAAAAATAAAATTTTCGCGCCTTGTTACGAGAAAAATAAAGAGCGTACCGTCCGCGATCCGCTACGCGCTTATTACAATAGACGACTGAAAACGCGGTGGTCTCTCTTTCACTGAGGAGTTCTTCCGTACACTAATTACCTATCGATGGCCTTGTCAACCGTGCTATATGTAGTACAAAACTTTGTACGTAATTATAATACCTATAATTAATTGAATGTGACATTATTTGAACAAAAACTAAAAACTAACTACCGCTAGAATTTATGCAAATATGTTGTACTGGGCAGTGACAATGATTACTGGAACATAACATAACCAGTTGAATTGTATTATTATTTAATCAATAAGTAAGTATTGTGGATACAGAAAAAAATATTATTGTATGTAATGAAATATTTATTTTAATCATGTGGGTTGTAAAAATACCATTTTAACCTATTTTTGCGTTTCATTGAATTAATTTTATTAATTATATTTACATAATTAAATCATTAATAAAGGTTGTCTTTAATTTCAGCTAATGATTTGCTATATTTGTTAATTTTGATAAAAATCAGTATTTGCTCAATAATTTGTGCCTAGGTGCATGCAAATTTAATTAGTTTCTAGCAATTTTAGCATTGAAGAAAGCAATAATTTAACTTATTTATAATAATTATTAAGAGTTTCTATCATTACTATGTTAATTTTTTTTAAATAGTTTTATGTTTTCTTATTTTAGAATTAAGATTAGAGAATGTTTTCATCTAGCACTGTTTGAAAAATACAACATTTGCCGACGTAGCATTGCGTCATCGGGAGCAATTTCGACTCTTAAAAGTAACACATGAAATGCGCCACTTTATCTATTTCTACCAAGCTAAGTAGTCATCCGTCTTTTTAAAAACAGTTTAATACACATATATACAACTTAACACCGTACAATTTCCGTACATCATCAAAAAAACTATTTTATATGCCTTCTAATAAGGCTGAGTTTTGTAACCAACAACAATATACGGTAACACAAGTTAGGTTAACTTTAAAAACTGAAAAAAATTGCGCTGATACTCTGTCACTGCCAATTGCATTCCAATCAAAATGACGTCAATATGATGTTGCGTTGCTATAATGGAGTGTCAACCCTGAAGCGGAGAGAGCAAAAATTATCAAATAGGTAAACATGCGGCAAAAAATGTTTATTCCTTAGCCTATTCTAAGAATATTTAGTCCTATGATCATTTCTAAAAAACTCAAGGTATAGGATGAACAAAATTTGCGACAGTTAACATTTTATTATCAAATAGTACATGTAAAGTTGCTAAAACTACAGTAAATGTTACCAACCTAGATACAAGCATTCAATCTTCTCATCATTAAGTGCCGAACTCTGCAATTATCCAATTTTGCAAGTTGTCTAATGACTTCAGATAGCACCATAAAAAATAATCCAAAGAGTTTGTCTAGGGATCAAGCAGATTATGAGTGTGGTCCACCTCGACCACTACAGCGGTCTTTGTATGTTGCTGTCAAATAAACACAAACAACCAAATTAAATTGTGGTGATGCACCATTGTGCATAACCCACATTGCAATTTTTGTTGCCAATGGTATATCATCCAGAAACTGAGGTAGCATGTGTTTTAAAAAGTTGCAATACAGCTTGCCGGTAAGATTTTCTGGTAGAAATACTGGTTCAATTAGACAGTCGCCCACAATTCCAACCTTAACATTCAAGTAAAAAAATATGTGTTAGGAATTTAGAGATTAGGAAAATCAGCAGGTAATAGTGCCTGAACATGAATAAGGTAAAAATTTCCAAACTGTCCAATGTCTTACGTTCAAAGTACTGTTCATTTTTTGCGTAGAACTACTTGGATCTTCTTCTATCATGTTCAGCACATTCTGTTCCAGTTGTACCGTTCTTAGTGTCATTAATCTTCTTGGCCCTCTATTTTGTTTCAATGTGCCTGTTTTACAACAATTTCGATGAGTGTTTTCAAAGATTTTATGTTTGGAAATATTACGGTTTTCCTGGCAGTTCAATGTACAATCGTCTAGCTTGTAATAAATTGCCATAAGCAAGTTCATACATAGAATGTATGTCAGTCATCTCGGCGTTTGTATAGTGATTCATGGTAGAGGAATTCACTAACTATTAAAGACACGTCAAACAGCCAAACGTCACTCAATCTAAACAACTGCAACCAATACATGTAATAATCAATGACAAGACGTATTCAAATAAAATCCACTTGTACATTAGTAAATAAAACAACCTTGAATGCAAAGCAAACAAATTAAATTACAAGTTTGTTGTCCAAAGAGTACTCACACAAGAAACACTTCTGGATTAGATTTTTTTCTTGCTAGATTTAAGACCAGTTTTATGATTCACATTTAGCGTATAAGATACTTTAATTTTTGTTTTAAGTTAGACCAATGGCTGGTAAGTTTGAATTAGGGATGTTCAGCTTCTCAGAGTTTAGTTTTACCTTAGATGTTTTTCAACTTGTATGTTTCTGGCATACAATACATCATTGTGCAATAGTACACTTTAAGACACTTAAAGTTATCACGTTAAAGCGGCCTGTGGTTAAAAAAATAAAAATTTAACTTTAAAAAGAACAAAACTGTATAGGAATTATTTGTTAAATCCTCACAAAAATATTTGCTTTAACAGCATTTTGATTTTATAAACAAATACAACTGAGTACATAGATATCAAATTAAATAAAGGTTGCACATAACGGTCATACTTAATATGGTCAAAATAACAAACAATCTTTTGACTGCGTTGCTTTATAAAGACAGCACTATAAGTACGACCAACAAATTGGTAAGCGCTTCTTATTCTTTTAGTTAGTAAATTTTACACATAATTAAAAAAAAAAAATTTTCATTAACTAAAGCAACCACATATTACTGAAACTGAAAATTTTGTTCTCATAGTATCGTACACAGCTCAATCTACAAATACAATACTGAGCTTAAGTTAGGCCAATAAAAAGTCTACTTAGAACAGTTAACAAGCCCATAGACCTTTGTTAACTGTTTCAAATTTCCTGCACAAATTTTGTTGACCTAAGTCATTTAACTTTCTTTTTCACTCACACAAAGTTAGAAATAATAAAACTTGATCACTAATCATTGAGATTATACAATAGCAACACTATTGGATTTTGAGTTTGAGATTGTTGTGACAAATTACTGCAAATTAAATACGACTATAACCATTCTAAACCGCACTACAATTGTAAACTTCATGTCAATAAAAATAGTTGTGACTCAAGTCAGTCCTGTACCACTACTTTCTACCGCACATATCATAAACTTTATGTACAAATGAATGCTAGAAGTGGACGCTGGCTTATCAAACACAGTTGTGGTTGCTACACTCATAAGAAAAAGTATTAAAACAACCTATTCTACAAATTCCATAAAGCTTGATTATGGTGTCTGTCACACTGAAAAAAGCCGCAGAAGTAAAAACAGTGACCAAAATAATTTTGAAGATTTTGAATCAATTTTCAATCTACAACCAATCAAATCCATTAGCACGGCAATCGACATCTGATTAAATATTATGGTAACTTAATAAATCAATACATTTTTTTTTCTTCTTTTTTGTAAAAGCCTGTTTGTAATAGTACTTGTTGTTGCGTTGATAACTTTTAAAATGTTATAATACCCAGTTGGTTTCCAATTGTTAAGTAAAGTCTCACTAAGCGGGTTTTTTTGGTGGTTATAGCAATCTTTGCAATTTGGTCTAGGCTTATTCTATTAACGTGGTTTTTACACATTCTTTCCCAATAGCTTTATAATGTTTTTTGTGTAGCAGTTTTATCTGGTAGTATTGTTTTCGATTCTAACCTCGTTCAAATTTTTTTTTAATGTTTATTTTGTTTGTTTGCAGTTTTTACAGCACAAGTTTGCAATTAATTTGTTCTTGGCACAGTTGGACTTTTTATTTATTCCGTCAATAGTTTGCAGATTGTCTTTGTTGTCAGATATTAGTACCGTATCATCTGCGTAGAATATTGCGGATGCAATTTTGTCTTTGGTTTATTGAAAATTAGCATTTTTTGACAACATTTTGTTTACTAACAAAACTATTTTTAGTAGATATGGTATCCATAATAAACAAAATTTACATGCATTAATTAACAAAACTAACAACAAAAAAACATTTTCAGCATTGGTCATCAATTAATGTTTGAATTTCTGTTAAAAAGTCGTTTAACAAAGCTAGGATTATTTTTGATTTTTTATACAAAAAATTGCTTTTTTGATGAAGAACAGTTCTTTTTAAATCAGAGTAATATGTGGTTTCATTGTATTATGATTATTGATTGAAAAAGGTAAATACCTTGGTCTCTGAGATCAACTGATCTAACATTTTTGACTACTTTTTTTTGGGACATACAAAGTTGACAGTTTATGCAAAAAAAATTGTAAACCAAATTATGGATGCTGCCACACAAATAAGAAATACTCCGGTCATTGTGAGACAACATGTTTGGTTAATTTTTACTATAAGCCAAACTTTGTATTAAAGCTATAAAAGCTAATCTTATAATCTAGTATGCAAATAATTAACGCTTAAGATGTTTGAGACCCAACTCTGACCCACACTTTTACTAAATAAACATATACAATACTAAATAAACCTGTAAAAAGCAGTTAAAGTTTCTTCTTCTTCTTAGACTTTTGTATAGGCACGTGTGCCTGTTTCTTTAAGTTCCTTCTTAGTCTCTCATCTCCTGTGATATGGATGTCCAGGAGTCTGCCCATCTCTTTGGTGGCCTTCCAGATGATCTTGAATTGTTAGGTCTTTGTGTCATGGCCCAGTTAACGATCCGTTGTAAGATTATGCGTTTTACATAGTCCCACCAGTGCCTCCGACGGTCTCTTGTCTAGCGTACGACATCCTGTATTTGTAGATCCTCTCTGATTATAGAGCTCCTAATTTGGTCTCTTAGCGTGATTTCCTTTATCGCTCGTAGGATGCGCATCTCTGTCGTCCTTAAGGCTTGTTTGGTAGCTGTTGTGTCGGCTCTTGTTACGACAGCATATGTGAGAATTGGTCGTACTGCGGTTTTGTATATTCGGATTTTACCTTCTTTAGATATATGCTTATTTCTCCATATTATATTGTTTATTGCACAGGATATATTTTGGGTCTTGTTGGTAGCTGCTCGGGTTTCTATCTTAAGGTTTCTGTTTCTTGATATTTCTATGCCAAAGTATGTAAAGTTCATCACTTGTTCTAGTACCTTACCGTCGAGTTCTAGTTTGCATCTTGTTGGGTATCGGCTGGCTACCAGGCACTTGGTTTTTTGGTGAAAAATGTCGAAGTTGTATTTCTTTGCTATTTCAAAGAATGTCTTTAGTAATCGTTGCAGATCGTTTTCGTTGTCTGCCATTAGCGTTGCATCATCTGTCATCATCAGCATAGAATGTTGAAGGATTGGTTCCCCATTCTGTATCCCGTTTTAAGGTTTTTTACTGCGGTTATTATGTTGTCCATTATGATGTTGAATAAGGTCGGGCTCATGCTGTCACCTTGTCTTACGCCATCGCTTACGCGCACCCTCTCTGATGTCTTTGTTTTTGTTTTTATGATTGTGTAGTTGTTGGTGTTGATGTTTCTTATTAGGTTGGTTAGCTTTCCCCCGTTCCTCGTTTTTTGAGTTCTAAAATCACATCAGCAATTCGGATTTTGTTAAATGCTTTCCTCAGGTCGACGAAGCACAGATAGACGGGTTTGACAAACTATATTGCTTTCTCGGTAATCTGTCTTACAGTAAATATTGCGTCTGTAGTTGATCGATTTTGTCGGAATCCTTGTTGTTTGTCATTTACCGTTATTTGATTGTTTATTTTTTGGGCCAGTATATTTGTGAAAAGTTTTGCTGTGGTGTTTATCAATGTGATGCTTCGGTAATTTGAGGGGTCTGTTTTTACCTTTTTTGAAAATCGGGATGGTGATTGTGTTTTTCCATCTTACCGGCACTTGTTCGGATTCGACAATTTTTCTAAACAGGGTGTAGATTTCTGTTTCGAATTTGTTGCCGTCTTACTTTAGGAGTTCGTTGGAAATCATCTTCACCTGGTGTCTTTCTTGTTTTTAGATTCCTAATTTCCCAATTTATTTCTTCTTGGCTAATAAGCCAATATGACTCCTTTATTGTCTGTTTGTGCGTTACGGTAGTAGTTTCTTCCTTGATGTTGTTGCTTTCTGTTTCATACAGTTTCTTAAAGTACTTGGCCCATTTTTCAGATGTTATACATTTGGTTTGGTGTTGTTTGTCAACTGGTTGCTTAAACTTCCTGAAGAGCTTCCAGATTTTCTTTTGGCTGCCATATAAGTCGTGTTGCAATTCAATGCTGAAGTTCTCCCAGTATTGATCTTTTAGGTGTTGTTCTACTGTCTTGCACCTGTTCCTCACCAGTTTGTATTGATCGTAAGCTTCCTGAGTTCTCGTGTTCATATATTTTCTGTAGGCTTCTGATTTTTGTCGGGCTATTTCTTTTAGGTCTGGGTTGTACCACGGTTTATAATTATGTTGTGGAGAATTACTGACTGATCTGCAGCCAATAGCCTCAAGAGCGCTGTTTGTAATGTTAGATTTCAGCTTTTCCCAGGCTTTATCTGTGTTGTCCTGGTTTTGTATGCTGTTGGATGCTATTTTTTGTGCTAGTCTGTTTTTGTATAGTATCTTTATGCTCTCTGTTTTTAATGCCTCTATCTAAAATTTGCCGCATTTTGTTGGCTCTTGTTGCTTGTGTCTCATTGCTTTGAATCGGTACTTGCATACGACGAGGTGATGTTCTGTGCCTATATTGGCTGATGGTATCACTCTTACGTCTATGATCTTATTTGGGTGGACTTTTCTGTTAGTTATCATATGATCTATAATAGATCGCTGTCCTCTAGTGTTTTGATACGTGTACTTTTGTTAGTCTTTGTGTTTAAAGTAGGTATTATTAATTCGTAATTAGTTTTGAGCATAAGTCAATAAGCAGCATGCCGTTGTCGTTGATTTGCTCTTCTCGAAATCTATTTATTACTCCTGGTATTATGTTGTTACCAATTCTTGCGTTTGTGTCTCCGATTATAAATATTTTGTCATTCGGGTCAATTTCATTGATAGTTTTGTCAATTCTATTGTAGAATGATGTTCTTTCATCTTGCGTTTTTGAGTTATCTGGTGCGTATATGCCAATGATGTGCATTCTCTCTTTTCTGAACTTTAATGTCAATATTATTATGTTATGGTATAAATACTTAGTTGTTTTGATATTATCTTTATATTTGTTGTGGATTAAAATTGCCACTCCTGATTTTGCTCTTTTGTTGTGTTCCTTTCCAGTATAGCATAAGAGGTAATTGTGTACGAGTATGTTACCGTGACCCTTTCCGAAACAAAGTCGGATAGGATGCAGAAGTCTATTTTGTGTTTATTGAGAGCTTCTATGATTTTGTGTGATTTGCTATTCCATGTGTTTATGTTCCACCCAGCAATTCTAACCTCGCTCTTTTGTAGTAAGTTTCTCCAGTTTTTTTCGTTTTTCCTGTTTCTTGCGTGGTCGTCATCATGTATCCGTCCTTCCAAGGCTTGTGTGTCCACCCAGTATCCTCATAGGCAGAGTTCATTTATAGTATAATAAATAAAACCAGCACTATATATTAACCACACATTGGAGAAACCAAAGTATAAATCTGAACGCATTTAAGCAAACATGTTCGAAATTATTACAAGTTTGTTCCAATGTCTTTATCTGCAGTTAAAAAATTAATAACTGACGGATAGCGGCCAATTCAGGGCAAACTTAGGCACTAACGGTTTTATGTCTATCCACAAATAAAGCCTAGCGTTGAAACCAATGTGTAAAACCAAAGTTAAAATCTACAAAGACTATGTTAAGAAAACTTTGCTATATTTAAGCTAACATGATTTTTATTTTCAAGCAGAAGTGGCTATTATCAAGTGGTGCGCTAAAGACATGATTGGGATAGGATTATATTCCAACAGACTGCTAAACATTATGTAAAATAATCAACGGCATTGCAGGCATTGGTATCAGTTATTAAATTTAAACTAGTTATAGCCTGTATAAACAGTCTAGAAGCATTAGCCACAATTTGCAGAGTTTGTCTGAATTGTTTTAGATACCAAATAACCAAAAGATAAATGAAAACCTTATAACTTATCAAAGAAAAAAAAAATGAAACATTTACTAAGATCAAAACTGCTTTAAAAAAAAAATTATCCACAGCAAACTTGATTTTAGTTGCAGAGAATCCAGACGTGTCTGTTTTTTTTTCAGACTAGTTTTGTTAAAAAAATTTGTGATCAATTCCTCTTTAGTTTAAATATTGCATTCAAAATTTAAAAAAATTAAAACTGAAGAACTGCTTTAAGGTTTCAGAAAATGCAGGCAGTTAGTAATATTTCAATTTTCAACTTTTAAAAAGTCAGACATTTCTGACTGTAATTTTTTTTTAGTTACCAAGCAAAGTAATAAATTTCAAACCTGAAGTTCAATGTTATTTGTTTTTTTGTTTGTTATATAATATTATATATGTCAATACAGTATTACAAATTAAATATTTTGTATGTAAGTAATTTAGTAATAGCTTAAAACATATTATTTAATAATTATAAATACTTGCAAAATAACAAAATACAAATATTTATTCATTTGAATCATATACTGCAATAAAAGACTTCCCACCTCGGTTTGTAATATACTATTATTATTCCAACTGCAGGTGGCTGAACAGGTAGTTTCTATAAATTTGTCAATAACTTTGATTGTCTACCGTACTTGAACCAATATGTTGGTCCATTTTAGTCAAAGCGAAATTGTGAACAATATGATTTGTTTTATTAAGACTCTCAATAACAACTTATTTCCATAAATCAATTCGTTTGTTCACAAAACATGTAGTTTAGTTAAAATTATTTTTAATTTATAATTAATTGTTTTAAAAGTAGATGTTAATACTTTAGCAAAATATGTTATAAATAAACTAAAATTATTTAAAGAGATACCAAAGACTCTAGGCAGCTTAGTCAAATTGTTTACTTTGCTCATATTGTTGCAAATAAAAATATATTTTTTTATAAAATCTATATCAACAAATCCACAAATAATTCATATTTGTATCCTTGAACAGTTGTAACATCAGATTTGCGACAAGCCAGTCAACCGCTACTATTATGAATTAGCAAAATATGTTTGTAAATATAGTTATTATATAATGTTACAATATAAAAATGTATAATTAATGTTTGTATAAATACAGAATAAATAAATTTACTCATACTATTATTATAATAAAATTAAATGCGTATTTAATATTTTTTTAGTCATCTTTTAGAAATGCAAAAACTATTGTAAGTAAATAAATTCTATTTACATTTAATTTTGTTTTATTTCAATGGATATAAATCTAGATTTAAACATACGCTATTCTATAGAATTAATCTTTTAATTACAATAAATAAAAGTCTAAACAAAAACTTTTTTATAATGTTTATTTATATCTAATTTATGTCATCAATATTTATTTATGTCTACTCCATGTTATTTATTACAAATACGGTTATAATTGCTTTTTTATGTAACAATAATTTTATTTGTTAAGCACTTATAATAAGTTTTGATGATAAAATTTGCTACGTATGTTATCTGTATAGATTGCGGTTATTACTCATTTGAAGTAAATAGGGAATTGTTTAATATTTCACACGTTTTTTAATCATTTTTATATTTTTATATGTTATTTTGGTATTTTGCACATTTGTAATGATGAGAAAAGTGAAATTGGTATTGTTCTTCTTACATGATTTTACATAATAAAATAGATTTATTTTTTGCTATATTATTTAACAAGTGAAAAGAAAACTGTTTAAATATTATATTAATGGTTTACATAACTATAAATAGACCAATTTATTGCAGCAAATCTGCAATTTGCAAACTTCCGGGATGCATACGCAAAGCATCTAAGGCATAAACCATGGATTCTACGCAGAACGCTTGCAAATACTGCAATACAAATTATTTTCTGGTTCTGTAATTTCACCCGGGCAACTCAAAGCAAAAACAAAGAAAAAAAGATTCATTAGCTGCCATTGTACTTTGACAACTTCAAAAAAATGACTAGACCCTAGTAGTTCCAAATGTCTAAAAGCTAGTTATTAGCTTTGACGTAGCTTGACAATATTTTAAACAAAACTTATATTTTTTTACTCTTACTAACTATGTACCTATATCACCAAAAATTAGACGGTAACAATTGGCGTATAACGTAAAACTATTTCCAAGGCATTTAAACCCTACACCATATTGTTAACAAAAGAACACGTTTTAACAAAGTATACACTGCAAAAAGTTGGCAAGACTTTGAGTAAGACTTAGAACAAATTTTGTGTGCAAATTGGAAGTTAAGTGAACCAGTGTTATATTAAACTTTGCCTTTTTTATGTATGTTAATTACTTAAAATAAACCTTTTTAACAAATTTTCTTAGGCCTCACAATTAAGTTTTATAACTACTTGATTTAGTTTTTAAAAACATTTATTTAATAATTATACATGAGCTTTATTAATATATATTTATGTGCTGAAGGCCTTAGATTTAATTATTACTACAATATAAAAAATGAAATGCTTTAGGATGCTGCATGCATCTGGTTTTATTCCAACAGAGTGCCGAATCAGCACTCGCGTGGTCGGTTCTTGGAACGCTGTCTCAGCTGCTCCGATAAAGGGTGTTCTTGTTTATAATAACATTACTCCTCCCTTCTTAAGTGAGAAAACAACGATGTTGGTGAAGGTTGTTCGTTGGTTTCGATTGCTTCCTGGGTTTGGCAATTCTTCTTTTTGCACACTTGTCGGTATTTCCAATATATGAATATGGATATTGCAACAATCAGTAGCACTATTGTTACTGTGAAGTTGGTCCAATGATGTATCGTGACTTTATCATTGAGTTGTTGTCCTCGAAGGTTATTGGCTAGATTTGTAACTTTTCGTATATCTTCCAATGGAACTTTGTGTAGTATTTGGGTTGGTGTGCCAGATTCTTTCAATGTTTCGAATTGGACGGCAGGTAACTCAAATTCGTACTCTTCATGAAGTGTTGTTTCTTCTTGATATCTTTTGTTATTGACGATTACATGGAACTTTTCTTCCAAGATAATCAGGCTTGGTTGGTGTACAATATATATTCCATCAGTGATACATTGGCTTAGAACACTGATGTTCTTGTTTGGGATTACAAGCAGTAGATTAGAACTGATTTGTTCTACGTGTTCCGTTTCATACTTGATGTTGGTTCTGTTACAAGTGTTAGTTCCAAGGGTTATCATTTGGTTCAGACATGGCTGGTTTTTGTAGAGTAGTCCCTGCTGACAGTAGTGGATGTCTTCAACATCTGGGCATTTTATATCGCTGTTCCAATAATCGTTAGGTGTGAACAAGAGGTAAGGGTGCTCAGGAATTATCATTAAACTGTCAATAGGTATTGGGTAAAATTGGAAATATCTATAAGAGTTGGTTACAATTGGGATATGTACATGAAAAATGATCAATCCGTGCTTTATAGTTACTTGAGCAGATAATTGTAAATAAAAGTTTATCAAATTTGATACTTTTGGAATTTGTTCCGCTTTATAAGTTTGATGTAATTCTATCATCATCTGGTTTATTTGATGAAGATTTATTATTGAGTTATGTAATATATTGAGGTGCGCAAAGGATATAGCCAGTAGAATATCTGTCAAAACTCCGTCTAAATTTTGTGTTGCTACAAGTTGAGCGTTAAGACTAGCTTGAATTGAAAATGCATGTTCAAGATTGTTTATTCGTTTTATTTCGCGAAAAAGATTTGTTATTTGAATGTTTAGCCGTTTTTGGTTTTCATCCAATCTGATGAAAGCTTCACTGTACGAATGGGTGATTTCTTTCAAAACACTTGACTGTTGTGTTAAGTCATGATGCAACTTTTTGTCATTCGAGTTTAACATTTCGATGTAGTTATTATATTTTTCTTCGTCGTCGCTGTCTAATGTTCCGAATAACCATTAATTTACTTTACCGATTACATTAAATCATTAAAAAATTAAATTTATGAAAAAATATTCTAAACTAAAAACATCCATAGACGCGTTTCGAGGTTTACCTCTCATCAGTATGGCTTTATTTATTTAAACTTAATAATTGAATTTTAACTTACTTCGTCAACATTGTTCACCACCACAATTCAAAGTGAATGTTTTAAAGGGTGTATTGACTATTTATACTAACTGACTTAATGACTTTATTTAATGGCTATGGTTAATAGCATTCTGAGAAACTAATTATTTTGGGATATTTAGCTGATGGTAATGACATGAAAGAAATAAAAATTTTATTTTTTCATAGCCATTAAATAAAGTCATTAAGTCAGTTAGTATAAATAGTCAATACACCCTTTAAAATATTCACTTTGAATTGTGGTGGTGAACAATGTTGACGAAGTAAGTTAAAATTTAATTATTAAGTTTAAATAAATAAAGCCATACTGATGAGAGGTAAACCTCGAAACGCGTCTATGGATGTTTTTAGTTTAGAATATTTTTTCATAAATTTAATTTTTTAATGTTATTATTGGGTTGTCCGATTGAACAAATAGTAACGAGCGCTACATATGTCGTTGTGGCATTCGTATAAATTTACCTATTTAACTAGGCTTTATTCGAAATTATTGTTTTTACAACTGTCTCATTTGAGGACATTGCGTCTCTTCTTTATATATTTTATATTTTATTTACCGATTACATTTAGTAAACCTCGCTTTTGTATATTGTGCTGGTTTATAGTTTCAAATTTCTGTTTAGTTTTTTGGTGTGTTGTTGATATGTGTTGCATTTGTGTTATTAAATGTATTTGAAAGTGAGACCACGGTTGATTTTGATAAAGGCTTTGGTTAAAATGATTTATGTTATTTGAAATTATTTCGATGTTGTTTTGAATCTGCGTTAGATTGATATGATACGCGAATTAATGTTTTGGCGTAACTATTTTTGCTTGTCCTAATTGTAGGGTTAAGATTGGAGTCTTAATAGGTTTAATTTCTAACGAGTGAAGTAGTGGAATCATCAATAGGATTATTGACATTCGTTGGTGCATCTTGTCCTGAAACGAGACGTTGAGATTTTAATAAATTCTTATGATAAGTTTTGTTGTTCATTTTAAATTTTATGTCATCGACATTTACAGGGTTATCAATGGGTTCAAAAGGGTTGTTTAATTTTTGCTTAGTGACTTTTCTTAAATGTGGTTTTCGATCAATGGGTTAATCGGTGTTTATGATCAGTGTTTCCTTGCGTTTTAGATTAGCAGTTTCTTAACGTTTTTCTTGTTTTGATTTTTGCTTATTGAGAATAAGTTCATTAATAATTTTTAAGTTGTCGTTATGATCTTGTAGATAGTTAGTCATTTTTGTATGTTCATCATACTCAAAGGGATCTTTATGGTCTAAATTTCCTTTAATTATCTGGAATGGTGTATATCCGGTGGAAGAATGTATAGAGTTATTGTATCCTAGAATGCTATACGCCATTTTAGTTTCTATATTTTCTTTGGGTTTTTCTAGATTTAGAACACGAATGCTTTCAATTAAAGTTGAGTGGAACCTTTCTATGGGACTATTACTAGTTGGATTATAATTAGTAACGTAGTGTATTTCTATATGATGGTATTTACAAAAACATTGAACAACTTCATTTTTAAATTCCGTGCCATTGTCACATGTGATTTTGTGCGGAATTCCGTAATGACTAATGAACTGAAGTATTTTATCTGATATTTCAATACTTGTTTTTGACTTTATTGGGTATGCTTGTCCAAATTTCGAAAAACTGTCTACGATTGTAATAAACGTAGTGTTTCCTATCTTAAAAGTATCTATGTAGAGATGATCAAACATTTCACTACCTATGGGCGTTGGTTTAAATTTTAGTTTTGTTGGATGTCGTTCATATTTTGTCCTTTGACAAATGTCACAACTGTTTATGATATTTTTAACAGTTACTTCCATATGAGGCCAGTAGTAAGTTTGTTTTAGACTCGCTAGTGTTTCTTACCTCTATGGCAAGTTTTTCTTTCGTGATGCTGCGTCACTTTTAAATCTGGTTCCTCTTTATCAATTATATCTGTTACAAATTTTTCTGCAATTATCAAATTGAAGCTTTTATTTTTAAATTTCTCTTGCAGCGTAGTTATGAATGGAATCTTTAATTCTTGATTTTCAAAATACATACAATAGGTGTTTTTTGGTCTAAAATATTTTTTTTACTATTTGAATAATATTATCTTTAAATTTATCTGGTGGTACTTTAATTGATAATCTGGTTTTGTCAAATATTTTTTGTTTGTTAATTTTTATATTTTGTGAATCTGTACTAGATAACATTATTTGGTGTTGGAAGGTGTTTATTGCCTTTTCGGTTGTGGGAATCTCTAGTATAGGGTTTTCTTCTGATGAATGTACGGTTTCATCTTCGGATTCTTTGACGTTTGGTTTTATCAACACATCTTCGAGAATATTTATTCTTGGTTTTTCTCGATATTTGTCAGGAAACTCTGTCCTTATAAAGTCTGTCATTTCTTCTGAACTTATTTCAGGCAATTCGTCTAAATCTCCATAATTAGCAATTATTGATTGATTATCTGTTCCAATTGGATTAATTTCGATTCGGGACAAAGCGTCTGCGTTGACGTTTTGTTTTTCCTTTTTGTATATGACCTCGTACTCAAACTCTTCCAGTTTTAATCTCCATCTTACAAGCTTTGAATTGGGGTCTTTTAGCAAAAACAACCATTGTAGTGGCTTGTGGTCAGTTATGATCTTAAACTTGGTTCCATATAGGTACGGACGAAAGTACTTCGTGGCCCATACAATAGCCAAGAGCTCCTTTTCAATTGTGCTGTAGATCTATTCCGATGGGTCCTTGACTTAAGATGGCCCCTAACGCTACGTTGCTAGCATCTGTTGTTAAATTGAAGGGTTCATTAAATTCAGGATATTTTAGTATAGGTTCATTGATAAGTAATTTCTTACAAAGTTCAAACGTTTTGCGAAACTCTGAGGTGTGTTCTATTTTTTCTCCCTTTTTTAAGCAATTGGTGAATGGTTTTGTGATCTTTGCAAAATCAGGTATAAATCTTCGATAGTATCCTAGTAACCCGAGAAAACTTTTTATTTGTTTTGTTGTTCTTGGAATTGGAAAATTTTGTATGGCTGTAATTTTTGTTGGATTTGGTTTGATTCCATTCGGCGTTATGACGTGTCCAAGATATTCAACTTCTTTTCTTAGGAATTCTGACTTGTCTAATTGTATTTTTAGTTTAGTTTCTCTTAACCGTTGAAAGATTGTTTTTAATGAGGTAATGTGTTCTTGGAGTGCCGTCAAAAAAATAATTACATCATCCATGTAGACCATGCATATCTTATTTTGAAGTCCTGCTAGCACATTATCCATGACACGCTGGAACGTCGCCGGCGCATTTTTTAGGCCAAACGGCATTCTGGTGTATTCATAATGTCTATTCATTGTGTTGAACGCAGTTTTTGGAATAGACTTTTCGCTCATCTCTATTTGGTGAAATCCCGATGCCAAATCGAGAGTTGAAAAATATTGGCATCTTCCCAATTTGTCCAAAATATCAGTTATGTTGGGAATAGGATATCGATCATCGATGGTTTTTTCGTTCACCTTTCGGTAATCAACTACGATCCTCCATTTTTTTTTGCCGCTGGCATCCAATTTCTTGGGTACTATCCAGATGGGTGAGCTCCAAGGAGATTGTGAAGGTCTTATTATTCCGTCTTCCAACATTTTTGTAATTTGTTTCCGAACTTCTTCAAGATGAACGTAAGGATATCTATAACTTTTTGTATAGATTGGATCTTCATCACTTGTTTTAATTTCGTGTTTCACTTGGTTTGTGAACGTTAATTTAGATTCTGGATCATGAAAAATGTCTGAATATTCTTGACATAATTTTATTATTTCTTGGGACTCTTCTTTATTAAGATGATTAGTTCTGATCAAAGTTTTTATATCAAAGGTGTTTTGTGATTCTAAATTTTCAAATATTTGAAAATTGTGTAGTTCAAACTGATCAAATGTTTGACTTTCTTTTAATAAATCAGTTGGTATTATTTCCACTTGTGTTTTCGTAGTTGGGTTTCTTATCTCAATCTTTGCATAGTAGTTTTTTGCTGTTGTTACCATCTCTGGTATAATCAGATTATTTATTGGTTGTTGATTTATCAATATTTCTCCATTTTCTATTGGTACAGGTATGTTTTTTGTTATGTACGATAAAGGTGGTACTTCTAATGTGATAGTTGAAAAATCGTCCCGATAAAATATTGGAATAGAAAATTTAGGGCTTTCTAAAAGATTTTTATGAAAATTTATGTTTGCTTGCAATTTCATTAAATCTCTTTTGCCGATAATTCCATCAAAATATTCGTGAAAATTAAATATAATAAAATTAAAAGTTTCATCCGATTTGAATTCATCGAATGCAGGGATAAGTTCAGCTTTACTTTCGCCATTGCAGGTCGTAATTGGTGAATCTTTCCTGTATGTGAACTCTGGGAAATAACGTTCCGCAATTGAAGGTCTAATCAGGGATCCGTGACATCCTGTATCGATTAAAAGTTTGCATGGTGGGTTTGAAATTTTGATATAAGGTAATGAATTTAATTGTTGGGTATTTAATTCTAACTTCCCGTTTGGTTTGAGGCTAATTCCTGAAAATTTTCCTCTTAGTAATATTCATGTTCATTCGAATCAAATTCGCCCGGTGTTTTGTTATCCTTCTCAAAAATATCTTCTTCGTAGTAGTAGTTTGGTTCAACTTGTTCCTCTACATTATATAGTTCCTCTGATGTAAAGTTGCGCGGGTTGTTATTCCGGAAATGGTTGTAGTTTCTATTTAAATTGGGTTTGAACGTTAGTCTAGAAGTAGTAGACATTGGTTCTGGTTTATGCATTACTCGTGGTGTATTTTGTGGAGCAAATGCGTTTTTTGGTTTTCCAAAATTTGTTCGTTAGTAAAATATTTTCTTTGTTGAACTGAGCGCGGTTGTATATGTATAGGTTGGCTTGGAAAATTTTGGTTTTGTTGTTGATTATAATTAGGTACAAATTGTGATTGTTGTTGGTTGTAATTTGGTACAAATTGTTTTTGTTGTTGGTTATAATTTGGTACAAATTGTTTTTGGTAATTATAATTTGGTACATATTGTTTTTGGTGTTGGTTTTGGAATTGAGAATTATTCCATTGCTTATTATCAACAATTTTGTGATTAAAATTTTGTGGATATTGGTTAGTATTATTTGGTTTATTAATAATATTTGGTTTTTGTTTAATATTTTGTGGATTCATGAACCTTGCAGTTCTCTGTTCTGTATGATCAAAATTAATTACTATTTCAACAGCTTTATCTAGGTTAGCAGGTTTATTTAGCATTAATATTGTTTTTAGTTCGCTACTGACGTTTCCTAATAATACGTCGATTGCGGTAGTGTTGTTTTGTTGAATTAATAATGTTTTTAAGTTAGCTTCTAAATCGCTGTCTGAATTAATTTTTAAATCTAATCTTATTTTCATTTGTTGCATACGCTGAATAAAATCGATTATGTTTTCGTTGCGATATTTTGTTAAATAAAGAAATTCTTGGAGTAGTGTTTGGCGATCA
Source organism: Tachinus rufipes (assembly GCA_963932245.1). NCBI lineage: Eukaryota > Metazoa > Arthropoda > Insecta > Coleoptera > Staphylinidae > Tachinus > Tachinus rufipes. Next base: position 25,567,474 of record OZ010742.1, on the reverse strand, counting down.
ATTCTAACTCCGAATTTAATACGTAACACTTCTTTTACTTGCGGCCATGTAGTTAAGTCAGGTCTGCATAAAATAAACGCTGATGCCGCGTCGCGAAGCTTAGATAAGATTGCCGAGAAAACATATTCACTTAAACTGTTATCAGTTGTTCTTCCGTAACGATTAAACAATTTGTCGCATGCGTTAATGAAACATTCTAAATATTCGCTATTACCATTAAAATAAGAAATTGTATTGGCTATCTTTTCCGCCGAACCAATAGTAGCTTGATCAGGCATTTCTGATTGAATTTGATTTATTATATCGAATGAATCGTTTAAATTAAAATCTGAGTCAAAGCTCATGTACACAGGGAATGGAATTAATAATTAGGATTTCTCACACTTACGGTTGCTACGATTATGTTGTGATCGTTTTTTGCTTCGTACGTCCTTTTCTCAATTGCACTTAAAGACTGGGGTCTAAATTCGCTTTGGTCCTATTTGAATGGATCTTCTATTTGGTCCTATTTGAATGGATCTTCTTCACGAATTGTGCAATCCTACCTTTGACTGCGCCAATTAAGTTTTATAACTACTTGATTTAGTTTTTAAAAACATTTATTTAATAATTATACATGAGCTTTATTAATATATATTTATGTGCTGAAGGCCTTAGATTTAATTATTACTACAATATAAAAAATGAAATGCTTTAGGATGCTGCATGCATCTGGTTTTATTCCAACAGAGTGCCGAATCAGCACTCGCGTGGTCGGTTCTTGGAACGCTGTCTCAGCTGCTCCGATAAAGAATGTTCTTGTTTATAATAACATTACTCTTACCTAGACCTTCTAAACACTTGTAATGACGAAAAAATTTTTAAAGCTTCAGAAAACTAAAAAAACTTTTAGCACATTCAAACTAAATCAAAGTCAGTGACAACTATAGCACTCAAACCAAAAACTTCTGAATAAATTTGATTAGGATTCATCAAAAAAGTAACTAAAAATATAAAGAAACAAATAAAAAAAAGGTACGGTTTTGATCATCTTTTTTTTTTAATTTCTACAATATTAGAAAACACAGAATATTAAGACCAAAGCAAAAAACATATATTAATACTGTACGACTCAAACTCAAAAAACATAGAGAACATACTTTGCCCAACTTAACAAAAACAAATACCCAACGACTAAAATTTTAAAATCAAAATGCCGCTAGTCCAAAAACGTTTCTAGTGTTGACAATGCTCCAAAAAAAGTGTACTCATATACTAAAAAAATTAGCAAAAATCTTGTTGATACAAATTAGAAAAAGATATATCCTCAAGGTTTTAAAAATGATTATTTAAAAAAATGGTTAACAACTACGAGTTTGACAAACAAGCTCCAATGTTCAAAATTCAAAATTGTACGTAAAATCTATCTAGAACAAGACTTGAACACCAGTTTTGTTTTTTATCAAAGATAAAATGGCCAAATCACCCGCATGAAGATAACTGTCCACCGATCTACAAACATTCTACCAAGTGATCATACTCTATTACCAAAGTAAATAAATTTAAATTATAAAAATACAAACTAAAACATAAACAAAACTTCATGTTTAACTCAATCAAATCCAAACACGACATTCAACTGCTTGTAGAAGCAATTCTAACAAATGTAGTAGTTTTGTTTCTTCAATAATGTTTAGTAACTTTTGCCGAATTGAGCTTTTTTTTATTAGTTTGTATGGTAAGCTTTGCTTAGCAGATGTTATTTTTTTGCTTTTCTTGCTAAAAGTATTTGTCAGAATTTTCATTTTATGCATGCGTTGTTTGGGTTACAGTGTCCAGTTATAAGTCTTGTAAGTTTTGCCACTTTTATTCTGTTTATCTGTTTCATGCACAGTTTTGAGATATTAAAATATTGCTAAGAAAACAGTAAAAATTTAAGTTGTTTATTTGTCTTTAGTATTGCTAAAATTATTAAACTTTAAACAAACTCACTTATGTTTTTTAGAGTGTTTCAAGTACTGTGAGTTGTAAAAGTAACTACCGGTGACAGTTAACACGTGACCTAAAAGACAACATTCTGAACCAAAAACAGAAGTCTGGAAAGGACATTCAACCTTTGCTGTCAGCTTCTAAACACTGATACGCAGCTCTTAAGTAAAAAAATTTGCAACAAGATTTGAAGCTTAAGCAAGCAAACGTTCCCTCCACAACCAAAACCGCTTTTAATTTATTACAACATACCATTTTTAAAGTCCAGTTTCAAAATAAATAAGAAAACACAAATGTTCATCTATAGTAAACACACTTGTTATTAGAAATGTGGGATTGTTGGGTTACTTGCCAAAACTCGGCGGTGCAATTCTGTTTATATTGCAAACTAAAAACAACATGGTCTTGCAGTTGTAAGTGTCATATGGCCGCGGGAAACTCACTGCTAGCCGGAAAATAGGGGCTGGCCTATTAATACTACATCCCTCAACCTTTTTTACAAAAAATAAGGAACTAATTACCGGTCTTAACATCATTTAACATCCTGCGCACAGACTGCGCAGAGTGACCTAAATTGTATATTAATAGCTAGTTCAGCCAGTAAATATAAAATTAAAGCAACGTTCTTTAAGTCATATAAAAAACCGTTGCCACATGTTTTGACACTCGCCTTGATAAGGCTTATATCTTACTAACAGTTCCCAAAATGTACCATCCATAGTAGTAATTACAAAAATGTTTGTGCTTACAAGTCTCTATAGGCCACCTAGTGGTAATATAATTATTTTCTTAAACAATCACACAGAAGTTTTAAATATTTTACATAACTTACATGAATCTGTAATAATTACAGGAGATTTTAATGTCAAATTTAATCTTAAAAATGATAATGATACCATAAATGTAACAACTTTACTTCTTTCATATAGATTGCATGGACACGTAAATAAACCCACAAAGAAAAACAGAATAATTGGATAATATATTTTCAACATTTCCAATAAATCAACACAAATGTCTTCATTTAAATATTGCGTTACCTAAAAATGTTACTAAACGCATAAATTTTAGACCAATGTCTTCGGAAGGGTTTATACATTTGTATAAAACTGTCCAGCAATTAGATTTTCAGTTTATTAAACACTTAAATCTATCAGTTGAAACAAAGTTTGAAACTTTTATTAATAAAATTGTGTCGGCTGTTGAACTTGCATTTCCTGAAAAATGTAAAGTTGTCACTAAATTTAAATCGAATCATGTAAGCTGATTTAATCAACAATTACATCAAATGCGATCAACTTTACAATTCTTGACAGAATGCAATAATCATGCACAATCTGGTTATCTGAAAAATGCAATTCGCAGGCATAGGATACACTATAATGAAGAAATTATAAAACATAAACAAAATGCGCACGAAAATTATATAAATTCTTGGTCAAATCCTATGAAAGCTATGTGGAACATAATCAAGTCACAAACACTGTCTTCTGAACATCCTACAAACAAGTTTACAGCTGTAGAATATAATAACTAATTTTTAATGACTCCACGGGAATTAGTGGAAAAACTTCCAGAAAGTACAAATGTCTGCGTCTTTTGCGTTTAGGGAAATAACGTTTATAGAAGTTTGAGATATAATACACAATATTAAAAGCAGTAATTGTAAAGACTATTACTTTTTAAATGTTAAAATTGTAAAATCATTAGTAAATTTGTTATTATATCCACTAACAAATCTAATAAACATCTGTATCACCAACCGAATATTTCCAAATGCTTTAAAGATATCAAGAGTAGTTCCAGTATTTAAAAAGGGTGAAAACACACTTAACAATTACAGACCTATTTCTATTATACCCATATTTGCAAAAAAAAATTAAAAAAGTCTTGCTTTACAAATGCAAACATTTTTTGAAAACTACAATATTTTAAGTACATCTCAGTATGGTTTTAGGAGTAATCTTAATACGTCTATGGCAATCACAGAACTTACATATGTAATACAAATGGGTTTTGACAAAAAACATTTCACACACTCAATGTTCTGCGACTTGACGCGAGCATTTGATTGTGTGTCTCATTCAATATTAATCAGTAAACTTAAATCATTAAATTTTGCTAGTATTGAGTTACTGAAATCATATTTATATTTAAGACAGCAATACGTTGATGTGGCAAGTACAATCTACAAAAGAAATAGTAACAATGGGGGTACCAAAAGGATCAGTCTTTGACCCTCTACTGTTTCTGGTATATATTAATGATCTACCAAACTGTTACAAAAACGCAAACTTTGTATTGTTTGCTGATGATACGACTATAATAACAACAAGTAATGACTTACATACATTCCGTGATCAAATAGATATCAGTCATTACATGGCTGATGATTGGTTTCTGGCTAATTCTCTTACCTTAAATGATAGCAAAACAAATAATGTTATGTTTTCTTTAAAAAAAGATTCACCAAATCTCACAGATAATGTTAAGTTTCTTGGTGTTAACATTGATCCTAAACTCTGCTAGAGTAATCATACTACATCAATCTCAAATAAAATATCTAAATACACATTTCTTTTATAAAAACTATTTAAAATAACACTAACAAGATTACTATTGTCTTTTATTTTGCGCACATACACTCTAATATGGTTTATTGTATATTTAATTGGGGACATTCCGCAACGGCGCAAAATGTATTTAAAATGCAACGACGTTGCATCCGAATTATTTCTGGCCTAAATTTTAGAGACCCCTGCAGAACTGAATTCACAAAATTAGTAGTCCTGACACTACCATCTGAATACATCAAAGAGTGTCTGATATATATAAAAAACAACGATGCTGACTATACTTTGCATTCCTCATGCATCAAACATATTGCCAGACTTTCAACGAATAAATAAGTCTAGATGCGGTAAAAATAACTACGCCATCCTTTTTTATAATAAGCTACCTCATCGCATTAGAATGTTGCCTCTAAAAGAGTATACAAATGCAAAATCTATGTTACTAACCAATGCTTTTTACTTTCTAGACGAGTTTTTAAATTTTAATTTTATTTCTTAATTGTTTTGTTATTATACATATTATATTTTATCTCCTGAACTGCATATTGACATCAATAAATATTATTATTATTATTACTATTATTATTATTATTATTATTTTTATTATTAGTTGGGTGTGACTTCCAACCTTGTTAGGGTGCCGTTATCAATTTCCATTCTTGCACTGTTAGATTTCATAGCTTCCAGCTCAGTAACGCCGTAAATATGATTAAATCAAGTCTTAAAATTATCATAAAATATTTATTAGATACTAGATCAAAATAGTGCCGGCGACTGCGCGTATATTTCAAAAATAGTCTAACTTTATAAGTTGCGGCGTTGACTTCTTGCATAGCCAAAAACATTGTCGCCACATTCCAAGAACATACCAAATTCTGTACGTCTTGTGAATCCAATTTTATTAACACAAGTTTGTAAATAAAACATACAATTGAACAAATACAAGTGAATTCTATCGTTACTCAAACGATTAGAAAAATTAATCCTAGGCCTAGTCATACTTAGTCGATTGAGATCAGCTACTAGTTAGTTTGTTGTTAATACATGTATTCTAACTAACAAATAACTCTTAGCGTCGAAGTCTAATCCATATTTGAAGTAAAGACTAAAGATTTCAAATGCTTTTGCTATCTTTATGCTTTTGTATATGAGTGTAGCAAGCATAGCTGTGTTTAGCAATCCAGCGTTCCCTTCTAGCATCCGTTTGAATATCAATAATACTGGTTACGTCGATGTTAAGGAGGGAGAATAGTTGCGCTATTATAAGAGCTTACAGCATCCAACTCAGCAAGAAAACGCTTGAATATAATTGAATAAAATTTTCACACATTGTAGAATAAACTTCAATCTGTGTCCTCAAATTTGTAGAAATTTGATGCATTAAGTCGTTTCTTTGCAATTAATTTTTAAAAAGTGACGTTTTTAATTAGTTCTTTATTAATTCTTTACTGGTTTAATATAACTTCAAATCTTTAACCAAAAACATAAAGACATAAAATATTGGATGTAGATCAACATATAAAAAAGTGATACTAAAATCTTATTGTTTGAATATTGAGTTGGTTGGCGATTTGTCCTATAACAACCAATTTTAATTTAAAAACGGCGCTGAACGTGTTAATATTTTTCTAGAGAGAAAGGTTCACTGATATTCTCATAGATGTGTTAAGATTTAATATTTTTCCATAACAATACTACTAGTGGCATCACAACAAGATAAAGCAACTAAACACGGCAATTCTCTAGCGTTAAGTAGTAATTGCATATACTGCGTGTTGACATAGGTTTTGTGTTTTGAATGCACCACAGGCAACTATTTAGAATGTTAACTGACTTCCGTAGTTCAGCAACGGGCAACAAAAATTGTCTTAGAAGCACTAACATACATCTCGGTCAGAGATGTTTGGATGTTTAATGGGTATATTTCCAACTTTGGGTGATAAAGATAGTGAACAAAAATATTTACCAAGTATGGTTTATCTAATGTTAGTCGTACATATGACTTGGATTTGTTAACAAAAATAGAGTAGTAGACTTGTAGTCAGAGTAACATTGACTCCTGAGACGGAATTCGTGTTTTTGGCTAGAAAAAAAAATGTTTAAAAGACTTAATGTGTTGCATTCTTTTACTAACAAAATTACAAGCAAATACCAGCTTTGAGAATCTTTCTCTGAGCGTGTGTAGAAAGAAACAACTTTAGCTAAACATGCGTATGTTGGTGTTGAGCGACGCAACTTCTTGATTGTATTTTCCATCTTCGCCTTACTAAGTATGGTCGTTATGTGCAATCTGAAAGTTAAACTTATATCTAATTTAAATATTAGGTACTTAGCGGCATCTATCCATAAAATTAAGGTGCCGTTGAGGCAGGTGTTTTTGTGAAGAACTAGCAAATAAATTTAAAAAAAATAATTTGTTTTTTTCAAAGTTGCTTTTTACTCTCCATGATCTTGGCCAAGTTCAAACACAGTTGTGAGGTAGTAACACAAGCGTGAGCCTTAAAAACCAGTCTTTGTAAACAATATAAAAATGCCGTTTAGGGCCTTAACGTAAAGTCTTGTAAATGCTTTGAAGTATACAATAATACCGTATCGTCAGCGTACTAAGCAACTTTGGCACCTAGCGTAATGCATGCTATGTCAGAAACATGTAAGTTAAAGAACATCAAAGATAAAACTAAACCTTTAAAGACAGCTTTGTATAATATTCATTCTTAAACCATCATCTTAAAAACAGCAATACTAAACCATCTTGTAGACCAAATCTTGATGAAGAACAGACCGTGTTTGCACTAGAAAGTGGACTTGAAAATGCCTTTCTTACAAGTGAATTTGGTTCAAAATCTAGCAAAATGTTTGTTGCGTTTTAATAGTTTTGCAGTCGTTTTGTTCCCAGAATATAAATATCCGGCCAAGAAATTTAAAATTGTTTGTTAAAAGAATACAAAATTACGTCTATCTTTCAGTGGATATCAAGATTATTGTTAATTTTTGTTTATTTTAGTAATTATATCAGAGCTGCTAGATGCAATTTATTGGTGATAATTTGTTAAGTTTGAAATTGAAGAACAGCAATGATTGATGTTTGTTAAAAAACCTGGTCGATAAAAGCGTTTGAAACAAAGGTTTATTCATAAAAATATGAGAACAATTATTAAACAAAATTGCTATACTAAGAGCAAGTAAACCCTTTTATATTATGTCTCTTATCGATGTATATTACCCATTGTCTGAGCGACCCTTTATAAAGAAAATGTCTGGTAAAAGAGGCAGATGTTTTTTTAACAGTAAGTGACAATCTTACAAATGTTACGTGTGTGTTAACTATTTATTATAATATTATAAAAAATAAAAAATTCTGCAATTATTATTTTAACTTTTTCATATATTTGAATGTATATAGTTCATTTTTTTCACTTTGAATGTAACATTGATCGATACCTGTACACTTATCAAAAGCGCGGAAGAGGAAGCATTCAGTCACCAGTGGGTAGTTAAAATATGCACAAGTCTTGCTTATTATATGGATTATCAGTGAAACCGAGACTCAGTTTGTAATAATAGATAGATTTGTTAATTATAATAATTATTTTTTTCTGCTATCAATCCATTCTCTAATAATTTAACCCGAAAATCAAACAAATTGTTGCTTTCTAACTGCCAGGATATATTTATACTGACAAAATAATAAATATAAATGTTATCATTATTTTTATTTTTACTGCAGTAATTTGTAGTCTAAATTTCCTGCTATAAAGGTTATCTAATGTATTTTTATAAAACACAATCTATAAAAACATTTTTCTAAACTCAACAATTTGGCATATAATTTTAAACAATATAAATAAACAACATTGATCTATATATTTATAAACGCATTAGAAACTTGAAATCTTGTAATATCCCACTCTAATAAAATGATGACGTAAGGTAATCCAAGCGCACATTGCGTAGATAAAGCGATAAAATTTAACAGAATATGTTATGAATCAACTTACAAAAATGTTGTATATGTAAAGCAGTGCTGTTGAATAGTAAATTGTTTACTGTATTAATATCAATACAATGGTATTTTTACCAAATTAATCAGTCGAGTTCGGAAGGAGTTAATATTTGCATTAGATAACTTCGTCTCAACAGCTAAGGTCAGTCTGAAATTTTTACATATAACGCGCGGATGATATATCATTCATTCAATTTGAATTAATTAAACTCAATAATACATAATATACATATCGCTCGTGGTTTTAGTCTGTTTCAGGCTTGCAGTATAAAAGGTAACTAACATTTATTTTTTAAACCATTAATTTATATAATAACACAAATTTAATTACAGAGATATTACATAAAGCCTGAATTAATTTAATAGTTGTGTAAGTATTTGTATAGCGATAACACATTCCATTTTTCTAACTAATGTTTATTTAATTTAGTTGCAAATATGTCGAAGTTTGTGCGGTTTATCAAGACTTCATTTACTGAACATCCGATTATAAGTAATGCTGTGATATATGGGACTCTCTTTTTGGGTGCGGAATTGTCCCAGCAAGTTATTACCAAGAAAGTATTAGTAAGTTTATAATATATTTATTTAATTTACCAATTTAGATGTTAAATTTATAGACAGATGAACCCAAACCTCTAGATAATCCGACCTTAGCTAGATACGCCTTTTATGGAACGGCGATACAAGGTCCACTGCTGACTGTATGGTGAGTGGATTATGAACAATATTCTGTTTAATTGAAATTACATGTGCGCGTGTAAAAGAGTTTGTTAAATTGTGGTAGTTTAAGTTAGAGGATTCTTGTTACAAACGTGTATAAGAAGTTGCCTATGTTATATCCGTGTTTTGATTATAAAATTAAAGAATAAACGATATCAAATTGATATATCATTTATATTTAATAACAAAGCAATCATAATATTAGTAGAGTGCATGTAATAAAGTTTATATTAAACAGAGAATGCAAACCTATATTATATTGGTGCACTATAAATATTTATGTACTTCAAATTTAATCCAATTAATTTCTAATACTTTTAAAATAGTTGCAAATTGTTCTAAAGTACATTCGCGTTCTATTTACATCATATTTTGAATAATCTTAGTGCTGGGCCCTTTAAGGATTTTGTGTTCTAGATTTAGAACACAAAACTTTTCTAGTTTGTGTACCAAGAGTGCAAGTCACCAAATTTATAGATTAGATCCGGCATAATAGAGAAGAGTAGCTTGACGAAAGGGAATTAAAGCTGACGGCAAAAGTATTTGTATTTCTGCTAAAATAATTTTGGTTCACCTAAACAATATTTCAATGTTTTATAACTATATCGACTATAATCTGAGGTCAATTAAAGATGTTTATATTTGTTTTAAGCGTTTATGTATTGTTATACCGGAGTTGTAGGAAGAAGTAGTCTAAGCCTACTGCTGCTGAGCTTTAATGCAAAAAATATTTAATTTAATTTAGAAGTGATTTAAAAGAATCACGATAAGGTTTTTTTTAAATTTTAATATTGAGTTGCGTTTCCACGATTAAATCCCAAGTTTTCTGTATATGCATCCAAATATCAGGAAAAGTGAGTGGGTGGCTGAAGATGGGTCAGTCTTTTACTGGTTGTATCCCACACTTGTTCAATAAGTGATAGATCTGGAGAACAAAAAGGCTATAGAAGTAAATCAACAGAGCTATTTTCAAGAATTCTATAGTAACTAACTGTATAAAAAAGTGATGTTATCAACTTTCTCAGATAGGACGTTAATGTTGGTTATAAAACCTTCTTAATTAACTCTATTCTGTATGCATATTGCTAGCTAACAATATTGTTATCAAGGAATATTGTTAGCTAGCAATATGCATACAGAATAGGGCAAATTGTAGCAATTTGCGTTTAATGTTCATAGAATAAACACTTGAAACAATTTATTTCTATAACCAATTAATCTCCATACCATCATCATGTGTTTAAGAGCTGTATGTCGTTTTACATGAAACAGTAAATTTTTTTATTCTCCTTTCCGACGTCTAGCTATCTTACAATCTTCTTGGGGTACAAACAAAATCTTGATTTGTCTGTAAAGATTACTTGTAGTTTTTTATTGCACTTTACTAGTCGGCATCTCTTATAGTGATGATTTAAGAGCATCAAAGGAAACGACGGTACGACTTGAGACCAAATGATTGAATTTTTTGATAAACTGACTGAACAGAAATTTTTTGCTTAGTTAAGCTTTTTCAGACATCTCTAATTGCTTTTGATTTTGAAAATCGGTCTCGGAAAGTGACAAGCCGAAGAGCTTCTGTAGTATTTCTAGAGGGTTTAGGTTGTAATTTTTGCCGTTGTTCCTGTTTCTCGATCCATTTTCTTCTTTGAGCCTACTCTAGCGCATTCAAAATCGCCTATTTGTTGAATAACGCCACTTTGACAAATTTAGGGCATATTTTAGTATAATTGAAGAACTGATTAACTGATTTGCACAATACAATTATAATGTCACTGCACAGTAAACCTACAAAATTAGCAATAATTTTTTTTTTATTTTTTACTTAGTTTTGTAAACCCTGTACGTGGTTGAAAGAGAACAATTAAGTAGAAACATTGAAAATTCAACTGAGCAAGTATTAGGCAAGCGCTATGGATATGTCTATATTCAAGCACTGACAAGATTGAAATAGGTAGAAGAGTCAAGCAACGAGATACAATATCACCAAAGTAATTTACTCTTTTCCTAAAATGTTATCTTTAAAGACATGTTTTTAAAAAGGTATTAACATATATGGCAAATATCTAAATCACTTGCGATTTGTTGATGACACTATCGTAATAAGCTCAGATTTCCAAGAATTCAAAGGAATGCTAGAAGATCTAAGCAAGGCATCACTGTCAGTTGGTTTCAAAATGAACCTAGGAAAGACCAAAATTATTAACAAAAAGTCAACCACATTTGATGACTGTTACGAAATCGAACAAGTAGACAAATACATATATCTTGGACATCAAATAAAACTGGGCAACAAAAACCAAGCAACAGAGATCACAAAAAGAGTAAGACAGAGCTAGGCCGCATTTGGAATACTCAAATTATCTATATATATATATATATATATATAACACGAAACGATGTCATAGAAACAAATTAAGAACCTACTAACAAGCATTACTTAGCACAAGCTTAAGAGATGAAATCACAAATCAAGAAATCAGACGAGGAACCAAGTTTAAAGATTTGATTGAATAAATTGTAGAATTTATGTGGAGCTAGGTGGGACATGTAGCTATAGAAAATACCAACAAATGGATTCATTAAGTCTGACATTGGAGGCTAAAAACCACTAGAGTAAGCATTGGAAGACCGCAAAAAAATGGCGCAATGACATAAAACAAGTCGCAGGAAACAAATGGTAACAAGTCGCAATGGAAAGAAATATATGAAATAGTCTAAAGGAGGCCTACGTTTGGCAGTAGACAGATACAGGGTGAAAAGAGAAATAGAAACTTTGTGTGCGGACAGAACAGAGACTTGACTATAACATCGTACTCTTGCTCACCACTCAGCGCATTAAACTTAAAGAACTTTTTGTTCAGAAGTTCCAATGACGCGTTCAAGCATTTTCATTGGTATTTAGCAAATGACGGAAGTAATGTTGGTCTCCTATTCCCCAATTGTAGGTTTATCTATGTAGACTTTGGACTATACGTAGTCCCAAAAGAAAAAGTCTAGATGTACGATATTAAATGATCTAGGCGGCCAATTTACAGGTTCGAGACTTGAAATTAACTGTTCACCGGCAATAAAGCCATGATTTTACGGACTATGTAGCAAGTAGCGCCGTTTTGTTAGAACCAAATGTCGTTGAGACTACTGGTTTCAATTTTAGGCAGCAAATAGTCTGTTATCATTGTGCGATTGTGCGTTTTACAGTTACGTTCTGGCTGGCCTTATGTTTAAAAAATGTTGCACCAGCCCATAAACCACAACAAACCGTTGTTTTCTTTTGAATGTAATGGCAGCTCTTGAATATTTTTTAATTGCTATTCAGCTCAAATACGGCAATTTTGCTTATTGACGTAGTCATTAAGCCAGAAATAGGCCTCATTATTTTTCAACAGCCCAAAGCCAGCAACGGTGACAATTTGGAAGGTCGGTTAGTTTAAATTCTTGCACGAGTTACATTTTGTATGCTTTTAAATCAAGATTTTTACGTAAAATACGCCAAGTTGTTCTAAACGACAAGCCAACTGTTGAGAATGGCGTCAATAATGAATATTGAGTTTTAAATTTTTTAATAGTTTAGCGAATTGTGCTTTTGGTAGGCCGATTATGTAAACCATAAGTTGCTCTAACTGTACAAAACACTTTCCTTATAGACCGCTGATTTTCGTAATACAGCTGAATAATTTGTAGACGCTGTGCCGGACCAATTCTTTTCATGATTTCTCTACTAAAGAAAGTACAGAGATATCCACAATGCAGTATTATGGCGTTAATCTTTGTGCCAGATAACTAAGTAATAGTCAGAGCAACGACAAATTAAGACTATCGACAAAATGGATAACTCAAAACCAAAATAATGCCAACTGTTGGGTTGCATTCTCACCACCAACCAAATTTGAACGTTAAATTATATGACGGGTCTACTGATTTACTGCTACTTGCCTTCGTTTGTTACATGGTAGGTTGAAATATATTTTACAGGTAAAAATAGTAAAAAAAGACGCAAAACACTGCGTTTTCTTCTGTAAGATAATAAAAAAGGGCGCAAGGTATTCTTTTTTTTTTTATAGTGCTTCGTTCACTACGAGCGTAGACTCCCCTCTCGTATGTTTGTTGTGTGCGATAATAGTTTTACATTAACATGCGGGACCTACTATTTAACGTGGAATCCGAATCACACCACTAGAGGGGCTTACTAGACAAATACTTTGCTGGTTTTCCAATGCCTTGCGAAGAAGACGACCGCATCGAAATATATTCGACAAACTAGATATTGCCGCTGCCGCAGGGAATCAAACCGGGGCTGCCTGTTTAACAGTTCTTGTACTAGACTATTGTGCTACGGTTGCCTCTCTTCCGGCTTGTATTTGGGAGCACTATTAAGAAAGCTTTAGTAGCGACTTGAGACTTTATCAAATGAAAACCTTCAAGTAGTGGTAGATTTTTTTTGTTTTGGAGAGATGGCGGACGAGTTTGGATTTGCCACCAATCATACTAAACCGCCCATCTGATTTTTGGATTACTATCAGACTTATATCCGAGTTAAATAGACGGTGGTCTGAGAAAGAAATTAGGTTTTTAATGGGACACTCTGGAAGGTGAACAAAATACAATTTGAATGCAGAATATCCAGTTGATTTGTGCGTAATGTTATTTAAAAGTTTAACTCAGATATTTTACTTGTCTAAGCAGAATGTTGTCCGTAACAATATGTTCTAAATAAACGACCTAGTTTCCGCATTTTTCCACTAACTTTTTTTAGAGTAGATCAGATTGACAGATTCTTAAACAAAAAATTGCTTTTAAAGCCACGACTTAAATTGTGTAGTTTGGTCGCACAACACGCTTGGTTGCTTACTTTTACAATAGCAGTAGCTGTTGTCTTTTTGACCGCATAAAGCATAACATGTTTGCTAAACACATCTAACAAAAGCTACTCCACCCCAAAAGCGAGGTAACGGCCCAAAAAGTTGACCGATAAAAGATCATTTTAATTGTTCTAAAGAAGAGTACCAGTCGCCAAAATGTTTGTAAAAAACTTGGTATAACTGTATAAATTTGTTGATATGTAAGATTCGGATACGTTCATATACTGAATTATTAGATTCATATCTTAAAAATATTACACTTTTGTGAAGGAAAAACCACAATTGTTGTCCGGTAAAGGCAAGGCTTTGATGATAATTTTGGATAATTTCTGGTAAGTTTCGTAACAGCGGTTTAATATCGGGTTTACTACAGATTTTAAATTAACGGTTTAAAGAGTGATAGTTGAGCAAATGATGGAACAGCAAATGTAAAAAAAAAAAAACTGAAAGCCAGAAAGATGTTAAGACACTGGAGAAACAACAAAAGCACAAAAGAAGAAAGAATATATGAAAGAACAGAAGGCATACAAAAATCAGTGTAAGAATGTTAAAAGTGAATTTATAAAAAAAGAAGAAATTAAAATAAAAAAAATAAAAGCAGAAGCAGAAGCATGAAAATACATAAACAAAGAAATAAGAAAGGAGATATTGAGGCAATACCAATGTAAGCGTGGAAAGACATTTTTTGAGTTTGTTTGAAGGAGTCAATCCAGCAAGCGGAAGGTATTTCAAAGAAAGCAATATGGGAGAAGATAAAACAAAATTAAAGAAAAGGAAAGCGCTTGGTATAGATAGGATACAGAATAAAGCGTGGTTGTATGGTACGGAAGAGCTGATTGAGAGATTGATTGAGTTAATATACAGAAAATGGAAGGGAGAAGGGTTTCCGAGTCAATGGAAAGAATGTCTTATATTATATGCCCTATACACAAAAGTGGAACCAAAAAGCTAGTAAATAATTACAGTGGAATAACACTATGTTAGTTAGATAGTTTTAATTTTTGGCGTATCAGCCTAAGAAGACTATTAACGCCGAGAATAACACTATGAATGAGATAATTTCAGATGGGCAAGCCGGCTTCAGGAAGGGAAAAGGTACCATGGATAACGTATATATTTTACATTATATTGTGGAAAAAGAAAAAAAAAGAAAAAAGGGCAAAGTATATGCGTTATTCCTGGATCTAAAGGCGGCATTTGATAGTGTGGATAGAGAGAAACTGTGGAAGTGTATGAGAAAGAAAGGAATTAGCGAACACCTGGCAGCAAGCTGGGTATGAGTTAACGGGAAATTGAGTGAAAGGTTTTGGACAACGAAAGGGGTAAGACAGGGCTGTACATTGAATCCTACTTTATTTGCAACCTACATAGCAGATGTAGAAAAAAAAATTGAGTTGGTTCAAGCAGGAGGGTTAGTAATTAGAAGGGAAAAAGTGTTGTTGCTAGCATATGCAGACAACGTGGTAATACTAACAAAAGAAGCAAAGGAAATGAAAGAGATGATGAAAAAAAAAATATTTTAGAAAAAAATGTTTAATGTAGAAAAAACAAAAATGGTCGTGTTTAGAAAGGGGGGTGGGAGAAAAAGAGGGAGGACTGGAAATGGAATAGGCAAAGTAAAATATGGAAGTAAAATCTTTTGAATATTTGAGATTTGATTTTTGCTCTAATAACACCGCTTGCTACATTAAAGAGATGGCTTGAAAAGCAAATAAAGTAGTGAGACAAGTTTATGGAATAAGTGAAAGAAAATTTGAATGTATGAGAATAAAAGAACTTATGTTTGACAGAGACAC
This sequence comes from Tachinus rufipes, assembly GCA_963932245.1. Lineage (NCBI taxonomy): Eukaryota > Metazoa > Arthropoda > Insecta > Coleoptera > Staphylinidae > Tachinus > Tachinus rufipes. The sequence goes on along the minus strand of OZ010742.1, from coordinate 25,551,552 downwards.
AAATGTAAAATTTTACAGAAATGTATGAAAGAGAAAATGAGAGCAAGAAATGGAAAGCTAAGGGAGATTAGGGAAAATTATTACAATACAGATGGGTATGCTAACCAAGAAAAAGAATGAGAAAATCTAGAAGGGAGACATGGTACGAAATTATGGAAAGAGAGATATACAAAAGCAAGAAAGGATAATACGAGTGAAAGAGTCTAGGTACAACGCAAATTATGAAGATATTATAGAAAGTGAACTGCCAATGTACTTAGAGAGCGATAGATATAGTAAAGATAATAAAAAGATGATTGCAAGATTCAGATGTGGTAATGAAGAGCGAGTGACAAGATTTTGGATAGAAGAGGATTTAAAAATGTGCAGAATGTGCGGAGAGACTAAAGAAACTATGGAACATATGTTGAAAGAGTGAAATGAGAGAAAAACAGATGAAAAAAATGAGTTATTGAAAGGGGACGGAAGAGGGATAGATTGGATGAGGGCAGTTAAAAAACGAAGAAAAGAATTATTTTATAAGTATTAGGCTTTGTTATTTTGAGAAGTTAAAAAAGTATTTGTAAATGTAATTTTCACGATCAAAAGGCAAAAAATAAAGGTATTATTATTAAGTCATCTCTTCCCGGTACAAACTTAATTCAAATTTGTAATCTTAGATTGATAGGATCTAACAAATTAGTTGCAGAGACAGTAATTGACAGAAATTTAAGTACGTTAAAGTGATGTGTTTAGTCAATACTAAAAATCTTTATCCCAACAAAAGTACTCTCCACTTATTTAACGCAAATACTTCTGCAGCAGTTTTTTTTTTGGATTTTATGTAACAGTTCTTTTTCTCTAAAGGAAAGCAACTAAAATACACTATAGAACGTTTCTTGCCGTAAACTAGTTGGTAAAGTACGCTTCCAATACCGACATTGCTAGCGTCGCATTGTAAAACGTAATTCAAATCGTGCCGTGGGTGGTAGGATTTCCATTTACAATTGTTCTTTTAGTGAATTAAAAACATTCCTTTGTTTTGTACTCCACTTAAATTTTGATGATTTACACAATAAACGAGTGAGTAGCGCAGCAATTGTCATAGAATAGACTAGCGCTTGGATTTTGATTTGCAAATAAGTTGGCTCTTTATATAACATTAATTCCAGTGTCTACAAAGTAGTGTCTTTGTAGTTTTTCGAGCACGGTACTACACAAACTACTTTTTTACCTGTTTGTCTGTTGCTTTGTAGCAGTCACTCTTAACTTCCTGTTGGCGGACTATGTTCTAGAATTGCTCATAAAACATCTCCTTAAATTCCGCAAAACTTTCTCAAAAAAAGGACACAACTAGGAATCAGTCGTATGGAGATGCCAATAATAAATGGTGTTCACAAATTTTAATTTAAGAATATTCAAGTTGTTTAAATAATATCGGATGCATATTAAGTCAAAAATTGGCATAGCCTTACATATTTTATTAATGTTAGCTGACATGAAAATGTTGACTACGCTGAACTTCGAGTGAATTATTTGAACGATTAAGAGCATTAGTTTGATGATGTTGCTTAAGAAATTATTAAAATATTCTCACTACGTTGATATGTGCTTTGTAACGAAGAAAATTTAGTAATACAGCGGAAAATAATGTGTGGTCACTAATGGATCATACAGTAAATTTTAGTTACTTGAAGAATTATATTCGTAAGAATAAATTTGTGATAAAAAACATAGTAAATTGTTTTATTATTTCACTTCCTTTAAAAGTTAATTTTTATTTATTTTTTACAACTTATTTTAAACAAGCAATATCAAATTTCTTTTGAGGAAACTCTTAAATAAAACTTTTATAAAAAAGAAATTGTTATTTATCGTAACTGATACCAAAATGGATTCCAGTTTTGTTCGGACACTGGATATGACTAGTTTGAAATTACAAAGGCAATACAAGACGCCTTTTACTCTCAATTATATTGCAATGTAAAATTGGCGCAAAGGATTTAGCTTTACAAGATTATTTCAGTTTTAATGAAAACTATCATTTAAATGTATTCTAAACCTCACAAAAAAATAAACAAAACTACATAAATAAATTAACTATACTTTCTTTAAATGAAGAGAATCAATCAAAATCGAAGCAATGAAGTATTCTATAATAAAAATAAATTATTGATTAAATCATACATAAAATTTAAAAAAAAAATATGAAAACATCTCTACGAATATTGATTCGAACTTGCATTTGGAACAGAATATAATTACCACCAACCTTATAATATATGACAATTGAATCACATCTCCATATAACATATGGGTTTACAAGCTCGACTAATTTGAATAACAAAATTACATCACGTTCTTAACATACGTATCAGAAAATGAATTCAATCCGAACTGAATCTTATGAGAATCTAATTTTGTCCTTTGATTCAATTATATATTTATTTTACACATCCATTTGCTTTAAATTATTTATTTACATTCTAATCGATGCTTCATGTATAATATATTTACTTCTAATTGATTTCTAGGTACAAATGGCTGGATGGGAAATTTGTCGGAACCGCATTAAAAACGGTGGGAAAGAAGTTGATGGTCGATCAATTTATAAGCGTACCACCACTGTTACTTATATTTTATGTGTGTAAGTATAAAATAGTATATTTGTAACTAATCAGTTATAAAAAATGTTAATATTTTTTAATTATTAAATAAATTTTTGTAAATTACTTCATACAATCTTTGATACTAAGCACGAACAATGACTCTATATTACAGTGCAGTATCAGAGATTCTTGCTTTGAAAAAAAAATTACATTACTATTTTTTTGATAAACTCACATTTCTAAAGGTGTTCTCTATGTTCAGCTCTTTGCCGGTTAACCACTGCTGTTACCGGCTCCTGTCCCACATGATTTTTAAACTGACTACGACTGTGCGTTTTAATTTATATATTTTAATATTTAATCTATATTTTTTACAGCCATGGCTGTAATGGAACGTAAACCAGACGTTCTAGAAGAATTTAAAAGCAAATTTGCACAAACATTCCAAAACAGTTGTATGTTTTGGATGCCAGTACAGACTTTAAATTTCATGATGGTCCCTCCAGCTTTTCGTGTCATTTACATAGGAACAGCCAGTTTCGCATGGGTCAACATTTTATGCTACATCAAGAGACAAGAATATTAATTGTGATATATAAATAGTTAAATAAAATAGAATTTATTTAGATAAAAATTATTAATTTAACAAAGCAATGCATTTATTTTGCAGTTTATTGTATAATAGAATGATATTGTGGTCTTGATTGTTGTGCAGATTGAATTGATGTACTGAATCTGTGTGCCACAACACTGGTTATTAACAGTAATAAATTAAGTGCATTCAGTTACATGAATGAGCATAATTGGTTATTGAGATGTACATTTACACAACTACAAAGCAGTAAAGCAAATTATCAGAGCAAGGGATATTCCCTATACGTATTACTAGAAATACAAATTATTTTTGCTTAGTGATTTAACCCTGTGTGAGTTCTGGATGTCTTTATTGCACTCAACATCAATCTTATATATTTTATTTTATTTATAATTCTAGATTCTTTGTACAATCTTTAATTTGTTTTTTTTTTTAAATTTAGTAAGTGAGATCTAATATTTATATATGCTTAAAAGTTGTTTTTTGTTTTATAGATGGTGTTTTGTTTTGTATTGATGTTTTGAAATTAAATAAAAGGGTGCTTTGTGTAGTAAACGTCGCCATGGTTTTAAATTATTATTATTATTTATGTAAAAAGATCAAATTGGGTTTTGACTTTATTCTGAAGTTATTATTTTAACTCTTTTTTATTTTGTATACTTATTCAAACATCTACTGGATCGTTTATTTTCCTTCTATTTATATTTAATAAATGCCGGAAACTAGCCGATATATTTGGGAGATGGAATAATCGAGGATGAATTTACTATAAACCAATTTGTTTAAAACAAATGGTAAGCTAATACCCTAAGTACAGAAAACTTGTGACGTTAATTTGTCTACAATTATAAATTAAAAAAAAACACTTATGTTTATATAGTCTTAAATTAAATGAGTATTTAATAGTATATTTATGTTCATTTTTTATAAACATGAACTTTGCTCACAAGTCTCTCCGATTGGTGACAAACTTTTAACTAAAACCTTATCCGAGTTAGTATTTACTCCTTCCTTCTCATGCCACAATAAAAGTAATAGAAAAATTATTTTCAAACATTGCACATTTATATGTCTTAAAATAAATACAATATGAAAGGTCTACGCAAGATATTAAGCACTGGTAAGTGCACAAACATTAAAATAAAACACGTTGTGATTGTAATTTTATTGTAGATAATATCATAATTTTTGTATATACTTATGCATTAACTAAGGTGAGTTCTTAAGTTTAATTTAATTCAAACTTAACTAATTTAATTATTACATTTTAGTATTTTTTGAAAAGTAAGAATGGTTTAATTAATGTATTCATTATATTATTAAGGATTATAATAACAATACCTTCAGCTTTATTAATATACGCAGCATTACTTATTTTTGCATGTTTTTACGATTTTCTTAATATAATTCTATCAATAAAACATGGAGCAAATTTTAAAGGATTGTTGGAAGGAATGGACACAATGTGGAATGTTGAATCTAAATCTAAAAACATGATATGTGTATTATTTATATTAGATGCTAAACCAAATGAATCCTGTGATGTGCTCTATCAATTTGCTTGTGATAAATATGCTAAACTATCGATAACACATGAAAAACTGCGCTGCTTGCGGAAACGCATTTTGGGATTCTACTACTTACTGCAAACTGAAATTCACATAGAAGAATTTGTGAAATATATGGACGATTACAATGATGAAACTGAACTAAGCATTTTATTGGATAAATACAGCAACAGTCTTTTGCCCATAGAGAACCAAGCGTTGTGGGAGGTGTACATTGGGAAAACTCCAATTAAATGGAAACGTAATTACGGAAATTTGCAGTATCCCGTTTTTATTAAATATCATCATTGCGTGGGTGATGGAATGTCTTTTATTACCATGATGATGACTAACTTGATGAAAGATGGCCTAGACATTATGAAAACTAAGTGTGATACGTACAAAAAAATATTAGAGAGCAAATTTAAGAAAAACTATGATAAATCTATAATTAGTAAATGCAAAGAAGTTTTAAATAAGAAATTGTATATTAAATATTGCGGAATTTTTGAATCAAAAGAAAATAATTTGTTACATGGAAATAGTTTGTCTGGTGAAAAGCATGTTTGTTGGGGATTAGAAAATGAAAATTCTGGATATGTTGCTAAAGTAAAAGCAATTAAAAATCGTTTTGAAGATTATACTTTCAATGATGTTATAATGACAGCAGTTTCGGCTAGTTTTTCTGAATACTACACGCAGCACAATCTGGTAACTATTATTATATTTTTAATTATTAATTACTTTCTTACATTTTGATTTCAATTTAAATTGCAAATAGATATAAGAAAATATAACTGACCTCTACTACATTGTAATTATGTTAATGAAATAAGTTTACTAGTTTCTTATTAATTTTTTTTTTTAGAAGTGAGTAATTTGTAATAATAAAGTAAATTGTTTTATTATTTCAGATATAAGAAAGCTTTAAAATGTTTTTAATACAAAACATGTTTATAAACAAATTAAACGTATAAAGTTTTAAAAAAGCACATTAAAATTACTATAATTATTGTTTGCAATACCTTTAAGTCACCAGAAAATAAGCTAAAAAATTTACGATAAGTAAAATGTGCTGTTTTAACTTTTAAATGTTTTTGTTGTGTATTTATTGTAATTTTATTCACAACAATGATGTAACTTTGAGATGTTGGGGGTTTAGTTCAACTATGCGAGATTCTATGTTCTTTGATATTTTAATTCAGTTTTATATTATTTGTGTTTAAAATATTAAATAAGTTTTTTGTCCAACACTGATAAAAGTTTTGTTTATTTGTTTGAAAGTCTGTCTAAAATAATATTGATGTAGGTTCGTTTACGATTAAAAAAAAATGTTGTGTTTAAGTTATAAAGTTTAAAACTGTATTGTCTTTAATTTTTCTTCACAAAATTGATACTCACCGCAAAGCTAAAAAGACCCAGTCTAGGCTCTAACTTTTTTCGCACATTTTTAGTTTTGCATTTAGGATTGAGCATTCAATTGCAAAGTTGTCATGCAGAAATGCACAAATACACGACTACACAAAAACTCTGATTTTATAGGATCCGCAAGCGGAGCTCAAACTTTGAGTTGCCTCTCGGTTTCTTATAGGTTCATTGTGATGTCAAAGCGTAAATCACCTAAACGTTTAGGTTGAACAAAGTGGTACTAAGTATTGACATAATCTCTGGATTAACTTATTCTCGTTCAACTTGTTTTTTTTTGTACAATTTACTTTACTAGCTTGTTTTTGAACAAACTATTCTATTGCATAAACATCCAGGCTTCTGTGCACTACCGTGTTTCACTTGCAGTTTTTTTAACGTTATAGGATAGTATTCCTACGCTGCATAAGCGTATGCCGTGATCAGTTGCATTAGTCATATATATAACAATTTCTTCTGACTAAGTCCAAGCTTGAATTTACTGTTTAAAAGGAGGTAGAGCTCTGTTCCCAAGCTTAGTTATTGACATTGTTACGTTACTTCAAAAACTCAGTAGCTTCTCTGGGGTTACTCCAAAATATTTAGTTTCTGTTTCCACATCACCACTCACGTAGCCTAGGTTTGGATTGAAAAAAGGAGGGGGGCTTTGTGTACAGAATTGTTTTGCATTTATGGGTATTAACTTTAATGCGCTATTAGTTTTAATGTTTATTTTAGCGACCTAGAATTGAGCAGTACACGTAGTACAGTCAACGCAAATGGCTGTGCATTTATTTCTAGGTATTAGTCATTGACGTACAAAAAGTACTATGTTGGTTTTACAACACTACCTTGCGGCACACCCGCTGAAATATATGTGACACTTAATGAACTTATCAGCTGGTGACACGTAGAATTTTCTATCTGTTCAATATGATGACATGAAGTAAATATAATAATAACATTTTATATTTTATCAAAGTTTTAATTCTTCTTTTGTACAATTCTATACAGACTGCTGTACGTTCTGCTTAGACAAAATTGCATCACGCCAGCTATCGTCGCAAATTTTTTTTTTTTTTTTTTAATTTGGTCTACCGGTTAATTAAGTGCAATCACACACCTGCCGGTATTTCTACCAAAGCTTTTTTACTCGATTTTTTGCTTGTATTGCGTTTTTAATTTATTTAGAAATTTGTTGAAATTTTTTGGGCAAAATCTTTGATTTGTTGATTAGTTTTTAGGTTATTTTTGTAAGATCAGCTAGTTTGTTTTCTATCTCAGCAACAAAACTCAAGTAACAGTTAGTATTATTGCAAATTGCTTGTTTGCAAATATTTTTCAGTTCAATTTTTTTCTTGAAGGATAAAAACTGTGCAAAATGTTTGGATTATGTTTAGAGTCTAACTCAGTAAAGACTATATGTTATGACTACTGGTAATCCCATTGAATACTAAATATAATAAGAATGTTTTTTTTTAAATAAAAATAGCAGTGCTTCTACGATGACCAATAATGCCATTGGCCTTGTGTAGATTTGTCAAGAGTTTAGCTGCTGCTCCTGTTCTTTTATGCCGTTAGAATTTTCAAATGGCAATATCAAGGGCAAGTACACGCTTGTGCAGTTTTTAGAAGTGGGGCATATTTAGTACTCCACTTATGTAGACTATATAGTTATTTGGATTTTATTCTTAGTTGTTGTTGGTAATGCAAGAGTCAAGCATATAACACCAACAAAAAGCAAGTTTTTGAATAGTACTTCGATTTTCATATCGTTTTTTACGTGCAATTTCAATTTTGCTGCTTAAGGTTTTAAATTTTGGGTTTGTTTTGGACCATTTTTTACATTTATAGGGTGTATATTAATTGGCGGACAAACGACTTTGTGAAGCCAAACAAAGAGTTTTTCAGTTCAGCATTTTGGAATTAAAATTTTAGTTTACTTTTGGCACGGTCTACAAAGTTACCTGGCGTTTGTCCGCCAATTAATCTACACCCTGTATAGTAGAAGGTTGTTATATCCTTATCTACGCTCATCAGTGAACACTATGTGTGCCATTGCACAGTTTACTGCCGGAAAAACCCGTCAACAAATAGTATGTTTGAGTTACCAAAGCTCTTTTATTAGTAAATGTGTTAAGTAAGGTTTTTTGGATTTTTGTTATTTTTATTTTGCTTTCTATAAACATTTTGCGGTGGCTTTTAGAAGTTTCAAAAAGTTAACGGTTGTTTTTTAAGTTGGTACTAATTTTGTTGTCTTGGATTTGTCTGTTTTGGTAGCTTTTTAGATCTCTAAAGAGCCGTTACCAAAACTTTTGAAGATTTCTCGAGAACCAGTACTAATTTTGCTGCATTTAATAATTTAATTTTATTGGTGGTCTTTTGTTTAGCCGTTGTCAATTCAGTTTCAATAACACTGGACGTTGTTTGGTAGTTTTTTTGGATTTCCAACAAAAAACTTATTGCCGTTGCTACTACTGCCGTCTTGTTTTGTTTGCAGTATTCTGCATATTTGTGGTATCTTTTTAAACTTACTTTGCTTATTGTTGTTTTTACTAATGTATCGGTCTTATTTGAAATTATACCCGCAACAACTGACAAACTTTTTGCTTAGAAACAGCTTTACTTTGCAAAAAACATCCTTCACAAGAAGTTTACACACGATTTTTTACAGAAACAGCTTTCTTTGTTGAAGCCACACTTTGCACAAAGGCCACTTTTTTGACATTAAAAAATCAAATTTATGAAAAAATTATCCTAAACTAAAAACATCCATAGACGCGTTTCGAGGTTTACCTCTCATCAGTATGGCTTTATTTATTTATACTTAATAACTGATTTGTAACTTACTTCGTCAACATCGTTCACCACCACTTTTTTGGTTGAAAACGTTGTGCGTTTGGTTTTTATCTAAACGCAATGCTTCGATTGATGTTATCGTTTTTGCTTTGCTTATTTTACCTGCAAAAAACAAGAAAAACTTTGCAGTTAGTTTGTTGGATGATCATTACAACAGTTTACGCAGTTAGCAACTGTGTTCTTGCTTAGAGTACACACTTTTGCATTGTGTTTTTCCAAACACTTGACACAGCGTAAGTATGAGTGTTCTCATTGCTGGCAATCAAAACATTATGCAGGTTCAAACGCTTGCAAAAAACTACGACTTTTGTTTTATAGCAAAACAAATAAACGAGTAGCTTGAAGTCTTCTCTGACAGCCGTGTCGAACGTTTGCAGGTTTTTTTAGTTTTTAACTTATTGCTGCAGATTTTGTTTTAAATGATAAATTTTGGATAACGAGCTTATGCTGTTGTTTTTTTTTTGCTGTTGTTTTGACGGTTTTTTAAGGTACGCAAAAGATTTACTATATCACGTAAAATGGAGTTACACGTGACTCCAAAACTTTAACAAAACAGCCAGAGTTAGTTGTTTCTACGCGTTTTTCTTGGTCTCTCAAGGGAGGGTTAGATAAACAACTCTTCTTTAAGAATCCGTTGGGACTTGCCGCCTGAGACATAGAAGGTACAGTTAACTGTACCGTCCGTACGTAGGGTTTTTAGGGACTTAAATCATTATTGTTGTTAATTATACTGAAAAATCACTATCTTTAATTGCTTTTTGGAAAGATTAGACCTGTTTTTGTTGTGATTTTGTCAGGTAGATGTTGTAAGCTCAAGAGCTGAGAGGAAATTTAAAAAAAAACTTAATGTGCCAAATTCACTTTTTAAAAGAATGAAAACTTTTATCGGTTAACCTAATTCTAAACTTTTGTACATCAATATTATGCAACAGTGGATGTGATCAGCAGCTTTATCTAAGAGTATCTTGTTTGTCTAACATTGTGTTTGATGTGTAGTGGTTATATTGACTAATCCTCTTTCAGGTTGTGCATGACTCTCTCTATAGTACTGCGCCAGTTTTGTTAAATGTTTGCTTTGCGGGTTGCTGTTCTCAAGTTTAGGTCCATCACTTGTAATATTATATCGGTCCATCGAGTGGGAAAGCACCCGCGCTTACGTTTGCCTTTGGGTTTGCCTTAAATGATGGCTTTTCTATGTTCTTGTAGCGTGTTATATGTCCAAAAAATTTCAGGACACGCGCATACGTCATACTTGAAAGTCACTGCTTTGGTTTAATTTTATCTAGAACCAAGATATATGTGCGTCTAGTTGTCCAGGGTAACCTCAGCATCCTACGCCATGCCCACATCTCAATGGCATCAATTTGCCGTCTATCGGCAGCTTTAATAACCCATGTTTTAGAAGCATACATAAAAACACTACTAGAGCTCATGTTAGCGCAATTTTGGTTGTTTTGGTTATATTCCGGGCTTACTATAGCTTGGTAAGTTGAGCCATTGCGGAGAGTGCTATTTCAATACGCCTTCTGATCTCTAACTCGCAGGACCCGAATCTGTAAATTGTTGTGCCAAAATATATAAATCTCTCCACGACCTCGCAGTTTCCAACTTGAGTAGGCTGTTGCAGATGTTCAGTTTCTCGATCGACAATTATGATCTTGATTTTGTTGTCATTTATGTCCAACCCATATTCTCTGCTTATAGCTTCAAGACTATTGAGTAAGGCGGTAAGTTCTTCAGCGGTATTGTCTATCAATATGGTATTGTCAGCAAATCTAAAAGTATAGATATTGTTATTAAATTTTTAATTATGCATTTGTATATATTATAAATAACAAATAAATACATCTTTAGTTTTAAACCAAAATTATTTAAATTTTATGAATAAATTAAATATTTATTTATTTACAATATAATTCTTTTGTTGTAGAGTTTACCTTTAACAATTCGTTGTGGTCTTACATACTACATGTCTTTTTTTGACTTTAACAAATTAGTTACAATAAAAGATGATGACGTAGTCGCTAAACTAACAAATAATTTTGCTATAGGTATTGTGGATTTACCTATTAGCGAACATAAAATTGCTAGTAATTTATTAGACCAACTACATGCTGTGAAAAAAAATCATGAACTGTTGAAAAAATCACTGGATTTTTGGGTAAGTAAATTATTTATAAACTTTTCTACCATTAAATTAAAATTGCATTAGTACAATAATTTAATACTTTCCTTTTTTAGTTTTTTCTCTGGCAATCGAAAGTAGGCACAGTTGTTCCATTGTCTATAGGAAAATATTGGATTAAACCTAATGAAAATACACTGGCACTGACAAATGTACCAGGAATCAACACTTTAAATACTTTGTCAGATCATACAGTTAGAGATGTTGTTATCTGGGCACCAAATTATTTAAAAACAGGTACAAACATTATTGTAAAGCACATAATTAAAAAAATATATAAATTTTCACAAAATAAGTGAGCGTTGCTTATGCAATTAGGGCAATTATGACGATAAAGTTTATTACAAAACAGTAGCACAATTATTAATAAAATGTAGAATCTATCTAAAATATATAGATATTTATATAAATTACAACATAAAAAATACTTTATATTAATTTTATTTTAAATTTCAGGAATAACATTATCAGTTTTTACTTTTGACGACTTATTCAGATTTGGACTTTTGGTTGATAAAGCAATAATTGAAGATAGAAAAGAAGTTCAAACAATTTTGGACAACGTTTTTAAATACATCGATATTTTAGATCAAGTCACCTCTGATATAAAACTATAGTTATTGATTATATTTTTATCTCTAAGATTCTTAAGTTATATTTATTTATAGTTTATATTAAATATATACTTTTTCTTAAATACTAAATGAAAAAAATCTTTATAAATATAATCGGTGTAAAAACTTTCTTCTATATTTTACAGACATATTATTTTCTAACAGATGTTATCAAATTATTTATAAAATGATAATTGAGTATGTTATCAAAATACTTTTTATATCGATAATAAAATTATTAAACTTCTAAACAAATAGTTTACTGCAACAAGGACATAAATCCGGAAGTGAAACATTATCTACATGAACAGTAATAATAGTTTAGCAACTTTGCAATAAAAAATGTATATAATTGAATAAAATAGATTTTTATTTATTAATTTACTAAAAATGTATATAAAAGATAAAAACATAAACTGGTAAGTTTAAAAAAAATAATAGAATAAATGGAGTAACAAAAGCAACAAAATATTAACGTTCATTGTTTATTGTTTTGTTGCATGAATGTATGTAGTCAATTTTTATTAAAATGAGTTTAATAATATATAATTAAACAAACTTTTTAGTTTGTCAATAAAGTTAGTTGTAATAATAAATTATGGTTTATCTGCCTAGATATTTTATTTACATATAAAATTGTGAATAAAAACAAATTAAATTACATATAAATTACTTTAGTGCCAAACACCTAGAGTGCACGTCCTCACGTTATTAAATTGCTGGAAACACGCAGCCTGTTTCGAAGTTATTATTTTTACTTAAAACCTTTTAAGTTGTGATTTAATTGTTTTGAAATTTCTTCTTGGTTGTTTTATTTTATTTTGTATATAATTACGTTTAACTTTGATAATAACGTTTGATTTGAAAGTTATGTTTCAATTTGTCCTCTTTGTACTTGTTTCTAATTGTTATATTATCTGAACTTTTGACTATTTTTATACATAATATTATCATTCTACTGTTTCTAGTATTTTATTAAGAACACATAGACTATTTGAATTCACTTTTCTGGTTTTAAGATTTAAGTTTTAGACAATATTTAGTTTAAACAATTACTACATAAAAAAATGTGTAAAACAATTCATAAGAAAAGCAAGCAAATGTTATCATTTAAAATGATAATTACTATAGAGATTGCGCTTTTAAAAGTAACACCATTTACATTAAAAGGAGTCTACTCACTTAGTCGCAGAGGTAGGGTTTTATTTTTTTATTGTCAACAACGATGAGTTTTTTTTTTCAAAAACGAACTCGGATTTTATTTAAAAAAATAATCAAATTACGCTAAACTTTTTTTTTGTATAATTCTTTGATTTTTTACTGACTTATTATAATGACAACAAAAAATGTAATTCATCAATCACTTAGATCATACTTTTGTTAATTTATTTAAAAAATTTCATTGATATTCAATTTAAATTAACGCCGGTACTACTAGTTAAAAATGAGGCTTTCTTGTGTGTTATTATCTCTCTCGATAACATACGATTTATTTCACTCTCGATTTGTAGTAAGAGTGGAGGATTTCTTCTCGCGTTTTCAGAATAGTTCCGAGTAGAACCCTCTTGATAAAGAAAACTCTAATCGCTTCATTGCTGGTTACGTTAAAAAACAAATCTACTAATATATTTCTCAATTTTATAGTTTTGATAAAGTCAATATACATAACTCCACATAGAACTATAAAACTGTTTTTGCTATATATGACACCAGTTTATAGTTATTAATACATACATATGTTAAGACTGGTTCTCTTTGCCAATGTCAGTAAAATTAGCCAAGAGATGTAATCATTTTTATCATTGTTTTGCTTCAGTAATAAAAGTACGGTACTTTTTTCCTACTTCCTGCTTCCGTATCAAGTTATAAAATATGTTATTGCAGAAAATGTTTTTATAATTAAAATGGCAACTACTAAATAAACTCAATTAAATGCAGTTATCTTTTCTAAAAGTAACGGTTACATAATCTGAAAAGAAGTTATTTTGTTATTAATTTTGCTCTGTAATTTTAAAACTACTTACTAAACGTTTTTTTTTTTGGTAAAACATTTACAATAACTTAGTCGGAGTTCTAATCAAGATATAGTTTTTTTCATATTTGTTAATTGCAGTTGATATTTTTAAAAACAATTATGGGTAATTCTAAACAATTTTTTAGACATTTTTAATCAATTTCAAAAAATAATTTTTTCTCATATTTTTTGTAGTAATTCTTAACAATTTATTAATGGGTTTTAAGCTATAAAAATATTGTATAAGTTATGAGGCAAATGACCGTTTAAGGTTTTTTTAAAATTTTATTTGTGTTAGTTTTTAAATAATTTTGGACAAAATTTCCGCAATAAAGTGTTTTAATCTATTTTTTATGCAACAAATAAATTTTGAACAATGTTTGGCAGTATCTACGGAATTTTGGACAACTTTTCATAAATTATTTGGAATAAATGTGTATAGTGCTCAAACTTTGGTTTGATGATTTTATAGTATAAATGCAAAAAATAAGTTTTTGCAAATTTTATGATAATATAAAATGTTTACTGCAAGTTTTCAACTTAATTCCTTAATTTTTTAAAACAATTATTGATTAGTCTCTTAATTCTATTGTGCACCTCTAGTTGTTACTCTTTTAGAAGTTCCGATTTTTTGATGAAGTCAATACACTTTTGCCAGAGATTGTTTTAAGCTCTTTTTTAGTTAGTTTGTGTTTAAAAAAAAAAAGATTTTGTGTTTCTTATTATTTTTTTCATCCTTTATCTGCGGCATAAGGAATCTTTTGGATTAACATTATATGCATGTGTTTTTTTTAAACACAGTGTTCAGTTACTAATCCTATAAGCTTTTGTAGTTTTGTTCGATTTGTTTAGTTACCATAGTTTAAGGAATGTATAATGGTCCTGTTAGGAAAAATCTTGTATGCTTCATTTCTTAATAGTTTTACCGCGGGTTGCAGTTCCATCATTCTATGGCAAGTTAATTAATCTCATCTATAGAGTTTTTTGACCGTCTTTAAACAACTTTTTTTTGTCTAGAAGCATCCAATCGTTGCTCAAAACTTTTTACAAAGAAGAACATGTGAGTGCTTTAGATAGACCGTTTAAAACAAACTCACACAATATCTACTCCAAGAGTTTTTTTTTTTGTTTTTTTATAGCATTGTTATATGCTGTAAGCCCGTTTTTGTGTGAAACCCAGCCACCATTATTCTAGCATTGTTGGATTGTTTCTTAGTGTTTGCTCTTGCCGTTTTTTTTTTTGGGTTTCTATATTTCTTTAAAACCGTTTTTTTTTTCTGATTTAATATTTGAATATATACGTGGTAAATAGCAAAGGGTGCTTTGTTATTTGCTAATGTTAGGTCAATAATTGTCAATGAACATAGACAAATTCTAAATTTTTTTAATCCCTTTTGTTGATGTTGGTGCTCACCCATGCAATGTTGTAGACATTTAAATTGCACCTAAAGATCAGCTTTTAGATTTTTTCTGGTAGTAGAAAACCCTGCTGAATATATTTTGAAAAGCTATCTTGATCTAAAAATAATTTTTCACTATAGTCATCTTGCTTGTAACTTGGTATTTGAAATAAAAATTAAATACTGGGTGTCCCAAATTAACTTATTATAAAATGAATGCCAGAAACTACAAGCAAATTGAGTAATATTGACCTAATAAAGTAGTATATTATAATTAATAAATTTGGAGTTATAGCTCTTTAAAGTTTACAAAAAAATTTAATTTTTTTTAATTATCAGCTTTAATTTTTAATATTTTGTAAAAAAAAATTGTTTACATTTGTTTATATTTTATTTACACAAACTGCTAAAGTTTGAAAAAAAAAGTCTTTGGGAAGATAGTTTTTTAAGTTTATTTAGATTTTTAACCTTCTGGGTTTTTTTAAATTTTTAGGTTAATTTGTTTCTTAGTTATTTTTCTTTGTGGAAAATTTAATTTGGAAACTGTTCTGTTTCTTGATAAATTTTGATCAGATACACTGTTTTTGAGAAAATCAAGTAAAACCAAAAGTCAATATTTTTTAAAAATAATAAAAAATATAAAAACATTATTATTTTTTTTGTAAATGTATCGGTTCAGTAAGTGGAGCGTTTAAAAAATGTAGCAGCAGATTGTTTTTGGAATTAAATTAATGATAAAAATATAAAGGATGGTTGAGACCTTTACTACGTGGTAATCCATAATAATAATAAAATAAAACACTGTCTACGTTTTTTACCACAAATACTTTATTGATATAATCTATATTCTAAAGAATATATATTAATATTAACAAAAGTTCACGACTCGAGTTTCGACTTTTGAAGGCCATTATCAAGTGAAAACAAACTAACAAAGAAATACATTTATACAGAAAAATTATTATAAAAATTGAAGTGAGGGAAAAAATAAATCGTATTACTAGTGGTCTAGAGGGATTTGAAAAGAGGTGATTTATATTGTGGTAAGTCCTTTTGCTCATTGAGAAGATTAACAAGAGGATTACATTGTTTTATGTGAATTTCGGCGGCTTCTAACAGATTAAGCTTAGTGCCTTTTGTACAGGTATGTAATATTTTGATTTGATTAATTTCAGGAAAAGTGTGATTCGAATTTATAATATGATTTGCAAATGAGCTTGTGTCATGATTAAGTCTAAACGCTTTAAAATGTTCTGTGTATCGTGTTTCAAAACTTCTGCCAGTCTGCCCAACATAAACACTATTGCATTCGGAACATGAAATTTCATAAACACCCGATTTCCTTAAGGGATTAATTTTATCTTTAGCATTAAATAATATATTTGATAATTTACAACTTGGTTTAAAAGCAATTTGTTGATTTTGTTTTCGAAGGATGTGCGCTATGTTCTCTGTGGTTTTTCCAAAATAAGTTAATGTTGTAAATGACTCTTTGTTTAAATTTGAAACTTTTGGATAAATGTGAGAAATTGTATTTTGATACAATTTATTATTAATTAAATTTTGAATAATATTGACTGGAAAACCATTCATATTTCCTATAGATATAATTTTATTTAGTTCTAAATTACGATAATGATTTGATAATGGAATTGAAACTGCTCTTTGTGCCATAGAATGATAAGCTGCTAGCTTATGTGACATGGGATGATTGGATTTAAAAGGAATTGTAGTATTGACGCTGGTTGGTTTTCTAAATATATTGAATTCAATTTTACTATTCAAATTAATTTCTTAGACTTAACCTTAATTCACAAGAATAGTAAAATTGAATTCAATATATTTAGAAAACCAACCAGCGTCAATACTACAATTCCTTTTAAATCCAATCATCCCATGTCACATAAGCTAGCAGCTTATCATTCTATGGCACAAAGAGCAGTTTCAATTCCATTATCAAATCATTATCGTAATTTAGAACTAAATAAAATTATATCTATAGGAAATATGAATGGTTTTCCAGTCAATATTATTCAAAATTTAATTAATAATAAATTGTATCAAAATACAATTTCTCACATTTATCCAAAAGTTTCAAATTTAAACAAAGAGTCATTTACAACATTAACTTATTTTGGAAAAACCACAGAGAACATAGCGCACATCCTTCGAAAACAAAATCAACAAATTGCTTTTAAACCAAGTTGTAAATTATCAAATATATTATTTAATGCTAAAGATAAAATTAATCCCTTAAGGAAATCGGGTGTTTATGAAATTTCATGTTCCGAATGCAATAGTGTTTATGTTGGGCAGACTGGCAGAAGTTTTGAAACACGATATACACAACATTTTAAAGCGTTTAGACTTAATCATGACACAAGCTCATTTGCAAATCATATTATAAATTCGAATCACACTTTTCCTGAAATTAATCAAATCAAAATATTACATACCTGTACAAAAGGCACTAAGCTTAATCTGTTAGAAGCCGCCGAAATTCACATAAAACAATGTAATCCTCTTGTAAATCTTCTCAATGAGCAAAAGGACTTACCACAATATAAATCACCTCTTTTCAAATCCCTCTAGACCACTAGTAATACGATTTATTTTTCCCTCACTTCAATTTTTATAATAATTTTTCTGTATAAATGTATTTCTTTGTTAGTTTGTTTTCACTTGATAATGGCCTTCAAAAGTCGAAACTCGAGTCGTGAACTTTTGTTAATATTAATATATATTCTTTAGAATATAGATTATATCAATAAAGTATTTGTGGTAAAAAACGTAGACAGTGTTTTATTTTATTATTAAATTAATGACTCCAGAATAGTATTAGGCAGTTGTCAATTTTGTAGTATTAAATTAATAAGAATAAAAAGAAATCAAGTTATATTGTAATCATCAACTCAAAAAACCTTTATTTTAATAATTGTTCAAAATGCCCGTCATTTTGATTTATGCATTCTCTTATTTGTTTTTGAATTGAAAATTGCACCTTTGGAAACACAGCTGAGTTTTTGATTTTATTAAAATACCGTATTATTTTTTCTTCCAATTCTTCGATTGTGTTTATAGGGATAGTATAAACTTTTTGTTTTAATTGTCCTCAAAAATAAAAGTCAATTAGATTTAGGTTTGGAGAACAAGGTGGCCAATCTACAAATGCATCATTACCTCTTTCAATCCACCTTCGGGGATAATTCATTGTTATATATATTCAATTTCTAACGACGCACGCATAATGTGGCGGTGTACCATCGTGTAAATACTACATGTTCCTTCTTATAGCAAGAGGTACCACCTTTAATAAAGCCGGTAGAAATTCATTTAATAAACTCAAATAATTTTTAGCAATTAATCGCGGAGGAAAAAAGACCGGACGGATTTAACAATTGTCTACAATTTCTACCCAAACATTCAAATTAAATCCATATTGGTGATGGTTTTCGATAATTTTATGCGGATTCTTTTGAGCCCAAATATGCATATTATGTTGATTAAAAATACCACCTTGCGTAAAAGTCGCCTAGTTAGTAACTAACACTCTATTCTAAAAACTAACACTTTTTGCAATTTTAGCAGAAAGCCAAGCACAAAAAAGTTTTTGGCTATAAAATTTCTTGGTTCTAAAAGACCTTGCACTTTTTGTAAATGGTACGGATGAAAGTTCTGTTTTTTTTAAATACGATTTGTTTTTCTACTTTAGGATCCAAATTTACATGACGCTCACAGTCTATTTTATGAGGTGCAAAAGTACCACGTTCTCGGAGTTGTTGATCCAATGCCAAAAACAATAAACGTTTCAGTTTTTGTCGCTTAGGGTACATTTTGGCGTAACGTCTGGCTGCTGGCGCAGCATTTCCTAAACACTCTACAAAGACTAGATGCTGAAGAAAGCACAATTACACTCAAACAATTTGTGGCGTTTATGAAATAATGACCTCTGGTTTTACTTGATTTTAAAAGACATTTGGGACACCATGTATATTTTAATATAATATATGTACAAGGGTTGCATGAGAGATTGGTTAATAAGAGCCATCTAGCCAAAAAGCTTAATTCTTGTATTCTTTCTCTTTTATTCAGAATTTGTAAAGAAAAAAAATGTCAATGTTATGTTTCATAATGTAAATACTGATAACCGCAAAAGCTGCTTATGTTTCGTACCGTCATTTTTTTTGTTGATGTTTGCAATTCTTCTTCTTCTTTTGCCTTATTAACAGATTACTTATTCTTTTTAGAATAGAACAGTGCCTGGAAGAATATTTTGGAAAAGTGCAATTTGTTTTTTTGGTTTTTTTTTTGTCTATGTGTAGACCATGTTGCGTTTCTTTAGAGACTAATTTTGAGTTTACCACTTGCCAAGCCTTAGTTCACATGTTGTTGTTTTGCAATTCCAACCTGTTTACAAAGATAGCTAATTCCAATTATAAATTTAGTACCCATATCAAGATTCATTTAAGGTCTGTCAATTCTTTCACACCAATTATTTAAAGTTCCTTGTTTTCTAAAAAGCTTTTTCTGGTAGATATGCTTTAGAACTACTATTTAATTGGCTTGTCTGTACATAATTTTTTTATAATTTTACCTTTTTAGGTGCATTCCAAAAAAATAAAGTATGCGTGTTTTTTCTTTAACTTATCAATTCTGCTATTAATAAAGGTTTTGATCCATTTTGCCTTTTTGGCATTAAGTGAGCAATGAAGGTATTCTTTTAGTATAATTACTAGGGCAATTACCAAAAGATTGTCTTTAAAGACTCTGTTTGCATTTCCTTAACTTTTCTTGCTATTTAAGCTTAAGCTTTTTGTTAAATTGCAGAAATTAGTTTTTAAACCAATCTCTAAATTTACTAACCATTACGAATGTAATTGATAAAAACTGATATTGACACCTAAAAAAGGCAAACTGTGAATTAACTTTATCAGCTTACTAATTGAAGTAAAGATAAAGTTTTCTTAACACAAAAATGTTGATATGACTAAGAGCAAGTGCAAGTAAATGGAAAGTTGTTTTGCATAAGACTTCTTATTGCCAAATATTGCAAATAACCAACTTTAATATTATTATTTTTATTTTTTTATTTTTTTTTACTTGTAATTTAGCGTCGACTACTAAGGTCATTAGCTATTTATTTTATTTTAATAATGATAGCCTCATGTTATAGACCTTAGGAAACAAAACAACACATTAAATTGGTTAAATAAATAAATAATTATTAAATCTAATATCACAGTTGCTAAAATTAAAAGCTAAATTTAAAACTAATACCGCAAAATTAAAAAACCTTGTTGCCAGTACCTATACATTAACCTAACCTAATATCACAGATGACACCGAAGCTGTAATATGCTTTGATGCCAGACCCTAAAAACTAACTAAACCTAATATCACAACCTAACCTAATATCACAGATGACATCGAAGCTGTAAAATGCTTCAATGCTAGACCCTAAACACTAACTAAACCTAATATCACTGATTGCACCAAAGTTGTAAACGACTACAATGCTTTCAACAACTCAACAACACAAACTGATCAATAAAAATAAATAAATAAATTAACATTAAAATCATTTCAAGACAACACA
This sequence comes from Tachinus rufipes, assembly GCA_963932245.1. Classification (NCBI taxonomy): domain Eukaryota; kingdom Metazoa; phylum Arthropoda; class Insecta; order Coleoptera; family Staphylinidae; genus Tachinus; species Tachinus rufipes. The sequence goes on along the minus strand of OZ010742.1, from coordinate 25,530,750 downwards.
AAACTTGGTTTCACCTGTTTGAGGAGTCCTGCGTCTTTCAAAAACTGGACGCAGCTTCCTATGGACTCTTTTCTATTTGATAAAATAGACGCCACGTTTTTATGGAGCACGAGCCAATTACGGTGGGGAAGGTAGGCTTTATGTTTTTCCAAAATGAGCTTCAACGTTAGAGAGTCGTGACATGTTTGGCGTGTTGGTTGTTTGTCGCCGGTCAAGAGATACGAAGAGGTCAAGTTGGTATGCGCAAGCAAAATAAGGCGACTTCCTCTTTCCTGTTGAGATCTACCGGCAACTTCCATGCCGTCACGGAGCTTGATTTTCTTTAATTTGCTCTGGAAGCCGTTCTATACTTTTTGCCAATCCTCGATGACCTTCGATATGACGTATCCTTTGATATTATCGGGTCTCACGGGAATGTTGTCCGTAGGATCCGCGTCAGCCGCCTGACGGGCGGCTTTGTTGACCAGCTTGTTGCCTTCAATACTCACATGACCCGGTGTCCAGACAAAGATAGCTTTCTGTTTAAACCCGGCCAAACAAAATATTAAAGTTTGTACGAGCTGGACCAGCGGATCGACCAAGTACATAGACTATATACTCAGAATGGCACTCAGCGAGTTGGAACAACGGAGGTACAAACTGTAAGATGACGTCTCACAGTTTAGCGGGGCCGTACCGTCTAAAACAAACCCATTTTCCACCCCCCGATCCGTTTTTGAACCGTCTGTATACAACCGCGGAGAGTCTGTGTATTCGGCAACAATTGAAGAAACTTGCTCCTCAAGACGTCGGGGCAAGTTTCTCGTTTGCTCTGGGAGATCCGATCAAGACGAGCTATAACCCTCGGCATCAGCCAGGATAGAAACTCGCCAGAGCCGACCTTAAATACTATCGGATAATTTACATGAAGACTCTCCTTTAGCTCGGACGCACACCGACCTACTGACGGAAGGCCTGAGTCTGTATTTGCTTTGTTGCGTTTCGTTTACAATAAATATGAGTTGGTTGTGACCCCTCTTTGCTCGCATTGCCGCGGCGTACGTGAGTACAAAGCAACTACGTCGAGCGGTTAGAGGAAGTGCACCCGACTCGCAGCAAAGACTCGGTGCAGGACCTGTCCAAAATGCTACAGTGGCCTATCTAATGACAGCGTTTTCAACCGGGATTTTCTGGCGGATGAGAATACCGCGCAGCAGTAGTCAATTCTGGACAAAACCAGGGCTTTATGCAGCCGCAACAATACCTCTCTCCGCGCACCGCAGTTGATGTTAGCCAACCACTTGATCACGTTCAAGGCTTATTAGCACTTTGTGACCAATTCATCAATATGTGCCCGAAAGGATAAGGTCCTATCAAGCATGTGCCCTAAGAAACGGATTGTTTTGACGCACGTGATTCTGGAACCCCGCAAGACAAGCGCGGGGTCCTGGTGAGGTCTTCTGAGGAGGCAAAAATGCACGCACGAGGTTTTTGTCGTAGAGAAGCAAAAACTCTTGTCTCTGCTTCTCTGTCCACTTTGTTTATGGTGATCTGGAGTTGACCTGTTATGGCGAAGATAGTATCTCCCGCCATGTAGATTACCAAATCGTCAACGTACAGGCATTTTTTTACAGGTGTAACAACAAATAACCGCGATAGCAAATAGAGTAACGCTGATTGTTGACCCTTGGGAAACACCGTTCTCTAGACATAATGTCTTCGAGTTAGTGGTTCCCACCTTTACTTTAAATTTGCAATCGCGCATGAAAGATTAAAAAAAAGAGGCTTTTGCAAAATTCCATATTGCCAGGTCATGTCATACGCCTTCTCCAGGTCAAAAAACACCGCTACGAGGTGTTTTCTTGCTAGGAAGGCGTCTTGGATAAAATTTTCTAGACAGATAAAATTATCAACGGTATTGCGATTTTGTCTAAAACCCGCCTGGTATTTAGCTAAAAGACCGTAACTTTCCAGCATCCACACCAGACGGTTGTTGACTATTTTTTCTAAAAGTTTACTGAGACAGCCGGTTAGTGAAATCGGTTAGTGAAATCGGTCTGTAGCTGTTGACGTTGTTTGGATCTTTGCCCGGCTTTAACAACGGCAAGTTAATGGCCTCTCTCCAACATTCCGGGTAGACGCCGCTTTTCCATATCAGGTTGTAGATTTTCAACAAATGCTCCGTCATGCGTGAGGGAAGCTGTCGGATAACCTAATAAGGCACGTCGTCTGGTCCCGGTGCGGAGGAAGTACCTATACCGTTAATTGCCGTTTCCAACTCTTTTGAGGAAAAAAAAAAGTTGTAGAGCAAAGAATCCGGGGTAGAAAGATTTAGCTGAGTTTCTAATTAATCTTTTTGACGCAAGAATTGCTCACTATAATTTTCAAAACTACTGGCAATGCGTCTGCAATGTTGGCCGCTTCGGTGACTTTGCGTCCGTTGACGATTAGGATGGGAGCCACAAAGGGAAATTTCTTTCCTGACACGGCTCCTACTTTTTTACACTTTGCCAACCGAAGTGGTCGGCGTGATTGTCGACACGTAGCTTTCCCATGATTGTTGCTTGCTTTCAAGAATTTTGCGGCAATCATGTTTTTCTGCGACAGACCGGCCAGCTGCCCGCTGGACTTTAGGACAAATACATCTGATGCTTGGACAATACAATTAGTAAAAACCTTCACGGCGGTCTCGACATTTTCACCGTTTGATTCTGGTGGGACCAGACTGGCTTAGAAACCTTGCCAGGACGGACTGTCTGATCCGTTTGACAATAGCTTTAACTACAATGGGAAAGTGATTGCAGCCGTGAAGGATTTCTAATACATGCCACGATAGACGTTTGGCTAAACAATTTGTACCCCTACCCCCAATATTATTATTATTAATATGTCTATGGCGTAGGTACAATAGTGTTTGAATAAGAAGACCGTGCTAGAAAAAAAAATGCCAGCATGGCAATTTCGTGTTCTTAGAAATATTATTTGATTATTAGCTTTTACTTAACCTATATTGTAAACAAAATCAAATCACCAACAATCAACCTTGCAAATTTTTTCTCAAAATAAATTTTAAAAATCTTAACCAACCTCTATTGTAGTTCATCACAAAAAATAGCAACTTTAGTCCAGAGGTCACAAACGACAAGTTGTAAAACACTTTTATGTTAAATCCATAATAATATACTGAGTTTCAAATAAAGTAAATTACCCTGAAAAAGTTTTACAAAGGTCTGTTTTAACATACGATTTGAACAGTTTGCAAACCGTTCAAACTATGCACACAAACAAATTACTGTGTATAAAAGATTGCCTAAGTATGACAAATATTTGTTTGTGTGCACAGTTTGGACGGTTTGCAAACTGTCCAAATCGTATGTTGGAACAGACCTCAAATCTAAAATTTAATGAAAATAGTGTATATTGGTATACAATTAAGTAATATATTATAGAAAAACAATAATATTTCTAAAAAAAAAATGCTTTAGATCTCTACGTACATTTATGCATTGATCAAGTTTTATGAGCATGTTAAAAGTTAGATGATCTACTTTTTTGAAATTGTTGACACAATTTAAATAAACTCTTTGAAAGATATGAGTTCAAATTGGGCCAAATCAAAAAAAAATATTGTTTTGTTCTAAAAACTCTCAACTAATGTTAGCAGTAAGCAATATCTTGCAAAAAAACTGCTTTGAATAGTCTTGAATAAATAATAACTAAGCCTTCTTTGGAAAAAAAAAATCTCAGATAACATAAAAAAGATAAATAAAGATAATTTATTTTAGAAGTGATTTATAGCTTTCAAAATTTAATCAGTTGTATGTCATCATATAGCAACTATTTTGAATAAATATCTACTTAAGTCACACACAACCAGACCGACTGGACTACCTACCATAAAAAAAAAAACACAAAGCTTTAGCTCAACCTAACGATCATTGCAAACATTAGCTAGTAGCTTAAAAAAATATTACTTTGATTATCAACAAGCATCAACGTCAAAAAATATTATCAAGTTTTACTCCCTACTCTGAACATTAAGTTCATCAACCAACAATCTCTGGGACAATTAACAACGTCTAATTTTACGTTCTTTTTGTTCTCACAACTACACCAAGTAGTAATAGTTAACTGATTTGTACATCTGGACTTCTAATAATCTAAAAAACACCAGTAGGATATACAACTACATTCAGCTAAAAGGTCCAACTAACGTTTTTTTAATTGTTATCTTGACAGCTGAACAATTTTGCTCTTAAAAAAAAATCTCAGTAATATACTTTTGCGGTACAAAATAAATAAATTTACGTTTGAACAACGTTGGGAGATATTAAAAACTTATTTCCAAAGCAGTATTACCCAAAAAGTACAAATTAAAAAATAATTTGGTCAAAATAGTTTGGTCAAAATAATTTGGTCAAAATAATTTGTCAACCGCGCATGAGGTACGAAAATGTGTGCAGAAAGTTTGAAATACGGGAATGTTAGAGGATAACAGAAGCGGTTTCCGTGCTTGTTAAGTGTGCATCATAAGCCTTTTTTTTAAACTAATGAAAACGCCATTTAGATCAACTGCAAGAGCTACAGAGGCATATTATCGGTTATCAATTAGTTTTGTAGCCAAAAATTGTAGAGGTGAACTTGGATTTTGGTCTCATCAGGATGAACATGTCATAATCTTTTGGGCACTAAGTTTAATAACTGATAATTTGGTTTGTAGAAAGCCGTTAGAGATCGATGTTATGCAAACGATTCAGCCTGTAATCATCAAAAATGTATTAAAAAACTGGATTGACAAAATGAGCTTTTACCTTGCTACTTCTTTTAAAGTAGAATATATTACTTATCAATGACAGGATAGCACGTGTATGTTTTGACGAACAATCAAATCGAGAGCGAATGCAACAGAAGAGCTGCAATGCTTGACTATTTTTTAAAACTGATTTTCGTTCAAAAGTCAAAGTAATATTACACATATCATCAAAATAAGTAAAATTTTTAACATTTTTAATGTCTATTGACAAAAACAATTATATAATTTATATACTAATGAAAAAAGATCTTTACGTTTGGCAACACGGTAATGTTTACATTTTTCTATCCTCTCTTGCTGTAACAAGTTTTGATCCAAAATTAGTATATGTTGGGTATAAACTGATTTTACAAACAATATTCAGGTTCTAAAAACAAAATGACACATTTTAAATATAATAAACATACAGATTTATACCGTTTAATTTAATCCGATAAATATTACCTTAAGACCAGGTTAAGGACAATTATAATGCAAATCAATATTCTTAAACATTCACAAAAGGTGTAAATCATGTTTGATTATTAAAAAATTAAATATTTTTATGACTGTGACTAAACTGACCACAAATGAGCGGTTTTATTTTATATAATATTTATTAATTACCTACTCTGTACAGTAGTCTACAGCCATAACAGAACGTAAAAAATTTGAATCAAATTTAAAAATGCCGACTTTTATAAATTGATTGTCATATTTTTGTGTCAATAACGTAGACCAATTTTAGAATATTAATCGTATTTATTAACAGGTAAATCAAATAGTATTTATTTAGTTAATTGCATAAATTTATTAATTCCAGGAAATAATATAATCTGAAGCAGTGGCAGTACAGGAATGCAGTCACATGCATAACACGACATATTTTAACGCATGTTTTTTGCAATTTTAAATTTACTTTGTGTTGTATTGGGATGATTATTGTAATCTTGATGATGTAGGCGGCTTCGGTTATATTGTTCGAATTGAAATGAGGCATTAAATCTGTGTGCCACAGCACTGATTATTAGCTTAAGTATACGGAATAACCTTGCTGCAATTATTTAATGCATAATTTAAGTTTACAATAAAAGTAAATGAAAGGTTATTTTCTAACAGTGTACAACCGCGAGTGGTAAAGTGAGCGAGAAATGAAAGGGCTACGCAAGGTACTTAGCACTGGTAAATACTCTAATATTAAATCAATATTATTACATTTTTAACATAATTTTATTGTAGAAAATTTTCTAATTTTTATATATACTTATGCATTAACTAAGGTAAGTTATTCTACTATTTTCTATTTCAATTAATTAATAATGTCGTTTTAGTATTACATAAAAAGTAAAGATGGATTAATTAATGCGTTAATTATAATATTAAGGATATTGATAACAATACCTATATCTTTGTTAATATATGGAGCACTAATTGGTTTTGCATGTTTTTATGAATTCGTTAATATAATTCTAACAATAAAACATGGAGCAAATTATATAGGGTTATTAGAAGGGAGTGACACAATCTGGAACGATGAATCTAAAACAAGAAGCATAATATGTTCATTATTCATATTAGATGCCAAAGAAAATGAATCCTGTGATATATTGTATCAATTTTTCAGTACGGAATATATGAAGCTATCTATGTCACATGAAAAACTAGGCTGTGTGCGGAAACGCTTTTTAGGATTCTACTACTTTTTGCGAACGGAAATACACATAGAGAAGTTTGTGAAATATATGGAGGATTACAAGGATGAAACTGAGCTGAGCGCACTGTTAGATAAATACAGCAACAGCCCTTTGCCCATAGGAGACGAGGCGTTGTGGGAGGTTTACATTGGGAAAACTCCAATTAAATGGAAACGCAATTACGGCTATTTGCAATATCCTGTTTTCATAAAGTATCATCACTGCATGGGTGATGGAATCTCCATTGTAGCCATGATGACAACAAATTTGATTAAGAATGGCTTGGAAATTATGAAAAGCAAATGTGACACGTACAAAGCAATGTTGGATAAGAGTAAATTGAAAACGAGAAAAGACGATAAATCCATATTTAATAGATGCAAGAAAGTTTTAAATGAGGAATTTTATATTAAGTATTTTGGGCCCTTAGCGACAAAGGAGATTAATTTGTTACATGGGAAAAGTTTGTCTGATGAAAAACATGTTTGTTGGGGATTAGAAGATGAAAATGCCGGGTATGTTGCTAAAGTAAAAGCAATTAAAAATCGATTCGCGGATATCAGTTTCAATGATGTTATCATGGCAGCAGTTTCGGCCAGTTTTGCTGAATATTATATGAAGCACGATCAGGTAAATATTACTTAATGCTTGAATCAATTTAATCTGTTTTATTTTAAAACGACGGATTTCAGAAATTCTAAATCCCTACTAGAGCACACACTAGTAGGATTTAATTAATTGTGAGTTGAATTTAAACATGCCGGACCAGATTTTTGTCTATAACATTTTCATTACTATACAATTACTAAAAAATGTGATATTTAAAATCAATGATAATAAGATTTGAAAAATTTGTAAACATTGACCATGATAAGATGCAAATTATAATTAAAACAAAAATATGTAACTTGTAACTTGTACATAGTTCGGATGTTTTTCTCTTAATTGTTACGAATAATTGTTAAAATTTTAAGCAAATCTTATACTACGTGTGAGATGACAACTAAGTTTGCAATTCATATAAATAAATTATTATAAAATAAAAACAGTGCAATACTTTTCTGAAAATTGTAGCTATCGATATCATGTTTGTAGCAAAGGTTATAATTCACAATTAATTTTTAAAAAAGTGAAGGTTTTAATTAAAGTAAACATTTTTTTACTGTTTTAACAAACAATAATTGTCTTACTCTGTAGGATGATTGTAAGCTATACGTGAATTTGTGGGTGCCAAATAAGTTTATATGAGTGATTTACATGTTTGAGTAGTATATGTATTTGAAAACTTTTCTAATATCGCAATTTTAATCTAACGTTACGACATAGTAATGTTTAATATGTTTATATTATTGTAAGCTGTACTTAGATTTATTAAAAACTAGAAGTAGTTTACTGTTTTTGCTTGTAACATAATTGTTTTATTATGTTTGTAAATTTTATTAATTGTTCTCATTATAAATAAAAAGATGATTTTACTTTTTATATTTTTAATTAATTTGTAATAAATACAAACTATGTAGTTTGAAACTGCTGATTATACAGCAAAATTAGTTTGTAATTAATTAATAACAAATTAAAAATATTAAAAGTAGAAACATCTATATATTCATAATGAGAATAAAATTTATTATTTTATTGCTCTGCGTTCAATTAGAGTTTATTGCATTTAGACATACTATACCTAATTTAAATTTTTAAACTTTGATAACATAATCAAACTCTTAAAGTTGACGTTGCAACTTGCTGCATGTATCGTAAATAAAATTAATTTTAGTAGGAATAAATCTTAATAAAGTTTAAAGTTTAACCCCGTTGAAAATTTAAAACATATTGTGATCGAAACTGAAAACAAGATAGATTTGAAGCTATCCTTTCATCTGTTACGTGGTTTCCCGGGTGGTTATCTGCTATGTAGGTTTTTTTTTTCAGAACAATTCCTAAAAGTTTGCACTATTGTTTTTTGAGCTGCTTTTCTTATCTTACTATGTCCTCTACATTGCATTGCTCTCTGATGTAAGTGTTGTTTACTCTGTTTTATTTTAATTTTTCTTCACTATTATTTTCAGTGTTTTTATATTGGCTAACCTTAGCATATTTTTTGTCTTGTTTGGGTTTTGGCACATTTCTGTACTGTATATCAAAATTGGTTTAATGCAGGTCTTGTAGATTCTAATTTTGCTATCTTAGCATCCTGATAGTATAGATATCTGAATTGCATAATCTGTTCTATAGGGTTATCTTCTACTACAAGCTTGTATCTGATTAGATCTGTAAAAATTTGGACTTCGATGGCCTTGTAGTTGTCGGAAAAACGTTTGAAGAACACATTTGGACTATTTCCACACTTTGCTGAGTTTTCTCAGGTGATGAACAATCATAGACTGAAAGTCTTAGGCAGTGTACTAGTGGTACATCTTTTGCCCTTTTCTAAAGCCGCCAGAAAAGGTTGGTCATTAAAATCTAAAAATTGTTCAATTTCTAACTTCTCAAAATAACTTTTTAAAAGACTATGATGGATTGCAAATAAAGTGACTTTTTAGACACTTTTGGTTGCATATTGCTGCTATCAAAGTTTGTGATCATATTTACATTTTAGTTACCACTAGCAACCTTTTATATTTTGCAATATTCTTAAGACTTTTTAGCTAAAACAATTTTTTTATACTATTCAAGACGCAATAAGTCATTTAAAAAATTTAATTTGGCTTTCAAATTTGTTATTTCTAAAAAAAACTTGGTTATATTTTTTGAACTTACAGTTACAACAACGTTTTTATTCATATTTAAAGCTTAATTTTTTATGATCTAGCTTTTTTCAAAAAAAAAACCTTTGATCTAGACCAACAAACTACTATTATGTACTTAAAAAAAATTAATGTTTGAAAGTTTTTCTCATCTAAAAAATTATTAGTATATTCTGAGTTAATGAATTAATTAAAAAACCTGGGTTTGTGTTATTGCGAAAAATTGAACTAGCGTTTATAGTTTTGTAAAAACTGTTTTTTAATATTTCATGTTAAAATAGAAAATCATATACGTCTTAAAAAATTTGAAACAACAAATAACCTAAATAAAAATGTGTCACTCGGATGGTATTGTAATTGTAACCAAACAGTCAATAAATTTTAAACAATTATTTTATTAACAAAGCTTTATTTTCTAACTCCAGATAGATTAACATAGAGTTTGCGGAAATGTTTTCTGAAACTGTCATAGGAAATTAAATCTTACAATAAACAAGATTCTGGACTTTTTTTAAGTTTTTTAAATTGGTACAAGAGCAATTTGCAATGTTAAACATTTAAAATTCTTCTAATTGCTTATAAAAAATGTATTACTTTTTTTTTATTTGAGTTTATTAAAAACAAAACATACAAAAAATACATTACTGCTGAAGAATGGCTAATATTTGAGATGTTATAACTCGCTTTGCTAACAACATCTTGATAAACTCCAAAAAGTAACTAGATAAATATAGGAAGAATAGAGTAGTTATATGACCACAAAACACGATAGCTACTTTGTTAGAAATACACTATTTACTCAGATAGACCCGCCTATTGGTCATTTGTGGCAATAAAAATATAATAAGAAAAAAAATGCTGCAAAAAAGTTGTAAAATTGTAAACCTTCTTTCTCTTTTTTGGTTTGCCAATCTGATCAGCTAATGAAAATTTTTGTTGTCGGGAAATCCAGTCTATAGAGCAGGCTAGAATTTGTCCAGGTAAAGTTTGGTCAAAATTCAGTGAGGTGTGATCTTCTACTCAATGACAGTTGTAGCCAAAAAATGCATGCATTAACTTGAGACATATTAATTTGTTGGCAAAACTTTTGGTATTTCCGCGCTTTATAATTTGGTTGCCCCGGATGTCTTAGGCGTGTTTTAGGTAACGTTGTTGTGCTTGTTGCAACTTTTGATCTAAGTAAAGTAATTTTTTGGTAAAAAAATCCCAGTTTTTGGATTTTAACAAAAAAAAAAGTTTACTTAGTGTTTTTATTGTGACAACATTCCTTTCTTGTTGTTATAGTACACTACAAGTAATAAAAGTTTGTAACACTGCTTTAAAGATGTTTTTTGAGCGGTTAAGTTTTGTAAGTACTGTATGGCGTCGTTCTACTTTGTTTGCCTGCGTATAGTTTTAGGCGGTTGAACGTAAAGGTATTATGATATTAGGCAATCATTTTTTGTGGGAAGTTTTTTTGCTTCCCTAAACAATATTACATGCCAGTGTTGCAAGTTCTGGTTTTTTAACTGTTCAGAATACTTCTAAATGATCCCTTGTGTTGAGCGACATTGCATTGGCGTTTTATTTTAAATATATTAGAATAGAAATGTTTTATTCTAATATATTCACTTGGAAAGGCTTTTTGTGCAATGAGTGGAAGTTGGAAAGTTGATAAACAAAGTAGTTAAACGGTTAGTTTTTTATATTTGTTGTAGTTGTTTGGAGAAATAAAACTAACGCTGCAGTCACTACTTCAAATGTAAATTTTTGGTTTATTTTTTGCACCTTGTAGTTATAAAACTTTTAGTGTTTTACAATCAAAAAGACTATCAAGTTGTAGAAAAGAAACAACATAGGGCACTTATTAGTTTATTTAATAAACATTAATAAGCAAAAACGATAATGTACGTATACGCGAAAGAAAATGCATTTTTGCAAAATGCTACTGATAAGCTCACAAATATTATTTTGTGGAATATTCTGCCATTCTTCCTGAAGTGCCACACGAAGCTAATTTATTGTGGTTGGTGCAGCTGCACGTTTTCTAACACCCATGTCCAGCATGTCCCAAACATGTTTTATAGGATTTTTATCTGGGGTACATGCAAGCCAGTTAGATTTTCTTAAACCAACTGCAACCTAGTATGCTGCGACGCAATTCACCAAATGCGGTCTTGTTATCTCGCATCAGAATATAGCCATTGCCAATAAATGAAGCTGTGCAGTCAGCAATTTTCCATCAATGACAATCAATTTGGTGCAAGCATCCATTGATATTCTTGCCCATACCATAAGGAAACTTTTACCATGGCTAAACCGGGGATTAAAGGTGCACTCCGCAAACTGTTCTCCCGTTTGTCTCTATACTCGTTTTCTTCTATCTGGCAAATGGCAGGCAGAATCTAGACTCTCCAATTCAAATGTTTGTAGAAAAATTGGAGACTGGCTACTCGGTGACGTGGGAGTAATTTTGGTCCAGCTGTTGGTTTAGAAGATTTTAAGTTTCTTGCAATTTTTGACAAACTCTCACAGCTGTACCACAAGTCTCACAGAGTTGGTTTCTGAAGTCACATGACGATTTCGTAGAGTAGTACGAACAATAAATCGGTCATCGATAGCAGTCGTTTTTTTTTTGTTATCTGCCAGATTCTGGCTTCAAAATATTTCTGCCAGTCTCCCTAAACCACTCAAGAGCTTTTTGGACGGTAGAAAGACTGACATGAAGAAATCTAGACACATAGCGCTGGCTTCTTCTATCTGCCACAAAAGCAACAGCTTTTGCACAATCTTCAGCACTTGAATCATAATTAACACATCAATTTGCCCTGAGAATTATAGTTATACAAATACAAACAAGTTAACCCAGTAGCCACCTTAATCTTCTGTGCATAATGTCGAATGAGCAATAGGTAGTGAAGAACGCATACCTTTAAACTTTATTTTTGTTTATTAATGTTTATTAAATAAACTGTAGTACATGTAAGTACATGTTGTTTTTATTCTACATCCTGATAATCTCTTTGATTGTAAAACAGTAAAAGTTTTATAAAAAAAATACCAGTTTTTTGCATCTGAGTTTATTTAATTTATACTGCCTAATGTAGGATTAAAAAAATACATTATTTGTGCACTTATATATTCAATAATTAATTGTAGAACTGCGTTTAGTATCATTATTATTATATTATCTATGTTTACAGTTTACATAATAGTAAACACAATAATAGTCTATAGTAGATCTAAATCTAATATGTATACGGATATAATTTGATATGCGGCCCGCGGGGTTATAATGCATTTCCAAAATGGCCCGCAAGATCATTTGTGTCGGCCACCCCTGCTTTAGATGATTTTGGATATCAAACAGAACAACTTTTTTCTAAATTGTACGTTTTTTTTTAACTGTCTGTAAGTAGGTCTTATTTAATATTTTGCGGTGAACCTAAAAATGATAACTTTGCCGCAGTTAATGCGTTAACTTAATGTCCCAGGTGTTTTTTGGTGTTAGTTTCAAATTTGCACAAAAGTGGCCAGCCCTTTCTTTAATTTAAATGGCATTACGGTAAAGTAGTACTTTCTGGGAATGCAAATGCGGTTTATGGTTTGTGGCTATTTTTTATTTGTATCTGCCAGTATTTGATAGTAACAATTAGTTTAGTAAACACGTCGTCATTTCTAAAGTTTTAAAAAGTATTCTAGATTTTTTTAAGCAAAGCGGATTTTGATTGTGTCACTTTATTTAATGTTTGGTAGTTGATGCAGAATCATGGTTTGCTATACTTTTTGTTTATCAGCATCATTGGGATACAGTAGCTGCTACTGCTTCATTTAATAATTTTATTTGTAAATAGTTTATAAATCTGATCCAAAATTTTAGTTTTTAGCCAAGCGTTGTGTGTTTACCGGAGAGTTTGAACAAGAATCTTGTCCAAGAAATCATTCTAATTAATAATGTGTTTTGTTGGTTGTAAGTACAAAATTGTGCTCCATGTACCATGTAAAGTTTTTGAAAAAAGTTCTTTAGTAAGACTGTATTTGAAAACGAGTGTGTGGGTACTTTGATCTTTTGCTTGTCCAAAACTTGTTTCAGTTGCTGTTGCAATCAACTTTTTTTATAGTAGAGATACTGATAAGTAATCAATGCTGAATATGGATTAGCTATAGCAACTGTTGCCATTTGGCCTAGTGGCGTCAAGTCATCTTTTCTGCGGTCTTATCCATATTTTAATTTTACTTGAACGCCGAGATATTATTTTTATTGGTCAATTCTCTTTGTGTTGTTCAGCAACATAGCTTGCTCATTGCCATTTTTTTTACTATACGCTTGATAATATTGGTTTTGTATTTTTTGACGTAAAATTTCTTTTTGGGTAGTTCTAAACTTATTTGCGCTTTTTTTATAAGGGTTATTGTCTATAGGTTTGTCATAAACTTTTTTGTTAATATTAATAAAGATATTTTGTTTTTTTACAATGTCTCTTAGATTGCAGAAATCTGTCAATGCAAGACTTATTCTTTTGTTTATCTCAGCGGTTTAATTGTTTTTGCCGTGTTTGATATTGTGGCCTAGTTAAACATATTTCCCTCACAGTCAGTCATTATTTTAGTTTATTAAGATTAAGACTGTTAGACTTCTTGTTTAATTTCAATCCAATTTGTTGTTTTTGTTTTTGTTTACTTTCAAGTGGAATGTTGCATTACCGTATAAATGTTTAAATTTTTTTGAGTATTTAGAACTAATTCTGGCTTTGAATGACCCATTGCTTTTAAAAATGACTCAAATACTTTGTGAAAATTGATAAATGCAAGATATACCTTTTGCAATACTAGTTGGTATTTGTTTCATTTGTTAGTTGCGGTAGATTATTAATCTAGTAAAGAGTTTGTAAAGTTAGGATAGTAGGATAATAGGCCTATAGTTTCTTATATTTGATGGATTGCGTTTTGTATATAATATAATTACTTTAGTTAACGTGATTTGATGCTATTGCATCTATAGAAGTCATTTAATTTATTTTTGTTTTGTTATCAGATATTTTAGATCGCAAAGATGATATCTTTAAAAAACTTTTTATTTATATATTTAGAGCTTTATAATTTGTCAATGTTCTGTCAGTAAAGTGTGTGTTTTTTTTTTCTAAATGCTTTATGTGTCAAGGTGATTTTCTTATGCTTTTAGGTTTTAGTATTTATGCATTTTTTTTTTGTGGCGGTGTGTATGTGTTTTTAGTTTTTTTGAAGAAGATGGTTAATATATAGATTTTTAAGGTTGTAATCTATTTTTGATTTTCTTTTGATATTTTTCTTCTTTGACTTTTAGTTTCTTACCAGGAAGAAAATCTATAAACTTGTACAACCTCATTTTTTTCAAATCTAGTTGTTGTTTTGAGGTTTTTTTTAAATGTATTTATATGGTACATAATTTTGATTTATAGAAAGTTTAGTAGCATTTCACGACCGTCATTTTTTACCCTAATGCCAAATGTTTTATTATGGTTGCTATCTCCTGTAGTATTCTGTATAACATTTGAACTAAAAATTTTTGTTATTATTATTTACTGTGCTTTTTTGTTGTTTAGCAGTAGGTCGTTATATTCTCAGCTTCTTTGTCTTTGAATGCATTTGTTAATTTGTATACGTATTTTACCTGGATACTAAATCTTTTGTTAACCTAAAGCACTATGTATATAACTCTGTCAGATATTGATTGGTTTTTGGTCACTAAATATTTCGTTTCTATTTACCAAAAAATCAACTCTTTTATTTTGAAAGCATGTTTTTAAGATATTTTGATACTGGATTGGATATATCCGGATGTCAATGTTATGATCTTATCAACCTGGCGGAGTACTTTAGAAAGCCCTATTAATGTGTTTTAGTTTTTTTCTAATATTTCCAAATGTTTTTTGGTTTTTATTGTTCAGGTGTTGTAAATCAAGACAAAAGTCTTTCTGTTATATTGACACATTTACTAAAAAACAAAAATTTGAGAAGTTTTGCATATTTTAGCGCGGAATGTTTTGTATTTAACAAGCCGCATCTAAGTCTCAAAGAACGATAACAAAACATAGTAGATAAACAATGTAGAAAAGGCTTGTACTATCTTGAATAGTGTTGCATTAGATATCTTTGTATCGTACACTAACCAAACTACTAAACAACAATATTATAAATGTGCATGTGGAATATTCAAAGCTAATCCTGCGCTAATGTTTTCTGCACTCTACCATAAAGTGGAAGAAATTGTAGCATTTTTCCAAACTGCTCGATAAGCTATTGAAGTCATTTCTTAAATATTTTTGTTTTTTTTTACTTTAAAACTTTTCTCAGATGTTATTACTTTATAAAACTTTTCATAAAGATTTCTCAGAATTTATTCAAAGCTTTTAGAGACCTTGCTTTAGGTTATTATTAATGTCACATTTTTAATACAGATTTTAATAAAATTTCTAAGTAAAACATTTCTAAAACTTCTTTAAACTCTATGACCTACAATAGCAACAAAGTTTTAATCACTTTTGACACCAATATTTAATTTTAAAAATTTGAGCATTAAAGTTTGATATAAAAAAGGTTTTTAGATACATTTACATCTCTACAGTTAATATCCAACTAAATTAAACATTAGATTAGCTGTTAAATTAATATAATGCACCAAACCAAAATATCTTTACATTAATAGCAAACATTTGAAATTAAAAAAAAAACTTTTGTTTTTCTGTCTAAATCTGTTTGTACTTTAAAATGTAGTATAATTGAAATTAAAATTTTATATTACATTAAAAAAAACATGAAAATAATCAACATTTAAAAACTAAATTAACCAATTAAACTTGTTTCTAAAGTTATTGCAAAAAATCAAAGATTTTATACACACAAAATTGTACCTAACAAACCAAATTCATATTTATCAATCAGTATTTAAAAAATCAATAAACTTTCTGATATAATTTCAAAAACAATCATAATAAGCACGCAGTTTAGCATCCAAACTAAATAATTCTTCATATCAGTATTGTAGCCTGTTGAATCGATATGTGATTTTTGTTTATGTGTGTTGAATTAAGCACTTAAAAAAAGTCATTCTTTATTTATAATCCTCTACTGTACTGTAATTTGTATTTGCAATTACAAATTTGACTTTTACTACATTTATGATAATATATGTCGGTATACACAAATCAATATCATTGATTTCATCTTGTATATATATATATATATTTGTAAAGCCAGAAGATAATCAAGTAGGTTGCCTTAAAACAAGAATTAAAAAAAATCAATATTACAGATATATTACAAAACATGAAATAATAAACCATTTTTCTTCTGTGACGATAAATATAAGCAAAGATAATTACTTAATTGCCTTTGTCTATTGCAATTTCAAACTTTTTCAATGTTTTTTATATTAGGAAAAACAAATATAATTCCTATTAATCTTTTTTACTGGTATAAATAGTTACGCCACTGATAGCAATCCAGTGAAAGGAAATCCAATGCAAACACCATAAACAACTTAAGATTTCAATTAAATAATGACACTTAAATGACTCAATATGTATATCTTATCAAGTATAATATGTACAATTAATTATTAATAAATAAAACTTTAATCTAACTTTTCCTATTACAGAATCCACCTGCTACGATACGTTGTGCTCTCACGTACTACATAGCATCTTCGGACCTTGACAAAATAGTAACAGTCAGAGATGATGAAGTGGTCTCCAACCTCAAGAATAATTTCTCTATAGGTGTCGTGGATATACCCATTAGTGAAAATGAAATTGAGAATAATTTATTACACCGACTACGTGCCGTGAAAAAGGATTCTGAATTGTTGAAAAGGGCACTGGATTTTTCTGTGAGTAATAAATTGTGAAAGTCAGGAATTCTATTTACAATTGAAATAGAATTCAGTTTTTTTTTTACAACAAATAATTAAACATCTTCCTGATTGATGATTTAATATTATAAATTACAAGGATTTTCAATATATATATAATATAATGCACAGTGAAAGTAATTAAATGAGCAATTATAATCGGAATAATGATAGAAGGTTAAGACAATGTAATTATGCATTAGGAATAACTATTGATTATTTATAGTTTTTGTGTGAGATTTCTTGCATGCAAATAGGAATATATTACTACATATTTATGATTGGAATTAATTTAACCTTGTGGGAAGAGGCACAACTGCGTTTTAATGCAAAATTTCTATATTTTATTATTTAATTACATATTTGAACTAGATTACGTTTTTAATCAGTTCAAAACGGGTAATATGACGTTTAAATATAATATAAATATAAAATCAATTACAAAATATAAAAAAGAAGAATTTAATGTGAAGCTACTTTTCTTTATTAGTAGGCTAAACAAATATCACATTTAATTAATAATTAATATATAAGTTTGTTTAAATCTGCAAGCATGATTCAAACCTGCTACTACTGAGTTGTGGTTATTAGTTTGTCATTGAACTATGGTGGAAGTATCATTGAAAGTGTGCACTCACTTCAGATTGAAGAATGAAATTAAAAAAATCTCAATTTATAGTAGAAAGACATAAAAGCACATGCACTTGATGATATAAGAAATTAAAACATTGATATCAAAGAAAGAAATTAACTTTATGATACTTTTTTTTGTCTACAGGTGGGTTAGCTTGTGATTAAAAATAAATGAGACAGATTTAGAGTTAGGATAGGTTTTTTAATTAATATTAAAGAATAAATTTAGATATGAAAATATATCTAAAAAAATTTGCTGATAAAACAAGAATAAAATGTTAAAAATAAACTGTCAACTGTCAAAACTATAAAATTTGCAAATTGTCAAACGGTCAGATTTTGGTCACTTGACAGTTGACAACTGTAACATGTCAACATTACAAAATATTAGTTGTCAAAAATCAAATCTGCAAACTGTAATAATTAAATTATTTACTGTCAAACTTTTGTCATATAAACTACAAACTGTAAAATGTTTTTAATTAAAAAATAATTGACCGTTCTTAACTGTTAGTTGTCACAATTACAAACTGTAAGCTAATAAAATACAACCTGTTGATTGTCATCAATATTAAATGTAAAAAAATCACTGCACAATACTAACTTTCAATTGTTATATAACTATAAAACTGCAAAATAATAAGATGTCAAAATTATTATCTGTCAAAAGATTCTATTTTATCAATTAATGTCAAAACTATTAAAACTTTAACCTTTAATAAATGTTTAAAATCAAAAACTGTCAGTTGTCAAGAAACATTAATATCAACTGTCAAAAATCAAAGAAACTGTCAATTGTCAAAAATTAAATAATTAAACTGTCAGATGTCAAAACTAAAAACCATTAAATAGTAAACATTTAAAAAAAACTAGTTTAAAT
Source organism: Tachinus rufipes (assembly GCA_963932245.1). Taxonomy (NCBI): domain Eukaryota; kingdom Metazoa; phylum Arthropoda; class Insecta; order Coleoptera; family Staphylinidae; genus Tachinus; species Tachinus rufipes. The sequence continues at coordinate 25,512,161 of OZ010742.1, read as the reverse complement.
GTATACAATCTGTCAGCTGTTATAAAATAATATTACCAACTGTCAATTATTTAAAACATATTATTTAACCTGTCAGCTGACAAAACCAATTTTTAAAACTACAAATTGTTAACCATCAAATGTTAAAAATTTAAGAGAAAAAACAAATTAATCTAAAAATATATAATCAGCTGTCATAAAACAATATTTCCAACTGTCAAACAAAAAGAAAATTGTCAATTATTTAAAATTAATTATGCAACCTGTCAGCTAAATAAACCAGTTGTCAGAACTACAAACTGTTAATTTTAAAAAACTGCAGCTATCAAAACTAGAAAGCATTAAACGTTAAAACTTTAAAAAACAAAACAAAATAAAAGTAAAAATATACAAATGTCAACTGCCATAAAACAATATTACCAATATCAAAAACCAATGACAATAACTGTTAATTTATTTTCTTTTTCCTAAGATTGGAAGCTACCATTATTATGCAAATCTTTTTGAGTGTTGCCTGGAATAGCTTAGCGGATGTACATCCAAATCAATTCCTTAGGTTGCAAAGCCACTACGGGTAATTTTTTTCTTGGGTTATTAGTTATATCTATCTCCTCTCAAGATGTGACTAAGGTAATCTAGTTTTTTTTTTCTTTATTGTTAAATTGACTTTTCTGGTTTTACCTATTGCATTGTTTCTTGTCTATGCTTTATATAATTTCATATAATAAAGTGCGGAATATGTAGCACTTAAATACTCTAGTTGATTTTTTTGTAGTGACTTTGGTCTACTTTGTTTTTATACCTACACTATATATTTGGCTGTTGGTATTTACTGATTCAATTAAATGCTAGAAATCTTCTGTACTATCAATTATCATGTAAGTATTGTCTGCATAACGTATGTTGTCAATCATTTTGCCGTTTAAGATAACACCTCTTGTTTCTTTTGACAATGTTTTTTTAAAGATACTTTTACTGTACACATTAAATAGAAGAGCTGACAGTACGCACTTTAATTTACTAAGATTTTTTTGACTTTGATCTTTGCTGTTTGATATTAGTAGAAGTTAGAGATTATTTTTTATCAGTACTGTAAATAAATCTTTTTTTTAATATCTTTAACAACTTTCAGTGACTGATTCTATCAAAAAAAATTTGGAAGTTGATGTAACAGATATACATTTCATTGTTAATATTTAGTTACCTTAGTCTTAGAATATATATTCTAAATATTGCTTTCTTGGTTTCCATGCTTCTCCTAAAACCCATTTGCGTATTGCTGATGCATTTTTGTAGTTTTTTTAAGATAGAATTATATATTATAATAACTAATTCTGTGGTCCAAGCATTTTTTAGTTAATTTTTCTTTGGTATTATCAATTATTGTTAAATTTTTTTATCAGAATATTGATGAATTCTTTATCTATAAGCTTTACCAGTTTAGCTGAAATTTTATTAGGGGCTAAATATTTGACTTCATTTTAGTTTCTGATTGCATGCTTAAGTTTGTCCTTTAGAATTGCCAAACAAGTGTCGGTGCTGTTTGGTTGTCTTTGAACAGTTTTTGTAGCTACTTATGCCATCTTGTTAGTTATTTTTCTGGTTATATGATTAGCTTGCCGTCTTTGTTCAGTAGAACATATGGTTAGTAAGTTTTTGTTCTTCCGCAATTTTTTTTAATTTTTTACGACATCTTAAAGATGTCGTATTTGTTTTCATTAGTTTTTATTTCTCAACATTTGTTAGCCATTAAAGAATGGCTGTTTTATTTCTTTTAAACATTGTTATCTATGCGTTTGTAAACCTGCACATCTTTGTTTTTGTGTTTTCTGTTTATGTCTAGTATCTCTAGTTCTCTAGTGTCATCTACTCTTTATCTTTTCTTTTTGTAGGATTTAGTTTTTTTTGTCCTCGGCAACGTTTTCTTTATTTTTTGCCATTGTAGACCTATGGTGATATTTTGGGTATTTGGGGATTATTCTGTTGAGTCTTTTAAGGTTTCTTGGTTTTTTTTTTGTTGATTTACTGTTAATGTTCACACAGTGAATAAAGAAAGTACACGTTTTGAGTGTTCTGGAAAGACTAAAATATATTTCTGTGTTAACTTAGTACAAAAGTCTTTACAGGATGTAGAAGGCGTTTAGCAGGTTTTTCAAACTCGATATTACTATTTCAACACTCCCACTATATCTAATCTGAAAACCTAAATTGATAACATGTTCATTATGCTTTAGCAGGCACAAACTCTTTGTCAATATATCTGCAGTAGGTAAATAAGATATACTAACATATTTGTTTGGTTGCTTTTGACATGGCAATATATTCCGCCTCTGTGCTGAACAGCGCCAATGTAGCTTGTTTCTTGCTTTCCCAGCAGATAGCCGCGTTGGCTAAATTTAAACACATAACCAGTGTATGACTTTCTGTCTTTTGTGTCGTTGGCCCAATCAGTATCAACGTATCCTATTAATTCTCTATTGCCCTTTTCATATTTTATGGAGTAGTTTTTTGTTGCTGTCGGGTATCTTAATATTTGCTTTGCACTCTTTCAATGTAACTCATTGTAGCATTTGTTATATTGATTCAAAAAACTTACACTATGTGCAATGTCGTTTCTAGTTAAGATTGCTAGATACATTAAACTTCCTATTAATTGCTGATAGGGTAATGATCTATTGATGTCTTAATTGCTAAAAGTTATATTCTTCTCAAGAAGTGTATTAGCCATTTTACTTTCTTAAATATTGAATTTCTGCAATAATTCTTCAATATATTCTTCTTGATTAAGAGTGATGAACCCTCCTTCCTTGTTTTGCGTAATTCTCAAACCTAGACACCTTCTCACTTTTTCCAGATCCTTCATCTTGAAATTTAAATTTAACTCATCTATTAAGGATTTTGTTTCGTCTGAATCATTTGAAAATACAAAAAAATTGTCAACATATAATGCAAGTATATGTTCAAGTTTTGATCTCTTATAGTTCAATGAAATTAAAAGACTGTCCACCTTTTTGTACCAAGTTCTGAAAGATTTAATGAGGTCATATACCGCTGTATTTAGTTTACAAACCATGCTTTTTTTACCTTGTACCACAAAACCTTTAGGCTGCCTCATATAGACTGTTTCTTCCAAAACACCGTTTAAAAAGACTGTTGTTACATCTATATGCTTTATATCTAAATCTAATTCTACAGAATACGCAAATAAAAGTTTTAAAGTAGAATGACGCACTACATCGTAATCTATGCCTTGCTTTTGTGTAAAGCATTTGGCCACTAGACGTGCACGATAACGCACTTTACCCTAAACGTATTTTTTTTCTTTAAAAACCCATTTGCAATCCATTGCACAACCGATTCTTGGTAGTTCGGTTTCATGGAAGGATTCTACTTTTTCTCTCATGAGTTCATCTAAAAGTCGTTGTCTGATCTTGACAACGCTTCATTTACCGTAAGAGAGTCACACTCTAAAGCTGTATTAGTTTTACATATATCCGTTCCATAGTTCTCAAACAATTTTTGGTTTGGATTTTCTGGTTGATTTTCTTGTTGTTTTTGTGTTATCTTTGCTTTCTAACTGAAATGTTTCTGCATATTTTTTAATTTGTTCTTCTAAAGTATCATGGTCTGCAGCGTTAGCTCCCACTGAATTTGAGACTCTGACTAACATGCTATCAGTTTCTTCTTGCATTACAATTACACTATCATTAGTTTCTTCTTCTATTACAGTTACACTATTATCAGTTTCTTTTTCCATTACAATTACATCCCTACTAATGATTATCTTATTCATTAATCATACAGTCTGTATCCTTTTGTGTGTTCACTGTAGCCTAAGAAAATCATTTTTTTGAATTTCTCATCTTATTTAGTTTTTTTCACTTTTAGAACGTGCACTATAGCTTGGCTCCCAAAAACTCTTATGAGGCCTACATCAGATTTCTTGTTGTTCCATATTTCAAATAGTGTTTTATCCTTTATCCTTGAACAAATTGGTCTGTTTCTTAAATATGCTGCAGTATCCACCATTTCTTATCTTGTTTAGATCTGATGAATTTATGTGCCCAAGTCTCCTATGCCATATGTCGCCTGACAGGCACTCATTTGATTTAGCAAAACTTAGTCTATATACATTATGTACAAATTTAGCTAAACCAACTAGTATACCATTTCTGTTAAAAATGCTTCAAGAAATCTCTGTGAAGTTGATGAAATTTCCTCTTTTAATTAGTTGGCTGACAGATAAAAGATTTGTTATTAGACCAGAAACACAAAGTACATTTTTTATAACTACACTATGTCTGTTATTGTTTACTACAGTTGTTAAATCAATGTCTCTCACACATGTAACTATCAGTTTCCCTTCATTTGCCACTGTAATTTCTTGAACACTTGAGTTGTACGACTTGTTGTTCAAAAATTGTTCACTTGTGGTAAGATGAAAACTAGCTCTTGAATCAATGTACCAATCGTCCTTTTTAAATTGTCTTGTTCAGAAAGTAGCACTAAATGCATTCACTTCTCTGCCACTTTTTTCATGCTTGCGATAATTTTTCTTAGTACATTGACTTTTAAAATGACCGATTTGATTACATTGGTAGCATCTTATTTTCTTCTCGTTGCCACTAGATGTCGTCTTTAGAGTAACACTGGTATATCTTCTTGTTACTAAAACGCAAAGCAACGAACGCGTATTCTTTCCATACGCCATCTGTCTTCATATCTAGCAACTTGGACTTAATGGCGTCCGTGCTGATGTCGTCTGTTGGTCTTTAATATGAACGTATAAAGATGAATCTATAGATAAGATCAACTTAGCTCTTGCCTTTGCGTCGTCTGCTGCCGCCTCATCCTTGAGACATTTTTTAACCTTTTCAATATTAGGACGTTTTTCACCGCAAAAGTCCAATCACTATATTTCTCTTTTTTTCAAGTTTGGAATACTTAACAAATAATTTTTAGCCGTTCTTGTGCACTCAAACTAAATTTCGTAAAAAACACGTGGGTTCTGGGCCTATAACCTGTTATTGTGCACACAGTAAATAAAGAAAGTACACGCTTTGAGTGTTCTGCACAGACTAAAATATATTTCCGTGTTAACTTCTTTACAGGATGTAGAGGGCGTTTAGCGGGTATTTCAAATTTGATATTACTATTTCAACATTTACACTTGGTACTTTTTAGACTTACATATGTCGTAACTATTACCAAATTGTAGTTGGTTGCTATATCTGCCCCCGGAAATGTCTTTATTGATTTGATGGTGTTACTGATTTTTTTACTGATTATAATATAGTCTATTTGTTTTTTGACTATTCCTGGTTTAACGTCCTATGGCGTTTCCTACATGTATAGACGCTGTGGCAGCTGTTAGAAAATGTTAGTTTTTATAATTTCTTTTTCTATGAAAAACTTAATCAACCTGCCTTTACGTTTGTTGCGATTGCTTAATCCAAATCTACCTATAGTTCCAACTACTTTTTCTTAGCTACTTATAAGAATAAGAACTTTATGTTTTGCGATGAGTTAATGACTTGGTGAAACGCTTCTTTGTCAGCTGTGAGTGCATACACTGTATTATGTTTACTGAAGCATTGTTTAAAACATCTTCAGGAGTATAATGCGGTTCCAATACGGGACAAAACTAAATATTGATTATTACGTTTTCTCATCCACAATAAATGTTATTTTATATCTATCGATTGTTTTGTTGTTTCTTTTATAGTACATTTTGACGTTTTTAGTTTTATGTTTGCTTGCCTGACCCATTGTACGTCTCTTAGGTCAAATATATTTATTTCAAGTTTTTCTATTTTTATGGTTACGTTGTTAATCTGTATAGGTGCATAAAGACTTCTGACATTTTACGTTGCACATCTATTTATTAGTTTGTAGTCTCCTTCATTGAACTCTCTTTTCTTTGGAGATCCGATCAAAAAAGTTTTGGTTCTGGAATATTTTGAATTGAACAAAGTTAATGTTTTGATGTGATAGTTTTTAATAAAGATATTTATAGCAAATCTTTAATTAACTGCTTTATTTTGGTTTTCTGAATTTGTCTATCTTGTCCGGCTTTGGGGTTTGGTTTAAACCTAAAGCAAAAAGAATGTCCTATTTGCCAGGTTTGGCTATCTTTGCTTAGTTTGTCCTGCAGTTTACCGGGATTTGGCAACTTGTAGCTAAAAGCAAGAACTGGGTGCTCTACAAAAACCAGTTATTGCCACCCATCAACTGTCTATGACGCTTGATGTGACCGCTGATGATAAAAGGTACTACTTCTGCAACGCAACTCTAAACACCAATTTTTAAAAACTAATTAATTAATCTATCAATTGACAAAACCAGTTGTCAAAACTACAAAGTTATTATTTGTAGCAATAATGAGCTGCCATTTGTTTAAAACGATTTTAAGCTAGATTCAAAAGTTTGTGTATGGTTTTTAAAACTGATTAACAGATGTAGCGTGCGCTCATATTACATATTTAATCTGGTCGACTGTAAATTTGGCTAATATGACAAAATCCAGATGTGCATTTTGAGTTTTGCAAAAAAGTGATATCAAATAGTATATAAATAATATATAATATATATTGGGTTGTTAAGTATTTTTTTTTTTTTTAAACACATTTTGTAGTTTTGTATTACTGTGCTTGTTGCACAAGCATGTAATCAACTCGTTGTCTACATAGTTTTTCTGGTTAAAATCTATGATTTGTATTTATATTTGTTAGTCAAAATTAGTTTTTGAAGTATTCTTGGTAAATTAACAGACTTTTAATTTAGGGAATAGTTCACATAATAAGTTTTCCAAGTGTTTTACGTTTTTTTAGATGAATGATGAAGTAATGTAGATTAGATGAAAAGGTTAAACAGTACAACAATTTGATAATGTCTTTCAGATAGTGTTAGAGATTTTTTGGCAATATTTATTGACTGCAATGTTTTGAAGTTTAAAAACTTTGGTTTGTTATAACACGCGCGTTGTACTTTGGTTTTGAAAAACTCTGGGTTACGTAAAAAACGTCTTATAAATATACAAACTTTAGCCACCTAAATGTTTGTAGTCAAAAAATTTAATTTAAATCAAGATTCAAAATTACCCGCTCACTATCTATAATTTGGTATAACCCGCACGCCCACTTAAGTATTTTTAATCAAAAAAATCTGCAATTGAATCCACTTTTGACATTAGTGACTGCTGGAACACAACAGATGTGAGATTGATCCAACCTGACTACTAACATTAGGGCGGGTGAGCTGAATCAAGCTTCAAAACCAACAGCCCACAATCTATGAATTGCTATTTATAAAATTAAGCTTTAACTTTAAAGATTTTAAATTTTAAGCTTGAATTAATATGAAATAGGTATAAAAAACATATTTTACTAATTTGGACTAACGTTGACTTCTAAGTTAACTACAAAAACGCACTTTTTGGATCAAAATGAAAGCTATGCTTATAAATTTAATATAAATTAAATTTTAATACACATATTTATACAAAAAAAAACAGCAACAAAATTTTCAATTTTTTGATCAAATCTTGGTTTAAGAGCAGATTTGAAATATTAGATTTAAATTAGTGCAGTGGGTATCATACAACTATTTTACTAGTTTAGATTATGGAAGACTTTTTAATGCTTTTTTGAAATAAATATAAAGCCCAAACTTACATTTTTAATTAAGTTTGAGCATATATACATATGACAAGATTGTTTAAATACACTTCAACAATATTCCTTCTTAAAAACTATATTAATTTGAAGAAAAGGGCTAAAAACTAACAAAATACTCAATTTTTGACCAGATATTAGGTTTAACTAACAAAATCTAAAAATGTTGGGCTTGGATTAGTTAAAAACTTGATTTTATATCTATCATTTACTAGTTAAGACTATTGAGGACTTTTCAGTTTTAAAGATGTAGGCTTAAAATGAAGAACAAAAAGCATTTTTAAAGTAAAAATAAAGCTTATACTTAAAAAATTTATGAACTTAAGACTTAAATAGATATAACAAAGCTGTTTATATATACTTTAACAATTTTCTTTTTTTAAATTTTTATTAATTTAAAGAAAAAAGTTAAAAACTATCAAAATACTCAATTTCAGGCTTAAAACTAGATTTAAACAAAAAAAAAGCTTGAATTAGTTAGAAAATAACCTCATACATATAATTAACCAGTTTGGACTATTGAGGACTTTTCAGTTTTAAAGTTGTAGGCTTAAAAAAAAGAAAAAATGCATTTTTAGAGTAAAAATAAAGCTTATACTTAATATTTTTATCAAATTAAGGCCTACATTTGATAAATAATAAACGTTTTTTTTTTTTAGCAAAAGTTATCCTATAAATGTGTTTCTTTGTAAGTTTCAATAAATTTTATGTAATAAACGTAATTTTAATCAATTTTACGCTAAAAATAAGTTTTCGGCTTAATTTTTATGTTTTATGTGTAGTTTTAAGTCTTTTTAAACAAAATTTCATGTGCTAAACGTAATTTTTAAGCAAATTTTACTACCATAAAAGGTTTATTTTACGTAATTTTCTTATTTTATGTGCAATTTTTAGTCTTTCTAAAGAAATTTTGACACTAAAAATCATTTTTCTACAAAATGTTTATGTTTTATGTAAAATTTGTAATCTTGTCAATATAAATTTCATATAATAAAAGTGATTTTTAATAAACATAATTTTCCACTAAAGTTTATGCTAGAAATCAGTTTTCTATAAAATTGATATATTTTAGAAGCAATTTTAACTTGATGCCCGCCCGCTCACTTGTTAGTTAATAAGGAATTCATTGTTAAACAATTCTCTCATATCTAAATCCAAAGACATAAAAGATGGATACAATGGAACAATAGATTCTTTGATGATTAACACTTAGATGGGCGGGCGTTACAATAGAAAAAGTATTTCGCTCACAAATTAAACTTAGAATTGCTGCTCGTTTTTTAATACGTCGTCAAACAAGTCCCATACATGTTTGATAGATTGGATTGCAGTCAGGCTAGGTGCAGGTCGAGTTTAGAAAGAATTCTTACGTTTTTACGGTAACTTTGTACGATCTGCGCTGCATGTACCCAAAGATTATCATGCATCAGCATAACTTTGTCAAATAAAAAGTGCAACTAGTACCACATGTTTTTTTAATGTATTTTCAATGTACCTCAGAGCCAATAAAAACCTATTATAATATATAATACTTTATTCACGGTATATAAAAAAACCATTTACATCTACATCATTCTGTACATAAATCATAATGAATTTCAAGCAATATTACAAATTACACAAAAATATATAAATAAATATTGAATAATAAAAGCATGAAAAAAAAAATACATATATAAAAACAAAAATTATTCATCAAAACATTTTAATTGACTCATAAAGCTAGATTTTGAAACACAAAATAAATCAATATTATTGGAAACACTATTCGCAATTCTACACATTCTACCAATTGGATTATTAAATCCATAATTGGTAGAATGTATAGATTCTCTAAATAATGGAGACTTTCTAGTTCGGCGATTATTGTAAGGGACTTGAAATGGAAGAGTTACTAGTAACTCTTGGCAATCAATCTCGGACATCATTATTCCACGTAAAAATGATAAATCGGTTCGTTTGCGCCGAATTTTCAGCGGAGAAAGATTATATTGCAATGCAATGCAATAAGGTTAAAATCGTAATTTTCGGATAAAATGCCTAATTTGTACGATAATAAACAAAAAAATTTGTTTTGAATACGTTTTATATTGTATATATGAATGCTGTAGAATGGACACCAAACTGACGGAGCGTACTCTAAATGAGAACGTACCAAGGCGCAATAAAGTAGTTTGAGTGTGCTTGGAGATAGTTCAGTTGACATTCTGTACACAAACCCTAACATTTTCATAGCAAGGTTGCACATGTAGTTTATATGCTCAACAAAAGTTAATTTTGAATAAAAAATTACGCCCAAATCTTTTATTTGAGTAACATGTTCCAAAACATTGTTATCGATAGTATAGTCATACGATACTTTACTTAAAGTTCTGTTGAAGCTTATCGAAAAACATTTATTTGCGTTAAACAACAAGTTATTAATAAGACACCATGAATGAACAAAATCCAAATCATTTTGCAAACTAATGCAATCATCGATAGATGATATTCTTCTATAAATTTTAAGATCGTTAGCAAATAAATGATAAAACGAAGAATTAATAGAATAAACAAGATCAATAATAAAGAGTAAAAACAGAATTGGTTCACAATGAGATCCTTGAGGAACCACAGATGGAACAACAATAGATTGTGATAAAAAGTTATTAATTTTTACACACTGAGTACAATTTTCTAAAAAGCTCGACAGAACCATAAAAACCCAAAGCCCGAAGATTAGCAATTAAAATTCTATGATTAACGCGATCAAAAGCCTTTGAAAAATTTGTGTAAATAGAATCTACTTGGACTCTTGATTGAAAGGCATTCAAAAGATCATTTTCGTAACAAAGAAGATTTGTAAGAGTGGAACAAACTTCATGAAACCCATGTTGCTGTTCCACTAAAATGCTTTTGCACATCCATTGTATTTGACCAGTTATAATTTGATCAAACAACTTAGGAATAGCAGACTGGATGCATATACCTCTATAATTAGTAATATCCTCCTTAGCTCCAGATTTATGTAAAGGCATAATGTAGCTTTTTTCCAAACTAGAGGAAACTTGGCTTCCTTAAGAGAAGCCTCAAAAAGTAAATACATTGTTTTAACAGCATAGATACATTTAAGGTTCTCAATCTCTATAAATACCTCCAACAGACTAAATGAAAATGCTTGATGAAATACGTTTTTCTTAAAGTCAAACAATGGAGTTAGATAAGTTTGTGTATTGTAAACAGACGAAAAAAATTCAGCAAAACTATTAACATAGTCATCTCCATTACTGCAAGTTTTTTTTTTATAATACATTGTAGCTGGAAAATCAATAGTTTTTCTAGTGTCACTAACAAATTTCCAAAAGTGTTTAGGGTTACTTTGAATGTTGATTTCTGTTCGAGTAATATATTGATTGTATAGACATGTACTGAGACTTTTACACAAAGTACAAATTGATTGAAACTCGTTATAATCGGACAAAAGTCTTGAAAATTTATAACGTTTATGAACAATTTTTTTTTTAGTCTAGTTAGTGAAATTAATTCAAAACAGTCAATAGCAAAATGCAACACAGAGTAAAATAAATTAACGCAATTATCAACATCACAATTATAAAAAAGGGCGGACCAATCAACATTCAGCAAAAAATTATTGATTGCATTAAAGTCGGAAAATTGTTAACAATATCAATTTATCCAAAAAAAAATGGTTTATATTTCAATTGATGAAGTTTTAGGCTAATTCAAACCAGCTATTTGATCTGTAATGTAGATATAGGTCTATATAATTTTGTTTTGTTCACAAACTATTCATACCATATTTTTACATACGTTTACATGTTTTACTTCTAACAGTCAATTTTGTGCAAATTACAGCAGAATATTGTCAATTTTGTAAAGTGGTATATACTAAAAACCAGTCACTAAAACTGAACTGACATTTTTATTAAGGCTCATTTCATACGCAGATCCAGCTGAATCTTGATTATGAATGCTTGCGTCGGGATTCCGAAAAGGGTCTAGTTTCTGTCTTCACGTTGGTGTAACAAAAAGTTCTTGCAGCACAATGCATATTCGTCAATGATTAAAGCTAGTGAACGCAGGTACAAATTAGACCTATTACAGTTACTGCTTTAAGTTAACATTCATTAAGATGCAAGGTGACTACAGGTATGACATTGTTTAATGCTTTTACTAAAATTTCTTTACTTAATTTTTTTTTAAACAAATAAGATGCAAAAAAATTAAAACTGTTTGTAAATCGGTTTTTTAGCGAAAAGTGTACATAAAACAACTTAATTGTAATACATCTGTATTATATAACAAAAAACATATTTATCATTAATACAAAGTTATAACAAATTATACTTGTAATTGAAATAATTACATATCTGTACTTTTCTGTAAATAGCATGTATGTATGTGTATGTATAATCAACAGATATATCCGATGTGTTTATTGTTTTCAAAATAATTCCTTCAACAAAAAGTGAACAATTTATACTAATTAATTATACAATAATAATTTGAATTTACATTATTTTGCTATTATTTTATAAGCTATGCAAACCAATTCTATATTACTAAAACGAATAAAGTTTAAATTTTAATATATTAGTTTTAATAATAAAGTAGAAACGAAGCGTATTCCAGATTTGAGTGAGCGAATAAACAACATTTATTTCAGTTAGACTTAATTAAGATCTCATTGACATGGACTCGCTGGCTTAGCCGGAGCCGGACATAAACATACATTACATGCTCGATTATCTCGTCTGTTTTGCATAAGTTGTATGCTCGAATCTGTTCTTATAATTTGCAAATTTGCAAATAACGTAAGTCTTTTTGTCAGGTTGGCATTATTAATTTGTCGGTAACAAATGTGAAAGATTTATTTCAAAAGTCTGGACCAAACATATAGGAAATTTATCAGACAAAAACCTTTCATTTTTTATTTGGGAGATAAATGTGATGCATATTCTAAAAAGAAATAATTGATGTGAAATATAGATAATTTTAAGACTTTTTATTATTTGACAAAATGATAACACATTTACTATGTACTATGGCCATCATGGGATGGTGATGGCTTTGTAAAGGTTGAAACTAGTTACGGTTTTTTTAAATATATATTAGTGATATAGTACATACTAAATGTGTTTTATTATTTTATAATGAACTATCACATAGTAACGGCCACCACCATTTAATATTATTACAGAGAAATGTTGGCATAATCAGCAAACAATTTCTATTATAAGTGACCAAAATCTTGACAATGCCTTCGATGTAGTTGCACAAAATAACAATAATAATAGTATAAAAAAGATTAATAAATGTAACAATGATATACTATAATTAGTACTTTACAAATATATTACAGAATCTATAAACTTAAACTATTGACAGTTTTATAATCTTATTTGAAATTAATTAAGAGACAAAAATTTAAAAAATAACAATTTTATTAAAATCAAATTTATAATAATCTAATTAAAAAGTTAGCAAATAAATATTTTAATGAAAGGAAAAACCAATATTTTAAACCTCATTAATATTTCTTAATTTTAACGAAAATATATTCATTTATTTTGCAATAATTATCAAAGTTATAATGAGTTAAACTTGCAAATAAACAGTATAACTTTACAAAGGCAATTAAAATTTAATGCCAAACAACTCTAATTATAATATATACTGACCCTAATAAAATAAAATAAAAGCTTTTATGTACATAAATAAATTAAAAGTGCATCAGTTCAAGAACATAATTCTTAATAATGTTGTTTCCTTTTTAGTTTATTTACTGGCAATGTAATGTCCCTTCGGCGGTCATTCCATTTCCCTTTCTGATGTATTCCATTGAAACTAATGAAAATACACTTGTCTTAACAAATGTACCAGGAAACAACACATCCGATATTTTATCAGGACAGACGATTAGGGATACAGTTATATGGGCACCCAACTATTTAAAAACAGGTAAATATATTATATTAATTAAATCAATACTAACTTTAGTAGAATAAATAATTTTATGCTTTTATTTAATTTATGTGAAATAAAGACAGACATTGATTCTTACGTTTCAAAAGACATTTTCTCACAATAATCTAAAATTACATTTATGTATTGGAATACTGATACTTTTAATAAGTTTGACGGTGCATATAAACTTAACCTCCTAGACAACTACTAAGTTCAACGTCTTTAGAAGTAGTAAAGGTTATTGTTAATGTAGCTGACATAGACAACCAAATAATTTGCTTAAAGCAATTTTACAAACAAAGAAGGTCTTAATATAAGTTTCTAAGTACAAGGTTGTATCAACTAAAGATAAATACGTGGTAGAATTACAAATAATGTTTAGTAACATTGAGACAATCCTGGTTGACAGAGGAAAGAAGCAGCCTTTTAAAGAGAGTAAAGACTTACAACCTTTGCCTATTTACTAGAATCAGTCAGCCACGGGTAACCTAAAAGACACATCAAAAACCTTTAATCAAAAATCTTTTTGAGATATTATAAGAACATTATTGTGTGTACTCATCACAAAGTAATAGTGAAGTAAATATATTTAATAGTACATATGCAACCAGAAGATGTAAGTCCTAACTATTATTAATTTTTTTTAAATTTTTTTTTTTAAATTTTTGTTATAAATAGGTTGAGTTTTTATTTAATTACTGTTATTGTTTTATATATGTAGGAAAATAGATACACTGTCGATCTGACTTACGTAATTGACTTGGTTGGTGTCAATGATAGGCATTTATTTATTAGGAATTTGTGTCTTTAGTAGGTATTGCAAATGTTGGGTTTTTATTCTGGGATTGCTCAAATCAATTTTTTATACTTAGAAAGAACTTTAATCTGCATAGAGTTGTTTGTTTGATTAATTTAATAGTAATAGTATTAAAACTCAATAAAAGACTGTATTTCAGCTAAAGCAGTGTGCTTCTCAGCTTTTTCTAAACTTTTAAGTCCATATTTTTAAAATGTCCACAACAATTAAAATTAAACTGAAAAAAAAAACAAAAATCAGAGAAATTTAAACTACCTTGTGTAAAAAAAAATACAGTAATTCCACTTTTTCGATTTAACAATATGGGTGCATCTGTTGTGTAAGGTAAAAATTCTAGAACAAATAAATTTGAGTTTTAAAAAAACTCTATAGAAACCTTATCCGGTAGTGCCAACAGAACACAAACTCACCTATTGTATTATTGTGACTGGTTTTTATTGGTGTGCTCCGCTCACCCGCCCAACTTTTTGTAATAACAAAATACAGTAATACACTTCAATTTAGCTTATGAAATATGTAAAATGTAAGCGCAAAAAAAGATAAAACGCGTAAGTGCAGTATTTTTGTTTATATTAAATTGCTTATTACACCAGCAAATTTGTGTTAGGAGTATCTATATGATTTTTTTTATTTTTCAATATTTTTGCAGTAATAACATGTCGGGCAAATAAACAAAACACTTAGCTTATAATTGTAGATAGATAATTCTTCTTGGTGTGCTCTACCTAATCAATTTTCTGTGATTAAAAAAACTTTTGTTGACATGTTTCTGCTATTATGACATATAAAAAGTGAGTATTATATTATGCTATATCTATTTGTTGCAAGTTTGATGTATCTTTATTATTTTTTGTTGTTTGGTAGTTTCAAATGTCTTTTTAGTAATAGTACTGGTCTGACGTTGCATGGTTTAAGTTTTTTGATCGGCGCATCTTAATTTCATGAATGTCTTAAGCTGTTTGGTATTGGCAATATATTTATAAAACTCAAAAAAACAGATTATTCTGACTTAATCAGTTTTTTTGGGTTTTATAAATATATTGCCAATACTAGACAGCTTGTTCAAAGTGTTTGCATTTGAATCATTTATCTTGTCAAAAGGTTATGATTACTTCTAAATAATTGCTCAAAAGTTCTACTTCTTCTTCTTTTTTTGTCCACCAGATGGTGTCCGTAGGCTGTTGCGTGTGTTTAATTACTGAGCCTCCGCTGATGTTAACGTCTAACGTTTCCTCCATCTTTTTGGGGGCCTTCCTGGATTTCTATTACCGTCGGTTTGTTGTGTTTGTTTGTTCCATTTTTTTTGGTCTTCTTTACTAGCTTTGCAATATCGGTTATTTTGCTGACATCTCTGATGTTGTCACTTCTCATACGGTCTAGTAGTGTTTTCCCATGGATGGTTCATAGAATCTTCATCTGTGCCGTCCTCATCATCTGTATGGTTTTTGTTGTGTCGGGCCTCGTCTCTGTCGCATAGGTTATTACCGGTCTGGTGAGTGTCTTGTATATTCTGACTTTGACTTCCGGTTTCAGGTATTTATTTTTTCATATTTACTTGTGCATACACCCGAATATACGTGATGCTTTCAAGGTTTGGTGATGAACGTCTCTATGTAGGTTCCCGAAGGTATGGATACTCACCCTCAGGTAGTTAAATTGCTTTACTTGTTTTATAATACTACCGTCCAGTTCCAGCTTGCACCTTGTGGGAGATTTTGATATTACCTGACACTTGGTTTTTTCTTATTTATGGACATGTTGAGTTCTTTAGTTTGTTGGTTGAACGCATAAAGCAGTTGCTGCAGGTTGTCTTTGGAGTTTGATATGAAGGCGGCATCATCTGCATCATCTTCATCATCCTCAAAAGTTGATTTGCGTAATTGCTTCCTATGATAGTCTCATTTGTTCTTTTTAGTGTAACTATATAGGTAGATTTTTTTTAAATTAATATTTGCATGTTGCTTAAAGGCCTTTCAGTTGAATTTATTTTATTTATATATTATTTATTTATGGACATGTTGAGTTCTTTAGCTTGTTGGTTGAACGCATAAAGCAGTTGTTGCAGGTTGTCTTTGGAGTTTGATATGAGGGCGGCATCATCAGCATCATCTTCATCATCCTCAAAAGTTGATTTGCGTAATTGCATCCTATGATAGTTTCATTTGTTCTTTTTAGTGTAACTATATAGGTAGATTTTTTTTAATTAATATTTGCATGTTGCTTAAAGGCCTTTTAGTTGTAAAAAGCTCTATCTTGTATTAATTTTTGGTCTGTTCAGAACGCAGCTTACTTGCCCAAAGTACTTTTTATACTGATAAACTACACATTTTTATAACTTCTTGAACAAAGAAGGTTGTATTGGTTGAAAGTCAATAATGTAAATTGTACGGCCGGCAAGTTTTTGCTAAAATGCTGACCTCTTTTAGTTTTATTCTATTTGTTTGCTGCAAATCAAATTTGAAACTGATTTTTCAAAGTATAGACCTATTGCATTACTGTTCAAAAGAAATTGAAAAAAAATATTTCTACATTGTCATACAAAACACACAAATAAAATTCTATTTTAAGGAAGCAAGAAAAAATCTTGCAATAGCTCTACATATTTTCTGAATATAATAAAATTTAATTTTTGAATTTCAAAATTTTATATTTAAGAATTACTTAATTTTTCACATAAACATAAAAATATGATGTTGTAAAGTATCTATGTCATAAATCAATTTTGGATTATATATTCAAAAACAATATTTAATACAACGACGTAAGTTTTATACACCTGCAAAAGTTGAATGGAAGTAAAAAACTGTTTAGATCTATTAAGAAATCTTTGTAGTTTGTAGTTTTGTAGATAATTTCAGAGTTATACCAATAACATGATCATTCTAAAAAACATTATGTAAAGATTTAACGGCTAAAAACAAATTTAAAAAAAATTAGATTTGGGTTTGTTTTTAGTTTAATATTTAAAACTAATAATATCTTGGAATTTTATTTTGAAACTGTTTAATTTTTGTAATTTTTTTGCAAAGCCAATATTTGTAAACTTTTACTTACACACAAAAAATGAACGATTTTATTTTGCGTAGTGGCGTACAGATCGTAATAATCATACATGTATTTAGGTAGTTGTTGATGTTGGGGTTAACATCATTTTGACTTATTTCAAAATAATATTCTTCTTTTGAATGTTAAAAACGTGTCAAAAAATTGTTTTTTTGAACTGGATGATATAGGTTTTAAAGAGTTTATACATTTATACACGTATAGTATAAATACTTAATCTAATAATATTTAGAAATTACAGGTTCTTTTTAAAGAAAATTGCTTTAAGATTGTCATAAACATAAACGTCTCGGTTAATTTTTTGTATATGGATTTTGGTTAAAATTACCTGGAGATCAAAATCTTTGTAAGACTTGAAATTATGTCTCCAAAGACTGTCACTGTATTCTGGAAAATGCTAATTTTTTTTTAGACAATGGAAAATGCCTCAAAATTTGTCATATAACACTCAAAGTTATTAATCTAAAATAAAATTTAAAAAAAAATCAAAGTTATAATCTAAAAAATAATTAAAAAAAAAACCTTTTTTTCAAAGTTTTACCTTTTAAATTCTTGTCACTGTCAACAAACAATTGACAACAAAAAAAAAAGGATTCTAGTTGAATATGTGTGCAAAAACTACTAAATAATAAGCTAAGATACCACTTTTGAAAAAAATAAAATTAACATGTTTTCATAAATCACAATATTGTCATTGAACATGGTAAAGCAGTAAAGGCAATTGTACATCAAAACATACTAACATATCTTAGCAACCACAAAGTTTAACAGTCAACATAAACATGCAATGAGATAATCCAGGCAAAAAGATTATAGTGTCAGAGCTAATAAAACTGACTACAAATTTGGCAAAGATACCATTAGTAAAAAAGTTACGCAAACAAGTGAATAAAAACATCTAGAAGCTTTCCAACATGAAATGAGAAGTTGTGGGACTAAGTAAAACCATAACGACACAAACATTCATGTCGGCGATGCTTTTTTTTTAGGACGTAGTACGCATAGTAATACCTTCCAGTTTTATTCTTAAATCCTGTTGTTAAAATGTTTCTGCCTAAAGTGGGCTAATTTTTGCCTTACAAATTTTCACGCATCATCTGTGGCACGCATGCTGTTTCCGGCTCCTCTCTCTATATAGCTCATACTTTTGTCTGTCTCTTTTGTCATTTTGCCTTTTCTTATCTGCACTGGCATTTATCTTGCCATTCTGTTTTTCTCCCATTTGTGTGTTATTTACTCTAATTATATAATTTGTTCTCAAGTGTGCTCTTAGCTTACTAAGGTCTTTGTTTACTTCATCTTCATCGTACCGTCTTTCCTTCATGAATAGTTTATGCAGTTCTATTAGTTGTATTCATATTGGCAGTCCTAGATTTGTAAGTTTTACCTCCAGTGATATCCTTGTATCTCTATCTAGTATTACTTCTTCATGTCTTCTCGGTGCCAGGTATATTCTGACTATCTGAAAGGTTGCGTTCTCAGTCAACCTTGAGATAGCATATCTACTATTTGGTATTTTCCTTGTTATTTCTGTTATTTTGCTATCCATCAATTTTTTTTTCATCCTTCTTCTTATCTCTGCAATTTTGTTTGGTATCGTAGTTTCTGTAAATGTTCTGCTTTTTTTTTTCTTGTTATGCATAATTGTCCTGTCCTTTTTAGTTTTTTATTTTTATTTTTGTTTTTTTTTTCCATTTAGCTTTTCTCGTTTCTTTACTTTCGTTTCTATGGCTTTTAGTTTGTGTGTTTGTTTCCATTGTTTGTTTTTCTATATTCTTCTTTTGTCAAACTATTCAATTTTTTTAGCACATTTGTTGAGAAGTTTTTTTTATTTTAAGCATTTGTTAATAATTGTTGTTTTATCCACTTTGCTTCCTAGTATATTTTCTAGTTTTTTTCGATCTTCTTCCCACGCCTTGCATTCTACTAGAGTGTGTTTTGCGTTACTGTGCGTTTCTTCCTGACTAAATATACATCTTTCTTCTTCCTTCATTTTTTAATTTTTTTGCAAAAAAATTTCAAATGCTCTGTGCCCGGTCAGTATTTGTGTTGTATAATAGCACGTTTCGGGTTTCTTCTGTAACTATTCTTTTATCTCCGGGATTAGTTTTTTTGTCCATTTTTTCTTTTCTCCTCTATTCCATTGTCTCTGCCATCTGTCTATAGTCTTCTCTCTTGCTCTTAACTTTGCTTTTTTTTACTCGTTACTTAAAAAAAAAAATTATTTCTATTCTTTCCTCCACTATCATATCCGCGGGAGGTGTTGCCGCAATTACCTCTATGCTGTTTTCTACTAATTTTGTTTTCATGGCTTTTCCCCATGTTTTTGCGGCATACAGCAATTTGCTTCTTGCTGCCGTTGCTATTAGCCTTCAGCTTTCTTCTCCTGGACCTCCGTTGTTTGGCATAAGTCTACCAAGCTTTCTCTTCATTTCTTTTGTTTTCATGACCGCTTCCTTAACCTGTTCATTCCATCCTATTGCTTTGAGTGTCACTCCATGGTATTTGACTTTTTTTCTATGGTTATCACTTAATCTCCACGTCGGCGGTGTTGCAATACTAATTTATAGCAAGCTTGTGACAAACTTCAAAACCGTCTTTAATTGTGTAATCTATGTTGTACTCAAACTAAACAGCAGGTACAGCATACAAATTATACAGGGATATGCTTCAACTAGTGTATTATAGAACAATAAAAGTGAGCAGTTTTATAAATAGCTTACAATAGCCAAAGGCGCAAAAAGACTAAATACATTATTATAACCAAAAATTTTAATGCAAAATTTGGATTTATTAACCTAGTTTTACCCAATAAGTATAATTTTTGAACAATTAATGTGAGCTTACTCAAATTTATTTCAATAAACTGAAGAAAACATCAATTTTATGCAACATATATGTTTTCTGGGCAATATTATACTTATTAATAATTAAAACACAGGTGGTTTTATTTATGATTTATTTAAAAAAACTGTCATTGTCATGTTTTACCACACAGTAGCATCTTCAATGTATGCAATAGACCAATTTTCAAAACAATTTTATGCAATTTTACTTAAATTTCTGTAAAAGTTTGTACCTAAAAAAACCACCGACCCACTAAACACCGGCCTCGACGGTTTAAGAAGACAAAATGTTAAATGTCAAAACATGGTTGTCAAAATATACTACGTACTCACTTTAAACAAAAAATCATGTTTGGATGTATTTGTTCTTAACTGTTTCAACACTGGTAGCAACCAGAAGCTAGTGAGAGCAAGAATAAAAATTAACACCTATCTCGAACAAAAGCAAACAAAAACACCGAACTTATTAATAGAAACAGGAAACAGAACGTTAAACTCTTAACAAAGTTCATTTCATAAATGTTATGAAACACTATATATACAGACACACAACACACAGCAGGTTCTTGGTTCCATCAAAGATAACCGGAATATAAAAGTTCTGCGTTTAAATAAAATGAAAGAAAAGATGATAATGACTGTGTATAACCATACAGCCAAAGAAAATGCAAAAAAAACAAGTTTTAAGCGTGGGGTCAGAAGGAATCTCCAAATGAGATGGCCCTGAACTCGAAAGAGTGCTGAACGAAATGATTGCAAAACATTTGGAGAGAACCAAATAACAAAAAAATGCTGATAAATAAATTATAAACAATGCTTTTACTGAACAAATGTTTAAAAGAAGCAACAATTCCAGAAATGTGGCAAAAGGCTGAGGTAATACTTTTATTTAAAAAAAGGTGATTCCACAAACGTGAAAACTATAAACCAATACTCGCTACACCATACAATCTACTAACAAAGATACTTACAAATTGCTTAAGTAGAAAATTCTATAAACCTATAGAACAAACTGGTTTTTGAAAAGTATACATCACGGTCGACTACTTTCAGGCAGTTTGACCGTTGATGAAGAGATGCACTGAATATGACGTGCTTTTGCATATGGTGTTTGTAGATTGTCAGAAATCATTTGATTCTAGTGATATGTGCAACAGTGGAAGCCATGAACAAAACAAGAATGACTCAAGGTACTGGATTGTAAAAATTATGTTTATAAAAATACATTGTTTTAAGTTAAAATTTAAAAAAAATCTACAAACCATATTCAAATAAGAGTGCACTGGCATAAGAGGACGTCTTAAAAATTTAAGATAACCAGACAGCGGAAGTTACAAGATAAATAGACCTAACTTGGGCAGTTTTTGAAAATATAATCCATTTTTAAATGATACAACAGAAAAACTAGAATTTATACTAGTTTTATTATCAATGTCGTACCTCTTAGATCCAAGTACTTGGACAATACACTAACTACCATTTGAAGACAAGATGTCCAAAACAGTAACTATAATGTCAAAGATGTTTAAAACAGAAACGTTACTATCACATAGATGAAAAAGAGGATGGATCAATAAATTCTATAAAAATTTAATTCATCTAAAAAAAAATTAAATTTCTACATTAAACTATGTAGTTTACCGTTAAGATCACAATATTTTAATGTTCTTTTTTGGCAACCCTAAATTAAACCCAACTTTCAACACAAACTTTGGTTAAAGAAAATCAGTAGTAATAAGTATGTTTTCTATTTATTTGTTTTGATTATTGTTAACTTATTTATTATTATATTTTTTTTAATTTCAGGAATATCTTTTTCAATATTCACCTACGACGACTTATTCAGATTTGGACTACTGGTTGATAAAGTGATAATTGAAGACAGAAAAGAAATTCAAACAATTTTAGACAATGTTTTCAAATACATTGACCTTTTAGATAAAGTTACCTCAAACATAAAAATATAATTTTAATACATCTAGAATTCATATACACAATACTTTTTTGTAATTATAAATATTGTTATTATAATAAATGAAAGCAAACTTATTAATTAAATTATTGTAAATATAATCAGTTTAAAAGCTTTCTTACAAACTTCACGGACACATTCCTGAACATCTACGGCTTCAACATAACTCAATTATAAAAACAAATTTCAAACGACAATCTTCATTACCCAACACGTTTCAAATCAAAATGGTTACTTATCCAGAAATATTAAATATAACCCAAGCAAATAATTTAATGCAACAAGGCCATGAATCGGGAAGTGAATTATTAGGCCTCCTTACCGGAATAATAGTAGTAGCAACTTTACATAAAAATAATGTAAGTATTTAAATAATTTAAACATTAACTCATATTTAAATTTAATTTCAGAAAACACAAAATGAAAAACATTTAAATTCACAACAAATTAATAAAATATTTTGCTTTATTTACACTTTAATTGCTTTAATTAATTTGCCAATATTAATAATATTTTTATCAATTTTTTGGTTATATAAAAAAATCGTATATTTGTTACTAATATTAAAATATGGAAATAAATTCGGAGGTTTTCTCACTGGGCCGGATACATTCTGGTCGATAAAAGATGATTCTAATAGCGTCATCAATATATTATTAATAGCAAGTACAAAATACCCCCTTAACGAAAATATAACAAACATATTTAAAATTAGATTAAACAAATTTATTAATAAGACCAATTCCTGTGAGAAATTGTTGTTCAAACTGTGCAAATTTATGGGATACTCTTATTTAATTAAGGGCGAGATTAATGTTGATGATTGCGTGGGGGAATTGAATCAAGGGGATTATACAAGTAAAGAACACTTGGAAGAAACTCTAAGTAAATTAGCCAGTATTGATTTATCGAGTGGAAAATTGTTTGAAGTATTAATAGGAAACGAATACATTAACTGGGGAAATAGGAGTTGTAATTATCCAGTCATATTACGTTTTCATCATAGTGTCGGAGATGGATTGGCACTGATGCAGATGTTATTGGCTTGTTTGGGTTGCAAGGAAATTGAACAAGTTGTGGAAGAGAAAGACGTGCCTATGCAGACTATGGTAAAGATTTCTATACGTTGCATGCATTTTGTTTTAGTTCTCTTTAAGCTGCCGGTGTTTATTTATAATAAGTTTAGGCGAAAGTGTGATGAAAATATTTTGCATGGAAAGAGATTGTCTGGAGAAAATATTATTGTTTGGAAAACTGAAGCGAGGGTTGAATATGTTAAGAAAGTGAAGGAGATTAAAAAGGTTACATATAATTGTGGTTTCTTTGATGTAATTGCAAGTGTACTAGCAGCATCGCTGAGAGACTTTTATAATGAGGTGAGTAAAATTTGTAAAATGTACTTAAATATGATTTAACAATTAATGCTTAGAGTATGTTCAATTAAATAATAAATAAATATAGTAACCGCCATAAGTAAATAAGCATCCAGTATATTTTAAGGTAACATGTTTTTATTATTACTAATAATTGATTAAAACTTCAGAAACTTGAACAATTAACATTTGTGTATGCACTAATAATGCTAGCTTCTGGTATGCTACCCCAAATGTTGCTGGAAGTCATCCATACCGTTTGGGAATAGCTGTAAATTGTTCAGCTTATGTCCAACACATGCTTAATGGAGTTTAAATTTGGCTTGGTTTTCTTGGAGATCTTTTGATCTGTTAAATCTAAAACTGCATTTGCTTGTTTTTTGAGAGGTAAATTGCCAGCTGTACCTCCATTTTGTAGGTGTTTCTTTAAGTGGTTTTGTGACATGTGGGTTAACGATTTTCGGAAGTCTGTTTTTGCTCATCTGTTGTACATGACGTACATACTGTTGTCTCTTAAGCTGCCTTTTTTATTTTACTATGTTCTGTACATTGCATTGCTTCCTGATGCCTGTGTTTATCATTCTTTTTCTTCTTGTTTATTTTACTATTGTTCTCAGTGTTTTTTATTTTGGCCACTTTTAGCATCCAACACATGCTCAATGGGATTTAAATTTGGTAAACGTAAAAATTTCTTCTTCTTTTATTTGTTAAAAATCTGTGACTTGTTAATTCTGAAGCTTCCTTTGCATGTTTTTCTAAGAGATAAATTGCCAGCTAGCACTTTATCTTTTAGATAATCTTCCGGGTGGGGTTGTGCCATGTGGGATGTTTTCCAGGCCGATTCTCAAAAGTTTGTATTCTGTATTATTATATGTCCTGTACGTTGCATTGCTTCCTGATGTTTGTGTTTTCACTTTGTTTTTCCTACTGTTGATTTTAGTGTTTTATGTCTTATTTATGTTTTTACGCACTTCCGTGCCGTATGTCATGATCAGTCAGATTATAGTTTTGTAGATTATAATTTTGCTAACTGTATGCATTTACGGGTTTGACTATGCTATGTCTTGTAGGCATCCTGATAGTGCAGATGCTTTGTTAATTTGACATCTCAAAATTTTAGCTGGGCTGTGGGTGTTTGATAAATCTACCATCAGATATTTGAATTGCATTATCTGTTCTATGGGGTTATCTTCTACCACGAGCTTACATCTGATCGGATCTTTTGCGCTTGTTATGTATGTGGTTCTATTGGTAGAGATGTTTATATTGAGTTGATAACTTACTTAAAAAAACTGAAAAAACTATTTTAGTCGTCAGCGTAGCAGGTCATTTCAATTCTTCAGTTGCCCATTCTTTATCCGATATTGAAATATGTTACTTTAAAATAAATACAACACATTTACTATGTACTATATCACAAATATATTTAAAAACCCGTAACTGGTTTCACCATCATTCAAAATGTTACTTTGTTTATTATCTTGTCCATTAAGAGGTTAATAAAAAGGTACTTATGCTGTTACCTTGTTTATTTTTTCTATAATTGGGATGTTTTTAGTTAATTGGTTTGTTATGTTAGCCAATGTTTTATTTTTTCTTAATAAGTCATATTGAACTCTGTTGCCTTTTTTTTATTTGTTTGATTATAAATACTGGGTTGGTTATTGATTATCTTCTTCTAAACCCCTGTTTTTCTCAGTATTCGTTATTTGCGTTTTCACTGTTTCTTTGATAATGCTTATAAATAGTTTTATTGTTGTGTTTATAAGTGTCACTTCTCTATAGTTTTCTGGGCAAGTTTTTTGTCTTTCTTAAATATATAATAAAAATGGTGATACTGTTATAGGTAATTCTATAAAAATTTGGACAATCGTCCCTACATCGATATCTCCGATTTTGCTCAAATTGTGCACATGTTTGAGGTACCAAAAATGCGGCCAAAATTTTTTAGGAATATTTTGTTTTCTTTCAGTTTTTGTGCTGTAAATAAGCAAAAAATAGTCATAAAATCATATTCAAAAAGGTGTATCTTATAGGAAATTTTTCGTAGAACACGATCCCGCCGTTGGTTTTCCGAAATTTTCCGCGAATGAGTTACTTTTAAAAGATTTTCCTTGGATTTTCCGTAATTTTACTAATTTTTAGCTTTTTTCAGAAGAATTTAAAAAAAACCGACATAAAGATTACGTTCTGAGAGAAATTTCCTTTCGATTACAAAGTCAATTATTTTTTTGGACTTTATTTTGCAAAATTATAAAAGATTTATGTCTGTTTATTTAAATTTTCTCAAAAAAGCCGGAAAATTAGTAAAATTACGGAAAATCCGAGAAAAACCACTTAAAAGTAACCCATTTTTAGCAATCATGTGTTAAATTTCACTCTAGGGCAACCAAATCCAGTTTTTTTATTATTGCAATCAAAACTATTATGTTTCAGGAGTATCATATTCAAATTTTAAGACTCTAAGTGTAGCGAAATCGAAGTCATCAAATTTTCAATAAAATGTTAATTTTTTCATTTTTTGAAAAAAAAAATTGGAAAACTAAAAGCGGCATATGTTTTACGGAAAATTTCTTATAAAATACACTCTTTTGAATATGATTTTTGACTAGTTTTTGCTTATTTACAGCATAAAAACAGAAAAAACAAAAAATTCCTAAAAATTGCACTTAATGATCTAAAATTTTAGAAATTTTCATATTTTGGTACTCCAAACATGTGTACAAAATTTGAGCAAAATCGGAAGTGTCGATGTGGAGACGATTGTCCAAATTTCCGTGGAAGTACCTACTTGCAGCATTTGTATTTGTTTTATATTCATTCAAGTGTTTTTTCAGTGTTGTAAAGTTCTTTAAAATACTGTTTCTATAGGCACCCCGGTACTTTGCACAAACTCGTTTACTTGTTTTGTCTGTTCCTTAGCATTGTTCATACTTTGCTTTGAGCGGCATACAAGTTGAAGTCTATGTTGATAGAAAATTTAATCTAATATTTCTTTTTAATTAGTTTTTTTTTGCTTTTACTTTGTTTTTTTACTTAAATATATTCTGCAAGAATTTGGTCCAATAGTGTGTATTTATATGTTAGGTAGTATTTTTTTTTGGCAGCAAGTTTCTTTACCTCTTGACAAAACCAGGGTTAAGTGTGGTTTGTTGCGTTTGTATTTCTTGTTTGTTTTTCAAGTGCTTTTTTTTCTATTGCATTTCTTAATAATTGCAAGTTGTCTACTAACTCTTATTTTGGTTTTAAGTCAATCTCTTTTAGCCTGTTGGTACTTCTGCTTTAATAAAGAAGTTTTGTGCTCTATGTTGTTGTTGTGGACGATCTAGCAAAATCTTGCATAAAACAAAGTTGTGGTTAATCCCCAAATTAGCAGATTTTAGTGCGTAATTATGAAGTCTATCATTGATCATTGGCCTCGAATGTTATTAAAGGTGTTTTTCTGTTGATCTTTATGCGGAAAGTATGCGTTAATATTCATCTCATATCTGGCGCAGAAGTCTATTAGATTTTTGCTATTTTTGTTAGTAGTTGCTTCATTGTACTTTTGCTTTATATTTAGTAAGACATCGTTTTTGATGTGTGCGTTAATATTTTTAAGTACAATTATTTTGTATTTAGTGTTTATGTTGTCTATAACGTCTTGTAGTTGCTGATACTAAAATTGAGTTTCTACTGAAGGTTTGGATATGTCTGGAGCATACGTGTTCATCAGGATTATTGTGGTGTTATTCATTTATTTATACTTTTAACGTGCAATATAAATCCAATCTCTTAGTGTGCTTTTAAAATTAATTATTATACTATATAAATATCTACCTCATCAGTAAATAGAAATATAGAGAAATAATCATACTACATCAACAAAACGTCAGTATCAAGTGATTATGTAAATGACGTTACGTTTTTGTTTTTTTGTTATCTTAGACAGTGTCGTTGTCTGATAGTTGGCTGTCCAAGGCAATGTTTTAAATTTTGTGAGCCAGTGTAGGTTTTTTTGTCAGATAGGTAATTAACTTTATCTGGGAACCCTCTTCCTTTATCTGGGTTTGAGACTGACAATAATGCCCAATTAACTCCTCAATCCTCTAATCAAAAAAACCAGGAGAATAAAGACCATTGAAGCAAATATACATTACCATTATTTAGTAACTCAATAGTAACCTAAGCGGTATGTGACCGTGCATTGTTTTGTTAAAAAAGAATTTTTTTATAATTTATTTCAACATGTTATTGATGAAACAAAACACGTTTAATTTAAAAATCTAATCTATTGCAAGCGGTGCAAAATTGGTCTTGTGGTGTTCCTAAATGGACAAGTGGCCAAACGCCATGTCTAGTGTTTTTGTGGTAGGTAAAGTGTAAGTTTCAAAGTTTGTCATTCAATTGAAATAGCAGTTATAAATTTGTTTCGATAAATTAAAAGAATGAACTTTTGGCAAGCTCTAGTTTTGTGCTTTTCAGGAGCTCTACTGTTGAGCTCTTGACAAGCTCTAGTTTTGTGCTCTTGTTTAGTTTTATGAGTTCTGTACGGGCTGCATACGTGCACACCTAAATTGTGTTGAGTATGAACAAATTGCACCTGGTAAAATAAGCGTAACTTGGAACCTTTTGAATTGCCGTTTTCGTGCTTGAAACAATCTCCACTTCTCCACAACAGAACTTTAACGGTTAAGAGTAATTACAAAAAGGTTGGCAATTTTAGTTCTCCAATGTAGTGGTCGTCCAACTTGGTTGAGGTTTTTTCCTATTCCACTTGTTCAATGAAAATAGTTGTATTGTCACCAGGTTTAACTAAAATGTATTTTTTACCACGTCTGACGTCAATTTAATCTAAGTCAAAAATTAATAAATACTAAAAAATCAGGTTCTTTCAAAAACTGCCAAAGTTTTAAAATTGTCTTATCTAAAGATTTGCTTTGGGTTTAGATTTTTTTTTGATTTGGTGTTTATTCAAGATTATCAAAATTTTGCAGATAGTACCTGCTAGTTTTGCTATAAATCTAGTAAAAGGTTACATTTTTCTAAGACGTTTTAGTAGCATGTGGATTGTTCTTTTCATTATTGATTATTGCGCAAAATAACTTTGTATGCTTTGATAGCAAATTATTACAAATTTAGCAGAAATCTTTAAGGTCTTTCTTACTTTTTTACACAATTGTATATTGCGCTCCGCACAATTGCGCTAACTTTTTTACTGTCTATTTAATAAACTTATAAATATTAGTCTTCCTTGGTTAAGTTGTTTACATGCAACCTTCAAATAAGTGCAAAAGTTTACGAGAAGTAAGAGTTACTTTATTTTCAATTTGTTGCTGCCATTATATTTAAAGTTTTAAGACACGTTGTTTAGATAGGTGGTTAACGTTTTCTTAAGATTCTGGATGTGGTCTGTTTCTATCAAATATAAAACCATGTTTTGCTTTTTGCCAAAGTAATTTTTTATTTTTGTTTAAGTTTTTTAAAACTACAAATGTTTTCAAATTCTATTTTCTAAATAAATTGTGTAAAAAGACTAGTTTGAATCATTATTTATAGCACTGCCAAAGAAAGCTAAGGCCACCAAGTGCAAAAACTTTAGGCTAGTTAGTTAAAAATCCATATTCTTAAAATTCTCTCAAAGGTCTTATATAACCGCATATACTCATGATGCAAAAACAACATAAGAGATAAATAATTTGGGTTCTAAAGAAGACTAAGAACCAGGGAAGCGCTATTTTGCATGCATTTGGAAGAATGTATATGTCTGCTTTATAGACTTTAAGAAAGCATTTAACCTAATCCACCATTAGCTACATTTTAAATATCTAGACAAAATAGGACTAGACAACCATGATCTATGGCTATCAAGTAACCAGAATTAAAGTCGAAGATGTACTGACATAAAAAATCCCAAAGATGAGGCAAAGATGTGTTTTATTGCTAACATTATTTAATATCTACTCTAAGAAGATTGTTTAAAAGACTGTAAACAATAAAGTAAAAATCGTGAAGATTGAAGGGGAGAACATTAACAACATAAGGTCTACAAAAGATACTGCCATGATAGCCAAGACTTTAAAAAATCTGCAAATTCTACTTAACGCAGTCAGTCAGCAAGACAAACTCCAACAAAAGATTAAAGACTAACATCGAGAAAACTAAATGGATGGCAGTCGGAAAAACAAACGTCAAAAATTGCAGGCTACTAATTGAAAGAAAACTTATTGAACGCGTAGAACACTTCAAATATCTTGGCAGCTGGATGAATGTGGCAAATAAC
Organism: Tachinus rufipes; assembly: GCA_963932245.1. Taxonomy (NCBI): domain Eukaryota; kingdom Metazoa; phylum Arthropoda; class Insecta; order Coleoptera; family Staphylinidae; genus Tachinus; species Tachinus rufipes. The sequence goes on along the minus strand of OZ010742.1, from coordinate 25,482,209 downwards.
TCTATCTCTATCTATTTTAACTAATCGAATCCTACCCATCAATCTTTGCAAAAAGATTTTCAAATGCTACGTGTGTTTGCTAATGTTGTGTGGATGCATGACTTAGACTCTAAAAACAACAATTATAAATTACTTGGAAGTATCTGAGGTATGGTGTTATTGCCGCATGCTAAATATAATTTCTAATCTTAAACAGAGCATACATCCAACAAAGAAGTGTAAAATCTAATGAAAATCAAAGAAAACTGTTAAATACAATAAAAACAAGAAAAACAAAATTATTTGGGCATATTGTCAAAAGACCAAAATATTATTTATTATGCTAATTATACAAAAGAACGGTCAAGGGGAATAGATAGATAGAACGTAAGAATATATCATGGCTGCGTAACATCAGACAATAACAGTTGAGGAACTGTTTCAAGCTGCAAGTGATTGAGACAAATACCACCAAATTACCGACACAATAGCCAACGTCTAAACAAAAAAGTTTTACAAATTTGTCCACGCAAATTTTGGTTTTGTATACCTCATGTAATTTTGCTAACATAAAACACAACATAAAAAGCTTACCTATGTTGTCTATAGTACTACCAGACTAACTTAAATCTACACTTTATTGAAAGTATGCAATCTTTCAAATTACCCCACAACATATTTTAAGATTATTTTAAACTCTCTTAGACCATCTAAATCTTTCCTATACTCTCAATCAATCAATCAGGTTTTTATATATACAATAGATTACAATTAAATACATTACGTACAACGTCTTATTTTTAAATAAATAAGATAAATAGATGACTGGTGTTGCCATCTATTAAGCGTTAGTATACCTCCAACTTTTAATTTTTTTCCTTAAAATTATATTACTCAAAAGCTCTTATAGCTTTACAACTTAGTCATATAGTACAAATAAATCTTAGTAGTTTTATTAATAAGTTGATTTAAACCCATGCTAATTTTTAATGCGTTTTTATTATAACTTATTAGGTTTCTTTTATCCCAAATCTACTTTTATATGCTAACCTAGACATTTTTAACAATTTTGGATCAAACCCTCTTAAGTAAATTTGTTTACTCCTACTTTAATAGTAAGCGTAACTCATTATTTTGAATCTTGGCTTTTACGGCATATTAACTATCTATGACTCACAGTGTGCTTAAACACCTGCCACACTCAAAAACTTTATTACGACGTTAAAGGTTTTTCTAAAAGCATCATGATGTACTAGTGAGTGTCAAAGATAAATTTTTCCACAAATTGGACAAAACCATAAAGAAAACTAGAACGTTAAGGCTAGGAATCCTATACAGTAGAATTGGTAGAAAGATAATATTTCAATAGTAGGGAAATACGGAGATGTTCTAAATGACATAAGGTTGGTTAAAGTAACCAAAGGGTATTATGACCAGAAAATAATCTATAAATACACATGGATCTAAGAAACACGTAGATTAAAGTTTATAGTAGACTTAGGGTACAAAATGTTAAAAGTACAACGTGGAGATAAACTTTGAAAACTATGTAAAAAAAAATAATCGTGGAACAAACACTTGTATGTATATAAGATGTATGGAAAGCTAGAAAGTCTTAAATTGAGACTAGGTACTCAAAAAAGTTTATAATATCAAGCATACTTCCAAACAAATGGCAAAAATACTATAAAACTTTACTTACATCATCAACAGCATCATCCTTAAAATACTACATTCTTTTCATAAAATGTTTCATGACCAATTCGCACATTTTCGGTTGTATGTCTTCGATAACTTCACAAATTCCATCTTTAAAGTCTTGAATCGATTGTGGAGCATTGGCATAGACCTTATCTTTCACGTGGCCTCAAAGAAAAAAGTCTAAAGGTCTTAAATCACAAGATCTCGGTGGCCGATTATGATCACCTTTTTGAGAAATAACACGGTCAGAAAACTGTTTCGTTGTTTGTGTGGCTCGTAGCACCGTCTTGCTGAAAATAAACGTCGTCCACATCAATATCTTCCAATTCCGGCCATAAAAAATCATTAAGTATAGCTTGGTAGCGCCATCCATTCACCGTAACAGTTGCACCAGCCTCATTTTCGAAAAGAAGGGTTCAATCACACCGCCAGCCCAAAAACCGCACCAAACAATAACACGTTCAGGATGCAAAGACTTTTCAACAATCATTCTTGGATTTTCTGAGCCCCAAATGCAACAATTCTGCTTATTAACGTAGCCTTCAAGGTAAAAATGGGCTTCATCACTGAAGATAATTTTTCGAAAAAATTCCGGATCATTTTGATGCATTTGAAAGTCTTAATCAGCGAAGATACGACGTTTATGGTGATTGACCGGCTTGAGTGCTTGTGTTAACTGAACTTTAACAGCCTTAAGACTTAAGCTTTTATACAAAATACGGTGTAATGTCGTTTGTGAAATGTCTAATTCCAAAGATCGACGAGGAATCGACAAACCTGGGTTTTCTTCAACACTACGGGCTACATCAGCAATATTCTTATGTATTCTTGAGCAATACACACAGTATCAATTCTTCACATCACAAACTTGTCCCAACAACTTAAGTTTTTTCACCAGGTTTACCATTTCCGGCCGAGAAGCTGCTTTACGACTACCAAAAAGTGTTTTAGTTTTGCAAACTGTGACTGAAAAATTTTCACCATTTTTGTGGTAAATTTTAATAATTTCAATGAGTTTTTGATGCGTGTATCGTTCCATTTTTGAAATAAAACTTTCTATTGGAAATCCCTTTAGTACCGCAACTTTTCTCTCCCTTTAAGAATATGGCAAAATAATCAACGAAAAGCTGGAAAAAAAGAAACACCAAAGAAAAAAAAAACAAACGAGGTTTTGGTTGACAATTGATGATCTATTTTGTGTAACACAACTAATGGAAAAGAAAATACCACTATCTCTTCTTTTGCAAAACTGGGACTTTTTGGAATTAACTAACATTAACTTTCTAATACTTAAAAAAATAATTCTCTAGTTGAAACAATATATTTGAGATAAAAAATGCAAAATTGAAAATGTCACTAAGTAATGTGATTTTTAAAACTTTAAAACCAAATAAATCTTAATTAAATTGCTTATATTTTGTAATTAAAAAAAATATATATTTACATACTCAAAAGTTATTAATAGTTAAAATCATTACTCAACCTATGGTTTATCCTGTATTATGTATATATAGCAATTCCATTTTATGTCCTATTTATTTAGCAAAGTGTGGTATTATTAGAATTAAAACAATTCTCCAATCAAAGACGGTTGGTGTATTTGCCATTGTATAGTATGGCTTTATTAACACAACGTTATATGCATTTAATTAAACTACACAGCCACTGTTTGTTGCTGTTAAACGTAGCCTTCCGTGATTTCTTTATATCATATTAAAATAACATCTTTGCTTATGCTAATTTAACATTAATAAGTAGTATAATAAATAACCTTTCATTAATAAAAATAAAAATGTCATAATTAATTTTATATTTTTTAGAAGAATGATAAAGTTAAACATATTTCTGCAATAGTACCAGCAGTACCAAATAATGCCAAATTTAAAAACTTACATCATCCAACAATTAATCTCTGCAATGCCTTTTCAGTAGGCCTTTTAGATATTCCAATAAAATCATCTAATAAGAAATACACGACACTTAAAAGGTTTAGAGATGTTATAAATAATGTATTTAATTTGAAGAAGACGTGCGAATATCAGGTAAAAATATAAATCAAACCAATTTATAGAAAAAGTTTTTTACATTGAATTTAAAGCTATTATAGTACTATAAAGCAGTTCATTTATTTTAATCATAAAGAACAAACTTTCTATTTCTAGTACGTAGATTATTTATTTTTGAATAAACAAATCAAATATATTTTACATAATAAAACTTTAGTTTTAGAGTTAACTAAATGTTAAAATTTAAGATAATTATTTAGAATGTTTGTTTTTTTTTAATTTTATTTTTCATTAATGTAAATTATTATTTTTTAGATAAATTACTGGTTTTTACAAATAATCATGTCTTTGTTTCCTGAACAATTAATACAACCTATAATTAAAATGTCGGAAGGTACATTAATTCTGAGCAATCTTCCTGGACCCAAGAAGCAATTTATTATCGATGAAAGGTTTTTGCTGGAAGATTTAATATTTTGGGTTCCGCATAAATCAACGACAGGTATAATACTTGTTTTATTCATTTTTTTTTTTTTTTAGTTTTATCAGGTAATTTGAACTTGAATAATGTTAATCATGGCCAAAAAATATAAAATTAAAATAAATGTGCTAATAAAATAATACTAAAAAAATATACAACATTTATCAAACGTATCAACAAAAGTTGTTGAAAATTATAAAGATAGAGATGTAAATGTTAGTAAATGGACCGTTAGTAGAAGGCTTTGGGCTGCTGGACTGTCTTGTAGAAAGATCGCTCTAAGTCCACCTTTACAAAGCCAAAATTGTGTTGCAAGATTGGCTTTTGCCCAAAATCACAGAGTATGGACTGAAGCAGGGTACTGTTGTCAGATAAGTTGCGCTTTTGCCTCAATGGATTAGACGGACGTTGGAAAGTGTGGAGAAGACGGGGAGAAAGATACCTTTTAGTTTGTATTGATGAGAGACTTCCATTGGGTAGTGGATCGGTTCTCAAAGATCATGTTATGCTCTTCATGACAACTATGGACAAGCTTGGCAGTTTCATGCAAGATAATGCTAGACGTCAAGTAGCCAGAGTTGTCAGAAATTATCTGAATGAAGTGGGAATTTTGTGGTTCGATTGGCCAGTTTTCAGCCCGGACATAAATCCCATAGCACATGTCTGGGATAAGTTCATCCGTATCCGAAAGCTTACACCTGCTCCAAGAACTGATCAAGAACTAAGACATTTGCTATTGCAGGAAGGGAATAACATTAACCAAAAAGTGATTCTTAATTTAATTTAAAGTGTTCCTTGTCAACTTAAAGCAGTCATTAATGCAAAAGGGTGTACCACTCGTTATTAGTTTTTTTTAATATTTTTTGTTTCATCTTAGTCCTAGGAACAAAAATTCAAACTTCGTCTGAACTTTAAATTTGTGATATTTTCAAAATACGCTATGCAAACAATAAATAAATATGCTTTACAATTCAACATTAAATTTTGAATTTAGTGTGCAAAATAAAGTACAATTGTATACAGTTTGCTAACATAAGATTAAAACATAAAATTCCAAAACTAAGTCCTAATTTTAAAGTGACCTCTATTTATTACTCGCCAGTGTATTATCCAAACGTTTAAATTAATTCTTACATTTTTTTGTTTTAGGTGTATCCGTATCAATTTTCAGCTACGACGATCGATTCCAAATAGGAATATCAATAGACAAAATTTATGGAATTACAAAACCTGAAGCAGCTAAAATAATAGAAGGAATCTTCAAATACATAGATGACCTGCATCACAAATTAACAATATATTAAATGAAACAACTCGATTAGAACAAAAAGAATATTTAATTTTATATTTTTATAACATTATGCAACTAATTTATGTTTGTTTTGAAAACCTTAATAAAAAAACATTTATTACATAATAATATAAGTTTGTTAAATTAATCTACTAATGTATATTGTATGTTTGTTTGGAGCAGTTATAAATGGATAATATTAATTGAAATGAAAATTTAGCTTTAATAAGCTCCTGCAAATACAAGATAATGGACTTAGCGTATCTATAATTCACACTAAAAACTCACATCTACTTCCGCTTGTAACGCCACTGAATGTTTGCAATGTTTAACATGATGAAGGTTAAAATATACAAACACAATTATTGCAAGATAATATTAGCAATAAATTAATAACTGATATAATTACTATTATTACAACGCATAATGGTAAACATATTTCAATCAAAATTTAATTAAATACACAATTAATAATAAATTATAATTTACGCAGATTTTACCCTAAACATAATGTGTCATCAAAGGGATTATGTAAAAATTTGAATTTAATTAACATCATAAATTTAATTATGCTTTAATCAATGTCAAATCATTACTATCACGTTATAACCTAATTTTCGTACTATAATAATTTATTATAGTATGAAAATTACATTGTATGTTCCGGACATGTTTAATAAGAACCTTACCCATATGTCATATGCATGAAACTATGGGGATGAATTGAATGTAATTATCTTTATCATAATTGAATATAATAAGTAATAGAGAATCTATTAATCTATATAATTATTTGATTTAAATAAAATTAAAATAATATTTATTATGTAAATTTAAAGTAAAAAATATGCAGTTTTAACACTAAAAAAAAAAACAAGCATAAAAATGCAATAAAAAATAATGATAGTAGACTTTTCCAAAATGCTTTGCAGAAATTAAATGTTTATCCAGAGCCAAGGATGTTTGTACACAAACTATGATATTTATACAAGATAGAATAGTAAAATAATAATCAATCCAAGCTGTAAAAAAATCTAGAGAGTTAATCATATGTAGAAAGTTATAATAGGATCTCTCACTCTGCTTGTTTGTAAGTAATAATCTAAAAGTTATGCATGGAAATAATAACTCACTCAAAAGATAACGTTCGATCTGACAAATAGATTGTTTAATTGCTTATCCAAATACAACAAGTTTAAGTGGCAATCATTCCGTTTCATTTGTCTCTATTTATTGGTATTTAAAAGGTGAGCCGTCTAACTTTTGGAATTTGAATCGGCTATAAATAAAAAACTAATGAATTATGAGTTTATTAGAAAGATTGAACATTTTCACATAAGAATAAAACACACATCATTCAAATGACTGCCACGGTTGGCACGACAGTAACCCATCCAATTAACCCAGTTTTTTAGTACATTTTTGATTGTTTGGGCTCCAATCTCATAAATGGCAACTTCGATTTTGTGTTTCAAGACATCAATCGTCTTTGGATGGTTATCGTAACACTTATTCTTAAAGTCTTCCCACAAAAAAAATCCAACGGAGTCAAATCACAGCTTCTATGCGCCCAAATAACAGCATTTTGGCTGTTTATTCAATTTCCAAAAACAATGCGCAAAAGATCGATGGTTACGTTGACTCTATGGCAAGTTGCCAAATCCTGTTGAAACCAAATGTAATCATATACTCTTACATTTTTGGAAACACAAACAATTTTGCTTATTAACATAACCTCCAAGATAAATTTGAGCTTCATCAAAATTCACAATTTTTTGATTAAAATGCTCATCTTCAGCCAAACAATCTTTAGTCCATAGGGCAAATTGAAAACAAATCGGATGCTCATGCGTTTGTTTCTTAGACTAATTGAACTTTGTAGGCCTTCAAACTAAGGTCTTTATTCAAAATTCTTCTCAGAGAAGTGCAAGAAATGTTCAGTTCTTAAGAACGATGACGAGTTGACGTTGATGCATGTTTACGCACACTCTGAGCAACAGCATTAATGTTTTTGGCTGAGCGCACTGGATGAGAACGTGAACGTGTTGTTTTATGCACTAACAATTCAGTTTCACAAATTACACCACAAACTGCATTGAAAGTACTTCTTTTCTATCAAATTTGTCTATCTATAAATATAAATAACCAATGCTACGGTAATAGTTCTTTTGGCACTATTAAACTTTTTATTCTTTTTTAATACAATAACGTCCAACAATGTTGCATAGATAAAAATTGTCAACTGTGCGTTCAGTTTTTGCATTTAAGTATTATAACTATTTTTTGTTTAAAGATTTTGCTAATCACGTTTTCCAAGCATGTATAGAATTGATCCACGTTTTCATTGCTTGCTTGCTTGCAATTGTTCACTATTATCAACTTCTTTGTCAAGATGTTTTAGCAATGCCGGTTATCTACATGTTTTAGTTCATTTTCAGTCCATTCCATGTCCCTATTTTTGTTTCCAATATTTAAAAAAAAAAACACAAACTTTTTTTTTATATTATGAGTATATTAGAAAGTTTGGACGATTTCATTTAAGAATGAAACACAGTAACCCATCTGATTTTCCAATTTTTAATTCATTTTTGATTGTTTGGGTTCCAATCGCATAAATGACAACTTTGGTTTTATGTTTCAATGCATTAATTGTCTCTATATAGTTAGCGTAACACTTATCTTTAAGTTAACCTCACAAAAAAAATCCCACGGAATCAAACCACAGCTTTTAGGCGGCCGATTGACATATTTGATTTTCAAAAACAGTGCGCAAAAGATTGATGGTTACGTTGGCTGTACGGCAAGTGGGCCCGTCCTGTTGAAACCAAATGTCATTCATTTCATACTATTCAATTTTTAAAAATAAAAAATTATTTAACATAACACAATAACGTTTGTTATTGACGGTAACGACAGTTCTTTGCTCATTTTTAAAGAAAAATAGCACAATAAAGCCGCCGGACTAAAAACCACACCAAAAGGTTACTCGTTGTAGATGCATAGGCTATTTAATAGTCATGAGTTGATTTTCTGATCCCCAAATGCAACAAATTTGCTTATTGACATAACCTCCAAAATAAAAATGAGTTTTATTGGATTTTTTTTTTTTTTATCAAAATGCTCATCTTCGGCCAAACAATCTTTAGTCTATTGGGCAAACTGAAAACGCATCGGATAGTTGTGAGGCTTTATTTCTTGGACTGATTAAACTTTGTAGACCTTCAAACCGTATGCAAAATTATTCTTAAAAAGTGCGAGAAATGTTCAGTTTTTGAGAACGATGACGAGTTGATGTTGATGCATGTTCACGCACACTCTGAACGCACTAGACAAGAACGTTAACATGTCGTTTTATCCACTAACAATCCAATTTTGCAAACTCGTTTTACAAATTGCGGTAAAGGCACTTATTTTCTATCAAATTTGTTTCGTAAATTTCTTACCGTTGGAATAGAAGACTCATCACTTTGGAAGTAAGTTATTGTTATTTCCCAACATTGTTTAAGTGTAAAGCGCCCATTTCGTAAATGTCAAACATAAAACTAAATTTCTGTCAACTCATAAATGTCATTATACCTTTGAAAAACAAAATAAACGGTAGTTCAAATTCCAAACGTTACATGGCCCACCCTTTAGAAACATTTAAACAGTTTCAAAAGCAGCTATTGCCGGCATTTCAATAATTTCATAAAATTACCCAAGTACCCACAGCATTTAAAAAACATAAGAAACAGTTCACAAAAAACTTTTATGTAAGGTAAATAAAACACTCAAACCATTAAAAGATCATAATAATGTCATAACATTTTTTTTTTAAATAGAAAAATTTAAGATAAATTCAACAACGCTTACAGGCGTTTGCTAAATATGTAAAGGTTTTGTAAAATTTTAAAAACGTTAAGCAAACAAAAAGCATTTTAAAAGCGTCTAAGCACGTGTTACTATCTCTATAATCAAATGCTCTTATTCTGCATAGTGAGATCAAAAGAAGTCGGCTATTGCAAAAAGATAAAGAGATAAGCATGGCACCCGTTTAATTTTTTACCCAGAAACAGAAAGTTTTCGCTGTAATAAAAATTTGTTGTTGTTGTTCAGCTCTTTTGCCCGTCCTCGTACCATTACCAACTTTCTTCCTAGTCTTTGCCTGATTTGTTGCAGACAGACGGTGGTTTAGGTCTTTGGGTTTTTTTAGAATGCATCTCAACTTAGCTCCGGTTTGGCTAAGTTCTATCTCAACAATAAATCTTTTTTTTTATTTTTTTTGTGCCTACGTTCCACTGGATTGGCCACTTGCAGGTGGTAAGTTGCAGTAGTGTAGTTCTTGACCTTCCATAGTTCAAATAACTGAGTTATGATTTTGCTAACTTGATACAGAAGTGCATCATAAATAATTTTTCAATAAGAGCGGGTAGATGTTGAAATAGAATAAAACTGTGTATGATGTATGAACAAAAAAAATTTTTATTTGAAAAGCACATGTATGCCATTAAGTGTGGAGTATAAAATCGTTCAAATGTCCGCCTCAGCTTCCTATAATGGCACCGATCCGAGTGGTTCAATTTTCAATTACTCTTCCGCATAGATCCGGTTAAATTTGAACGATGGCCTGTGTTATGTTCACCTTTAGGGCATTGGTCAATTGTGGTTTATTTACATAGACCTGCAACTTTAAGAAACCCTAAAAAAAAAGTCTAGCGGAGTCAAATTGCATGATTTTGGTAGCCATTTCACATCACTGCTGCAAGAGATAACCTTACCCTCAAAACGTTTATGCAGAATGGCAATTGCGGCGTCCGCTGTGTGGCACGTGGCGCCGTCCTGCTAGAACCACATGTTGACTAGGTTTATATGGTTTAATTTGGGCTATAAAAAATTGTTCTGTAGAGCTCACCGTTGACGGTGACCTAACCTAAGAGGTTAATTAAATTTTGTACGGGTGTAGGCTTAAGTCCCGACAACGCAAAATTTGCCAAATTGAAGTCTGCAAAACACATTTACCGTAAAATGGGCGCAATGCGCGCTACGTTTGCACTAACAAACACTCATTTTAATAATAAAGTTTTATCATTTGAATTTGCTGTTCAATCGTGTCACTTGCCATGGTCATTTGGCATAAGTAACTGAATAATAAACAAAAAATTTGATAGATGTCAACAAAACAAAATGACCGCCACGGGCCGCCAAAATCTACCCAAGCCAACTAAAAACCAACTCATATTAATTAAAACTAGTTGAAAAAAAGAACAAATAAACCGTATACCGTGTCATAAACAGTAGCGTAGTTGCTATTTTTGACAATCGGTAAATAAAATTTGACAGTTTATAACCGGATTTTGTTTTTTTAACATTATTTCTCATATCTTATATCTGGATAGTAAACTATTTAAGAACGTTCATAAAGTTTTTTTACATTTTTTACAAGTTTATAGCTGGGTTTTGACATTATATGATCAAAATTTTGCAGCTTTTAATCGTTTTTAGCCATATTTTTGTTTTTTTTTAATTTGTCAGTATTATAGTATTATATAATTAAATTTTACTTCTTATAAGTAGAATTTTGTGTTTTTAATAGTTTATGACTAAATGTAAAACATCAATTTTTCTTAGATGAAAATAAATAAATAAAATTTTAAATTATATATTAAGGACGGGTTTTGTTACTTCTAACAATATTTTGATATTCCATAGCCGGATTTTGATATTTTTAAAATTTTATAAAAAAAATACATTTTTCAAGTTTTGATTCTTTCTGACATAATTATTATTTTATAATCAGATTTAGTTATTTTTGACATTTTATAAACAGAATTTTGAATTTTTTTAACAGTTTATGGCTGAAGTTTGTTATTTTTTTTCTGACAATGTTGCAATATACAATAAATTTAGTCAAACATGTTACATTGAGCGGCCAAAAGTCAAGCACAGACTACTGTCTCTGTTTTACAAACTTTATCAGTGTGCCTCGTAATAAATTATAACCAGATGTTGCTGTTTTTTTGATTTTTTATAAACAGAATTTTGCACTTTTAAACAGATTTTGACTAAATGTTTTTATTTCTTTTTATTTTTTAGTTTTTGACTAAATTTTGGTAGTTTTAGTTTATACTTTAAGATTTTTTCAATAAATTTTCAATTTTGGTGCTTTATAACAAATTTTGATACCCTAACCTAACCTAACCTAACAAAATATAAAAATCCAAATAAATAAAAAGTTATTCCGAACAAACACAAAATGAAATTTAAAAAAAAATAATAAATACTATTTTAGATTTTCTTTCTCAAAAGAATTGGTAAATTTGAAATCTGAAATCTAAAACCACTTTTGGTTTAGCAAAACTTGATAAAGTTGGGTTTTAAAAAAGTCGTTGTTCAGTTCTGTTTACTCTTTTCCTTGCACAAACAGAAATAAGGCTCCAGTAACATTGCTTTTGAGACAAAAAAAGGTCCAATGTAAACACCAAAACCGTATTTAGTAAATATATATAAGTAAAAACTTAACTTTTTTTGATTTTTTTTCTTAAAAGTATTAAAGATTTGAAATTAAAAATTTTTGTTCATTTCAGGACGAGAGCGGGCTTGTAATTTTAAATAGTTTTCTTTGCAAATAGCTACACCAACATGTTTTAATAGGTTATTTTTTAGTTTCCCGGATTAAGCATTCCAAAACAAGTAGATTACGTTTCCCGATATAGAGTTAATCAAGAATGACGTCTGTCCAAAATATCGGTGGCCTTATGAACACCGTCTTTATTAGTATTAAGCAAGTCAACTATTTGAGTCAAATAACGGAAAAGTTTTCCCTAAAGAACATAAAGCTGCTGCACTGTAGGTAACAATACAACTGTTTACCAGAGCACAAATATATTGGGTTCAATCAGATACAAATAAACACATCACAATTAAAGACCATACAACCTTAGTGTTATTAATATACTCTACTCCGTTTTGCGGTTTCTTTTCTTCGTGACTCGTGGTACAAAAATTTAATGAGCAAGGTTTCAGATGACGGAATTTGGTACAGCCTCGTCATATTGATCATGAAAATAAAATTATCTTTATAAAAATCTTTAAAGTCAATATCTAGAAGCTGGCAAATTGTTTCTAGCGTTTCGGTTGGTGTAAATCCGCCACTGATATTCACAGCGTTTTCTTTGAATATTTCTAAAATCAGAATCATTACTTTAATGGAACAAATTAATTTAATTATTAAAAATATTTATATCATTATATAGACGAGGTCTATGTAGTGTTAGGTGTTTACAATTTAAACTAAGTATCCGTTTTGTCTGAGATTAAAACCTAAAACATTATTGTATATGAAATAGAACAAATAAGTAACTTATTGGCAAAACATACTGGATATGTCAATCCGCACATAACAAATATTAATGGTTTGTTCACAATTGTTTGCTTTGCATAAAGCAAGGTTGCATAAAGTCGCTAGCCTATAAATATGATTTTTATAAATTGTACTACAAATTCGTAAATACATCACCATTCTAATCCGTGTATGATATACCAATCCATTTATCCAGTAACACAAAAGATTTCATTTTATATAAAAAGAAATAACAAAATGAGAGTGGGTTAGCGTGAAAAGTAGATCCGTAAACGGAATAAAGGTTCACTACCTAATGCATCTCCGTAAATAAGATTACACGCGACACATTATGGTAAAAGCAGAGGGATATATTTAATTAGAAGTAACCGAATTATACTCGGACAGCAAGTTCCAAATCGATGTAAATTGGAGGTAATTAATCCTACATCAAATTATTATGGATCTACTACTAAAAGCCGAAAGTACATAATTAAGGAACAAGATTAACAAAACTCAATAGAAGTTAATTAAATGGAAAGGGATGGTTTGGCCAATTATAAATAATGGAATAGTTATGTTTGGATGGGCAAGTCAGGTATAAATTGTTTATAATGTAATGAATGAAAATTATTGTTATGAGAAAGGTAGGGTTTCTAATAATAGTATAACAATAATAATGGGAAATGTACATATGGCTGAATAATATTTTATAAAAATAAACAAATTTGTTGTTATTTCATTAAATAATATGAATGGTATATAGGTTGACCTTCAGAATAATTGATACAAAATTTGCAATATTATATAAGTTTCTAGTATGTGACAATTTTATTACACATAAATAATAAATATATGGCATAAAAGGTAACAATAAGCTATAAATAACATTTCAATTTTATTCACATTTTGTTACTTTCTGAGCTTCTTTCAATGTATCGTCACACTCTTTAATTTGGTCGGTTACTATCAAGATGACACCCATTAGAATTAATCCGGCTGCGGTCCACCAGAGCAATGATGTAACTTCTCCGAAAAATACGAAACCTGATATTGCCTGAAATAAAAAAACAATGAGTATTAAATGGTAATATTTATGTTATAACATTATTATAACTGTATATAAATAAATAAATTTAATCACACTCTTTAAATTTTTTTGACTGCAAAGTGGCATTGAATAAAAGTAAATATTTATGCTAAATTATATTGGATGGACAAGCTGATGATAACAAGCTTTAACATCTTTAGTTGAGAATATATTATATTGACCGATTGTTGAGAGACAAAATATTATAGCATATACAAATTCCTGTTTATATTACAATAAAAATTGCCTTATTAAATTCTAATAAGCACTAATATTCTGTAACAATCTGAATATGCTTTTTTTTACATTTCCAAATAAATGTCTTGACTTAAGTCTATACTTTAGATTCGCATAATAAGATTATATATCCCCCATAAGCATCCAATTCTTTTTTTATATACCGCGTATTTCACAAATATCCTAAATTGTTTAACCAGATATGCACTTTTCAAACTAAAATAGTTAAATATATATTCATTTTTGTTTCCCGAACAAAAATAAATATTTTCCTTAATATGTTTAACGAATACTAATATAATAATATTAAAAATGTTAAAAAAAATTTTTTTTAGCAAATGAAACGGTCAATAACTCCAGTTCAAACTAATAAAAGTAATCATGATCTAGAGTGACCCAAACTTGGATGGCAAGTGTTGGTCAGCAAAATATTGAATATCACCTCTTTCTCCTTGAATTAAAAGGCGTCACTTGCATAAAAAACAAACTTCCAATTCTTTGATAAAAAACAATCGGGTGAGTGAGTAGACACTTCAGTTCAATACTACTCGATGGTAATCATGATCTGGAGTGATCCACCCGCCCAAGTGTTAGTCATCAAAAGATTCTATATCACCTTCTCTTTCTTGGACAAAGGCACTTCTAACGCTTGCAAAGACAAAAAACTTAAAAATTTTTCATAAGTAGTTTAAACTGGAGTGCTCACCCATGTCTTGGACATTTCACATTAATTTGACACAATTAAACTTAATAATAAAAAACAAAAAACAGAACTAACATTATATATTAGCATTATACTCAAAAATAAAGACTAGTATGCACCTATGGGCTAAAAGCTATGACCATCACAAAGAAAACCGCCCATAAGTTACAAACAACACAAAGATCTATAAAAAAGGCCATGCTGGAAATATCTCTAAGAAATCGAATAAGGAACATAGAAATTAAATAAAAAACGTAACAGACATCTTAGAGTGTATTGCAAGTCACGTCGCAAGACAAACTACAGATTGGTAGACACACAAAACAGTTCAGAGACCACAAAGAACACAGCAAAGTAGAGAAAGACTACAAATCCGGTGAGATAGCTCAGTTATAGAGCGTTAGCGTAGCACGCTAACAGACCAAGGTTCGATCCCCGAATATGACTAAAATAATAACTTTGCTCTTTATCCACCGGGGTGATTCGGAAGTCATCTAATAAGCCGTTGGTCCCATCAACCCCCTTCATACAAGTCGTAAGACTTCTGGGGCGATGTAAAATAGCTGTAAAACGCGAAATAAAGAAGAAAATCCAATAGGAAAACAACATCAAAGAAGTATCCGGAAAAAAAGACAGAAAAACATAGAGAGATTTAGAAGAGGACTGTTAAATCAAAGTTAATAGCTGTTACCGTTAACTCTGCCTTTCCGTGTTAGAGAATTAAAAGGCTCGGTTTGTGATTGACCACACCTAATAACTTCCCTGACACAAAAATAATAACTTGATTGCTTTGATAATGTTATATATTTAACAGTGCTGATACAATGCTAGTTAATAACATTTTTTAATATAAATATGTATATAAATACAGCTGACATTTTTTATCATTTTCGTTTGTTTTTGGAATCCGCAACTACATGTTTTATTAATTCTGCCCCAGATGTATTGATGATCCCAACATGTCGGCCACCTTAAAAGTATTCCTTTCAATTAATCGGCAATGATGATAGCAAACATAGGTTTCTAGTTGCCATCATCAGAAGTTCGTTTGGCTGATCTAACAGTGGCCATCCGAGTAACTCCATCGGTCCCTAAGTGAACTGCTTCTACTCGTCCTAATTGCCATTGTAGGAGAGGTAAATTTGCTTCCTTAATACATACTAAATCATTAATTTGCAGAGCTTTGAAACCTGTCCATTTACTTCTTTGCTGAAGGTGATTAAGATACTCAATTGACCATCACCAAAAATGTTGTTTCATTTAAGAAATTTGTTGCCAATGATTTAATCTGTTGCGATTTACTTCCAATAACATAGCTTCTGGCGGATTTGTCATTGCTGTTCCAATTAAAAAATGACCTAGAGTTAGTGGCTCGAGATCCTTGGAATCATCATAAACCGGCAATATTGGTCTTGAGTTTAAACACACTTCAATTGATGTTATCAAGGTGCTCATTTCTTCATAAGTTAATTGTGAGTTTCCAGCTATGCGTTTTAAACTATGCTTGGTGCTTTTAATAGCTGCCTCCCAAATGCCACCAAAATGTGGTGACCATTCATAGGTATGAATTTCCATCCGATGTGTTTATCTGCTAATACTGTGTTCAACTAATCCTTTTGATTCTTAAAAAGTTGTTTCAATTGATCCCGTGATATGTTGGACTGCAGATGGGTTTACTCGACAATATCTCATGCAGTTTTAAATGATCCTCTTAACTGCTGATTTTCCAGATATGGACCAATACTTAGTTCAAAGATTCGATAAAACTAACTGAGCACCTCCATGCAATGCCTTCAAATGTTCTAAGTTTACTATGCCATTTTCCAAAAAGTGCAATTTTAGAATTATTGAGTGGCGTTAATCTTCTGGAATGTAAGCAAAGTTTAATCTTCCTCCAACTCTTAGCACTCCATTTGTGTCCAAAAATAGGTTTAATGATATTATGCTTGATAAAGGTTTAATTGTCTTTCCAGCACGTAGTAAACTAAGTTCCTTGTAAAATCTGTCACTTTGAGCTAGTTTAATTAAAGTGGTCATTCCATCATGTAGTTTGTTCGCCAAAAATGCACCATGTTACCGTTTTTCCTTTGAAATACTTGAGTTGTTTAGAAAACGTAAACAGTAGCTAATAATTCTCTGCAGCTTTTTGGTTGATGACCATTTCTCAAATAGCTTATTATTGAATCCAATTTAGTAATATAGAAGAATCTGTCCAGTAGCAGCTTTTTACTTGTGGCAAAACTAATGGTATCTTTATAGTCTTGGTTGTTTAAACCTTCAATGGAGCAATTCTAGATTTTGAAACGACCAGCCTTACTAAATGTATTTCTTCTTATAATTGTGATCGCATGTAGACTACTGCACCATATGCTGTTTCTGATGCATCGCAAAATCCATGCAACTCTACTTTGTTAGATGATGCCACTAGTCTTAGAACTGTGAGAATGTAGAGTGTATTAAGTTGAAATACGTATTGAATCCAACCTGTATATACCTTCATTGATACGGAAGCATCCCAATCAAGCTTTAACTCTCATAACTATTGCATTAACAATTTTGCTTTTACTGTGATTACTGATCGGTTGCAGCAATTCTGAACAGTTCGTCCGCCATTTCCTCAAGACGAGACAGCCAATTTGCATAATACAGCATAGTTCTTGATAGAGCTGTTTAAGTTCCTGAACAGAGTCACAACGAGTTATACAATTGTTCTACAAACAAATTTTTGTTTATTGCAGCTGCTGCAAGTGGGTAATCTCTTTCAATGTCTCTGGCTAATTGTTGTAAGCATCTTGTTGCTAAAAACGACGCTGATACAGTTTCATATGTTAGGGTATTTAGTTTGTACACCTTCAATGGGTCCGAGCTGTTGTACCTCCATAGTATTTTTTGATAGTTGCGGTCAAGTTCCGTTACAAATTTATAACGTCTTGTATTGTAGGTCCTACTTGCAGTGTGTCATTTAATTAGAGTTGTGATGACGTTTTTAATAACGCGTCAAAAACTACACTTAACTTAGTTGTACTACTGTCTTCTTTTAATACACAATGATGTGCTAAGTAATAGCCTTTTTCGATGTCGTTCATAAACTTTAAATATTCTTCATACAAATGTTGATTTTTCTAAAGTTTTCGTTCTAATAGATAAAATCGTTTTGTTGCATTTTGTAGTGAAAACCCTAACATTTTCTTATTAGGCTTAAAATATAAGCTAACAATGTATCAACCTTCCGGAGTTTGTTTAAAAATCTGCATGAAGTGATGTTCACATGCTGTTTCTGATAATGACTTCTTTGAACTTACTTGCTCCATTTCCCAAATTCGTTGGAGCTTCTGATCCAGTGCTATTGTGAATATGTTGCAACTAGATTGTGTAGGCTGTATTGAAATTGTACCGATTATAATGCATCCCAGCCTTGTTTTTTGTAGAATAGAACCATTGAGTATGCATCTCAGTTGTGCAATTAATATCAATTTCCAAAATATCCAGCACCTAAAAGCATATCTATCTCTCCAGGAATATTAAATGTTGGATCTGCCAGTCTTACGTTCCGTGGTATTTTTAACGTAGCTGTATGTACGTACATTGTAGGTTGATGTTGCGTAATAGATGGTATGTGCGTCAATAATTTTCCAATGCCACTAAGTAGAATCTTCAGATTAGTTTGTTGAAGGTTTAATTTTTTAGCAAAGTGTTGTGTGATAAAATTAGACTGTGATCCGTTGTTCAATAATGCACGGCAGTTATGTGACCATCCTTGGATATCGTATATTTTTATATTCAGTTGACAGTTCAATTTCAAACTGCTCGGTTTCGTTTCAACAAAATTTAACAAAAGTAATAATTGTGTGAAACATGGACATTTCAAATCGTGACTTCCGAGTGATAATTTTGTATGATTTTCGATACGGTTTAACACCGTAGCTTGCAAAATTCAAGCGTGAAAGACCAACGTTTAATGCACTTCTGTTGTCGCGAAAAATATTGATGCTGTGAGTAAAATGATTTTGTCAGATCGGCATGTAATTTATAGTGAGATAGAAGCATCCTTAGGCATTGCAGCAAAACAAATACATTTAATTTTGCACGATCATTTGCATGTCAGAAAGCTTTGCAGTCGTTGGATCCCACACAATTTGAAAGAAGAACAAAAACAGGCACGTGACAAGTGATGCAAGAAAATGCTAAAGAAATTCGAAGGAGGTCGTTCAAATTCAGTATATAATATCGTAGCAGTTGACAAATCTTGGATATATTAATATAAGCCTAAAACTAAACAGCAATCGACTGTATGGGTGTTTCAAAATGAACCTAAGCCCACAAAAGTGGTGCGTTCACGAAGCGTTTCAAAAAAAATGATTGCTTGTTTCTTCGGAAAAACGGGTCATGTTGCAACTGTTGCATTAGAGGATCGAAGGACAGTTAATTCTGACTGGTATACTTCAATTTGTTTGCCGAAAGTTATCGCTAAAATCAGAAGGAACAACATAAACCGGCGAATCATTGTTCATCATGACAATGCAAGCGTTCACACAGCACGACAAACTGTAGGTAGAGTTTTTGACCAGTATCAACATCCAATTAATGACTCATTGCCCATATTTGCCTGATTTATCGCCCAATGACTTCTTCCTATTTCGACATATCAAAAATAAAATGCGTGGCAAGCGTTTTTCATTGCCTGAAGAAGCCGTTGAAGCATTTAAATCACTTGTTTTGGAGGTACCTCGTTCAGAGTGGCAAAATTGTTTTGAAGATTGTTTGCAATAATTAAAGCAATAAAGCAATTTACATAACGTAATTTGTGTTTTGCTTTACATTTTCCACAAACTTTAGCAGTGTCTCTCGTTAACCTACAGATTTTAAATCAATTCCAAATTACTGAAAAGATTCAGTACTTCGGATCAGAGAAGGATTTTAGCTATAAAACCCCAACGTTGTCAAACTCGAGTTGAAGAGAAAAAAACCGTATATACATTAAAAAAAATGTCAAACCCACTATATTCGGTAAATACACTCCACTTTTAACAGCAGTGATCGTAATAAACTAGTATACTACTTTAACTGATGTTTCAATCAATAAAAGTCCAACCCAGGTAATGCGCCAAGAAATAGAACAATAGTTCTTGGAAAAGTCTGGAGACTGTTAAAATAGTTCTAGAGCTATTTAAAAAATAAATTGTTGTTGCCAAAGCCATTAAAATGATGGTTCTGCAAGACCAAACGTCGGCACTTTTTTAAGTCCCGTTTTGCTCTCAATCTCAAAATTCAAGCTCTTTTGATAACGACACCTAAAATCCAAAAAGTCTCTTCTACCACGTACAATGTTTCTTAAAAAATAACACGGTTTTTGACTATCCAACAGTTAAATCTTGTCTGAACTTATTGTCCTAGTTGTAGTTGGTAACTGAGGTATTTTTTGCTAAGGTAAATCCCAGTTAACTCTAGAGCTTTGGGTAATGGTCCTGTCTGATGCCAGGTTTCATAATTTTAGCAAAAGAAGTAAACAGCGAAAGAATAACAAGTCAACAGAATAATTTATACGCTGCTCGGGTAAAACTTTTAGTCAAAGAAAAAACTGATAGCAGATTAACTTAGACTTTTAATTAAATCATCGTTTAACATTAGTCCTGGAAACTATATCAAGCGGCCTTAAGATTCATATAAAAAAGTTTGCAACATACACAAAAAAAAAGCTTTCTATCTCATTTCCAATTTTAATTACAATAAGTCGCAAGTGGCATCACCAAATAACAAACCTTGTATTAGTATACATAGTTATTTTCAATCGTAACATGGTATATTGAGTATAGTATATCAAACTGAACAATTCAAACGTAACGAAGCAATCATATCAGATACTCTAGCTAGGAATTATATAAATACGCCTCTATTGAAAGATTTTATTGTTGCACACCAATACATCTTCAAATGTATACAATTCCTCATTACAAAAAAAAAAAACCAAAGTCAATCCTGATAATGAATTAGTATTCGCACTTAACAATCCGAGTTCTAAGTTTCAAGAAACTCAATTGTCACGTTTGGTTAAACATTTTTCCAGTTATTGCGGGACATTAAAACCGCATAAAAACTTCGAAATTTCTATTGTGATTCTTCTGATGGACAACAACAAGATGAAAATGTTGAAAAAAAAATTAAAAAAACGGTTCATGATGTTGGCAGCAACCCACCAAAGTGGTGGTCATCAATAGGTTGAATTCATCGTTCATTCTTGTAAATTAAGAGACTTCAAATGCTTGCAAAAAGAAATTTTCGATCTCTTGATAACAAACACTCAGGAGAATGAATACTTATTCCAATATAATCTACTCAAAAGTCAAGAAAATACGCAAAGTTTCCTCAAAACTACCGTCCTATTAGGTTGCTATGTACCTTGAGTAAGGTTGTAGAAAAGGTTGTTTTGGAGTTAATCCTAGACCACACAGAGACAGAGAGATTGATACCTAATCATCAGCACGAGTTCACCAACTAAATAAGGTAACAGACCACATTGCCAAAGCGTTTCGGCACAGAAAGTCTACTGGAATTGTATTTTTCGATGTCAAAAAGGCATTTGACAAGATGTGGCAAAAGGGCTACTTGTAATTCCGCTTTAATTTTCCAATTCGTCTGGTAAAATTAATCACATCATATTTAAAAAATCAAACTTTGGCCGTTAAGCTAAAAGGTTATATATCGACGTCGCGCAACATAACCGCAGAGGTTCCGCAAGGATCGATTCTTTCCCCAATTCTATTTAATTTGTATGTTTCCGACATGCCTTCCAAAGTAAACGGAGTCAAAACGGCACAGTATGCTGATGATACGGCACTAATCTACAGTTCAACGACTCTGTAGGTGGTCACCCGCAAGATTCAAATAGCCACTGAAGCATTAGAAAACTGACAATCAATTTAGCAAATAAAAGTCATCCCGTAAAAGAGCAAAACGGGTCTTTGCAAACAAAAAACCGCATAGAAATGTCTTCGTTGATGTCATTCCAATACAGTGGACAAATTCCGCAAAATACCTCGGAGTCACCCTAGACAAAAAGCAGACATTCAGATTGCACGTGCAATCAGTTTTAGATAAAGCAAATATGGCAAAAAACTGATTGGTCCCGGTTCTGAAACAAAACAGTAGAATGTAACTCAGTAATAAAATTCGTCTCTTCAAGACTATAATCCGTCCACAATTAACATTTCCGTCTCCGGTATAGGATACCACCGCCACCTCATACCTTGCTACGTCCGCAATGCTGAAATGCGCCAGGATCTCGAGATCCCAGAATTACGCAAGTTTATCAAAGGAAACGTTGTAAAGTAATTTGATAAACTATCAAATCATAGTAACCGCGATCTGGCCAGACTTGCTGAACCAGATAAAGCGCCCAATCAATAGGCTTGGAGCATAATACGCGTAGATAATATTAATAATATCCCAACCTTGACCAGCCTATAAGGCAATTCTAAAAAAGCCCGTCCCCTCAAAAACTCTTCTATCGGAAGATTTATGCACAATAATTGTGCCAAACTTCTAGGCAATTCCCAAGTTGGGTGAAGTTTAGTCGGTAGGCACTCCCGGAGGGGTAAATCAGACAAGTCCTGAGAAACGTAAAGTCTTTTGAAGACTCCCCAACCACGTCAACAACAACAAAAACTACTTAAAAGTAATCATGATCTAGATTGACCCAACTACCCACCAAAATGTTAGTCATCAAAAGATTAGATTCGTCATCCCTTCCTTTGACATAAAAACTTCTGACCTTTGCAAAGAGGAAACACTTCCAACATCTTGTTAACAAACTTTTAAGCAATAGTAATTATAATCTAAAATCAGCAACCCCCTAAAGTGTTGGTCATCCAGAGGTTTTATTCATCGTCCATTCTTTTGACTAAATTCTAACGCTTGTAAAATAGAAAAACTTTTAATCACTTAATAACAAACACTCGGAAAGATGGGTATGCACTCCAGTTCAAACTACTAAAAGTAATAATGATCTGGAATGACCCAAATAACAACCAAATGTTGGTCAGCAAATGATTGAATCACCTCTTTCTTCTCTGATTAAGGGAGGTTTAATACAGTGTGTCGAGAAAGGGTAGGAGGTATTTGTAAATTCAATAAAAACAAAAATACAAGTCAGAATTTTTTTATTGTTTTTATTTTTTAGACAGTTTTGAAAAATTAAATGCTAAAGATTATGTTGTCCAAATGTTGACCCTCGCGCTACTGGCACTCTTCTAACCAAAAACTAAAATTAGACGTCATGCGTTGACACATCTCTCTGGAAACGGCAGCCATTTCGGTGCGGATGTTGTGCTTCAATTGCAGTAGAGTTCGTGGTTTGTTTTGATAAACTTTTTCTGTAAAGTACCCCCATAAAAATTTGATTGACAACCTCAAGTGCTTGGTTTGAGGTGTGGCAAGTGTGTTAAAACCATGTTTCCACATTAAAACCTTTAAACAAGTGCAGTTCTGGTACCAAAAAGTTCCTTAACATATCGCAATACC
The DNA here is from genome assembly GCA_963932245.1 of Tachinus rufipes. Lineage (NCBI taxonomy): Eukaryota > Metazoa > Arthropoda > Insecta > Coleoptera > Staphylinidae > Tachinus > Tachinus rufipes. Next base: position 25,458,886 of record OZ010742.1, on the reverse strand, counting down.
GTTCACTGTTTACCGGAAGTGCTCGTCCTCTAATTGAATAACAACATACGCACCAAAATGGCTATGACAATGTTTCCAGAGAAATGTATCGACGCGAGACGGCTAACTTACGTTTCGGTTAGAAGAGTGCCAACAGCGCAAAAATCAGCATAATCTTTTCCAAAACTTTGTCTAAAAAATTAAAAAATTCAGACTTGTATTTTTGTATTTATTGAATTTACAAATACCCCCTACCCTTTTTAGACATCCCGTACTTGCAGATAAGAGAAACTTCCAATTATTTAATAACAAACTGTCAGGCAAGTGAGTAGACACTTCAGTTCAAAACTACTCATAATCATGATCTAGAGTAACCCAACCAACCGCCCTAATGTTAGTCATCAACAAATTCTACATCACCTCCTCCTTCTTGAACAAATGCACTTGCAAGGGTTGTAAAGACAAAAAACTTTATTTTTTTTGATTACAAACACATGGAGCGTATTGCAGAAATTAAGATGAGTCGGGAATGTGGACACACAATGCAGTTCAGAGACTACATAGAACACTGCAAAGTAAAGAAAAACCACAAATGCAATAGGAAGGCGACATCTGAAAAGTAGCCAAAAAAAAATGAATAAGAAAAGCACAAGACAGAAAAACATGAAGAGATTTAAAAAAAGTCTGTATCCAATAATAGATAACAGAAGGCTAACCAAAAATAAAAACTTATAGTCCAGGACCTGTGCAAAAGTTTTGGAAAGTCTAATATTTTCAGATCAGACTATATTTTGATCATAAAACGCCTCTGTAGAATCACCACGCCAAGAGTCGAGACACCTGGCGCTGGCACGCTAAGAAAGGTGTAATTTTAATTAGTACTCAAAAATTGTTTTGGAAAAGCTAAAACTTTATCGAGGTGCATTGGTTGACTATGCTATAACTATGCATCTGCTGCTTAGTTCTACCAATGAATGAATGCCTTATCAAATTTCAGCTTTTCCAAATCATTCGCATTGAGTTAGTTCTTGTAACATGTACGCAGCTGTGCTGTCTGACTGCTTGATTAAAGTTTTGTAATGCATCGACTATCTGCCGATCAATTTTCAGCTTTTCCAAATAAATTTTTGAGTACTAATTAAAAATACTGGTGTGCTGACTCTACAGAGGCGTTCTATGATCTGAAAATATCAGACTTTCCAAAACTCTTGCACTTATTTGTTGTCACTACCTCCTGGACTATTAGAATTGACACAATTAAAATCATTTTTCAAAATTTATTTAAAACAAAAAATGACGGTTCTTTTGTCACCGCGCGTTAATAAAAATTATCTTTGTAATTACTTAAAATTGGCAGAAACATTAAAGCACAATAATTGTACTCATTGTAGTAATCAAATATACTTTTCAAAATGAAAACATGTTAATAAATAACCGTATTATTTTTTTTTTGTCTAAATTGTATAATTAGCAATATTTTTTGTTGATTACTAATTATTAAAACCAAAATTTTGGCGCACGCATTGTATGTGAATCAATAATTAAATCCCATGTTCAGAACTAAGATTGGGCAAAGTGGCTGTTAAACAATTACTGCTAATTAATGAAATAATCAGTTAATACCCTTCAACTATTGCTCGCCGTTTTCTGTACAACTATCAAGTGTCTTCTAGCCAATTCAACAGTATACTTATAATTGGCTTAGAATTGTTAATAAATGTCATTTATGTACAAGTATGTTTGTTTCTCAATTTGTTATCTTTGCAGCAGTATATATTATAATCCTTATCTTTCAGAAACTAGATTGTCTTCAAAACCACCTTATGTGTATGCTTATACAGTGATTTAAAACAAATTTTAACTAATTTAATGCTATAATGTAGATTAACTAACGCTTTATTGTTTGGTAATCTCTACCTACAAGGTAACTAATCCACCCCTATCCCTAATCGCATCCAGTTCCGTTATAATCCATAATAATTGATTGGCTTTATTTATGGTAATGTAATAATCCGATAGCAATTATATGTAATATAGTTTCTTTAATTTACTAACGCCTGAAGATGATATTTTAAATAACAAAACTAGTTACATACATTATATTTATGTACCAATTTGATTAAATTGTGATAATATTTGATCTAATTCTAAGGTATATTTACCGATAATAGATAATTAGTAGCTGCGCTGGTAACAGTTGCTGAAAGTGAGGATGATGCCGCTTGTAGAGCTTTTACATAAAAGGTCCAAACTCCTCCATTGCTTATCACCATTAGAGCAAAAAATATAATCCTTAGAATGTAAAGTTCCTAAAAATAATATAAATTAAAGTTTGTAGGTAGAAATACTATAGAAACTTACTTCGAATGCAGGCAACCCAGCCAGCTTTGCGAACAAACTAGCTGCCGATGCGCAACCTCCAGAAGCAACCGCATAAAACTTGTTTGATGTCATGTTTATCAAATGCGCTAATTACAGTGATTTAATGTCAAACATAAAGTAATGTCAATTTGCATGGATAACGGATGTAGCGTGGGCGAATCAAGCTTATGATATTTATAGCGAATATGTATGAAAAACTAAATAAAGTATCTCTCACACTGTGTTCACCTTAACCGGAAACAAATAGTCTACATCGTGGCAATAACGAACGGTCGTGGCTGATTTTTATCCACGCTAGCGACAACAAAACTCGCGCATCCATGACGATAAACGTGTAAGGGCCGGCTGCATGCACGCGGCCCATCCATTCATATCTGCGCACTCCCCTAAAATTCCGTTTTAGTTCTGTACGACCGACTTGAAGCTAGCGTTTGGCGCGTCCGCTCGCAGTTTCATTCAATGGTAGGACTGGAACAGGTAAATCAAGTTTACCTGGTAAAGAGAGAATGTAAACTAAAATGCACTGGACCTTATCCGGGAACCGTTCGGTGCGAAATTCTGCCATGGGTGAAATAATCGCCGTATAACAATAGTGAAATAAAATAAAAATATATTAGTGCGGGTAGTTTAGTGATGTTTGTGATTAATATAATATTGTGATCATGTTATAGCAGACTCATTGGTGGAAACTATTATTAAAAAAATGCGGTTAACCTGTTTAGAGAGGTGAGAGTCTGTAATGTTTATATGATAATAGCTCCTAAGACGACGAATGTGTACTTTCAAAATGTTTTAAACAATGTAAACTTTATTATTTTTTTTAAAAACATCAACTCCACAGGTAGTTAAATATATGTACTGTTATTGTATAGTTCAAAAGTCATAAATAGACATGAGTTTTGATATATTTATCGCATATATGGCTATATGTAAATTTTTTATATAATTATTTATAAAGGTCAAATTAATTTATCAATATTATTTTATTAATGATCTTGTTTTTGCACAAACAAATCTAACTAATTAGATTAGTAGAACTTTTACCACTTAAAATAGAACTTTCTTCAATTACAATTTTGTTCAATTTTGTTCAATTTATTTAATTAATCAATCATTTATTAAACAAATATAATGACATTCATTAAATTGTTATTTTATTTCATTTTGTTATTATGTAATTATTAATTTAATAATAATAAACATTTGATATAATTAATTTTGTCAAATTAATTAATTAAACCTGTCTAATAATATTTAATAATAGTTGCTCAAAACATAAGCATTAAAATAGTTGAGGTAAAATAAATTAAATATTACCGGTCAGAAAGGCCTATGTCAATAACCCTTTACATAGTAACCCTCTTTTTCGTATAACATGTGAGTCATATGACATAACTTTGAAATATTTACTACAACTTCATATTGATATATTATAAAAATATTGTAATAATCAATATTGGAATTATTATTAATAATAAATCTAAACAAATCTATAGTGTTTGATTAATATTTAAAAACTATTGACTTATACCCTCCCATTTGAACTTAAAGTATTTTATTCTGGTTTACTATTCTTATATAATCTTTTAATTGCTGTTAAACCGGTCGTTAAAATAAATTGAATATTCATTTTAGGATTATAGTTGGTTTTAATAAAAAATAATTATGAGGTTATATCTAATTGAAGTTGAAGTGTTAAAGATGTAGATCGTGTTCGTAACCCTATATAACTGGGGTTCTTATCCTTTTGTACCTACCACCCCTATCAGTCTAACAAAGTTAGCAATCACCCCTTTCAATAATTTAATATGTAAGGTAGCATCTAATTTTATTTCACAGGTTAAAGAATTCATAGGTGGTAACAAATTTAATTAAATTAGTTTAATTCCAATATTATTCTTGAACTTAAAGAGTTGATAATTGTTTTGTATCCTATATTCGGTGAAGTGAACTTCATCAAAGGTGCCTCGAAAGGTGATAGCTTAGTTAAATTAGCTGATTGGCAAAAGAAACTTCTAACATAAATTTTGTACATGTTTTCTAGTAGTTAATTATGAGTATTGGAAGATTTTCTATATTCATGTTGAAAATTAATCGAAATAATCTAATTTAACCTTTCATTTTAAAATAGGTATAATTATAAAAATTATTTTTTATTCTTCATTTATTAATAAATATAAACAATAATTACGACAAAGTTTATGTTGCAATTTTTGTATTGTTTTTTAAAGTGGTATGAACATTCATACTGATCTAGTTTTCGGCGTCACATATGCTTTTTACGTTGCAAACACACAAGTGTCTACAAATAAATATAGTAATATCCAGAAGATGACAATTTAAATTGTTGAAACATGTCGCAATAAAAACTAAGACCACAACAGCATACCAGAGTATTGCATTTAATTTGTTTATTGTGCCAATCTTTAATACTTTTGCTGCATGTCCTAATAGTAGCAATGACTACAAACTGAAAGTATTTTGATTTTATTGTTAAACTGACTCTAGAAGTGTTTGTAGTTTGCAATACATAATTATATTTTTGTAGAAGAAAAAGTATAGTGTACTTGCCCGTAATGTCCATTTTAAAATCGTATAAATTGAAGCACTTCTAAAGGCTCGTGCACCACCATTATTTATACTCGTGGGAAATGGGTATTATTACGTGCTAGTTGTACAATATATATATTGTATTTTCGTAAAATTTTTAATATATAACTAACAAATAATTTTAAAATATCTCATTTACACATCTTTTTCAGGGAATTATGTTTGAATAAAGTTCATATTCTGCTGGTGCAACCATTTTATGTGTAATATGGTTATCTACAAACATTGCTATGCTTTCAACATTTTTACAATAAAAAGTGTTACCTGCGAGGCTTCCTGGTTCTTGAGTGAAATCTCTTTGTGTCGTACGACTGAAGTATATTGTGTGCGATCACTAAATACGATTTTGTACGAGTTTATCAATCAGTTATCCGAATCAATTTAGTATGTAATCGAAATATATTTAAGAAGGCAACAGGCGGTTGAATTTTATCACCTTTGGAAGAAGATAAAAATATCAACGATGACTGATTTTATAGCAACATGATTACTATCATGCAGATGATAAGTGGAATGGTTTTGTCTCTATAAATATTTTCTATCAATTTTTTATCATTTATTTTTGGTGCTATTTGTACATTTGTAAATTCCAGCAAGATTATATTCTGACGACGCCTATACACGTACGTGTAGTTACGATTAATTTGTCTGCGAGAAGAGTTTGTGACAATTAGTAGGTTTTCTACGACTTGCTAAAGTACGTAAATATATTCATTGTGCGCTTATCATTGACTTGATTTTGTCAACATTTTGCTGAATTGAGACAAAATCCTATTTAGATGTCACTGTTTTACTGAAATAGTTTCATTGCCATGACAAACGCTACTGATGAGAAAAATCACATTGTTCAGAGTTGGTATCTTGAACTCCTGTGTACTTATGTCGTCCATCACACTGTTTTATGTAATTCTGCAAAACAGTATCTTAAGCTACAGTTTTTAAACTTGGGCTTGTAACTTTGAATTGGCCTCGTTTTTTGGAAGTTTAAAGATACACTAGAATGAAGCAGCTCTTCTTATGTTTTTTTTTTTTTTTAATATAGACTTTTTTTATTTATTCTGCTCTAATATAATTATAGCTCGATCTGCAGTCAAATATTTTGTCCACCTATTAGCCCATGGATTGTCACGTATGCTATTGTATACGCTCCTGCTTGTATCTTTAAACTGTGTTCACAAGTCTTTTTTTTTTTTTTTTTTTAATTATTGCAATGTCTAAGTCTGACATGACCCACATTTACAATTATGCACATTCTGCCAGTTGGACAATTGAATCTATATTTAGTAGAATGTATAAATACTCTGCTTAGTTATGCGATTATTGTCGAATATCTAAAATGGATGAGATACTAATAGCTTTTGAGAAAATTACAGAGGTATAACGTTACTAAGTACAGCATACAAGATCTACTGGAGAACTAGAGATGAATGGGATATTGCTAGACGGACGGGTTTAGAAAAAGAAGAGGGACTATGGGTAATGTATGCATACTACATCATATAGTAGAAAAGGAAATAGCAGAAAAAGGAGGAAAGTTGTAAAGAAATTGTGGATATATTTGAGAAAAAAAAAAGAAATAGGTGAGCACCTAGTAAAGAAAATGGAAGAAGTATACGTGGAAACAGTTAGCAGGGTCAGTATGAATGGCAAAATGAGTGATAAGTTTTGAACTATGAAAGGTGTGAGACAGGGATGCCCACTCATCCCTAGTTTGTTTGCGGCATACATAGCAGATGTAGAAGAAAGGTTATGTAAGGCGTAGACAGGTGGGGTGGTAGTGGGCAGAGAGAAAGTGTGGTCGCTGGCAGATGCAGACGACATGGTGATTGTAGCAAAGCAAGCAAATGAAATGAACGAATTGATTAGATGCTTGGATAAGTATTTTAGAAAAAAAGAATTAGAAGTGAATGAAAATAAAACAAAAATGATGACTCTTAGAAAGGGGGGGTGGGAGTGGGGAGACGTAGATAGAAAATTGGAAATTAGATGGAAAAGAAATTGAAGAAGTTAAAACATTTAAATACCTAGGATATGTTTTTTGTACAACCAATATTGAAAATGTAGTACAAGTATGGGGAATTGGTGAAAGAAAATTTGAATGTATGAGAATAAAAGGTATGATGTTTGGTAGTTTAGTAAAAAGTATGTTATTGTACGGAGCGAAAATTTGGGGATGGAAAGAGCAAGAAAAGTTAGAGGCTATCCAAACAAAATACAGGAGATGGGTATTAGGGGTAAACAAAGAGACCCCAGCATACATTATAATGGAAGAAGTTAAAACAACATAAATTAAGAGTAGAAGCAGGAAAGCGTGCAATGAGGTATGAAGCAAGAGTAAGAGAAAGGAATGAATGTAAAATATTAGAAAAGTGCCTAAAGGGGAAAATGAAGGAAAAATACGGAAAAATGAGAACATGCAAAGAAAAATATTTTAACAAAAATGGATATGCTAGTGAGGAAGTAGAAAAATTGAAAGAAAGTGCAAGAATACATAAATCTAGGTACAATTCAAATTATAAACACATTATAACGGATGCACTATCAACTTACCTAGAAAATGTAAACTATGGAGAAATGGAAAAACGAATGATTGCAAGATTTAGATAGTGGAAATGAGGAGAAAGTTTGCAAATTTTTGATAGAAGAGGAAAAGAAAATGTGTAGGATGTGTGGAGAAGTTAGGGAAAACATAGAACATGTGCTAAAATGCAATGAGATGAGAGAAGAGCAAATGGGAAGAAATGAAGTATTGAAAGAAGATGAAAGAGACATGAAATAAATGATGGCGGTAACAAAAAGAAGAAAGAAAATTGAAACAGAATTAACAAATAATTAATTAAAAACATGGTTTAAGGTTATTAAAATTATATATTATTTTAGTAGTGAAATAAGTTATATGGTAAATGTTATGTTAAGTGTTAAGCTTTTGGCAGTTAATCACAAACATCATACGATCACGTAGGAACAATAAATTGGCTCTTTATATTGCAATGCAATGTAGTTTAAGTCGAAATTTTCATACAAAATGTTTGATTTGTACGACAATAAACGAAAATTGAATGTGTTCTATATTGTGTACATGAATTCTGTATACATATTACATATCCTAGTATTTTTATAGAACGGTTGCAAATATAGTTGTATATGCTCAACAAAAGTTTAGTTTTTGCTCAAAAATTACGCCCAAATTCTTAATTTGTGTAACACAACTTTTTATCGATTGCACTTTACTAAATGTTCTGAATCTAAGTTACTTTGCAAACTAAGGAAATCATTGACATACGATATTCTTTAATAAAGTTTTAGATTGTCAACAAATAAAAGAAAAGACGACGAACTAAAGCAATAAGAAATATTATTGATTATAGAGTTCAAAACAAAATTGCTCTAAAATGAGATTCTTGAGAAATCTCAGATGGAACAATAATTAGTTGCGATAAAAAGTTATTAGTTTTTACAGACTAAACACCCAAATTAAAATGTTATTGTTATTGCGATCAATGGCTTTTGAAAAATCATTCTAGATGGAATCAACTTATACTCTTGATTTAAACGCATTTAAGAGATTATTATTGTAAAAGTAGATTTGTAAAATGCTTTTGCACAACATCCATTCACCATCAAGCGATGCAGTACCATCAAGATGCACTGATAAGGGGTTTGTGAAAACCGAAAGAATTGTCTGTATTTGGTTGGCCGCTTTGGAGTTGGTTTGGGTTTGAGTAATTGATTTTTAACTTTTGTTTTTCATTATTAAACTATATTTGATTGTCTACCTCTTTAGACATTGCAATTTGGTTGCCAGTTGTGATACTTTAGTATATTATCTATGATATTCGGTTTCTTGTACATAGTATGAAAATGGAAGTAAGTAATTGTTTTACAAAATATATTACAAAAAGGTGTTTTCGGATATTTTGATAAATCTGCTAAATTTGAGATGTAGCTCTGGAGGAGATTAAGTGGTCAGACAACTTCTGGAATGAAAAAGTGTTGAGAAGAGCAGGGGAAGAAAGACCATCAGTAGATACAATTATAAAATGAAAAAATGGATGGATAGGACATGCATTGAGAGGTAGTTTGTTGATGGACGTGATTAAAGGAATGGGAATTGCAAATTTGAATCCGAATATTTAAGTTCTTACAAATTTTTTTATTATTTTTAATGTATATTTAAAGTTTTAACTTTTTATAACATTTCAAATTGATAAAAAATTATAAATCACATTATTTCTTAAAAAAAAATTATAATCTAAAATCAGTTAAACTCAGAAATGCAACGTCAAAATTGTACTGTAGTAGACACAAGCAAGAAAAAATATTTTAAGTCATCAATTGGCAGTGTTTTTAATAATGAGTTTATTTGGGAAGATTTTAATGACAACAATATTCTTGTAGGGACCAAAACTTAAAATAAAATGGAAAGATATATTTTACTAAATGTTCATAGGTTTGAAACTAATTTAAAGTAAATGTAATGCGTGTTGAAATTGTTCAGATGGATTACTAGAACAATTGCCCAAAATACTAAATATTATTTTTGTTGCCAGAATAAGTGGCGTAGCTATCTGTAAGCAAGAGTTTGCAATGAAGAAAGGGCCGACAAGGGTCTCGAGGTCTATTTCAAAACCTGGGAAGCCGTATTTTTAATTTTTGCTATTTTGTGAATAGAATTGGCATTTTTGACAGTCTATACCGGATTTTGGTTTTTTCTAACAATATTTTGGATATTTCATAGCTGGATTTTGATATTTTTGGGATTTTAGCAAATTTTTACATTTTTGAAAAGTTTATTATTGGATTTTGGTGCTTTATGAGAATTGCTTGAAATTACAATACTGCATTTTGCTGTTTAGACATTTTATGAACAGAATTTTGCAGTTTTCAATTGTTTTTTATCAGATTTTTGGTTTTTTTATATTTTAATCATTTATGATCGGATTTTACTATTTTTGAGTTTTGATGCTTTCTTCTTATAAAAATAATGTAATTTTTATGTTTCTAACTGTATTTTTACAGATTATGGCCGTAATTTGCTACTTTTACAGTATTTTAATATTTTTTATAATATTTTGCTATGTTTGGGATTTTATAATTTTTTTACAATTTTTAAAGTTTATGTCTGGATTTTGGTGCTTTCTGACAATATTTTGAAGCCGGGTTTTGCTATTTTTGACTTTTATAAATAGTATTTTCACTTTTTAGGTGTTTTTAGCTTGATTTTTATTCTTTCTGATTTAATTTTAATATTTTATAACGCAATTATGTAATTTCTTTTTTTTTTTTTTTTTTATTTTTTTTTTTTTTTTTTACAAAATTGTATTATTTTATAATCGGATATTGCTATTTTTTACTTTCTACAAATTGAATTTTGCGTTTTATAACAGTTTATGACCAAATTTTATATATAGCAAAATTTTATGAATAAAAATTTGATTATTTCAACTTTTGATAAATTTGCATTTTTGACAATATTTTGATGTTTCAAGACCAGATTTTGCTATTTTTGACATTTTATGAATAGAATTTTGCATATTTTAACTGTTTATGGCTTACAATAAGATATTTTTTAATTTTTATTAATATAATTTTGCACGTTTAAACTGTTTTTGGCTGGATTTTGTTTTTTTTTACTAATTTTTAATTATTAATTTAGCTTGTTTTGACATTTTATTAGTAGAATTTTACATTTTTTGACAATTCTGGCACATTTTTACAATATTTTGATATTTCATGGCCGGATTTTACTATTTTTGACGTTTTATGAAATTTTTTTTGCACTTTTTTAGTGTTTTTTGAGAAAATTTAAATTTTATGAAGTTTATGGCCAGATATTTTGATATTGTACGCCCGGATTTTGCTATTTTTGACATTTTATGAATAAGTTTTTATTATTTATCAGTTTTAGAGCTGGTTTTTGGTGCTTTGTTACAATATTTTGATATATCATAGCAGGGTTTAGAACAGTTTATGGCTGGATTTAGTGCTTTCTGACAGTATTTTGATGTTTCAAGGCCAAATTTTGTTTTTTTCTGAAAATATTTTAATATTTTGTGACCGTATTTTGTTATTTTTGAGTTTTTATGAATAGAGTTTTATACTTTACAATAGTTTATGACTAAGAAGTATAACAAAACCAATATCTTAGCTACACAGCTGCTCACAAAATTTTGTGCAGAACTATCTGGGCCAAAAAGCTTAAGAACCGGGGATTTACAGGTTTTGTATTTGCTAAAGTAACTTAGAAGGACCCGTCCAAAACGGCTGTTGTTGGCTGAATATTCATTAAAATTTACTGGAAGCACTTATTGCCTTCTAAAGGGTGTTTTTAACTTCTAATAGAATTAGCTGTGAAATTGGTTTATATTTACCAATTTACTTTGAGCAACCCATGATTTTTATGGCGTACATAATCGTCCATCTGAGCAGGCGAACTGTAATTATCACATACTCTAAATGATGCAAAAATTTCAAGTCGTTGAAAGAATGTGCTTAAAGAAGAAAATATCTGTAAACTGTAAATAAAAATGTGGAAAGTATTAATTTGTCAATGTTCTTCTAGTACGTGGAAAATTTTGCGCAAGGATCTTAGCCTACAGCCGTATAAGATCTAGCTCGTGCAAGAGTCAAAACTGTGTTCTGCGATAAAGCACAGTTTTGGCTGAAGAGGTATGTTAATTCGTATATAAGTGAAGGTAATTCAGAAGAGACCCTTCAGACTCTTGTGACATCAACGTTGGAGGCATAAAAACCAAACTGAAAAAACTTTTGTTAGCTGTAGCTCTGTCAAGTTATGACATTATTGTTTTAACCGAAACTTGGCTATCTAAAGACATCGCTGACTCAGAACTAAGATTAACTGGCTTTAACCTATTTAGATGTGATCGGTCTAATTTAACTAGCCCTAAATTAAGCGGAGGTGGCGTATTGATTGCGGTTAGAAGTCATCTTAAGTGTACATTACTACATCCGCCATATCTAAGTGTTGAACATGTGTTTGTAATTGTCTACTTTAAGTTTGTGTCGTACATAATTGGTGCAGTTTATTTACCCCCTCGTTCGGTTATTGATAAATATGCTGACCACTGCTACTCCGTTGAATCTTTTGCTGATGTTTATCCTAATAGTAAATTAATTTTACTGGGAGATTACAATTTACCAGAAGCAACGTGGCTAAATGATGAATTTGGAACTGGAGTTACTTGCAACGAAAACTATCCTGGACATTTAGTTGCTAATTCATTTGGATTTTTAAGCTGTGTTCAATGTATAACCATACCAAATAGTATGGATGTATTTTTAGATTTGTGTTTTACTAATGATAGTGATAATATTACTGTGATAAATGCTGTAGATGTTTTATTAGATATAAGTCAACATCATAATGCCTATGTGATAGATGTCAAATGTGATACTTCTTGTGATATTTTAAACTGTAACTACGTTTTTAATGATTTTAAATGTGCCAACTTCAGCGCAATTAATGATTTTTTTTGAACGTTGATTGGTCTGTTCTTTTAACAACTGTGATATTAATGTATGTGTTGATTTATTTTATTCTGTTTTGTATTATGCAATTGATTGTTATGTACCTAAAAAAGTGTGGCATGACAACAACTTTCCTATTTGGTTTAGCAAGGAATTAATTTCACTTACTAAACTTAAAAAAATAGCACATAAACGATTTAAATCTTCAGAACTTCTTTCTGATTACAATGAATTTGATTCTCTTCGAACTTCATGTAAAAATCTGAACGCACGTCTTTACAAACAGTACATTTTACGCACCGAGAATAACATTCGGTCTAATCCAAAACATTTTTGGAGATTTGTAAATGAAGCTAAGAAAACTAATGCTTTTCCAGCTACAATGTATTATGGTGATCAAACCTGTATTAATGGTGACGTTCTTGTAAACAAATTTGCAGATTTTTTCTCTTCCGCTTATAATTCTCAAACTCATCCAACTCCATTGTTTAAGTTTGATAAAAATGTAATTTATACAAATTTCTCAGTCAGTTTACTAGATATTTTTAATGGAATTACAAGCCTTAAATCTAATCTTAGCACTGGACCTGACGGTATTCCTTCTATGCTCTTAAAGAATTGTATTTATTCAATTTCAAAACCATTACATTTACTTTTTAACGCTTCATTAAATGAAACTAAATTTCCTGATGTATGGAAACAAACTTATATTATGCCATTGCATAAATCTGGTGCTAAAGAAAATATTACAAATTATAGAGGCATTTGCATTCAATCTGCTATCCCAAAATTATTTGATCAAATTATAACTGGTCAAATACGTTGGATGTGCAAAAGTATTTTAGTAGAAGAACAGCATGGGTTTCGTGAGGGTCGATCTACACTTACCAATCTACTTTCTTACGAAAATTACATTTTAAACGCATTTGAATGCAAAACTCAAGTTGACTCTATTTACACTGACTTTTCAAAGGCCTTTGATCGTGTGAGCCACAATATTTTGATTGCTAAGCTTCGTGCTTTGGGTTTTCATAATGCAGTGGTTGCTTGGTTATCTTGTTTTTTGAAAATCCAAACGCAGTGTGTAAAAATCAATAACTTTCTTTCACAACCTATTTTAGTTCCATCAGGTGTTCCTCAGGGATCTCACTGCGGACCAATTTTATTTTTACTTTTTATCAATGATTTTTCTGACTGTATTAGTTCATCATCATTCCTATTATTTGCAGATGATTTAAAAATTTATAGAAGTATTTTATCTATCGATGATTGTAATCTTTTACAACAAGATTTAGACTCTGTTAATGATTGGTGTCTTATTAATAACCTTTTGTTTAATGTAAATAAATGTTTTGCAATCAGTTTTAATAGAACGCTAAGCAACATTTTGTACGATTATATTATCGATAACAAGGTGCTACAACAAGTGACACAAATTAAAGACTTGGGTGTAATTTTCGATTTTAAACTTACGTTTGTTGAGCATATCAGCTACATGTGTAATCGTGCTATAAAAATGCTGGGGTTTGTATACAGGATGTCTGCTGATCTTTCTCCAAATACTCTTAAATTACTTTACTGTGCATTGGTGCGTTCTCATTTAGAGTACGTTCCGTCAGTCTGGTGCCCTTTCTATGAAATCCATAGTCAGAATATTGAACGTATTCAAAACAAATTTTTTCGCCTGTTGTCCTATAGATCTGGTATATTGTCGGTTAATTTTGATCGCAATTACATTTCTTCACTATACAATTTACCGTCACTAAAAGTTCGGCGCAAAAGATCAGATCTCTCATTTTTGCGTGGTCTAGTGATGTCTGAAGTAGACTGTCCTGAGTTACTTGAATCTCTTCCATTCTACATTCCTATTAGTGAACGACGTACTAGGCAGACTTCATTATTTAGAGAATTTACACATTCTACTAATTATGGATTTCACAATCCTATTGGTAGAATTTGTAGATTTGCAAACAGTTTAACAAACAATTTAATTTTTTTTTGTTCTAAATCTTTGTTTAAGATTCAATTGGGACATATTGATTAAATATTATGTATTTTATATTATATTGTTTTTTATGTCAATCTTTTGCTTTTGTTTTTATATATGTATTATATTGTTTATATTTATTGTATTTTTATGTAGATGTAAATGGTTTTACTTACCGTAAATAAAGATTATAAAGAAGATTATTATCATTGGACTATATTTCTTCAAAAATGACGTCGGAGTTGCGTTAAGATTAATGGAAATTGATACGGGACTATGATAACTTTTGGTTTGAAAATATGGATGATGTTGATCCGGTTGAAATGTGGTTTTAACAGGATGCTGCTACGGCAAAGACAACAATCGACTTATTGAAATCAAAATTTGGCTATTTTGAGAAATGGATTTGTAAATTGGCATAGGATTTGACACCTTTTGATTATTTTTTGTGGGGTTAAAGTCATTGGTTTATGCTAATAAACTAGCAACCTACATTGTTCGAAAAAGTGAATCAAAATTGAAACCCGAAATTATTTTTAAATGTATATTATGTCATTTATTCATAATTTTAATAAAGTAACTAACTTTTTTAATTATTTTTTTCAATTGTTCTATTGGGCTTAAAAAAACACGTTATGCAATAATTACATACTCTCCAGCAGAGAAGTTTGTTGTCTGATTCTGATTTATTCATTTAAGTACACTTGAACAGTTTCAATTTGTACTTTGTATAAATAGATTTGAAAAAGTTTATATTTTGTTGCTTTAATATTTTTGTGTAGTTTACTTATCCAGCCAGAATTGTTGAATGGAAAAGTATCCGGCGAATAAAATTGAGGATTGAGTATTTTGAACCAAAAAATAGCTTTGTTCAGTTACTTAAACTAAATACTTATACTGATAAGGGTTAAAAATGCAAAACATAATTGCATTTAATTTTGATGATGATGATTTACAGTTTTGATAAATTGGTAAAATATAAAATTAAGGATTTCACTAACTCAAAACACATTTTCAGGTTTAATATTAGTAATTTATATTAATGGATATTTGTATCGCTTTTTCACTTTTTGTAATTTAGTTTTGCCAATCGATCTAAATTGATATATTGCCGGCGGCTCATTTGAAATTAATTTTAGCTGTATTATGATACGTAACAACAATATGTTTCGATTAAATAAAATTATCAAGATTAAAGTATATTAATTGCATTATCTCATGTACGCAATTTGGTATATACTGTCAAATGTTCCAAATCCAAAATTTAGTTCTATTGTGAGTTTTTTATAGGACGAATTGAGTAAGGAAGGATTTGAATGATTCTGTGTTTATAGAAGATACCCTTTAGCTAGACAGAATCGAATTCCTTGTCTATGTCAAGAAACAAGGGCGCCCTCCAGGTGGGTTGTTTGTGTATTGTAAGTAAGGATACATAAGGGATGGATGGTGGATTTATTAGCGTATAAAACCAAAGTGGGGCATGAAGATATAGGGTTTAACATGGATTAAATATCTAGTCTATTACATGAATTGAGAAAAAATAATTATTTATGAAATTAAGATATTAAATTTCAACAGTTTTGATGTGTTTTATATTGTTTTAACCAATTTCGCAATATTACTTAAATCTGCACGAGTATTGATCCAAAATTAATGAAGCCTACAATTTGACATACTTGTATCATAAAATAAACGCTTATATAAAATCGGAGAGCTCATAAAATTTTATTAATAATAAAATTTATTATTATCATTATACACACAAAATTCCATGTCATTTACGCGATGGAAATGTGTGTGTATCCGCATAAGAATTTCTAATTTTCTATCGCTTCTGGAGGCAGCCGACTTTCATTTGGCTAGAAGCCCAGAATTTAATATGCTTTATTTGGCAAGTATAATGTGATAATGTCCTATCAGCAGGTTAACTATAATTATATTATACTATCATAACTTTATAATAGGGAAGCTTTAAATTAATTACAATTTCAACGTCTTAATACAGTTGACGTTATTTGTGATATTCTATTTCTGTCATCTTATTTGATAAGAAAACAGTCTATATTTAAGTTGAAGTATATTGAAGGAACTTTTTTATTAGATTATATAAAATAAAAATGTTGTAAAAGAAACAATATTTTATTTCGGAGCGAATATTGAGCGAATTGTCACCTAGATTCGCGACAGAATACGATCTCTTTATTTTATTTTTTCGTTTCACATTGAGTTTTTGTATACAGCTCGTTGTCTGCAACCGCAAACAGTTGAATTATAGGGCCGTCTGAAGAATTTTAATTTAGTTTCTAGTTTCACCTTATATATTACGAGTTGCGAATACGTTGGCTGTCTCAAGTTTAATTTAATATAGGAATATGTATTTTATTACCGGTTGTTTGAATGTTAATTAAGTTTACTCTAAATATATAATTTTTTGTAATTAATAAAACGTTTGCATATTATATAATTATAAGGAAATATTACCTACAGTTTATAGAAATGTAACTATATCCAGGAAGAGGGTTATGAAAAACATAATTAGTTTGTGTGACTAAAATACTGCACTACTAGTGATATCTCCAAAAAACAAAGCTTTGTATGAGTAGGGGAAATTAAATTTACACGACGAGCGTGGGAATTACAACAAGGGCGCCGTTCTACCTAAACAAAAACCCTCTTCATGCAGCTAGGCATGTACTTTTTGCTTACATTCTTAGTTTATTGCAGAAAGAATGATACGTTAATGACAGTCGTTGCCAATCTTTCTGTTAGTAAAGAGCTATTTTTGAAAGTGTCAAAAAAACGTATAACATTTTTGATAAGTTATGTTCTTAAATATGTTTAATGAAATCTTTGTACCACAAATGAGTTTTTTTAGAATTTTTTTGCAATGATAATTTAGTTTTTGATAATTTTACTTTACTTATGGTTGTGATTGTTTGATTGAGTTTAAATAAATTGTTTTAAATATTGATGTCAATGGTAGAGCACTTGCATATCATGCGAGCAGTCCGGGGTTCGATTCCCAAAATATGACTGAAATGATAACTTGCTCTTTATCCATCAGCGTGGTTCGGAAGTCACGTATTAAGCTGTTGGTCCCATCAAACCACGTTAAACAAGTCGTAGACTTACTGTGGCGATGTAAAATAGCCGTAAAAAGCATAAAATAATAATAATAATAATGTCTAGGTTAGGTTAGGTTAGCTTGATCTTTTGCAGTTATTATGCAGCTCCAAAGCCTCAAACGCCAGTGCACAGCATGCTTTCAACGGCTGTTACGTGTAATGGCGCAGACAACCGAGCGCGATTGATTGGCAGGGTTTTGAACACGCGCTGCGGCAGCAATGCAAAGTACCTTGAACAGTTTTTTACGTATATTTGCTAGTTTCAGATGGTTTGATGCGTGCTTGGCGCGTGTTCGAGGTAAATAAAATTACCCTACCATAAGACATTGGTGCCAGTTTTCTGCGTTGTTGTCACTCAGAGTTGTTGACTGACTGCAATAGTTCTTTTTTCGATTTGTAATTAGAATTTTAAAAATCTGTAAAATGCACAAGGAAAAGATAAGTGGTCCGATCAACGTGTTGGCGGTGCATGGAGTACTAGAGAGTAAAATTGCGTCACAAAAGTGACTCCCCACGGTTGTCCAATTCTTGAAGCTTTTGTGGCGCGGAACTACTAGTTGATTTGATTTCGGGTTTTGGTGGCTTTGGCATAGGTTTTTTCTATCTTAGGTGATAGTTGGGGATTTACCATTTCTGTCTTGTTTGTATTTGTAGCGTTGGTAGCTTTGGTTTAGATTTTTTTGGTCTCCCGGCCAAATTCAAATCTCTTCTTCTTCTTGATGTTGGCCTGCGGTTTCTGTCAAGGATCTGTCGTTAGTTGCTGGTCTCGTTTAGTCAATTTGTACTTTTTCATCTTTTTTCTGTTTTTTTTTTTAGTTTTGTTGGCTTTCTTGATGATAGTGCTGGTCTGCAGCTATTGTTGATCCGGTTTGGTAAGTTTGCACTTTTTTTAGTCCCACGGGACTACGCTGCAATGTTTCTCGGAGACTTCTGTTTTTTTTTGGTTTGTTGTTTGGACGTGTGTCAAAGTGGTTCCTTTTGACAAATGTCAATGTTGGACAATTGGATTGGTTCATTCAGATACGGACAGTCTTTTGCTTATTTTTCTGAGTATTGTTTGGTGTATTCTTTTGTCGGTTTGCTGGAAACAGTTAAGGTTTTCCTTTTCTCATTTGTCTTTTGATTATCAAGAATTTGCTAGAGTTTGGAGTCAGGGTTTGCCTTGGCTCTATTAGAAATAGTTCTGCGTCATCACCTTTATCCTCCGAATTCTGTTCATCCATTGAGCCGTCGAGTGAACCCTGCATAGGTCTCTGCTTCTGCTGGCTAGGAGTTTTCTCTTCATCTTAGGTTGCATATCTTTCTTCTTTTTCTTGTCTTTAGTCGACTTTATTGTAAAAAGTCACGCCGCAAAGGTAGTACCTCTAATAGAAATAGGTCACATCGAGCGTCATAGACAGAAAATGTATTTCAAAGATTGGTCCTTGCGGGGTGGGTAAAACATTAAATTCAGAATCCCATTCCAAAGATTTTTAATTTTGGGGGAAGCAAAAAATCGACAACGACTACACAACTTAATCGAAAACATACCCACAAAATGTTCATTGCCACATAGAACGTAAAAACAATAAGCACAGAAAACCACCTTGAACAAGAACTAGAAAACATAAAATGGGAACAAAAAACAATTCTAAAATTGGGACACACTATACCAGAACAACTCATAAACCAAATACATCATCAGGAGTGTAGCTTTCATCGTAATCCGTAAAATACAACATCTAATAACCAAATACTACGCAATCTCAGAAAGAGTTATATACCTTGTAGTTAAACTGAAACAGTAGATACAACATCCAAGTGGTACACTACTATGCACCAACTAGCAGTGCAAGCCACAAATCTATAGAACAACTCTACAAAAAAATCAGTTACACCAAAAACTTAGAAAACACCTACTATACAATTATTACGGAAGACCTAACGTCAAAATAGGTGTAAAACACCAACAAGAAAACAATGTGTAACGTGGAAAACGACGGACTGAAGAACAAAAACGACAGACAAAAAATTATTCTGCCTAAATACATTCTTCAAAAAACAAAACCAAAAAAGGTGGATTTGGCGCAGCCCAGACAGTCGTACAAGAAACAAAATAGACTACATACTACGTAACGACATGTATATATGTAAAAATATATCTGTTCTAAAAAAATAAACACCGGAAGCAACTACAGAATGATCCGCGAATATATACGGCTTAACACAAAAACAAAAAGAAGGAAGCTAATGAACAAGAAGTAATTTCTAACAACAAAGGTCCTGATCTAAAACCAAACGAAATACAAAGCAGAAATCTAAAGGAGGTTGAAAACAAGAATAGCACTGCAAGAAACTAATGTAGATGATATTACAACAAACATATCGGTAAGCATAGAAGGAACTACAAAAAAGATCTGCAGCAAAATAAGAAACCAGAAAGAAACAAAACTGACAACGAATACACTAAAACTAATACAAGAAAAAAAAACCAATTGCGATGCAATAAACTATAAAACACTAAACAACACAGTCAAGAAAAAAATACGCACAAACATAAGAGCGTATAAAACCAAACACATCCTCAAAACGATAGAATAAAACAAAAACCTAAAAATGCTTAAATCAAAAAAAGGAACCACAGTTTATAGTGAAGCAGAATTCGCCTCAGCGATACAAAAATTGTACAGAAACTTGTATACAGCATCCATACCTAGCCCAACAAGGGACTCAAAAAAGTACATACTAAATTCTGGCTCAGAAGACCTACCGGAAATTACTATACCCGAAATTAAACATACACTACAGGAAATGAAAAAGGCCATAGGAAAAGACCAAATAAGAACGGAGATATTTAAAACGGGGAGGCGACCATCTACTTCAAACCCTGAAAATACTATTAAATAAATGTGTACAGGAAGACTACATAAATATAGGCAACTACCGCCCAATAAGTCTTCTATCACACCTATACATGCTAAGGAGTAGATATATCAACACAATCGTTCGAAAGTATTAAGACTTGGTCATTCCTGGCAGCCATAAAAGATGCGAGAATTGACTCAAGGTACTTTACGCTAATAAAAGATATATACAAAAATGCGACCTTCGACATTAAAATGGACGACAATAAAATATCACTTGATAAAGATGTACGGCAAGGGGACACATTCTCTCCCAAATTATTTACTTTGGCTTTAGAAAATGTCTTTAAACAACTGACATAGGACAAGGTTGGCCTAAACATCGACGGCTGATGCCTTAACCACTTAAGATTTGCCGATAATATAATCATAAAAAGTACTAACATTGAAGAACTTAAAAACATAATGAAAGAACTAAACAATGCATCTAGGAATGTGGGGCTAAAAATGAACCTAAACAAAATCTAAATCATGAGTAATAGCCAACAGAAAGTTGTGATAGATAACATCAAAATAGAAAATGTGGAAAAACACATATATCTCGGCTACTCAATTACAAATGAGAAAGAAAACCAAACTGCTAAAATAAAACGTAGAGTCCCCGTTGCGACCTACGGATTAGAAACCATGGCAATAACTAAAAAAATGGAAAAACAACTTAGAACCACCCAAAGAGCCATGAAACACGCAATGTTAAGTATCACCCTCAGAGACAAAGTGCGTAATAGCAAAATTTGAAGAAAAACCAAAATAACTGATATCATGGATCGCACTGCAAGCCTCAAAAGAAAATGGGTGGGTCACGTCGCAAAGCAAAGCTCAGAACAGTAGTCACACAAAATAACCTTCTAGAGACCAAGAAAAACTAAAAGAAGCACAGGAAGACCCCAAATGAGATGGATTGACGATATTAAGATTGTAGCAGGAAAACAATGGATGAGAGCAAACGACAGGAAATTATGGAAGCAAAAGAAGAAGCTTATATTTAACAATAGACAAATTAAAAGGC
This sequence comes from Tachinus rufipes, assembly GCA_963932245.1. NCBI lineage: Eukaryota > Metazoa > Arthropoda > Insecta > Coleoptera > Staphylinidae > Tachinus > Tachinus rufipes. The sequence goes on along the minus strand of OZ010742.1, from coordinate 25,437,403 downwards.
TAAGAAGAAGAAGAAAATTGCTAAAGGTTGCAACTTATTTTGGCTTTCAGCGTCAGTTGGGGTTTTGTCTTTTCCTTGGGTTCTTAAATTTGAAATTGTAGTTTTCTTATTCTAAAGGCTTGTGTGACAATGAGGAAGGCGTTTGCAGCGGATGACGTTGTTGCGGCAATTGGCGATTGTTGAGGCGGGGTTATCCTCAGTAGCAACGTTGACCGACCATTTGGGTCCTTTGTCATCGTCCTCATTAGTTGGGCATCGTATTTGACGTTTTTTGCAGCTATTATTAGGTTTTCATTATGTGTAAGTTTTTACCTATTATTGCGTCCTTTGTTTTGGTCGGGAATACGTATTTAAGAGATTGTATTATGTACTCTTTGTTCATGTGCGGGTAGTAAATTTGTCTCTAAACTAGGTGATTCAGCAGAAACTTTTATAGTCTTTCAGCGTTGTACATATTGTGATCCAGCATACACCGTAGTGAATTTTTGAGTTTTTGTTGTTAACTTTTTTTAGAATCTGTGCAACATTATCTACAATGTAAGAACGGGAAATAAAATAGGTACTTAACATTTTATTTGATTAGAAAGTCAAACGGTAAGTTGTTCAAAATGACCAAATTTATTGTGCGAATTTTAATGACTTTTGCCGTATACCATGGTAAACTTTGAATTTAGTTGGTGATCTTTTCTTGTGTAATGTTTTTCTATTTTTCAAGAAGAGCTGTTTCATCAGCTCAAAGTTTTCACCTGTTAATGTACTTAAAGGGCCATTATGGTACCAATACAATACGCTGAAAATTGTTTACTTGACCTTCTTCACACACGTTGTTGTCTATCTGGTGAACGTAGACTAAAACGAGACTCATCTGTGAACAATACGGTGCTTTATTGCTCCATTATCTAATCTTTATATTTACGGACAAATCGTAGTTGCTCAACACGGCAGGTTTTTTTAACATCTATCTGTGTTCTTTCAATTGGCGATAGGTTTGTTCAGAAATTGCACTACTATAAACTTCTTCTACTAGGCGGGACACAATTGTTGATAGTAAACCGTGATTGCGTAGTGTAGATAACACCATCAACAGTCTTTTTACCGGTTTGTTGGTGCGATGTCTGCCTGATTCTGTTTTTTTTGTGTGTATTTTCTAGTTTGACGATGTTGCTGTATTGTATTTTGCAGTGTTCTGCAAATATTTAAGACTATACTGCGTCCATCGTCAACTTGACGATACAAAGTATGTTGCTGGTTACTTGGAATCTAAACATACAGTTTTGTATGAGATATTCTAACAAAACCTCCCGCTGCAGATAAGAAAAATAAGTTAAAAACAGAGCTGATTCAATGTCTCAGCATTTTACAAAAGAAAAAAAAATAGATTTATAAATGCAATTTAAGCGAACCAAGTAACTTAAACTGATTTTAAGCTAGATAAACTGAATGAGCTAGGAGATATTACCTTCGAGGCAACAAATTGATAAGAAGTAACAGAAGCGGGATTTTGCTATAATCCAGAAGTAATGATTGAACAGTTATTTAACGTAGGTTTATTTCTGCTGTCAAGGCTAATCACCATATAACATTAACAAAGTTTCAAATGCATTGCACCTCTTTAAATCACAACTGACCAAGTGCGTCAATTCGAATTGTTACAATTTGAATAGGATTTGTTAGATGTAATGTTCTTAACAAAACGTGAGTGGAGTCCCTCTACATACATCTAAAGACGGCAATTAGATGCTACAAAACATAGCATTCTGCCAACCATATTAATAAACATTTGAGGAGCATGGCGAAAAAACTTGAATGGTACGACAGCTAAACTAGTGTAAGGTCAACCACTATAGTCTACTTGGAGAATTTACGAAGGATTTTTGCAATTAATTCCAGGTTTTGATACTATCAAACGACATAGTGGGATCTTTAGATTAAAAACAATACAGAAAATAACAGTTTTGATGGATCGTCCAAAACTTACATATTTATAGATAATGACGAGATGGGTTTTTTTGGCCGAGGAACACTACCATATGAACCTTTCTACCACAACCGAGCGTTGCTTTCTCTCTTAAGAGTGTTTGTCCTACATCTCTGAACAAGCAGTGAATATTTTTTAGATTTCCTGACAAGCCTTTTACTACGAGTAAATATTTGTGTCTTGTATTTTGTTTGAACATTGTTTATGGAAATATCTATAGAAAATGCAAAGATCTGCAACATTACGTCAGTGAATTTAAAAGAAATAGTGTAGTTTTGGATGCTCTGCCACATACTTAGGAACAATATTCAATACTAAGACGAATATAAGTTTTATATTTATAAATCTAAAATGTAAGCGTGATAAAAGGACATTTGCTTTTCAATAAAAAAAATAGTTTTACCTTTTTTTGTTCTTCAGGAAATAAATTGGTATTCAACACCCAATTTATAAAATATTTTAAGTTACTGAACATCACAGTCTAAAAATCATAGTACTAACTTTTTATTTTAAAGGTTTAATATTACAGATATGGATAAATTCAGTGATAAATTGCTTATTGAATGCGTTTCGGTATAGAAAGTAAAGCGTTTCCAATTAGAAAAAAAATTGAGACTACTATTGGTCAAACGCATTTTTTGTTTACAATACATCTTTTTTTCTATTTTTTATACAGTTGACGCAATGGAATGCTCTGCTTTTCAACCACCTATCGAGCATCTGCAATGTATATTAATTATTACACACTAATTTACTTTTGAATGGCTATTACCGCTTATCGTTAAATTCTGTTATGGCTCACTACTTTCCGTTTGATTTGGGACGGTACATCTTGTCTTTTTGCAACAGCGCATTACATTATGTTTTTCTGTCAATTGAATTTGCACATAATTAATATATTCACATGCACTAAGGTTAGGTCATAATGCCGGGTATCCGGCTATGACTTGGACGTCGCTGCAGCTCATTTTGCACCGTTTACAACTCATTTCGTATAATATTTAACTGGCACAGGAGTTAAAACCTGCAGTCAACAACGTGTAAATTTTGCAGTTGTTGCCAACAAATGACTAGAGAAGAAAACTAGTTTGTTCATTATCTAATTATGTCCGATGAGATTTAGTTTTACCTGGATGGCTATGCGAATAAAGAAAATTGCTGGATATAGAGTACTGAACGTTTAATAATCTTGTACGGTGTAAGATTGCAAGAAATAATTGGACCATGGAAATGTACTGACGGTTAGTGGAGAAAGATATTGGATATGCTTGAACATTTTGTAAGTTTTGCTGTGGACCCAAATTGACACTGAGCAAGACAAATTGGCCTAGGTAGCAGAAACCAGGATCGAGGCAACGAATCGACAAGAGGTAACAGAAAAGGAAATATAAGCTGTAATTCAGAACAAAATGTTTGAAAAATTTAGCATATTTATGACAGCAAAAATTGGATATATTAATGTCTTATAGCATAGTGCAGTAGTAATTACTACTGCACTATGCTATAAAATTACTGCGTCCACCACATCAAATTGGTGGAGCACCAAAACACTTTTGGGCAAGATTTTTATCATTCACATACAAGACGGTGGAAAATTATTAACTGTTAATGGTTTTTTTGCTTGCCGCATTTTTATCATTGACTTGAAAACTAAAACACAGTTTCTTATTGACACTGGAACAATCGTTTTGATATATCTGAGGTGTAACCTTTCTAGTTATATAGTTTCTAAGCCAATTATTGGAGCGGATTCTTCAGATCATTATAAAGTTAGATATTTGTCTGTTGCTGTACAATTGGAAATTGCTAACTTCTTGTTGTATAAACCTTATATTACAGATGCACTCGTGTTCCTAAAGATCTGTTTAATATTTTTAACAGCGATCTTGCACTGTTTTTTGTCTATTTGCTGACGAGATCAATTTTTTTGAGTTATTAAATAGTAGAAAATATCATACTACTTGATAAGGAAGTGCAGACTTTTTCTAGTTGATATCATGTTAATAACCTATCACTTGAATGTTTGTGCAAATTATTTTTTTTTGTTGCTTTTAGTGTATGGTGTTGTATGGATATTCCCTGATGGATGAACTGTTTTTAATGGTTTAGAGTACACCATCTTCTAAAGCATATCAGCTGTTGGACTTAGTTATGCGCTGTTCTAAGAAGTTTTGTGAGTCTAAAACAATAATTATTCTTTACAAATGCTTAAATGTATGGTCTCTTTAAGTAAAGAAAAAGTTAAACAAATCTTTTTTTTTTTTTTAACATATAAGTGCAGCATTGTTGGTACCATAGATCATACAATAGAAGATGAATCAATTCCTTATACAAATTTTGCCATGAGTTTTTGCGCCTCTCTTGGCCCTTTGGAAGAAACATTTAGTTAGTAAAACGGAGTTAATTTTGCGTTAATAAAGGCGCTATTTTTAAAACTTGCCTTTTATTCTTCTCTTTATTTTTGGGCTTGGGACCGACAACGGCAAAGTTAATAATGGCAAATTTATTTTTGCATACATTGAAAACTAAAAAAAGCTCCCTTTGACGATTTTTAGAAGAAAATATAAAAAAAATGTTTATTTTTATAACTGGTATCATACATTTTGAAGCCTTTGAAGTTTGAACAGTTGTTTGACTTTGACAGACATAAAATAAAACTAGTGTTTGAGCCACTGCTATTTTTGTGGGTCAGTCAGTGCAGTTTGTGAATTACCTGTGGCTATATTTGCTGTACCTATTGATATTCTAACCTGGCGAACTGCTATATTTTTAATATGACTAGTCTGGAGAAAAGATGTTTTAACTTAAAAATGCTTTGTGAAATTATTAATTGTTTTGAATTGTTTAATTTAATTGATATTTATGTTCATGCTTGTGTTTTACTCAATGACTATTTATTTCATATACTGTATAAACGTACAGACTATGCACAGCATGTACAATTTATCTGCTCTGGGGGTTCCCGAAATTGGAAGTTTTTCTTTTCTGCAAGCATTAAAAGTTTATCTCACAAGAGGTGATGGTGATATCCAATCTCTTGATGATGGTCACTCACCCAAGTGTTTGTTATTAAGAAATTAGAAGTTATTCTCTGCAAGCAAGTGTTTATGCCCATTATTATATTTAGAACAGTGCAAAAATCTATTTATAAAATGAAACATCAAAATATCATCAAATAACACCAAAATCCAGACATAATTTTTTTAGGAAATTTTAAATATAGAAAAATCTGGTCATGAAATATTAATATATTATTGAAAAAACTGAAATCTGATCATAAACTGTTGAACAGTGTAAAATTCTATTTATGAAATGTTAATAGTAAAATCCGGCATTAAAATTTAAATATTTTCAGAAAGCTCAAAAATTGGGCCATAACCTGTTGAAAAGTGCTAAATTCATTTCATAAAATGTCAAAAATAGCAAAATCTTGTATTTAAACATCAACATATTGTTAGAAGGCACTAAAATCTGGTCGACTGTTTAAAAAATAAACATTTTTATGAAATTAATCTAAAAAAACAAACTTCTAAGAACAACAAATAAATTAGTAGATAACACAGGAAAAATAATCATCAATAAGATCGAAATTAAAGAGACCTGGGAAAATTATATTAAACAACTCTTTTATGACAATAGACCAGAGTCTACTTCTAAAGACGATTATGAAGGTCCAACAATTTTAGTAAAAGAGGTGAAAGTAAGAAGAAAGCATAAAGTGGTTGACTTTAGTATTCAACAACATTTATAACTCTGGTATCATCTCACAAGAGTGGCTGAAGTTTGAGTTCATCATCTTATTCAAAAAACCTGGTGTTAAAAAATGCGAAGAGTTTAGAACCATAAGTCTTATGAGTCACCTTCTGAAACTATTTCTCAAAATAATCCATAAGAGAATTTACGGAATTTGTGACTAACGCAATATGATTTCAGAAACGCAGTATGTACCAGAAGGCCTTCAATAAAGATCAACATCAAAAGATGATAGAGATTTTGAAGAACGTTGGAATGGATGGAAAAGACTTAAGAATAATCAAAAACTTGTACTGAAACCAATCAGCCGTTGTCAGATTGGAAGGACAGAAGACAGAAGAGGTGAACGTTTTACGCGGGGTGAGGCCGTTGATATTCAATATATGTATATTCGGAATATATATTTAGAGAATTTCTGGATGACTTAGAAGCTGGAATATTGCTAAACGGTGAAACCATAAATAATATACGCTACGCGGATGATACGGTAATATTTGCTGCAAAAAGACCAAACTTATGATCATCAGTAAATTCTACATTAGAAATTGCCACATCATCGTCAATCAGAAATCCATTGAGACAGTAAATAAATACATGTATCTTGGTACTACCTGAAACGATCAGTGGGATCACTTCCAAGAGGTCAAGATTCGAATAGAGAAAGCGAGAGCTGTTTTCAACAGTATGGGATCCTTACTAAAGAGCCATGACCTCACATTGCATACGAAGCTGAGAATTCTGTGCTGCTACGTGTTTTTGGTTTTTTTACGGAGTTGAATCGTGGACACTAACCGATGCTATGAGAAGGAAACTAGAAGCATTTGAAATGTGGTTATATTGAAGGATGTTGAGAGTTTTGTGGAAGGATCGCATAACCAACACTGAGATCCTTGCAGAAGGAAAAAGAGGTCCTCAACATCATAAAATGCAGAAAACTCCAATACCTGGGGCATATTATGAGCAATGAAAGTAGATTCCAGCTACTGCAAAAAATACTGCAAGGGAAAATAGAAGGAAAAAGAGTTATTGAAAGAAGAAGGATATCATGGCTAAAGAGTCTTCGAACATGGGTTGGCATGTCTACCACCGAGCTTTTCCGAGCAGCAGTAAATAAATAATGATTGCAAGAATGGTTACCAACGTCCGGAACGGATAAGGAACTATAAGAAGAAGATTCTAAAAAACTGCAAAAGCAACAAAATATATGCAAATGCCGCGTCACAAAGTTTATCGCAAAACGACAATATAAATTTAAAGATAGTTGTGACACAAAATCAATTGTGAAGCGAGAAATTAGATTTATATTATTTTTAGGTTAAGTATTGTTGATTTTTAAGACCATTGTATGATTTTGAAAATGCATGTGAATTTATTTTAAAATAAATGAAGAATATAATATAGCTACATTTTTGCCTTTTAATTTATCAATCAATCAACATTATCACATCGGACGGATTTAAATATGAAACGATATTAATCTTTTAGACTATCAATCAATTAATGTCTACGAAAAAATGCATTCGGGATTGATTTTTTAATTCATTAAATTTTTTGTATCTAATTTATGTTTTAATAAAATATGATTTATATAATTCAATTACATAAATTGTTGTCTATAAAAAGAGATTGTACTTCATGCTAGTAAATAGATAGCTCCCTTTAGTATAGTTGGCACATCCTTAATATGTGCACGTCTTTGGGAGTTATGAGGTGTAGGAAATTGCAAGGAAAGGGTCTTATTATCCAGCATCCCGGATGTAGAAGTGTTCGTTCGGACTAGCTTAAATTCCCGGTCGGAGTAAACAAGTAAATAAATGGCTGAGCAGTTGCCCCTTGGAGATAAATCATAAAATAGCTTTAGATTTTGAAACAACAAGTTCCACTCAATGCAAATGACTACAAAGCAATATGCTATTGTTGCAATGCAAATTACAGCCAGCATAAAGTTTATATTTGAGTAACTATTTGTTTTGAAAATGTTGAATAGATCTAAATCTATACTGTATCCAAAAGTTAATTAATTTTTCTAAAACAAATTTATTATTTGAAAACATAACATTGTTAAACCAGTGAATAATAGTGGAGATTTTGTCATGATTTATAAACCAGTTTTTAGGAGCGGACATTATGAGACAACTTAAATCATTGTAATATGTTAAGAGACAGCAGGATACTGTAACTATCATGGATTACAAGAACATTTCAAAATAATCTTTGTTATCATTTTCACCAGCAATAAGTTTTAGCAATAAAATTTAAAAAAACTGTTGAAATTAAAATCTAATCGGATCATATGATTCAGATAAGCATGCATTAGTGTCAACTCAGCAATTTTTAAATAGAATTTAGTAGTTTTCTTATTGTAAATTATTTAATCAAATATTTAAAAAATGGACAAAAAAAGTGATATAAAATTTAATTGCAGATTCTAAATGAAAATTTCAGAAATGAGCAACGCTTTGATTAATAATTATTTGATAGTTTATATTCAAAAATTTATATTATATCAAGGTCAGCAATTAATGACGATATCTTTGGTTAGCATGAAAAAAAAAAGAGATCTGGAAGGAACACTTTACTTATAATGTACAATACAATTTTGTACACTTTATAAATAAAATTGCAATAAATCTCTGCAACTTAAGCTTTGTGTCTATTTAACATTGTATTTTATCTCGCTATCAAAGGTCAGTTTCACAATGTATGTTGTGTGTGTATCCGAGCGAACCACCCCAATCTAAAATCCACTGAGTTTATTTTTGCCGCCCACATGAACAAATTACTCTCTATCCTTTATGTTGATAATTTAGTAATTACAATTTGTAATTAAATGATTGTATAATGCTTAACGTACTGTTAGGGTTATAAAATAATAAATCACAAAATCAAATTGTTTTTTTTTTTAATTTTGGACGCGGTATATAAATATTTCACATTTTTTGAATATTTAATAATATAATGTACAATTTTATTTCAAATTAAAATAATTACACATGTAAAAAATATTAAATTATTTTAATTCTTTTTATTTGTTTCAGGTATGGAAACATTTGATCTACAATGTTTTGTTTGTGTTTATTGTGCTGCAATTTGCGAAAGGGTGAGCTTTGTAATTATTTAGCGGATATGTAAAATGTAAATATAAATAGAAACATTATTTACCCATATCTCGAAAACTAAAATTTATATGAAAACTGTTGAAGCCCCATCGTTTGTATATTGATTTAACAAAATATAATAAATCGAAATTGTAAAGGGGAAAATATCGAATAGTAAATATAGTTTGTGATATACTTTTAGTTATTATAATATATTATTATATAATAGTATATTATGTAGCCACTTTTATACCAAAGTTCAATGGAATATATTTGCAAAAATTGACTTGTGATTACCATTTTATATTATGTAAAATCTATCAATTCATATGGAAGTAAACGACCTCTGGCGATAAATTATTCATATAAATATTTATTTATAATATATTATTATATAGGTTTCTATGGATGTCAATATGTATTAATAGTAGAATCATAATAGAATATTTTAAGCAACTTTGTAGGATCAATATAGTCTTTACGAGAAGATCAAAAAAATACGTGGTTGTGTAACTGAGGATGAAGTAATTGAAGTGTTAATAAATAGTAAAACTTTCACGGGTTAAATGTCACTTACATGTTATTTAATTTATGTGTTAGGAAGTCCATAGGGATGATTATTCTTATGTCCAATGCAATGTGAAAATTAATGTGCAATTATTAGCTTCTTGGGTCCAGTGAAAGTGTTAAATGTGAGCACGAAAACACGACTAAGGATATTTAGTGTTTGGTTTTATGGATGAAAAATGCACGACAGTAAAAAAAGGGTGTATAAAATATATGATCGGATAAACAAATGTGTGTTCGGTTGGATGAATTCTAGATGGTACAGTGAGCGATATGTTCATTGAGCAGTAAGCCTAGGATGTGTATGTTTCGTAGTCGCTTATTGTTTTGTGGACGGTACATTTATAAAAATGATAACGTTGTACGAATGCATGTGGAAAATATTTACATCTCAAAATGATGTTGTTTCATATCGATGAAATAGTCAGTGCTTGTAGCATGCACAGCAATGTTGTTAAAATAACTAATTCGAGAGGGTAATTACAAAAAGAAAAGGCAAACTATTTTTTTATTTAATAAAACTCTTTAAAAATTTATATAATTTCATCAAATTTTAATGTTTTTTTTTTATATTTTGACAATTAAGCTGTAATAATACATAAAACTTGGCATAACAGGCAAGTTATGAAACAAAAAATATTGAAACATAAAAGTTGTGCAAAATTTAATTATCTCCATAAAGAGTAAACATTTTGACAGTTTTTTTATTCCACGCGAAGAGAATAGTTCTTTACAGCTACTCAGTTCACCGTAAATCACTACTTCCCTATGTATATTGTTTATCCTGATAGGTACTTGTGTGATACCAATAATAGATTGATCACTATATTCCTTGGCGCTTCTCTAAACTTTGGTCAAGTTACTGTTTTTTATCATCAGAAGCACTGTTCATCAAAACATACCATCAAAATGCAGATATCACAATATTTATTTTAGCTACAACATCCAAATATATACATATATACCCAAAATAGGTGGCAAAATAACAAATTAATAAACTAAGAAAAATGCATTAAGATAATTAGGTTATGTTTGCCTCCTGTTGTGAAAGTTGAGCGGATATTTCCGGAACAATAGTGATAAACACAAAAATTTTGATGACGCGCAATCGAAAGTTATGAAATGGTTTTTAGCAAATTGTTTAAGATTAAAGGTAAATAAAACAGAACATCTAATGTTTAACTTATCAAAGGAATGTAGAAATAAAACCACAGATGTAAATTTCTTAGGAATTCAAATTGATAATAAACTAAATTGGAAGAGCCATATCTATTTCGAAAATTAAAAGCAATGACATCTATTTATGTGCACCTTTCCGTTTACAATTTGTCTTTATTGTGCGTTTTACAGCTTCTTACATTACCCTAGAAGCCTTACGACTTGTTTGAAGGGGTTTGGTGGGACCAACGTTAACGCAAGTTATTATTAGCCATATTTTGGTGTTGAAGCTTGCGAAAATTCTTTTTCTTGTGATTTGTTTTGTACTTCAAATACGAATGCTACAGGTTTCTCATCCACGCTTGTGACCACTTTAACTTCCTATAAAGGGGGAAAGGTGAGGTGGAGACAAATAATGCAACATGATTGCAATAATAATACGTTTATTCAAATAAACTAAACTAACCTAACTAATAACTAAACTAATAATATAAAACTGTTTAATTTCGAACGAAGTGGAGGTTGGAAAGCGGGAGTACGATCCAATGTTAGAAGGAGACTCGGATGAGCCATCTAAGCATCCAACATTGAATAAATCAATAAACATTGCCAGGAAACACGTATGTGCTATCTAGGCAAGCAATGCTTAGTGATGAGAGGATAGTAAAGGTTTAATGTTAAAGGGAGACTCGAATGAGCCATCTAAGCGTTTAACATTAAACAGGTTTTTTCAAACATTACCAGGAAACACGTATGTGCTATCTAAGCAAGTAATGTTTGACAGTAGGGTATGGGTAAGGTGGTGGTTCGCGCTGCTCGGCTCACCGTAATTATACTTCTGCTGAAGCTGGTCTGACTCTGAGGAAAGACTGCCGCTCTTGTGATGGGTTCGCAGTTATATACCCAGTTCTGGAGCGGTGGGGTCTGCTGTTGTCATCTTCCGCCAATCCCTGCTCTTTGTCCTACGTCACTGGAGTGGGAGATGAAGTGGGAAACCTTGTGCGCGCTTCGTCCGTTTGGAGTAGGGGAACGTCACGCGCCGGCTTCATTTGTTGCAGTGGGGGAAGATCGCGCGCAGCTCATCCGGTAGAATATGAGGTAGCGCGGGGGTTTTAAGTTGTAGTAATAATATGTTATTACATCCTCCCCTTTCTTTGGAAAAAAAAGAAAAAAATATATAGAAAACAATTAAAATAAAAATCTCTGAAAAAAAAAAAAAAAAAAACTGTATATTATTGTTTGTTTTTTTTTTATGAAATTGATTTTATGTCTTTGACGTGTATGTTCTTGACTGTTTTTCCGTTTTCTTTTTTTAAGTTAAATCGGACGCTAGAGATTTGTTTTTCGACTGTGTAGGGTCCTGAATATTTTGGAGACAGCTTGGCTGAAATTCCTTTGGCAGCATTTGACAAGTTTACTTCTTTTTTCATTACTTGATCCCTAACGTTTGGCACCCAGTCTCGTCTTCGTAGGTTGTAGTGGTGTGCTTGCTTGCCGCTTGCTTCTTCCATGTTTCTCCTTGCTAAGTCTAATGTGTCTTGGAAGGATGCAAAACGGTCGGTTTCGTTTTGATCATCTGTTGTTGGCGGATCGGGAAGATGTTCGGACCATGGCATGGGTTGTTTTAATTCTCTGCCAAAGTTTAAAAATGCTGGTGTAAATTTTGTTGATTCTGAAACAGATGTGTTAAATGCAAATGTTATTTCTGGAATAAAATAGTCCCAGTTTTTGTGGTCTTTTCCACAAAACGACGCCATCATTGTTTTGATGGTTCTGTTGGCCCGTTCTACGGGGTTTGCCTGTGGCGAGTAAGGAGGTATGTCTACTTTTTGAATTCCTGAACTGGACAGTAGTTCTGTAAACTCTTTACTTACAAACTGTTTGCCATTGTCTGCTATTACCTTTTCTGGGGCACCAAATTTTAGAATAATGTGATTGTTAAATACTTCTGATACTTTCTTTGCAGTAGCTGTTCGTATTGGAACACATTCTACCCATTTTGTGAATCTGTCCTGCATTACTACTAAAAATGTGAAACCTTTCTTTGATCTTGGGAAAGGGCCCATTAGGTCAATTGACACAGTATGCCATGGATGTTTAATTGAAATTTGTTTCATTAAACCTGCTGTCTGTTTTTGTTGTGGTTTATATTGCTGACAGGTGTTGCAACTGTGTACAAAGTTTTTAATGTCTTTAAACATGCCGGGCCAATAATACTGTGCTGCTATTCTATTTATTGTTTTTGCAATACCTAAATGACCTGCAGTTGGAACATTATGATTTTGAGCTAGTACATCTTCTTTTAAATGTTCTGGAATGCATAATTTCCAAGGATTGTTGTTTTCAGCATTTTTGTAGTTATTGCTTTCCCAGATGTGTTTGTACAGCTGGTTATCTTTAAGGCAAAACTTTGGATGTTCTTCTGGTTGTAATTCGACATCAGATTTTGTTTTGTTGTACCAGTTTGTTGATAAGTCAGCAATGATCAGATTATCCGTTGTTGATGGTTCTTCGCATGGTTGTCTGGATAGTGTGTCTGCTAATTGATTTTGTGTGCCTTTGCGGTATTTAATTTCAAAGTCATATTGCTGAAGATCCATTACCCATCTTGCGATTCGTCCGGTGGGGTTTTTCATAGTTTGTAGCCATTTGAGACTTTGATGGTCTGATTCGACTATGAATTTATAGCCTTCTATGTAATGTTTCATTTTTTTAATAGCCCAAATAATAGCTAAACATTCCTTTTCTGTTGTGTGGTAATTTTTCTCAGCTTTGTTGAGGGAGCGACTTGCGTATGCAATTACTTTATTTCCTTCGTCGGTCTTTTGTAGTAATGCTGCTCCTATCCCTACGTCTGACGCATCTGTTTGTAAAATAAATTGTTTGCTGAAATCTGGACATGTCAATATTGGTGCTGATGTTAGTTTGTCTTTTAAATTTTGAAAAGCTTCCGCTTGACTATTTGTCCAAATAAACTTATTTCCTTTTTTTAAAAGATTGTTCAATGGGCTAACCAATTTTGAATAAGATGGAATAAACCTACGATACCATGATGCAATTCCAAGGAAACTGCGAACTTCTTTTGGTTTGGTTGGTGGTGGTATCTGGAGGAACGCTTTTATTTTGTCCGGATCTGTTTTAATTCCCTCTTCACAAGTTACGTGTCCTAGATATTTAATGTTTGTTTCAAAAAAATGACATTTGTCTAAATTCAATTTTAAATTAGCCGAGCGTAGTCGCTGAAATACTTCTTTCAGGTTTTCAAGGTGCTCTTCATAGCTTTTACCTAAGACAATGATGTCGTCTAAATATGCAAATGCCTTTGGCTCTAGGTCTGGACCAATTATTTTGTCTAAAAGTCTTTGGAATGTTGCTGGTGCAGAATGTAATCCAAACGGCATAACTTTGAACTGAAATAGTCCACGTCCTGGAACTGTAAAAGCAGTTATTTCTCTACTTGCTTTATCCAGTGGGACTTGCCAGTAACCGTCTTGTAAATCTAAAGTAGAAATATATTTTGCTTCTTTGAGCTTGTCGAGTATGGAGTTTATAAATGGTAAAGGGTATGCGTCTTTAATTGTCACCTTATTAACTTGGCGAAAATCAATGCAAAACCGATTTTTGTTGTTTTTCTTTTTAACCACTACTACAGGTGAACTCCAAGGGCTCTTTGATGGTTCTATAATATCACTTTCTAGCATCTTGTTTACTTCCTCGTTTATAATTTCTGTGATTTTTGGATTTCTGGGCCAGTAGCGTTGTTTTAGAGGAGTTGTTTGCGCTAACCGGATTTTGTGAGTTAACACATTTGTTTTTCCGATTTTGCTTTTATTGCTCATTTCTCGTTCATTTTTGAGAAGTTGTTCTAAGTTGTTTGTTTCTAACTCATTCAACGTTGAGATTGCCTTAACTGGTGTATTAGTAGGTTGGGATAGATTTGGTATAGTACACTTGTGGTTTGCAAAGTCAAGTTTTACCTTCCATCTTGTTAATAAATCCATTCCTATAATGATTGGAACTGACAGTTTTTTAAAAACCATAAAGTTTACGGTATCCTTTTTGTTTTGTACTGTTATTTTAGCGCTGACAGTTTTGTCAATTGTCACTAAAGTACCGTCTGCTAAAGATGCAGCAAAATTAATTTCTTTCGTTTTTAATTGCTGGTTTTGTGGAAAATGTTTATAAACGTTTTCACTTATATATGATTTGGCAGAGCCTGAATCAATAAGTGCGTTGTAGGAGCGTCCATAAACGTTTATTTTTAAGATCCACTGAGAGGTATCAAGGTTTTTGGTAGTGTTTAGTTGGGTCGATCGGAATACCCTTGACTTAGACCGATCGGGTGCTCGTTTCCCGAAACAGATTTTTTTGAACAGTTGCAATGTTTTGTTAGAGTATCTGTTTTACGGCAGTGAATGCAAAAAATTATTCGTGGATTTGAACATGGTTGATTTGGGTGTAGCGGATAGCTACAACGCCAACAACAAGTGTTCTTGTCGAATCTTGAGTATATTTCCACATTCTTTGATGCGGATTTGTTGTAACTTGAGTTTTGAGTATTGAATTTAGGTTCTGGATTAAAACTAGATAACTCCTGTTGTAATGCCTCAAACTCATCAGTTTGCTCCATTAATTGAAATAAGTTATCCACTTCGGCTCTTTTTATGTATTGCCTATAGGTTGGTAGCAGATTTGTATAAATGCGTTCCATAGTGCTTTCCTCTGTAAAGCCGCCGTGTCTGCGTATCAACGTGTATAATTCGTTGATGTAATTTTTTGCATTTTCTGTTCTGTGCTGAGTGCGATTTCTAATTTCATCTTCCAACTTTGAAAGTTGTCTGTACGGAAGAAAGAAAATTTTAAAATCTTTTTCAAAGTCGGACCATTTTGTCCAATTCTTATTGAAATTCCGGTACCACATTAATGCTTTACCTACAAATGTTTCTGGCAAGGCTAGTAACAACGTTTCTTCTTTAATTTTGTTACCCACTTTTAACTCATCAAGCCTTTCAAGAAAAGACAGTGCAGTATTATCACCATTATAATGCAAGTTCCAAGACCGTACTTTGTCGTATATGTTCGGTTCTTGTAATGGGACTGATGGTTTTTCAGGCGATTGTTTTCGGCCTGTTATGAAAAAGTCAAACAGTTCCTTTCTGCATTGTTCTACTGTGTCTGAATTTGTGTTGAGATTATGAATACTCATTTCAGCTTTTAATTCCGTTTCGGATAAATTATTTATCCATTCGAAACGTGTATTTAATTGTTTGTCTATCGTAATTGATAGCCTTTTCGCTCGTGTATTTTTAGGCATTTTTGTAATGTATTTTCCGTCTATGTTTAAAGAAAATATATTAAAATTTTAATGCTTAAAATTTTGGACTTTTAACTTATTTATTATACACTTTATATTTGTGTAATTAAAAAAAATTCCTAAGAGATAACTAACTAATCTAACCTAATTTTGTTATCAAGAAACTATTTTGCTCGGGCGCCAAATTGTGACCACTTTAACTTCCTATAAAGGGGGAAAGGTGAGGTGGAGACAAATAATGCAACATGATTGCAATAATAATACGTTTATTCAAATAAACTAAACTAACCTAACTAATAACTAAACTAATAATATAAAACTGTTTAATTTCGAACGAAGTGGAGGTTGGAAAGCGGGAGTACGATCCAATGTTAGAAGGAGACTCGGATGAGCCATCTAAGCATCCAACATTGAATAAATCAATAAACATTGCCAGGAAACACGTATGTGCTATCTAGGCAAGCAATGCTTAGTGATGAGAGGATAGTAAAGGTTTAATGTTAAAGGGGGACTCGAATGAGCCATCTAAGCGTTTAACATTAAACAGGTTTTTTCAAACATTACCAGGAAACACGTATGTGCTATCTAAGCAAGTAATGTTTGACAGTAGGGTATGGGTAAGGTGGTGGTTCGCGCTGCTCGGCTCACCGTAATTATACTTCTGCTGAAGCTGGTCTGACTCTGAGGAAAGACTGCCGCTCTTGTGATGGGTTCGCAGTTATATACCCAGTTCTGGAGCGGTGGGGTCTGCTGTTGTCATCTTCCGCCAATCCCTGCTCTTTGTCCTACGTCACTGGAGTGGGAGATGAAGTGGGAAACCTTGTGCGCGCTTCGTCCGTTTGGAGTAGGGGAACGTCACGCGCCGGCTTCATTTGTTGCAGTGGGGGAAGATCGCGCGCAGCTCATCCGGTAGAATATGAGGTAGCGCGGGGGTTTTAAGTTGTAGTAATAATATGTTATTACACGCTTTTACTGAATAATTTACTAATAGTGCATCCCAATTTCATACATACATTCTATTTTAAAATGCGGCATATTAACGCTAGAGAATTGCCAGGTTTAGTCGCCCCGTCCTGTTGTGGTGCCACTAGTAGTATTGTTATTAAAAAATATTAAATAGTATCAACATCTACGAGAATATCGGTGAACCTTTCTCTCTAGAAAAATATTGACACGTACAGCGCCGTTTTTAAATTAAATTTGGTTCTTATACGACCAAAGGCCAACCAACTCAATATCCAAACGATAAGATTTTAGTCATCACTCTTTTTATATGTTGAACTACATACAATATTCTATATCTTCATGTTTTTGGTTAAAGATTTAAAGTTACATTTAACGAGTAAAAAATTAATAAAGAACTGAAGAAACGACTTATTGTATCAAATTTCTACAAATTTGAGGACACAGATTGGACTTTCTTCTACAATGTGTGAAAATTTTATTCAAATATATTCAGACGTTTTCTTGATGAGTTGGATGCTGTAAACTTTTAAAATTCTCCCTCCTTAAGTTTAGTGCTTCATTGGCTGAATAACTATTTAGAATCCAACTTAAATTCAATGTAAAGACAATTATCTATTTTAACTTTTCCATGTTCTTTTTATCTATGAATGCTTGGTACACATCAAAATATATAAAAATAATTACCCAACTCGTAGATCAATGCATGAATATTTTTCAAGAAAAACAACTAATCTAATCTGCAACTATAAACGCCTGAATTAGTCAAAAAACGGCTCAAGTTTCTAGAGAATGAAGCATCGGGGTATTTGTTAAAGTATTTTAGAAGTTATAATAATTGAAGAAAAACTTGTTACATAAAAGTAGTAAGGAAGTTTTTTTTTAATATTTGTAAGAACTATTAAAATGCAGAAACCTAGATTTGCTGATTTTTCTTTAAATATCTATTTATCTATTTATGTTACAAAAGTTATGAAAACGGAGGCTAGGAATTTGATTTTTCAAAATTTGTTTAAAAGTTTTTTCTATATACTGAGAACTTTTAAAATAAATAAAAAGCTGGTGGTTCACTAAGTTATTTGATTTTTTGATTACGATTGTTGAGCAGAATTTAGTTATGTTAATAAAGTTAAGTGTTTTTTTTTAATCTAGATAGCATAACGTTCAAGAATTTTTTTCAAATACCTTGCAAGATATTAAGTTGGAGAAACACTTGTTACATAAAAATCAACTTTTTATACTATGTTCATCTTAAAATATGATAGATGAAATGCGGTTTTGGAGTGGTAATAATAGAAAGAGAAGTTTTAATAACACTTATTACTTACTGAATGATCAGAATTTCCTAAATTTTCTCAACAATTGTTGTAATCTGTGGAATAGTTAAAAGATACAGATCTAATAATCTTGGTTTACCAAGAAGTCTATCACGAAGAATAATCTTGATATACCAAGAAGTCTATCACGAGGATAAAAAGTGGGTTTCTGAATAAGTTGATTAACATTATGAGAAGCAGCAAACATTATAGCTTGTTGTCCGGATAGTGTGGTAGAAAATGAGTGACTTAACCATTCAATATTATGAACATTACAATTTTCTTACAAAATTATTTCAGCTTTTTTATGATTAGCTTACCAAAACTATCATAAAAAATTTCAAAATAGTTTAGATTTGTTTTATTTAGAATACCGTGCATATGCTTATTACAAAAATTTTCTTATCGAGAAGTTTCAGTTTAAGGTATATGCTATTATAACCAACCACAGAAACTCTGTTGGTAAGCAAATGAAGGTTCAAAATGATAATTGGAATTTACTAAATTCAAGCGATATGGATCTTTATTGTTTACTTTGGTTTTAGTCAAAAAGAGAATATGGGGTTTTCTATGTTTAAGATAACTAAGTCAATGTTTGGTTTATTAAATTGGTATGTGGAACAGGCTAGGCCTTGTTCCGCCAATTTAGTCGTATCATAAGCTATGTTTTATCTTGTGGGTGGTTTGCTCAGTGGATTAATGCTACTTGCTCCACAATTTACGGGAGACTCTGTTTTGAATTCATTAGACTCACTCCAAGCATCCAATGAAACTCTGTCATTAGTAGTGTTTTTGATGACTTGTTTTGAATCTACGATTTCTGCCCGAATATCTAAATGAGAGACTGTTTTACGTGCGGTATAATTAGATTATGGCATTTATTAATTTAGGACATTAGCCTAATATATGATTTGTGTTCTTTTAACTATAATTACATTGAATATGAGAGTCTGGGTGGACTAAATAATAGGCTTTGTCAGTATCTACTACGTCTCTATTCTTGCAATTAACGGGTGCGATAGTATATATTTGTGCTTTTAGGTACATATTCAAAGGCAGCTTGTTAGGTAGTTACAGTGTAAGCTCTAAAGTATTGGCCTTTGTACCAAAAAATTATTATGGTTCCGGTTCAGTTTGGGTACGCGAGTACTTGAACGCTAGATTTAGCTTTTTCCAATTTTACACTTTTGAACAGTCTATGGCCAAATTACGGTTTTTTAACAAAATTTTATAATTTCATGGCCGGATTTTGCCGTTTTTAAATTTATTTATACTTTTTAATAATTTATGGCTAAATTTTGGTGCTATCTGATAATTTTTTAAATAGAATTTTGCTCATTTAAACACTTTTTTGGCCGGATTTTGGTTCTTTTTAGCTTCATTTTGATATTACATGACCAGATTTTATTATTATTGACATTTTATGAAAAAAAAAAATGCATTTTTCAACATTTTTGTGCACTTTTATATCCGGATTTTCGCTATTTTTAAAAACAGTTGGCCGAATTTGCTTGTAACAATATTTTGATATTTCAAGACTGTGTTATGCTATTTTTGAAATTTTATGAATGGAATTTTATACTATTCAGCAGTTTATGGTTTATTTTCTTATTTTTTACGTGTTTTAAATAGAGTTTTGCATATTTCAAACTTTTTGGCCGCATTTTGGTTCTTTTTACCTACATTTTGATATTACATGACCAGATTTTTTTTAATTAAAAAAAGAAGTGCACTTTACAACATTTTTGTGCACTTTTATAGCTGGATTTTTGCAATTTTTTAAAATAAGATAGCTAGATTTTCAGTTTTTGTTATTAATTTTGCAAAAATGCACTTTTTAACAGTTGGCCGGATTTTAATGCTTTCTGACAATATTTTGATGTTTCAAGACTGAGTTGTGCTATTTTTGACATTTTATGAATGGAATTTTATATTTTTCAGTAGTTGGTTTTTTCTAACAAATATTTTGGTATTTTATTTTTGACATTTTATGAGTAAAATATTATATTTTTCAACAGTTTTATGGTCGGAGTTTGGTGCTTTCTACAATATTTTGATATTTTATATTATTAAACCTACTGTTTGAAGAGTGTACAATTTTTAGGTGTGTATTTACAACAAAACAACAAAAACTTATACCTGTTAAAAAGAATAGCATAGAACACAGATCAAAATATTATATGCTACGGTGCTTTACTCTTGGGAATGTTTGGCAATCTTTAATCTTATTTTTTCTTTGAGTAGATTTGTATGGTTGTAAAGACGGAGTTCGATTAGAAATGTGATGAAAAACTTGTATGAACAGGAATCTTTTTCTTTATCTTCATCTCGTGCCTATGGCTTGTTTTCTCTAACTTTACCTCTCAAGTGTCCTGCGTCCAGCACTCATTCCATTTCTTTGATGGTCTACTCGACAGACTTCTTTGTGTTTTTGGCTCCGTTCTCTTGCTATCTTGACTATCTGGTGATCTTTCATCTTTGATACATGTTTATTCCGTAATTTTTTTTTGTCTTATCTATCTAACTATATCTTGTGTGTCGCATATTTGTCTTATTTTAGTACTTGGTATTTGGTGCCTCAGCGTATGCCCGGTTATGTTTCTTAGCATTCGCATCTCTGTTGTTCTAAGTATTGCTTTTGTTCTTGTGGTTTTTGCTCAGGCTTCTGCCGTAGTATGTCTTTACTGGGCGGAAACATGTTTTGTATATTAGTATCTTGGTCCCCCTCATTCCAGATTATATTTCTCAAACCTATTGATATTCTTGCTGCTTGGTCTCTTACCTCCTCAGTACGATCTTGATTTGAGGGTACTTTTTTTACTTTGAGATATTTGAAGGTTATGCTGATAGAATTTTATGTTGCTATTGCTGTTATATACAACAATGTTACTCAAAATGTCAAATCTTTTTTAAAATTTGAGCATGCTTTTGTCATCTTGTTTGATTGTCTTTCAAGCCACATGATAGCTTAGTGCTACTACTAACATCTTTAAAGAAAAAAAAAATTGAATTTGAATTTACTTTTCAAAAGACTACAGGCTAATTTCACAATAGTTTGGACAAACGTCTCCACATCGACATCTCTGATTTTGTTTAAATTTTGTGCACATGTTTGGGGTCAAATACGGTGTAAATGGCGGCATTTTAATTTTTTAGTAATGTTTTGTCTCTTTTTAGTTTTTGTGCTGTAAATAAGCAAAAAATAGTCA
Organism: Tachinus rufipes; assembly: GCA_963932245.1. Taxonomy (NCBI): domain Eukaryota; kingdom Metazoa; phylum Arthropoda; class Insecta; order Coleoptera; family Staphylinidae; genus Tachinus; species Tachinus rufipes. The sequence goes on along the minus strand of OZ010742.1, from coordinate 25,416,047 downwards.
AAAACCATATTCAAAAAGGTGTATCTTATAGAAAATTTTCCGTAGAGCATGATCTCGGCCTTAGATTTTTGAAATTTCTTGCGGAAAGTGGGAAAAATACAATTTTATTGAAAATTAGATATTTTTGATTCCGCTACACCTGGAGACTTGAAGTTTGAATATGATACTCTTGAAACATAATACTTTTGATCGCAAAAATTAAAAAAACTGGATTTGTTTGCCCTAGGATGAAATATAACACATAATTGCAAAAAAATAGCTTACTTTTATGGGATTTTCCTCGGATTTTCCGTAGTTTTACTAATTTTCCGGCTTTTTTCAGGAGAATTAAAAAATAAAACAGAATTAAAGATTGCGTTCTACAAGAAATTTCCTATGTTTTTTTGACCTTTTTGGCAAAGTTATGAAGACAAAGAAATAATTATTTTTTATCATAATTAAAAAAAAAATTTGATTATACTTATTTTTTTTTTAATTATGATAAAAAATCATTAATAATATTTAATTAATTTTTATCTTTCATAATTTTGCAAAAAATGGCCAAACAAAATATTGAATTAGTGTAATTGAAATGAAATTTTTTGTAGAACGCGATCTTTATCTCCGTTTTTTTTTTTAATTCTTCTCAAATAAGCTGAAAATGAATTAAAAAAAAACCTGAAAATCCGAAACAAATTTCACTAAAGTAACCCATTTTTAGCAATTATGTGTTATATTTTACCCTAGGGCAAGCGGATTTAGTTTATTTATTTTTGCGATCAAAAGTACTATGTTTCAGGAGTATCATAATATTCAAATTTTAAGTCTCTAGGCGTAGCGAAATCAGAGATATAAAATTTTCAATAAAATGGTATTTTTTTCATTTTCCGCGGAAAATTTCGAAAAACTAAGAGTGGGATTGTGTTTTACGAAAAATTTCCTATAAGATACTCATTTTGAATTTGCGTACAAAATTTAAGCAAAATTGGAGATGTCGATGTGGGGACGTTTGTCCGAACTATCGTGGAATTACTCTACAATTTTTTAAGAAGTTTTGGTAGCAACAAATCAACATTTATGTAGAGCTAAGAAGACATAGGGCAGATATGTGTGCTAGAGTGTAATTTGTTTTAAGCGCCCTGTGGCTTATCAATCCTTTAGTTCCCGCGTTTAGTATAGTACAGTCTCAGTTAAACAACCAACAGTAATGTCTAGTCCCAATGGGAAAACAGGTCTTATGCCGCAGGATAAAACAGTCTTGAAGCGTGTTTATGGATTTATGATATCCAGAGCTATTATTTTTGATGGGTTTTAGGTACGAGCGGGATTTGCGTTGGTCTGTACTTTTGGTGCAGTGATTTAAGTGGCATTTTGAAACTTGATTAAAGGTTTAAAAGTTTGTTTTGTGACTTTGATACCAAGGAGGTTTTCATTATTCAGTTTTTTTTTTGCTACCCTCTTAACATTGTCTAGCCATCTTTGTAATGGTCATCTTATGCCCTTTTGGTTATAAGTTATAGTGGACTACTAATCTTTCTATTAGCAACGTTGTCTGCCCACTGGCATTTGCTTAAATACGTAAATAAATTAATAAATTTCTGCTAGAAGAATTTTAAAAGTTTGTACTAATATAAGTACATTTTGTTGTGAAGGAAGCCTTCTAAATATCAATGATTTTAACTACCATAAACTCTGTTGGTCTCAGCTTAGCATTGGCGCATGCAGTAATGTCCTTTGCTTTGCTGTATCAGCATAGGACTGCAGAATATTTATGGAAGCTTGTTGGATAATTTGCGAACTTAGTTTTTGGGCTTGTGCAATTTGTTGTAGAAGTTCTTATTGGTTTAAAAGGCAATATTCTTTCATAAAATTTACAAGCTTTTTTGGTTAAGGTAGTTCATAAACGTTCTAGATATTATGACAAAATTGTATATACTGCTTTTAATAGAGAAAGGTGATCTACGATTATATATGTAATAAATGCCTCAAAAGCTACTTTTTTAAATTTTCTTATTGTAGGTCAAGAATTTGAAGTTTTTTTTTTAAGTTGCGCTCCTATCGGAGATGGGAAAACTCATCATTATGCGGACTTTGTTGACAGCTTTGAATAGTTTGGTAGATACAAACTATTCTCTTAGATTTTGAAGTCAGAGATTCTTCTTTTACTAATTTTTTTTAGATTGTTAGCTTGAAGAAGTTATATTTGTCTCTTCTTAGAATTTGTCCAAAGTTTTATTAATTTGGTGTAGTACTTTTTGTTAGGTTTTGTTTAGGTTTTTGTAGTTGTTTGCTAGTAATCTGCCAAAATGTTTAATGTGGTTGTTTGATCCGTGGGATCATGATGCAGATATTGAGTCAGCGTGTTATTGTAAAGGGTGGTTCATTTAAGGGACCTTTTATAAAAATTCAAAAAAATGAACAAAAATCATTTTTTTTTTTTTTGGTATATTATTGGTTTATTTGAAAGAGCAAACATTTTCATTATTTATGGAACACGATTTCATTTATGTGGCTACCTAGGCTGGCTTTGCAGTAGCGCATTCTCTTAACCCAGTTTTCCAAAACCTTGGCGACGGTTTCCGGCTCTATCTCACGAATGGCTTGCTCGATATTTGCCTTAAGGGCTTGAATCGTTAATGGATTGTTAGCATAACATCGGTCTTTCACGGCACCCTACAAGAAAAGTCTAACGGCGTCAATTCGCAGCTCCGAGATGGCCAATTGACATTGCCGAGACGCGCAAAAGATCGATTGTGGCATGGCGCTCCATCCTGCTGAAACAAAAGATCGTCCAAGTCTATGTCTTCAATTTTCGACCATAAAAAATTGTTTACCATGCTATTGTGGCGCTCACCGTTGACCGAAATGGCGTTTCCATCTGCACTTTCAAAGAAAAATGGGCCATTGATGCCACCGCTTCAAAATGCGCAACAAACTGTCACTCTCTAAAGATGCATTGGCTTTTCGACAATCACGTGCGGGTTTTCCGATCCCCAGATACGACAATTTTGCTTGTTACATAGCCGCCGAGATGAAAATGCGCTTTGTCAGAAAATATGATTTTTTGAGCAAAATTGTTGTTTATTTCGACCTGTTTTAAGGCCCAAACTGAGAAGCGATAACGAACCGGATGGTTGTGTGTCTTCAATTGCAACTGGACCTTATAATGCAAAGTCTTTGTGCAAAATTTGCATCAGGCTGGTGCGTGAAATGTTTAGTTGTTGAGATCGATGGCTAGTTGATGTTCCAGGACTGAGTCGCACACTTTCGGCTACTGCAGCCACATTCTCGTACTACGGCGGGGACTGTGTGTGTTGGCCACTAGCATGCCAGCCCTCCGAACTTTTTGCACAAGCTTGCGTACAGCTTCCGCGGTGGGGGCCTCATTTTGGTCAAAAATTCTTTTCAATAAACGCACTGTTTAGGCTAAACAACATTGACTTTGGAAATAAGTTGTTCAAGCGTAAAACGATTCATTTCGTTCCGCGGAGATATGATACTGACTTTCTGTCAAGATTTCCTACCGGAAAGACCTTTCACTGTCAAAATAACAAATGATTAAAAAGATACCACTAGATGGACCACCCTTTATATTGGCTGTTCAAATGTTTGGGTTGGTGCAGTTGCCACAGATTGTTGGTCTAAGTGATTTTTTTTTTCTTTCTTTACTTTCTGCTGGAGGTGGAATCCTTTACGGACGTAGTGTGGGACTCCTTCTCTTATTCAAAAGAGGCCCTACCCACTAAACCACCTCCCATAAATAATTACATTTTTAATGATGCCACTAAGCCTGAGGCTTGTCAGTGGCAATGGTGGTATGTTGTTATATGTTTAACGATAACAAACTTGTCACGCTTCCTCATAAATCCACTTTTTAAATTTGATTTTAAAAATTCCTATAGATGGCGCGTTTAAGACGTCTTCGGGTATTTTATTAAAAACTTTCCTCACTGTGACTTCATTTTTCTTGTTTCCATATTTGTTATTATGGGCTTCTACAACATATCTTCCCGTTTGCCTTGTTCCATGTTTGTGATGAATGGTTTTCCAATTTTTTCTGTCATGTAAATTATTCATAACAATTCTGACTTCAAATAGCTTTTTAATATTTTACCATCGTTGTACGAATCAACATGTATCCCTGAATTCTTCTGTTGGCAAAAAAGGTGTTTCGTCACTTGGTTTTGCGAACTTTGAAGGCTGTTTAGAAGATAGTTGGAAGCGTTGCCATATACTGTAATTCCATAGGAAATTATGGATTCAACCATTGCTTTATAGATGGTCACCATTGTTAGATCAGGTATGAAGTTTTTCAAATAATAAAAATTGCATAAATAATATCATAAATAATGTAAAAATGTCGACAAGGTTTACTCAATGTTTTGGTAATAGAATCTATTCTTATTACTATTGGACAAACACCTGCAACTAAGGCGTGAAAAGTTATTTTTTGCTCGAAAATTCCTAATAGTTTTATCCTGAGTTTAGGGATCAATTTTAGTTTTTAAGTTGACAACATTAATCATTATTTTGTCTTATTTTATTAGTTGGACGAATTAATCCTGACGATAAAATCTCAAAGCTTTTACGAATTAATTTATTAGTGGAAAACCCACAAGGCTCAATACAAGGATGCTCGCCTCTATAAAACATATTTAACTACAGAGATTTACCCAATGCATGGCAATATAATACTTTTTTAAATAATAAATATTTAAATGATGAGGTTACTTAATCGACCATACCCAACCTGTTTCTCTAGACTGTGGGGATAAAATAACGATTAAATTCAAATAAAGTAATTTAATTCCTTTGTATTATTAAGTAAGCAAAACAAATAATTTAACAAAATATATATTTTAACATGCGGAAAGTCCTCGGTCGATAATTTACTGAATAATCTCATTATTCATATTATAACATAAATTATTTTTATTTACTTAAGCAATAATTTATTATTGAATAATATTGCAAATATTCAGTTCGAATGCACACTATACATAACCCACTCGATTAACAATATAATCGATAATTTTTATTACCGATAACAAGCGACAGTAAATTACTACTTATTTTTATAATAAAAACATTTAATTGCAATTGTGTACATGATGATGATACTCAAATGTACCTCAAACACAATAACATCAATTTACATATTAAATTTATTCACATTGTTGTGGGTCGGACTTCTTTCTTCGTCGCACACAGACACTTGATTGTTTACCGATCGTGGGGCAATATATATATTATATATAGCGCACAAATTGGTGAATAGGTTAAATTAAAATTAACATATATATGAAGTAAAAATTATTTATTTAGTACTTCGTCGAAGAATAGTTCCCCACTGACTTAAAACTAAACATGCAACATATATATAGGGAAGTTCCGCGGAGGGTGGTGTTATCAATATGGAACAAAGGTTTATTTGTGTCTGGGATATGACATTAATGACTTTGAAACGGATGTTTGTTTTACAATTTAAAATGCTTCACATATTGAGGGATGATAATAAATTAAAAATGAGTATGACAGCAACTAATAAAAATAAGGGCAAAGGTTTATTTTTATTATGTTTGGGAATTGATTTATTTAATGAGTGGAGAAGGAATGATTATTTAGGATATTATCGTTATTGATATGGGGATATAACATTTCCTCCCTCCTTATCATAAAAAAAATGTATTCTACATTTTTTTGTATAAAATAAAAAAAAAATAGATAATAGGTAAAACCTGATAAATTTAACTAACTTAAAAATAACTAACTAATAAAATAATGATACCTGCTAAAAATAATAAAATTTAATAAGAAAAAGAAAAGTCATTTGCAACTGAAAAGTATAGAGAGTTCAGAATACATAAACACACGCGCACACAAATCGCACTTAATTTTAAAGTCTGTTAAAAGGATTCATCCTTTGCTGGATTCTTGAAGATCTTCTGGGAGGTGTTGTCGGAGGTGTTGTCGCAAGTGGTCTTATAATTTCAGGTTGTGGTTCTTCTTGAATGTCATGTTGGGGTTCTTCAACGATCGGTGTTCGCAACATGTTTAGCCTTAAATTAATAGGGGCTGCAGGAGGTGTCATGCGCTGACGGCGTTGTGCATTTAAGAACATGTTCCATAAGGTGAACCTTGGGCAAATCCGTTTGAATATTTTATATAAAATATATAAAATTACAATCACTGAAATCACTAACGGTGTGAAAGTAATTGCACTATGATGCCATTCCGTTGGTTCGTGAATTTCGTTGCTTGTTCTTATAATATCATCCAGTTTATGACTTGCAACGTTTAAGTCATCAACATGGTTTGATATCTTGTTGTAATGATGATCCAGTGTCAGTAGACTTAAGTTAAAATTTGAACGTGACCTAATTTCTTCGGATATCAGCTTGATGAAATCCAAATCGGGTAGGAACTCGCTGGGCTTAGGATTGCCCGAGATGATGTCATGAGGGTTTAGCATGACGGAGCTACTGTAACCTTTACACTTGTTATCGATGGTCAATGCACCTGTATTCCTTAACACAACATCAAAGTAACAGCTCTGTTTTCGCAACTCAACGTTATCGTTTCAAATTTTGGTATAACAAAAATCCAAGTATTTGAATTTTGCAATTGTATATAAATGCTCTTGTTTAAATTAAATATTCTTTTATCGCAAATTTCAGGTATTATTGAAGTTGACTGTGTATAAATTTTAAATTCGCAACTATCATAAAGGTGTGCTAAATTTATGGGTTTGTCTTGTTTGCAGATAATTTTTGACGACGCCACGGTAATACAATTTTTTATTTCTAATTCCGAAAATTCCAAAAATTGTTGTTTGTTGTCATCTACGGCGAGAAATTTAGTTTTAGGTTGAATCATGACAAATTTATTTTCATGCAATTTAGATGGAAACGGTTGTAGTTTTAATAATTTGAATAAATTTGTCTCTATTAAGGGGATGCGAATCACGTACACTAAATTTCCGTCTGAAAAACGTATATATCAGTTATCGGATTTTAGTATATATGCATCTATGTTATTGTTTACTCGCAAAAATGTTTTAATCTGTTTGCGTTTACACGAATTAATTTGCGATTAACTTTGATTGAATAGTTTAGAGGTGTATGTTTGCTATAAACTATGTAAGGTCCTTCCCACAAAGGCAAAAACTTTTTACTTAAACCCCGTCGTATAGTTACGTTTTTTAATAAAACTTTGTCACCGACATAAAAGGTGTTAGGTCTACAATTTTTGTCATATTGTACTTTAGATTTTTGTTTACTGTTTAATAAATTCTCGCGTGCTATTTGTCTAACGTTCTGCATTTTAAACTTTAAATCTTTGACATAATCGTCGTATGAGTAAAGAACTTCGGTAGGTTTGATAATAGATGAAGGTAAAGTAGCTTCTACACCATAGAGCAAATAATATGGTGTAAATTTAGTGGATGTATGTGGAGTGGTATTGTACGTAAACATTGCAGTTTGGATATGTAAATCCCAATCTAACTGATTTTGTGAACTGAAGTGGCGTAAATATTCGGCAAGAGTTCTATGGGATCTTTCCAAAGCACCATTTGTCTGTGGATGATACGCAGTAGTTTGAATTTTTTTTATTTTTAAAAGTTTGCAAGTGTTTTTGAATACATTGCTTAAAAAGTTAGTACCTTGATCAGTCAATACTGTTTCAGGAATGCCATGTCGACAGATAATATTATTGACAAATTCACGGGCAATAGTTACAGCTTCCTGATTAGGTATTGGAATTGCTTCTACAAATTTTGTTAAGTCATCTTGAAAAGTTAGTATATATTTATGTCCGTTCTCTGTTAATGTCATAGGTCCAACTACATCCAAATAAACTTTCTCAAAAGGTTTAGATGCGACGCTTGAAATTGCCATTGGCATTTTTGTGTCATTGTTAATTAGTTTATTTTTTTGACAACTTTCGCATTTACTTATGTAGTCAGATATGTCTTTTCTTAAATTAGGCCATGTATATATTTGCTTTATTCTATTATATGTTCTGTTTACACCTTGATGTCCTCCAAGAGGGGTATCATGGTATTCTTTAATTATATCCGTTTTTTGTTGTTCCGTCAGTTTGTTTAATTCAGTCATATTATCCTTAATACACACCTGCGTATTATAACCCTTAAATAGCAACCGGATCATTGACAGAGTTTTGTTCCATTTTATTTTTCCTTTTTCAAATTTTAATATTGCAATGTTTTTTATATTATTATTGACATGTGTCTCGTCTAACAACTTTGTAAGAGTACATAGTAATATCCATATCTGTTCATAATCATGGTTATCTACATCATATTCTCTATCGATTAAACAATATAGTTTTCCCTCAGAGTGGTCCAGTCTATTTAAAGTAAAAATGTCGTTTATATTCGGTTTGTTTTGATTAAAATCGTAAAATAAATTAAATTTTTCGTCTAAAAGATTTAAAAACTCATCAGAATCATCTAAGTTTTGAGGCATAAACATAATTAAATCTACACTATTTTGCATGGTCAAGATTGGTTCAAGTGTTTCATTAACTTTAGCGTTAGTTATTAGTTTGGTTTTCATCAGTTCTTCGAACTCAAAATATCCAAGTTCATTTATAACAGTATTTTTAGTATTAAAAGTGTTAATTCGGCTTAACGCGTCTGCATTTGTGTTCAATTTGCCAGCTTTGTACACTATTGAATAGTCATATTCTGCTAATAATAAACGATATTTGGTCAATCGAGAACCCGGATCTTTTACTCTAAAAACTTGCGATAATGGTTTATGATCCGTGATAATAGTAAATTTTGTTCCAAAAATATATGGTCTATAATGATTTATACCAAAAATTATCGCTTTCATCTCGCGTTCTGTTGTAGAGTAATTCGATTCCGCTCTATTTAAAGTACGACTAGCATACGCGATTGGTCTATCCGAACCTATTTCGCCTTGTGATAAAATCGCGCCCAAACCGTATTTACTCGCGTCTGTGGTGATTATAAAGGGCTTTTTAAAATCAGGATAGGCTAGTACAGGTGGATTAGTTATGTTACGTTTTAATAAATCAAAGCTGACTTGACATTCAGGAGTCCATATGAATTTTACATGTTTATGTAACAGTTGGTTTAAGGGATATGCTAATTTTGAAAATCCTTTAATAAAGCTTTTATAATAACCAACTAGACCCAAAAATGATCTGATTTGCTTTTGGGTTTGCGGAGTGTTAAAATTTATTACTGCTTGAATTTTTAAAGGATCGGGTTTAATGCCGTCTTCAGAAATCACATGTCCTAAGAATTTACATTCTTTTCTTAAAAAATTACATTTGGACAAATTAATTTTTAAATTAGTTTCGCGAAGTCTGTCAAAAATTTCACATAATTTACTGTTATGCTCATCCAAACTGTTTGCATACACTACAATATCGTCAACATAAACGAAACATTTAATGCCTTGCAAACCGCTCAGTACCGAGTTCATTAATCTTTGAAAAGTTGCTCCTGAATTTTTTAAACCGAACGGCATTCTATTGTATTGAAAGTGACCAAAAGTAGTGCTAAATGCTGTTTTTTCAGCATGGTCAGGATGCATTGGAATTTGATGATAACCGGATGCCAAATCTAAAGTAGTGAAATATTTGGAATTTCCGAGTTGATCAAGGATATCAGTGATGTTAGGGAGAGGATATGGATCACTAATGGTGATTTCGTTTAGTTTGCGGTAGTCTACAACTACTCGCCACTTTGCTTCGCCATTTGAATCAGGTTTCTTTGGGACTAATAAAAGAGGTGCGTTGTACGGAGAATTGCTATGGCTAACAATTCCGTCACTCAACATCTGTTTCATTTGGGATTCAATTTGATTTTTGTGTTGGTAGGGTAGGCGGTATGGTTTTACAAAAATAGGAGGTTTGTTAGGAAGCGTAACTATTTTGTGTGTTACACTATTTGTACTACTTAACATGTCACCTTCAAGGTAAATTACGTCTAAATATTTTATACAAATATCGTATAAAGCGTTTATTTCTTCATTATTTAAATGATCTGTTAAAACTGATCGTTTTATTTTGTCCAGTCTATCTAATACAAAATTGTCGTATTTAATTGGAATATCTTCGTTTACAAACTGATCGTAGTTATTTATAGGTTCCAGCATTAATTTAGGTGTCGTTATTATGTGATCGCATTCAGATACATTCAGGATACCAACGTAACATTTATTGTTTTCGACATTTGTAATGCAAGAACCTACAATTAAATCATCATTTAATGTCGTTTTGTCACATAATACCTGTCCGTTTACATTCTGTGTAGTTGATATTTCTGTAATTAGTTCGCATCGAGCCGGTATGAAAATTAAATTATCAATTTCATTAGATGAGTAAATTTTAAACACCTGGTCACCTATTGTAAATGTTTTATTTACGTATGAAATGACAGCATGAAAATGTTTCATAAAGTCTCTTCCAATAATGCCATCTGCTTGGAGATTGCAATTATTGTCAACTACATGAAACTTATGAGGGATTTCTTCACCATTTATTTTAACCATTGTTGTTATTGATCCAATAGTAATGGCTTCGTTATTAGTGATACCGATAATTGTAACAAGATCTTGTAAATTTATTTTTGATTTGTTTTTAATTTTATTTATATTGATTAGACTAGTTTGAGCGCCCGTATCTAAAATCATTCGCGCGTTGTTCTTATCTATATCACTGTTCATACTTAAATAAATGATATCGCAACTACCCTCTTGGTTAAATAATATGGATTTATTTATAATTATCGGGTTATTATCTGTAACTGGCTCTATAATTTCAAACACTCTGTGCTGGGTAATAATATTGACATTTTCTTTGTGGTGTGCGATTACTAAATCTTTGTTTAATGAATTATCTTTTATACTAGTTTCTTTACTAATTTTTTGATTATTTATAGTATCGTTAATTTTGTTTAACGTTTCTATTTCATTATTTGTCAAAGTTTCAGTCTTATTAATTGCTTTATTTGTTTTAAATTGATCATGACAAACACCTGGAATCGCCCTAGCTAAATTCCGGGAGTTTTCATATTTTTCAATCCAACCCTCGTGATAGATATCAGGAATCGCCCTAGCTAAATTTCTAATACCTTCACCTTCATTATAGTCAATATTATTTCCATTTATCGTGTTAAAAGTGTCGCCAATTTCAAAATAATTACACCGACTCACATGAATTGGTGCACGGTTTAAACTTGATTCCTTGGTTGGACGTGCTCGCCCAAGGAACGTTCGTTTCCCGAATGATCAAATGTAACATCATCATAAGTTTGACGATTTACTTGACCGTGGCTGGACTGGTCTTGACGGGGATTTTGTTGAAAATCACGTCTTTGATTGGAATTGTTACGATTATAGCTATTTGTTTGAAAATCGCGTCTTTGATTATTAAAATTACCTCGATTATAATTATTTGGTGAAAAATCGCGTCTTTGATTATTAAAATTACCTCGATTATAATTATTTGGTGAAAAATCGCGTCTTTGGTCGTTGAAATTACTTCGATTATTATTGCCACGAAAATTTAAATTTCCTCTATAGTTATTACCGTCTCTATAATTGTCATAATTTCTGTAATTATTTCTGGTGTTATCTCTGTTATAATTTATAGAGCTTTGATTTTCGTTTAAATGTTTTATTTTCAACCGGCATTCACTTTCTATATGGTTGGGACGGTCGCAGTAATTGCAGTAAACGCGAACTTGATTAACGCGATATGAACCTCTTTGCTCGACTCCCAAAATATTTTTATGTTCGATTGCCTCGTTAATAACCTTTTCTAATTTATTTTCTTTACAATTTAACATTGCCGTTTGTAATTTTTCGTTGGCTATACCCCGTTTGAAAGAAGTTATTGCTATTTCCTCAAAATTATTTTTTTCTTCGTCCGACGCGCCGCTATTGTTTTTATAATTCGTTACTATGTGTTTTAAATTTTTTCCGAACGTTTCTAGAGATTCATTATTATTTTGGCGGGCGTTAAAAATTTCTGCAATCCAACCGTGCTTCGTTTTATGCGCGTGTTTAAAATTATTTATTAAAAATGACTGAAAATCGTCCCAAGTGGAATAGGCTTCAGTACTATTTTTTAAAACTGATACACAGTCACCTACTAATTTAAAACCCGCGAGCAATGAAACAAATTCATTTACTTCATTTGGGTCAGCTACTTTTGACACCGCAGTTTCACATTGTAATAAAAATACGTTTAACTTATCGGGGCTTCCCGAAAATGGCTCTACCAGCTTTAATAGTTCCATATTTGTTAATGGCATATTTAATTAATTTTTGTTTATAAAAAAAATTGCGAAATAAAAGAATATTTATATACCTATTACGAATATGTAATTGTGTGTATATAACAATTTTTTTTTTTAAATGTAATTAATTACGAATAATGTTGAGTTGGGATTTTTTATTGAAGCTATATATTGGTAATGTGTAAACGAAAAAAAATGCGGCAAATGACCAAAATAACATGCGAAACGTTAAAGCTACTTACATCGACATCATCCTCTACAATTATTTGTAATTGTCTCAATACAGGTGATGGGCAAATCCTAGGGTAGCTTGGATATCTCGGCAGAAAAAGGGCTTGCGTCGTCAGTTCGTTCTACCGCTGTCACCAAATCTTGTTGTGGGTCGGACTTCTTTCTTCGTCGCACACAGACACTTGATTGTTTACCGATCGTGGGGCAATATATATATTATATATAGCGCACAAATTGGTGAATAGGTTAAATTAAAATTAACATATATATGAAGTAAAAATTATTTATTTAGTACTTCGTCGAAGAATAGTTCCCCACTGACTTAAAACTAAACATGCAACATATATATAGGGAAGTTCCGCGGAGGGTGGTGTTATCAATATGGAACAAAGGTTTATTTGTGTCTGGGATATGACATTAATGACTTTGAAACGGATGTTTGTTTTACAATTTAAAATGCTTCACATATTGAGGGATGATAATAAATTAAAAATGAGTATGACAGCAACTAATAAAAATAAGGGCAAAGGTTTATTTTTATTATGTTTGGGAATTGATTTATTTAATGAGTGGAGAAGGAATGATTATTTAGGATATTATCGTTATTGATATGGGGATATAACAACATAAAAAATCATATCTTTTTGAATAATAAAAATATTTATAGTCTTTTGTTACCGGCAGTTTCCTTTCATTATGCGCTTACTAACGGCTCGTAAAATTGTTGCATCAAAGAGGAAATTGGTTAACTATATATGTATCTTATTATAAAAATAATATACATAGATAGAGGTTATGATTAATTTTAATTGATCATTTCAACAGACATTATTGCGTGAATTTAAATATTTATTATTATTATAAATTTATATGAAATGTTTATTATTTATTAGGCTAACAAATTACGTAGTGTGTGAGTGAATCATCAAAATGTCAAAGAAAAGTTTTGTGAGTATCGTTGAGAACATTTTTTTGTAGAATAAATTATTTTATGTGAAAAGGTATAGAATGTGCTAACATTTTCGATTTTACGACCGCACTGATTTACACCTGCCATTGTAGACATTATACTATTACAAAACAGTAACTTCTATCTATTGTTAAAGCATATGAAAGTAAGCAATCAATCGTGACTACTAAAAAAGGGTTTTTTGGACGGCTTACTGAATTTGTTAATCGCTTTCCAGATTGGGCAATTTAGTGCTTATTAGCAGAAAATCTATGTAATTATCGAAGACTGACAATTAAAGAATAAAATATTTTTTTATAGTTAATTAAAGAATCGTCAAAATTTGTTCAACCTTAAAGTGTTTTAAAATAATGTCAAAAACAAATTCTACTTATTGCAGTTTTTTTTTAAATTGCATTCAGAAAACCAATTTTTCTGCATTGATTGATTAAAGCTTGACGTTTAATTAATTCTATGTTCATTCAAAACGTTTATCGTAGCTCTTTATTATTTTTTGGCTTTAAAAAAAACCTTATATGATAAAAATATTTTTATAAATAAAAATGTTTGTTTGTTAACGCTTTGAAAATGAGAATTCTTTTATGAGATTATCAATACAATAAAAAGAATCGATTGTATGTACTGTTAGGGAATGGGGTATCGAGTGTCCGGATGTCCAGGAAATGAAAACTCAGCAAACAAACAGTACTAAAATGAAATGTAGTGATTTAAAATGTGACAGTATTGTTTTGTAGCATAAATGATTTATTTGACATACAATGCAAATCATAATAAAAACATTATGGAAAGTAAAATTCAATTAATTAGCAAATTAAAATGCAAATGCACAATTAACAACACAACAATGTATTAAAATATGTATTTGTAATTTTATAATGTTGTACATTTAAAAAAAAAATTGCATTTACCGATTTACCCACGCAACTAGCAATTAAGCATTATTATAAATTCTGCTTGTACATACATGTATTAGTAAAACTGCATATGCATTAGAAAATTAATTAGAACTGTTTTCAATCGACTTATATCTATATCACATATATGAGAATCTGATGGAACGAATAAATTTACATTAATATTTTGAATATTAATAATAATTTATAATTTTGCAGGCGGAAGACTTAGTCGATAGTTTTGTTCACATGCATAACTGTTAGCTTTTTTGTAATTAACATAAGATACAGGGTGAGCAAGGAAAATTATAAACATGAATTTTAAATACATATTCCTATTTGAGGTTTTTTTCTTGTTAAACAAAATAAAAACACCAGAATTCACTAAGGTTTTTGCTGGAAATATTTGAATAACCTCAATGTTTGTTATTCACAATTTAGTTACTTACATCTCGCTATCTTGTGTTGTGTTGTAGTGATTCAATAGTTAATATCAAATTTTGAATTTATGATTGGTGTAAATCGTATAGTAGTAATCTACTAAATCTACAAGTTTTAGCGGCTCTATTGGTGTGGTTTTTCCTCTAAGTAGTTTCCTCTCTTAGAATGTCTGGTTCTGTTTCTATTGTTGCCCAACAATTTATAATTATTGTTTTATATATTGTTATAATTCATCATTTGTACTGTGTAAATCTAAAAGCCACTACAGATGGTTCGCGAACGTGCCAAAACCTTTGTGATTTGTGCATTCTACGAATCGTGTGTGCGAATTTTAATTGATCCCTTTCCTTACTTAACATTGTCTTTTTTCTGAGTTAATTTCACTATTAATTTCATTGAATTTTCATATTCATGATGAACTATTCATCCGACAATCTCATTCTTTGCAATCTTCTTTTATGAAATATCAATAAAACGCAGCATAAATGCAATAATTTGTTGCAATTTTAATAAGGAAGAAATTTTGTTAAACAAATTTATAAATTCAGAATAATCTTGATTCACTACATTAAAGAACAAATGATTTTTTTTTTCAATTCAGGTAAATCCTGTATTATCAAATTTGGTTCTTCCAAAGACCAAATCACCATTGGATTCCGAATAAAATCTGGACCAGCAAACATTTAATAAGTTCTTCTACTTCTAGTGCTCCTCCTATCGGAGATTTGCTATCATCATGGCAATGCACACTTTGTTGACGGGAGCTCTGAACAATTAGATGTTGGTACAGCCAAACTATTCTCTTAAGTTTTTGAGCCAAGACGTTCGTCGCCTGCCGATGTTCCTTTTCCCGTTTATCTTCTCTTGTATTATCAGTTTCAGAATTTCGTACTTGGGGCCTCGCATTATATGTCCTAAGTATTGTAGTTTTCTCGTTTTAATGGTGTGAATGATTTCGCATTCCTTTTACATTTTGTTTGGGACTTCGATGTTGGTAACCCTATCAGTCCACGAGATCCTCCACATTCTTCGGTAACACCACATTTCGAAAGCATTCAGTTTGTCCATGTGCCATTTTTTAGAGAAAACGTAGCATCGCAGCATTCTTATTTTAAGCTCTATGTTAACATCTCGGCTTATGAATAACTTCCTCATTTTCGTAAAGGAAGATCTTGCTACCTCAATTCTCGATCTAATTTCTCTTGTTATGTCTCCCGTTTGTTCCATCCAAGTCCCTAGGTATTTATATGTCTGTACATTTTCTATTATGGTGTTTCCAATTCTTAGATTTAACTAGTTTTGGTTTTGTAAAGATTTTGTGACTAGCATTATTTTGGTTTTATTGTAGTTAATTTTCAGTCCATATTTGTTGCAACGATCATTTAATTTATTGACTAGTTGTTGCATGTCCGTTATATTGCTGGTTAATAGGACTGTGTCGTCAGCATATCTTATATTATTGATCGCTTCTCCATTTATAATAATTCCCGTCATTTCCTCTTCCATGGTTTCCGTAAAAATAGCTTCACT
Source organism: Tachinus rufipes (assembly GCA_963932245.1). NCBI lineage: Eukaryota > Metazoa > Arthropoda > Insecta > Coleoptera > Staphylinidae > Tachinus > Tachinus rufipes. Next base: position 25,399,702 of record OZ010742.1, on the reverse strand, counting down.
GTACAAGTTAAATAACATTGGTGATAAAATACATCCTTGTCTTACTCCTCTGCGAATCTCTATTTCCTCCGTTAGTAGATTTTCTACCTTTATGTTTGCATTTTGATCCCAGTATAAGTTGTTAATTATTCTTACGTCTCTCAAGTCGATGTTTTTACTAATTAATATCTGTTGTAGTTTGTCGTGTCTTACTTTGTCAAATGCTTTTTTAAAGTCAATGTAACATGCCAGCACATCTTGGTTCATATCCAAGCAACGTTGGAATAGAACGTTGATCCCGAAAAGCGCTTCTTTCGAGTCCCGCACGAAATCCGAACTGTGTGTTGCTTATGTCTTCCTCGAGTTTCTTATAGATTCTCTTATGAATTATTTTGAGAAACAATTTCAGTGTGTGGCTCATGAGCGCAATTGTTCTGTATTCTGAGCATTCTTTTGCGTTTGTTTTCTTGGGAATAAGTATAAAGGTCGACGTTAACCATTGTTTAGGGGTTTCTCCTTTGTCGTAGATGATGTTGAAAAGGTCTAAGATAGATAGATATCTATTGCTTCTTCATCAAATAGTTTGATAAGTTCTATCGGTATCTCATCGGGACCTACAGATTTTTCAGACTTTATGGAGTTTAGGGCATGTTCTAGTTCTGTTCTAAGTATTTTTAGGTTTGTGTTGTCCACTTCTATGGTAGGCTTGGGAGATCTTACGTCATTAAATAGTTCCATCACATATTCTTTCCATCTCTTTAATTTAATCTTTATATCAACTATTATATGTCCATTTGTATCTTTGAGTACATTACCAGTATTATTATATTTCTTGCATCCAATCATTTCTTTTATTTTCTTATGCATGTGGAACCAGTCAAATCTCTTTTCCATTGCCTCTATTTCTGTACATTGTTCGGTCAGGTATTGTTCCCTATCTTTTTTAATATCTTTTTGTATTAGTTTGTGTATTCTCTTATATTCTTCAACGTTATTTTTGTTATTTCTTCGTTTCTCCATGATTTCCAAGATGTTTGTTGTTATCCATGGCTTTTTCTTTTTGCCACTCCTATTTACTAGCTGATCTTTAGTTATTGTTTTCAATCCTGTTTGGATACATCTTTACTTATCCTGTATGCTGTTTTCACTTGTTGTATTGGTGGTTCTCATATACTCGTTTACCATCCCTTCAACCCTATGATGAATTTTTGGGTCCTTGAGGAGTTTTGTGTCTATATAGTTGTTATGATATTTTGTTATCTTTTTCATCTTTATGTTGATTTTAGCTACTATCGGATTATGGTCGGAATTAATGTCAGCACTCGGATATGTTTTTGTAGACTTGATTGCGTTCTTATAACAGTTGTTTATGAGGATGTAGTCTATCTGGTTTCTTACAACTTTTTCGGGTTTATCCGCTGGAGATTTCCACGTGTATAGTCTTCTCATTGGTAGTTTGAAGAGTGTGTTTGCTATTGTAAGGTCTTTATCTTGGCAGAATTCTTTCAAACGGTCACCTCTATCATTTCTTTTCCCAGACCGAAACCGCCAGTACATCCTACAACTTTTTCATTGCCAACTTTTGCATTAAAATCACCCATTATGATCATTATATCAGAACTTTTGATGTTTCTAGTGATCTTTTCTAATTGCGTATAATATTCTTCTATTTCCTCATCTTCCTTATCTGCCGTTGGTGCATATGTTTGTATGATGTACATACTTCCAGTGGTTGTTTCTAGTTGGAGCATCATGACTCTGTCTGAGTATGGAGTGAAACTGACCACTGATCCTGCTATTTTCTTGTCCACGATCATTCCGACCCCATATAAGTGTTTAGAGTCGTTGTTTCCCGAATAGTAAAATGTTTGTTTTGCATGTTCCACTTCCCGACCATCTACTATCGCTAATCTCTAGGATGTTTACTTCTAGTCTTGTCATTTCCATTACTATGTTATCCATTTTTCCTGGTGCGAGTAAGCTTTGTGCATTCCATGTTCCTATTTTCATGTTGTTTGGTGATATTGTCATATGTTTGTTCTTAACTGTTCTCCCCGGAGATCCTAGTGGAGAACTTTTTACTCCGGTATAATAATTAATATTGTTAGTTTTGAACATTTCCATGATGATTGTACTAAGGATACCCTTGTGGGTCTTTAATGCAGTAGTTTTCCATTGCTTTCTGCATCTAGATGCCGTTGATCATTCTTGATTCGTCCGCTTTTAGGATTGATTTCTCTTTCCTAGGACAAGTAGGTGCCCTTACTCCTTCTCACCCGAAGCTGTTGGCTTGTAGGAGGGATCTACTTATTCCGGTAGATGTTCGGTCGACATTGCCTCTTTAGTTTTCTAGCAGGGTGTACCACGTGCAGGCGAGGTTGTCATTTGGGTTTCGCTTCAATGCTAGCCCCTTACACCCCTTAATAAGTTCAGAAGCAAACAAACCCCGATTTGCCGGATTTTCGGGATTTTGAGATCCTGGAACATCCCTCCAAATTGCTCTTGGATTCAACTCATGAATTTGCACAACGCGATTTGCAACAAAAGTCTTTAACAAATAAGGAGGAGAGCGAATTCATGCTAAAACCGTCATTGAGTACACAAAACAAAAAGGATTTTCCATTAGATAATGCTCAATAGTTGCAGAAACCGTAAGAAACAATTGGGACAACAACCATGCAACTCCTAATTTCAAACGAGGTACCGTCCAAGTTTTTAGAGGAGCCACACGAGATTTAGCCACCACCAAACTAATTTCAACAGAATCAAAAGTTTCAATACGCAAATAAATTACGAATACTAGCGTCCGAAAAACCTATTAAACGAAGTTTGAAAAAATCTTTTGGAATAATATCCAAATTTTTTTCAAATCATTTATTTCATTCATGATTTATGTCTAAATATTTAAAATATCTACTGCCAATGGACTATCCCAATTAATTTACAACAACCAAAGTTGTTGTAATAAAACTTTTAACAAAAAAAACAAAAGGACTCAAATATCTATTAATGTCAAAAATTCGAGCTATTTGAGTTAAAATACTTTATTTTGAAGGACTTTCGATATCTAATTTTATTAATGGAAAGCATCGCGAGAAGAATTCCAAGAAATTCCCAATAATTTAATCGAATCAGAGACATTCTCAGATTTAAGAACTACCTGATCTTCAGATATAACAGACCGATGTGAACTGGCCCATTTAGCCAATTCAACACCTCCACAACGAAAACTTATTATCTGAGCTTTTAATTCCAAAGTTTTATCCTTATCAGGAGCTCTTCATAAAATGTCATCCACATAAATTTTGTTTTTCAAAGCTTCCGTTCCTAAAGGAAAAGAACTTCTTTTATCTTCAACCAACTGAAGAATGGACCTTTGAGCCAAATAAGGACTAGAGGTAGCACCAAAAATTACTTTTGTATGTTCGAATTCTTTGATTGGATTATTGGAATTATAGCGTCAAAAGATAAGTTGAAAAACACGATCTTCTTCATGTAACCCTACCTCCCGAAACATTTGACAAATATCAGAAGTTATAGCCATTGATGTAACCTGAAATGTGTCAATATCTGACAAATGTCTATCTGCAGCTATCTACCAGAGGAAACAGTATCATTTAAAGAAATACTGTTAGAATCTTTCTCTGCCGGATTAAAAACTACTCTGACAGCTACATCAGAAGGCTTATCTTTTTTAACTCCGTAATGTGTCAAAATATATTAAACTGGTTGTTTGGTAAGCACCAAATGACCTTGATTAATGTAATTTTGTATGTTTTTGGAATATAATTTCTTAAAAGATTTATCACGTTTAAAACGAGCCTCCAATTGATAAAAACGTTTCAAAGCATGTTCTTTGTTTCTTTGATAGGTAATCGAGTAATGTAGCGTCAATTTCTATCTCTAAAAACAGTTTTTACAAAGTAATCTTTACACAGAATTTCTTTTGGTGACAAAAAAGAAACTGAAAGAGGTTCCTTCATCTCCCAAAATGCACTAATCATTTGCTCAAGAGAAGGACAAACTAGTTTTGGATTTATGACCAAGAAATTTAAGACCAATTTGGTTCTAATACCACCATCCGGAGGTGAAGTGCTTGAACAAAGCTTCTTCAAAGGCGACAAACCGAGGTTGATGTCAAAGGCTTTGTTAAAACAAGATGAGTCTCTATGGACGTACTCTGTTGCATCCCTAATTGTGTTGATGTCAGAGGCCTTGTGGAACCAAGACGAGTCCCTAAGGACGTACTTTTCTGCATCCGAAAAAAATGTGAAATTGATGTCAGAGGCCTTGTTGAAACAAGACGAGTCTTTACGAACGTACTCCTTTGCATTCGGAAAAGATGTGTAATTGATGTCAGAGGCCTTGTTGAAACAAGACGAGTTTTTAAGGACGTACTCTTTTGCATCCGAAAAATATTTGTAATTGATTGCATTTCCGTGATTGACAGAATCAGACAATTCAACGGTTGGTGTGGCAGTTCAGGCGACATGGATTCTAAGTCATCATCACTCATCATCATTTTCATCATTGTCCAGCCGTTTGCGTCCACTGCAGGACATAAGCCTCTTCTCTGCTTGTAAATGCTGGCAACTTACATTACAAGGGACCTACAGTTTTAAGTGGATTCCGAACCACTGGAGAGAATGATCACTCTTCAGAGAAGGTTTTAGCCGTAAAACCCCACGCTGGCAAGGCGGGTTGGGGAGTGGGAGAGCGTATAGAACGTGAAAAGTAATCACGGTGTATGGGAATCGAACCCACGATCTTCGGTACAGCGGCCGGATGCCTAGACCACTGCGCCACGCTTTCTCTAGTCATCATCACTATTCAAGCTAAATTGGTTAAAATAGCACTCGGATTTCCCTTAATATGTGCTGGTTGAAGTGGAGTTATATCCAAAACAGTTTTTACTTCCAACAAAATATCTACTGGTGACATTACATGAAAATCGGGATCTGCCAAAGATAAATTTAAAAACCGACTTTTGACTTCATCAGAAATAGGAACAGTGGGAAGATTAGCTGTAATTTTAAGTAGCACTACAGCTTCAAAATTTAAATGAAAATCTTTATTGAATTCAACTCACCATTCCTTTGGATGCACCCACCGAGGATTGACCCACTCTATTCAAAGAAAAAGGACATCTTTTTCTTGAAATTTGCAATCGGTCAGCTAATTCCTGAGTTATGAAATTGACTTGATTTTTTGAATCAATTATCAATCGGCAGTCCACCCAAAATCCATCAATGTTGCAGATTCTTGCTGGTGCCGTTTCTAAAATAGCTGCAGAATTCTTGAATGATTGAGTACTTCAAAGACACAGAATTTAAAGAAGACCCATTAATGGCCTTGACAGGTTTTTCTTTCATATTAATTATTGCATGTGAAGTCTTGCTAAATGTCAAAATGCAAAAAAGTGTTGCGATTTTTTTGAGCACAAGTTTTGGACGAAAACTTTGAAATACATTTTGAAGAATGATGAGGACCCACACAAGCGAAACAACTTTTATGAGTTTTGGCTATTTCCTATCTGGAAGTTGAGGTTCCCGCTAAGAACACGGGACAGTTTAGTAATTGATGGTCAGTTTTACATAAAGGACACTCTAAGGAAAATGTTTTGGGTTTGATCTTTTCGACCCCCACGTGAACTCCTTTTGAAAACTCTTTTGGATAAGAAAATAAATTAGATTTTACTAGAACTAGAGAAATTTTCAAAACCAAGTCAGCAACAGTTGTCTGTTTGGTTAAAAAATCTTTAAAATTTTTAAAGGAAGGAATCTCAGAATCTAAATGTTGAGATTCAGTTTTTTTTCTTATTTTAGAATCTAATAATCTTAAAGAAAGTTTTATCAAAATGTAATCTGAAAGATCATTCAACCCTAAAGTTTTCAAAGAAATTACATTGACCTATTTAGGATTATCAAATTTTTTAGGACTTTTTGCACTATATTTGAAAAGTAATGGTTAGCAATAATTTTTTTATTTTTTTAACGTTTTATCAACAAATCATATACCAAATGATAATTATCTGCCATAAAAGCAACAGTTTTAATTAGTTAGAATGCACATCCTTCTAAATACCCTAACAGGTAAGAAAACAAACTTTTCATTGTCAGTAAGGTTCGCACTATGAATGATGTTATTGTATAAAGCTTACTACTTACTTACTACTTAGTTAACTTAATTTCCGGTAAACGTGATTTTGTCTGAACTATCACATTTGTATTTGAAGAATTCTGAATTGACAGAGAAGCCATCAATTCTGACTTCATCAAATAATAGCCAGACTCAAATTGAGTTGCCAGTTTGACAAAATCAACATGAAACTCTTCATGACTAAAAGTCAATAAGGATAATTGATCCAACAAATTCTCTTGGACCTCTAAACTGGACAATAAATCTTTGGCTTTCACCTTAAAGATATTCCAACCGGCTGGCAGCTCTCCAATCATGTTTATACATGATTGGAGTTTTGCCTCCAATTGGTCTCTTTTGCCAATGAGAGCCGAAAACTTTTTTCTTTCGGTTATAATTTTAAGTTTACCTACAAACTATCCAGTTAGAAGGACCAATTTGTGTGATATGAACGACTATATTTTAATTTTGGAATAAAATGGTGATGTTATGTTTTGAATATTTTCGTTTTGATAAATGCTTCAATTGGTTTTTGGTTTTGTATCTTTTTTCTTTCTTCTTTATTCATTTGGGGGACTAACGATCTATTTTCAATATTCGGTTATGAATCCTTTGTAAGGTTCCATTCTCTTTTCCATTTGTGACAATTAATAATTATTCATAAAACAATTTATGATTTAATTTTCTTGTATTTATTGGACTGAGTTAAAACAGTTCAGTGATTAAAAATGGAATGGTGTATCGACGATTCAAAAAAATAATCTCATGAAAAATATTCCATTTCCATGGTAATAGATCTTTTTTTTTTTTCATAAAAACACAAATTGGCCTACTGACCAAATTCTAAAACCAAACAATAATTCAATGAATTATAATTATTGTTTTATTTATTGTTATAAGTCATTATTTGTATTGTGTAAATCTCGTTATTGATAACATCTCTTATATTTTTCTATATAAATTAAAACTGTCGTATTTAGTTTCCTTAAATTTTATTATTATGTCGAGTATTGACTGAATCCTTATCTATTCTGTTTATTTCATGCCTCTTGGCTTTGTTGTATTGTAGTTTATGCGGGGGCTTGGGTATTTTTCCATTTCTTATCAGTGTTTTGGAAGAATTATATTTTATCTTATTTTTTATATTATAATATTTTTAAATGTGGGTTTTTATTATCATAAAAATTTATTTAGGAAACTTTTTATTGTTTGTAAAAGTATTAATGTTAATTAATTAATGTAAAATCTTATTATCAAAAAAGATTATAATTATTATTTTGTTAACAACATACAAATTAAATTAATTTTAACAAAGTTGTAACGAAAAAATCATTTGGCATTTCATAAGTAAATTTTTATAAAATTAAACTTTTCTTTCCCTTGTCAGGGAAATAAGGTTTCCACTTAATGAGCAAAAAATGCTCTCCTAGTCGTTTTTTTTTTAATAAGGAACTTCAAATAAAGTTAATTAAATTAGTTTAATTTCGCTTATAGCTTTGATATTTATAAAGAAAGTTTTACTTACTGAATATATAGTTGCTTTTATAAATTAAAATCAACTAGATAAGTTAATTTGCAATTTAATAATTAATTGGTGTCAATTAAATTAATTACATTATATTAATAAAATTGTTGACTGTGGAAAAGTTTATTTTTATAAATTATGGATAATAAATTTTAATAACAGACTTGTGTATTACCTAACACGTTTTTGTTGTTTTGTCGGGCTTTAATGTCACTTGATAAATCTTGTCCTGTGTCTTGCGGGACTTTTTATTCTATTGTATATTATATAACTAAGATGAATATGTTTTGCTTCATGTTATTTTTTTGGTTAAGCAGTGAGAAGTTTACAATTTAAATTTCCCACACTTCTATCAGTTTTTATTTCTTTGCAATACATTAAACTTGAAAATTTTCAATAGCTGGAAGCGATATGATACGCACATTGTTAAGGATCTTGTAAATAATATAAATAGCTTTGTAACATGAATAACAAATATTTCTTATTGTTGCTGTTGCAACAAAATGAAACTTATTATGCATAATAAATTAGGTGAAAAGTCTGAAGCAAATACCGGGAAAATTGTTTTTATGAAAAGATCAATCATAAATAGATGTGAATGATTTGATAGCTGAACAGATGATGATTTTATGTCCTAAGTTTTTAATATATAAATATATATAATATGTTGTCAGGGGCGGCGCTACCTATTATGGCGCTCCCCGCAAATTTCAAATATGTCTCCCCTGTCTTCTAAAGTGTCAAAAAAGAAAATTGCCAATCAATAAGGTGGAAATATATCCAGACTTCTATAAAAGGAAGATTATTTACTAGTTGCTGCAGTTATTTGCATTGACAGCCTCAAACTTGTTCCATTCGATGAACGAGGACACTGATCCGGAGCACGTCGAAAGAATCCACCAAAAAGTTAATGACTTCTTAAAGAACACTGACGACGACACAACGTTACATAGCGTTTGTCTTCTCGAATCAGAATAAATATCTCAAAATTGAAAACTTTATCTGCTCCTGGTTCTGACAGAATTTCAAACAAAGCAGTCAAATCTTTTGCTAAAGCAATTCTTTGCACAGGGCACTTTTCAAAAGCTTGAAAAAGATCTCACTTCATACACATTTTAAAACCTAGAAAGAAGCGACAGTTTTTTAAAAACTACTAAGCAATCAGTCTTTTATGCACCTTAAGTAAGGTCATAGAGAAGGTAATCTTGAACATAATTCAAAACCACAGGAAATCTTACAATCTTGCCTACCAATATGGGTTTCTACGAGACTACTTTGAAGTTAATTAAATAAGATGAGTGATTGATCAAGGTGGTTTTTATCGACGTTGAAAAACTTTTTGACAAGGTCTGGCACAAAAGTTTACTTGCCAAGCCAGGAAAAGATAAATACTTCTATAAGATACCGATCATAACATCAATTTCTAACACACTCTACAGCCAATAGAGCGTCCTAACCAACTTTTTTCTAAAATACATTTTCGAATCGGCAGGTATATTAGTTTAGTTACGGTCTGAAACTTTCAGGCATGATCTGGGGGAAGTTTAGTCTGTAAGCACTTTTAGAAGGTGAGTTAGACTGTTTTTAGAAAGTCAGTTGAGACAGACTACCAGCCGAGGTAACAACAACACCAAGCAGACAACAACCAAACCAGAGAGAGGACTAGATAATATCCGGGTCCAGAAAAGTCTATCACAAACGCACATATTAATCGCACCGGCAAGCTATGTTTAGGGTAGCCCTTATACCTGCCAGCGTGCGAACAAGCATGCCTAGTGTGGGTAGCAGATGATAGATAGTTACTAGTCAGTTACAATTACGAAAGGAGCTCCGCTGAAGAAATTTTAAACAAAGTTCGCAAAACAGCAATGTTTGGTTTACCACTACTACGAAATCCACACGCGCTTGACGGCATTGCAGATACCGTTTTTGGAGTTGAAATTTAGGTGGTAACTTTATAGCCGATTCACTAAGCAACCTCAGATTACATTTGAAAGTCCCTGAAACAAGGCTACACCATATCAGCCCCAAGGCTTTTTTGCACCTGAAGAACACATCCAGGGAATTGCCCGAGACCCGGTAGACAACAAAACACCAAAAAACTAAGAAATCTTTGCGCAACTAAGCTAAGACTTATTGGCCGAGTTTGGTATATTATCATATCTTATTAGTTATAGTAATATTATGATTCTCTCATTTTTTTTTTAAATTACAGAAAATGAATAAAACAAAAATGTTTTACAATAATATAATGCAAATGGAAATCATCGAGGGCCACAGTGCCCCTGACGTATTGCGCCGCGAAGCGGCGCTTACCTTGCTTACATATTCTTGCCTACTTTTAATCATGTTTTTGTGTAAGTAATAGGATTTTCCATTAAATAAATGTTGATTATATTCCAGATGAAAACCTGAGAACTTCAGTATGCGAGTCTAGTGTTTTACCGTGCGCTTCACTATATAGCGAATCTTGGAAATGAATTAAATGTATATTTTATTAAGGAGGCTAGATGTAGATATTTTGATTGTTAATAGAGTCACTAAAGTGAAAATATGACTTTTCTGAGAAGAACACAGGTGTAGTGTTGGATAATGTGTCAAACAGCTGCTCATAAGATGTATGTCGGGTTATATAATTTCTATTTGTTATTTGTTTGGTCAAAGTAATGGGTGCAAATGGAGTTTATAGTGAATAATTTGATGCAAATATAGTTGCGACATGCCAAGCGCACTGGCTGTTTGCTTAGGAGATTGCACTATAGACGAACTGTCGTAATGGTCCTTGGAGGTCTTTTTTCTTTTGGTCACATTTCCCGTTTCTCCAAAAGTATCCACTCACAATAAAATTGATTTTTGATCAGGACAATGGCTTTCTGTACAAATTTTGAAGTAAAGAAACGTTAAAAAAACTGGCCTTCAAGGCATAAACTAGTAAGCAGTTTGAGGTTATGTGTACCTGTGTGTAGTTATCTATTGTTTTGTATGTTATAATTGTTACAAAAAAGTAATTTATTACATTATAGATTTTTTATTATTGTGTAATAACAGAGATTAGATAATAGTAAAATTGTGTAAAATAGTTAAAAAAATATAGAACGCCATATTAGAATAATTTTTGGGTCAGAAAAGCCTTGGTTTTGTTGAATTTGCAATAGTTGAGACAGTTATGAGGTTTTCTGTCAAGTGGTGAAAGATCTTATACCAAAATAATTGTTTAGTGTCAAAAAAAAATATATATATATATATATATATATATATATATATATATATAAAGGTTAGATTATGATAGTTGGGACAGTGCTAAGGTTGTAAGTCATTAAGGTTTTCTGACTATTTCAATATAGATTCTAATACCAGAAAATTTGTTGGTGAGTATAAAACATATAGAGGTTGGATTAAATAGTTTGGATAGTACAACGGTTGGAGTACGATGGAACTGAATAGTTAAAGTCGTTATTATAGTGTAAATTATAGTTAAAACTATATTTAGGTTCTCTGTTAAATGTTTTCCAATGTAGGGTCCACTGACAACAAAGTTTGTTGGTGGGTAATAAAATAAAAAATAAAAAACATGAAGGTTGCATTACAATAGTCGAAGTACGGGAAGACTGGATAGTGCAAGCCGTGTCTAGTTGTTCTTTATGTCAATAGACGATGTTTTGGTTCTATGTTAAGTGTTTTCTAATTTTTGGTTGCATATGGATAGTGCTTTTTGCTTTTCTATTCTATCTCTTCCTCATATGGATAGTTTTATTGCAATGTTTTTAAGTATTGGGTCTAATACCCGAAAATTTGTTGTTGGATTACAATAGTTGGGACGAAATAGGAGTTGGAGTACGAAGGTACTCTAACCCCTATGCCTATACCCGACTAGTTAAATCAGGTTCAAATGGTTATGGTGTCAAAAGTTGATACTGCATTTAGGTTCTTTGGCAAAGTTTTTTCCAATATAGACTTGCATACTTAAATTATAAAATAATATAAAACTTTTGTGTAAAGCACCATTACGTGTTATAGTGATATGATATTTAAATTTGATTTTTGCCTATGTCGTGAAAGTTTGGAGAATATTGTCTCGCCGCGCCATCTGAAAATATGGTACACATTTGCAATTTATGTTTATCCAAAAATATGATATACATTTGGAGTTTATATCTTTTCAAATTTACTGTATACATTTACAACTTTGATTTCTATTAAACACAATAAACTAGATGGTTAGCGTCCTTCATGACGAAGTTTAGCTTTATTGATGTGAGGAATCTTTTATGAATTTGCGCTATTAAGCAACATAGTTGATTCTATACAAGTCTGCAATGTTAGAAAAAGATTGTCAAGGGTCTCTATGTCTAAATTGTCAAAGGCTCTTTCAACACATTCGATCAATTCATCAACTATGTTTGGCAAAGCTTTATGTTGCAAAGATTGTATGGAATTGAAAAAGTCAAGATTCAATACGTTTAAATTGGAACTGTTTGTTGGTTGTGATAAACTGAATAGACTAACCATCTGTAGAACCATGAGCTGGACGTTCTGCATCGTCGTCACAAGCATGAGGTTTGGCATTATCCTGTTGTACATATATCGGTTTTTGTATATGAGCTTTGGGAAACTTTAAGTTGATTGCCGGAATGACGTTCTCAAGAAACATTTTTCGACATTTTGCTGAATTGAGGTTTGGCATTATCCTGTTGTACATATATCGGTTTTTGTATATGAGCTTTGGGAAACTTTAACTTGATTGCCGGAATGACGTTCTCAAGAAACATTTTTCGACATTCTGCTGAATTGACGGAGTCTACATTTTTTATTACCAAAGTTTTTTTAGGTCTATTTTTGAGTTTCGTTTAGCAGGTTCTTGATATACTAATTTTTCTATTAAAAAATTGCTTTAGGTGCAGATCGTAACATGGCCAGGCGTCAGCAGCCATAAACATCACTTTGGTTATAAAACGTTTGCTGTTGCAAGCTTGGTAGGGTTCTTATTCGTTTATCATAATGTAATAAGAGCGCTTATTTTGCGTTAAATAAAACCATTTTTTGTCTATGTGGACGTAAACGTTTAGAAATTTTCAAAACGTCTTATTTTTTTTTTATATTTTAAGAAACTTTTAACAGTAGAAGATATATGCTTTATTTTCTTTCTTTGTTTGTAAATGGTGAACAATGTAGACTTTGGAATGTCGACTGCACATACAAATTGACCCTCTACGATTGAAAGGAGTTTCCTTCCTCTTTGGAATAATCTTTACGTTTCCGTCCGCATTTACCTTTCTTTTTTGCAGAAATATCAGCACAAATTTTACCATTATTGTACTGTTTTTGAACTACTTTCCATAGTTTAAACTCGGAAAAACGGGTGGTTTCAAATTCAATTTCAACTTTATTTATAGCACCATGCTTTAGTTTCTGGCCTTTCAACTGCAACAATTTTTTCAATACTCCATGACGTTCCTCAATGGTTAATTGCTTGAACTTGGAATTTCTTTTTAACAAGTTTACTTTATTATTTATAACAATATCTGTCATTTTGTGGGTTTAAAATTATTTATAGTTATGTCTCATTAATTTAAAAAAAAATTAAGTTTATACTTTATTTTTGGACGGATAATTTTTTTTTTTTTTATAAAAAAAACCAGTCGAACAATTTAAAGTAATAATTTATGTTGGTAATAATTCTGCTTGATCTGTCATAAAGTATTTTAAAATGTCAAAAATACTGTCAAAAATCAATAACATTTGTCAAAAAGTTACTAAAACTGTCAAATAGTTATTCAGGTTGGCATAAATTTATCAGATTTGTCAAACAGAATCTTAAATTCTTCAAAAAGGTACTGAAAATTACTAAAACAAATTACAGCAATGCAATAATATGCATACAAAAAAATGTCAGTTCATTTTTGGACTAAAAACGTCAAAAAGTTACTAAAACTGTCAAATTATTGACAGCAATGTGTAAATATACCATAAGTTGGAAGAAACTAGCCAGATCTAAGAAACTGTATTCTAAACTGTTACTAAAATTGTCAAAACGTTACAAAAACTGTCAAACGGTTTACAGCAATATAATATGTCAATTTATATTGTAAACTGTCAACATTGTTACTCAAATTTGTCCTAAAACTATTCAAAAAGTAATAAGTTACTAAAATTGTCAAATAGTTTCAATGCGATAAAACGCATACAATCTGCCAGATGTCTCAATTTTTATTCAAAATTGTTAAAATAGTATTTTAATTTGTCAGAAATATATCAGATCTGTCAAATAATATTTGAAATTGTCAAACTATTTGCAGTAACGTATAAAATCATTTATAAGTTTGCAGATTTGTCAAAAAGTTATTGCACCACTAAAGATGTCAAATTTTTAAAATTATGAGTTTATTAGGAAGATTGGAAATTTTTATTTAAGAATAAGAACACTTATTCTTAAGGTCTCCCCACAAAAAAATCCAACGGGGTCAAATCACAGCTCATAGGCGGCCAATTGACATCAGCATTTTGGCTGATTATTCGATTTTCAAAAACAGTGTGCAACAGATCGATGGTTACGTAGGCTGTATGGCAAGTACAGCCAGACACGAATATTGTGGCCTCTATATAGGCAATTTAGTATACACAAAAATTATGTTAAATGTAGTTAAACTAATGCCTTTGTCCGTTTTAGCACTTTTCATTTGCGCTTACATTTTAAACGTTCCATGAGCGACGTTGTTCTGGGATTGAAAGATGTTAAAACGGGCAAAGGCATAAGTTTAACAACATTCAACATAATTTTAGTGTATACTAAGTTGCCTATACAGAGGCCACAATATTTGTGTATGGCTGTAGTCTCGTCATGGGGAAACCAAATGTCATCCATTTTATACTCTTCAGTTTTTGTAAACAAAAATTTGTTTAGCATGGCTCAGTAACGTTTGCTATTGATGGCAACGGCGGCTTCTTGCTCATTTGTGAAAAAAAAAACAATAATGCCGCCGGACCAAAAACCGCACCAAACGGTTACTCGTTGTGGATGCATAGGTTGTTCAATAGCCATGTGTGAAAACACAATTTTTTTATCAAAATGCTCATCTTTGGCCAAACGATCTTTAGCCCATAGGGCGAACTGAAAACGCATCGGTTAGTCAAGAGGCTTTATTTCTTGGACTAATTGTAGGCCTCCAAACCGAGGTCTTTATGCAAAATTCTCCTCAGGGAAGTTTGTTTTCAAATTTGTTTTGTTAATTTCTTACTGTTTGAGTAGAAGATTCACCACTTTAGAAGTAGGTTTTTATTATTTCTTAACTTTGTTCAAGTGTGAAGCGTTCCATTTTGTAAATGTCAAACATAAAACTAATTTTCTGTCAACTCAGAAATGTCATTATATCTTTGAAAAACAAAATAAACGGTAATTCAAATTTTAAACTACATGGCACACAAAGAGTGAACACATCTGTCAATAACTCTTATTAACTGTCAAAAAATTACAAAAATCTTCAAATAGGTCACAGTAATGTGTATAAACATCGTAAGTTTGAAGAAGATATACACCGAAAGGTAGAATGGTTTATTATTAAATGTATAAATAAATAAGGGTAATTCCATTACTTTTCGACTAATTTGAAAAAGTCGACCTCTTTGATTTTGCTCAAATTTTCAGGGATGAAAATATAGATAAAAAAAATGAGATTTTCAAAATTTTGGATCTTAGAATATTGCCTGTTCAAAATGACACACATTTGAAGGTCAGAATTTTTACAATAAAACGTCTTTTTTAGCTTATTTTGTATCTCAATTTTTGGGCTTCTGGAAAAAGACAAAAGGTCAAAAAACCGACATAAGGTGACATCGTTTTTTGGGACCTAAAAATTACAAGTTTTGAAGATCGCAAAAACATGTGCAACTTCCTGCATCAAAATAGTGGTGAAGATGTATTAATTCTATAAGTCTTGTGTATTCACGTTAAAAAAAGATTGAACACGAAAAAATCTAGACCTCGTGAATCAAATTTCTTTAGAATTTGACGGTTTAAACAAAACATAATTTTGCAGTTTTGCTAAATTTACGGTTTTTTTTTGGAATAATGTTTGAAGCTTGTTATATCAAAATGACTGCTCCAGCATTAAATAAACGAATATAAGTTTTGAAGTACATGTAATAAAGAATATTTTGAGCCATTGTGAACCTTCTTATCTTTTTCTAAAGGCTCAAAAATTGAGATACAAAAATGTGCAGTTCGCCGATTTTGACAATTTTTTAAATACTAAAAAAATCTTGATAATGCCCGATATACCATTTCTCATATAGATAACCTTTTTTCTTGTGTTTTAAAGAGTATTTACTGAAATTTTGAGTAAAATCGAGATATGGTGACAGCGCTTTCTCGGGACCTGAAAAGTACAAGTTTTGAAGATCGCAAAAACATGTGCAACTTCCTGCATCAAAATAGTGGTGTATACGTATTGATTCTGTGAGTCTTGTGTGATCACTTCAAAAAGGGGTTAAACACGAAGAAATTTAGACCTTGTGGATCAAATTTTGTTAAGATTTGACAAAGTTAGAACGGTTTAAAGAATGCAAAATTTTGGGATTTTGCTAAATTTACGGGTTATTTTGGAATAATGTTTGAAGCTTAATATAACAAAATGACTGCCACAAAATTTATATGGGTTTTAACGTACACGTAATAAGGAATAATTTGAGCCATCGTGGACCTTTTTATCTTTTTCCAGAAGCCCAAAAATTGAGATACAAAATAAGCTAAAAAAGACGTTTTATTGTGAAATTTCTGACCTTCAAATGTGTATCATTTTGAACAGGCAACATTCTAAGGTCCAAAATTTTGGGAATATAATTTTTTTTATCTATATTTTGATCCTTAAAAATTTGAGCAAAATCAAAGAGGTCGACTTTTTCAAATTAGTCGAAAAGTAATGGAATTGCCCATAAATAAGTTTGAAAAAATTAACTTGATTTGTCAAAAAAAGTTTATGTTATAAGTTAGCAACATTTATCACTAAAGCTTAAAAAAATCCAATTCTATACATTGTTCAATTAGTTAGCAAAATTGTCATATTGTTAATAAAAATTGTCGGAAGTTACAAAAATAACAAAAAGTTGATAAAATGTTAAAATTGGATTAAATAACCAAAATCTGTCAGAGTAGAGTAGACTTCAGTCAGCTGTCAAAGTTACACTAAAACCGGTGGCTGAGCTAGGATTTTTGGGCTCCACCGCAAAATATTGAAAAGAGTTTACTCAAATATGATTTTGTCATTTTTTGCGTGGTGTGAGTATAATGGTGTGTCCGTTTCGAGAACGCATTTTGATTCAGTTTGCGCATGACGTCAGGTGAGATAGAAACTATGGCAACGCGCAATTCACACACTTATTATTAAAATTGCCTTTAGATCAGTCTATTATTGGCGTTGTCAGTAAATTAGTAAATATATGTTTTGCTTTAAAAATAAAAGACCAAACATATATAATGATTAAAAACTTCATTATTCCATCTTGTTCTGTGTATGGTTGCACAAATCATACACAAAAAACCAAAATAACTAACATAAAATATAGGTGCTTATCACCCACTTGACGTCACGGTTTAGAGAGAGATAGATAGAATCATGTGCAGTGCCACACCTATATACTCACACCACGATTTTTTGTACTTTACCTCTTCATCGTAGGTTAAAAAAAACGTCGGGCTAGTAGGCTCTTCCGCATTGCAGACTTTAGGTAGCTTTGCCTCTGGCCCGAACTATAACAAATATTATTTTAGAAAAATATCTTATAGCGCAATAAAAAGTTTTGTATTTTCATATATTTTATGTCACTGGAAGCATAACAACTCAAGTTTTGGTAAAGTCCAGACACATAACTTTTTAAATTTTAAAGTATGATATTTAACATTTACTGGTTATTTCATAATTTAACAATACGAATTTGAACTGACACTTACAGACGTCTATTATTAGTAATATTGAATGTACTTAGCGACTTTAAAATAAGAAAAGTTTATATGAATTAATAACGGTGAACTCCTATAATTTTCTTAAAATGAAAAAAAAAAGTTATAACTTCGACTATAATCATTTAGCTAGCCTTCTGCTTGAATTTCGTAATCTTTACTTAATTAACGTTCCGATAAGAAGAAAATCGCTAAAGTTTTAAGCTTTGACCGTCAATTAACCCAGAAGGATCCGAGGTTATATTAAATATTTTAAAATCAAAAAACTTTGCACTTATTAATTTAGACATAGGCTCCTTTCTATAAATCGAATTTCTTTATCCTAAATTTATTGTGTTAAATCTTGATTAAATATTTAATCTAGAAATTGCACTTATAATATTTTTAGTGAGTTATTTAATATTCCGACATCTAAAATGCATTTATAATGTTTTATAATTAACGCGAAACCGCACAAATTAATTCGGCAGCACAACAAATCGATGTCTAAAAATATGTCACCCCAATACAATAAGAAGATTCTGATTGATTTTTAGCTTATAACAATGTTTTAATCAAACCTCTCTTCTCCCTTTTTCATTCAAATTTATTAATCTCAAATGGGATGATATTGGAAAGGAAGGATATGAATTATACATTTCGCGAACTTCAATTATCATTAATATTGATTTAATTAAAATATATTTGTCTGAATATTTTTATTTCTATAATAAATTTTTTTTAGAATAGATTTATTTCAGTAATAAATGTTTTAATGGCAATATAAAAAAGTAAACAGAAAGTTTTTAATAACTCGCGCAGAGAATATACTCTAAAATGCATTAGGTAATCCTCTGGATCGATCGATGAGTTCATTCATTTTAAGAGCAGTATCTTGCAAGGCCTTCGACATTGTAATCAATTACGTAATACAATTATAATGATTTTAAAGTTGTAAACTGCAAATGTATTCCTTGAGAATGATTGCATTTACATAAATATTTGTTGTTTTTTGTGCTTTGCCAAATTTAGCGTGAGAATAATATTTCATAATTTGCCGTGACAAATTTATAATTTGTCTTGCAATTTCTAAATATGAATAAACAATTAACATAATTTTAAGTAGTTAATAATATGTTTGTTTTATATCATAAAATTAAAGTGTAAATTTAAAATATCTTAATACTGAAAATATTTTAGTTTAATTTTTAGTCTACAGTGTGCAATTATAAATTTATAAATTTGAATTTATAATTTTGCATTATACAAAATGCAATTTTAATTAACAGGATCCAATTATGAATTCATTAACCCGTTTGCAGCAGTGTAGTTTTGTACGGGACAATTAGCTTCCGCAAACTTCCTATCCTATACGGGGCATATGCATGTCATAAAAATGTTGTTATGCTCACACTTGTGGAATTGAGAGAGTTTCTGATGGATTAATCAAATTTTAGATGTAATCTTTTTATATAAGAACAATAATTACAATCTCGGTTCAATTTCTTTATATGAACTTATACGACACGTTCACAAGTTACAGCAATTTTATATTTTTGAAGTAAATTAATTTAGTAAAACCTATTCAATTCGATTCATTAAGTTAAAGTAATATAATTTATATTAATATCAAATTAGATGTATTATATTTTAAATAAAAGAGGAATATTATAATTAGTTAATATGATTTTATTTTTTTTATAACTGACGCAATGGAATGTGTTGCCTCCCAACCACCTACCGAGCAACTACGTCGTATATTAATTAAACTGTAATTCACAAACGGTCATTGCCGCTTGCCGCCAAATTCTATCAACCGTCGTCCGCTGCCAATCCATGTGACGCATCATTTCACTGGAAAAGAGGAACTGTTTTTTTTTTTTTGCTCAATTCAATTTGCACATAATTATTAAAATATTTTGAGAAATTAGTAAAAACCCAAGCACAGCACTATTTAGTTGTAATGCCAGAATATTTTCTATAATGTAAGTTCAAGACATAACTTGAATATCGATAATAATAAAAGATTATAATTGCTCATTTTAGTAATGCGTTTTGCATATAATCTCAAGGCCTAACCGGTTGCGTAAGCTTTGAAAAGCTTCAAATATTAGTGCATAGTATGCTTTCAACGGTTGTTAGGTATAAGGTCTGAATGCCATATACGTGGGCGCGAACACAGTTTATAAATATTGGACCGGTGGTTTGATACAGTGTTCCCGCCCACTCGCCCAAGTGTTTGTTATTAAGAAATTTGTTATTGTGCCCACCTTTGACATATTAGTAACAACTGTCATTCAATCTGTCACATTAAAACAGCAGAAACGCAACTAGGTGAGAATAAGCAATTTTTTTGATAACTGACACTGGGCGGGAACATAGTTTATAAATATTAGTAGTAGTAGTTGCGTTTCTGCTGTATTTAATGTGACAGATTGAATGACAGTTGTCACTAATACGTTAGAGGAGGGTACAATAATTTGTCTTTGTTGTTGAAGTCTAGGTGGTTGGAACAAGGTGACTTGATTTGTACGCTTTTGTAGATGTTGATGTCGTATTTGTCGAAGTGGTTTATGTACTTATTCAGTTGTTGTTCCTCGGTAGATTTGATAGTGTCTATGCCGCTTAGCTTTATAGCGGTGTTTTGCAGGATTTAAGGCACTAAACTCTTTAATGTTTCAAGTTGGGCGACAATTGTTATTGTTTTGCCTCTAACTAATTTAATTCAAATTTTGAGAAAAAGCGTACTTAATTTGTACTTTTGTTATGTGTTCTCAAAACGAAAATGATTTGTGTTGTACGACGTGATGGTGCGTTAAGCAACCGACCATAGCCATCCTAAATATTTTTTTGAGGGGATTTCAAGTTAAAGAGATTTGTGTTGTTTTATTTTGTGTAACTCCGGAGGGAAGAACGTGAGGTCAATTTAAGCCATAACCAGGAGATAGTATGGCGCTGTTGGAAATTACTGCAAGTATCGATGTTAGATAGTGGTGCAAATTGCAAGGACGGTGTTTCTAGTTAAGCATCGTTATGATTTATCTTTGATAAGCTAGATTAGATGGATATTAAAAAGTCCAATTGTAAAAGCACTTTTTGTCACATTGCTATCCACTTTATTGGGCATTTTGCCTTTGACGCGGCAAACAGCCACGGTAAGATTTAATTATTAGCCTGGAGAGAACAGCCGCATTATTCCTATCAATAGTCGATCACTTTTTTTTAATCTTTGGTGACTTTTTTTTGTAAGAGAACTATCTTTTTTAGCACTTAACATGCCGACAGCTTTCCACATCAGCGCTCAGCAGTTTTTGGCTTAGACTACTTTAAAAGTCGCACCAACTTCAGTACGACGATATACAAACTCAAGTTGCATGTCTATACCAAAAGTCAAACGCATTGTTTAATTTTATTCTTGCATCTACCATGTAACAAAAGGCTGACTAGATCAAAGCTGCTCAGTGCATTTGAAAACATTTTGAGATCATATTTCTATAGTCTGGCACATAAAAACTATTGTCCAACAAAACGTAATTAGCTTTACAATGTGCCATTATTGAAAATAATACTATAACTATAGAGATTCGATTGTTATGCAAACGCGTTTTGGTTCTACAGCGCATACGTCACTGCGTGACTTCATGCGTGAATCTTTTGAATAGATTTTTTTATCTTTTCGACCGCTTCTATTTTATTTTGCTCTTGCTCTGATTTTAATGTTTGGAACTCAGCTCAGCGGATTATTTCATTTTCAACAACTTTGGGGTAGCGCAATTATGTTTGTATTATATACCTGGAAGCTATTTAACACCCTTGGTATTCAAGGATGAAAATATTATATAAATATACAATATTTTTACCTTTAAATACTACCTTGGGTTAAATAGCTTACAGGTATATACGTTGGAGATTTCTTTACGCTTCAAAATAAAGTAAAGGATTGGAGCGAGATATGAGCTCAATACCGTGTGCCACTTTATAAGAAATGGGGAACATTTCTTATAAAGTGGTCGTCTGATCTCCTTACGAGAAGCCGTTCAATAGCCTCGTTCCTCCACTGATTTAACTTTGTGACTTTTCTATGGGGGTATTTTAAGGCAGAGGTTCTTAAACATAGTCCTTGATTTCTACTAAAACTTAAGGAGACCATTTATGAAGAAATTGCTAAGATTCTTCTAGAAAAGTTTATTATATTTACTTTGATTATATAAAAAGGTATTTCTATAACCTTATTATGCTACACCTGGTAGTTTTTGGATTAGAGAGTTGTTCAAAGGTTTTTTCTTGGGCTGGCAATTGGACAATAAGATTAGTGATGTTGATCATTTGCTTCAGTTTGTCTCACAAAAACCTAAAGCTAGAGGTTGTTAGCGTACAGTTTTTTGCACTATTGGAAATTTTATTCTACTGAACATTCCAACTTTTGTACTGGATGTTGTGATATTGTATAGATTAATTCTTATATTTTGTAGTTTTCAGTGCTTTTGTTCCATTTGTTGGTATTTTTGGTAGCTACATACCCCACCCAGCTCTATTTATGTTCTGCATTTCGTTCAATCACATGTTTAGTTTTGGTTTGTTCGCTGATTTCTTGGTTTGTCTCTTAAGCTTATGTCAAGTAGCGCACGTTCCATCGCTTATTGGCAGGTTTTTAATTTGTTTGCGCTTTTTGCTTTGCATGACATGGTTTCGAGGCTGTAGGTTAGCAATGTGGTATGTCGCTTGTTTTTTAGGAAATACCAAATTTTGCCCAGGCCTGTCTTACTCTTCTAGTGATCTCCGCTGCTTGGTTTTTCTTTCCTTTTCCAGTTTTATTTAATTTTTAAGATATATGTATTTGTCTACTAGTTTAATTTTGTGGCCGTCTATTTGATGTGGTTGACCTTTTGTTTTTTGGTTTATGATCTTGGTTTTTCCTAGGTTCATTTTGAGACCGACTAATAGTGATGCTATTTTTAGGTCTGAGCTTATTTTGACGTTAATCCAAAAACTCTATTTGATATCAACGATTGAACATAAGTGTAGATAGCGATATCGAACACTTTGATATTTGATTGGAGGATGGACTGGTGTTAATAGCAGTATACAATCTGCCAACTAATCGAATATCAAATGTCGATATACTAAACATTGCGGATGTGGGAAATTGTGTTTTGATTCTGGGCAATTTCAACGCAAAACACCACACTTGGAATTGTCATCGTGGCAACATTAATGGCACCTTTTTATACAACATATCACTTGAATACGACATCCACACACATTATCCAACCACAATCGATTTGGCCTTAAATAAAGTTGTCACAGACGTACAGACACACTAAACTGAATTCAAATTATAGTCCGATAAAAATTTCTATTAATAGTGACAATTTTATAAAGACTTTATTCTATCTAGACCCGACTATATGTCAGCAGATTGGACAAAGTACAGACTGTTGTTGGACATACAAACTACTACAAAATTGGGACTGTTGACGATGTCAAAATTGAAGTAAATTGAAAACTATCTAATTGACGTTATATCATAAGACGAACTACCTCAACAAATTGTAGACTCTACAAAATGTTGGTACAATTTAGACAAATTTGGCAAAAGACGATAGATATTACTGATAAAATTATCATGGACAAATGAAAAAAGAAAACAAATCAGATAAAAAAAATATACATAGAGACAAAGTGAGGAAGCGAAAAATTGAATCTATATCATGCAAACACAATAGCATATGAAAAATGGTGAGGGATTTTGAAACGAAAACATGACAAAATACTGACGCTACTAAATAACAATCTGACTGGAATCAATGACGAAGATAAAGCCAACTTGGTTGGTGACATTAAACTCAGCTGATTCTGGAAGGCCCACTTTCTTAGATTTTTTGATAAAAGTGGGCCTTTATATGAACCTAGGCAAAACTAAAATACTGAGCAATAGCCAAGATAACATCAGCATAGATGGCAAAACCCTAGAAAACACAGATCAATATGTATATCTAGGCCACAATATCAAAGCAGGGAAAGAGAACTAGGCTGCTACTTAAATACAAAAATGTACCACTATATCAAAAAAAAAAGAAAATATACGACAGCTGTATACTGCAAGTGGCCACATACGGCCTAGAAACTATGGCCCTGACCAAGACCATGACGTAAAAACTTAGAACCAACCAAAGAGCTATGGAGAGAGCCATGCTAGGGATTACACTAAGAGATAAGGTGCAAAACGACGAAATCCGAAGTAGAACAAAAGTAACGTATATCATGAGGGGAGTTGCAAGTTTCAGATGGAAGTGGGCGGGTCACATTGCAAGAACGCGGTGGACACAGAGGATAGCAGCCTGGAAACCAAGGGAAAACAAAATAGGAATAAGGAGACCACGAAAGCGTTGGAGAGACGATATTACTTGTATTGCCGGAAGGAACTGGATGAAGACTGCCAGGGATAGGACAACATGGAGAGACTTAGAAGAGGCCTATATCCAACATTGTATGATAAATGGCTAAAAATTAAGGTTCTGGTCATCCTTGTCATCTTCTGCCGGCATTTATAAACAAAATGAAATTGTTAAAAAATTTAAATTGTATATAGCTAGTTTTAGGATTGTAGGTAGTTACTATACCACATGCGCAAAAGATGAGATAAAAAGAGTAAAAGCAGAAGTAAAAAAGATTAAGAGAAAGTTTTTGAAGCCAGAAAAGTTCTCAAACAAAAATTTTAGATGACAGTTGAGATTCTACAAGAATACAGATAACATACAGTATAATAGAACACACAAAATAATCAGACATAAGAAGAGAAAACGAAGCAGTTGAGTGCAGAAATAAAAACTCAGAACAAACATGACATTTTTAACGTACACAGAACAAGAACAGTTACAAGAACATTGAAAAGAAGCAAACAAACTTGTTGACAACGATAACAAGATATAACAGACAGAAACACAATAAAGAACACATGAAAGACATATATTGAACAACTATTCAAAGATAATAGACCAGAAACACCTCAAATAGAGCCAGAAACAGGCCCAAGCATTCTGAAAGATAAAGTTTGAAATGTCACAAAGCAAAGACGGCAAACCCTCAGGTCTAGAGGATTCCACGGCGAATTTTTGAAATTATTAGACAAAGAAGGATTAAAATGGCTAACCGATAAATTTAATAATATCCATAACACTAGTATTATACCACAACAATGGCTGGAATTAGAATTCATAACACGTCCAAAAAAGGTCAATAAGCCTAATGAGCAACCTTTAGAAGATGTTCCTAAAAATTATATATAAAAGAATATACAAAGTAGTAGAACAACAACTGGAACCCACACAATTTGGACTTATAGACGAAGTCGAGACATGGGAAGTTTTCTTCAGTGTGCATGTACTAGTACAGAGATGCAGAAATATTAATTGTAATGTACATGCCTGTTTTGTAGACTACAGGCCTTTGATAGAGTTCAATACCAATAGTTGATAGAAATTTTGAAAATTACCGGAATAGACGACAAACAAAAACTGGAAGCAATTGCCTTACCTAACCAGCCTTCAAAATAATAAATTCATAAAGTGTAAATAATCTAAATAGATAAAAGAAACTTTAGAGCAAGAGATACCCATTTAAACACATGTAAAAATGTATTAAATTATTTATGAATAACTCGAATCTTGGCTCATAATTTGCCGCAGGTTTAAACTCCAACTCCGGCAGAGCATTTTAAGAAATTGTGGCATTTATTAACTAGGACATTAATCAAATACATAATTAGTGTCCATGTAACCATAATTACATTTAAGATGAAATTGTGGGTGGACCAGATACTAGGCCTTGTCAGTATCTACAGATTTCTTCTATTTTTTCAATTAGCGGGTTTGATAGCAGTAACACCAGCGTAAGCCCTAAAATATCAACACCTGAAAAAAAAATCAATTAATTACAATTTAATACATTATTGAATTATTTAGTTAAAAATACATAAAATATACATTCTGAAATATTTATTAATTATTGTTCTCTTTTTTTTTATTTCAGGTGAGCTTGCCTAAGTCAATAACATAAAATTCAATGATGGACCTACTAGAATACTATCTACATTACAACTATTGTATTATGGTACAAATGAAAAAGAAAACTGTGCCCAAGTGCGCCTAAAAAGCAAAAATTGCTAGCTGCAATTAGTCAGAAAGTACTAAATACTTAGTAGGTAAGCATTTTGACACATTCATATTTTTATATAAACATTTGGGTATTTTTATATTGTGGGCAGTTTGATAGGAAAAAATAGTAAATGCTGAAATTGCCTAACGAATAAGCGTTTCAATCGACCGTTCAGTGTTATATTGAGGGGAGGAATTATGTTTGTATTATATACCTGGAAGCTATTTAACACCTTGGTATTTAAAGGTGAAAATATTATATAAATATACAATAGTGGGGTGGTAGGTTAATGAAATAATTCGCTGAGATCGTTTAAGCTTATGTCGTAAAGACACCATATCTATGGCTAAACTATATCTAAATGGTAGTAAATACAACAATTTGACAAATATACATAGAATAAATTGAAAATGCTAATAATACTTTTTAAAAGTTACTACTTACAATGATTAAAAAAGAATGAATATAGATAGGGCATGCATGATACAATGCGATGAAAAGAAATGCATATCTTGAAAGTTAGAGAATTGTAGAACTTGCGAAAAGCAAATAAATGATGAGAACTGACAATATAGATTTACTCAATATCATAATTTAATTAAATTGTCTGATTGTAAAAAAACTAATAATTAATATCGGCGCTATGGAAGAGATACGATCAAAGTAAATTGCAGCAATTTTCCATTCATTTAAATTTTAACTAAAGTATAGATTAGATTCTTTTTAAATTACTATAAACGATGAATTCTAAAAACGATGTTAAAATTATTTTAATGTGATTTAAAATAATCTGAATCAATTCAGCGCTAGAAGGAACTTTATAGCATACTTTTTTTGCATTAAATTCAAATTTAACTTACTCTTTTGTATTACTTTTGACTCAGTCATGTGTTATATCAGATGTAAATTGAGCACGTCCTGAAACAATAAAAAATGTGTTAGTACAGTAGAAATAATATTAACAAATGTTATTAAACACACGCACACACGTTTTCATTAAATCTGAAATAGGAAGCCATTAAACGCGAGAATAATTACTGTAGGAAGCATTAGTATTTCGTGTCTGATGATGATTCTTTTCAGTTTTTTTTATATAAAAGAATAATAATGTATCATGTTGTGAATTTGTTGCGTTGCTATGTTATTAATTCATTTATATTTTGTTGTTTGCAATTACTTAACGAAAGTTTTAATCAAATTTTGTAAGTATACTTTTATGTTATTATCAGTTTTTTTAATTAATTTAAATTTAATTTAAATTTAATTTAAATTAATTAAAAAAAAAACTGTTAAACATGTTTCTATTTTTTTAACAATTTTTGGGGCAGTTTTTTATAAATAATTAAATAATTATATTTAATCATAATTAGTCTGATTAGATCATTAGAATAAGTATGTTTGGTTCAATATTTTTATGATAGACTAAAAAAATTAACTATTGATCTAAACTAATATTTTAGGGCTGTAAAGCTGCCGCTTCACTTGAAAGTAAATTTAGGCAAGAGCTTCTTGGGAGTAAAAAATATGACATAACTTGAAGAATACTTATGTCATTGATTATTTTTTACTACCGAGAGTTAAAATTTACTCTCAAGTGAACCGGCGCCTTTACTGTTTAATGTACTTTTTCTATCATGAGAAGTTTGATATTATCAAATAGTATAGGTCAAAAATTTTTTTACAAACTAAAAGAAAAGCTATAACTTAAGTTGTGTGCATATAAAAACGTTTAATTTATATTTTTATTCCAATACTCAGGCATTACATATTAATATTTTGTAGCTGATTCTGTTATACATATAATTTTTAACTATTGATTGATAGCAATCAGTACTAATCACATAATTAGTGCATTGTTTTGTTTGTAATTACCAGTAGAATTTGAACTAATGGCAACACATTTATTTGTATTGGCTTCAAATTGCCTCTGCTATTTATTTGATTTAAATACACGCACAATCAGGTTAATGGCACCATTTGCTTAAAGCCTTTAAAGAAATCAATGGAGAAAATACCAGAAAGGACATTATGAAAATGTTACCCGTTGCATTGAGGTTGTTCGTTTTGCATTAAGAAGCATGAATACTTCATTTCGACAATGTATTATTCTCTTTAAAGGAACATGAGCTTCCTTTCTGGTATAATATAACCAGCTCCGAAGAAGTTTACTTAGCCCTTTTATATTATTTATAATTTCTATACATAAAACTCTTTTCATCATATCTTGAGCTTTAATAATTCCAACGATGTCAAATTGTCACGCTGATGATAAATCAATCAGTTACATACAATAGGAAGCTTGGCTATTTATGGATTCTCTGCTATAATAATAAAACGATGCTGAAAGAAAGGATAATAAAAATGACTTTTATGTATGAGATTCCTTAATGGTAAATTTCATTTAATTGAAGTAGAATATAACGAGCTGAAAAGGAGCCTTAAATAGTTTACGATTGTTTTACAATTTAATTATTTTGATGGGAACTAAATTGGTTTTATTTTATTTTAGACAGTATATTAATTATTATTATTTGTTATCGTCAAAATAGGGTTACATTCAAAGTGAATTGAGTATAAAAAAGGTCGCTATGATAAAAATCGGCGATTCAATTTTATTATTAAATCCATTTACCACTCCAGTAACGTTGCGGAAAATTCAGTATATTATTATAAGGAATTATTTATGCTTAACTTGAGTAAACACTGTATCAGACGGTAACAAAATGTAATTTTAATGCAAACCATTTATATTAATAACTGCCGTATACAACAATCCATTTTTTTACAAAGTGAAAGATGAAAATGTTGCAATTCATTATTTATATAATATTTCCGATATCAAATTTGTTGCATATTATATATGAATGAAAAAAATGTTTAATAGACCAGCTTTTAGCATAATGGAGAGATTTATTCTAAAGCTTTTATCAAAGGGCACACACATACATGTTGTATATCGCCGACGTTTGTGCAGTTTGTAAAGTATTTTACAAATTGCGATATGAAGCAAGAATTTTAACGCTATGTAAATGGAAAAGGGCGTTATTATTTCAGAATAATTAGTTTTGATGTGCCCAATCAATTTGAAAAAAATTCATGCAAAATAATTTTTATGTTTGGAAGCACATTCTGAAGTAGACGTTAAACTAGAATAAGTAAATACACGTAATGTACACATGAACAGCGGCGGAAATATTCAGCGTATATACTGTGCAAACTTACTTAATTTGTAAATATAGGCATAAAGATGTAGTACGCCCAGAGCTCCAGCTTCAGTTTAATATAGTTTTTGTTAATTTTGTGTTGTTTGTTTTCTTCAATTCTAGCCCAACCAACCACTATTTTTCTATTTGTCTTATGATGAATGATGAAATTAATTTAAATGTGCAAAATTGAAAATCGTTTTTGTGGATCGATGTAAAAGTTAATAGATTAATTCTAAATCTTTCGTGCTTAATAATTCAAGGTTTTGAAATTTTTCTACTACATTGCCTCGACTAAGGCATATTGGTAAAGCAGTGGAGACTGGGGCGTATCTTTAAGTCTCTGGTAAAGTTTGTTGACGGGGCTATTTAGATGGTAGTTTTTGAAGCGGTGGTTCTACATGTAAATGAATCAAATGTTGGCACTTCTTTGGGTTTTGTTGGCGAGTTTGGAGTTGCAGTTTTTGGGGTGACGCTGGTTGTAATTTACTAGGTTACCTTATAACGGGTCTTTTCTTCAACTATCTTCATGTAAAGGAAAAGAGCGACCAACCACGTGCAATGTTGTTTTTTGTGTAGGTTTTTATTTATGGGCCTATTCAGCAGTGCAACCGTTGACGTTGTTGTTGGTTACTGAGGTCGTTCTTTGCTTTTTTATTTATATTTGATCGGTAGCATTGGTCCTTAGTTTGTCCGTGATTAGAATGGGTTAAGATTTTTCTTTGGTTTTTTTTATTGAAGGTGGTACCTCAAATTCTGGTGATGGAACGTCAGGGCTCGAGCTCAGGAAGGGCGTAGAGATTTACGCTTGTTGCAGATAGTCGTGCAACTTTTTTTTAAAACTTTTTTTTAAGCTTAAAAGCTTAAATTTTCACATAGAACACATTGTGTGTAGCATGATTATTTGGGTCCTGTCTTAAAAACTACTAAGTATTTGAAATTTTTGGAAGGATTTGCACGGAAGTCACTAGACGAAAGTTTACTCATGAAATTTTATTAAAAATTCTACTAATTTATTGAGCAAATTTGTCAAGGAATTGTTCAGAAAATTTATTTGCCTTATAAAAATTATTTAAACATATTTTACATCAATTTATTCTGTAAAATTAACAGAAGAATACTTATTTTAAGCAAAAAAAAAATGCAAAAAATGCTTAAAAAGACTATTTGTGGTATAAAGAATTTACTAAAAATATTTTAGAACTCTAATTCATTGTATGAAGTTTATCAAAACATTCTATGCAACACATTTAAAGTTAAAAATTGCTTTGTTGGGCAGTTTCTAGGTAATGCTTTATTAAGATTCCTATTATAATTTGCGACCATCTTCATAGAAATCTTCTTAACTTTTAATGCATTAAACGCGCATGCGATTTGGGGTCTGAACTTGGGTTCTTTTATTTTAGGGGATAAATGTTAGCGTATTAGCTTTACTTAATTGAAACGTTTTCACCTAACACCAGGACACTATGTCCACTATCTTCTAATGTAGGGTGAGGACGAATTATTTTATGTTTTTATTAGCTACGATAAAGTTTTGTGCTTCTTTATAGCTCTGCTATAGGATTGGCACGTTACAGATGTTCAAACTATTTATCACTGTTATCATGGCTGTTTTGCACTGAAGTTTTTCCGAATTCGCCCTGTATAGTGTGAGGAGAGATTCCACTTAGGCTAATATGATTAGAATCTTTTTGGGGTTATGAGGATGTATATTATGTCAAGTCTGGTTAGTTATCCTATTTTTTTTTTCTATGGATATTATTTGTTCACCTACCTGTATTTTTTCATTTTCTCTGTTTGTTCTCTTTGTTGATAGCCATGCCGCCTCGGTTTTCTGCGGAGTCAGATCTAACTCTTTATTTCTCATTTATCTCTTTATTATCTCTATTGCCAACTCTAACCTTTCATTTAGTACTTCAATGTTTATATCCCTACCTACCAGAGCTACGTCATTCTCAAATGCCGTTATTGTCACTCCTTCCGGCAGCCGCATCCTGAGTCTTCTTCTTCCAGTGATTTCTCTTCATAGAAGGTTGGCGACCATATGTTTGAACTCGTCCCGATCTTGTGCGAGTCTAATTAATGTAGGGGCATTTCTGATTCCGAACCATTGTCGGAGGTTTTGTAACCATGAGAATTTCTTCCTTCCTTTTTTAACTTCTATTTTTGCTTCCAAAATTAATTTCAGGAATTGGTATTTGTCATTTTGGAAAATGTGCCCGAAATATCCTGCTTTTTTACGTTACACCGTCGTGAGTAGTTCTGTGTCCTTGTCCATTTGCATGAGTACCTCATTAGTTGTTATTTTATCCGTCCAAGGGATTTTTAACATTTTTTGATATAGCCACATTTCGAAGGCTTCAAGTTTATTCATGGAAGATACTTTCAGTGTCCATCCCTCGACTCCATAGAATAGGACCGAGAATACGTAGCACTTAACGGTTCTCCATCTAATATTTAGTGATAGGTCCTTGTTACACAATAAGGGTCGGAGTTTCTGAAAAGTATTTCTGGCTCAATTGGATCACCGTTAACAGTCATTGCAGCATTGTTTACGTCGTTGTTCTTGCTAATAATCATTAATTTGGTTTTTGCAATGTTTACTTTGAGTCCATACTCCGAGGTAGCTTGTTGTATTTGGTTAATGAGGTATTGCAAGTCTTCGATATTGTTGGCTAATATCACAGAATTATCTGCGTATCTAATATTCTGTAGTAGCTGATTATAAACTAAATTGCATAGTTTAGGACCTAGTGCAGAACTTTGTGGTACTTCTCTAGTCAGCCTAAATTTTCCATTTTTAGTTAGTAGATTTCTCTCCTGAAGGTAGCTCTATATTATCTTGGTAGTTTTATTTGTTAGTTCTCTTTTTTTGCTACTTCTATAATTGCTTCTCATAGTATGCTGTTGAATGCATTTTGTATATCTAGCGCTATTATGACACAGTGTCTTTTTTTTCATGGTCTACTGTTTGCTTCTTTGCTATGGCTTTTACCTTTTCATTGGCTCCTAGAGTCGTTTTTTTTTGTAAATCCATATTGTTCCTGTACTCATCCTCCTTTTTTTTTTCGATTTTTTGTTCAATTCTCTTTACGATAACTTTTTCCATAGTTTTTGGTAATGTGTTGAGCAGGCATATCGGTCTATACGTCGTTGTTTTGTCTGCTTCCTTCTTTTTTTCAATTAGTTTTAGGTTTGCAATCTTTTAGCAAGCATAAACAATTTAATTAATCATATTTATATTTGCAGGGACATATTCAAAGGCATCTGTAAAGTAACTCAAGCATAAACTTTAAAATATTGGTCAAAATACTTACCAAATATTAGAGAAGAACGACAAAAGATAATAACCAATTTTCAGAAATTGCAGCTACTACTCTTTATAATCGGCAAAATTGTTATGAATCTTGGTATTGTTTAGGTATCACTGATTCTGGATTTACTTAAGTTTTACATGTTATCTGAAAGAAGGTGTACTCATTACAACACAACAACACGTTTTTTCTTAACCAGAAAAGCTGACTCCCCAAATAGGCGATTTAAACTTGTGACCCCCTGGTGTAGCAGTTGAGTTTGCTAACCACTACACCACCTGTGCGGTTTTGTCAACAAAGCGGCATCAGAAGGATTTAATACGAATAAGGAGCTTAGATCTTAAAAGTAGATTTTTGCTCCAGATGTTTTGCGCTTCCAGAGCAGATTCTGTAGTTGTAGTATTATTGATTTTTGCAATGGTGGTTTTTACAGTTTTTAATGGGAGAATTGTGTTTGCCAGCCATTACAGTAATGCTCGCTTACTTAGCTAATTTATTTAATGGGCTAAAGCTTGCTTCAATAAAACAGTGTACATTGCTGTTGTCTTGGAAATGGATTTTTTTTTTAGTTTTATCTATGAGTTATTTCATCTTTTTTGTCTGATTGTGGATTACTCAAACGCATTTGGATTGGAATGTAATGTAAATGTGGGTACTCCAGTTGATCCAATATAGATAAACACAGCTATACTAGAATAAGTAACAATTGGAAAACGGTATCCAACAGTTTTAACGTTAAAGCTGTAGTAAAATGAGGATTTATTTTGTCGTCAATGTTTTTTAATGTACGTGTTACGTTTTGTCATTTTTTTATAACTAACGCAACGAACCAATCAACCACTACACCGAGCGTTGCGTTGTATTAATTGTTTTCTTTTTAATTATACTGTTGTTGTTACCAGTTATTTCAATCAACCGCATTATTTCACTGCGGACAAAGAACTGGTTTCTTTCTTTTTTGCTGCTCTCCGTTTGAGTCGGTCCGGTTCATTTTGTCTTTTAGCATCCCGCCTTTGTTTTCGCGTGTTATCAATTCAATCTGCACACAATTATTAAATACAGCTTAGCATATAACTGATAAGTCAACATTCTTTTTATAATACCAATACATAGTACACAGTTCACTATAACACCAAAGTATTTATAACAACTCTGGCAGAAGTCAAATGGTGCACATTTAATGTTGCCAAAACCTCACCAATGTTGAAGTACTGATGATAGAAAATCTTGTCTTTTTTGTCTTATATTTATGCACCTAAATATGTATAAGAATGTCTTACTTTTTGTTAGTAGCAAATACTGACTTTTTCAATAAATTTTTTTGCAGGGTGCATTATATTATTCCATCACTATCTTAAAGAACTGGAGATTTGCTAATATGACCATTTCTAACATTTATGTGATTAGAGAAGCAATATGATAGGATATAGCATTGTCTGACAGATTTTGCAAATCTTTTGTAATCTTTTCTTGAAACTTTTGCTGACTGTTGCCAAAATAGGTTAAATATTAGTCTCAAATTTTTGTTATATTGAATCAAGTCAAAACCTCTTTTAGTTATCACGTCCTCTGTTTTTTTGGTTAGCATAATTGAAGACACAAGTGGATAAAGGGTTTATGTCGCATAGACTTCATTCGGAGATATAGCCGTTTAAAGTTTTTTTATCCGCAGTGTTTTAGGGTTAGATTTATTAAAACAAGTTTGGTGGAGTTAAATAAACATTTATTGTAGAATTATATTTAGATACATAAAATAGGAAACAAACTTATGCATTTAAAAAAACAATTATTTTATCTTATGCATTAAGAGAAATAGTTGTCTATATACCCTTTAGCAACTGCTAACTTCTATATTTCTTACTATAGACAAACGAAACATAGCTCAAAAAAACTCCAGTGACTTAAAACCTTTATCTATTGAACAATCTCATTTTTAAAGAAATTGTTACATGAACCCTTCATCCACTTGCGTCTTCATTTGTTTTTTTTTCAAATTTTTTTTTCTTTCATTTTTGCCTTCTATGATGTATTTTAACAGTTGATTTTTTTGACTGCACTTTACCTATTAATTATGGTTTTTTTTTTATTGTTTGCAGTAGTTTCTGGTTTTAATTTACTTGACTTAAAACTTCTTTACTCTACGGTATAACTACACTTTAAATGATTATATTTTGTTCTTTCCTGCTGTTTTCATTTTATTGTACTGACTATATTAAACGTTTGATGAATTGCGTTTGTACTTGAAAATTGTAAAATTCGGGGGTAGCATAGTGGCTTCGGGTGGAGACGGTTGTATTTCTAGTTGATTTCCATTTTGCTGACCTGTTGCAGTTGAAGTGCCTACTAACTAAAAACTCCACCTAATGAATAAGTGCCTAACCTGGAAGTTTGGCAAACAAAGTGTGCAATTAATTACCTTCCTGAAGGTTGTTGGTTGATTGTAGTAATGTATTCTGCGCCAACCTTATAGGCGTTGCTTGGAGGCTGTCACAAAGTTATGCGTCTAGCATATTAGTTTGTTTCTTGTCTCTAGAAATTTTTGGTTTAGTTGGGTTAGCCGGGTTAGGTTTTGGTTATGCAGATTCATTATAATATTCTCATTGTGACGAAGTTTTAATGTCTTTTGCTTTATCAGGACGTTCCGAATGTACACTATTTGCCAAAATAAACAAAACTGAAATTTCGAATGCTGCAAAATTGCTCTTGCAATATGCATTTGTCATCATTTTTTCCGCAAAATGGACGGAACAATGACTCTGGACTGTTCTTTAGCTTTACTGATTTTGTCCATGACTGTGTTGAAAAGTGTTGGGCTCAGACTATCTCTTTGTCTAATACCTCCACAGACCGGTATTTTCTGGGTTGGTCTTTGATTTATTTGTTGCCTATATTCAGACCTTTAATTATTTTGATGGTTTTGGAGTGAATACTTTTTATTTTTATGATCAGGTAATTCTATTGACTGCTTGTGTGAGGTCTATGAAGCATACGAACGCTGGTTTGCTATATTTCGGATATTTGTTGTAGGGTGAATATTCCACCAATTGTGGATGTAGTTTTCAGAAATTTTTCTTGTTCTTTGTCGATTCCAATTTGCTTAACGTACTTGTCTGCTGGAATCTTAGTAAATAATTTTATTGTTGTTGCTAGAAGGCACATTCCTCGGTAATTGTTAGTGTTGCTTTTGATTATTTTTTTTATCATAGGCATTCCGTTATTGTCTCAGTACTCAGTATTTTTTTAAAGAGATATGTTATTTTTTTTTTGTTAGTTTTGTTCTTTCATATTAGATCATTTTGTTCCCGATGCCGTCTACTTCTATTCTGATATCCTTATTTTTGGTTGGACACTCCAGAGAACGGTAACAAGCCAATAATTTGGAATGGAGTGGCTCACCTACTCACACAATAAGAGTCCGCATAGAAGAAGAACTAAATTTTTTTTAATAACAAACACTTGGGCGGGTGGGTTGGACACTCCAGAGCATGGTAACTAGCCAATAATTTGAAATGGAGTGGCCTACCCACCCACACAATAAGAGTCCGCATAGAAGAAGAACTATAATTTTTTTGATAACGAACACTTGGGCGGGTGGGTTGGACATTCCAGAGCGTGGTATTGAGCCAATAGTTTGGAAAGGAGTGGCCCACTTGCCCACCCAAGTGTTTAGTTATTAAAAGGTTAAACTACGACTTTCTCTTGTGACAAAATGATTTTTGACGTCCGTTTAGAAGACAAATTTTGAATTTTTTAATAACAAACACTTGGGCGGGTGGGTGGGACACTCTAGAGCAAGGTAACGTGCTAAAAGTTTGGAATAGAGTGGCCCACCCACCCGCTTAAATGTTTAGTTATTTGAAGGTTAAATTACGAGTTTTTCTTGTGACAAAATGACATTTGACGTCCGCATAGAAAATGAATTTTTTGATAACGAACACTTGGGCGGGTGGTTGGGACACTTCAGAGCATAGTACCGGGCCAATAACTTAGAATGAAATGGCCCACCAAAGGTTTCCATATTAAGTTTTTTCTGGTACTGTGGTGTTACCAAGTTATGGTTGCTGTTTATATTAGCTGATGTGAGCTATCGAACATTCAGTATTTGGAAGTGAACTTTCCTATTTGTGATAGTAGTAGTCAATTGTCGATTCTTGTCCTTTACAGTTGAACCACTTTACTTTCTGCTGGTGTTTATGTGAGTAGAAGGTGTTGTTTATGCGTAATTTGTTGTTGATGCCTAGGTTGACTAATATTTCTCTATTTTTGTTTATGGCGTCTTCATTGAATCTTTATATGTATATCTCAATAAAGCATACCTGGTTTTGTGCAGGAATTTTATTTAGCGTTTCTAATAGATCTTTATAGAACCGTTATTTCTATTGTTTTGGTTTATTGATATGCCCCGTTTGCACTTATTATGTTGCACTAGTAGACCCACGCCAGAGTACGCTATTAGTTTTTTATTTAGTTTACTGTAGATTACCATATAGTTTTTATATTTGGTGTTGCCTTTGCTCTTTTTTTAGTCAGAGACAGCGTCATTGTCAAATGTCAATTTTATGTTTTTTTAGTTGGATTAGTATTTCTTGGTCTTTTTTAGTTCAATAACATTATATTTTAGCACACAATACGAAGCGACTTTGCTTTCCATATTTGTTTTCTTGTTCTCGCCGTGTTGTTGTTTTGTCCGAGGCTGTATTGTTTGTTCTTTGAGCTTGATCTGATTGTTTTTGGCTACTAACCTGCTTTAGGTGATGAGTTACTTGATCTACCCATCACCTTGTCCAGGCAGAGTTTTTTTTGTAGTCTTCTTCTGAAACTTTTCTGACTGTTGCCAACATAAGTTAGATATCATTTTGGTAGTTTTTTTGAAATTTGTACCACATTACTATATTGAATCTTGTTAAATCTCCTTCTAACGTTTTGTTTTTTATTTATCTTTTTTGTCCATTCCTGGACGTAGGCGTCTACGTACATCTTCCATGTATGTTGATCTTGAGTTTTGTGGCACCAATCCCTTCTTGCAGTTGATCTAATATTGTGTAGCCATCTCTTTTGTGGTCTCTGTTCCTCTTTGTTTTTTTTTGGCCGCCAGTACGTGACCGACTACCCATCTATCGTTGGTTTGTCTTATAACGGGTCCGGCCTAGATAATTTTAATTTGATTATCTTTTCTCTGATTGACTTGTTTTTGACAATTTTTTCAAATTTTGGAGATGAGTTCTATTTTGCCTAGAGATGATTTTGGATATTGTATGATATTTATTTTGCAGGTAGTTTTGGAGTACCAATTTGTTTTATTAATTTAATAATGTTTTTCATACCATTTATAGAGATCCAAAAAAAGTTTGTTTGGTTTTTGGCATATAAGTACACTTATACGGTGGTGCAGTCTACATTTAATATGACTAGTTTTGAGAAAAGACGTTTAAGTTTTGACGTGGAATAAGTTTTCAAACTGTTTTGTGGTGTTGCGATTATCTTGACTTGATCAGATCAATTGAGTTTTACAAAGTGACTATTTGTTTCATATACCGTATAAAAGTACAGATTATGCGCAGCACTATGCCTCTATACTATGTTGCGACATGTCAACAAAGTTTATGCATTTATCTTTCATACGTGACCTTTTTAGTATTTAGTAGTTATTTTAGTTTTAGCTTTATGTGTAACCATGATATTTTCTAAGATGTACAACTACACCTATTTTATATTGACCGTTGACATGAAAAATAACTTGAGAATTTAAACATTTTGGTCTTCTTAAATAAGTTTATTAACGTGATTCAGCTTGGAACTCTTCTAAAACAAAGCGGTGGCTTGTTGAGAATTCACTTACTTTCCACTTTTAATTTAAACTGGCTCTGATGTTACGTGCTACGTCATATACAATATGTTTGGTTTTTTGATCATTTTGTTTAAAGGGAGATATTTTGTATTACTCTTACCAACACTTTTGTCAAGACTCGTACGCATGAAGTTTACAAAGGTTTTAAAATCAATTATATAACAGTTAATAATTATTAAACTATTATTATTATTCAAATAAATGATTGTAATTTTATGCAAATTGTGTGTGAGACGCATACATTAGTGTTTCAGAGTATGTATTCCTTATCGGTGTCCTTGCATCTTATAAAATATTTGTTTTGATAAAAACTGATTTCAAACTATTTAATGTAAAGTATGTAATGATTAATGAATAACCATGTCTATTATAAAATTATAATATGATTTTGGGCCTATCAATAATGCAAATCATTGGCCTACGAACAATACCATGGATTATAAAAATGGCACCGATTAGCCATGTCATGCTTCTAAACTGTAAATATATTCATCGACAGGAAGCAATGTTCTATAAAAATCACTTATCATTGTTAAAATATTTAATATTTATCATCATAAAATCCGACATGATTGTTACAGCATTACAATTCAATTAGTAATTTTCTAATTGGTTTCAAAGAATAAAACAAAATTGGTGCAAGCTAACGGCTTCTTCTAGTCGGATGCAATATTTTTTTATGAATTAACACTAACCATTAAAGTATGTCAAACACAAAACAATTCAATTTCCTGTTTGTCCATTTACTGAAAAACAGAAGGCCAATTACACCTTCTCAATTATAAACATTATATAACAGCACCAATTAAATTCGACAATGAATTTACTCATTATTTAGAAAGAAAGGTCGCGTGATTACTTCTTGCATTTTTCTTCAACAATATTATTTTTATTACGGTAAAACACCGAAGGATTATAGATTGTTTGTCTTCACTTCTCATGGAATTAATTGCAATTAGCAAATTTCTAAATATAAATACAATTTAATTAGAATGGAAACGAGAATGCATGCCTATCTATTGTTACCCGTGCCCACACATCGTTCTATTGCCATTTGAAACTAATGTTATATTATTATTCAAATCAGTTTTAATTGTTACAAGCTGAAAACGCTTGTACGAGTTTTGTAGATTGCATTATATTTTTTAATAAAGAAAGAAAGAAAAAGTGCTGTGAGTACGACATTAAATATTCACAGTATATTTAGGTAAATGATGCTTTCAACGCGTGAAAATTTTAAAATGATAAAAACAAAAGCATGTGAATTGCTGATAGCATCAAGTTTTAATTAATAATAAATTGGGTGGTGTATTGTAGTGAATATGTTATCTTGTAACTTGTGATGTATGCTTCTCAGATAAATTTGGGTCATACATTATGTTTGTTGGGATATTCCGTTTGCGGACATTGAAATATCGTTTAAACCTTTTTAGTTGAAAGTAAGTTCTCGCTCAAACAGAACCAATAAATCCAAAACAGCATGAAAATCAATAGTAGAATTATTGAATTGAGATAAATAAATTTAAAATTTTAATTATAATTCTGAAAGTAATAAAAAAACTTGTTCTCAGATATTTTAAGCAATCTGTCACAATATATAAATCTAGAAATTATTCAAATTCCTCGAATACCGATTATTCTGCTTAATGAACCATAAACATACACATTCCAAGAAGGTGAATTGTTCCAATTTACTGGCACTTTCGAGCGCACATAAAAAAATAATCTGGCAACATCATCATCGGCTCCCAATAAAACACATAAAAATATCCGCATGCGACATAAATGAGTGTAGTGGAAAAACTCTGAGATTATACATCTGCACAGTCGTGCGGGAAATTGGATTGTGAAATTTTAATAAGATCAAATTGGGGTCTTACATCGTACGGGTTCGTTTCTAAGATTGCGCGGGGTAAGTTGAGCTGGAAAAAAGGCTTCTCGACAGTTTTTGATTAAAGGTAATGGGAACAAGTTAACTGAAATATTTCGTGGCTGGAGAGTTTGTGTATCGTAAATTGCTTTTAAAGACGGGCAATTTTGATAGAAAAAATGTTATTAAGCTTTGAGTGAATTAGGGTTGAGATTTTCGTATTTTTTTATGATTTACGGACTCTCGAAATTCATTTTATCCTATAAAATAAACCTATATGAGCATCAACTTCTTTTAATGGCTTTTATTATTAAAACGGGTTTTGAAATAAATATAAAATGTCATTGTTGTAAGAGAATCTTATTAAATACTTTGAGATAATCAATGATATTTTTTTAGTAAGCTGTAGCGGGACTAGAAATCCGTCTTTGAAAGTCTAGTTTTCTGTTTGTCATGATGACTCTAGTTATAAGTGTTGTGAGGAGATCATATGTTATTTGTGAAGTACTGAGGATCGATGACAAAGTTTGACTTTGGAAGACACTAACATGAAACAAACAAACAAAATAGAACAAGATACATCAATTATGGGCGTATTGTTGCGGGAAAATTTTATTGCAAAGCACAACACCACTGATTTTGCTAGGAGTGGACGCTAAATTACTCAATTTGACTAGGCTTTGGTAAGATCTTTTGAGAATAGTTTCGAATTAATATGTGCATGTGACGCGGAGTATATCTCCTCTTTATGACAATTTTAGGAGATTTTGAAACAAATTTTTTGAGCTTAGGTTTGTGTTGCTACTTCAAAACAAAGTTTTTCATGGCGGACATTGTCAAGTGCTTTTTCAAAGTCAATGAAACAGGCAAATACTTCCTGATTCATGTCGGAGCAGCGTTGTTGTAGCACATTTATTTCAGACTTAATACTTTATTCTTTTTGAATATTTTATTATGGACGATTTTTTGAAAAATCTTTATTGTGTGGCTCATGAGCTCTAGGATTTTATTTTTGCAGGCTTCTTCTCATATAGGTTGATCTTGAACATCTATGAATTTGAATCCTTCTGGTCTTTCAGAATGCTGGAGTCTTTTTCTTGGTTCATTGACTTTGTACTTTTTTCGAGGCTTTAATAAGCGCTATCAGTTACTCGGTATACACCTATCTAGTCTTTTATAGGTTTTCTGTTTATTTTTAGGATATCTTGGGTTTGCCGAAGAAGTTTCTACGTTGCGTGACACACATGTTTCACATATGTAGCAAAGTTTCTTGATACTCCAAACATTTGCATTCCAATGGATTTTCATTTTATGCGTGAGTTTATTCAGTTATTAGTCATGTAAGTCTTTGCTGTTTTTTTTGGCTCATTTGCATTACTTTTTTTAGTTAATTCATTCATTAGTCAACGGAAGCATTACAAAATAGGTACACTATTAACACAAGATGCGACAACGAAACTTGCCTCTTGATTACAATTTTGGGATTCCGACTCTTATATTCTTAGCACTACTCCGTCAATTTTAAGATAACCACCAAAAAACACGGTTTTTTGCGTTGCTAATGGCAAAAAAGGCACTAAACGGTGAAGAGGAGGGACGCAATTGCTCCTGAGGCTAGCCAATAGACCCATCTGAATCCTCGCCAAACTGGAAGTTCGGTTTTATCGCCGGTACGTACGTATGCTCGTGCCGACAGACTACAATTTGCAAACGTGGGGTATGTAATTTTTTTTGGTTTCTAGGGTAATTTGGACACTTGATTTTGATTTCGGAATCGCCGTTTCGATATTTTCAGTATTTCACCTTTTAATAAAAAGGGGGTATTTTTGGTGCATTTTCAATTTGCAAAACGAGACACAATCATACTTTTAGCCGGCGGAGGGGGACACGACGATTTTCTTGTGGGCAAGCCACCGGACCCCGGCAGATGCTGCTGCAAACCAGAAGTCTGTAGGTCAAAGGGTTTTCCTTCGGCGATCGAAAGAAGCGAAATGTGAGAAGGGGGGGGGGGGAGTATTCTTACGTTTTTTTAAAGAGTTTTTTCAGCTTTTGCGAAAAAACTGAGAGTAGGGTGGGTCTAATTTGAAGAGGTGGGTCGGGAAATGTTTACTATCTACCTCAGTAACGAAAATGTATTGGAAGAAGGAGCAACGCGCATTTACCGTAGAGACCTACTTTTTTAACAGCCGATTGATTGTTGCCACGGAGCGTACACTTCAATATTCCCACCCGAGGTCTTTTTCCTGGCCAGCTATTAATTGTTTTGTTGGTAGACACCTTTAGTAGAATTGTGCAAAGAAATAGAATAGGGTTACCACGGCTTGTGAGAACTCTACATGACATTAAGGCAGTAAGACAATTAGTTTTGTGATCTTTTTGGCGCTGGGCACGCAATCATTCTGTGAAATACTTATTTATAGTTTTTGCTTGTATTTGCGTGTGTTAATAGACTAAACAAGCGCTAACTCTAGTAGCTAACAATTTTAAATACTTTTAAGAGAGACTTTTTCATTTGGAGCGGGTTACTGTGTGCATTGTCAAGAATAGTATCATTGGTTTTTATTTTTCTAAAGAAATCAAGAGTGTAATTACTGTGAATTCTGAGCTACATGATTGAGAACTTTTTTCTGTCTAATCTTGAAGAGTCATGGCACACAAATTTTGAATTGCAATGCGTATTTTGCTGGATTATTTTTAAATGCGCCCTTTCTCCTTGAGGAGCGATATTCTGTAGCCAGTTTGTTTGCTCGATTTTGCCTCTTGCGACATCGATCTTCCAAGGACTCTTAGCTACTTGAAAGAAAATGTTTGCCAAACAATAGCCCGCATAACTATTGTTATGCTCGACAGGGCCGACCGGAACTTCAAAAAATTGAGTAACTTTTTAAAGTTACAAATAGATATTAAAAAAGCAACATCCCCAATTCGATTTGTTAATGCTGTTA
Source organism: Tachinus rufipes (assembly GCA_963932245.1). NCBI lineage: Eukaryota > Metazoa > Arthropoda > Insecta > Coleoptera > Staphylinidae > Tachinus > Tachinus rufipes. Next base: position 25,356,789 of record OZ010742.1, on the reverse strand, counting down.
ATATCCCAGCATTATAAGATTTAATATTTTGGTAATAAATATCTAAACAATAAGAAACTAGCTCTAATCCATCTCACCCTAATAAAATTCTAATTAAATTAGGTCTAATAATTAATAATATTATAGATAAAACAAATATAGATACTAATATAATAAATCGATTTAAATTTATATCCCCCTCTATATATTCCGTTCTATAAAAAATTACTATAGAAGAAATAAACAAGACAAATCTTATAAATAATAAAGATATTCAATCAAATAAAAAAGTTATTAAAATAGGACTAGAATTAATTGAAATAAGATTAAATTCTAAAATTAACCAATAATCTAAAATTTAAAAATAAAATGTTTAAATCTTATTTTATGGTAGATACACAAGAAAAAATTTAAAAAAAACGATAAATATTGTTTTGATTTGTTTTGATGATCTTTGAAATCAGCAAGTTTTGCTGTCTATCCTGTACTAAAACTAAGAATAAGAGTCTTGTGCATAATCTGTACGTTTATACGGTATATTATAACGGTAGATAAAGCGTTAGTGTAACACGTCAACAGTCCGGGGTTTGATTCTTAAATATGAATAAAATAATAACTTGCTCTTTATTCACCGGGTGATTTGAAAGTCACATAATAAGCCCGTCCCACTAACCCCTACAAACAAACAAGTCATAAGATTAATTAATATCATGCGAGCAGTCCGGGGTTCGATCCCCGAAGTATGACTGAAATGATAACTTGCTCTTTATCCACCAGCGTGGTTCGGAAGTCACGTATTAAGCTGTTGGTCCCATCAAACCACTTTAAACAAGTCGTAGACTTACTGTGGTAATATAAAATAGCCGTAAAAAGCATAATAATAAAATAATAATAAAATAATTTTAAGAATTTCACAGCTAGATTTGTGACATTTTTTCATTTATTTACGGAATATTTTAAATACGAGTTTTATGTTTTTAGATGTCAAGAGACAAAAATGGTACTGTTTCCCGGATAAGGATTTAACTGTATTACACATATACAATTCAACTCACTTGTAGTAGAGGCCGTTGTGTTACCATATCTTACATATATTTATACATAATAGGTATAATAGTTATTGTGATTTTATGTAAATTATGTTTCTAGCCAGTCGCTAGGCACACTGATGAAGGGTGCATACCTTGAAACACTAGTGTACGTGTCTTACATTTTTTTTTGCCACATACGCTTTAGATACGCATTTCTTTATTGCGTGCATAGTTGACTCAGTCGAAATTACAACGAGTAAGGTTTGATAGCTAACTCTTTAACTGAAAACAAAAAGAACGTATCTTTTTGCATTTTGTTTTCATAGTTTCCGACATTAATTCTGTGATTGTAAAGACAGCTCGTTCTTGTCAGTGATAATACGTAGCTTTTGTTTTAATAGGGCTATATTCTTACAAAATCTTATTGTTTTAAACTAAGTTTAGCAGAGTTATTGATCAGCTGATTGAATATTGTCAATACAAAATGTTTTACTCAAATTGATATTTTGAATCCGATACATATTGTTACAAGATTTAAGCGCAACCTGAATTCTATTACGTAACGCATTTTTTATAAAGAAGTTGTTTATCAGAAACAGCTTTTTTGTTTTGGAGTATGAATTTGTTAAATTTTGAACTTTACCGGTCGGAGTTTTCCAGCTTGGATTTTTGTTTGTTTTAGAACGTAGTTGCAGTCAAGACGAACGAACAAGATTTTTCTGTTGGGTTACTGTCAACTGTCTTGGAGGTTTTTATAGGATATCTCTAGTAGAGTCCGCATTATCACTAGACTGGATCGGCTTGGGTGACTGTGTTTACATAAGTCTGGATTGCTCTAGACTTTTTGTCATTTATTGGAATTTGACGAATTTGACACTGTTTACTGTTACTTTTTTATTGTTTATTGCAATCTGGTTCTTATCTTTCATATACTACTTTTGGCCAGTCAAGTATGGCGTATTATTCTATGGATATGTCATTCACATCTACGACGAAATAGCTTGCAAGTATTAACAGCCGTCTTAACAGGGCATTGTCAATTTAGGAAACACATGCATACGTTGGGAACTGGAAATAGCCTAACATGTAGAGGATTTAAAATTGATGATACGATCGAATATGTATTATGCACATGCCCGGATCTTTCCTACACAAGGGAGTCCATGTTGGGGTAGAGCTGGCTTCATATGGCGAACATACATAAACCCTTCTAAGCAGTGGCCTAGCATTTATCAACCGTATATTTTGGTTGTGCATCAGGGCAATGGAGTGATGTTACCACTGGGGGAGGCACAAAAAAGGGCCTATTGAGACCTAAGTGCAGCGAAATTTGTTTACCCTCCACCCTGAATCCAGAATCCAGAAAATATTGTGTATATGTAATATTATTTGTGCGTACAGTTTGTTATGGTACTCAATTTGTACATATATTGCATCTCCTTACAATGTTTGAGTCGTAACTCTGGAAAAAATGGTACCGGGAGGCTGAGATAAAGTTGGCGCTGGAAGGCAGTCTTGTTATCTCTCACCAGAAGCACAGGGTGTGTATATGCCGTCTTTAACTTTTCACTGAATCAATCGCGCCGATTGCCGTTTCAATACACTGTTTGATGACCATTTCAAACGGACTAGAGCAGAGGAGGGGGGGGGGGGGTGTCGAGAAACTTGTTTTAGTATTTTTTTTCCGTTTTGATAACTTATTAGTTAAAAAATTACTAGTCCAATCAATCAGAATTTTTTTGAAGAATCCAAATTTGGCGCCATTTTAAGTCTATACCCTGGGGGGCGTTCGAAAAACCGGAGCGTTGGTAAAGAGCGCACTCTATGTCGTTCGAAAAATCGGAGTGTCACTCTTGGTGTGACAATCCCAAAGCGTTCGAAATTAGAGAGCGTCGCACCGAGAGCGCGCTCTTGTCTACCCAAGTCTAGAGCTGGGTGGGTTTTACTCGCGCGAAATGTGTTCAAAAAGTATTTTATTCTCAAGTTTTACATCAAAGTTCGAAACAAAAAACGTAACAGGGACAAGTCTGGACAAAATACATTTAATTAACACAAATAACAATTAAAACTAGCAATTTTAATACATTTGGATAAAAATAAGTAAAAATGTCGCACACATTTTCTAGAACAGAAATAAAACTGCCAAGAACATATCTGTCTTATTCTTTCAGTATAATTTGAGAATTACAGTCATTATAATAACGTACTCAAATAATATTAGGTTCATTATGTTGAAATTTATGTTCAATAAATGAATGGGTATTGAGAGAACGTAAATGATGAATTGCAATTGCAGTGTAATTTGATTATTATTAAACAAAACTTATATAAACAATTACAAATTATCTATGAAAAATTCATAACATTCAAACTTCAAAAAATCACTTATTGGTGTCACTCCGAATCGTTCGAGAATTGACGCTTGGTGTGTTCACGTGATCTACACACTTGGTGTGCAACACCGCACACCAACGCTCCGGTTTTTCGAACGCACCCCTGTCTATAAGCCACAAAAGTCATAAAACCAATTTTTTGTTCTCAGTGGGCTGTGCAAAAAGGAGCATTTTCCGATTTTTTAACCGCTGAAGTTAACGTATTTTAATGTATATTAGTTAGAAAATATAAATTTGTTTTGTGTATTTGGGTTTTAGGGGTCTAAAACTTGAAAAATCTGCAAAAATTGGCTTATTATTCGTCAACATAAACTCCAACAAATACACATTTAGCCGCGCTCAGAGGAACAAAACGCCAAATATTATTAAAAATTTGAATTCTGAGGTCAATTCTACATGGAAAATAGTTAATGTAGTGCTCTTCGGTTGTAGAAAAGTCTATCTAAAAAGAAATTTGTACAACATTTTCAGGCAAAAAATTCTTTAAAAGTTAATTACTTTTATATATTTTCAAAAAATATTATAAACCTAGTGTGTTTATAATATTTTGTTGTTTAAAACTTTTTTTATCAAATTTTGATAAGCGCCGGGGGATTTATGGTTATAGGTCGAGTCTAAATTTGTGCCGCAAGCGCAAAAACTATCAAACAAAGAGTAATATCGCCCAAAATTGGTTCAAGCGACAAAAGATGTCTTTGTTAAACTTCTGAAATGAGCTTAAAAAATATAAGCCAAATAATCTTTTTAAAAAATTAAAAATAAATATTTTTTTCTAGATTTGTTTTTTTCCGCTAGATAAGCACGATACTGACTATTTTCCATGTAGAATTGTTTGCAAAACTCAAACTTTTAATAATATTTGGTGTATAGTTTTTTTGAACTGCTAACTATGTATTTGTAAAAGTTTATGTTGATAAATAGGCTTATTTTTGCAATTTTTTTGAGTTTTAGGCCCTTAAAACCTAAATACATAAAACAAAATTATATTTTCCAAACTAATTTACATCAAAGTACGTCAACTTTGGCGGTTAAAAAAAATCTAAAAAATGCCCACTGAGAACAAAAAAATGGTTTTATGGCTTTTGTGGCTTACAGGCAGGGTATAGACTTGAATTGGCTTAATTTGGATTCTACGGAAAATTTCTGATTGATTTCCCTAGTATTTTTTTGCGTTAAATTTGCGATTTTTAAACAAAAAATGCGATTAAGTTAAAAAACGACAAAAAAAATTTAAAAAAGGGTTTTATACCCTCATAAACCGATCAAATGACTAATAATAAGTTATAGAAACGGAAAAAAAATACTAAAACAAATTTTTCAATGCACCCTCCCTAGCTCTGGTCTGTTTGAACTGGAATTGCTCATACACTAGAAAGGAGAAAAAATTCTGTACTACCTTCGAACTAATACTTTTGAATAAAATGTATTATATGAATCATATATTTTGTCTGAAGACATGAGAATATTCATACAGTTCTTAATTAACTAATTAATGTATGTATGAAGAAGAAAACATACGCACGAGTTATATTAATGTGGATATAGATAGAAGTATCTGTCAGGCGTAACTAATTTTAAAAGGATGGTGGTCCTTACAAGGTGCACTGCATGCTCCGAATTCCTTGCAATAGCTAAGATGATCAAAGAGCCTCGTGACCAGGCTTTGATATTTTCAATTAATTATATTTTAACAAACGAACTAAACTACCCCATTACAATAGAATTCCAAAAAAAAAAAAATAAGTTTACTTAAAATCACTTCGGGATAAAAAAACGATTGATAGTTTTTAATAAAGCAAATAATATGGTGAAACCACAAAATAATGATTCATAGTTTTTTTTAAGAGATATGCATGATTATTTATATATTTAATTAACGACCATTACTATCAATAAATAACTTGCAATCTAATCATTGCCTTCATTATTATTCATGCTAAAACATACGTATCATTAATATTCTTAACGTTTCGGCAAATTAACGTCATTTAGGTCACTTAGCACCTGTAACACAGCCGCACGTTTTTCGCAAAAGGGCACAGAAACGATCTACAAGGTCTCCCCTGGGAATCTTTCATCCTTTTTTCATGGTTGTGGCGGATCTCTCTTAATAAATGTTGATTTTTTTTTTTTCGATAAAAGTTTCACGGTGCTTTTTTACACTTCGCTTATTTCTCCACAATCAATTTACTAAAGTTTTACGAACAAAATATAATCAATTTATCATTAGTGTTTCCAAATCAAAGAACCATCATTTTTTTTAGTTGTTTGTTTATGTAATATGACGCAATCGCATGAAATGATTAAATGTTTTTTTTGAATAAATTTGCAATAACCATTAATTACAAAATAAACTTATTTTAAATTTGCGGTTACTTTATTATAATAATTAATTTGTTGATTATATATGACATAATAAAAGGAGCTAGTAGACTATTTATATACATTTACATTAAAATGTTGCCAGTTTTAGTAGGGATATAACGAATTCAGGAGACTATTTCAACTTTCGATGTTTCAGTTGAATAAATCTTTCTTAAAAGTTTTGTCTACATATTTTAGTCATTGAGTATGTATTAAAATTCTTAGAAACTTTAGGGACAGGTTGTTTAAATGGATTCTATGTTTCTTCTTAAATTAGCTCTAGTAAATAGAGACCAGTAACGTTTCAACGTAGTTTTACTGTTACATAATTAATCAATGTTAGGTTGTCGTTGACTTGAATGGCTTTTGTGAATTGCATGCAAGAGATACTGTTGTTTTGTTCTTGTGGCTGTTACTTAATAATTCTTTAAGTGAAATCAATTTCATCTTACTTTCAAAATAGATGAATATATTTGAGGCATCGGATTGTGTTAAAAAACACTGACTAAATGAGATAAGGAAATTATTAACAGAATACAATATAATTATGGAATAACAATTTATACAAAACTGTATAAAATCTATAAATTTCAGTTCATATATGAACGTAACTAATTATTTAAAATATGTACTTTGTATATGTAGCGAATTTATTTTATTTATTGTTTATTATTTTGTATATCTAAGGTCAGCAGTCGCGCAACCGTTTATCTAATGTTTATCTAAAAATACATGACTAATTTCACCAGTTGTCAGTTCTTTGATAAATGTATCCAACCAACTTTTATTTTACATTTATATGTGTTTTTTTCTGCTATAAACCTACTTTACTTTGTCTTCATATTTTGTATGTTTTTTTTTTTTAATTTATAATGTGAGAACTGGAAAAATATATTTATAGAATCAATCCCAGCAGGATTAACTATTGGCTACTTTGGCAACGTTTTGACGACCGGGATATAACAATTACGTAATTTTTCACTACTTGTATAGTTATGTTTTCAACATTAACTGATTCTCGATGACATGAAGAGTAGATTTTTATAGGACTAGCGATATATTTATTAGGACAAAAGCGTAAGGCGCTTTTAAAATTATAATTGATTATTTTTAAGCGAATTGGTTTATGAAGTCTAGGTAATAATAAACTTATCTAAATAATGATAAAAGACTATCATTTTTGACAGCGTCAGACTTTCTTAAAAAATAAAGATACGTTACGTATTGTAAGCATTACACTTGCTCCGCGGAATTTCTTTATCTTCCAGATATCCGCAACATTGGGGTTCCGTCTGTATTCTCATTGTATGCAGGTGTTTGTTTAGGCCACATTGTGCATCAGGATCAGGGCTTACTTATACGATGAGTGACGTTGTTGAAGAGGTTGTGAACCTTTGGTATAAGTCGGATGAGTACTTTAACAAGAACAGTATTTAATTTTATGGCAATTCTGTCTCTTATTTTCCCAATATTTTCTTAATTTGACGTATACTCATACCACTCATACAATTATTTTTTTAATATTGTAATTGGGGACGGAGATTCTATATATTGTACCTTGAACCATTTGGTACTGATGTTTTAGGATACAAGCAAAAATGAAAAGTTTAACGAAATCTTTAGTTTTTAGGCGTTATCTCTGGCCGGGATTTGTGGTATTGTCTTGTATCGTTTTACTTTATTTTGGCTGTATTACGTTATTTAATTTTTTTAATATTAATACAACAAACGCTCAATCATGCAACTACCACACCGACCACAGACTTGTATATTAATTAGTTTTTTACTTTACCGGCCAACTCAGCTTGCCGACACTTTATTTCAACTGTTGTCAGCCGATATTGGATTACAATCGTATTACTTTACTTAAGAACTGTTCTTCTTTTCTTTTGCTACATCCATTTGCCTCACTGCTTTCTATTTGACTCGGTCTGGTTTATTTTGTTTTTTTTTTGCATTAGTTTGCTACCGCGACTGCTTTTGTGCTTTTTTAATGATTATAAAATCTTCTTTTATCATAAAAATGATAAATTTTGATGCCAAAGTACCCATGCTGGTTATACAAACTCTCAATGCCTTGGCGTATGTGTGATGAACCGTAGACAGTTGTAAAGTACTTCAAATGCCTCATTTGAGAGACTAATAACCTAAAAGATATTGATGTACCCTAACGACTTCAATATCAATGCACATTCTTCATACACATCTCTAAGATTTTTTTGGTAGATGAGTGAAAGACTTCAGTGGACCTAATGTTAACGCTCTTTATTTTACTTGTTTTGCATCTTAAAATATTTAATTTTATGGTTTCTAGCTTCTGTTGTGCAAGGAGGTGGAATAGGTTGCGTGCCTCAGGTATGGTACGAGATGTGCGTGCAGTCGTACGTTGCGACTTGTTTTGTTTTGTTTTGACTTGTCGTTGGCGCCATCTTGAGCCGGTCCAAATTGCAAGTGTTAGGTTAACATATAGACGTGGCGAGGTTTGTTGCGTCAACTTATACTCTCCATAGAGGATGAGCTGGGAGCAGTTGCAGGAGTTCCAGGGTGTTAGTGCTGAATTTCTGCCTCTTACTGTTGATGTTTCTGCGTGTGTTGCTGCAGCTGGACTGACTACGGAACTTAGAAAAAAACATCTTTTATGCACCTTGGTTGCGACATGATTGGTTGAGCGCGTCGCGGAGTAGACAGATGTTATGGTGGCAGTTGCAAAATTTTTTCACTAATCACGCGAAAAAAAGTTTATGAATTCTTAAAGTAAAATAAAATGTTCCTGGGCACATTCTCTGGGTATCATATTAATCTGTTTCTATTGTACTGACTTGAATGGTTAATGGTTAATTCATTAACTTCTGTCTATTTCGGCTGCCAGGGCTAATCACCTACGCCAGACTACCACATCTAGAAATTTTACCGCAAATTCAAGAATTTTAACTTAATTTATTGGGTTTTTTAACGTGCACGCAACATTGAGGCAGTACACGGAACCTACTAAAGTTTTTTTCTTATCCAAAAGAAGGCCTACTCATCATAACATATTTGTCGCTCCAGATAAAAGAATTAAACTCGAGACCCCTAGTGTAGCAGTCGAGTATGCTAACCGCTTCATCGTCTGGACGGTAACTTGAGTGGGAAATGGTCAAATTTAAAAGTGTCCGGGTCTTTGTGTGTTGCGGTTTACAATGTCACATTTGCGGCACGGCCTTTTTTATTTAAAACTTTGTTTTAGGTTTTGGCGGAGGCTTTAGGGGCAACCGTTCACCAGGTAGTACACACTTAGTCTGTACAAATTCGTCATTGTCTATTATTGCGCGATCACTAAATGGTTGTAGTAATAATGTTTATTGCGTTTTTTGCGCTAATGTAATGCACTAAACTGTTTCTTGCGTTTTGCGTATTTGCCGGTTGCGCTTAATCCGGGCAAACGTGTAACTCGTGTGTGTCGTGTTGATTGTCTTCTTCCTTTTTCCATTCTTGTTTACGTTTATTGTACAAACTTGAAACACTTAAGGTTTGTCCACCAACGGTGTATCTAGTCGGAGTATACTTCTAAATGCAACTCTTCTGCTACTCTGTATTCTACAGTGTATGTAGACGTGCGAGTGCTTTCTTGTCTATGACACCATCCGCCGGGTAGGTGGTTTGGTGGTGGTGTTTTGCCAATGGGCTTGCTTACGTATGTGGGGCATGATGCAAATTGATCTGGAATTACCAGGATGTTTCAGTTTAAATCATCTGCTTACGTACCTATTTTATTTGACTTCGAATAATGTTTTGGGTACACGTAGGTTTTGGGACGTAGTGCAGGTTTGATTTGATTCACACCCATCTGCATGTTATTTAACCTGCTTAGGGATATTTATGGTATGTTAATTTGGTTTTTAAAGTGTTTAATTTTACTGATAAATTGTTAATCTGGTCTTTAAAACTGTAAATTTGGTCTTCAAAGTGTTAAGTTTTACTGTCAAACTGATAATCTAGCCTTTAAGTTTTATATCATGTTTATAAAAGTGTAAATCTGGCTTTCTAATAATAAATCTGGTCTTTAAAATGTTAAGTTGAACTGTCAAACTGATAATGCTGCATACAAACTATAAACTTGGGATTCAAAATGTTAAATTCAACCGCCAAATTATTAATCCACTCTTTAAATTATAAATCCAACTTTTAAAAGTGTAAATAAGGTCTTCAAAAATGATAATCTGGCCACTGCTAAACTGTTAATAGTCACTAGTTGAAACGGTATTCAGTTTTTGGATAGCGGGTAGGAAAAAGTGATGGCGGGAGTGGAGCAAGTTTGTTTCAATTGACTAATTTATTTGAGGCATTTTTAATACTAAATAGGATTGCCGCCATCTATTTGAGCTGTGAGCAGTTTTTGGGACTTGAAAACGTACACAATTTTATGACCCTTAAAAAAATTTTGCTTTTTTTTTGTTTTTTTTTTAACTTAATTTTTGAAAAATTGCTATTGAAACCGATCAGAAAATTTTCGTAGAATCCAATTCTGGCGCCATTTTAAATTTTTACCCTGTCTATAAGCTGTAAAAGCTCGAAAACTTTCAAACAAAATGTAAAATTAATATTTAATTTAAAAAAAAAATTCTTTACTTTTCACATTTTTTTCTAGGTGGACTTTTTTACGGCCGATGAGCACAACACCGACTATTTCTCATGTAGAATAGTCTGCAGAATTCAAATTTTTAGTAATATTTGGTTTATAGTTTCTTTGAGAGCTGCTAAACATGTATTTGTGTTGAAAAATAGGCATTTTACCATGTTTTTGCAGTTTTTTTTCAAGTTTTAGACCCTTTAAACCCAAATACACAAAACAAGTTTGTATTCTCTAACTAACTTACATTAAAATACGTTAACTTCAACGGTTAATAAAAATCCAGAAAATGCTCTTTTTTGCTCAGCTCACTGGGAACAAAATCATGGTTTCATGGCTTTTATAGACAGGGTATATATATATATATATATATATATATATATATATATAAAATTTTGTTTTGCGTTAAAATTGTAATTATTAAGTGAAAATTAAAAAACTACAAAAAAACTTAAGGAAATTGTAGAATTTATATACATATAACAAAAACTGGTAATAAAATATTAAAATATTTTTAAAAGAACTAAAATCCGGCCAAAAACAGGTAAAAAGTGTAAAATTCTGTTTATAGAATGTTGAAAATAACAAAATTCAATCTTGAAACATTTAAATATTATCAGAAAGCACAATAGTGCATTCATAAACTGTTCAAAAATGTAAATTTTTATTCATTAACTATCAAAAATATCAAAATCTGGCATTGACACATAAAAATATTGTTAAAAAGTAACAAAATCCGGGAATAAACCATTGAAAAGTGGAAAATTATTTTTATGGAACGTCAAAAATTTAGTCTTTAACTGTTGCAAGTTCAAAATTCTATTATAAAAAGTTAAAAATCCGGTCATTTTTTTTTCAAATAGAATTAAAATGAATGTCAAAAATAGCAAAAAAAAGTGTTAAAAACTTCATAAAATCTGAAAAATAAAAAAATCCAGTTGTAAAATCAAAAATATTGTCAGACAGATTTAAAATTCGTTTATAAACTGTCAAGTGATCATTTTATTCATAGAATGTTATAAATAGCAAAATCTAGCCACAAAGTATAAAAATATAGTTTTAGATTGTCGTTCTATTTTATCAGGCCGTCTGCGTCCTCGTTTGCCTAGCCCGGGTCTCCACTGCTGTAGCACGCAATTCTATCTATCGTCGGTGTGTTTTGCATTGTGGCCAGCGTAGCTCCACTTGAGCTTTGCTACCTGTTCTGCAACATCTATAACCATGGTTTTTTGCCTAATCCAAGTGTTTCTCTTTTGGTCTATAAGAGTGATGTTCAACATTGAGCGTTCTATTGTTCTTTGGGTTTTTACCAATTTTTTCATGTTATTTTTTGTTAGAGTCAATGTTTGGGCGCTATATGTCATTACTGGCAGTACGCATTGGTTGAAGACTCTGGTCTTAAGGTATTAGGGTATCTTCTTGTTTTTTAATAAGTAGCTCAGTTTTCTAAATGCCACCCATGAAAATCTTTTTCTTCTATCAATCTCCTCTGTTTGTTTTTTTTTTTTTCTTATTTTTATTATTTGGCCCAGGTAGATGTAATGGGAAACTTGTTCGAGCGTCTCATTCTTGACTGTTATATTTCTGTCGTCATGTGTTGTTCATCGTTTTTGTTTTGTGTACGTATTCATCTTTAGTTCTATTTTCTCAGAGGCTTCTGCAAGTTTATTTATCATTACTTCATGGTTATCTGTAACTAGGAAAATGTCGCCAGCAAATCTTAAGTTGTTGAGTCTTTTTCCGTTAGTATTTACACCTTTTTCTTCCCAGTGGAGAGATTGCTGGTGATTATCTTCATGAATAATATGTATAGCTGGGATAACAGTGAAAATGGTCTGTTGTTTTTCAGATTTAGCGTATCACCCTTCTTGTGGAGTAGTATTGTGGTCGCTTTGTTCTAGTTATTTGGAATGCATCTTGTATGCAGAAATTTGTACAGCATGTTTTTAGTCTCTTTAGCATGATTTCTTCTCATTCTTTTAGCATTTCTGTTAGCACGTCATCATTTCCAGGTGTTTTGATGTTTTTCATAGCGATAAGTGCCTTCTTAATTTTATATATGTCTATGTCTGGCAGGTTCTCGGAGTTAACGTTTTCATTTTTTTTGCTTAAGTCTATCTTATTTTTTTTTAATTAAGGCATATTTTGGTGGTCACTGCCGGTTGATAAGATAAGATAAGATAAGATAAATTTATTGATTCAGCACATTGTTTTTACAATATTAAACAGGTCAAAATATATGTACACTAAAAGTTAAACATAAGTATTACAAACTATGATAAAACAAACATAGATATTACAACTTATAATATACAAACAGATTAAAAATAACAAACAAAAAAAGTCAAAAAAATAAAGTAAAGAAACACTTTTGATGATCTTAAGTTAGGGAACAGTTCATAAAATCATTTGTACTGTAAAATGCGTTTAATGATAAAAATGACTTAAGCTTATGTTTAAATTTATTAATTGTCAGTACTGTTATTGAATGTGGTAGTTTATTATACAACACAATTCCAGAGTAATGTGGAGATTTTTGAAAAAATGTATGTTTGTGTTTAAACGTGACTAATTTTTCTTTGTTTCGAGTTTGATACTTATGAATGTCGCAATGCTTTTGAAATATAGATTTATTTGATTGAATGTAGCATAAAATATTTAAAATGTAAATGCATGGAAGTGTTAAAAATTTATGTTGAATAAATTTTGGTTTACATGTTTCTGTATATTTCAAATTGAACATTAACCGAATAATTCTTTTTTGTAATATAAACAACCTGTTGAAGTCCGTAGAAAGACCCCACAGACAAATATTGTAAGATAAGTATGAATATACTACGGCATAATAAATGTTAATAATAGAATCTTGGTGGAATTGATTCTTGATTCTTGAGATTAAATAAAAAGATTTATTAACTTTAGAACAAATGTATTCTATATGTTTATTCCATTGAAGATGTTGATCTATAACTACGCCTAGATACATATGTTGTATGAGCTACAGTTTTTAAGTCAGTATCATTAAAATTAAAAATTAATTGGTTACGCTTGTTGTAGACGTTAGACATATGCATTATTACTGTTTTATCAACATTTACTATTAATTTGTTTTGTTTACACCATTTAGTAAATTGTGATATATTAATTGAGAATCGATATAAACCGTGCCATCTTGGAATATTGATTTGTCTGTTGGTAGGATATGGTTGATTTCATTTTTTGTTTTTTTATCTGGTTTGATTCAGGTCTATCTTCGATAATCCTTTTTCTTAAAGAACGTATTTATGGCATATATTTGATATTGTTCAAGAAATTTAACTAGTCTTCCTCCTCTTGGGTTACGAGTACCACATCCGTAAGGTCCTATTTTATGTTTATTTTTATCGGTCCTTTTTTCTAGCTTTGCGTTAAAGTCACCCATTACTATGGTAATTTTCTTCCTATCATTTTAGAATAGGACAACTTCTTCTTCTTTGCACTTGCACTAACTTGTTCTCCATAGTTGTTATCTTTATTTCCTTTGTAATATAGTAGGTTTTCTGTTTGCAGTTGCATGCAGTTTTTCATCTTTTCCTTCGTATTTCTGATAGTCCCAAAATGTCATATTTTATGTTTTCTAACTCGTGTTCTAGCTCGTACAGCTTTTTGTCTTTGTGCATTGGTCTTATATTGTATGTACTTATGGTTAGATTTGTTTTGGCTTGTTTAGGTTTTTGTGTTGTTGTTCGGTTTCTTTGCGTCGAATCTTCGCCTTCTCCAGAGTTTGACAAGCGAACCGTCTGAGCGGTGTGGGATTTTGAGCGTGCTTTACCCACCTGGGGATCAATTAGTAAGTTTGACATTTTTCATGTAGTTTAGTGAGGGGTATTTTGCTAGTTAGACACTGCGCTTGCCGTGCGTGTGGGTGACTAGTGATAGTTTTTCTGTCTGAGATTTTGGCGCCAGTGTTATTGCCGCACCTTTGGACGTAATCCCACTCTGGCCACGCCAGTGGAATCTAGCTCTTATCGACTGTATAAGTCGTCTACTGCCTATGATTCCTTGTTTTTTGGTTCATCTGTCTTTTTGTCCATTCCCTCTTCTGCCATGGGGGCCATTGACCTGTATGTTTTTAGACTTTTTGTAGTCCTGCCACTTCCGCCAGCTTTGCCGTACTGAAGACTTTTTTCTCCGCCCTTGCTGCCGTTGTGGTCTTGCTCGTACCCTGGGCAGTGGAAAGCGTTATACTCTGCAATACTGGGTTCCTAGCAGAACGTAGCTACCGTCTCCTAAAAGGCTTACCTCCGCTTGCTGAGATTTATCCAGGTAGATTTCAGAGAAGGAAGCTCTGGTTTCTCCTGGACCGAGTTAATAGGCTTTAGTTTACCTAATGCCTAAAGGTCATAAACTAATATAATCTTCAATATTCTATATAAAACAATTAAAAATGGCAACATTTTGTCATATAAATTTATGAAGTTTTAAAATTGGAACAGAAAGCTCATTTTTGCTATGAAATTAACTTAAAATATATCAAAAGTACACAGAGAAAACATTTGTAACGTGAAAATTGCCCAAAATAGTAAAATTCCTTGAAAAAGTATGTATCAATTATAATAAATATTAACAAAATGTTAAGAAGAACCTAAATCCGGCATTAAAACATCAAAATATTGTCAGAAAGCACCAATAATTCGGTCATAAGCTGTTGAAAAGTGCAAAATTTTTTTTGGAATGTCAACTATAATGAAATCTGGTAAAAAAGTATGAAAAAAATATATTTAAGAAAATGAAAATATTGTCAGAAAGATTCAAAATGCTGTCTAAACTTTTAAAAAGTTTTTATTGGTCATATTTTGGTAAACTTTTTGTAATTTTAGACATATTAGGTTAGATTAGATCAAGTATTTTAGACAGTTCATCATCTTAGATTGTGTTTTTGCTAAAATTTTCCCAAGAATTTATTGTGATTATTATATTAGTTTAAACATTAGATTTATCTATTTTTTAAATAATAAAGATGCGGGCGTAGCATCAAAAAGTACAACTTTTCAAATCCTACACGCCAATATAGTTAGTCAGTTGTTGGAGTGCAGTTTTTCTGAAACTGGTTTTGTATAAAAGGATTAAGGATTTAAGGGTAGAAGGGTTAAAAATATCTTTTTTTATTTTTTACTTGAAAAAATCTGGTCTCCCAATTATGACTAGTTCAAAAAATTTCTATTTTTAGATACTTTTTGAATTTGCTTGAAGCAAAATATTATTTTAGTTTCACTTATATTATAAAATTAAAACTTACAAAAGTTCAAATATCGTTATATTAAAATCAAATGCCAATTAGAAAAGTTATTTTAATTTTAAATTTTAATCCATAACCTTTTCCGACTACTGATCAACAACAATCATGCTACCTTTTATTCTCAGTTTGTTGTTATTTAGTTTTCTGAATAATGTTATATAAATATTTTATTTGCAGGCCAATAGCCCTTATCATATTTACTTTCGTCACACAAACTAAAACATAATTAATGTATTAAAATATGAAATATGTAGTAAATTAATAAACTTATTTGACTTGCGATTTATTAAACTGGATCAAAAAAATAGCAGACGTTCTGGTCGTTCAAAGCAATGTATGTTACAAAAACTATTCCCAGCGAGGGTCAATTTTATTTTATGCCCCAATGGTTAAGAGACGAATTAATATTTCACTCAACGGTCTTACCACAATCCCCCTTTTTTTAGGGTTTTATTCTACTAAACATACATATCAAATAGCCTCATGCATTATAAATATGTATAATAAAATTACGTTTTGATAAGTAAAGATAATCTATCAACAGTTGATATTTGTTTACAGATAAAACGCATCATTAACAGGTGGAGTAAAAATTTTAACACTTTTCAATTAAGTATGCAATGCGTAAGATTGAAAATATTCGGAGCACTTCACTCTCTATTAAAACAAACAAATATCCAAATCTAAAAATAGATGTGATGCTTTAAATGTTTCAAATACTTGCCGCATCACAGATCTATTTTTAATAGAATTTATTAAAAGTTGTTAATGAAATTTATCAACATAATAATAATCTTAATGAAATTATCAACGGAACGCTAATCCAAATATTAAATGTAAAGCGAAAATTGTTACGGGGGCCATTGATTGTGATAAGATACGGCACACGTTTTAATCATCACTTAGATAGTGTATATGGCTGTGTATATATCTAGTTAGTTCCATATTATATTAATTTTTTTAGTGCATAAATATTTAATTAATATTGAGTGATTATTTATAACAGTTTGGTAGGTTAATTTAATTAACGGCACGTGCGTGACGTTAAACTGTCACATGCTGTGTCATCACAATCCATTAAAACATTATGGATATCACTGTTGTATGTGGAATTTAAATTAATTAATGAATGTAAGGTCTGGAATTACTAAATCTGCTCACGCTTGTTGTTTTTTCCTTTTACAGGTGAATTGCAAATCAGTTTTGATTCCTTGCGGAGTGATTGAAGTCCATCAACATTACCATCATGGAGCACTCGGAATTGATCATCGAGATGCCCCACATAGAGCAAATGCCGACACCGGATCGGCTCATATTGGCTAAGCGGAGAAGGGCACAGCAACTTAAAATTTGGTCGCAAAGAGAAAAGGAATATAATAGGAAACCGAATAAAATGCAAAAGTCTAATAAACGCAGTATATATTTTAACGACAGTGTCGTCCTTCTAGAAGCAGCCGCAAGGAATGATATAGATGAAGGTAAATATTAAGTTATTGTTTGAACTAGGATGCTATGAACTAGCACACCGTGTGGTGATTGCTATATTTGTATAGGGCTTGTGTCTACATTCGGAATATATAAAGCAATTAATGTAAGACATTATAAAATATCTTATCAGATAAAAAATAATCAGACGCCGCTAGGTTGCTATCAACTATTATTTAAAAATGTATACATTTTATTATTAACGCCTGAATATACAGTTTGTTGCTTGTAGTAAATACGATCAATTGCGGAATCCTTGATCATTCAAAATCAGTGGTAAACAAAACTAATCTGATTTTTATACCATAATCAAAATAACAATATTATCATATTTAATATTCTTTGAATTTGATTTACCTTATGAAAGATAAAACTATTCTAATCGACTGATTTGTGTCATAATAAATTATAAGTAATCGGCTACTGTGCAAATATTATCTTCGCAAACAACAACAAACATGAGAACTATTAATTTGGCTTATCTAAAGTTATGAAAAATCTAAACAAAACAATCGATTAAATCATATGTTTTATTTTATCGCATTTTTAAATTTAAATTTGGTTTTTATTTTCTTGATATTTCTAAATTTTCTAAAGACAATTTATGTGTCATAATTTGGAAAATAGATCAAAATAGGTTTTTTTTTTTATTGAGGCATTAGTCGACAAAATTATTACATTTTATTGTTTTATCTCTATTTTTACATTCATTTACAGATTATAAAATTTTTAAATTTATTACCTATCAATATAAATACAATAACTGCTATTATATATCTCTCATTGTTGCAAAAGAAACTATCTGACAACGCAACAATCAATGACTTTTTTTAAGATATTAATTTCTTCAGATACGATAAGTTATGGCTTGTGTACGAAATCTTTTTTTAATGTTACGGTTCCGTCAATCTCCCGGTCTCATATCAGTTTTCCACTCAAAATCAACTTCATTTAAGTTTGCTAAATCTCTCAATATTCTCAATATACTATCTGTCAAGTACTCTTTCTGAAATATAGCGACACATTCAGATACTTTGTTTATCTAAATGCAACAGTGGGTTACGAAATTTTCAAGTGATTACACTGCTGTTATTTAATATTGATTTTACACTTAATAAATCGATGTTCGACTAAAGAAACATAATTTATTTTGTAATCTTGATTTGTCTCATTTTAAATGAAAGCCTAATCTGTTTCTATTTAAATTAACTTCTTGAATTTATTAGCAGTCTATTTTTGGACAATTTTTTTAATCATCTACCAATTGTTTTTGTTTAGTTAATATTACTCTTCTTATCACCATCTTGATCTAGAAATCTCTTCTGACTTCTTTTCTTTTTTTTTGAGCTTTTATATCTCTACTGCTAGGGAAAGGCCTCTTCAAGGTGTTTCCAATCATCTCTATCTTGTGCCCGTTGTAGCCATATACTGCCGGCTGTTTTTATTAATGTCGTTGGATCTGTTGTATACTTCTGAAGTTTTACTCTTTCAGCAGCATTATCTCTTTGATGAAGTCTAGAATTGTTAGCCAATAGCTTGCTTTCACAGCTTTGGTTAAATTGTGTTTCCTAAAGATGGCTGTACGTTGCTGTTTGTAAGCTTTGCATTCACTCAGCAAGTATATCGGAGTCTCGTCTTTTTTATATATATATAGGCATAGAGGGTTTATTCCTATTCTCGTTCTGTGCAGGTGCTTGTTGAGACCACAGTGTTTGCTTATCAGTCTTCTGAGCTTGTGCAGTTTATAAAATTCTTGAATGTGTCAATCCCTTACAGCTTTTTCCGTTTTAAGTCTGCTGCTTTGGTTCCGTGAGTGTCTTTGTTTGGCAAGATGATTTGTTATAAGATTTCTTTTTATCCCCTGGTTTTTTCGTATCTATACTAGGCGAATTTGGTTGTGGCCACTGTTTTCACGCTCTATATGCATGTAATAACTAATTTGAATTTTATTACTGGCAATTGCAGGGTTTGTAATGCCGCATATGAGTCGTCAGGTTTTAGTCTTTTTTTGATTATGTCCTTGGCAGCCACCAATGCCTGAGTTGAGTCATATTTGCCTAAAGGTAACGAAGTTTTTGTTTTTCTTGGTGTTTGCCCTTGTAGATTTTAGCCCTGATGCCCTTTTGGTCTTTGGCCCCATATGTGTACTAGATAATTTTTTTGAAAGTTCATATTAAAATTCTTACTGATGCAGTGGCTTTTCATGAAGTCCGATCTTATTATTAGAGTTTTTTCTGAGGTTTACAATGTGTGTAATTATTTGCATTTGTATGCTTGTCTTGCTCCCACCATTATCACAAGGTGAAGTGGCGGTAACGATAATAGTATTTTTATAGCTACTGTGAGTGTTGTTCTCATTACCCCCGTTATTAACAGACATGCTAGTTTCTGAAATTTGTTTATTTTTTTGGCATTTTTTTGGCGTTTGAGAGTAACCAAAGCTATTTTTTGCATTTGATGGTATTTTTGCACTTGCTGACATACTAGTTTGCAGGATTTTCCTGTTTGGTAGGCATATTGGTGCTGGTGCAGTGGTCTTCTTCTCGGCTTTTTTTTTATTAGTTTATGCATAAAGAACGTTAAGCTGATTGGTTTATAAGATTTAATCAGGTCATATGATGTGAGGATCTTGCATATAGGCTTTTTCAGTCTGCGAAACTTTTCTCTAACATGATTGGATAAATTCTATCGGATCCTGACGACTTAAATGGTTCGAATGTGTTGATTTCTTATTTCAGGATGCATTGATTAATTATGGTTTTTGCTTTTTTCTAGTCCTTAAGTTTGTTTTTTTTGTTTGGCATTTCGAGGACGTCTTGATCAGGAGTGTGCAGCAGATCTTGTAGAATGCCCTTGACCGACTTTGTGTATTTTCCGTTTTTGGTACGCAGCGATTTAATGTTCCTAGTATCTCAGTACAGTTTTGCTTGAGGTTTTTTGGAGGCGGGACTTTGCGGGACCGTTTTGAACGTCTTCACAGTATCTCCTCCACGTTTTTTTTTTTTAATTTCTTTATG
Source organism: Tachinus rufipes (assembly GCA_963932245.1). Lineage (NCBI taxonomy): Eukaryota > Metazoa > Arthropoda > Insecta > Coleoptera > Staphylinidae > Tachinus > Tachinus rufipes. Next base: position 25,336,633 of record OZ010742.1, on the reverse strand, counting down.
GCTTTATTATATGCCGAAAGATTAAGACTTTTTACTATCTGCCCGTGCTTTGTTAAGCTCTTTGATCCACCAAGTAATTTTGTTGAAAGTGTGCTTGACAGTGGTAGGGCAGCTTCTTTTAAAGCCTAGCTTTGGTTCCTGGTGAATAACCTCACTACGCAAAGCATTGCGAAACGTTGGCGCGTTACTTTTGTTTATGATATTAAGGTTATATTGTACTATACATTCTAAAGCCATTGTATTAAGTACATGCTTTGTTATGATGCATGTACGGGGTTTGCATATGGGTTGTGCTGCTAGCAACCAACTGGTATTTTTACCCCCTTTATCTTTCTTTTATAGATCGTAGGTTTTTTGATAAGGCGCGATATATCGTGTTTGACAGTATACGCATTGAGGGCTGCAGAAGCTGCCCTGTAGTGTAAAAGTAAATTTTATTTCTACGATGTTTAACATTGAATTTACCATTATTGTTCCTTGGCATCCGACCATGGATTTTGATCTACGGCTTTCTTGACGATTTTTGTCTCTTCCGTTTGCCTTTGTTCTTTTTGGAGTTAGCCAGAACTCGAAGCGTTATTTTAGAGAAACTTAGGAAGAGTGTGATGATGATAGAGATGATCTGAAGCTCTTTGCTCTCCAGTAGGTTTTTATTGGCCGATGTGCTGCGGAGCCACTGTTTGGTTGGTTTGTTTATGCATGTGATTTTAGGAACCTTTTCTTAAAGAAGCATTCCCGAAAACGGGGTGACGCTTGCTTCTTTTCTATTTTATCAATCTTACACAGAATAGTTGCCTTTACTGTTTCCGGTTTCTCAGAGTGAAAGTAATAGTAGAGAAACTCTTTTGGTATTATTACTAGTGCAATGCTCTTAAAAATGTTGTTTTTGCGATTCCGGTGTGCTACTGCGTTTTTGATGTACCCAGGATGATTGATCCAGTTAGTGTGGAGTATCGCTGCCGTGTCCTTGTCATATTACCAGATGCTTTACCTAGCTTAGTTGCCTGAGCTTCCTGTGTATCTTTTAATTTTTGGAGCTAACGTCTGGCTGCCCCCGAAAGCCTAGGATTTGCGATGTTGTCCTTGCCTTTGCTTGGCGAGCACATTGGTTTGCTCTTTCCAGAATTTAAGGAGCAGACTACTTCTTGAGTAGTGGAGGGTTTGCTCGTTAGCAGAATCTCCTAGAGTATGTTAAATTTTTTGACTTGTTTATTATAGTATTCCAATTTTTTGTCTATTTACCTTTTTCCTTGTCTGATATTTTCACTCCTGGTATGTTTTTGCAGTCTAATAACCAACAATTGTTTTTTCACGGCTCTGGATAGTGCCGAGTCTAGCTAGGCAGTTTTTTGTAAAGATCGTAGTTTCTGTGTGAACTGTACTTTTTACTTTCAGTAAAAACTTACGGGCTAAGAGTTTATTGGGAGTACACACTTTTATTCTTAAGCTTACGGGGATATTGTTGTTTTTTACTATAATCCCTAATTTCTTGAAAGCAACTCTTGATATCTAGGAATGAACAATTATATTATTAGAATGGATGAATTGTTCAGAGATCTATCAGAGCGACATGGTTCTTTCATGGATTTTTGTACTACTTAGGTAGATAGGTGTTGGGCTTTATTAAGACTGAATGAATAATCAAATTTAGCACATAAGTCACTTTTAGAGTACTAGCCTGTTCCAAATCTAATAATTGGCAGTCGAGGAGTGGTTTATTAGATTGATGTCTATTTCTTGGTTTTTTGTTTGTCGGGATGAATATTTTTTTAGGTCACTGTGTTTTTAACGTGGCTGGTGAATTTCCATTTGTTGTGGGCTTTTGAAAATGCGATTTTGTGAACTATGAGACATTGTCGGATAGAATGGTTTGAGAAGAAAAGGTTGGTGCATTTTTACCTTTTCTTGTGACCTATGAGCTATTATTGGTTACAATCGTTTAAAGAAAACCGTAACTTTGCAAGCGACTTTTACGTTTTGTGCACTGGTTTATGACTGTGTACAAACTTTTTTTTACTTCAATTTTTTTGGTCTTACGTCATCAATAGCAATTCTCTTTTATGGTTTACTTGACCGACTTTTTTGCTTGGTGTTTTTTGCGGTTTTACTTCCAAGTTAAGCATGAATCACGTTTTACTGCGGATCTAGTTGGTTTCTTCTTACAAGGGTTTTAATTGATGATTCCTTGTTGAGGTTCTTGTCACTTGTCTTGGCACTACTGCCAGGTAATCATTCTTGCTCTGCAGGTCATGGAGTTTTCTAAATATTTAAGGTCTGTGAACTAGAAGTTGCGCTACGACTTGTTATTAATGTAGGGTTGAGGCAAAGTGGTAGGACTAACCATGAAAATGAGACAAAATACTTGATGCACAACTATTTTATTCCACATGGCTGTGTAGGACTGCTCCTTATCTAAAAGTGGCTGGCTTACTTAATAAAACTTCTCTTGTCTGTCATAAGCTACAGCGCGATTACCTTGTGGTATAGCTTTGTCGTGCCAATTTTCTTCTATTTGTTATATCTTTTTTTTTTGCTTTTTGTTTAGTATCTTATTTATAGCCGCCGCTTTGTACTACAAGTTTGTCTCGCTCTCTAGCATAATCTCAACAGTCGTATCAAAGACGTTGCCGTCTTGTCAGCTCTTTTTGCTGCTTGTTTAATCGTATTGTGCCCGAAAGTTATGCCAAGATATTTGAGGCTGCGTTGGCCTTTTATGTTATGTCCCTCATACGGAAACTTACTTTCTTTAATTTGTTTGTCTTTTAATATGACGGCTTTGGTTTTGTGTGCTGCTAATTGTAGGCCGAGTTTTTTATCTATTTTAGTATTCTAGCCATTGCCCATTTGGCTTCTTTTGCTATTTTTTGTTTGCTGTTTTCGGATATTGCCATTGCTATATTATCTGAATATCCTATCAAGGTTTTCCCTTCTGGCATGGGTTTATGTAGGATGCAGTTTTGATATATAATACAAACTCTTTTCTTATTCAAGGTTTAAACCTCTGGTAGTTTGTAGTGTGTTTTATATCTATATTTTTGTGGAAACTGAGGTTCTCTCTTCATACACTTGTTATTTGTGGACTCGCATGGTTACGTCGATAAAAGAGGATCTTCCCAGCTTTTTTGAAAGTTGGTTTGTTGCCATTGTTTAGATGTCGTACTCTGCAGCTCATTTTGCAATTTTGCTACCTTTGTAGTCCTCTATGGGGGAATAGGGTTTTGAATCGAAGTCTTTCCCAACTGTTTTTTATGCTGTTTGATGACTAGAGTAAGTAGGGTTTGTAGGAACTCATTTTTCTTGATTGTAGACGGAAAGAAAACTCTTTTTGGCTAAGTTGTGTTTTGGTTTGAACACTAGGGAGTAGTGTAGACCTTTTTCTATGCATTTGTTGTATTAGTTGTATTGCAAATCTGTCGTTCTTCTTTTCTTGCTGAGATTCACTTGCATAACCTTTATATGCATAAAGTCGATTTTTCCTATTCTTTTTCTTCTGAGCTTTTACGACTAGATAGAACAGAGCATCGTTTTGGTTTTGCGACTTACTTCTTTGCACTTTCAGCACTTTGGGGGTTAGGGCAGTCTTTGCTTCTACTGCTTCTAGCTTTCTTACTCTTTGGTAGTTGTTTGTTTAACCATGTACATATTTAATGGTTAACGATTATTTTTGGAGCGATAACGGCCATTGGGTCAACTTTGACTTGGCATCAGATGTTTTGTCAAGTCTGATGTTTAGCTTGAGGATGAATAGATTGCTTTTAACCTAATCTTTAGTTTTTGATGACACAACCGCCAAGCATTCCTCTCATTTCTATAATACCTTTGTTGATGTTGTGATAGTTGTACGTTAAGGAGAACAAAAGGAAGTGTTTAACTATTAGATAGAACACATATTTTTGTTTTCTTTGAGTCTGTCTACACGACAAACTTTATCCTGGGTATTGGCCGTTTGTAGAAGCCTGTTTAGTGCTGATTTGACCTCCTGTTGAACCTTATCAAAATGTTCTTCTTGTTCTTTCCTATACTATAATACCGTTGTTGATGCTGTGAAAGTTGTGTCTCCTTGTGTCTGTATTTAGGACAAACTTTATTCTGGGTTTTAGGCGTTTGCAACGGTCTGTTTGGTGCGGTTTTGATCTCATTCTGAGCATCATCGGAATGTTTATTGTATTTCTGCATAGATTCAGGAAGCTTTAATGTTGTTTCTGGGTTATTTTGGGGTGTTTCTTGGTCTGTGTTAAGTGGTCATTCATCGGGCATTGGTGTTTGATTGCTATTTGCATAAATTTGCATGTCTGCAATCTGTACTTGCTTTAGCATTTGTTAGAAATGACTTTTGAGGTGGCTTTTAGAGTAGCTCCAGGACTCCAGCTAAGCGCCGGTCTTATAAAAAGTACATAAAAATTTCATTTTTATGGCTAAAAATATAAATTTATATTTAGTTGGACATTTGGTAATCAAACTATTAACTTTAATTGGAATCTATAATGACAACTAATCAGCTGCTCTAGACGATGTAGCTAAACTAGCGTTCTAAATCTGCTCCAAGGTTTGTACATGACTTTGCGGATCAGTTACCACATCCCGAGCTTTTATAATATGGTGCGACTTTGTTTATTCAAATGGCATTGACAGAATCTTTAAACATTTCAAATGCGAATTCTAAACTAATTTCAAACATGTTACACAAAGGACTTACTTGAAAATTTTGTACTATATTTACGGTTTTAAAAAAGCTTATTTATCTGTAGCATGTAATGCACAAAGAAATCGTTGAATAACAACAAACAACAAAACTGTTCCTCTGATAGGCCAAACTTTGACAACACTCATACTCACTGTGTATTAAGTTCTGCTCACCAGTTTTTGCATTTTAGGGTTAGATACAAATCTTTTACCGTCAGTTGCGTAAGCAGCAACTAATATTAAACTACGTTTGGAGCCAGAACTTTACGATTATTAAATTGACGACGAAATAACCATTAAGTTACAATTATGGAAACGAATCTAGTAGTTTTTAACATAAAAATTGCGTTGCTAAATAGTCCAACTTTCTACATTCAATTTTTTCTAAATTTTATTGTCTTTGACTAACCATATCAGAACTTTACTATGTTCACAACTTAGAAAAGCATTTTTTTAATTTTTTTTTGTATTTAATAAGAGTTTTGACAGTTTTGCGGTTATATCTAATTTTAGTTATAAGAAATGATAAATAAATAAGTATTATGTGATATCCTACTTTACACCAAATATGTAATTGCACTATTTTCTGGTTATGTACAGCTTTTCTAATTTATTTTATGTTTGCTCACATGGACAGCGTACGATGGTAAGAATATTTAGATTTGAATCGTAGAATTTGATAGTTTTGTAGTTGTTTGTAGTGAAACAAAAAAATGTAATTTTATATTTAAACGTTTAGAAAACATTTAAGTTGCAACACAGGAGCTGTTTTTTTTTTTCAAATTAGGACAGTACAAACAGAAGCAAGGTCAAACGAACTAAAAAGTCTTGCAAAATAAACGAAAATAATACTATTTTATAGACCTCACTGCTGTTAGATATATTTACTTATAATGATCAAAATCTGAATAAACTGTAAATCTAGATACATGTGACCTATATAGGTTCCTCATTCGTTCATTTTCCACTTCCTTGATCAGGATTGCAAAATCACCCTCAATTATCGTCAATACCATAATTTTGCTTGTATTAGTTTTAAATTAAAGCCAACAACTTTTTTAAAATTATATTCAGATATATGGTGGGTGTACAACCAATTAAACATTTACAAACATTGCAATTGTATAAAAGTAAAATTTGTTTTAAAATATATTCAAATTTTAATATTAATGTAGTATAATTGCAAAATCAGTAAATAAAAAAATTACATTTTTATTACTTCTCTTCCATCAATCCAAATCGATTTCCTGATTATGTGTTAACTGAACATCGAAAATTGATTCAAATGCGTGTTCAATTAGTGTTATGTGCTTAATGTGTTATGGCCAATAGACCATTTATCATAATTATTAATAATATACATTACTAATCTAGACTAAGGTGGTTGAACACGTACTCATCTGTAATAATTTATCGAACCAAACTATAACTTTAAGCTATACATTATTTGAATGGCAATTTGTAAACCAGAAACCTACATTTGAATGGCCATGTTGCGATAAAATGTAATCAAATTAACTGTAATAATAAAATGAATAACATTACAGATAATTTCTTGAGTCATGCAACTGAAGGCGAAAAAAATATATAATATATAAATTAATCTTGAAAATTACCCATTCAACACCATTAATTCGTTAATAACAGATGTTAATCTCTTCTTGAATAATTATTAGCAATTACGTGTGAATCTTCCATTTAATAATACACTCAAATTATGTATCTGATTCCTTCCGGGTTTCCTAATTACACATTTACGCAATTATCATATTTCTCTTTTTTTTAATGCGATACTAAAGCCATCCATTAAATTCGCCCCGTGTTGCTTTAATGGTCCGATATGTGTCTATTGTTTATGCAATAGGGGCGGGCTGCCGGAGTGAGCGCATTTGAACAAGATATATAAATTCCTTGGTCGTAAATTGAGACTATAATAAACTAGATATTGTTCGCTTTAGCTGCTTGGACTTTCTCCGATTGCCTCGTACATGTCATATATTTTGTATATATGTGTGGGATATAAAAGCTTTATCAATAACATGTGGCGCGTTGCTGCTGTGGGAACAATGAATGAGAATACAAGAAATTATTATTGATAAAATTGGTATTCAATTGTGTTTAATGTAGCTAGTTACGTTTTCATAATGTAATCGAGAGTATCTTATTATATGATCTGTGGTTATCTGAATGTCGTTCTGTGAAACATGTTTTTATTGAGATCATAAGTAAATATTTCTTTGCAAATTGAAAGTGTTTTGAAAAAAAAAGTATTTATACGATCAATTTAATCTAAAGTACTTCGAAGTGGATTGATGAAAATAGGCAGGATGAGAAATGTATGTCAATTTGTTTTTTGCTAAATTATGAATACCATAGGACGATTACAACAATTTTGTTATTAGAACGCAGAACTCCCAGCATGAGAGCTTCTTGATCCCGTAGTAGTTCGATAATCATAGTGTGATCTATAGTAATAGTGACTTATTTAGTTTTGCATGTACTCATTTCTACTTTTTGTTATATACAGAGTGTTTACGAATAAGTGTAAAAAAAAAAGTTCCGTATGAAAAAATAATGCTTTCTGGTTTCTAATAAATGCGATATGACAGTCAAATTTCAGAAAATTTAAAAACTTAAAGTTGTGAAATAAATAAAATAAACTAGTTTCAACCTTTACAAGGCCATCATTGGACGGTGATATAAACAAGTATAAAAATTACAAAGCATATAATACTACAGGAAAGCATAAAGCTACAGAGAGATATTGTAAATTTGTTATGATTTGTTGATGTTTCAGATTGAGTTCTGCTATGGGCACTTTGTTTCGGAAAAGAATTAAAAGGTGTTTAACAAATCAGTATTTGTCGAAATTATTTACCCTGCTAACTTCAGGTAGCTAAACATTATTATAAATTGGATTGGAGACAAGCCTAAAAAGTATGCTTTTGGCTTTTTTGTAGCCATTAAAGTAACAGTTAGAGATGCACAATAGGATCAAGAACTTGCAGCGCAAGGTATCACCTCAAGAAGAAATAAAGTATAAGAACAGTTTTGCTTCAAGATTGCTACTGATTGGATAGGAGTAGATAGGTTTCTCAACTGATATCATTGACATTTTAAGTTAAAACACTTTGGAGTTTCAAAACTTTATTATCTCTCACGAGAAAATGTTATTATCACAGTATTTCTTCAAATCAAGTTACTGGTTCTTTGAACAATAATGGTTTTGAAGCAGAAGTCTATTTATAAAAGTCGAATTATATAGATATATCGTCAGTATTGACATGAATTGAATAAAAACTAAATTATTTCTAAATCTTTGGAATTTTTGGAGGTAGTTTTGAACCAGATGACTTTTAGCCTCGATTTTAACAATTTTCTTAGTTTCTGTTTATTATCCGATATAAAAAAAGCTAGCTATTAGGTTTTGCCAGCAAACTGTCGACTTTGGCGAAACTTGAAAAATCTAATGGGATGACATAGTCTCCAGGCAGCGAGAACGAGTGGTCCATGAAAATGAGCACTGAATCAGCATTGGTTTGTGTTCCTGTTATGAGCAAATTGTCTTCTAGTCTTAATGTTAACTTGGTGGTGCAATTGCTACTGGAGTACAAAGTGATCGCGGCGCGATGAATGTTGTCTGAGCTGCACGTGGTTTTTCTTCTGGGAGTACGACAGTTTGCTATTGTAGTAGAGTCTTTCTATGGGGAAATGCTAAATATTCTGAATCTTGTTTCTCGAATATCTGCGTCTAAATCTGAAGTTACGCACTCCTAGATTGGATGACTAAACAGCATTTACATCTGTTGACGGATGAACGTGATAGATAATGGTTTCCAAACATTGGCGCGATTTGAGTAACTGCAACACCACGATCTAACCTAATACACATAGTGAGTATTGTTTAGCTTGCGGTTGTGCTTGCAACACAGATTGGACAATATATCCAGACCTTTTGACGAACTGACGGTGTCCGCTGCCAAATCTAATTTATATACAAAAATAATATAGCGCGTGTGTTAGGTTAGGTCACGCTGATAAATAGATTTCTTCTTCTTCTTCTTCTTCTTCATGTGCATATCCGATTTCGGATGTTTGCGATGAGCATGACTATTTTCACTTTATTGGTTGCTATTCTGAAGAGCTCGTTCGAAGTCTTCCCGTACCACGCCCTGAGATTCTGCAACCATGAAATTCTCCTCCGTCCAGGTCCTCGTTTTCCGTGTATCTTGCCTTGAATGATGGCTTGTAATAGGGCGTATCTGTCTTCGTTCCGCATGATGTGGCCTAGATATTGGAGCTTGCGGGTTTTGATGGTGTCCTCTTTCTTCATCCTGTGGAGGACTTCGATGTTTGTTACCCGGTCCTTCCAAGATATTTGCAGGATACGTCGATACAGCCACATCTCAAAGGCTTCAAGCTTTTTTGTTGTTGCATCATTTAGTGTCCATGACTCGACTCCGTAAAGTAATATTGGGAAAATGTAACACCTCAACATGCGAACTTTGGTTTCAAGATGTAGTTCGTGATTTTGTAGAGGTTATTCATTGTATTGAAGGCAGATCGGGCTTTTCCAATTATACATTTTATCTCTTGGCTATTGACCCAGTTTTCGTTCACAAGTGTACCTAAGTATGTTGTTTGTCTCACTCTCTCTATTTGTTGGTTGTGAACGTAGAGATTTGCATTAGTTATATTGTCTTTGCTAATGACCATGAATTTTGTTTTGTTGTTATTATTGTTAAGTCCATATTTTTTTTAGATTTCATATTACGCAAATGTTTTGGGATTTTTATGTTTATCAATTTTTGAAACTTCTTAGAACGTTTTTTGTAATTTTCTTATGGATATTTACATGTGAACCAAAAACGTCGGATAGGCCCAAACCTATCCCATCTGCGCTTGGTTGACCGTATGTGGTTGGTTGTGCATGTAGTTTGCGCTCTCGTGTCCGCAAACTGGGGTGTAGTGGCATAAGAGAGGTGGATGGTTATATGAAATTTAGGAAAGAGAATGAGTATACGTCAACTCTGACGAAGCACAAAAATTTGTACAGGTTGAGACTTGTCAAATTTAGCTCACCAGCCAGACAGCTAGTTGGCAAGCTGATGAGCGGATCAGCTGGTAAGCTTGTGAGCTGGAGAGCTGGCTAAAAAGTTGAGCAAAAGTGGAGCAAAATAGAGGGAAATTGGATGGATTTGACAAGCTTTTTCTATACCACTCTTTCTGAGTTTTTGTATACTTTGCACACATGCACGACCAACCACATTTGGTTGGCTAAACGACCGAGCTCAGATGGGTGTCTTTGACCGGAAGTGTAATCCAAGATGGTTTATAACCATGTCTATAAAAAATTGCTCCAGAACCCCCCTAGCTATACTACTTATAACGCATCAAGGTTACGACACGGATCGAACAAGAGTTGGTATTTTTACGGCGGGATAATTGCGGAGAGGTTTTGCAGCTACAAATTTAGCTGCAGACGTAGACTCGTCGTGTTTCAATTTTTTTTTGCACTTGCAATGTGGTTATTATGGATTAAATCAAAAAGGCACGGTTTGAAGTTTTGTATGACGGTCTCTTTAACTTAATATATATCATGACTTTAGAGGCTTGGTTTTTATATGGACACTGCTTAAATGGCGGATCGGAAAATTTTGAACTTTGTCTTCACTTCCAACACTACAAAATAATGGATTTTGAATTATTGACATTGTGCGGACAAACGGTTTTGATAAGCGAAATAACAGTTTTGGACGACTGACGTGTAGACTTACCGGAGTTTATAAAAAATACCATAGATTCTACATTAGACTGTTTGGATCAAGACGTGGACAAATGTCCTAAGAGTTAAAGTTAAAGCACATACCGTATATAAACGACAGGGTTCTTTTTGTTGGAAGAACTGCATCTAAATAATTAGGATCTACCTAAACTTTTAAATTAATAAAATCGGGATGAACAGCTGTAGGATCCATACTTGCTCATTTGCACTGAAGCAGCATGAGTTTTTGCTATGTGCAAATGTTTTTTTTATTCCTGATGTGGTGCTTGAATACAATGCAATTGCTGGGTGAGGAATGTTGTCCGAAAAACTTGTCACTCTTAAAATTCTGCGATATTAACGGTTTTGCTAAGGTCGATTGACGATTGTAAATTTTTTTATTGTTGACGAAATCTCTGATTTTAGCAAGACTAACACAGACAGTTTTTATGGTTTTACAAAAATCGTGAGTGTTTGTCGTAAAATTACATCGTTTAAAGTTGTTGTAAAATTATATATGCACGTCACTGGAACCACTCAAGTACTTCATGGATTTGTTTCAACTTTTATACATTTTTAGAAATAAAACCTAAATATTTAGCCTCCAGCTAAAAACTGCAAAATGTTTTCATCTAAGATCAACTACGATTTTGATAGCAGATTGTCGGAAATGGGGTAAATTCTTTGGATAAAATTTATACAGATTAATGTATACTAGGTTGCATTGAAGGTGCAACTTTTTTACAGTTTTTTAAATTTTAATCTAAACTTTGAAATGTGTATGTAAAAGCTAGGCTAACCACGCTAATCAACAATTAATTGCTCATTTTTTGAGACTAGTTTTAACTTGATATGGTGATATGTGAATTTGCAACGACACCAGTATGAACAAATAAAAAAAAAATCTTAAGTGGCATGCTGAGGTCATATTTTTCTAAATATTAAGTTCAAATTTGGGCCAAACATAATATAGACATTACCGTATAAGCTAGCTTGTTTCAATTTTTTTTTTATTGGAAACGTTTTCGGAAATTTTTGATAATTTTATGTTTTATCGAATATTTTCAAATTGTTGCTCAGGTCATATTTTTTTAAATATTGAGTTTAGGTTTGGGCCAAACATAATTTAGACATTACTGAATAAGTGACTTGTTCCAAAATATTTTTTTCTGAATAGGAAACATTTTTGAAAATTTTGTCTTTTATTTTAACATTTAAATTGTTGCTGAGATTATATTTTTCTAAATATTAAGTTCAAATTTGTTCTAAACATAATTTACACATTGTTAAATAAATGACTTGTATCATTTTTTTTATTAGATATATTTTAGGAATTAAAAAAAAAATTATATCGAATATTTTCAAGTCATTTTTTGAAATACTAATTTTAATTTTTTTTTAATGTGAAACGTTTTTGAAAATTTTAAACAATTTTTTGTTATATCATAATTTTCAAATTATTGATGAGGTCATATTTAAAAAAAAATATATTAATAATCATTTTAAATCGAAAATTTTTTGGACATTTTTGATAATTTCATCTTTTACCGAACGAACATTTTCAAATTGTTGCTGAGATCACATTTTTTTTCAAATATTAAGTTTATTTTTGGGCAAAACATAATTTAGACATTGGTGAATAGGCGCTTTGATTCAAAATATTTTTTTTGGTTGGAAACATTTTTGATGAAATTTTTCTCAAATTATTCAAATTGTAGCTGAAGTATTATTTTTTTAATATTAAATTCAAATTTGATCCATACATAATTTAGACGTTGCTAAAAAAGTTACTTGTTTTAACACTTATATCAAACTTGATGTCATTGGTGAGGGAAATTATATCATAACTTTTTTATTGTTTATTGGGGTTTTTATACAATTTGGCAACAATGCAGTCCGGTAGCATTGCTACCAACTGTGTGAATTGGAACTAGTTTGATTCCAGTTTTAAGTAAACTAAATCTATTCCAGTTCATTTACATCAAACTTGAACTTATAAGGGATTAACTGCAAGTCATAACTTTTGTATTAATCATTGGATTTTAATGCAATTTTTTTGTCAACAATGCACTTTAATACCATTGATATCAACTGTCTAAATTGCATTTAATTCGATACGGTGACTTTTAATAAATTAAATCTAACCGATTTCACATACATCAAGCTTCTTCAATCATGTTTAATCTAAACTATTTTGATTTTTGTAGTCTACGAAAGAGGCATATACTTCACAATTCACATATCTGCAGGTACTAGTACTTGTACACTGAAGAGGGTTTCCCTTGTTCCGACGTAAATTTAAAGTGTGTGGGTACCAGTTGTTCAACTATTTTGTATGTTTTTTGTAACATTTTCAAAAGGTACCTAATGGCTTATTGTTCTAAATTCTTTGCGAGGTTTTTTTGGAAGTATTATGAATTCTGATTCCAGCTATTGCTGAGGTATAATACCACTGTTATAGATATTAAATATATCGGTTAGCCATTTTAATTTTTTTTTGTCTACTATTTTTAGAAATTTGGCGTGGAATACGTCTGTTCATAGGGTTTTGCCGTCTTTCATTTTCTTAATGTCATTTCGTACTTTGTTTTTTAGAATGCTTAGGCTTTATTTCTGGCTGTATTTAAGCTGGTTCTGGTCTTTTGTTTTTGAATAGTTGTTTGATCAGAGAGTAATGCTTATTTTTTTATGTTTTTGTATCTTCCTTCACCTTTCTGCGTACTATAAAAATGTCATGTTTGTTTTGCAGAGTAATTATTTCTGTACACCTCTGTTTTGTTTCCTCTTCTTTTGCTACTCTTATCTTTTATCTGATTTTATGTGTGTTCTATTTTACTGTATTTATCTGTATTTTGAAGCTTTTTTTTTATTTATTAAGTGTAGAATCTTATTTTTTATCCAGGATTTTAGTTTGTTGACTTTTCTGGCTTCCGGAGCTTTTTCTTAATTTTTTCTACTTCTGCGTTTACCCTTTTTATCTCATCTTCTGCGCATGTGATATAATAATAATAATTTAATAATAATAATAATAATTTATTGCCCAACAGGTAAAACCTTATTACAGAACAACATATTAAAAACTACAGTAAATACAGGTACAATAAAATTAAATAATTAAAAGTTAAAAAAAACATACTTTTCAATAAAAAAGTTCACGAATACACTTTAAAAAAAACACTTGAATTAGCATTAAAAAGATCACACTTATTTGAAACACTATTGAACGTTGAACACATTAAAAAAGATGGAGATTTCACCATTGCCGACGTCTTTGCAGGTGGATTATAAAAACAGTTTGTGGTCCTGGAATTGACTCGTGGTACTAAAAAATTTAAATTATATAGCAGATCAGGAGAATCAACTGAGTTGTGTATAATTTTGTGCAAAAAAGAAAGTATTGAAACCGATCTTCTTGCTGCCAATGGAACTGCATCAAATTCCTTAAGGAGCTCACCATGGTCAAATCCTTGAGGCGGATAATAGTTGAAAGATTTAAACCATAAATACTTAAAAAAATTTCGTTGAACCGCTTCAAGAGAATTAATATCGCAGCTGTTAATTGGGTTCCATATCACTGAGCCATACTCAAGAACGCTTCTGACTAGGGTGTAGTATAACACAATTATTGCTTCAGTGTTATTAAATTCTTTAGTGTTGCGCAAAATAAAGCCTACTAGTTTATGCGCTCTAGATATTACTGCGTTAAATGGTCAGAAAAAGTTAGTTTAGCATCAAATATAATGCCTAAGTCTGTAGTTTGATTAACACGCGCAATAGGCATTCCATCCGATAAATATTGGGCTGCAACTGGATTGAGTTTCTTAGTGTATGTTACAAGTTTACATTTACTTACATTAAGAAAGAGGCGATTAGTATTACACCAATTATTTATATAGATTGTTGGTGCAAATATTTCTGGTATTTCTTTCTCTACTTGTGTTTTTGTGGTTGTTTGATGAAGCTTTTTCTGTATCTTTGTCCTACAAGAATGTAGTCGATTTAATCTTTGACTATGGTTTCAAGAGTGTGAGCAAGTGATGTCCATGTGTGCAATCGCTTGGGTGGAAGTTTAAAAAAGGTATTTAGTACAGTTAGCTTGTGTTTGGTTGCAAATATGCTTAATAGTTTTTTGTTTACCTAATTTGTATGGTCTTATATGTCTTACCTTTGTCCACTTTTGGGTTAAAATTTTTGTTATTGTGATATCCTGTTTAGGAAGTTTCTTCAGGTACAAGGGTCGATATTTTTAGGGTTTATGCTTATGTTACTACATCACTTTTGAATATATACATACCTATACATTAATTACATAATTTATACAGGGAGTTTATAAATGAATGGGATTATGTAATCACTTTAAATATGCCGCCTTTTTAAAATCGTTCACTATACTACATATGTTTTCATATGTTTGCTTGACAGCTGTCAAAGTTGATCTGTCAAAACAAATAGTTTAGTGCACAATTTAAAAAAAGCGGCACATTTAAAGTGATTACATAACCCATTCATTTATAAACTCCCTGTACTACTAAACCCGTTAATTGATAGAATGAAGGCGCTGCAAATATTGACGAGACCTAGTATCTGGTTCACCCTTACTCTTATATTAAATGTAATTATGGTTAACTGAATACTAATCATGTATTAGACTAATGCCTTAAATTAATAAATAATTTTTTTTTTCTGCAGGATCGGGGGCTTGAACCTGAGATAATTTATGCGCCGAAATTTGAGTTACGCGTTTCACCCAACTGAGTCACTCTCCGGTCTTTTATTTTTGAGAAAAATTTCTCTATGTCTTCATTACTGCTGTCTGAAATCGATGCATAAACTTAGATTATATTTAGTGGGACTAGGTTATTCTATATTTGAAGCAGTATTATTCTATTCGATACATGTATAAAGTTTGTCACATGCTTCACGAATGAGTTTTCTACAAAGATTTTAACTCCATTCTTAAGATTTTTATCTGATGGTCCCGAGTAGTATATTTTGTGATTATTGATGTTGCTATTTGCCACAGGTCATCTCATTTAACCCCATAATCTTGATATTTATTCTTTCTATCTTCTTTATGGCATACTGCGCTTTTCCTGTTGAGCCATTGATTTTACGTTCTACATACTTATTTTAATCGTGGTTTTGTCGTTATGTGTTAGTTTATATTTTGTTGCTATTTTCAATATCTTTCCCACCGGAGAACCGATTGAGGGAATAATATTTCCGGAAAATTTTGTACTGCCATTGTGATTTTCTAGGGATATCACGTTTGATCTTTAATGTTGTTTTTTTCTATTGCGTTTAACATTCTATGTCTATTCTTTGGTTTATCTGCTTTTTAGTGTACTTTACTCAAAGAGGCAAGAGAGTCCTTTGTATTGCAAGCGATCATTTTGAGACAAACGCTGCGTTGTGGAATTTGCTTATTTAATGGCGGCACTACTCGCCATGTCTCGAGATTTTCTCAGATATGTGTAGTTTTTGTTTTGATTGAGCTTTCTAAGGGGCCAGTATGTATTCGCAGCTAATATCCATATCTGGAGGCCGTTCACTATCCGCCACCTGTAACCCTCCTGTAGACATTAGCTGAGCTCTAGACAACTACTACATAATCTGTTAAGTTTTGATTTATTTTGGTAAACGTTTCATTAATTGATACCTATAATTACGCCCTCTAAATCTTTAAATCCAAAGAACAATCACTAGTTGCAACAAAAGTTTGAAAAAACAATCAACTTTCTGAATATTTAAATTTTTGCACGCCACTGCTGGCGGTTAGCTTTTTCTCTGCCCGTAATGCAGGCAACTTAAGTTTCAGGCGGACTTTCAATTTTGAGTGGATTCCACTGTGGGAGAGATTATAACCATTATAAAAGTTTTCACTTTGTGTTAACTATTTAATTTAATGTAGTGTAGCGTAAAGGATTATATAAGCTTTACTTTCAAGTACTCAAGTTTTGGCTTCGTACTCGTACATGATAATAAAGGTATTTAAATTTTGTGAATATTTTTTCATCAATCTATTTTTTAATATATATAATAATTTCATTCACGTATGAAATAAGCGGTCAATGAATGTGCCCACTTGTTGTGACTTGCTAATATTTTATGGTTTGGTACTCAGTAGATAAAGATTTAACTAATCCCACAAAATATTTCAAAATTACACTTGCAACCTGCGGCGTTTATGTACACATTTGACGAGGGTTATACCCGTAATCAGAATACATGTTTATACAGGAAATAGGGTTGTAGGAGATAATATTAAAATTAAAAAAACAACTATTTTAAAAAGAAAAACTTTACACCGTTGAATACTTCAGATCAACCTCAGGGCAAGAATTGTTATTGTAACTTATTTCCAGCTCGGTTGTTGACGATAAATCTTTTACTGTTTGAATTTCGTACCCCGCAGACTTAAATTAAATATGATGCACATTTCCATTGCAAATTTTCAGCATAATTAATAAACAATCCTTCATTATTTCATTACAACTGCTTCGCTGTTTTCCTTCCTTATTACTTTTTTGTTGAAATATCGTTTACACCGGTAAAAAATAGCCCCAAGCTCAGTTTATAATGATGAACCCATTTTAATTTTCCATCCATCGCAATCGATTGAATCAATGTAGGTCGCGTCAATCCTATTCATAATCGAGACAAGAAATCGCACAATCCGTTATTATAATTAAATCCGCGATATTTATTTACAGCGTAAATATAAATGAAAATTGAAAGCGCGTCTGGCTCAAGGTAAAACAATAATAATTAATTTTACCATTTAGATTGTAAATATATTTATAAATCGCATTAAATGGAATGCGTTTAAAGCAATTGAAAATTCACACAAGTTATGAATGGCCTATTTATTGTGAACACTAATGAACCGAGCTGAAACTTTTTAATTAAAAAGTTTGTCGTTCTAATCCTATCGAGGGTTCCTCCCTATAAACACTCATAGTTTGTATCTTTATTTAGGAAATGAATGTTTAAAGGTTTCAGGTCGACGAATCTTTGTCGAGTGCTTCACCAATAAAGAATGAATTTTGCGAGAATTTAAATTGCGGGAATAAAATGAAAACGGCGTGAATGTCGAAAAGTTATAGCTGTTTTATGAAGTTTACACGGAGTTCAGATACTTTATTGAAGCCAATTTTCTTATTAATTATATTATGCATATAAATTTATATGGGAAGTTGTATAAGTTAGTGAAACTTTATCTCTATTCTATGTGTTAATTAGATTTCTATGAAACAATTAGAAACTACTAGATGGTGTTCAATCTGAGAATAGACTTCAATCGATCATGCGGTATTTATTTTATAAAATTAGCTGATATAATTTACGTCAGTACAATACGTGGGCGTTCCAATCTCCTCAAATATATATGTTTTATCATTTATGTAATTATACAAAGCTTTGCGTTCCAGCATGTTCCGGAACGGTCAGTCTCGGTCCAGTATTCTTGATGAGAATATTTTACTGAAAGTTTACGTGTATGGATTCGATGGAACGCAATGTACCAATAAGTATGTGTTTAGTTTTGTACATCAAAACTTGGTAGTAGTTTGTTTTAAATTTATATATTTTTGGTAATAATAAACCATCTTATATGTGTTATGGTTTTATACTGTGACTTGTGAAAACTTGATAAAATCTAAACGGTCTTTTGCCGCCAAATTTTCCAACCTCATATTTTCACTGCGGAAAAGGCACTAATACTTCTTTTTTGTCCCGCTTTTGTCCTACTACGCTGCGTTCGGGTTGGTCCGGCCGATTTCGTCTTCTCGCATCTCAACAACACAACTTCAATCTTTTGTAGTTATTATGCAACTCTAAGGTTTCAACTGCCAGTGCACAACATGTTTTTGGCTGTTATAAGGCTTTACTGCCTGATACAGTGTTATTACACAACCCTAAGGTCTCAACTGCCAGTGCGCGTATAACAATCTTTAACAACTTTCTAAGCATGCTACAGCTATCAGTACCTTGATGACTTCACTGCTAATGTACTTTGTATTACACACCTCCAAGACTCGGTCTATGTGTGAATAACCTCTGACAGCTGAATTACACCCCTAAAAGCTATCTTAGCTATTGTGTAATTAAATCTCTTTCTTTTGGAACTTGTAAGGTAAAGATTCACCAATACTTTTTATCTACAAATATTATAACAATCTTTAAATAGTTATAAACAAATAACACTGTTAATACTTGTCATAATAAATTGCTTCTGTTCTTATAAATCGTCTATGAATTGAAAATTTTAAACAAATCTTTGCATTGCATATAATTTTTCATAAATAAAGCGCTAAGTATAGTTTAAAACTGGTGAGACTCGTGTATTATATTGGGATTTGAAGAGTTGGCTTTTAAGAACGCTACAGACAGAGACGTTAGACTATTTTATCAAATTCCACGAGGAGCAAACGTTTTATATCCGGGCGGATTATGATTGTGTTCCACACAGTTTATCCTCTTGTTTCACAATAATATTACGTGATGTTTGAGTATATTATTACGTTTGTCTCGTCGTCGCTTAATTCCGATTGAAATTTAATCTGCTTAATGTTCGGTGACGCAAATGCTAGGGATATAACTGTAATTTCTAGTTAATTTGATTAAAAAATGGATAACAATATACTAAAACAGAGGGAGTGTGAAATAATTATGTTCGTGCTTATGTTTTATTTATGTATCTAGTCTTTAACATAAAAAAGCTTCTGGAACTCGTACTATTTTTGTTTGACATGTCCGATATTATTTTTTTTCTTCAAACTCAGTTACGGGTATTAATAAAGATTGATGTGCTAATAATACGTGAAGTTGTACATGATTTAGAGTATCTATTACCAAAATGCGAATTCACTTTACTTTCCAAGATTTGCGATGTGTTCAACAAAAATATTGCGGAATAAAGGTGGGCTTTTAGTAAGAATTTTGCTCCGATTATATATGTTTATGCGTAAACTTTTAAAAAGGACATGTGAACCATTGATGTTGTACGTTGTGGTTTTTTTCTAAAAGTCAGAATGCCAACATTTTTTTTGTGTCTACTTTTTACTGCGTTTGAGATTGAATATCATTATTGTTAATTTAATTATGCGCCGAATACGAAGCTCTGCAGCCATCCATATGGACACGGTGTAGAGCAGCAAGTGGGGAGAAAACAAAATGAAATATAAACTATAAATATGTATATATATATTATAATAAATAAATTAATTAAAAAAAAAAAAACTGTTGACAGCAGATTTTTATCATGATGTTACCAACTTAGACTTTTACGATTTTTAGCGTATTTTTACCGACAATTATTATGGTTTCGGTTTTGCTATATTCTATATATTTTGCTATATCTCATTTGTTTCGACTTTCTCCAGTAATTTTTGGTTGATGATATGTTCTAAGAGTGGCTCAGTTGGGTGAAGCGCCTAACTCGAATCTCGGCGCATAATTTGTCGTAGGTTCGAGCTCTAGCTCTGGCAGAAAATTTTAAGAAATCACGGCATTTATTAATTTAAGACGTTAGTCTAATATATGATTAGTGTTCACTTAACTATAATTACATGTACAGCGCCTCTATTCTCTCAATTAACGGCTGCGTTTTGTGCAGAGAGATATATTTTCGATATTTACGGTGTTGTATTTTCAGGTAACTTTCTTTTAATTTGGAGACAGTTGCAGATATTCTTGTCAACTTCTGCACTCAGCTTTAGCCAGCATTTTTTTAATGTTTTTTGTGTTATAAAGTTCTAGGTTTTCAGCAATTTTATTTTCATTTGGTAATTGTCTGTTTGCTCTTGTTAACTTTTTTTTGCTACAAGGAATCAATTTCGTACAGTAACAATGTCTGGTTTATTAAAAACTGACTTTACCAAAGTTAGTGTTTTTGCGGCATAAAATCTATCTCATTTGCTTTGAGAAATTTGTTCAGAGAACTAACCTTTTGTTGGATTTGCTCTGCTAGTATAGTAACATTGATTGACTTTTTTTTTAAATCTATCCTTTTTTACTAGCCTTTATTATACATTTACATTTTTTGTTTGTTCTTTGCTTATGCGCTATCCTTAAACTTTTCTTTGCACATTTTGAGTGCATATTGTGACATCTGCGTGTAATATTTTATTGTTTAATACTGTTGGATCTATGCCATTTATCTATTTCCCTAGTATTTGCCTTGTTTTCTTTTAACCATGGGTATACCTTGAAGTGTCAACTTTGTTAGGTTATAATCATTTGTTAGTTCAAGTAAAGTTTTTAAAAAGTTATTTAGGAGAGACAGTTAGCAATTACTGGGAGTCATAGTTTATTTTCTGAAGAAGACAGTAGTTTGAAGAATATTTATGAGAGAATAGTGGCAGTGTATGGAGAATATAGCCCATTTAAGTCAAATATTGGTAGAACCTTGTGAACCACGAACTGATCAACAAAGTTGAAGATTTGGTATTTATTCGTAGAGAAAAGGAAGGTTAGACTGCTTTATCTCAATATAAAAGAATTGTAATTGGATTTTTCCACAAAACAAGAATTACGAGGAATGTCTATAATTAAGAACTTGAAAGCGGCTATACACAAAAAAGATCTAACAATTATGCTCAGAAAACTCTGCTTTTGCACCATAACTGCAGGGTGCATTAAGCACGAATTGTTCAAGAAGTTTTGAATAAATGCGGCTTTAAGGAATTACAACATACATCTAACAGTCTCGACTTCACAACCTATGACTATTACTTTTTTACAAAGTCTCAAAAAACACTTTTTTGCCTGCTCCTCTTTTTGGCTATTGGGCTTCTAAACAATTTCATACCTTAAAATCTGATAGTAGTGACAGATTATAATAAACATTGAAAACAATGTTTTTATTTGGGGCAGGCGAAAAAAATATTGAGTGTAACTCGTGCCAAAAGGCTTTAGCAGCTCTTTGCTTTAGAAGCCCTTATTTGCTTTGCTCCTTTGTGTTGCTAAAAGCGGCGGGTGGCTATTTTTGGCCCTTGATACACTATATACTATTTTGACAAGCGTCACTAGAAATGTTGGTTTAAGTGTGTTACCAGCATTGAGGTAAAGATCAGGGATGATTTTTGATCAGGTTTTGATCAATTGCAGGTGTGGTTATTTGGCAGATTTACCAACGGTTATATCTTTCAGATCAAGATATAGCATTCCTCGAAGAAGAAACTAACACTGTCAAATGCTTTTGTCTCTTGAGAATCTTTTAATTGTTGTATTATATAATTAACTGAAAGTTTTTTACTTCATCTCTCTCTTGAGTTTAAACCCGCTACGCAAAATGTTGCGCCGGCTTTATTCAGCAAGGTGCAAGTATATCATGAAGTGGACTTACGACGACAGTACTAAAATCTCGAAGAATAAATGTCTTTTCTTTCCAACCGATAGTAGAACCAATCTTGGATAAAATTATCCAAACCATGAAAAACACCTCATCTGTAGTGGAAACATGACCGTTGGTTTACTGATACATACATAAGACTTGATGTCATTAATACCAATAGGTATAAGCAACCCATGACATTTTTGCACGTCTATGCTTATATCTGTTGTAACATTAATACTTGTTTTAATAAATTCTTTTGTTGCTAATTTGAAAATGAAACGACGGGTGGTTTTCTCTAGTTTGCGTTTGAAATACTAATTTTAACACCAGCATTGCCACCACCTAATGATGTATAGACACACTTAACACGTTAAGCTCGGGCGTGCAGAGCAAAATTTTAGCTCCCAGTGCCCAAAAACCAAAAAGTAAAAATGGTCAATTGACTTTCTTTACTTTGTCTTCAAAATGTTAACGCGCAACCGGACAAGTTAAGCTTGCTGGACTATAAACTCATGGAACTACTACTTTTGCTTTTTTTCTACTAGTTGATCTTTGGCAATCATGCAGGCTCTGTGGAAGAATTATTAAACCATATCGAAGAGTTTTGGATTTGGTGATGTTAAATATGCGTGATTTGTTATTTAAAACTGAGGTTTATAAAGCAAATTTGGTGTTGGGTGATCGATTCATCAAATAACTAAAACAGATGCTTTGTTTGGAAGGACATATTTTTCTGAACCTTCAGAATTATTATTAAAAAAATATTTTTTTTCTTGGTTATCTTTTTTTTGGTCATCATTATGATGAATCTAAAGAATTTATCCTTAGACCAAATTTTTTAAACTAAGAATCTTTTTAATTTTGAGTTAAGAGACATTTTCTAGATCTTACAGACAATTTAACATTGGCGGAGCTACCTGTAAGCCAGGGTCTGCAAGTCGGATCTTTGTTTAAAAACCTGGGAAGGGTTACAAAGTGAATAAAACAATATTTTTATGGCCATATTTTGCTATTTTTTACTTTTTATAATAAATTGTTACTTTTCAACGGTTTATAAAAAAATCTTGGTTATTTTTAATAATATATTGATATTTCATTGGCGGATTTGGCTATTTTAGACCAATTTTTAGTTTTTTTTTCAAAATACTTTATTGGTTTATGATCGGGTTTAACAGTTTTTGACTTTTTTAAATAGAATTTTGCATTTATCAACAGTTTATGAATAAATGACAATATTTTTATGCTTTTTGGCCGAGTTTTGCAATTTTTGTCATTTTGTTTAAAGAATTTTGCACTTTTTGGCCGGATTAGTTCTATTTAACAAAATTTTTAATATAGCTGGCCATTTTAAAGATTGCATAATTTTTTTTACAATTTTTAATAGTTTATGGTTGGGTTTTGATGCTTTTTGATAATTGTTTAAAATTTTAAGACTGATTTTGACATTTTATAAAAAGAATTATGCAGTCATCACTATTTTTCGTTGGATTTTGGTTCTTTTTGAAACTGTTTTAATATTGTATATGTATATTTTTATAAATAGAGTTTTGCGCTTTCTAACAGTTTATTTCATACTTCATAGTTGGATTATGCTATTTTTGACATCTTTTGGCAGCTTATGGCCGGAATTTGCACTTAAAAGTTTAAGGAAGGAGTTTTACTATTTTAACAACTTTTAAATATTTTATAGCCAGACTTTGATGTTTCTGAAATCTTATGAAAATTTTCAACAATTTATAGCCGAGTTTTGGTGCTTTTTAAAAATATTTAGATGTTTTTAGCCCGGATTTTGTTATTTTTAAATTTCATAAATAGATTTTTGCAAAATTTAACAGTTTATGACCGGATTTTATTTCTTTTCAAAAAATTTTAAACGGATTTTGTTATTTTTGACATTTCATAAAAATTATTTTGCACTTTTTACAGATTGTGGCGGCATAGTTTTAGTACTTTCTGACAATATTCTTCTTATACTTACCAAATACTTCTCTTTATTGTATGTTTTGCAGCTATTTTATATCGTGCCAGAAGTCTTGGACTTGTTTAAAGGGGTTTGATGGGACCAACTGATAATATGTGATTTCCGAATCACCTCGGTAGATAAAGTAAATAATCTTTATTCATTCATATTTTGGGGTTCGAACCACGGACTATCGTTCCTACTTACATACATACTTTCATAGACAGTTTAAGCTTATTCAAAGTTTTAGCTTATTTAACCCACATAAAGGTTCAAGTTTTTTTGGGTACTTCTAAGCTAGCCTTTTCTGTTTATAAAAGCAGTCTGTTTATAGTATTGGTTTTCTTATTAAATTCTTTAAAGTTTAACAAACATGTTTCTCTAATTCTTTGTGACTATCTTGCTTCTAGACTACTTATAAGGATTATCAGTCTAATTAAAGTCTAGTATTTTTTTGCATAAAATGTTTTGTACTTGCGGCATACCTTTTTAGCGGATTATTAAAGCATATCTAGTATTTTCCTAGGATAGCCTAATTTTGTTCTGGAGAGCACGAGCTGGTTTTTGTTTATTTTTTCTGTTTTCTGGTATTTTCCGTCCTATTTTAGAGCACTATCTTGCAACAAATATTTAGTTCTAAATGATAACTTAAACACTCTTAGGCTTATGAAAGGTTTTTTGGATTCTTTTAGATGCTTACCAAAGTTAGCATAATTAGTTACTCCTAGTTCAGTACAAGGCTTTCTAAGCCTCTCTATCAAGTTATCTAGCTCATATTGACTCTTTGTTCTTCATACTGGGCCAGAGTCTATTTTATACTTAGATTATTGTTTGTCGCAAATACATGACCTTCACTTGCTATCCTACATCAATGCCGTCGACTTATAATCTCTTTGGTTTTTTCCTTGCGAAGTAAGAGCGTATTTGTACGGTTGCTGGGGTGTCTTATAAGGGCAAATGCTGACTATCTAAGAACTTGTTTTTGTTTAATGTTGCTTTGATTTGACAGTTTAACTTCATTTGTGTACGACCACCGAACTATTTTACTAGAGCGGCAAAACGTACATTAGATGGTTACATAATACCAAACTTTTATAATGACCCTGTATATAATAGATTAAAGTTGTCAAGCTTAATGTTAAGCATCAATTGCCATCAGTGGTATGTTAGCACTTCTTTTATTGATTTCTTTTGTAACATCTACTGGAAATCATCAAACTTATATTCATATATTTTGTATGATTTTTCATTTTCAATTTTTTGACCAAAAGATTAGAGGTTGTTGGTATTAAGGCTGCCGCTCACTAGAGCGAAGCGCTACAAATTTGATCAATAACATGTTTTTTACAGAGCTATATTAAAGACGCCAAAAAGTTTTCCGTCATAAGAATCCAAAAAAAAGCTAACGTTATCAATGCGTGACGTCAATTTTGGGCCAGAGCGCACATATTCGTTTAAACGCATGCATGAAAAAACTTTTTTTTGCACTTAAGATTTAAAGACATTTTGGTGAAATGTCTTTGAATCTTGTATACTGTTGCTATATTATTTATTTAATATTAATATTGAGTTTTGCAATAATTGACAATTGTTTTTTTATTATTACAGAAAGTTTTATAAAAAAGTTTATTGGCGCGTTGTAAATATTTATTTGATTATTAATAATAAATTTATAAATGATTGTTTTTGTTAAGTAGGACATAAAATTATAACAATATTAATTTTAGTAACGAGTTATATTATTATATAATATAATTATTATTTTATTGTATTATTTTGATTTGATATAATTAATTTATAATTTAATATTGATACAGTTAAACATCAATTTATAATTGAACGCCAAAAACATTTTATGAAAATTGAAAATTAATACATTTGTATTTTATCGTGTTTATCAATGTTTACTAAAAATTAAATTAAATGATTTAACAATATGTAGGCTCTATGCCTACTACTAAAGCGTGATGTAAGTCATGAGCATAGGAAGTTGTTATGTTGGCTTCACTATGCAACGAGCGCCGGATATGGTTTAAGGGTCTGACGTACATTATTCCTTTGGTATAATATTTTTGTTATTATAAAATGTATGTAGGATAGATGGAATTGAGCCGACTTATAATAATAAATTAGATAAAAAATTATATTCATAAAAAAATGATTATTATTAAATTATTGCTTCTAGTTGAATTGATTTTATTCTATTTATAGCAAGTATCATCATATATACATATTGATAATTGGATTTCATACTGCCATTAATTCTATGCAATGAATTTGTTTATTAATGGCTTCATTGTGTTCGCATTACCATCATAATTCAATCCGGTTGCGTTTATTCCTCACGGAGCTTTGTTATTAACGAATTTAACGGGGAACGACACAATGAAATTTTACCGATTGTAATCAACAATATTATCACCGATGATTGGAATTTAATTATAATAACATGAGATGATATCAATAAACTTCTATCATAGATTGAAATTTTGTCTGTTCCACGTACGTTGCCAATGAAGTTTTGATTCCGGAATGAAATTATCTTGTATCCGACAAATTTCGTCATTGTTTCTTGGTAATATCTAACGAAAACTGCTGCCGAGTTGAATTGGATGGCTTTCAGTTGACGAAGTGTTTCCCTCGCGTTCAATTATTGGCCCCTGTCATCGTCTGTCTATATTGTTCTCACGACCCTTCATGTCCTAGATAAAGTGGATAAATCTGTTGTACGGGAATTTGTGAAACGAAGTGGATAACAATGCTCTAGCAATGCTTAGTTTTATAAAGGCAATGTTGTGGAGAAATTGGATCAAGTCGTCTCCACATGATTGTATTGTACCTTAAAAGGGTTTTGTGTGTCTGATGATAGTAGGATCGATATTTTTTTTTATTCATGTTGAAAAAATTAAATTATATTTTTTTGAAGAAATCTATTATGCATTCCATAAAAATGAATTTTGTAATATAGTAGATGGAATTCAATAAAAAAATAAGTAGTGGGGTAGACATATTTCGGTCATTTTTATATTCGTCTTTTTCAAGCAATATATTGGATGATGACAGCTTTCGATTCCCTAAAATTATATTGAATATTTTATTATAAGAAATTATTTTTATTTTTCTGCTACGAAAGTTTTATTCATTATTTTTTTACGCTATCAACATTATTAACTATTTAAGTTTTCGTGCATTAGATATGAATCATTAATTTTGATCATCGTTGTGCATAAAATGATTTTTTTATTTATCAATATGTCATGGCTTACAATATTCATCTTTAACAACAGAACTTTTTTTTTTTTGTTGACATATAGTTTATCTACACTTACTGGTTGTTATAAGTTCAATTGCGTCGAAGTATTGCAATTGAGAAGTCAAGTCTGCAATGAAATAATACCATTAACACACAAATTGTTAAGCAATTGCACGGTCTTAGTAAAATTAATCAAGTCTAGATAGCCAGTGAGTGTATGCACTAATTGTATGGGATTACTGGGTTCAAGTACTCTTGAAACTTTGCAATTCGAATGATACAATCCAAGTAGTAAACTGAAAAATGAAGCTTAACATAAGCAGTTTATGGGTAATGTTGAAAATGCAACTACTACTACTAACTTTGAAATACATACTAATGCGTTATAAACTGAGAAAATATGATTAGTATGTAAGGCATGCGGTAAATGCAACTGCTATCTGGTTACTTCTTTTGTCTTCGACATACATAAATTATTACATAATACGTTATTTTACTACTTTTTGCGCTGCAAAATACTTAAAGTTTAAATATATGATTAACTTCAACTAAGCTGTTACCAATCCTAAAGAGAGCATTGTTTTGTGTTAGGTTAGGTTAGTTCTCAGAGAGCTACCGGACAAGCCAGTCATCCCAGAGGAGCAAGTCATAAAAAGCAAGACAAATACTTTCCAAAGAGGCCAGCACTGGCACACGGAACACCGTCTCCTCTGAATCTGCAAGCTAAATCCTAACATAAAGACGACGCACCGCTAATCCCGACAAATCATTTACAAACCTTTCCAATTAACATATTATCCTGCGGCATTGCAATCTCCGCCACTTAGTTGTAAGCGTTGCCACGTCACTCGTGCGTCCGCTCAAACTGCAAATTCCGTCTTAAGGTCAACTTTTCGATAAGTTTTGACTTGCACACACATTTATAAGCTTGTTTTTAATTATGGACTACATTGTAACGAAGAAAAGGAAAGAAATGAACGATGACTATTATGCTCAATTTGAGTATAACAACTTGCCACTTGCCAGCACAGCAAAACCTATCGGTTGAACACAACCCGAAATGGTAACACAACTCAACTTGATAGCCAGTTCTACCGCAACATTTGAGGTTTAAACATCTTTTCTGCTTCCACCGAAAACACTTGGCAAATCAATTAAACACTGTTGGGGGCTAATGCACCTGATCCTGGACGTTTCATTCCGTGAAGGGTGCCATTGACGACTTCGGCTAAAGACTTTGCAGTCTTTACACTACAGAGTTGCATTGGTCCTGGCTATGTGCGCGTTATTATGTTGCTTGCAACAAATGGCGCTCAAAGTATAGCAAACAATGTTATGTAGCCTTTACCTACTTTGATGTGTACTTTGTCACTCAAGAGCCCACTGACAAAAGAAGGGTGGAACATAAAAAAAAACATCATAGTGGATAAAGACAAAAAGTTATAGCTTATGGAAAAATGTTGGATAGAAATATGATTACTCATACACTTCCTCCTTGTTGGCGAATTGAAAACAACGACAAGTAATTTACTGTAAATCAAGTCAGTCTTGCAGCACTAACCACAGCCGACGTAACTAGCGAAACTACACGCCGAATGGACTGGTTTTATAATTGTATGGTCACCAAAGACTAGAAATAAAAGTTAACTAACAGACTTGTGCACCTTCAAAATTCGAAACAAGACCAAAAAAGTGAAAATAGATTAACTCAATTTGACTTGTTTGTCGCCCCTACAAAAGAAGAACTTGCAAGTCACTGATGCAGGTTACGTCAAAGATAGATCATGTTGCAAGCTGTCCCAACCAGAGAGCAAAAGCTTGTAAACTAAAACACAATACAAAAAAAACTCGACTGGAACAATATAGTCACTACTTTATTTATTTGAAACTCAAATTACCAGCACAACGCAAAAGGAAACTCGAGGACTAGCCAAATTAGTAAAGGCTAGAAAGAATTTGACCAAATTTTTCCTGGTTTTTAACTTCAAGTAATACGTTCTTGTAACATATTTTATTGTTGCCGAACATTATCTAAGACATAATTAACAAATATTTAAAGAAACAAACAGAGACTCATAAAAAACTTGACCAATCCTAGAAAACGTGCCATAAGAAGTATGTTGCCGTCAAAATCTTTATCAAAGTTTGGTGAAAAACTACCGACTTAACGCTAGAGAATTGCCGAGTTAGTCGCCCCGTCCTGTTGTAGTGCCACTAGTAGTATTGTTATGGAAAAATATTTAATCCTATCACATCTACGAGAATATCAGTAAACTTTTCTCTCTAGAAAAATATTAACACGTACAGCGCTGTTTTTAAATTAAAATTAGTTCTTATAGGACAAAACGCCAACCAACTCAATATCCAAACGATAAGATTTTAGTCATTACTTTTTTTATATGTTGAACTACATACAATATTCTATGTCTTCATGTTTTTAGATAAAGATTTGAAGTTATATTTAAAGAGTAAAAAAATAACAAAAAACTGATTAAAAACGTCACTTTTCAAAAATTAATTGCAAAGAAACGACTTATTGCATCAAATTTCTACAAGTTTGAGGACACAGATTGGACTTTCTTCTACAATATGTGAAAATTTTATTCAATTATATTCAGGCATTTTCTTGCTGAATTGGATGCTGTGAACCCTTATAATAGCGCAATAATTCTCCCCCCTTAACGCTGTTTTCTCAACTGCCAATATACGGCATTACGACTTGCGGACTTCAATTATGTGAATAATGCTTTTGTCACTGTAAGTAAAGAGAATTTTTTTGCAGAAATGGTTTAATGGTTTAAAGCAGACGCGTTTTTGTTGACGTTTGCCCCCAATCAGGAAGTTCTACGATTCTTCGACTATTTTTAAACATTGAACGATTGTATCTTGTTTTGTGTTTACTTTATTTTTATTTTTTATTTTATTGAGAATTTTATTTGAACCTAACGTAATGTATAATTTATTTTGTCAAATTTGTTAATACATTCAGCAAAATGAAAATTGTGTGTGTTGTATTGTTCAGCATTGCAATTTTTGAATTTTGGTAAAACAAATTATTTTTTGACTCCCAGTTTTTACTATAAAAAATTGTTTGAAATTTTGGTAGCCATTAAAAATTAGGAAATTATTTTTCTTCAACCTCTTTTTCTGCATCTATTTACAAATTGACAGCAAAAAGATTCACGTTGTCTCTGCTTTACGTCTATTAACCTATAGATAATTAATGCCATCATATGTAGTTTAATTTAATTAACTTTCTCTTCAAACAGTTTTGTTGTTTGAGCCAAACCTTTAGGTTTTGGTATATTAAATTTTTGGCCAGATGATTTCATTAGGTTTCTGAGTTTCTCTCCTCTCTCCTCAGCCCGTATTTGTCCACTGCTGAACGTAGGCTTCCTAAAAATGATGCTATTTTTTTCCTGCGATCTCTTTAATATCGTTAACCCATCTCTTTTGCGGTCTGCCGGTTCCACTTTTGGTGGTTCTTGGTCTCCAGCGTTTTATTTTGTTGGTCCATTTTTCGGTATCTTCCCTGGCTACATGCCCTGCCCAGCTCCATTTCAACTCCGCCATTTGCTCTATCACGTCTTTTACTTTGGTTCTTTGCCTGATTTCCTCGTTTGTGATCCTGTCCTTCAGGCTTATGCCAAGCATTGCTCGTTCTATTGTTTTTTTGGCAGGTTCTCAGTTTGTTTGCACTTTTCAACGTCCATGTCATAGTCTTCAGCCCGTATGTTGTAACAGGCAGTATGCAGGAATCGTATACTTTTTGTTTAAGGCAGATTGGGGTGTCTCTGTCTTTCAGTATATGTCTTAGCTTGCTAAATGCTGCCCAGCTTTGTGTTATTCTTTTGGTAATTTTTGCTCCTTGATTTTCTTTTCTAAGTCTTATTTGGTGCCCGAGGTACGTATATTTGTTGACTTTTTCGATGTTATGGTCGTTTATTTGGTGCGGCTGTTGTTTGGTGGTCATGATCTTGGTCTTTTTTATGTTTATCTTGAGGCCTATTGATTTGGATGCTTTGTTTAGTTCTTCGAGCATGTTCGCAAGTTCTTTGAGGTCTGAGCTGATCAGCACAATGTCGTCGGCAAATTGCAGGTGGGTCAGGAATTTGCCGTCTATGTTTACTCCTTTCCCTTGCCATTTCATCTTTTTGAAGATGTCTTCTAGGGCGAGCGTGAATAACTTGGGTGAGATTGTGTCTCCCTGTCTGACTCCTCTGCCAATTTTGATTTTGTCTGTATTTAGGTTTTTGTCTACGGTCACTTGGAAGGTGGCGTTTGCATAGATCTGTTTAAGTAGGTTGATGTATCTTGAATCGATTTTGGCGAATACCGCCCATAGTTCGACGGAGTCGAACGCCTTCTCGTAGTCGATAAATGCTAAGTGCACCGAGACGTTGTATTCTGTACATTTTTCGATTAGTGTTCTTATGGTTTGTATGTGGTTCATTGTGCTGTATTTTTTCCGAAACCCAGCTTGCTATGGCGGTTGGTAGAAATCCAGTTTGTTGGTTAGTCGATTTGTTAGAATTTTTGTCATTAGCTTGTAAATATGTGAGAGCAGGCTTATGGGTCTGTAGTTTTTGATATCGGTGTTGTCCTCTTTGTTGTGCAGCAGAATGACCTCCGCATTTTTCCAGCCTCGACGATGCATTTATTTAGTAGTAATTTGACCGAGTTCAGTAGTGTTGTTCCTCCCATTTTTAGCATCTTGACTGTTATTTTGTCCTCTCCCGGTGCTTTGCCATTTTTTAGCTATTTCAGCGCTTTCTTAATTTGCGCGGTGTCGATTTCTGGTATATGTTTTGAGTTTACGTTTTGTATTAATTTCTTGTCTTTTGATTGGTTTTCTAGTTGGGATCGATATAGGTCGGCGTAGAATGTTCGTATTGTCTCGAGGATTTCTGTTCTGTTGTTTGTTCTAATGCCATTCTTGTTTGTAATCTGGTACATTTTTGTTCTTCCGTTTACCTTCTCCTGAGAATTCTCATGTTTTTGTTGTTCTCTATCGTGTCTTGTATGAACTTTGTTTTTTTGCTTTCTATATTCTGTTCTGATTTCCTTGCAGATAGTTCTGCATAGTTAGCCGGTATTCTTCTGTATCTCGCTTCGTGTTTTCCCTTATTTTCATCAGCTTAATTGTGTTTTCATTGAACTTTTTGTTTTTCCGTGGTCTTGTTCGCATACATATTTTCTTGTTGACAGTTTGTATGCCATTTTTGATCTTTTCGTTTAGTTCGTTGATACCCAGAGTCTTGAGATCCAGTTGTTTCATTCCCATTTTTATTTCCATTTCCTTTTCGTATTCCTCTTTATTTTCATATTCCTCTTTATTTCTGAGTCTAATTAGCATTGCTTTTTTGATTAAGGAGTGGGGCTTTTTTTTGTGGACAATTTTGTCAGTTAAGTCATTGTCGGTCAAGTAATATCATCAGCTGTTGCCCTATATGGCAGTTTGTAGTGGTGACTAATTAATGCTACCGTTAATTAGACTTTCAAGTAGTTGGCTTAGTTAATAGTGACAATAAAAATTATTATTAAATACACTGCAACAAGTTTTGACTACATTTTTTTCTTAGATATTGTTGCAAATTTGGGATTATTAATGCATACTCTGTTTTTGAATTATTGCCTATAAAAAAACTCTATTGGTTTTCAGTACAGACCAAGAGTTTACCTCTTAGGAATTTTTTTTAATTATATTGTTAATAATTATTTTTCTATAGGAAATATACTTATTTTATAAGTTTATTTTTTGCCAATCAGTTTATTTTATTAAGAAATTATTTGATATCGTTTGTTCGTAACTATTCGGATAGCATCGCGTCACCTTGTGTAAAAAAACATGGCGGATACAACTATATTTCATCTTATTTATTCTATCATTGCATTAAAAAACGCATTTGCTTTTTAATAAAATTAAATTTAAGCAAACTGGGTTTGTTGCAAATTATTTAACAAATAATATTAAAATATTATTATTCTTCAAGTGACACTAGACAAATTAATTTAAATATAATAACAGTCATTAAGTAGTTGATTTTAATAAGAAATTATTTCATTTTATTTGTTTGTAACCATTCGGATCACATCGCGTCACCTCGTGGAAAAAACATGGCGGATTCAACTCTATTCTAACTTACTTATTCCAAACATATAAAAAACATTCGGTATTAAATCCATATATTTAGAATTAAAGCAAAATATTATTCTTCAACACTACTGACAAATTAAATATTTGAAAAATATAAGTAATTCGTAGTACATTCCAGTATAGTCAATTTATAGAGAATAAATTGACATGATTATTTTTTGTTGAAATTTTAGTTTTGACTTTTTATTGTGCTATAATAAGTTATTTTTCTAAAACAACAACTATTATATTCTAGTTGTGAATGTATGATAAAAAGTGAAATTTAAAATAAAAATATTATTGTCATTTATATCTAATTACATCATTAGCAAATAATTTGCAACAAATTTAACAAACAAGTTATAATGAGAATACTTATTAAGAAATTTTAAGTTTGCTTTGTACCCTTCTGTGTCCAATTAAAAATGCACGAGCTCTACGTTTAATTAAAGTTTTGCTAGTCTTGGGCGAACCGGTCGAAATAGTTATCTCAATTTTGTTGAGTACTTAAAAAACATAATTAAACAGTTGATAATATTCTTAAAATTTGCAGCAATTGTTCTCCGAATCTAAGGAACGATTTGGAATAGTTTCTTATTATGTTTATTTTGTAAATAAGTAGATATGGTTTTACTTTTATATTATTATTTAACACGTTATTACAGACTAGTTGATGATGTTGTAGTATCTATAGTCTATCTATAATAAAGTATTAAACAATTATATAAAAGTAAAATCATATTTATTTATTTATACAGGGTATAAACGTAAGGCTGAATAACTCCGTTATTTTTTAACCGATTTGTATGATTTAAAAACTATTTTAAATGTTTTGTTGAGTATTATAAAGGCAGGTACGCACATTTATATATTTATTTTTACTATAGTTGCTATGGCAACATACATTTTTAAATATTTTTTGCAATTTTTATGATATTCTTAATAGGACCATGTAAAATAATAATATATAATAAAAGTTATTGAGCCGTACGTTTTTTGTCTAACACCCTGTATAATGAACATAATCAATAGATTTTACAAGTAAAGAAAATATAAAATATAGCCTCTGATATTTGGAGATTCTGCATAGAAACTAATGTCTATGTGAGCAAGATAGATACATTCATAATTTTCATAGACGAGAATCCTTTCCGCTTTTATTAACAAAACTTGTGCTCTTGTCTATTTATAGAAGGCATGCATTCTCTAATTAATTAGCTAAATCTAAAGGCAATGTGATACGCATAATTGTTTATATGGTATACGAAATGCATGCATAGTCATTGCATAAAATAGCAGCAGGGGCATCAATGCTAATTGAGTTGAGCAAGTCAGGAAAATCAATAATTTAATGAAGCATTGGTAAACTAGTGTTCTCTTGAAGTTAAAGAAAGGGAAAGGTAAGCGAAGATAATTATAGGTTTGGTAGAGACGGCTTAACTTTTGCAGGATGTTAAATGTGTAAAATCTTTACAAAATTATTTATTTTATATAAACAAAACAATATGCAATTTCATATATTACAGATAAGAACAAGAATACGTGTTTCCGGATAGTGTAAAACAACGGGTCTGGCATTGGCATCTGGCATAGTTTGCGTAGTTTTTCTTGCTGCGTGTATGATTGTCTTATTTGTGCACACCTCTGAGCTCAAGAGCTTTTATTAAGGAATTATCATCAGTTCTTTTTTAGTTACCTTGTGCTTGTGTTTGCAAAAGTGAGCTGTGCGTTGCATATTATACAAGGTGGGACAAAATTAATGTCATAATGTAAATCGGCTGCTAAGTTGTTAAAAATTTACAAAAAAGAGCTCTTTTTTTACGGAAAGTTTATTTGAAGGTGTAAAATTGATGACATTATGTTCAAAAAATGATATTGGTCAAATGACTTTCTGAGTTGATGCACATTTGTGCTTGTTTGGCGGCATTTTGAATTGTTGCTTGCAAAACATTTGGCTCCAAGTTGGTCATTTCTTTTTCAACAATAGCTTTCAAGACTTGCAAGGTTTGTGGTTTGTTATGGTAAACACGAGGTTTTAACAAGCCTTAAAAAAAGGAGTCTGGCGCCGTCTGATCTGACAATCTGGCCGGCCAGTTCAAATCGCTAAAACGAGAGATAACTTGGCTTGGAAATTGATGTTTCAAAATTTCCATAGTTGCCCGAGCTGTTTGAGCGGTTGCTCCTTTCTGCTGGAGCCAACAATGTTTGAGACCCAATTTACCATTTTGCGGCAAAAAAAACTTGTTTAATACTGTATGTAGCGTTCACCAGTTACGGTTACGGTGGTCTTTAAAAAAATAAGAGCAAATGCTGCACCAAACAGTCACTTTGAGGGCATATTATTTGGATTTTCCATGCCTCAGAAATGCAAACTTTGTTTGTTAACATAACCAGTTAAGTGGAAATGGTATTCGTCGCTCATTATGATTTTGGAATTATTATCTTCTTGCATCTGGTTTAACAGAGCATGGGAGTAAGATTAAGTTAACCTCACATGACGGTCAGCAGGCAGCAATTGGTGAACGGTTTGCACTTTGTAAGGGAACATTTTCAGGTCTTTCACTAAAGTTTGACGCAACAGAAGTCTGTTCATGCCAAATTGTGTGCATTGTTATCTTGTGTACTCTCTCGGACGTCCTCAGCCACAGCAGCGATATTTTCGATCTAACGAATAATACGGGACTGGTCACGTTTTACGACATCTTTAGTGAACCCAATTTGCACGAGACGCTCAGCCAAAAGCTTAATTCTTTGCGCACATGGTGCAGAATGACAAGGAAAACGACGACGAAATTTACGCTGCTTTAAAACAACAGAACGGAAGTTGGTCAAATAAGCAGTAACAATAACTCTGCGTTTTTTGGGTTTGTATTGTTCCATTGCTTGTTGTCAACTAATTTTCTATCTGTCTACATAAATATCAAAGCACACGACATTTGGCGCCATTTGGAAAAATTATGGCACATTCACATTATATAATAAGATAAAATAAAAAATAATTTCATTTGGTATCCAGACCAAGTGTGGTTTATATCATGATTACCAATTGATAGCAATCACTTTTGCTTAGAGTACCGATGCATGTTCACGCAGTGATAGCGTAATCAACTTTTCTTGGTTTTTGCAAGCTTTTGTATATTCAAGTTCCGATGTCATTCTGGTGTTTGGCCTTGTCTGTATACTAGATGGTTCTTTTGACTATGCTCAGGTATTTTTTGTTTGTTCATTTGTCTTGCTACGGTATTATTACAGAAAGTATTTTTTTGTGATAACTTTTTAAGTTTGACCTCATCATTAGAATCTCTTCTTTATGCATTACATTTTGTAGTTCTTGGTCTGTCTCCAGATTTAAAATATGTTTATTTGTTTGTAAAGAGTACGCTGCTTGTTTTACCTTAGCCATTACACTAAGTGTAGTCACGCTAGTGAGAGTAAAACTTCAATTGTTGCGGTTTCCGTTTTTCTCATTACCCCCGTTATCAGCAGACATACCAACCTCTATACTTTGTCTAGTTTAGTAGTCGTACTGTTGAGGATTGTTTTGATCCGTATGTATTAACGGGGGTAATAACCACTATATAAATGGTGGTTCATTTATTGGTTTATTCAGAAGAGCATTCATTCCCATTATTTACGGAACACGATTTTATTTATGTGGCTACCTTTGCAGGCTTTGCAGTAGCGGCACCTGTTAACCCAGTTTTCTAAAACTTTGGTGACGGTTTCTGGCTCTATCTCACGAATGGCTTGCTCGATATTTGCCTTAAGGGCTTTACGGCACCTTACAAAAAAGTCTAACGGCGTCAAATCGCAGCTTTAAGGTGGCCAATTGACATTGCCGACACGGCTAATAACATGATTACCGAACATGGCGCGCAAAAGATTGATTGTGGCATGGTCTGTATGGCATGGTGCGCCATCCTGCTGAAACCAAAGATTGTCTTCAAATCCATCTCTTCTATTTTCGGCCCCAAAAAATTGTTTATCATGCTTCTCTAACGCTCACCGTTGACCGAAATGGCGTTTCCAGCAGCATTTGATGATTTTTGAACTAAATCGTTGCCATTTCGAGCTGTTCTAAGGCCTAAACTGAGAAGCAATAACAAACCGGATGGTTGTGTGCCTTTAATTGCTGAGTTAATTGGATCTTATAAGCGAATAATGCCAGGTCTTAGTGCAAAATTTGCATCAGGCTGGTGCGTGAAATGTTGAGTTGTTGAGATCGATGGCGGGTCGATGTTCTAGGACTGAGTCGCACTCTCTCGGCTACGGGTACCTTATTTTGGCCAAAACTTCTTTTCAATAAACGCACTGTTTGGGCTACACAACATTACTTGGAAATAAGTTTGAAATATTTCCCAACGTTGTTCAAGCGTAAAGCGATTCATTTTGTTCCGCGAAGATATGATACTGACTTTCTGTCAGTCAAGATTTCTTACGGGAATGATCTGTCATTGTCAAAATAACAAATGATTAAAAAGATACCACTAGATGGACCATCTTTCATAGCTATCTGGTCATTCTAAGTATCAGTCACTATGCGCATATGACCATTATTTTAGTTGCGAAGAGCACTCGAATAGCTTTTGTACTTTATTTTGCAGGTGAGTGTTGAAGGTTAGTCTGGTATCAAGCTTTGAGTCCCAAGCATTTTACTTACTTTGTCACCGGGAGCGTAGTCTATCTACAAGTTTTTTTTTATATTATTGGTATTTGTTCATCTTGTTAAAGAAGCGATTGCTTTTTATCACTAAAAGGCTATTTTTGCACCACTTCTTTACGGTGTTTAGTGATTCTTGCCCCAAATTGACCGATTACAAAGATAGCGAGATTATTGGCGTAACCTAAGGCAAAACATTTTTGTTGTTAAGTTTCTGTAGCACACTGTCTATGACGAGGCTTATAGTATACATGAAAGCACACCACCCTCGACTTTACCTTTCACAGTCTTTTCATATAGGGTTATAGGTACGTATTGATTTTTGAGAATCTAAAACGTCGGACGAAATAATCTCGTGCCCCGTTCCATATATACCTGCCGTCTGTTTTTGCTAATCTTTTGTTGTATGAAGGATTTCAAGCTGATTGGTAAGGTTTTAGCCAGAGCTTACGTATGTTACCCCGGCTTTGGTATAAATACCACTTGAACTGCTTTTCAGCTACTTGATAACTGTGAAAGTACTAAACATGATATATTTTATTAGCTCCTGACGACTTAAATAGTTTGAACGTATTGGGTTGCCATTCTAGGCTTTATTGGTTAGGTATGGTGTTTGCCTTATTTCCATTTTTGTGACTTATTGTTTAGCATTTCAAGTTCCTTTGGATTTAGAGCCATCTTTAATGTAAAACCAGAGAAATGACTATGTAGTAGATGCTGAAGAGTAATAAAACATGCAATCAATTACATTGCAGATGTTATTTTATGGAATATGAAGTCACTGAAGGTTTATAATTCCTATCGAAATAACAAGTTTTTGTCAATGAACTGAGAAATAATATCTGATTTTAAAACTATGCTCTATCGTATGGGAAATTTTATTTCTCAACTTTTCTCTAGAAGAATGGAAGGAACCTCGTCTTGTCAAAAATATGAAATTAGTTGATTTCGTCGCACTTAAGTATAAAAAATAACTACCTACTTCTTTTGAAAACAATGTCTAATGTTAGTTGTAAACATTTGCTGAATTTGCGCGGTATTTAGAATGCTGACGTTATTGACATCTGGACTATTATTAAATAGCTCAGCGATAGAGCGTTAGGTTAGTACGTTAGCAGTCTGGGGTTTGATCGTAATTAAATTCCGAAGGTCACGTAATATGCCTTAAGACCTATGTGGCTATATAAAATACATAATTAAAAAAAAAGATTGTGTTGGGTTGACTGTCAATCGACTTAGCACATCTGGGGAGAATGATTTT
Organism: Tachinus rufipes; assembly: GCA_963932245.1. Taxonomy (NCBI): domain Eukaryota; kingdom Metazoa; phylum Arthropoda; class Insecta; order Coleoptera; family Staphylinidae; genus Tachinus; species Tachinus rufipes. Next base: position 25,297,578 of record OZ010742.1, on the reverse strand, counting down.
TTTCTAAACCATTATTTTTTGCTTCTTCTGATATATTTAAACTATATTAATGGCACTTATCTACAATGTATTGTTTTAGGTCTTGCTATATGCTTACGTAAGCGTTTGTCAGTGAAATTCTTGAAATATAATACTAATATTTTCAACTCTAATGCCCATAGCATTAATAAAGAGAATTTTTAAGTAAATCAACTTTTAATGTCCGTTATATATTAAATTTAATATTCACGTCAGCTATGAGAGGATAAATTTACTCTAAATTTAATATCCTTTTACATTGCATTCATATTTTTCGTAATGCTAAACTTAATAATTAAATTCATATTTTCCTTAATATTTCAGCTTAATAATTCAACAAAGCTATTATGCATTCATATTTAATTACATCAGTAGGGATGTAATCGTATTTGTAAGGTAAATGAAATACAAAAGTATTAAATTACTTGTTGACAATAGCAGCAAATTCAATTGATATAAGCTATTAGAAACCAACCGATTCTTATGAATTAAAACTCCACAGAAAAACTATAAATCTTCAATACATATTTACGAATTATAGTTGATGTTGTCTGTGCCACACGATGTTCTCTGCATGCACTAAACTAGCCTACTTTTGGTTTGCATAAATGGTTATTATTTTATAATCCCGTAATGGTTATTTAGCAAATGCATGAGTGCAACCTATTATCTTTAGTTTAGCATTAATGGATATGTTAGATTTACGAGGCGTATATATTATTAATAATTTATTAATATAAATAACTTACTATAAATCATTTCCATCCTTGTATGGTTTGACATCTTAAACAAGTGGAACCATTTTATTACTATGGAGCCTAAGGAGAATTTCAATTATAATTTTACTTGAAAGTTCTTAAACCCTAGCTTGAGTGGATTTATTGAGGTTTTTTTAATGCTATTGATTTATTTTTGAGGCAATTAGAACTACGTAAAATTACCAATGCAAACAATAATCTACTAAATGCCATTTTCTTGAATAAATGTATCTTGGGAAAAAAGTATATAAATTAAAACTCATCATCCAGGGTCAACTCTTTATCAGAAATCATTCAATTAAATCCAACATTTGAAATTTGATACAATCTTTACAGTTTGTCGGATTATATATTAGATACATCAGATGCCTCATAGTTCGTTTTTTATTTTGTTCATTACAAAAGTCCATTTTCAATAAATGTTGAAAAATGTACAATTGTCTAATGGCTTTAAAGACACATTAGCATAATTTTTGCCGGTGACATTTTATTAAATATAAAAAAAAACATTAATAGAATATTATAAAATGAATATAAATTTATTCTATAAATTTAAAAAAATAACTTCTATTTTAATTTGAATTACTGCAAATATAGCACTAAATCCTCATTTCAATATAATTGAGCCTATTTAATACAATTTACAGGTCTGATCTCAAAATCCGCTCGCTTCCAATTTACCTACAAAATATGAATCCAATAATTTAAATCTACCATTTCAATCGATTCTAAATATATTGAACAGACCCAAATGTAACAGCTTTAAAAAAAAGTCGCTGCCTATTGATCATCCATTTAAACGGAGACAATTCTGATCGCCTTTGTAATCCCAACATTTTCACTAACGTATCTCCTCTAATCCGCAATGTTTCTTCCTTATCACGAAAAAGTACAGGTGATTTAGCCCGAATTGCGATATAACGCGGAGAAAGTGAAACTGAAACATATTCTAACGCACACAAAACTCGTTTGATAAATGATAACTGCTGTTGGAAAACGCGCTCAAATTGATTTATATGTGGGATGCATGCAAAAAGCGTAATTAATCGAGTAGAAAAGCGAATTAATTACCGCAAAAATAAATTGGCGTTGTGTAATGTACTTTTTGTTTGCAGTGAGGAGGTTGCTGATGAAAGGCGTGAATCCAGATTCGTGCAACGAAGATGGACTGACTGCATTGCATCAATGCTGTATAGACGATAACGAATCTATGTTACTATTATTGTTAGAATATGGTGCTAATGTTAATGCAGAGGATAGTGAGAAGTGGACGCCGTTGCATGCCGCCGCGACGTGTGGACACCTTAAATTAGTCAGGTAAATACATTATTGTTATATTTAAAATTAGGATTAATTATGGTGATTTATCTTAATGAAGTATTAATGAAAATTATAATGGTGCATAACAGATTATCAAGCATATAGGAGACTAAGACATATACGTGTAGAGTTTTTAATTAAAAAAATAAAAACTGATTGAAAGAAATTCAAACCAGACAAAATAAATATTTTGTTTTTATATTAATTCTTGTTGATTTGGTTTTTAAGAATTTTTCTTGTTACATTAATCTGACAACATCGAACGCACTTGTGCTCTAAAATTTGCTCATAAATTTCAAGTTTTGTCATCTGATACTTTTGTAGAAAAACTTTATTTAGTTACTTTGTACTTTCTTTACTAACAAATCAGTAATCACTCATTATAAACTAAAGCCTAATCTGTACACGATTAGCAAGAGTGGCATCATAATGTAGAGATAAACAATGTTTTTCAACAGAATAATTTATAATACAAGCATACAAGATCCAATCTAAAACAATCAAGATCAATTTCATAGTATGCAAACTGGTTTGATTTATAAAGAATATTGCGCAGTATGGCTGAAAAATTAAAGAGGGTCAACAAAATTGGACAAACTTTTATTAGTAGAGCGTATCTAGCAATTGAGTGAAGCAGTTTCAAGATCTTCATCAAATACTGTAAAATTAAATTAAAAATTTGCACAATTATCCAAGTTTATTTTCACTAGCCATTATAGAACTCAGTAAGGATCTGAATGTTTTATACAAATCAGTTTAAAGAATTGCTTGTCGGAGATCTCTTTAGGAAGAGTAATTTTATTAGTTGATATTTTGCAACAATTCCACCTTCCAAGTCTCGTAGCTTACAGCCGTTGCTTTAAGATATGGGTCAAAATGTGTAAGTGTTTGCTTAATTTTTCTATAACTTTGTTACTACCAGGTCAAGCGGAGGCACAGGGTTCTTAAAGGTAAATGCGAGGGCGGGTCAATTTGTCGGTTTCTTTTTGAATTTTCTGCTTCTTAACTGAATGAGCAACACTGCTTCTATCAAGAGGAATCTGTCAGCTGACACCTGTCAAAATTTTTATAATCTTCGCCATTTAGTTTGTGTTTGACAGCTATTGATAGCAGACTACCTGGGGAGAAAATGGAAAAAAGTGAATTTTGTGTGCTCATTAAGCATTATTTTTTGCGGAAAAAAACCATCACTAAAACAAAGGCTAAGCTTGATAAATGTTATGGGAACTCTGCTCCATCAATTTCAATGGTAAAAAGTGGTTACTGAATTTTGTTGTGGCCGTACAAGCACGGAAAATGTCGAACGCTCTGGACGCCCAGTTGAGGTCTCTTCACCCGAAACAATTAAAAAAATTACGATAGGGTTTTGGCCGATCGAAAATTGAAAGTGCGAGAGATTATGGAAGCTATAGGCATCTCACATGGCTCAGTGGTTTCAATTTTGAATTATCACTTTGGTATGAGAAAGCTTTCCGCAAGATGGGCGCCGCGCTGGCTTACACTCGATCACAAACGCAAATCTGTGACAACTTTGCAGGAGTGTGATCAACCACAATATGGACGAGTTTTTGCGCCGTTTCGTAACAGTGGACGAAACTTGGATCCACCACAACACACCAGAGTCAAAACAGTGGGTTCCTTGGGGTGAAATGGCGCCAAAGAAGGCTAAGGTGGGTTTGTCAGCCAATAAAGTCATGGGGACCGTTCAAAAGGGTAAATGGCGAATATTCATGCCAACTTATTGGGTCGATTTAATGAGGATTTGAAAAAAAAACGACCGCATTTGACCAAGAAAAAAGTTTTTTTCCATCAGGACAATGCAAGGGTGCACACATGTGCAGTTTTCATGGCAAAAATCTATGAATTAGGCTACGAATTGTTCCCTCATTTGCCCTATTCTCCGGATTTAGCTCAGACTGATTATGTCTTGTTTCCAAACTTCAAGAAATGTTTCGGCGGAAAGAGATGTGACTTCAGCGATGAGATCATCTCACAAACAAATATCTATTTTAATGACCTCGACAAATCTTATTTTTTGGAAAGGATAAAAAAATTGGAGACACGTTGGACAAAGTGTATAGAGCTCAAAGGTGAATACGTTGAAAAATAAAATGATTTTTTATACAAAAACCTGTGTAAGAAATTTGTATAAACCAACTCTAAAAAAAATTCAGTAATCTTTTTTTTATTCAGTGGCATAGGGTGAAATTAAACATTTTTACGGCACAATTTTAATAATTCATACACTGTTATCTATTGGAATATTTACCTAATACTCAACAAATAAATAAACTGCAAAAACTAAGGTTTCAGAAATGACTTTAGTAGACTTATTTCTACATGATATGCATACATGCCATATGATATGAGGCGACGATCTTAAAAGAACTGCGGGGTCTTCCTGAAACGTGTATCACAAATAGAGCGAAATTAAATCAACAAAAAAGAAAAAGTCTTCTTCAGGACGTAGGCCTCTCTTGTAGAATTCCATGTCAGTCAATTCTTTGCCGTTTGGTACTACCTCTTTCGTGCTATTTTTTAATGTTGACTAACAATTTTTTTTTTTGGTTTTTGTAATCCTCTTTTGATTTTTTTGGGCTTAAGTGAATACGTAGAATTGTGGTTTTCTCTAATTTGTATCTGGCAACGTGTCTTACTCAGTTTTACTTAAGTTTGGCAATACGTTTTGCAACATTGGTCATCTTGGTTTCACTGCGGAATTCTTTATTTTTAATGTGGTCTTTGAAGCTTACTCTTAAGTGTTTATGTTTCATTGTACGTATTTTTTGTTTGTTGTGGAATTGCCCTTTTTCTTTGTATTATTAGCTATAGCTTTAAAAGGTCTGTTCCAACATACGATTTGGACGGTTTGCAAACCGTTCAAACTGTGCACACAAACAAATATTTGTCAACCTTAGGCAATCTTTTATACACAGTAATTTGTTTGTGTGCAGACCTAAAGACACTATAAATATCTTTTTCCGACTCCCTCGTCAGTTTAAAGACGTATCTGACTTTTCCTGGTGAAGCATTTCCGTTTTTTTCACTTTAGTGATGATTACTACATGTCCTATACTGTCATTATTTTTTTTTTATATTCGGGAATCTTGCGACAAACTGTTTTTGAAATTCCAAACTTCATGTTTGGGTAACTGGGTAACAAAAGGTGGTTTGGTTGCCTCTTTCAACCTATCCGTCTGCGTGTTCCTTTCAGTGTTAGTTACTTGGGATACACGGTTATCATTTACTTTGGCCATCGTTGTTATCTGGGCGATTATTTCTTCTTTTAGCCTTACAATTTCTCCCCGTTTTGAGCAACGTCCTAGTTATGCATTGAGGCTTTGCTTCTGTCTTTGTCTATTCTTCTGCTTAATTCCAGCATTTTGTTGGCTTTGTTGTTTTGTGCCCAGTTTCTTAGTCAGCTCCTTTGCACTTTTGTGAACATTTTTCTTTGCGGTATTGTAATCGGCCAGGTTTTATTGAGGTTTTTCCAATCTTGCCCTTTGCTCTAGCGACTATCTCCTCTGCTTTCTTAGTTTCTTTGCTTTTTGGTCTGAGGTCAACGTGTTCAGGCGACTCCACAGCTTTCTTCTTGTTGGGATTAACTATCTCAGCTTTTTCCCTTCTGCAATTTTCGGAAGATACCTGCTTCTTTTTCACTGAACTTGTTTTTGTCGACTATAATTGGACTTTTTTACGATGGTGGAGGCTTCCAGATAGACAATATTTTTTATTACATGCAATTTTTACCATAATTTAGAACATCTTAAATTTTACTGGATTTTTACCGGACCCAATATGAGAAAACCAAAGTTACCTGAAAAACACGCATCATCAAGATTACACGTAGTCACTAAGAAGAACATCAAAGGCCACATGTAAAACCATTGCTAGTTTTGGTTACGGATGAGAAAAACGTTGTTGACAAAGAAAACCGTTCTTATTAGCAGTCTTAGGCTACAGACAAAACAAGGACCTTTGTTACGATTATTGTTTAGAGCTTCAAAGCTGAAACACTAGAGCTCAAATCTTAGCTTGGTACCACACTTTAGGTTTAGAGCGATAAGAAATGGCACCAAGCTAAAATCAAATTCTCACTGTTCCAGGGTTGTCCGCTGAGCGATAAGCGAGTTTACGGTGCTATACTTGGAACGTAAGTGCTTATTTTGTCTGAACACTTAAAACCAAAAGAGACTGATGCTAAGATGTCCGAAGGAAACTAGTATTTACTAAAAGGTTGCAAGATAAGAGTGCTCACTGTAATATTTATATTTTGATTTTTTATGGTACATTATGGTACAAAATAAGATATGAAATTAACACTAAAAAATAAATTATAAAGCTACAGTGGAGACAGAAAATAAACTCAACAAATATAAATGCCTAAAGTTAATTTCATTTAATAGCAACTATTTCCATCTCTACATTCTGCATTCTTTTTAGAATTGACTCACTTAGTTTTTGTAACGTAATTTTGATCTGAAGCGTTCCATTCTTCAATTATTGCACTCTTAGGTTATTGAAGTTAGTTAATGGTGTGAGATTGGTTTATAGATTCCCACCGATGCGACCTTAGACATGTTCAATGATATTTAAGTCATGACTTCTAGCAAGCTAATACAATTTTTTTTTAATTCTACTTCATTCATGTACTTTTGCACTATATTGCACTCTTACAACAAAACTGACACAACTCGAAATACTACTTTTAAATTATGGTAAGCGCAAACACTCACAACAACGTTTATGGTATAGCTGTGATCAATTAATGAAGCATATGGTACTACATGTGCTTCTAGAACATTTTGTATTTGCCGATCAACAGTCACAGAACGTAGTCTGAAGAGCCTCTGAAAATTTTACTGTAGAACAGAACATAACGACTTCATCAAAATTTATAATGATTTTAAAATTGCATTGTCTGTAATTTTCAGCGTCTTTTATATACAAGGATATACTATTTGAAGAGTACAGACAGAATCAGGATTTATGCACGTGTTCTAGTAAACTCGAGCTTAGACACTCGGTGTTTTCTATTTGGTATGGGGTTTTTTGCTGGAACATCTTGGAGTCGATTTCTAACTTTCTCATTACTACCTAGCTTGTAACTGTCTTAAGGTACAGTGTTTGATACGCAGTGCTTGTAAACTGCATCATGCATTCTAATATTTTTATCTATTTTAACTAAATATGAGATGCCAGCACTTTTGGATTTAATTATGAATTTGACAATTGAGTATGGGTTTTCTGATAGCTCATCATAATCAGGCTAAAACATTGAAGAGGTAATGAATATTTATGGGATCAGACAAAATTATAATACTGAAGCTACAAACTTTTATGTGTAGAATTAGAGCGTACGTCAAATTCCGAAAGATGTCGGTAATATCTTAATAGCAATTGAATAAGCAAGCGACCATTAGTCTTAATCTGTATTGCGTTATACTTTCTACCATCTTTTTTTAAGTTTATGCTTTTTGTTTACTTGCAATTAGAGATTGAAAAAACCAAAGCGACTTTTGAGTTAATTAACATCTTCCACCGCTATAGGATTGTAATCTCGGTGACTTCACATCCAAAGTCAGAATTTATGGCGCCTTCTTTCTGTTTTTGCTGTTGCTGATTTACTTACTAACGGTAAAAGTTTCCAAATGACCAATTCGCATCATGCTTAATCAAAGTACACTATTGGGCATTTACAAATATTTTTGTTTTGATTCTTTGTTTAGACATACGTGAAAACTTGGCTGCGGGCACTCGAGAGTCTCTTGAGGATCGGAGTAATGAGCTAGGATCAAAGCTCCATAGTTGAGGCTCTGAGAGATGAGCGATGGTTCCCGTTATGTCCGCACACGCGTAAAATTTTGTAGTTGAAGCATATAAGCATTAACATTAAATTACGACTCGTGAAATATTTGATCAAAACTCAGGAAAAATAATGTACGATAACTCTTACGGTTTACATTAAAATACAAATGACAATTTTTGGTTATAATAAGAGTTTTCTCCTTTTGGAATTTTTTGCATAGTTTTTTATCTCATTCCTGTAGGGCAAAATTGTTCGAGTATCTAACCAGTTGAGCAAGAACGATTCTACTTGATAATTGGTTTTAAATTGCTTTCTCTCAAGTGCTTCTTTAAGGAATGTGGTGTAATGTTGATGGTTAGGGTTTTTTCTATTTTTGCTGCTAGTAGGCTTCAGCATATGTACGATATAATAAAACAAACAGTATGACCCCATTTCAGACAGCTAATGGCAGGACGGCGGCAAAGATTTTAAATTTTATTGTGTTCACGGCTTTTCTTGAAATTGTACTTCCAAATTTTCTGCCTTGTTTATAAAAGGGTATCTTTTCAATTTAAATTTTTATGAGCGAGCAATTGTGTAAACATAAACCCAACATAGACTGGCTCTCGCATATCGTGAAGACAAAGCTATCTGAATCATTGTTTAAAAAAAAATGTCTGGAACGATTTCTTTGAAGATCTATTCTATACAGGGATAAAAAAGATGAAACACCGAATGCAAATTTAGTGTCAAATAAGTTCTGTCTAATTTGAAGGATTGTTGGGTTGACAATGGTGGATTTGTGGAATAGAACCAACAGTCTTTTGGTTTACCTGTTTTTGTTATAAACGGTAGTATCGTAAACCGATTATAGATGGAGCACATGTCTCGAGAAGGGCCGACTAAAGTGGTTTTCCCATTCTAAGCGTTTCCACCTAAAACGCTCCATCATACTATTCCCGAAGCTCAATTTTTGAAGGCTCGTATATATCTAATTCGAAAAAAGTGCTAAGCAAATAATACATGGAATCTCATATTGTAAACGGAGACGAACTTACGGTTCTATTGATAGGAGACAACAGTTAGGAAGGGAAATTTAGACGCATAATTATAATAAATGACTTTAAAACGTTTAGACTACAATACCCAAAGATGATAAATAGCAATTAGGCGAGGCGAGACATCATTCAAGAATCAACGAGAAATAGTATTTTGTTAATCCATCAAATACTGTCATTATTTTCTTAGTTCTTTGTAGGATAAGTCGCGCAATAACATTGAAGAAATAATTAAAAATGAATTTTAAGCAATATTACAAAAATTAATGTATAAAATTTGTTAACCGAAACCGTGAATGAAGTAATCCGGTTAATTGCTGTAAACAATACCACTAAATACTAATAATTTGCGGCTGAGCTGAAATCAAAATCCGAGAATGTTTGTAAATGAGTTTATAGAGACGATTTTATTTAAAAATATATTTCGTTTGTTTAATAGTCAAGTAGACACAATTTCCATTGCGTTACATTTGTACATTGTATTAATTTCGCGGAGAGACTTTTTAATTCCGAGGAGTGCGTAGGATTTATATAGCATGTCAAAACAACATAAATTAACTTTTTTAATTTAACAGAATGAAACCGTTTGCTAGAAACCACAAAACATAGTATTTCTGATGATGATTTAATTAGCCTATATTGATTCCAACACCCTTGCACTCACTCAACTCCTCCCTGATTCCATTTATTAAATTCTGACGCATGCCATGTGCAATATTAAAATATAATTTTAAAATAAAGTTATCACCGTAACGACTTAATTAAATATATTTAGTCGTCCCCTACAATTTTCTGCAACCGAATATGTATTCCGCAGATGTCGCATGGAATAAAAGATTAAATAACAAACGAGCCGGCCCCGACCAGGAAGTTAATTATGCCGAATAATGAGACATTCTGCGGAAACCGCAAACAATTTAAGGATATTATCCACGAAATAAGAACAAAAGGTTATGCACCTTTCTAGTTTATTGATTCTTTTTCTTTGTGTTGCCTAGTGTACAATTTAGATTTTTTTTTATAATTGCATTCTGTTTTGTATTGGAATTTATCTTTCCTGGGTGTGTGTTCTAAGTGGGCGGCAGAATTCGTGTGAAATAAATAACATACATGTCTCTGCACTGCTAATTACTCGTGTATAGAAGAGATAGAAGCGAGTATCCACCCACATCACTTGAGTTTGTGTTAATTTGCTTTGTACATGTCTTCCAGAGAGTAGTGGATGGCAGACGTAAAATAACACAGGTCTCCTCGGATAATATTCACCTGAACGTGCCGGATTGTACGAAGCAAGTTGGAATAATCTTATTGAGAGTTTAATCCTTGCAATAACAAGAGTCAACTGGAATAATTTAGATTAATATTTATATTAACTGCTTCAACGAAATGTTTTCATTTCTCACAATCTTATTCCGTCAGTTCAAATACAATAAGTAATTTTAACGAATTCCATTTGAATCATTATTTTGTGCATTATGAAAGAATACTCTAAATCATCCTTGTGAAACCATTTTAGTAAAAAAGTTTAAGACATTTAAGGATTTAACTTAATCTTGAGATGCAACATAAATTTTTATTAAGAATAGCGAAATGCGATTGTTCATACACAATTCTAAATTGAATTTAATACATCAATCGTTTCATTATCTATTTAATACTTATGATAAGTTAGTAATATTTATTACATATATCTATTATTATTTATGATTTGTATTTAAGTTATTACTAAAATAAAGTGTAAAAAAATCTCTCCTTTCCGGATGGTAAAACATTAACTAAACTTTGCAAATCATCGCCATTCTAGTAGTAATAAATCAATGTCGAGGACAAAATCATGTAGAAATGATAGACAGTAAGTAATCATCTTTCTGGACGACAATGGCTTGAGCAGAAATTCTAAACAGCGAAACCATTGGTTGAATCTTGACATGGAGATTATTAATTGATTTTGGATTTAAAATTAAAACATTGCTGGTGAATACAAATCAATAGCTATATATGTATATTTGAATAAATAGAGTAGAAAGGATGCCACTTCCCATAAAATTAGGAATATATTTTTTGAAATAATTAATTCCTATTAAATCATTTATTTCTATTAAGTTTTTAAAATAAAAAATTTTTGACTGTATAGACGGAACTTTATAATTTAAATTTATGTATTGAAATGAGAACGAAAATCTAGAGGAATTTTTCAAAAAGCTGGAGAGATTCTTACTAAAATACTAAGAGATTTTATTTTACGAAAATGCTGATTTTTTTGCAATAGTTATATAGTAAGAAACAATCAAAAATACCGACAACGCCTGAGAACCCGTCGATTGCTTCTTTCGACTGCACCAAAAGATATATCTCGACAATAACCAGCGTGTCATTGCAAATAATTTGGGAGGATGATCCGATCAGTAATATGACTGAAGCTTTTTGTTTCATGAAAACTGGCGAATGGACAATCAGAACAAAAACCATTACCCTACCAACCCGTACTAAACAGATCTATGTAACCATCACAGCTCACAAAACAATGCCCGATACAGTACGAATGGCTGTAAACACAAACTAACTTACCTCGGATTACCATCATATTAGAATAAACCTACCACATCATAAAATGTTTCGGTTTATTCAACTAGATTTCCGCATTTTTAATATTGTCTGATGTAAAGCGGTGGAGGCTAATGTTGAATGAGATTTTTGCCTCAGTGGTCGATGAAGTTGGGACTGGTGATAGTTTACTTCGTTTGGAAGTGGCTCAAAGCAACTTGAGGACTGCAATAGTTGTCTTTGAAGAAACGGCTGTTCAGTTGAAACCGCAAAGTTTATGTATTTTGTATGAAAACCTGAACAATTTTAATAGAGGTCGTAGTTTGTGCCCAGATGTTAACAAAGTAAAAAGAACTTTTAGTGGCTTTAGAGATCTGTTGTTAAGGAGATATGGATAATGTTTACGGCTCTGCTGTCAAGAAAAAAGTTTTTTTAGCTTTTTGCTCAGAGGTTAGACTCTACTGCAAAAAATAAATCAACAATTATATTAGATGCTTTGTAGATAGAATGCCTAAGCAATGTCATATCTATGCTAATCTTGGACGTTGTGCGCTTTAGGTGCGATGTTGACGGTTATTGGAAACCGTCAGCCAGAAGGGATTTGATTTGTAGCTAGAATTCAACTACGTGGTGCAATAACGGATTTTTTGTATGGGTTTCTAGGCGTTGTGCTTATGAATGTCTAAGCGTACGAGTCGGCCATTTTGTGGAATTTCCTTGCCTACTAGATTTGTATTTTTTTTAAACAAGCTCTTTAGGTGATGGATGGGGTTTTCCAGGGTGACCATATAGTTTTTCTTAGAAGGTCACTTGGAATGGGTTATTGTGGTTTGTTTTCTGGTCAGGCCCTTAGGTGTCAACGACGCTCAGGCTTGCTTTACTGAACGACGTTGAGCCAATTCAAAATCTAGCCAAGTGGCTGTCTTAAAAGAATATTTCAACTTTTGGGGCTGGCGATAGTATAAGGTTGAGTAACCATAGTTCATTGGCCGTGGACATTACTGTTGAGTTCGTTTCTGTTTCTGTTGGAGTTGCTTAATTTGTGAATCATCACTGCGCTTGGATTTTTTTTTACTGAGAAGTTGACAGAATTGTTCCGTAGGTTGTTCAATGAGCTGCAACGATGTATATGTACTCTCCATGATGTCGCTTACAAGTTTTGTTTGTTAGAGGGGCTCCCCTCAAAGTAAATTGGTAACCTTGAGAACTTTTGTCGGTGTAAGGTTGTAATTTTTAAGGTAATGCAAGGGAGGTGGTTGTTACCCTTAGGAGTCGGGAAGCAACAAACGGCGGAGGGTGCAAGACCGCAGGTAGGGTGCAAGGGAATAATTTTTGGGGCAATTGTCGATGTAGAGGAATAAGTTTGGTAGTTACTGCTCATGGGCGTGATGTGATCAAATTGTAGTAGATGGTTAACGCTTGATGGTGGCATTATTACTTCTGGAACAGTTAAATTTTGTCTAATAGCTTGCTAGTAGCTGACTTTTCGGCGTGAACGTTTTGATATGTTTATGTTCAACTTGACTTTGCTTTAATTAGCCGGATGATGCTCCCAAAGCGGCACAAAAACGTCTTCTTTAAATACAAATCTTGTTACCGTGCTTGAGACCTGGAGTCGAAACATCCCGAAGATGATGTAGTTTAGTTGATGCAATTAACTCTGGTCAATAGGACCACAAACAATTGGGCGGGTAGGCGGAAATTCCATTTAAATCTTTTATTTGGCAATCAATGCACTAATCGCTTACTCAAGTGTTTGTAATTTAATTTCTTGATTACAAACACTTGGGTGGGTGGGCGGGAATCAAGTTTAGATGTTATGGGACGTGTGGTTAAGATTGGAGTTTCCCGCCCACCCACCCAAGTGTTTGTGAGCAAGAAATTGGATTGGACTTAGGCAGGTGGGTAAAAACTTCAATTAAAACTTCTACCCGGCTACTTATGCCCTTATGCCAACTCACGTGTTTGTAATCTAATCTCTTAATTACAAATACTTGGGTAGATAGGCGGGAACTAAGTTTAAATGTTATGGGCGTGTGGTTTGAATTGGTGTTGCCCGCTTACTCACCCACGTGTTTGTGAGCAAGAAATTGGATCATAACTTGGGCAAGTACGCGGGAAATGCCCTGCTTGCTTACCCAACTGGGTTGATGGGCGGGAATTAAGTTTAGACGTTATGGGGCGTGTAGTTTAGATTGGTGTAACTTACCCATCCACCCAAGTGTTTGTGAGCAAGAAATTGGATCGCAAACACTTAGGCGGGTGGGTGGAAACTAAGTTTTGTTGTTGTGGGCGTGTGGTTTGGATTTGTGTTGCCTACCCACCCACCCACCCAAGTGTTTGTGAGCAAGAAATTAGATCACAAATGCGGGTGGGCTGGTGAGCGGGAATTCCAGTTAAATCTTCTATCTTGGGCGGGTGTGCGGGAATTCCAGTTAAAACTTCTATCTAGCAATTAATGCTCTGATCATCCACTTAAGTGTTTGTGAACAAGAAATTGAATCAGAAATGCATAGGAGGCCACTATGACTGCTGCAAGTCATCTGTCATTTGCGAATCGACATATTATAATTATAATTTATTGTTTAGGTTATGTGAGTTCCATGCGCTACACCAATAGCAAAGCGACATATTAGAAATTAATATTTTAAGATTATGCCGTAGCTCATCTCTCAATCACGAAGTGACATATTAGATTTGTAAATATTTTTTAAGTTATGCAAAGTAAGAATTTATATTTTTAGCTTATGCAAAAGTGTGGTTCATGTGTCAATTGCAAAACGACTAAATTCTCAAATTATTTTTGTAGGTTATGTTAGTTCTACGAAACATAAATCTCGAAGCGACATATTAGGAATTATTGTTTTTAGGTTATGCAAGTGCTATGGTTAATCTGTCAATTACAATTGAGTATTTGGGGCATTATTTTATGGTTCCAATTAACTTAGTTGTTATTTATGTTGTGTGTATTATCAATTTTTATTCATTTGTTTGTTCTGATTTTCTTATTATATAGTGTTCTTTTATTTTTATTATGAATTTTTTAAGTCTTTATTTTTTTTAATACTTTCAGGCAGTTGATTGTACGTAACTAGTTCGTTGCCTGGTATTGTTTGTTTTGCTTTTTCTGTCTTTGTTGTGTGTACATGTAAAACCTGCTGGGGGCCTTCAAGGATTTTCAGATGCGGTTCAGATTGGCGTTAAAACGTTGCTAAGTCTGTCCACGTGGCCGTTTTGAATAGCAACTCTGAGGGCGGTTGGTGTCATACCCACGAGCGCCGGTTATACGGATACGGATGGTAGACCGCTCCATCGGCATTATAGAGCTGGGCGTTTGTTAGTGTGTGTTTTATATCTATCATTTGCTATAGCCATTCCATAGCCGGAGTTGTTGTTTAGGATTTGTAGTAGTCAGTTTGGGTCTAGTGTTCTATATTCTGGTCTTGAGTGGGAGTAACTGCACTTAGGCCTCATTAGGTTGTTTGTACCTTCTGTAGTGGTAAACCTCACTTCTTCGTCCCAGCACACAGCCAACCTATGTGGTTGATGTATGCTTTCGGCAAGGTTTTTAACCAAGTAATTTGGAGATTTGTATGTAGTTCTGTTTCTGCTATCTGCCTTGGCGATACTTTTGGATCCATCTATGTGCGCTGTGCGGATAGTTGCGGAATTTCCTAGTAGATCTTTCTTTGGCTCTTTTTTTGGTTTTTGGTCTTTTTTGGCCCATCTTTTGGTTTATCTTTTTTTTTTTTTTTTTGGTTTTAACTGCTTGAGGTTTAGCTTCAATTGCTTTAGGTTTTGCATCACCTTTTACTTCCTCTAAAGTATTAAGTTTGGTTATCTTCCCAGCAACATCGGTGACGTCGAGAGGCCGCCGAGTATCGGTTTGAAGATTACCTGGGCCGTTTGGCCAGGGAGGACACGTTAATTCCTTCAATGTTGCGCGCGTGCGGCCCAGAACATCTATAAGGGCATCACAGACCTGTTATTGCTCAATCTCGTGCAGTTGGGAGCCACCTGTCCGTCTAAGTACATCTGGAGGCACAGGTAGATTTTTAATGGACTGCACGGCAAACGTTGCTTGGTCCGTTTCTGTACGCTGGCGGGTAAAAGAATCTACCCTGGGGATTACCTGCAGGGGCAACCAATATGTGCGTTGATGGTAGATATTCTTGGACCTAGATATTAGCTGATCTTGACTTTAATTTGGCAGATGTTCCGCTAGGTGATGTTGGTGATTTGGCTGATAATCTGCCTCGACTGAGTCACTTTTTTTGTGGCTTAGGAGGAGAATCTTTTAAAGATTTTAAGAGTCGGATTCACTCTCACGAGGAAAGTGTCTACCCACTAAACTCTTCCTGAATGAATTGTCCGGAAGTTTAAGACCGTTAAGTTTATAGACTTTTTGTTATAAAGAAGTTGAAAGACAAAATCAGTGTCGAAGAGGAGGATGAGACGCCCTATAGGCTGGGGGACTAGTCACTGATGAACATTACGTCTTTTTATAGCAGACCTAGGTTGCTGACTTTTCGCTTTTTTGATTGGTTAGTTCTAATGTCAAATGGGGACGTTCTATGGCGTCATCTATCTGTGTCCATGCACAGGGTGCATTTTCCTTGGTTAATTTTGATTGGTTGGACCACTCATAAGATTGAGAATTATTACAATCTAAGCTTTACGCTATTTCTACAACTCATAAGATGACAAGTAGAAGAATTGCTAGTAACAGGAATACACGACTATTATGCACTTGCCGCGCTAGTCCACTAACGTATGTCTCACTTTTTTTTGCAGTTGCTAACTATATTTAGTTTTGCTATTTTTATAGTTCCGTTTTTTAGGGAGTTTGGCACATCTTCTTTTTTTGTTGTACTTAGTGAAATTCTATCATGAGGTGGATACTTAGGTTGGGTTTATGATTTGTATGTTTCTCATCCTCCCTGAGTAGTGCTGGTAGGCTTTTAGGATTTATTGTTTCTTACCAATCAGAGAATGCTTTGTCATGTGTCACGGGTTTTTTTGCATCAACAAGACGAACTGGACTTCCAGGATTTGAAGAAAATCACTATCCTAGTTGATCTAATAGCTCAATTTAGTTTATGGAGTCGTATCATTTCTTATTCTTGGGCTGCTTCTGTCAGTAGCCTCTTAACTCTTTATGTCAATATTCTAAAAGTTGCAGGGTTTGGTTGAATTGTAATTGTGTTAGCCTTTTTTCGAAAATCATTGGCATTTCATGTTGCTTCATCAGTCCTTAGACTTCAATAGGTTGAGAAATTTAGATATATTACAATCGTTTTGATCAGATTTACTTTAACTCTGCCCATCATGTTTTAAAAAGTAGTCCATTTGTCTTTGCTTTGCTATGGATATTTGGTAGATCTTAATGTCTATTTTTAAGACAATTACTCAATCAAACTTTGATTTGATTTTGTTGTTTTTTAGTATTAAGCCTTATCATTGAAATAAGGCGTGCTTAGAGAAAGGCATCTTGAAACGGATTATTGCTACTTCTTGGTCTTCTATAACCGTTGCGACAAAAAGTTTATCTACGGTAATTTTTTTATTTATTCCAATAATTGGTGGTTTTTTATTGAAATTTAAGCGCTCAGCTTGATTCTGAATCGGTTAATATTACTGTATAGAATCGATGAGTGAAGGAATATTAGAAAGAGGCGCAGCGCCATAAAACTTCATTAGATGCTTAGAAAATATAATTATCACATCTTGAAAAAGCTAATATCTAGAGAAGCTTATGTGTAAGCAAGACAGAATAAAATACACAAAAGTATATTTAGCGTTGCGCCTCTACCTAATACTTCCCCACTCAACGATAGAACCAATAAGTGAGTTTTTGAATGCGATACTTCACATGTTTTAACATTTATTGGTTAATGGCTTTTTTGTTCTTTTATCTGAAAGCTAGTTTAGCTGATTTCAAATCTAACCTAACAATTAGGAAGATTGTTAGTAACCTGATTTATTACCTCATTAGGTATATTCTGATTTCGAGCTTTGCTTATTATAATATGTAGATTTGATTATTCGACTCATTTTATTCAATATAGTTTCTAAATTATTTATGAAAAAACGTACCAATTTGGGGATTTTTAATTCGAAGCCGTAAATTATTAGTACACTAGTGCTTTAAAAGTCAGATTGCATCAAATTAATATACATTAATCTATGAAATGAAATACCTTGAGCCGGTAAGGTAAGGTCGATTGAATATAAATACATCAATTTTATTTTATTATTTTAATCATAACCGAAGATTATTTGGTCTACTTAAGACCTTCACGGAGCTTTAATATATTGCGATAATTTTAAGATAAGTTGCAACATTAATTTAAATATTATATTCTTAACACTTATTTTCTACTTTATCCCCTGCAGTGCACTTATAAAACTCATTACTAATTCACCCATCCATAGCAAACTTTGCACTGCAGTGCGCCAATTTTTACTCAAACTTAAAAATGCTAAATATTGTCATATTTATTCTGTATCAAAAAATTTCATTAATCCAATCTTATCAGGCGTTGTAAATTTTATGCCTTACCGGCGGCATCAACATGTTAATTAGTAAAGACAATAGCTTCGGTATCTCGTTAGCACAATCTGGCGCCGATATGGATAATCCGCCCTACTTTGGCGAAACGATGTGTGAATTAATGTTTACAGCAGCAATGCAATTGGAGACTGCATGATGCTCCCAGATATTACGTACAAGTTGGGATCAAAGATTTAATTCGCAATACAATATGTGTAGTAATTCAATGCACTTGCCTGCCTATATGAACCCTGACATAAACAATGCATTAAAGGAATTACAGCTTTAAAAGAGCTTTTATACATAACAAACTTTGCAATTAAAATAATTACATTTTTTAACTGCAAAAGAGTTGGACTTTGTTACAACCTACCTGGGCTTAACGGGACTTTATTTTTCCGTTTGAAGTTTTGTTTTATAATTACAATTTAAAACATTAATCATATTATAGAAATTTGTTAGGAATTAGCACAAAGGCAAAATATTTAAATTGAACGAAAATTTCGTGTAACTACGAGCTTATATGGCAGCACTCCAAATGATATAAATTCAGACAGTTTAAAAACGTTCTGTCACTTGCAGAGAGGTATGCATATGGCTTATAGCTAGAATCGTAAAATATGCTGCATTGTGGTCTCATATTATTTTTGACACTAAAACCTTATTAATATTTGCTCAATTTATAGTTGAAAACAAGTATTTTGTTTTATATAAATGCAATTAGTAGTGAGTGTTTACGTTCTTAACATAACTCATTTCAGTAACTCAAACAAGGTTTAGTCATGAGGATAATATAAATTTAGACAATCAAAGAATGGTGCTAAAAGGCATTGTTTTTTGTAATTGCGACTCGTGTTTCTCTCACAACCTATTTGAATACTTCCGAGAAATCTAAGCTAGAAATACGAGCCCGAAGGGAAAGAAGAGAAGCGCTATAGTTGTTTACGATTGCTACCGGTTTATATGGCTTGAATGCTGAAGTTTACGTGAAAATATTCATAAATATAAATTTCAGTGGTCGTCAAAATGTTGTTTGTTATCGGAATAATTCTTAATAATTGAATGCAGTATTGCATTCTGAAATATGCGTATTATTGTACTATAAACAGTGACCATTATGATCATTAGTATTGGAAATGTAATAAATGATTGAAACTCTGTTTAATTGAAAGCTTTTCCGGCACCTTCACTCTTATTTATAGTTCTTTTAAAGAAGTTTTAGTCTATAAAATGTATGATTTTTGGAAATATTTGGAAGTTAGTGCTCAATCATACGGCTTTTTCAATGGACGAAAAGAAAGCTCATTTGACATTAGTCATTGTATTTTAATATTTAATTAAAAAAATATTAACAAATTAAAATTGTAAAAAAAAGTAAAAGAAATTTATTTTTTTATTTCAAATGAAACACAATTATTGTTTTAAAAAAAATAATTTTCAAGTTTATAAAATATAACAATTTTAATTTTTTCATAGAAATTGTGTAGTTTGTGAAATATATGAATTTATCAACATTAGGTTTTAATGCACTAGTGCAGAGGTTGACCTGCGGCTCCGAAATTGTTATTTTGAAAAAGTCAAATCTATTCAAACATACAAATTTAAGCGTGCGTTTGGGTCTTTAGCCAAGATAAATACTGATTTCTGTTTGTTGCCAGGTTTGCTTATATCAGCGGCAAAATGACGTCGGTACTAGTCGTTAAGTCTGAGTTCTAACTTCTGATTTTTTACTGTCTCATCACAGCTGATAATGTCCGGCACTTTGAGATGGAATAACCCGAGGTTGACCATGTGGATGTCGCTTTGCAGTATTTGTATACATTTCATTAAAATTTGTGCGGTATATTTTACATAACCTCAAATATAATGACACTACAAAGATAGTGTTGAAGAATCTTTTTTTTTAGTTTGCCGTGGTCCACAGCTAGACGTAGATCCCCCTTGTTTGCTGTCATATATATTTATTTTGTGCCGTTTGGTACAACTTTTTTTTTTCAAGAATGGTCTTGATATCGACCAACCATTTTTTCAAAGATCCTTCCCATGATAATGAGTCAATATCAAAATACTTGACAAAACCCATAAACTGTATTCCCGCCCACTTGCCTTAGTGTTTGTTATCAAGAAGTAGGTTCCGTCACTTCTCTCTTGTGACTTAATGACATCTGTCATCTTCTCCTATCCTTGATAAAAAATACTTGGGCGGGTGGGCGGAAACACCATATATCAAACTACCATCCTAATATTTATAAACTGAGTTTCCGCCCACCCGCCCCAGTGTTTGTTGTCAAGCAATTGTTTACGACACTTCTCTCTTCTAACTTGACGACATTTGTCAGTCATTCTCTTACGTTTGTTAACTGCAGGAACACGATAAGTGGTAGTTACATCTAATTCCTTGAACAAACACTTGGGCGGATGGGCGGTAACATTTTCTTAAACCACCAGCTTAAGGTTTATGAACTGTCATTTTTAGCAACTGTACGCGAACAAAAGGCACTAAGCCATCTGCCCCCACCAACAGCACCGCCTCCAATAAAAGAATGGGGAACCCAAAAATGCATTTATTGAGGTTAGGTTCGAGCCTGCTGTTAAGGAGCTAGACTCCGCTGGTGATAACAACCCCAATCAACCCTCACTTAACTCCTCATTTACCACTTTTGGCGTTTGTGTTAACCGAAACGTTCCCGGGTTTTTTCAAACATTTCAGCGACAATGAAATCTCTATTCTTTCTAATGCCGTCCGCAGGATGGCAACTGCTTTATTCAAGTCCTTTACGTTGCCTTGAAGTTGTTATCCGGTCTATGCAGCAATACTTAACAGAAAACGAGGGACAGTCACTGGAATCTCTAGATTTTGCTCTTTTTAACATTCATTAAATGAGAAACAAATTTAGTCGCTTTCCAATGGTTTCTGTGCAACTCCCAAACGAAGCAAAAATACCAAAAATCATGGAACTAACAAGATCAAAGTTGAGCTTAAGCTTATAGTTTAATGCCAAAAGTACCAACGCTAAGGTCACACGGAAAGTGTGTTAGACTGTACTTTGAAATCATTGAACTACTCCGAAGTGGATACTCTTGACATTCTCACGTTCGAAACCAATGCGATTTTTGTGAACGCGCCTGGGTTGGGCACACTCAAGCTTGCATCTGCATATACCAATCCGACTAACCTTTTTGAAATGGTTTTTTCACAATATCTGCTGGGAACTTCAGTTCCAAGGACCCAGCGTGTAACAGTGCTAAAACCAAAGTCATAGGAGGATAGAGGAGAGAGGAGATTTTTTTCTACCGGAGAGACCATAATAACCAACACATGGATTATACAGAAAACAAATATGCAGGACATAACCGCATGGATGGCAAATACAAAATCGGAAGGGGGACAACACAAATTGTGTGGAATGGTTATAAGATGGAGGACATGGGGAGGAAATAGAGGGAAAGGGCAACTACTTGCTACTTGCACAAAGTTGAGAGGTTTGGAGGAGTAAAAGGGAGGTTTATATCCAAAGGATACAGTCTTGCCAATTAAGAAGAAGAAGAAGAAGATGCTGATGAAATTTTTAATTAATTTATTTGGCTTAGTCCGTATGTTGTATTTTTTATTCTATGAACGAGAGAAACATTTAAGATAGCTTAGCTTGTACACAAACGGGTTGTGAATACCTAAATTTTGTGCGGCCACCTTATACATAGAATACAAAGCAAATATAGCGACGCGATTAAAATTGATCTTTTAGTGTGTAGACATGCATTGTACCTTTGCTCATTGCTCAACGCAACACTTGCTCCGATCCTCAAATTTATATATTTTACATCAGTTTTTTAGATAAAAACTTCAGTCAACATTTTTGTTTGAAGAAGATGCGAGAGAACTAAGTTACGATTGAAGCTTTAGAGTTTTACGATAGTGCGATAGTTAGAGCTAGGATCTTTGTTGTGTCCGCAGCCTAAATAATTAATGAGCAAAGTTAGCATTATCCGAGATTTTTATGAATGAGAATAATTATGATTATTGAAAGGAATTTGAAACAAATTGACTATTTACTAATGTAGTGATCTTTTTTCTTTTTTTTTTTGGTGTTAGGAAGAGAATCTTCGCACACTCGCAAAGTGTCAGTGGAAGTTCGTCCTTTCATGGACATTGCCTTCCTGAATGGTTGTGTGTTCAACACGGGAAATATTTACATAATGCACATGTGTTCCAACCATATGGGTGTGCCTAGAATGAGTGGGATCTAGTTCCACTTGTAGGTCTGAGTTTCAGACTGACGGGCCGGGTCTGAAATTATTAGACGTCTAGTCGTCTAATAGAACTTTAGAAGCTTTTAGTAGCTTGACGAAGTCATCATTACTTGCTTGCGATAAGCGGAGTAACAGCTGATCTTTAGCTGATAGAAGAGAGGCGCTTGGCGCCGATCCGGTAGCTTGTGCAGAGGATTTCTCCCCGCTTGCGTTGGGACCGCTCCGTGGTGGAGCACGAGACTGCTTACGGGGAGCAGGTGGTCCCCACCACACGCGACGCATTTTGCTAAATGGCCGCTCTCTTTAGTAAGAGTGCAACCGGCGCTCGGATGAGCTCCGGCGCACTTGACGCACCGATATGGTGCGTTGCACCGGGATGCCCCGTGGCCGTAACATTGGCAACGGTGACATTGTACGATCTCGGGGCCTTTACGTTTGACCTCTGTGGTCACGCGAAGCCCGAGCAGCTTAGTTAGAGACAGGATCTCTCTGTTTTTGGCTTCCTGGGGAAGCTGGACGTATAGTCCGGGAGCTGGTAACAAAAAAGAGCAAGAGTTTAGGAAAGGCTGATATTTTGAGATCGGACTGTTTATTGGTCATAGAACGCCTCTGCAAAGTCAGCACCCCAGGTGTCGGGACACCTGGCGATGCCACGCTAAGAAAGGTGTAATTTTAACACCTTACTTAGCGTACCCAAAAATTGTTTTGGATAAGCTGAAAATTCATCGGCAAATAGTAGATGCATTATAAAACCTTAATCAAGCAGTCAGACAGTAATAACCAAACGCACGGCGTCAGCACAGTTGCGTACATGCTACAAGAACTAACTTAATGCAAATGATTAGAAAAAGTTGAAAGTTGGGAATATGTTAAATTACGTAATTAAATTTATAAAACAAACAGTCAGACATAGTTTTTATGAGAACCCAATCAATCAACACCCAATTGGAGTCGTGATAAGGCGATTGTCGTAATTAAAGGTTTTTGACCAATCAAAATAATTAATGATTGGGTTCTTATAAAAACTATGTCTGACTGTTTGTTTTATGAATTTTATTACGTGATTTGACATATTTCCAAATTTCAGCTTTTTCAAATCATTTGCATTAAGTTAGTTCTTGTAGCATGTACGCAACTGTTCTGACGCCGTGCGTTAGGTTATTACTGTCTGACTACTTGATTAAGGTTTTGTAATGCATCGACTATTTGCCGATGAATTTTCAGCTTTTCCAAAACAATTTTTGGGTACGCTAAGTAAGGTGTTAAAATTACACCTTTCTTAGCGTGCCATCGCCAGGTGTCCCGACACCTGGGGTGCTGACTTTGCAGTGGCGTTCTATGACCAATAAACAGTCCGATCTCAAAAAATCAGCCTTTCCTAAACTCTTGCACTTTTTTGTTACCAGCTCCCGGACTAGTACACCATTGGAAAGTATTTCCCGTTCCTTCCCATTTGTGTAATTGATTTTGGATTGTACCCCTGAGCGATGAGATCAGCCTGCACTATTTCAACCTTAATGCAGGTGGGCACACCCCGAATAACATATTTTAAGGTCTTTTCAGACCCTAGTTGGTAGGTGTGGTGAAAGATATGTCATGCTCTGTGCAATAATCAATCACCGCCCTGAAGTCATCCTGCGTTTGGGGGTGCAGGCGAATGCCATCGACCACGTTTACTGCGCGATCAATGGTAATATTTAATGACTCGAAGGTCGCCTTTAGCCCTAGGTACACATCCTTATCATGAATGGTAATAGGAGGAGGGCGGCGTGCACCGGCTCCCACTCTGGGCGCCGGCTGTGTTGACTGGCCTAAGGTGCTAGTTGCCGGACCAGAGTTGGTCGGCTTCGCTTTAGGGGCGGGCCGGGTTGAAGACCCTTTGGCCTTGGTGGCTGATGGCCTTGATGGTGCTGAAGGCACCTGACGTGTGGGGCCGGCTGAAGGCCTATTAGAGCAAGAAGGTTGAGAGGGCTCACCTAGTTCCTTCCTCATCTTCTTCGACTTCGCTTTCTTCCCTTCGACCAAGATGAATTTGTCCTTTTTGGACGTCTTCTTGGTGGAGGTCGACCTCGTTTTGGGTGGTTTCCATTTCTTCCTCGGATGAGGAGATGGAGTACGGCGGCAGGTCTCTTGAGGGAGGCCAGGACCTGGGGGGCCGCTGCCACGCTTGGAACCTGGTTGCAGGTTTCCATTGGGGCCTCTTTGGTGGTGGTCGAGGCTGGTGCCGTTGGAGAAGGTGTGAGCTGGATGGGCAGCTTGGCGAGAGTGGATTGGATGGAGGTTTCCATTTTACTAATGGCGGCTTTCGCCTCCTTAGCATCTCTTGGGATC
Organism: Tachinus rufipes; assembly: GCA_963932245.1. NCBI lineage: Eukaryota > Metazoa > Arthropoda > Insecta > Coleoptera > Staphylinidae > Tachinus > Tachinus rufipes. The sequence goes on along the minus strand of OZ010742.1, from coordinate 25,272,957 downwards.
GCTTTCACCTGGGCGTCCTGCTCGGTAATCCTCTTCGTCTGGCATTCCATCATTGCCAAGAGTTGGGATTCCAGCGAGTGGATCTTCTTTGCCTGGTTTTCGATGGTCATCTCGTTCTTCTCCACCACGGCATACATGAGCTCCTGAATCTCCCGGTCCGACATCTTGCCGTCGGGGTCCATGCTGGAATAAAGTGTTTAATTAATTAATTAAATTAATAATTAATTAATTAAACAGTTGAATTAGTTGTGGATGGCAGTATCTTTCAACTGATCACCCGCGTCTAGCGTGCAATGATAATTGCATTTATCCTCGATTGGATCCAGTAGCAGGTGCGTCTCTTGGATCGTTCTCGTAGTGGACTGGTCTGGTCGGCTGCTGGCAGTCGACTCCTGTTGCTGATGTGGTGATCTGAGAACGGTTGCGTGGCCTGTCGTTGACTTGACTTCCTGCAGCTATTTTTATCAAAAGAAATATTGTAAATTGTAGCAATACTACAGAGGATTAGGTTACAACATATTTCTTGATAACAATCGCTTGGGTGGGCGGGTGGGAACCAAGTTTAAATTATGGGCGGGTATTTCTTTCCATTGTAGCCCACCCACCGATCGAAGTGTGGGTGATGGAAAGAATTATTATATCAACAACCGTTTGTGTTTTTGCAGCTATTTTGATCAAGAGGATTATTGTAAATTGTTAGAAATACAACAAAGTATTAGTTTGCAATACATTTTTTGATAACAAACGCTTGGGTGGGCGGGCGTAAAACAAATTTAAATTATAGACTGGTAGCTTCTTCCACTAAGGCTCACCCACCCACCGAAGTGTGGGTGATGAAAAGATTTATTATATCAACTACCGTTTGTGTTCCTGCAGATATTTTTATCAAGAGAATTATTATAAATTGTTACCAGTACAACAAAGGATTAGTTAACAAAAAATTTCTTGACAAACGCTTGGGTGGGTGGGCGGGAACGAAGATTAAATTATGAACGGGTAACTCTTTCTACTGTGGCTCACGCATCCACCCAAGTGTTGGTAATCAAAAGATTTATTATATTAACCACCGTTTGTGATCTTGCAGCTATTCTTAACAAGAAAATTATTGTAAATTGTTAGCACTACAACGGAGGACAAATTTACAACAAATTTCTGGATAATCTTTGTGACAAATTATAGGCGGGTAACTCCTTTTACTGTGACTATATTGTATGTGAATATGATTACCATAATAAGAAAATATTGCAGCTGTAGACCTATAAAGAAATAACTGCAAATCGAAGAGTGATGCGCCGACCGGAATTAAGTACGAAGTTTTTATAGTAAAATAGGATTTTAGGCTAGTCGCTTACTTGATGTTGTACCTGCGTTGTTAGTATCTTCCAGTGCACTTCAGCCTGTTGAATTTCTGGCAATGTGCTCTGCTCAGATTCACTTAAGGTTGCATATTTGTTTAGTTATGTCCTGGTTTTTTTATATACTTCTTATTTTATTGGTTTTGTGGTCTTTAAGTGTTAATCTTATAATTCTCTCTTTGATGAACTTTTAAATAGCTCATAATTTTTTGTGTCAGTACCCAAGTTTTGCTATCATAGGTTGTAACTGGTAGGATACATTTGTTGTATATTTTTGATTTAAGTTTTATAGGTATATTGGGATGTAAGACATTTTTTAGTTTGCCACCCGCCCAGATCTCCCGTATTCTTCTGTTTACTTTGAGTTTTTGATCTTGTTTTCTAATGGCTATTTTTATAAGAGTTTTTTTTTCTTAGTGATGTTCTTCTATTATGATCGCGTTAGTATCTGTCTATCTGTTTGGATGTCTAGAGAGTCAAAACACATAAGTCGCTGATCTACTACATTGCGACGATTATCAAAAGATGATGAGTGAGCAGAGGTTTTATACTGACAATGCAGGAAAGGTATTTTTCCAACTACTAGAACAATCCTTCTAGCTTTGATAATAATATGCTTTTACAAAGAAAATGACTTACGTCAAGTTTATAGTGTTATTTTAATAATTGAGGTTAGGGTATTTTAATTTAAAAAAAAAATATTTTAATAAATGGAGAAATTAGCATCTCTGGTTTTTAAGTCAAATTTTGGTACAAGCTGTTCAAATGGACTAGAAAACTATTTATGATTACCCGAAGTATGCAAGCACATTTTTTGGTGTAAATATTTCAATTGTAGCTAGAGAAATAGGAATATCAGATAGAAGTGTTTTTATAATTCTACATAAAGATTTGGGAATGAGCAAAGTGTTGGTACAATGGATTTCCAAGCTGGTTAGTTCCGAAATAAGACTGTGTAGATGACAAATTGGTAAGGAGAGTTTAACTCCTTTGTCCAAACATGAAGATTTCTTCTATAGAATTGTAACTTAAGAAATGGGTACACCATTGGGATTGTCCCACAAAACAGAGTTCTTGCAATAAGTTCATTAGAAGGCGAATATGCATTGTTTTGCACGAAATGTATTGGCCATACAGTTTTCTGTGACGCTTTAGTGTATGCCAAAAAGGACTAATATAACGGACAATATTTACAAAGACAACCTCTTATATTGTTAGGTGTCGAGGTGCTGGACACACCGAGCCACAGAGAAACATGTGTATATTTGGATGAATATATAAGGTAACGAACCTATATTAGGAAGAACGCTACGCTCTGCATCACTTTGTTGCGCATGGGTGCATGTACACGAATTTATGCTCAGAAAACTCTTTGTTTTTGCACGACAACTGCAAAGTGCATACTGCACGAATTGTTTAAGAAGAAGTCAACTCTAAAAAATAAAATTTTGTTTGTTCTGTATCTCATTGCTTTCATAAATACAATCAAAAACTACCCTTGTATCTACTGTAATCGCGAATTTGGAATTTATTTCTAGAGTGTACGGTAATTTGATTCAACATTCATGCTGGTCTTTTTTCTTCTAATCTGTCTTCAGATTTTAGTATTTTTATCCGACGTTTGTTGAACATAACTGTACCAGCTTAGTTACCCGTCGTGTATCTGTTGTGTAATATTTTTTTGTAATATTTTTTTCAATCTCTCTAGTTTGATCTACACGTTTGGCAATGACACTGTGCTTGACATATCTTTATGACGAGAGTTGTCAAGCTATTTGGTACAAGAGTGAAACAAATTGAACTTGTGTGTGTCTTGCGAGACTACGGTGAAATTATATCTACTCCAGAAACAAAATACTGAGACGTTGAGTAGAGATATATAAAGATTGTCGAGGAACCGTCGTAGTTCTTAATTGGTAATTGTGCGTTAACTTAGTCGAGGAATCTTTAATTTTTGCCAATTTTGTTGGTATTTGCTTCAATAATTTTTTTGAGCGGGGATTTGGTGTAACAAACTCCTCCTTCTATCTGTTGTTTGCTTGTAATTGTTCATGTAGAAGCAGCTTTCTCTTACCTAGGTTAAACGTCCACTAATGTTGTTTATGCACTAGTTGACTTTATTTGCGTCAAATCCCATTTATCTCTATCTCAGTAGGACCAGGATTCCTATGTGATGGTAGAAGGTTAAACATCTTTTGCTTTGGTTTATTGATTGTTAAAATTTTAGTCGTTTTTGACGTAGGTATTGTTTTAATCCATAGCAGTTTGTTAAGTGCATACAGTTTGGCGGACGCATACAATTGAAAGTACTTGTGATGTACTCATTCTATGAGAAGGTTATTGATTACAAAAAAACTTTCTAAAGTTACTAGTATAAGATCATAAGTTTAGATACTTTTGCTTTGTTGCAGGTGATCCATAGCAGAACGATGCGTGGTCTTCTCCCGTTATTTGATAATACGACACTCAAATTTATTGTCCAACTTTAAAATACATCTTTTATGATATGTGCTATCTATGCTACATTTGCGTACAAAAGTTACCTTAGAAAGCATGTTATATTGGAAAGAATATTTCATAAAGTCTAGTTAGGGAATGTGTATTTCTGGTTATTTTATTTTTAATTTTTTGTCGAAGGTAGCAACGGTAATTAAGTCTTAGACTTTCTTCGACATAACAACAAGCAAATGTTCAGATTTCACATGCATTTTGCTAAAAACAAAGATTTTGCCAATGTCTTTTATATTTCATCTCATATAACCTTGGTAAAGAGAAGCCCATATGTGTATAAAATAGGCATTGATGTATTACCTCTAAATCACCAATTGGGCAGGAGAAAATGATGTTAAAAGTTAGGATTAGTTGTAAATGCGCTTCTGTAGAATTTACATTTGCAGCTCTAGGTAATTTTTTTTTCAGAATTTGGTTAACAGTACAGGAAACTATGCTTTTAGATTCTGAAGTCACGGATTATTTGAGCGGTTTATTCTAGAGCGTGCACTGCCATCCAGTGATTAAAACTTCATTAATGAGACAAAATCATATTCGACATCCTCAAGTTTCACCCATACATACTAAGGAATTTATAACAAAATATTGATTTCTTATTATTTTTTCATAAATGCTATTTTGAAAATGTATTATGGTGCTTCCGCTGACTTAATGCGATACAATAAGCATCTTATCGGATATTTTTTTCATTTATATTTATTACATAGCTTTGAGGTTTGCCGTCTAAGTCAAAACTCTACCCCATTTGTAAAATTGAATTATGCCGTTTGAATTATAAATATACAATTTATTATCCGCTTGACGCGTTAACGCTTTCTAAAATATAATTTAATATTATAATATAAAATTGACATTACAATAGAATTGCAAAAGGTGTCATTATTGCATAATAAAAATGTAATTAATAATCTTTTTATATACAACTAGCACGGTAAATTTAATTCTGATCCATCTAATAATAGCATAGATGTAATTTTAAGGACACGCTTACGGCCATTAAATTCATTACTCTCTCGTAAACAGCTGGAGGAAGCGCGGGTCTGCGGCTAGTATTTTCTAATCCCCCTTCGCCCCTTTGCTCGCGGAATAAATGAATTCTCTTCATTGTACCTTTGTATTCAAATGAGCGTCTCATTTTATAATTGCAGGATATTAATAGCCAGAGGTGCGAACCTGCTGGCCGTAAACGCCGACGGCAACATGCCCTACGATATATGCGAAGACGAGCAGGCCCTCGATTACATCGAAAGCGAGATGGCGAAGCGTGGGGTTACGCAGCAATTAATCGACGACACGAGGGCGCACACGGAAATGCGAATGCTGACCGACCTGCAGAAAGCCGCGACGGCGAACGGGGATCTCGAGGTGCACGACAACCAAGGGGCCACACCCGTGAGTATTATGAAATGCATATTTTTTTCTTCTTCCAGGAACATTGCGTCGGCTTTTGCGGGAATTATTACTTTCAAGGCTTGTCCCGTTCGTTTCTCGGTGTAAGAGTATTAAAATTTCATATATTTTCTATATGAAAAATAAAATCTTCAAAGGAAATATTGAACCCTGAAGGGATTATTATATGTATACGATTTTCTCTAGCACTTTCAATGTCGCTTTTTTTAATAAGAGGAAATTATAATCTTCTAGGAATTTTGAGTATATCGCGATAAAAGTTTGTTCATTCTGATGAATGATCAAAGCACACGTTACACACAATTGCGCAATAGCCCAAAAAGCTCGTTGCCTTGAATTTAAACACGCATACGCTCAGATGCACAATTTTCGAGAAGGAGATATTTCAAGTTTACTACATATTTTCACATAATACATGTAACGGAATATGTGAAGTCCATTTAAAGCTAATTTTACAATAAATTATAAAACAATACAATAAATTACGGCAATTTAAGTTTAAATTCCATTTTTGTCTTTACTGATATGGCTAATTACACATTTTTAATTGGTCATATATATAGCGTGATATATTTGCTTCAAATTATTATAGTTATAGGTCTACGATCGCTATACCGGACGTCTGAGTTACTGTCTATCTCGAAGCACGTGCCTACGCCGCCGCTTGATTGGATATCTATTCAGGTGCTTCCTCGAAAGCTTGAGAGAATTTTATGTTATCGCGTGATTGTTGGCTGATTGCATGAATCTCTAGAAAATTTTCTGTAAGAGTTTCTCAGTATTTGACAGAACTTTTTGTTCTCATGAAATCATAACTGATAGTTGTTTGTATAGGCTAGTTAACATTTATATGAAATATAGATTTTAACTGGAGTTTCATTTTGTTCTGGAGTGCATAATATCGTTTTATATCTAATTCCGTAAATTTTGTATGTCTTTATTGGCGAATTGTAATATAATACTTTCTGTTTTATTTCAAAATGTTTTTATTGAAATATGGAAAGATTTCTTGAAACAATTATTGTTTAAAATGGGTTTTACATTACTATTCTATTCTGTAAGCTTTTCTAACGCTATTTTAGATCTGTAAAGGTTTTCTCACCACTAACACGCAACGTTTCCTGGCGTCTTAATGGCATTTAATTGTTGTAGCTTTCAAAGTTTTTTGTTGTTTCCAAAGTTTTAATTTTTAGTCTTTTTATACATTTCAAGCTTTCTAAAAGCCACTACAGTTAGATTTTTATGGTTCTTGTAAGGTTTTTTTTAATTTCTCAAAGTTTTTCTCAATATCACTTATCTATTATGTTTTTTAAAACTTTTTTGATTCTTTGGCTTTTTAGTTTTCTTAAAACCGTTAATGGTTAATTTTTTAAAAGCTTTTACAGTTTTTTTATGATTTTGAAAAAAGATGTTTTGTAGTTTCCGCAATTTTTTTAAAAATTCTATGAGTTTTCCATTGATAAATCCTTTAAGAGTTGTCAATCTTAGTCTTAGGCTTTTTCTAAGCATCGTTAATTGTCTCCTAAATAGTTTTGTGATGTTTGCAATATTCTTTTCACATTACACTTTACGTAGTTTTCTTAGAGTTTTCTAAAGAACATTGTCTCAGACCTTACAAATCCGTTAAATCTTTAAATGAAGTCTAGTAGCCTCTACGACTCTTTTCGTCATGTTACTACCACTGTAGATTTGTATAATTTTCAATTTAGACTTTATATTTTTTTAGTTTTTCCGGAACGAAACGGCAAAGCAGAGCAAGCCTTTATGGTCAGCTGTAAAGCAACTACTTAACAAGCATAGTCATCGTGGTGGCCATTTCTGCCACAAGAGCCAAAACTGGCTACTAAACACTATCGCATTCACCGTTACACTAAAGAAGTGGATCGGTTACAGTCTTCTTGGAACGCCAATGTCTTGTAAAGGCCGTTACTGCTTTTGTAGTAAAACCTAGCTCTTTAATTCTTCTACGATCTTTGCATTTGGAGGCGTTGCTACGTATTCTTGATCTTAAGTTTTTTTTACGAGGGTCCTATTGAACTTAGTACACACACTCTAGTAGTTCCGTTTCTTCAATGAAGTCTAGAAACTTTTGTAAAGGGGTTGTCTTGAGCTTTGCTAAGCTTGGGTTTGCCAAAGAAAGTACTACGTTGCATGTTGTAAGCTTCAATTTCGCTTAGCAGATGTAGCGGAGTTTCTTTGTCTTTTAGACAGCCGCGGTCTAGATTTCTATTCTAGGCAAGTTTTTATTTAGGCTAGAATGATCAGTTATAAGTCCTTTAAGCTTTTGAAGTTTTGTTTTGATCATCTGCAGTACTATAGTTTGGATAGTGTGTGATATAATTCTTTTAGAAATAGCTTTGTGTGCTTCATTCCCGTTAAGTTTATTATGGTTTATTTGTTTGCCAGACTCGTATGGAATTTCGAAATTAGGTTCAAATCCAATGAACGTTTCTGTGGTTTCTTTTTTGGAAAGTTGGTTTGCTCTTAAGATTACCTTTTATACCCCGATTATATGGTATCCAGAACAGGCGTACTCTGTTGTTTGAGGTTAACGATTCGGCCCAACGCAAGTTTGGATTTTATTACTAGCAGCTTTACTGGCTGCCGGGTGGTTATCGGTTTGTTAAAGTGTTTCTAGCGCACCAATCAATGGCAGCTATCTCTGCTTGAAAGACTGAGGCAACTTTGCACAGCGATAATGTGATTGACGTTTTCCGGCTTCTATTTCGGTTTTGGTTGGTTGTTTTCTTTAGCTTGGAGCTTACTGCGCATATTATTGAAAGTAAAAAGTAAAGATATTACATACTACACCACAGTTCTATGAAGGTTAGTTAGAAGTTTAAGAAACTGAGGACAATAACTTATAGCTCACGCTTACTAACGTTAGACGGCGAGACTTCTAAGCTTATAAAGAGATATTAAAACCTTACAAAGTAAAGTTAGCTTGGGAATGTACGTTTTGAAATAAATTTTATACACTTTTTTTTTCTAAACCGGCTTAGAGAATCTCGATATTTTGTGCCAGGGCCAAAAGTACAAAACGTGTTGAAGGCTTAGATTGTCAATAGGTTTTTTACTTAGCACACTACTTGGTCTCATCGTAGCTGTAGTCAAACTATAAAGAAGCGCAGATATTTATTTTTACCAAATTGAATGTAACCTGTACCTTTCAGATTATCTTTAGCTTAACTAGAAGATATAAACCTTGATGTTTTTTCCAGTTAATTTAGACGGACGGCAGAAAATATTTAAAAAATCTGATAGAGCAAAAATAGGAGAACAGAGCGGATATGAAATAACTTCCTAAGTTTGCTAATCCCGCAACATATTTGACAGATCTCCAGGTGGTTAAAAACATACATAACTAAACAGGGAAGTAAACCTGGCTACCAAACGTTCTATCACGTTCACCGTTTCACTAAAGAAGTGAATTGGTTAGTATCTTTAATGTGCCCGACTAATCAGCCTATTCCAACAAAGACATTGGTATTGAGCTAGTTATACGTACAAACTTACAATATTGATATCCTTCTTCTTCTTTATATTTTAGGGCTTGGCCTTGTTTTTATCTATTTTTCCATTGTTTCTTCATAATTGTTTTTGCGACAGTGATGTTCAGCTTTTGTGCCAGAGTTTGTGAGGTATTCCAGGAGGCCGTTTCGTGTTTGGTTTAAATGTTTCACCTGCTTTGCCATTCTGTCTTCTACCATTCTCTTGATATCGAGACTTTGTCTTCTTTTGTCTTTTGTCTACCTGACGAATCCTTCTAAAAAAGGCATTTTTTATTAGTTTTTGTAGAGCATTAGAATTAATGCAATCACTTTGGGTTCAGTATGTTAGTAAATAATCTTTGAACTTTGTTCTCAAATTTTTGGAGCACGAAATATTTATTAGTTTGCTGTTGGCGATACCCTGCGATGAATAGGCGTGGATGCTGGCGACACCCTCCGGGAAGTATTGAAATAGCGTAAGCTTAAAGCTTTGTTTAAAGATCTTTCTTTTATCTCCGTCTAAGCGATACGTTCTTCGAAGATTAAGAGTTGCAAGTAGTGGCTGCTTGGTCCAAGCGTTAATTCCAGAAGTGTCATCATTGATAATGTAGAAGTTGAAAGTCGATGTTTGTTACAACATTTTCTTTTGACCAGGTGTTCTAGTTGCTGTTTTGCGTAAAACTTCCTTTGCATCGTTCCAATGTCTCTTCTGAAAAGTCTTCATAAGTTGGTCCAATAGCATTCTGAACGATTTCTGTCAAAGGCTTTTAGATACGAGCACCAAGAGCTGTCACTTCAATTATGTTGCGGATGTTTATCGGTAGAATCTTTTAAAGAAATGTTGCCCAAATTGCAGTCTTCTTTTTCTTCTTGCTGTCGGAATTTTGTCGACCGTAGTAGATCTTCACTTTGTTGATAAGTTTATCAGTCAATTTTTTTTGTCTTTCAACTTCCTTGTTCTGCTACTTTACGTTGCAAAGCCGTGATCGTGATGTCTTTGTAGGGAGCGCTGTCAACTAATGCATTGTACGTCTTGTCACTATTGCCTACAAAATTCACGTACCGAACAAAGTAACTTCCGTCTTCTCCATGACCTTTTATGGTTGTTGCAGCAATCATTGTTGTGACTTTTTTTTTTCTGCAAGCATACTCTGGAAGATGATGTTGGAGAAGGCGGCGTGGCCCTTCTCGTGGTTGTTTGTGTGATGGAGTTGATTGTGAGGCTATAGGCCTCGGGGTTCTGCCTTGATAGGCAATGCATTTGTTCCCGTTGGTGGCGGCCGAGGTGCCACCATGTTCAGCTGGGGGTTGCATGGTGTGCAAGTCTGGATACACCTGGTGGCATGGTGTGACTTATTGCGTGTTTTTAGAGGTCAAGGTCACGCTGGGCACCTGGTTAGTGGGTCCAGCTGGATTGCACGCCCCAGGACGTGGTGTTTGTATCCCCAGGGTTCGGGATTAATTGTCCCACGGCGTAGGGTGCAATGCCGTGGGTACAGTTGGGGCTAGAGGTGGGTGAATCACCTCTAGCGCGTTCGTTGGTGAGTATTGAAATCCAGGGGTTTCCATGGGCATAGCAGGTGTCGGCGTCGAGAAGGATGCAAGAGAGTTTCCAGTATAGGAGATGGTGTTCCACTTTCCAGGTGAGATACGGCTCACGCCGGTGGGTGCAAGATACATCTCCGAGGCGGTCGTCGGTGTCGAAGTGTGGCGAGTTCCGGAGGGGTTGTCCAGGTACATAGCTGTGGTCGGGAAATTATTCCTGTTGAGAGTAGTCGGTGGTGGCATTGTTGATGAAGGGTTAGAGACGTTTGTGGTAATTCGGTTCATAGGTTCCTTGCTGCGTGGCTAAGACTGCCGTTGGGCCGTCGAGTCAATGCGTAAGCTTCATACCAGCCAGTGGCGTTGTGATTGGCCCGCGTGGCTCCGCCCATTAGGCGGCATCATGCACCATTATAAATATTTGCTTTGAAATTCAAACAAGGAGGTGAACCCAAAAAGCGACATAAATCCGAGTTTTAACCAAGTCATGTCTCTTGAAACTGTCAAGTCTGTACTTCCCAGCATTCAGTTTGATTTCTTTCTTGGCTTCATTTTTTATGATATATTGCTGATGATTGTTGCTGCTTCTAAAGTTTTGACACAGATTTTTTTGGTACATCCGCGGAGTAAACGTTTTTGGTAGGATTATCAGCCCGCAAAACTTTTGCAGTGCAGCAAAACCCATTCCAAGTAGCTGAAACACAAATGTAATTCTGCGATTGATGTCATAAACCTTTCCAGTAATCAACATGAATTTACGATTTTTGATTTACAGGACGGGCAGTTTATACTCAGTTTGAATCCGAGACCGCGGATACTTGCTGTCACGTCACCGTTGCATTTCTTACACTTCACAACCGCAGAAATAGCTGAAAATACTGTTTTAGAGCTTTTAGATCTTTAATATTTACTTGCAAAACTGTCACATTAACCGGTTCTATATCACGTCCAACGTACTCTTCCGAACAACTGGTTTTATCAAAACAAATTTACATCAGCGCCATATTGTGTGCGAAAAAGGCAGTTTGCTACTTAAAACGACCGATAAGTAGGTCTCCTGCAATTTTTGTTTATCAGCGATAATTACTACGGGCATAACAAAGAAGGAGTGACTTTGTGTATCTAAATGAAATTTTACCACAACATTGTAGAGTGTATAAGCATACCGAAACTTTTTTCGATTTTTTTAAACCTTCAGAGTAGTATCCTTCTTTAGTTTTTGTAGTTTTGCCCTTGTCACAGCTGTGTATATGTTAAGACTGGTTTGCGACAAATCATAGAAGAACCAATATACGTAAATTTCTATTAACTATTTGGAGTAGCAAGTTTTTTGCTGGACTATGTTTTCCAATTTGTTATTTGACCAGAAGACTACTACCAGGTGAATGAGTCACAACATTACTACAGCCACTACCTTAGGACACTGAGGAGCAACATACTGCTTATTGGCAGCACCTACGCTTTAAGATCAATGCTTCTACCTACCTCACCCCAACTCCTAGTTAGGGCAAACATTGCTAAGACGTATCTTGGTCAACTATAGTCAGCAAAGACAATGAAGCCAAGGAACCTTATTGGCACTCGAAACGATGCAATGCCGCAGTAGTTTACCAACTCGGATGCCAAGTCATGCAGCGAGACCGAGAAAAGATGCTGATAAACAGTTATAAGGTACTCACAACGCCTACTCTCCTTTTCGAAGATTTTTTGGTTACATTTCACAAAAACAATTAATTTGTGGTTATGTTGTCAAATTTAAAAGACATTTTGTTAAAGAGTTTTCTTGAATTCCAGCATCGGTATCAAAATAATTAGAGAACACAATGTATCGAGTTGAAAGTAGGGTGTTGGGCATCCATCCTGTCTAAAAGAAAAACTTGTTCTGGCTTTAGCTAAGAACACTTTGACACAAGGAACTAGCCAGAAAAGTTGAAGTGAATCCAAGAGTGAAGACTTTAACAGGCCGAATTTCTGCCTGACGCCTGACAGATAGAATCTATCAAGCAAAAGATTTTGGTGCTAGCTTAAAAACACAAAATCTGGACATCAACAACTACGCAGCTCCCTCAGCATTAAAACACGTCCCTGAAATGAAATTAAAAAAATTAAACATTGTTTTTAAAATCCAGTTCTTATTGCCAAAACAAAAGAAAGAGCAATTATGATATATATATATATATATATATATAAACGTTTTATGAAAGAATATATTAAGAAGAAGATCAAGATTTACAACCAATTGTAAGACGAGCATTTTGTTCATATTCCTTCAGTTTTTTTGAATGACAAACCTACCCCTATCATCTTTAATGTGAAGGTTTATAGGACTTCTGGGTTTTTATAAAAAACTAAGTTTACTCTGACAGATGTATGAGTTCTGTCATTTATAATCAACTAAATACTTCAACAAAATTTGTTACCTGTCCGCATAAGGATTTAACTGTACTACAGCCTTTCTTACAAACACACAGTTCAACGTCTCCTTAAATAGGCCCCCTATTATTGAGTTACAATCTTTCAGATATTATAATTGTAAAATAATAAATTGTCTCATTGACTAGTGAGATGATAGGTATACTGATGAAGGGTGCATACCCTGAAACACTAGTGTATGTTTAACTTTGGATGAAGAGACAATTTACATAAGAGACATCATTTATTAAATTTAAAATAAAATGCTGTAAGAATGAATCTACAGATATAAACAATTTTTAAAAAGAGCAGACACTTTAATTAGGTATTTCACATATTACTTTCGTTATCACTTCTTATCGTCGCATTTTTCCTATCTATTATGCAATTGAAACTAGTTACAAAAAAATGAATAACTCAACGAAAACATATTTTTGCGTTCAAAATGATATTTACATTTTGTTATGATATGAATATTTTTATCAAGCCAGTGAGTAAACACTGATAAAAAAAAAACAGAATCCACGAGATTCGGGCATGATTGATGATTTCCTTTCCGCTAAGAATTAAGAAGAAGCCACTCACTCACATCGCCATATAATTAATAGTGTAGTAATATTCAACCCACAGATAACATTTAACCCCGTTTAAATGTTACACGTTTCACCTAGTCCAACTTCCTCTCATCCCCAAGTTTGCATGTTAATTTTCATTTTATTTCGGACGGATTTGCACGTTTAATCCCTCAAACCGCGTCTTATAATAGTCTTACCCTTCCGCTAAATTAAGCGGAATTAATTATTATTAAGGTCTACCATGCGAGAAGACATCACTCTTATAGATCCCCAACCGGTTATTGAGGGTGTGCATCTACTATAAGATGTTAAAGATGGCATGTCAATGTTTTTTAAAATAATATTAAAAATTCTCTCATGTTTCAACAATACTATACGTGTAGAGCATATTAAATTATATAAAAAAATGTTATATATTAAGTTAGTGGGAACGGATGCGTTGAAATGAAGTTATTGGGATTCAATTGTAGTCGTTGTAGCTTTTTTATGTATTTAAATCAATAAATTGTATGATGCTATGGTAATATTAAATAGATTATTTCTAGTACTACGAATTGATCCAATATTAAAATATTTATTGAGGCAGCGTTTTCCTGATAAATGTATTATGTTTCCATGGGATGCAGACAAATTTAATCTTAAAATCCGTGCACAAAATATTGAAAATTTACATGTATGAGTTGTATTTGCAAACTTTATTTAATTTAGAAAAATTGAGTGAATTTATTGACATTTCATTGCGGAATATTGGTATTTCGTTATATTTAAGATTGAAATATTTTTATCAAATTAAGGACAAAAATATTTACTATTCTGCCCAATACAATTAAAATTGAAATGATATGATATGATTCAGCTAATCTATACTACTAAACTAATCACAGTGAGTTATGTATCGATTGTTTAAGTAATTATTTCTTTAATTAAATGAGATTTCTATTTGAAATTTGATCTGTATAAAGTTCAAACATTTGAATGTTCTCAAATTTTTGTATCTGTAGATAATTTCAGGACTTCCATCGTGTGTTTATAAAATAATCTGGCAGAATTTGATTATCATTTCGGTAGATGTAATCTTTTTGTTTGTTATATGAGCATAGACTTAAGTGCAAGGCTCAATATTAGTGTGACCGTCTACATTGCAGTGTTTGTATTTTATTGTGATAAATTTACCACAGAACCCTGATGGTGACTATCTTTCCTATAAGTATAGCCAAAAAGATTTTTCTTTCTGCTGGGTGGCGCGTTGTCAGCATTCTTCCTTGTTATAGATTTTTTGGCCATCCTTGGCTAGACTGCGGCATTGTAAATGTTGCTATGAACTTGTGTAACTAGCTTGGATGTTTTCTCGCAATCATGGTTCAGTCTGTTGACAGTACGACAGAGAGGACATGTATGGCAGCGCTAACAAAGTGATGCAGAGCGTAGCGTTCTTCCCAAATGGGTCCGTTACTTCATATAGGCATCCAAACATACACATGTTTTTTTTCTGTAGCTCGGTGTGACACCTCGACACTTAACAGCATAAGATGTTGTAGATTATATAGATTATTATACGTGGTAGTTGTACAATATACTATTTTTTAGTTTGTCCGAATATTTTCTTGATATTTTACTGGAACCTGTATTTTCTATGAAAATCAATAAATTCGGCAGTTTATAACTATTGTTGTGCTGATTTACGTGCATCCATTGTTATACATTATATCACGTCTATATGTTAGCAATTCAACATCAAAAATCAAAGTCTATTTGTGGATTCATCTAAAGCGACCGTAATTCGTGCATACTAACAAGTCACCAATTTTCCATGCTCTGAAGATATATTATTTCTATCTATTCTAAATCAATGAAATATTAAAGTTATTTCATAAAGAAGTATTTAATTTGTATGATAATAGTCACTTTTTATCGCAATAAATAACAAAGGTAAATATTTCATTTCCACTTCGACCGGTTTGATATATTTTCGGTTGTGCATTGTGCAGGAATGCGACGTTATTCAAATGAAACTTTCAAACAAGTGAAGTGAAGTGCTTCAGATTTGACCGATCCTGGAGTATCGTCGCGTCGTATCGGTGTAGGCATGATTGCATCGGGAAAAGTTTCGCGTCCCGCCTGAATACAAACATCATTGAAAATTTATAATAGCTGTGGCCAAGTTGACGTTGTTCCGGTTTGGAATTCGGCACAAGTTTTGCGCGGAATATCGAATCCGGGTTCTTGAATATTTCAGCTGTTGCGGACTGACTGGTTGAATTATAAATTTACGATTATTAAAAAGAATAAAATTGTTGGAGGGAGGATTTCCTGAAGTTATCCGGATGTAATAAAAGTGTAATTCAATGTTTTTTTTACTGTTTTCAATTCTATGTTCTCTAGAGTATAGGATTGAAAAAGAGATATATATTTTTTTTAATTTAAGGGCGCGATATTTTGAGTGTTATAAAACTTTGATCACAACGCTTTTTTTTAAATGGGTTTTTTGCAACGTGCTTAGAATAAAATTTCTATTGACATGAAAAATAAGATAATCCAAAATCTTTGAAATTAAATTTTAATCGGTACTAAACAGTGTGTCCTCATAACATGATTATAAACGCAAAATAAATAACTTTTAATTGTACACTACTACGAGACTGAGAAGATATTTATAGAATATATCCTTGATTTATGCAAACACATTTAACCCATCAATAAGCAAATGCTATAATATACTCTAAAGTTTTAATACGTGCATAAAATCGTTTATACTATACTATAAAGTTGTGCCCATTCAATGCAGCAAGCACTTCTCATAAATAAACTGCACTAAGTTTGCTGAATAAAATAATAAGAATAAAAATTTTAATAAAAACAATAATAAATAATCTTTGCAAATACAATTAATTTTTATAGTGTTTCATTAAATTTATTTTTTATGATATGCCGCCATATCATCTACGGACATCATATTTAATGTGACATTACTGAATTTTGAAAGAAAGTCCTAAAACGTGCAATGCTTGATGCAAGCTTAAGGGTAAAATAAACGATTCGATGATCAAACTAGTGCAACTGATGAATTTTAATTGAAGTTTGGTAGGTCACTTGGCCATGATTTGAATGCTTTGAAGACCACGATCAATTAAAACAAGTATAGGTCCTAGAATTGAGACTTTGTCGAGAGGTTAAAACTGAGGTAAGTCTATGTCTAGATAGGATACCTAAAAAAAATGTTTATAATATATGCAATAAGTAGTTGCTAAGACAACATATCATACATGGACTTGCTGGAAGGTGAGCTTATTTGCTTCTTGTTTGTTTCTAGAGTATCAATTCAAAATTTCTAATTAAGATAAGGTACATGTCGAAAATTGTTAGGTTTGCTCAAATTAGCTTAGGTTACACGGCCACACGGAATTTTCCTAGTTTTTTAAAAATGCATTTTGTCTTAACTATACATGGTGCGGCAGGAAAACTTGCTGATTTGAAAGGTCAAAAAAAGGAAAAGTATTTTACATATTGATTTCATTCTTTTTTATCGTATTGTACACGTCCTGAATTTTTATTTCAAATGGTTTTAAAAATGACATCGGACAAATGGCGGCCCTCATTAGCGATACACTGATCCACCCGCTTTTTGAAGTTTTGCTCTGGTGTGTTGGCGATGACTTGGCGAATGTTGTCCTTCAGGTGTTGCAGGGTTTGGGGTTTGTCATTATAAACAATGAATTTGAAATATCACCATAAAAAAAGTAACAGGAAGCCAAATCGGGGGAGCCACAGTACGTCACCCTTCAAGGAGATTAGGCGCTCGTGGAAGTGTTCCCTTAAAAGTTTTATTGAAATTCTTGCTGTGTGTGCCATGGCTCCGTCCTGTTGATGAACCAGACGTTTTCAAGTTTCATTTCTTCAAGTTTTGTGTGAACAAATCCCTCAATCATTTCTCTGTAGCGAACTGCATTCACAATATCAGTGTGTTTTTCTTTCTCGTAAAAGTTAGGCTCAATTATCACAACTCTCGACAATGCACACCACACACGTTCACAAATAAGTGGCTTTTCATGAAGTTCACGTGGATTGGCACCACTCCAATAACGCATGTTTTGTTTGTTTACGCAGTTCTTGCTTCACAGCAAGTTTGTAGGGACGAAACTTGAGTTTGTTGTGAAGAATTTTTTTCACACTGCGGTCAGAAATCCCAGAGCACCCGCATGTTTGAGCGCCGAACGGCGGGGAGAGTGCAAAAACGACCGAGTTTGGAAGGCCCGTTGGGTGGCGACCACCGAACGGCCATTGATAAAGTAGGCCTTGACGGCGAACGCACGCTTTTTCTTTGTCCAACGCATGACGACAACCGGTTTGAACGTTAACAAAACCTCTTTCGAATGAGACCCTCCCCACCCTTTTCTGACCACGTGCTCATTGGCGCCCAATTCAAATCAGCAAGTTTCTCTGTTGCACCTTGTACCAACCGATGCAGACCACAAAAATTTGTTATCAATATATCGTTTAACATTTACTATCACTGCATTGCAATTGTCGCCATCGAAAAATGATAGCCCAACTTTAGACTATAAACTTAAAGACACGCATGATTGGTACGTGTGACGTCAGTTGTGGTCAAGAAATTGCATATATCAATATTATTTGGAGTTAAACGCATGTATAGAGTGAGACTTAACTACTTGCAGGTAGCGTGACGTCATTTGTTGGCGTAGAACATTGTTATATTGACTCTGCTCGTCGCATGGTGAATGCAGACAATAGTACACGGTCTGAGGAGAGCGAGGCGCAGTGGTCTAGGCATCCGATCGCTGCACCGAAGATCGTTCGATTCCCACATACCGTGACACATTTTTCACATGTTCATACGCTCTCCCACACCCCAACCCGCCAACCAGCGTGGGGTTTTACGGGTAATAACCCTCTCTGATCAGGATAGAAAACGGCTTAAGATTAACATTAAGTACACGGTCTATAAGTATATATGGTCTAAGGGCCCAATCACTCCACTTGCTTAAAATCTATACTAAATGGTTAATCGTTAAGGTTGCATTGTCCAAGTTCAGCTGCTTTGTATGTTAAATGGAATTGTTAAGTGGAAATGTATCTACTTAAGACTGATCTGACTTATGTACCATTGTCTACTCGGGGTTGATAATTTGGAATTAATCAACATTGGCTATTAAGCAATTTTCCAAGTACTTGATGATCTACTCAAGTTTGACTTTAGTTAGCTGCTTTGGATTTCACGTTAAGTCGGATAATTTGGTGATATATCTTCTACTTTCTCATTTTAGTCGTAGTTGTTTGCCAGAAGTAGATTCTAAAAAGATTCACCTTATCGATGACACCCGTTATAAGCTTTCTAGATTGGGGAGCTGCTCAACTTGCTTCTATTACTATAGTCTTTTGGGGGTTGAGTGCTAGTTGTTTTGTTTTACAGACAATGCGTGGTTTGCGTGTAACTATTTGATTTATTGCATAAATGAGTTTTGTAAGGTTGTCTAAGTCCAATTTGCTGGATTCTGGAGTTAAGAAGATATTTTTGTAGTTTTATGAAATATTTATCTTTGTATTTCAACAAAATTGTAAATTACTGTCTCCATAAGTGTGCTGTTTACAGTTGACGCCTGTGCTTCTAAAAAACTAAATGATCAAAAAATGAATGGTCAAACAATAGTTTTTTTCCAAAATTATGTTTTCCAAATTCTAAAATACGATCTTTGAGAAAACGGTTTTAAAGATACTGCGCGCTAATCGTATTTGAAGTGCTACAACTCACAAACTATGGAGAATTTTGCACAACTCTTTGAAAAAAACATTTTTGAGACCTTCTAGCATGCATAAAAAAAATGATTTTTGAAACCATCAAACCGGAAGACTCCTTTAAGATTGTTGGAAAATATTTATGCAGTTTTGCGACAATATGTTTGAATCAGATGACTTACTTAGACATCATTGCCTTTTGTACGTTTTGCTGGGTAATTTGCGACGGTAGCCCTACCTTCCGAGCCTGGGGGTTTGCTTTGGCCGCTGTTGGGCTCAGCACCGTGGATTTGGCGTTGTTGGAACGTACTTTTAGGGCTCCATTTTTTTTTATAGGGATAGAAGATCCCACATATACATACATGCTAAAAATATTGGATATTACGTTAGGGTGGCTAGTTTAGTGATATTTCTTTCATTTCCTCTAATTTGGTCTTTGGTAGTTCTGGAAAAATGGTTTTTAGGGAGAATTAATTTATGGACTAATCAGAGGCTTTGGGGCTGATTAGCTTGCTTTTCTATATACCATTGTCTACTCGGGGTTGACTGTTAGTCCAGTTTGGACTTGATAACATGTTGATCTGCTATGTTCAACGACGGTTTTCTTTAGGAATTTTGTAGAGAACTTGCTGACGATTGTCTGCTATTCCAGTTTGGAGCTTGTCTCTACTGAGTTACTTATACTTTTTTTTTGTTACACGCTGTTCTCCAAAAATAGTTTCTGGGGAGATTCAATAGACTCTAAACTAGAGAACGTCTTGCACTTCTATTTACCATTGCCTTCTTAAGATTGACGGTTTAATTGATGTCAATTTCTTTACTTTTGGTGTGTTTATGGTATTTAGGAAATTTGTTGAGAAGTTTCAAACTGCTGTCTCAGTTTCTAACTATTTTCAAGTTCTTTAGTGTTTATTGGCAGTATTTTAAGGAAGTATTGTAGGGAACTTGCTGCGTTGCTATGGATAACATTGTCACAATTGCAGTTGTAGTGGTTGTTGGCTACTCGATGGAACTTGTGTTTTTATTTAAATTTGCTTCAGAAGTATACATGTTTCATAGGTGTTTATGTTTTTCATGCTCTTAAACCAGTCGTAGATTGGCAAAGACCAAAAGTCAGTATTAGCTGGATTCTTGATTTATGTGAAGATATTGTTTTAGTTTTATGAATTTGATAAATTTGATTTTTAAAGAAATATTTGATAAACATTTATTTTAGTTTTGAAATTATCAACTTTAACAGTCAATGGTAGCTGGTTGCTAAATTAGAGGTTATATCAATGGTTATATGTCGATTTTATCAAGTTTTATAGAGTTAGTAGTAATGATGTTTGTCTTTATTGTTGCCAAATTTTATCAAAATTCAATGTATAGTTTTAAAGTTGTGGATTTTTTTATGAATGAAAATCCATAACTTTAAAAATGAATAAAATGCATTTTGTACTACAAGAGATTTTTTGCATCTCTTCAGAATTAATTGATAAGCAGAACATATTTTGGAGAGCATTTTGATAAAACACCTTCTAGTAGCACCCGCACATATTTTTTGCAGTTAGAGCAGTCATCACTCAAATGATCAAAACGTCCAAAATTTGTTACCTGGTGACCTGCAGAGAATTTTCCGAATGGTTCTTACAGCAAATAACAAATGATTTTTTGTTTTTCTTTCGGGCGGTGATTTGGACCGTTGAAGCAACTTTCAGCCGCGCTGGTATTTTTAATCAGCATAACGGTCACATTTGGGAGTTTGGAAGCTCAAAATAATTATGTCGTACGAGGTATTTGCAACGTTTGGATGGGATTGTGTAACGATTTACTCATTGATCCAGTTTTTCTGTCTCCAGCTTTTTTTTATTTTTTGGAAAATCTTAGACGGCATAGTCCTTGACTTTGTCTTTCGCGCTCTTCGCACATGATTCCTTTCGACTTTTTTATGCAGAGCCCAACGACGAAGGATTGTTGCAGCAGCCCGGGAGATTACACCAGCAGAATGCTGTGCAACTGCTACGTCGTTCATAATTGTGATCTTTGCATTGAAAATTGTGTCATTTTAAACAGTTTTTGTGAATAACAATGTTTTTAAGACCAAATTGCGGCGTTTTAAACGTTTGCGAACGCAATATGGACCAAACTTTATTACTGTTTATGCAAAATTGTTGTGTCTAAAAGGGGCTTTACAATTTTGTATAGTATAGTAATGCACTCAAGTGAGGACCAGGAAGTCGATTAAGGAATTTGAAGAGAAGTTACTTTGTAATGATAATAACATTTTTTTTTTCATATATAACAAATATAAATATTGATAGGTACTTGGTATACAAATGTTATTTAATTTTTTTTAATAACTGATTCAACTATCTTACCACTACACTGAGCGTTCATTTAGTATATAAATTAATTAAGGTATGTTTTAATTCTAACGTCCAATGCCGCTTGCCACCCATTTTCGCTAACCGTCGTAAGTTATTGGCAGCAGCCATTGTTTAATGCGATTGCATTGCACTGCACAATCAATAGCAGTTATTGTGCAACCTTCAAACTTCAAATGCCATTGCACAGCATGCTCTCTACAGCTGTTACATACTGAGTCTCAATGCCAACTACAGTGGTAATGTACAACTAAAATGGTAGTTCCGTGAATAACATTGTCAATGCTATAGACACCTACAGCTGTCAAGTACCTCAATAACTTCAACGCCAAAGGAATGTCAATGTGTGAATAACCATAGACAGCGTAAAGTACCTTAATGACGTAAGTCTTAATGTCAATGTATTTTGTTATCACGCCCATAAGACCCGTTCTGAACAACTTCAACACGCTCTGAGGCTTTCGTAAATAACAATGTTAGTCCATTATCTATCATAAACGATGTTAACAAAACCCACTGTTGGCACAAATAAAAAATTATAGGGATCACTATGACGATCAGATATTTTTTTTAAACAAAAAACTTAACTAAAGCTTTTGTAGGTGGTCGAACCTACATTTTTAACGGTCTGCAGCACTTTAAATAAAAAAAATGCGGGTGTTATATCTGCATTTTAGTTGAAGAATTTACTCGTATTGCTTTGACTACTACTGTACCTATTAAGTAAGCGGGTAGTCATGTCATGTGAGTACGAAATTCATTAAAAAAGCGAATCGCGAGTCTGGGTGTGGATCTAATCCGCGCATAACTCAACACTTTTAATTAGTCGGTAAAAAATGCTTTGCGTAAAACGTTGCAGTCTTCTCTTATTTTACACTAAACTTCTAATTAATTTCGCATTAAACATTGATTAAATTATTATTTTATGAGTGAGGAAGCACCAGGTTCTCAGCTGCATTATCTGAATTAATATCAAATTCTGCACAGTCTGAAATACCTCTACCGTCGCTATAACTAGGTATATAAAGTACCTGCTTGAGAAACAAACAGATTCCACTTCATAAGGCACCGTTATTATTCAATGAAAATAAAAGCGAAATGAATAGATATTTGAAATTGTAATATCAGAGCACTGATGTACATTTTTCCATGCCCTTTCTGAATATATGAATAGCAAATTATATTAAAGCAACAAGAAATTCTGTATTAAGTATATTATGATACGGTTTTAAAATGCACGCAGCAGTAAATTTTAAAAGCATTTATTTCATAGCACTTTATAATATAATTGTTGTTCATACGTATTAGCATATTTGAATAATTAAATGTTGGAGAAGATAATATATGCTTGATTTATCATTAATTTACGACTAGCTTTGAGTTTTCAGTCATTTTGTTATATAATACAAAGCTTTTATAACATAACCTCGCCAACGTTTACGCCTTTATAAATTTCAATGCAATTATTAATTCACATTGATTATAGCTCCTACCACATTTTTTGTAGGTAGTTATATGTGTAACGTTTATGTAAAAAGTGCGATCTGCGTTAATTTCCCAACGGACTTAAAAAACATACAACAAAACATTATATTATACGATATGATTTATTTGTTCAAGCCAAGTAAGTAATGTAAGTAGAACATTAAATTGGGTCCAAACATGGGCGAAACTAAATAATTATGCTAATGCTTTTTAATGAAACATGACAGACTCGTATTTTCATATTTTTCTATTATCATATTCCATTAGTAAAAATACAAACACTGTATCTATTTCCCCAGTGCGCTTTCATAATATTACGCGAAACAATATATAGATAACATGTATGAGCAAATATCTTGAGGCTAAACAGAGAGGAAACATGGCGCAATTTAACATGACAGCCCAATATTGATTTAACATCAACACATTTCTGAATGCGTTACCCCAAATACACAAAATGCACTTTTAATGTGAAATCAATTGCCGGCTGGATGGTTTTGTATATGAAACATTTATGGCTACTTCCACCAGTTAGATTTTATGTTTTGGACGTTTGCCCTTATCAAATGTTTTTATGATTCAAATTAAATTAGGCCGGATTTAATAGAGCTCATTAAGCAAAGATTTATGCATTCATTAATGTTGATTGCTATTATTATTTATATTTATATATTATTTTTTTTGTAAAAAGCGATGACTTCATATTCGAACAGGTATAGATACTTCTGACAAATAGTGATTATATCATAACTATTTCAGATGAGTGCATAATTGGAATTGAATATGACTATTTATAATTGTTTTTTATACACTTTAAGCAACTTTTTTTTGCTGTTTGGTGTTTCTCCGAGGTTACATTGACAGATGCTGATAATTACTTAATGCGAATAATTTATCTAATGGAAACTATCCCTAAACTATGCCGGACATGCCATGTCAGCATAATGTGTGCAAGACAAAAAGGCGGACGGGATAAAGCTAGGGGCTGCCAAAATATTAGAATCGAATTATGTTTAATGATTTAAAATGTAAAGGACAAAATATAACACTGCAACAAGTAGAAAGAAAAATACTACTGAATGCCAATTGAAAACAGTATATGACATCTTTTAAACAATTTTATATGCAATAACGATGCAACGTAAAACATATAACCCCAAATAAATATCGGCGGTTATTTATAGATCCACCACTATTTTTATATATTTTATATTGTCTAGACATGGGTGGATGATTGGTAAAAGCTTTTACTTTAACCTAATTAATGGTCAATCAACCTACTGGGATTCGATCGAATGCAATCCAACATTTTAAAGTAACATTTCAATTTGGAGTTAATAAATGTAACTCATCTAAAAATAATTAAGTAATATGACCTTGAACATTTCTCTGAGAGATATTAACCTCATATGCTTTATTTTATGCCATAATACCCATATAGTACACCTTCATACATTTTGTACAAAGTAATGAAAAATAACATTGGCATTAAGGATGTTTCTTTAGAATCACTTTAAAATGCCCACCATCTGCGATTTGCGAACAGTGAAGCATTTTATCGTTAACAAACTTGCACAAGGAACATGACTCCATCTTTTTGGAACCTTATAGATGAGCGTGTCATTCAATTGCGTTGCAAATAGTGTGTTGAGAAATTGCGTTGAATGTTTCTAATAAATGTGTAACAGCTTCTAATATTTGCAAATATAGATTGACGACCCTGAAATTTTTTGCTCAACAGTAAATTTCTTTAATTTTTGGACCACCGAAGAAAGGAGATTGGTTAAAGTCTTAAGAATGCCAGCCTAAGATTATGTCAAGTTTTTTAATTAACAATGCAGTTGATCTAGAACACTACTAACATCCGATATGGATTGTAAATATAACTTTGTACTACTTTCTAACATAGTTACTATCGGGATTACGGATTACGGAGATACTGTGATATCTGGAGCTGGAGTTGAATCAATTTTCCATTTTATTCTTTGGGTGTCTTATCATCTATAGACTTTGGCAATCACATTAACTCATTTGATTCTATTCACTATTTCACCCACTTTTTTAACCAGATCTTCTCTTTCCTTTAATTTTACTTTAATGAATCAGTTTTAATATTTCACATTTTTTTCTCTCATTATGTGACCGAAGTATGCAGTTTTTTTTCTTTTTAATAGTGTTTAAGATCTCATTTTCTTTGTCTATTTTTTTTCTTCTGTTTGTTACGTGGTGCGTCCATGATATTCTGAGCATGCGTCTATAGTATGACTGAAAGCTTTCATAGGTTTTATAGTGGTGTTCGATAATGTCTATGCTTCTGCTCCGTAGTACAGAATCGAGAACACGTAGCATTAAAAAGTTTGTATTTTTATTTTGATGTAAAAGTAAATGTTGCTTAGCATTTTTTTTGGTTGATTGAATATATTTCTTGCTTTCTCTATTCTAACTTTCATTTTTTTAAGTTTTTGATTGATCCCAGTCTTTACATCCCACATTGATGAAGCTCTCTACTCGTTGCAAGGCTCTTCTTTCTATACGGTAGGCAGAATTAATGTTGCGTTTGTTAATAATAATGGTTTTAGTTTTCTTTGAATTTAGTTCTAGGCCATATGATTTGCTTACTGTAACTACCCGATTGATCGGTATCTGCCCTCTTTGCTTTTTGCTATCAGTGTTGAGTCATACGCATAACGGATATTGTTTTGTTTATTATTAGTTCCTCGTCTATCGCTTCTAGTGCTTCCTTGAAGAATATTGGTGACAGAATACATCCTAGCCGCACTCCTTTTTGTATACTGATTTACGACAAGTTTTTCTGTAATTAGTTGTGAGTTCTGGTACTATAATTTGTCTGTTTGCTTCTTCTATTCTATTTTTTTCTAGGATTGCCATTAGCTTGTCGTGTCTAACGTTGTCAAAGGCTTTTGAGTAGTCAATGAAGTCTACGTATACGGTATCTATGTCGCGGGCTTTCTAGATGAGCACTTGGTTTGCAATTAGTGCTTCTCTGGTCTTGAGCTCGTTTATAAATTCAAACTAAACCGATCTGTAACAACATGTCGTTATTGTTCAATGTTATACTAAATGAGCTTTTTAATGCTGTCAAAATCATTAGGAAACCAATAAATATGAGTTTGCTGTGCAGTCAAAGTAGTATTATAACCAGTAGCGACGCTAGGCGGTAAGCCAAATAAGCACTACTTTGGGGCATTGTTACGGTCGTTAAGTGACGCAATCTACCCATAACACAATCGCGAGCATGTGAGATGCATAAAAGAAATCTACTCCTACTACGAAATAGACCGGATGTCAGATACTGCTGGATTGTAAGTCGGACATGGTTACTATTAGTGTTATTTTCTCTTTTTTATTAACTGCATAGGTCAGTTTTTTTGGTTAAGAAAAAATGTGTTGTGATGAGTACGCTTTCTATCGGATAAGAAAATAAACTTTAGTAGGTTTTGTGTACAGTCTAGATGTTGCGTGTACGCTAAACAACCCAATAATTTAGGGTGGAATTCCTGAATTTGTGTCAAAATTTCCAAATATGGTAGTCTTAATCTCTGGCGTCGGTGATTAGTCCTGGCAGCAGAAATAGACAGACGTTAAATAAATGAACCTAACTTTTTTTTCTTTATTGTACATTTTACAGCTATTTTACATACCCCAGAAGTCTTACAACTTGTTTGAAGGGGGTTGATGAAACCAACGGCTTATTAGGTGACTTCCAAATCACCTTGGTAAGCAAGCTATTTCAGTCATATTTTGGGGATTGAACTCCGGACTGTCAGCGTGCTACTCTAATAATTTAACCGCAAGCGTGATCTATTGATATTTTACCTTTTCACGGACAGCTCTGAAGAAGTCCTTCAGGTGCGAAGAATCCTGGGGCATTGGGAATTTGGTAATTCCAAGAGTCAATGTGTACTACATTGCAAAAGCTTCCGTGTGGTTGATTATAATCATCTGGTTGAGCCTCTTTTTGGTGCAACTACAAATTGCGTGATGATGGACTTTAAATTGGCTCAAGGTTCAACTAAGTAAGTTTCCAGTGGCGGTCAATGCAATGCTACTAAGGTATTGTTGAATCAGATTGTTGTTGTTGTTTGCAGGACAAAGTACAGATTTGATGTTTGAGCAAGAAAGTTTTACTCAAAGAGTTACTGTAGTATAGCTGGCAGATTTTGGATTTTTCTTCCTTGCCTAAGTCGAATCGTGTCAGATCAACCGAGTGCAATGTTGGTCAGATGGTTGGGGCGCGGGGAGAAGTACTTGGTGCCGATTGTCAGTTGTTCTTTTCAAAACATTGTAGATAAGATTTAAGGCTTTTCAGTTTAGGATCTTCCTCCTGATCATGGTTGGGTTCAATCGGTTTGAGAGGTGTCTAGGTGCGGTATTCCTTAAGCTTTAATTCTAAGTGGACCTACGTTGGGCGCCAATTGTTACGCTGGCGGTGATGCCTGAGAATATTATTAATTATTGTTGGGTTGTGCGGAGCTTTAGGCTTGGTTTCCCGTGAAATTGTTTCCAGAGGTGGCTGTTCTTCTTCAGGGTACTACGAACTCTCGGTGGAGTTGGTTGGAGATTCTTTTAGGAGATTACAGCTCCTCGCGCTGAGGAAGTATTAATGGAGTTAATCAAAGATATCTTCTAGGGAATGGGCGTCCTGAAAGGTGATCATGCCTATCGCGGCCGGTTGATTTGTTTTAAGCCTTTTCAGCTTAGGATCTTTATCTTTTAACGTCCTTAGGTAATAGGAGTGTCTAGTAGTTCCGGTAGTGTGCCGAAAATTTATTTGATCCCTCGATGAAGTTTTCCACTCTTGACGTTTCTTGTGGTGACAGGTCTGAGGGGTTAAACGGCCTTAACTCCAAGCCCTACGTTGGGCGCCAATTGTTACTGTCTGTGCTTGTCAAAAGCGGTGGTTAGCGACGATTCTTGGGCTGGTGGTGATGCCTGAGAATAATATTATTTAATGTTGTGCGGAATTTGGGCTTGATTTTTGTCTGGGAATTGCTGCAGAGAGTCAATTTTTTTGGGGGTTGCTTTTTCCATAGAATTGCGTCTTAGTGATGGGGCAGTGGTACCACGAAGTCTCAGCGGAGTTTATCGGAGATTTTGGCTCCTAGATGCTGGTAATTCTCTTTTAGTAGTGGTGCTTGGGGACTACGAGGTCTCGATGGAGGTAGTCAAAATATCCTCTAGTGAATGGACGTCTTTGAACAGGTGATCTTGCTTATCGCGGTAAGTAGAATTTTCTTGGTAGTACATGCCTGGTGTTTGTGAAAGGAAAGTTGTAGTTATGTCCTCGAAGCTGGCGTTGAAACTGGTTTGCGAGTTCTAGTTTGAACGCGGGTCACTATTACTGAGCCTTGGAGTTTTGCGGGCATCAGAGAAGCGTAGCGCCCTAAAGGTTCAGGTTCCGGGTCGGTGTTGGCGATTGTTCAGTTTTGTCTAGGTCTTTGCTTATAACATTTTCCGGTTTGGGAAAAGTAGTTTTTTCCAGACGAGGGCACTTTAGCCTTAGCAGGCAAAGTTTATCCTTGTGCTGCCTCATGGGCTTTGTCTCGTTTTAGGTCCACGTTCTGTAGTGAAGGATGTTGGCTAGTAGAGGGGGTTGACTTTTGCTATGTTTGGGTTCAGCTTCCGGGTGCTCTCCTGGTCGATGAATAAAACGTAATTAGATGAAACAAGCTTGGGCGTTGCTGATTTTATTGAAAGAGTTACTGCTAGTTTGGTATACCTGGCAGTTTTTGAAGTCACCACGTTAGAATTTGTTTTCGATCAACTCGGTAAATGTCAAGTGGAAACTTGGCATGGGAGGTATTGCCAGTATTGGTTCTCAATACCTTGGAAATAGGTTTTAAAACTTTTCATTTCAGGGTTTGAGAGGTGTTTAGGTAAAGTATTCTTTAAGTGTCTTCCGTTCTGGGTCAGTCCTGACCGATATCGTTTAGCAAATTTTGCCCGAGGATTTACAATGTTAAGTGAGCCATGTTTAGTTGTTTTTATTTTTCTATCTTGTTTGACAGTTCAATTTTGTAGGTATCGAACTTATTTTGCTGCGAGAGTTCTCGCGAGTAGTTTTTTTTTTAATCAATTAGGAGTTATTACAGAACAAGTTAATCTGCCGCTGCAGTTTCTGAGAGCGACTCCCTTGTTTATATTGACTCCATCATTTTTTAAGCTACACCGTAGAAAATTTTGACAATCTTTTTTTGGCTTTTACTTTCCGCTAAAGCACGGCCACTGTTGTTTGATTAACGCACCATTACGTCGTACAACACAAACAAATTATTTTATTTAGATAAAACGAAACAAGTATAAACTGACTACGTTTTTTTTGGAGACCTGGATCGACTGTCCCTCAATCTCATCTAGAGAAGATCCGTGGGGCATTTTAGAGCACGGTTCCTTAAGTCTCGCAAAATTTTTATATGAAACATGGCAATAAAGTCAAACGGCGAAGACAACATTTAATTGAAGAACGAAGAGTACTTTGTCAACTTTGAAAAGTTGGACAACCTTGTCGTAACCACCCCAGCAACACTAACTACAACAATTGCTAGACTCCTACAACATGGACGAATTAATTAAGAAATTCTCACAACTCACTATGTTCTCTGGGAGCTACATTGTCACAACTTCCAGTCAAAGTCGAAGGCTAGAGAAACCTATCGATTAGTGCTCGGCTGTGATATTAATCAGTCCGCCATTACAGAAAACAAAGAAGTTTCAGTAATCTAACGGAAGCCTTTTGAGATCTGCCAGATAACTAACAGCTTGGTCAGCCACGAAGCAAAAAAGCCACAAGTTTTGGCTTGGCTCTGCAATCATCTTCAGTATTGTCGGTACTCTTGAAGACAAAATATATGGAACAACAACCAACTGGACGTGACCAAAGATAAACGCCAACCCTACACCTAATTTAGACCAGAGGAGAAAATGCTGCAACTTAAACCGTGCACCCACTTGAATGTGAAGGGCACGTTACTGTCAAGACTTACAGCTAAGGTTCGTTTAGCATGGAACTGCTTTTTTTAAATTTAAACAAATTGGGCCACGTCTGGTTTTTAAACATTTTTCTTCACTTTTGGAAAACTTTTTTTAAAAATGTTCTCTGAAGCTGGGTATTGAATTTGCAACAATTTTGCACCGAGATTTGAGTTAGGCGCTTTACCTAACTTAGCCATTTTAGTATTTAGCAATGTGCCTTGTTAACGAAACTTGGAGGGACTTCTTTACGATTACGTAAAACACGGGCTAGTCACTTCTTTGAATATCCTTAGGTATCTATTGATTGTTATGAGTATGAGTATTCTAAACATTTACTTTGGTTTACTTTCCGAATAGGTTAGTTTGCGGTGTCAGTCTTCTTTTTACGTATTTTTATAGCTCCGTGTGTCAAAACCGAGTCGACGTCATCATCAGGAATGGGTTTGGTAACCAGTAATTTTTTTAGAATTTTTTGGCAAATTTTTGAAAACGATAGCGGTGACTACAGATTATTTTAGGTGAGGTTAGGTTAATGTGCAGATATGGCCTTATCGAGTATTTTTTTAGATGTTTTTGGAAAGCTTTTTGCTGTAAAGCATAAAAGTGACTGAAGTTGCCACATTGATGTACGAAATTTATTCAGGAGATGGTCGTAGAATTGTCCCAGACTTGTTCAAGATTCTTTTTTTGTCTTTTTTTTAATTATTCATGTTTAGATTTTATTTTGGTTTTGTATACATTGGTTAGTTGCATTGGTTAAACTAAACTAGTTTTCTTATGATTTGTGCCACCTTTTTCATAGCTTACACACTTCATTCGTATCTGTTTCTAACTTTCTTTAATACCAATATATTTTGCTAAGATTATACCCATTCGCTTTTTACTTATCTACAGCATAATCAGTCTAGGGACAAAAAAGTTGCAAAAGCTTTCATATTTGAGCAGAAAATGATTAAATATCATATAATGTAGTTTTTGTATAGACCAATACAATCGGTGTTGGTAATGGTACCTATGGAAGTACGTGTTTTTTAGTTTCTAATATATATTCTATCCTATTTTCAGGGCTTAAAATTATATTTTTTTATAAATTACATCGTTAAGCTTACTATATAAATAGAAGACATTACGAATTACGTAATATTATACAACAAATATTGCAATAAACGAATTGTACATTCATTAAATTAATAAATTAAACGTATTTCTTTTATTTATTAGCACCAAAATTATTTAAATATTATTTAATCAAATCTTGGTGAAACTACAGCGACTCTCAAATGTGACAATTGCATATTGCAAAATCAGAACAAAAATGAATGTAATAAACGGCTGGCGGTTGAAATACTTGACGTACTCTCTCTGCTATCTTGTATTCATGATCAACGTCATCTTGGAAAGTTGACAGATCGCATTATCTCTAGTTTGCAAGACAAACTTATTATTATTTGTTGAAACTTTGATTATGTTTACTATCCATGAATTTCATCTGCATTTTCATATTAAAATATTTATTACTTTTCTTGACTACATATATTTACAAAAAGCGAAAAAAGAAAATTAATAAAACATATATTGTATATTATATGAACATTTTTATTATTAAATTGTTTTGATGGCAATTATTAGTTTATTACGCCAATCAATATAATAAACTTTTACGAATCAAT
Organism: Tachinus rufipes; assembly: GCA_963932245.1. NCBI lineage: Eukaryota > Metazoa > Arthropoda > Insecta > Coleoptera > Staphylinidae > Tachinus > Tachinus rufipes. The sequence continues at coordinate 25,241,393 of OZ010742.1, read as the reverse complement.
ATAAAGGTAATAAATAATTCTGTTAGCAAGTTGAAATGAAAATTAATTCAGCTCCAATGATGAATGAACAATATCTCCAGCTTTCAAGTTAAACTTTTGCACTACATCCAATACAATAAATTAAATTGCAATGCTAATTTTCTACGTTTATAAAACTATTCAGAGCGCTCATATTTAATTCCACTCAAAGGACAATAGAGAAAATCCTGGAAATATAATTTGCATTTGCTGCCATGAAAATTCAACTAATATTCATATAAAATCATAATAAAGCTTTTTCACAGCAATAATCATTTTATTTAAAAGCATTTTAATTAAATTAATGCAAGAGTGATAGTTTTATCACATGTGGTTGCGGACATGATTGCAATATTTTGTATGCATAGTAAAATATTGGCTAATTAATCATGCGTTTTTAATCAAAACACGAGGTGCGGGGTGCATGTTAAAATTTAATGCAGACACATGTTATTTGCATTCGATTTTGATTTGTATGTTTGTATATTTTGATTAAATATCGTAATTGTTTTGTTCCACAATAAATTCTAAAGAATAATGAATAGTCAATCAATTTGATTTGGTTTTACATTGATTAATTCAGTATGTAAATCGCTGGGTTTGAAATGTATTTTGATAAGAATTTACCACTATTACTAAACATTTGATTATACTCATTTTACAAAAGCTTTATATAAAATCTTTGTGTTTAATCCTAAAACCACTTAATGTTTTATATGCATATTTTGCTTTGTAAATGAAACAAGTAACTTACAACAGACGATAAATATATTTTTCCCGGAATAAAATCATTCTTGGGCAAACGCAGTGATTAAGTCTCTTGTTCTATTGCGTATGTTGCCCACTCATCCCTTATTAGACCATTAAGATGACGCATGTTCGAATACATTGCTTCGCAAACAAATCACGGGAACTAATGCAAACAAATATGGCCGACTAATTGGATAATATTTGCACCGCTATTTATGCCCAATTAGAAGGATACATCTAATTAAAATATCAAAATATATGTTTGTCTAAACGACACAATTTTCGAATTAATTATCGAGCATATTAAATTTTATGGCACTTGAGATGACAGGAATAACACACTAAATCACTCAATCAGACAGTAGGGGCTGTTACAGAGTACAATTGCGCTAAAATATTTTGTTAAATTTAGGATGTTTGAAGTCTAATTGAGACGTTATTCAGATTTATCATTATATCTTTTGAAGGGCAAAACAAATATTAGAAGGGGTTGACACATCGAAGAAAGACTGAAGTTGTGAATTTGTATAATATAATATAACTATAAATAAAATATATAATAATAATAATAATAATAATAATAATAATTATTTATTTCCCAACAGACCTAAGGTCCAATAACAGAGAAACATCATATACAGTAATATTGGTATAAAATTTAAGTATTAAAATTAAATTTAAAATAAGAATAAAAATAATGTAAACAAGATTTAAATAAGAATAAGAATAATAAAAAATAAAAAACTTAAGAATATATATATACACTAATACAGTTGATAACATTGAAAAAAAAAGGTAATATCACATTTACAGCAATTAACAAATAATTCACGCAAATTATAAATTACATACATTCTCTACATTGTTTTAAAAAACGACTAAGATTATTATCAAATATATCAGAGTTGTATTGTACTTCGTGATATTTTTTGAACATTGTAATCATTGAAGAATTTGAATGGTGTGTTGTTCTAGCAGTGTTATAAACAAATGTTTGTGGATTTCTTAATGCTGTCTGTGGTACATGGATTCCTATAGTATTAAGAGATGATGTGTTGTCATAATCAGAATGAACAATTTTATGAAGAGTTTTTAAATACATAATTTCATGGCGACTTTTAATTGATTCAACACCAAATTCTTCTAGAAGTAAATTGTAACTATAGCCTCTAATTGGATAAATGCCATTTTTTATGTAGTGTAAATGTTTCAAAAATCTTTTTTGTACTCCTTCGAGCATAGTTATATATTTATAACAAGATGGTGACCAAATGATGCAGCAATACTCTAACTTGGTTAGTATATAAGATTGATACAAAATGGTTAGAGCAGATATTGAATGAAAACTTTTACATGTTCGTAATATGAATCCCATAGTTTTATAACACTCTTTTACCAGCGTCGTAATATGATCATTGAATGTCAGATGATTATCAAATATTACTCCTAGATCTTTATATTGATTTGTACGTTCTATTGCATTATCAGAGAGGGCATAATTGTATCTTATTATATTAGTTTTGCGTGAATATGACATAACTCGACATTTTGATACATTAATATCTAGTCCATTACTGTTGCACCATTCTTCAAATTTTGATAAATTTCTTTGTAGATTCTCGCAGTCCGTAATGTTCTTAATGGTATTGAAAATTTTCATATCGTCCGCATATATGAGAAAGTCGCAATCTATGTTGTTACATACATCATTCATATACAATATGAAAAGTAGAGGACCTAGATTAGAACCTTGCGGAACCCCGCTTACTGCTTCATAAGGAACGGATTTGTTGTTTTCATAAACCACGTATTGTTTTCTGTTCGACAAATAAGAACCAATTACCGATACTATGTTATCATTTATATTATACTTTTGTAGGCATTTAATCAGCAACCGATGTGGAATGCGATCAAATGCCTTTGATAAGTCAGTGTATATAACATCGGTTTGGATATTATTATCAAGATTAGAGGAGATTAATTGTGTTACGTTTAGCAAGTTTGTCATTGTAGATCTTTTCTTCATAAATCCGTGCTGATGTGGAGTAATATTTGTGTACACACTGTTATATATTTGCTCAGCCAATATGCATTCAAATATTTTAGAAAAACTACTGAGAACTGCTATAGGCCTGTAATTGGCAACATCTGATTTATATATACTTTGTTATTTTTTTTATCCGATGATGGCCTTGTAAAGATTAAAACTAGTTTTATTTATTTTTGTTAATTTGTTTTTGTACTTCTACGATTAGTTTACAATAAGTTTTTTGATGACAAACGCTTGGGTGGGCGGGCGGAAACTTAGTTTAAACTGGGTAGTTTCTTCTACTCAGTAGTTGATAGTTCATTATTTTTTAGCCAAAGGTAGCCCAATACCAGCCTAATTATGGAGTGGTTAACACTTGTAAGGTCTGTGTTTGATTGCCCACTTGTCGGTGGTGGTTTCAAATGTGATCTACAGTTTTGCAGCGGGGTCTTCTTGGAAAATATATTTTGTGGTTTCCCCGCTTTGGGGTAATTTCAATTTGCAGAAAGTGTTTTTACCATTTTGTAATCGATGTTAATCCTAGGAAGTTGCAGCGTCGGCCGAGTCATTCTCACGCTTGTTGTGTTGTTTTCTTATGGTTTCGGAATTGGCCGGGATCTCAGAATTTTTGACCAATTTTTTAGGCGTTTTTGGGATTGAGTGTTTTGTTTTTTGTACTCTTCTTTCGACCTTGTTTGCTTGGTCGACCAGACTTTTCAGTGTGTGGAGTTGCAGAATTTTGAGGGTTGTTGAATTTTGGGTTCTACTAGACTGGCCAAAGCATTTTCCATTGTTTTCCCTTTATGATTTAGACACCGGCAGTTGCGAGCTTCAGTCTTGATATATTTGGCATTTGGTAAAAGCAAAATGCGTCTTTAGTCTTCTAAAGAAGTCTCTTGGTCTTCGTGATTGAGTCCGTCAAAGGTTACATAAAAGACAAGACCTTGACCCTATAAACTGACAATAAAAAGTAAAAATTTACAAGATAGGCGGTATAACGATACGATAAAACACGTCACTTGAACTAAGTTTTCTGCCCATTCAACCAAGTGTTTGTGATTAAGAAATTGGATTATAATCACTTAGGCGTGTGGTTGGAGTACATCAGTTGAGATTGAAATCAGCTTTTTACCAATTGCTCAAAAACTTTAGTTATTGTATAAAGAACCCACTAAAGATATTTTCTCTAATTTTAGTTAGTTAGTTAGTTAGTTTAGATTTTTGGCATATCATCTTAAGAAGACTATTAATGCCGCTTGCTCTAGTTTTGATTAGAGCAATTTTTTTTATAAATCTGACAAGGACATTGGATTTACATGCTAAAGTACGCCAGTAACTAGAATTTTGTGAGTTATTTTTTTTCATTCCCACTTGTTTGTAATGAAAAAATTTAATCAAAACCAATTGAGCGAGTAAACAAGGCAAACTAATTTAAACCACATGCCCACAAAACTTGAATTAAGTTTTCCGCGTACCCAGACAAGTGTTGTGTAACTTTCCTCTTGATCTGGACGCAATCCTCGGAGGAGGTAACACCCTAAAGATAGAGCGGAGCACTTTTTGGATTTTTTGTGATTTATGGGTTACAGGTGTGGAGAAGTCTTAAGGCTGTTGCGATTTATTTCCCCTCAATCTCAATAGTGTATGATGCTGACACCGGAAAGGTCCCTGTTTGGTTGATGTTGGTCAAGTCTCTTTTGGGTCAAAGACTCTCAGCTGCAACCGGAGAGGTTAAAATTGCAATACTTTTGATCACCAGTTCAATTCCAAGGTAGAACAAGGGGCAACAAATGCATGCAATTTTTACCTATCATATGCAAGAGTAGGTGTGCGAGTGACTAGCGCTATTAAAAAAAAATCAATAAAAAAATTATTAAATTGGCGTCGATTTTGCCAACTTGATTTAAGCAGACCAAAAGAGCTTCCAAGTATGATGGGTGAAATGAGGCGTGATAATTAGTTTTTGTAAATCATGAATGCCGCTGAGGCAAATAATTTACGGCAGAGTACGATTTGAACTCTCGAAGCATATGTGGCAATCTGAAGCCAAAGTTTGGTGTTTTAGGTAATGGAGCAGTCTCGCCAAACTCTACTTAATTTTGTGTAATAACCAATAGATGCGGCTTACCGTACCCGGACTCGTGTTGGGTGACGTACGCATAAGGTGCGTTGCACCGGGATGCCGTGTGTCCGTAGAGTTGGCCACGGTGGCATTATGCAATATTTACGGTACTCGACGGTAACGCGAAGACCGCAGCTCATTGAAAGACATGAACTCTTGACTTTTGACTTTCTGAGGAAACTGAACATACACCATTGGGAAGGTTTTTCCGTCTTTTCCTATGTTGTTGAGATAAGGTTGTACCTCTGAGCAATAAGTTCAGCCTGCAACACATTAACCGTAATGCCGGGTCTTAGACTCTTTGGCCTTGGTGCCTGAAGGCCTTTTTTGCGCTGAAGGCACCTGTCGTGTAGGTGATGGCCTATTAGAGCAAGAAATTGAAGAGAACGCACCCTTATCCTTTGTTGATTTCTTCGACGTTTTTTTTTCCTTTTACCAGTGAGAATTTTTTTTTTTAGAGGGGCTTTGCGTTCGCAAACACTATTGTGGTGCGGTTATATTTCCATCTCTTTTTCCTCGGAGGCTGCGAAGTTAGTTGCGCTGGTTGGGAGATCTGGGACGGAGCGTCCGGTGACGGATAAGAGTTCTGGGATGTCTGCTTTGCAAATAAAACCTTCATGGAAGTGGTGATAGTGGCTTTGCTCCTCTCAATTCTTTGCGCAAACTAGTAATCATGTTACGAAGTGGCCTACACACCCACCAAGTGTTGGTTACTCAGAAATTTGTATCTCCATCGCTTCCTCTGACATAAAGATTGCTAACGCTGGCAGAGAGGAGAAATTCTATTTTCTAGATCACCAACACTTGGGCGTGTGGGTGGACACTCCAATTTAAAGTACCGTCTGCTAATCTTGTTATGGAGTGGCTTATCCGCCCACCCAAGAGTTGGTTATCCAAAAATTTATATCATTAACGTCTCCTCTGATATAGAGACTTCCAACACTGGCAGAGAGGAATATTTCAAATTTCTGGATCACCAACACTCCGGCGGGTGGGTGGGCACTCCAGTTTAAACTACTGGCTGATAATCATGTTATGGAATGTCCTAACTACTCACCCAAGTGTTGATTGTTCAGAAATTTGTATCTCCATTGCCTCCTCTGACATAGAGATTTCTAACGCTAGTGGAGAGGAGAAACTTCACTTGGCTAAGTGGGTGGTTCAAACTACTGGTTGTTAATTAAGGTTTGGAGAAGCCCAACCAACCATCCAAGTGTTGTATTACTAGAAATTTGTATTACTATAGCCTCTTCTGACATAGAGATTTCCAACGCTGGCAGAAAAGAGAAACTGTAATTTCTGGATGAGCAACAGTTGGGCGGGTGTGTGGGCATTCCTGACTAAATTACAGTCTGGTAATCATGTTGTAGAGTATGATACCTTCTCAAGTGTTTGTTATTCATAAATTGGAGTATCTGCCAGCGTTGGAAGCCTCTATATCAGAGGAGGCGAAGGTGATACAAATTTGTGGATAACCAACATCTTGGCGGGTAGGTGGGCACTCCAGTTCAAATTACTGGCTGATAATCATGTTATTAAGTGGCCTACCCATCCACTCAAGAGTTGGTAAGCTAGAAATTTGTATTACTATTACTTCCTCAGAGATAGAGACTTCTAACGCTGGCAGAAAATAGAAACTTCAATTTTTGGATCATCAACACTTGGGCGGGTGGGTAGTCAATCTAATTTAAACTACTGGCTGGTAATTATGAACTGAAGGTTGGCAAGGCTGTCCTCTAGGACAAATTTAATTTGAATTTAAATATTGTTTTTTTGAGTAAAGAACAAAATTTTTTTTGTAGATATGTGGATTTATGTATGGAACACACTTTTCACAATATCCACCCTCGATTTTCCTTGCACTTTTGGGTTCTTTTAACAAAATTTATTATTCCTGGCTTGGTACAGCTAGATTTAAGTGATACTGCTTATAATCTTCTCTTTTCCTTCAAGTCTTTGGTGGTTGACGTAAAATTTTGTCAAAAACTAGAAAAAAGTACAAATATGGTCAATTCTAGTAGCCCAAACGGCAGACATTGAGCCATCTAAATTTTTACCCCAAGTTTACTCAACATTGTTTCTACTAGATTATCCTTAATTTAAATTTGGTTTCTAGTTAGTTGATGACATTAGGTAAAAAACGAACGATTACTTTTGTCGTTTTTACATTCTGACTTTTGCCGTTACCTGCTATGCATTTTAGAATTGCAATTCCAGCTTGTCACGTGATGTATGCTACTATCATCAAGAGACGGCAGCAATAATTATAGTGGAAATGGACGCCAACCCAATATATCTTGTAACCTACCACTCAAAATCACGTATGCACATTTTGGACAAACTGCAATGGAAACCACAAGAAAACATAAGCAACAATCATTTTTATGATGCCGCTTTATACAACTACACAAATGCAGCAATAAAAAAGTGGCGTGTTCTTTTGAAACTTTACTGTAGTCTATTTTGTCTAAGATCAGCAGTCCAAAACACAAATAACCAGTTGCAACCTTTCTACATAAAGGCAAAATTGACCGCAATGAAGTCTTATTAATAATGTAGCTGTTTTCAAATTAATTTTAATTTACCTCAAAAACTCAAAGAATTACGATACCCAGTGGCGTAGCTAGAAATTTTGGGCCTCACCACATAAGTTCAGACGGTTTTGGAAAAAACCGAACACAATTTTGTCATTTTTAATCATTATGACAAAAGTTGTTGAAAATTTTTATTCATAAAAAATCAAAAATAACATAAATTCCGGATTTAAACTGTTAAAAAGTGTAAACTTTTTCATTTGAAAAGTGTAAATTTTATAAAATTTAAAAAATAGCAAAATTTGGCTATGAAATATCAAAATGTTGTTAGAAGTAGCACAATTTGGCCATAAACTGTTGAAAAGAGCAACAATAATCAATTGCCTAGGGAAGCACCAAACAACATTACTGTTGAAAAGTGCAAAAATAGCAAAATCAGGCTATAAAGTACGGACATTTTTTTCAGAAAACACAAAATTTAGTTATTAATTGTTAAAAAATGCAAAATTCTATTCAAAAATAGTAAAAAACTGCAAAATCCGGTCATAACGTATAAAAATATTATCAGAAAGTACAAACATTTACATAAACTGGTAAAGAATGCAATTTTCTATTTTGGAAAAATAAAAATAGGAAAATCCGGCTTAGGTTTTAAAATAGACGTCAAGGGGCTCTGTATGCTTGTGGATCTTTCCGCATTATTGTCACCATTAGGTCGTATCTCATCATTTTGGCACAATCTAACGAATACCAACCAATAGCCCACTAACTGACAAACCATGGACTCTAATATAACTCATACAATAACACTTTATATATGTTTTTGTGTACGTACTGTTCAACTGATTTTTAAGATTGCATACTTTGGATTAATGGGTGATTTGTAACAATTTTAACTTAACTGATATTTGGACTCCGTTTTTTTAATAATCGCTTAAACTGAGATTAGAGTTTAAACTGTGTCTATGTAATCTGTTTGTTAATAGAATTTGGCTATAAGAGGCAATGGCCGTTTCGAAGTAAATTACTATTTAATTAATTACTATACGACTTAGATGCTTGGTGGGTGGTTGGAAAGCAGAGCATTCTATTGCGTCAGTTTAAATGCTCATAAATAAATCAATGATAAAAAAGGGCCTAACAAACTTGATTATTTTGTTACCGTTTATGGCATTAATTGGAAAAACTGCGTAGAACTTTGTTTTGGTGGTGCGTTTGCATAAAAATTATTAGGAAGAAATGTAACTCGTGCTTGCGTATGTTAAGTATAAATCTGTCTGACCTGCTCACACAGATGCTAATGATTATCTAATATTATCTATCTGCAAACATCGGAATCGATTCTGCCAAATCTGCGAAAAGATAAAACCGGATATACTGAAGATAGTGTCAATAAAACAAGCTCAACCATTAGTCAACATTTCAACATTAGTTTTAAAGTAAAATAATACGTTTATTTATTTACAATTTGTGATGCAGAGCGTAACGTTTTTTCTTCTCATATAGGCATCCAAATATACACATGTCTTCCCGTGGCTCGGTGTGCCCGACACCTCGACACCTAACGTTATAAGAGGTTATTGATTATTATTATTTACAATTTATTTGTCCTTTGATCAAAAACACATATTTAAACTGTACTTGGTTGAAATTGCAAAACAAGCCAAGCCAACGGTCAAAGCTACTCTTGATAATACAGTCATCATTTTATTATTTCAACTTCCAAGGCAGGATTTAATTACGTAAAGTAAATATTTTACGACCGATTTTGTCATTCATCTACAGATTTTTAAGCAAAACAATTATTTACATTTCAATACCGAGTCTTTTTAAATTTAAATTAGAATATTTATATTTCAACCCATTATGTTTTATTTTTATATTTTCTAAACCGGAAATGGAGGAAAATATATTTTTCATTGTATTATAATATTAAAAAAAATTCTTGGAGGAATTATGCAACATGGGTACGGCATTCTAATAATTCAGGGCTCAGGTGCACACATTAATCCGACTGATCATATTTTATTTAGTGTTTTAAACAGTGGAAATGTATGTTCTCATATTTATAAAATATATATGTGGGAGCGAATCACTAAATTTAAGAAATGTTACGATGCATAACAATCAATAAACTGTACACCGATGATAAAATCATTATAGTCCGCATGTCATAAAATCCTAACAACTACTTAAGGCTAATTTACATTTTGTGTTTTATGTTTGCAGCTACACATAGCGGCAGCTAATGGCTATACTTCTGTGGTGGAATTCCTGCTAGACCATAATGTAAATACTGATGTGAAAGATAGAGACGACTGGAGACCTGCCCATGCCGCTGCCTGCTGGGGCCATGTAAGTCGCAATAAATTTACTAATAAACATTTCCAGAAACTCAACTGCGACTCGAAACGTAAAATTAGCAGCCAATTAAATCCACTAAATTACAGTGATTAACGCATCAACATATCTAAAGTTTAAATTAAACTCTTAATTGCATTTGCAAATGCTGCGCTCGAAGTTCCATCAAACTTGCCACTTTGTATCTAAATGCATGACGACTGTCGAACAAAAAATATAAATAATGCAATTTTTTATGTTTGTTTTATAGTTGGAAGTTCTGGAACTCTTGGTGCAAGCTGGGGCCGATTTAACTGCCAAAAATAAACACGACGAAACTCCTGCAGGTAAATAAATTGGTTAAATTTTTCCTTAGAATTTAATTCTTTAGATAGTTTCGGATGAAAAAAAAGCATAATATAAAAGTTTCAACAAACAAACTAAAACACTAACGGTGAGGTACAGAAAAAATATTATTTAGATGTTTGTGCAAAGTCAGCATTGGTAATAAATTTAAGTGCGGACATAATTTAGTGCATAAACTCAATTTTAATAAACGTCGGACTGTCCGATAAAATTGAAATTGTTTTCAAAGCTTGTTTATTCGATTGGTTTGAAATACTTGCCTAGTTAGCTTATATTTGATATTCCAGTTAACCTTTAGGATTGTAGGTGAGGGATTTGTTTACTTGAAACAAAAAAAAAATAAAAATTTATAAATTATAACATAAAATTAGCTATTACCATTGTTTTTATATAGAGCCTTGACTGCTGTGGCGATTAACTTTACTTTTTCAAGTAATTTTACTTGCATCAACATCAAACTTGGAAATAGTTCCAAAGTCGTATTCAATAAATTAATAAATTCTTAAAACTAGAAATAGTTAGTATAGATAGCATCAGGGTTGTAAAATACCTTTTTTTTATCTTCCCCAATGCGTCATCAGTCTCTTACCGTACTCATTTTTCATTACCGAACACTTTTTAGTTTGCATATTTTGCATTTTTATTTTAATTTTTATATATTTTTATTTTTTAAATAGATTTACCTGAGCAAAGTGATACCTGAGCAAAGTTTATAGATATTAAATACTCTTTTTATACCAGTTAACATGTATAATTACACAAATGCAGGGATTGCGGTATGCATCTCTTATTCGGTCGTGCTGATGGCAATATTTATTGGCAGCCAAGCGTCTTTATAAAGAAATGTACTTCCAATGAATAATACTTTATCACACTATACTTGCGCGTCTCTACCAAAGTCTTTGTGAAAATGGAAGTTTTTAAAAAAGAACATCAGATTGTGAGCGACACCGAGAAATTGGGGCAGTAGAGCTAGAAGAATCTATTAACAAATAAAAAAGAAGAAAAAAAAAGATGAACATTTCGATACAAAAAGTACACTAAACGTGAGTCACCAAAGAGTTTAGAAATTTTTAAGAGAACAAGAATACAAAAGGTATCCCTATTCATATTCAGCGCGTACAAGCACTATTACCAAGGGATTTTCCGCAAAGATTGTTTAGTGTCATTGGTTTCTACAGATGATTGCAGAAAACCCTCAATCTTTTGCACAAGTGCATTTTATTGATGAAACTAATTTTTCTAGGACAGCCATAACTAATGTTAATAATCTATGAGCCAAAGACAACTTACACGCAATAATAGAAACTCGTTATCAATATAGATTTTTGTCAGACGTGTGGATTGGAATCATCGATGACATTTTAGTTGAGCCGCACTTTTTACTAGAGACGCTAGCTTGTTAGCTTGACATATACTACCATTTTTTTAAAGAGGAGCAGCCAATACTGTTGGAAATGTGTCACTCCAGATCCGAAACCAAATGTGGTTTATGCATGACGGCGCTATAGCATATTTTATGCAAACTGCTCGGCATCTGTTTATCCGAGTCGTTGGATAGGTCGAGCAAGAGCACAACCTTGACTTTCTCGGTCCCCAAACTTGAATTCTTGAATTTTTTTTCTAAGGCCAGCTGAAAGTTTTGTTTTATTCCACCCGGAAAATATCGAAAATTTGAGAAATCAAAACAATTCAGAATACAACTGGGATGTTTTGTTATGTTTTTTCCTTCAACTGGTGAACCTAACTGACTGTTAAAATTCAGTTCCTTCATGCAGAGGTTTCTTGCAAACGCAAATCTTCTCATTAGAGCAACGAGCAGTTGTGTGACCAAACCTCTGACATTTGGATCATAGAGTTGGTGCCGGAATTATGACCTGACTGCGAGGCTATTAAAACCTTACTTGGAAACTGTAAACGCTCACAATTAGGGCATTTTCTCACTTGTTGTATCTCAAATAGAGATGCGGTGCAGTTAAATTTCTTCTAACTTGTAGTTTAGAAAGTCTCTGCAATAAACAATGCTTCTGTCTGTTGCCATATGAGAAGAGACTTGTACATCGATGTTAGCAAATCGTATCATATTTTGAAATTTAATGAAAAAAGAAATTAATTTTCTTAATAGTGTCTTCTCAATCAAAAAATAATGCATCCATCTAACTTTTTTTTTTAAAGCTTTTGACGGACGATTCTTTTTTCAGGGATTGTTTTATACTGAGCTTGAAGTAGTTAGGGGTGTAAGTTGTTTATTCATTAAATGTTTTTTTAAGAAGAGCTACTAAGACTCTTTTGGGTATTAACACAATTATGTATTGTAAAATTTATGATTGATTAGAGTTTTGATACAATGGGTTTTTTTAGTTTTATATGTTACCTTGTAACCGCCATAAATTCGCGTTGTAACCAAGAAATTATGCTTTTATGAGAAAGATATTTAATCTCAACAAACTTATTGCATTGCTTAATTAGTAATTCTATCCTCTCATAAAAATATTCAGAAGATTTCATCTATTCCAAAGGGTTTTTTTTCTTACTGTAGGAGGATGATCGATTTTTTGAAAGTCGCATTTTTTTTGGACAATTGGGCAACCTCAGCAGTGTGCACAGGTGAGTTGTCGTGCAACAACCTCCTTTTGTTATTTTTTTTTGACGCTTTGCCCGAATATTTTTTTTTCAACCTATGTAATGAGGTAGCATAGTAAGCTTATCAAGATGCCCTCACAATCCCAAAAGTTTTTGGCGATGATCTTTTTGGTTGACGGGGATACCATGGCCATTTTTTGGTAGTGGTTTACTCGCAAGCTGCCATCCCATGGATTCCTTTTTGAACAGAGGATCATGATGCAAGACTATAGTTTTATTCCCGGTAATAATACTATATGGCGCAAAAGTTACCACTCTATTGGAAGATGCTATAATTTTTGCTTTGACATTTGTGAAGTAAACAGATACAAAATACGAGGGACACTGCCAAAGTTTGAGTAAAATGTAAAGCAAAACACAAATTACGTTATGTAAATCACTTTATTGCTTCTCAAAATATTTTCCTTTAAAATCTATACACTTTTGCATCCGAGGAAAACCAATCTTCAAAACAATTTTGCCACTCTGAACGAGGTACCTCCAAAACAAGTGATTTAACAAATTGAATTATACCAGTCAGCATTAACTGTCCTTCGATCCTCTAATGTAACAGTTGCAACATGGCCCGTTTTTTCGAAGAAACAAGCAATCATTCTTTTCGAAACGCTTTGTGAACGCACCACTTTTGTGGGTTTAGGTTCATTTTGAAACAACCATACAGTCGATTGCTGTTTAGTTTCAGGCTCATATGAATATATCCAAGATTCGTCACCTGTTACGATGTTATATACCGAAATTGAACGACCCTCTTCGAATTTCTTTAGCACCACTTGACACGTGCCTGTACACGTACTAGACATGAATCGCTATACTACTCAAGAACGCGGAATAATTTAGACGTAGATTTCCCGGTCGTTCGACACCAACTGGGCCAACACTACGGCGTTTAGCTGCTTGCCTAGAAGAGTGTGAGTCAAGCACAATCAACTCAGTACTGTTTTTGAACCCATTTTACACTCACTTTGGACCAGTTTTTCAATAAAGGCAATCGAATCTTCTGTGATTACTTTAACTGGTCGACCAGAACGTAAGTCATCTTCTAAATTCTCACAGCCTATCTTATTAAACCTTTTATACTATATTGTCAAGGTAGCTTAAGAAGGTGAACCTTTACAGTATACGCCATCAAATCTTTGTTTAATTTGATGAGGGGTAAAACCTTCTAATGTGAGGCATTTAATGACCGCTCGGTACTCATTTTTTTTGAAAATCTGGCATAATTTAAACCTAACGATGTCTCTCTGGATATCACTACAACACTAATTAAAGTAGAGGGTTGAAATTGCACATGTACGTTATTAAAGTATCACAATTTACTGACAATATTTGATATTTGGTTTGAAGTATTTATTTCTTGGACTGCCATATTTCCTAAGAAAAGAACCAATTGAAGATGTGTTTTATTAGTGATGCTGATTTTACTCTTCTTCAACTTATTTTTAAACTGCAGCAATGATCTCCTCACTTTTCTGAGATATCTGTTTTAAAATATTTGGAAACCATCAATAGCAAAAGGTTGGGACCCGCAATCCAATCGTTTACAAACACATTGCTGTAGAATATCGAACTTTAAATTTGATGTTTTTGGTGAGTTTAGACTACGGTAACCAAATGTTTTATTTAGCTATTGCATATCTGTATTGCACCTGCAACATTATAATTAGAAAACCTACGTATTATGTGTAGTAAGGGTCAAACAAATATGCTGAAGTACCTTAAGAAAACTCTAAGAGCGTTGAGGAGACTTGGAACGTGTTTCAGAGACCTCCTCGCAACCCAATTTTACTATCTACCAGTAGGAAATAAAATAATTATTTTTGTAAAAATAAAATGAATGCATAGTTATGACAGGAGACTACTTCTATCTGCAAAGATACCTCAGTCAATCTTTGGTAAAATTCTGAAGAACTTTGGATAATTTGCAAAATTATGTTGGGTTGGTCACGTGAACTGACACTGAATATGATCATATACGGTAGTGAATTTATCTTTCATAATTACCCTCAAGAGTCTTCTTCTTCTATGGAAGGTTGACGACCATCGTTTGAGCTGGACGAATTAGTGCTTTGGGTATTTGAAATTATTCACCACCTATACTTTTTTTTCCTATTGACCTTCTACTATTAGTTGTAGCAAGGCATACTTTTCATTGTGCAGTAAATGTTCTAAGTAGTCTGCTTTCCTCTTCTTAATTGTTGTTAATAATTCTAGTATTTTGTTCATCCTTCTTAGTACTATAAAGTTCTTTACTTTGTCTACCCAAGATATCCTGAAAATGCGTCTGTAAATCCACACTTTGAAAGCTTCTAATTGCCTCATTGTTGATATTGTTAAGGTCTACCCTTCCATTCCATAAAGTATAAAGTAATGTAAATAAAACGTCATTTGGTAGCTCTTCATTGGGTAGTTAAACTTAGATTGCAATCACATAACATTCTTTTTATTTTAACACGTTGAGTGCCGAGTTAAATTTTACGGTCGGGTTTGTTGCGCCAACCGGAGCACAGTAATCTCTGAAAAAACAGTCAGCGAATGATGCACACAAGTTTATTCGGGACCACTACAAAATATCAAAACTGTATTCTCAGATATGAGTCGAACCAAACTACAAAGGCTTACAAGATTGGTAACAGGACTTGAATAAGCATATGCATAGATTGGGAATAAAGACGAAAAGATTTATGTTAATCATACAATATGCAATCTGGCAAGCACAAGCTAACCAAAAAAGAGCTCAAGACAATCTCTATGCAAAAGCTGCTGGATTTCATTGAAGAAACAGAACTGCTGAAGGAGTTAGCGGTGTACAAAAGGACAAAACATGACCGCAGCGTAGGAAATCTACGCGATCCATCACAAAAAAATCCGGTTTGAGTGTGCTAGCAGGGTTAAAGAGGAATCATGAACTAGAAGAGGTGTGATTTGGTGCAGAGAAAAGCGACAACTTCAAACTCAAATAACATTATCTATGTAAGCTTTGGAAAGTCTAAGATGGCAATTAACAGAACTTTTAGAGGTTAGGACTTTTCACATATTTAAAAGTTCTGTTCAGAATTACCTTTTAAATTTATCCAACACTAGCATTTGTGATTTTGAGGTTAGAGTTAAAATGATCAATTCTAACTATAATTTTTCTGTTGTCAAAAAAGCTATTGATTAAACTTACAGATTTATGATCTAGACTTTTGAAGAAAGCGGTCATTTTAGTTTATATCTTTTATTAAACTCATTGATGTAGTACGGGTCCCAAAATTGACTGAATTAAACATCAACAAACACCTCATTTGAAGTATGTATTGAAAAGCACGGGATACAAAAAAACATTTTTGAATTTTTGGTTTTGCTGCAAGGTAGTAAGCTACTAGCAAGCTCATCAATAATAACAGATAGTAAGCAGCTTACAGAAATGTAAGGTCTGTAATATGGTTATTTTAAACCGAATATCTGGTTTACTGGAGTATATAGCTTGGGACAACCAATTTGGTCAAAGTATACAATGAAACTTTGACGCGATACGTTTTGACTACAAACTAAAAAAGACATCATGACACTATACGAGTAGAAATCTTGTTCTCAAGATCTATTTGAG
The DNA here is from genome assembly GCA_963932245.1 of Tachinus rufipes. NCBI lineage: Eukaryota > Metazoa > Arthropoda > Insecta > Coleoptera > Staphylinidae > Tachinus > Tachinus rufipes. The sequence continues at coordinate 25,225,002 of OZ010742.1, read as the reverse complement.
ATCAGCCAAATCACAAAGACTTTATGGAGTAGGAAAATATCTGATATGATTGAATATTAAATTGAATGTAAACATATTTTGGCAAAAACATAACTTTCCATTGACAATAGTCCAGTTGGTTTGGCAGTTTTAACCAAATTTCAAAAATACAAAACTGCATTTATTCATAAAAATGAAATGCTCACAAGTTCAGTTTTTTGCTAACCGACGAGCAGAAGGCTTAAATACTACATCTTCTCATCTTGTTATACCGTCGTTGATTTTAAATATGAATGATGCAGAAACGATATTGGAAGCGTCAGAGTTTTGTAGATTTGAAGATTTCGAATAAGCGATTTTTTCATATTTCTTCGTTCTTTGGCATGGAAGATAAAATTGTAACTGCGGAAAATTATTATTATATTATTTAAACGAACTTACTGCAATTGTTCACAATTGAAGTTTGAATATGTGAAACAAATAGATTCCTGCATTATTTATCTCTAGAAACGTGGGCAAAATAAAAAAGAGTAAATCTATACAAATGTAATGATTCTAGAAGATATTCAGAAATTAAAATCTTTGATTTCTAGGACAATAATACTTTCGATATTGATCAAAGTGAGACATTTTAATAATTCTTAACAAGGAAAATGATATTCGAGTATATATTTTCAGTGCTTGCTTACGATCACTTTAGTGATGATTTCTTGCTATCCAGTCAGGTGCACCAACGCTATATTAACTTAGCGAACAACATAGAATACTTGGAGCCGTGTACAGAAAAACTTAGCTGAACAATATCAAGCACAAAAAAAAAACTGAGCCAAACAACTCTTAATAGAAAAGTGTGAAAGGAGTTTGAAGAGGCCAGAAGTGGATCAAATGAAAAGGAGAGATATTTAAATTATTATGAAGTTCTAATGATTTAATATTCTCTCCGTGTACAATTTATAAGAAAATAATAACTGTTGTTTACTGGGTGATGCATTTTTAATAAACTGTCGCCAGTACAAATATTATGCATTATATTCATACTTAGTAATTATATTATATAAAACAATAGCTGTTCATATTTCAGCTTTGTAATATATTTTATTGAAAAAAATGTGTAATATATTTTATTGGAAAATATGTATTCGTATTTTTTGTTAGTGGGAAAAAATCCTTAAATATAAATCCCATTTTTCAATACCAATATAGAAAACAAAATTGAAACATATGACAAGTAGAATATGATTGATGTCTCAATCCATACATATAAAATCCCTTTATATCCTAACAAAATAAATAAATCTTTTTTTTTGTAGATATTTGCGAAGATCCGGAAGTGAAGGAAAGGATACTCCAATTGAAAGTGGAACAGGAATGCAAGCGACAGGCGGAGGCGCAGCGAAGGACGAAAGTGAGAAGATCCCAGAGCAGCAACACAAGAACACAATCCGTAAGGAGGACATCGTTGAGGGATAAGGGACTGACTGCAAGGCGGGACGCCGTTGAAGAGGCTAGATTTAGACAGCAAGCGGAAAAGGTAAGGCTATTTCGAGGGAGAACATTTTATCTGCTTCCTGAAGGACGCAATCGACCGTATGGAAGAAGCTTTATTTGCAGCTTTTTTTCTATATATAACCTGAGCGGTTTCAAAATAGAAACTTAATTTAAGTTGGTGAAATATATTAGAGGAGTTTACATTGAACTCGGGGGACGAAATCGGATCGGATAAAGTTGGAGTGAATTGATATCGTTTTAATATTACCTGAAATATAGTTTTCCTGAGAGGAGGTAACCGCATTTTCATCTGAGATTAAATTGCAAACTTATATCTGTGGCATAATCTAATCTTTTCTAATGCAGCGGCCTTAATAAAATGAAAACTAAATGTGCAATTCCGTTTAGTGAGATCGTTTAAGAGTTTTCAATTTATTTTTATTTTCTAAAGTGTAATTGAAATTGTTTTAAATTATTTTAAAGCTGACAGTAGGCAACCCAAATAACTCTTCTTTAAATAGTTAATGCTGAGTTTAATTTTATGTAATGAAAATATTGTTTTAGAGTATAAAAAAATAAAATAATAATTAAATCTAACTATAAGGGTAAAAATGTAATGAACATAGGTTTGTAATCACATTTTTTTTAATCCAGTATGCATTATTATCACGCTAGCATATTATTATTTTACAACAATGAATGTCTTAGACCAAATTTTTTTTTCTAAGAATTTGATAGAATAATGGTTTGTTGACTGTTGTGGCGAGAATAGTTTAGACTTAAGAGTATTCTCAACATTTTCTTAATTGGTTATTGGATTTTTTTATTTAAATACCCCTTTATCCAAGATTATTGTGTCTGAAATAAAATTGCAATTTGACCTGATCATATTTGAAGCAAACTTAAGAGCATACGAACCGCTACCTTAATTTGTAGTATTTTAACAAAAACGGCAACTTGGGCTTCATCGCTGCTTCTACAAATAATTTGATAATCGATTTATTTTTTTACCAGTACATTTAGAAAGGATTAAACTATGAAATGTCGAGGATTTTTCATTATTGAATATTAGTGCTTGTGCTATCGGTCTCTAGATACAAAAGTAGGTTGCGTTAGACATGAGTGAAATTATTGAATTGGTGTTTTAGAATAAAATATTAATACCATAATCAATAATGTCACTAAAATTAAACCATTGTGCAAACTGTTATTTATGGTTTTAGCAATATTGTTTGATGAAATTTTAAGATTTAAGATATTTTGATATTTTAAAAACCAAATTTTGATTTTAACAATAATTTTCAATTTTTGATATGTTTGATATTTATGACGTACTTTGTAGAAGAATTATTATCGAGGAGAGTAATTATTTTAATTATATATAGCTACCCCTAGCACACTAGTAGTCCGAAGTTCGATCCTCGAAATTTGACTAAATAAAAACTTGCTCTTTATCCACAGGGCTGATTTGGAAGTCACTTATTAAGTTCAAATAGTTTTAAGACAATAAGTACAATAATTTGTTGTAAAATCTAGTAAAGGTATTCAACTGATTCCATCAAGTTTATGAATCCATTTAGAAGTTTTCAAATTTCAGGAAAATTGTGAATGTATTTACAATTAGTTTGTAGCTTTCAGTTAATTGTGATTTTCACTAATCTATTTGTAAGTTTGCAATTTGTTCTTTGATCAATGTAAATTTAGATCTATTTCGTGGATATATATAAACGTTTTGAGATCAATTTATTCAAAACATTATCAATCTATGGTGCTTATCAGTTTAACGTGTGTAACACACTATTTAATTTTTTAAACAATATCCCGATGGGAAGAAGAAGTACTAATCTTAATTATTAGATTTAACGTGCAAGAATTATACAGGGTCCGGCATTGAAACTTTCTTTTTTTAAAGGTAAAAAATAAAAGTATAAATTGTACATTTTATTTTTTTTTTAAGGGGGCAGTTTGATGAGTGTCATAAAACTACGAGCAGAACTCAAGCATTTTAACTTCTTTTTAAAATCGGTTTTTTGCAACGTGTTGAGAATGTAATTTCCAATCTAATGAAATATATAAAACTCCAAAACTATCTATTGTTTATTAAATTTTGAAATTAATTTGTAATTTTTTTGTCGAAATATTTGCTTAAACTTTAAGAGCTATACTTCATTGAACATTAAACTTAGTAGACTTTTTATTGTGCTATGAGTTATTTTTTTAAAATAACAATTGTTACAGTTCTGCTCGTAGTTGTGAACGTATGATAAAACGTGAAATTTGAAATTCCCGCGTGTATTAATTTTTCTAACAGTTTGGTACTCCTGCCACATTAATTAAAATAATAATAAATGTCATATTATAAATTTATAGGTTATATCAGCTGGTGGTTTGATAATATGCGCGTTCGTTTAGCCAATATCACTGAAATTTTGATCACTTGGTGATGATAAATTAAACGAATTCGGTGACAAAAATTTAAAAATATGGCGAGTAATGAATAAAACAATTTGAGATAAGGTGAAATTGGTCGTTCTTTGTTATGTATCATGTTAAACAATAACTAAGTAATATTTTAGGTCATCACCAAGTGATCAAAATTTTAGTGATATTGGCGAAACGAACGCGCCTAATATAATATAATTGTGTTTACAATAATATCAAGTTACCGTCCGCCATAATCTGTTAATTTATAATATGACTATATTCATTCATTATGATTTTAATTAATGTGACAGAAGTGCCAAACTGTTAAAGAAATTAATACAAGCGGGAATTTCAAATTTTACATTTTATCATACATTCACTTATTTAAGAAAAATAACTTATATCACAATAAAAAGACTACTAAGTTTAATGTTCAATGAAGTATAACTATTAAAGTTTAAGCAAATATTTCAACAAAAAAATCACAAATTAATTTCAAAATTTAATAAACAATTGAAGATTTTGTATTTTTATATATTTCATTAAATTGGAAATTTTATTCTCTACACGTTGCAAAAAACCGATTTTAAAAAGGAGTTAAAATACTTAAGTTCTGCTCGTAGTTTTATGACACTCATCAAACTGCCCCCTTAATGATTAGTATTAAGCATTAACATTGTAAGTTTTAAATTAAGATGTCTTAAAAAACATATTTGACAAGTGTCTGCCGTTGCTGTCGATGCATTGTTGTAGCCGATTTCTGAAGTTGATGTGGACTCTTTCGATCATTGCAACCGGTATATTGGCTATCTTGTGACGAATATTGTTTTTCAATTCTTCCACAGTTGCAGGACGGTTGTTGTAGACTTTAGATTTAAGGTAGCCCCATAGAAAAAAATCACATGGGGCTAAATCTGGCGAGCGTGCTGGCCACGATATGTCACTCCTGTTGGAGATAAGTTGCCCTGGAAAATTTTCCCGCAAAACAGCCATCTAAATTGGTGATGTGTGGGCCGTGGCCCCATCTTGCTGAAACCATACTCCGCCTATAGCCATATTTTCAAGAGCTGGCAGAAAGAAGTTGTTAATCATTGCCATATAACGCTCAGAGTTTACTGTAACCGTGCGATTGCCCTCCTCAAAAAAATATGGCCCAATGATTCCCACGCTTGATATCACAGCCCAAACTGTGACCCGATCCGAATGAAGAGGCCTCTGATGAACTTCCCTAGGATTGATTTTGCTCCAATAACGCATATTTTGTTTATTAACACAACCTGAGAGATGGAAGTGTGCCTCATAGCTAAAAAACACAACTGCTTTAGGGGGCAAATTATGAAGGAACGTTTTGCATGCCCCTTGTCGTGAAACAAAATCACGTTCGGAAAGTTCTTGTTCGACTACCATTTTGTAGGGGTGAAAGTTAAGATCGTTATGAAGAATTTGGCGAGTTGAACGCTCCGATAACCGCAGGGCAGCTGCATGTTTTGAAGCAGAGCGCCTAGGAGATCGCAAAACCGACTCTCGGACTGCCTCGATGTTTGCGGGTGTTGTAACGGTCCGTGTTGCTCCTGGTCTCCTGCGGAACACATATCCAACTGTTCTAAAAGCCTCCACCCAGGATAAAATGGCTCTCCGGGCAGGAACAGCTCCTCGAGGGGAAATATTGTACCGTAAACGGAACGCACGCTGCACCGCAACTATTGAGCGGCCTCGTAAAAAGAACGTTTCTACTGCAAACACGCGTTGCTCTCTCGACCAAAGCATTTTAACGACTGACGATGGTTCGGAATAAATCTCCCCTCCAACGTTCTTTGTTAAGAGCGCTGCCGCGCCGCAATTATCTCCAGTAGCGTCCTCACGTTTCATTGAAAAAAGAAAGTTTCAGTGCCGGACCCTGTATAATATAGACAGTAAACAACAACTACTACACATTTTTCTTTTTGCTAAAAAAAAACGTAATTAGCTAAACATCTCTAAATCCAAACCTTAGAGTTAAAACTTTACAAACCAAACTTCTTCTTATTTTTGTGTCATGGGCGTGATCGATTGTTGGCTCTCATATTGGCTAACATATTAATAATTATAATCTTGTTAGTAACTGCCCGGAAAAGTTTGACTGAAGTTATATCAAATCAACCCTTTTTTTATCCTTGTAATAACTTGTATCGTTTTGGGTGTGTCATTACGTAGTCGAACTAGTCTAAATTTTTTTGTTCTGTTATGATTATTATTTTGGGTTTTGTGCGTATTTACGCTGGACGATTGTTTGGTTGGTGATTATGTTCTATTCAGCTAATCTTTAGCTTTTGTTGGTACATTTGGAGCATGGATATTTTCAACAGACTGAATACGTAGTTTTAGATCATCAGTCTACTGGTATTTGGCCATTATGGTAGATTTTGCTGAACAGTTTCATCAGGATATCCAAGCTTTTGGCATCTAGAAGCTTGAGAAGTTTGGATGGGATATTATCTGGACCTGGCGTCTTGTTACTTTTGGCCTGTTTGATTGCCTTCTCTACTTCCGTCATTTAGTATGGCTGGGCCTGTGTTTAATTTGTCAATTACGGTAGCGTGCTCTTTGTCTAACCAGTTGTCGTCTTGGAAGAGATTTGATATATACTTTATTCTTTGCAGCGTTTATTATTTTTGCTTATAATGTTCCTATTGGCGTCCTTTAGCGTAGTTGGGTGTCTTGTCTTCCCGATTCCTGCCGTTTCCTTGAGTTTTTTTTATGTAGATGAAAGTCGTTATGCCTTTTTTTGTAGTTCTATTTCTGTAAATGAGTTACTGAGCCAGATTTCATTTGCTTTTTTAATTTCTTTTGTGTTTGTATTTAAATTCTCTACGCTGGTCCATGAGGTTTAGAAGTTTTTTTTTTGTCATCCATTCTTTTTTTGTAGTTCCTACGATGTCTTTTGCTGTATTAGCTACCGTAGTTCTAATGCTCAACTATTGTTTATTTACGCCTTGGTCCCAAGTTGCTGTTTCAGTCATCGTGTATTTCGTTATTAACTTCTGTTCTCAGCTTTTCACGTATTTGCAAGTTCTTTAGTGCATCTATTGCTATATTGTTTGGTTTTCTCGCATTTGTTATTTTTTTAAATTTAACTTGTAATATGACGCATAGTAAGTTGTGGTTTGAATTTGTATCTGCTCCAGGGTATGTTCTTGATATTTTAATTGCATTCTTGTAGCGACGGTTTATCATAACGCAATCTATTTGGTTTTTCACAATCCTGTCTTGATATCTTTCATGTGAGGACTTCCATTTTTGGTAAATCATACCATGTGTTGGTTATTGTGATATTATTTTCCAGGCTGAAATCTATCAAACGTCTATCTCTTTCATTCCGTTCCCCCATTCCGAACTCCTCATCGATTTCTTCCGTCTGTTCTTTTCCAACCTTGGCGTTGATTTCGCCCATAAGCATTATAACTTCATGTTTTTTTTATATTTTTAGGTTCTTGTGTATTCGTTGGTAAACAATGTCCATTTTATCTGCTGTTGGATCATTGATCTGGATAATGTTGATATTAACGGGCTGTACACGCAGTTATATTAACATCACTCGATCTGATATTGGTATAAATTGAGTTACCAATCTGTTTCTGGATTCCTTTATGATGACTGCTTCCCGTTTTCTGTGTTTTGGCTTGTTATTTTCGGAGAAATGAATCCCATGTCCGTTTCATTTAAAGTTTTCTGTATTTTGCCATCTTATTTCACTTACTCCACATATAGAGGTAATAACAAGTTTATTAGTTTCCCTGTTTTGCACAAAGTTGTGACATTCCAGCAATTTTGTCTGAGTTCTTGATTTTTATTTTGTTCTTTCTATTAAAATTACTGGGTTACTCAAGTCTTTTCCCCCGGAGATCCGAGTGAGTTTGGGTGTTGAACCTCCGGATACTAATTTAGAGTTAATATTACCATAATGATGGTTTTTTTGGGGAAATTGGATCTTTAATGTAGTGGTTTCCCGTTGCTTTCGATTATTTTAGTTTTGATTTATCCGCATTTAGAGGTTGTTTCTAATTAGTAAGTGGGTGCTCTTGTTCTTGCTAGCTCTTCCACCCGTAGTTGTGACAACGAAGACGCAATATGGTATTCGTGGATAGCTTTTTCTTTAACTTATGAAGAACATTAGACAATTGTACACTCTACTGTTGCAGCAATGTATGGAAAACTTTAGAGCTAATATAGGCTTCTAAAAAAGTTTTAAAAACTTCAACAGTTATTAAACAACATTGGAAAGCTGATAAACTGAGAAAGTCTTTTTCCGGGTTTCTATAAGTCTTTTAAGTATTAGTTTTTTTAAGGATTATTAAATACTGTAACTGCTTCTAGAGTCACTTAAAGTTTTAGCAATATTTGGAGGACTTGAGAGCTTAAAAGGAATTTATACTGAATATTACGAAGATAATGAAAAACTTTTTGAGCTAGTGTAGGTTAATAAGAATTTTTTAAAGAACCTCAACAACTATTAAAATACTTTAGAAAGTCTAAGAAAACTGAGGAAACTTTTTCTCGGTATTTCCAAAGTCTTTTAAGTTCTTTGAGTTTTTTAAAATTTTAGAAGATTGAGAGGGTTTAAAGGATTTTGCTTACTTAAAAATGTGGCGAATATTGTTAATTAGAATCATGAAATTCTAATTAACAATATTCTGAAATTTCAGAGATTTTTACTACTAATCTAAAATACATTTATTATTCTAATCTGAGATCACAATGTGAAATAAAATCAGTTAAACATAGGATTAAGCAATGATTGAAATAGCAACCCGTAAATTACTTTACTTATTTTTGGATTTTATGAAAAAAAGTATGCATTTTGACCTCATAATGGTAGACAGGGTCTGAGCTATACGTTTGCAGTGGTATGACAGGACCAGGGCCAGTATTCAAAGTCTTAATAATATTCGCAATACATTCCAGGGATCTAATTTTAATTATCATCGGGGTTGTTGATTTGTATATTTTATAATAAGTTAATGCGGGATGAGAGTAATAATTTAAAAAACTAATTTCTAAGTTATTATAGTATAATATTTTTGATATTGGATATTGTAATTTACATTAATTGCAATAGTTTGAAGCGAGCCGCGGGCAAAATTTATTTTAAAATCAATTTAAAAAGTAATCATGGGTGATTCAATTAGTGTTTTAGGATTTTAAAATGAAATAAAATGTAAAATTTGTTCTGTGCTTTAATTTTATTATATTTATATTTTGAAAATAATTTCCCCAATTCTCTATGCTTCTTACTCTATTCGATCAGTTCAATTTCTTATAACGTCGACAGGTATCTCACTCAATGGGGCCGGTATCTTACTAATATCAGTTCTTATGTTGGTTTTCAGCGCAGACCTTTGACTTCATAACCACACAAGAAGGAGTCACAAGGCATGAAACCACAAGATCTTGAATAGTATACTGGATCATTTCTTGAAATAACGTGATTACCAAATTGACCTTGTGCTAAAGCGATGATTTTTTAGCGGAATGGCACGTTGCGCTGTTTTGTTGGAACCAGGATTCCTCCAGATTGTTTGCATTAACAATTGTGAAATATTTTTTTTTTTACATTGCCCTATAACGGACTCTATTTACGGTAACATCCTCTCCTTGAGCATTTTGAAACAAATACGGCCAAATGACACCATCGGCATGAGGGTTTTCCTTGCTCCAAATCCTACAGTTTTGCTTGTTAACATAGCCGTTTAACTAAAAATGTAAACCTAACCTTATCGCTGAATATTTCAGTGTTATTAAAACATCGATTTGCAGCCAGTTGTTCTAACGCCCAAGCAGCAAAACCACGACGAAGATGGTGATCACTTGGGTTCACACAAAATTATAATTAAAAGTTTTTCTGTAGTGTTTAGATTGCTATAAGATACTATTCGACTTTTTTTTTCTGGTTATTTAGTATCACGGGCAGTTAGTGTGCTTAAGTCACATCCAGAGAGTCCCGAGATTGATTTCTCCACTCTACCGTAAATTGTGGATTTGTTCACGCGTTTCTGCCTTGTGACATCATGGTTCTTTATATTTGTAAGTTCTTTCGGCCTGCTTGAACTAGGTTGGATAAAATTGATAAAGTATGAAAACACCATAAGCGAAGTTCGCATCTCTATCTTACGTCTTTCTTACTTCAAACTCAATCATCAAAAGTGAGTAGTGCTACGAGGGTAGTCACGGAATTTGGGAACAAAAACAAATATTAGCATCATAAATGGCTTTATTGTTTTTGTAAATATTGTCCATGAAGATCAATCCACTTTTGCAAGCGTTTAAATCAATTTTTGAAGCACTTTTTCCGTTTTGAAAACATAAACTGCTTCTTGCTGTCAACAAAAGTTGACCTTGCAATTTATTTTTAATGTGCAGGAATAAATATGTTATTCGGTGCCAAATCAGGACTATATGAAGGATGACTCATCAAATCGACGTTTTGAATGCTGAAAAAGTAATTTGTTCTAGTTGATGTGTGATAGCTCGCATTGTTATGGTGGTATATTATTCAGAGTGCGTTGCACTAATAGTACGTTACGACGTTTTTTCAAAAAGACAGCCGACCATTTGCTTCGAAGTGCTTTGTTGGATTTGGCTCATCTTGAAAAACTAACACGGTTGATTGCTGTTTATTTTCGAGCTCAAACGAGTAGATCATCCACGATTCGTCACCTGTTACAATGTCATAGACATGTTTTAAAGACCCGCCATAGTTTTTTTTTTTGAGCATTTGTTTTGACCAATTGCCACGAGCTTTTCTTGAGTGCTTGTCAAAATTATGTGGAATCTAATGCGGACAAATCTGTTTGACGGCAATGCAATGTACGCTGATCCTACTGATGCCCAAGGATGCATAAATTTTTGATAAGTCACACGACGTTCTTGCAAAGCATCAATGTTATCTGCAATAATAATTTTTGGAACAACTTTTACTTGTGCTTCATCGCCAAAAGTCGAATTAAGTTCATCGATGCATTGTTGTTGATCAGTTTTTAAGTTACTGTAAGTAAACAACACAAATAGCGTTCGTATACGTCAAAAAGTTCTATGTACTACATATATTGTCAAAAATATCAAACTTTACGATAGAAACGTCAATTGACAGATAGCAGCACTAGTTTTGTGTTTATGATTCCATTAAATGTTTTGAAAACATAATAGCGGTTTTCTATTTGACAAAATAGTCGCACTTGTTGGCACTAATTCAGTATTTTTTGATTTTATTCGTCAAACGCGTCTTACATTTTTGACGTGTTTCTTTCTCAAGGTAGGGAATCTCTCACAAACGCCAAGTATTTTCTAGTGCGTTTGTGGAGTGTGAAAAGCCGCGATATTTAAAAATGCCCGGACTGCATGGTGTTATTCTGGCATATATCGCATATCGCTTATCGCAATTAATGGAGGGGAAGTGTGACATTTAAATCATAAATTTCTAATTAAATTAACATGAAGCTTGGTATTGAGTTTATATTACTAGATGGTCTTGTAGTACGAAAAATAATAACAGGCAGATTTTTTTAATTAATGATTACGTCATTAATTGCGATAAGCGATATATGCCAGAATAACCCCCCAGGAAGCGCTCAAATGGAAAACATCTATTAGTTGCTTGCAATTAATTTGACAAACAATTAAATGGGATATAAACAAAAAACAAAAGGTTCTATATTTTACATACTTATTTAAAAGTGGAAATTGTGTAACGAATAATGTTAATAACATAATAAATAAATAGGTTCGTTAATTTTTATAATCAAACAAACATTCTCTGCCGTCTTTGTAGTATCTATAAATAATTAGAAAATTATGATTCTGATTCATGAACGACAACATTTCAATGTTGAAGGTTTTATATTGTTTCCTGGACAAACAATTTCAGTTAATAACATCAGGCTTTGCCATATTATTCAATAAGCATTTTTTTTATTTACTGATTTTATAGGATTTATTATGCATGTTAATTAATTTACAGTAGAAAGTTACAATTTATAAAATCAATTTCAGATTTGAATAAAACCGCAATAGCAATTAACCGCTGGATGAGTAATTAACTAAATAAATAATTATTATTATATTATAATTATATCGGTTGTGGTTATAAAATTGTACCGATTGAATAAATATTTAAATAATTTAATTGGCAGAAATATCTGATCACATAATAATTTTCCTATATGTTTAACTACAACAAAAGGATAACGGATAACGTATGGAAAAAGTAAATAACGTAGAGTGATACTGAAGTTTTCAATGCTAATATCTATAGTAGAACAACAAAGAAAATTTAAATAAGAATAATTATTTTTAATTTAAGCGCGCCAAAAATATTAATTTGCACACCACTGGCACGCAAAATTAAAAAATTATTGTAACATTGCACATAATAAAGCTATTTAATTTAAAAACAAAATTGAAAAATTTAAATAAACTAGACATTATATTAATAATTAAAACACAGGTGATGCCAGTCCCAGTGTTTTTTTCGTTCGGATCCAATGGTACTGGTACCATTTTAATTTTTAATAAATATAAATTATTCCTTTGTAATGTAATTTGCTTACCTTTGAAAACGGCTGGAGATAGGAAATCGGTCATACTTTCAGCGGAGTCATCTTAGACTATTATTAGATTTTTAATTTGGCATTCCAGTGGTGTGCCAGTTAATATTTTTTGGCGCGCAAAAAAAATCTTTTTTTATAAGAAACTAGTAATAAAGAAATTTTATAAACACGAAACTAATTATTTAAAATTCAAGTTGACTCAGCTTAGGTTTCACGAAGTTCTAAAATCATATCAGATTTGGGAGACAGTTTGAGCATTTATAGTTGTTTTTAATTTACCTGACCTAGTCTGAATGGGTCAATTTACTTCTGGTAAAACTATATAAAGTTTGATGAAGTTAGAGCAAATATAGGTTAGCTTAATTTGAATCTGTGAGTTTTGATTAATTAAAATCATGCGGTATGTTCCCGGTAAGCGACTAATTAATTTGAAAATAAAATAATTGTAATGAGAGTATGGACCACATACTAGGCCTCAACAGTATCTACAGCGTATCCAATTAACAAGTTTGATATATTTGTGTAAAATAGCCTAACAGTTGGCACGTTATTTCATTTAAAGTTTTATTGAGATTTGTGTATTAAATGGATTTTTTATGTGGAACTTGGTGCAAAAACTAAAAGAAAAAGTAAAAAGCGTATAAAGCTGCTTACAGGTCAAGGAAACTTCAGCGGGTACCTAAAAAAGTTCTAGCTAAAAGAAATCTAGAAACCCTGGTATTTTGAATGCACAATTGAAAGTGATAAAAGCAGCAACAAGTGTAAATAGAGATAGAATATCAAATAAGGCTGAGAATTATGAGAAGCACTTTTTTTTTATTGGATCGGGTAGTATTATCCGACATCACACAGTTTGTGATACTTGTGAGGCTAGTAGATACATGGCCAACAAAATTATATTGGAGAAGGTCAAAATGGCCAATTTTGTAAAGATCAGAGCACAACCTCGAACATCAATGCACACTCATAATCTAGCAATTTCGAATGCTGTGGATCCAAATGTTGCAAAGAATTTTTGTGACACCTGCAAGTCTTTTTGTCTAAGAAGGAGAGTACGCTACTCTAGATTATTATTATCATCGAGTAGTTTAAACTGGAGTGCGTACCCACCCGCCCAAAAGTTTATTAACAAGAAATTAGAAGTTTTTTCTTTTTGCAAACTTTAAAAGTGTCAATGTTAGAGGAGAAAATGATGAATTCGATTGTTTGATGACCAACACTTATACTCCAGATCATGATTACTATCGGTAGTTTGAACTGGAGTGCCTACTCACTTGCCCGAGTGTTTTTTGTCAAAGAATTGAAACCTAACCTAACCTATTTCAGATTAAGAGGAGGTGATATCCAATCTTCAGATTATGATAACCATCAAATTGGCGTCAAGAAAGGAAATCCTAGAGAAGAAAAAAATAGTTAGGTTAATTAAATTATGTTGAATATAAAGGCCAAGAGAAGTGGCAAAAACAAACGGTACGCCACTGGGCTGGAGCCTTTTTAGTAAAATATTGGGTGCGTTTTTAAAGTGCTCTGGCTGTTCGAACAATTTTTGCACGAACAACTTTATTGTTTGTTCCACTACGTGATCGTGCACGGTAATTTAAAAACAGCATATAGCACTCAAACGTCAAAAACATACGTCAAAACTTGTAAAGTTTTTTGATAAATTAATAATATGCGCAAGTAGCAGTTTAATTGCAGCTGTGATTTTAAATTTAGTAATGACATGTATAAATTTTATTATAATTACAGGTCAAAAATAAATATATATGTAAAAATGTTTTTTAAGTTTATGTTATTTGTTTTGTTTACATGTCCAGTGTTGTCAATTAATACGACAATTAAAATCTGCATCAAGTAAAATATTCAAATCTTATTATTTTAGATTCACACATATTTTGTATGAGCGCATATTTCTTTTATATCTTATATTTTATAATGTATATAAAACCTTATTTATAATCTGATAAAACCATGATAAATATATTATTTTATTTTTGCCATGTGGCAACACTGTACATGCACCACCTCTAGACTAGGTGCGTGCAAATGTTGTTCGAACACGGTGTTCGAACAAGTTTAGTTATATTAAAACGCGGTTGTGTTCGTTCGGGTTGTATTTAAAAACGCCCATTTTATTGTTCGAGTGCTCGAACCGCTGTTCGCGTCATTTAAAAACGCACCCATTATGTTCAATAGCTTGCCGATAACTGAACTCACTTCACATTACATATGCATCAAAAAAAGGCTCAAAACCTTGTGGAGCAATTTGATGTCTAAACATGCTGGCTTGAAGCTTCAGAAGATGGAAGTTTTTACGGAGTGGCCCACATTAGAGATACCTGAAATAAGTCACCATTTCAATATAGCTAAGAAATAAAATGTAATCGACCTCCTCAGTCTGGAAAGAACAACTGCCGAGACGTTCACCGCATCACTTCCGGACTACTTTTCATGAACCGACAACAGCGCTAGGTAGCTTTGCACTCTTTTCTACTAGTGCCTTCAAGTGGTGGGTTTCTTTACTAATTTCTGGGCTTGTTTAAGGTTGTCCAGCAAAAATAATAAAACAACCGCTTTAGACATAGCACCACCGCCTGTGGCACTGTTCATTGCAGCCGGAGAACTTTTCCAGCGGAGACCACCCAACGTAGTGCTTTCAATAATTTTAAAACAACTTTTTAGACTGAAAAACACAATGAAGAAGAAAGCTTGGGGCCTAAATAGGACATTATGATGGCTGAAGACAAAGACCTACAAACGATGTTAGAAAATATTGTACCTAGGTTTTGAGAAGTGTGACTACTCACGAACTTTGCGATACAGAGAACAACGACAACGTTATTATGATATACAAAGAAAAGAGAGAGAAGACTAAGAAAAGGGGGGTTTTGGAGAACTTCGATTACTCCTACACCCATGAACAAAGATTTTGCAATGAAGTAGACAAAGAAAGCGAAGATTCAGATATGCAGGATTTTGTAACCAACTACTTTCAGCTAGCAAAATGCCTGGCCAACCTTATAACCGCTCCCAAGAAAAATAAACCATTTGCAGCTACTAATATTCGTGCTGAGATCTCAGTCAACAAGCAAACGACCGTGAACCAATTTAGTGTTGCATCACTCACTTTTACAAGCCGAGTTAACTGGTTCTAACCGAATGATGGAAGTGAACAACAACTTGGACACCAAAGATCAGTTGCTTTGAATGAATAAATGAATCCATACTACGACTATGAGCTCAGTATACGTACGAATGCCAGCACTTACCTGATTGATGCTTGCACAAACTTGCACACCCAAATCAGCACACATATACTAAGGTTAATTACCAAAGAAGATGAATGAAACCTTGAAAGAAGAATCAATTGGCTCCTCTTGCATCTCTTGGCAACAAGACCAAAAGAGTGGAAATAAACCAGCTCGATTTGATTTGCTTGTTGGCACTGAAAAAAAAGAAATTACAAGACCTCTAATCCAGATTATGTCAGAACCGGAGAATGCTACGAACTGCACCAACCACAACGAAGTGGCAGAATCCACTTTTACTATGCCGGACATAGGACTAAACGAAGAGCGGATTACAAACTGTGTTGACCACAATGAAGTGGCAGAAGTCAACTGAACCATGAAACATGAGACCAAACGAAAAGCAGATGCACGAAAGCCAGACACCAGAACGGGAGGAATGGTCTATAGCTATAATGTCATCACTCATCTAACCTGGACTAAAGAAAACTTCAAATTACAATTACAAAACAAGAGGACAAGTCACAGGGAAAACCAGATCATGCCGTTGGCGTTGCTCTTGTGATATATATTATTGCCACCAAACTTCTCACACCAGATTTAAAAATAAACTGGATTAAGAGAAATGAGGCAAACCGGGAAACCAGACTAGACCTAGAACTTGGCCCCGACCAAATAAAGTTAAAACGAAGTTGCCAGCGCTGGCTCTGATTTTTATTGGACATCTATTGCACTAGAGAATCAAAGGGACTGCTATAACTCAATTTTTCAACAAACTGGGCGGTCGAGGCAGACCACCAGCCACATCAGCAACATCAGTTAGCAGACATCAAACAAACGGGAGTAAAGTTTAGCTACTATCCTGGTCCAGAAAAGTCTACAACCAACCACTTTCAGGGTAGCCCTTTTACTTGTCATTCTTCCAACCGGATCAAGCTACATCTGTTCTCCAGCTTGGTGAAGCCGTGCATGTTGATATATTACACGGAAAAATTGTCCCAGCAGTTGGATGCAGAAACATGGCCTGGTGCAGCTGGCAGAAACGGGACTACAGACAAATTACTATCTGGAAGCTATAGTCAGTCAGTCACCCACAATTATAAAAGCAGTTCCGCAGAAGAAATTCTAAGCAAAGTTCCATTGTGACAAAGACTAAATTGTGAAGCACCGGACTGTGATCATCGTGTAACTGTACACACCAGCACCCAGCACCGGGAAACAGGCTTCTCTACTCCTGGAGGACATCTCCATGGAGTTACCCAATACCTGTTGGATACCTCCAACAAAACACACAAAATCCGAAAAGTCGCATTGAAGTGGGGACATATTTGCGGGGTTTGGTGTACAGTCGCACAATGTCCGCGGTGTTACTTATAGCCCTATAGTTTTGTTTGTCCTTTCCTGTCATTTTTACTTAATATACTATTAAAGTCCTATAGCTTTTTTAATTTTTTGAATATTCTCACAGCTTCGAAGATAGTTGTCCTAAAGCTACAACTATGTTGTTTTTAAATTTGATAATAAAATAATATATATATCCACAAAAATTGAAAATTAAATCCAATTCCACATTTAATTATAATTTTAATATGTTGTCTAGCCCGCAGCGTTATTTTTAATTACAATAAAACTGTTGGCCATACCTAATCAATACCGTCATCAATAGTATAATAATTTGATTCCAATATCACTATTCCATAGTCATAATAACAGTAATGATGAGTATGATTTCAAACTTATCTTAAAAAGTGAACGCTACACATTATTTGAGGCTAAATGTCTGCTTTGTGAATAAAAACCAATTTTATTCACTTGTGTGTTGTAATTATAACTTTTATAATAGCTACTGCTAAACTATAATTGAATTTCTATTCCATCGTTCCAAGTAACACTTTTTTTTATATCGTAATTGAGAAAATAATTAATCATCAAAATTTCATTTTATAAATAGTAAATACAATAAATATTATAACATTTTCGCATATTTAAAATCAGTAATATGTCAAAAAGCTTGTTGATTAAATTATTATAAAAAATAGTTAAATAATTTAAATCCATTCGCTGTATTTAATGCATATTTCATGCCTGCTGGCAACAAAAACTCAGATTAAAAATTCAAACTAAATCGCATTCATTGTTACAGATAATTGAAAAAAATCAAACAAACAAATTGATTCAATTCCATCTATCACATTTTTGCAATTTATTAGGTCAACGCGAAAATATTTCAAATCCTTTATCTTTTATCAAAGTTTATAGCCCCGCAATATCATTTATTTTTAATAACCACTATTTAAAATTGCATTTTGTGTGACCCAAAACACGACCTGTGCAATTTACCCTCTCAGGGAATCGATCCCTTACCTTATAATAAAACTATGTCAGTGAACTTATCGTTATTTATATTTTAACATACTAGTTTCACCCAAACAAACACTTCCGCGCGTGGTAATATATTAATTTACACGTTTAATTACCGCAAAGAGCAGGAGGAAATATAAAAAAAATGAAACTGATATTATGCAATGTGATGAGCATAAACGAATTTCTATTCGCGTGCAATTTTGCACAATTAAATGAAAATTGTTTTGTCAAGTTAATTAACGGTGAAGAAGTTTTATGTAAAAAAATATATATAATTGTTTCCGATCGATGAACATTGGGGATAAGATGTGAAATTACTGCACGTGGCTCTTTTGTTGTATAGATTTGCAATTATTTTTTACAAACATTTAGAAATGAAATGAGAGAAGGTAAGGTGGACACATTGGTCGTCTCAGTGAAGAATTTTAATTGAAAATGTAGCACAATTTTATAATGGAATGATTAGAATCGTATTTATGAGAAAATCATAAGTTGAACGTTTTCAGTAACATCCAGGTTGCGAGTTTCATTCATTGAAAAATGTAATTATAGCTGCGAGGAAGTGTTACTAATAATATATAAGGAATGCAATGCAATTTTCAATAGAAATATTTTTCAGTTAATATAAAAATTGTGTAAAAATTATTATATTTTTATAAATAAAATATAGTGTGACTTTCTACATATTATATATTCTGTTCAGATTTCATGTAATATTTTTATGTAGGTCCTATTGACGACTTGGGGTTAATGCACATCACGCGATCCTTGGCTGTTACTATTTTATTACACTAATTTACTGTAATTTTACAATATGTGTGCTATAAAAGTGTCCAAAATAAGTTTATCCATTAATAATATGCAAAAGAACCGACAACAAAAAGAAGACAAAACATACTTAAATATTAGCCGTAGCTCTAAAAATGGGACTAAAAACCATTTTTAAAGAAAATTAAAAAAAAGTTTTGTGTAACTTTTGTCTGTGGCTTATACTTTAAAAATTGTGCAGTGAATAACTTTTTATTTAATCACGTAATGTGTACTTTCTTATGACATACACACGTATAAGTCGTTAGATTATATCTAGTATCCTCTTGAATGTACGTCAAGCGGTAAATTGGGCATATTCGATGTTAGTAATTAAGTAGTAGTAAGTTACAATCTTGCCCTTCCAATTACTCTAAGTGAAGATAATAGCATATGTAATTAATTAAGTTATCATCTGAGTTATGGCAAAGATTGTTGTACTTGTGAAGTCAATTTGTTTCAAGATTTATTAGTAATAATCTATATGTTTGAAAAGTAGTTTTCATAGTTCATATGATCAAAAAAACATAACAATTAAGTTGTATATTGGAATTCCAATCACCTAGAAATTCAATTCAGTAAATTCAATCTACTCCTTTCGGTGTCAATTTTTATAAACCTGATGTATATCGGAATTAATCTTACTATTGTCCATCACCAGAGATTCTATTCAGTTAAAATTAAATATTTTATCGCAATGGATTACGCTACTAACAAACAACAACAAGTATTATTGTATCCGATTCGTAGGACCAAACTGTTAATAAGATATTATTAATATTACAATATAATAACAGTGTGGACATAGGAATAGTTAGAAGAAATTGTTTGCTACTGGTATTCAAGTAATTAACTTTTTTATCCTCCCTGCTTACATGGAAAGTAATATATGGTTATTCACAACATTAAATTCCTTCAAACAATTAAGGGACTACATAATGTGCATCCATTAAATATATTTGCCAGGTGTACCCCACAAAGGAATTAACGCAAATGAATTTTTTTTCTTATGATTCAAAAATGCCTTTATAGTAACAAAGAAAAATACTACAATTAGTAACTCTAATCTCCGAAAATTAATTGAATGTGCTGAAATTTAAGATAATATCTGAATAGTTGATTATTATAAAAATATAATTCTAATAGTATTGATAAATTCATTCTTTTATTTAATAACTAATGTTATCAATAGAAATATTTGCTAATAATACGAATCAAGGCATTTCTTCCCCGTCCATAAATATCTAACTCTAAGATATTTTTTTTTAATTGGCATAAATAACTCGTGCACGCTTCCGTGGTCTCACTCTCGAAAGTGCAACGTGCAAATAGAATTTAAACCGTTTTTGTTGCATTTTTTTTATATATTTCCTT
Organism: Tachinus rufipes; assembly: GCA_963932245.1. Classification (NCBI taxonomy): domain Eukaryota; kingdom Metazoa; phylum Arthropoda; class Insecta; order Coleoptera; family Staphylinidae; genus Tachinus; species Tachinus rufipes. The sequence goes on along the minus strand of OZ010742.1, from coordinate 25,204,736 downwards.
TCTACATAAGCAAGCGCACGTGTGTTTAGTATACGTACAATTTTTTAATTCTTCTTCAAATAAATTCCTCGAGTGAAATTTTCAATAATAATTGTATAACATTAATTAATTGCAAGGAATCAGTGCTTTCGTAGACTCGGGCGCGCTTTGATCGCGTTATTCATTATTATCGTCGGTGGTGTTTGTTGTGTGTGGGGTGCGTGTTATGTGTTGTTTATTTTATGTTGTTGTGGCAAAATGGGGAGGAAACCCAAGGATAATGGAGTTGTATTAGTTTCGTATAGAGTAAGTGACAATAAATTGTGTGGGCTCGTTTATTAAAATATGTTTGCGAGGGAATATAAATGATAAAAATAAAGAATACGTCTACAAAGAAAAATATTTTTATTCAATCTACTACCGCAGCAAATATTATTATTCCATGCTGGTATAATTTTAACAATAATATTTCATTTTAAACACCACGTTAGCTTTACTTTGTACATATATTACGGCTTATTTAAAGTACTGCAGGAGACAAATTTACATGGACTAAAGCTTGTATAAATCAATTTAAATGAGGGGTTGTTCTGGTATGAAAACATAGTCAACTTTCTGCTTGGGAAACGCAATAAAGAGAATATTTCATTTTAGAAATGAAAGGAAATTATTGTCCTGTATACTCAATGACGTCAAGAATGTCTAGATGCTGCTGCATACACTTTAAAGAACTAAAACATTGAGATTGTTATTTTCCACGAAATACATAATATGCATATTTTGTTGGGACAAACTATTTCATTCTTTCATGTACGTAAATGTCACATAAAATGACGACAATGTAACTAAATTAAATGAAAATGTTTCTTCTGTTTATGACATATTCAAATAAATAAATAAATTCAATTACTAATACTACATATAGTTCAATAGTGGCACTACTCATGAAATCTTAATTTTGATTTAAAACAAATTTCAAATTTGGGTAAAATTATTTTATTTTCTACACTATTTTTAACCTTTATTATGACATCAAGACCACAATCTGCTTGGTTTAGTTTAGATTTTATCTGGCATATTAGCCAAAACTATTCAATTTTAAATTATTATACTCTGGTAATTAAGACTACATTTCACACTCACATAAAATATAGTAGAACTGCGCCTTTTCCTAATACTCATCGACTCAACAATAATATTTGCAATAATTTAGGGATCTTATTCAATTCTTTGACATTTAATTTAACGTAGTGAGAAAATATGAGGGAAGTCTTGATTTTTAAACAGCTCTTCAAACGATTGTTTATTCTTTTCAACTTTTTCAAATAAAAGTTGGTTTTTTGCTCTGCAAAATATGTCTCTGCGGATTCAATTATTTCCTCAATCTTTTTAACCTGTTAGATGATTAATGTGTTTTATGGTTTTGGGAAGAAGACTATGCCGTTCAGATAGAGAAGGGCGACTTTGTACAGTTTCTATGAATTTCTGGAATGTGGTTAACGCACTTTTTAAACAGAAGAAAATTATAAGTGCATTACTTGTTGAAAACTTTGGCTCTGCGAAAATCTTAAAATTTATCATGATTTTTGGCTTGGCTGCGGAGAGTTGGAGTCATTGTCGACATTTAGCAGTGTTACTCCAGAGGTGCATCCATTTTATGAAGCAACGCGTGGCATTTAATGATACGTATGGATCACGTTTAGCACTACCATCTATCTAGTCTTGTTTAGCCTGTAATCTTTGTTTACTATCCGACCAAAGTGGATAGTGATATTTGACTCACAAATCAGTAGAAACAATTGATTTGGATCGGCAATAAAAACGTCAAATTTCAAACTTACGTTTGCTCCCGTCGTAGTATTACTAAATAAAACGTTTGGCCTAATTGTGCTCTTTGGAATCTGGTACCCTTCAGTTGCGGTTTATACTTGGCTGAGGTTTGTCTAGGGTCTCTTTGGATTTGCACCATAGGTGCCATTGTAGCCTAAGCTGTAATTAGGTTTTGAGCCTGCCGAGCTAGCCCTCCAAGGTTTAAAAATGATATGGCCTTTTCTCTTTGCCGACGATTTTAATTGCCAACAGAAGCATCGCGCTCCTGACGTCATCTCATGTTAGTTTTGGTCGGTTGAGGTACTTAGCTTAATATTAATTAGAAGTCTTCAGTGAGTATGGCCAGTTGGTTGTTTGGTCGTTTTTAACTTTCTCAATGGCGTAGCTAGGATTTGTAGCCCCCCCCCCCCCGCAAAATATTGAAAAGGGCTCTTCTAAATTAAAAATAGCGTGTACCTTGGCAGAGCTCCTATGTAGGATTGGATGCCCCCAAAACGTTTCTTGCCTTAGCTACGACGTTGTTCTTTCTAATCAGTAGTAAACTTTAAAAGTGGTTTTGGTTTTTTATTTCTATTAAAATGTTTGTTTTCTCTCAGTGTAATTGTAAGCAACAAGATCTGCAAGTTTAGGAATTAATATGTATCCAGACTCCAGCGCAGTTAATATTTTTTGATACAGTCGAAGATGATCAATGTGATTTACGGTGTTGGGAAGAAGACGATGTCGTCCAAATAGAGAAGGGCGACTTTTTACAGTTTCTATGAATTTTTGGAATGTAGTTAACGTACTTTTAAAACAGTTGTACATTACTAGGTGCATTACTTGGCGAAAACTCTGGCTCTGCTAATATCTGAGAATTCATTCATGAATTTTTGGCTTGGCAGCAGAGTTGAACTTTTTTTTCTGAATAGTGGTGGGTTTTAATGGTGGTTTTGGTTTTTTGTTTCTATCTAGTCTTGTCTTGAGAGTGGGTGGATCATGATCATTTGGGTCTACTCTGTAATCTTTATTTACTATCCGATTCAAGTCAGAAGAAACAAAATTCCAGTGCAGATGCTCTTGTTCTGATTAATGTTCTTTTTGTGGGCTATTAAGTGCTGCTGTTTTGAATTCTACAAATGGCTTATTGGCGGCAGGAATACAATAATTTTTTTGTTTTTCTTTTGTGGTTTAGTTAATGATGCAGCCAGATTTGCGAATTTAAGAATGAAGTTTTAATGTGGTGCTGCAAGTATTCCATGCTTTTTTATTAAACTAACATTTATCCAGTGCAGTCGGTGCAAGGCAATCTAGTTATAATCAATATGTTAGTTGGTTTTGGATGAAGACATTCTTGTTGTCCAGGTAGACTAGGGAGACTTTATTTAACAGTTTTGCCAAAATTATTTCTATCTTCTGTTTTGGAACGTGGCTAGCACACTTTTCAATCAAAAGTTCCAGTTTGCACTATTTACCGTAGGTGGTGGTCGTATAGCCATGGGGGTTGGCTCATACTTTATTTAAATTTATCTTGGTGAAAACTCTGCCAAAACCTCAGAATACATTATGATTTTTTTGTAGTAAAGTTATCTTGTCTTAAATCACGTGTTTTAGCAGACAATGTCAACAACAAACCTTGTTTTTAAACCTATTGTGGCAGAAGCATGGTGATGCTAGGTTTGATAATATTAGCTCTATGTAATTATTTATTCGACTTGAATAGGGGAACAGATTTGTGCTGAAGATTATATGATTTTTGAAATCTACCGTGAATTTGAGAACAAAATGATATTCTGTTACTGTATTCTTCTGTTTTTGGTGTAGCGTTGGGTGCTTAATTCTTACGGTCTGAACGCCCAAGATATACCCGGTGCAGGAACAATATCTTTCGGCTGAGATGGTAGTGCCCAACAATTGCATTAATTTAATGCATTGATTTAGTTCTTGGCACATAGTTTTTCCGGATTTTCTTAGCTGCGTAGAGTTAGAGTCGCAATATTGCGGGAGTTTAGTTATTTTGCGGGACGGGGTTAGGGGATGCCCTGCCAGGGTGCACATGTTTTTGGTGACATTCTTCCTGATCAGTGGTAGACTTTAAAAGTAGCTTTTGGTTTTTTATTTCAATGATAGCTTAGATCAAATTTTGCACTACCATCTGGTTTTGTCCTGAAAGTAGGGAAATTGTGTGCTCACGTGGGACTACCCTGTAACATTTGTTACTATTTGGCCAATCTGGAAAATGGTATTCGACTTACAAGTTCGTAGAAACAAAATTCCAGTCTGTGGTGCCGGTTGTGAGATGTTTCCGTTCTCGTTGTGGACTTTAGGTTTTGACTTTTAATTTGACTCCTGCAAATGGTTTGTCGGCAGCTGGATTTTATTAAAATGTTTGTTTTCTGTTTTGTTTGCAATTTATTCAAATTTGCAAATTTAGGAGGAAAGTTTTGATGTGGCGCCCAAGTACTTCACACTTTGTTTACAAACTAACATTTATCCAAACTCTGAAAATGATAAATAAATGATGAAAGTGTTTAGTGGTTTAGAAAGAACAAAATGATATGATGTTGGCCAGATAGACTAGGGAGACTTTGTCTAAAAGTTTTGCCAAAACTCTTTCCATAAACTTTTGGAACGTGCCTAGCGTACTTTTTGATCCTAAGTCTATTACCAGGTTGCATCATCTACCGTAGTGAAAGTTGTCTTGAGTCTATAGTCATGGGAATTTTCCGGTACCCTTATTTCAAGTTCAACTTAGTGAAAACTTTAATTCTACCAAAATCTCAGAATACATCATTAATTTTTGTTAATGCTAATGAATAATCTTGTCCTGAATTACGTGGTTGAGTTGTCAATAGTCAACAATAAACTTTATTTTTAAGCCCATTATGGTCTCTGAAATTTTTGGATTGATTAATGATAATTGACTTTTCATTGGGAGGACAAATAAAGTCGGATTTTTGTGCGAAATTTGGTAGATCAGCTTAGTGGTTCATAAATATATTTACGATGTATTTACCAAATTGTTATCAATGGAACAGACTTTAAATATTATACGATTTTTAAAATCTACAATAAATTTGGGAACAAAATGATATTCTGAGTCTGTATTATTTTCTCTTTGGTGTAGCGGTCTGAACATCTACTATAATCCCGGTGCAGGAACATTGCCACGGCGGTGAGGGTAGTGCCTAACACGTGCTAATGCTGTTATATAGTTCTTTTGCAAATGATTTTTCTGGTTTCTCTTTGCTGCTGAAAGTTGGAGTTTTTGTAGACATTTGGCAGTCTAGCTGGAAGCTGAGTTGAAAACCTTTTTCAACGCTCAAAATTAGAGGAATTTAGTCTTTTTGCAGGTGTCGTCACGCTCCTGCAGGAGTGCGCCCGTTTCTGAGGCAAAGCTTGACATTCTTTCTGATCAGCGGTAGGCTTTTACTTTTTATATCAATGATAGGCTTCTATCAAGTTTTATATTACCATCTGATCTACTTTTTAAAATCCAATTAGAGTGGGTAATCCAACCAGAGTATATATTTGAGTCACAAGTTGGTAGAAATAAATTCCAGTATGTGGTGGCGGTTCTAATATCCTCTGATTGATGTTCTCATTGTGCGCTTTGAAACTTGATTATTATGTGCTGCACTGACTTTTGAAAATGATTAGCGCATTTTTTAATCCGAAGTGCATTATTACCAGGTTGCACCACCGAACCTGGCAAGTGTGGTCTTAAGTCTGTAGTCATAGAACATCTGATCCCATAAGTACTCAATAGGATTGAGATCTGAGCTAACAGCTGGCCATTCCATAACTGGGATTTCTTGTTCTTCCAGAAAGTGTCGTGTCTGATTTGCTACGGGTGTCTTGCATTATTATACCGGATCTGAAATCCGATTCTTATAAAAACTCTAGCAGGTACCACATGGTTTGTGCAAACGTACTCTATGCGTATCGGGCAGCATTCATTCTTCCAGGAATGAAACCAAGATCTGTTTCAGCATTAAAAGAGATGCCAGCTTATACCATGTCAGATCCTCCTCCAACCTGTCTACTTCCTAAATCAATCCTTCAAGTTGACGTTCACCTATACGGGGCCAAATTCGAAGACCACCATTATAACGTGTCAACCATCTGGATTCGTCGATTAAAAGAACGGAGGAACATCCGTCAATTTTTACGTTGTTTGGTGATCCTTATTTGAGCCATAGTCAACCGTGAGTTTCTGGATCTTAGATTGTTTTCTTGCAACTCTTTTCTTACAGTTTTCGTACAAACTTGAACTTTAGTTCTTTTGCAGGTCTCTAGCAGTAGATGTGCGTTGTCTAAGCACACAATTGCGCAAAAATCTGTCTTGTTTAATTACATGAAATTGTCTTGCAACATTAGACTTAAATCGATGCTGTTTTTTGCTCGTCGCATAGTGAAGCCAATATAACGTTCTATGCCCACAAGTGACGTCACGAGCTTAATATGGGCATATGCGCTATGAGTAGTTAAATTGATAGTAAACATTATTGAACACACTAAAACCTAAATGTTTATTTAAATATTTACTTTTCACATAATGAAATTCTTTTTAACGTTATATTACTAATAAATGACGTCACATGCACCGATCATGTTGGCTTCACAGCGTCAGCAAAAGGCCAACTAAAGTTAACAACCAATTATTTCAATGATTTTTGAATGCTTAAACCAATTTACTTAGTATTCCGCTAATTTATTGGTATAGTACATATATTATCGTTCTTAATATTTCACGTGTTTTGTATATTTGTTGGCTTTATAGGAATTTTTCTACTTATGTAACGCATTTGAAGAGTAAATCTGCCAAGCGGACTATTCAAAGTTAATATAACCTGTAGCAGTTGACAAAATGAAAATTTAAATAGGCCACTATCTATTAGAACACCTTTTATATAACTAGAGCTAGATTAAATTGCATTTTGCCAGTAATCTCACTCTCACTGTGTACGCAGGGCATACTGATGAAGCTTTTAATCACGACCACAGAAAACGGTGTAAATACTCGTATACGCCAACATCATTACAAATATTATTTATATAACTTTTACATTTTTCATGTTAAATAAACGTCTTCAATATTGTTTATGTTATTCTAATTCGAAATGAAATACTGACTTTGAAATTATATAAACAAATAATATTAAAAATGCGAAATATATTCGTAATAAACATGTTGTTCATATTAGCATTTTCTTAAGTAATATGAATAATATTAGCCATGTTTCAAGCAAAATTTAATATTTACGCATTCGCTACAATTAATAATGCATTACAAATGTAAATGAATCATTGATTCGAAATGTTTCAAATCAAACGCTTGCACACGTCTGCTAATCGACATTTCGTGTTGAAGAGTTAGTATGAGAAGTTCGGTTAAGTTTTTCAGTTCAGTTGTGTCGATTAGCATCAGTGAGAACAAAGAAGGGTGATAATAATGCCAAATATGAATACAGAGGTAACTAATTTTAATGTAATATTTTACTAATTGTTAGAAATATAGAATACTAAGACCATCGTGAAATATTGTTATGATAAATTAATGAAGTTGTTAAGAGTTTTGTTTGAGTTTTTATAACTAAAAGATTGTTGCTGTTTATTCCTAGTTTGAGTTATGCTGACCATACACGTAACTGCATAATTGACAATTAAACTTGCACAACCGTTTGTGCAAGATTAATTGTCAATTATGCAGTTACGTGTATAGCCAACATAAGACAAAAATCTTAAATGTTTTTGAAACATTGTAAATTGATTGGTTTATGTCAAAATTAAGTTTTGAAAATTGATCATATTTTTTATAAATTTTTGAAAATCCGAGTATTTTTGGAATTGTTTCAATCAACGTTAAGAACACAGTTTTTTATAAATTAATTATTTTATGTCAAAATTTAATTTTGTAAATTGAAAATTCTTTTTTATAAATTTTTGAAAAACGAATAATTTTGGAATACTTTACTATTTTTGATTAATGTTCAAAATCCAATAATTTTTTTAAATTAATTCTATAAACGTTAAGTTGGATTTTTTTTAATATTATTATGCGAAAGCATTGTAAATTTATTGGTTTATGTCAAAATAAAATTTTGGAAATTGAAAATATTTTTATGAGTTTTTGAAAATCTTTGGAATTGTTTCAATTCATTGTAAAGTTCATAGTTTTTAAAATTTCTGAACTAAATTTTAAGCAAATGTTCTTAAATTGTATATTGGTTACTAGTAGAGTGCATCTGGTGACATGAAGGTTATCTTGGTTACAGGATTTTGTTCTATTTGATTCTGGTGGATCTAATATGACTTAGGATAGTTTGACGCTATGTAGTAAGTAGGCGATGGTTTTAATATCATCAGAGAATTTTTTAACAATGAATCCCTTAACAACTACGCTTGGGTGGGCGGGTGGGAACCAAGTTTAAATTGTTGGCGGGTAGCTTCTTCTACTGTGACTTAATGTTTCTCCCATCTCTTGTGTTTTTGCCGTTATTACATACAAGAGATTGAATGTCAAATGTCATTTAGACATCAGAGAATTGTTTAACAATGAATCCCTTGATAACTAACGTTTGGGTGGGCGGTCGGGAATCAAGTTTAAATTGTTGGCGGGTAGCTTCTTCTACTGTGACCCACTCAAGTGTTAGTCATCAAAGGATTTAATGTTTCTCCCATTTCTTGTATTTTTGCTGTTATTATATATAAGAGATTGAATGTCATGTCATTTAGACTTCAGAGAATTGTTCAAGAATGAGTCCCTTGATAACTAACGCTTGGGTGCGCGGGCGAGAACTAAGTTCAAATTCTGGGTGGGTAGTTTCTTCTACTGTTACATTAATAACAAAAATCCATTGCAATGATAAGGATTTTGAAAATGCTTTGTACAGTTTATAGCTGGTCTATAACAACCTTTATCTAATCATCAAACTGTGATTGAGTGATTGAGGTGTATTGTGTTCAACATGTTTCTAAGGATGGTGGTCTTTGGAAGTAAGCCCTGTAATTAGACTTGCTTTTTTTATGATAATCTCGTTGCCCTAGTTGGCTTATGAAGTGTTAAATGATCCTACTTATGCGAGCCTTGAACTCTACTTATAGCACACTAGGCATCCTCAAGGTTCTGCCCAAAACTCACCTTGAACTTTGAGTTGGAGGTTGATACGTATATGCTACCCAAGGAATAAGTTACAGCTTTTCCTTACTTGAAAGAAATTCTGTTTTGAAGTCACTTACGGCCGACGCATTTAAATCCGAATGAATTTTTTTGGTTGCTATTCGTGGACACAATGGAGCCTTGCGACTCTTGTACACCAGAAATTTGGGCATATCAAGCTAGGATTGAAACTCCAGAAGCTCCAGTGGGAGGTGCGATTTATAGTCAGAGCAATGGGGAACATTGTGTCTAGCAATTCATACACTGTTTTGTATCGAGCTATATGTTGGGTGACATTTTTTTTTTATATCTTAATTACATGTTTTTGGTATGGCACCAGGAGGAGTTTCTCTCGCAATTCAAAATGGTTTGAAAATTTTGCTTTCTTCATATGGAGTTGTTTCAGGTACTCTGCGCAGATGCTACACCTTAAAGTTTCTTTTGGCGTATATCTGATAGAGGAGTTTGTTCGACTGATGTTTAATCTAGATTCTAATAGAATCAAAGGTATTGTTTTAGAATCTTTTGCGATTGTATATTTTGTAGTGAGACTATTAAATATTATTAACTTTCTTTTTAACTACGGAGGCATTACAAGTGAGTATTTTTCATCTTTTTTGATGTAGCACGTTATACTACGGGCTCTTGAACCTGTGCACCTTTGGTTGTAACTCCTCAAGTAGATCTGTTTTTTCAATGAAGTTCAGAAATTTTTGCCAAGGTCTTGAGTTTTTTTTTAGTTAGCTTGTGCTTGCCGAAGAAGGCTTTACGTTGCGTATTGTAAGCTTCGCACTTACTCAGCAGATGTAGCGAAGTTTCTTTGTCTTCCAGCATAAAAATTTTAATTTATATTTGTTCAGACTACAGTATCCAAGTATATTTCCTTTAAATTTTCACATTTTTTGGCTGTTCTGTATTACTATGGTTTGAATAATGTGTTATGATTCTGTTAGGAATAGTGAGTGTTAGCACTATATGTCATGCCTACCTCGGCTGGTATCCATCCTCAGTCGGGACTTTGCACTTAGACACACAGTGCTTACCGATGCTTGCTAGCGTCTAAAAATACCAAAGACTTTAACCTTCAAACAGACACTGTTTGTGCTTGCCATACCCGAGTGTATATGTTACAACTTTATCTAGACCGACCTGGGTCATCGTCTTGAAATTGAAAATATTTAAATTATTTTTTATGGTGTTTAGTTTAGATTTTTGATTATTCCGTTTTTTCGCTTCTTTAACTGTTACATCTACACTATTTGGGTTATTCAGACACAATTTTGAACACAAACTCTCCTAAGATTGGGAACCATGCAAGTGTTGTTCCAAAGATGCAGAGACATGAATTGCAATATTTATGCATGCTTTGATGCCTTTGATAAAGTGTAACACCACAAAATGATCGAATGTCTAAAAATATAGGATTAGATGACAAAGGTCTGAGAATCATAACAAATCTATATTGGCAGCAAACAGCCTCAGTCAGATAGGAACACTGAAAATATAAAATACTAAGAGAAGTAAGATTGGGTTGCATACTGTCACTTCTTATTTTTAACATCTACTCGGAGCATATTTTCAGAGAAGTTCTAGAGCTTCTTAAACTTTTTCATTCACGACCCCATTTATGATTGTGAATTTTCGGGCGACTCCACATAAATATAGTAACACAAGGGTGAAGCTTAAATTTTTTTTGAAAAATTTTGTTTAAGCGCCGAGCAGAATCATGTTCGATTGCCAAAAAAACGATTCTCAATATTTTGTGCTAATCAGTTTTATTGTATGGCATGGAATCATGGATACTGATAGAGGCTATACGTAAAAGGTTGGAGGTTTTTGAGATGTGGTTTTACCGCCGAATGTTGAGAGTGTCATGGACGGAGCACACCACGAATAAGGTAATTCTTTGAAAGCACGTAGTATCTTGGACATATCATGCGAAACGAGAGCAGATTTTAACTCCTACAGTCAATACTACAAAGAAAAATTCTTGGGAAAAGAAGTGTGGGTAGGAAAGGGTCTCGTGGCTTAAAAACCTCAGTTACTGGTTTTCTATTACTTTCCTCAGCTATTTAGAGCAGCAAAGTGATGATAGCCAATTTGCTTGCTAACTACAAAAAGAATAAATAAACTATCAATTTGTTTTAAATAACCACTCGGCAGTCTTCTTGTTTAGTTCACTTGTGTCACTTTGCAGAGCAAACACAAGTCTAGCTTATAGTAACTTTAACCTCAGCGATATGTTTAGTGAGATTTATATTTTGAGCAAACGCTTTATCTTCGGCAGACTCCCACTTAAAAGTTCTTTTTGTAAGTGGAGCAGTGAGTACATGCATTAGACCCCATAAGGTGATTTCTTTATCCCAAACGTCATTAGTTGGAATTATATCAAATGTGGTTTGTGTCTTTGGTAATGTAATTCTTGTATTATCATGCAGCTTGATACCACTCCCCGGAGGTCGAGAGCAGACGGGGGTTGGTGCGACTTACTTGATACAAACCGCTGCCATGTGTGCACTCTAAGTACTATCACTGGAGGGATGCTCTGTGGTCTTGGGTGGTAGTGAGCTACGTCCTTGTAGTGTATTGTTTGCTTCCTCAGGATTTGGGAAGTAAACTACTTTGAAAGGTGCAGTGCTGTGAGTTGTAGATGTTCTTGTACCAAGGCTTTCAGGGTTCGCATGTTTTGAGGTTTGTTGGCGGTGGTCTTTCTATAGTGTTTGCATGAAAGTTTTTTAGAGGTCGCGATATGATTTAATTTAATCCTAATTTTCTTGGCGGTAATAAAAACGCACTTTAATTTTATGATACTACATGAAGAATCATGGCTCGAGTTTGTACCGTCAGTTAAATCTGACAAGCTAAAAACAGTTGGTAATTCTGCCAGAAGCGTAAAAACGCAAAATTGCGTCGCAACCTCGCTCAATAACAATATTGCTATCTAGCAATATGCATAAAGAGTTGGGCAGAATATATTGATAAAAAATCTGTAATGTATGAATTGTTTTATGATATTCGCTCGATGATCGTCTAAAAATGTAGTAAGGTAGTTTTAACTCTGACCCCCCAAAATTATAAATGCTGGTGTTCTTCGAGGTTCTGCTCTTTTGCCAACTTTATTTTTGATTTACATTAATGAACTTCTTCAAATAACTAAAAGTCCTATTCATAGTTTCGCAGATGATAGCACCTTTCATACTTCATACTTTCCAAAGACCATATCGACAAATATGGCAGAGCGTCTTGAATCTTCTAAGTTAGAATCTGTAGCATCTATAAACAAAGACCTCAAAACATTATGTGAATGGGGCACACCCCAACATGGTCAATTTTAACTCTATAAAAACTCAACTTTTAACTATTTCAAAATCAAAATCTGAGGTATCATCAGTACCAACTATTAAACTAAACAACGAATCCATATCTAAATTTTCTTCGATTAGTCTTCCAGTGTTTACAATCTCGCATAATCTTTTTTGGAACGACCATGTTGTTGACATAGCTTCGAAAGTATCTAGAAAACTAGAATTTCTTAATAGATCTAAAAAGTTTTTTAGTACTGTTCAGCTTTAGCATATATATATAAAACTTATGTTTGTCCTTGTATTGAATATTGTTCTCAAGTATGGGGAGGAGCATCGGAAACTACACTATCTCTTCTAAACTATTCAAAAACGAGCTATTTGGATCATTGCCTATCTAAAATTGACTAATGATTTAGATACTTTACAACACAGGTTACAGATTTATGCATTTTCTATAGATATTTTAATGGACATTGTTTAAACAAACTACAAGACATTTTGCCATCTAAACAAATATTTACTCGTAATACAAGGCTTGCTAGGAATTCTAACAAATATTCTCTGACGATGTATGGCCGAAACTTTTAAGAGAGATTTTTTTAACCGTACTACTTATGGAATAAACTCTAAGTTCAGTATTTCCCGAGACTTATAAGCCACAAATGTTTAACGTCAATGTTCACAGACTGCTTAAATCTAGTTTTCAATGTGATAGTTTCAACGAGTGACATATTAAGTAATTCCTAAAAATACATATATTAACTCAATTTATTTTTAACAATCACTAGACATGCTATATAATAAACCTACTATCAGTCAACGTCAAATAATGATTCACATTATTTTTATGAAAGGAGTTATTTCTATAGAACCTAATTGATCATACACCTGAGTAATACTAAAAATCACAGCTAATCTACAAATATTAGATTACTTTGTTATATTTTTATTTTATAATTATAATTACATTAATCATGACTGATGATGAATAAAAACATTTTAATCTTAGAAAAATCTACCAATACATTTTTTCGTATAAATTTTTTTATTGAAAAGATTGCCACGTTGCAAAATATTCACTAAAATATTAAAAGCATAATTCAGAAAAAATATTTACTTCAATATCCGCTTTTTTTCCTCATCCTTTGTTTGTCTTATTTTCTCGACTTCTTTTCACATACAAATTGCAAACTTTACTTTATGTAAAAAAAAAAACGTGCGCCTTTTATTTTTCTATATATCTCCCCTATGCTCTCCCATATATCCATAAAACACAGCAGTATTCCGAGTATTCGGGCTTGACTTTTTGTTTTTATTCCAGTTGGCGAAACCGGTGGCAGCGTAATGTTGAAATGTGTTTTTGTCGCACGGGGTGAATGTTAATATTTCTCGTGGCTATTCCGGCGCAAAATAACCGGAAACGTGTTCCTGTCACCTAATTGCTGTATGCAACCGACGAATTTGTTGGCTTGGCTTATGTGTTGTTGGTTTGTTTTATGTAGTTCTGTTCACATATATTCCGGTTAGAACAGTGCGATTGACAGGCACTTTGTTCGAGTTTTAAGCCGAGTCTCGGACATCGATAATTTGCACGGATTAGGATTTATTTTGTCGGATTAAGGGGATTGAAAAGGTTTATATATTTGCAGTTAATCATTGCTTAACTTTTGCTTAATAAACTAGAAGTCTACCCTTCATATGACGTTCTGTCCATAAATAATAAGAGCAATTGCCTACACAATATTAGTTAAAATTATTAGATAAAACCACTGCCTAAAATAAATATAGTATAGCCATAGATATAGTATCTTTACGACATGGGCTTAAATTATTTCAACGGATAAATTCATTACCAATTGCCTTAGAAAGACAATTGTGTTTGTATTATATACCTGGAAGCTATTTAACATCTCGGTATTCAATGGTGAAAATATTAAATAAATATATATATACACTCTTGAAATACTTCTCGTTCCAGGTATATAATACAAACTTAACTGGTTGGTAATGAAATAATCCGCTAGGATAATTTAAGCACATGTTGTAAAGACTATATCTATGGCTATACTATAAGTGCAGTAATACAATGCTTAAGGTGGGGATATTACTCAATTTCTCTATTTCATGTTGGCAAAGCATTTGGCTAGCTGCCCTTTACTTTAAAAGCGTACTGTACTCAATATATTAAAAAGAAAACAGTGCATGAAAGTCTAGATAGTAAATAAATGTACCTCAAGGGTCCATAATAAGTCATCTGCTATTTTATTTTCAATTTAATTTAATAAAATTTATTTCATTGAAGGCAAAGTAGTTAAGTTACGGCATTTTGTTACATTAAGAGAAGGTATAAGAGGTTTAAAGAATGAGCATGATGAGCTATCACGCTATACATGCAATATTATTTTTGTATCCGGTAGTGAGGTGTATGGCACGTAAGCTCTTATAGTATCCATACAATTATTTTAACAGAAATTATATCGTTACACTCTGTCGATTCCTTAGAAGTGAGGGGTTGAGAAGGTGCTGATGGAGGCTGACGTGGTAGTGTTCATCTGCTGTCAATTAGAGACAAGACTCTGTGATTGTATGCTATGATAAACAACTTTTTGCTTATTGGAGTAACATGTGTAAGGTGGGTTTTCAAGATTGGTGAGTAACACCGGTATCCCAAAATAAACTTCAATTTTCTAAATCTCTCAAAGTTACTATATAATAATAATGGCTACACTTTGTAACTTTATAAAAAAGGCGAAGTTAGTTGTAGTAATGATCTTCCAAACCTTAATATTTATAAATAATTTATTTCATTTTCATATCGACAAGATTGACTTGGAATAAATGCGATTAAAATATCTTTGAATTGTATTACACGAAAAAAAAATCATTGAAACAAGCAAGGATTATACGATACTGATCCAAGCAACAAGTTTGAACATACTTCATTCAGTGTCTTAAAAATAACATTAAGTTCTTCTTTAAAAGATCCTTTTTAATAAACATTATTCTCTATGTTTAATTGTACTTCAAAGATAATTAAATAGCATAAGTTGTAAAAAATCTACGTCTGGATGGCAGTTATTGTTATGTTCCCTTTGATCGATATAGACTTCAGCAATGTATCTGAATGTTTTATCAGATAAATTAGTTTTTTATCGTACACTAAACCAGAGCCGATTCTTTCATATTTGTGTAGAAAAGTTTTTTGTTATCTTTCTATGGTCAGACTGATTGATTTAAGAACTAGAGATATAGTTTTGTGGAGATAATTATTTATATCATTCATCATTCGGTATTTCCGAGCTTACCTCAGCAGTCACGCGATTGAAACTCTGGCACTAATTACTGCTGGATCAAATTACTGTGGTACTGCAGATGGTAGAAGTCACGATGATGTAGCTATAGTGACGTCACACAATCATCTGTTTTAGGTACCAATAAAACAATTGGTAGTTTTAGTAAAAAAAATGATGGTGAAATGAAATTGATTTGTGAGAAAGTTTAGACATTTTTTGAAAAGGTAATTTAGAAGTATTTTTGGATGCGATGCTATCGGATCGAGTCGTAATTCAAGAGGGCCCTGCGCCGTTGTGTTAGTTATAATTAAAATTACTATAGATTCTGCAACTGGTTATAGAAAGGAAGACATGTAAGTCAAAATCAAAATTGGACTAACGTGAAAGATAAGCAAAGATGTAAGAATGAATAACTATAAAGAAATTAAGACATTAGCCCAGAACCAAACGTAATGGCGTGCAATTTAAGATTTTTTATAATATTTATGGAACATTTCGAATATGGTAATTTTTAGCGTTGAATTGATGATTTGAGCCAACATATTTGAATTTGATTAATCTATAAAAACCTATAACTATATAAATATTTATACAGAAATAACAGAAATAGCGATGAACAAATTTAAAATTTGGATTATATTCCGTAACTTAACTATTACTCTCGTCGTCGTTGTAGAATTTTAAAATCAGATCAAAATACGCGAAATAAACGGGATTAGTGGATTGAGTTTACTTTAGAAATATTTTCTGTTGAGTGTCATACGTCATTCTTAATTTTTTATATTCTTTTCTTATTTTTGTTAATTTTATTAAAATGGACAAACTAAAGAGGCGCGTTCAAAATTAAAAACGTTTAAGTTCAATATTCATTCATATTCATTAAATTCCGTTTACGTCATTGAACGTTAAGCGGATTAAATTTCAATTGGAATATAGACAAATCTACGTATTATTATAAATGCAGCGCCAAATAATGACAAAGATTTAATATTTCAATAAATTTTTAATATTATTGTACAGTAATCCCAGCACAGCTTGGCCTATGGAATGTATGAAATGTGCTCCCGAGGAAAGGATGCATAGCATGAGTGCAACAGAGCAAACAATATTTTGATGTATACTGTAAAACAAATCTTTTAATATGAAGTATATATATGGCGATTATGTGTGGAATAGAACATTTAACAAATCACCGCTACGACTCACGCACATTCTTGCCCTTTTAGAGAAGTTGCCGATTAACAAAAATATCGACATGAAATGTCAAGACACTATATGCAGCATATAGTAAACGTCATAATTTAGTAAAAGAAGTGAAGCGTCTAAACATCAGTATACTTGGAGTTAGCGTAATGAGATGGCCAAGAGCAGGCAGGTAGCAATGTCATGAATTGTAACCACAGCCATGGAGTGGGAATAATGATGGACAATAATCTCTATAACTTAGTTAAAAACTTTGTATCGATTTCAGAAAGAGTTATACTTATTCAACTTCATGATCAACCAATTGATATACTCTTACCTCAGATAAATCTGAAAAAAAAGTGGAGAAATTACAATCAAATAAGACGACATCAAACCTAACAAAAACTTTAGAAATATAGATATTAATGGGAGACTTTAATGCTAAAGTTAAGAAATGAAAAAAGAGAACAACTAATATAATGATGTAAGGAAAATATCTTAGTTATAACAAATACTTGATATAAACTATCAAACAGATAGATTCTCAATACTCTGAAGAACGTATAGTCCTAAACCAAATAGATTCTATCATAATAAACCAACTAACGGTTTAGAACTTTTGCAACTAAGACTGCCACTTTACCGGGGCAGATTACAATCTACTATGCTCCAACGTCAAATTAAAATTACCTAAAGCCAAAATTAATTAATTAACGATATTAATTAGGTTGGAACAACATTAATTAAAAATAATACGAAAAAACTGTAATCAATGAAGTTACAACCATAAGATCAATAGCGACATTAAAGCAATCATCAACAACGAATGAACTACTGAATCAACCAAGATCTAAAACAAAAAACGATTGGATGCCAGAAGAGATACTTGAAAATCCGAAATGACATCAAGCAGAAAAGTCTGAGCTTCAACTTCCACAAAAAGATAAAAGAAATAGCAGGACAATTTAATAAAGCATCTGTAAACACTATTAGAAATGAACAAAACTAATTGTCGGCCAAGAGAAGAGTGCCAAATTGTGAAAACGTACATTAAAGATGACAGATCACAACAACCACTAACCATAGAAACACCATCTGAGTCTACTATCCTAGAAAGTGAAATTGTACACGCTATAAAAATTATGTAAAACAAGTCCTAGTGACTATACAACATATTCTCAGAAACTTTCCATTTAGTAAATTAAAGTAATACCGGAAAAATTACACAAGATTGGCTACGTCCTACGTTTATTACCTTTCCGAAGACAACGAATGCAAAAACCTATAAGCAATATTGACTCATACATCTCATGAGCCATATTCTAAAATAATTTTTAGGCGTTCTAAATGATTATACAGAAAGTGTGAAGAAGTCAGTGGAGCCACTAAATTCGGCTTCAAGAACGGCATCGAAACAAGCAATTTTCAATTAAATTGAATAACAACAAGACGTCTGTACAGTCTTCATAGACTAGACTTCATAATGAAGGCTTTTGAAAGCATGCTAAAATATCTCAATCTCTATTGAAAACAGACAACTGAGGTGAGAAATCAAGAAAGGGGACAAGGCTGTATACTCTCGCCCATGTTGTTTATGTTATCTCTAGCGCACTGTGGCAGGTTATCCTTTCCTGCTGAAACTACATCTCAACTACATTTATACTGACCAATGCAGGCCAAAAAAACTTTGTTATCATACTGAGATAACGTTCACCATTTACTGTCACTACATTGCTGGCGTTGTCCTAGAAAAAGTATGGCTTAACCACTCAATTTGCTCAAAATCTGCACCAAACGGTGACTTGTTGGATGCAATGCTTGTTCATGAACAACTGTTTTGTGTGTTAACATATTCACTTAAATAGAAGTACGCCTCTACGCTAAATACAATTGTTTCTGTTAAAGTTAACCTCATTACTTAGTTTCCAACACCCAGTTGATAAAAATACGACGTTGCGCTTGATAACCTGGCTTAAGTTCTTCAGTTACTTGAACTATTTAAGGATGCAGATGGAGATCTTTCCGTAAAATTTTCTACAAATTGCTTATTGAAATTGATATGTTGCGAATGGTCGCGTATATCTTGACAATTTTTCGTTCACAATCCAGCCACTTCGAACAATATTCCTAGTCAGTCTAGTATCAAACAATTTGGTGCATAATAGGCCTGTTCCAAATGACGCTTATAACGGTTTTTTGTCTGTCCACTAATCAAATTTTCCGCTAGTATTTTGGATCGGTAAGTGATGATTTGTGGCCTTATGACGGATATTCATTGAAACCCACCATAAAGATATCAATTTTCAAAAATTGGAGATTTTTTAAATTAATTATTTTGTCTGAATTGTTTTTTTTTTTAAATAGTCGTAAGCATCACGGACAAAAAAGCATTTGAATAATTTGGCTCAGAACTTTTTTGTTTTCCCACTCTGAAATCAGTTTTTTTGCTCGTATTTTAGATCAGAAAGTGATACTTTGCGGCCTAAAGCGGGAAAAACATTAGCAGCTGCCCTGCTGCAGTAATAGCATATAGTGTATAACAAGCAACAAGCGAAGCAAAAGATGCATATTAATTTTTCAGCTTTAAGGCAACTAAATCTTTGTTTTTCATTTGCAGTACTTTGATGACTGCGGCTCTCGCTTTGCTCGTGCTAAACATCGGCGTACTGCAAACAAAGTTCTTGCAACATTTTTTAAGAAGTTTTAAATAATATTGGGAGAATCATAGAAGACTAAAGGTGACCAAAGACTATCTCTACGACATTGTAATAAACTTTAAGAATATTAATATGCAACCAGAAAAATGTAAAGTCGCTCCATTAAAAGTAAATATACAAATGCCTCTCGAGAGCAAGAATACAGCCCAACAATTTAGAGGTAGTGTGATGACTTAAAGCTATGATATTGGAATTTTTACTCTTGAGAGGCACTCGCCTTCATTTACTTTTAAAGTGCTTTTTGGAAACTCTTAAAAATGTATGTTTAAGTTTTTCGAAGATCATAGATGATTGTAAGATCTACCTAAACCTTTAACTGCGTGTAGAATTCTTTATAATTCAAAAAAGTTTGAAAGCTAATGTAGATAATTAAAATACTGTAAACAGCCTAAGAAAGCTTTAAAAGTGTGAACATTCTTTATATTCACACAATTTTGTGAGAACTATAGAATGCTCTAAGAGCTACTAGAGATTTGAATTCCATTTCTTTTTTTTTTTTAATTTTCAGTTATACACATTTGGTTCACTTAACATCATGTCACAATTTATGTTTGAATATTTGTCTTTAGTTTAACATTTAACTTTTCATTTGTCTTTTATTGGTACATGTACATATTCTGGTTCTTCTCTCATAATGTGAAAATTTGTTGAGATCTAAAGTCAAACTACGCAGGCATTTGATTTATTTGGCCCATGTATTATGCTTTTCGGTTCCTGGTGATGGGGTAACAAGAACACAATATCATTTTTTCAAAATACAGCCGTTTAAAGTATAGACATTTTTCAAAATTCCTTCCAAACATTACCTTTTTTCAAATCGATGTTGGCATCCTCTTTCATACGTGTTTTTTCATCACTAGTTATCCTTCTCCATTTGCTATTATATTATGCTTTTTTGTATTACTAAAGAAACAAATGAATGTCAAACAGTTTCATCAAATTTAGTCATTTATAATAGTACATCTACCATGTTCCTAGTATGACTTTATGCTACCTACCATGACTGCATACAGTAAACTTTGAAACGGATTGTTGTTATTTTGTAACAATGAAAGTTAGAAATCATTCCTTTGATATAATTTAAATGTAATTGAAAATCTATATAAATATAATCGTTTTATTCTATTTTCCAGCAAGGACTGACTTCAGATGGTGCTGCCACCGCTGCCAACAACGCCAACAACAACCTACAACAAAATGGAACACCGCCGAACAACAACCACGTAGAAGACAAGGACCAAACAAAAAACGAACGCCTAATACCGAACGACAACAACGCCCTGCAAGTTCTCGAAGGGAGAAAAGCACCGGACGGACGAGACGACGATGCCCAAATCGAAGACACCATCGAGTGCAAAAACGAGAAGACCTATACAACGGACGTGAACGGTAAAGTGACTGTGGTGCACGTCGTAGTCACTATCAACGGCAATGGCACCTTAGCCGACCTCAAAAAACAACGGATGCAAATTAGAAACAGTAGTGCCACAGATGTAAACTCATTAAATTCACCAGTCAGCACCATTTCCGATGGGGATTCAGTCATAACAAATCCTCCAGCAATGGATTTCGCAAAATTCACCACGGATGAAATCGTTGGAGCTGAGAAACCACGGAAATGTTGCGTTATACAGTAGTCTATAGTAATAATAATAATTCCAGTGAAAATTTTCATAACAGTATTTTGCAATTTTTAACATAAAGTCTGAAACGAAAAGTACTTAACAATTCTTTCCTTATATAATAGTTATTTTGTTCATATATACATAATATTTATATATTTTAAAGCACTTTTGGTTGAATTCATCTTTAATTCAACACACATTCCACGAATGTGATATGATATAATATACTTCCTCTTATTTTACATTATTATTAATTTTGTTTGTATATCGAAATTTGTAAATAATCATATTTTATTTAGTTTTTATTTTTTATTTATTTGCTTATTCTTGCACTGATTAAGCATTTATTTAGTTTGTAAGTGTTAGGTTTTAAAATGAAGCAATAATATTGTTAAAAAATATTTTTCGAACCAATTCATTTGTAAATTATTATAATGTATAAAAGAAATAGTAATACTTGTATTATTAAAGGCTTAATTTATGTTTTTGTTTTTTTTTTATATTTACAGTATGAAAGAATTTTGTTTTTGAGAAGTAAATCAAATTGATATGTGCCTGGAATTCAATAAAATGCTTGTTATTTTTTCTTTGTTTTTCTTTTAATATTTGCATTAAAAATAGGTGATTGATTAGTTGAATGTGTGGTTTGTAGGTTACATACATTATTCAAACATAATTATTTAAGTTCTACTGCTAATTGCATTACGAGTACTTTATAATTTATACATGTGAGAGTGCTATTCAACTTTGCTGGGGAATGTAATTACGGTTAATTAATATTCACATACAAAGTATTTAATGCCCATGCCAGTAGTCCTTTACTAGGATCATCATAATCATTTAATAATTAATAAAAAATGGAAATTTTAGCTTAATTACTAATTTACAAGACTTAAATCGAACATTCCATCTTATAGAGAATATTCTTAACTTTCTGCAGCTTAGAAAAATTATTATCATTTTATTTCAAAAAAGCTTTATTTATTATATACTGTTACTAGAGTGAATATTATATGTATATGTAGAATTATTACTCATTACATAAATTCATATAATGTTACTGTTAATAAATATCAAAATTTTATTGTAAAACTAAAAACTAATAATTATAAGCATCATTTCATTTGTTAAATATATTTCATTTTATCATATTTTTTATTAATTTATAATTAAAATTAGTATTTGTATTAAATATTACTTATTATTATATGAAAAGTGTTTCTTTTTCTTTTCAAGAACAATAATTTGTAGTTTAAACAATGTGTCCATAAGTTAGACAACTTTAATGACATACTCCAACTATGGCACGGTTGACAAACTATTCCAAGTTTGAAAATCGAATTATATTGAATACAGTAATCCCAGAACATGGAATGTGTGAAATGTAATCGCAAATGAAGGATGCTAAAATAGGCAAAGGCATGGGTGCAACAAAGCAAACATAGTTTTTCTGCATATTAAGTTGCCAATTTTACCGGTCAATCAGTTCTTTGGTCTGTCCGCATTTTTCGTATCTTCTGATGCGCAAGGGTAAAGAGGCCGCTATAGATTTATCTTGGTGTAAAGTATGGAACCTAAGAACTGGACCAAGAATAATTCCGAAGGAGTACCCCATTTGCTTCCTTGAATTTGAAAAAGTAGAAGCCATCAAGACTAACATTTTTTTGTAGAATTGATGAGCTGAAAAAGGAGCATAACTTTGTTTTCAAGAATGCACTTAAGAAATATTCTTGAAAATCACGTCTACATACAAGCCAGCCAAGGAATGGTTCCTCTACAAATCGGCCGAAAATAACTTCTTAGATGGAAGCGAGCTTTAAATTATTCGCCTGAAGGAATTGTCAGATCTAAGAAAGGATACATGGATACTGTAGCTACAATCCCTATTAGGACGTCCTAATAAATAGTTGATGGTGCAAAACAACGGTGGCACCGAGACCTGGAAAAATAAAAATTCTAGAGAACCTAGCGTGACCTCCTTATGGATTTGGGTTCTTGGGAGAAGGTAGAAACTTCAAGAAGTAGACTGAACTCTCGATAGTAACCTTCCGAGTTCTGTCCTTTCCCACAAAGGAAGGCGACAAACCACAAGTTCCGTTGAGGAATCCATGAATTGCTTTTGTATAAGTGCCGCTGTAACAGTGGTTTACGATTTAACGTTTTTTCTTGGTCTTCTTAAGGAAAAGTACGGTTTTAATATTTTGCAGTACACCGATGATGACTCCAGAGAGAAGTTTGTTCAATTCTTTGTCGTTACCAATGGGGCGATACAGGTCTTCTTGTTGTCTCTGGCTGCGTTACCGGTCAACTTGAAAACGGAGGCGGTCAGGTAGACCGTAGCTCCGACAAGAACGCACTCGTCGTAGTTTCTAGTTAGAATCCGAGGTGGCTGGAATGAGACTTAGCCTTTCTTTCAACTTTTTCTCTGCCTAAGATGTTGAAGATCGGTTGAAAACTTCTCGCTATCGAATAATTGCTAGCGGTTTGGTCGATGAACTGAAATGTACTGTGCTCATTCTCGAACGCCGAAAAAAGTATAAGTAAATCCAATGTTGAATATTGTTCAAAAAGATCAATCTACATCAAGGCAACCAAGATCCACAAGACAAAAATAAATGTAATTCCGGGCAGAAAGCTGCTTGCAGCCCAATCCTCATGCAATTACCGCAGATATATCATAGTGAAACATGTACTGAATTTATTTCTATTAAGATGGCTATAGTAAGAAAAAGAAGCAGGGTTCAAAATAATTCTTAAATCTGGCTACCTTCCTTACAACCAGTAAGGAGCTACACCACGCGCCAAAATCCAGCAGCTTAAGGATGCAATGCAGAACTTCACCACAACCTGGTAGAGCCAGAACACAAACATAATTAGTGAGAAATACTTAAAACGTTACTAAACGAGTCGCGTATAAGTTATTAAAATCACTCTAGCAAATTGTAAAATGATAAAAGTGATAGGTGTCAGACAAAACGTAATTGTTGATCACGAATACATCCGGTTCAATACGTCTTAAGAAATGCTCCTCGGGTTTATAAAAAAAAAAAAAAACAGTTAAACAAATTAGGGTCTGTCCAAAAGTGGCAAGAACGTCATATGAGCAAGAGATAATGACAGACTCAATAAGAACCGCTTTCAAAAGTTCATAAGCACTATCAAACATACCTTCAATTTGGTAGACAGGAAGCTTGACAGAGCAATAGCAAGCACTAAAAAACTGTTTACCACAGCCAACTTCTTACAAAACTAGTCTCACGGCATACAGCAAATACCATAAAAAACCAAACGAGACTCTTGAAGAAGATATTGTGAGAGTGTTCAAAACAAACTAGTCTTCACCTCCAAAAATTTAAGCAAAATATTTATTGAAATTATTAGATCAAAAAATAATCTAGTCAGTCGAAGCTACAATGCAGAAGCTAATGCAGACACACTTTCCGGATTCTACGTAAATGAAAAACCTTTAAACTGCCAAACAAAAAGGCAAACGTTATCATTAATTTAGTTAGTTTAAAAAGAAAAATCAAATCCTAGAGAATACTGCCTTCGTTTTCCAAGCTGTGGTGGCTGCCATCGATTGCTTGCCAAAAACATAATCAAGTCGGAACAATACTTCAACAGACCAATAAACATCAAGTCCGATAGCCAAGCGACATTACATACACTACGTTTCCCAGTAATAAAATTAAACTGTATATAAATTACATAAACAGTCCGGAAGCATCGGCAACAAATAATAAAGCACACATGATCTGGATACCAAAGAACCATGGAGTAGAAGAAAACCTCAAAGCGGGTCAACTTGTCAAAATAGGGAAAACAGTGTCGTTTATTGAACCTAAACCTGATTTCGTAATTAACTGGGAGACCAGAAAAGAAATAATTTAAAACAAACTTGCAGCAAAACATAGCAACTTAGAAAAACTGTGAAAGAATTAAACATAATACTAATCCTAACAGAACCATCACAAAACACCAAAACCATAGTATTACATATGAGTTGAATCAATCTCTTGACAAAAACTCCAAGACTTTATTAAAAAAACTGCTTAAGAAGTTGATGTCTTTAAAGATACACAATAGGGCAATCACGCTCACAGACAGGGACGCTAAGCTGACCACCTCATAAAAAAAATACCTGAAGAGCGTAATAGTTTATCTTTTTTTTTAATTGACTACGTGCTTTGTCTGTATTTTGCAATATTGGCATAAAAAGGGTTTTGTAGACGTTTTATTGGCTCAGAAGATGAAAGTCGCAATAAAGATGAGGATGTTGTTAAGTGATATGCTGCCGAGGCGGAACAGTTTTCAGGTTAGGAGGTCCCAAGGCGGTTATTGTTTTGGAAGGATTCTGTTGCAAAAATAAATGACAATTTCAATTGTATGGACGCTTTAAAGAGTGCTCAACTTTGTCAATTAGAGTTATGACGCATAAACTTCTGTTTTAGCAATGATTAATTGATAGAAAGACACAAGTCACGAGATTTGACGTCAATTAACATTTAGCTTTAAAACGCATTAGTTTTGTTACTGAGCAGTGGTCCAATTTTGATCAAAGTGATTTTGTCAAAGATATTACGTTATTTCAGTAAAATCTGAATAAAATTTTCTTGATGTGAAAGCTTACTAGTAGACCCCTGCATATCATGCGAGCAGTCCGGGGTTTGATCCCCGAAAAATGACTAAAATAACTTGCCCTTTATCCACCAGGGAGGTTCGGAAGTCACCTAATAAGCTGTTGGTCCCATCAAACCTTTTTACAAGTTGTAGACTTACTGTGACAATGTAAAATAGCCGTTAAAAGCACAATAAATGAAATAAAATATTTCAATTACGTAACTTTTATAAAAAATGTCCTCATAAACTGGTTTCTAGACTATCTGTTTTTCTAAGCTGTCTGTGAACACAAAATTGCAAAATCGTTTATTACAAAACATTAATCAATCATCTTCAAGTAACAAATAATGTTATTAATAAATAAAGTGTATGAAATGACTGCGCAATAAGTAAAGTTTGTACTTACTGGCTTTATCATATAAAATTAAGTTTTACTAAATCCTAAATGAATACACTTTTTGTTTCTAAAAAAAATGAAACATTTCAAAACAAAAACTATTTTTTGAAGACAAGTCATAAGGATTGCCCCGTTTAATCATCCACATTTGTCCAAGATTAAATCTTTTCTAATTTCAGCTCAGTTAATTCATATTGCTGAATTACCACAAAAATATGCAAACCTCATTGTAAATGCAAAAACTCCAAAAATTATCAACAAAGTTGCCACCAACACTACAATATTATCTCCATATCTACAATATAACAATATAAACCAACTTTTAAAATATACATATATTGCCCATTTAAATGTGTTTTTTTATATAACTGACGCAACAAACGCTAAACTTCCCATCCACCACACCGTGTGTATACGTCGTTTATTAATTAATTAAACACAAAGTCACTGTTTCAACGGCTTGTTGCCAAACGGTCATTTGCCGATAATCATTTCTTTGTCTTACTCTTAGTTGCTCTATCTCGTCTTCTCTCATAAATTAAACCTGCACATAATTACCAATAAATTTTGTAAAATTAGCAAACATAGAATCTCTTTCCAGCATACTCGAATACCAGTGTATAACTGCTTCTTACTAATATAATGTACAACTTCAAGACCCATGGATCGTGTAAGCTTGATAATTGTTTGCAGTTACCTTAACTACCAATGCAGAATGTGTTTTTTGGCTGTTACGTTAAGGCCTTACTGCCAGATGCAGATGCAATCTTTTACAGCCTTTTTAGCATGCTACAGCTATCAGTACCTCGATGACTTCATAGCCAATGTACTTTATATTACACACCTCCAAAACACTCCGCAGTATGTGTGCAATTAACCTCGGATAGTTGAATTATTATTACACTCATAAAAGCTCCCCTAGCCATTGTGTAATTGAATTTATTTTTCTTGGAACTTATAAAGTAAAGATTCACCAAATATTTTCCATCAACAAATAATATAGCAATCTATAACTAGTTTGTTACTTATCTACCATCAACACAGCCTCAGACGTAACAATGTTTATGGTACATTGACAATTATAAACAAACAAACAAAAACCACTGTTAACTTATATTTGGATAGATATTGAAGGCGGGCAAAGAAAAATAATGTTGCGGCTGTACAAAGTCCAAGGTTAACTATGGCTGCGCCAGAATTCAAACTGAAAGCCCTAAGCGCAGTCCACACCGCAGGTAGAGGCTGGTTGCAGCAGCATTGTACTCACATACAGACTAATGTTTGCCAACAAGAAAACGCAGCATCGCAAATACTCGGGCCTATCTTCAGTAGGCCGTAAGTTTGATCGCAGATGTTTAAGGAGAGTCTTAATGCTAAAAATTATCTTATTGTATTCGAGTTTGGCTAAGTGACGAGTTTCCGGGGATAAAAGCTCAACTTAATCTGACCTCCGAGAGCAAATAATAAACTCTCTGCAGTTGTACACGGGCGGTTCGAAAACGGTTCGTGGAGTGGAAACTGCGTTACTCATTGACGGTACGCAACATTACATTCTACTTAAAGAAGCCTCCATGTAAACCAAAGCATCATATATAATATACATAGCCTTGCTATACTGTAAATCGACATCTCACCGGCCCTTCATTCTATGTTTAAACTTATTCTGAATATAAAGTCTATGTATTCGGCCAATCCACTGGCCCAGCTCATACAAGCTTCGGTATACCGTTTAGCCGAGTTTGAACATAAGTTATATTTATCTAGTTGCCGGCTCATGTGAATATTGGAGACAACAAACTACCCAATAAAGCTGCCCGTCAAGCAGAAGAGATGCAGTGATAATCTCGTGAGGTCCGATGATCTCAAAGGATACGTCATTTTAAAGATCAATGAGGATTAGTAAATTTAAACACACATTAAACTCTCCCTGACAACATAAAAGTCACCAGCAACAGATCTCAGCAGCAAAAAAGAAGTTGCCCTAAGCCGCTTGCGCATATCACATACCAACTTGGTTTTGACAGAAAAAGAGCTTGAAGATAAAAAAGAATAATTTCAACAACGACCTTCTATAAAACGTGCAAAACTACTATATGTACTAGGTGCCATCTTTGATAAAAACCGTGCCTACATCATATTTAACAAAACTATGATTATTATGAACAAAGAATATCCACAAGTACAACCTTCCAGGTCGTCGCATAACTCATACAGAGATAATATTATAGACTCCAGCCAAAGTCTGTACAATATATTTACAATTGTACGCCTCTGGCAGCAACTTGTGAAGTACGGCACAAGCAGCAATACTATAACAACAAGTTTTATAAAGTTTAAAGACAATGAACCAAATTCCACAAAAAAACAGGCCTAAAACTGTGACACGGCAACCCAAATATATCGGTAACAAATCGTATTACATTCGTTCGAGAATAAAATATAGTAAAAAAGAATCCGTTAAATCATCAAGTAGCTCAAAACCATCAGATCAATGGTTACAGCTAAAAACGTTATTGTCCGGTGCACAATGATTTATGTTATGTAATGGGTCCCCGAAAGCACAAGCAATCGTCCAACAAGACCAAGATTCTTAACCCACATATTACACTTAGCGTAGTGTTTACTTACATTTTCTACCATCAACAATTTTTATTTATAATAAACCTTTTAGACGTTGTCGGATTTGGCTTGAAAACTTTTCCAAAACCAGCAAAATTTTCTCCTAGAGTAACGGTCTCGAGATACTTACACATCCTTATTTAAAAACATGTTCATTTACCTCTAAACCTGATACTGTAACAGTTGGAAAAAATGTGTATGCTTTCTGTATGGAGTTAATCAGATTACTGCGCACTCAAGTACTATTTCTTAAACCAACAGAAACTCCAGTGTCGGCAATAGATTACCTCCTAAATTCAGACTACCACAACTTTTGTACGAAAAAAATTAGTTTCATCATTGATTTTATTAAATTACCCAATTACTGTAAAGTTTTTCATTAAACTTTAACATTAAGCTTAAGTATAAGTGTTAGTGTTGCTCCAAGTTGCGCAACCGTGGCTAATGGCCGTGTAACTCTACTGGCTACATAAACTTAGCATAAAAAATTGCGAGTATGCAAAGTTGCATTGGAATAGCATTTTTAATATCATAAACTCTTCCAAAAAATTAATAAACAAAAATTGTTGTAATCTAAATTGTATCTAGTTCATTAATCAATTGTGGCCGCTTTATTATTTTGCGTTGCACACACTGTACAACAGGTAGAAGTGGTCGTATAAAAATATATCACTACTAATATGGTAATTAATACCACCCTTTATTAAATTAACTGCTCTACTTTACTGTCACAGTAATTGCTAATTGCAATTTGTCGTGTAGGACAACTAACCATTTGCAATGTTGTTTTTGTGTCAAGACCAGAAGCGCAAAACATTCCGAAGGTATTGGTATTGACCATGAACTGCTATTGAGAAATTAGCTCTGTATATAAATAGCAGAACTGTGCCCTCATGATAGTAAATTGAATGGAAAATTTTGTTTAGAAAACTGTGTCAACTAAATTTATATGCAGCAATATCTATTTAAAATAATTTAATTCACAATTATTATTTTATCATTTTATCATTTTCAATTTAAAGTCTATAATTAATTCATTGAATAAAAACATTTACGTCTACTTGAAATTGATATTATATATCGAAACTAGTTCTAAATAAAATGAATTTATTTAAAAAGTGCAAAACAAATATAATATAAAATAAAGAATATAATAAAGTTTTACAGAATAAACAAAAAAATATATAAAATATTTTTTAATAGTTTTGATTTACTATATTAAATCAAAATTTAATAACTTATAAAAACTTTTCTGCAAAGAAATGTAGACACTCTTGGCATGTAATACATCTCGGAGTTCAGAAGTTATTCGCTGTCCTGACAGTATTAAATTCTTGTGAAATGTTCAAGTTTCAAAAAAATCGTAATAAAAAGAATATAAAATACCACAAACAATTTGATTCTTATTAAACTAATTTATAATTATATTTTGATATAATCTAATCAGAATAAATGAATCATTAATTGAATATTATTTTAATTGAAAAAAAAATGCACTGCGCATATTGCGTATGAAGAAGTCCCACTTCCTTCCCATGCCGAAACAAATAAAAATAGTTTGCAGCGCAATATTATTTCCGCTTTTGGCGGATCGCGTTTATTCCAACTTGAAGGTTACATAAGTGATTTAGAAATACTTATATGTAAACACAATTGTGAGACAAGTCGGCGATTCATATACAAAAATTTCTCCACTGTATATCAAGCCGATGTTCATTTTAAAACGTGCTTCTGACGTGACCGGTCGTTGTTTACGGTACCTCTCAAATTTCAGGTGAGCCAAAAAATTATACGTATTATATTAGGAAAAATACAGTTGTTTTACGTCATGAATATCATGTGAAGAATCACGAATTAATAAAAAAATAAAATTAATAATATATTATTAAATTAGGAGAGTTTATTAATGTTCAAGGTCATGATTATATTTTGATATGTATTTTATAGCTAGATTAAATACATAAGAGTCATTATTTGTTTTTAAAATTATCTACTTAAAATTTAATATTGTAGGTTATATTATTGATTTGAAGTTCTAGTGAGTCAGTAGGGGTAACTTAAATAAGAGGAACAGCATTTCCCTACTTTGTATCAAACAGTAACAATTAATATTATTATTACTAAGCAAAACGTTATTATAACTCATTAGTACGTACTTTTATTTATGACATGCGCCAAATAACAATTAATTTAATATGAATTGAAAATAACTACTTTTAAAATAGTTTTTAGTTGTGACGATACATTCGATAGAATCAAACATTTCAATGCTTTCTCTTTATAGTCTGAATAAAACACAACATAATTTTTGAGAGATATTAAATTATCTGATGATAAAGTGTTCCTTAAATCATACATTTCATTAAATTTTAATATCTTATTGATTCTCAATAAATGTGTGGTGGTTAGTTTTACAATTTACCACATTTACATATATTCAAAAAAATAATTTCTTTGAAAAATGCTCTGTAAATCTAAAAGACTGACTTTAATCGTTGTTATACAATTTCAATAAAAACTATATCTTTATACACAATTATTTTTATCTATCACTAATAGATAATATACATATTATACCTGGTATTCTGCGATTAGTGAAAAAATATTTAAATTAATTTCCAAATTTTAAATCTACTATAGAAACAAAACACAGAAGAGATTACATCATAAATCCAAACAATAAAGATATTAAAAAAATCTTAAAAGAAAGTAGAAAACCAAATTAAGGAAAGAAAAGAAAATTTCTACAAAAACAAAATTAAACAATGATCAGAAATAAATAGTATGCTAATAAAATAAAGAAGAAAACGATACAATAAATAACTGAAATTATAACAAAACTGACAAAAAAGGATAAATGAAATTGAAATAGCGGACGAACTTAACAACTACTTTGTAACAGTGAACAAAAAAATTAGCGGAAAATATAAAGAAGAAGGTTACGTTTAACGAAACGACAGAAGAGGAAATAGAAGATGGGATCCACAATATGAAGGAGTGCTGCTAGAACCAATACCCTGAATTCTGGGTTCGATCGGTGATGAATCTAGTGATCGTGCAGGCCAAGGCAATACTCAAAGTTGGGATGAACACAAGAAATAATCTTCCACCAATACATATTGCACTACAAACTATAACATTAGTTGTTTATGATGTATGGCGTCTTTCATCAAAGTGCAAATTTCGTCGTTCTCTTTGACACCAGCAAACTCTTGTACGGTTATCATTTACCCACAAACCTGGATTCATCACTAAAAACGATTTCATTTTATTTGTGACCCTACCCTTGCCGCTCTTGACACCATATCAACGTACCTGTCTTGAGAACTGTAATTAATGAAAACCTTCGAATCGGTCAAAAAAAAAAAAATTGTTTATTATCATGTAGTGATCAACAGCTCTTGTCTAGTCTACAGCAATGAACCTTGTCGAAGGAGTCGGTTACAAATATTGCTGCTTCTACGACGCATTCCAGCTAATCGATATGACTGTATAACTTTCTCAGCCCATGTGACCATATTCTAGGAAGTGTAGTGTGGTAGATTTCACAAAAAGACAGACATGCCTCTTCTAAATTTTTGCATTTTCCTATTAAAAACCTCTCAAAGTTTCCTTTAAAGGTCTTCTGAGATACAATTGGTTACTTGTAGCATTTCTGAAGTATTTTCAAGGTACTCAAAATCTTTTAATAACTATCAAAATCTTATAAAAGTCTCATAAAGTCTAATAAAAGATTTTTAGAGGTATATTAGTAACTTCAAATAGACCTAAAAACCTTACTTAGGCCTTATTTAAAGTCTTCTCAAAGAATCTCCTAATTACAAATAATTGCAAAGTAATTCAATCATCAAATGATCTTTTTAAAGTCTCTTGCCTTAAAAAGTGACCTCAAGATATTTCGAGCATTCAAAGACTTCTCGAAGACTCCTTAATTATAAATAGTTACAAAGCATCAGATCATCTTTTAGGTTTTTACAGTTTTTTTTCTTTTAAAGCTTCTTTGAGACTACATCAGCTGCCTCTTGCTTGTAAGCATACCTGAAGTATTCTCAAGGCTCTCAAAATCTTCCAAAAGCTGCCAAGTCTTCTAAAGGTACCGTATAATATAATATAAAGTTTTATAAAAGATTTCTAATACTCTAAGAAGTTACTGCTTCAAACAGACTTCAAAATCTCTCTATAATCCTTGCTACAACCTTTAAATTTTCTCAGAAATCTTGAAAGTTCCTCGCCTAAAACCATACAAAGTCTCGTAATGTCTTTTATTCTTGTAAAACCTTTTAAGTCTTGGCAGACTTCTAGGTCTTCTCCTAAAACTGTGACTCACAAAAACTTCTTTTACAGAGTATTTTTAAATCTTCTATAGTTTCCTAAAACATCCAGTCGTCTAAAAGCTGTTAACATTTTCTAAAATTATTTTATAGATGATCCTTGAAGTATGATCATTGCAATATACAAGGTCTGGCTATTAAATAACGAGACTACGATCGCAGGTTTTTTGAAGACCGAGAGAGCACCGAAGATGACCAACGTCCAGGTCGACCTAACTCTGTTTGAACTCTGCAAACAGTGACCAAAATTAATCGTGACGACTGAATGGGTTCCAGAGGGTCAAACTGTAAACTAAATTTACTATTTGAAAGTTTTGGCAAGACTGCGAGAGCAAGTTCGTAAGAAACGGCCAGAGTTGTGGAAAAACGCTCTGTATGTGAAGCGTTATTTAACCGCTAGAGGCACTCCAGTGCTCGAACACGCGCCGTACTCGCCTGATTTAGCACCCTGTGACTTTTTTTGTTTTCGAAGATTAAGTCTGCCTTAAAGGCACCCGATTCGAGTCGATGGAAAAGGTGAAGCAAAAATAGGCGGAGCTCCTAAATGCTCTTACAAAAGACTTCCAGCATTGCTTTGACCAATGGAAAAAACGAATGGAACGGTGTGTAACGAGGGGAGAGGAGTACATTGAAGGGGAGCATTCGATTATAGAATAGTTTTTAAAATAAAACTCTTTTTCATAAGCAGTCTCGTTAATTAACCTCGTACTGTAAGTTTTTTTAGAATCAAGTTTTCTCTAACTTAAAGCCTTTTTAAAACAAGTTTCTCTATGATGAGAAGTAGCTAAATCATTAATTTTCCTTTAAGACCTCACAGTCCTACAAATTCTTCTTCTTTAAAACTCACTATTTTCTTGTCTAAGAAGTCTTTACGTTTAGTCGTACATAATTCTAATTGAATCCTTCTCAAATTTTTTTGTTGTCTTTCTTGTGAAAATACAAAAAGCTCTAGAAAAAAGCATAAATGAAGACGCTAAGAAAAAAAAGAGAGGAAATAAATACCAAAAGAAACTGCAATAAGTGAGCACACCAGACATTTAATGAAAAGATATGTTGGTTATGCGTAATAGCAGTCGTATGAAAGTTTTCTAAGTATGGGTGTTTTGAAAACTAGTAATACCGTTTTCTTATAAAGCATGAACCAACATTACAGCTCAAGGTTCTTGTGTGCATTGTCTAATTAAATACTGGCAGAAATTTCTGAGCTTATTGTAATCTATTGGTAAAAAATCTTGTACAGGCGTAACATGAAATGGATACAATTGTTGCTAGCGAAATGTTCACCACACGCTTGCACATGAAACATTAAAACAAAGTGAGAATCTTCTGGTGCTAGTATTAGGATATAATGAGTATCCTTTCTTAACTTTTGCAGTGTGTCGACATTTTTGCCGACCAGCGTTTATTCGTTGAGGCTTTAGCATGCCAGTTTCCTTAAGACGTATTTCAATGGCTTCAAACGTTTTACAATTTGGTATCCTTCTAGTGCAAATTTTTTTGTCTTATTTTTAAATTTTAGAATTTGTATGCTATTCCGTTGTAGAAAAGTTTGGGAAATGCTATGCTAAAGCAAAATATAATAATATTATCAGGCAAAATACATGATAAAACAAACATAACCTATTAAAATTTGCAAAATAAATACGACAACTAATATCACAGATTGAACCCAAGCTGATAAAGATTTCAGTGCCAAAATTAAAGTCATAAATAACACCAAAATTGTAGAAGACTTTAGTACCAGAACCTAAAAATGAACATAATCTAATACCAATGTTGCATCAATGTTGTAAATTACTTTGGTGGAAGTAGCAAAACATAAATCTAACCTTTCCGACAACCAAAGTTGTAAAATACTCATTCATATTGATTTTTTAATTAAAAGTATTGGAGTCATAGATAAACTATAGTATACAATTCGCTTTTGGCTATTATGATGATAACAATACTGGCTTGTCATCATCGGTCATAACAACATTTGTTCTGTAACATATACATACAACATACGTAGTCAAAATTTTTTGGGTTTGGAGCCTTTTGTGGGTATGCACTGATCCCGGTAGATTCTATATCAAATTGAAAATTCGACGGGCAAGCGACCTGCGATCAAAAAAATTACTTAGCGATTTACTTGAATTGTTTTAATGCAATTATTGCCAATATTTTTGCAATCTTCAAAAACATCATTTTCACCGAATTTACTACTTTTGGGTAAGACACAAAAAGGCGCTCCTTCCTGCAGCATGGTACCAATCTCGGTAGATAATTTCTCAAAGCAAAAGTCTGAGATGCAAGTGGTTTTTATTTTGGTATTTAAAAGAAAGTTAAATTTCAATAAAAATCCTGGTCCAGTTGCATCTATTAAATATACATAATTTTTTATCTCCTAGTTGAAATGGTTTCCAGATTTTGATTCACTGCGTAGAATTCAATGTTTTTATATTTAACGCTCATTAAAAAAAAAATAGCTTTTGGTGTGCCGGATGGCAAAAAGCCACTTTCCGGTAATTTAGATTAACGCTGTCGTTCCTGGCGGCCAAGCAGTGATTATATTGATAGATCCACATATTTCGATTCCGTAAGTTCCACCCATATGTTTATAAATTGCAAAAATTAAACAGAAATTTGTTGTGCATTAGATTTATGCAACACAGCAATCGTCGCATAAGCGCATGTGAATGCTGCCATATTAACCAATACAATTTGCTGACAAATATACGATGCCGGACCGCTTTATAATACACGTGTCAAAATGCACTTATTGTAGTAGCAATTAATAAATGTTGTAACCAATAGCAATAACATTTAATTTTTACAGTAAACTAACACACCAAGATTAAATCAATTGCGTGTACATGATTTAATCTTGGAACATTTTCACGCATATTAATCACACCTCGTTTAGTATAGTTTAATTATTTGTGGATACTGAAAAATTTCTTCTCATTCTAATTTTAATCAATTCCTAAAAGTCATATTTATTAGTCTCATCTATATACGGGAATATTAGAATACAATATAATCAATGTTACAATTTTATTATATAACATTTGGTTATTTTGGCTAATGTAACAAGAAAACATGTTACTGAAGCTTACGAAGATTATTTTTCTGTAAAATTATTAAATAATTAAATGAAGTTCACCAGGAAACAACTATATAGTGGTGCTAAAAATAATCGAATTTTATTGTAATTCGCAGAATTTAATTCAGGCCGTACAGGCCTGAATTAAACTCTGCCATCCAATATTGTATTAATGCAAACGAAGGAGAAGACTCACCCGGAGTAGAATCTAGCTCCGATTTGATATTGGCTTGACTAAGGCCACGTAACGATGATCAATTTTTTCCATGTTTATAATGTCCGTATTTGTTGCGTTCAGTATTGCTGGCTCATTCTTTTCAAACAAGAACCGTCATCTATAAATCAAATCGGGTGTTTCTGAGACCACCCTCGTAAGTGGGTCTTTTGCGATGCCGTGGTCATACAAGGCACACCGACGAGGTTTGTAGAACCGAAACATTTGTATGTGCTTGATTCTTGGCCGCTGTGATCATTAGATTGAGTTTGAATAAATTTATTTATTTCTTAATAGTGTACTTCTTTCATTTTAGGAACCTAAAATGTTCTCGCTAACTCATGCAGCGCTTACCATCATTTGTATTTGCTGAACGCTTGTGTTGTTGTAGTTATATATTTGATGAAAGTATTTACAATAAAGTCAAACTTGTATTTACTTGGCAATAGTATCCAGTTTAAAATATTTTGATAGTAGAGTAGAGAAAAGTTCGATTATGATACCTACAAATATTATGAGTTAGTTATTTTAATTTTATATTTTAATTTTAACTTACATTAAATAAATAAATCGTATCCATTACTTTATTGCAGTAAATAAAGCAAGTCACTCACTTGAAACACTTACATATTTGGTCGACCGATTTAATAACAATTACACTCACTGCTTGCGTCTTGGCGTCATCTTATGTAGAATCTACTTTACATACAGTTGAGTACCTGCATTTCTTCTGAAGCATATTGTTTGCACATAAAAGCTTACTAAAGAAAATATGTAATCCACTTCACTTTCACCCGGATGACTCGCCCTGCAGATATGTTGGTTCCTTGCCAAATGTCAGCAACTACAATCCGACAATTGTTATAGTTGACGGTATTTATCAATGTATGATTAAAAATATATTTGGCGTACAGTGCAGAATATCAAAGGTAATCATTCGAGTTTTATTTGTTTATACAAGTAAACTATCAGCGTTTATTAAAGTTTTATTATTTATTTAAAATTTTTAGGCCGCGAACAAACGCCATACATTTCAAGACATTAACCTAAAAATTAAGAATTGAATACAATACTGATTACCGTGATATATCTAAAAAAACGCTCGATAAAGAACTACTTCGTCTATCAAAAAGACAAAAATTCCGGTCTGATGATGCAAAAAGCAAAACACATCATTCAGTCACGCTTATCACTAGCCAAAAATAGGTTAGATATAGACATCGGGCAAGTGGTTAACCGTAAAGTGGCTTAGTTCGCAGGTTTAAATCCCAATTACGGCAAAAAATTTAAAGAAATCATTGCATTTATTAATTCAAGACATTAGTCGGTGTAACCAATGTTGTCCATGTAATTATAGTTACATTTAATATGAGAGTGTGTGTGGACAGATACTAGGTCTCCTTAGTATCTACATCGCTTCCATTATCTCAATTAACGGGTTTGGTAGTATATGAAGTGGTAACACAACCTTAAAACCTAAATTATCAGCTCTCAAACAAACACAAAACATTAGACGTTTCCGCTTACTGACAGAATCTTCAAAGGGCACTGTTGCAATTGAAAAAAATAAAATTGTAAATATTTTTATGTATATAATATAATGTTATCCAACTACACTACACTAAACTACTCACGTCTGACCCAATTATGAAACACTTATCGCCCAGCTGTTGGAGTTTCCAGTAATTTTCTAATTCCTTTTTAACAACATGAACTTTTCCCTCAAATAACCCGATTTTCATTCTGTACCTTGCTTTATTTATAATAAAACTTTTCAACTTTAGCACGAAAATGAAACACTGCAGTTACACAATATGAATTATTCTTAATTTAAATATTTATTTACAAATCTTTTTAAAACATTAGAAATAGTGGTAGAACAGCTCAAACTATTTTGTTTAATTACATATTTTTCTTTTCTTTTCAGAGCAATGCCTAATTTGCAGCATGAAATCAATTTACCCCACGAAAAAGCCACTTTTGGCATGGGGTGCTTCTGGGCTTGTGATGCGTTGTATGGAGCTGCACAAGGAGTGTTGAGAACCAGAGTTGGTTATTCAGGGGGTACCAAATCAAAGCCATCATACAGAGACTTGTAAGTAGCTTAACTCATAGGCAGTTATTATCAAAAACGTTAATACCATTGCAAAACTTTGCATTAACTATATTTATATTATTTGTAATTTGAGGTCACTGCCGAGCGTAAAACTAGGGTCATTTCGTAATTTTATTTTTTTTTTATTTTTTTTTTGTTTTTTTACGTTTTTTGGTTGTAACAGTGTACTAACTGATTGCTTGAATAAAAAAAAGTTTTTGTTGTTAAAAATTTATTGAAAGTAATGAAAATGAACAATTTCAATTTGATGTGTTCTCGAACTAGAGCTACTGGACCGCCGCTTTCCCGTAAACACCGGATTGCGAGGTTGAATTTTGCACGAGAACACTTGACTTGGGATTGGAGTTGCGTATTGTTTTCAGATGAATCGCAATTCTGTCTTACGGGCTGAGATAGACGTGTAAGAGTGTGGCGACAACAAGGCGAAAGATATGCTCAAGCATGTATTGTCGAGCGACTTCCATTATCGAGAATTGGACGATGACTGCGCATAGGTATCTGCCAGAGGTTCTAAAAGACCATGTTTTACCTTTCATGGTTATTCTTGGTGACAACGCAACATTAATGCATGATAACGCACGGCCCCTTCACTGCTCGGATAGTTACTGAGTATCTTGACGAGTGTGAAATCACGGGATTTGTTTGTCATGCTCGCAGTCCAGATTTAAATCCAATTAAGCATGTTTGGGATGAGATGGGAAAACATTTACGAAGACATATGCCGGCCTCCAGAAGTTCTAGAGAGCTTTGCGACATACTGGTGCAGGGATGGGACAATCTTCCGCAGAATGTGATCCAAAATCTGATCCAGAGCATGCCTCGTCGTTTGCAAGCTGTTATCACGGACTGAGAGAATACTCGCTAATGAAGTCCTTAAACTTTCTTTTGTTTCAACAAAAGCATATGAAAGAAAACTTGCTCATTTTCATTACTTAGCATATCAAATTGAAATTGTTCATTTTCATTACATTCAATAAACTATAACAACCAAAAAAACTAAAAAAAAAAATCAAATTATGGAGTGATGTTGCTTTAAAATAAGTGAATATTTACTTTTGGGACAATGACTGTCCAAGAGTTACTATATCTTTTTTATTATACAGAGAGTATCAAAATCAACATAGATGTTATGGCAGAAAGTTATTTAAACAAAATTAATAGCCAAACATTGAGTTACATAATAAAGTAGGCTCAAGGGTAGTTTTCCATATGGTAGGTAGGTGTTTGTTGCCTTGCGAAAGACATCATTTGCGCAAAATGAAGAAGCGTTGATGTATGTCCAAAAATGTAATTGTTCAAATAAGCAAATAAGTTTACTGTGCACTTTGCACCAAAGAAAAGCAAAACAAAAGTAGCCCATTGAAAAAGTTAGTCCTTTAATACCTTTTAAACGATTATAACACGACGTTACTATTGTTTTCCATGTCCTTTATTTGCTTGTTGGTCAATTGCGTATTTTGGACATACATTAACATGTCTTCATTTTAACTAAAACTGTCCAGCTACTAGATGGAAAACTTATTTTATGAAACTCAATTTTTAGTTATTAACTTTTCAATTTAGTTCAACCAAGTTGGATCTGAGTTATACTAATATTTGTTAGTATAGTATTTATAGTTTAGATCCGATGATCTATGTGTTGATTTTTAAGTATATCCGATTCGAAGGACCGTTTACAACGGCTGTTCTCAGCTTTTTACTTAATCATATAAGAAATATAGGTACTCGATTTTCCGTAAATAATTAATTTCTTGTGCAGGATTGTTGGAACTTGGAATAAATCGTGTCTAATATGAAATAAGTTCAAAACATAAGATTTTACAAATAATTTATCAAACATGCGTCAAGAAAATATAAAATGGATGATATTAATCAGATAAAATACGAAGTAACTAAAATTAATAAAATTTTAGCCTCGCAGAAAGCGTAAAACTTTAATAGCGTTTTGTGAAATATGAATATTATTTTGTCAAAAAATCTAATGGTCTGAATACTCTGTATACATTACAATTAATTAAATATTTAAAAAGGCATGTATTTATAATAGTTAATTTATCAACACCTGTGTGGAGTATTATATTATTTATTGCACTACTACCTACAAAACTATCTCTATATAAAAACTATATAATACATTCAATTTAATGAGATTTTGACATAGAATAGTCTTGTCAAAGCCGTACAATATCTATTATGTTTTAGGGGAGATCATGTTGAGGTTATTGAAATCGATTATGATCCAAAAGTAATTTCATTCAACGAGTTGTTGGAATTATTCTGGGACAATCATGAATATGGTCTAACAACAAAGGTCAAGCGCCAGGTAACAAAATTATTAAATTATGTTTTAGTGAATTATTATCAATAACAACTTATTTATTTGTGTACAAATTGATATTTTTTTCTTTCTAATGTTTCAGTACATGTCATTAATTTTGCACCACAATGAAGAACAAAAAGAACTTTCATTGAAATCCATGAAAAAACAAGCAGAGAAAAGAAATGTTACTCTCATAACTGAGTTGGCTCCAGCTGGTGAATTTTATCCAGCCGAAGAGTAAGTAACTTTAAATTAATTTTTTCTTATATCGAAATTAATAGTATATTGTTCAACAAGCGTACAATGGTACAATTATTCATGATAACAAAGTTTGAGAGACGCGGGCGAGTGTCGTAGCTAACGTAGTTTTAAATCATTACACGCGAGTAGAATACTATACTTTTATTTCATTTAATACATTCTAACAAAAAATTTGAACAGTATCAAATAGGCAAAATATTGATCCAATTTTGTTCAACTACATATTATAATAATAATGTAACGTTTTAAGTTATTTTTCAAATCTCATAAAATGTGTCAAAACTTTTGTAAATATTCACAAATGTCATCAACTACGATAAAACTTTCTCAAAATATCAAAAAGTTTCCTAAACTATCACAATAAAATATTCCTTAACTGTCATAGATGTCATAAATATGTCCAACCTGTCAAACAGTTTCTCAAATCTCATAAAATGATAACTATCATAAAATCTCACAAACGTGAAAAAAAATCCTAAATCATAAAATGTAACTAAAACATCAAAAAGTTTCCTGAACTATCACAAATATTTAAAAAAATATCAAAACTGTTTTATAATTAACCAAAAATGTCATAAAAGTTCTTCAACTATCTTAAAACGTTCCTAAAAGATCAAAAATTCCCTAAACTGTCACAAAGGTTTTTAGCTTTTCCTTAGTTGTCATTAGTCATAAAATATGTCCAATCTATCAAAACTGTTCTGAACTTAAACAAAAATGTTATATAATGTTTTACAGCTATTATATAATGTTCCGAAAAGTTAAAAAAAAATTCTAAACTGTCACAAATGTTCTAAAATATTTTTCTGCTGCCATAAAATGTGTCAAAACTGTTCTAAAATTAATCAAAATTGTCATAAAATTACCTTAAAATTTTATGACAATTTTGATTAATTTTAGAACAGTTTTGACACATTTTATGGCAGCAGAAAAATATTTTAGAACATTTGTGACTAAAACAATTTCTAAACTACCACAAATGTTTTAAGTTGTGTCCAGTCTATCAAAAACGTTATACGCCACCATTCTTAAAATACTCATAATTATTATGTAACCACAGACATGTGACATTATATCTTTCAAAACATTGCAAATAAAGTAAATAAAAAATTCCAAGCAAGGAAAAAACTTATTATAGCAGACAATTTTTATCAATTAGATTAGATAACTGGTTATTTACCGAATGTTTTATTTATATTTTTTTGCAGTTATCATCAAAAGTACAGATTGCAACGTCATCCGTGGTTATGTGAGGTATTGGGTATGTCGCCGGCTTTGTTGCAAAAATCCCATATTGCTGCACGTTTGAATGGATATTTGGCAGGTTTGGGAAATGAAGAAGTAATTGTAAAGGAATTGGCCGAATTTGGTTTTAACGAGAAAATGACCGATTATGTTATGAATGAATGGAAAGCTAATGCAGGAGGAACCTTATATTGTTAAACAATAGATTGGAAAGTTATATTTTCCTAATGATTTTTTATAAGAAAATTATGTTTAATTGATTTATTTTGATATGTTGTTAGATTATTGTCACTTTATATTTTATTAATAAATATTATAATATTTATTCGTTGGTATCTTTATTAAAATAAAAAAATATTGTGTAGAATAAATGATTTTATATCAATTTAGACAGTATTCAGAAGTCATTTAATAAACCGTTGGTCCCATCAAACAATTCGTAAGACTTCTGGGCCGATGTAAAAAAGCTGTAAAACGCGCAATAAAGAAAATATGCTACTGTTAATTTTCGGTAAAATTGAATATTACTAAAAAACTTGTTTTCTTATTATTTGTTCCGTATTTTTTGAC
The DNA here is from genome assembly GCA_963932245.1 of Tachinus rufipes. Lineage (NCBI taxonomy): Eukaryota > Metazoa > Arthropoda > Insecta > Coleoptera > Staphylinidae > Tachinus > Tachinus rufipes. The sequence continues at coordinate 25,161,883 of OZ010742.1, read as the reverse complement.
GTAAAGTGACTCCTAACATTGTTCTCTGGGTATTTCTAAGTTTATCCACGCTTTTCTGTGCGAGGGTCAATGTATATATAATTTTTTTAGGGTTCATGGTCAGTCCCACAGCCTGGAATACGTTATTTAGCTGTTTAGCAAATAAAAACATCGTCATCCTTCAATGACTCGGGTAAGTATCATCAATCTTAAAGCTTCCGCTAATGCTAGCATAATTACGTTAGGACGCTCTGCCTGTGTAGTTCAAAATTGAAATACGATTTGTTGTTAGGTTTTCATTTTTTTTTTCTTTTTCTTTTGTTTTTAAAGAACGTAGTGAGGTGTTGGCCTCAACAAGTGGCACTTGAGAATAACTAACGCATGGCAATACCTATCGGTTTTCTTCTCTGCGTAAGTTCTGCTGTTAATTCGTCCAAGTCATTGTCTCTAATGTGGTACTAGTTTGAGGTGAGCTGGTTTCGGCCTCGCGGAATTCACGCAGTCTGCTGCGGCAACACATGCTGTCCCAGGCCCAACTCTCCCTATACCCTATTTTTCTGCCCTACTTCCTGCACTGGCATTCTCCTCTCTTTTTTCCCATTCTTGTGTTATTCAGCCTAGATATTTGCATTGTCCTTAGGTATCTTCTTAGTTTTTCTATATCTTCATTAACTTCTTCCTTGTTGTATCCTCTTTCTTTCATAAATATTTTGTGCAGCTCCATTAAATGCATCCCTTTTAATAGTCCTACATTTGCCAAATTAACTTCTAGTGAGATTCTTAAATCTCCATTTGGGATTAGTTCTTCTTGTCCCCTGGTTGCCAGATATACTCTGACAATTTCGAAAGTTGCATTTTCTGTCAACCTCGAAATGTCGTATCTTCCGTTTGGAAATTGTTTAGTCAATTCCGTCAATTTATTTTTCTTGAGCAGTTCTCTCCTTTTCCTCCATATTTCTGCAATTTCTGTTGGTACTAAGGTTTCAGTATATGTTCTTCTCTTGTCTTTCTGTTCATCTTCCATTGCTTGGCAGGCATAGTTGTTTTGACCTTCTTTGTTTCTTTCCACTTTTTTACTTTTTTCCATATTATTTTGCTTCCATTTAGCTTCTCGCTCCTCCTTCCTTTGTCTGCTGTGGCATTTAATTTGAGTGTTTTCTTCCATTTTGGTTTACCTAAAACTCAAAGCTTCAAACTCCTCTATCTTTTTTTTCAGTACTGTCGTTGCATACTTTCTTAGTGCTCTCCATTTGTTTTTGTCACTCAGGCATATTTTAATAATTGTAGATTTGTCTACTTTGTTTTCTAATATCTTTTCTAGCGTTTTCCTATCTTCCTCCCACGATTCGCACTGTACTAGCGTATGTTCTGCGTCGTCATGCGTGTCTTCTAGACAAAATATACATTTTTCCTCTTTCTCTATCTTATTTATTTTATGTAAGTACTTTCCAAACGCTCCATGTCCGGTAAGTAGTTGTATAGTAACACGTCTCCGGTTTTTTTCTCTACCCATTTTTTTTTATTTCTGGTATTAGTTCCCTTGTCCATTCTCCCTTTTTCCTTCTTTCCACTGTCTTTGCCATCTTTCCATCATATTCTCTCTTGCTTGTTTCTTTGTTTCTTGCTTACTAGTTCTTTGATTTAGCATTTTCTTTATACCTAATCTATCTTCCACCATCATGGCCATGCCGCCTCGGTTTTCTGTGGAGCCAGATCTGACCCTTTATTTCTCATCCATCTCTTGATCATCTCTATTACCAACTCTAACCTTTCATTTAGTACTTCTATGTCTATATTCGCATTCTGAGTAGCTGATTATATACTAAATTCCATAATTTAGGACCTAGTGCAGAACCCTGTGGCACCCCTCTAGTCATCCTAAATTTTCCATTTTTGGTCAGTAGATTTCTCTCCTGAAGGTAGCTCCAATATTACCTTCGTAGTTTTATTTGTTAGTTCTCTTTTTTTGCTGCTTCTATAATTGCTTCCCATAGTATGCTGTTGAACGTATTTTGTATATCTAACGATACTATGACACAGTATTGTCTTTTTCTGTATGGTCCACTGTTTGCTTCTTTTGCTATGGCTTTTACCTTTTCAATGGCTCCTAGAGTCGTTCTTCCCTTTGTAAATCCATATTGTTCCTGTTCTCATCCGCCTTTTTCTTCTATTTAGTGTTCAATTCTCCCACGATAACTTTTTCCATAATTTTCGCAATGTGTTGATCAGGCATATCGGTCTATACGTCGTTATTTTACCTGCTTCCTTCTTTTTCTCAATTAGTACTAGGTTTGCATCCTTCCAGCAAGCCGGAAAAATTCCTTCCTTCAGACATCTGTTTATTATTTGTGTTATCTCTATCTCATTTCCTTCTAGTGCTGCCTTCACTATCTCCGTTGTAATCTCGTCTGGACCCGGTGCTTTATTATTAGTTATAATTTGTTTTATCTCCTCCACTGTTGCAGAGGCTCCTTCGGTTTCGTCCGCTATTCCTGCTAGTTCTTCTACCATTCTTCCAGTGGGAAACAATTGTTCAATGATTACTACTTCATTTCCTTCTTCTTTTAAGCATACTGCTTTTATTCCTTCTAATTTATTCATTACAATTTTGAATGGTTTGCCCCAGAGATCCCTGTCTATGGATTCTAACATTTCTTCCCAGCATCTTTTCTTACTGTCCTTGATCGCTTCCTTTAAAGCTTGGTCATTTTTCAGTTCTTCTTCAGTTTCATCGGAATCTTCTCCCCTTCTTCTTTGTCTTTTCACTTTTCTTGCTGTTTGTATTGATTTCTTCCTGATTTCCTTGACTTCTTCGTACCACCAGTATGGTCTTCTTCTTCCTCCTTCTCTGTATCTGGGAATTGATTTTTCCGCTGCCTTCCTCAATTTTTCCGAATACCTTCTGCATCTTGCCTCTAAATTCTCGTTTTCAGTCACTTCGTCCGCTTACATAGCTCTATTTATCCTTTCTCTGTCCATCCTTCTTATGTTCCATTTTCCATCTCTTTTGTCTTCCTTTTCCCCTTTTCCGTTTGTGCTGTATTGTATGTACTTATGTAAACTCAGTGATTCTTCTTCTGTCACTGTCCAGCCCCTTACTACTCCAGCCGTTTCCCATGTTGCTATGGTAATGTCAATGTATGATTTGGATCTTCCTTTTACAAACGTTGGTTTATCTCCTTGATTGCATATTGTAAGATTTATGGCTGCTATCATCTCCTCAAGAATTTGGCCTCTTCTGTCGCACTTGGTCCCTCCCCATCTTGGCGATTTTGCGTTGAAATCGCCTCCTATCAGAATTTGTTTGCTTTTTTGTTTCCTTAGGCTGTGTTCTAGTTCTTCTATCCACGCTTGATAATATTCCATATTGCAGTTTGGACTGATGTAACAACTGTACACTATCAAACCTCTTATATCGGACCACACTATTCCCTCCTTGGGTGTCCCCCACCTTTCTACTTTATCTCTACGCTCTTCACTTACCTCTTGCTAAATTCTTATCTTTTATCCACTCCCCACTTAGTTTGTTTTTATTTGGTTCACTCACTATTACTATGTCTATTTTTCCTCTTACCGCTGTTGCCATCAAATGGTCTTGCGCCTTTTCTTCCTCTGCCTATATTTGTTTGGATGATGTTATACATTTTGGTATGTGTCCTCATTCTCGAGTTGTCTCCAATTATCTGGATTCTTGTCTTCTACGTTCTTTCTTGGTCTTCTCGTTTCTCTTTTGTATGTGAGCGGGCATATTTTTGCTCATGTTCTGTGTCCTGTTACTTTACACTCTATACAATATTTCCTATTACTACATTTGGCTATCTGATGCCCCTTTTGTCCGCATCTTATGCATAATTTTGATCTGTCTTCCCCTGTACAGTCCAACGCAATGTGGCCTTTCATCCAGCATTTATAACATTTGCTTTCCTTATTCGTTACACTCCCTGTTCTGCATCTCATAAGTCCTATATTTATGCTTCCCTCTCTTATTACTTTTTCCGCTGTCTCCTTGTTTGTTCTGTTTATAGCTGTTGGTATATCCTTGTACCCTTTCCTCATAAAGGTTCCTCTTTGTTTGTCTCTGGTCTTACATCTTTGATCAAAACTAGTTCTCCTGTGGGGTCATTATTTGCTCTTCTTGCATTAAAACCCTCCATTCCGTCTCTTACTTTTTCTATTTCTTTTTTCGTCTCCGATCCTTTTGTTACTAGTAACAGCTCTTCTTTTCTAGTTTCTCTTATCTCTTTAAAGATCGTTTCTTTCATCTGTATTTTTGCCTGTTTTAAAAAGTTTGTTTGTTTGGGCCTCCTTTCTCTGTTTGGTGTTGTTTGCAGTTGTAACGGGACACACAGGTTTTCATTTAATCTCACGTAGAATGTTGCATTGCCGTATATATATTCTAAATTTTTTGAGTATCAAGAACCAATTCTGACTTTTTTTCTATAGAATCAAATGCTATGTGGTAATCGATAAACAAGAAAATTGCATTCAGATTTTTTTTCTATTACTAAACGTAAGGTTTGCAAATTATCTGTCGTACTATACCCTTTGAGAAAACTAGCCTGTTCTACTGGTTGGTATGCGTCTAGTTTGTCAGTTAAGCGGTAGGTATTATTTTAGTAAAAAGTGTGTACAGTTGAAATAGTCGGCTGATAGGCCGATAATTTTCTATATTTGAAACATATCATACAGTATTTTCACTTCTGCATTGTACTACTGTTCCGATATTTTCCCTTCAGCCACGCACTTATGCATTATTACAAGTGCTTCCTCCACAAATTCATTTCTGATGTTATTATATCTTCTCCTTAAGCACTTTCTATTCATTTGTCTCAAATCTGCTTTAAGTTCTAAAGTTATAATGTCTGAAATTTCTTACAAGTCTACATTGCAGACATTTACTCTTCCAGATGTTACAAAGTCGATATGATCTGATGCTTAAAGTTTTTTATAAAAATCTTCTATTACTATTATGCCATTAATAGAAGACTACTTCTTACATCTCTTAGCAAAATATGGCTCACCACTATATAAGACAGGCCAGTACCAACAGAAACAATTATTTATTATTAGTTCCTGTTTTAGAAATATAATTGAAGAACATTAAGCCCTTCAATTGTTTTATTCTCATCCGATATAAATCAATATATCCAAGCCTTGCAATATTATATAAACTAAACTATCTAGAAAGACAATATACTCTACATAAAATGATAATATCCAAATAATTCCAAATTTGTTAACAGTTAACTACTTCAAAGATTAAATCTAGGTTGATTGTGCATAGTTTCCGAAGAAAATAAAAGTAAACTCAAGCTGCGTTGACTATTACAAAACTTGGTGATTCATGACAATGTATATCACAACCTACTCTACATAAGTATTACACAATTAATTTGTGGCTTCGTTTTATTATTTGCAAAGTCTATTTAGAATGGTCATAAAATTAGAACATCATCTAACCTTATATCTCAAATATGAACAATTCCAAATAATTTGTGATATTATTTTGTTATAAAATTTTCCAGAAAATGCATGGTTATTGCTGTGCTCCAAAATCTATTCAAAATCCCAACAATTTATGTTTATAAATTTTGTTATCTTTCTCATATGACAAACGTCGATATAACAAAACAATTGATGAACTCGTTCGTCATAATAGACGTAAAATGTAGTGTACCTTATGTGGCCGCGTAATAACCCACAAACAGTGTGTGTGAATACCATCCCATGAGTAAAAGTAATATTATAGTATTTTACTTATTATTGTTATATTATAACAAATCCATCCCGTAACGAATCAGCCGTGAACAGTAGAAATATATTTGTAAACAAACTGCACAGCACAAAACAAGACATAATATTTGACAGATGTTCAATATTTACATAACTTTTTATATTAGAACTTAAGCAAAGACCTTTATCGAATATCGTAGTGCAAGGCACGTACATTAATCTTCATTTAGGTACATGTTTAAAGTATTGTTTTACCTTATTTACAGAAACAGGAGCCGACACAAACACTAACACGGAATGACATTACTGGACGGACGGACTCACTCAGCCTCAGCAGTTCTGCAAGCAGCACACGTGAGATCAACAACGTTGCCGAATTAATCAAAATACGTCGATTCATAAATAATAGTTGAAATTTGATAATCAACATAAAAAATAGTACTGCCAACCTAACTGTTGCCAATTTAATGTTGTGAATAAAATAAATGTAACTTTATTTCATTTAAACTTGGGTTTCAGCGTGTTCTGTGTCTATTGTATGATCTGTGCTGTGTCAAGGCTCAGCAACAGTAACTGAGTTTTACAATGTAAATACATTATTAATGAATACCAAAAAAACCTTCATCACATGTTCACCATAGGCGTATCATACTTTTTTATTTATATTTTATAAGAATTAATAAATTAAGATAAGCTCCTTGGCACTAAATATACTTCGGTCTTCTTTAATAATACGTAACGTGTGGTCTGTTTTAAAGTGAGCAATGCAACATTAAAAGTGTTGTCGCCCGATTTTGAATATGTTGAAGGTTAGCCCAGTCCGATAGTAGTAAAATAACTTCGTTTGTTTGTCTAACTCAAACTATAGTATTGGGTTCACAATATTTAACATAAAAAAACGCAACACCCAGAAGCTGCTGATCGATGTTAATAAAATTTGCACAAAATGCCTATTATGTTTGTTTGTTTCTTTGTTGTCACTTAGTATCAATAAAATGTATTAAACAAGCTATTGGTGTGTAATAACTGTCAAATTTTTGGATTAGTTTGTCCACTATGGCTTTGTGACAATTTAAGAATGCCAAGCGTTCGCCAACGTGCAAATTATCGACAACCAAATGGCGTGGCCGTATTATTAGTAAAGAGGCCGGACTTAAGGTTCGGGTATTTTGATGCGCCGTAAATGGAAAAGATACATAGTAACCTTTTTCACACTCACAAGCAAACTACACAACCGATCATATCGTGCTATGCATACTTTAAAAGGTTGAACATTTGCGCAAGTTTTAATTAAGTTTTCAATTTTTTAAGTTTACTACAGATTTTTATATTAATTATTATAAACTATTGTACTTATTTTTGACTAAATAACACCGTTAATACATTTCTTGGTTGATTTATGATAACTAAACTAATATAAGACCTGATGTCAGTGACATATCTTTCATTTAAAACCAGTTTTACAAAAATATAACTTGTATTTTTTAAATAAACCTGAAAACAAGTTTTCAATCATTTTTATTATAAAATAATTGTATTTTTAGGCTACTTCTTATGCAAACGACAGCCGGCAGTTTGGGTTCTTGGTCATAGAGGGCAAGTTGTCTCATGTGTTTTGTTTGTTGTTGAATTCAGGAGTGACAGCTCCGTTGTGAGTGAGCTCTCACTTATCTTTGCTCGTACGTTGCTTCACGCTTCCGTACATTGTTGCCAAAAACCGCCTTATCTATACACTAAGAAAGTAAATATCACTGGTTACTGCCACATATACAATTACGTATATGTGCGAAAGCCAGTCACTACATTAATAACATGGAAAGGAAAAACAAAGGATTAGTACTCTTCTCGAGTCGGAGCTCCGGCGACTCTGTCACAACACAGGGGGGAGCCTCGGTCGGGATGAGTTAATAGTTATTAGATTTTAGGATGAGTGACACGGATAAACGTGAAATATTACAGAACTATCTTAGTGTGTTTAATATACTTCAGTAGGCAACAGTATACTTTGACGTTTTTGGAAGATATGAGTAACGCCATGCTCGTCGGTAGATGGATGTCCATTGAAATAAGGTTTTGCCATAGAATAGATTGAGCAATAGTGTAACGAGGGCATTCAAAAAATAGATAATCAGTAGTACCTACTTCACCACAGACGCAGAGTGGGTTATCCACAACATTGATTTTAAATAGATGCCAAGGAGATCGCATGTGTCTAGATCTAAGTCGACTCAAAAGACATACATCTATTTTAGAGTGAAATGGAAAATTCTTAAACCATGGTTTTTGGTATACTACTTGGTTTATCTGATTAAAGTAGGTAGTTCCCTTGCTTTGACTGATGGTTCTGAATTGCTGTTGCCAAGAGTTTAAGCCGTCCTGCAGAAAACTGGCATAGAGGTCGGTGTAATTGATAATGATATCATTACACCGCCTCCCATGTCCCAGTCCCGCCACATAATCTGCATGTTCATTGCCATTTATGCCTTTGTGGCTTGGCACCCAACAAAATTGAGTTACCAAACCTTTGCTTCGTAATTCAAAGATCATGTTTTTGATATGTGAGATCCAAATGTTGCATTTGATGCTAGATGCATAGAAACATATAGCATCAAGGGAACATTGGGAGTCAGACACTATTATAGTTTTTTCCCAATTATTTGCCGAGGTCAAAAACAAAGCCCTATAAATGGCATATAGTTCGGCGGTAAATAGAGAAGAGAGATTGGGAAGTTGTCCTGATTCTTCCAACTTGAAAGACGGAATCCACACGCGGCTGATCGAGGATTAAGTTTCACCGAACCGTCAGTAAAAATTTGAATGTAATTAGGCCAGCGTTGAGACATAAATTCCTCAAACACTACATTGATTACGGACGGAGATAAGGATTTATAAGGAAAAAAATTGTATTTAACTTGTATGGATAGGGATTGGCTAGGAGAAACAAATAACTAGGAAAAGGAGCTCTTATTAATCACGCGGTCATATTGAGAAATTTCATTAAAAACCAAAACTACGAAAGAACAACCTTTTGCTGGCCAAAAGGGATGGTTGCCAAAAATGTTACATGTTTGTGACAAGACATCATATGTCATGCCCCCACCCATGCCAAAAAGTTTGGCAACATATTTCCTGGTAAGTAGATTTCTTCTAATTTCCAGTGGCATAATACCAGCTTCTACTTCGATGACATTAATAGGAGTAGAATTCATAGCACCCAAACAAATTCTTAATGCCCTGTCCAAAATTTTTAGGTTCGATGATAATGTTGATAAACAAAGGGGGCAGATTCAAATTAATTAGGACGGATTTTAAGTAAGCTATACACACATTATCATAAGCTCCTTTAATATCTAGGAAAGTGACACACAAACATTTTTTTTGGGACAAAGCAGAGATAACATCACAGTAAAAGGTCGTGACGTTCTTATAAATACTGTGGCCTTTTCTGAAACCTGTGATAGACCCTGTAAATATGGAGTTCATCTCACACCATCTCTCCAAACGCACTTTGATGATGTTTTCAAAGGTTTTACAAACACAGGAAGAAATGGCAATTGGTCTGAAACTAGACTCCATATCTGGGGAAGGTTTCCCTTTTGGTATGGGTACAATCTTGATAGTTTTCCAACTATCAGGAATTGTTCCATATTCAAAGAAGGAATTAAATATGTCCACCAGGTGAGCTTTAGTGATCAAAGGAGCTTCTTGCAACATAGAATAGGAAATGTTATCATTTCCCATGGCTGAATCCTTTCTGTAAGCAAGGACAAGGTTGAGTTCACTCATTTGAATGGGTACAGTCAAAGTATGAGAAGGGGAATTATCAACATCTAGCAGGGAAAGCACCGAATGGTGTCGAACGTATGGAGGGGCTAGTTTTGACAAGAATTCTGCAACCCAAATCTCATCTTTGATGGGAGTTACAAGTCTGGGGATTCTTGAGAATTTTCGAATCGTTGACCATACGTAGGAAGGTGAGGAAGATCGGTTCAGAGAACTGCAAAAGATTTTAAAACTTTCTCTCTTTTTGCGGAGAAAAAGCCTTTTTGCTTGGGCCATAGCTTTTCTAGCCGCATCAAGATGCACTAGTTTTCCTGTACGGCGGAATATAGTAAGAAAGCGCTTTCTTTTGTTGACAGCCTCAGAACATTCCTTGTCCCACCATGAACAAGGTGCTCTTTTGGCTTTATGAGGCAGAGTCGGGAGCTTAGGAGAGGAAGATTTGGCAGCATCAACAAACCAGGTGACAAGTTGATGGTAGTTTGGATACGGGATGTCTTCAAGTTAATTTCTTTATATGACACCCAGTCTATTTTTTTTTTTTACAGATCTGTTTGCAGTGAGTGTACGGAGCATTCTGAAACTGAGTGAGGTGGATTTCGGTAATGATAGGGAAATGAATACTTCCATATGTCTTGCAATGTTACCGAATGACATTTTAAAGCAATATCCGGTGAGGCTATGACTAGATCGATTACGTTCATGTGGATGTTCGTTGGCGACCCGTCATTTAGAATAATAAGACCCAAGGACTTCTAATTCCAATCCATTGCGGTGACCCCAGAGAGAATAGTGGGCGTTAAAGTCGCCAACAATAATGAAAGGGGATGATAAGGACAAGAATATTTGTTTCCAAAGATTCCTATTCAACGACCGATTAGAGGGACAGTAACATGACAAAATAGTAAGGTTAGACATAAAGGACTGTACAAATTAGAAGCAAGGAGAGACATTAAACGTAGGAATTTTAGATTTAACAAAGATATCATGGCTAAAAAAAGAGGATACTCCTCCATAGCCATCATCTCTCATGTTGTGGAAAGAACTGAACCGAGGAATTGCAAAATGTTTATTTGGACGAATCCAAGTTTCACACAAAGCAACTGCATTAATATTTAATTCATGCATCATGCGTAAAAGTTCCGGTTTTTTGTTATATCCAAATTGGATATTCCAGCTAACCAGACGTATTGGCGCATGAGTCATTGTTTGATTGTGATACTAGATTATTAAGAGACGTGAGAAGACTAGACATAAACGGGGTTGATTTGTTTGGGTTTTAGACGGACAACTGCTCAAGAGCTTTGATTAAAATGTCTACCAAGTTAAAAATGAACGATGCATCGGTAGAAGGTCTTGTGTCTAAGGAAGGGTACGCTAGAGGGTTATATGTTGAGGGACCGGGCAGGGACTGAAGAGATAAGTTTTTTTGGGAACTTCTGGAGACTTGCCATATGATCTTTTCCGCTTGGGAAAGTTTTCCCTAGATGGTTCGTAGTTAAAGATGACTGGGTCTCTGACTGAACGATTATGATACGCAATCTGATTGATGGGTTGGGAGACAGCTGATGAAAAAAGTTGACGAGACGTTTGCCGGGGGATTTCGGTCGTGGGCAGGGATTGAGGAAAATCTCTATCTAATTGCGTGGTGGAGTTATTAAAATTGGAAGGATTGAGTTGTGAAGCTTTATGGAAGGAGTAGCCATAAAAGGCCATGGCTTGTTTGATTTTTGACTGCCGAGCGTATTCAGGGCAAATTCGATTAGCCAATGAGGACTTAAACTCATTGGAGTAGTGCGGGCCTTTGCAGAAATTACAACATGGATCATCAGGTTTGCTACACAATTCTATTTTGTGTTGATCAGAGCACGAAGGGCATTTAATACTGCTTTTACACACCTTGGAAGTGTGGCCATACCGCATACAGTTAAAACATTGGATTACTTTGGGAACATACACGCTAATAGGAAGGGAATTGAGGTTGAAGATAAAATTTTTGGGAAGAACATTCCCTCTAAAGGTAATCAATATTGTGCTTGAAGGCTCAAATCTGAACCCGTTTCCATCAGAGTTCTGAACTTTTCTGTTAAACCTTTCTACTTTTAACACATCAACATTAAGTGAGTTTCTGGCATTGTTTTTGATCTCGGCAACGTTAAACTCGCAGTCAACTCCACGTACCAAACCTTTACAGGAAATGTGGTGGGACGGAACGTACGACTTCAAATCATGGTTAATACAGAAGTTTCCCATCAACAATTCATTAGCATCCACAACTTTGGAAAAGAAAACAGCTACTCTGTTTTTGCCTCTGGCCTCAACCTTAGTAGCACCAATCACCTTAGCTTCTTGAATTTTACTTCCAATTGCTAGCGGGGAAATATTTCGGTTGTCGATCGGTTCTATATAGACTTGGTAAGGACCAATGTCAGAAATAATAAATCTTTCCACCAACGGAGTAATAATTCTTATCTCGGGTGTTGAGATATGGGGTAAGTTATTGGTTAAATTGTCGTTTGCTAAAGTCATGGTAACGTCTTCATTGCCGTTATTAACATCCCCAACACCCCCTGCAGGGGCGGTGGGGTCTCCCATGCGGTTGGCTTGTCTGAGCCAGGCTCAGACAAGCTCACCTTGGATAAACTCACTTAATAAATAAATGTCACTCACCCTGAGTTAGAGGAAATAAATTAAAGGGCAATAAGGATGGATGTCACGTTGTGGCTTACTCTGTAATAAATAATCAGTGAACAACACGACTAGTTCGGTTCGAGGTTCGAAGCCGAATGCGGTCTCATGTGTTTGTTAGATTGATATTTATCTTTATGACAAACTCCCCCCGGACCGTTCTTTCCAATAATTTCAATGCATCGCTAACAAAAGACACAGTTCGGGCCACATACTTGATGACAATTGATAACAATATACAGAGACGTAGAAATAAAAGTAGTTTAATTTTAAATTGATATTTTATTAAAAACGAACAATTAGTTTAAAAATATTAAACCAGTTAATACAATTTTATTTTGATAAATATTATTGTATTTTACCATATATTTCCTGCATACAATAAATTGAATTGAAAATATAGAATATAAAGTATATTAATGTATTGTTAATTATAATAAATATACAGAAACATTTATTTATATTGCTGTATATTTATTATAATTAACAATACAATATACAGGATGTTAGACATAATCGTATGGATGAATAACTTTGTTTTCAACCGATGTGTATGATTCAAAAACCATAAGACCAAAACTGTTTGTTTTTATAATCACTAATAATAATTAAACAAACATGTCAAATTCTGTAAATTTTTGATTTACACTTTTATGCTAGTTTGTTGCAAGATACGTTAAGCATACAAAACTTAAACCATTCATGTGGTGTAATTGGATTTTTGATTACATAGATTCTTTGTACGCCAGTGGCGTTGGACTGAATATTTATTCCGCAGAAAAATGTTTTTTTTATATTACCAGGAGTATTTTGGTTGCAATGATTATTTTTCTGTTTGGTGTCTTTGTTGATATAAATTTTATTAGGGGTATTTTAGTGGCACTAAGCAAGGCCAACATTAGCTTAAAACTTATTGATGCTGCGATTCTACGTACGGAATATGATAATCTTACTAGTGGGCCTCGTTGAAGGGGTACCTATCCAAACTCTAAACTTACAATTTAGTAAACAGAATTTTAGAACAAAACTGGTTGTTTGAGTCACCGCTGATCTGTAAAATACCATTTAAGACACCTTCTTGCAATACTTTTGAGTATAGTAAAATATGACAAAACAGTATCTCACTCTCAACACTGAAAATATTACAGCCCAAAAACAGTTTCAAGACGTGGGTATTAGAAACATTTAATTGCTTTCTTTTAATCTTTTTTTAAAGATGTATGTTGTGGAACGTTTTAAAAAAGTATACGGTAAATGAATGTTTAGTAAAGCCATGTTTGCTAGAAAACAAAATGTAACGACTGCTTTGTTCACAATTACAAATGACACTTTTATCCAACATATCATTTTTTAAATCTATTTTATGATCTTACAGAAAAGAACTTTATAACTAGTTTTTGTCTATATAAATACATGTGCAATGTTGCATTGTATTAAATTAAATTATTTTAACGCAATTGTAAAAATAAATCAACAATTTACATACGGAGGTCCAGATCTCCGTAAGCTTCAGTAACATATTTTTATGTTACCAAAGCATACTTAAGTAAGCTATGACGTCATCAGTAAGGTTGCCAAAATACGAGTAAGGTGTAACTAATTTTCTAGTATATATTATTCCCAAACACAAACCATGCAATAAATTAGACAATTATAGCTATCATTTATAATATTGCACGCCATGAAGTTATTAGATGAATTATAAAACTCAAGTTAAAAGTGAAGTTAGTTGATTAATTAAAAGTTACTGACTTCAAGTTATAAATGAAGTTAGTTAATTAATAATATAATGCTATATTCCGGTTATAAGTGAAATTAGTCGATTAATTATAAAGAGCTGTCTTCATGTTATAACTGAAGGTAAATGATTAATTATAAATGGCTATCTTCGAGTTAGAAGTGAAATTAGTCGAATTATAAAATGCTATAGGGTGCGTACAGGAACATAAGAGCGGACCGCTCTTTTAGAGCGGTACTTGTTGCTTCCGGAAATAAACAACAAAATGACAGCTCACCGTTGCCGACTTGTGACAGAAGGTCGCCATTTTGAAGAGCTTTCTTTTTTTTGCGGTCGATTAGAAGCGGCGGGAATTGAATGTTAATTTAAAATTGACAACAGTAATTGTCATTCATATTTGTTTGTTATGAGTTTTTATTACTTAACTTTTATAATAAAGATATTTAATACACAACTTACACAAATCGCATAAACAGCATAACAAATATGTTATAATTACTGATCAAACGTTTACATGGTTGGTAACCACTGCTACCTAAAAACCGGAAACTGCACATAAAACCGCTCTTTAAGAGCAGTCCGCTCTCAAAAAGCGGTCCGCTCATAATATCCTGTACCATATTCAAACTATAAGTGATCTTGCTATCTTCAAGTTGTAAGTGAAGTTAACAGATTAATCATAAAATACTATATTCAAGTTGTTACTAATCCAGTATTTACTCGAAGTACAAGACTTGCTAAGTTTTAACAAATATTCACTGACAGTTCAAAGATGTAGTACCAAAACTTTTTAGAAAATGTACCTAACTTCATGTTATTAATTTTTTATTTATGGACGATCTCAGCGACACATTTGAAAATTTAAGCCCGAGTTAAATTGCTAAGTCTGGGTTAACACGTTGCACCGATAATAAGCATTTTGCCGTGAGATACCGTTGACGTTGTGGTATGAAATGGTTTTAAACCGTTGCGTTGTCGCGAGTTACCGGTTATTTACTTTTGACTCCGAATGTACCAACCAGCGAGGTGAATTTAAAACCCTTGTTGGAAGTAGTTTAATAAGTCCGGTATGTCAAATTTAAATATGATAACCTATAATGAGATGAATTGTCAAGAATGATTATGAAAATAATTAGTAAAAATTGCTATTAAGTATAAATAAAATGAATATTCTTTTTAAGTAAATGTATATATAGCAAATATTTTACTAAATTAATAATAATCATAAGAAAATGAATGACAGGTGTAACCGTTTACAACCAGTACGTTTTCGCTGTTTGATCGCTGGTATGTACGGTTTCTCACGGCAAAACGACTAATGTAAACACGGACTTAATGTTATTGTTCATTATTGTTTAAATATAAGTTGCCAGTTTCGTCTTCACTAATAGTTAATCTTCAAGTTCGCGTTAATAATGTCGGTGTAAAGCTCTAACTCGAACTTAGCAACTTAACTCGGGCTTAAATGATGTGTCGTTGAGATTGGCCATAAATAATAAATTGAAAGTTTAACTATATTTAAATGAGATTATGTTTATATTTGTAACTTAACTTCATTATACTCTTTGTTTGACCAACGTTACGCGAGCTATTGCCAAACTTACTAAAAACAATTTATTTGTTCAGTACTGACAATCTCCGATGTTAATTCTTAATTAAAACATCAAATAAAGTAAAATTATCCAACTCTAACAATATTACAATAAAATAAACAATTTTTACGCGACCAAAAATTTGCTATTTTAGTTTAAATTAATTTTTTTCAATCTAATTTATGTTCCTCTCTACACATCACACGTTTTTAATTAATTTTAAACTTTTTCAAAATTTCAATTGTACTGAACTGTTGTCAACTGAAGCAAAGTATTTGTATACTGAGTGTATTTCAGATTAAAATGAATTTATAACATTAAAAAATTAAATTTATGAAAAAATATTCTAAACTAAAAAACATCCATAGACGCGTTTCGAGTATTAATTATACTGATGAGAGGTAAACCTCGAAACGCGTCTATGGATGTTTTTTAGTTTAGAATATTTTTTCATAAATTTAATTTTTTAATGTTATTATTGGGTTGTCCGATTGAACAAATAGTAACGAGCGCTACATATGTCGTTGTGGCATTCGTATAAATTTACCTATTTAACTAGGCTTTATTCGAAATTATTGCTTTTACAACTGTCTCATTTGAGGACATTGCGTCTCTTCTTTATATATTTTATAAAATGAATTTGTTTCCAAATTATGTAAACTATTTTATTATACATCAAATGATTTATATAATTTTTGATTCTTATGTTAGTAATAACAAAAATAATACAAAATCCAACAAATGAGGTTATTTTAGTTTGTTGTCAACAATTTGAAAACAGTTGGTACTATTAAAAAAATATGTATGTAAAATTAGTAGGAAATGTTATTCTACACAAAATGATTTATAAGTTTACATTCCTTAGGTTGTCATTAATAAAGATAATTATTTAGTTTTTTATTAACAATTTAAAAACAGTTGGTAGTATGTATTAAACAAATGATTTATGTGAAATTAATCAATATATTTGCTAGTTTAATTTCATTTATTGTGAGTTGTTTAAATATTAGTTTATTGTAAACATATAATTAGTTACAAATTAGGCAAGAATTACTGAAATCTTAAAGGCTCCAGATATAATAATCACAATTGTTAAAAAAAAAACACTTTACTAGAAACAATAAACCAAATCAAATTATGGAATTAAATTTAGCAATGTTCAGATTTAGTTTAGCAAACAGTTATTAATTAAAGCTCAAGTACCATCTACCTTATATGACATTCAATTTAAGGAAATATATTTAACACTTTAAATATTTTATTGCAATGTATTGGTTCTATATTTAGTAACACCTTCTTCTAAAATATAATATTATAGCCTCAAATAATAATTTGAATAAAAGAAGATATTATACCTCAATTTGTATTGTAAGATGCTATTATTAAAAATACTATACTTTCAGGAAAAGCGCATTTTCTGTAACACTCGTTCTGGGTGGTGGAATAGTTATAAATAATAATTTGCTTGGTCGTATCTTTAGAAAAGAGAAAATCAAAGTTAAGTCTATTCAGGTTGGGAGTTTGAGTGAGACAACATTTCAAATTGGAAAACTGCTGCTGTTGGGGTTACTCCCAGGTTCTGGATTTTAGGTAGAGTGTAAAACAAATTTCACTGCAATTAGACTTTAACAAGCCTTACTTTGTTGCCCTGACACACAACTAACTTATATCAAATTTGCATCCACTACATGTTGGTCAATTTTTAGTTTCTAACGTATTAAAAATGATCTGCCAAAAAGCAAACCTTTTCAACAAACAACATAAATGGGATGCAGCCAGATAGTTTCTGCTATCATAAGCAAATAATATACAAATCTACTCGTTTGTCGTATAAACGCCCTAATACCAGTTCTTGCTCAACACTCAAAAAACCGACATATGAGCCTCTTCTACAATAACAAATCCAAAAAAGTTAAAAAAGACGCAATCAATGCAATATACAAAACAGGAAAAGTAGTAGACCAACCAAAACAAGCCAAACAAACTCGGAAACCTATCATCTAGACACTTTATAAAACACCCAAAAAGATGTTTTTATGGTACAAAATAACAGACATAAATACTGAAATCATTTAATTCTTTTTACAGACAGTAAGAATATTGATCACAGTATCTTTTCCTGGTAGAAAGCAGAACTCAATAATTAATTATAACGCATCTTTACATAAAGTGACGAAATAACTGCGACGGAATCAGATTTAAAAAATTTCAAAAACATTTCGCAAAAAGATCATTGAGAATATTATAAAGAAAATATAACTCATACAATTTCAGCAGTTTTCTATATTAATTTCACAATTTAAATCAAACGCATAAAAGTAAGAATTTATTTTATAATTATTTACATGTAAAATTTTTGCGTATTTCAATCTACTATCTCTTTATTTTACCCTTGACAGTTTTGTTTACGATCTAAATAAAATGCAAGGAAGTAAACTCATCCGATTATATACTTTAATCGCAATAACATTTAAGTCGACTTTCGGCTATCATTGAAAATGTGCGTATTAACTTATCCTATCAATATTTCAATCCGACCACAGAGTATCAATCGATACGCATCCCCTCCACGCAACATACTTGCGCTAAGCCATACAAGCCCGGAGAGACCTCAGTTTGGTACGATCGGGGTTATCATGAACGTGTGAATTGGCCGGCCACCCATCCATGCGTGTTGTAAATCAACGTTGTTCTTGTTGCGTCTTAGAGATGTGCCTCATTAAACTCCAAATGGGAGGATTTATCCGGAATCAATTAAAAATCAAGGATTCTGAGGTAAGTAAATCCGTTTAGTAGTCAAATCAATGTTCAACAGAAATTTTCCTAAATCAATCGGGGCCGTTTCAAGGATTGGTTAGGATATTTATTCAATTATAAAATGGGGTTCCTTATTTTGTATTAATTATATATTTTTATGTAAGCATTCCAGGTTGAATTAAATGTGCCATATATGTATGAAAAAAATTTGTTGTGTTTTTTATTCAATCTGTTTTATAATCTTTTATCTGAAATTTTATAGAATTTCATTATTTTAGTTCGGTGTGATTTAATTAATCAATCTTAATTAAGGTTGTTAATTAATATGTTCTGACTAATGCCATGTATTGGGTAGGATAAGTTTTGTTCTAAATATATAAATTGTATTATTGATAGATATGTAAAAATTATGTTTGGATTAAACCACTTTTTTCATATTTCTATAAATTTATTATTTATGACTTGTAAATTATTCAGTGTTTTATCTAAATAATTTATTTAATTACATTTGATTTTTAATAATTTTCATTTTAGCATCTTTAGTTATGACTTATTTTGCATTTACAATTTTAGACTTACGAATGACTATAACTACAATCATTTTTTTTATGTTACTATCATATTTTAAAACAAAATTATTCAACAGTTTCAGTTTCAACTGAATAACTTATTTTGGTTGATTTTTTTTTATATTTACAGTTTAGACTTAATGACGACTATGACTGTTTTTTTAATTTTTTTTAGAAAACATGACTAATAATATAAATTTACTTAAAATTTGACTGAAACATCTGTTTTGGTTGTATTTGCACATCTATACAAATAAATGACTTTACCAAGCCTGATAGTTTTAATTTTTTGGTGAAATGACTTTGATATTACCTCAAAAATATTTTTGACTAAATATTTCTTATACTTTAAGTTAAATAATGACTATCCTGTGACTGTTTTTTTAATTTTTTATTTAACATGACTTTAATATTACTCCAAATTATTCAGAGTTCCGACTGAATAATGTTTAAGACGTTATTTTTATTCGACTTGAATTTTAGATTTATTTAATGACTTATAAAGGATGACTGTTATATATTATATTACCACAAAAATATTTTTGACTGAATGCATTTGTATTTAAAGATACAGTTTTGACTGATAATATTTATAACGTTATTTATTGAATAATAACCTTGACCAACATGACCATTTTTTAAATATTTACGTTGCACTACTTTAATATTTACAGAAAATTATTTCGACTGAATAATATTTTTAACATTTTGTTTTGTATTTGCACTCTAGGACTATTGTGACTTTATTTTTTAGGTATACTATGACAATTTTAACTTAATAATTTGCATTTACTGTTTATGCACAAAAGTGACTCTATCATGACTATTTTTAGCAAACTATTCAGAGTTTCGACTGAATAATGCTTTTACCATTATTTTACTTTTAATTACACTTTATATTTAATAATGACTCAACCATGACTGTTTATTTAATTCTTTAGGTTACAACATTTATTTTTTGATTAAATTATTAATTAAATATATTCGACATTTTAGATTAAGTAGTTGATAATATATTGGGGATAATTTAGTTGTATCACAGGATATGATGCTCTCTGTTCTTCGAAATTGTTGTTTTGATTTGAATTTGTCTATGGTTTTGATTCCACTAATAGTTTTTGGTATGAATGAAGCTGGTGTGTCCGGCTTATACTGAATGGTTTTTGTAGTAGTTTTTTGAAGTGTTGTTTATAAACTTTTCGCTCTCTTGGTTTTATTTGAATTCCATCGATTTTGATTTGTGGTTGGTATGAATGTAGCTAGTCCAGCAATGGTTTATCATCGTGAATGTTGTTCTTTGTTATTTTTGGTTTAATATTCTGTCCTCTAATTAAGTGATTTGAATTTTGCTTCATATTACTAGTTTGGTTTCTGATTTGTTAAATTTGGTTTGAATAGAGCTGGTTTGTCCGGCTTGTTATGTATGCTTCATTGTGTGAAATTGTTTGATCCGTTAATTTGTCTGGAAAATTCCAGTGGTATGATCAACCTTGATTCTTTAAGTGATCATTTCTTTTTTGCAATTGTTGTCTTATTGTGTGCATCATGTCTTAATAGATACAACAAAATTATCCCAAATATAGTGATCAATGGTTAGGTTAGGTTAGTTATAATTTAAGATACTATCTCCAGCGTTTCAACTGGAGATAATTTTAACTTTTTTTAATTTTCTTCTATAATGAAGAATTGTTCAAATAGGTTGATATTATATATTAATAAAGTCATCAGCGTTTCAACTGATGACTGAAATTTTAGTTCATAGTAGGAATTTTGATTAAATTAAGCAGCTTGCTTAAATTATTGAAGATGATAGTTTAACTGATAAATTGAATTATTTAATTCTTCAGCGTTTCAACTGAAGACTAAATAAGTTTACTCAAATTTGACAAAAAAATAACCTTACTTAGGTTAGCGTTATTTAATATTAAAGTTTACAGCGTTTCAACTGGAGACAAATTAAATTTAACAAAATTGTACCTTCTTCAATTTTATTTTGAAGAGTTTCCTTTAGTTACATGTAGTATCAGGTCTGCAGCGTTTCAACTGCAGACCCTGATTTAAGTTTAGTAAATTTAGATCTATTAAATAACATTCCAACTGACGCTACAAACAATATTTTCTTACTTCAGAGTTTCGACTGAAGTAAGAATGACTGACATTAAATGTAATTTTTAGTTAGGTTCAAAACAGATCAACTTAGTTCTTCAATGTTTCAACTGAAGAACAAATTGATTATTAAAACTACAACAAACGCTACGCTACAAACAATTCTTCTTACTTCAGAGTTTCGACTGAAGGAAGAATGCTTGACATTTACAGTAAACTTTAGTTAGACATAAAGACAGATCTACTTATCTCTTCAGCGCTTCAACTGAGGAATAAGTTGATCGACATTACAATTGACGCTAGAAACGATTTTTAAAGATTCTTATTTAGGTTAGCGTTATTTAAAATTGGAGTTTCTAGCGTTTCAACTGGAATCCAATTAAATTTAAGAAAATTTTACTTTTCCCAATTTTATTTTTAAGAGTTTACTTAGGTTACATGTAGTAATCGAGTCTGCAGCGTTTCAACTGTAGACCCTGATTTATTATATTTAGATATAAAGACAAGTTAGTTAATTGACATTCCAACTAACGCTACAAACAATATCTTCTTACTTCAGAGCTTCGACTGAAGAAAGAATGACATTTAATGTAAACTTCAGCTAGACATAAAAACAGATCAACTTAGTTCTTCAACGTTTCAAGTGAAAAACAAGTTAATCGACAAAACTACAATAAACGCTACAAATAATTCTTCTTACTTCAGAGTTTCTACTGAAGTAGAATTGACCAACGTTCAAAGTAAATTTAGATAGGCCGCTTCTTGCTTCAGAGTTTCGACTGAAGAAGAAACCACTGACATTCAATGTAAACTTTAGTTAGGCACAAAGACAGATCAACTCAGTTCTTCAATGTTTCAACTGAAGAATAAGTTAATTGACAAAACCGCAATAAACGTTACCAACAATCCTTTCTTACTTCAGAGTTTTGACTGAAGTAGAATTGACAAACATTCAAAGTAAATTTAAATAGACCAAAGACAAATCAACTTATGTCTTCAAAGTTTCGATTGAAGCATAAGTTGATTGACAAACAAACATCACTGCTTCTTACTTCAGAGTTTTGACTGAAGAAGAAGCCACTGACATTCAATGTAAACTTTAGTTAAGCCAAAAACAGATCAACTTAGTTCTTCAATGTTTCAACTGAAGAATAAGTTGATTGACAAAATTTCTACAAACAACACGTTCTTAATTCAGAGTTTCTACTGAATAAGAATTAACTGACATTCAATATTCAAAACTTTAATAAATTCACAAATAAAAATGGGAAGCTTTCTTTAACATTTGAAGATTAAGCACAAATTTACCTATAACTGTGGTTTAATCTAACATAATTTTAGGGAATTTTAAGAATTGTTTCAGAGTTTATACTGAAGCAAATATTTTTATTAAATCAATTTAGTTTTTTTTAGATAAATTTATTTTTATCAATTTTCTTCAGCGTTTCAACTGAGGAACCAAACAGAATTGTATTTTGTAGGTTTCAGCGTCACTCTATAGTAGAATAGTTACATGGTATGGTTTGTACATATTAATTTTTCTTCAATCGCTTATAATTTTTAAATAATAATTATTTGGCATAAAATTGAAGATAAATTTTTTTTTCCAATATTAAATTAACCAGAATTTTTAAAACTGGATTCAAATTTTTTCCAGATTTTATGGCTAGCTTTACAGAAATAGATTTATTAATTTTGTAAAGGTTTGCTTATTTTAATTAAGTATCATAAGTAGTAACTCTCTTTATGCTGCTTATGGTATATTTGTTATTAAAAGGGATTCAATAATTTTTTTATATTATGGTTACATCGCTTTGTTTTCGATTAACATTTATTGACATTATATTATGGAAATTTTGTAATAATTCCTCCAAAGATTAATAAAAATTTGCTTTTCAGTTAATAGCAATTTAATCTTTTCCAAATGAAAAGATTCCATTGCTTATTTTAGGTTACGTTCTAGAATCCAACAAATTTTCCATAAATGAATTATACAAATAAGCATTGGATAATAATTTAAAAAAAACTAATTAATCGCACAATTAGTTTTTGTTAACTGGAGTTATCCTAACAAGCACTGGGTAACTGAATCGAAAGGATATAATAAAAATAAAAAAAACTAGAACAGAAGACCTAATCAATTTCAATTACTTCCAGCCGATAGCAATAGTTTCTTTTCAAAATGAAGGGATTCTATTGCTTATTTCAGATTAAGTTCTAGAATCCAAACCAATAAATATATTTATTTATATTATATAAAGAAAGATGATTATACATATATTACATTGTGACGATGGTTGGTTGAATATGAAAAGGGCTATTGACCCAGGTTTTTCTGCCCTAGAATTATATTAACTGGATAATAAAACCCAATGGAATGATTAAAAAAATTAAACTAGAACAGAAGATCTAATCAATTTTTATTTCAGCTATAACACAATAAATTTGTTTCAAATCAAAATTTGAAAAAAATGCATTGTACTTTTATTTCAGCTCATCATAATAGCCTTAGTTTATGGAAACCAAGTACACAAATTGGATTTTTTGGAAAATTTATTATGGATTAAATAAGGAAAACTAAGGCTAAATTTACTAATACCAATTCTTTACAGCAACCCCCAAAAAATTTCCATAATATTTTAATTTAATTCTTTCACACAAAGCGATTTAACCAAATTCTAGCTTATTACTCAGCCAGGCAGGGTGGGGGTTGATTTATTTTTTTCCAATTAGCTTTGTTTAAAATGTAATAGGATAATTTCCAGTTGTTTGCTTCAATTTATTTAAAATAAACGGATTTGCTAATTTTAGTTATCAGATTTAGTTCGGTTTGATATGCACCATCGAAGACTCGTAAAGATCACCGTGTGTACGAAAGCACGTCTTCTCTACTTGTTATAAGCCGCACCATAGGTTCGACCTGTCTCGCCATGCATAAAGCTTGTCTCTACGCCTGAAAAACCCGCGAGAAGTTCCCTTATTGTGCCATTCCTCTTTATCTCGTTACTATTCGTTCCTAATCTAATTTCATTTCCAGTTCCTGAGCTGATTATAATTGAATTTATAATAACAGTCAGGCTGTCTCTTAATTTTCGCTGCTTCTTTGCGCTAATATCTTCTACTTTTTTTACTGCTCATCTACCATGCTTCTTCTGTCTCTTGTAGTTCTTGATTTAGTTGTTTTCTCTCTGACTATCCACCTTTGTTTTTATTTTCTAACTCTGCCGAAGCCGGTCCCAAGCCCGGATGCAAGAATGAGGAGGGGAAAATTTTATCTTCTCCATAATCTTTCTCTATTCTTTAAATTTCTTCAATTTTATGTAATAATTTGTTTTAATTTGCAGCCAATTAGTTTAGTTTATATATAATTAATAAAATAATCAAAATGTTCTAGAACAAATCGAGTTACGAAAAAGGGTGAGTATTAACTTGGTAACAATTTTTGCTTTGAGAATGTATCAAACATAGGAAATGTCAACGTTGATTGTTGTGGGTGAGGTAGAAAACATTTTAATAAATTTATAGTTTTGTATTCTATTATAGAAGAAGCTACTCCATTAGTACCTACCCCAGATGCTTTCAACAAGGGTGGCTGAACCACAAACCCAACTACTTGGGTACATTCACTACACCAGATTGGATACAAGGAGAAACCATCCGTGCCCAACTACAAAATTTTATTAATTCAATGAAATAAAAATTTTGCTTAGATTATTTTCAGACTTTTTTAAATATTCCTTTATGATCATATAAAAAAAATACATTTTCTTATTTTCAACACCCGGCAGCATTCGGTTCTTAGCGTAAAACAACTTAGGGTAGGTAATTTCAATTAAAACTGCTTGTTTGCAATTTATGAGTTTGGTATATTGAATTTAGAAATATTTTATATTATTTATAACAGCTTAAGAACTATTTATGACATTTCCGGCAGAATTTATCATGGCTCTACTAGAGATTATAAACGTTTTGTAATATTTATGGATGTTTAGAATTAATATTAATAGTTTACAAACATTTTTTGACATTTGTGATAGGTCAGGAACAAGTAATATGGGTATGTATTGCAATAATCTATGAAGACATTTTGTGCTTTAAAATTATGATCCAATTTAATATATTTGTATTCTTAAAATTATAAAATTTAAAATCATGCAAATAATATATATGGAATTATTCTAGAAGATACGATGCAGAAATAAATTGTTATCTGCATGAAAAGGTCGGCGATAAAAATCATTCGTTTCTTGAGATATCAACACGCACATAAAAAGCAAAAAAATCTCCGTCTTATTTTATAGGTAAATCTGATAAATGATAAATAAATAGAATGTTATTGAAGTAAACATTCATTGAATTTGCGTATTACTTTTACAAATGAATAAAATATTTGATCTGAAATATAGTTTTAGTTAGTTAATTAATGTAATATATTTTCTAATTTAATAAACAATAATTAATTGTGTATTAAATGATAATAAGTTTTTATAAAATATTTTAAATCAAAAATTATTTTAGAATAAATATTATAATTTTAATTTGATTCAGATAGGTCTGTTGGCTAGCCTCAGAAGCAACTGCGTCCTTCTCCTTCACCGTTTAGTGATTTCGTAATCCAAATATAGCCTAAGACCGCTTTGGATTAGAAGGTAAAATATTAAGAATATCGAAACGGCGATTCCGGAATCGTAATCAAGGGATTACCCCAGTAACCAAAAAATTACCCACATTGGTCCACATTTGCGAATTTTAGTGTGGCGACGTGAGCTTAGGTTAGGTTAGGTTAACTAGAACGTTTGTTGGTCGCCGAAGGAAAACCCTTTGACCTACGGATTTCCGGTTTGCAAAAGCACCTGCCGGGGTCTGTTGGCTTGCCACAAGAGCAATTGCGTCCTTCTCGGCCCGTTAAAACTATATTTGTTTCACACGTTTTTGTAATCAAAATATACCGTAAAACCGCAATAATCATACTTATATGAAAGTTAGCCAATTCTTCCTTTCAACCTACAATGAGTAGAGTTAGAGTAGGGTTTGGTGCTGCGACGTACTTGCTTTGATGTTTCTCGACTAACTAAAGCATTTGTCCGTGCACGGACTGTCAACGAAACGCTTTTTGCAAGGAACCATTGATGGTATGAGATTATAGCGCCGTTTGACTTGATAATTAATAATCCTGGGGTTGCTCTATCGTTATTAATTGTCCGCAAAAATATACTAGATTACAATAAGCACACACAATGCATCCTCATTAGTATCAATAGTACTTTTTGAGTCCCAACGTAGTGTAGTCACTGCTCCTCTATTCTTCTCAATAATTCTTTATTTTTTACTTGTCCACTTTCTTTTCCAAAGCCTTATCAAATAAATCTTGTAGAAAGGTAGTGGAACAAGGAAAAGAAAGGAAACTACCTTTTAGTAATCTTGACGATTTATCCCCAAAGAACTCTGAATGCTACAATGTATACAAGTTGAACTATCACTACAAATGGAAAAGATTAAGGAAGAAGAAGGACCTTTTACTTCTAAACTTGAGTCAACCTTTAAAATGTTGCAGTGTCCAGTAGAATCAACATTACCCAAAGATTGAAGAAAATCTTGGTCACAACTGCCCAAAAATCAAAACATTGTGGAACCTTATATTGTGTTTTATCTAGACCAAAAATAAGTTAAGGTTAGCAACCGTCTAAATTCTTTTGAGAAGTTAAGTCTATCAAGTCCAGTGAAACTACTATCACACAGAAATGGAGAAGACCTTAGCAACATCTGTCCAGAAATCAAATCATTACAAAAAGCTATACTAAGTTTGACCTAGACCAGAAATGAGTAATTAGTATCACGTATCAAGAACAAACGCAGTGGGACAAGGAAGAGGAAGAAAGTTACTGTTTAATAATCTTTGAAAATTTGGAAATGATGCATTAGACACTAAAAAAATTGCTAAGATCTTGGCCTCATCTGCTCAAAAAACAAATCATTGAGAAAATGTATACTAAGATTGATTTAAGCTAACTAATACTGTTTGGATGGAATGGAAAAAGGAAAAGGTAGAAAACTACTGTTTAATGAAGTTGAGCCAACCTTTGAAAATTTAGAAATGTATTGGAGACTAGTGGAACTACTATCACTAAGACTTAAATTTAAATCATTGGAATGGGCTCGGAATTTTCAAAGAGTTGTATTAAGTGTGTCTCCGTTGCCAGTCGTTCTGTGAATTATTTTTTTATTCATGCAAATTTTATAACCAGTTCTTTCCATGGACTTGCATTGCATTTACAGTAAACGTTCTTATGAAACGAGAAAAGCATGAGAAATGTGAAATTATTATTGAATCATAAACTGTAAGATTATAATTATCATAAGGAAAATGGAAACATTATTTTTTTTTTTAGTTTTATAAATCTATTCCTTATTTGTTTACTGGAACATTTATTCATTAGTTATAAAATTTAAAAAACTTTTTTACATCTATTAGATTTTAGATACTTTTGAAGCTAAGTCGACAACATGATCGTTCCAGAGAAGATTGTATGAGATTGTAACACTCAAAAGACAAATTGAAGAAGATTTATATATAGATTTGTTGTTTAGTTTAATATTTGGTATTGATTTGAATTTTGGAACAGTAAAAAGTTGAGTATTTTAGAGTTAAAATTGATCATGTTGGCAGTGCCCCATTCAGATATTGTTTTGAGGTCTTTGTTTATAGTTGCTACAGATTCTAACCTAAAAATTTCAAGACGCTCTACTATATTTGTCAATATGGTCTTTGGAAAGTATGAAGTATGATCTGCAAAACTATGAATAGGACTTTTAGTTATTTGAAGAAGTTTATTAATGTAAATCAAAAATAAAATTGGCTAAAAAGCAGAAGCTTGAGGAACACCAGCATTTATGATTTTGGGGTCAGAGTTAAAACCATCAAATCTAATTATAATTTTTCTATTGTCAATTAAACTATTAA
The DNA here is from genome assembly GCA_963932245.1 of Tachinus rufipes. Lineage (NCBI taxonomy): Eukaryota > Metazoa > Arthropoda > Insecta > Coleoptera > Staphylinidae > Tachinus > Tachinus rufipes. The sequence continues at coordinate 25,133,980 of OZ010742.1, read as the reverse complement.
TGAGATTTACATCTTTTTTATCAAAACCTATACAATGCAGCTTGTTAACAAGATTAGGATGCCATACCTTATCAAACGCTTTGGAAATATCTAGAGCTACTGCAGTATGTTCTCCTTGTTTGTCCACAGTAGAATTCCATTTGTGACTAACGTAAGTCAAACGTTCTGATCAAAATCTATATTAAGTATATGCTCATGACGCCCGACTAAAATTTGCAAATGTGAACCAAAGTTTGTAATTTTTTGGTTTCTGGGGTAATTTGGACAATTCCAGAATTGCTGTTCCGATATTCTTAACATTTCACCTTCTAATATATTGGTTATCGCCTACTAGGAACAAAAACCTAAAGGTAAAGTAAAATTTAAAAATATTTTTTTGAGGAGGCGCCTTTTTTCTCATAACTTTGCGGTGAAACCTACAAATCTTAGCTACGGTACAGCCTATGTTCACTAATATTTAGTAATTGTAGTTTTAAAATAATTACGTTTTTTCTAACTAAATTAACTCTATGGATTGATTTAGCTTTACATCAAAATATAAGAAAAAATTTAACTAATATATTCAATATCAATTCTGTTTGAAAAAATATATTTTGATGTAGTTTTGCCTGCTCACCATGTCAAGGTACCAATCCGTGAGCAGGGGAAGGATTGGAAACAAGGGATTATAAGGTTGGAAACACAAAGGAGTCGTTGCTAGTAGATAAAGAAAGTGCGTCCAAATTGAACCTCCCACTACTTTTTTCAAGGCTGACCTTTTTCTCAGGGTCAACCACTTTTTGAAGGTCAAGGTCGCACTCAAGTGTGTTAATATGTTCAAGGTCAACGTATGTAGTTTTTCAAAGTCGATCACTTTCTCAACTACTTTTTTGAAGGTCAAGGTCAAGTATAAATCATTTCCAAGACTACCCCAAAACCACACATCTAATTTATCTGACTTTCGCGCTCAGTTAGTAATCAGTTATAAATAAAAGGATATTCATAACAACATCGATTATTGTATCAATTGCCATCATGAATGCAACAACCTTTATTCTATTATCTGCTGTTTTAAACGGCTCATTATATGTGTCCAAACTAAAAAACACAAAGACATGCTATATTTCAATTAATAATTTAACATGGAAAAGAATGGGCATGGATTATATTTACCAACCAAAAACATGCAAAACTCCAATGGCTATCAACCACAACTATTTCAAATATAAAATTATGTATGGATTAAAATAGTAAAAAGAATACAAACATAACTATAGAAAATAGTAATTTTAATAATTCAAATACATTGTACAATTTTATTAACATATTATCAATTATTATTTTAACATTGTTTGTTATTTATACATTATATTTTGTCACAAGAAAAATGTACACTATATATATTATTAATAATTAAGTACTTATAACTCAACAACATCTGTAAAATGTAAAACTGACGATGGCCTAACAGCCGAAACCGGTCTTAAATAAATAAAAAAAATAATAAAATTCAGCACAATAAAGTATATACAAATTTATTAAAATAACCTTAAATATTAATAAATTGTGCAATATTCAGATAAATAAATACTACTTATAATAAAACATTTACATATTATAAAACATATTATTAAAACTTAAAAATTAGTTTCATTCTCTATTTCTTACGCAACTTCCAATAACAGGTCAAGATTGGTTTTACCAGAACATTCCGATTCTTTTTCAATTTCTTCTGCTACTTCTAATAACAAGTCAAGAATAGTTTTACAAGAACGTTCCGATTATTTCTCAATTTCTTCTGCTACTTCGAAAAACATTTCAATATTGTTTCTTCAGATTGGATCATTATCTAACAGTTTATCTCCCCAAGCTAAAGTTTTCATGGAACCAGGAATTACATATCGTTTATCATCAAAATTGGTCAATGCTACTTTATTTTTTAGTTCTCTATACATATTATGTAGATGTGATCGAAAAATACATTCTACAAAACTTGGCATTACCATTCAGAACACTTTGGAAATCATGTAGTGTCAATTGTTTATCGATAACACACTTTTTAACACCCTTTGCTTTTTTAGTGATTGATGAAGGTTACTACGCAATAAGCTTTTGCTTCGGTGCCATAGAAACGTTGAATCTGTTCACCAACATACTCATCTTTCATTTTACCCAAAATAGATTTATTTTTGATTATACCATGAATATTACCATCCTTGTAATTAGTTGTGTCAAATTTATTTAAATTTTGTTTCATATCATCATAAAAATTATTAGTTTTTACTTTTATTATAAACGAATCAGTATCCGTATATAATAATGACACGTTTTCATTATACTTCAGTTTTAAATAGTTATAATAAAAATCATAAATCACTGTTTTTGACAAATCTAATATAGAAAATCCAACATATATTAGTTTATCATAATATACTTTTACTTTATTCATCTGAATAGCAACAAAATTTTCAGAAAATATTGAAGAACTTTTAAAATTTGGTTTTGCTATCAATACTTCAGCTCCGAATTGTTTACCTAATTTATTCCAATGACTGACAAGTTTTATATCGACTCTGTTGTCTAAATTTTCCATAGTTTTACCGAATACACTATTATTCATAAGTTTAAAAAATAACTTTTCAAAATCATTTCTTGATTCATTTTGCATTTTAGTATTCAAATCAATGTAACCTTTAAGCCACAATGATTGTTTAAATTGAATAACACGATGTATTTTTTTCAATTTTAAACTATGAGTTAAGCATTGCTTTAAATTTCTGTAGTGAATGGTGTATTTATTTTTATCATATAAGTTTGAAATCAGTTTTGGTAATTTTCCCATGGGTGGTATTATATTTTCTGAACAAAATGGAAAATCATTATGAAGGTCATGTAATTTAGATGGATACTCTAAGTCAACTTCTGAAACACAATCTATATTAGAAGTATCAGAAATGTCTAACACATTTAATTGTTGTATTACTTCAAGTGTTAACCAACAAAAATCTTTTTCGGGTAAATATTCAGACATAGACAAACCATATAAATTTGTTGCATCAAGATACATAAGAAATGAGATCAGTTTTGTGGGATCGTAGTTTGGTAAAAATTTATTGTTTGCATCAGCTTGCCTAACACATGTACTGACACCACCACGTATATCTTTTTTTAAAAAAACGTAACATATCGATGTCAGTTAGCAATTCTAATTAAACTTTTGTATATTTTAACATAGCATCCCAACTTAAACCAGGAGCTGTATAATAATGTCAAATTTATAATTTTTTAAACAAATTTTACGAAAATTTTCAAAAACATCTGCTAAAATTAGTACATCTGATTTTAAATATATATCAGCATAATCACCAATAGTTTGACATTTAAATAGATTCCATACATCACACGTTCTCTGATAATCTTCTGTGGAAATATTTTCATCTCTAAGCTTGTCATAAATTCATGCATAGCTGGTAATATTGTTTTATTTAATTTTAAACAATTATCAATATAAGAATAAGGAAATACACCTTTTTGTCTCATAAAATTAAATTTTGTCGAATCTTCAAAATATTTTTTTATTTGATACATTCTTGTGGATCTAAATTTTTTGATAATTTTTCTAGTGATTGTGGCATAAATCAAAAAGAGTCCAAAAACCACATGTGAATGTATACGTTTTTCTCATCTACTACATCAACCCAAACTTCTTTACTAAATGATATTTTTTTTTTTTTTGTTTGAGCAATCACATTTTTTTCATTATTTAATGCTAAATATTTAATAAACAAATGTGAATCATAATTTAAGTTGTGGAAAAATATTGGAATATGAATTGGAATTTTATATTGTAAATTATAGTTAGAGTAGAGCAGCACCTCTGTATTTACCTGTCAGATGACAATGGTTTCTTACTTTTCTATTTTCATCAGAAAATAATGTTTCGCAAATATGACATGTAGTGGAATTCTGATATTCATTTTTGTCTTGTATCGTCATTACCATTGGTTTTATTGGTTTTAAATGCTCTTTATATATATATATTTTTAAATCAGTTTCTAATTTTTCAATAATTTTTTTTTCCGGATTGGGGCCAGATTTCTAATTTTGACAACGAATCATCATAATTACATTTAATATAAGTACGCAAATAAATATGGCTCATGTTCATATGTTTTAATACTAAAAGACTTTGTCGGATCAGGGGAACATGTTAAAATCTCTTTTAAAACATATTCAAAATCAGCATATGCTACAAATGGTACCTCTAATTGTTTTTGAATATTTTGAAATTCTAATATGTTTTCAGATACATTTTTTCCAAATTTATTAATTTTGGTATTGGTACTAGGAATTTGTGTATACACGTAATTGCAATCATGTTCTAAATGTCTTAACAATTTCAAATTGGTTCCAAAGTGCAAACACCCATCACAAAAGTGTTTTGTTTGGTGATGATTAGAAATGTGTGATGAAACAAATTTAGATAAATTTTTAATGTAACAGTAATGATTAATACCAACACCATCACTAAATAAAAGTAAATTTATATGAGTTGGTTTTTTAATTTTGTATAGAGCATAGGACCTACGATTTCATATTTTCTGATTCCATCTTTAAAGTATGAATCTAAACCGTACATATAAATTGATAAATTATTATTTTTATCAAATTTTTCTATCTCATTTAATTTAATTGGTAAAACAATATCACTAAAATTAAATACGTTACTATAATGTTCATAGGATGTTGTCTTATTTGGGTTTCCGGTTGGTTGACGTACTGCAGCAACAACACTCCACGCGAAACAGCACTTCTTCATTTTTAATGTTGATTATTGCATTTTTTCTTAGGATATTTAATGATAGTGGAATATATGATGAAGCACAAAGAGAATTGTACTTATTGAAATTGATTTCCAAAAACAATTTTTTTTCCAACGCTCAACCTGCAACAATAAGTTTATTTAATAAACAAATATAAAAAATATATATAGTTTACCTGAATCACGTTCTTGAAATTTAGACATTTTTGTATCCAGAATATGTTGAAAAGTCTAATACAACTCTTCGAATGGTCAGTGGACAGTAGTAACTTGATATACAGTACTGAATGATTTTATATCTCGCATATCTTTTTTACTAATTGTGTATGCTGCAAATAACTCAAAATTTATTTTGACTGCACAAAAATTATTGATAACTTTATCAATTACATTATTTGCTTTTTGTTTACTTTTAATCATAAAATCATTTAAATTTTGATCATAGTCTTTTGATTGTAATCTAAACGCCACAATTCTACTTTTAAATGCAGTTAATACCAGCTCTACACCATCATCTATTACAAGACAACAATTTTTTTTATGTTGGAAGCTTTTCAGATGATTGTTGTACGAGCTTGATGGTATATTTGTTTTACAATCATTGCAAAACTTATCTGAAAATATACATTTTTTTAAATAAAATATAAAAATATTAAAAAAAAACTTTCTTGTATTTGTTTTTCTTAGTTTTGTTGGAGGTATATAATTTTCTAATCCACAACTTTTTTTGTAATGTATTTTGAGTGAACTCACACTTTTATATTGTTTATTACACTTTGAGCAGTTCATAATAAATAGTGTTTAACGACTGACTGATATACTACAAATGCAGATTTACTTAAGGATGTCTTAATATAAGGATGCTGAACTTGGCGTTACTCAACAAAACCACGGGGAGGTGTCAGCGTATTGTCAGGAATGATAGGAAATAAGGAAGGGATAAAGGGTTTCAAAACACATGCAAACTAAATTTTTATTTAGTTGTTTCTGAAGGTTTTGCAAGCGCCGAACTTCACCTAATTGATTATTAACGTTTCTTAAAATTTTATTTATTTTAGTTTTAATATTAATTCAATCTGCAGCCCGCATCTCGCACTTATCCGTTTCAATGTCTAAATACTCCTCACTTCAAACCTCAAACTCTGGTGTTAATTCCACATTGTTTATGTTTGTGTCTATTTCACTTATGTCTAAAATATTATCACTCACGTTAATGATTGTTTTGGCAGATAAAATTGATGGCCCAACTATCAATGTTTGTGCTGATGCTGCCCAAACCTTCAAAACTCCACTACGAGGTATATCCTCATCATCATTACTGATACACATTTGAAGTTGTATTGAAAGTGGTGGTAATAGTGGTTGTGATGATACATCATCCATATCTTCATCATCGGTATCTTCATCACCACAACTATTACCACCATAACCATCACCATTGAGGTGATGGTAATGGTAGTTGTGATGATACATTATCCATATCTTCATCATCCATATCTTCACCACCACAAACATCACCACCATAACCACCACCATTGAAAGTGGTAATAATGGTGGTTGTGATGATACATTATCCATATCTTCATTATCCATATCTTCATCAACTATATCTTCATCAACTATATCTTCATCACCACAACCATCTCCACCATAACCACCACCATTGAGGTGGTGGTAATCTTAGTTGTGATGATACATTATCCATATCTTCATCACCACAACCATCTCCACCATAACCACCACCATTGAGGTGGTGGTAATGGTAGTTGTGATGATACATTATCCATATCTTCATCATCCATATCTTCACCACCACAAACATCACCACCATAACCACCACCATTGAAAGTGGTAATAATGGTGGTTGTGATGATACATTATCCATATCTTCATTATCCATATCTTCATCAACTATATCTTCATCAACTATATCTTCATCACCACAACCATCTCCACCATAACCACCACCATTGAGGTGGTGGTAATCTTAGTTGTGATGATACATTATCCATATCTTCATCACCACAACCATCACCACCATAACCACCACCACTGAGGTGGTGGTAATGGTAGTTGTGATGATACATCATCCATATCTTCATCATCGGTATCTTCATCACCATAACTATTACCATCATAACCACCACCATTGAGGTGGTGGTAATGGTAGTTGTGATGATACATCATCCAAATCTTCATCATCCATATCTTCATTGCCACAACCATCACCACCATTGGGGTGGTGATAATCGTAATTGTGATGATACATCATCCATATCTTCATCATTCAAATCTTCATCATCCATATCTTCATCACCATAACCATTACCACCATAACCACCACTATTGAAGGTGGTGGTAATGGTGGTTGTAATGATACATATTCCATATCTTCATCATCCATATCTTCATCACCACAACCATCACCACCATAACCATTACCATTAAAGGTAGTAGTAATGGTGGTTGTGATGATATATCATCCATATCTTCATCATCCATATCTTCATCACCACAACCATCACCATCACCTTCAACTCAACTACAGATGTGTATTAGTGATGATAACAATATTCCTTGTCCTGGAGTTTTGAAGGTTTAGCCATCATCAGCACAAACTTTGATAGTTGGGCCATCAATTTTATCAGCCGAAACAATCATTAACGTGAGTGATAATATTTTAGACATAAGTGAAATAGACACAAACATAAACAATGTGGAATTAACACCAGAGTTTGAGGTTTGAAGTGAGGAGTATTTAGACATTGAAACGGATAAGTGCGAGAAGCGGGCTGCAGATTGAATTAATAATAAAACTGAAATAAATAAAATTTTAAGAAACGTTAATAATCAATTAGGTGAAGTTCGGCGCTTGCAAAACCTTCAGGAACAACTGAATAAAAATTAAGTTTGCATGTATTTTGAAATCCTTTATGCCTTCATTATTTCCTATCATTCCTGACAATACGCTGACACCTCCCCATGGTTTTGTTGATTAACGCTAAGTTCAGCATCCTTATATTAAGACAAGTTTAAGTAAATCTGCATTCGTAGTATATCAGTCAGTCGTTAAACACTATTTATTATGAACTGCTCAAAGTGTAATAAACAATATAAAAGTGTGAGTTCACTCAAAAGACATTACAAAAAAAGTAATGGATTAAAAAATTATATACCTCCAACAAAACTAAGAAAAACAAATACAAGAAAGTTTTTTTTAAATATTTTTATATTTTATTTAAAAAAAATGTATATTTCCAGATAAGTTTTGCAATGATTGTAAAACAAATATACCATCAAGCTCATACAACAATCATCTGAAAAGCTTCCAACATAAAAAAAATTGTTGTCTTGTAATAGATGATGGTGTAGAGCTGGTATTAACTGCATTTAAAAGTAGAATTGTGGCGTTTAGATTACAATCAAAAGACTATGATCAAAATTTAAATGATTTTATGATTAAAAGTAAACAAAAAGCAAATAATGTAATTGATAAAGTTATCAATAAATTTTGTGCAGTCAAAATAAATTTTGAGTTATTTGCAGCATACACAATTAGTAAAAAAGATATGCGAGATATAAAATCATTCAGTACTGTATATCAAGTTACTACTGTCCACTGACCATTCGAAGAGTTGTATGAGACTTTTCAACATATTCTGGATACAAAAATGTCTAAATTTCAAGAACGTGATTCAGGTAAACTATATATATATATTTTATATTTGTTTATTAAATAAACTTATTGTTGCAGGTTGAGCGTTGGAAAAAATATTGTTTTTGGAAATCAATTTCAATAAGTACAATTCTCTTTGTGCTTCATCATATATTCCACTACCATTAAATATCCTAAAAAAAATGCAATAATCAACATTAAAAATGAAGAAGTGCTGTTTCGGTGGAGTGTTGTTGCTGCAGTACGTCAACCAACCGGAAACCCAAATAAGACAACATCCTATGAACATTATAGTAACGTATTTAATTTTAGTGATATTGTTTTTCCAATTAAATTAAATAACATAGAAAAATTTAAAAAAAAATAATAATTTATCAATTTATATGTACAGTTTAGATTCATACTTTAAAGATGGAATCAGAAAATATGAAATCGTAGGTCCTATACTCTATACAAAATTAAAAAACCAAGTCATATAAATTTACTTTTATTTAGTGATGATGTTGGTATTAATCATTACTGTTACATTAAAAATTTATCTAAATTTGTTTCATCACACATTTCTAATCATCACCAAACAATGCAATACTTTGGAACCAATTTGAAATTGTTAAGACATTTAGAACATGATTGCAATTACGTGTATACACAAATTCCTAGTACCAATACCAAAATTAATAAATTTGAAAAAATTGTATCTGAAAACATATTAGAATTTCAAAATATTCAAAAACAATTAGAGGTACCATTTGTAGCATATGCTGATTTTGAATGTGTTTTAAAAGAGATTTTAACATGTTCCCCTGATCCGACAAAGTCTTTTAGTATTAAAACATATGAACATGAGCCATATTCATTTGCGTACTTATATTAAATGTAATTATGATGATTCGTTGTCAAAATTAGAAATCTGGCCCCAATCCGGAAAAAATATTTATTGAAAAATTAGAAACTGATTTAAAAAATATATATAAAGAGCATTTAAAACCAATAAAACAAATGGTAATGACGATACAAGACAAAAATGAATATCAGAATTCCACTACATGTCATATTTGCGAAACATTATTTTCTGATGAAAATAGAAAAGTAAGAAACCATTGTCATCTGACAGGTAAATACAGAGGTGCTGCTCTACTGTAACTATAATTTACAATATAAAAATCCAAATCATATTCCAATATTTTTCCACAACTTAAATTATGATTCACATTTGTTTATTGAATATTTAGCATTAAATAATGAAAAAAAATGTGATTGCACAAACAAAAGAAAAATATATATCACTTAGTAAAGAAGTTTGGGTTGATGTAGTAGATGAGAAAAACGTATACATTCACATGTGGTTTTTGGACTCTTTTCGATTTATGCCACAATCACTAGAAAAATTATCAAAACATTTAGATCCACAAGAATGTATCAAATAAAAAAATATTTTGAAGATTCGACAAAATTTAATTTTATGAGACAAAAAGGTGTATTTCCTTATTCTTATATTGATAATTGTTAAAAATTAAATAAAAGAATATTACCAGCTATGCATGAATTTATGACAAACTTAGAGATAAAAATATTTCCACAGAAGATTATCAGAGAACGTGTGATGTATGGAATCTATTTAAATGTCAAACTATTGGTGATTATGCTGATATATATTTAAAATCAGATGTACTAATTTTTGCAGATGTTTTTGAAAATTTTCGTAAAATTTGTTTAAAAAATTATAAATTAGATATTATTATACAGCTCCTGGTTTAAGTTGGGATGCTGTGTTAAAATATACAAAAGTTTAATTAGAATTGCTAACTGACATCGATATGTTACATTTAAAAAAAAAAGAAGATATACTTGGTGGTGTCAGCACATGTGTTCGTAGGAAGCTGATGCAAACAATAAATTTTTACCAAACTACGATCCCACAAAACTGATCTCATTTCTTATGTATCTTGATGCAACAAATTTATATTTGTTTGTCTATGTCTGAATATTTACCCGAAAATTTTTTTTGTTGGTTAACACCTGAAGTAATACAACAATTAAATGTGTTAGACATTTCTGATACTTCTAATATAGATTGTGTTTCAAAAGTTGACTTAGAGTATCCATCTAAATTACATGACCTTCATAATGATTTTCCATTTTGTTCAGAAAATATAATACCACCCATGGGAAAATTACCAAAACTGATTCCAAACTTATATGATAAAAATAAATACACCATTCACTACAGAAATTTAAAGCAATGCTTAACTTATAGTTTAAAATTGAAAAAAATACATCGTGTTATTCAATTTAAACAATCATTGTGGCTTAAAGATTACATTGATTTGAATACTAAAATGCAAAATGAAACAAGAAATGATTTTGAAAAGTTATTTTTTAAATTTATGAATAATAGTGTATTCGGTAAAACTATGGAAAATTTAGACAACAGAGTCGATATAAAACTTGTCAGTTATTGGAATAAATTAGGTAAACAATTCGGAGCTGAAGTATTGATAGCAAAACCAAATTTTAAAAGTTCTTCAATATTTTCTGAAAATTTTCTTGCTATTCAGATGAATAAAGTAAAAGTATATTATGATAAACCAATTATGTTGAATTTTCTATATTAGATTTGTCAAAAACAGAGATGTATGATTTTTATTATAACTATTTAAAACTGAAGTATAATGAAAACGTGTCATTATTATATACGGATACTGATTCCTTAATAATAAAAGTAAAAACTAATCATTTTTATGATGATATAAAATAAAATTTAAATAAATTTGACACATCTAATTACAAGAATGGTAATATTCATGGTATAATTACAAATAAATCTATTTTGGGTAAAATGAAAGATAAGTATGTTGGTGAACCGATTCAAAGTTACTATGGCACCGGAGCAGAAGCTTATTGCGAAGTAACACCTTCATCAATCACAAAAAAAAGCAGTGGGTGTTAAAAAGTGTGCTATCGATAAACAATTGACACTACATGACTTCCAAAGTGTTCTGAATGGTACTACCAAGTTTTGTAGAATGTTTATTTTTCGATCACATTTACATAATATGTATACAGAACTAAAAAATAAAGTAGCATTGACCAATTTTGATGATAAACGATATTTAATTCCTGATTCCGTAAAAACTTTAGCTTGGGTCATAAACTGTTGTGTAATGACCCAATCTGGAGAAACAAAATTGAAATGTTTTTCAAAGTAGCAGAAGAAATTGAGAAAGAATCGAAAAGTTCTTGTAAAACTAATTTTAACTTGTTATTGCAAGTAGTAGAAGAAATTGAAAAAGAATCGAAATGTTCTGGTAAAACCAATTTTGACCTGTTATTGGAAGTTGCGGAAGAAATAGAAAATGAATCTAATTTTTAAGTTTTAATAATATGTTTTATTATATGTAAATGTTTTATTATAAGTAGTATTTATTTATCTGAATATTGCACATTTTTTTAATATTTAAGGTTATTTTAATAAATTTGTATATACTTTATTGTGCTGAATTTTATTATTTTTATTTGTTTATTTAAGACTGATTTCGGCTGTTAGGCCATTTTCAGTTTTAGATTTTACAGATGTTGTTGTGTTATAAGTGCTTTTTTATTAATAATATATGTAGTGTACATTTTTAATGTGACTGAAGTATAATGTATAAATAACAAACAATGTTAAAATAATAATTGATAATATGTTAATAAAATTGTACAATGTATTTGAATTATTAAAATTACTATAGTTATGTTTGTATTCTTTTTACTATTTTAACCCATACATAATTTTATATTCGAAATAGTTGTGGTTGATAGCAATTGGAGTTTTGCATGTTTTTGGTTGGTAAATATAATCCATACCCATTCGCTTCCATGTTGAATTATTAATTGAAATATAGCATGCCTTTGTATTTTTTAGTTTGGACACATATAATGAGCCATTTAAAATTGCGGATAATAGAATGAAGGTTGTTGCATTCATGATGGCAATTGATACAATAATCGATGTTGTTATGAATATCCTTTTATATGTAACTGATTACTAACTGATCGCGAAAGTCAGATAAATTGTGGTGTTGTCTTGGGGTAGTCTTGGAAATTATTTATACTTGACCTTGACGTTCAAATAAGTAGTTGAGAAAGTGGTCGACCTTGAAAAAACTACATACGTTGACCTTGAACATAATGACACACTTGAGTGCAACCTTGACCTTCAAAAATTGGTTGGCCCTGAGAAAAAAGGCGACCTTGAAAAAAGTGGTGAAAGGTTCAGTTTGGACGCACCTTCTTAATCTACTGTCGCCCACCCTATCGCGACGCATTTGGGGATGGAGCACGATATCGGACCGTGGTCACTTTACTAAAATAAAGGAAACCGGCCAACCCATTTTGGCGCATAAATAAACCGAACAAAGTCGGACTAACTTTTGACTTGCTTACAGATGAGATGCACAAGGCACCCGTCTTCTGGGCTCCCTTCAATGCCGGACCTACCTTAATCTTGCGCAAAGGTGAGGGTAGAAGTTCTCAGGTTTCCTGCATACCCCTCTTGATTGCACTTTTAATTAATTTGACCACGGAGTTTTTTTTATTTGTTTGCACCTACATATACCTATTGAGCTAACTAACCTGTGCCATCAAGGTCGAACCACCAATAGCAACAGCGGAAGATGTCCCTGCGCATGTGGGGTTTACCCTTTTTTAGATCAAACGCTTATAGCAGAACATTTTCAAAAGATTGACCAAATCTTTAAAATGCAATGCGTCGTCTGAAATGATGGGGACTTAGTATGCCGGCCTCAACTCTTACACTAGATCCAATCTGATTAACCTGGTCAGGTTACAAATCTTCACTAGTGTGATGAGGTTGGGTCATACTTCCAACCTATCTATCTAGTACCCACACTCAATGTTCTTTACATTATATTAATTATGCAAGAATGACTCACATAAGGATAGAACAATCAACATTTTTTAGAAATTAACAAACGCTGCTGCAAATATTTGTTAATAAATTCAGCAACCCTTTCAAAAGTTAAGCAATTGTAACGTAGAAAATTTATGATAGTTTTTGTGATTTTATGTAAATTGTTTTTCTGACTAGTGAGATGCTAGGCACACTGATGCATACCTAGAAGCACTAGTGTATGTAGAAAAGCAATTTAAATAATATTAATAATTTATTAAATGTAAAGAAGATTTAATTCATTAAATATGTAGGTGTAAGCAAATTGGAATTAATTTAATCAAAATTTTTTAGTAAATTAATTGATACTTTTCTTAGTATTGATGCATAAGATACTAAATTTGGTTTAAACTTTTAAATTTATTTAATTTGGAAATATGTAGTTAAAGACCTGATTTAATGCTGCTTTAAATGTAACAAATAAGTAATTTAAAAAAATAATTGCATTCAAACAACTATTTTATATCAACACTAATTAACTACAGCTAATCCAATATTAAATCAATAATACATGATCATATTTAAAGAAGCATACAATAAAATACACAATAATTAATAAAAATAAGCATCAATACATTTAAAAAATATAATAACAATTTAAAAATTAAAGCAAACCTCCGTTAATGGCCATCACTTTATATTAAATAATTAATTCCTGTTCTTGTCTTCTCGCACTTTTATTTAAACGATAATTATATTATACACCGGCATACAACCAACGCGCACTGTATGCACTGCAAAATATAGGAGGAGCCAGCTTCACACTGCACTCACAAGAACAAAATAATTTGATTTAATGTGAATCCAAAGTATAATAAGAGAATTTTGAAACATTTAAAATAATAAAATATATCCCGAACAAATACAGGAAATATTATGCCCTTTATAGATAAGTGAAATCAATAAGAAATGTTTTAGAATGTGAAATTAGAAAATATAAAGTATTATGCGATAAGAAAACAATATTACTCATGTTAAATTTAGAATAAAGCAACAACGCACATAAAAAACCTTTTAAGCGAACGATGATACGGCAGATTCGAATCCGTCGTATCATAACCTTCTTGTGACCTTCACTTGCAATGTGCGTCGTTGTATTATAAATTCAATGCAAATAATACTAATAAACAGACTAAACGCTTACAATTTTCATGTATAATTACCAAGTTAGTTGCACTTATATTAATAACACAATTTAATCAAATTCTATTAATAATTTCATCACTTTAATTAATTAAATCAAATTAAATCGGAGCACGTCATACACGCACGCTGTACTCTGACCGACTGCACGGATCTATTGCGTCTGCGTCGTATCAAGCAACACATGGCGTCTACCCACTCCACTTATCCGGCCGGATTGAAATATTTTACAAATTATACTAATTCTCTCTTAATAATGTAAAAATAATTAAGAACCAATATAATCCCCATACAGAAAAATCTCAGCTTTCCAATGGTGTAAACGTCCACCCCTACGATTAATATAAAACAACCCTGTTACAAATATAAGTCTTAAAAATTAATAATATGTTTTAAAAATATAAAACTGCTTATGTTATTAATAAAATAATCACAACTAAACAAAAATTTAATTAACCACCTCTTAAAATAATTTAATTTAAACTTCCAATATTATATCAGTTCTGTTTAACTGCTGTATTATAAATAATTAGGAATCAATATAGAAAAAAATTATCTTTTAAGTAATGTAGTCACCCACCCTCTGTGGGTAATATAAAACCACCCCTTAACAAAACAACCCTTAAAAGTATAAAATATTTTAAAAATATAAATTTGCTTTTATTACTCATAAAATGACAACTAATTAAAATTTTATTATCACCCCATAAGATGATTTAATTTAAGCACCCTTAATTGTGCCAACTTTGTTTACTTGATGTATAAACAAAGGAACCAACGCGTTTTCTATACAGAAAAACCTTAACTTTTGAATGATGAAAATACCCACCCCTTAAAACAAACAAAAATCAACCCTGTAACAAAAACAACCCTTAAAAATATAACAACATATTTAAAAAACATAAAATTGCTTTTGTAATTAATAAAATAACCCCTATTAATCAAAAATTTGATCAACCACCCTTTAGGATAATTTAATTTATAAAGGAAGGGGGTGGACTGTTTTTATTATTTGGTGTTGGCATACTTTTAATGTGCGCATTATGCAAACGTGGCTGTCTGCTTTTGATCAGTTTTGAATTTTGTGGGATGATAGCGCTTGGTTGGGGTGTTTAGTTGGTTAGTCGGCTTGATTTCATTGTGCAATTGCGCGGAGGCAGCGGCACGGTGACTAACAAAGAAGCTGGGGGCGGTTTGGCGGGCAAAACAGAATTTGCAGTCAGGTGAGGACTACAGCCGTTCTTTGATCGACTTTAAAGTTTAGGGGGCGGTGACGTTTGGTTATGTATTTCAATAGCTTATTAGATAACTTTTGAATCACTTTGATAGACACCGAAGAACCGGGGGGCGGCAAGATTTCTACCACAGGGACGGCAAAACCGCCCATGCCAACGGGAGCAGCAAAGAAAAACGCTAAGCCCTAACTATGGGGGTATCAACCGTCAAAGTAGCCACCGTCGACAAGCCAATTGATTTCCTCGAACAGAAGAAAATTGCAGGTAATCCTGCAACCAACGACAAAGAGGGATACATCCTCGTCCAAAGGAAGCGTCAAAAAAACGGGGGTGAGTAAACCTCCAATACTAATACAAAACCATCAGTCAATCCCCAGCTCCACTCAGGAGCTGCGTCCGGACGGCCATCAGCGGTCATTCTTGCCGGGCCTTTAGGCCGTAGGGCAAGGCCTGTCGCCTCGGACCTCAACCCAGAAAGTGATATTGCGGAATCCAACCCCACGTACAAACCCGAGTCATCCAACGGGTCACGGTAGAAAGAAGACAAGTGTCGCGGATGTGGTGGAAAGAATGGCGCAACAGAAATGGAGTTGGGCTAGGCATATCCTACAAACTGATAACAGATGGTCTCACAGAATCCTGGTATGGAAATCAAAATTCGGAAAGTGAAACATAGGCCGCCCCCCTAAAATGGAGCGGGAAGTAGCAGGAAGGAAATGGTTAAGACTGGCGAGAAACAGAGAAGAATAAAAAGTTAAAAGAGAGAACATTATCCAATATTGGAAGAATAAAGTCTAAAAAAGAAGAAGAAGAAGATCTCAAATCTTGCCCACAGGCTTTTGTTGTGAACAACAAAGCCGGGAGGGCGTATCGCAATATTGTAAGGATAACGGAGGCAAAAATTAGACAGGCACTCAAATTGCTAGGATTTGCACCAACAAATGACCACAGAATTAAAACAAGAAACAAGTTGGCGTGCAATTGCTGAAAAGTGACAAAAGCGCGGAAATTAGAAAGTTGACAAAACTCTTAAACCTCACAGTATCGGTAGAGGCAAAAAACAGTGGCATTCATCAATGCTAAAGGTGCCAGTGCCACGGGCACACTGTCAAACGCTATTACAAGGCAGGGTTTATTTGTAGTATCTGCCCTGGGACCCACCAAACAAAAGTTTGCGCAAAAAGTACGACTCCAAAGTGCGCTCTCTGCGCTGGTCAGCATACGGCCAACTATCTAGGTTGTAGAGTGTATAAAAAGTTAATGACATCTAACGCTAAAAACAAAAAGGGAACCAGATCAGCGCATAAGCCTCTACCACTTTTCAACGCTCCAACCTTGCAACTCTGCAGCCGTTTGCTATCTTGGTTACCTAACCAGCTTTACCTCAACAGCAAATGCCGCTTTAATTGCGGAATGCAACAATTTTCAATCCAAAATGATTGCAAAACTTTTGTCCATCCAAACCAATAATGAATAATTTACCTGAAATGGTATTTAGAGTATACTTCTGGAATGCCAACAGCATTCCAGAGAAGTTGGGCAAAATGGTAAAGTTTTTCTTTGGCCAGGAAATTGACGTCATGTAAGTGAGTCGAACCACCCGCCTTTGGCACGCGCTGAGAACCACAAATACTTTCACGTATTTGGGAACGTCGCAGGTGAATCAAAAGCGTAGCACAGTGATCTTTGCAAGAAGATTGCTGGACCATTCCAAAGTAGATACTCCAGACACTCTAACATTAGAAACAAATATGATTGTGGTGAGGGTGCCGGGGTTGGGCATTCTCAAACTGGAATCTGGGTTAGCTCATCCAAATAAATCGTTGTCTCGTCTCATTTTTCCACTTAGAACAATTGTGCAAACAACTTTAAAGGTTGAACTTTACAAGACTATGGTGAAAAAAAAGGTTATCGAGTCATGAGTCCAAAAGGAACCACTGAGTACAGCAATGCTGGTGTCACCGAGGGGACGTTCTGGATGTAGCAATTCTAAAAGACGTTAACTCGCAACTCACCGCAGAAAACGGAAGCGGCATGGTTATCGACAAAGAGGACAAATAGAGAAACCGGAAAAATACAGGTAGGTAAACAAATAATAACCATAGGGAAGAAGATTAAATACCTCGGAGTTACACTCGAAGCAAAAGGATGGAACGAACAGATTAAGGAAGCGCTAAGAGGAACAAAGAAAATGGAAAGAATGCTTAGTAGGCTTATGCCAAACAAGGGAGGACCAGGACAAGAGGCAAAAAGGCTAATAGCAACGGCGGCCAAAAGTAAACTATTGTACGCCGCAGAAACATGGGGAGATGCCTTAAAGACAAAAAAAAAACAGAAAAAAAATAAGAGGAGCCACTAGAGCAAGCTCGTTAAGAATATGTAGGGCTTACAGAACGGTGTCGCAAGAAACGCTAGAGGTAATCGCGGCGACACTACCCGCAGACTTGATGGTAGAAGAAAAATTAAACATAAAGAAACTGGTAAATGAAGGAAATAGTAAACAACAAGCAAAGAGACAAGAGATAATACAAAGAAAAAATGGCAGACACAGTGAAAAGACGGAGAAAAAGGTGAATGGACAAGAGAGTTAATACCAGAAATAAAAGAATGGGTAGAGAATAAACCGGAGACGTGTTACTATACAACACAACTACTCACCGGACGTGGAGCCTTTGGAAAGTATGGGAGAATGATAGGAAAGAGTTAGAAAATGTATTGGAAAACAAAATTGTAAATCTTCAATAATTAATATTTGCCTGAATGATGAAAACAAATGGAGAGCGTTAAGAAACTATGCAACGGCAGTAATGAGAAAAAAGATAGAAGAGTTTGAATACTCAAGATCACATCAAAAGCCACAGAAAACAAAGGAAGGAGGAAAGAAAAGCTAAGTGGAAGCAAAAGAACATAGAAAAAAACAATGAAAAGAAAAAAATACAAAAAAGGTCAAGACAACTATGCCTACCAAGGAATAGAAGAAGAGAAAGTAGACAAGAAAAGAATATACAATGAAACATTAGTACCAACCGAAATTGCAGAAATAAGGAAAAAAAGAAAAGAGCTGCGCAAAGAAAGCAAACTGACGGAACTGACCAGAGAATTTCCAAATGGTAGATACGCCATTTCGAGGTTGACTGACAATGTAACCTTTGAAATGGTCAGAGTAAATTTGGCAACCAGGGGACACGAAGAAATAATTCCAAATGGAGACTCAAGAATATCCTTAGAAGTTAAATTAGCAAATCTAGAATTACCAAAGGGGGTTCACCTAATGGAGCTCCACAAAATATTCATGAAAGAGAGAGGATACGCCGACAAAGAAGTGAATGAAGACTTGGAGAAACTAAGAAAACATCTAAGGACAAATCAAACAACTAGGCTGAATAACAATAGAATGGCAGAAAGGAGAGATGAACGTCAGTATAAGACAGACAACAAATAGGGTATAAGGAGAGATGAGCCGGGAACAGCATGTGTTGCCGCAGCAGTCTGTGTGAATCCCACAAGACCAAAACCAGCTCATCTGAAACTAATAATAGACTAGAGACAGACATGATAAGGACAAAATGACAACAGAACTAACGTAGAGAAAAAAACCAAAAGGTATTGCTATGCGTTAGTTATTCTCAAGAGCCACTTGCTGAGGCCAAAACATCAGTACGTCCTTAAAAAAAATTAAAAAAACTCGCAACTCGAGATTAGGACAATGGACGACCACGTCCCGGTAATACTGGAAATCTATGGAAAGAGATTTGACAAGGAGAAAAAACAAATTAGATTTTTTTCTTGAGATACCTGAAAGAAAGCATAGTCAGGATAACTTAAGTAAAACAATTACAGATGTTGAAAGAGCCGTCAAACAGTTGATTTATAAAGCTACGGAAAAGCTTCTAAAACCTTTCAGGTTCGGGTTGATAATCTTCTAGGACTATCCTGCAATCAAAAAGCGTTGATTCGACAAAGATATTTCGCCAAACATCAATGGCAAAGGCTCCGCGACCCATTAGATCGTGAAATCCTCAACAAACTAAACAGGGAAGTTAGATCCAATATTAGGTCTGTGCTGGCAAAAAAACCTTGTAACCAACCACAAAGGATGTAAATCTAATGTGGACGATCTCCAAACCGCTTTGGATTAGAAGGTGAAATGTTAAGAATATTAAAACGGCAATTTCGGAATCGTTATCAGGGGCCCAAATTACCCCAGTAACCAAAAAATTATCAACATTGGTCCACATTTGCAAATTTTAATGTGGCGACGTGAGCTTAGGTTAGGTTAGGTTAGGTTAACGAGAACGTTTGTTGGTCGCCGAAAGAAAACCCTTTGAATTACGGACTTCCGGTTTGCAAAAGCATCTACTGTTGGCTTGCCACAGGAGCAATTGCGTCCTCCTCGGTCCGTTAAAACTATATTTGTTTCACACGTTTTCGTAATCAAAATATACCGTAAAACCGCTTTGGATTAGAAGGTGAAATGTTCAGAATATTAAAACGGCGATTCCGGAATCGTAATCAGGGGCCCAAATTACCCCAGTAACCAAAAAATTATCATCATTGGTCTACAATTGCGAATTTTAGTGTGGCGACGTGAGCTTAGGTTAGGTTAGGTTAACAAAAACGTTTGTTAGTCGCCAAAGCATCTGCCGGGGTCTGTTGGCTTGCCACAGGAGCAATTGCGTCCTTCTCGACCCGTTAAAAATATTTGTTTCACACGTTTTTGTAATCAAAATATACCTTAATACCGCTTTGGATTAGAAGATGAAATATTAAGAATATCGAAACGGCGATTCCGGAATCGTAATCAAATGACCAAATTACCGCAGTAACCAAAAAAATTACCAACATTGGTCCACATTTGCGAATTTTAGTGCGGCGACGTGAGCTTAGGTTAGGTTAACGAGAACGTTTGTTGGTCGCCGAAAGACAACCATTTGACCTACGGACTTCCGGTTTGCAAAAGCATCTGCCGGGGTCTGTTGGCTTGCCCCAAGAGCAATTGCGTCCTCCTCGGCCCGTTAAAACTATATTTGTTTCACACGTTTTCGTAATCAAAATATACCCTAAAACCGCTTTGGATTAGAAGGTGAAATGTTAAAAATATCCAAACGGCGATTGCGGAATCGTAATCAGGAGTCTAAATTACCCCATTAACCAAAAAATTACCAACATTGGTCCACAAATTTTAGTGTGGCGACGTGAGCTTAGGTTAGGTTAGGATAGGTTAACGAGAACGTTTGTTGGTTGCCGAAGGAAAACCCTTTGACCTACGGACTTCCAGTTTGCAAAAGCATCTGCTGTAGTCTGTTGGCTTGCCACAGGAGCAATTGCGTCCTCCTCGGCCCGTTAAAACTATATTTGTTTCACACGTTTTCGTAATCAAAATATACCCTAAAACCGCTTTAGATATGTAATTAAAAAAAAAAAAGACTCAAAATATTTGATTTTACGCAAGTTTATTGTTATGCATATTGCATATTTGAGTAACTTATTATGTAATTTAAAACTCTAACAAAGATTTACTAATACTCAGCAGCTCGAGACTTATTGAGTCGTTTTGCATTGAACTCGAAAAAATTATTTTTATATATATATGATGTTGCAACGGTGGTAAGATGTTGGTCCAGACAGTCCGATGAAGAGATTCAACAACAAAAAAGTTGCAAACAAACTTCCCGCAACAGTTTAAGTAAATGCTTGCTTGTATTCAGCAAATTTTCTACTTTTGACAGAAATCAAATTGCGCTGTCCCTAAACGCGCTATCTAGAGCTTTAATCGCCACCAGTTATTTGCTTTCGATATTACCATACAGTTACATGTTTCCCACAATACAGCATCTTCCCTAAAACTCAAAAAGAAAAGATTATCTTAAAAATCAGTAAGATGTCAACAAATAAAATAACATTAAACGGCAATTTTTATAAGATCATCAAATCACTCACCCGTTACCTCACTCGATGTTAATTCAATAGTAGTAAAAGTCCAAATTATAGCTACGATCAAATTCGTATCGATCCGAGAAAACCACAATTTTTTTACGTATTCTCTGCCAAGAACATTACTGTTCAGACTTTTGTTATCAATGGCATTAATTATACCATAACACATAAGTTCTGAAATTCATGACTATTTTAGCCAGTCCATTGCACTGCACAGTCTCTTTGTCATACTATTTAAAAGAAAATAATAAGGCTGGTCAGTTATAATGTGATAAGGCAGCTTTACTACTTAAAGACATATTGTTGTCAAAACACTTAACATGGAAACAATTTACTGACTCCACAGTCTAGCAAAGCAAGTTTTAAGAAATACACTTTTTTTAACTGTCTTAAATCAGCCATCAATGATCAGGGCGAAAACTCGTCGTCTCGTCATTCTTAAACCCAGAAGTAGTGATGATCTGAAGATGCAAAAAGTTTCATCCATTTAAGGACAAACTGTTTTGTTAATCCTTTTCGAGTAAGATAGTAATCTCTTTAACAAATATCATAGACTAATCTCGTCACAAATTTGCATTTTATGCGTAGTCACTGTGTTGCCACCCAGAGGTGTGATTAAGTATACTAAACAACGACTACCGTAACATACACAAGCAGTATATTGCAAAATTAAGTGTAATGGAATAATCGTGTCAGCAGTTAAATAAAAAAGTTAAAGACAATTGAGTCTATAGAAACCAATGTCCAACTGACGCGATAGAAATTATCACAATTACCTTCCCGCGCCGCATTAGTTCCAAATAGCCCAAAGTGCGAAGATCAGAAAAAACCTCGAATTATGACCAAAAGCAAGAGGTCGAATAGCAACCATATTGAAGTAAATGCAGTAACCAAGACTACAGTTGACTCATGAAAAAATCTATTACCACCGCCGGATTCAAGAAAACCTGGTAGAAATGGCATTACATATCCTCTCGTATGACCCTCTGGGCATGCACCACAATTTTGAACCTTTTCAGATCGCTTTCGGAGTTGACCTTTTCAAACCCGCCTAAAGAAACAATAAACAACACCTCTTAGTATAATTACATCAGCACACTAATTAATTAATCTTCAACGCAACTAAGTACGTTGTATCCGACAGTGATCAAAAATGTAAATTTAATTAAGAAAATTTAGAAAATCTCCAAAGAATTTCTGATGATACAAACGGCACCCATGTTAATCCATAAACGTGGACAAGATAAACGCACGATGGTAGGATCCCATTGACAACTACGGCTAACAGCTACAAAGCAAGAGTTACGAGCATCACAATTCCCAAACAGCATGGAATACGCCCGCAACATACCACACAGCAGACTAGAAAAAAACAAATAACGCAAAAACTAGAAAAAACACAAAACAACGCAAAGACGAACCCAGATGGAAAACATGAGAAATCAAGATGACAACTCCTCCACCCCCATTGCTGAACCTACCTGCCACCGCCTTGACGCTAGAAGCGTTTCAAGAACTTTCACAAATTAGAACAATAAAAAACGACAATAAAGAAAAACTGTCAAACCTCCAGCCAGCCAGTCTTGCAGTAATCTTTTCAAATTTACTTCCAGCACGTCGATAAACCACTGACGACAAGTAGTGAAAACCATCCAACCCATAGGCACTTACCAAGAAGCTGCAGGACAACACTCTAGGAGACCAACAATCAAGACGACTTCTAGCAATTGACTGAAGATTCATTAGACGCCATAGGGTCGAACGATATAGGTAAAAAGAATGAGAAAAAGCAAAAAAAAACGAAGATTTCCTACTCCCGACTAAGACGTTTAGATCATCCATCACCAGCAGCCGCTCGCTTCAAGAAAACGATCGACAATGATGTCGCCAAATACCATAATGCCTTAAACCTTAAGAAAAGCCCGATCTAACCAAGAATCCTCTGCCACAAGGAACCTACAAACTGTTGGACCATCGTGGCCAGCTTCTAGACACCAATCGAACCTCAAGTTTCGCTGCGTAAAACGGGAGGGCTTGTTGCGAGCAGCACCATCAAAGAGCCTTCTCGTACCTGATTTCCTATGCGGTCTATGCACACTGCAAATTAATTCAAGAACTTTTTCAGATGTCGACTGACAATATTTGACAGACCAGCAGTCAAGTGCAAGACTTGTAAGCTAGTAGACCTGCAGTCTCAATATTAAAGAAGTGCACTGTAACACCGTCAATATGAATAAACAATGACGAACACAATTGCTCTAGAAACATCAAATGAGCTTCAAGACCAGCACGCGCTTAATGATATTACACTAAAGTTCATTTCAGAACGGAAACTAGTTCAAAATAGCCGCTGGCATCCAGGTCATTTCAAACTACCAAACACCACATTGCACCAGAGGGGTCCTCAAACCAAAAGCTCAATAAGACAACACTCTCAAACATATCCCTTAGACACCTGGAGAGCATCTCCATGGGAATGCCTATTACGTGGCTGGCAATCCAACTGGAACTCCAACATCCTACTCGAATCCATTATAAATCTTCACACAAGCGGAAAGTGAATGCCAACAACGTATCACCTGCACAAATGCCACCATAAACATTGAATTACTTTCATGGAACACCACCAGGTTTGAAAACCGCTTTTAACCTACTAGGTAGTCATTTCCGGCAAACAGATTTTACTTCGCCAAATGAACAAATTCCAAAGTTCTTCTGGTGTATGACAAGTCAACCAAGACGATGATCATCCGGTAACTTACCTAACGATTTCCGCGGCAACCGCCAAGACACTAGCAGCTTCTCTTCTTCAGCTTCAATTCCAGGAAGATTACCAATGACACCATGCATGAATAATATAATTAATTATATTTAAGAACAGAAACAAATTTCATATCACTAGTATTTTCTTTCAATAAAAAGAAAAATTCACATTTCATAAAAGGTTTGATCACAATGACCTAGATTGAATTTAATTACAATTACATCCTCCAAGGATAAATACCAAACAACTTAATTTAAATTGAGTGCAAGATCTTCATTTTATAGTTTAAAAGGAAAATAAAATCAAAAGAAAATATAATTTGGCACTAAACCTATCCAAAAATATTAATAATAAAAAGGTAAAATATAGTTAACAATTGTTTAAAGCCACAAGATTAAGACCGTGTTTCTCAATATATCTTCTTCGCGCATTTTCTATCAGTTGTTGCTTTCTTTCTTGGAAGGATAAACTGCGTTCGGATGCAGATTTACCAAACGACGAAGCAGCTGTATTGAAAGGATCTTTTGATGTACCTTGACTGCTTACTAACGTCGTATTTATAGTTGTGGTTACAGTACTTGTCGGTGGTTGTGGTTTACTACTTGTAGATGGATGGGAAACAATTGGTTCCGGTACGTAAGTAATAACACCTTCTAATATATTTGTTATTGTTAAGTCTACGTTCTTTGTCTTAACTGAAAAATAATATATGTAAATTAGGTTATTAAATTTTATTACAGTGACGGACCTAAATCTCTTAAAATAACGTTCATAGGTACCATTGGTAAAACTTCTTTTACTTGCAAGCTCATCCGCTCTAATTCAGGATTTATAGTATTTGAAGGGGTTGGTCTTTGATGGACTGTTTGAATTCTTGCTTGTTCTATACGGTATCTTTTACGCCATTCTCTTAAATCTGATGCTGTGTGGTCTACGGCTTCAATCTGAAAATAAGAACGATTTTAGGACATATTTACATTTACATACAATAATATTCGTTTGTTCTGAGAAAAAGTTTCCGCACAGGTTGATAGGAAAACATTGATACTCGGAAGACAGAAAGTCTACAATTTACGTTGATTTGAAAGCCTATAATTTTTTTACCTCGATTACTCATTAAGTCGTAACCATGTATATGCATATATGCATAAATTTTTACAAATTATCGAAATTAAACAAATATCTATCGGGATTCGAACCCGTGACCTCCAATACCGTAACTAGTCTCTCAACCGCTCTGCCACAAAGGTCGGCTAGAGTGTCTATAATAAATGTTCAGCTCCGATGCATTTTGCTGTAGTCGGCCCGAACTTTAGAAAGTTTACGCTACTAGAAACAATTTGTATAACAAAAAGTAGTATACTGCTGTTAACTATGATTTGTCCTACTTTAACGTAGCGACGGTGAAAAGTAGCGCCTTTATTTCAAATGATCAGATACTTTGTACTGCTAAAGTCAAAAGACAGAAAAAAGCGCAATTGACCACTGCAGAGCAGACAAACTTATAGGCAAAACAAGCATCTCTAGGCTGGGCTAGCACCCTACGCTAGCCAAAACGCACTCTGCCGTCCAAAATAAAACAACTAACTTCCCAGAAAAAGGAAGTTTCCAAGCGGCTATAGCCCATTCACAACAGAGAAAGCAAAAGAAAATGTTTCGCTAATCGACATCTGAAGCCTTACCTATGCAAAAGAATCAAAGTCATATCTAAATATCACCCATTACAATAATTTGAGCCAGCTATAAAAAAAGACAAATCAGAAAACATCCAATTACCTGTCACTAACCTGCCTCGTCCCCTTTATAAAACTACCAAAACACTTGATGATAATAATGATGTCTACCTTGCCAAAACGGCTGCAGCAATCATCGACCAAACTTTCGTGCTCTATCATATGCACGCTGGTGGTGGTACTGTAGCCAAATATATTGCTAAATACTCTGTCGCACTAAGGGTACATTAGTTCTCCATTTTCGTTGTAGATGTATATAGTGACTCATTTTGGTTTCAAACGTTCTCCTTAAGTATCTAGATCTTCTAGGCGTCTTTGTTCAAAAGCATCTAAGTTTTGTGCAGTTTAGAGGAATATTACATTTGTCCATGTGCTCTTTCAAGGAGTCCTTGTATCTGAGAGCTTGTCCTCCCTTCTACGCACACCATAGAACAGCTCAGAACACATAATATGCTAAGAAGTCCGTTGGATTTCCATCATGAGTACATCTCCAGCCCAGCGAAGCTGAGTCTTCATTTGCAGAGATTCTGTACCACACATCCCGAATCTACGGAGGACTTCAGAATTTCTGACATAGTCACTCCATTTTATGTGTAATATTGACTGCTCTAACTCAGATTTCGCCTATTCACACACACACCAGATTCAGCTCCATGCAAAAGTAACTTGTACCTTTGAATTTTTTATTTAAACAGATTTTATGCAGTCTACCAAAAGCGGAAAATGCTTCTGCAATACACAACGCAGTGTTTCAAAAAAATCTCCTCTGCTCGGAAGCTGGACATAATTTTGTTCACCTACAGAACACCACCACCCAACTTCTGAAGTCAGCCACACTCAAGAGAGTTCCGTAATATCACCTGTGATCAAGATAGCTACAAAGAACAATAA
This sequence comes from Tachinus rufipes, assembly GCA_963932245.1. NCBI lineage: Eukaryota > Metazoa > Arthropoda > Insecta > Coleoptera > Staphylinidae > Tachinus > Tachinus rufipes. The sequence continues at coordinate 25,106,846 of OZ010742.1, read as the reverse complement.
CTGGCTTACAACCTGTATCCCACATTGAAGTTGAAAGGTTAAAGCCAAAAACTTGAAAAAAAAAAGATATTGCCTCCCCAACATGACGAGTAGCATTGAAGTAATTGAATGCAACCTGCATCACAGTCAATCAGCTGTAAACTAGAAGTGATGCAGGGCTCAACGGCCATAAACCAGGAACCATAGATAGTAAAAACCAAGGTTTGTAGATTTGAAAAACTTAAAGGTAATATCGGGTTTTTCAATAAGGACATAAAAATTTTGTATTTAAATACAGAACCTACCCTTAAACTTTTTCCTGATCTGTCAATGTCAAAACGTCAGTCAAGGCTTACATTTTTACCATAGTAAAGTTCACAAACAAGCAACGTTTGAAAATTATTAAAAAACACTACCAACATTTTGAGACTGTAGTCGCAACTTTATATTTATATTACTCCAATTTTCGACCATAGTAGATAAATTCCAGTCAACATATTTACTATTGAATGTTTCTGTGCCAGTAAGACAACGCACCGGTCGAAGTACCAACAATATCGCAGCCTTAAGTGGAATTGAGAATCTCTCAGTCCACATTGTAGCAAATTTTGCGTAAAAACCTTTGCCTACACCCTTACAAGATCAAATTAACTCAAGAACTGAAGCCTCTTGATCATTTGAAACGCAAAAACTTCTCCGATTGGGCTGTGCAAAAGTTTGAAGAAAATCCTAAACTTCATCAAAAAATTATCTTCAGCGATGAAGCTCATTTTTGGTTTTGTCAATAAACAAAATAAGCGTTATTGGACAGCAACAAACCCACATGTCCACATCAAATCAAAAAATCATTAAAAGATAAATCGACCATCGAACAGCGATCCGAGCATAGAACACTAAATTGTGTTCTAAGCTCGGACCCTCGCACACCGCTCGAGTCTCGTATTTATATTGAACTGAAACATTTTTAGCGGCGTGAGAGTAAAATTATTACATTATATTTTTTAATTACTAAATAATTTTACTCTTTCTATGCTCGGAGCGCTGTTCGATGGTCGGAGCGCTGTTCGAGGGTCGGAGCGCTGTTCGATGATCGGATCCCCGTAGTGGCCACACCCTTAGAGCACTAGTCTGGTCTAATAAAGACTACTCCTTAAAACTGTCAAAAAATACTGCAAATTATAACAAGAACCTCAAGAAAAAACTCTCTACAAAAAAAAAACACAATAGGCATCGTAAATACAGGGTGGGGCAGAATGACCTCCCTGATTTGTCGGGTAAATTGTAAGTAAACGGTAAAAGATAAAAAAACTTTTATTTTCAAAAAGTACATACTACGCCATTTTTTTGTTATGTTTTGAAAATTATGTCGTCTAAGTGGTGGCCTTAGCAGCCAACACACATGTTGAAGCATTCTACTTCGACCAATTGCGTCCTCAATTACAGCCTTCAAAGCTTCCAGGGTTCGAGGTCGAGCTTTGTAAACCTTACCTTTGAGGTATCATACCAGAAAAAAATCGCAAGAAGTCAAATCCAAAAATTTAGGGTGCCATGAAACATCACACAACGAGATCAGGGCGCTGAAAAACAACTCCTGCAGAATCGTGTAAACAACGGGCAGTATGAGCCGTAGCCCCATCTTGCTGAAACCAAAAGGCATCATCTCACAATAGTACAAATGCACTGTTACACTTGAGCCCCCTTCATAAAAAAATAAGGCCCAATAGAGAACACAGCGCACCAAACTGTCACTTTAGGACTGCAAAGTAGCCTTTGGTAAATTTCCCAAAGATTTTCAGTTGCCCAGTAACAAAAAATTTGTTTGTTCACTGTGCCAGAATGATGAAAATGCGCTTCGTCGCTAGCCCACACAATAGCGCCGGCGGGTCCAGCTGTTAGGATTGCATAGCAAGCATCTATACGTCTCACGCAGTCTTGTGGGCTCAATTCCTGGACAATCATCATCTTATAAGGACTTAAGGTCTGTGTGTAAAATTAGCAGTATTGTTCTGGCCAAAAACATAAAGGCAGCGGCATGTTTCCGCGCAGTACGCGTTGGACACTGTTTAATAGACGCTCTTGAGCCGCCCTGGATTATTACAAAGTGCAGATCCCGTCTCCCTTATACATGTTACTAATCCATTTCCGAATGGTTTTACCACGCTTTCCCCGTTTTATTTTTTTTATTTCTTAACAAGAAAGCCTGGTTGCTCTCACGCCAACGGCATGGTCACTACTTAAATTGACGTTGTTGCCCCAACCTAACCGCATCTTTACCACCCTTCTATCTGCTGTGATGCGGTTGATAGAAATGGCAGCTGACGATGGTTAGAAAAAAATACGCAAAATACGACAATGACCGTTATAGTGTAATCAAAGTGCATCAAACTATCAACGACAAAAACGGTATAGTGGCTCAGTGGTTGGGCGTTCGTTCCGTCACAAATTTAAATATCAGAGCGTAACAATCCATTCGTATAAACATGTAACTCATCACTTTGATTTGTTTTCAAAATATCGTCGTCGCGACTGTTTAGATTAATTAAGCTTTCCCAGTTAGGCTTGCGCGTCTTTCTAGCAGATACTGCACATGTTTTCGATCTTTGCCAAAATTCGCGTCGGGCTAGCGCTACACGCAGATTGTATTGTTCCGCAAAAAATGAGATAATAATTTTATAAATATAAAGTAAATTGACACATTGTTTTATTTAAATAATTTAGTTTTAACACACTGTATTTCTTAAATCACAGTTTGTCTTATCATATACAAGGTTCAAATACCCACAAAGGCCTCCGACACCTATAAGTAAATTTGAAACGTTCATATTAGCAATCGCAATGCAATTATAATAGATAAAATAAATATCTCATAAATTGTATAAATATTACTTGTGTATCCAGCAATATCACCGTTTTATTGATATAGAGATTAATATTTATTTTTATCGGTCATAGAATTTCCTCTGATTAGGAAGATTTTTTTAAATTAAATCTAAAATCATTTATATTTTTATTAAAATATGAATATGATACTAGAATAATAAACAAGATTAATAACAATAACTTCGCAATACTCAAGTATAAAAATCGTGATGACAATGTTTAAAGTACTCCCAGATCATAGAAAACGTAAATTCAACCCCGCCGTAGAGCGCAAATACAGATGCTCTATGTTATCTACCTAGTAAACAATATAATATAACAAAAAATTTCTTATGTCAAGTTTCTGTGACATTTATAGTCTCATCTCCAAGTTTGGCTCCAATCGATTAACATTTGTCATTTTTATATCCATTCGGATATCGGCTGAAAATTCCTGGTTTTCTACTCGTACATATACAGTTTACCCATTTCACATCCCTTCAGAAATCTTACGACTTACTTGATGGAACTATCAGCTTATTAGATAACTTCCAAATCACTGCAAGTTTTTATCTAGTCATAATTCAGGAATTGAACCCGGAATTGATAACGCTCTACCACTGAGCTATCTCAGTTTGTTTTTGCTTTCAACTTAAAAGCTCTCTTACTCTGCCGTAGAGTGCTAGACTCTCATGCTGTCTGTCCCGAGATCTACTCTCTTACTATACCGTATTTATTTAATCATCTCTTTGTATTTTCCCCCATACTCGCGTATAAAAGTTGAATATAAGAACTCTTTTATTATTTATAGCAATTAAAAGTCATCATCATTGAACACATCTCAACACTACATATATCACATATAGCAGTCATATCGACTGCGCCAAACTATATTTAACACAAATATGCGTAACTATCATGTAACCATGTTTAGTGTCTGCATTGTCATAATAATGATACAATATTAAAACATAAAAATTATATTTACCTTCAAAGCTCTGGCAATATCTTGTTGTACTTTCATTGCAAAATCAGTCTCGGTGAGTCCCTTTCTCTCTGCAGAAGGCAAAAACTGTACATTGTAAACAGTGACCGGGGAGAACATGTAGAAAAACACGTCCTTCCAATAAGTAGAATCAATTGAACTAACGGCTATATTGAACATAGGTCGTTTTACATCGACAATAATTGGTTGCACTTTACTGCACAGTGTGAACGGCCACGTCTTAAACTTCAACACCGCCTTACCGTTTGTTATCGCCGATTCCGGTTGGAATAGCAACGGTGTTGTATTACCACTAATGAATAAAGCTATATTATTTTTAAAAGATTCTAGGTTCGACATAGTTCCAAAGTACTTTTCGCCAAATATCGGCGATAAATGAGTATCATGTTTAAAACCAGGCTAAAAAATAAAAATATTAATAATTTAAAATCAATATTTTCTTAATATAGGATTTAAAAAAAAGTGAATGGAATTGCTCTCATTGATTGATTTGAACATTACATGCGCCCAAATACGCCCACTTCTATGTCTTGATTTCCTCTGCCGATCATTTACACGAGCGACATAAGCAAACACGACTGTAGAAGTTTTATTCTCCATAACTTTATTTTTAAACTCAATAGACCACGATTAAAATTTAATCATTCCTGGTGACAAAAACACATTTCGAAAGTGATTGAAATGCTAATATTTGCAGCTAATTGCTACACATGATTAAAAAAAAAACATTAAATTAATATTTGCAAACAACTTTCTGATTACGACCTCATTGCATATACATTATTTTCATAATTCGTAATTTATTGCAACAATATTTTAAAAGACAATAACTAGAGGTCATATCATGAATGTTGAAACAATTCCCATTAAAAATAAATTCTTACCGTTATGCATCCTGTGAGAGAGTGTACTACTAAATTATCAAATATGGATATTTGATTGCTAACATAGGTATCAACCTCTTCTTTCTTGTCTACATTTTCTACATTTATGGTTATTCCGAATGTAATACATAATAATTTTAATAGAATACTATGTACAAACTGCGTCCTAGGTAGCAAAGAGCAGAATAGTAAAACTGGTAAGAACAATATAAATCTAAGTAGAACTAACAAGATCCCTATTGGTACATATAAAAGTAGTATTACTCTGTTTGGAAACCTGAAACAAATGAAAAACAATAATCAATAATTATTATAAAAAAGTGTTTTTATTGTTTTCTTTTAGCAAAACCCAATGTACGTAAATATAGTATAAAAATGTTGTGTGTTGCTGTTCTCTTCATTGCGAGAAAATGTATGTTAAGTACTAATATTATGATTAAAGATTAATAAATTAACCTGTAGCTCCCTAACAAAGCGTCTATAGAACTATTGATGACATTTTGTATTCATGGTAAATTATGAACCAGTGGCGTAGCTATGATTTTGGACCTCATTCACATATTGAGGGGGCCATTAGACGGTTTTGGAAACACTATTTTATCTTTTTTTTTATCCTGTCTAATAGCTGCAACAGCTGTAAATCCGGCTTTAAAACATCAAAAAATTGTTAAAAAGAACCCAAATCCGGCCAAACTGTTAAAAAATGCAAAACTCTTTTCATAAAATGTCAAAAATGACAAAATCCGGCCATAAACTATGAAAATATTGTCAGAAGGTACCAAAAATTTAGTCAATAATTATTAAATTCAATTCATAAAAAGTAAGAAATACCTAAATTCGGGTATAAAAAATTTCCAGATAGAATAAAAATGCAGTTAAAAAGTTCAAAATTTTATTCATGCAATGTCAAAAATAGCAAATTCAAGCCTTAAAACATCAATTACTGTTGGAAAACACCAAAAATCGTTATAAACTGTTAAATAAATGTAACAACAATCATAAAACCCCAAAAATTATTGTCAGAAAAATTCATAGAAATAAAAATATTGTCAGAAAGTACCAAAACTTACCATAAACTGTAAAAAAATGTAACATTCCATTTATAAAAAGTTAAATACTCATGTCGTTAAAATATTATCAAAAAAAAAATATTTAAATCCGGCCAAATCAGTTGTGAACACTTTAAACTCGTGCAGTCGGTACCCAAAAATAATAAAATAAATTTAAAAAAAAAGTTTTTGCTGCAAAAAACTCATCAAATAGCTCTTCGGAGATTGCAAAATACTTCAAAGTATAATCAAGCACCAAAGAAGAAATATACTCAGAGCAAACTGCACCACTTACTGATAAAAAACAAGACTGCTTGCAAACTGGAAACCATAAGATTGCCAGAAAACATTCTTAAAGATATTTTTAGCAATTGAAACTTCTTGATTATCACTTGAAAAAAAGAATAAGTAAATTTACACCAACCACCCGAGTAGAGTGATTGTAATAAAAGCAACGGATGTTTCTTCTCCTTGCAAATGCAGTGAACAAAATACTCCAGTTCATCATTGCGGAGAAACAGCCCTTCTTGCAATCATCAATAATCACTAAATTTAAAAAAATTGCAACATTCAATCAACTGTTCACTAAAACTTGGGCTGATGGACAAAATACTCCAGTTCGTGATTCAGACAAATAAATAGACTGAATTGCCTCGTCCAGCCCGAATGTCTCTTCTCCTTCCTAACGTCAATAGTCATTTAATCAAAAAAGAAGAAATTAATATTCAATCTAGAAACTACTAATACTTGATAAGGATGAGCGCGGTAGTTCACTTCATAATTGTGGACAAATACTTTGAACTAAAGAGTAGCGAAGCGCAGTAGTCTAAGCATTCGACTGCTGCGCCAAAGATCGTGGGTTCAAATCTCACAACGGATACTATGTCAAACGTTTATACACTCTACCACTCCTTCTCTGGTCCAGAGTAGATTAATAATCTCTCCAGTAGTTAGAAATCCATTTAAAACTGTAGGTCCACCTGTAATGTAAGTTGCCAGCATTACAGGCAGTGAAAAGGCAAATGCGCCAGCAGTGGCGTAAAAAGAGGCTGATGATGACATTAAACTAGAGTGCCCAGCCCTCCCGCCCAATTGTTTGTGATGAAAAGGTTAGATGTTTCTCTTCCTTGCAAAAGCTAATAATCCTTAAATTAATCTAAAAAAGTGACATTCAATCTATAGATCAGTAATACTTGCCGGGATGACAAGGGATTCTAGACAAATAGTTTAAAATGAAGTGCCCCGCCCAAGTGTTGATGATCTATCTACTCCTTGCAAACGCCAATAGTCCCTTAAAAAAAAGAGCAATATCTAATATACGGATCACTTACAGTAAGGCGGGCAAGCGGAGTATTTCAGTTCACGATTGCGGACAAATAAACTACAAACAATTCGTTGACGATACGGCTCTTCTATACTCTTCCAGTTCGCCCGAGATAATCACTTTGAGACTTCAAAAGGCCACCGACAACCTCAAAGATTGGTTGGACAAGTGGCAAGTCACTATTAACTCAAAGAAAAGCAAAACTGTACTCTTTACAAGGCGACAAATCAATCCTGATGAGAACGTCTTTCTTAATAACGTTCCCATACCGTGGTCCGATTCTGCCTAGTATCTGACGGTTAATCTTGACAAGAGACTCACGTACAAACTCCACGTGCAGTCCATTCTCAATAAATAAATGGGTAACAGAAGCTAACTGTCATCTTAACAAGCTAGAGGTCATTCAAAATAAATCCCTGAGGTCGGTCCACAGGGCTCCATGGTTTGTCCAAAACAGGAAGATTCGGGCAGACCTAGGATTACCCCCGATACGTCAACACATCGAAACTTCGAGAATCTAGCAAATCATTGCAACACTGATCTGGCCCGACTCGCCAAGCCAGACAGAGAGAACTTTTTCTATAAACGGCCGGTGAACCAAGTACCAACTAACAAAACAAAACCAACACCGCACACGTCTATAGGGCGTAGTCTAACCATTTTTCTTAAAAAGGAAGTTACATGAGCCGTAAGGTCTCGAACTTTCGTAGGCACTCATTATTGAGCGGTTTTTATTCGGTAAGCATTTCATCTGAGAGGAAATGATTCCGACGCTTGCGCCAGTCTTTTAGAAGATTTTACTACCTAACCAACCCACTCAAAAAAAAAAGACTCTGAGTCTGATGAGTAAACCTCAGTCAGTCAAAGCAGCAGCAAAAAAGCGATTCGACTGCCAGCAGCCGACCGAGCAACACGTCTACACCGAGAGAACGACCCACTTCACCACCCAATTGAAGCAAGCCCGCAGTCTGGGAATAAATGCAATTAATTTGCAACCAAGCAGATTCAAGACGGTAGGAAGACTTGATTGATTAGTCACCAATCAAGCCGCCTAACAATTAATTTAGTCGAATTAATTGACCAATTTATTTCAGCATGAATCCGATCTGACGGACAGAATTTTTTAATTATTTCTCCTCAACGAGTTTAAAAAGATCCAGGTGCACTTGAAGAGGCAGGATGCTGAATTCAGAAGCATGGAGAGAGAAGTCAAGCAAACGTGATCTTGGTGATAGCCTACTCTCTCTCCGGATGGATACTACAGCGGACATCAAAAAGAGCGTAACCGCTCCCTCAAGAGGTCTTCCGTCAACCAGGTTGAGACCAGCTCCTCCGAGAACAAAGACGCCATAAAGATCCAGCTAAACGACAAAGTCAGAGACAACCAAGGTGCTAGCGGTCATAGAGGAGGAATACCAGGTAGTCAGCTACTCCAAGACAAAGAAGAAAAACAAGCGCAAGGTGAGCCTTCTAATTCTTCTATTATTGGGCCATCAGCCGGTCCTCCAAGTCAAGTGCCTTCAGCGCCAGAGTCATCAACCTCCAAGACCAAAGGGTCCAAGACTCGGCCGGCCCCTAAGGCGAAGGCGTCTACTTCGGGCACAGCCTCTCGCTCCCTTTGTCCTCCAACAATCCAATTATGCTGATTTCAAGAAATTGATCACAGCTTCTGCACATCTTCTAGATTAATTTCTAGATTCAGACTAAATGTTCGTTAGTCTAAAATCAGACATAGCCGGGGTTCTCCTAAAACACCATGTAATCGTCTATAAGGCTGGCACAATGTGCATCTTAAGTATTTCTATAACAACGTTTTTCACTGAGGTTAGGAAAGTCTTTGCAAACATAAGTGCAAACTTCAAGAATCATTGAGGAAAAAGTTTGATCGGCAGGCATCTGCCCTCCCAGCCTGAGGTATAGAAACAAATTGACGACAAAAAGCCAGTTAAAAAAGAAGGTAACATCAAATCTACAGATCACTAACACTTGGGAAGGTGAGCGTAGTACTGCAGTTCATGATTAAAAAAATAGGGTACTCCAACTGATGATAACAGACAAATAGTTGAAATAGATTAAACTGCCCTCCAACCCTAATGTTTAGTAATCAAAGGATTGAAAGTTGCTCCTCCTTGACATCCAATCTACAAATCACTAACACTTGCGCGGGTGATCGGGGTACTAAAGTTTTTGATTCTTGGATAACGATTAAAAAAAAACCCAACAGACCATAGCCAAAGCCTTTAGTGATTAGGGTTCACCTTATAAAAAGTGTCCCAAAATTAACGCAAAATTTGAATTTTCCGCCATTTGTGCAGTAAATTGTTGGCAACCCTAAAAAAAAAAACAATTTGATAGCTGATAGTTTAGGGTTAGTAAAAATGGAGCCAAGACAATGCCACATGCCATACAGCACGTGAAACAATTCAATTACTGCATGAGACATTTCTTGGTCGTGTACTTTCTCGTTTCGGTGATCAAAAATAGCCCCCTAGATCGTGTAATTTAACACCATTAGATTTTTTTATGGGGTAATTTAAAGTCAAAAGTCTACAAGAGAAAATTAAACGCTGTATCAACAAAATTCAGTCACATTAATGCAGAATGGTCATGAAAAATTTCAATTTTGACAAAAAAGTGCCAGCAAAGATTGCAAAGAGGCTAATAATAATAATAATAATAATAGTCTTTATTTATACAATATTAGTATAAAAAGGCAAAGTTCAGCTAAAAGCTGCTCTTCCACTTAAGCAAACAAATTTTTACAATAAATTAATTTAGCATCAAAATAATTTCAGCAATTCTATAATTCCTATCTTCTTAATACCACTGGTGTTGCTTCTGTTTAATTTATAATCTTCTATATCTTTTCCAATACTTAATAATTTTATTAAATAAAAAATATGTCAAAATGACATTTGATGACAAAAAATATATAATAGTTAATGTGCTTGGCTCTCATACTCTGCTCTAAACAATTTGTGAATATTCTCCGCGCGGTAACCACCTTGTGGCATCATGGTTTTGGCATCAAACAAATGCACAAACGTTAATCGTTTCGCTACATTTCACCTTTTATGTGCAGAAGGACCTGTTATTACCTTATTATTCGAGTCTGGACTCAGTGCTGACCAATCAATCTCCATAATTCCCACCTCATCTACATACTCTCCGGCAACTCTAGCTGTGTAAAGTCTAGCATTATCTTGCATTAAAATGACCAGCTCATAGTGATCATGAATGGCATAACATTAGCTTCTAAAATTTTCGTAATGTACGTTTGAGCAGTAGTATGAAGACCAAGCCTGAACGTGCTTGTAAAAAGATTCCCACCTATGCCATAACCAACCCACCGCCAAATAGTTGCTTGTTAATACAAACTAGAGCATATCTTTCTCCAAAGCTTTTCCATACTCGATGACCTTCGTCGACTGACACATTAAGACAAAATCATCTGAAAACAGAACATTGCAAAATCCAATCTCGCAATTCGATACCGGCGTTGCAATGGTGGATCTGTAAGCATCCATCTATAAGACTTCTTAGAGTTGATTTCGGAAAAAATGCTTATTCCGCAAAGTTGTATACACAAAAAATCTATTTTTTGTCCCAATTCTATTCTTCTGGTAATCTCCTCATACCGCCGATACTCATATTGTACAGCACAAAAGCTCTTATCAACAATTCTTGCAGTTTCACGTTGACTTCGACCATCTGGTATATTTATTTGCAACTTCTTGAGTGACCTAAATTTTGCTCGTCAATGCTACGAACAAACAATGACCGTTACCACCAAACACTGTTTATTGGGTCTAATTACAAATGTGTACATAGTCCATTCAATTGAAGTCTGTTTTTCATATCCGTTCAAATGTACCTTGGCAAAAACATGATTTATGACCAGCTCCAAACTACGTTTAAATTTAAAAGGCTAATCAAAGTAGTACTTGCCGTAGATATTACAAAACACCTTAATCCGCAATCAATAGCTCGGTTAATTCAAACCCCAACTATTCTAAATGTTACTAAAATAGAAGAAATTTATATAGAAATTTTAGTTTAGTAATATATTATAAAGTATAATTTATTCACTCAATCCAACTATCAATATAATTTGTCTATCTACGACATTTATTTCTTTTGTATAATTAAGTCAATAGCAATTATGCATTCTGCTTTATTATAACAAACAAGCTGTCATAAAACGTGCCAATATATATTGCGCAGCAATTATTCGGTTGTGTTCATCTAAAAAATAAATAACATAAAGACCACAAAATATCGCAAAGCTAAAAATCGTTTTCAAATATCATTAATAACTACTTACGAAGGTATTCTAAACTATGTTAATAACATTTTGAATGTTGCTAAGGAAGATTTGAAATTCTCTGATTAGCTAATATGTACATTGTTGTTATTGTTAGCTAACGTCACTATTAAAAAATGTTTAGAATGAAGAATCGATAATAAATTAATATATCTCGAGTTAAGAAAATAATCGATTATTATAACCAATTAATAATCGATCACATAATTTTAAACATTTACTTAGAAAGTAAATATATAAATAATCAATAAAGTTAATACTTTTAAGATTACTAATTTATTTTTTATTTCATTCCTTTGAAAACTCTCCCAGATTTTTTAAATTTATTTCGACTGATTAACACCAAACTTGTCATCAGTAAGTATTCCGTCCTTCCTAAATAAAAACAAAAGTCCATATGCATTATCAAAAAGGATTAAGCGTTGCATATTATTATTTAATAATAATAATAATAATAGAGTATTCAACTCGCTGGTAATATGAATACAAAGTCGTATGTGACTCATGTCTAAACAAAAAATTATCACAAATTTAATCAAAACTTTCTTCTAAATATAATATACCTCAGTAACATAATTCTTACAGCTTAAGTTCGTCGTAAACCCTATATACTTAATAAAAAAAACATGATTTGCATTTCTTTAATACTAAAAGGTTTGTTTTCTTAATGGGCTTTCCAATTTATTATAGAAGTAAAAAAATGAAGTATTAATGGAAAAATTGTTCTACGACCAATAATTATAATTAAGTACATAATTATAATATTATTTAATGTATCGGTACATTTAAATTGATAAATGCTGTTTACATTTAGTAAGCCTCAGACATAAACAATATTTTTGTAGGTTGAATTAATTAAACAATATCATACTAATTGCGACACTGATTATCAAGCCAACCTTGCATTCTTACATTTTTTTCAAATTTCCTGTTATTTTTAATATACAACAATACACAATAACAATTATACTGTTAACAGCATAATTAAAAACATAATTTAATATAAATATTGTTGGTATTTATTCCTCCAAATTTGCCATTTTTGCACTCAACACTATTTTTTTTTTAGTTATTCAGCATAACTTTGAATAGAAAATATGGTACTTTCCTAATAAAAAACAATGTATCGACTGCCAATTTTTATTCTATATAGTTAATTTATTCCAAAATCAGCTCTCGCTTGCAATGATAACTTAAAAAAGTTATAGAAAATTTAATAATTTGCAATGTTATACAAATCTGCTTTATTCTTTGCCAATAACTATACATATTCGCAAAATATGAATAATAAATTATTTTATTACTTCGTAATTTATATTCGAGCCTCTGCATTTTTGGCAGTGCTTCAAGAATTATACGAATGTATAAAAATATTAGAAGATGCTATGATTAGGTTTGTAATCTGAGTTATTTAAGAGTTAAAAAAAAATAAGTATCTATTCGTAATGATTTATAAGGCCGCGTATATATTAGACACGTATTCGATCTCCCAGTACCACCTTATTCACATATTTAAACCAACAAAATCATTTTTTTTATTATAAAGGAAATAAAATCTTGTGTATTAGTTAATAATTTTGCGGTTTCTATTTTAGAGAGGAACGATCCGCTAGATTAAATAAAAAATGTGCGCAGATGGTTCAGGTATCGCTTGAAATTTATTAAGTAAATAGGCTCATAAATTACATTTCTTGCAAAATAAAACATAAACCATTACAGTGAAACTATAATTATCGCTCAAAAATCCATTTTAACGCATAAAATGCATGCGCGACTTATCTCGAAGAACGCAATTAATAACTATATGAGGCTTAAAATACAAAAACACGTACTTAAAAAGGCAGCAAGTAAACATGTAATACAGCTTAAGTACAAATTTGAACTTTTGAGCTAGTCATTTGGTTGTCCGTATACATTTTTTCAAATGCATTCTAAAAAAAGTGACATCAATTTCAAACAACTTTGGCACAGTGTAACAGACTCAACATTTACAGTGGTTTTAGGTGGTTTAAGGCATTTTCAGAAAGAACAGAATCTATTGATAATAAACCAATAAAAATCTTGAAAGAATCCGGGATCTTGTGAGTTCAGATCTTCAGTTTACTATCAGATTGAAAGAGAAAGAGTTGAATTTAACTTACACCAACGTTCATCAGATTTTGACCAATAAATTGAGGATGAGTAAAATCTGCGCAAAAATGGTTAAAAAATCTGTTGTGACCTAATTTAAGCTCAAAAATATGAAAAACTTAATTTTTATACCACGTAGTAAATGTCTCAACCATCCTTTATATTAATTTATTTAAATCTTTTTCCTTAAAGGGGGGGGGGGGGGAGAATAGTTGCGCTATTATAAGGGTTTGCAGCATCCAACTCAGCAAGAAAACGCTTGATTATAATTAAATAAAATGTTCACACAATTTATAGAAATTTGATGCAATAAGTCGTTTCTTCGCAATTAATTTTTAAAAAGTGACGTTTTTAATCAGTTCTTTATTATTTTTTTACTCGTTAAATGTAACTTTAAATCTTTAACCAAAAACATGAAGACATAGAATATTGTATGTAGTTCAACATATAAAAAGAGTGATGACTAAAATCTTATTGTTTGGATATTGAGTTGGTTGGCGTTTTGTCTCATAAGAACTAATTTTAATTTAAAAACGGCGCTGTGCGTGTCAATATTTTTCTAGAGAGAAAGGTTCACCGATATTCTCGTAGATGTGATAGGATTTAATATTTTTCTATAACAATAATACTAGTGGCACCACAACAGGACGGGGCGACTAAACCCGGCAATTCTCTAGCGTTAAAGAATTAAAATTACATTTTTTGAAAATTTTTGTATTTTGTATATTTGTTTTTACAAAAATTAAAAAAACAATCTTATAATTATTTAATTTAGACCAAAAAATATTTAAAAAATAGTTTTTTGCTTTTCCTTAATAAACAAGATGATTTGAGAGAAATGGACTATACTCCATAAATGTGTTCAGAAGATAAATTATAAACCAATAAAGTCCTATAAACATGTGTCCTTACTATTGGTTTATGTTGATGTACAGTGGCGGCGCTAACTACTATGATGCCCCCTGCAAATTCCAAATATGTCGCCTCCCGTCTTTTAATACTCGCAAAGAAAAAAACTTCCAATTTCTTCTAAACAAAATCTTGGGCACTCAAGTTCAAACTACTCCATAGTAATCATAATCTAGAATGACCCAACCACCAATACTTGGAGTTGGTGATCAAGAAATTGGTTATAACCTCCTCCTCCTCTGATTAAAAAACTTCTAACACTTGCAGAGAAGAAAAACTTACGCGGGTGAGTGGGCACTCCAGTTTAAACTAGAGATATAACCTCGTCCTCCTCTGAATAAGAAATTTCTAACACTTGCAGAGAGAAAAAACTTCCACTTTATTATTATAACCTCCTCCACCTCTAATTAAAAGACTTCTAACCCTCGCAGAGAGGAGAAACTTCCATTTCTTTGATAACAAACACTCTGACGGGTAGGTGGGCACTCCAGTTTATTATTACCAGCGAGTAGTTTTAATTGGAGTGCTCACTCAAATGCTCTAGTGTTGGTCATCAAAAGATAGGATTTCAGCTCCTTCAATAAATCAGAAAATATTGGAAGGAAACTGATCAAATTTACTGAAAACATGTGTCAAGCATGGCAGAATCCAATTTCCAAAGTGGAGTCCCAATATAATAAAACTTAACAAAATAACCGCCAATTAATAGATTTTACGCAGATTGAAATCTTGTAGAAACTGAGAATAAATCAAAATGTATTGCAAGCAAATTGATCAAATTGACTGAAAACATGTGTCAAGCATGTCAGAATGTAATTCTAAAATAGGAACCAAATATAATTAAATTTAACAAAATGGCGAATTTTAAAATCTTGAAGAAAACTAAGAATAAGTCGGATAATATATAAACAAAATTGATAAAAAACATGTGTCAAGTATGTCAGAATTTATTTAGAAAATTACGTCCAAATATAATTCAAGTACATATGTCAGAATTTATTTAGAAAATTACGTTCAAATATAATTATTGATGGTTGTGGTAGAGGTCACAACTTATTTCATCTGTAGAAGGCTCTAGTAGAGCCGAAACTTGTAATGTATTCGTAAGAATAAATTTGTGATAAAAACATTGTTTTATTATTTCATAATATTAACAAAATGGCCATTGATAAATTTGTGTTAAAAACATAAATATTACTAAACAAATTATTAATTTTTAAATTGATTTTACTATAGTAAAAAAAAAGTTTATATTAAAACTGTAAATGCACTCGCTGCTCGCTTCAGTAACGGAAACGGAAAAAAGAGTTATATATAAACGTTTATTTCTTGCCTTTCGGCCTTGAAAATTCTACAACTTAACATAACATTTACCATATAAACTTAATTCATTTCTAATATAACATATAATCTTAATTACCCTAATCCCTGTTTTTAATTAATTATTTATTACTTTCGTTTCAATTTGTTTTCTTCTTTTTGTTACCGCCATCATCCATTTTATTCCTCTTCCGTCTTCTTTCAGTACTTCATTTCTCCTCATTTGCTCTTCTCTCATTTCATTGCATTTTAACATGTGTTCTATGTTTTCTCTCGCTTCTCCACACATTCTACACATTTTCTTTTCTTCATCCATCCAAAATTTGCACACTTTCTGCTCATTTCCGCATCTGAATCTTGCAATCATTCTTTTTTCTATTTTTTCATACTTTATACTTTCTAGGTACTTTGGTAGTGCATCAGTTATAATATGTACATAATTTGAATTGTACCTAGATTCATTTATCCTTGTTCTACGCTCTTGCACTTGTATATCTCTATCTCTTATCATAATTTCATTCCACATACTTCTATTTATTCTCAATCTATCTACTTCCTCACTAGCATATCCATTCTTGTTAAAATATTTTTCTCTGCAAGCTCCCATTTTTCCACATTTTCCTTTCATTTTCTCCTTCAGGCATTCTTGTAATATTTTACATTCATTCCTTTCTCTCACTCTTTCTTCATACCTCATTGCACGCTTTCCTGCTTCTACTCTTAATTTGTCTATTTTAACTTCTTCCATTACAATGTACGCTTCAGTAACGGAAACGGAAAAAAGAGTTGTTATTACAAATATAACCGGATTCATTCTAGGCAATCGTGTCGCCCGTTACATCATGTATGACGCGTTAAACATCGGAGTTAATCAATCATCGAGGTGGAAGCTCTCCGAGCTGCTATAAAAAGACAATTTTTCAGCAGTCACACTGAGTCATTTGATGTGACAGCCTAGAACTCAAATGCTCCCCCTTAATGACAGAATCTAATCTGAGCACATTGAAAGGGTCCATCAAGTCAATAACTTTTTAGAGGACACTGACGACAACATAGCGTTCCATCTTATCGAATTCGAGAAATTGACTAAAAACTGAAAACTCGATCTGCTTCTGGCCCAGACAGAATTCCGAACAGAACACTCAAATTTTCATCACATAAAGTGATACCAATATTGCTAAAGCAATTTTTCGCACTGGATACTTCCAAAAAGCTTAAAAAGGTTCTCACGTCATAAACATTCCACAACCTGGAAAAGACCGAAAGTTTTCTAAAAATTCAGGCCAATCAGTCTTCTATGCACCTTAAGTGAGGTTATAGAGAGGGTGATTTTGGACATTGGACATAACTCAAAATCACACGGAATTTAACAATCTTTTCACCGCCCACTAGTATAATATTCAACAAGACAACTCTGTAGTACACCAAATAAACCAAATAATTTACCACATTGTTAAAAGTTTCAGAATAAAAAAAAACACTAGGTGGTCTTTTTCGACGCTAAAAAAGCCTCCAAAAAGGTCTGAAACAAAAACCTTTTTTTAAACTGCACAGTCTTATACAGCTAATAGCTTTATATCTATACGTACGTACCGTCCATCCTAGACAAATCTAGACTCCCTAAAACCTGCTTGTTGCTGAAAAACTAAATCCGGATGTACATCACCATCATCAGTCCGCAAATCACTTTTGCGTCTTCAGTCTGGAGAACGACTACAAATATGCACCTCAGTCATCTCAAGTCTTACTTTACGGTGGTTTGTCGAAGCCCCATGTTATGTTCAAAACAAAAACTAGATCTGGCCAAACTTACTGAGCCAGACAAAAATGAATACTCCGATAAAAGACCAATATCATCAATTCCTAAAGTGGTTTACCTCACAATTATACCTCATGGCCGATAGGGCGTTCTAACCAAACTTCGTCTAAAATACAATCTCCAAACAAAAGGTCTCAAACTTCCAGGTATGATCCGGAGAAGTTTAGTTTGTAGGCTCCTTCAGAAGGTAAATTAGACTGACTTTAGAAACACAAAAAAAGTGAGACAGACTACCAGTCAAGGTAACAGACAACAACCAAACAGCGGTTAAAACCAAATAATATCCAGTTTCAGAAAAGTCTATCGATCGCATCGGCAAACAAATTCCAGAGTGCCAACCAGCCAAGCAACATCTGCCCTGCAAACAGCAAAGTCAAAATTTACCCGCAAAAATATTACACAAAATGCCACAACTATCCAAGTTAATACTAAGTTAGTAATCTAAATACTAAGATGTACTAACATAAATAGTTAAAAAAATCCGATAGCAACATCATGGATTCCCAAAGAAAGTGGGCGCAACGGATCTGAATCTGAAATCAAAACTATCCCAAAACGTCCCTCCATTACACCATAAACAATTTCAAAAAAAAAAAAAAACTGCTACATCTTTTCGAACGATCCGAAGACAGAAGCGTCCTCTCAAAAAAGCAAATTTTTAAAGACCTTGCGCAAAGTTTCTGCATTAAAACCGCAAAAACGGATTTATTTTTTGCCAAATCCCTTTTTTGGACGTTCGCGATTCGAGCGCGCCCTTGCCAATGTCCAATCGGGACAAAACTGCAATGCCTAAAGGAAGTCAACGGATCCAAATCCATGCAATGAACACGCCGGATTATCCACACGCACTAGGCGGCACTGCACCACCGCTCTTAGAGTTGCAATTCAGGCGGCCCCTTGGACGGACCTAGTCCGCTTCAACACCGATTTACAAAGCAGGTTGGAGGTCTCAGAAACAAAGAACCACCACAACAGCCCCAAGGCTTTTTCACACCTACAAGTACAGCTCAAGGACTTCAGCTGATGATGAATAAGATCAAATTAGTCAGCGAGAAGTACGGAATCGATCTCAATCTGAAATAGACCAAATATATGCTTGTCAGTAAAGATAATCCACCACAGCAGCCGATACTTCTCAACAACAAAACCATAGACCAAGTGGACAAATACACTTAAATATAAACTCTAGGATCATTTAGTAGAAATCAAATGCAGGATAGAAAAAGCGAGAACGACATTTATCCAAATGAGAAAAGTTTTCAACAGCCCAGACTTGAGCATGCAAATTAAGATCAAAATGTTGCGCTGCTACGTTTTCGCAACACTAATGTACGGCGTCGAATCCTGGACCCTATCAAAGGATACAGAGAAAAAACTGGAGGCCTCAAACTATGGACATATTCGTCGTACCCTGAATATCTCATGGAAAGAGCACATTAGTAATGAGGAGGTTCTGCAGAGAATGGGCAAGGAACAGGAAGTATTGAAAGCTGAGAAGGTTAGGAAATTGGAATATCTCGGGCACGTAATGAGACATAGTGATAGATACAGAATACTCCAACTGATTCTGGAGCGGATAAAGCACACAAATCCGAGAAGTTTCCGCGCATTAAAGCTAAAACTTATCGGCCAATTTTGGTGTATCAACAACACCATCTCTATCTCCTTAGCGGGTCAATTTCGAGTCTAAAGAACGGTAACAAAGTAAATCGTGATCTCATATCTTATTAGTCATAGTAATATTATGATTCATTATACATATTTTCAAAAGCAAATTAATTTTTTTTTTTTATTTGCAATACAGTAAGTTACAGAAAATAATTTAAAAAACAAAATGCGTTCTTCTTTGCTTAATGTATCAATAGTTGCGTGCTAAGAATACTGAAATAAATAATCCTTACCCTAATATATTGTATACTATATTTCATAGTACACAGCAAGTATTAAAAATAAAATAGTGAAAACTAGAATAAACAATTAAAAAAAAACCAACATAAGAGTACAAATTCTTTGTTTTTGATACCTTCCTAAAAGTTTGTCCTAATGTAAAAAACTCTTAAAATCAAATGTTTAGACCCCAAAATTATATTATTATTTTTAACTTTTAAGACGAATTGATAAAAAAATTCAAAGTCCTGCGCATTAAAAATGTGTCTAATATGTGTTAAAATAAAAGCTTAACAAAAAATCCTCAAATATGAAAAGCAATTTAGCTTTACTAGTACTAAGTTTTGAAAACAAGTGTACTGTGTGTTGAGCATTTTAAAAAACAATATTCCTAACAGACAAAAATTAATTATTATTTTTGTCTTCTTCATTATGTATCAAAGTCCTAAGTTATAAAACTTAGTGTAATACACACTGATCTACCTGAAAAAATAATTTCATTTAAAATTTCATATTTAGAAAACAAAACAAAAAATTATAAAAAATTCTTCACTTTTTAGGTTCTTAATTAATGTTTCAAAGATTCCAGTTATAAAAAGTGTGTAATATGTGTTAACTATACTAAAAAATATAAACTCTAGTCAATTTTTGAGAACAAATTCGCAGATAAACAAAAATCACAATTGTTTTTTTTTTATTTTGTTGACTTCTCTCTCATGTTTTAAAGTAATATGCCTAACCTAACCTAACCTTACTAGATAACATAATTTCATTCAAAATTCATAACCTAACCTAACCTTACTAGATAACATATTTTCATTCAAAATTAAAAACTTAACCTAACCTTACTAGATAACATATTTTCATTCTAAATTCAAAACCTAACCTTACTAGATAACATATTTTCATTAAAAAATTTAGAAATCTTATAGAAAATGATTAAAAATTAAATAAAATCCTAATTTGTTGGCTTCTTTCTTAATGTCTTAAGTCATAAAGTTCTTTTTTTATTCAAAAACTTTGAACTATTAATATTATTATTATCATAGATGCAAATGTGTTTTAAGTAATTTATAAATGTCAAATAAAACATAAAAACATTGTTAATAATAGTAAACTTTAGAAGAAAAAATATACTTAATTCAATGTTATAGTACTGATAATCTTTGCTATCGTGATTAATAAAATTATCAAAAACATCCAGAAACAAAAATATCCCATTAGGCTGCCTGGAAATTATAAAACAAAATGTGAAAAGTGATTCTAACAAATTACATAAAACATTAAAAGAATTTAGACAAAAACAATGCAGCATCAGTTTTAATTCTTCATTCAGTTGAAGAAGATCCCTAAAATCACTTAGAAATAGAGCTGTACAAACTAGAATATTAAAATATTTTTTTCTTTTTACTATTTTAGACTATCTTTGGTGATGAGGCTAAAAATTCAAATTTTTGTTTGTGAATGATTTACAAAGTTTTATTGAAAAGAGATTTTTCCAATATTTTCCAATGGATCAACATTTTTTACTAATAGAATAGTTGCATCTTAACATTGTAGATATTGAGCTGGAACATTTTTTATAAAGAAATTGATAATTTATCTATACATTATACTAACTCAATTTATTTTGAAGAAGCTCACTACTCTCTGATAGTGCAATTAGTTAAACAAAAAACTTGCTGAAAATGAATTAGAAAGAATGAAGCAATTTCATATCTCAAAAGTCCCGAATTAACCATAGACTTTTATTTGAGTTCATGTGCATAAATTGAATATTTGAATAAATTGTTTTTCTATCAGTTATTTAAAATTTCTAACAACACAATTTCATAAGTAAGCCAATTTTTCTGAAATCAAAATATACTTACAATTAGTTTCAAGCTTAGCAATTTGAATCAAGATTTTTTAGTCAATCATACTCTTTGTAACGCAATCCTTGGAGATACTGTATAAATAATACGTAGCCAATTTTTGTAGTAAAAATAAAAACATTTTTAGAAAAAAGAAGACAAATTAAACATTAAAAAATATTTGGTAAATGTACATAGCTTAAGTAGATGTAGTTAGAACTGCCTAAATTGTACGTAAACATTTTGTCTTCTTTACGATTTATTTATTTAAAATAAAAAAAAGTTCAGCCTACCAGTTAACCTTAAAAATGGTTAATCTGCACTTACATTTACATAGCATTTAATTTTGATCCAATTCAGTTTCTATAAATATAAATATCTAAAATATTATAAACCAAAACAAAAACATATCAAGGATTGACATGGTTCAACAGTTTTATATTGTAAACAGTAATATAATAAACACTATTATATTATATTATTTACAAAATTTAAAATTGTTTAACCTAATTCCAAACGAAATTTAAAACTCACAAATTAAATAATGCATTACTTTAAATAAAATTCTTGGCAGGATACACCTTGTTTTTCTTTATATATTACATCTATAAACATCGTATAACTAAATATTTCATGTAGATATGTGATATTAATACCAACAAATAAAACCTCGAAATATTATTAAACCTGACCTAGCTTAACTCTATACTAAGAATATAAGATTCCTAATACAATCTAATAGTAAATTAAATTAAAAAATACAATATAAATATGTTACTTTCAATTTCTTATAAGAACTGATTGTGTGTTTTCTGTGTTGTGATTGCTAATCTCAATACCCCCATGCATTGTTTCAATCCAATTAAAGAGGAAACTTGCCAATATTGGAGCAACATGATTAACAATTTCATGAGTCAATGGCCTTCCAGAAAAATGACTAAAAAGTAACACTTACCTATTATAATTGTAGAGCTGTTTGACATCGACACTTGGCATGGTTTATGTATTTTATACTTTTTTTCAATCATATGATTTCCAGACAGAAAAATTACATATCACTAAAGATAGGTTACAGATGTTTGACGTAAACGTAATTGTGAAATGTCAAAATAGTGAACGGTGGATTTCGCTAGCGCAGTACAGGACCGGAACACAACATTTATAATTCAACAAAAAAATATTTAATTAAAACAGGATGTATGAAACGGTTTCTTTTGTTAAATTAAATTATGTTATTCATTCATTCTATTGTCAGTAAGTATTTATAGCATATAATTATATAATAATAAACAAATTAATATTTTGAATAAGGATGTTACGGTTCTGATTTGAATGGGAATGACAATTTAATAACTAGAGTGAAGTTAACAGTTTAAGGGGAGTTGACTTTCTACCACTAAAACACTGTTGCCACTTCGTAAATAAAACATTTATTTTGTTTTATAAATTATTAGATATTTAAATATGCATGGTGTAATAAAATGTTTTATTAATAGTGTAACTACAAGATCTGAGCAAATATTATAACATCCAGTTTCTTTTCAAACTCACTACTATTTATTTATTTTTATTACAAGTTCAGGGACGTAATAAGAATTTTTGTACTTATACTTTTACACATAAAACTAAACAGTTTATAAGTGTGAAATTATCAACGACTTATATACATATAAATATTACATTCTCAAAATATTTTAACAATACCGTAAAATCTTCATTAAGCGGACCCTGACAGTGCAACTGATTTTGTCCGCTTGATAGTTGTCCGCTTAAAAGAAAGTTAGATAAATATACATATGTACATAATATAATTTTATTTAAGCAAAATAAGTAAAATATATAATATAATATATAAAATAAACTACATTCTCAAATACAGAAATAAAAAATAACAAATCAAAAAAATACTATAAAAATTTAAAATATGTACATTTCACTTTTCTCTGTTTTCTGCCTTTTGGTGCCATTTTTTTCAGTGATTGTTTACTATTGTTAAATTGTATTTTCTATAATTTTCCTATATTTTCCTTAGTATTTCTTAGATGCCAATAACTTGTTTTTGTCTGCCCTTACCAAAACCATCTTAAAACTTTTGATCTTTTGAGATGTTTTTGTTGATTATGAGGAGAGTGTTGTGCCAAAGTCTTTTGCAAGTTCTAGGCTTCCGTTCTAAAATGTCCTAGTAAACATCCTCATTGTCGTGTGAGACAATAATAACAATATTGGGTGCAAGAGTGTAAGTAGCCTACATGACTGTGGATGCTTGCGATGATTCAAAGTTGACTTTGCTAAAGATTTTGAAGGGTTTTGGATAAAATTCCAAAATTTCTTTCATATCTGTGGTAATTTATTTGGTGGTTCATAGCGTGTGTTAGATAGTTGATGTTTTATAAACATTCTCTGTTATGCTAGTCTATTTCTACTTGTCGTAGAAAACTATTTTTTTGCAAAAAGTTGCATCTTTGTGGGTCCCTGCAATGTGCTGAAGTTTTAAAACATTTAACTTAGTTTATTCATAGTATTTACGCAAACAGGCAGATTACGGAAACAACTACTACAAAATGATTTAAAAATTATCTTTTCTCGTACGCCGTTTTGTATACTATCTACAATGAGAAACATGATTAAAGCAGCAAAAGACAAAAACGGCAAACAACTAATTTTACTCACTTATACTAACTATGCCAGTACCCGCTACGATCAAGACATTTTCATGGTTTGACAAACAAGGCAATAACAATTTCAAATAGTAGAACTCGGAAATCGAGAGAACACCCCCACTGCGGAACTCGTCTTTGCATTGACGCTAAAAACAAAACAATAAATTGTAAGATGCTCTGTAGTAAAAAACCTTGTTTAATATTTTCTTTACAGGTTTGATGATTTGAAAACAGAGCAAAAACATCTAATTTATTAGCACTTGCCAATAAATGAAAAGAATCCCTAGCCAACTTGAAAAAACAAAACACAAAAAATGAAGCCAATTACAAAACCAACCCCAATCGAGTTGATATGCTAAAATTACCTAAAAATTGCTGAGACATAAGCGTAAATATAACCGATAAACATTGAATGCTTTAAATTATTATAAACAGACAAAATAAAACAAAACAAAAGAAAGACTTTCTAGTGAAATCATCCAAAATTAACAGTTCGGTCCGCCCTTAAGGTAAACAGTTGGTTTAAAGTTAAATTATATTTATTCAATCTTTAAACATAAAATAAATACTGAATATTTAAAAATAAGTGCAATATTGCGTGGCGCAAGCAACACTAACACTAACTAACACACATACACACACTTTGCATAACAAAAACAGGTGCGCAAGACCTCCAACGCATTTGGTCAATCAGGAAACTGCAGAACAAATATCGTCAATATTGCCAAATCTATCCTGATCCTGGCCAAAACGCTTTTTCTAAATGAATAGTGTAACGCAAACTCGACATAAACTAAGTTTGAGTCTAAATTGAGCTTGATTTTAAGAGACGTTACAGGTTAAGTAACATGTTAAAAATGCTGCAATTAAAAAATCACAACCATTACGAGTTTATTAATTGAAAAAAAAAGACACTGTAGAAAAAGACGATAATGTAAAAATCTTGGCATACAACCGGCAAATCCAATACAAAGTAAGCTAAGTTGCTAAAATGCAATGCTGCAAAAAAATTTGTCAAGCTTGAGTAAAAAGTAAAACAATTTTTTCTGCACTTAGACCTCAATAAGTCCTTCGTACTTTCAATGGTAACCTCACTTCGTTGCCCTGGCGCATAACCAACCTATAATGTTGATGCTTAAAAAATTTCCTTTGTGCTGACTATATCGAGTCAGCTATCTTATGTTTAATCGTCTTGTCATCAATTTTGCATCTTCTACATGTTGGGCTATTTTTAATTCCTAACGTATGCATGTGTCTCCTAAGTGCACAATGCCATGTCAAATCCCCTGTTAATATTTGCAGGTTCTTTTTAGAGAAGCGTAGGTAATAGTGGGACATATCTTATAAGATTTGCGGTATTTATTGCCTCCTTTGGTTCAGGTTCACACATTTTGGTTATCTTTGCGAGCCATCCTACGAACCTCAGTATTTCTTGTGTTGAAATCTTGTTTTACCCAGCACAGCTCAATGTTATTTTTACGTGCTACTAGAGTAAAAGCAAAATGACATTAGCTTTAATGTAACCTTTGGTTTATTTGTAGCTAGGATTGTTAATTTTTGTCCGTTAGAATTTGCACATTTTTGCCAGATATTTTTTAGATTACTATTTCCATTGCCCCAACTGTGATCCCGATTATCTCTGCTTGTAAGATAACCGTATGTGTTCCTAAAAGTAAAGATATTGAGACATCTATATTTTGCGTAGATTTCCGTTCAAAAAACCTTAGAATGTTTTAGAGCAATCGGTGTAGATTTCGAAAAATTTATCGTTATCTACGTTTTGCTTTTGTTGTTCCTGCATTTGTACATTGTAGGGTCTTTAAAACAGAAGAAACAATCACTCTGCCACAGCCTTTCTAACAGTGTACAGTACAGTAGCTAACTCCTCATCATAAATATTAAGAGGTGACTAGAGCAACATTGCGTCCAAGGTTGCAGGTAATTTTATTTGCATGTTACGTGTTGTACTTAAGCACGCCATTTCTTGCAACTTATTAAATTGGTTTGCAGTATAGTACTATCTTTTGAAACAGTTCCTAACAGTTTCCAGAACAACATACAGGAAAGTAATTCGCATGATTTTATTGTGACGCAACTATCCATCCCAGCCCGGTAATACCGGTCGGGAAATGTGATGGAAAATGCCTTTCCAACGCAACCGATTGCCAATTTGCTCCGACTGTCTGAGCGGGAAAACATGTATCCGCGTGAAGTATGTTTTTTGAGTTTGTACCGCAAAGAGAAACTGTCAACTCAGCTTTTTACATCAAAAGATTGAAACGCCGGAGACATCAAAGACACGGTCAAGCTCCACCATGACAATGTCACCAGCCACACGGCCTTCGCCGTTACCAACTTCCTAGCCTAAAGCAACACCTCGGTGATCGCCCAGCTCCCTTACAGTCCCGACTTGGGTCTTTGCAACTTTTTTTTTGTTTTCCCGACTGAAGAGAGCTGAAAGAAAAGCATTGGGAGTCCGTGAAAAACATCCAAAAGTGGCAGGCACGTCTCCGAAAATGTATTGATGCATGAGGAAAGTATTTCAAAAAATTTTAAGCAATCAATAAATCTTTTTTTTCATAGAAAATGCGCATTACTTTCATAATAGACCCTATATACACATTTATCCTATTCATATTTAGATTTGGTCTACATGTGAGTAAGTTGTCAAACATCATACCTAATGGGACCAAGTATTTTACCTTGGTTGACATCGTTAATGAAATTTTTAGGAGTTTTGATAGGTTTAGTTGAGTAAATTTCTTCTTTTGTGTAAACATAACTTTTAATTATAATAAGGGTTTCTTGTATTAAATTACAAACTTAGCAAAATCGTTGTACTATCCGTCTAATAAAACTGTTTATTACTATCTTTAATAATATACTTCTTTGTGGGCAGCCTTTTGCAATAACCGTCCCAAACACTGTGTCTCTCACAGCAACTGTCGCAGCTCTTTTCTCTACCATGTGTTTTATTCGTCCACTGTTTGTGAGCTTAACACCTTGTGTTAAATGTGCAGTTTCTTTTTTATTAAAGGTAGTTTTGTTAAACGCTCTTTTGATGTCTATAAATACTTCCAAAACGTACCTTTTGTCCCGTAGCGACTTTTCGATTTAATCTACAACTAGGTCGTTTGCAAACGCTGCAAGCAAGCATCTAAAGTAGGTCCGGGGTTTTGTAAAAATGACAAAAAACTGACTAAAAAATAGAACGTCATCATCATCTATGTTAACGTGTCCCCATCAAAATAAAGATTATCTGAACAAAAGTCTTTTAACCAATAAAAATAAAAGAACCCATCCTCATGGCAATTAACCATTAATTAAACAATCAAACCACCATGACTGCATCAAAAGAACAATCCGCTACTTTTTGTTTTGATAACATTCTAGTCTCCAATCAATTATATAAGCTCCGTGGCATAATTGAAAAGAATAGTTGCTGATATGTCGATGTCATTCAGAATAATCTAAAGATCAAACGCAACAATCAGTTTTTCACTATCAAAGAGCTCATTGCCCGCTTTTTAATTATTTTCCTAATAACTAACCATATTGTACATCCATACAAAAAACGCAAAGCAAAAAAGTTAAGTCAAAAAAGCCACTACGCTAATAACTGCTTCTAGACGTGTCTCACCGCTATCACACACGACAAACTTTAAGAGTTCAACCGCTGTTCACGTCGAGTGTCAAGCCTGTTAGAACAAAGCTCAGTAATGACGTATTTTTTAGATTCAATTTAGCTTGACAATATTAGAGACTGTCGGAGTGCTTGTTGAGAGTAATTTTCCAACAGTAGTTTTCCATAAAAACAAATTAGTTCAGTCTGTTTTTGATTTTGTTTTCTCATTTTTTTTATGTGCGTCTTCATTACTGAAGATTAGCAACAACTTTACCATATTGCTTCCAATCTCCGGTCGTGTAAAACAGTTCCTCCACGCCCATACCGGTTTAGTTGTGGATGTTACGTAACCATGATTCTCCAGCCTATTGACTTTTTTCTTTTAACTTGCCTCTCTATTAATAGTAGTAAAATACTGTATTTTTGGTTACGTAGTATATGTCCGAGACAAGCAGTTTTCCTTTCCTTAATTGTTTACAGTAATTATCTTTGTTTGTTTTTTGTAGTTCCGTCTTGTTCCGTACTTCCTTCGTGCAAGGTATTTTTAGAATGAAACCAACAATCTCTTCAGAAGTGGTTTATGCGTCGGCCATTCTTGAAATGCATTTGACAATATTTTGGCATGGTCTAATAGTAACTTTCACAACCACATCTTTAGGAAAGTGTACAAACAATTTTTATTAATTACTTGTAGTAGTTTCAATTGCAACTTTCGCCACTAATTTACATTTAAGCCCAAATAAATCAGTAAAGAAGAAGAAATAAGTTTTTTTTTAAACTTATAAATTGCGTTAGATAAACAAAGTTAAATTAAAACAAATCCGATCCTGCTGAGGGGAATCTTATCCCTACTTAATTAATTTAAGTAAATAAATCAACTTCATTTGGTCAGAGGTCAAATTATTACGGTGCGTTTCATTCATTCGATTCTGAAAGTTTCATTTGTTAGTGGTGATTATAAGAAAATGGTCCGCAGCGGAGTTTCACATAAATTTTGCCTTTATTCCACCTATAAACATATTTTAAGCTACGCGAGAATACTTCTGGCAACGTGGCTCGTGTAAGTGGGAAAATTGAGGGGGAAATTTCGGAAAATCCTTACCTGTATAACCTGCGAACTTCAGGAGATTCTCCAGTCTTTGTCCTTGAATACATATGTGTGTCACAATCAAGCACAAATCTTAGTAAACAAAGTGATCTTCTCAAGTAGACAATAATAATGGAGGAACCAAGAGGATCCTCCAAAACGGAGACTGATAGTGATGATGAAATCTGTGGAATTACGCACGATCGCAATTGCAAAAACAGTCGAATGCCATTTTTAACAGAAGATAGGATGAGAAGAAAATTGCAGTTTTTCTTCATGAATCCAATTGAGAAATGGCAAGCCAAGCGAAGATTTCCATATAAATTTGTGGTACAAATAATTAAAATTGTTTTAGTTACCATGCAGTTGTGCCTGTTTGCTTACAGTCGTTACAACCACGTCAATTATACCTGGGATAATCGAATTACCTTCTCGCATTTATTTCTGAATGGCTGGGATGCATCTCGAGAAATCAACTCGTATCCACCGCCAGCAGGACCATTAGCCGTTTACAAAAAAGAAGAATTCTTCCAAACAATCGATTACGCTTATCAAGGTTATTCTAATATAAGTGAAGCAATCGGTCCATATTCATATACCAACGAAAACAATACAATGGGACCAATGCATTTATGTTTGTATCAATATAAAGAGGGAATTATATTTGGATTCAATGAATCCTACATATTTAATCCTGAAATTATAGAATCGTGTCATGATATCAATACGGAACCAGATAACAATTTTAGTTCAGCAGATTATTTAGATAAGGAAATCAATTTTGCTGCTTTAGTTAGTGCCACTTTAAAATTCTCGTTGAAAACTATAAGTTTTAAATCGGCTGGACGTATTACTCCGCCGAATTGTTATTTATTTGACATAATTATTAGTTTTATTAATGAAGATCATGATGGGCAAATGTTGTTGGATTTAGACGCAGAGCCGAAGCGGCTTCAATGTAACGGTGATGTTGAATTTATAACTGATAATGAAATTGATACATTTTTACGTAGTTTACTAAATTATTTAGTTATTGTAATTTGCGTGATTTCATTTGTTTTATGTAGTCGTGCTATTTGGAGAGCACAACAATTACGTGTAATTACGAGTAATTTTTTTATATTAAATTATGATCGGGCTTTATGTAAGGACGATAAAATGGAATTTTTAAATATGTGGTATATTATGATTATTATAAATGATATATTTATTATAATTGGGTCGGCAATTAAAGAACAAATTGAAAGTAAAGAGTTTACAAGTGATCAATGGAATGTTTGCAGCGTGTTTTTAGGTACGGGTAATATGTTAGTTTGGTTTGGGGTTTTAAGATATTTAGGTTTCTTCCGTACATATAATGTTGTTATATTGACGTTAAAGAAAGCAACTCCCCAAATATTTAGATTTTTATTATGCGCTTTGTTAATATACGGCGGATTTACATTTTGTGGATGGTTAATTCTTGGACCTTATCATTTAAAATTCAGATCACTTTCTACAACTTCTGAATGTTTATTTTCTTTAGTTAATGGTGATGATATGTTTGCAACTTTTTCGATTATGTCGAATAAGTCTACAATGTTATGGTGGTTCAGTCGTATATATCTTTATTCTTTTATTAGTTTATATATTTATGTAATTCTTAATCTTTTTATTACTGTTATTAATGATGCTTATGAAACTATTAAGATGTATTATAAAGAAGGTTTTCCCAAAAGTGATTTACATACATTTATTGGTAGGACAAACCTTGAAGATTTTTCTAGTGGTTTATTCAGATCTAATTCTGATAGTAGTTTGGGGGGTTTAATGAAAGATTTGTGTTGCTGCAGGCAGTTGCAAAAATCTTATTCATCTTTAATGGAATCAAGAAATAATGTTAAAGAGGAAGTAAATGAAAGTAATAGCAGTATTCCGGTATAATTCAACCAAAGATTAACTAAAAATATAACTGCAATCTGTATATTTATTGTATTTTTATATTTGCATGTTTTAATTTAATATTTGCACAGAAAATCACGTTTTTATTTAGTATTTATTTAATAGCAGTATGATTGTAATTCTGAACAATTGTTATATTTTATTTCGTGACTGTTTTTTATGTATTTTTATTGTGATCAAAACTTGTTGCTGTACAAAAATTAAAGCCCAATGTAAATATGCATTTTTTTTAATTCATAGTAAGTAATTAAATGTTTTATATGTATTTGTATATAAGCGGATCAAACCAGGATATAAGACTAAAGATGTAGAAATAACTATATTAGTTTGATGTATTATAAATATGTTTTATAAGAAACTGTTGAAGTACATACTATTAATAAATTGATTATATTTTATACAATGTAAGAGTGATATATTTATTTATTTTGTTTAAGCTTGAATTAACTTTAGTACCGACAAAATGCACTGGCTGATTTAGAGGGGCACCGCACACACACCAGTCATGATTTAATTTTATATGTTTCACATCGATAGTTGGGTTACAATAAGCTATATCACTTTAGTATTTTATTCTTATGAGGCAGTACGTCTGACGTCGCGGGTGTCTCTTGGTCCTATTGTGCACCTCTAATTGTTATTCCGTTTCTTCAATGAATTCAGAAACTTTTACAAAGTCTTTACTGTCTTGAGCTTTTCTTTGATCGGCTTGTGCTTGCCGAAGTTGCGTGTTGTATGCCTCGGACTCGATCAGCAGATGTAGCGGAGTTTTTTCGATCTCCAGACATAGCGACGTACGGATTCGTCTCGAATCGCATTCTATGAAAGTCTCTCCTTGCACAAAATTTTTACGGTTTTTAATGCATCCCGCATCAATTTGGATACAGTTGCTCCAAACTTTCCTCATACAAGGATGGTAAAATTATCGGCGTAACCTAAGGCAAAGACGCTCATGTTATTATAATATAACACTGCCAGCGACTTTGGCTCCTAGTCTTACCGTAATTGTTACAGTTCTATTCTCGAGCATGTTTACCCAATATCTGAGGTGTTGGTATTGCAGTGATGAATAGCCAGCTTGCAAGATTTATGCATATTGATATAAGGCAACCGATTATATTAGAATTTGTCCTTTTTTGTTTAAAAAAGTTGACAAAATCCATTTTAATTTTAAAATATTATGAGTTTTATATTTTTATTATGTTAATGGATACATTGTGCTATTGATCAGAAATTTTTGTGAAAATTGCCGGATAGGTTTTTGTTTTGCGACCGGCTTCGTTAGAATTTTTCCGTTTTTTGTTCAAATAAGTTGACAAAAACCATTTTAATTTAAAAATATTATGACTTCTATATTTTTTATATGTTTATGGATGCATTGTGTTCTTAATCAGAAAATTTTGTGAAAATTGTAGGACAGGTTTTTGTTTTGCAACCGATTATGTTAGAATTTGTCCGTTTTTTGTACATTGTGCTATTAATCAGAAAATTTAATGAAAATTGTCTGGTAGGTTTTTGTTTTGCAATCGATTACGTAAGATTTTTTTCGTTATTTTTTTTCAAAATGTTAACAAAGCATTTTAATTTTAAAACATTATGAGTTTTATATTTTTATTATGTCAATGGATACATTGTACTATTTATCAGAAATTTTTGTGAATATTATTTGATAGGTTTTTGTTTTGTGATTATGTTTTCGTTACGTTTTTTATCCAAAAAAGTTGACAAAAACCATTTTTATTTTAAAATATTATGATGATGATATATTTTTAATATGTTTGTGGATGCATTGTGCTCTTAATCAGAAAATTTTGTGATAATTGCTAGACAGGTTTTTGTTTTACAACCGATTACGTTAGAATTTGTCCGTTTTTTGTTTTTATAAGTTTGCAAAAACTATTTTAACTTAAATTTGTTATGAGTTTTATATTTTTAAAGTTTTATCTCGTGTGACCAAATGACTTCTAACGTCCGCAGAAAGTCCAAACATTCAATCTATTGATGACGAACACTTGGGTGGGGGGCCACTCCATACCATGATAACGAGTTAGTAGTTTGGATTGGAGTAGTAGTTAGTGTTCAGGAGTTTGAATCACGACCTTCTTTTGTGTCCAAATGACTTCTGACGGTCGCAGAGAGATGAAACATTCAATCTCTTTATGACGAACACTTGGGTGGGTGGATGGGACACTTCATACTATGATAACGAATCTGTAGTTTGGATTGGAGTGGCCCAGCCACCCACCCAAGTGTTAGTGTTCAAGAGGTTGGATCACGACTTTCTCTTGTGACCAAATGACTTATGACGTCCGCAGAGAGGTGAAACATTCAATCTTTTTATGACGAACACTTTGATGTTTTAGTATAAAAGATGTCAGACTGATTGGTCTGTAAAATTTAGGCTTGAATGGTTCAAACAAGAAGATTCCCCATACTAAGATGCCTTTGTTCACTATGGCCTTTTTGTTGGGTTCTTCCTCTTGGTTACGAGCTTTTGCCAGCTTGGAGCCCGGGAAATGTGCAGTAGCTCCTGCAGAGTTCCTTCGACCGACACTGTGGAATCCAAATGTTTGATCTCTGGGATTTATTAAGCTTCTACAAAGTTACAATAGCAATTTATTTAATAAAAGTAAATGTCATACATTAACACAAAATAACTATAACTTTTCGTCTTTCTCTCGACTGGTCCAACGCACAACCCTCTCGATCCTCACTCGGTTACCACTCCACATTCGGCCGTCCTCGGTTTCTGTTTTTTCATTTGACTATGGCTTGATGTATTCTGCGCAGGTTGAAGTCTTCTTTGGCGCATTAGTTGTGCCTTCCCTAGTATCGTTGTAAGTATTGTTGCTTTAAACTCTAGTAATCCTATACGGACCTCGATAAAAGTATCGAGGTCCGCATAGGAAGCTAAAGAGCTTGAGGCCAGGACCATATTGCGTTTTTTTATCACTACCAAAACTTTTTCTTGATAGATTGTAGCTGGTTATCTTCGTAAGTTGTAGCTCTTCTTGTTTTCTGACTGAACCTTTTCGATCTGCTGCTTCTCGTTGGTCTTCTCTCTGGTCTTTTCCACATATTTATATAATTTTTTCGGGTTTTTGATTGCTAATTTTGCTAAAATACATATCATTCTATTTGCTCATTGGCTCTAAGCAGACCAGCTGTAATTCGAACGTGCTTGATTCTTTTCTAAGAACAATAGTCATAGTCGTCGAACTCTTTAGAAGTAAATGCGGTTCTTTTATCTGATGTGATTTTTACTGGATTTCCAAATGCGGCTTCTAAATTTTTAGCTTTTTTATTACTTTGGCTAATGTGGTACTTTTCGTTTATGAAACTATCTATTTATTATAGTTCTTGTTTGTGGGGGGAGTTTAATGGTTCTAAATGATCCACGTGATACGTATGACGCGGTCCTGTTTATGGCATCGGATTTAAGTATCCCTGTAATTTTCCTCGCTTTGCATTCACAACAATGCATGGCATACAATTTCCAATTATTTTCTTAACACGTGTTTCTAGATCCGGTATGTAGTACTCTGCTTTAGTTAGATATTTTGTTTTCTTGACAGAAAAATGCCCTCAGTAACTCATTATCTTTGATCATTTTGTATAGCAGCTCGTTTTTCTTTTGTTTCCTTTTCTTTGATCGTGTCATCATCAACTTGAACTTGAGTAGTGTGCTGTCTACTAACAGTAATACTGGGTATCGGCGTCAACATGTGGAAGTCTTATGCCTGCCGTGTGCTCTATTTTGTAGTCACAACTCCTCTAAGAACATCACCCATTGTGCTACTCTGGAATCAGATCATTTTCTCCATGTTTTTTTGGATCGGTGATTATTTTAAAGTGCTTTTCGAGGAGGTACCTTTAGTTTGTAGCTTGAATAGACTTCTTCTGCAGACTCTTGAGACTCATACAATGAACAGGATGTAACATCTTATCGTCTCCTCTCTGTAGCAGTATTGCACCATAGCCATGCTTACTCACGTGTGCGTATAATTCAGTTTCGCTTTTTTGTCTATAAACGTTTAACACCGGCTTATTTGCAAGTATTTTCTTCAGGCTTCTGAACGCAGCACTCTCGTTGATTACAAATTTAAACGTAACATTCTTTTTAGCATATCGCTTAATGGTTTTACTATTTGAGCATATCCCTTGATACATTTTTGGAAATATCCCGTCGGTTCTAGGAAACTCTGCAACTATGTATTGTTTTCGGTTCTGGAAATTTGGTGACTGCTTTAGTCTTCATTTTGGATGGAAAAACTTTTCATTCTACCAAACTTATGTCCCAAATATTCAACACTTTTCTTCAGAAAATTACATTAATCTCTAATACATACTCTGACGCAGTCTTCAGTGTTAACTCTAGTTTTGACATAGCTTTATTCTCGTTTGTTGCAGGTAATATCAGATCGTCTATGTTTCATTTCTTGATAAGTTTCTAAAAATGCAGCTTACAAACTTTTGAAATACAAACCAAAAGTTTAAATTTGTACTGTCCTTGATGCGTTACAAACAAAAAATCCACTTTTCTGATGTATTGTATTGAATATTGTTGCATTTTGAAGTCGGTCTACCACATCTACAGTTAGTGGTAGGGAGTAACGATCTTTGAGATCTTTTTATCTATTCACCTATAATCAATACACATATCTTGGAGTTTTAATTAACTTTTTGACTACTACCACTGGACTTGCATATTCAGATGAACTTGGTTCAATGACTGCTTCTTTCAATCACTGTTCAACTTACTTATCTTATCGACTGCTTCTCTTTCGGGAATTGGCAGTCTTCGGTGTCGTAATGAGATTACTTCATCGTCTTTCACAATGATCTTTATTTTCATTTCGGTGGTCCTTTTCTTACTTGATTATACGCTTCAATAATTTTTTAAACAAATTCCAGTTAGTTTTTCTTAAGTTCCTGTAGGATCGTTTTTCAGCTTTAATGTCGAGTTGGATGTATATATGTGTGGTCAGACAACGATAGCTCATCTGACACGTTCCAATATTGATTTTTACTTGCTTTATAGTTTGCTAGTATTAGATCTATAACTTCACGTCGCGTCTCTGATAGTGGGCGAGTTACCTGTATTTATAATTATTATTACTATGTTCATTTTTAAAATATATTCTAAAAGTTTCTCACCTCTTTGGTTGATGTTGGTGCTCCCCCACTCAATGTGGTGTGCATTAACATCGCACCCAAGGGTTAGGTTATGTTTTAGATCTCTTCTGGTTAGATCCGAGAATAATCTCATTACTGATCCCCTTCTCTACTATGGCTACCTTTGTTTGTCACTTACTCTCTGGAACAAAGATCCCATAATGCATTAGTGCATAGAGTGTTTGATTGATAAGAGCTTTTTATCTGTCCCTTGTAAATCTAGGGTTCCTGACTTTACTTACCTTTGGTTTTCTCTTTGTGGTTTGACAAACTCTTCTCAATTATTGCCGCTTCGAAAGATTTAGCTTCTTTCGGTTTGTTGCTGGACAGCGCCCGGAGGGTTACTCTGGTAAAACCCAGGTACAGTTTGCTTCCTACGGGTTCAATCTTTTCACAAGCGTTCGTATCAGTGCTTATGCTGTTTTGCACCTCCAGCCTGTTTAAACGCGGTGCCCAGTTCTATCAGACCAATTATCTGAAGGCCTTTTTTCAGCAGATGTGTTTGCCAATCGGTGGTAGACTCGTCTCACATACAATATTCAGAAACCATGATGCATTCCGCTTTGTATTTTTTGTATCCTGCTAAAGATGAAAGATTCGATAGTATCTACCTTTCGGCATTCAAGAAGCATTTAAAATGTTCTTTTGGTATTTTTGCTAATGCAATTCTCGTCAGGGTGTCCTTTAAGGTTATTTTTAAAGTCCCTTCGTTTCTTTGATCTATTTTGCCTTTGATGTGACGACGACATACCTCTGCAAGACAAATTCCGATTTTACGTCTCTGCTGTGCCTGCAAATAATAAAAGTTGTATTGATTCGTAGATGTTGCATCCTTGCCTTGTCCACTATTGTGTTTGGAGATTTTTTTACTCAGTCGCTTGCGATTCTTGTGCTAAAAAGATAAAATGATTGATTCTTTATGTTTCTTAGCATAGGCGACTAAAAATGTAGTCTCAAAGAATTTGATGAAGGGATTTTTACAGTATGTTCCAAACCTTACAGTGTTGCATTGCTTTAGTGGACTGAATCGTGGTAGGTTTACCATCTCATGATGACAAAAAAACGTACAAACGTTTTTTTTTTTTTTATAATAAGCTTTGTCTTTTTATATCTATAAAACTGACGTTTCGTGCAAAAATTCGCTCAGTTACGCATTCAAAAATTATAAACAAGATAAATATTTCCTTTAAATCGAGGTTAGTTTAGAGATTGTATCTAATTTATCTGTTCTAAAAAGTATGTTTAGTACTAAATTCTCCCCTGTGGACAGTTTGCGTTAACATTTCCAATACAAGCAAATACAGTATTGAGAATGGTAAGGTCGCCTATTAAAACCGCGCGCATCGGAATAGCACCTTTACTTTTACGGTCCCCCTGAGCTCGATCGTCTCAAATCGAACAATATAAATTTTCTTCGCTAAGTTGATTAAAACAAAACGCTTGAAAAAAAAATCATTTATTTGATCAACTGTTGAAAATAAAAAGGTATATTACACAAAAAAACATTTGTTAGTATTAATAAAACATATTAAATATTATAATATATATAAATATATTTATTTATAATATGTATATACACAAAATATTCATTACACTTGGTACATGAACACAATATAAAATAACAAAAAAATTTAATTAATTAAAAAACAAAAATAAAGAATAGAATAAGATAGGACTAATATTATCACAATAAATTGTAAATATCACAAATAAGATTCGAGTAAAAATTACACATAAACCATAAGTACCATATATTATCTAACTTTCTAAAGCCTCTTGTATTTCAGTTACTGTTTTTCCTTTAGTTTCGGGCACAACAAATAAAACAAAAGCTGCGGCTATCACCATAATAATGGCGAATATAAAGAAAACATTATCTTGACCTATTTTAGAATTAACTTCCAAATAAAGTTTAGTAATGAGAAATGCTAAGAACCAATTTATTGTTCCTGCTATAGAACTGGCAATACTTTTAATTTCCGGTGTAAAAACTTCTCCCGATATCAACCACGGTATTGGACCGAAACCTAAAGAAAACATTATAATGTAAACTACAAGGCTTAAAACCGGTAAGAAACCAAGTGCTTTGATTGTACTATCTGAAACGATATGGTGTTCTTTTAAATTAAAATATAATCCTAATGCAAATAACGATACACTCATAAAAGAAGCCGAACCAATTAACAAAAATTTTCTACCCAACCTATCCACAACTAAGGATGATACAAATGTTGCTATAACTTGACATCCACCAACAATGATGGTAGCTATTCTAGCATCTAAAGAAACTCCGGCGTGTTCGAAAATATCACTTGTGTAAAATATAACAGCATTAATTCCACTAAATTGCTGGAAAAACATTAAAGTAACCGTTATAAATAATGCTTTACGACTTGCTTTTCTGTTAAAACCATGAAGTACTCCTAGACCTTGTTGTGATGCTTTAACTGAAATTTCCATCTCATTTAATTCGGCATCTACGTTATAATTAGAACCGCGTAATGCGGACAAGGCAATTTTTGCTTTGTCGTATTTACCCTTTTTTAAATAATATAAAGGACTTTCTGGTTGGAATGCAAATATTACTACAAAAACACACGGCATTAAGCTACATATAATCACGTAATTATTTATTGTTAGGACAGCTCCGAAAAAGTACGCATAAAATACGCCAATTGTAACCATCAACTGAAAATAGCTTCCTAAACTGCCTCGAATTTCTTTTTGGGAAATTTCGCTGGTGTACATTGGTGCAGCTACACAACAAGCACCTACAGCGATTCCCATTATGAATCTGCCCAAATATAACATGACTAAGTTTTTGGCAGATAGGATTAAAGACCAACCAGCGGCATAAGGAAAGAATAATAATACGAGAGTAGATTTGCGACCTATTAGATCGCATATGATTCCCGTAGGAATGCAAGTTAATACTGCTCCTAATGTTGTTAGAGAGCCGATCCAGCCCATTTCTCCATGTCCGATTGTTATGTTGTGGTAATTACCTTTTTCCATTTGAGTTTCTATTGGTGATGTCCATCCTAAGACGATTCCGGCTGCCAAAGCACTGAGTGTCGCTGAAATTGAAAAAAAATATATATATATATAATTGGTGTAAATTAGCATAAACTATTTAGGGCCTTTGAAGCTATAAGCTATAGTATGGACTCTGGTTTAGTAAACCTTACTACAATAAATTGCAATAATACCATAAAATAAAACACAAAACTAGGAAAAAACTATAACTCTGCAAAATTAAAGTAAATGTAATAAAAATAGCTCGTTTACCTAGTCACATTATAGGAGTTTAAATGTCCAAAAACATACGAAATAACTTTTTCCAGATCGGCCTTTGTTTGGATATATCGAAGTTCAAACTTTTGAAAAATATAATATAAATAAAACGCAAAACGATCCTCTGCAGTTGTTTTTTAGACAATTTCAATTTTTTTTCAATAATCTAATCATGCTGAGCGACCTAGGTTAGGTTTTCCAGAAATCGGTCGGTAAAAAAGGTCACTTTAAAAACTTTTAAAACATTTTTCATTAATTCATCTTTCTCGAAACAGCGGTCGCATCTACTTCCTGTTTTCAACATTGTCTTTAGCTGGTAAATTATTTCATTCCCCTCCACCACCTAAAAAAAATAGCCGATCGGGAAAATAGTTGTTTCGTATTTATTGTTTAGAATCCAGTTTCGCAAACGAATTTTCATATTTCGCCTCCTGGTATAAACCGCTGTATATTTATAATTATGTACAGGTACAATTTATAGAACAGCAGGCGGTAGCAAAAGCGAGAAGACAAGATGAACCGGACCAACTCGAACAGAAAGCAGTGCGGCAAGAGCAAATTGAAGCGGGGCAAAGAAAGGGGTCTTAGCTTCTTTTCCTCGAATAAATTGACAACAGACAACGGTTTTGGGATAAACGGCACGGGTCGTTTCAAAATGAATTAGCGTTAATTATTATTCAACGTAAAGGCACGGTGTGGTGGATGGGTGGTTAAGTATTTGTAAAATCAGTTACATAAATTAAATCACGTTGCAACGATCAGCAAACTTATATTTGTTACACACGCTAGTCGTTGATCCTACAAGAACTGGACTTTACCATCGAACATACGCCTGGAGAGACCAACCTGTTACCCGATGCGCTCAGCAGATACCCTGGTTCAGAGGAAATGACGGACGTGGCAGAAGAAACAGAAAGGTTGTTGCCACCAGAAAACCTGGTGAACAACAGGTACCCACGTTAAACCACCTCTACACGCGCCTGGGCAGGACTTATACAACGGAATTTGCAAAGTTATGTCTCCTGGAGGGAGAAACATTAGCCGCGATGGTTCGACGTGCACAAACAGAAAGTCAGAACATTCAAGATATAATTCAGAAATACTACAAAATGGACGAAGACCCAGAGCGCCCAGAGGGCAAAGACCTGGGGTAAAATAGGCGAGAAAAGAGAACTCCTACGGACAAGTGCCGGATCCGACCAATTGGTAGTGCCGGTAGAAGCACAGCAAGAGGTGATTAAGCATCATCACACGACGACTACCGCTGGACACCCAGGCCGGGACAAAACAACTACGGCCATCCTGAGAGCTTATCATTGGCCAGGAATCAGAAAAAATGTTCGGATCGGAACGACGACACCCAAAGCCCTGCTGAAATCGCAGACGCCAGGAAAACCCTGGGAGCGAGTGGCCATAGATTTTGTAGGCCCACTCGACACCACCAAGGCAGGGAACAGGTACATCCTTACCATGATGGATACCTGCACGAGATGGTTGGAAGCCACTTTCGTAACGGCCGTCACAAGCGAAAAGAGCATTAGAACAGAATCTGTTTCAAAGATGGGGATAAACAAAAACAATACTGTCAGACAACGGATCTCATTTCACCAGCCAACATTTTCAACGGGCCATTAAATCGTGGAAAGCTGTGCACCACACGACGGCAACCTACCACCCGCAGGCTAATCCTGTGGAACGCCGCCACGCGGAACTCAATAAAAGCTTGCGAGCTCTACACGGAGAAAAGCCAAGGCTGGAATGAGACGAACACCGAGGCTGGAATGGGACGAACACCCATGGCAGTATGTGTACCCCAAGCGAGTTAATGCTGGGATACAACCTGGCGGAACCCGGAAGCTGGGATGAGCCAGAAAAGCAGAAAGAAGACCAAGATGCTAGACTGCAACAAGCCAGACAACGGCAAGCAGCATACAAGGCACGCAGATATCCCAAGCACGCAAATGTGCGAGAATATGAGGCTTGAGAAATGGTTATGGTACGGAGACGTGCCAAGGGTCTCGGCAACAAATGGCTAGGACCAAGAAGGTCATCATGACAGCCGGGTCCCACTGCTATTGAGTGGAGGACAATCCGCACAGACCCCCGGTGAAACTACACCTAGACGACCTGCAACCAGCGCCTCCAGCAGAAGCAGTACCTCCCGAACCAGGCAACGCACCACCCGGGAATGCATTACGCATTTCCGCACCACCAAGCAGTCGGTAGCATAGCACTCACCGCTACCGACCCGCATCCGAACCATTGGGCTAGCGCGCACCAGGTGACCCTCTCTCCGGTACATGCGTATCACACCGTGTACCAAGCGGCTCCGGCCGCTGGGGGACCGCAGGTGAGTTACCAAACCCCACCAACACAAATGTACCACACGTACTCACCGGACGGGTACCCATACACGCTACCCGTCAAACCGGCGGCACCTTCACCACCTGCAGGTGCCTGGCCGGTAACAAAGGACAGCTTGAAACACTTTGGTGCAGTTGGAAACACATTCAATACACACTTAAGAGCAATTCCAAACAACAAAAGTTTAAAATTAATTAAAATCGTGAGCTGTTTATAGAGAAACTTAAATTACATTGAAACAGAAATAGCTCAGTACACCCAGGTAAATTTTGGAATACTTTAAGAGTAGTTGAGAAAAGCTCCAGTACATCTTGGAATACTTTAAGAGTAATTTCTGATTCATTGAAAAAAGTTTAAAATAGCTCACTATAATTGGAAGCACCTTTGTTACACTTGGAAATAGTCCAATTGCAACCAAGAACACTTGTGTAAGTGTTACTCAAATTCTATTTAAAATAAATCAATATTATTGGAACAGTTTAAGTGCAACTCTCAACAGCTCAAGCACATTTGAAAACAGTTCAAATGCCTTTTGGAACCCTTAAATGCAACTCATATATCTTATTGGAACATTAACAACCTCAGTAGACTAATGAAAGCTCTTCAGGTGCAGTCTGGAACAGTTAAGGTGCAACTGGAAACTTGAGAGGTACTCACATCACATAAAAATAACAATATTAACATCATAAGTAACTTGAAACAGTAGTGTAGCTACCTGTAAGCAGAGCCCTTTCAACATTGATTTCAAAACCTGTGGGAAAGGAGTTACAAAAGAAATTTATAAACTGATTTTGTGGTGGGACTAAAATAGCTTCGCCATTGGTGAGTCCACCAAACAGTTAATAAACGAAACATATAATAAAATGAAAAAAATAGGAGGTACATCAAATCAAAGGAAGATGAACCAAACTGCTGTTTAGTTTATATAATTAAACTCTTTAAACTAATTTCCATTTTATGATTAAATTAAGCAAGTAGTTAAGTTACTCAAATTGTTAATGAAGACTTGAATGAAGTCCAACCAAACATGACATGATCGATAGAAAATTTCTGTTATTATTAACTTGAAATGCAAACAAAAATTAGTATCTCCAACTCAACCTATAATTATTTGCATAATGCAGAATAAAAAAAATAGTATTTTACTTTAACATTGATAGATTCTTTAAAAATCCATAATAATAATAAAACCAGTCTAATCTATAATTTGAACCTTACCCTCAATAAGCATATTATAAAAAAAATAAATTAAAAATTATTCAATATATAATATAATTTCCAATACAAATAATTCCACATATACAGTTGGCCCTGAACATATCGTAAAAGCTATTAAAAAAGTCAATATAACAATTCCACATTCAATATCTAATCAACAAGTTATAAGCTAAATAAAGCACTGATAATACATACTAAACTATTTATAACCCATAAAACATATTTATTATAACCATTAACCGATTATTATAAAATTAAAACTATAACTATACCTGCAATAGCAGCAACATATTGTGGCAATTTTCTTGCAACATTACTATGGGTGCTTGGTTCCTAAAAATCCATTAATTATTATTTCTATTAGAATTTAAATAAGTTTACTTACAACTGTGTTATAAATTCGATTTTCATTGTTAATTTGTGAAGAGTTTGCAATTAAAAAATCACTATCGTTATTCATCTTGATAAAGTGCAATATAAAATTGTAGAAATTTTGACCATTTACTCAACGTTGCAAATTATGAAACATTCGCATGCATGACCATAGAATTAGCGCAAATTAATTTCTGTTTGACCTTGCCTGAAAGGACTGAAGTTG
Organism: Tachinus rufipes; assembly: GCA_963932245.1. Lineage (NCBI taxonomy): Eukaryota > Metazoa > Arthropoda > Insecta > Coleoptera > Staphylinidae > Tachinus > Tachinus rufipes. The sequence goes on along the minus strand of OZ010742.1, from coordinate 25,063,541 downwards.
AAATGCCAAATTAAATACTAGTATGACTTTTGTTGCTAAGCTCAGACAGTAATGGTGCTGATTTAGTTGCCTATGTCAGTTCTTTAAGATGTAATAGTTTTATACAGTGCCCTCCAAAAAAAAATGACTTATAATAGAGTTTACAGTAAATGTTGCTCTCGATTAATAATCTAACATTTTTAGTTTGTAATCTTGTCATAATAAATATCAATACACTCTATTATACATTTTTATTTATTATTAATTTTTATAAATAGTATAGTCAACGTAAATTTAACATTTATGTAAGTTTTATAGAACATTTTTAATAAATAGAACAAGTAAAACATATTTTACTTAACAATCTCTGTTTAGAATTATATAATATGTTATTATATTTGTGTAAATAAAAAAAATCACAGTTTTATAATAGTAATTTATATACAAAAAACTAACAATAATAAAATTAACTTTCATACGCTTTATTGTCAACGCCTTTAGATGATTTTCCTTCTAATTCTTTTTGAATTTGATCCAATGATTTATTTTTAGTTTCTGGTACTATAAACAATATAAATATTGCACCTGCTACAGATATACCACCAAAAATATAAAAAACATCACCACCCATTGCTTCATTTAAAGTTCCATAAAATTTTGTGACTAGGAAAGCCATTAACCAATTAAATGTACCAGCTCCAGAACTACCAATAGTTTTAACTTCTGGTGGGAAAACTTCTGAAGAAATCATCCATGGAATAGGGCCATAACCTAATGAAAATACAACTATAAATACACAAAGTGCTACTATTGGTAGAAAGCCTAAATCTTTAATAGTTTCTTCATCTAATGTTTCTTGAAGAGTAAAGAACACTGCTAAAAGTATTGTTGATAATGCCATCATAACACCAGAAATCATTAAAAGTAGTTTTCTTCCTAATTTGTCAACAATTAATGAAGACACAAATGTTGCGCCAACTTGCATGGTACCAACAATAATGGTAGCTACTTTAGGATCTAACTCTACTCCGGCCGAATCAAATATATTCTTGGTGTAAAATATTACTGCGTTAACACCGCTGAGTTGTTGAAAGAACATAAGTCCAAAAACAATAAGTCCTGCTTTTTTAGTGGCTCTTTTCTTAAGGGCTTGCATGAAACTTGTGTTGAGTTTACTATCGCTATCTAATAATGCTTTGATTTCATCGTATTCAGCATCGACGTCGTAATTAGCTCCTCGCAATCTTCTCAATGATGCTTTGGCTTCTTTTTCTTTTCCTTTTTTTGCAAGATAAACTGGTGTTTCTGGTTGGAAGAAGAACACTACTCCAAATACTAAAGGAACAATAGCGCAAACTATAATGTATATATCCGTATCCACTAAATAAGCCATAACGTTTGCAAATAGTATGCCCACTGTTAAAAGCAATTGGAAATAGCTTCCTAATGCACCACGAATTTCTTTTTCTGCTATTTCACTTGTATACATAGGGGCTGATATACAAAAAGCACCTCCGGCCATACCAGTGATAAATCTGCCAGCATATATTAAGCCTATGCTGTCTGCAAATATGATGAGCAACCATCCTATAGTGAACGGGATAACTAATCCTAACATGGCCCATTTTCTTCCAATCAGATCACATATGTATCCAATTGGAAAACACATTACAAGTGCTCCTAGTGTGGCCAACGATCCAACCCAACCAAAATTGTCTTCGGTTATTTGGCTATAAATGTATTTTAAATCTTCTTTGCTAATGTTTGCTGTCCAACCTAAAACGGTACCGGCTGCTACCGATCCCAAACATACTGAAACATAAATAAATAAATATATTAATAAATAAATTTTTAAATTTGGTGACGTTAACAAATAACTATTTAATCAACGTAACTAATTTAATATTAATAACAATAAATCTTGCACTTCAATCTACTTGTCTCTTAAAGATTGCGCCGAGTGCAAAGACGTGCAAATTTTTACCAATTTATATCATTTGTAAGAAAACGAATTATTAAAATGCATAAAGTTGGTTAAAAATTTTGTGAAATTGATAGACTTATAGGTTGACCAGTAAAGGCAGTGAACGGCCCAGAATGATGCAAGAACGTAAAGATTGACTATTAAGGAGAAGTGAAATATGAGATCAAGCCAAACCAACATAAGCAAGTGCAATTGGTCAAAGAGTCTCTATGAGTATCATTTAAAGACATGTTTTTTTTTTAATTATTATAAAACCGCTACCAAATATTTTGATTTTTTTTGTACTGCAGAAGCAGAATACCGTTTTCCGGACGTCTGAAAGCATGTGTTTGAACATTACAAAGCAAAATCTTAAACCACAAAAAAATAAAATTACCAACACCAAACTACAAATGTCTACCTAGATTAGAAGAAGAAGTACAGAATATCAAATGGGACTTTGTAGGGATATGCAAGACACGACTTAAAAAAAAAACTACAACTCTAAAATTAAGCCACATCCTATACCAAAGCAACTCTGAGAACAACAACGACTAGGAAGAGGAAGTTTAATAACCAAATTTAGCTGTATATTCAGAAAAGTCATCTTCATAATACTGAATTTAAACCAAAGATATAGTTTACAGTTATTCAACAACAATCTTAGTAAGCCTAAAGATGCTGGAAGAAAAAATAAGTATAAAGAAAATGGTAAATGAAAGAACTAGTAAGCAAAAAGCAAAGAGACGAATATGTTGGAAAAATGACAGAGACAGTAGAAAGAAGGAGAAAAAGGGGAATGAACAAGGGAACTAATATCAGAAATAAAAAAATAGGTAGAGAAATAACCAGAGACTTGTTACTATACAACACAACTACTCATCGGACATGGAGCCTTTGGAAAGTACTTACAAAAAATAAACAAGGTAAAGAAAAAGTATGTATATTTTGTTAAGAAGACACGCATGACTATGCAGAACATACGCTAGTAGAGTGGGAGCGTGGGAAGAAGATAGGAAAACGCTAGAAAAGATATTGGAAAACAAAGTAGACAAATTTACAACCATTAAAATATGCCTAAGTGACGAAAACAAATGGAGAGCACTAAGAAACTATGCAACTACAGTACTGAAAAAAAATAGAGCAGTTTGAAGCTTCAAGGCATAGGTAAACCAAAATAGAAGAAAATACACAAATTAAAGCCACAAAAGACAGAAAGAAAGAGCGAGAAGCTAAATGAAAGCAAAAGAATATAAAAAAAAAACTATGTGCCAAGGAATGGAAGGTGAACAGAGAGACAAGACAAGAACACCTTATAGGAAAAGGAGAGAACTGCTCAAGGAAAATAAGTTGACGGAATTGGCTGAACAATTTCCAAACGGAAGATACGCCATCTCGTGGTTGACAGAAGTTTTGAAATGGTCAGAGTATATCTGGCAACCAGAGACACAAAGAACTAATCCCAAATGAAGATTCAAGAATCTCACTAAAAGTTAAACTGGCAAATGTAGGACTACCAAAGGGGATGCACATAATGGATCTGCACAAAATATTTATGAAAGAAAAGAATATGATAAGGTAGAACAATGCAAATATCTAGACTGAATAACACAGGAATGGAAAAAAAGAGAGTGGGATGCCAGTGTAAGAAGTAGGGCAGAAAAATAGAGTATATGGAGAAATGGGCCGGGGACTGCATGTGTTGCTCTGCAGACTGCGTAAGTTTTGCGAGGCCAAAATCAGCAAACTAGTACTACATTAGAGACAATGACTAGGACAAATTAACAGCAGAACTTACGCAAAGAAAAAAACCGAAAGGTATTGCCATGCTTTAGTTATTCTAAAGGGCCACTTGTTAAAACCAACACCTCACTACGTCTTAAAGAAGACATTAAAATTATTTTTTTTACACAAACATTGAAATAAATAAATTAATCTACAAGTTTTCAACGTCAAAAGAACAAAAAAAAAAAGGAATACCATCAAATTAACTTACATAAAAAGTAAGAGACAATATCCGCACTACCACAAAGAAAATATGCAGCTACTTCAAAAATAGGAGAAGTGCAAACTAAAATTTAGCACAATAAAACTCATTCAGCAGGTTGAGAGACTAGTTACGATACTGGAGAACATTTTTAAAAATTTATATTTAATTTATGGTTGTGACGTAGTGAGGTCACAAAAAAAAGAAAGAAAATCCTCAAAGAAACACTAAATACAAAAAATTAAGTATGGATGCGTCAGAGCACACATTGGTATCGTAAATAGAAACCACTACAACAAACAACGCAAACTTGAAAGTCCTAAAAACATAACTCTCAAGAAAGAAACCAAAAATATGCGTCATCAAAGATTTCTGAGTCTATTTTTATACGTCCATAACTACAGACCCAAGAGCGTCAAATCTGAAAACATTAAATACCTAGGTATGCAATAAAAATACTTGAAATTACTGAACTGAAGATACGTAAAACACTCAACAAATGAAGAACAAAAAAGTAAACCAAGAACAATGTAAAAGGGTAATGAAACAAATAAAGTCATGTAAACATTAGAAAAATGTGAGACTTCTTAATCCTTTATTCTCAAAAGTTATTAATCCTTCAGATAGTATAAATAGTTCACCCCCTTTTTTATAAATTTAGTTTAAACGTTGCTACGAGACCGAGTTGACTGACTAAGTAAGGTAATTTATCTAATTTAAAATTATGTTTAAGTCTAAAGTAAAGCCATACTGATGAGAAATAAATTTTGAAACGCGTATATAGATGATTTTAGACCATTTTAATATTTACATTTTGTAATTTCTAGACTGTTTGACATTGTTGCAGGTAAACTTGAGACACTGTGTGTACATTTATACGAACATGTTTTACTTGTTCTGGTGTTGCATAGTCTAGATAATAATTAATTTCTAATTTATTTTTCCCTTTATCTATAATATATTTTCAAAATTCCATTTTTTTTGTAACAACATTTTTTAATTTTATTTTTTCAATGTTGCAGTATTAGTAGTACTAACTGTAATGTGCATGTTATTTTTATTTTCTAAGTAATTTGTTTTCGTCTTTGTAAGACGCCTATGCACAAGCCTAACGATTAATTCGTTTTTCAAGATTAAATAAAGTCATGTTAAAACTCAGTCTAAAAAATAAAATGAAGTATAAAGAAATCAAAGAGATAACAAAGGTAAGTCATAGTAAACAAAGATTTAGAACTCAAATGGCAATGGGAAAGAGAAACGACAAGACAACACCAAGACAGATGGACACAAATAATAATCCAATGAAGACCAAAGCAGACAAAGAAAAGTAGTAGAAGGACCAAAGAAAATTTTCCCGTTCGTCTCTATACTTGTTCTCTTCCATCTGGCGAATGTAGGCAGAATTTAGACTTGTCAGTAAATAGTACAGCCATCCATTGTGGCAATGTTCAATTCAAATGTTTGTGAGAAAAGTGGAGTCTGGCTACTTGGTGACGTAGTGGTAATTTTGATCCAGCTGCTGGTCTACAAGATTTTAAGCCAGCTTCTTGCAACTTTTCACAAACTGTTTACACACTCACAGCTGTATCACAAATATTACGGAGTTGGTTTCTGGTCTCTACTAAAGTCACATGACAATTCCATAGAGCACGAACGATAAATCGGTCATCAATAGCAGTCGTTTTTTGTTTTCTATCAGACTCCGTCTTCCGAGAATTTTTGCCGGTTTCCCTAAATTGCTTAAATGCTCTTTGGACGGTAGAAAGAGTGATATGAAGGAATCTGGACACATACCGCTGGCTTCTTCTTTCATCTGCCACAAAAGCAACAGCTTTTGCACTTAGAAGCACAATCAACACACCAATCTGAGAACCTGAGAATGACAGTTAATCGAAAACAAACAAGTCAACCAAGTAGTCACCTAGATCCTCTGTGCATAATGTCAAATGAGCAATAGGTAATGAAGAATGCATTTAAATTTTATTTTTGCTTATTAATGTTCATTAAATAAACTGATAAGTACCATATGTTTTTTTTTCTACATCCTGATGGTCTTTTTGATTGTAAAACACTAAAAGTTTTATAAAAAAAAACTAACCAGTTTTTTTTGCAAAAAATTACCCATGACCCGGTTTTTTGCATCTGAGTGTATTATAACAAAACATCTCAACATATTATTTTAAAGAATAAAAATAAACATAGCAAAAACACTTGTTATCTCGTTAGAAGAAATTCGTACATCATTAATATTTATATTTCTTTCGTCTTAAAAAACTCACTATATGAATGAGATTACAATGAGTCGGTATAAGATGTTTGTTGTAGCTGTAATTGACCAAATCGGTGGTTATAATTATTGTAAAAATTATAAAAATGTAACAATAGTGGCAGTGTGTGCAATAATATTGAGGAAATCAAGAGAATCAACTTGTATGATATCAGGTAATTTTTGTGCACAGAGTATTTAATAAGAATACGTTTATTTGAACGGTTTGTTTGTATATCCAATGTGGGTGGTTAAACTTTTATAGATATACTATAAATATTATGATTATTTGAAAAGAAAATTAATTAACTTGTTTTTTTAGTTACTATTTAGATAGACTATAAATACATGAATTTATTTCTTATGCTATAGAAATTTATTTTTTTAAAATTTCAATCTGCGGATAAAGTTTAGGACTATCTATTACTGCGATTAATTAAACAAATTGCATCGTATCATTAAAATATTACACTAATGTTGATATTGATGGATCACAAGTAAATCATTTAATAGTGTCGAGAAGTTTATAGTTTAGAATTATCATCAATGCTATTCAACGTTTATGCGTTTAACGGTTCTACAGGGACTTTATAAATGAATGGGATTATGTAATCACTTTAAATGTGCCGCTTTTGTTAAATTGTTCACTAAACTATTTGTTTTGACAGATCAACTTTGACAGCTGTCAAGCAAACATATGAAAACATATGTAGTATAGTGAACGATTTTAAAAAGGCGGCATATTTAAAGTGATTACATAATCCCATTCATTTATAAACTCCCTGTACTAGTGCCGAATAAACAAACAATTATATAATTTTATAAAATGATCTAGAAATTGGTCTATTTAAGTAAACATTGCAATAGTAAATTTTTAAAATATGCTACTAGTTTCAGCTCAACTACAGTTTTTTTTGTAGGAATAACTTTGTAATAAAAACATAGTAAATTGTTTTATTATTTTATTACAATACTTGTTCTCACTTATGTTACTGCAAATATATGCGTTCCTTAATTGCATTTTCTTGACTTACTCTTAAGTAGTTTTGGGTAAAGCAAATGCTGAAACTTTTTGACACTAGTGCTTTAACGGCGTTTAGAATTTTTGTAGTATACGATAATACACTGGCGAGCAAAAAATAGAAGCCACTTTAAAGTTATGACTTAGTTTTGGAATTTTTTGTTTTAACCTTATGTTAGCAAATTGTAAACAATTGTACTTATTTTTACACTAAATTAAAAATGTTGAATAGTAAAGCATATTTATTGTTTTTATTGCGTATTTTGGAAATATCACAAATTTACAGTTCAGACAAAGTTCAAATTTTGTTCCTAATAATAATATGGAACAAAAAATATGAAACTTATCACTAATAACGAGTATTACCTCTTGCATTAATGACTGCTTAAAGTCGACGAGGAACACTTTGAATTAAATTAAGGTTTACATTTTGGTCGATGTTATTCCATTCCTACAATAGCAATTGTTTTAGCTCCTGAGCAGTTTTTGGAGCAGGTGTATGCTTTTGGATACGTCGTCTCAACTTATCCCAGACATGTTCTATAGGATTTAAGTCCGGGTTGAGAGCTGGCCAATTAAACCGCAAAATTCCAATTTTATCCAGATAATCCCTGACAACTCTGGCTACGTGAGGTCTAGCATTATCTTGCATAAAATTCCGTGCTTGCCTATAGTTGTCATGAAGGGCATAACTTGATCTTTGAGAACCTTGAGAACCTTTATAATGTATCTGTGAGCTGTCGTCAGGGAGCCATTCTCTATAAAGACCAAAGATCTTATTATTTCATGCCCGGTGATTTCTGGCAAAAGCGTTGTAAAGGTCCTGCATCCATATTTCTACAAGAAAATCCAGCAACCCAAAGTCTTCTCCTAAGGGTTCATTTACTAACATTTAGATCTCTACTGTCATGTAGTTGATTTTGTAGATAAACTGCAGACGCTGTTCTATTCCGCAAACTTGTGAACACCAAAAAACGGTCATCTTTGTTTGAGGTGACTTTTTTTGCCTGAATTCTAATTTTCTGGTACAAACAACTTACAGTTTCACGTTTTTCTTGCCCATCTTCAATCGACGCTATAATTTTGCCATAACAATAGGGTTTAAAGGCATTATGACCTGTTAAGTACGGTACACCGTGTGAATGACAAGTTTTGCAAAAAAAAAATCAACTTTAAGTAACAAAACCACAACAAAATGTAGGTTTTCAATTAGAGCGAAATGAATGATGTTTTATAAAAGTTTGTAACACGGTAATAATAACTGACAGATAGATAACATTTGTCAGGAAATAAATTATTAAACGCCTACTTTGGTTTACAATTTGCAAACATAAAGTTAAAACAAAAAATTACAAAAACAAGTCATAATTTTAATGTGACCTTTATTTTCTGCTCGCTAGTGTAATTTACAAAACTTTCGAAAGTAAAACTTTGTGCTCGAAACTCGTTTTAAAGTTTGAAACATTCAACTGTAAAACTATATAGATATGGTCTTGTTTTGGTACTACATTCATAAAACAGTTATTGAAAAATTGTCTCATTAAAGACAGTACCGTAACATTTTTTGTTTGATAGCGTGACTTCCAGTTTTGTCATAATTTTATTGTTCTACTTTTAAAACTGGTACAACTTGAAAAATATGCATCTGATCATTACAGATAGGATTGTTTAAAAACCACTTGATTAAAATTTGTCATGACTGTTCAGTTTAGGAGGACCACACTCATGCATTAACAAAAACAATTTAAATTGCTTATCACAAAAATTAAAAACACTCTGAAACAATCGAATACAGCTTCAAAATGACCTACTAATCTATATTATAATTGTATCATAGTAAAAGCACCAACATTTAGTCATAAATTTATAAAAAATCATTTAGTTCTGTTAATAACTTAATGGAAAATCTTGTAAATAACAGAAAAATTGCTTATATAACTTTAACAAATTTAAACTTATAATTGAGATTAATTTTTTTTTTTTTAGAAATCATTTAGAATCAAATAACAAAATTTGTATTTAAAAAGTTTAAGAAATTTTATTCATATTATAGATAATAGAAACTAATTTAAATTATTAAGACTATAATTAACATAATTAAATACTAACCTGATAATGCAGCCACATATTGTGGCAATTTCTTTCCTTGTCTTTGCGACATCTTTTTTAGGAAATGAACAATAACTCACTAACACTGAATATAAAATTTTAGAACCTATCATTAAATGTTTATGGATTTATCAGATATTTTTGTTATCAGTTAAGATAAATAATAATTAATAATAAAATAAAGATAAAATTTTTTTGATAAATCAAATCAATAAATGCTTTGAAACCACTAAAGAATTAATGGTGTTTTGTGTGTTAGATATTGTATTATCACGTAAATAATATTATAATTGTTACATATTAATTTAAAAAAAATTATAATTAATTAACTAAAATTAATTAAAGCGATGGATTATTTCTAGTTTAATAAATTATTTAGTTGATTTTTTTATATTGGACTGTTTATTTATTTATTTATTAAAACTGTATAGTGAGATACATAGTGTTTTAGGATAAGCTTAAACTGACCTCGAGTTCTAATCAGATGATATTGTTACTTTACATCTGTCCATTTATGTTTATTGGCCGATTTCTAATCAGATTAGAACATATTATAATTTGGATCAATTTGTTAACAAAGTTAGCAGTATTGATTACTAAACAATAAATTGCTGTGTGTAAAGGTGATGCAAATTTGTAATAAATAAACAATTTTGAGTTTTTGTTTCTATTGTAAACTTTATATTAGGATCAATACTATTGATCTAAGTTAAAAAAAAAATATCTAATTGACGTGGTTTATCTTTAAAGCAAGCTAAGATGTTATTAACATATTAATATTAAAAAAAAAATTAAAGATCTTTTGTTTAAAGTTTTGCATTAAAAATAGCTATTTTTAATTCAATAGTAACTTCTTTAAACAGAATACATGCGTAGCTATGGAATCACTCACAAGTTCTTTGTTAGCTGAATAACTTTTACAAAGTTATTGAAGATATTCGAAGTGCTCTTCTTCCATTTCCAAACAGGCACGACATCTTTGTTTGAAAGACATTCGTACTCTTTCTGTGGAAAATGTGTTTCGGCAGCTCTCTTTCGGTATCCGGATTACCTTCATCAAATCTCTTGTTCTTATCTGCTTTGCAGAGATATCTACCTTGATTATGTTTATACTGAAGGAGTCTTCTGCAAATATTCCTTAATCTCACAATATTAGCATCAAACTTTCAACATAACCTCATACGTCAAACATAAATTTCAAACTCGCAACATAACCTCAAACTTCACACTACTTTTAACATCAAACATAACCTCAAACTTTCAATATAACTATTTTAAAATGAAATCAAGTATGCTGATTGCAAACTTTCAATTAAAATTGGAAAAAAAAACCATAAAGGTGCTAACTTTTGTCAATTTTTTTAACCAAGTTAATGTTTTCGAATTTTTTTAGTCTCATTTTAAAAGCTAACTAAGGTCAACTTGGATATAATTAGGTTTTTTGAAAAAGGTTTATTAAAGAAATTTCGTATGTTAATTGCAAAATATCCATAAAAATATGAAAAAGCCTTAAAGTTGCCGACTTATCTTTATTTCCTTAACATAACAAATTTGAAAAAAAAATTGCCCCATTTTTTCGATTTTTTTCAGTCTCACTGTAAACGCTAACTAAGGCCAACTTGGACATAATTAAGTACTTTAAAAAAGATTTCATAACAAAATCAAGTATGCTGATTGGAAATTATTAATCAAAATTAAAAAAAAAAACCTTAAAACTGCTGACGACTTATCCAAATTTCTGCAAACAAGTAATTTTTTTCAAATTTGTTTAGTCTTACTTTGAATGTCAATTAAGATCAAACTGTTTGTTATTCAATGTCTGGATCACTAACACTTGGGTGAGAGGGCGGGAACTTCAGTTAAAACTACTGTTTTGCAATCAATAATTTGTGAGCTTTGCCCACCCACCCACCCAATTGTTTGTTTTCAAGAAGTTAGATTACCAAAATTTGGGTGAGTGGGCGGGAACTCCAGTTAAAACTACTGTCTCGTAATTACTGATTTGTGTGCCCCGCTTACCCGTTTGTTATCAAACAGTTGGATTACTATTACTTGGGTGGCAACTGAGTGCTAACACTTGGGTGGGTGGGCAGAAAGCTTAGTTGAAACTACTGTCCCGCAATCAATGATTTGAGTGCCCCACCCGCCCACCCAACTGTTTGTTATTAAAAAAATTAGATCACCAACATTAGGGTGGGTGGGCGAAAACTTTAGATAAAAATACTGTCCCGCAATTAGTAATATAAATGCCCCGTATACCCACCCGACTGTTTGTTATCAAGAAGTTGGATTGCGAACACTTAGGTGAATGGGCGGAAACTACTGTCTTAAAATCTATGATCTTAGTGTTTTGCCTACCCACTCGACAGTTTGTTGGGTGGGAACACTTAAGATAAAAATACTGTCCCGCAATCAATGATCTTAGTGCCCCGCCCAGCCACTTGACTGTTAGTTATCAAGAAGTTGGATTACCAACATTTGGGTGGGTGACGGGAACTATAGTTGAAATTACTGTCCAAATCATGATACGAGTGCCCCGCCCACCCGCTCGACTAATCGTTATTAAGAAGTTGTATCACCAACACTTGGCAAAAAATAATCTGTGTGCCCCGCTTAACTGTTTGTTATCAAGAAGTTGGATTACAAATACTTGGGTGGAAACTGAGTGCTCCGCCCACTCACCCAACTTTTTGTTATAGTTATACTGCAGTTAAAACTATTGTTCCGCAATCAATGATCTGAGTAACAAACACTTGAGCAAGTAGGCGAGCACTCAGATTATGATTGTTGTTGAGTGGTTTGCATTTGTGTACTTTGACCACCTACTTAAGTGTCTTTTGTACAGTTGTGTTGTTTTAAGAACTATGTCATATAAAGAATTGAATGTCAGTTGTTGTTATATTTAAAACGGAAGACTACAAATTCCTGGATAACAAACTTTTAGGCGGGCGGGCACACATATTATGATTACTGGCGTAGTGGTTTGCATTGGTGTACTCTGCTTACTCATCCGTTATTTGGATGCAATCAAGATATTGGATATGTTGTTGTTTTAACAACTCAGATTATGATTGTTGGCGTGGTGATTTGCATTGGTGTACCCCGCCTACCCACCCAAAAATCTGTAATCAAAACATTGCTCACTTTATTTGTTCCAGAAACTTTGATATATAAAGAATTGAATGTCAGTTGTCATTATATTAAAACCGGTAGAATAGACAACTAACGCATTTAATGAAATGTATTTATTTTGAGGTTATAATTGCATTAAAACAATATAAATGTAATTAAGTTTATAATTGCACAGTTTACTAATATATTTTTTATTTATCTAGTAGCATTATATCAATTGGAAAATTAGTCAAAACATTTATAATCTGTTTTGTGTTATCGGAAACAATCACTATCGATAACTTATCTTTTTTTAATTTTAATTGTAAATTAAATTGTTTATTTGTGAATTTTTTACTGTTGTATTGCATTAATAGTTTCTGCTCCAAATAACCAAACATAATTAGCTTCATTTAATCGAACGAATCTTTAGCTTGCATAAAACCAGATTACTAAGATCGGTTTGGTATAAATAATAAATTGCATACTAATAGTAAATAAAAATACACATACATATGTTTTACTTTTATTAACAAATTTGTATAAATAATGATTTATCTTTATAAATAGATTAGCGTATATAATGCAAATTCAACATTCGTATAAGTCTTATTTAACATTTTCAATAAATAGCACACGTAAAACCACAGATTACTTAGTAATCTATGTTTATGATTAGATTTAATTAGTAACTTAACCTATTTGTGTACATAGAAAAAATCACAGCTTTATAATAGTAAATAATATACAAAACACTTACAATAAAAAAATCAACCTTCGTATGCTTCATTATCAATGCCTTTAGATGGTTTTCCTTCCAATTCTCTTTGAATTTGTTCCAATGATTTACCTTTAGTTTCAGGCACTACAAGCAATATAAATATTGTACCTACTACAGATATACCGCCAAAAATATAAAAAACGTCACCACCCAGTGCTTTATTTAAATCACCATAAAATTTAGTGACTAGAAAAGCCATTAACCAATTAAATGTTCCAGCACCAGAACTACCAATGGTTTTAACTTCTGGTGGAAACACTTCTGAGGAAATCATCCATGGAATTGGGCCATAACCTAATGAAAATACAATCATAAATAAGCAAAGTGCTACTACTGGCAGGAACCCTAAATCGTCAATAGTTTCTTTATCTAAGGTATCTTTTAGAGTAAAAAATACTCCTAGAAGTATTGTGGATAATGCCATCATTATAGCAGAAATCATTAAAAGTATTTTTCTTCCTAATTTATCAATAACCAATGAGGATACAAAAGTTGCGCCTACTTGCATGGAACTAACAATAATGGTAGCTACTTTAGGATCTATCTGTACTCCGGCCGATTCAAATATATTGCTGGTGTAAAATACTACTGCGTTAACACCACCAAGTTGTTGAAAGAACATAAGTCCAAAAACGATAAGTCCTGCTTTTTTAGTGGCTCTTTTTTTAATAGCTTGCATGAAACTTGTGTTGAGTTTACTATCGCTATCTAATAATGCTTTGATTTCTTCGTATTCTGCATCGACGGCATAATCATCTCCTCGTAATCTTCTCAATGAAGCTTTGGCTTCTTTTTCTTTTCCTTTTTTAGCAAGATAAACTGGTGTTTCTGGTTGGAAAAAGAACACTACTCCAAAAACTAGTGGAATAATAGCACAAACTATAATATATATTTGCGTATCCAATAAATAAGCCATAGCGTTTGCGAATAATATGCCTACTGTTAGAAGCAATTGGAAATAGCTTCCTAATGCACCGCGGATTTCTTTTTCCGCTATTTCACTTGTATACATAGGAGCTGATATGCAGAAAGCACCTCCTGCTATACCGGTAATAAATCTGCCAGCAAATATTAATCCTACGCTGTTTGCAAATATGATGAGCAACCAGCCGATGGTAAAAGGAACAACTAATCCTAACATGGCCCATTTTCTTCCAATAAGATCACATATGTATCCAATTGGGAAGCACATTACTAGTGCTCCAAGTGTAGCGAACGCTCCAATCCAACCATAATCCTCTTCGCTTATTTCGAGTTTATCATTATTAGCAACTAATTCTTCTTTGCTAATATTTGCAGTCCAACCTAGAACAGCACCGGCTGCTACAGATCCCAAACACACTGAAAACAAACAAAAAATATATTAATAAATTATTTATTTATTTTTTAAATTAAAAAAAAAAACGAATTAGTTACTTAATATATTTGAATAATATAATACTTATTATAAGAATATATAATTATACTCGAACATACGATTTACCAGAAGAACCGGATGTACAGGTTTATTTATGATTTTATTTTAGAACGGCAATGGAAAACTTTTGTGATTTTTAAGTGTTAATTATCGATGTAGTTTAACTTGTTCATCTGTAGTTATAAGAAACTTGAAAATTACTTTAATAGTTAATATAATTTATTTTATATTTAAAATGAAAGTTTAATTAATGTTTATGTAAATTAATAATCAATATAAAAATATATCTTATAATATACACTTTACTATATAAGTACTACATATCAAGTTTTATCAGCAGATGCGTTGATAGTTAATAATGCAAGGTGATTCATGATGATTGTAGAAGCTAAAATATATTATAACAATTACATTGTACCATACGTTTTATGTTTTGTCTTGATTATTAATTGTGTAACATTAAATTTATTTCAACTTTAGTATGGATCAGGTATCTAAAAGTACCCAAAAACATTTATTAAATCTGTGCTTTATTCAATTCAAAGTCAGTTTATGACGTCTCATTACAATATCAAATTTCCCAGCTTTCCATAAACAACAAAAAAAAAACATAAATCAATAAATTCATTGCAAAGTAGTACACATCTTTAATACCTCCTCTTTGAAATGATCAAAACAATCTAGTTACTAATCTAAAAGAAAAAGCAGATACTTTTGCAAACTAATTTGCATCTAACTCTACTGTTTTAAATTGATGTACTTACAATGCTAGCTATTGGTAAAATCATGGGTCCAATTCATTTTAGGCAACGAGTTGTTAAAAAATATCTTCTTAAATTAAATATCAGAAAGGCATCAGGCATAAATGAAATTCCACCTATTATTCTTAAAACATTTGCAAATGAATTTGCTCTCATTTTGACCAAAATATTTGCTTTATAATACAAAAATTAAACATTTCCAAATTGTTGCAAAATTGCAAATGCTCAACCTATACCTAAAATGGGAAACAAGTCTAATTCTTTAAATTATAGACCAACTGCATTATTGTCCAATCTGTTAAATTTTTAAGTTCTTAGAGCAAAATTACTTCATCTCAGATACTCAATATAGACTTTGATCAAAACAGATCTTCTGACTTACGTTAGTCACAAATGGAATTCTACTTTATACAGACAAGGAGAAACTCTTGCAGTAGCTCTAGACGTTTTTAAAACGTTTGATAAGGTATGGCATCTAAATCTTGTCAACAAGCTCCTTTGTATAGGTCTTGATAGACAAACTGTAAATCTCATCAAAAGTTTTCTTGGCAATAGAAAAATTATAGTTAGAGTTGATGGTTTTAACTCTGAAAAGTCATAAATGCTGGTGTTCTTTAAGGCTTTTTTGCCAACTTTGTTTTTGATTTTAATTAATGAACTTCTTTAAATAACAAAAAGTCTTATTTATAGTTTTGCAGGTGATAACACTTTTTATACTTCATACTTTTCAAAAACCATATTAGCAAATATAGTAGAGCGCCTTGAAATTTTTTGGTTAGAATCTGCAGCATCTATAAACAAAGACTTCAAATTAATATCTGAATGGGACATTTCCAACACGATCAATTTTAACTCTAAAAAAACTTAACTGTTTTAAAATCTAAATCCGGGGTATCACCAGTACCAAATATTAAACTAAACAACAAATACACATCTAAACCTTTTTCAATTTGTCTTCTAGGTATTACAGTCTCACATAATCTTCTCTAGAACGACCATGTTGTCAAAATAGCTTTAAAAGTATCTAGAAAAACTAGGATTTCTTAACAGATGTAAAAAGGTTTTTACTTTCTTTAGTTAAAAAATGATTTTTATCTTATTTGTTAACGTAAAACTTTGTTGTTGTATTTTTAAATTATTGTTTTAATAAATGAATTAAATTGCAAAAAAACTGCCTAACTTGAATCTTGTCGCATAATTTGTCGGAAGTTTGAGCCTCAGCTCCGGTACAAATTTTTAAAGAACTTATGGCATTTATAATTCAGGACGTTAGTCTAATATATGATTAGTGTCCATTTAATATGAGAGTGTGGGTGGACCAGATACTAAGCCTCGTCGTATCTACAGCGCCACCATTTTCTCAATGAACGGGGGCGATAGTATATATTTGTGTTTGTCAGGTACATATTAAAAAGGCAGTTTGTGCGGTAGTCATATAAACGGAAGCCATAAATATTTAAAAACAATTTTTCAGAGATGCACTGGAGATGAGCAGGATCAAATAATACTAAATGGTCAAGTCATCAACAATATGCAATACGCAAATGGTTTTGTATTAATCGCCCATATCGCCAACGAACTACAAAAAATAAGTCGACGCTTGCCAAGAACTCAATTAGCAACTGAATGTATCAAAATAATAATTATCAGCAAAAGGAAACAACAAAGGACTATATAAAACGGAAGGTGGTACTATAGCAACTGCGGACTTAGTGGCGAAGCTAAGATTTTTAAGGCCGACTGCAAAATATTGAAAAGGGCCCACTCAAAAACGATTTTGAAAAAAATACAGTTTTGTCATTTGGGGTTAAACCTTTATTTTTATTTTGTGAATTGGGTGCCCCAAGTTTTGAAATAAACGTCGGGGGCCCCTATGGTTGTGGGCTTACAGGTAGCACCGTCCCTGTGCAAACCCTAAAGGTTTTTAGATAAATCAACATTTATATGTGCTACAAAGAAAAAGGCTATCAGTGCCAGAACCGTAAGATCCTTGCCGCGTTTTTCTGACCTGCGGCATCCGGAGCAAACAAATTTTATCCAGCTTACTGCAAGCGCGTATTATTGCCCGGAACTTAAACCTTATGCCAATTCTAGAACAAGACAGCTGCAAAGAGCATTGTTCTTAGACAATTTCCGCACATGCCATTCTGCTATGCCTTAATTAAAGGATATTTTACATCTTGAGACAATGAGTCTAGCATGTGCGTAACTTACTGAGTGTTAATAGACCCACTGGCAGAATAAACGTAAATACCACTTTGCATAGCTTAAAAGAGGATAGGAATTTTGATGAAAACCTAGCACTTTTAGAGAGTCTTGCACACATTGAGAGTTGAGACGAGGCTAAAGCGCTTGCGCTCTACCGGGTCAAAATAAAATTAAAAAAAAACTCTGCTAGAGATCTGTAACAAATTTGACTTGCAAATCAATTTTTGGAGCTGGGTATATAAAAAAAATACTAATCAAATCATCTAGTAACAGAATAGCTAGTGATATTCTACTTGCTAAAATAGCAAGATTTTGAAACAGAGTGCCAAGTAAGCAACTTTTGACAAACAGAACTGATGTTATTAACCAAACGTCAAATTAAAGTCCTAACTGGTGTGAACAAATGCTGCATAGACGTCAGTCAATCTTAAGTTATCAGAAGCCAATCCGATTATGCTACAGAAAGAATTTGCAGTTCTAAAAGAGATCAAAATTTTTAGAGCAAGTCAAGACGGTATTTATACCAAAGCCTCACTTACGGCTAAATCTTACAGACTAACGAGCTTAACATTCTTTTTACAAAATTATTGAACAAAATAGTCGACAGATACACGGGACAAAGCACTAAAAGTTTGGCTACTGCACCAGTATTAGTACGCTTACCAAACAAAATTTTCCTGTGAACTAGTTATACATCAGCTAATCAGGAAAAACATCATCTATTGCAAAGAAATAGCTTTGGGTACTTTTTTTATATTAAAAAGGTGAATCCTTTGCAAAGACAATGGAGAACCAAGAAATATACTCTCTTGTTTAACACCCAGTTTTTATGCTCAAAAACCGGACTGTAAGATTATATTATTAGTATTGTATTAAGCGGGTGCCCACAGAAAGTGTTTACTATGGTTCCTTGTCATGGACAGTTTTCTACTCAACGACATTGTGCTTTAGGCTACGTTAATGATCTCACTATTGTACACGGTAAATTTGCGGAAACTGGAAAGTCAGCGGCAAGGTCAACCTTAGTTTGTACCGGAACATATACTTTAAAGTACCAACGGATAGCGCAGACTTGGCAAGCAATAAACCGGAGGGTTAGAGGCTTGACACGGAAAAGTTGCCAACGTTAGGAAAAAAAGTTTGCAAAATATTAAGCAAAAAGCGCAATCTGGAAAGGGAAAGCTTTATTGAAACGGTTGTAGAAACCGCAAACAAACGTTCCGTAAAAAAAAGTCTGGGATAAGGAAAGGTTTATTGGTGTAGCAAAGAAATAGCAAACCAGATAAGAAAACGCGTGTCAGCCAAAAGAGACTTGACCCGCGCTAACAAAAGCAACAAGACGGACAAAACGGCTAAAGAAGAAGCGCGCCTAAAGTACAAACCGAAAAAAAGAAAAGCCTGGAATGACTTGTGTCAAGAAATTGACAACAACGTGTAGAGCAAGGCTACAGAATAGCCATAAAAAAGTTGCGTGGACACCCGCACTCTTTCTCAGACATTGAGCAAGAACTCCAGATAGTCCGGCAACTCTTCCCAGCAGATAAGGTAGATGCCAGACAGACGTAGTTAACAAAGTGTTAATACCGAGATTTACAAAAGCCGAACTAGATAAATGCGCTAAAAAAATCAAGAGCAAATAGGTGCCGGGGCCGGACAGGGTTCCACCGGAACTGATAAAAATAACGGCAGGAAACTGTCCGAAAAAAACCTGAAAACTTGGTAAATGGTTTATTTCCAAAAATTTGGAAACGTGCCAGAATAGTATTACTGGAGAAGTCACAAAAAAGAGAACAAGCAAACAAATAGGCCAATATGCTTCCTAGAAGCTGAAGAGAAATTGCTGGAGCAACTGCTAAAAATAAGATTGAAGAAGGAAATAGACCACAAGTTAGCTGCCAATCAATATGGCTTCCGTAAGAAAAGATTGACTGTGAACGCAATGCACGCAATCAAAACAAAGATCTGGAAGATTAAAAGTAAAGCGTGCAAACACAGGGAGTTTTGTGTCTTGTTTATCCTAGATATAAAGAATGCATTTAACTCTGTCAGATGGAGTGAGATATTAAAAGAATTGAATAAAATGGGGGTCAGCGACTATCTGATAAAAATCATAGAAGATTATCTGAATGACAGAGTCATCATAGTCGGGAATAACATAATACTTGAAGTAACGTTCGGGATACCGCAGGAATCAGAACTCTCTGGAACATATAATACGACGCGGTAATGAGAATACAAACGCGTACAAACGTCAAAATAATAGGATTTGTAGACGACACAAGTATAATAATAACAAGTAGACCTAAAAAAAATATAAAAAAATCAACAAAGTAGTCAAAAAAATCGTAGCAGTGATAAAAGAAAAAAGTTTGCAGGTATCTCTTGAGAAAACGGAAGCAGTAATTTTATATGGTGGTCGACGATTAAAAGAAATAACTTTCAACGTAGAGGATCAAATAATAACGTCGAAATAAACTGTAAGGTATCTGGGGGTATATTTTAGCAAAAATGATAACTCTAAAGAACACCTGAAGAAGACGGCTGCAAAAGCCGAAAAACAACTATGGCACTGTCAGCAATAATGCCAAATGTGGAAGGTCTAAGAGCTAGCAAAAGACGTACCATGTGCTCAGTGATAAGTTCTGTGCTATTATACGCAGCACTAATCTGGAAAGAGGCTTTTAAAAAGAAGTCAAAACTGGCTACCTTAACAACAGTACAAAGAAGAGGCGCAATCCGTATATGTAGTGCGTACAAGACGCTATTGCTGGAAGCAGCGCAAACAATAGCGGAAACCATTTCAATTGATATCCTTGTTGAAGAGCGAGACCAGGCTTACGCAAAACAAAAAGTTGTTGAAAGGTAGAAAAAAGTTGATAGAACTATAGGAAAAAAATGGTCAGAAGACAACAACAGAGCAGTTTGGACAAAATTTATGATAAAAAGCCTGCCGTCATGGATAAACAGGAAGCATGGAGAAGTTAATTATTACCTGACGCAGGTACTACGAGAGCACGGCTGCTTTGGAGACTACCTGAACAGGTTTAAAATAAAAAACACCGATGCATGCATACACTGCGGCACCAACGATAAAGTCACCCACACGGTACTTGAATGTAATGAGCTCCTGGAGATAAGAGTTGAAACAGAAAAGAAGCTAAGAAAAAACTAGAAATGAACAACCTAGTAGAGATAATGCTAGAGAACAAAGAGAACTGGGTTCTAGTAAACCGCATGATTACAAACATCATAAAAGAAAAGGAAGCTAAACAAATAAATCTTGATAAACAACAAAATAAACATAAAAATAAGTAGATTGGATAGAAAACAAAAAACACAAAACAGACGTAGTGAAGCAATGCTGCGCTTGTAAAGGAGACAAAAGAAGTTTTTTAGTGCGGTCTGCTGAACCCTAACTTACAGCACACCCAGCTTTTGGTGAATGTATTTTCCGATGAAGGTTTTTCTCAAGAGAAAAAAAAAAGAAAAAAGTTTGCCAAAAAAGAAAGCAATAAGAATATTTACTGAACTTGCTTTCTATATGCTATAAGAGACCCAAAGTAATAAGCGGAACTCAGTAACCTGTAGAAAAACTGCAAAGGAATGACACACGCAAGACTATTCTTAACTGGACTGTCACATAATACTAAAACTTTGGTAACACAAATGAGTCAAATCAGGCTGCGGCTTACAGAACTGATAACCAGACACTGCGGTCTTAACAAGCACATTTATAGAATGGGAATAAAAATGAACTCTTATCTTGTGGATGTATGAAGGAAAAAAGATTATGCAACACTTAACTTAACCAAAAAAGAGCTTAAGGTAATTTCTTGACAAAAGGTTCTGAACTTCATCAGAGCTGTTGAAGAAATAAGACTTTAGAGGTGCACAATATGATCAGCAGAGTTGCAGGTCAAAGAGCACTAAGCAAACCTTGGAAGAAGGATAAAAGTGGGAGTTTTTAGTCAGTAAAAACTTAGATTGTTCAGTGTCTTTTATAGATTTTTCCCTTCTCATGCAAAAAGAGTTAAACGTCAGTAGATTGTAATTTGAACACGTCATCACGGTTTTATCAAAAGAAAACCTAAAAAATTCTTATGAGAGAATGGTAGCAGTATATGAAAAAAATAACTTGTCTTCTTTTCTAGTCAAATATTGATGCAAACAGTTCAAACAAAATAAGAAAATTAATCCCACAGTTTGGAAAAGCTTTAGAAGCACAAACTGGCAATATAGTTAACAAAATTAAAGGTTTGATGTTGATAGACCGCCGAGGAAAAGTTTTAGTTGATGCTACAGAAATAAGAATATTAGAAACAAATGTTTTTACAATTTTACATAATAATTTGGAAATGAACAAAGTGGATTTTTATGCTGCTCAATCCTAAACAAAAACTGTAGACAACAAATTTACGAAGAAAATTTGATTGTTTTATCATGAGATAAAGATGTATAGAATTGAAACTGGGGATTCTTTCACAAAATATATGTCTATGCAGGTTCGTAAGGACTTTTGACGACCCGAGAAGGCAATTTTTTCTGTAATGTTGAAGTGTTGAGTATATGTCAAAAGAGACTATAATAAATCTACACAATTAAATACTTGAAAATATATATACAAGATCCACTTTACAGTCCCGACCTTGCCACTTGTGACTATTATTTTGTTCTTAAATTCAAAAAACACTTGAGAAGACGTCGCTTTTTATCAAAATGACAATTTGCAAATTGCTGTGGAGTAGAAATAAATAATTAATAAAAAAAAACTTTGAAGCGTACCCTTATTAGGAAAGACAAAAAAGTATATTACACGGTAAGACAACGTAAAACTGTTGAGAATTGCTTAGAACAAGTTAATAGTAAAACAAGATTTTAAAACGACAACTTTAAGGAATCAATTGCCCAACATAATTGAACGTTTTAACAAATAATAGTCTAAACTAACAACTAAAATATTTTTACGTTTTTGCAAAATAATATTACGTTAATTAGTGACAAATCAAACATGCAATGACAAGAAAACGTAATATATCTTTTACAAGGTTAAATTAAAAAAAAATCCATTGGATTTTAGAGCAACAAATGACAAATCAAAACAATATATTTTAGTGTGAATGTTAAGAATAAGTAAAAGAAAATTTTTAAAATACGGCTTTTAGAACTGAACTAAACAACCTGAAATTAATTAATAAAATAACTAGGTTCAATTAAATTGCCTATTTACATATGTTAATTTATTCATCAATTTCTAGTTTGGTTAAAAATTAGACTGTTATTATTATATGAATTTTCGTTAATTAATATAATATTGATTTGCTGTTGATAAATAACCTCTTTGTGCTAATAACATTTCTCCAATTATATTGCTAAATTACTGAAAACCTCACTTTCTATGCTCAATTTTTTTTACTATAAAGCTATATTTCAAATATATTTGTACAATAAAGTTTTTTTTAATAAATTGAAATATATAAAGAAAAAATTACAGTAGTGGTATCTAAATAACAAAATATATAAATAAATCATCATCTTACCTGATAATGCAGCCACATATTGCGGTAACTTCTTCCCTTCTTTTTGCGACATCTTCCCTATAAAATAAACAATATTTTACTAATACCAAACAGGAAACGTTATAATTGTTATGAAATGATCATTTATGCATTAGATAGTTCCGTTATCTGCTAAGATAAAACTATTTTTGATAGTTCAAATCAATAAACACAATATTACACGTATTCAAGCGCATTGTTATTCCTTATACATTTTTAACAAACAATTGTTTGTTTATATCATACTACTTAATAAGTAGTTGTTATTTTTTAAGTTGTTTATTATTATTAATAATTACAGTAATAAAAAAAAACATGACATTGCTTGTTACAATGTATTCAAACCATGAAAGAATCAATGTAACTTGCGGTTTCGTGTGTTACATATTGTAATTATGTGCTATTTGTCACGTACCAAATAATATAATATTATAAATACATATTTTATAATTAAATACTTTACAATAAACAAGAGTAAGCCATCAACTGTTGATAGAGTATAAACCAATAATTCATTTAATAAAACGTACTAATTTTGAGTTTGATTTAAACAAACAGTGGATATAATCCAGTTCGACGTTTTGAATTTAGACTGGAATTCTAGAATTTTTTGTATTCATGACTTCATACTGGTTTGACTGTGGTTTTGCACAGCAATATAGTTAATTATGGATTAATTATGCTTAACATTATTTTTATTTTGTACAAATCTAACGTAGAAGGCAATTAATTGCACAATAAAATTGTTAAAAGCCAAAATAAAAATCCTGGCAATTATAATGTTTATGTGCCTCACTTTGGCAATCCTGAGATTGTGCACAAATAAATCCAAAAAATAAGTATTGATTTAATGATTTTTTTACTTTTTGCGGATGCTACTGATAATAAGACCCGCAGGAAGTTATTACAATGAGATTCCTTTATGTGACAAAAATAACAATGTCTGTCTGTATGTATCATGGCCTTATAATGTCTATTTTTATCGTGTTTTTCTGGTTATAATTTAATTAGCATTCATTTATGAAACATTTGTACTTGTATTGTCGCATTATGGGATCGTTATTGAGCTATAGACAAGATGTGGTTTTTAATTTAATTTCCGGTTAAAGTAATTTTAAGTTTACATTGATTACATATATTTTGTTGTTGTAAAACGGATGGAATAATTTAAACAAATTTTGCATTGCTAATTATTGTTCCCATGTCTCTATTTACATAATGTTAACATTTACATTTGCATTCATATGGTTTAATGGTGTTTAGTTTTGCATAATTTATTTAACTTAATTTTTTACAGACAAATTTGAAATGTTATTTATTTGGCATTAATATGATGCAGTTCAAGCATTTTTTTATAATAATATTAATAAAATATACTTTTTTAAATAACTTAAAATCTTTGTAGAACAAACAAAAAATTAATGTTATAAATATATTGTGTACAATTAAATTGATTATCTTATCAGTTTTTAATATGTTTATGTCACGAGGTAATAACATTATGTACATAACAAAATACCCTTCACATAACTTTAAGTGCATATTATCATTTAAGAGTATTTGTTTGTAAACATGTAAGTATGACGAACAAAAATAATTGCGTGAAAATATTTAATAATAATGTGCATGTTGATTATAGTTTTCCGTAAATTAGCACGTTCGGTTAGTAATACTTATGACTATGTATTACTAACTATTATTAAACTATTGCTTATCTATAATGATTTCATTTGCTGTAATTTTGTTAAACTTGATGTTGCCTAAACAATTCATCAATATTAAATTGATCATGTGCAAGTTTTCTGATAACAAAGTAGAAACATTTATTGATATCATGGTTTTTCATTATTATTCTATTCTAAGTTTTAATAAGGTGCACAACTTCAACAAGACTTTTATCTATAGATAACATTTTATGCAAGTTAAACATGCTAAGTGCTATTAACTTCACATGATACTTATAATTTACGTATAACGTTCAAGATATATAACATTGTAACAATTGTAACAAAAAACAAAACAATATTACTTTAATTAGTTTTCAAAATGGCCACTATGAGCGTTGATGCAAGCTTGACAACGCACTAAAAAAAATATTGAACTGCTTCAAAATCTGTTATGTGCAATGCAAGATTTGCAATTTTTTCTTGTAGCTGCTTCACGTTGTTTATTGGCTCCGCATAAACCCAATAGATTTAGATCAGAAAATCTTGCAGGCCAACCTTTACTACAGCAATTACTAATTTCAAATTCGAGGAGTCTTTGAAATGCGTCCGAAAATCCGCGACGAGTAGATTGCTTTCTGTTCCGTTTTCTATTATCCGTTGTTAAACAGCATTTTTATCAAATTTTACTAACCAAACCAAAGAAAACAATTTTGACAAGTATCAAAAGCTTGCATCAACGCACAAAGTGAGATAGACAAAAAAATTATTTAGATTTTCTGTTTGAAATTTAAAAAATTACCTAAAGTTTTATTTTTTGCTTTCAGTTAAGAAACACCTTGTGTTTTGTGAAACAATTGACTTTTGACAATTTATCTGACAAATTTGTAAAATAATTTTTAGATGTTTTGTCAAATCAATAATTTATATGACAGATTTATTAGTCAAAACTCAAAACTTTACTCACATGTCACTAAATTTTTTTAAACTTAAATTATAATACATTCAAAATTGATATTTTTCTTGTTTTGGTAATAAAAACTTGATTGTACAAAAAATAGTTTTTGGATATATTGACAAAACAAAGCTCACATATTATTTTTTTGACCTGTAAAATCTACTTATTGAATGTGGTTTTACTTATGTCTTTGACCGTTTTGGCATTTTTTAGTTGCGCTTACATTTTACACATTTTATGGGCGAAGTTGTTCTGGGATTGAAAGATGCTAAAGCGAGCAAAGACATAAGTTTAACCACAGCAAATATAATTTTTATGTATATTAAGTTGCCTATTATACCGGCCACACTATTCGTGTCTACCAGTAATATACTATTTTTTAACAATAACAAAACTACTGAAATCCAAGTTTATACATTGCTTTTGTTTAAACGATTGTTTTCTGTTAAATTAATTTGTTTTGCGGCTTTTACTACTTTAAAATATTTTACACTTGTCACAACAAAGCTTGTTTGGATATATTGCTATCACCCAGCGCCTTCACCATACTGGCACAAGACTTTTAGTATTAATAAATGTAACTGACTAAAAAATGTTTGCCGGATATTAGGCTATAGCCTGCTACAAATTGCTATGTCTAAATTAGTGTTCCACTTAACAAAACCATTCTAATATTAATAAGTCATTAGTCTACTATATAATTAGTGTATATGTAATCATAACTACATTTGGTATGAACCCGTGAGTGGACTAGAAGTGCTTACATTATTTTAGTAAATTTTTTTTTTTCTAATTTCCAATCAGTTAATTATGCATAATAATACATGCATCAATGCAAGAAGCTACTCTTTGTGGCATGCTTAATATAAAATGATCAATTGTTGTTCCTTTTAAATTAAATACCAGAAAGGCATCAAGTATATATAAAATTTCACTTATTATTTTTAAAACATTTGTATGTGAATTAGCTCCTATTTTGACCAAAATTATTGCCTTATCATACAAAAATTAAACATTCCCAAATTTTTGGAAAATTGCAAATGTTCAACTTATTTCTAAACAGGAAGATAAGTCTGATTCTTTAAATTGCATTATTGTCCAATCTGACAAAAAAATTCAAAAAATATATTAGTTTTCACATTGTAGAGTTTTTAGAACAAAATAACTTTATCTCAGATACTCAATATGAGTTTCAATCAAAACGTTTGACAACAGATCTTTTGACTTATGTTATTCTATTTTAGACAAACAAGAAGAAAATCTTGTAGTAACTCTAAACATTTCCAAACCGTTTGGTAGGGTATGGCATCCTAATCTTATCAACAAGCTTCATTATATAAGTTTGTATAAAAAAAACAGTAAATCTCATCAATAGTTTTCTTGACAATAGACAAATTATAGTTAGAATTGATGGTTTTAACTCTGACCCCAAAACCATAATTGCTGGTGTTCCTCAAGGTTCTGTTCTTTTACCAATTTTATTTTGATTTACATTAATAAACTTTTTCAAATAACTAAAAGTCCTCAGATGATATCACCATTTATACTACATATTTTTTAAAAACCATATCGACAAATATAGCAGAGCACCATGAAATTTTTAGATTAGAATCTGTAGCATCTATAAACAAAGACCTGTACCAAAACGATCTCTTTTGGCCTTAAAGTACGGGCTAAAACGACAATTTAGAGGCTCTCGGGCTTTTAAATCATTTGCGGTGTTTGATTGGCTGTAAATCACAAGTTTACATGATAACGTCATACATTAACTTCAGACAGTAGTATATACAGATTATAACAAACTTTGAAGTTTCTTGAAACAATGTTTTTATTTGAGGCTTTTTTTAGGCCTTTAATACATTATATACTATTTTGACTATTGAGCCTCTAAATTGTCGTTTTGGCCCGCATTTTAGAGCAAAAACAAATAATTTTGGTAAAAGCAAAAAATGTAATTTAAATTTAAAATCCGGTTTTTGCCAAACATACGCAAAAAAGAAAACATTTCAAAATGACGACCTTTTGTCAAAAACTGGCAGCGGTGAGGTGACATTTTGTTGTTTACTTCCGGGATAGTACTATACAAAGAGCGGTTTGCTCATGCCTTTCTTTAAGCACTCAATAAATTTAGAATAAATGAAATTGATAGATAATCAATAACAATTATGTTTTACAAGTACAAACAGGGTCTATGATGTATAAGTATATTAATATGAGTATAAACAGTATAAAAAGATG
This sequence comes from Tachinus rufipes, assembly GCA_963932245.1. Classification (NCBI taxonomy): domain Eukaryota; kingdom Metazoa; phylum Arthropoda; class Insecta; order Coleoptera; family Staphylinidae; genus Tachinus; species Tachinus rufipes. The sequence goes on along the minus strand of OZ010742.1, from coordinate 25,035,523 downwards.
CTAGACACACTGATGATAGGTGCATACTCAAAAACACGAGTGTATGTGTCTCTTATTGAATGAAAAGGCAATTTACATAAAACACATTGTGAATATAGGTTTATTTGTTTTTTTTCTTTTAATTGCAAGGACTGATATTTTAGTTCTTACGCTTGTGTTACTACTGCACAAACTGCTTTTGATATGTATTTGTAAACAAATATATACTATCGTACCCGTTAATTTTAATGTTAGTTTCTTAACTAGTTTTTTATAAATAGAGAACCAATACTTGAGTAACGAGTATTTGTTAGTATATTTTCAATTAAAGCATCTGTCTAAATGTATTCTAAGTTAGATTGTGGTAATTGGTTAGGTAAACACTTGGACAGGTTTTTCTCCGGACAATGAAGATGATTTAATTTAAATTTCTAGGTTCTAAACCAGTTTTAAGAGCAGTCTGAAGTTTCTCAGAAGCAATTCTTGGAATTTATTTACTGCTATGATGGCTGTATCATAGGCAAACGTGGCTGTAAAAAAATTGTGTGACTCTGGAAGGTTTGATGTGAAAAAAGGTATAGCACTGGTCCAAGAATAGTTTTTTGTGGTACGATTGATTTGATGGGGTGCAACGGAGTTACTTTTTTTAGGACAAAGGTTGAAGATCAACCAACGAACTAGACAAAAAAAGTAAAAATAAGATTTGTATAGGCGGCTTTTGGAAAGCTAGTACTTATCTTAATGAATAAAAAGATTAACGAGCACTTAAAATCGACCAATGCGTATTGTCGGTCATAACAGAAAACTGGACAACATTGCACAAACGTAATGACTAATAAAAAACCATCTCTAACGTTTGCAATGTTGGTGAAACAGTTGCATTTCCTAAGTGGAAATTTGCAGATTTTGTCGCAAGAACCAACAAAATGAGATGGGCAGAAAACATATTGAGTGGAGACCGTACGGACATAAAAAAGGTAGAAAACCACCTAAGCAATGGTATGACAATTTCAAAAAAATTGCGTTATTTACATGGATCCAAACAGCTCAAAACTGGAAAAACTGGAAGCATCTGAGGGAGAGCCTACGTTTAAGAATGTATATAAAAGACTAATGAAGAAGAAGTGACTTACTTTTTTTTATGTATAACCATGAAAAATGGTTGGGTATGATTGGGTAATTGCATTTTCAATTTGATCAATAATCTCTGGTGCTAAACTTTGTCAAATGCTTGTGTGATGTCCAAGAAAGCAGTCGAACAGAATTTTTGCTTCAAAGGTATTGTTAATTTGTTTTACTACTCTGTGAACCTGTTTTTAGTTCTAGTATTTTTAGAAACAAATTTTAAAAATTTAAATTTTTGACAAACTTATGGTGCTATAGGAACAGATTTCTGTTGCAGGTTTTACATGGTTTGGTATCAGAATGAGATGAAAATTGTTGAAATGTTGTAAGTGAGTGCAGCACATTTTCTGATAACTGTTTAATACCAGTAATGAAATCATAGCCAAAATTTTTGTTTGTTTTTAGGTTTTTTTTAATCACGTGTTTTTCTTTACTTAAGGTGATAGCTTTAATAAGCAGTGTCATTTAATAAAGATGTTTTAAGACTGATGTAATTGTTTCTTTGCTTGCTTGTGATATTTTGCAAGAAAATGGTTGCTAGGTGTAGTAAATACGTTTATTTTTTGTTTATTACTTCTGGCCTATAAGCTAGCATTCATTCTTATAGAAAAAAAGTTTTTTGTTGTTATTCTCTATAATTACTTGGCAGTTTCTGTTGGAGTTAGTTTTTTCAGAAAATTTTGGATAATTTGTTTTTTTTTTTTCTTCTAAAAGCAGGCCTGTAAGGACTTGAGTTGACAAGTCAGTAGTTGTGTCCTGATGACCAACAAATCCAATTCTTTGACTAAGGATTTTAAACCCTTGCAGAGAGAAAAAAACTTCAAATTCTTTGATAACAAACACTGGTGGGTAGAAGTTTTTTTTGCAAGCATTAGAATCTTTTATTCCAAGATGGAAGAAGTGATATACAATCTTTTGATGACCAATACTTAGGCGGGTGGCTGAGTCACTCCAGATCATGGTTATTAGGGAGGAGTTTGAACCTACCTCCTCGAGAGTTTGTTAACAACAAATTGAAAGTTTCTTTTCCAAGTGCAAGTGCACGTGTTTGAAGTCCTTTAGTCAGATAAAGAAGTGGTTGTATTTAATCTTTTGATGACCAACACTTAGACGGGCGGGTGGGTCACTCCAGATTATGTTTACCATTGAGTAGTTTAAACTAAATTGCCCAACCTCCCGCTCAAGAATTTGTTATAAAAAAATAAAAAAAAATTTTTTTTGTTTTTTAATCATTTAATGACACTTAGGTTGATGGGTGGGTTGTTCCAAATCATTTTTACTTGCGAGTAGTTTAAACTGGAATAACAATCTACCCGCCGGAAAGTTAGTTATCACAGAATTTAATTTTTTTTCTGCAAGTATATCGAGTAGTTTTAACTGCCAAAGTGCCAAACCACCCGCCCAAAAGTTTTTATAAAAAAATGAAAGCAATACAAGTTTCTTTGTTTAAGAAAGAGAAGGTGATATACTATTTTTTGATGACCAATGGGTGGGTTACTTCAGATCATATTTACCAGCAAGTAGTTTGAACTAAAATGAAAGTTGTTGGCGTAGATTGCAATTTGTTGTCCAAACACTCAAGTGACAATAGTGCCTCTAGAAACAAATTTTCTTATAAAAACACTAAGTTTTTTTTGTCAATACATCATTCTTATAATTTTAGTTAATTTTTAATATTTTTTTAGTGGTAAACCCACTTTTTAAATTTGAAAATAATTTTGTTAATTGGACCGTTGATAATGTTCTAAAAACTACCTTAAATTTACTTTTTAAAATTCATTTTAAAAAGACCAATCAATTTGTTGTTACGCTTACTTCTTGTATTGTTGATACGCCTTTTAGCCAGTTATTTCATTTATCGGAAAATTGTATTATCAGCACCAATACAAGCTGTGATATATTATATTAAACATAAATTAGGTTTTGTGCAAATTACAGAGTTTTTATGATGTTCTACTTAATCAAATGTTAGAAGTCTTAGTTTGAAAATCAATACAATCAAAGTTGCAATTTTATAATTTTAAGATAATTAAAAATAATCAATCAATACTAAAAGGAAAGTAATTTTTTTGAACTCAACATAAACTTCCATGAACCAAACACAAAGCTTAGTTTATTTATGCATAAATTACTACTACACACGTTTATGTTTCTGAGAAGTATTTATCAATCAATTTCTTCTAATAATGATAATATTATCAAATAATCCCATTCACATACTTATACATTACAATATTGACAACGATTAGAATGTTTTTAAAAAATGCAAACAATTGATTGATAAGAAAATGAATAAAATGTCACATTTGTCATATTTATTTTGAGGTCATTTAATACTATTTGTTTATTAGATATTTATAGTGGAAAACTATTTATAAATTAACCTTGTGTGTGTGTGTTTTTAGTTCTTCATCAATTAATACAACTTTTGATCTATAAAGAGAAATGAGAATCAAAGTTAAATGATGTATTTCTCATTTATATACCCGTGACATGACAGCCATATCTTAAGGAACACTTCCAACAATAGAATAGGATAAAGTTATGAATATTATAGACAGTATTATCTAAATTTCTTAATTTTTATATTCCGTTATTTTAATAACAAATTGTTTTTTTTAATTTGAAATTTTGCACATATTAAATCATATAACATGAATGTAAATGCAAATTTTATGTTATTAAATATTTTACAACCAAATAAAATTAAACAAAAACAATTTTTTAAATTTTATTGCCATTCTATTAAACATTAAAATTTCGCTGCTGCAAACATAAACTACGCAAAACATCTGTCATAAAGCAATAAAACGTATATGTGATTTAATTAACACTTAATTGCATCTCATATAATTGTATGCATTGTTTACCTACTTATGTTAATAGCAATATAATCATAATTGTTATACCAAATAAAAACGTATATTTTCAAACAATTTTTAATTGATTAAGTAGAATAAGTAATAATATTTTATAACTATTAGAGATTAAGGTAAGTAATAATGAATTCATTGTTTTATTATCTTATCAAAAAAATAATTTAAGCAAATTTATTTGACAGATTACAATTATTTATTTTATTTTTTAATTGCAGCTGATAATGACCTCAATTATGCTAATCAATAATTTGTAAATTTAATAGCTACTAAAATTGATAATTATGTAAGAAGAGATAATTTTATCTCATTATTAAATTGAAATTATAATCATTTTTAAAATATTGCATACTAGGTCAAAAAAATTGTGCAACGATCTCTATAATTTATTTTGAACCGGTTTAAAGAAGATATTTCTGATAATATATTTTAAATAAAAAAAAACAAAAATTAACGGATACCCTAATATTAGGCAATATTAAATTAATTATAATAAAACAGATTGTGTAGACATATTTGCTAATTATTTTTCGTCTGTCTGCTAAAGTAATAAATGATATAAAAGTTTAAATTAAAAAAAAAAAACAACATTAATTGGGTTTTAGTTTTAAAATTATTTATTCATACAAGACCATACAAATATTAAATATTTTTAAGAGGCAAAAAGTATCAGTTAAAACAAATTTGATATATCTATAATATTTTGAAAGAAAGCACTTTATACTTCTGCTAGTTAATAAGCCAAGCCCAAATGCGACAAGTCTAATCAAATTTACAAAATGCCAATGCGCTAATAGAAAGTCAGCTGATGCTTTCTGCAAACTGCAACTTTTGCCAAATACAGTAAAATTTCCAGTACAGACAGTAAAAGAAAATAATATTTAAAAATACTTTTTTTACTCCTTTGACCTTTGATTCACTCAGCGTTTACAATGATTGCATTGCTGAACGTACGCTAATTTTTGAAGTCACAGTCATCAAACAGTACTTCTTTAAACATGGTGCTGGTAATGCTTCTTTAATTCAAATGTTTTTATTTTATTAAATAAAACCCACGTGAACTGCGTGGTATGGATTTGGCAAAACAAAACAGAAGAAAATTGAAGTGAAGATTTATTCAGTATTCTGTTCTATACATTGTTATATGTATATTTTATGTTTCAAGTTTTTTTCGATTACTAATTAGAATACAAATGAACATAATGAATATTAATTATAGCTTAATAACTTAATAACAATTTTTCAATGTCAAATCTACGCTAAGATAAATAAATATTTTTACGTTTTCTGTTTTTTTTAATTATGTTGAAAACAAAGTAATAATAAAAATAAATAAACCACAACTTTAAAAATAAAACATTTTACAAAAGTGCGTATTGTTGTAAAAAATATAATCCAAACTACTCGATGGTAATCATAATCTAAAATACCCCACCCGCCCGGCCAAGTGTTAGTGATTAATAGATTGGATATAAACTCTTCCTTCTTCTCCTCTGACTAATAGACTTCTAACACTTGCAGAAAGGAGCAACTTTCATTTATTTAATAATAAACAATCAGATGGTGCCCATTTACCAGTTTATTATTACCAGCGAGTAGTTTAAACTAGAGTGCTCACCCACCTGTCTTAGTGTTCATCAAAAGATTCGCTCCTTCAATAAATCGGAAAATATTGGGAAGAAATTTATAAAATTTACTGGAAACATGTGTCAAGCATATCTGAATTTATTTCAAAAATTACGTCCAAATATATTTAAATTTTACAAAATGGAATGAATGAATTAATAGATTTGGCGGATTTTGAAATGTAGAAAACTAAAAATAATTCGAAAAATATTTGAATATTGGAAAATTTATGAAATTTGCTGAAAATATGTGTCATGCTCCTTAAAATGTATTTTCCAAACTGCGTTCAAATACAAATAAATTTAACAAAACGGCCGCCAAAAAATCAACTTGACAGATTTTGAAACCTTGTGCAAAACTGAGTTTAATTTGGAAAATCTTAATAAAGTTTAATTTTAACGTTTATAAAAAAACGTTTATATTAAAATTGTAAATGCACTTTCTGCTCGCTTCGACAAACCAAACGGAAAAAGAATCAATATTACATATATAACCAGATTCATTCTATGAAATCGTGTCACCCGTTATGTATAAGCTACGTATAGTGTTGTACGTTGAACATCAAAGTTAATTAATTATCGAAGTGGAAGCTCATCCAAGCTGTTATAAAAAGACATTTTTTTACCATTTGCTGACAGCCTGAAACTCAAATGTTCCCCTTCAATGACTGAATCTGATCTGAGCACATCGAAAAGGTCGACCAAAAAATCAATAATTTCTTAGAAAACACTGACGACAACGTAGCGTTTGACCTTCTCGAATCAGAAAAATTAACTCAAAACTTTCTGCTTCTGGCCCTGACAGAATTCTGAACAGAGCACTTAAATCTTGATCGCATAAAGTAGTAATGGTTCTTACCAACAATGCTAAAGCATTTTTTTGCAATGGGTACTTTCCAAAAACTTAAAAAGGTTCTCACGTCATAATCATTCTAAAAACTGAAAAGGACCGAAAGTTTTCTCAAAATTACCGTCCAATCAGTCTTCTATGCGCCTTAAGTAAGGGGTTATAGAAAGAATGATTTTGGACATAATTCAAAACCACACGGAATTTAACAATCTTTGCTCCGCCCACCAGAATGGGTTTCAAAAAAGTCTGGCTCAAAGGGTTTTTTTTAAACTGCACAATCTTATAAAGCTAATAGCTTTATATCTTAACCGCAAAACCCTGGCAGTTAAATGACGTTCTTATCAGTTATGATAAAATAATTTACGTAGAAATTGTACGCACCGTTCATTTTAATCAAATCTCAGTTGAGAAAAAAACTGCTTGTTGCTCCAAAACTAAATCCGGATGTACATTACCATCATCAGTTTGCAAATCACTTTTGCGTCTTCAGTCTGGGAACGACCAAAAATACGCATCTCAATTATCTCAAGTCTTTTTTACGGTGGTTTGTCCTCTATGGTATGTTTAAAACTTCAAAATTTTAGTTGAAAAGTATTTTTATAACTTTGCGGTTTACCCCAACCCGGATCTGACCAGACTTGCTTAGCTAATTAAAGATGAATATTTTTATCATCACTTCCTAAAGTGGTTTACCTCACAATCTACCTTTGTCTAAAATAAATCTCCAAACGGAAGGTATATGAGCCTTACGGTCTCAAACTTTCAGGTATAATCCGGGAGAGTTTAGTTTGTAGGCAGTCTGCTTCAGAAAGTAAATTATATAGTTTTTATAAACACAAAAAAATTGAGGCAGACTACCAGACACCACCGCGCATATTGTTCGCATCGGCAAGCAACATATGCCATGCAGCACAGTGAAGTCAAGATGTACCCGCAAAAATATTACACAAAAACGCCACAACTATCTAAGTTAATACTTAGTTACTAATCTAAACACTAAAATGTACTAACATAAATAGTTAAAGAATCTGATTGCATCATTATGGATTCTTGAAGAAAGTACGAATCTGAACCGCGGCCCGCTCTGCGAAAAAACTTGTTAATTTTCAATTTTTTTACGTCAAAAAAGGTAAAGGAAAAAAAACCGCTACATCATTTGGACATTTTTTCTTTTTTAAACGAGATGAAGCCCGATCTTTTGCATCAAACCTATTTTTTGGTGCAAAACAACTTTTTCTAAAAGATTTCAAATCCGGCCAACTTTCGACACCCGTAGGCGGATATCAAAAAATGTTAAAAAATTCGTTTTGCGGAGGAAGAAAAGACCTTTTGCGGAAGCAATCCGATCTGATAACAGAAGCGGCTTTTCAAAAGGAACAAATTTTCAAAAATTAATCAATTTTGATTTTTTTTCTTTAAAAGCAGAAACCGGCCTTTTTGGAAGATTGCCCTTGGAACACTGTAAATAAAATAATGGAAACCCATTTTTACGTCAACTTAGCAATTTACCACTACCTCGTAAACCACACGCACTTGGCGGCATTGCACACACCGCTCTAGGAGTTGTAATTTAGGCAACCACTTGGTCGGATCTAGCGCCACTTTAACACCGGTTCACAAAACAGGTTGGAGGTCCCAGAAACAATGGTTTGTTTAGGGAGTTGCCCAAAAACCATCACAAAAAATCCGAGAAGTCTCCGCGCATCAAAGCTAAAACTTATTGGCCAAATTTGGTGTATCAACGACACCATCTCTATCTTCTTAGCGGGCCGTTTTCAAGTCTCGAGAACAATAACAAAATAAATTGTGATCTTATATCTTAATAGTCATAATAATATTATGATTCTTTATATTTTCAAAAACAAATTGAACATTTTTCATTTGGGGTCGTTTTTTTAATTTGATTTAAATTTTATAATAGATAGACATACTATCTTTGGAGGTTTTGGCATTGAAACAATATTTTGAGTTTTAGACCCCTAAAACCCAAATACACAAAACAAATTGATATTTAATTTTCATCAAATCAGCGGTTAAAAAAATCTAAAAAATGTTTTTTTTTGTCCAGTCCACTGACAACAAAAAGAAATGGTTTTATGGCTTTTGCGGCTTATAGGCGGGGTATAGACTTGAAATGATGCCAGATTTGGATTTTACGGAAAAATTTTGATTGATTTTACTGTTAATTTTTTTTTTTTAGTTATTTGCGACAATTCATTAAAAAAATTTTAACAGTAAATATCTCAGTTTTATAGTATTGTGCAATCTATTATTGTGGCAACATGCAAAAGTTATTAACTTTATATACTACGAAAGATGGATTTAGATTACATCTTACGAGTACATTTCTAGTTTTGGCTTTACAGATGCAAAAAACCTATTTACACTCGGCCAGCTCATTGTCGTTGAGTTGAGTTTAATTTTTTTAAGAAATTTAAACTAAACTTAACCCGCTTTGATCATATCCAAAGCAGTAAGCTGCTAAAACTGTACAATCAAATGTTGGTTTCAGCAAAAACCGCAATTTAGTCTTAGCCAAAACCAAAATAATAAACAGTCCAAAAATTGTATATATGTATTTTAATTTAGACTTAATTAGAACAAATTTAATGTTTATTGTTTTTAATGTGTAGTTCAGTTTATATGTTTTTAGTTTATTTATTTTTATCTCAATTTATGATTTAGTTTGATAATGTATTTGAAACTTTAAGTTTTTGTAAGTGTTATAAGGAAGAATGAAATAATCATATATTATGATTTCACAGAATCTAATCCCATAATCAATTGTAACAAATTATATATATTTTTACTTATACTAAAATATTCATTTTATTATTATATTTTTTGTTGGTTAAAATTTAAAATAATGTTTTTATGAACATTTAATATTTTAATGTTGTAAATTTAATAACACTATTTAGATAAAAAAAATGTTTATTGCTTAATTTTATAATTAATAATAATATATTAATTTAAGTAATTAAAAAAATAATTTTATTAGACCAATTAAATCATTAAACTGATGGATCAATAATTAATTTCTTTCATAAAATATATAATGAGCAATAATAGTAATAATCAAATTTTTTTTATGATCAAATGTTTTTGAAAAATAGACTTGAAACAATTATTTATGTTAATTTATATTTGCAATTTCTCCTATACAATTAGTAATCAATTTGAATTCTCCATTCAATTTAATTAATTTTTAATTATATTCAACAGTGATTAAATATTAGTATAATATTTTTTTATGTTAAATATCTGGATCAAACCAGATTTGCAAATAATTTTTAAATGTTTTCTAATTATAATTAATACACATCAGCAAATATGCAAAAAAATTATCGTCTAATATAAAAATGATTGACTTACATATAGTTTAATCAATTTATATTCCACCAATAAAATGCTCCAATAAAACTATAAATATAACACTAATAACTATTGTTTATAATAAATCCATAAACATAACAATCGGTTAAAACCAATATGTTGCCACTATCACTGGTCGCAATTCAATGAAGCATTTTACATCGCGTCTCCATGTTTTATATCACTATCAGCAAAATATTATTCGCAAAGAGTAAGTAGTAAATGTTATTAGCAGCGCTGCGATTAATTTCGTTCTTACCATAAATATGTATATAGATTGCAGGAAACAACATATTTCATTGTTTGATATTTCGATGCACATATTAGTGGCCTTGCATGTTGTTATTTAATATTTAGTTTCAATTTGAAATGACTTTACTATAGAATGTTATTTGCATTTTGTTTGTAGATTTTAATAATAGATTCATTCTGCAGTTTTGTTGGTGTAATGTTTATTCTGAGTCACATTTTATTGTCACGAGAATAGTAATAATAAATTTTTATGTGACTAGGATTGCTTAATATCTTAATTAAATTTTTGATTGGAAAAATGTAAAATTAAATTTTGAATCCACGTGGAGGATATTAAACAATATAATACTTTTTTATTGTTAAACAATGTAACAATAGTCTAAAAGTAAATGATATATTATAAATTTGATAATGATTTTTTTTTATAATATATTGTTAAATATCTGTTGAACTATATATTTTAAATTATGATACAATTATGCTGTTATCTAAATTTAAACAATTGGTTGTTCTTTTTTTGAAGCGTGAAAACTGTTTTAATAAACTGTTTACACAAATACAGATTATAATAAATAGTTTTTACTTTTAAGCCGGTGTTCAAAAAAATGCCAAAAATTGATTGTGATAAAATATTTTTTGGTCTAAAAGTTTATTATAACTTTTAAATGAATTGTGATTGAAATGACGGTACAATAACTGTATTATGGCTTTTTTCACTCAACGATTTAATCTAGGTATAAAGATGTAGTAAAAAAATAGGACTAAATATTGTTATACACTGGCTAGCAAAAAATAGAGGTAATTTTAAAATTATTATATAATTTTGGAATTTTTGTTTTAACTTTATGTTTGCAAATTGTAAACCAAAGTAGGCGTTTAATAATTCATTTCCTGACAATTTTTTTTTTATTTGTGTGTTTATTTTTCTCTTCATAACTTGTCATTCACACACCCAGTGTATTTAACAGGTCATAATGTCTTTAGGACTTATTGTTGTTGCAAGAATTATAGCGTCGATTAAAGATGGGCGAGGAAAAGGGAAACTGCAAGGATTGTTGGTAAAAGCCTTAGTGCTGTACAAAAAGTGTATCAGCATTACTTTGATACGAGTACTGGCCTGATAACCAGAAGATCAGGATCTGGACAAAAAAAAGTCACCACGAACAGAGATGTTTTTTTGGTGTCCACAAGTTTGCAGAATAGAACAGCTTCCGCAGTTTATCTACGAAATCAACTCCATGAAATTAGAGATGTAAATGTTAGTGAATGGACCGTTAGGACAAGGCTTTGGGCTGCTGGATTGTTTTATAGAAAAATGGATACAGGTTCACTTTTACAACGCCGACATTGTGTTGCAAGATTGGCTTTTGCCAGAAATCACCGGGCATGGAATAATGAGGACTGGAGCAGGATACTATTTCAGATAGGTAGCGCTTTTTGCCTCAATCAATCAGATGGACGTGAAAAAGTGTGGAGAAGACGCGGAAAAAGATACGCTTTAGTTTGTATTAATGAGCAGCTTTTATTTGGCGGTGAGTCGGTTATGGTTTGAGCAGGAATTTCTACCGAAGCACGCACAGAGTTGGTCGTTATAGAGAATGGCTTTCTGACAGCTTACAGATACATTATGGAGATTCTCAAAGATCATGTTACGTCTTTTATGACAACTATGGGCAAGCGCGGCATTTTCCTGCAAGATAATTTTAGATTTCAATTAGCCAGAGTTGATAGACTATATCTGGATGAAGTAGGAATTTTGCGGTTTGATTGGCCAGTTCTCAGCACGGACATGAATTCCATAGAACATGTCTGGAATGAGTTGAGACAATATATCCGAAAGCATACACCTGCTTCAAGAACTACTTAGGAGCTGAGACATTTGCTATTGCAGGAATGGAATAATATTGACCAAAATGTAGTCTTTAATTTAATTCAAAGTGTTGTTTGTTGACTTTAAGTAGTCATTAATGCAAGAGAGGGTAATCTCGTTATTAATGATAAGTTTTTTTTCATATTTTTTGTTTTATATTAGTACTAGGAACAAAAATTTGAACTCTGTCTGAACTGTAAATTTGTAATATTTCTAAAATACGGAATAAAAACAATAAATATGCAAAATACAATACAATTGTTTACAATTTGCTAACATAAAGTTAAAACAACAAAATTTAAAACTAAGCATAATTTTAAAGTGACCTCTATTTTTTGCTCGCCAGTGTATTTTATAAATATTTTATAAAATTTATTTCAATTTATTGTTAATATATTCTGCAACGCAATTGAAACCAATTTTTGTGCTGGAATTATACACGCACAACCTGCTCGCTCTATTCCGATTACCGCCAAAGATCGACGACGAACAGTAACATATCCTGTTGCACATATCAAGATGGCCAAATTATGTAGTAAAAACAAGCATCTAATAATGCCTTAACTGCGCATTTTGGTCAGAAAATTGTAAAACGCATACGCAGATTGATGGTGAGAATTGATAGTTTATTAGAATTACTTGGATGCCTCCTGTGTTTCATTTGGTTTATGTTGATAAATCCGGCTCGATCCAGCCGGCGCATCTTATGCTATATACATAAATCAATCACAATTGATTATAATGCATATTTGTTAGATTCCTGCTTTATTTCAGTAGTAATATCTTTGCTCCAACTACATAACCATAAATGTTGGCTTGAATTGAAGGTTACATTATTTCTAATTGCTTAATCTTTCTTATAGCTGATGTGACGTCATGACCTACTTAATAAAACGCTTTTACAATAAAAGGTTAAGTTTTGGTAAATTGCTGACGATTGCTGCCATACTGAAGCAGTAAAGCAGAAATAGTTGTGATTGCAAATTTATTTGATTTCTTTATATATGAATTGTGGTTGGTGGCTTAAAATTTGCCGGATTAAAACTTTGTTATTGATTTAGAATAAACATTTTTTTTTATTTAGTACATTGGCAATTCCATTTCAAACGGGTCAGAGTGGGGGGGAGGTGTCGAGAAACTTGCTTTAGTTCAGTATTTTTGTTTGTTTCTACAACTTATCAGTTTATGAGGGTATGAAACCTTTAAAAGTCTAAGATTTTATTTAGTTTTTTTGTCGTTTTTTTTTTACTTGACTTTAAAAAAATTAATTTTATGTTTAAAAATTGCATTTTTAACTCAAAAAAAAAATTTACTAGTCAAATCAATCAGAAGTTTTCTGTAGAATTCAAATCTGGTCATTTAAGTCTATACCTTGTCTTTGTTTTAGGGGTCTAAAATTCAAAAAATCTGCATAAATAGGCTTATTCTTCAACATAAACTTTAGCAAATGCACGTTTAGCCGCGCTGAGAGAAACAATGCATCAAATATTATTAAAAATTTGAATTTTGGGGTCAATTCTACATGGAAAATAGTCAGTGTAGTGTTTATCGGCCTTAGAAAAGTGTATCTAAAAAAAAATTGCAAACTTTTTATCAAAAAATGCGTTAAAAGTTAATTATTTTTTTATATTCATAAAAAATATTATTATTTTGATAAGCGCCGGGTGGATTTATGTTTGAATGCCAAAAATAATAATATTCTCAAACTTTGACAAAAAGTAAAATTGCTCAAAATTGGTTTAAGCAACAAAAGATGTCTTTGTTGAACTTCTGAAATGAGCTTAAAAAAATATAAACCTCATAATTAAAAAAAAAATTCTACCTCAGTCAAGCAGAACACCGACTATTTTTCATGTAGAATTATTTGCCAAACTCAAATTTTTAATAATATTTAGTGTGAACGCTTCTAAATGTGTATTTGTAAAAGTTTATGTTGAAAAATAGGTCTATTTTTACAGTTTTTTTTTTTTAGTTTTAGACCCTTAAAACCCATATACACAAAACAAATTTATTTTTTTCAACTAATTTATATCAAAATATGTTAACTTCGGCAGTAAAATCTAAAAAATGGTTTTTTTTTGTCCAGCTCACTGAGAACAAAAACAATGGTTTTATGGCTTTTGCGGCTTAAAGACAGTGTATAGACTTGAAATAGCGCCAGATTTAGATTCTACAGAAAATTTCTAATTAATTTTAATAAAAAAACTAAAAAAATGTAGAATTTTATTTACCCTCATGAACCAATCAAAAGACTACTAATAAGTTATAAAAACGTAAAAAAATACTAATGCAAACTTCTCAATGCATCCCCTCTCTGCTCTAGTCTGTTTAAAATGAAATTGCCCACTGTTCAAAAAAGTAAAAAGCATGTATTTTATATTGCTTTGAAACAATAAAAAAAAATTATCAATGTTTATTGCATTAGTACACTCAAAGAATAAATAGTACACAATTAAATAAAACCGATTATTTTATATTGCATCTATATAATGTCTTTGGATCTAATATTGTTCAACATATTCTCATGGTATTTAGTCATTATTATAGTTTTATTTATAGGTACATCTAAAGAAAAAAAAATGATATTTTTTTGGTGTCATCAAAGAAATGTTATACATTGTTTATTGCATTAGTATTTTCAAAAAAAAAAATCATAATTTTATATCCTTTGTACATAAAAAAATATTGCAGTTAACAGAAAAGATTGTTATTATTTTTTTATTACTTAAGTACATTAAAAAAAAACTTTTTGAGCATAAAAACAGCAAATACTGTATACATATAAAATTTGGATTTTGATATGATTTTATTGAGTGCAAAGACATTTGCATTGTAACTAAATTTGTATTGATTTTAGCAATATAATGTCAAATACACATCTCTCTCTCACTCCACGTGCTATCGTCGCAGATTTTAGGCTTGGCATCTAATTTCAATATATTATATATTTGTAATTATTCTAAGATCTTTGTAGTCACAATTTATATCTTTGCGACTCTGTACTAGTACTTGCACATTGAAAAGGGCTTCCTTTGCCCCGAGTGCGTCTCTAAATCCAAATTGTGTGGGTTCCAGTTGTTCTTTTACTATTTTGTATATTCTTTTATGTATAATTTTTAGATACACTTTTAAAAAGTGGTTTATTAGGTTTATTGTTCTAAATTTTTGGCATATTTTTACCGACGCTTTTTTTTAAGTGACTTATAACTGATACCATCAAAGACAACAAAAATAGGAAGACTTTAAGATCAAAATTATCTCTAGGAAGGACAAAAATAACAAAAATAAGGAACAGCCAAGGTAGCATTGTTAGCAACAGAGAAGAAATTAAAATGGTGATTCAGGACTTATACAAAACTATATATAGCTAACTATCAATATCAAGGATTAGAAATACAAAATACAAAGTCAGAAGAAGTTTTCAAAATAATCCGCCTAAAACTAAAGCTAGCGCTACATCAAATAAAGAACAGAAAACGTAGAGGCGAAGATCGGATAACAAGCAAAATGTTGAAAATGGGAAGTGAAGACTTACAAGAAAGTGTAAAAATGTTGTTAAATAAATGTTTAATAGAAGGGGTGATACTAAGTAAATGGCAAAATGCAGAGGTCATTATTCTACACAAAAAAGGAGACAGAAACAACATTGAGGACTACCGTTCTATAAGCTTATTACCACACTTATATAAACTCCTTACAAAAATAATAACAAATAGACTAGAACTTAAATTGGACTTTCACCAACCAGTCCAGCAATCTGGGTTTTAAAAAGATTCAGTACCATCAATCACCAGCAGACACTGAGGACATTTTTAGAAAAAAGCAATAAGTATAATATACCATTACACATCCTTTTTGTCGACTACCAAAAAGCACTTGACTTCATAGAGAAGTGGGCAATCCTCAAAAAATTAATTCCAAGTACTCGATCCTCATTAAGTATATCTACGAAAATGCATCTATACACGTTAAAATTGGTGAAGATACCAAGACAAAGCAAATACCGATAGGAAGAGGAGTACGCCAAGGGGACACGATTTATTCAAAACTGTTTACAACTGCTTTAGAGGAAGTGTTTAAGAGCAATAAACTGGGATCAAAAAGGAATTAAAATTGACGGAGTGTACCTCAGCTATCTCAAGTTTGCAGACAATATTGTTATTATCAGCAGCTCAACCAATAAACTAAAGACTGTGCTAAAAGTACTTCACCAAGGATCGATAAAAATTGGACTACAGACGAACCTCAATAAAACAAAAATAATGACCTACGAGAACACTCAGGTGACCATCGAAAATGAAATACTTGAAACCGTAGACAAATACATCTACCTGGGCCATAAAATTCAGGCAGTCAAAAAAAAACAAACTACTGAAATTGCGAGGAAGATAAGTAAATGCTGGGCGGCGTTTGGGAAACTGGGATTTATACTCAAATTACGCAAATTTCCTATTAACCTAAAAAGGAAAGTTTACGAGGCGTGAATCCTACCAGTGCTCACTTACTGCTTTGAGACTATGGCAATAACAAGCAAAACAGCAAATAACTACTAACTACCTAACGAGCAATGGAAAGAGCCATGCTGGAAAACAGTATCAGAGACCAATTTAGAAACGAGAAAAACCAAAGAAGGAGGAGATAATCAACGTTTTTAAAAAAATAGCACAACTAAAATGAATAGGGCTGGCCATGTAGCAAGGCAAGACAATACCAGATGGACAAAAAGAAGCGTGGGAAGATCCCCGAGAAGGTGGAGAGACGAGATTCAGGAGGTCGCAGGAAAAAACTGGATACATACTGCCTAAGACAGTGAGACATAGAAAAATTTAGAAAAGGTTTACATTCAGGAGTAGATAGATAAGGGCTGAAAAGAAGATAAAAGAAGATATATTGGTCAATCATTTTAATTCTTTTTTTTTAATAGTTTTAAAAATTTGCCGTGGAATTTGTCTGGCTCTAAGGTTTTGCTGTTTTTGTTTGTTGTATAGCATGTTGTACCTTGCTTTCAAAATGCTTGGTCTGGTTTTATTTGGGTAGTTTTAGTCTTTCGTCTTTGAATAGTTGTTTGATAAATGTCTTCCAGGTGTTCTTTATCCGTTTTTTTTTGTGCCCTACAATTGCCATCACTCCTGTAGAGATACAAATTACGTTGCACCTCGTACGGTCTCAGCTTTTATTATTAATTTAAGGTTAGTTTGATGATATTGTTTTGTGGTGATAACGTATTTTTATTTTTTTTTATTTTCCCATTGCATGTTATGCAAGTTGCAGAACATGGTATTATGAGTTTTATTTATTATTAGCTTTTTTATTTTATTCATTGTTAATTTTATTTTTTAGTTCATTTAAAAAAAAAATTATATTCACTTTACTATTTATATTATGTGGCAAGTTATTATATTATTTCTGTCTATTATTGTTACTGTTGTCAAGTTTGTTTGCTTCTTTTCTTTTCAATTTTCTTGTAATTTTTTGTAATTTTTTTGTGTACGTTAAAAATGTCATGTTTGTTTTGTAAATTTTTTATTTCTGCACGACGCATCTTGCTGTCTTATAAATCTGCCATACGAGATGTTTGACATATAAACTTTAACTTTAGTATTGAAAAATTTGTAGAAAGAAGCAAAAACTGTCAAATCCAACCAGCTACAAAGGTTTAAGACCATTATATTAACAATATTTTTAAAAGTTTTAGGAAACGTTATTGAAAAACATCTAAACAATTCAAATGTTATTCCATTTTAGGCTCGGTCATAGCTGAAAATATTCTAAAGCTTTAGATTCTATTGACTATTAACTACTGTTTGCTATTTTAAATTCTGTTTAATTTTGGATTCAATACAATAATTTTTAAATGTTACTTATGTCTTAAAATACAAAAAGTGACAATTGGAAACTTAGTATCCAACGCAATAAGCACAATTAAATAGGTATCTCAAGAGTCCATACTTGGTCTACTGTTGTATATAATCTACTCTTCTTCATTCCCAACAAAGACTATACTAAACGAGAAACTTGTTTCAGTATTTTTTTTTAAATTCTATAACTTAGTAGTAGTTTTTCTATCGGTTTATAAAAGTAAAAAACCTTTAAAAAAAATTTACATTTTTACTTTAACTTGAAAAAATTGCAAAATAAAAGGAAACGATTTTTTGATTCTAGTAGTCTGCGCCAAAAGAAGATTTATGTCTGTTTATTTTTCAACATAAACTCTTACAAATACATGTTTAGCAGCGCTCAGAGGAAGTATACACCAAATATTATTAAAAATTTAAACTCTGCAGACAAATTTATACAATACACTCTAAGGTAAGGCTTAAAGTTTTTTTTGTCAAATTTTGATAAGCACCTTGTTCGAATGGTAAAAATAATAATATTCTCAAATTTCTGCTCCAATAGATTAAGTGTAAATAATGACGCAAGCGTAAAAACTATCAAATAAAGAGTAAAATTGCCCAAAATTGGTTCAAGCGACAAAAAATGTGTTTGTCAAATTTCTGAAACGAGCTTAAAAAAAGATATAAACCAAATAATCTAAAAAAAAAAAAATTGTATAAATGTTTTCTTAGGTGGACTAATTTACGGCAGATGAGCACTACACTATAGTTCCTCTGAGTACCTTTAAACGTGTATTTGTAAGAGTTTATGTTGGAAAATAGGCATAGGCAAATTTTTGCAGTATTTTTTAGTCTTATACAGTGAGAGCAAAAATGATTGATCTGTCCTATCTTATCAAACAGGGTATGTGCCGTCTTGTTCAAATGGTTAATTAAATAAATTTTTTACATTCAAAAACATAAGTAAGGTTAGCTACACTATAGTAGTGTACACCATTGTGCGTATATGACAAAATTTTACTAAAACTTTGTTTGATGAGAGCGAACAGGTCTTTTATTTTTAATCTCTCTGTATTATATTTTTCAACTAAAATTGGAATTGCCCACATACATTTTTGTTATAATAAAAAATGTCTCAACGTATTAATAAATAAAAACACTTTTTATTTATTTAAACAATTTTTTTTCATTTTAACGAGAAGAGAAATAATAAACATAAATATAAAATAGGACATTTGCCAAATGACCACCACAAAACCTCTGGCTTCTGGGTCATTTTTTTTTTACATTTTGGATGACGTATTTGCATAACTGTGCCAATAACGCGCCGTGTCTTTTCTTTAAGGTGTTCAACTAGTTGTAGCTTGTTTGCATACACTTTTTTTTACGTAGCCCCAAAGAAAGTCTATCGGCGTCAGGTAGCACAATTTTGGTGTCCAATTTTGATTGCCAAACCAACAGATGACATGGCCTGGAAACTTGGTTTGCAGTAACATCATTATTTTGCTTGCTGTATAGCAGGTCGCTAATAATCTTGTGTCAATTGAACCTTGTTTGCGTTCAAATGCAAATTTTTTCTCAAAACTTGTTGCAGAGTGGGTCTGCTAATGTTCAATTTTTGACTACGATGCCGAATGGAAGTGCTTCGATTTTTGGCTACACTTTCTTTCACTGCGACTATGTTTTTGAGGGACCCACAAGGATGGCAACAAACAGTGATTTTTGCATCCATTCGCGTAAATTTTGTCTGAAATTTTTAAACTAAACGGCGAGTTGACCATTTATTTGGCGCATTATTGCGACCGAAAATTGTACATAAATTTTATTGTAAACTGCTTTTACAAAAATTTCTCATTTTTATAGTGCGTTTTCACAATAATTAAACGTTACTAGTTTGAATACTTTTCCAGAATTTCTAATTGCGAGGTCTGTACTTGACAAATAACCACCATACTATTCACACAAACAAAAACCAATCAGGCGCTCTTGTTGATACACCCTTTATATAGATTACAAATTATTGCAATTATCTATGCGAGCTCTCAACTCACGAAGGTCTCGCAAAAGGATTGCAAAGTATCAAAATACAACTAAAAAGTCTTACAGAGTATGCGGGTAAAATAATGTGGAGTAACAATCTTATTTAAAGCAATTTTTTATAAAAATAAATCTTTGTTACATTTCTCATTCTTTTAAAATCTGTTATTGGAATTACCACTGAAAACAATTAGTGGTAACGTTACAGTAGCTGTCGTAGGAATTTTCTGATTTGAAGCAGTCATATTACTTTCTCTAGTACTGGTAGAAAAATAAGTTAAATACTACACGACTTAAAGTTTCAAATAGATTTTTCTAGTATCAATAAATTGCATGATACGTTATCTTAATAAAATTTGACCATATTATTAATTCAGATTAAAATTTGAACACTAATTGATCTTGTTTCGAAATATTAAATGCTTGATAATTTTATTAATTAAATAATTAAATTAAAAAAACTAATGTATGTATACATTTGATTTTATATTTAATCTATTCCTTTAAAAATGATAATATTCAATGGATTTTTTGCATTATTTCTAACGAATTGATATACATATTAACAATGGTCGGGAAATTTCTGTGACGTTATTATATTATGGTATTCTAGCTACCAGAATGTGACCACAATATCCATATTTGATTTAATCAAAAAAGTAAGGTATTTCCCCGAGAACTCGCTCTTGTTTGTAGTACAGCTTAGTGAACTCGAATTTTATTATTAACATATTTTAAATAATCAAACGAAAGACTGGTCTGCCATCTAGTTGCAATTTTTAATACTAAAATGTCCGCATTAATCGGTATCATTTTTGCATTTATGCAATTGGCAGTCATTTCGCGGCTATAACGATTTTGAATCGCCAATAAATTATGAAATGAATTAATAATTTATTCAAAATATACCGATTAATGCGGACATTTTAGTATTAAAAATTGCAACTAGATGGCAAACCAGTCTTTCGTTTGATTATTTATAATATTAATTGTGTTCATAAGCACAGAAATATTTATTCAAAATTGTCTTCGCTATCATGCGATGCCGTGGTCGTACAAGGCATACTGACGAGGTTTGTAGAACCGAAACAATTGTCTATGCTTGACCCTTGGCCGCTGTGATTCGATTGACTGATTTTGAATAAATTATTAATTCATTTCATTAACATATTTGTTTATGGTCATGTAAAATATTCACGTTTTTAATAATATTGAACACTTAATATATTGTAAATTTTATTTTTATTTGAATATACTCCGCAAAAAATATGTATAAACTATGCTACACTTGATTCAGCAGGTACAGTAGATTTTGTTTGTTTCCCGCTCCCTTTACCGTGGAACTGAATAAAGTATAGTAACACTTATAATTTCTGTATTGCGACTCTGTAATAATCTAAACGTTGCATTTGCATTTTCAAACAATAAAGATAGTACCCTGATCAAACAGCATTCTGAAAGTGAGCCAAGTTTGGTGTCTTTAAAGAATTTAATATTAACATAATTGATGCAAAGTGAAGTAAAAAGATGCCACAAAAACACTCAGTACGTCACTGATTTTTAGGCCTTTTTTGTATACATATTTGTATTAAATAATAAACTAAAAAACATTTTCATTCATGTTGATCCTAATCAATGAATTAATATTTATCAATTAAACCATAAAATAATCTATACTCGTTATAAATTATTAACTTAAGTTGTTATTTATATTAAGTACAACTAAAAGTCGAACTTTGCATGTTACCATTTATTCCCTTTGGCAATGACACGTCTCCCATTATAATTATGCAACTCATTATTTGTCAGTAAAATACTAGTTTAAAAAATATAATAATAATTAGCCAGAAAATATTCTCAATATATCGTGCGACTTTACACATACAAATAATATGTCATATCAAAAGTCATCTTAAGGTTACATTTACAGGTCATTCAATGTTAGTTTTTATTAAAAACGCAATTTCGCTGTGATTCCCTGTATTAGTTACCTTGTTTTTTACTTTACATGCAACATTCTTGTTTAATCTCAAAATGTTTGTAATTTCCTTTTTGATGTTAACTTCTTAAATGCTATAAATGTAAATGAGTATTATATTTATAAGTTTGCTAATGTAGATAACATTTTTATTTAGATATGGACTCATAAATTTTGAATTGTAAATAAATGTTAATTATTTTTCCAAGTAAATCTACTAGAAAATGATAAATATTGTTTATTAAAGAAGTAATTTTATTTTGTATACTAATACATAATTCAAACAAATATGTTAATTAATAAAAGCTGAATTTTATTGGTTTCTGTATTATCTATACTAAGTAATTTATATATTTTTTTCTTATAAAATGAATAACATTTAATTTGTTCATAACTTCATAACTTCGAACGTAATTTATTGCGGTAATGTGCCAAACAAACAATTCAAAGAAGTCAATGCATGTTGACGTAGTAAACTTATCATAATGATGATGTTATACGGACAGAAAAGATAATATTATTTGTGTAATAAATACGCGTAGACAACCTTTACAATTGCGCGAGTAAATACAATCACTGGAAAAATAATATTGATAAACAATAACTATTAATAAAAATTTAGATAAAGCCTATCTAAGTACTTTTTTAAGTGGAGCAGATTTTATGGCCTCTAAATGTTTGTGCTCCTTACAAAAGATTAATACAATATTATAAGTCAACTGAGTACATATTGACTATTTAATGACTTTAAAAGTTTGATAAAATCCAACACTCAAAATTTCTAGAGATACTAAAGAGAAAAACAATTATAGTAAAAACATAAAAATAATATTCATTCTGTATTGGCACCAAAGAGAGTAACTCAAAGTCGGAGAATATGTAAAGCAAGGAAGTCATGTTGCGGTGTTAGACAGGAGTAGGTACTGTCGTTTGTTGTTTAATGTGTATAGTAAGAAGTACTAACGGAGGTATAATCATAAACTATGCAACTATTATACAATACGCAGAATATTATTGTAGTCAAAAAAGTCTAGATACGAAAACTACTAAAGTCATGGTCGCAGGGGAGTTGAATCTGACCACTTGAAGCCAGAACCCTGGTTTCAAGTGTACAGGTCTATCTTTTGAGGAGTAATTTCTATAAGTACCCAAACTCCCGCATTTCGAGTTTTTTTATTGTTTTGTTGGTTAGATGTCCGTATATGTTAGTTTCTATTTTGGCCGACTGCTGAAATGGAGCTAGTTACAAGGCGATCAGTATCTAGTAGATTAGCTTTATTATTATTATACAGGGTGTTTAAAAAATAATGTAAAATATTTAAGGGGGTGTTAGTACAAACCACAACAAACAAAAAAAGTCTTAATAAACATGAGTCATAGCAACGGTTTCGGAGATATACAACATTATTAATTTTTATATATTTTTACAAAAAACATTTTTTTCATTTCTAAACACGCACGACATTTTTGTCTAAAGGACTTTTGTACTCATTAATTTTTAACTGCAACTTCTCGAGGCTATTTACAAGAGTAGCATACACTAATAATTTTAAATATCCCCAAAGAAAAAAATGAAAAGGTTTTAAATCAGGCAATTTTGCTGGCCATAAAACTGGTCCGCCTCTTCCTACCCACCTATGTAAAAAAAATTGGTCTAAAAGCTCTCTAACGGCAATGGAAAAATGAACTGGAGCATTATCATGCTGAAATCACATTTGTTGCCTGTGGAGTAAAGGAATCCAAAAGACCATACATTGTGTTTTGCAAAAAGTTAAGAGAGGTAAGCAGCGCCTGTTAATTGGTTTAGTAAAACAACAGGACTTTTTTTTTCTTAAAGGGAAAACTTTCATCCGGTAACACATTCACCAAAGGCTGGGTGTGGGATTTGGCTTGCTCAGAGTTAGGGTTTACCAGACTGCACTAAAAAACCTCTTTTGTCTCCTTTTCAGGCGCAGCGGGACCGCTGTAGCATTGCTTTACTAAGTCTGTCTTGTGTTTTTTGTTTTCCATCCAATCTACTTATTTTTATGTCTATTCTGTTGTTTATCAAAATTTCTTTGTTTAGCTTCCTTTTCTTTTATGATGTTTGTAATCATGTGGTTCACTAGAACCCAGTTCTCTTTGATCTCTAGCATTATTTCTACTAGGTTGTTTATTTCTAGTTTTTTTCCTAGTTTTCTTTCTGTTTCAACTCTTATCTCCAGAGACTCATTACAGTCAAGTACCGTGTGGGTGACTGTATTCTTGCTGCCGCAGTGTATGCATGCATCGGTGTTTTTTATTTTAAACTTGTTCAGGTAGGCTCCCGAGCAGCCGTGCCTTCCTAGTACCTGCGTTAGGAAATAATTAACTTTTCTATGTTTCCTGTTTATCTATGACGGCAGGCTCTTTATCATAAATTTTGTCCAAACTGCTCTGTTGTTGTTTTTTCACCATCTTCTTGGCCATAGTTCTATCGACCTTTTTCTACATTCCGACAACTTTTCTTTTTTTGCGTAAGCCTGGTTTTGCTTATCAACAAGGATATCAATTGGAATGGTTTTTGCTATTGTTTGCGCTGCTTCCAGCAATAGCGTTCTGTATGCACTATATATACGGATCGCGCTTCTTTTCTGTACTCTTGTTACGATGGCCAGTTTTGACTTCTTTTTAAGAGCCTTTTCCAGATTGGTGATGCGTATAATAGCACATGGTACTTTTTTTGCTACCTTTTTGACTTTTTACATTTGGCAATATTGCTGACAGTGCCATAGTTGTTTTTTTGGTTTTTGCAGCCATCTTCTTCAGGTGTTCTTTAGAGTTATTATTTCTGCTAAAGTTAACCCCTAGATACCTTACAGTCTCTTTCTACGTTATTATTTAATTCTCTACAATAAAAGTTACTTTTTTTAATCGTCGACCACTATATAGAATTACTGTTTTTGTTTTTCAGGAGCTACCTGCAAATCTTTTTTTATCACTGTTACGATTTTTTTAACTATTTTGTTTTTTTTATATCTTTTTGGGTCCTACCCGTTATTATTATACCTGTGTCGTCTGGAAATCCTATTATTTTGACGCCTGTACGCGTTTGTATTCTCATTATTGCGTCATATAGTATGTTCCAGAGAGTTGGTCCTATCACCGATCCTTGCGGTACCCCGCACGTTACTTTAAGTATCGTGTTATTCCCGACTACGATGACTCTGTCTTTTAGATAATCTTCTATGATCTTTATCAAATAGTTGCTGACTTCCATTTTATTCAACTCTTTTAATATGTCACTTCATCTGACGGAGATAAATGCATTTTTTATATTTAGGGTGACCAAGACACAAAACTACATGTGTTTGTACGCTTTACTTTTGATCTCCCGGATTTTTGTTTTGATTGCGTGCATTGCGTCTACAGTACATCTTTTCTTACAAAAGCCATATTGGTTGGCTGCCAACTTGTGGTCTATTTCTTTTTACAATTTTATTTTTAGCAGTTGCTCCAATAATTTTCCTTCAGCGTCTAAGAGACATATTGGCCTATATGTTTGCTTGCTTGTTCCCTTTTTTTGTGGCTTCTCCAGTGTATTCTGGCACGTTTTCAAACTTTTGGAAATAAACCATTTACCAAGTATTGGTTTATTACCTTCAGTTTCCGGGCAGTTTCCTGCCATTATTTTTATCAGTTTTGGTGGGACTCGGCGCTTTCTTGCCTTGATTTTTTAGCGCATTTGTCTAGTTTGGCTTTTGTGAATCTCGGTATTAACACTTTGTTAACTACACAAGTCTATCTGTCATCTACCTTATCTGCTGGGAAGAGTTGCCGGACTATCTGGAGTTGTTGCTTAATGTCTGGGGAAGAATGTGGATGTCCGCGCAACTTTTTTGTGGCTATTCTGTAACCATCGCCCCACACGTTGTTGTAAATTTTTTGACACAATTATTCCAGGTTTTTTTTTATTTCTTTATGCTCATGGTAAGTTTTTTTTTGGCTTTGTACTCTAAGCGCTTTTGTTAGCGCGGGACAAGTCTCTTTTGGCTGACAGGCATTTTCTTCTCTGGTTTGCTATTTCTTTGCTTCACCAATAGACCTGTTTCCTCATCTCAGGCTTTTTTTACGGAACGTTTTGTTTGCGGCTTCTACAAATGCTCTAATAAAGCTTTCACCTTTCAGATTGCGCCTTTTGCTTAGTATTTTGCAAACTTTCTTTTCCGAACGTTAGCAACCTTTCCGTGTCTAGCTTCCACCCTCCAATTTAATGCTTGCCAGGCATGCGCTATCCGTTGATACTTTAAAGTATATGTTTTGGTACAAACTAAGGTTGACCTTGTCGCTGACTTTTCACTTTGTTATACGGTGTGCTGTGTTTTTGGTTCTCAGTGTTATGTCTATGATAGAAGTGCTTTCTCCTCGTACAAAGGTTGGACTGTTCCCCACGTTGTGTACTGTCAGGTTGAGTTCTGCCATCCAGCATCAAGCACCAACCTACCTCTTTTGTCTTTGTTTTTAGCATTTTAAAATAGAATTTTGACAATAAACTGCGAGTTTTCATCATTCTTGCGTAGAAACGACAAAAACCAAACGTGCCTCAGTTTAATTTAAGGGCTGTACTTGTTGTACATGATATGGATAGAGCAGATGCTCGTGGAAGATTCTCCAAACAAAAGTAGCACCAATTCCTACTTTGGCTCATATTCTCCGCACACTTGTCTCTGGATTATGCTCTATCCGTGCTATAATTTCTTGTTCTGCTCTAGAAGTAGACACCGACCTTGGTCTGCCAGAACATAACACTGTTTTCAAAGTGAACCGGTATCTCTTAATTTCTGGTGAATTCTTACAAACATTCGATATGAAGTAGTCTGGCGATTTGAATAAGCTTCTACATAAAGACGTCGCGCTTTGGTGGCAATCATACATGAAATGCATATCCGCTAGTTCTGCATTAAAGTAATCAGCTATGTCAATGAAAACTAACTAACAACAACTGTTCAATACTGAATGTTTATTTCACAAAACATTAGATGATAAGAAAATGCACGTTTTTGCAAAATAAAAAATTGAGGAAAAAAGAATAATAAAAATAAATAATGTTTCATATCTCCAAAACCGTTGTTATGACATGCCATGTTTGTTAAGACTTTTTTGTTTGTTGTAGTGTGTACTACAATTCAGTTTAAGACTCAATAAGATTTAGTACTCATCTTTAGTCTATAGTGTACTGTACCGATAGCAATCTTGGTATTTAATGTTGATACGAGGATTGCTATTTATGTATTTTATATTATATACGTTCTTTTTAACTTATACCCAAGTATAATTATTACTTAAATAGCTTTTGAAAGGTGATAACGCTTTAGTGAAGAGGCATTTTAATTTTTTATTGGTTTTTCCTAGTCTAAAAAACATTATAATATATTGGGTTTTCTTGTTTATATTTAGATACAAGTTTATGATTATAACAGGTTATTAAACTCATTAATCTAATGCTTCAATACACTACATACTATATACCGTTATGTAATAATAAATATTATACATTAATATTTTTTTCATGATGACTATGATAATGACGTGATTAGTTGACGCTATATACAAAACAATCTAAACAATTCAAGGGTCAATCATGTTTGTAGATTGATTATTCAATATTAACATATAGAGATAAATACATTCAAAACAAGTGAACCAAAAAGTTCATTTTCAATAGAAGGTGTGTACCGACGTCAGTGGAAGCCACGAAACAATTCCCACAACGATTAGCAATAATTATTGATAACGGTTTATATTTATGTTCAGATAATAATGAAGGCCATAGTTTATTTACTATTAGAAAATGATTAAATTTTTACTATAGTTATAGGAATGATATTAATTTTTATTATTAATATAACAATCAACACAACTAGTTTCAAATTATTTTATTAATTAACTTGTTAATTGTTTTATTATAAAGATTAGATAAGCTTTCCAAGAACTAATTACTCGAAAGATTCTATCTTCTATCATTTAACCAGAAAAAAAAAATAGATTGGCCATATAGTATTTGCTTGAAAGAAGATAATTAATCAAAAAGTAAAATTATTTTGCAACGCATATTATAATCTCTCATTTATAATTAACTTTCCAACAATAAAATTTGTTTTCAATATGTTAATAAAATTCTAAAAATACATTAATGTAATTAGATTGATTATTGAATGAAATAAATCAGGTTTGTGGCTGCATTTTTTATAAACAATTCCATTGTGATTAAATTGCAATATTTTAATTGTTTGTAATGAATTAAAATTCTATTTTTAAATGTACTTATTATTAATTATTTAATATCTTCAATGATATAAAAGAAATATCTTAAGTACCAATTATCATGTGAATAAATACATAATTGTTGATTAATTGGTTAATATAAATAATGAAATTCTGAAATATAATTGCATTTTCGAGCAATTCAGGATATAGATAATGTAAAATAATTAGATAAAATAAGACATAATCTTTATTATTTTCAAAACATTTAAAAATCGGCGCCAGCAAGCGCGCTATTGATATTTTATATCTGAATACTTCTTGATTAGTGCTAAAAATTAATGTTTTGGTATCGTGTTTCTATGAATTATTTACTTATATGTGTTTTATTGTTACGTAATATTTTTTGGTTTTTTATATAGTTTAAATAGGTTTTTACTATTAGTCCAATTTAAACCATTTTTACGTTTAAAGTTTGAAAATTATTATTCACAGTTGCCATAAATAGTTTTAGCAAATATGGTATAAGAACTTCTATCTGCATGAATACAAAATAAATTTTCAAAACTTCTAACGGTCCAAAAATTTGTGTCCGCAACCTATTTAAACAGATGCTATTTTATATGTTGGGCAAATATTATTAAATATTACTTAGCAACATTTAAAATGTTAATTAACACTGTAAAAAAAAATTAGAATGCGGCTATAAAGATGCCATGAACTTCTACGATAAACTAGATCTATTTATTAGGCATTTTTTAGGCAATTTAATTCCTCCAATGCTCAGATGTTTTTTAAGTTTATATAATTTTTTGTCAATTTCCAAAATCAAAGTTTTTAGAATCTTTTATAGGTTTATTAAAGTTTAAAGTTAAGCTTTTTTATGGTTTGTTAAGTTGTTGTAATTTATAAGTTTTTAGTTTATTTTTTGTGGTTTTGTGAACTCGTTACTAATCTCTAATAAGCTTTACATTGTTTCTCAAGTTATTAATATTGACTCTTTTCCAAAGCAATCTTTTGATTACCAACCTTTCTATAGTTTATTTATTTCATAGTTTTCATGATTATCTTTTATAACTACAACGTTTAACGTATTTATAGACTCCTAAGTTATTACCAACACACCTAATTTCTGTAAAAAAAAATAATAAATAAAAACAGTTTTTTTAGGTACTTTACAATAATATTGTTTCCAAAAATGCA
The DNA here is from genome assembly GCA_963932245.1 of Tachinus rufipes. Taxonomy (NCBI): domain Eukaryota; kingdom Metazoa; phylum Arthropoda; class Insecta; order Coleoptera; family Staphylinidae; genus Tachinus; species Tachinus rufipes. The sequence continues at coordinate 25,006,294 of OZ010742.1, read as the reverse complement.
TATTTTAGTTTATGAAATAAACTAACTAGTTCAGTCAAATATGTTCAAATATTGATCTCACCTCTAAAAAAATCTAAAAGTATTGAAAGTTTGTACACTGATTTATCGGTACCTAATAAAGGATATACTAAAAGTCTTGACAAATATGACACGAGCAGTAATGACCAAAAACAGGGCATTTTATTCGGTTTTTTGTTAATATCTTAAGAATTGTAGGTAGGAGGTAAAACATGATTATATACATAATGAAAGCTAATAAAAAATAATCATATATATTTTGTATTCCCAGCGGTTACAGAGTTATAGGGCGCAAAAAAATTGAATTTTTTTTTATTGTTACGAGCAATGAAGACGGTCTCTTTTGTTTGGTCTTTTGGTTAGTTTAGATTTTTGGCGTATCAGCCTAATAAGACTATTAACGCCGATTCTTTTCTCTAACTATAAAAAGTGTGAAATAATATGCTGTAAAATGGCATATTAAAGAATAAAATTAAATAAATAAATAAATAAACAACAAAGATAAAATAAACGTTCACAAACTTTAATGACTATAGCAATAATGACTAGATAGTTCCAGCAGTGTCTAGGGTGTAAAAAGTCCTAAACACTGCTGGAGTTTGGTCTTTTGTTCATTTTGACAATCATTCCCTTCTTCCCCAACTACCTGCCTTTTCTTCCACATAGCGTTCACAATACGCGTGGCATACGTTTTAAATTGTAGTGTTTGCGGTCTCTCTTTTACCTTCTTTGTTTATGGAGAAAGGTGGTAATCAACTCTTTAACAATGTTTCTAAAGATAGCTATCAATAAGCAGAGTAATAACTTAAACAACTACTTATAACATAAGCTTGCTCCTTATCTTTTATCTTTATTTGAGGAAACTGGAATTCGGAAAACAAACAAATTTGCCTTATACAATACTTTTCCTGTACTACAAGAAGAAGCCAATCTTCTCTATTTTGACATTGTTTTGGATAGAGAATTATTGTTACACAGGCCATTTGCCAATGTTATGTCGCCTATGTTCTCAAGCATTATGCCGGCAAGAGCTGTACCGTTGCGTTTGATGGCTATTCAGCGGCACCATCCAGTACGTAGACAGCTAAGTAGAACCAAAGTACAAGCTAAAGAGGTCAGTTGACATAAACTTTGAACACAAAACACAAACCACAGTCAAACAGGATAGTTTTCTTTCTAATAGACACAATAAATCAAAACTTATTTTATTTCTCTTAACTTCTCTTTACGACCATGGAATTAAAACAAACAAGAATCTAGTAACGCTGATAAATTGATCATCCGCACAGAAGTCATAAAATTTTAAACTAGTGACAAAGTAGCAATAGTTGGCAAACATGTGGATTTTATTGTCTTCTTCATGGCCCATCTGAAAGACAGATATTATTTGTTAAACCAAGCCACGACAGAGTAGAAAGGTAAATATATTTGAGTCAGCAATTAAAAACTATAGGAATAAAAAGCTGCATACTTCTTGTGTATGCATTTAGCGTATGTGATACAACAAAACTTGTTTGTTTCAATTTGTTCAAGAAACGAGCTACACTGCAAAGTATTACTGATGTAATAAAGATGAAGCTAGAAACAAAATATTTTAGGCATAGTACAATGCACCTCACAAGCAATCTTCCCTTAACATGCATAGTTACAAGGCTGTTACCAAATCAGTTTTGAATGCTAAACTAGACTTATTTACGCTGTTGCCCACAGAAAGAGCAGTAATGCAGCATGCTTTTTGTGTATACTACCAAATCCAAGTTGGGCTAGAAAAGGAACTTTTTCCAGAACAGTGGGGTTGGAAGTTTGATCCCAGTAAATACAGAAGACGCAGCAGAACCTAAGGCAGTCTTCAATCTAATTTCTCGCAAATGTATAACTACCCCCCCCCCCCTCCACACAATGATCCAACGTATCCAAAAGTTTAGGCAAAACATTGTCAAATATTTATTTACAAGTATCTAACAAATGATGGTAAAAAGTATTTTTATTTTTTCTTGCTAACATTTTTTTTTTGAAAAAAAACGCAATTATTAGCGCGTTATAACTCTGTAACTACTAGGAATACTAGAAAAATGTATATGATCATTTTTATTGAAAATTTTATCAGCTTTCATTGTGTATATAGCAAACTTTTACCTACGACCTACAATTCTCGAGATATTAACAAAAAACCGGAAAAAATGCCCTGTTTTAGGTGATTGCCGCTAGAGCTCATGTCATATTTGTCAGGACTTTTCGTATATCCTTCACTAAGTACCTATAAATGAGTGTAAAATGTTTCAAAATTTTTGGATTTTTTCAAAGGTGAAAAGCTACTTTGACTGGACTGGATTTGGCATGAGTTACTTTTTTTGCATAAAGATTACTTTTTAGTGCACCCTACCTAAAGAAATTACACAAAAAAATATTTAAGAACCAGTCTAATATACATAGTATAATATTGCTACTAAAAACTACTTGAAAAACTTGAAACTATAAAGGATGCTTTTATACTACTAACTAAACACATTATTGCCAAAAAAACGTATCTATTCTTTTTAGAAATTAGAAATTACTTGCAAACTGCAAACCATGAGATTGCAAATTTATAATTGCTGCCGACAAAAAATTACCTAGACTGCTCTACTCTTCTGCCATAGTGTTAATGATAAAAAAATTGGATGTTTCTTCTCTTGCAAACGACAATACCTACTAAATTTAAAAAGTGACATCTAATCTACGTCTTACTAAAACTTGAGCGAATGGGAATAGTACTTTAGTTTATAGTTGTGGAAAAATACTTTAAACTGTTGTATTCTACTCACCGGTCCATGTGTTTGTAATCAACGGGTAGGTGGTATTTTGGTTTATGATTGTAGAAAAATAATTTCAATTTTAGTTTTCAACATTCATCTCGCAAGTATTGGAATGTTTTTTTTTCTTTTCAAATGCCAATAATCAATAAATTTTAAGAAAATCCAATTTACGGATCAATTGAGGTACTTCAACTCGTGATTGCAAAAAGAACAGTTTAAACTGAAGTTCACCGCTTTTGCGCCCAAGTATTAGTGATAAGATATTAAAATATTTTTTTATTAAAAACTCTATTAATTACTAAATTAAAAAAAATTAATTTACGGATTACTATTATTTGAGCGGAGTACAAATATATTGAAGTATGAGGCGCCTAAATGTTAGTGAACAAGTGATTCTATGTTTTTATTTTTCTGCAAATGCTAAATAGTCAATAACGACATTTGATTTATGTATTGACAGTTAGGTGAATGGAAAGTAAAATAAGATTTAAAAAAAATCCCGACCAAGAAATTACCTTAAAATTAATGGGTTTGTTAATCACGCAATAAACAAGTTAGCAAAATTACATGCCACGTCACGCATTAAAGACTCAAAAAAAAAAAAAGAAATTTTATCAATACTGATCTGATATCAGAGCATTGGCATAAGAGAGCCTATGACCAACACATTTCTCAAACTGAAAAAATGTATTCTGGCGGTATTTAGTTTTATTATAAACCAACTTTCTAGTGCAACTAAAACGCCAACACAACACGATTATAAAAAGTGTCCATGAAGTAGTCGTGAGTTTTTTATGTTTGTTATCTGATAACCTTTCCATTAGTAGTTTAATCGCTTTTGTTTGGTGAGCATTGTTGTTTGATGCTTATTTTTGTCATGGAGCAGATGTCAACTCAGCAACATATCCAAGTGATAAGAAGTTATTACAAAAACAGTGAAAGTCCTACGGCAACCATTTGTGAATTGTGTGTGATACTTGGACGTAACGTTGCTCCAACCAAGTTCACAGTTTGTAAGTTAATCCGAAAGTTTGAGACTATGGGTTCTGCTTCAAATGTTAAGAAAACGGGACGACCGCGTTCTGTTCGAACACAAGAAAAAATTGCTGTTGTGCGTGATAATGCGACCGTAAGCTCCAGAAAATCGGTTTGCCAACGAGTCCAACAACTGAATTTATTACCAAGTTTACTGCATGTAATTCTTTCAAAAGATCTGAAAATGCATGCGTACAAAATACAACTTACACAAAAATTGAAGCCTGCAGATCATGGATAGAAACATCGATTTGCTCAGTGGTCTTGGCTTGACAAGCGGAGAACAACAACAACAACAACAACTTTACAAAAAAATATTTTTTACAGATGAGGCGCACTTCAATCTCAGTAAATTTGTCAATAAGCGGAACTGCTGAATTTGGTGTACCGATAATCCGCCAGTGACTGTGAAAAATGAGATGCATCTACAACGTACGACTGTGTGGTGTGGGTTCTGGGCAGAAAAAGTGATCGACCCGTACTTTTTTGAAAATGATGAAGGAGTTGCTGTCATGTGAACGGCAACCGTTACAGAAATATACTTTCTGATTAGTTTTTCTCAGTTGTGGATGAAAATTACGACTTTTGGTTTTAAGATGGTGCGACACACATCTTGTGAAACAATTGCTCTGCAGATTGAAAATGAAAAGTTTTCTCAAAAAATTATCTCTTTGCGTGGCAACCAGGAATGGCTTGTCAGACCATGCAATTTTACTATCTGCCTTGAGACTTTTTTGTAGGGATTTGTAAAATCAAAAGTGTACGTGAACAAACTACAAACAATATACCAATTGAAAGAAGGAATTTAAAGGGTTATTAGCAGCATCCTACCAGATGTTTGTGAACGCGTCATCGAAAACTTTAATGAACACATTGCTTATTGCCGCTCGGCTTTGGGTGGTCATATAGACGATATAATTTTTTATACATAAATGGAAAATGTTACTTAATATGTTTACATTTTCAATAAATTTTGTAAGTTCTATAGCACATTAATATTTGTCCTTACTTCCTGGACACTATTTAGAAAAAAAAGTCTGCTAAATAATGTTGATTATTATACAGCTATCATCATTGAGATTTACTCTGACTGCAAAATTTTTATATCTTGGAAAAGCCCAAGCGTAAGCTTTTTGCCATATTATGTTTAATAAATCAAGACTATTCACAAGACTGTTTTTCTTCACTTGTGGCCATGTAGGCGTTTTACCATAAAGTTGGCTTATACTAAAGATAAATTTTACCAGGACTTTGCAGTATGTCTATATAATAGACGTCATTTTTAATTTAAACCCATGTGGCATAAAAAAAGAAAAGAAAATTTGCAAATCAGAATGGAACCCTGGCAAAAAAATGATTTGTTGACTAATGAGTTATATTCATATACAATGTATTTTAGTTTACAAATCTTCTTCCAGTAAATTAAATAGTATTTAGGTTTTGCTTACGCCAAGATAACACTACAAACTTTACAAGCATTGAAAATTCCTCTGTAGAACACTAACCTGCATTGCAGCAGTAAAAGTTTCTTTTGATTAAACAAGACCACATCCTTACAAACGTGGTCACTTAGTACCAGAAACAATTACAATTTTGATGCGGTTGTTTTCTTTGAAAGAAAATGGCAAACTAGCAAAGTATCTGCTTAGTAAATTCTTCTACTGGGGTAGATTCAGTATGTTTGTGTAGAATTATTATTGCACACTACAAACCTACAAGAAAGGCTCGTAACAAATATGGCACTATAAGAAGAAGAAAGTTCTTTTATACTGCACTACTCTACGTGCGTGGTCACTTAGTACAAGAAATAATTACCTACAAAACTATCAATTACATTATTTTACAAAACAGCAACAGTTTATACTAAAACAAAACAAAACAAAATATTTTAATACTTTTAAAGTTTTCTTAGACTGCAGAACTTTACGCACGTGCTTATTTAGTACCAGAGGTGGTTGCAAGACATTATAAGAAGCTGCAACAGTCTAAACTAAAATAAAAACACACACAAAATTTTCAATCTCATTAAAGTTGTTTTAGACTGCACAACTCTACGTACGTAATCACTTAGTACCAGTGATGTCTACATGCAATACCTGCAATTTTAAGAGGCTGTAACAGTTTATACTAAAAAAACACAAAATATTGTATATGTTTTTAAAGCTCTTTTAGGCTACACTTCTCCACGTACGTAATCACTTAGTACCAGAGATGATTTCCTGCAACCACTTTACTTTAAAAATCTGTAATAAGTTATACTGAAACAAAAACACTTTTTAAAGTCACTTAGGTATTTGTGCATAATCTCGTGATTTTACATCTTACTAGATTTAGCTATAACTATTGTTTTTTGTTGGCCTTAAATAAGGTGGCAAAAATTGTGATCTTGAGTAAAACCCAAGGTTAAGAGGGGGAATAGTTGAGCTATTATAAGAGTTTACAGAATCAAACTCAGTAAGAAAACGCCTAAATATAATTGAATAAATTTTATACACATTGTAGAAGAAAGTCCAATCTATGTTTTCAAATTTGTAGAAATTTGATGCAATAAGTCATTTTTTTGCACTTTGTTTTTAAAAAGTGGCGTTTTTAATTAGTTCTTCATTAATTTTTTACTCGTTAAATATAACTTCACATCTTTAACCAAAAACATGAAGACATAGAATATTGTATGTAGTTCAACATATAAAAAAAGTGATGACTAAAATCTTATCGTTTAGATAATAAGTTGGTTGGCGTTTTATCCCATAAAAACCAATTTTAATTTTAAACGGCGCTGTACGTGTCAATATTTTTCTAGAAAGAAAGGTTCACCAATATTCTTGTAGATGTGATAAAATTTAATATTTTTCTATAACAATACTACTAGTGGCACTGCAACAAGACGGGGCAACTAAACCCGGCAATTCTCTAGCGTTAAACATTTTGAGTAATCAGTGTTACCGATCAAATTAAAATTACTTTGTGTTTCAAACAAGTTTTTAGTGCTATCTCCTCTGATGCCGATAAGAGCTTGTGATAATACATTGTTTTCAATATAAAGTTAATAAAACGTATTGCTTTCTATCTAAAAAGAAAAACAGAGTTTAGTTTAATCTTTGATGCTCTTCAACTTGTATGTCTTTAGTTTACCATACATCACAATTGGTGTCAAAATAGCTTAGTACACTGATGATACGGCTCTGTTATACACTTAAAAACACTTACAAATTATTACTCTAAGGCTACAAGCATCTAGTAAAGTACTTAAAACTTGGTTAAGAGAACCGAAAGTAAAAATCAATCCTAAAAAGAACATCTATACTTTTCTTTAAAATATAAATGCAAACTCCGCATGAGACCGTTTGACTAAGGCTTGTAGCCAAAGCCTGACACTACACTTTGGTTTTAGATTGGAATTCTTAGTTGTGAATCAAAGTGATGAGTAAAGATGCCAAGCTAAAGTTGAATACTTAATATTTGAAAGTTGTAGCGCTCAGTAATAAGCAAACGTACAATGCTAAAGTTAGAGCAAAGATCTTTATTGAATTTAAACACTCAACAAGATTTTAATTTTATGAAATGGTACAGTTAAACCTAATAATTAAATTGGATAAAAGTTTACCTTTCAAACCTCACTTAACGGCCAGATTTGCCAAAACCAAAATAATAAATAATGTTTTGATTTTGTTGTTCTACAAGGGCAGCACAATGAGTATTACTCAAAACAGTAACACGCTTAATACCAGAGACGGCGCTAGGCGGTAAGCAAGGTAGGCGCCGCTTCGGAGCGCAATGCGTTAAGAGGCGCCATGGCTCACAATGATCCACATTTGCATAACATTATAGATAAAACATTTTGTTTTACGGTATACATGTTTACACAAAGTGCAAGTCGCCTACAGAATACGGTGCAACAGTAGGCGTAAAGAAAAACCTTAGCGGGGTGTACAAGCACTAGAATTTGAGTGTTTACATTTCTTTGGTTTATTATTCTACTTCTTTACTGTCCCAGTCAACAAACTCAACAAACAACAAACAAGAACATCAAAAAGAAGAAGGCAACATTAATCACCATCCTAGACCAATCTTGTGAAGCACAAAACTACTGCATAGTGACATAAGTTTTTGTAGAAGAGGTATTAATCTGACTTTATATGTGTCTTCACAGTTTAGGACGCCCGCGGAAACCACATCCAAAGTCTGGCCACATATATAGACTAGGAAATTCCGTCTAATGAAACTAAGTGACTATATAGTCACACTACACTGCAGTTTTACACAACACACCCAGGCTACTACAACCCCATAGTCTGCGTTTACAGCTCTCACTAGAGTACAAACAAAACACACAAAAATCAATATAAGAAATCGATCTCATACCAAATTGCAAGGCTTCCTCCATCGGGCATCCTTATCACTTACGGGAACCCAGCCAGTAACAGTCAAAACTACACAACCCGTTTTAAGGCTACAACATTCAACTCTGCGCCACCATCCAACCACTGAAAGAAACCTACCTACTGCGATAGGTTGAGACCACCCATTCTAAGACTCCTAACCTCCGCCAAGACCTAGTGGTACTCTAGAAGGTAACCGCTGGACTCATCTGCACCCCCGCAACGGTCACTAACTGTCACTATTTTCAAGAAAAATAGGCTAAAACTCCACATTAATTTCTATCTTCTTACGCATTAACAACAAACAAGAACGACACGATCGCATAGAATGAAGTCTTTTATTATCCTATTACTTTGAACAATATATGTAATCTCAACTCTTTTATTGTTTCCATTGATGAAGCAAGTGAACACAAACTGAGTGCATATACAGTTTTTTAGTAATATTTATGTTTTTTAACATCTAAAAAGACGGGGGCGACATTTTTTTAAATTTGCACAGGTATAGTTGGGCTATAGTTGATAGCGCCGCCGTTGCTTAATACTAACATAAGCATATTTAGCTTGGGATATAACTGCTCATCTTAAAAAAATAAAATAATTTCAAAATAAGATTTTAAAAAGATTCTTAGTAACCTATTACATTTGTAACACTATTCATCTATCAGAGATTACATGTTTGGGGATGACAAAAACACTTTTTCTTATAAAATTGCTAATGCTTGCAGTGGAAGTTTAATGTTATTTTTTACATATTATATTATTACTTTGTCAAAATGTCATTGATAATGCACAGTCAAATAAGAAAACAGAAATGTTTTTGGTACTTTTTAAACTTAGTATATTAATTTGGTGTTTGTTTCAACAGTATTTTGTATTAAGAATGTTGCACGTGGAGTGGAAAATAATTCAACACAAATAGTCATTCTGTCTATTATTAACTTTTGATTATTGTTTGTTGATTATTTATTTAATAAATGCTTTTTTTATTGAATTTAATAACATGTTTTGAATATTATTATGGTAGTACATCAAGTTTAAATGTTAGAAAATTCTTGATGCAGTCAACATCATACAGTAATTAATCAAATGTGATACTAAAGTTAAATACGACTTACATGTGATAACATTTGTCTAGTATTTTTTTGTGACTTTGATTATACAAGAAGATTTTTTTATGTTACCTAACTAGCTATGAAAAGTTACAGAACAAACAAAATTTTATTTTTTAACTTAATAACCAATAACTTTAGCACACTTATTTTAACGTTATTCAAAAGACATAGCTTGTCTTTCTGAAAATTAAAAACAGAGTTTTTTTAGCACAAAGGTGTTTTGTTGTTGTAGTCTCTTTTAGCATATACTCAATAAAATTTTTTTTAACGTTCTAGAAAACTGTGGTATTCATTTTTTGCACAAAAAATCTTTGCTTTCTTGGGTAGTAAAAAGCTCTTATAAACCTATTACTTAACCTATTGTTTTGTAGGAAAATTCTAGTGATTTACCTAGGTTTTATCTCTAGTTACAATTAAGAAGACTTTTCAGATAAAGCAGTCAATTTTCTTAGCAAATTTGTTGTTGTCTACACAATTTTTGTTTTCGACTGAGAAGTTTGGAAATCCGACACTTTTCTCACTCTTAAATTTTTATGTAAAACTTGAAAAATCTTGTTTTTGATATCTCAATTTTTCTAGCAACAACTAAAATTTTACTCAGAAGTCAATCAACACTAAATTTTGTTAAGAGTTTGTCTGTTTGTGCTTTTACGAGTATAGGTCTTCCACATTTTGGGTGATCATGCTTAGATTTTTTGTTCCATTTAAACTGCCTGCATCAATATTTTGATTTAGAAATGGCCACTACCACAATTTTCATATTAATATTTTTTTGCTACTGCCTTCTTTAAAAAAAAAAGATTTTGCCTGGTATAATAATGACAAATGTTGAGCGATTAAAACCAAATTTAGAGATGACTATAAAATATTACAGAAGGTTAACATATAAAACTTTTTGCAATAGCATATTGTTTCTTCAGCTAAATAAATCACATAAAAAAAACTCTCCTTGTACTATCAAGTGATTTGCATGATAATTGGGTTTATAGTAAAAAATAGAAAAAATCAGTATTAATTGAGAAAACATTTCAAAATTGTCAGGGTTTGCAGATAATTGATTAGAACCATTATTTGTTACTAAAATATTAAAACGTTTTAAAAAAATGTGTTAGTTTATAACAAAATTAAAAGTTTTAAATTGAATCTGGTGAAGCAATGCATTAGAGAACAACATTACTCTTAGTTATAATAACCACTTAACATATTCTAAAATCTAAAATATGCTTCAATTATTTTTTATAAATAGCAAATAAATGAATGTTTTACAATATTAATTATCTATTAATTATTACTATTACTTAAATATTTTTTCAATAATTATTAATAAAATTTATTCTTCCAAAAATTGATTAATTTGAATTCATAAACCTGATAAAATTCATAAAGTGTATATAAACAATGATTACGTGCTATGATTTTAATTGACAACAGGCGTACATGTAATAATGTTGTTTACTTGTAAATTATGTATTACATGGACTATAATTTTCTGAATAATACGGCATCTTCCATTATTTGGAACGTTTGACATATTTTTTTGTTTACTATTAAGTTTCAACCGGATTGAAAACAATAACATTAACTTACTACGATTTCAGATGTTATTATATAACAATCGTGAACAAAATATAATTATAAAATACTCAAGAAGCTTTAATTAACATCAATAGTAAGTTCAAGGACAGCTGTAATGTTTTAAAAATATTATTTGCAAATATGTTAGGTATTAAATTGTTATTCTAAAATTTAGTTTAATAGATCCTAGACATGGTGTAATGTTATTAATGATGATGATGATGTTATTAAAGAAGCTTTATTTAATATTATTAATATCAAGTTCAAGGATAGTAATAATGTTTTGAATATATTATACATATATGTTAATTTTTCAAATTGTTATACTGTAAAATAATTTAATCGAAACTACAGATAAAGTAATGTTATTCATTTTAAACGTTCCAAAATATTGTGCATTTATGATTCTTTTCATACGCATTGTCAAGCTAGTTAGCAAAAAAAAAAAGACACAAACACGTCTACACCATTTTATTAATACTATATTAATAGGTTACACAATTAGTTTTTTTTAATGTAATTATTGTTATTTGTCTACAGGGTGTTGCATGATGAATCGTACAAACTCAAACAGTCTGACCTGAGGCTATTTTAAGTAGAAAATCTATTATAAACATGGGTTTATTTTGCAATGGTTGTCTAGCTATAAAATGCACAACTGTAAGGTGTAATGTGTCACCTTCTAAAAATGTCTAAACTTTCTGTAAAAAATGTTTATACAAATATTTAATTAAAGAGTATGCCAATTACTTAGATCTATATACACTGCTCAACATTCAAATTGGTACACTTACAAGAACATATATAAAAAACAAATGACTACTTTTTAAGGAACGCTTTTTTGCTTAATTGATAGTATATGGTTCTGGAAAAACTTTTAGAGCAAAGAACTAAAAGAATAAAACTTAAATAATGAATTTCAAATGTTTTAATAGAAAAATAACAAAATCTTCATTTTAGTATTACTGAAAAGGTTGCTCTGGAAATGACAACCAAACACTAAAAGATTAATAATGCGTGGGACTTTCTCTAGCTTGTTATGACCTCTTGCAACGTCTTAGCATGCTGGAAACCAAATCCCGAATGTAATGCTGAGGAATATTTAGCCATTCTTAAAAAACGGCAGTTTGGAGCTGATGGTGATTGTTTGGATCTACTCCTCTCGACCTTATCAACCTTTTCAGGTAATTCCATTTGTTCTCTAAGGAATTAAGATCTGAAGAGTTTGCCAACCCATGTAAGTAATATTGTTCTTTTAAAAAAAAGCATTGATTTGCCTTGTTCTATGAGGACGTGCATTATCATCAACAAACACGAAACCATTGCCTATTTCATTGGCACATGGCAACACTACAGATTCTAATACCTCATTAAGATACCTACCACTATTCATTGTAGCATTTCCAAGCATAACCAATTCAGTACAACGAGTCGTAGAAATACCTTCCTAAACGGTAATTGAACCGCCTCCATAAGCTTGATTGTAAGTCACGTGATTCTCAATATAGCATTCTTTTTTGCTTCTCCAAACTTTCACTCTTCCATTGGAGCTATGGAAACGCACTCTGGTCTTGTCACTGAATAAACACCGACCCCAATCTACAACTCTCCAATTTGCTTGTTGGTGTGCTCACTCTAGCCTTTTTCTTTTGTGGGCTCTGGCCAACAATGAACATTTTTTTAGAAGATCTAGACTTTAAATTTGCTGCATAGAACTTTTTTCTTACTGTTTGAGTGAATACTTAAGTACCTGTTGCATTCAATAAATGAACTTGGAGTGTTTTTGTAGTAAAAAATCTATTTCTTTGACTCTAAATCGTAATAAACTGGTCCTCACTGACTGTTGTACTTGCAATTTTGCTTTCTGCCGTGCCTATTTTGGACAGTTCCAGTGTCATTAAAACGCATTCGAACTTTTCTAATCACATTGTGGCTCAAATTGAAATAGGCAACAACAGTTCTTAGCGATGCACCAGTAATAAGCATTCCCAACGCTTGGCTTATCTCTTCAACATTCAAACGCCTTAATGGCATCTTTAAAATGCAGTCAACTACTCTGAATTAAAACTTATTCGAGATATTTGCAAAAACTCTCTTAAACTTGGTAAGTATAATCGCCTGGAAGCTCAGTAAATGCATTAATGACAGATAAACAACAATTGTTTCAAAAATGTTATTTGATAAGCATTTGTTTGCATTCCGAAACACAGCTTTTATTATTATTGTTATTATTATTTTATTATTATTACTTTTACTGCATGTTATATAAGTGTACCAGTACCAGTTCAAATGTTAAGCAGTGTATTTTGTGATAAAAATGCGTGAGCTGCACAAATAGAGTTTTTTTTTATTATCTATTGTTAGATACAAGCTTTTTCTAAATCTTTCCATATTTTCTTGTTATGTGCTTTTTATATTTTGTTTCCCGGCTACATTTTTGGTGTTGTCTTCCCATCGCATTTGTGGTCTATCTCTACTTTGTTGTGTTTTTTGTAGTCTCCATTAAGTTGTTTTGTGTGTTCAGTTTTCTGTAGTTTGTTTTGGGACGTGTTCCAGGAACCTCTATTTCTGACTTGCAATACGCTCCATGATGTCTGTTACGTTTGTTTTTCTTGAGTTTCTATGTTCCTAATTCAGTTTCTTAGAGACATCCCCAGCGTTGCTCTTTTCATCTTTCTGTTGTAAATTTGCCGTTTATTTTAAAGAAATTGTAGAATTTTAAACACATTTTCATATGCCAGTGTGAACAGTTTTGAAGGCGTTGTATCTTTTTGCCTTACTTCTTGTTTTTATTTCTTTGTCTGACAAAGGGAGTATTTGCTACAATTTTCAAACAAAAAGTTGCTAAGTTATTAAATTTTGTCAAGTGTGTTTTGACTTGCCTAAAAAATGGTTTATTTTAAACTAGAACTAAGTGATAATTCTTGAAATCTGTTATTGCCGACTTAACCGTGCAAGAAGGTGAAGCAACATGCATAAACTTTGGTGAGGCGTGACAAAGAAGTGACAATCTGCGTGTATGTTTTCTGTGATGTCTGGTGAGAGTATGTCGGATCCCATTGTACTACAGGTTGTAGGGCAAAACTTGAACTGGGTTGGACATTTTTGAAGTAGTTCTTTAAGTTATACTAAACCAAAAAAAAGTAGTGGTTTGTCTAGGACGTTGTTGGTGTAACGTCGATCACTTGATAACGCAAATGCTATTCAGCAACCAAAAAATGTCCAAGAAACGTTTGTATTGCTTTGTCTTTTAACGGATTTTTAGTTATTTTAGCCACAGGTTTGCTTTTTTAATGTTTTATGCACAATTTGGATGGTTAGGAGAAACAAAAAAAAAGTGTGATGGGTAAATGCCAACTTTCCTTTTATTATGAAACACAAAGAAATTATAAACCCCACAGCTTGCTAGCCACGACAACGGTCGGAAACGAGAGCGGGTCAGGAATGTTCAAATTACTGGGTTAGGGCGGGTTGCCAAAAAAAAAATGACTACATACAATACTCAAACTCTTAGAACAAACGTAAGTTAATAGAGTTACAAGAAGAGCTTAAGCACTTCAAATGGGACATTATTAGACTCTGCAAAACTAGATGTTCAGGACAAAAATGCACTAAACTAAAATCAGATTATTAATTATACAGAAAACTGTTTATTCTCTTAAGATTTTTGGCTTGCTTTTCTAGATGTTATCAATTTGGTGGCGTGTTTGAAAAACTTTTTTGAATCGGTCCAAACTCTAAGTCTAAGTTTAGTAGTCCGGTATCTTAGAAGACCTGGTTTAGACTTTTTACAGTTTAATTCTGAGTCTAGTGTGACATATTTGGCGACGGTAAAAAAACAACGCCAAGCCCGCGGTTGCAACTTATTTTTAACTTGTTTACTATATAATTGGATTTAGCGCTTATTCTTTGACTATTTTAGAATCGGTTGTAATTTAAAGTTTTCTTTTTATTAAGCCAGTTGAGTGAACATTGTGCAACTATTGTAAGTTCTTCTTGTTCTGGTGCCTAACTTCTGAGTTTCTATTTTTTGTTAGGTCTCATGTTTGGAATAGCTTCTAGTACTTTGTTATGGTCGATGCAGGTTATAACAAGGTTTTTTAGGAATAATATGCAAATCAATTTTATTTTTTTGGTCTTGTTGCATGTCTTGAAGATGTAGAAGCCTGCCTACTTTACTTTTTTAGTATTCGTAATTTATCTACAGAAATACAAAGAAAAAGAGAAAGAAACCTACTATATTACAAGCAAAATGAAGGTAACAACTATGGAGGTGTTGAATTTCTAGTAAACAAAAAGCTAGTACACAACATAACAACATATAGAACCGAGAGTAACATATAAAAGGAAGAAGTTGACTTCTTCTACAAAGACGGATCAACCGCTTTGGAAAATGATAAGAAGAAAATTACCATCGTAATGGGTTACTTCAACTCAAAGCTAGAAAAAGGACCGATGAAAATGAAGATAAAATAAGACAATATGGATGCGGTACTCGTAACTCAAGAGGAGGAAGACTAATAGAATTCCTTAAACAACATCAAATATATACCATGAATACGTTCTTTAAAAAAAAAAAATATTGGAGATGAACCTGGATCAGCTCAGATGGAAAAACAAAAAATAAGATCGACCATATCTTAACAACAGACAAATTAGTATTCCAAGATGTCACGGTATTAAATCGATTCTCAATCGGCGGTGACCACCGTATGGTACGAACGAATAAAAAAAAGATAGACTTAAATATTAAAAAAATCTAACACCTATAGACTCTCAGTTAGTTAGAGAAAACAGAGAGAAATATAGACAATCAAAACAACTCTAGAAAATGAAAACAGAACACCTGAAACAATAGATGACATGAAAAAAATGAACGCAATGCTCATTCAAGCGGTAACACAAAAAAACATTACTAGAGCAGGGAAAAAAGAACTTTATAGAATTTGCGGAACTCAACAAGGCTATAAACAAAATGATAAAAGACGATGTCATAAGATTTGAAGATAAGAAAATAGAAAAAAATATTGTAAATAACAAGGGTATAAAAAAGCACTTATTGCTATGAATAACAACAAAACACCTGAAAATGAAGACGTGCTAACAAAAATGCTAAAAGAAGGAGAAGAAATCATGCTAAAGAAACTGAAAAGCATGCTGAACAAATGCCTACACACAGGATGCATTCCAAATAACTGGAATGAAGCAACCATCATACTAGTCTACAAGGAGGGTGATAAGCTAAATTTGAAAAACTACAGACCAATGTCACTGTTATCCTAGCTATACCAATTATACTTCTTAACAGTGAGAACTCTAATTGAAAAGGCTGAAGAATATCATATTTTGTTCTACATAGCGTTCATTGACTATGAAAAAGCGTTCGATACTGTAGAGCTATGGGCAGTGAAGAAAGCAATGAACAACTGCAAAATAGACCATCGGTACAAGCAATTGATACACAACATATACAGACACGTTACAATAAAAATAAATCAAGCAAACAACACAGAGTCAATACGTATAGATTGCAGAGTGAGACAGAAAAACGTTATATCACCAAAGCTCTTCTCTCTGGCGCTGGAAGACGTTTTCAAATCTCTTTACTGGGAAGAAAAAGGTCTAAATATTAACGGAAAAGACTCAACAACTTAAGATTTGCTGACGACATTTTTCTAGTGACATATAACCATGAAGACCTTAAAGCAATGATAAATGAACTTGCAGAAGCTTCTGAGAAAATAGGTCTAAAGATGAATTTGTCCAAAACAAAAACGATAAACAACACACATGACAACAGAAATATAACAGTCAAGAATGAAACGCTTGAACAAGTTCCCCATTACATCTATCTAGGCCAAATAATAAAAATGGGCAAAGAAAATCAAACAGCGTAGATTGATAAAAGAAAAAAAAATTTATGGGTGGCATTTGGAAAACTGAGCTACGTATTAAAAAACAAGAAAATACCCCAATACCTCAAGACCAGAGTCTTCAACCAATGTGTTTCTTAAAGACCAAAAGAGTAACACTTGGATTTGGCAAAAAACCAAAGTTATAAATGTTGCAGAACAGATAGCAAAGCTCAAGTAGAGCTACGCTGGCTACAATGCAAGACACACCGACGATAGATGGAATTGCGTGCTACAACAGTGGAGACCTTGGCTAGGCAAACGAGGACGCGGACGGCCTATGATAAAATGGGGCGACAATCTAAAAAGAACAGCGGGATTCTGCTGGAAGCGTTTGGTGCAGAACAGATTAAAATGGAGGAAAATGAAGGAGGCTTATGTTCAAAGTTGGACAAATACAAGTTAGAGAAGAAAAATAAGAAGAATTTATCTACCTTCTTCTGTAACTGAAGTTTGTTGGTGGGTTGGTTAATTTTTTTGAAATTTTGTTTTTACAACGCTCAGATTATATCAACGTCAGCTAGGAATACGTTGAAAGCTTCTTGGTAAGCTTTTTTTTAATTTGTCTATAAGTTTTCATATTTGTTCTACTAGTGGTAATGTGACAAGTAAGCACCATGCTTGTTGTTTCTTGCAAATGACTTAAATGTTTGTGGTCAATTGTTTAGCGTAAATGTGTTTGTCAGAAAAAGCAATTCAAGTTTCTGGCGCAAATTCTAGGTTATCTTCATACTTTTCAGATTTATTTTGACAGTGGAAATTTATATGCTAACTTGGGTGTGAATGATTATTACGTATACTAAAGAGTAGTAGTAACTAAATTAGTTTACCTTGCGTGTAATTTATTTGATCATCTTGGTGATAGTTGGTGGTGCAAGATTGACTTGGTTCACAATCGTTTGCTTGTTGACTTGAGTCTCTATATAAATATTTGTAGCTGCAGATGATTTGTGTTTCCTTAGAGCAGTTATAAATTTTTGCTTTGAAAAATAAAATTGTGTTTGAAGACCACCCAAAACCCTACTTTCATTAATTTTTTTTTAATTTTTTATTCAATAGGTGCGGAGAAAAAAAATAAAAACGAAAAAATGCCATTTTTTGTTTCTTATAGAAAAGGGGAGGTATCAACATTTTAAAATCCTTTAAAATCAAACATGTTTTTTTGATGCTAAGAAAGTAATTTTTGAGGTAATTTGGATATTCGTGATGAGAGGCATTTCACCTATGTTAACCGGTGGGACCCTTTGTCACCATCTTTGTTAGCTCGTAATTAGTGGACTGGATTTGGACTGTTTTGCATGATTCTGCTCGGTTTTGATTGGCTGTTTGGGATGTCGGATGATCACGCTCAGTCAAAAAATGTTTTTTGCTTTTTATAGCTCGTTGTTCGGTAAGAAATTTACAATTTGTTCAAATACAGAATTTACAAATGTTACTTGTCAAGTTACTAAAAATCGTACAATTTTTAAAGAATCACATTATGAGATCTGGCCAATTAGTTGCTAATAAAAATTTAAAAAAAGAGTATTTCACATTGAAATTTTACAAACTTAGCATATTCACACAAGTTATACTTTTTTCTCTTTGTCATAAACTGAGATGAGAATAGGATAGCATTAGTATCTTAGTTTCATGACCATCTACAATCTACAAATGAAACAAGGGTCTGATATTATTTCTCATCTCAGTTAACTGTAACTACTCTCTTGCTAAATAAACTAAATTTTAAACAAAAAATTAACTAAAGATTACATTTTGCATTTACGTAAAAGCAGTAAAAACTAATATCATACTTCCAAGTCGATATAAAATATTTTGATTTTATCTTCAACAATAAAAAAATTAATTACTAAAATATTCTTGAATACTTATTACTAATTACTTCATACATGTTATCAACATATTAATAAATCATTTTAAACGGAATTTTCCAATCGATTTATAATGATTGCATAAACAATTTCAATTAACAAACAAAAATATCTGCTGACTTAAGCGTTTAATAAATAAAATAATCTAAACAACTTGCACTTTTGCGATCCTATATCTTTATTGTTAAAATTTATAATGAGTTTAATTAATTGATTACAACGCAAATAAAATTAAAATTAAAATTGGTAACATGAAGAAATTCAACATAATGCGATTGCCCCCTATTAAACCATAACTCGACCTTGTGGTGTAAGAGATTCCGGATAAATTAAAATCAAATTTACGAGCTGATAGTTTTAAATTGTATCTTGGTTGTGTAATAATTGCATAGAGGATTTTTATTGCAATTAGTAACGATGATATTTTAGCTCAACAATAATTAAAAAGTTGTGTAATATTTAAAGTTTCTTGCACTTTTGCGAGACAAACAAATTGGTTAATGTTGACAGGAACATACTCTTTTGCGTCAATGAGATTAATTGTTTAGATTATATTACGCGGTTGAATCAACTTGTTATAATAAATTGCGGCATCTAATTTTCATAGAATATTTACTTACTATAGTCTTGGCATTAATTGAAAATATGAATTAAAATAGGACATTGTAAATTGAAATAGAATAAATAGAATTTTGTTTATTAGAAACCAGTCAATATAATATTTTATTATTATATTATAAAAAGTTGTAACTATATTAAAAAAACATCAAAATCAATTTCTCATCAAATATTAAGTAAATTTGAACAAATATTTTACAATTATGTATAGTCAAAGATGAAAACCTTTCTATGGTTGACGCAAAATTAAATTTTATTTTAAGGTTTTTGTCGGGTTTTTGCTAAATAAAATAAAAATTGATTAAAATTACTTTTCATTTTCATTTATTTTTGTTCATAAAATTAGTTCTAAAATTTGAAAATCCTTGTAGATAATATTATTCTTTAACAGTTTTACGTAATCTAATTAATTTCCCACTTGCTTATTTGAATAAACACTTGCATTGTAGTGTTTAAAAAACAATAAGCGTATCGAGCGTCGATTTCCCTGTGTATCGTTTTGTAAAATCAAGGGTAAATAACAAAACGAGTAGTGATCATCATTTTAAAGCAACATAATATAAATATTGATAGGAAATAAATTCCTTTTTAGTACTTTTTCCTTGGTGTATAGCAAGTTCTTAGAAAGCAACATTTTGTAATTAATCGCGGTAGAGATAACGCAGGACATAATAACAACAAGATGGTTAATTATTTTATTTAAAAGTAATGAATTGCTTATGAGCTTTTATGGACAGTATACATATTACAAAGTTGATAATAGTAAATTCGCTAGAAAGTGTGTAAATTTGTCGAATACTACATGAGTTTAAATATCAATCAAAATTTCTTATTAATTTATATTAATTGATCATCTTTTCAAACTTATAGTTTTTTTTTTTAATTTTAGATATATATCTATGTTTATAAACGTATCTTGACTACTGATAAGCAAGTTTGTTCAAACTTAAATTGTTATGAAATGATAATTTGTATATAAATAATATTTTATTATTTTTGGATCAAAGATATATTTATTGGCTGCACTTTATTTTAGCAGACAATCACAGTCATAACAGATATTCATTTCATCATCATTTTTTAATCACTAGGTGCTAACATTTATATATTATTTTATAGGAGATTAAAGTAATTACATACATTTACACAAAAATTCAAATCATATTAAATTACGTTATACCACTAAATGTCCCTGAATGACGATAAAACTGTGTAGGAAATAACCAAAGGAAGTAATAATTCCGTTATATGATTATAAAATGCATTTATTTTGCACATACGTAATTAGTAGCACATAGAAAAATGTTAACGAATACTAAATGTCGATGATGTTAAATCGATTATATATTTTATATTTTTTGTTGAAATCTTTTAGTTTAAATAAAACCTTGTGCAATATTGACTTTGCAATTAACTATTAGTAATTGATTGTTAACAGTGTTCTTTGCAACCATTGTTTATAATACTTATTATTATCAGGCCCTTTCAGAAAAATTGCAAAGCTCAAAACAGTTAATATTTCTGAGGCTCTTCAAAATTTAAAATAAAAATGTGATCAACAAAAATAATTGTATTTAATATTTATTTATTTAAAAGATTTGCGCGCTTTAACATTAGCAAACTCTGTTATTATTTTCGAATTATCTAAACTACGCTCTAATTTGTAATTAAGATTGGCTTTTCCAAGATTTTAGTTAGCCAGAAGAATGACAGTAAAAATTAACAAAATAATAAACTATTTGTGGCCTTAATATGTAAAATCCACGTCAACAATCTTTCTTGTGATTTTTCTGATATGGCTTGTACATTATACTATAAGTAACAATTGTTGAGAGCACGTTGTGCACTGGCATTTGAAGTTTTATGGTTTTACAAAAAAATGTCAAGCTAGTGATTGTATGCAAGGCCCCTTACTAATGAGCAGTTATAAACTCATTGGTATTAGAGTATAATTTGGGTTAATAAAATGATGAGTACTGATGTGAGACAAGACAAGATGAATTGGACCGACTCAAAAGCAGAGCGTGAAGCAAAATAAAACAGTCTGTCAATGTCACTGAGTACTTCTGAAAAGTTTATTTAAGGTCGTGAACAAAATAGTTATTTTCAATTATGTTGAGCTTTTTGAGTTTTAAACTAGTTGTAAGATTTTTTTTTTTTTTACTCAGCATGACCTAGTTTGCGGGTTTGTAAATTGTAAGCGCAAAGCGTTTTGGCTTTCAATAGGTAGTTTGACTTTGCTTAGTTATTGACTATGGCACTTGGTGCGTTATATACCTCTAATTTAGCAAAATTTGCTTTTAGTAAAACATTATTAAATTTAAGGCGGTAGCAGCGTTGGTGTTGTGTTAAAACACAAGTACTGAACATGGGCAATAAATTGTTTCATAGTGTCCAAATAATGGATTTTTGTAGTAAAAAACAATAGATTGCTGTTGTAGAGTGGTAACTCTTTTACCTCGCATGATTTTATAAAAACTTGAATGACAATTTGCTGGAAAGATGAATTTTTGTTGATAAATTTGAAGTTTTAAGTTAGTTCCTAGGATTGGTTTTTATGTACGTTTGTTGCTTCCATGATAACTAAAACAGTTTTAATGATACAGTCAATGTCTTGGTTGAGAAAGCCAATAATACATTTTAAACAGATTGATTAACTAGTCACATTAAGTTAATTGATTGAATTTATTAAAAAGTATTAACAGATCTATTTCTATGGTCATCACCTGCTTTGCCCTGTTTTTTTTTTTTTGTTAAGTGTTTGGTAGCCTATTTTTACGTTTACGATAAAGTAAAATGACTAATAAATGCATACTTTGCTTAAAAATCAGTCAAATGTGGTGCGATGTTGGCAAAGTTTGGAATATATTTCCATATCAACATCTAAAGAAACTACGTAACTTAAAAAAATTTTTGAGATTTGCTTTATTTTCTTAATCTTTATCAGATTATTTAGTCAAAAAAACTGCCAAAACGTTACATATTTTAAATTAATCTATAACTGAAATTAATCTCAAAGATACAGTTAACATTCTTTAAATCTGCTAAAAATAAATACTTGCGTTTACTTATAGATGGTGGTACTACAAGAATAATACAATTTTTTTAGCAAACTGTATGTAACAATAAACGTTTATGTCTTAAACTTAATAACCTTAAACTTGATTTTTAATTAGTTAATTATTTATCAGTTCTGTTTAATTTTTTTAATTTTTTTTGTTACCGTCATTATCCATTTCATTTTTTTTAATCATATTTCAGTATCTTATTTCATTCTATTTACTCTTCTCTCATCTTATTGCATGTGTTCTATGTTTTCTTTAGCTTCTCTACATATCCTACACATTTTTTTCGTCGTACATCAAAAATTTGTACTTTTTTTTTTTCATTTTTACGTCATAACCTCACAATCAATCTTTTTTTCTTTTTTCCAAACTTTAAAGCTGTTTTTCAAAGTTTTGGGAAAAAACATTTCTTTTTTTAAATGACGGGTGTTTTTTTTTTTTTCTCAAATATGGTGTGTGCTTTTATATGTGCGAGAGATACCTTAAATATTTCAGGAACTGCCGTTCACTACGCTCCGAGATATCTTACAATGTATCCACAGAAATACTATTTTCAAAATACAAGAAAAAAAATGTTAAAGAAAAAAGTTCCTTACAACTTTTTCCTAAAAATGCAATCCTGAAAAGTTACAAACAATTTAAAAATGTGAAAAACGCAAAAAAATTGTTTTTTTTTTAATTTTGACTGCTTTATGCTTGGAAATGGCTAACTAAAAAAATCTGAAAAAATTCACATAATCAGGATTCATGTAAAGAAAGGCGTTTTCAGTGGTTTGAGCAAAAACATATTTTTATTCCGTACACTCGACTTATACATGCTCACATATATATAAATGTATAAATAAAAATTAGACAGTGGCAGATCATGAACACTTTTGTATATAAATCATTAAAGATGCAGTTTGAATTAGTTGTTGATTGTTAGTTGTTTCTGACTAACAAAAGATGCCGTTTTAATACTGCGGCTTTATTTTTTATACATACAATTTTAATCGATGAGATAGCTCAGTTATAGAGCGTTAGCGTAGGACGCTTGACAGTCCGGGGTTCGATTCCCGAAATATAACTTCATATGATTTGGAAGTCACCTAATAAGCCGTTGGTCCCATCAAACTTTTTTAAACAAGTCGTAAGACTTATGGGGCAATGTAAAAAAGCTGTAAAACGCACAATAAAGACAAAATCACGTTTAACATGGTTGGGCACTACTAAGGCCATTTAATTGTTGTCATTGTCAAGAGTTTATTCATTCAGTTTACTACGACTTTAAAGCATGTTGGGTAACTCCGTTACTTTCTGTTCGTTCTATACTCCGGGTTTTGCAATGTTTGCTTTTAGTAGAACTTTACTTGATGTGTGCTCGAGCAGCGTTGATCTTTTTACTTGGCAATGGTTTTTTTTTTTATATAAAAAATGATAAATTGCTGTATGGATAAATTAATTCCCTGTAGAATATGTTCACAATTAGGCTTAGTATAATAACTATGGCCTCGCTGTTTTTTATTAAAAAATACTTACTTGAGGTGTGTTTAAACAGTATTGGTCCTAAGACGTAGATAATAGCTATGTGTGCTAGGATGGTTGTTTGATTGGCCTGCAAAAACTTGGATAACTAATTGTAAATATTAGTTAGAGATAATGTATAAATTGCAGCTCTCATCCAGTATCAGTGGAAATCAGTTTTGTTCTAAGTTGGTACCCATGATTGGTTTTATCAAGTGCATCTGCTTTTTCCATAATTTGTTGTAATACTGATTGTCCGCACAATAACTAAGACAGTTTTAATGCTACGGTAAGAGTCTTGTTTGGAAAAGCTGACTAGACATATTAGGCTAATTGATAGGTAATATTGGTACATTATACAGTAGCCAGGTGCAACATCTAAGAATACTATGAAAGTTGTTTAAGATCTGTTTTATTCTCTTAATTTTGCTTCAACAAATTTTATTTTTCTAGGCTCTGTTCAAAAAATTTTGGCTGAGTCGACAACTTCACTTCACTCGCTAGGAGCGTCGTATGTTTGTGGTGCGCGAGTTTTACGCAAACATACGTGACCTACAGTTTAACGTGAAATTCGAACACTATTAGAGGAGTTTACTAGGCAAATACTTCGTTGTTTACCATTGACGATCGCATCGAAATATATTCGACAAATTAGATGTTGCCGTTGCCGGGAATCGAACACAGGCTGCCCGCACAACAGTCCTTGCACTAGACCATAGTGCTACGGTTTTCTCTTTGCTTTAGTCGTAGGTAAATATACTATTAACATTTTGTAAATCTGTAAGGAATCCATTATTTGTGCTTAGGCAAAAATTGGAGTCACAATCTAGAAATTTTTTCTTGATTTTCCCACATAATTAGATTAGTGAGCTAAGTGAAAAAGCTAATAAAAAAACTTAAAAAACATTTAAAAACTGAATTATTAACAATTGTTTAAGAATGTAAAAAATGTTTTCGCTAGAATTAACACAGGAGATGAACCTTATTTTAAAAATTTTTACTATGACCTGTTAAGTTTTTTATACATTTCTTGATATGGTCTTGATCTTGATCTTGGGAAAAATAAAACAAAATGCTTTAGATACCATACGAGCATAGCATGTATATTATTGTATATACATTAACAGGTTTCAAAAATATATACTACATTGACATACTGTTTGTCTATTTGCACTCATAGAATGAACGTTGTCTTAACGGCCTCTTAACAAAAACATACGTAGCTACGTGGCAAGCACAGTATTGCTTATATTATTGTTGTTGGTAAAAAAAAAACTAGTATTTTCTATCTATTATACATTTTTATTTTTAGAATTATAACCTTTTTGATTCAGTTTCTTACTTTAGAGATAACAAAACAAAATAAATCGATCGATAACACCTTAGTCTATTCCCGTAAGTTTTGCAGCCAGGATATACGTCATTTTTCTAGACTTGTTTTTTTTTTTTGTTTTTATTGGATTTTCCGGAACTAAAACTGTAAAAAGTATTTTGTGTTTTTTTGCTTATTCTTTGAAGTACTTTAGCATTTGTGATTTTGTCGACCCATGGTATACGTAGCATGCCACTATAAACCCACATCTCAAAAACTTTTACCATTTTGACAAATGCTGCTCTAGTTTGTTTTATGCTGGATAAGATTTCTTGTGGTACGTTTATTTTTCAGTCACTCAGGTTTTAAGATATTTATATTTAGAGACTTATTTACTGTGTTTTCCGTTTACTTCTAGTTGGATTTATTGTTTTTGTTTTTAAATTACCATGGTCTTGGTTTTTGATGAGTTTATTTGGATTTCGTATTCTTTAATTTTTACTTCTAAACTACTCGTTATGCATGTTAAGTCCAACTTGTTGTCTGCTAGCACAATTGTGTTATCTACATAATATTATTGATTGCACTGTTATTTACAAAGATTCCTGCAAGGTTTTCTGCGAGTTTCCTATAGTATAGTTTCAGAGTAAAAATTTAGTAACATTGAGGAAAGGACACACCTCTACATGACACCCTTTTGTATATTTATGTCACCGGACAGTTTGTTTTTAATCTTAATCTGTCATTTATCTTATCTTTTTGGAATAACAATGCAATATAAAAATGTTGGTATTGGCATTTCTAGAATATTTAACAAAACAAATAATAAATTGTTAAAAACCAACAATAAAGAGTGCGTAAATACTTGTTAATCTATTTCTCTATTTTTTCTTTAAAAACTAATAAGTTTTTATAAAAAAGAGCTTTATTCAGGTGTTAGGGGTGGGTAAAACTAAATTACTACACTTGAACAAAGTTGGAAAACAATGAAAACTTACTTTCAAAGTGATGAGTCTTTAACTCAAACGGTAAGAAATTTACGAAACAAATTTAATAAAAAAGAAGTGCTTTCAACTATGTTTGTGGACCAATTTGTGGAACAAATTTGCAAAATTAGATTGTTAGTAAATAAAACAACACGTTTACGTTTTCGTTCAGTGCGCTCAGTAAAAAAAAAATAATGCTGTTGCTCAGAGTTTGCGTAAACATGCATCAACATCAATTTGTCATTGTTTTCAGGAACTGAACATTTCTCGCACTTCTCTGAGAAGAAATTTGCATAAAGACCTCGGTTTAAAAGCCTACAAAGTTCAATTAGTTCAAGAAATAAAGCCTCATGACCATCCGATGCGTTTTCAGTAAAGAGTGTTTGGCCGAAGATAAACATTTTATCAAAAAAATGTGTTTTTTGAAGCTCATTTTTATCTCGGAGGCTATGTCAAATTGTTGAATTTGAGGATCAGAGAATTATCACATGACTATTGAACAGCCTATGCATCCACAAAAAGTAACCGTTTGGTGTGGTTTTTGTTCCGAACTTTCTAATAAACTCATAGTTTTGAAAAATATTCATTAATTTTTTATTTATAGCCGATTCAAATTCCAAAAATTAGATGGCCTACCCTTTACTAGCAATAAAACCAAACTTTTCCTTGATTGCCGATGGAAAACTCATTGACCCGCGGATTTCCGGTTTGGCAAAGCTTTTACTGCATATAAATGTCAGGAATGTTTTCGTAGGGTTTTAGACCAAATTCTAGTGGGTTACGTAAAAAATTACTTTAAAAACATGGAGACACATAAAAACAAAATTATTAGTCTTAACTCTGACGCTAGTTCTAATCTTGAGTGGCGTAACAAACATATTTAGCTTTGCCTCAAAAAATTGTTAGAATTTTATAAATTAGTTTTAAAAAAGTATATAAAATTTATTTTGAGTTTGCAGATTACGCTTTACTTTCTTTAACAACGACTGCATCTTTGTTTGTGTAGCATTTTTTCGTTTAGTTCAAAAATCATCAACAAAAAAGACAAAATGGTGCTATAAGTTCAAACCCAGTTCAACGTGTTTATAGATCAAATAATGCAATTGGTTAAAAAAGCAAATAGAAATTACAGAATATAATTTTGGATTTGAGTTAATTCAACTGCATTTAAACATTATTGGCTTTTTTGTAAATTCGCTAGTAGAACCTCATTCTGCTGACGTTTCTTTGCCAACCAGTTGATTTGGGAACTTTTTTTAAATTTTTGGCCACAAGCTAGTGTTCCTTATATGAACAATATTTTGATATATGTGTAAAGCCATGGTTCTATATTTAAAGTCTGTTTATGTTTTGCCAACAGCCCGTCAGAGCAACATAATATATGCCTTCATATTTTGTGTTTATGTGTGGTCCTCATGATTTGTTGTTAAAAATCAAACTCAAATTTTAAAGCAAAAATTGCAATGAGCATAATAAAATTAAGCTAATAACATGATATTGTTAGCGGTACAACAAACATGATCTATCAAGAGTGGCTCAGTTGGGTGAAGCGCCTAATTTTAGATGCATAATTCGTCTCCGGTTCGAGCCCCAGCTCCGGCAAAAAAATTTAAGAAGTTATGACATTTATTAATTCAGGACGTTGGTGTAATATATGTTTAGTGTCTACTTAACCATAATTACATATAATGTGAGAATGTGAGTGAACCAGATAGTATATATTTGTGTTTTCAGGTACATATCAGCACTTGCAACTAAAAAAAAGACATCTTGAGATATCAAGTAAAATGTTTACTGATACCAGCAGATATCCAAGAAGCTTATATAAAAAAAACAGACAATGTTTTAATAAAAAAAGACTTAAAAGACAATTTTTGATGCACATTTGTTTACTTAAACATATTGAAACTAAAATATAATATTTACATTGAACTGAAAAACACCTTAGTGTTATCACAAAAACCGGATAAACAATTAAAATTTGATCTAAAGTTCAAATAACTAAAGTGTATAAATAAAAAAACAAATTATTAAATATAATTTTATATTCTATAAATTCTAATGAGAAATAAAAGATATATCATATCATCAATTTCTTACATCGCTACGTAAATGTAATTTATTACAACTCATTAACAACCAGAAAACATTAAACATTTTTTATAGTTCCATAAAATAATTTTTATTATATTATAAAACAAATTAAAGTAATATTAAACGCTACAGTTATTAATCTTAAGTGGCGCTTAACCCTGATTTCAGGATAATAATGCAAATATTCATATTTATTGCACTTGTCGGTCGAGTCAATCTAATCTACATTAGATCATGAATTTTTTCAACCAAGGATGTTATTGAATTGGAGGTTGGTTGGTCGACGACATGCATTTTGTATGTGCTCCGGCTATTGTCTTTTAATCTAATTATAATAATAAATTTTGAATGTATAATTAATATTTAATTCGTGATTTGAATTTTTATGTATTATGTACTTAATTGAATAGTGGTTTGACTGACGTACACTAATTAATTAATTGTATGATTAATTTTTAAAGAATTTACTGGTTGGAAATTACATAGAAATCTATTTATATCTTGAATTTAATCAGAATTATTAAAAGTTGGAAATATTACATGATATTTATAGTATTTACTTACGTTCATGTCCAAAATTAGCGTAGCCAATCCCCATTTTATCACACTTTCTTTGAGACATTATTACTTTTATTTCTCACAACTGAAAGCAAATGTAGAAATAAATGATATAAATCAAAAAAAGTGAATATATAAGATTAGTTAATTAATATAATTGTTGTTGTTGAGTAGTTACTTAAAAATTTTAATATTTGTTTGTGTGTATTAATTTCTCTTGGTGACTTATGGAAATATTTATATTGTAAACATGACATATCACACATAATATGTTTATTTTTCTTGATCTTGAGAAAACATAATTATTGAAGAAAACTGGCTATTGTTTTGAAGTAATTAAAATACCAGATTAGTCAATAGTATAGCTTAAACAATATTAATTAGTTTGGTTTAAAATAATGTCAATTTGCATCATTTTATTTACTTGATGATCATTAAATAATTAACAAGAAAACAAAATATAGAATTTAGTTAGTAATTAATTATTAGGTATCTATAACTTAAAATCTTAATAAATAATGGGTTGTCATAGCAACGGTTTCGGAGATTTGTAACATGACTTGTTTTTATTATTCCCTCCATTTTTTATTTTGCAAAAACGTGCATTTTCTTATCATAGTTGGCTGATGTTTTGTGAAATAAACATTCAGCATTTGACAGTTGTTGTTAGTGCACAAGTTTTCATTGCTATGGCTGATTACTCTAATGCAGAACTAGGGTTGGTTGCTACTAAAGCGTGCCGTCTTTATGTAGAAGCTTATCCAAATTGCCAGATTGCTACACATCGTATGTTTGGAAGAATTCATCAGAGATTGAGAGATTCCGGTTCACTTCGAAAAAAGTAGCACGGATAGAGCATAATCCAGGGACGAGTGTGCGGAGAATATCAGCCGAGATAGGAATTGGTGCTACTCTTGTTTGGAGAATCTTCCACGAGCAGCTGCTCTATCCATACCATGTAAACGAGTACAGGCTTTAAATTTAACTGATCATTAGGCACGTTTGGTTTGTCGCTGGTTTCTACGCAAGGATGCTGAAGACTCACAGTTTCTTGCCAAAACTCTTTTTACGGATGAAACCGGGTTTACACAAATAGAGTTGTTAATTTTCATAATGCACATCGTTGGGCCGACAAAAATCCTCACGCTATAATTGAGTGTGTACATCAGACACGTTTTTTGTTAAACGTTTGAACGGGTATTGTAGGCGACAGGTTTTTAGATTCTGTTGTTTTACCAAACCTATTAACAGGCGCTGCTTACCTCAACTTTCTGCAGAACACAATGTATGATTTTTAGGATGACATTCCTTTGGCCCACAGGCAACAAATGTGGTTTCAGTATGATGGTGCTCCAGTTCATTTTTTGGTTGCCGTTAGAGAGAATTTAGACCAAACTTTTCCACATAGGTGGGTAGGAAGAGGCAGACCAGTTTTATGGCCAGCAAGATCGCTTGATTTAAACCCTCTTGATTTTTTTTCATTCATCATTAGTGTATGTTACTCTTGTAAATAACCTCGAGAAGCTGCAGTTAAAAATTAATAAAAAGTGCCAAGAAATTTGATCCAATGAGAAAAGAGGACAAATGTCCTTCAAACAATAATGTCGTGCCTGTTTGGAAATGGAAGGAAGGCATTTCGAACATCTTCTATAACTCTGTTCTTTGTAAAAATATATAAAAATAAAAAATGTTCCATATCTTCAAAACCGTTGCTATGACAACCCATGTTTATTAAAGCTTTTTGTTTGTTGTGGTTTGTACTATCCACCCCTTTAAATATTTTACATTCTTTTTTGAACACCCTGTATAGAACCTGCTTTTAAAAAAAATTGACTACACTGAAGGAGTAGACGTACAGTTACAAAATTTAATGCAATGCATCTTGAAGCAGTTCGTCTCAAGTTATCTAAAGCTAGTGACGCAGTTTATTTAAAGTGTAAAGAGAATGCTGTAAACGACGTAATGTACTATCTATAATATCTCAGATATATTTTACAGAATTCAAGTTGGATGATCTTGATAGCTAAGACAAACAATTAATGTTGTTTTGTTATAGAACATTTATTGTTAATATGAAGTTGCGCTAACTTTTCTAAAAAAACAACCATTGGATAGTCTTAAATGAATAAAAGTAGAAACGGTTCCAAAGCTGTATCAAAGTGACACGGCGCGTTTAATGTCCCTAAAATGAATATTAAGTGGTAACGTAGCCGCCCTCAAATCATTACATTAGGAGTTAATGCAAAGTGCCTAAGACAAACCTTTTTATTACTATTGTTTAAACGGCAACAAGCGTATTATGGATGACAAATATCATTCTATATGATCATGTGCAAGGACGATGATAGGCGGTAAGAAAATCAAGAGTTAAAAAATATGTTTAATTTTTGCTTAAAATATATTAAATCATAATGTTACTATAACTAGTAAGATATAATTCACTCGTGTGCAAATCTTGCTTTTTATGTATTACCGATTTATTTCCTGCAGGAAAAATTGGTTAACCGTCACACAATCTAAAAAGCAATAAATAACTTTGGGGTTGAAGTTCCACTGCGTTGAGGTTCTTTTTGCGTTTTAAAATCTTGTACATTGTAGTTGTTTTACGTCATACGCGCTTATACAATGTGCTAGTCGTTTATACGTACCCAGAGTGCGTTCTAATTAACGAACAGATATGTTTCGTGTGCCTGACGTGGTGCCGTTTGAAACAGTTGCCGTGCAGAAATGCCCTGTGCGGGATGTGCAAGCACTTGAGTGTTGAGTTGTTTTTGGCTTACCTATCAAATGATCTGAACTGGTAGTGGAATCGACTGTACCAGGCTGAATGATCGTTGATTGGAAGCTGCAACATTGTATCGAAATTGTGATTTAAGATTACACAAGAGTAAATCTAGTCTAAAATGTGGCTTTAGGTGTTGTCCGTGTGATGTCTGTTTCAGCCAGGATATACTGAAAGGTATTACTGCCTTCATCTTTAAACGCAATTTCTTAAAGAGACAGCCACCCCCGCAGCCGTTTTTACTGTTTGTAGTAACTTCCAGAAATAAACAACAACCAGAAGCTCAGCACAAATCACAAGTTCCAGAATAATAAATTTATTCTTAGGCATCAACTGGGGCAACTTGGAATAAAAAAGATTTAACCCCACAACTTAAAACCAAACTCAGGGTTGCATATAGGTAGTGTTGTAGGCATACCAATAGCGGAGACTACTTAATGTCACTTTTTCTTTGCAAAGTCATCTTTATTACGCTGCTCTAACAACAATCTACGTAAATTAAAAAAAAAACTTTGTGATGTTCGGTCATTATATAAAAGTGCACGTCCTTAAAGAACTTATGGTTAGAGAATTGAGATGAACTAAGCATAGCAAAGTATCCAAAGCCTTTAACTAAAGGTTAGTGTTACCTATTATTGAGTTGCTGAGAATGTGGGGCATTAACAATTGGCGTGACGTTTAAATGTAATCAGAAACCAAGAACAATGTACTTAAAGGACTGTTGCATGTGTATTGTGTACCGCCTGTAACGCGAAAAGTTATAGCGGTTTCATCTATTAGACACAATATTTCAAAACAGCTGACACAAAAAGCGAAATTATGATTAGAGATGTTGCGTACCTCAAGCTACGTCACAATATATTCAAAAGTAAATCATAGGAATGCGACAGTTTTCTGTAGTAGAGTGTGCTTGGTAAAAAGCTACAAGGCAGTAGGAGCATCATGCTAAACAAGGTACGATACAACGAGGTTTGGCTGTTAAATAACGAGACTGCTTATGAAAAAGATTTTTTTTTTATTATTCTATAATCGAATGCTTTACTTCAATGTACTTTTCTTCCCTCATCATACACTGTTCCATTCGTTTTTTCTATAGGTCAAAGCAATACTGGAAGTCATCTTTTGTAAGAGCATTTAAGAGATTCGCCGATTTTTGCTTTACCTCTTCCATCAACTCAAACCCGGTTTCTTTTAAGGTAGACTTGATCTTCGGAAACAGAAAAAAGTCACAAGGTGCTAAATCAGGCGAGTATGGCGCGTGTTTGAGCACTGGAGTGCCTCCAGCGGCTAAATAATGCTTCACAGACACAGCGTAAGTTTGGTTTATAGAGGGTCACTCTGGAACCCATTCAGTCATCACAATTAATTTTGGTCACTGTTTGCAGAGTTGAAACAGAGACAGGTTGATCTGGACGTAGGTCTACAGAAAACCGTTTATATCATTAAAAAACACGCGCACAAGATAGAGAATTCTCAATATAAGCCTTTTTCAACAACTTATAATACTCAATCGGACTTTTTTTTATTTAACAAAAAATTTCAAATTGATCCGTTGCTTGTGTTTTTTGTCATACATTGTTATCGGCACAAAAAAAACACGTTTGTTTCTAACCTCTATAGAAAAAATACTATTACAGCGACAAAAACGTGTTTCCGTACTTGAATAGTAGACATTTCCAGCTATCCAACGCTGCATTTGTTTCCTTCCCTATCCCTCTAGCACGCCTTCTGCAATTGCAGTCTCGTTATTTAATAGCCAGACTTCGTATACTAAAACAATGCATATAATTGTTCCGGTGTTGTAAAAAGGTGTTTTTTTTTTTAGTGTATCCAACCTTTCAATAAAACTCGCTGTTAAACAAACTGTTAATTGGCGTGCTTAAAGTTTCAAAATTATTCAGTACAATGTGGCAAACTATCATGGAATGCTTAACATTAGAGCAACGCTTTCAAATTGAATTTTAATTTATTATCAAAACTAGTATTTTGTGCGCCAAACTTATAGAGAGCTTTTTGTAAATTTTGTATTGTACATAATTGCACAATAAAATTATTGACAAATTGCAAACGAATTTTGCTCTGCTTGATATTAAAATAAAAATAAAACTTGAGTTAAAAAATCTTTGTTGTTGCTGAAAGTGCTGATGAAGATCTAAGTTTGGCAATATTTGCAAAAAGTTAAGTTTTGTTACTCGGCTACGTAGAATTGTTGTGTGAAAATCTTGGTCAGCTGCTTTACAAAGATCCAGTTTGTCAAAAAAATCAGCCACACGACCATCATTTGCGTTGAACATTTATTAAATAAGCTTAAAATCAATTACAAGTGAACCCAAAATTTAACCGCAAAGCTTAGTTTAGCAATTCGTAAATTGAATTCTGTCGCTTTGTCAAAAAATAGCTGTGACCAAAATAGATGTTTTTTGTAGTTTTAAAGTATAAATCTGACACAACAACCGTACAGGCAAAGTATTATAAATTTTTTTTATAAAAACATGTAGATTCGAATAAAATCGAGAAAATCCTTGAACTGTGGAAAATCATATAGTCATCACGGATACCCAGCAACACGGAATTAATAAAATTCATAAAATTGCATACCAAAATTAAAATTTACTCTCCAAAGAAAAGACAACTGTCAACAAAAACGTACGGAGCTTATACAAAGCAAAAAAACAAAACCAACCTTACTCAAGAAATAAATAAGCGCAAAATAGATATACTAAAAGTAACAGAAACTTGGTGGCCCACCTCGAAAAAATTACTAAAAGGAATTAAGGAAGCGGGAGATTTGAAGACTTTAGAACCAATTTTGTTCTCTTAGTGAACAAAACATAAGAGGAGAACGTCTATTACAATTTTATCAACAAAAAAAAAAGACATAAAAGTTGGTAATATAAGGTTTTCCGATAAGAAAACTAATTTTAATTATAAAAGAAACATTTATTAATTTTTAAATAGTACAATTTTTTAAATTTTAATTTAGTACAAAAAGTACAAACTTTGTGATTACTTGTGAAAAATTATATTTAGTAAATGCTCACTTCGACTCTGTCAACAAAAGGTTTTTTTTAAGTTTTTTGCACAACTGAAGCTCTATCTGGCGAATAACAGCTCAAATATTGTCTTTGAGGACTGGAACTGTTAGCGTAAACTTTTTCTTGTACATAGCCTGAAAGAAAAAAATCTATCGGAGTTAAATTGCACAATCGATGTGCCAATTTATGCTCGAGTTTTGCAAAATAATTTGCCCAAGAAATATCTCATGCAGCACTGCAATTGTTTCACGGCTTGTATGGCTCGTAGCGCCATCATGCAAAAAATAAAAATTGTTTATGCCGAAATTGTCCAATATAAGCAAAAAAAGTCAGTTAGCATTTTACGGTAGTTATCCGCATTGAGTTTGTTGTTTTCGAATAAATAAAAAGCGCACGAAACAGTAACTCGTTAGAGATAAAAAAATGCGGCAGATTTGTCTATTGACAAATTCACTGAAATAGAAATTGGACCCAAAAAACAAAAGTTTGGCTTTAACTTCTGCGTTAGCTGTACATTATAAACATGTAGTTAAGACCTTCATGCAGTATAAAATGAAAGCTGGACCGTGAGATACTAAATTGCTGTGATATGAACATTTTGCTCAAATTTTGCGATTTTTACATTGACCATTTTCTTAAATCGCATATACACATGAAGACTTTAGCCATTCAACCGCACAATATAATAAAAAATCAGATAAATCTGTCAAAAAAGAAGCAGACGTACCATCTGACTATGTGCTATTGGTGGCTTAATATCAAGCTCTTAATACCAACAAAGCCCACTTTCAAACAAACTTATTTAAGAAAACTAAAACATAAAATATCAAAGATGCAGTAGCGCAAGAAATCAACAACAAAAATAACCTACTAACTTTGAGAGGAAGATATAACGCATTTATGGGACTAAGTAAAAGGCATCATGGTTAATACTACCCAAAATAAAGTAGGAAATAAGATAACAAACAAAAAACATACAAAAATTCCAGCAGATCTTTTAAAACTTTTTGATAAAAGGAGTATCACTCTTTTGTATAAAACCTTCAATAAAATCTGTGACACCACTCAGTACCCCGCCCAAAAGCTGTCATCAACATTTATCTGACTACACAAAAAGAACAGCAAATAAGTTAGACTCATTAACCTAATGAGTCACATATTGAAACTATTCATTAATGTATTACATCAAGGTTATACAGTAAATGGAGGGTCACACTAAGCGAAACACAGTTTGGATTCAGGCAGGGACTAGGCACAAGAGAAGCAATAGTCGCAACTCAAGTACTAGTACAAAACAGTTGAAATCAAAAAAGAAACAAAGTTAATACATCCCATGTTTGTCAAAACATTTATATGCAGACGATACAATATTAATTGCAAAAAACTAAGTAAGTAGTCATGGGACTAAACAATAATATCAAAAAAACAAAATATATTATTACTACTAGAGATTTCCAGACAAGACAAAATTCTAGAATAACAGTTGATATCCTACGTATTGAAAAGGTAAACAAATTGAAATATTTTGATAAAAGGCTCTACAACGACTAGACATCAGACACAGAAATCAAACGCCGTATTAAAAGTCACGTAGCGCTTTTATAAAATTCAGAAAAGTTTTTTCCAACACTGATTTTGATCAAAACCTAAAAATGAAATTTATTAAATATTACATATAGCCAGTACTCATCTATGAGAGAGTTGGACGTTAAAAACAGCAACAAAGAAGAAAATAGAAGCATTTGAAATTTGATTGTAAGACAAGTAAATAAAGACCGGGAACTACTGCACAAAACAAAAAAAAACATACTTTGGGCAGGGGATGCGCAACCAAAAGTATCAACTACTACAACTTAACAAAATTGAAGGAAAAAAGGAATAAGAAGTAAGAAAATGTGACTTAAGGGATAAACGTTCGTTCAACAGAAATTTCAAAAAGTTAATCTCATTTTTATATAGATCTATTCATTTAGTTTCTACTTTAACTAAATAATTCTTATCCAGCTTTAAACTTATCATTGCACGACCCTAAGCATATTGACCATGAAACTATTACCAAAAAGCTTTTGCTGAAATGCAAATATTGCAACTTCTAACATGATAGATTAATGGTCTAGCAATGGTTATAGCATGCAAAATTCTACATAAAACACGTTACTAGAACCATTGTTGATTTACTATCTTATAACGCCAATTCTTGTATGAGAAATAAACTCATATAATGGCAAGCAGTGTAGCAAATCATCAAACAAAAATATAGTGATGGATAGTGTTTTGCAAGTGGAAATGTGAATATAGAGGTCACTTTAAAATTATGACTTATTTTTGCAAATTGTAAACTAAAGTAAGCTCTTAATAATTCATTTTCTGACAAATGTTATCTATCTGTCAGTTATTATCACCGTGTTACAGACTGTTATGAAATAGCATCCATTTCGCTCTAATTCAAAACCTAAATTTCGTTGTCATTCACACGGTGTACTTTACTTAACAGGTCATAATACCTTTAGGCCCTACTGCTATGGCTAGAATAATAGTGTCGATTGAAGATGAACTAGGAAAACGTGAAACTGCAAGAATTGTTGGTAAATGCCTTTGTGCTGTACAAAAGGTGTATCAGAGTTACTTGGATACTGGCTTGATAACCAGAAGATCAGGATCCGGGCAAAAAAAAATTACCACGAACAGAGATGCCCGTTTTTTGGTGTCCACAAGTTTGCGGAATAGAACAGTTTCTTCAGTTTATATACGAAATCAACTAAATGTTAGTGAATGGACCGTTAGGAGAAAGCTTCGGGCTGCTGGATTGTCTTGTAGAAATATGGCTACAGGTCTACCTTTACAACGCCGACATCGTGTTGCAAGATTGGTTTTTTCCAAAAATCACCGGGTATGGAATAATGAGAACTGGAGCAGGGTACTGTTTTCAGATGAATCGAGCTTTTGCCTCAATGAATCAGACGGACGTCAGAAAGTGTGGAGAAAATGCGGAGAAAGATACGCTTCAGATTGTATTTATGAGCAACTTCCATTTGGCAGCGGGTCGGTTATGGTTTAGGCAGGAATTTCTACCGAAGCACGCACATAGTTGGTCTTTATAGAGAATGGCTCCCTGACAGCTCACAGATACATTTTGGAGGTTCTCGAAGATCATGTTATGCCTTTCATGATAACTATGGGCGAGCGCGACATTTTCATGCAAGATAATGCTAGACCTGACGTAGCCAGAGTTGTATGAGATTATCTGGATGAAGTGGAAATTTTGCAGTTCGACCGACCAAAAAGTGATCCTTAATTAAATTCAAAGTGTTCCTCGTCGACTTTAACCAGTCATTAATGCAAGAGGGGGTAATACTCGTTATTAGTAATAAGTTTTTTTTCATATTTTTTGTTCCATATTAGTCCTAGGAACAAAAATTCGAACTTCGTCTGAACTGTAAATTTGTGATATTTCCAAAATACGTAATAAAAACAATAAATATGCTTTACAATTCAACATTGAATTTTTAATTTAGTGTGCAAAATCCAGTACAATTGTTTACAATTTGCTAACATAAGGTTAAAACAAAAAATGTCTACACAAATATACAACAAAATATCTACAAAACAGGGTTTAAATAAATTCAATACTAAAATAAATAAAATTTATATATGATTTATTTATATCAATTGATACACAATGAAAATAAAACATGATAACAGCATATTTATAAAAAATGCTCATCACAAGACAAAAATCTTTTATATAATCGAAACAAAAAAAGAATAAATATCACATACAAGTTTACAATTGCATTTCAATCAAAAAAATGTAGAAATATACTATAATAATAATAATAGTGGTAAATAAGCTGTACAATATAAATATATTCTAAACACATAAGAAAAATAATATATGAAAAACTACAACATAAATATTACATAAACTATTAAAGGAATTAAAAAAATATATTTGAACGAATCATTTTTATACTTTGATCTTTCACTTCTTGTTAAATACAGCTCATGCAAATGGCACAAAGAAATTTTATATAAATTATTACTCATTGCCTTTTAATACATTCACTACAGGGCAAAGTATAAAAATGTCAATTAGGAATTTGAAATTAATATAATTAACAAATTAGACAACAATTGTTGTAATCATTTATTTTACGAGGTAGCATTTTTATTTGTAAAAAAATGTTCTCATTTTTTAATAAATAGTTTTAATTAATTATTACTATGTACAACAAAATAACACGTCGATCAACGAAGCGTATAATAAAAAATGTACTAAAGGCTATGCATATTCGCCAGAATATTTCCGAATCTACGAGCAATGTGTAGATTTGATTTCAGTTGCATCGTCCAAATATTAATGAAGCCATTGATCTTTTCTGCAGTTATATTTGCCAGATTTTTTAATTAGTAGAATAATATTGGGCTTCATTGTACAATATTTCTAATCTTTCAGAGATGCTATAGTAATTAAAGTGAATAAGAATATCACATAAAGTCACTGTTTGGTACTAATTTTGAGCATCAATGCAATTACTGTCAAAGCCTATCGTTATCTACGAATTTAATAAATGCCTAGATAATAGTACAATCTAATAAATAGAAACTAAATTTAACTAGTAAAAGTATTTTGTTATAAGTCGAAAGACTTTGAACTAGTTAACATTATAGAGTTTTTTTCGCGCAAATCTCGGGTATACTATAACTGCAGAAAGAATCACTTGATTTATTGACTATCATTTAAGACGCACGATTATATTACGCCAATAGCAAAGAGGTAGCAAAATTCAATCGCATTTTTCGGCCTAAAAGCCTTTACAAAGTTTTGTTTTGATCAATATTCAAAAAATATAAAAAATAATAAGCACCAAAGAATTATTTATGTTAATTTTCATTTAATTTCATATAAATTATTATAAAAAATGAGAATATTTAATTAGTAAAAAATAAACCAAATCAATGTCTTTTTAATTCCAGTGGAATCTATCCCCTGATTGATTTTTTTAAAAAGCTACGTTAAAATGAGTTTTATATAACAATATTCGAATTTTTATTTTATACATATATACACATTTAAAAATCAATTGTTCATAATTTTTTATGGACACAGCCTTTACAAAGTATTTACTATAGATTCCTAGTACCTAAGATGAAAATATATATATACATTAATGAATATGCAATAAAAACGATGAGATTCATTCAGTGTCATGATAAGAATTTACAATCAAACAAAATATTGATTTAGTACGTCTAAATGAACTTTTGCTTTGGACGGAAAAGCAACTAGTAATTATTTTATTGCGTAAATTAATTCGAGTATAGTTTAAAGTAATGAATGAGTTTAGTTTTGATGAGATTTTGTTATTCTACTGCAGTCGAACTGCACCTATCTACGATTTGACTGAATGTTTGTTTGCCGATGTTTGTAGTTACCGATTGTATGCTCTTGAATAATTGATCGACTGGAAGGTCGTCGGGCAAACGGGTGAGGAACTGAGCTCCATGTAAAAAGTCCATCTTCATTAAAATCTCTTGGTTTAAGTGTAATATACCTGTAAAATATAAAGTTAAATATTAGACATTGAAGCTCTCAATCACTACCGTTTAGCCAACAAACAAGTAATTTTGTTTGATACAAATGTAACCACAAATAAATTATACCAGAAGTGTCACAGCTCTATTTCCAAAATGTCATTCTACCTACAAAAATATATACAGCTGTTCCCCTAAAAGTACTACTCGACGCATAATTTGTCGCAGGTTCGCGCCCCAGCTCCGGCAGAAAATTTTAAGAAATTATAGACGCTTTTCGTTCCGTAGAGAATCGCAGGGAGCGGTTGCAGCTTTACAGCGTTAGTTAAAGACAAACTTCCAGTTTTTAGTAAAGGCGCGGCGACTATAAATGCTACCATTTATAAATTAAATGTATAAACTATATCTATTTTGTGTGGAATAGTTACTTACCTAGAGCAGTTCTAAATAAAAATTCATCACCATCCCTGAGGAAAAGATCCCAAACACGACATGCAACATCCAATGGCATAGCTTTCGCATACACGGTATAAATCCAATCCAGCAAATACAAATCCGGCGTCAAGCCCGAACATTCAAAATGTGAATACAATTTCGGCAGATTATAATTAAAAATTTCATTATAAGCAGCAAAATATGCTTGCATCTGCACTTGATTTAACGTAAAAGCGGCTAAATGTAATGGCTGATTCAATAAATTCGCGAAGCAAACAA
This sequence comes from Tachinus rufipes, assembly GCA_963932245.1. Lineage (NCBI taxonomy): Eukaryota > Metazoa > Arthropoda > Insecta > Coleoptera > Staphylinidae > Tachinus > Tachinus rufipes. The sequence continues at coordinate 24,965,392 of OZ010742.1, read as the reverse complement.
AAGCATCACATTGTTCCATGTTTAGTATCAAAATGGCCGCTATATATGACATCCCTTGGACGTAACCTACATCCGGTCGATAACAAACGTAGGCGGCCAAAAGTGAATGTAAAACGTCCGAATAAGGGCCTCCTTCTTGAAATATGCATAGATTGGGGAAGGTTCTTGAAATGTCTAATTGTATCACATCCATACTACTTTCTTGATCGATGTCCGATTCACTTTTTGGTGGTTCAGGACTGTTTAGTCGGTTTTGAGCACGAGATACGCAGATTTCGTACAGTTGATGGGTGAGGTTTAGATCGTTGCCTATCGCTAAGCGCCACACTTTGCCGCGAACACTTGATGGTAGTCCCAGCCACCATAAGTCTCGTGTTTTTCGAGTATTATGTCTAGAAAAGAAATGAATAATCCCATTAGATACATAGTAACCAATACAATAACCGTAAAGATTTATAACAATTAATGCTAATAACAATAGACCACAGACTCTCGTACGGCAGTTTGGATTGAGCTTTTATTGAAAAATATTTTTTTTGACAACATTTATTCCTTACATTGAATCCCAGTTTGGAAGCACATTTTGTGAAAAATGTTTGGCCGAATGAGCTTGTTGTTCCTCCTGCTGCAGCTGTAACTTCTGTTGTTTCTGTTTGGCGGCTGAGTTTTGGGCTTCTTTCTTCTTCGCTGCGGCTAACATTGCTTTGTATTCCTCTCGATGCCGTTGCTCCTCCTCTAAAGTTTTGGCAGGTAGATTGGAAGGTCTGAAATAAATAAATATTCCAAGGTAAGTCAAGTTTGTTATATCCAAAGATGCGTTATTGGTATGTACGAATTTTGAAGACGCAACTCCTAAATATGTGTAAATTGTTTCTGAAAACTGCTTTTCTGTAAAAACTGAGAAATCTTGCATATTACTCCGTTTTAGTAGAAATTACCAATGAAGTATTATAGAAATCGGCAGCTTATATGATAACCCGATCATATTGATATAATCACTAAAATTAAACTTTTCTAATTACTCAACCTGAACTTTACATCTCATTCGCCCAACTACGGACATTCGCTTCCTCCATACGCTGATCAATTTAAATCTTTGCATACTAACTATAGCTCGTCAGCAACATTCCTCACCCAGCTTTAACAGAGCACCGAGAAACCTTATATTAGCGCCGAGACTCAAACCATCTCGCATCTCCTACACCGAGCCTACTTTCAGCAACACCCAGAAAAGCTCCTGAGCTTCGGAACCAGTACATCCCAAGCAAAATACCCCCTGCACTGCTCACATAGTGATCTTTATTTGACTCCGGGGAGTCAAAACTGATTGTATCAACAAAACGAAACTCTCCGTAGCCACAGTATCCAACCTCAGCCACATAGCATCAAGTGACTTCACTACTGAGACCAGTCAGCATTCATAAATAAACCTGCGACAGTATTAGTATTTTTTAATCAAAACATATACGTCAGAACAACTAACCCTGGGTAACTTATAATTTTTAAAGTGTAGTTCCTAGGATCCTGGAAGACCTAGGGTAAGTTTTAGAAAGACCTAATAGGTCTTCATGTAGAATATGGTAAGGCATAAAAACGACGTTACATTTTATAATAATCTCCGAAGTATTCGGCAAGACTTGAAGCTACCAGAGAAGCATTCAGAAAAACAACTAGTAAGTGTTTGGATTTGAGAGAGGCATTACTGAGTAATACCTAAAGGTCGTCCACAGAAACTGTAGTGGTTTGAGAGCGGCAATTCTGGCGCATACAATATAATATTATACAAACCCATAGCAATGGCGTGGTACTAGCTTCATAAACACAGCTTCCCAAGCACTGTCAAAACATACCACCAATAAGATTACTTACGGTGACTAGGCCTCGTACAGAACTAGTCTCAAGCATACACGATATGAAAAGCAATAAAAGACGTTCAGAACAAACCCACATGTTCTCGTCCTCTCGTCCCTAGAAGGCAAAGTTGGCACTGAAAATATTAGATTCCTGCTAACAAAAGACGGAGTCGGTCAAAGAAACTCTACGCGAGCTAATGCAGACACAAACACCTTGAAATGCCTAACAAAAAAGCAAACAAAGGATACTGAGAGAGACAAATGCCATAGTGAACATGAACAAAGTCACCTTAGAATGATGAATCGGCACGTTTGAACCATTCAAGTCACCAGGAACTGACGGGATCTATCCATTCATGTTATAGAAACAGCTTGCTGCATTTAGCAGACTTCTATGTAAGGTCCTCAAAGCTAGCCTAGCACTTTCATATATACCAGACAGCTGAAGGACAGTTAAGGTGGTATTTACACCAAGGCAAGAGCAACAACGTATGCCCCGACTAAATCCTAATCAATAAAATCCTAGCCAGCTGGTCAACAGGACAAAACGACTCTACACTGCAAAGAAATTGCTCTGGGATTCTTTTGAGCATTTCCTTCGGCAAAACAATGGCACACTACCAATCAGCCAGATATTGGGTCACCTTAGAATGATGAATCGGCACGTTTGAACCATTCAAGTCACCAGGAACTGACGGGATCTATCCATTCATGTTATAGAAACCGCTTACTGCATTTAGCAGACTTCTATGTAAGGTCCTCAAAGCTAGCCTAGCACTTTCATATATACCAGACAGCTGAAGGACAGTTAAGGTGGTATTTACACCAAGGCAAGAGCAACCACGTATGCCCCGACTAAATCCTAATCAATAAAATCCTAGCCAGCTGGTCAACAGGACAAAACGATTCTACACTGCAAAGAAATTGCTCTGGGATTCTTTTGAGCATTTCCTTCGGCAAAACAATGGCACACTACCAATCAGCCAGATATTGGGTATCTGCATACTCAAGAATCAAACTGTAATAATCACATTACACGGACGAAGACTAGATTAAAGAACTGAAGCAGTCTTTAAAGACCTAAATGTGGCAAAAAAGTGTTGGCTGAAGCTTTGTTGTCAAATTGACGAGGATATATATACCCAAAGTCCCAATAAAAGCACTACGAGACGGTACAACATCTGTTCCCGAGCCAGATCGAAGAAAAGATATTCCGCTTCGTACTGTAGAAGAAATAACAAAGATGGAGTCTAAAATTAATGATGGAAAAACAGGCTAGTGTTCGACGAGCTGCTAAAGGCAGGCACCTTTCCAGATATCTGAAAAACCGCCAAGCTCCACCTAATTGAGAACCCAAAAAACCGACCCGGCATATAGACCAATATGTCTGGTCAACAGGCCAAGACTTGGCCAAGAAACAATATGGCTTTTGCAAGCGCAGATCCACGGTAGACGCCACAAAATAAGTAAAAAGGCCGCAAAATAAGTAAATAAAAAGGCCGCAAAAGAGACCGAAAACAATATGCAGCGCTAGTCACGGTCGATGTGAAAAAAATTATACAAGCACTTGACGAACAAGGTATATCTCTCCCTACCTCTTTAATATAATTATGGCATACCTGAGAGAATGGACCATAATAGTCGAAAATTATATTTTGCAAATGACGTGCGGTGTTCCGCAAGGATCGATTCTCCGTCAGACTCTATAGAACATATACTATGACAGCTTACGAAGACTTAATATGAAGAAAAATATTGTAGTTATCACATACGCTGACGATCTGGCGGTGGTAATTACTGGTAAGCGCAAGAAAGATTGAGATGCTAACGGAATGAGCGCTCACAGAGATCGGAAAATGATTGAATAAGAATTTAAAAAAATAGAATCTTAAATCCTAACAGGCGGATACGCCCTAAAGGACATTACCGTAAAAGTGGGAGGCGTAAACACAGACAGCCATCAGATACCTGGGTATAACTTAGATATGTGAGAACACATTGCGAGGACCGAACCAAAGCAGTGGGGGGAAATGAACGCGCTGAGCCGCCTAACATAAGAAGCGCAGAACCCAATAAAAGAGAAACGTTGTGCTAGGTGGTCAACTCGATTATATTATATGGGGCACCAGTGTGGTATAACCGAGTGGAAATCAAAATTTTAAGACGTTGATGGAAAGGCCATAGTGGAAAGCGACAATTAGGATAGCTAGAGCTTACCGAACCGTCTCTACACGAGCTTTACTAGTGATGAGAAGAGTCATTTCAATACATCTGGTCGCCAGGTAAAGATCCTACTGCCTAGGAGCAACAAAAAAAAAAGAAAAAACCAAGGCAGGAATCCCTCGCTACATGGGAAATAAAATGGATGGTACCGAATGCTAGTGGCAGCCACATGACCCAAAACCTTAATCAAGGAAGTCAACCATAGATCACCAGAAACATGGAAAGATAAGGTATTTTATCACTAAGCTCCTGACAGGTGATTGGTAGAATAAGGCAAAACTCGGGAAGCATAGTATACGCTAAGAGTCAACAACATCATTGACATGATAAGCTACGAATGCGCATGCAACTATCTCAAACGTAATTCAAAAAATTATGAGAAATAATGAAGAAGAGAGGAAAAGTCAGAAGAAAAATCGAGTTCTACGAGTTGGAATCGGGAAAACAAAATCTGACACCGGACTGAAGCTGCGATGACAACACAAACCTGCCAAAACGCTAAAAATAAAAAAAACACGAATTTAGAACTAAACACGGATAAGTCAAAGAATATATACGAAATACACCAGTAACGGGAAGTCCTCCATTACTCAACAAGTAGTTCGATCCACGGATTCTAGGAGAGCTAACCAATGACTGTAAACGTAACAATGACTGTAAACATAAAAACAACTCTTCGGAATTCCCAAGCTCGGTAAACAAAGCCAAGAACGTAACCACGGCGGCCAGGCGTAAACTATAAGGATAAGAGATGCTCAAGGTGCTCAGGCAACCGAGGCAACTAAGACATCAGGTAATACAACAAGGATACAACGGCGGTACACCCCACTACCTGCAATAAACACTCCTGGTGCATCAGAGACGCAAAAACAAAACCTGTCCAGAAGCAGCAAAATAGAGCAGACAGTGAAGAACCTTTAGTAATACTTTCAAGGGCACCCCAATTTCTATCTCAACTTTGTTGAAGCAGAAACTATCAAGATAATAATTTTGAGCAAGATTGATAAACTAGAAAAAGGGCAAGCATCACCGCTCCTTTAAGAATAGATTCCTGAATAATCACATACGGACGAGCCAACCAAAAAGTGGCTCCTCAGTACAGTGATCGGAAACAATCAGTTAGAGGGTAAAAAAACTTCAGATCATTAATCTTGCCCAACCCAAGCAAAGTACTGACTTGGGTGCCGGGACCATAATTGGAACAGTCAACCCTCCTAAATATATCGGCGGTGAAGGTGATAAAATCAAGGAGCAATTTGCACCTAGGTTTCTTCCTAAAAAGAATGGAGACGAGAATGAAAAACCGGAAGCGACAATCACTGTTGAGAAATCAAAATCCATCTCTAATTGCTGAGAAACAGTAACAGTAAGTTCAATGTTAAACATCGTGCAAATCAATTTACATCACTGTAAGGCAGCTTCTGCAGCACTCAGTGCATATATTGACAATGATATCGCCCTAATCCAAAAACCTTGGATTCACAAGAGAGAGATAAAGGGGTTAGCATACCGGGCAGATGGCTACTAGTGACGATTATCAAATTTAATTTGAAGTCCACGGCTAATGATATTTTTACATTTTTTATTATTTAAAAAAACTAATGACCTATGGTCTGGTTATTTGATTGTATCAAAAACCGTGCATCTGATCAAAATTTATCAAGAGGTAGAAAAGTTTTCAAATTAAATTTTCCACACAAAAAATAGATTTACCTAAAAATTTAAAAGTTCCAGAAGGTTAAACATCTAAAGAATCTTTTTTTATTCAAACAACAAATTGTTACAAAATATTAAAAATCAAAGCAGTTAATTAAAAAAAATATAAAATTTCTGTAAACTCTAAAGAGCTATAACTCCGAATTTATTAAAAATAATATACTACTTTATTAGGTCAATATTACTCAATTTGCTTGTAGTTTCTGGCATTCATTTTATGACAAATTAATTCGACACAGATTTCAAAAAAAATATGACATACATAGGAATAATTTTAAAACGAACCATTTTTCATATTTTAAAACCTAAATAATTATTTTCCAATTTTTAGAGAAAACATAAAAATAATTTTAACAAAATTGCATCAAATAATCAATTAAATTAATATACAAACCTTACCACTAAAAATGACTAGTGCTGTCTAACAATAACGTAATATGTCATAACAATGCTATGTGTCATGCACAAAGTAATCAGCAAAATTAAAACTGATATGAATTTTATAAAGAAATACACATACATTTACTTTGTGTATATAATATTAATATTTATAACTTATATATAATAAATGTTACTACTAGATTTTAATAAAGTTCTTATCATTAATTCAAATTACAATAATTGGACACAGGTAAATATGTAAATTGTAAATATCAACAATGCATGGCCTTGTTGTTCATTGTTGCTAGAATTTATCTATCAGCTGTCTCTTGTCTGTCACAAATACAATTAAATTGTTTTACTGATTATCCCGTTTTGTAAATACCTTGAAATTGTCCTTAAATTTGCACCAAATATGAATATAGAAATATTTCTTACCTATTGTGTTGTATTAGTGCAGTAGAACTAGCTACTACACTCTCATGTTGTGGAGAACTAGATAGTTGATTTTCGCTTGGAGATTTCACAAACAGTTTCCAAACAGATGCCGGAGCAGTTGGTGTAGTGGCTGCTGATTTCCATGAAAAAACATTTCTAAAAAAATATAATAAATCCATGAACAATTTAAAAATATTTATTCAAAACAAATTATACAATATATACCTATTAAAAAAATTCGTAAATCCCTTCTTCTTCGTTTTTGTCCCAGATTCATCATACTCCGAAGATCTATCATCAGAATCTAATAAACTACCAGATGGAGATGGATCACTCAAACTAGAAATAGTACTAGAAAACGATCCAGGCTCATTCCTTTTATGTCCTTTCTTCTCCACACATTCATCTTGAATATCCTTAACTTCTTCAATTTTATGTTCAACCAAATGTAATTGCTTAGTAACAGGACTATACGCTAAAGAAATATTCCTCAACGCATCATTAAGTGTTACCTTTTGTACATTTCCATTAGTCATAATTTTATCACAAGGTTTCCGACTGTTCACAACTGAATTTTCCGGACTGGATTCATTACTTTTTGTTTTATCTCTTTCAGGCCATGTTTTAAACCATAAATCATGAGTCGGTGTAGTCGGCGGACTCTCGTTATCACCTAATAATTTCGTTTGTATATCACAGTTATCTAAAGTATCCGAATGTCCATTTAATAATTTATTCTTTTCGTCCAATCTATTAGGTAGACTTTGACTTCGAGAATCTTGTGTAACTCCATTTTTTGAAAGAATACGCTCATAGTATTGTCCTTTGTGACCCATCGGTGTGGACTTTATAACGTTATAGCTTTTAGCTAAGTCAGCATTGCATTTTAGTAATGTTTGACCTCTTTGATTATCAATTAGTAGATCTGTTAAGTTGGAGGTGTTCAAGCAGCTGGTATTTTCGTTGTCGGAATCCACCGTTTTCATCGCTTTTATGACTTAATTGTTGAGTTACTTATTATCTATAAACTAATTTATGAGAATATTGAGAATTTATGAGTGATTCTTTTATAAATATTTACAATAAAAAACTTAATTAATGACATTTTGACAGCACATAATAATAGAACGCCATTTTTAATAACTATAAATCCTCAACTCTGTCGGTATTGCAGACTACTGTAATCTAATCAATTCAAATTTGTTCTTTTTGTAGGTATAATTTTTATTACAATACATTTTATTTAAGTAATATATATTAAATAAATATATGAATACAACTTGTTATCATTTTGTTTGTAGTAGTATATAAAAATATCAAGTAAATTAAAATATTTTAGTAACCAGTATCCGCTGAAAAACATTTTATTTCTCCAGCCTTATACAGGATTCGTCATAAAAACTTATCGATAATAAGCACTAATTAAATATTATGGGCTTATTCTGGATACATTTTATAAATTATAAATGTTAGCTAACGTTAAGTTAAGCTAAAAACTTTTAATAGCAACTTTCAAAACATTACAGAATACGTTTATGATTTAATTTAATTTTAAACAATTTTTCTTTCTCGAAACCAAAAATCAAAAAAATTATGGTCGCATTTAAAAAAAAACGTATTTATCGTAAACCTTTATTTAAGTTAATTAAAGCCAATATAGTTGATTCATTTATAAGAAAGAGTATTAATAAATTGACAAATACAGTTTAATATACGGCGCTACTAGTGTAGATTGAGTTGCCTAACATCTTGTTAAATACGATGGGTTATCAATAAGTTAATATTTTGTCCGTAAACTTGTTTTATTTTTGTTAAAATTATAAATTATTTTTATTAAATCACAGACTTGTTGTTTTTTAATTCTAATAACTTTTTCACTCTGATTGAACTAACCCACTCTAATTGAACTAACCCAAGTTTAAACTACGACTATATTCTAAAAACTATGTTGATTTAAATAGTAATTCTATATACCTTTCTCTAGTTGACAACAACGAAATAATTATTATTGCAAAGAAAGACGGCAACAGTTCAGATTTGAATGGCATGTCTGCACATATTATAAAGCAGTGTATTGGTCAAATTGTGGAACCACTCACTTATATGTTATTATAAACCAAGCATTGGAGTATGATGTTTTTCCAACTCTGTTAAAAATTGCATTAATTAAACCTTTATTTAAAAAAGGTGATTTAAATAATAAAGAAAATTACAAGCAATATCTTTTTTCACAAAGCATGACATATTAGGTTTACACCAACATGGCTTTAGACAATCAAAGTCTACAGATACCACTCTTAACGATACAATCAACTATATTTTGAGTGCACTAAATAAAAAACTTACAGCTATGGGAGTATTTGTAGACCTAAGTAAAGCATTTGATTGTGTTAACCACACCATATTGATTAAAAAATTATCTCGATACGGTGTACGTGGTATAGCCTTATTTTATCTTATCATACCTATCAAATAGACACCAATTTGTTGATATCAATGAATTAAAATCACTACAAGTTTTAGTTAATGTTAAAATATCCCAAGGATCTATATTGGGTCCGACTGTATACATTATATACGCCAATAAACTTTCAAAAATTATTTGCAAAACAAACTAAAAATTAATATCTTACGCTGATGATAACAACTTCTTAATAATAACAAATGATAGCTATATCACCGCAATTACATAAAACTGTTAATTAATTATACAGCAAGTTTTCTGAATGAGTTAATGTCAATAAACTAGTCATAAACAAAGAAAAAACCGCATGTGTTATCTTTTGCAGTAAACTTGGCATTTCTTTTCAAAATGATTGTACTCAACTTACAAAACGAAAAAAAAAAACGACTTTTCTCTCGGTTTTTGAAAATTTCATATGTGTTTGATTCTATGCAAAATGCGTAAAAAACGAAAAAAAATTTTCGAATGAAAAGTCGATTTTCAATAATCAAGCAAAAAAAATATTTTTTTTTGTTTTTTACGCGTTATGGATGCTATAAGTCATTATTAAAAAAAATTGAAATTTTCAAAAAGGTTAGGTTATGTTAGGTTATGTTAGGTTATGATTCAAAAATGGAGTGAAATTTTTTTTTTGTTTTTTACGCGTTTAGCATAGAAGGCTTACTTGCTCCCTACGCAATGTTTATACATCAACAATTACCGGCGATGAAATAATGTGTGTAGCATGTTCTAAAATAATAATTAGTGGCAGTGTTCAGTGCAATATTTGTGATCTAAATTTTCATGAAGAATGTAAATCTGGGGGTCGATTCTGATCTATGTGAGTTTTGTCACCGATGACAAAACTCACAAATATTAAAATAGCATGCTCTGGAAGTGACGTAATTTTGATGAGAAAAACCATCGGTGAGAAATGTCACCGGCGGTCAAAGTCAACCTATAATAATTAGGTTATTATTACTTATTATGAATTTAACGTTATAAAAGGTAATTAAATTATTCTATAAGCTTGTTACTGCAAATATTGCTTGCTATTCTTAATAATAATGATGTAATAATTTATAAAGATCAGAATCGACCCCCAGATGATAAATTTGGAACAACTGCATGTTTCAAATGCGAAAAGAATGGAATACAAAAGATGAGTCTTCATGTATTAGTAATGTTAAAAAGGGAAGTAAATTCTCTTCACAATAAGGTAAAATCTCAAAATAAATTAATTAATGAGAAAAATATCTTGATAAATAACTTAACCATAAAAGTTGATAATCTTACAAAAACAGTAAACAATTTTACTTCTTATGGCGGGAATCCTCGACCCAAGAAAAAAGAAAACAACTTTGAAAAACAGAAACTTGCAAATATTGAAGATGTCGGCAAGAAACCAGATGTCACTATACAGCCAAAAGATGGTGCTGAAAGTTTGCAAAAAGAAGAAATCAACCCGCCTAGCGGACCCCGCTATGATGCGCCGCATAGCTGCGAAAATATCGCTCTGCTCAACCAATCCGCAGAAAACAACATTTTAGTTACAAACCAATTTGAGTAATTTGACAATGAACCATGGACTGAAGTTAGAAGACAACGACAGCGAGTTGAGTTGTTTTTGGAACAGGACAAGACACTGCGCTGCACGGCCTGCACAGTGATGCCAACTCGAAGGATTTGTCCCTTTTTTAGGGATTTTTTAGTGCTTTGTGGGACTCAGGGATTTTTACTTAAAAAAAAGGGATTTTTTGATTTTCTTAAAAAATCCCAATTTTAAAATAAATTGTGATTATTTATTACAAATAATACACAGTCAGCAGCTTTGAGGGTCCCGATTCGACTGGTTCTCTGTCTGTCCCATAGTCCCATACAACAAATTCGGTAGGGCAACTTGTCTTACCGCTAAGTACGTCAATGTTTCTTTGTTTTTTTAACACTCTCTCCCCCTCGTCCCATCGGTTTATGGGGTATTAGGTTAAGACATAATAAAACATTATAAAAAGGGATTTTTTTGCTAAAAAAGGGATTATTTTTAAATATTTGAGGGATTTTTAGGTTGCTGAGGTTGGCAACACTGCCAGCACGCACTGAAAGGAGATACGCCAATGAAGTAGAGTACTCTACTTCATTGAGATACGCTCACTACCATATCTATCGTTTACATCCGGACACCACAATAGAAACTGTAATCAATCACTTAACAGTTAAAGGAATACTCAACAGCAAATTCGAGAAAATTGAATCGAAACATCCAACCGATTATGCATCATTTAAAGTGTCAGTTGCATTGGAATATTCAACAAAAATCATGGAGCCCAGTACTTGGCCTAAAAATATTAGCGTCAATAATTTTTTATTCTACCTCAACAAAAAGAAGTACCCAACTCAACAACAGCGAAGAACAAAACCAACTCTACAAAAATAGATCACTACGTGGACATATTTCATCAAAATATGCAATCAATTAGTACGTGTGCAACAGTTAGTTTGTTTAATTTAAACATTACAGTTGTTTGCATATATAGACCTCCAACAAGCAACATTGAGATTTTTTTTGAAGTATTTCAACAATTACTAGACAAACTTAATAATGAACAAGGTAAATTTATAATAGGTGGTGATTTTAACATTGATATATTGAGCAATACAACAGACAAAACACATTTTATTAATCTTTTAAATTCATATGGACTTGAGCCTTTAGTAAAAGTTTTGGTAAATGTTTACTATAGTCCCGGTTCACCGAATTCAACCAAATATGTTTTTTTTGGGTTCTAAGTTAGTAGATTTTACTAAAATTTAAGCTTAATATAATTAATCAAGACTGGACATCTGTTTATAGTGTATTAGATGTCAATTCTAAATGGGAAGTTTTTTTAAATATGTTTTTGTTGCATTATAATGAGTGTTTTCCAAGTAGAAAATGTAAAATTCAAAACGCAGTTAAAATAAACATGTGTTCTAATCCAATGCTTAAAACTCTGAAAGAAGAACTAGACGTTTTGGATATTTTATCTAAGCACGATCATTCATACGCACCAACGTACAAGTATGTTAAACAAGAGTATAATAAGCAACTACAACTTTCAAAATGCACTTATTTTGATAAAAAAATTCAAAATACTGAAAATATTTCAAAAACAACATGGGATATTATTAAGTCTTTAAAACCTTCAAAAAACCAAGAAGCCCAACCAAACTGGAATTCAAATGATGCAACAAAATTTAATGAATACTATATTAATATTACAAAATTGATTGATGAAATTTCAATGATTGTAATAAAAATATGTATAGTTTGTGTCATATTTTAGATGCATCATTCGAGTCGGGAGTATTTCCAAATCAAATGAAATATTCAATTGTAAAACCACTTTTCAAAAAAGGTGACTCATCAAACATCGAAAACTATAGACCCATTGCAATCCTAACAAATTTTTCAAAAAATTTTGAAACTGCTATTATGAACCGTGTAATCAATTTTCTTAATTATAACAACAGTATTCGTAAAACTCAGCATGATTTTATTAAAGGCAAATGTACTGACACAGCAGCATTTGAGTTTGTCAATAAAACAATAACTGCATGGGACGAAAAAGAATTGCCGCTTGGAATATTTCTTGACTTATCCAGGGCTTTTGATTGTCTAAATCATGATATACTTTTAAATAGATTATTTAAATATGGCATACGAGGGTCTTGTCATAAATTAATTCAATCATATATTTCTGATAGAAAACAAAAGATTGTTCTGGACAGTAGAATAAATCAAATTGAATCAAAATTCTTAAATATAAATACCGGAATTCCACAAGGTAGCATAGCTGGTCCAATGTTATTTGTAATTTATGTTAATGATCTGGCTGATTCAATGACTAACAAAAATATCAAAATTATTAATTATGCAGACGACACCAATTTGTTAATATCAAATAAATTATACGACTCTGTTAAACAAAATGCAAATGAAAGCTTTCCACAAGTGCATTTGTGGCTTATTAAAAATAAATCGATATTGAAAAAAAATTAGATTTTCAAAAAGGTTATGTTAGGAGCCTTTCTTGAAAAAAATTGAAATGTACAAAAATCGAGTAAAAGAAAAAGATAATCTGTTTTTTACGCGTTTCGTATTGAAATGTACAAAAATCGAGTTAAAATCTTGAAAAAAATTGAAATTTTCAAAAATCTAGTGAAAAGTCGAATATTTTTTGTTTTTACGCGTTTCGCATGCAAATAGTTAACCTTAAAAAAAAAAACAAAAAACGAGTGAAAAGTCGAAAATTTTTAGTTTTTTACACGAAAATAAAGAATACCACCTGCCAAACATATTCATACCTACAAATACTTCTCGATTTCTAAAATGCAAAAACTGAAAATCTTGTCAAAATTTGCAAAAAAAATTATTTTGGTTCAAATGACAGATTCGCCATTAAAAATGCAAAAACTGAAAATTTAGTAGAAATTTTTTTTGTTTATTGTTAAAATGACGGACAACCATCAAAAATGCAGAAATTTTAATTTTTGTAAAAATAAAAAATTTTTTTTTGTTAAAATGATATTCTCACCATCACCATTATGAAGCGGGCGGAAGACTAATGAATATCACTTCGCAACATGGTGTGCAGTTGGTGAAAACCCGTAAGAAAGATTAAAAAACCTGCTACCTGAATTGTCAAGAAACGCGTCTCTAGGGCCTGGCCAGACTCTACTTTGGCTCAGCTTTCTTTTTAAACGAGTTGTCAAGACCTACCAATCAATCAACCAGCTGCGTCATCCAGTCAGATGGTCGGCAGGGTGAACCCTTAGTAGTGACGGAGTGTGCAACGAAAAGCGTACTTAATGATTTTTGTATGTTGTACCTTAGACAAAAAAGCACAGTTGACTGCTGCAAAGCAGGCAATATTTCTTCCTGGCAAGACGTGCTGAGATAGCTATCAGTGCTAACCCTACGCAGAAGAAGTTCCAATTAAGCCAAAAACCTCCTCCTCAGAAGAAAGGCAAAAAAACTCCTTCGGAACGGAGTGAGCAAAAGAAACACATCCACTTCCAAGCACTCCCCAAGGCAACCTAAGAAGAATACAAAGTAACTACCCTAATATGTCCCATCCCTAAGGCAAAACCACTAAGCGTAGACTTTCACATCACAATCTAATCTAATTGGCAGAGTTACAAGCCTGTTCTTTTTGGTCAAAAGTCAGGTAAAGCCAATAATTCTAAAAATCAAATTGTTTTTCTCAGTTCTTCTAGTTTTGTAGAACCCAAACCGGCTTGGTAGCTACGGCCGAAAGATCTAGTCCCACCACTAGTCATAGAAGGAATATATTTCGTACTTTTTCATTATTAAAAAATAAATTCAATAGTAGCAAAATCGCAAAGCAAAATCTATAAAAAAAATTCTTACCTTGTTTGTTTTCTGAGCCTTTAATAAACAATTTCAACATGATTTATAATATTAGAACTATTTTTTTATTTATTTTACAATTAATAACATAAAATACATATTAAATTATTTAATGACTAATGTAGGTAAACCCAATAACTTCCTTACCGACTCTCCATATTTATCTAAAGTGTATTCACTTTCACCTAAAAAATCATTAATAATTTAATGTTTGTTATACTGTATCTTAACTAATTACCTTCATTCATCAACAAATCAATCGCTTTAGTATATGATTCAACTTCCGGAACTTCACTGGCTGATTTTTTAAATAATTTTTCAATAGTTTCTTTCGATTTGCTCTTTTGCCAATCATAGAACTCCATATCTGCATCACTTTTCAAAGCTTCCCATGGTTCCACATTCTGAAAATAATTAGATACAAAAAAAAATAAGGGGCGTAGGAGAGCGTATAAATTTGAGAAACGGTTTTCAGTTTGTGAGATTCAAAACCCTGCACCGCACTAAGCTTCCGCTTTGGTAAATAGTAGCCAGCTACAGGTTAAATCCCAAGCGGCCAAGTAGCCAGTAGCAAACATCCATTACAGCAAGAAAGCGGCAGCATACACGTAGCCTGAGCATTCCACTGCGACGTGTCGAAGCAAGAAACATGATTACTTATTTTTTTAGAAATATTCTTTGGTTGTCGTATTCAACATACCAAAAATAACTCAAACTATCTAGCATATCAAGCAGAGAAAAATAAGGCAAAGTTAAGAGAAAGGCAAAGTCTCGTCACAGCCGCGCCGGTCGTATCCACAGACTGTTGCGCAAAACAACATCAGCAAGCGCGTTGTATTAGTCTTGCGTCTCTAATAATCTTTCGCGTAGCAGCCACCCAAATAGAAACATCAAATATAACTGCACTAATATGTACTTACCCAAGATTCATGATAAAGAGCAGTCACTAAATACATAGCATATTCATAATTCTGCTTCTTCGTTGGACATCTATCCGTAACAATTGTAACATTCCCAGTATTCTCATCATAACGATCACCAACCAATCGCAAAAACTTATCCTTAGCACGAGAATCCAGCTTCAATGCAGACAGATTAAATTTAACAGTCACTATCCGTGCCATCGGATCCCGAATAGTCGGAGATGAATGACAATAATTCGAAAACGTAACATCAAACGGAAAATGCTTCTCACAATCCGCTTCTGTTTTCAATTCTTTCGGCCATGGAGTGCAGAATTTTTTCAATGCTTCACATTGTCTTTGAATAACAGGTGGTGTTAAATGGAGGAAGTTGGGAATTTTCATGAGCTCAGCATTAGCGTATTTGTGTGGTGCAGCTCCCTTTTCTACGTAGCCTTGTCGGATGGGCAAAGGTACAGTGGCTGGATGGAAGGTGCGTGGTCCTGGCCATACGCTACCCCAATCTTGATCAACGGGCATTTCTTTAGCTCGAGGTGGTTGTACTTCGGGTTTTTTGTATCGTTTTCGTTCGAACATATTATTCCTTGTGTTTCTAAGGTTGAGGACACGGAATTCCACTGAAACAAAAAATTGTTTAAAATTTTTATATAAAATACGCTTACAATTATCGGATAATTCCAAGAAAAACATACTACATACTACCAAATCTTACTATAGTTGGTACATAAAACTATTCAATATCTTTAAAAAAATCCTATATCGCCGGCCGGCAACGATAAGCTCAAGTACACCTAAACTCGTAGTAGCCTATAAGACACTAACAAACCTGGACCAAAAAGACCATAAGTACAAAGTCAGAATCTCATATTACCAAAAACCGGAAGCAAAATCACAAGCCGCAGTATAGTCGAAGCTGGACAACTTCACCTTTAGAACAAACTTACAACGTGTCTGCCATAGACGCATTTATGTACACTCGGTGTAAAAACAGTCTACAACGCAAGTAGAAAACATTCTGCCAACCATGCAGCATAAAAAAAGTTGAATCAACATCGTATACTTACTATGGAACCTGCCACCACAGCCTCCAGACCGGCAACTGACTCCCAAACACAACTCTAAATCATCGCAGTGCTACCATCACAAGAGGCGGACCTTCGACGCCCTGCCCTTCAGCTGCAGAAATGTAGTCCGGTACTACTCGTGGTGCCGGATATGATTACCTTAGTACTCACGACAGTTGATCTGTGAAGTGGACCTGAGACGCACCTCAGCAAAAGCTGAGACAAAACATGTCACTATGATTCCCAAACCCCAAAGAACCGGCAAGGAAGCGACCGTTCCAAACCTGATGCCACCAAGCCAGGCACAGTAGGTAAAAAATAAAACTACCTACCCCATTCGCTGCTGTTGAGCCAGACCTAAACAAGATTCCCCCAACCCGCCGATACCCAAACCAAAGTGCCATGCATGATAATCACATTATAAAGTTTGTCACTGTCGCAGCAGACTTAGGCCCAGCCGTGACATTTGTCAACTACTCCTGAAATAGAACTTAGCCGCAAAGTTCAAGTGCCGTATAACCGCAAACCTCGCAACAAAACTATTGTAGGTCCACAATATCCCCCCCGTTCCGGCAATCCAAAAAAACAGAAATCCTCATGTACCAAAAATTATGCAAAACCAAGAAACTGAAAATAAGTAAAAAACTATCGAAAACCACAGGTAACTAATGCTGAAAAAATAACTATAAAACCAACCAAGACCGCAAAACTAAGAGAACTACAGAAGAGAGCATAATTGAAAAGCGTGAAACAAGCTGCAAATATGCCGGTGTGCCTAAATATATTAAGCAAAAGTCCGACGCTCATCAAGACCAACCCACCCGCAGCAGTGGTGATTGAATAAAAAAATCTCAAGCAAGCCCCGCCACAGACAAAATAGTGACTACCATACAAGTGCACCTCATGTTGAGTGCAGGTGACAACCTACCGCAAAGCGGAGCATAATGCGCCAGTAGCGCTGCCTAAACACCTCTTCTCGAGATGTTTTCTCTAGAAAGGGGTTCCCCATGATGATTCATAAAAATCGGTAAATAATTAACCTGTATTCCATCCTGCGTTGGTAGGGAAAGTCTCCGTCGCAATATAGAGAGCCAAGTGCATAGGAGGTGCACTTGGTTTCGTCAAGTTCGATAGACTTCCAGAAAAACAAGCCGGGTTCGTCGCAGTAGTCACCCTCGTAGTTCATCAATGCAACCTCGTACTGAGTTTGCACCTCCACTAGAGTATATACACACAAATACCAAATCAGAAAGCCTCCTTCGCCAAGCGGCATACACAGCCACACCCTTACCACCTAAGAAAATGCAGCCGGTAACAAATGGAGCCCAATGTGGAGATCAAAAATCATATTACCAACAACCGAAAAGAAAAAAGAATAGAACAGGCGACAGAGACGCTCTTAAAAACTCGAACATAGTTCAGTCACCGTCTGTGATGATGACAGATCGAATCATCTTAGTGATAATAACACGGTCCTTAACCAGGTTAGAACCCTGTCAACCAAACCGCTGTGACCACAGTTAGCACACCCAATACCGTCATGGGATATATGCAGGCAGGCACCAATTCCGGACAAACCCCCAGACAGGTACGGAAAAACCAAATAAGGTCCTGCAACTACAACAAGTATGAGGACATACACCGATACCTGGCGCTATATCCGTCCGTCACCACACCAAAATACAGGTTCATATGTACTTGTTCAACGCCGCCAACTACGTAGAAGACCAAGAACAATGGCCGACTGTGCAAAGTCAACTACGTCAAGCTAACCTCAATGTGCTTACCTAGAAAACCGAAGGAGTTCAGGAACTCACACCGGAACCGATAAGTACCCGACTTCTTCTTCTTCAGCCTGTATGTATCCACTTCTGGACATCGGCCTCCTTTAAACTCTGTCACACGGTCCTATCTTTAGCTTTCTGTTGCCACGAATAGCCGGCGACTTCTCGGATGTCGTCTCTACACCTTTTTTGTGGTATCCCCCCGTGGTCTCGCTGGGTCCTGCCTTGCAACATGGCCTGCCCAGCTCCACTTAAGGTTTGCGACTCGTGTGAAACATCCTCGACACCTGTTCGCTTGCGGATTTCGGTGTTTCGAATGTGATCCCTTAGGCTTACACCCAACATGGCCCTTTGGCAAGTTCGTCTGGCTGATCTGTTGGTAAGGGTAGTTGTTTCAAGACCATACGTAGTTACATGGAGGATGCACTTATTGTACTCAGCTTACCAAATGCTGCCCAACTCATCCTAATTCTGCGTTTTACTTCGGCGCACTGGTTTTCTTTTCCAAGTCTGATCACATGACCCAGGTACACATACTCTATGAAGATGGAAATTTTAGAATCACTAATTTTGGTCTTCTTGAGTCCGACTTCTTTGGATGCTAAATTTAGTTGTGTGAGCATGCTTTTTAACTCCCTGATGTCCAAGCTAATAAGAACGATGTCATCGGCAAAGCGCAAATGGTTCAGATGTTTCCCATCGATTTTTACACCTTTCTTCTCCCAGCCCAAGCGTTTAAAAGCAATTTCCATTGCCAGCGTGAAGAGTTTCGGTGAGATGGTATCACCCTGCCATCCGACATGTAAACATTATTGAGTTCTAACATCAAATGCTAACAGAGACCACAACACCCCGGGTAACAGCCACCGTAGAAAAGACGTTTTACACGTCGGCTTGCCCCTAACTACCGTCGCCAACATCAGTGACCTAACAGGACAAAACGAAAGTCACCGACCGGCGGGGTCGGATCGCCTTCCATCACGACAAAGCAAACAACCTCGGCATGCAGAACACTCTGGAAACGACACACCGGTCTCGCAAGAGAGAACGTGACACTGCACCTAGTAAACAAACACCTTCAGAAAAAGACAACAACCTACGCCGATCACCTTAGGTAGAATTCATGCGACAATAATCTACCGCGTAGTACTCTAACACCTGGTGAGCGAAAGGTTGAACAGTATGTGCCACCACAATGCCAAACACCGCAAAAACCACCGCCAAAGTCTGAAATTTAAATAATTACATAAAGCCTCCTTCGACGAGCAACTGCGTCTTTGGGAGATAACTCAAAGCTTTCGAAGGCGTACACGGCCACATCCTTATGACCTAAGAGAATGCAGCCGGTAACAGAGGCTATAAAGCTTCAACTTCACAGTGCCAGCTCAGTTTTAATCACTCAAATCCTGAGATACTCGTCTTGCTGAACAAACCGAGCAGATTTC
This sequence comes from Tachinus rufipes, assembly GCA_963932245.1. Lineage (NCBI taxonomy): Eukaryota > Metazoa > Arthropoda > Insecta > Coleoptera > Staphylinidae > Tachinus > Tachinus rufipes. The sequence continues at coordinate 24,945,712 of OZ010742.1, read as the reverse complement.
TGAATACAAAAGTCCATGCTTGCTGTATAAGAAAGGCTGGCGCAGGATGCGGACTTCTAATGACCTCTTAAAACGCCCTTATAAGACACAGTGAGGTAAAAAGGTCATACACAGAAATGTGTGAAAGCAGTTTAGTCGGTAAGCGCTTCATTACTTTTGGAAAGTGAATCAGACACATTAAAGAAGATTTGAAAACTTTCTTCCCCAGCCAACAAAAAAAAGCCAGCTCAGTGATTATCGAACATCGTTAGCGGAATAGACTGGACCTTAACCGTCTCCACAAAAAGCCACTATGCGTCCCTGTATTTACAACCCCTACTACAATTACTACAATTTATCCACCGCTGTACCCATTGACGACGCTTATAGAGTAACACTTATACACGACGCCCGAAGTGTGCTACCTATAGCACCTGACTCGCACGAGACCTACAGGCCTGCAAACCCCGCCGTAGGTCCCAACTACAGAGAATTACAAAGAAAACTTTTTGATGCCGACCGCCGCTAAACCATGAACACTATTCTACGTGTACACGAACGACAGTCTTGGGGGCTTCCACTTACCCTCCAAGACCACAAAAAACTCAGGGTATCGCACACAATGTCGTGAAACACTTCTCGACCCCCAAAAAACCAAATACAAAGAATACAGTATAGGACCATGGCGCTTCCACAGCGACCCCAAAGTCTCCCTCCAGGAATCTATCAAGGTATCCATTCTCTTGGCTGCGGGTTCTTCACTTACCAAGTTGCATTAACCCCCGCAGACTATTGACCAAACCCATATGTTTGCCAGGCTGACCTCTGGAGAATGCCTTCACCAGGATGCCTACAGATGGCAATACCAACCAGACACCACGTTTGGCAACCTGGCATCCTTGTGGAAGTCCTCACAAACCAAGCCCAGCTGGATAACCATAGTCATGCACTGCAGACTTACACAAACAAACTGAAAAGACTTCAAATAACCCTTTTCACCGCCAGCGACCCCCTTCACCACGCGGAGCAAAAGCAAGTAACACTTTCGTGCGGAGTCACACCACTGCTCATTGACGCAACAATAAAGAGTAAAAAAAATACATGTCCTACCCCAAGAAACCTAAAGAATTTACGATAATGACAACCGCAAGTACCTAGAACATGAACGCGAACGGATCCACCATGACCACCTGCTGTAGACTAGTTAGTGCAACAGCTCGACTCCCACGCACCGATGAACGCACCGATTTTTCCGCCAAAGAATCACCACCACCACATGGAGCAACACGCTTGGGTACATAGCACAAAACGCCCTCGCTAATCATTTCTAAACGGCCACTTGAGACGGACCTAGTGCCGTCTCAAACCCGTTTAACCACGCAACCTTCGGTTACTAGTAGGAATCCCCAAACCCAGGAGAACTCAACCAACAGGTCTTCACGTAGACCTGACAAGGGCCTTCCCGGTAACACCGCACTCAATGCCAAAAAAAAATTGCTCCAAGGCTTCTCACCTGAAAAAGACCTGGTTCTCATCAACACCAGACAAAGCATCTACCTATCGACCGGAGGTGGTGTATCAACTGCACCATCTCAGAGGTGTTTCCCACTCCACGGATCATTTCCAGATACCTTCGATGCATACAACCACCTGCTTAACTAGGGATAATTCATTTACCAAAAAAGTGCAAAGAAGAAGAAAATATGAGTGAAATTGACATATATTAAGATAGATTAATCTAAAGTTTTTTGTGTCAAAATAAAGTGCTAAAAAATGTGACTTATCTGAAGCTACTTTAAAAGTAATCTAACATGACTTAACCTAAACTAATCTAATCTAAATAAGAAACAAAATTGTCATTACTGTTCTAACTTAAACTTACTTCAAAATGTTTAGAATATGACATAACATTTTGAAGTAAGTTTAGGCACAGGTTAGAACAGTTTAGGTTATGTCATAACTGTTCTAACCTAAACTTACTTCAAAACGATATGTCATAACCTAAACTGTTCTACCCTAAACTTTTTTACTTCAAAATGTCATAACCTAAACTTTTTTACTTCAAAATGTCATAACCTAAACTTTTTTACTTCAAAATGCATATGAGCCTATACAAAAAACAAAACTTAGCAAAAAAATATACGCAATAAATTTCATTCTAAGATGAGTGATCATGTTGAAAATGAAAAGCAAAAAAAATTATGTTTAAAAATCCCGACCCTATTTCCGACTCAATTCATCATTGAGTCCTTCAATAAATATACCACATAATTTAGTTCTTGTTGATATATTAGATACATAAACACTATTTTTAATAGTATTCACGAACAACAATAAACAAGTCATACACCAATTAATACTTCTACTTTTTATGAATAAAAACAAAAGTAAACAGTAAAATGATAGAAATAGTAATATCAAAAAGCATGTACAAAACTAAAACTTACTTTCTTCATCCTCGGTTGCTGTAGCTTTATTCGAATAATAAGCAACCGATTTGTGCACATTAATTTTAGCACTTCGATCCAATATCCTTCTAATCACAGACATGATTGTTATAAATAATTACCGGGCTTATTTAACACCTATCAAAAATCAGGTTATTATTACAAAAAAAATTGTCAAAAGAAAAGGAAAAGGTTAGAAAAGTCAAGTCGCATGAAGTTAGTAACCTTTTCCCGTTGACAGCTGAATGACAGCAAGTTTTGGTCAACATTTTAGAAATTAACAATTTTATGTGGCATTAACGGCGAATTATTAATTTAGAAACGCGTCGAATACACATTTAATTACGCTAGGCTAATAGTAAATATGATAAAGTTATTCTCCTTGAAGCAACAGAAAAAGGATGGTGAATCGTCGCCCAGAAGTGGTAACCAGAAAAAACCATCAGCAGCTCAGTTAAGGATCACTAAAGGTGAATTATTTTTTTATTATTAATTATTTTTATATCAAATTGTATTATTAAAAATTTTAAAAATAAAAGAGAAAGTTGCTTAAACAGTTATTGACCATGGTGACCATTTGACGATTGAAAAGTCGCAATCAATGTATGATTTTATTATAATGATTCATTTCATTTTAGTCCATTGTTATAAATATCTACAATTTTATCTATATTATTAATATGCTAACAGGTTAACTATGCATTACCAACCTGTATAGCATTTATTTCTTTATTTCATTGTTAAATTATTTATTACCAACCTAAATTGATACAGGTGAACCTAATGAACTTATTTATGCTTGAATTATTTTTCATTTATCAACATAGTATTGGTACGAAATCAAAGAAATTAAAGTATTGTCAATAGAATGACAGACAATGTCCGTCGAAGCTTGTTGCAAATTCTGTCTTTCTTTTCAATAACAAAGTATTAAATATAGTTCAATATAAATATAAAATCCGCGATTTTGACCTTCTGTTCTATCTGAAAAAAGCAACTCATAATAACACTTTTTGTTAATAATATCCAGACCTTGACAGATCTAAATAATAAGTTGTTTACATAAATAATTAATAGAACTAGACTCGTTAAAGATCCCTGTTTCACCTCCACTATAAAACAAGGATGTTTGACCTCCAACTGAATGAATCTAATTTGCACTATCTATCTAGAGCTTAATGATTTCTACACAAGAAGGAATGGCAATAGGTCTAAAACTAGATGAATCATCAGAAATTGAATAAGAAATAATTTTCAGTCTTCAAAGGTACTATTCAGACTTGAATTTAAATTTGTTTTAGGTTGATGACCTATCATAAATAATTGTACAAGTGCTTTTGAAATTATTGACAACTATATTGCACTATTTTGACAACAACAACAATTGATATAACTATTGGTTGACAATAAGAGTATTGCAGGCTATATTCGAAGTGTAATTAAACTGATTTTATTCATAGTTGATTATTGCAATTTGGGATATTATAGCTAAGTAATACACTATCAGAAGCTGTGTTCTGTATCATTGAGATAACGTTTATATATCGCTTTTAATGATATCACTGTCGGCAATTTCTTTTTGTACTACGGTATCAACTAGTATTATAAGCTCAATAACAAGCTTCAATTTAATTCCATTTTTAAACATCAGTATGTATTATAAATAAATGTAATTTTTCTTCTGGTGGAGAGAGATTTTTTAACTATAAAGTTTGAAAAATTAAACTTAAATCTGAGCTAACTATAACAGTTGAAATAAATTAAAAAAAACATAAATTTGCAAATTTCAAAATATGTATTTTCAAAAAATTTTATAAACAAATCTTTTTGTAATCATGACTTTCTAGTCAATTAGAATGGTTTTAAAAATTAAGTCTGCCAGTTTATGTAAATTTAAAAAAAATTATTTAATTTGCAAATTTTAAAATGTTTTTAAAATTCCCCAAAATATTTTAAAAGAAATATGATTGTAATTTTTTTGCCTACATGACGTTTTAGGAAGATTGAAAAATTCAATTTCAAAACTAAGCCAACTCAACTCTTCAAGACGTTCTGCCATATTTGTCAATATGGTCTTCGGAAATTATGAAGTATGAAGGCACTTGCTGTATAGGAGTTAAAAGTCCTTCAGGTAACACTACCACTGCCTTTATTACTTCGGTTGGCTGTTCGGGGCCATCAGCCTTTTTTGTAGGATGCGTTTTTGCTGCTTCTGTCAGCTCGTCGGTTTCTCTTACTGTGATTTCGGCTTTGAGGTCTTTCCTACTGGCTTTTGTCCTTGCTTCTGCACATCAGCCATGTATGCCGTTTGAATGGCACCCATCATATTAACGCAGTCTCTATCAGAATCGATTCTAGCAATTCCAAATCCAAACTGTTTCGAAATTATCTCATCCTATTCAAATTGTTCTGAACTGATTTGCTAAAGTAAATCAAAATGATCCAAATTAATTCAATAAGATTCAATTTGCTGTAAAGTGAACAAATAATGTTCTAAAGTAATCAGAATTATTTCAAAATGATCTAAACTTGTCCAAAGTGTTTTTGTGTAATTTAAAGGTATCTACAAATCTTGAAAAATTAATCCGAAGTAACCAAGCTGATTCAAATTGTTTCAAAGTAAATTAAATTGATTCAAAGTAGTAAAAAGTGATTTAAATTAATGTGAAAGATGAGCTAAAATGTGTAAGAATTTGGAAGTAGATAACTTTCAGAACTTCTAAAGATTTTGTGTACTTAAATATTTAAAAGCTGCAGAAATCTACCTTATCTGGACAGGTTATACCATTAGTCATGCTTGTAGAACAGTTATTCAGTTTTAGACAATTTTGGACCAATTTCCAAAGTTTAGGAATAGTTTATGTGCAATTTTAGACGGTCTTGGCCTACCTAACTACTTGCATGAATTATTTTAAAGAAGATTAGACCAATTTTTAAAGTTTATATCCATTTTTAGATCTTGGATCACGTAACCACTTGCATGATAATTTAAAAGCGATTTAAGTAATGATTGGAACAATTTGAACCACCTAACTACTTGCAAGATTATTTTGAAGCAGTTTGTCATGATTGAATCAATTTTTATCATTTATCAAGTTTTATAACAAGTCACGTTTATTTTTAGACAATTTTGAACCACCTAACTACTTTGCAAGATCATTTGATAGGAACAATTTTCAATGCTTTGCAACAGTTTTCTATTTTTAGACTATTTTGGACGAAATTTTTAAAGTTTTAGAACCGTTTCTTTTTATTTTTAGATAATCTTAAGCCAATTTTCAGAAATTTGCAGTAGTCCATTTTTAGATCATCTTGAACCAACACCACCTAATTGCAAGGTTATTTAAAGTTTAAATCTACTTTTATACAATCTTGGATCAATTTCAAGTTTTGGAAAAGTTTATGCTCATTTTTAGATCACATAACGATTGCATTTTTAAATGACTCACTACTTGCCGGATAATTTTAAAGCAGTTTAGGTTATTATTATACAATTATTTTTAGACTATCTTCAACACCAATTGATGACTAACTACTTGTAAGGTAATTTTAAAGCAGATTAAGTCATGATTGAACCAATTTTCAAAGCTTTGGAACAGTTTGTATCTACTTTTAGAATCTTGAACCAATTTCTAGTGTTTTGTCTATTTTTAGACAATCTTGAACCAACTTTCAAAGTTTTGGAACAACATGATTGGACTAATTTTTAAAGTTTTGGAACAGTTTATGTCCATTTTTAAACAACCCTGGATCACCTAACTACTTGTATTAATTTTATAGGGTTGATTTTGTTGAACAAATATCCTGTGAGAATTATGTATTTTTTTGGGGTGGTGGGGGTGCAAAAAAGATGTTTGGCCGCAGACATCAAGATTTCCTTACTGCAGTCCTGCTGTTACTTGTAGATTACTCACCTAATTTATTATAATGTTGTTCCAGATATAAACGAATTGAATTTACCCAAGACATGCAACACAGAGTTCCCTGACCCGGACGACCTGCTGTCATTCAAATTAATAATTTGTCCAGATGAAGGTTTTTACAGAACAGGCCGATTTGTATTCAGTTTCAAAGTGGGTCCAAATTATCCGCACGAGCCACCAAAAGTAAAATGTGAAACACAAGTATATCATCCAAATATCGATCAACAAGGCAACGTATGCCTTAACATACTCAGAGAAGACTGGAAGCCGGTTCTGACAATCAATAGCATCGTGTATGGACTGCAATACCTGTTTCTGGAACCGAATCCAGAAGATCCGCTCAATAAAGAAGCAGCTGAAGTACTAACGAACAACAGACGTTTATTCGAACAGAACGTGCAGAAGGCGATGCGGGGCGGACAAGTAGGCGGAACGTATTTTGACAGATGCCTCAAGTGATTTTTACTGTGTTATGATGGACTAATAAATTTACAATGTAAGCAAATTCATATAGATGTCTCATTAATATATAGACATATTCTGTTCAATTCTCAATATTTAAATAAAGAAACAATAAAATAAGGCCGAAACATGATGCTGCAAGCATTCAATTGGGGCCTTCAAAACATAAGAGGCATTGTTAACCTCTTCAAGGACACAGCTTAATAAAAAAATTACACCTTAAAATACACTATTTCTTATTGTTATATTTATTTATAGTGTGGTATGTGCTTTTCATTAACAAACAAAAAATAACTTAAAAAAAACAATGTATAAATTAGAATGAAATAAACACTTATTTTTTATTTACTTTTTAAAGTATAATTTCTTTCAATATATAATTGTTGGTTATCTCATTTTTTTTTAAATATAATGAATTAATTAAAAAAGGCACTTACTTAATAAGTAATTTAACTACTTATAAAAACGAATTAACTGAAAGCTGCACTGCACAATCGTTACTAAAAAATTATATAGAGAAACTGTACAAAGTTAGCACGTTGGTTGGTTTATCGTCCCTTCCACAATAAATTTTTTTAGGATCCAAAACACAAACATCAAATGTGTGCGCGCACGTCATTTTAACATTTAAAAACAATAATTAATATATATTAAATATATATGCTTATGTGAAAAGTTTAAACATGTGATTCTCTCACGAGCCCATCGAAGCATTGCCAAAGTTAAACGTAGTGGGTACGGCCTGTTGTGTAAATGTGTAACCTGGAAAAAAGAAAAAAATTGCATTAAAATGTATTTTTGTACAAGATATACTGGATGATTCAAGTGCCTTTTATGCAGATGTTATATGATGTAGGTAAAAGTAAAGTATTTAAAGTGTTGCTCCACTGATGACAGAATCTAAGTAATGCTTATTACTGGCAGCACTCTGTTTTGATTATTTTTAATAAGTATCAAAATCCCACCAACATTGTAGACTAGTGCGTGATTGCTTTTGGAAAATATACTTCCGCAGCGTAACCAAAACAACATATTTGAGCAGTTTTTTAAAATATTTAAAATAATTCTGCAAACAACTTTTGCAATGTTTACATATTTCCGTAGTGTAAAGTTAAAAATTTTAAGCAGTTCACAACTTTTTTTCAAGATTGTACATTTTGGTAAGTATGGCCAGTATTGAATCATGGCCGGCCACAAGAGGCGTGCTGTGGATCCAGGCTCCCCAATCTACAAGAAGGCTAAAGAGTATATTTTTGTATTAATTGTGTAAAACTTAATAAAATAAAAATTTGCATCTCTATTTTGAAGCTTTATTTTGTAGTCTATTCTTTGCTTAGGTCTTTTGACCACTGTGGGCTTACAGTATCTTTCTGGAGTCAAAGCAGACTTACTGGCAACTTATAGACTTTTATTATGGTCCCTTTTTCTAAAGTAATTTAGAAGTAAATTTAGTTAACAAATTTATTAAATAGATTTGATAATTGTCATATTTTGGATCGTTTAAATCAAATTATCTTTGACAAAAGTATTAAGCGTATTCAGAGTCATCCCAACAAAAAGAACAACCGACTGACATCAGTCACCATACCTAACTATAAAATATTTGTTGAGCATAAACAATATGAACAAATGATTTTTTTAAGTTGGATATTTACCTCCTTGCTGTTCAATCTTCTTACTTTCCTTAGCCGCCCTACGCTGATCGGCCAATACGCTAATCTCCATGAGGGACTTCTTTTGGTCTTCCGTTAATGATGTGGTTAAAGCATTGTACCAATCAGTCTCTGTACTCTCTAATCTCGTCATCACCTCCTTGAAAGCTATATATTCATCTATGTCACAATCATCATCATCTAAAGGTGTCGTATAGGCCTCTAAGACCATTTCTTCGTTCGCTTCGAAATCTGAATCGTCATCCTCAGAATCGTCGTCCACATCAGCGATCGTCGCAGACATGTTAAAACCTAAAATAATAAAAAAAATTATTAAATCAATATTCTAAATAGTGCGAGATAGATAATTAGTAGGGCAACCGAAAATATGCAAAGGCATATTTTTTTTAAAGCATTTGATAGAGTAGTGAAATAGACAGAAATTTGTTTCAGATTAAATTGTGACATATAAGCCCAATTTGTTAGGGCATATTTTTGCATATTTCATCTATAAAGGCATATTTTTGCATATTTGATCTCTAAAAGCATATATTGCATATTGAGAAGTTATATGGCATTTTTGGAAAAAAACTGCATATTTTTAATGCATATTTTCGATATTTTTGTTTTTTTATAAATTTAATAATGTAGTAAAACTTTGAAATACATAAATAATTGTTTTGGAAATAGTTATATTTGATTATTTAAAAAATAAAAAGGAGTATGTAGTGCTAATATAGAAAAACAAAATAGTGAATATGACAATTGCGACAGTAAGAGAGGAAAAAGAAGAGTTTGCGACGTGCGTACCGCTTTGTCGTCAGACTTGCCAGGTGGTTCCCCGATTTCTATTTGCTGGCCAATTTTTGCGTTCCGACCGTTCCGTTTCGTTAGTAACGCGTAATAATTCTAAAAGATTATGTGCTCTTCTCTTCGCTCGCGTGAATAAAACATATTTAAACTACATCGTAATTGAAAAAGTGGTAAAGACTATAGATACTTCAATTAAGATTTTGGGTAAAAATTTCAATCGAAATTTGATTCTACTTTTATATATCAGATGCTGCTCTGTAGTAAAAGCAGCACAAGCCATACAAATATTTTACCCAAAAACAACACATCTAATTTGTCTTGCACATGGACTTCATCGAGTATGTGAACAAATTTGTAGCATCGCCTTATAGCAAATGTAAAAAAAAAAGATTTTTTAAAAGCGCCTCCAAGGTTAATTTTTTTACATATATGGACGCCGCAAACTACTATTCCACCAACTTTGAAAAAAGTGTGAGAGTATTTGATTCATCGGACAAAGATTTCAAAGTGACGATACAATAAAACTAGATTTAATTTTTATCGCATCAAGTTATGAATTCCTAAGCGCATCAATAAATATATTAGAATCGTTTGGGCTGCCACTTTCTGTACAGATTGGGGTGGTAACACATGTTTAGAATATAATTAACAGCAATAACGTAATTTGTGAAGCAGCTAACTTGGTAAAAAAAAAATCGTCACAAATTTCAAAAAATCATGTTTGTAATTTTGAAAGAAATTTCGGCATTCTTTGCTGAAGGATCTACAACAACAAATCAAAAATACAGTGTTAGAGAAAAACAATGCCATTTAAATTTGCACCCATTACATCGGTTGATATGGAGAGAAGTTTTTTGATTTATAAAAATGTTTTGCTCACAAACAAAGTTTCCTTTTTGTCAGTTTAAGTGAGATATTTGTCATTTATTGTAATCAAAACTTAAATTAAATTTATTTATGTTTTATACTTTTTATTCTAAATAAAAATATTACCTACAAATTTAAAATGATTAGCATTTTTAAATGCTTATTTTAATTTTTTATAGAGCGTATTTTTATTTTTATAAAGCATATTTTTACTTTTATAGAGCATATTTTCATTTTTATAGAGCATTTTTTAAGCGCTTAAAGTAGTTTTTTTAGAGCATATTTTTGGTTGCCCTAATAATTAGTATGTATTTTTAAACATCAAACATTGTAAATCAAATTTGCATGGCAACTGTAAAAAATTCTGCGTATAGTGGGGCGACTTTAGCTTGGCCTTTTTTACGCTCACATTCCATGGGCCAAGCTAAAGTGGCTGTACTGTATATAAAGGTTTGACGCTTATATGCGTCATTGCACAGATTTGACAAATACTCGTAAAAAAACAAAAGCTGCATTGCACAAGTAATACATACCATTGAACATGAAAATGAGTTAACAAACAAAACAAAAATACAAACCTCCTGAAGCAGCTGACATGTTAATAGCTTTCCGTGACAAATTATCCAAATACTCCTGCCCACCTTCATCAATATCATCCTCATCAGAACTGAGAACTTCTTCAATATCCCCTTCCTCAGATTCACTCTCCTCCTCCTCCGCCAATTCTTGTGCCCTTGCCGCATAAGCTCTCTTCAATCCATCAAATAAAAGCACCAATGCTGGCATTACTTTAGGCGCAAGTTCCATCAGAACAGGCGGCTTCTGTGGCATACTGATCAATGTACACAGACCCAAAACGCAAAGTTTGCGATCATGCACACCAAGGAAACAATCGGTATCGTGCAGCCATTGTTTGATAAAATGTGTAGTAAAATCGGGAAGTTTTTCCAAAACGGTGAATAATAACGGTGGACTATAGTAGAGAGCTGCTATTAAAACCTAAATGGAAAGAAACATATTCGGTTAGTAACAATACAATAATTAAAACAATTGAACAAATAACCATTGAGTCATCAAATGATTTAATAAAAATGGCGTTTAAACTATTAAAAATAGATTAATATGATGAACTAAATTAAGTTGGTGCGATTTAAATGATTATTATGTTTTTTGTAACCCCATTTATTTTCTTTTGTCTAAACTTATTATATTTGAACTTACTTGTAAGCACATAGTCCTTAATTCACTAGTTCGTACTTCCCTCAGCAACCTGGAAGCTGCAAGTTCTACAAGCAGTGGAGCAGCGCCATCTATCCGTCCGCGAGCTTGCAACAGTACTACTTCAAGAAGCTTTGCCGCATGACATTCTGGATCCTCTCCAGTTTCTTTACTCAATACCTCTTTACACATATTGTAAATAGCTACTAGCCTCTGTTCATTTGCTAAAAATCCATCAGTATCTACTGTAACATAATTATGCAATGCTGGCATCATCTCTGTAAAATGTTCGAGACCATTTTTCATAAACACCTAAAAAGAACACATAAAATTGATTTTAGATATGTATTGTTAGGTTAGTTTTTGATTCTAGGACTTGAAGTTGAAGAACAGGATTTCAACAAAGATATGTATTGTTAGGTGAGGTTGCTTTACCTGATATAGTAATTCGAAAACTTTCCACATATCTTCAGAAATATGCTTGCTGGTGCAATCATAAATCAAAGAAAGAGCCTCTTCATAAAATTCTTGAACCTCATGTTGCAGAATATGTCCGACAACTTGTAAAATGGTGGGTTCAAGCATTTTCATCACAGTTGGTTGCTCCTCCATAACCGTCAGGACGGTTTCAATAGTATTTAAAATACCCATGGCAGTGATGGCTTTTTCATCCGATCCTTCATCTGTATCCAACACCTTGAGAAAAATTACACAAAATTAGAATATTTAAAAAATCTTTACTTTCAACATTAGCAAGTTGTACACATTTTTATTACACTTTGTTTACTACTTAATTTTCAGAAAGCACAAATTTCTAGAACTCAATGCAGCTAGGAATCAAGTGAAGAAACACTAAAGACGTAATTGGATGAGATTGTTTGTTATATACTGTCGGTCGGTATCCAGACGAATTAAGCAAATTTTATTCAGCGCGTTTGTCTCTCGATGCAGGCTAACCGCTGTTAGCCTGTTTCTTTTTTAATTTCAGGTCTAGCTGGGAATTTATTATACTACACGTTCAATAATTACCAGGAAATTTCATAAACAACATACAACCTCCAACTCGATAGGTAGGACTGTTAAACAAAAATAATTGGAACACTTACTTGATTAAATGTTGCTGCTAAATGCTGACAAATCTCAACGGCGATGGGCGTCAATTGCTGAGTGAAAACACAAACTAACTTCTGCATAACTCCAGTAACATCCTCATTCTCAGTTTCGCGAATTATAGTCAACAATTCGAGAGCTATTTGTTTAACCTGTGGCTCCACATACTTATGAGCCCTATCCTGATAATTAATTAAGCTCTGCAAAGCTATACCGGCCTCAACCCTAACTGGTAATTCCTTATCCTGTAATAAAGCCGCAACTGTGAGCCTAATAGCTTCAGCCAACACTGCTTCTTGTTTGAATGGAGCTTCAGCAAAATAATGCAGGACCCAACAAGCTCTAGCGCGCATGTGCCCTCTAGGACTGTTAAATTCTGGGAAAACATATTTCATGAATAATTGATCTAATTGGTCCTTGTAAATTTTTTTCTTGAGCAATACATCGGCGAGTGATCCAACCATATGTAAGGCACCATCTTTTCTAGGTGCTTCAGTATTGGGATCGTTTAGTACTGTAGTCATAAAAGCCATTGTTTTCTGCAACATATCCTTCCGTTTCTTGCAGGCGGAATGTAATAATGTTTGAGCAGCCGTTACTGGCGAAACGAAATCTTCAAACACGTCAAATTTAACACGAATGTATTCGTGTGGGTCTACCGACCACAGCTCTTCATCTTCGGCGGAATAAGACATTAATGGGAATAAAACATCCTGAATGATAGCGCCCATGTGTGGTTTTAAAAGTTTCCACGTATGGGCGTGTGCGACGGCTTGATTGACGTAGTTTAGTGTTTGTTGAAGAACACGTGGTGGTTGCCAGTTGCCGCCACGATAACTGTCCAATAAACGTAGAAGTACTTCAAGTATACCCGATGAGAATGTTTGAAGATACCATTCGGAGAAATCGTTATATTCTTTGGTAACGTTGCCGGGAGAGCCGTACCGTTCGAACATTCTGTGGAGAATGTGTAAGGCCCACTTCTTGCATTTCCACCATGGTAAGTCGGGTCGTTCGTCTTCGTCAGGTAAAAGGGCTGCTGGAGGTACAGGTCTTTCTGCTACTTGCCTAAATTAGTAAAATGTCACATGTAAAAAAAGGCACCACATGCACATGACACATTCTTACAGCAAAAAAACAAATATTTTACCTGCAAATTTCCATCCATTGTGCAAAAGCTTCTTTGCTAATCAAATCCAAAGGCAATGTGTACTGTGTAAGCGCGAAATAAACTTTGAGTGATTCCTTCTGCAACAGAGTTGCCTGTTCAGATGGATCTGCCATCAGATTGACGACGAGTTGATACAGCATCGGCAAGAGGAGATTCATAGCTTCATGTAGCGGTCCACGTTCTTCGGACTTTTTGTATTCAAAATTCTTGACAAGCTGATACAAGCATAAAATTGCACCATGCCACCCGGTCGTATCCGGGCTTGACAAATATATACTAATCTAAAAAATAATAAAATTATTAATTTAAAGTTAAGAGTATTTTTTAACTAATTGAATTGATACTAACTATATAGGACGCGCTTTGATTCGTACTACGTATGCGTGATTCAAAACGCGTACGGTCACGCAGTTACGTCATCATGTGTTGTAGAGACAGGGGAAAACCTGCTCGTGATTATATGATCTTATTCAATCTTACCTTATCAACAATTTGTGTCCACCGTCCTGGGAAATCGTGTTTGATCATGTTGTTAACGCACGTGCATAGTTGCAACCGTATGAGTTCTGGAGCATGTACAACTGCATCCACTATAGAATCTCTTATGAGAGCCCTATCCTGTTCGTGTAGAGCAAATGGCAACGGTTGTCCCGGCTGATCTGTCTCCCGCTCAACCCAACTTTGTGACAACAAATTTTTGAGATAAATTGCACCGGCTTGTCGTACCGGCATGTCAACATCACTCGCCATGACCACTTGGAGTAAAGTTGGTGCAAAGCCAATGATTTTATGAATCTAAATTAAAAAAAGAAAGAAATGATGACATATTTTTTATATCAATTTACACTGAAAAGCTACAATCATGAGTAACAATATGGGAGAAGATGGTAATACACATATAAATTATTCAAACAGAATGTCCAATTAACGGCCGATTACGTTAAATATTAGTTTGAATTCTTGAAGGGTATATTTGAGGCGTGTAAAAGCAAAACTCGTCTTATCCACTTTTGATGTTAAATGAGTTACATACGTCATTGTGCAGATCTTTTAATTCTGTATGTGCTAAATAAGACGACTTTTGCTTTTACACGCCTCATTTCAAATGACTGTAAAATATAAATGGCTTTGTTAATTATATTACGGCCGTAAAAGAAAACTTACCCAAAATCTGCCAAGAAATCTTATCTCTTTCAGAGTAAAACTTATTATTTAACTTTGCTGTTTTATTATTAGACCAAAATCCTGTTTTAAAAATCAGTAATCACATCATCTTATTGCAGTTTTTCGAGCCAAGTGAGTTCTTTTTAAATTAAAAATTAACTTTTTCTCTGTTGTGATGGCACTCGCATAACAGAGTGGCCCAATCAGTCAGAATGGATGGTTCTGGTTGCTGTGATAAAACAATCAAGCCGACACCAGGTGGAGTATATTTCATATACTTGCATGCATTCTGACTGATGTCTCCACTTTAGTGTTCTAGAGGGATATGGCACTAACATTAAAGGTCTCAACTCATTGGCGAAATCTGAGTAACCTATTACACACAACACATAAGTGGCATCTGCTCACACTTATAGTGGGTTGCACAAACAACAGTCGGCCAAAACGGTGGTTTAGGATCGTCCAATTTTTTTAAATCTGCTGCAGAATATCCGTCGATCTAAACCGTTAGTTATTTAGCACATAAAAAAAGAACTGATTCTAACCCACCGATATTTTGAATTCCGGTGTTTTTAACCTCAAATAGTAAATTCATTGAAATAAATTCAGATTTAATGCGTTTTCAAGCTTCTTTTTTGTGTTTGTTAGTTATACCATCCGTTATTTTGTCAATAATATTTTTATATTTTAAACAAATATCTAATAAATTTGAATTACTCAATCGTTTAGACAAACACTGGGCATACGCCGTAAAACATCGGAGTCGCGTCGGTTCAACTGAAAAGACCCGATCACCATGACCATCGGATTTTTTTTTTATTCCGATGAGGATTTTTGTTTTTCCCAAAGACGTCATTTGAAAATACTTTTTGAGAGGTAGTTACCGGTAAACCTAAACGCTCACAACAACGCGCTTGATCTCAAACATTTGAGACCCGAGATTTTTTTGAAAGACAAAAAATATTTCTCGTACGTTGCTATGGCCGTTCCGATGCACATTTTTGTTTCCCGACGTGAAGTGTCCCAAAGACATAATTTTATTATTTGTGAAAATTGGGTTAGCCATGGCCGCCACCCAAATAGCGCAAAACATCCTGTACATGGAAACTCATAATCTGTTTACTTATGATATTAATAGATACCTTAGACAAATTCATTTAACAGATATTAGTGACTATTCCAATATAAGAACAATTGAAATAATTAATTATTTAAGTCCTTATTAGATTACATAACTCATATAATTGTGTACTGCATGTTACGGATGTAATATTTAGAATAAATTAAATTTTAATATACAGGCGTTTGGGCTGATTTAGAGGTGATTCGATTTAGATGAACGCGTTTCCCTTAAAAAGCAGTCGCCAACATTTTTTCGCCAGCCAAGAAGGCGGCGTTCAGACTCAAATGTACAACAAACAGGCTGTAGTAAGTTCTGGTATGGCTTCCGATTTTTCGATAATGTCAAAGCGCGCTAATTGTCCTCGAGGTCCGATCGAGAAGAAATTACGGCACCACGTCCACCAAAACGTTTCGGAAGGCAGCGTTGCTTAAGCCATTTTGCCGAAAACTCCGTTTCCGGGATATCTGCGTTTTTCCGGTTTTAGGTTTTTGCAAAGGACAAAAATAATTAACAGCCGTAGAATTGTTCTTATCTAAAAATTGGACTTTTTAAGAGTACGCTACCAATTAATTCGGGCACATAAAGCACTCTTAGGATTGTACGAAATATCCAACCTTGATCTAGAAACTGTCATAATTTTTGCAGAAATAAACCAGTCCAAAGTCTGACACACTATTTTTGCAATAAATTTGTTGTGCTTTATTAATTTTGTCCACATATTTGACGAATATTTCTACGAAAAACGTAGATCGACAATAACAGTTTTTATCGCAGAAGACTGGAGTTTCTTTTTTTTAAGCAAATCTCATTAAAATCGGTCTACGACGTTTTTTATTCAAAATCTTAAAAAACATTATTTTGTGTATTTTGAAAGTTGCAATTTTGTTTACAACTGTTCGACCAATAGCAAATGTCTAGAGACGGTGGCATTTTCATGTGCGTTTGCCATAAAACTTGGCGGGAATACAAAAGAGAACTACTTTGAACCGTTCAAATGCAATATTCGCCGCATTGGTTTCTTTCCGTAACCCGTTTTTCTCAAAGTTGAATATTTTCTACCCTTTATTGCTGTTTTATGAAAAAGTGGCAAACTTTTTTGGTTCTAACCCTTAACCCCGTCCATCAGATACGGACCATCGTCCTGAATAAGAGTATAAACTCCAACAAACCTGCCTATTTCAGACTGATTACGATCCGTTCTGTTATAACAAGGCACAAGCTTGTAGCTCATAAAAACTTATGTTTGATAAGCAACAGCGAGGTTTTCAAATGAGCGTTGATGGAGTAGCAAAAAACCTTTGCGGTACTGAAGGAAACGACCTTAAACTTAGACGGTACACATTGCGAACATTGAACATTTAGACTCGGTATCACGCAAAACTACCCAAAGTTCGCTTACGATAAGGCGCAGACTTGCATAAATTGTTTAGCCCTAGAACCGATCCCTTGAGGCTTCCACTCAAATTACCCGTAAAGTTGGGGGCAAAGAACGCCATCCTCGGAAATGTTGTGGAGTAGTGGTGTTCCGTTGAGGGCCCAAGACAGCGACTCGTCACACATTGACGAGATATCTTGTCTAACACGAGTATCCCCTGAAACTAGGTGCCATGATACCATATCACAAGTTTTTGGGCAAAAGGCTCACCACCTAGATTTAGTGAGGTACACGATTTGAGAACTGATAAAGAGTACTGAGGGAGAGCAGAAGCCCCACCGGTACTGGCTGCCGGTGCCTGCTCGTATTAGCGTTGGTCTCTCAGTGGCTCTACCTTAGTAGATAGGGGGGTCGAGTTTTTCCATTGATTGTGGAAGCATGACCCTTAAATTGGAGGGAGTACGACCGCTGTACGGCCCTGTCCCACCGGCTCTCCGACCGAACGCGCTGACGGAGGACCATTTCAGTCAAAATGTGAGTGCTCACCTATAGGCCACAGGTGAACTCTCTACGTTTGAAGCGTTCGAAATACTGGCTGTGAGCATGAACAAACGCGGCTCTAACTTGCGCTGTAACGGGAACCCGCGGTTTGAACGACCAGTCTAGCAGATAAGCATGTAGGTAAAGCTGTCGCTACGCCAGGGAGGTCGTACCCCAGACCCCCCGGTGCAGTAGTAAGTATTACTCTCTTAAGGTAAACAAGAACTGTCTGTCTTAGTTTTAACAGAAAGCAAAATAAAGTAAAGGTTATTTCAGAACCAAGATTCAAACAACAAAAGTTATTGCCTACATTCACGATCTCCGCCGGGCTAGAGGGCCGTAGTAAGTTCCGCAGTCGTATTGTGAAGTTGCCGTTAAGGATGCGTGACTTCTAATCCGGGCTCGATAAGAGATTTTAGTAAGTTTTTCAGGTTATATGTATATTAGGTATTAAGTGAACCATCAGACTACGAGACTCACAAAAATACACTTTTGCGTCAAACAATAGAAGTGACCAACGGTGTAACATTAAAACTTTAAGCATTTTTACTGAACAAAGATGTGCAATAATGTACGGTCAATTTATTAAATTTTTGCCCTAAATTAAAAATAAAAATAATTTTTGTGTGAAAATATTTAAGTTTTTCAAATTCAAAAGACAATCCCTTCTCCCTCTTTTTTCCGTTTTGTGGGTTCTCACAGCGTACTCAAAAGTCACATTTATTTGATCTACTCCGCACTAATTCTTTTTTTTTTATTACAAACTGTAGCGTCCCAAAAACCAATGCAAAAAACACTCTTGTTTAACCAGGACATGCACGTCACTGTGTTTAGTCTCGAATGAAAGATCTAATTTAGTTCTACAACATTTTTGGCATGGCAGCTCATCAAAGTTGAACAAAAGCTTACAAAAAAAATGTTCTTAAAGTGGCAGGGGTTAGGATTTTTCCCAAAGATGGCCAAAAGATGTGCTCAAAACCGTATATGATTAATTTTTTATATTGGTTGCTCTCAACTTAAAAAAAAAAACATTTTTTTGTATGAAAATATTTTAGTTTTTGGACCGCATTGACGCCGAATTTAGATCAACCGCGTCGGTTTCGTTATTCAATCGTTTTGTCCCGAATTTTGTCAAAATCCGCATTTTTTACGAAACAACAAAAACTGGCAATAACTTCAGTTTTTATTTTGCAAAAGACTTTACCAAAACGTTTTTTAAGAGCCCTTTCTTATATGCTAAACTTGTAAAACCCGATTGCAAAAACAAAATTTTAAATGAAAAGAACTATTTCTCGTAGGCAGTGTTTCAATGCGGATTTTTGTTTCCCGGCCCAAACAACTTAAGTTTTGAAGACACTTTTTGTGAGGTAGTTCCCGGTATACCTAAACAAGATACATGCTGGAAGAAAACCGGTTTTGGGTCGTTATATTCAGATCCGGCGTGCCTATTTACTTCCGAGACTAGAGTTCCAACCTTTTCTTCCTCCTTTTTTTACGGTTTTTTCGATCTCTTTCCGCGACCCAAATATCGAACGGCGATTAAAACAAAACACAAAAGCTGCTCCAAAAATGTCCTTAAAAAAACACAGACCAGCAATAATTTGAATAGTTTCTCGGAAATCTACTCGTAAAAATCGTCCAACAGCGTTTTGTTAACTCAAAATAAAAAATGTTTGTTTTTAAAGTTGTGAGACATGAGGTTTTTCAAAACGCAAAGACCCTAATTCATGTACGTGTTTCTAGGCAGTAGCGTCCTTTTTGACAACAACGATCTCAGACAAAAGATCCAAGATCTAAAAAAACGCAATTATTGACTAAAACTTGTTTTTCAGCAAACTTTGAAATAGAGAATCGTGACTGGTACCGCCCAGAAGGAGAAGATCTCTGTTATAATGGTCATTTTTTTTCCACAAACTTGTCAAAAAAACGTTTTTGGGACATTTCGATATTAATTGTTTTTCCGAGACCAAAAGATTCGTCCCGATCCTACCTTTTCCTAAAAGCAATTTTTTGGAAAAATTGTGCAATTTTTCGCTTTTCATATAAAACAAAAAAATATTTGACAAATACACAGTCCTGACATGTCAAATTTTGATAGGTAATTTTAGACACAAAAAATATACATATTATATCTCAATAAGAGGAGAATGTAAAGAAAGATTAAAGACTACTATCATAGTAGTTAAAAAATAACTTTTCAATAAAAGGTTTCTTGATTTGATAAATAAAACAAACAAGTTTATATTTACACAAGGTGATCCAAAGTATTACAATACACCAGAAAGATAGGATGAGACATTGAGAGAAGAAATAGGTACAACACACAACACTGATGCTTTAATTTATAGAAGCTGATTAGGGTTAATGTGACAAGATAACCACAAAACTCGATGAAATCTAAAAACTATTATTATTAACTCAATAGAAATACTCTACTACTCTCTACATTGCTGATAGTCAGGCTTTATCAGAGAGAGTGAGGAGAAGAGGCTGCTGACCCGGGCCTCAACTTGGTATCTCAAATAGTTATTTTGTTATTTTTCAGCCGTTCTCTTTGTTAAATAAAATTCACCAATCTCAGAAGTGCCATCTGTGTGAACAAACAAGATCTAGTACTTCCAGTCTTAATAAATTAAAAAATTAAATTTTGTGATCAAATATTAAATATATTTGATTTTTTTGCCCACAATTTAATTTTAAATTTTGAAGAATCTCAGAAATATTAATTGACCCTGGCCTCAAATTTTCTTTGAAAAGTATTGTTATCAATTATGCCAAACTTTTGTGGTTGTCAAATTTAATAAATTAACTAGTTTTCATAAATTGTAAAATAAAACTTTTAAATTATTTATGGTAAGAATGACAAAAATAACGACAGTAAAAACCTGTGGAATTGTATTGTAATATTTCAGAACTAATTATGGCCCAACAGCCAAAACCAGAATAAAATTTATTTTCAAAAATTATAAATATAACCTCAAAAAATTTAATAAGTGTGCAAAAACCAGATAAAAAATTGTTAAATAATTATTGGAAAAATATAACAAAGTTGAAACGTTATATAAAAAGTTATATTAATAAAAATGTTGCAATATCAACATGACTCGTTCCGAACAAGATTATGTGAGATTGTAACTTTATGATTAGTTGAGTTATCTTGAAATTAAAGATGATGTTATGAATACCCAAGTTAGATAAGCACTATTAAAGATTCCAATTTTTACAATTGTTAGATCCTTCAGAATCTAACCTAGAAATATTAGGACAATCTGCCATACTTATTGGTATAGGCTAGAAAATTATGAAATATGAATTGATATGATCTGTAAAATTATAAATAACACTTTCGTCGATTATCTGAAATTCATTAATGTAAATTAAAAATAGTCGACAATATAAAACCTTAAATAAACTAAATATTAGCAAAATTTATGATTTTACAACCAGTTGTTGCCAAAAATATTTATTGTAACCCAATAATTTATAAAGCATTAACGTTTGAATCATTCAAGTTTTTCGTAACATTCAGCTATTTTTTTAACACACTGTATATTAGTTATCATTTAAGTTTAATGTGTTTGCATATTACATGATATCAACAAGAACCGATTTCTCACTTCTCACACAAAATACCAAAACAAAATTAAACATAAGGTGGGAATTGCAAATATTAATTTTGTTTCAAATATATCATAGTAGCAAAAGATTTATTATTACAAAAAGTGTTAAATCATTCAATCCGCTTTGTTGAATTATATTGGTGTAGTTGATATAGTACAGCAAATACTTTGATTGGAATTAAGGAAAAAAGTAGGGTTATAAACTGACTGAATAATAAATATGAAAAATACTTTGATCTTGATATAAATTTCAGGTTTAAATTGATGGTCATGCTTTTGAACTATATTGTGGTTAATTTGTTTAACAAGAATGACTCATTAGAAGCAAAGTGCATCCACATTTAATGACATTATGGAATTGAGTTTAATTAATTAATAGTTGTCCATTCTTATTTAAAGTTTAGATTAATGCATAATTGTATCAATAATGTATAATTGTAGCTTTTCTGTATTGTATTAAAGGCATAAGACACATGGACATGCAGTGAGCACATGTGGCTACCAACCTGGGCCAATTGTTCCTCTGCTTGCTGACGTTGGTTCGGGTCGATGGTCGCCCTTAACATGTCGATCAACTTCCTCGTCTCCATTTTCAATTCCTTTTATGCTCGTTGTTTCGTGATATTCACTCAAAATTTGTAACACTAAAAAGCAAATTTAGCGAGGAGCCGATACCCGCTTTGGCAGATCACATTTGTCAAAAAGGTGATCACGTGACCGCGCCTCAGTCGTCGCCGCCAACTCGCGCGTTTTCAAGCGAACCTCTCCGGATTTCCTAACGTTGGCAACACTCCAGGTGAAGAAAACACCAAAACTAGCAATAAAAGTAATAATTCTAATATCAAACCGCAAAGCACTTCGTAAAACATTGTAGAATATTACTTTAATAATAATTAAATTTGATTTTATACAAATTGGCAACGACAATAAAAAGAACTGCAACTCACTTTGTTATTTACAGTTTACAAACAGTAATAAATCTAAATTTAACTACTAAAGAGAATAAAAACAAGATTTCCTATAATTAAAACAATGCAATAATATTTACAGTTGCATTTAGGGTTTTTTGGATTCTTGATATTTTGAGTTGTATGAATGAACATGGCAATGAAGCTCCCCACTTGTTTTAATTTAAAATTATACTATTTTAAGAAGTTATAAATAAAATATTAATATGTTGTTGTCACGCAAGAGTTGTCTATAAAATAATCATTAAACCAAATTAGCTATCATGCAATGTTTATTGATTACTCATCAAAAATTTGTATTCTTCTTTTAAGAATAATAATATACGCAACCAACATTACATGCCAGTCAGGGTCCGTAACCAAGGTTCTGTGTCTTGTCCATAGAATTACATATATTTACGTCAGGAAATGCAATAAAACCGATCTTAATTTTTCCTACATTTAACTTTTCACCGAATAAAAACCTTTTGACCTACGGACTTTTGGTTTGCAAGAGCATCTGCCGGAGTTTGTTGGCTTACCACAGAGGCTACCGCGTCCCTCTTTTCGGTTGGAAGTATGTTTGTTTAATACTTTTTAATAATAAAAAAAAACATTCTTTCTAAAAAAACCGCTTTGGATTGGGAGGTAAAATGTTAGGAATATATGTACGTACCGGTAATACTACCAAACTTTTGTCGACAACGAAAAACCCTCCGAGCCACGGACTTCTGGTTTGGCGGGGATTCAGATGGCCTCAGCCTCAGAAGAAATTGCGTCTTTCCTCTTCACCGTTTAGTGCCTTTCGAAACGCAAAAAAATCTATGCTTTTGGTAGTTATCTTAAAATTTACAGATAAATGCTAATAATATTGAAGTCAGACCCCCAAAATTGTAATTATTTAAATTTACATCAGGAAATGCAAAAAAACATACTTTTTTTTTTCAATAATTAAAAAATAAATGCTCAAAAAAACCTAAACCTCTTTTCTACAGTTTACTTCTATCGATTGCCAAAGAAAAACTCTTTGCAGAAGCATCTTTTAAAAAATCCAATCTTTTGATGACAAATAATTGAGCGAGAATCGCCTACAAGTTCAAGTGTTTGTCATCAAAGAACTGGAAATGTGTTTTTTCTGTTGTAAATTAATAAAAACTGACATACATAACTGAAGGCAATATCGAATCTTTTAACGACAAACACTTGGGCAAGAATCGCTTACTAGCCAAACTGTTTGTCATCAAAGAATTGATTGACTGTTTCTTCTGCTTTAATTTATTAACTACCGACATTCAGGACTTAATAACAACAAGTACATCAAAAACTAAAATTAACAAACTTTTGCGTGTGTTGAGCTGGGTACACCAATACAAACCTTTTGCCCACAACCATAAACTGGTGACTCTGTCACCTGTTTAAGTGTTTGCTATTAATAAATTAGTTGTCTGTGTTTTCACCTGTAATTCAATAACAACCAGCGTACGTTCTTTAAATGTAATAGCAACAAGAGTATCAAACATATTTGATGACAAACACTTGGGCAAGAATCGCCTACTAGTCCAAGTATTTGTTATAGAAAAATTTGTTAAATGTCTATCATGCTGTAATTGTTATTAAATTACATCATAAAACTTGTTCCTCAAATGTAAAACCAAAAAACTGAAAAAAATATCTATATAAAATTTTGTCTGACAAATACTTAAGCAAGAATCGCTTAGTAGCTCAGATGGGTCTGTTGGCTAGCCTTAGAAGCAATTGCGTCCTTCCTCTTTGCCGTTTAGTGTCTTTTTTGCCTTTTGAAACGCAAAAACCCATGCTTTTGGTAGTTATCTTAAAATTGACAGATAAATCCTAAGAATATTAAAGTAAGACCCCCAAAATAGTAATCATTTAAATTTACGCCAGAGAATGCAAAAAACCAACTCTTTTTTTAACTAAAAATAAATGCTCAAAAAAACCTAAACCTCTTTTCTACAGTTCACTTCTATCGATCACCAAAGGAAAACTCTTTGACCTACATACTAAAAAAATTAGAAATGTCTTTTTTCTGTTGTAAATTAATAAAATCTAACAATCGCCTTTAAAATGTATTAACAACATTACATCAATAACTGATGGCAATATCCAATTTTTTGATGACAAACACTTGAACAAGAATCGCTTACTAGCCAAACTGTTTGTCATCAAAGATTTGGTTGCCTGTTTCTTCTCCTTTAATTTATTAACTATTGACATTTTCGACTTAATAGAAACAAATACACCAAAAACTAAAAAAAAAATCCAATTGTTTAATAACAAACACTTGTGTGTTAATACAAAGTTTTTGCCCAAAACCATAAACTAAGTAGCACTGCCATCTGTTTAAGTGTTTAATAACAACCAACATAAATTCCTTAAATGTAATAGTAACAGGTACATCAAACATATTTAATCTCTTGATGACAAACACTTGAGCAAGAATCGCCTACTGGCCCAAGTATTTGTTATAAAAAAACTGGTTATCTGTCTCTCATGATGTAATTGTTATTAAATTACAACATAAAACGTATCTGCAATTTAATAATAACCGACATTTTTCTCTCAAATGCAAATGCACTAATACAAACCTTTCAAACTCTTGTCCACAATAATCTTTTTATCAAAGTATTTAATTTTTTGACTTGAGACACTTAGACATGAATTGCCTACTGTCCCAAGTGTTTGTCTAATTATTAACAACAGACATTTGTCTCTTACATGCAATTATATCAAATATATCAAAAACTTAATGAAAATATTTATTGTTTTGATAACAAACACTAATACAAACAGAAACTAAGTTACTCTTCTACCTTTCCAAGTGTTTGACATCAAAGACTTAGTTATTTTTCTCTTCTGCTGTAATTAAATAACAAAGGTAATAGCAACAAGTTACATCAAAACAAAATATTAAATTGCTTGATGACAAACACTTGTGCAAGAATCGCCTACTAACCCAAGTGTTTGTAATTAAAAAAACTGGTTGTCTGTCTCTTCTGCAAAATTTTTGATAAGATTTGTGCGGGTGGTCGATGTACACCAATATAAACATCCCTTCCACAATCATGAATTGAAAGTGACCCCTCCACCCGCTCAAGTGTATGTTATTCAGAAATGCTCTCTCCTATAGATTAATTATAGTTGACAATTAATATGTCATATGCCATAGCTTAAAACCTCCTGGCTATAATCATAAACTGAGTAATGCGCTCAACAACAAACTGGTTGTATGCCGTCCATTCTGTAATTAAATAAGTAATGACATTTATCTCTCATTATTGCTAACAACATAAGCAATAAAAGTAAAAAATAATTAAATATATTGAAAACAACAAGTGGGCTGGTAAGCGGGTTACTCTTATACAAACCTCCTGTCTATAATCATGAATTAAGTAACCCGCTCAACTGCCCGAGTGTATTATCATTACAAATTGGTTGTCTGTCTCTATAAAATTTTCCATTAATTATCATTAAATTTATTAATGTTTTAAAAGAAATTTTGAAAAATTTTGAAAAAAATTGTTGTAATAACAACAATCTACGCAAAAAATTAATGTTTTTTCTTACAAATTATTATTTCTAAGCAACAATAATTTTCATGAATATTTCCAAAAACTTTATTTAAATTATTCATTGTATGAGAAGTATTTTTGAAAAATTTCAATTCAATTTGAAAAAAAATTGAGGAAACAACAACCATCTATGCAAGAAATTAATGTTTTTTCTTATTTCTAAGCAACAATAGTTTTCATAAAATTTTCCAATAATTGTATTTAGATTATATATTGTATGAGAAGTATTTTTAGAAAATTTCAATTCAATTTGAAAAAAATTGTGGAAACGACATCCATCTATGCAAAAAATTAATATTTTTTCTTACAATTTTTGATTTTGATATTTTGATTATTTATTGTTGTATTTTTGGAGTATTTCAATTTAATTTTAGAAAAATTGTGAAAATGCTAACCATCTATGCAAGTAGTGTTGTGACTCCATTTGTCTGTCTTTCCTGCAGCAGTTTATTAAGAACCAACATTTGTCACTAAATAATAGCAATAGGTACATCAAAAACTGAAAAAAATATACTTGATAACAAATACTTGAACAAGAATCGCATACTAGTCCAAATCTTTGTTATCAAATAATTAATTGTCTGTCTCTTTTGCTGTAATTTAATACCACTCAAAATTCGTCATTAAAATATAATAACAACAACGTACTAAATCAAAAACTGACATAAATATTAATTTTATTTTTGATAAAAAACACTTGAGCGGGTTAGCGTAGTACATCAATACAAACCTCCCGTTTAGAATCATAAACTTAGTAATCATTCTACCCGCACAAGTGTATTTATCATCAAAAATTGATCATCTGTCTTTATCCTAATATAATTTAATAACTTCCGCCGTACATTCCTCAAATGTAATAGCAACAAGTACATCAATACCTAAAATATCATAGTTTTTGATGACAAACACTTAGGCAAGAATCGCCTACTAACCCAAGTGTTTGTTATCAAAAATATGTTTTTTTGCTTTTGTTGGAATTGAATAACAACTTCTTGAATGTGATAGCAACAAGTACATCAAGAACTAAAAAAAAATCTAATCTGTTAATCACAAACACTTGGACAAGAATCACCTACAAGCCCAAGTGTTTGTCATCAAAAAATTAGTTGTTTGTCTCTTATGCAATAATTTAAAAACAACCGACATTTGCCTCCAAACATTTGATGACACACATTTGTGCAAGAATCGCCTACTAACCCAAATATTTGTCATTAAATAATTGGTTGTCTGTCTTTCCTGATGTAATTTAATAACAACCGACACTGATCCTTTAGTGTTATAGAAGCAGGCGTATTAAAAAGTGAAGAAAATATTTATTTTTTATAGTAAACAACTTGGCGAGTGGGTGAGCTACATCAATACAAACCTCAGGTCTACAATCATAAACTAGATAACCCATTTACTTGCCAAAGTGTTTGCCATCAAAGAATTGTTTGTCTGTTTCCCTGATGTTGTTAAATAACCGATTCTTGCTTCTCAAATTTAATAAAAACAAGTACGCCAAAAATTAAAAAAAATTGTTCAATCATTTGATAACATACACTTGAACCAGAATCGCTTACTAGCCCAGCTGTTTGTTATCAAAAAGTATGTCTTTTTCTTCTCCTGTAATTTAATAACAACGGACATACGCCTCTAAACGTATTAGCAACAGATACATCATAAATTGAAGATATCCTATTTGTTAATAACAAACCCTTGAGCAAGAATCGCCTACTAACTCAAGTGTTTGTCATCAAAGAATTAGTTGTCTGTGTTTTCTGTTGCAATTTAATAACAACCGACATTCATCTGTTAAATGTAATAGCAACAAATACATCAAAACAAAAGAAAATATCTAATTTTTTATAACAAACACTTTAGGAAGAATCGCTTACTTGCCCAAGTGTCTATTATCAAAAAATATGTTCATTCTCTTTTGGTGTAATTTAGTAAAAACCAACCTTTGTATCTCAAATGTAATAGCAAATTTTGATGTACTTGTTTGAAAATAATTTATTATTTAAATTTTACAATAGATCGTACAATAACTAATTATCAATCAAGATTTTATTAATACATTTTTTTAAATTAAATCTGAGATAAATTTTAGAAACTATTTTCATAAATAATAACAGAAAAACTATTAATGATAAAGTAATTAAATTACAAACGACTCACTGCTACGAAAACAAAGATCGAGGTCCCAGCATCACAACGAACAGGTCCCACATCATAACAAACAATTTATATTCAATCCATATCAGTACACACTATTTAATATTTACACAAAATTATGTTTAATTGCTTTTTCAATACTATTAGTAGTTTTACTACGCAATAACTAGAGCCGTTGAACTAAAACACACTCACTCAAACGCGGACACCGGACTACTGAGAGCGAAGCCAGCACGATTGTTGCTGTCCTCCCCTCTCTGTCGCCAACTGCCAGAATTTTTGAATTAAATCAAATCGTTAATTATTAATTTCTTTACCAAAAAAGCACATAGGAAAAAGCAACTAGTATGAATTCTATACAGAAAAAAAAATGCTTTTTAATGAACTTGTTCCCTAATTTCTGCAATCACCTCTTCTCCCTTAAACTAGCCTTTTTTATTAAATCTGCTTAAAAAAAAAGAAAACAAGTTAGTTTGTTAAATTTAATCTATTCCTAATTTTTATATTTACTAGAATTATAGATTAGAATTGATTCTTGCCTTTATTTAGAGTTGTTTTTAAATTATTTTTAACTAAATTAGTCTTAATTAATCGGATAAAAACTAATAATAATCCAATCCTAAACATTTATTTTTTAGTAAGAACACACTTTAGTTGTTTAAAAAAACTTTGAAAGCAAAGTCTAGAACAAAACTTTGGCAAGTTTTTGATGACAAATTTTTTTTTACAACACTTGTTATTTAAATTATGTAGAGCACCAAACGACAAATCTTGTAGTAAACTATAATCATCTTTAATAAAATGCCGATTAAAAATTGAACAATTCAACTGTAATCAAGCAATCATATCAGATATTCTAGCTGGAAATTATATAATAATTCCTGCACTAAACAAATTTAATGTAGTACACCAATACATCTTCTATTGTATACAAATCCTCATTACTAACTAACAATGGCTGAGTCACTCTAGTTGAAACTCGCTCGCAATTAATGATGAGTCTACCCACCCAACTACTTGTTATCAAGAAGTCCTTTCCTATTTTAGTTACAAATAACATTTGCAGAAAGGAATCTATCCAATTTTTTGGGTGGGTCGCTGGGTGGAAACACCAATTGAAACTATTTGCTTACAATCAATGGCTTTGGACAGATAAAAAACATTTTATAACATTTATGACAGATCAGAATTAATTTACGACATTCACAAACATTTTATAACGTTTCTAACAGCTCAGAAATATTTCACCATCACCTCCTTTAACATAGAAAGCTTTTAACGCTTGCAAAAAAGAGAAACTTCCAT
Source organism: Tachinus rufipes (assembly GCA_963932245.1). Classification (NCBI taxonomy): domain Eukaryota; kingdom Metazoa; phylum Arthropoda; class Insecta; order Coleoptera; family Staphylinidae; genus Tachinus; species Tachinus rufipes. The sequence continues at coordinate 24,916,249 of OZ010742.1, read as the reverse complement.
TATTTTGATAACTAACAGCTCAAGTGTGGATTTGTTTGTTTGTCATAAATAAAATGTTTCTAAGCTATCATAAACGTCATAAATTGTTTCCGACCTGTCATAAAATACTTATGAAATGTCATAACTGTCATAATATATTTTATGAGTTGTCATAAACGTTATAAATTGGTTGAAAACTGTTATAAACCTTAAAATATGTTTGTAAGCAGTTATAAACGTCATCAAATGCTTTGAAGTTGTTATAAACTTTATAATTTTATCTAAACTGTCATTGTGAACTGTTATAAACGCTATATACAGTTTGAGATGTCGTTAATTGTTTTTCATCTGTCATAAAATGTTTATAAGCTGCCATAAGCGTCATAAAATGATCCCGAATTGTCATAAAATGTCTAAAAGATATTATAAACGTCATAAAACATCTGTGATCTGTCATAAACGTGATAAACTGTTTAAGAGCTGTAAAAAACTTCTAAAATCTTTGTGAACTGTCAATAATTGATTCTAAACTATCATAAACGCCACAAAATGTTTGTGAGTATTATGAACATTATAAAATGTTTGTGAACAATCAATATATATTTCCGAGATGTCATAAACATCATAAAATGTTTCTGAACTGTCATAAAATGTTTCCAAACTGTCATAAAATTTTTATGAAATATTATAACGTCATAAAATGTCCGTAAACTGCCATTAATGTTATAAAATATTTTGTCAGCTGTCATAAATGTTACGAAACGTTCTTGAACTGTTATGAACGTCGTAAAATAATCATGAGCTGAAATACAACTCATAAAATGTTTGTATACTATCATTGATTGTTTCTGAGCTGTTATATTATGTTTCTAGTTTAGACAGGGACATTAAAACAACAGGATTTGCGCAGAGAAGAAAACCGGAAGGTATTACCATGCCTAAGTTATTCTTAAGGGCCACTTGTTGAGAGCCAACAACTCACTACGTCCTAAAAAAAAAAAAAATATTATGTTTCTGAACTATCATAAAATGTTTCAGAGCAGTCATAAAATAAGTATAAAATGTCATAAAGATGTCTGTGATTTGTAAAGAACGTTATAAAATGTTTGTAAGCTGTCATAAATGTCATATAATGTTTCTAATATCTGAAAGCGTTAAATAGAGACTATGTCAAAAAAAGTGATGGTGATATCCAATAATTCCACTATCACTTTTTCTAACATACTGACTAACAGCAATTGAAAAGATGTCAACTATCACAACTACAATCCGCACCGCCTCCTCACCGGGAAGTATAGTGGTTTGCAGATGCGAGGTCGGATTACGATTTGGGCTTTAGTCAAAACTCAGATTTTGCTGTTCTTCCCGATCACGTGTCGATTGGTCGGCGGCAGGCATTAAGCAGTGTCATATAGTTTTTTTGGAAATCCGGAAAAACGACGATATCTTGAAAACGGTGCGTCAGAGAGAACAACAACACAAAAAAAGCATGACCTTAAAACCTCCGCAAAAAACGATCCTGCAGACTTTGCACAAAATTCAGAAATCGACAAACCGCAGAGAGCAATAATAAAATATTAAAACAAAATAAATAAACTTTCGTAATAAACAATTTTCGATATAAAAAACTTTCGGTATAAACAATTTTTGATATACAGAACTTAGTAATAAAGAATTTTCGATATAACGATATTTGGTATAAACAATTTTCTATTAAAGAATGTTCGATATAAAGAATTATCGATATAAAATTATTTTGATACAAAACATTTTCGATATTAAAAACTGTTATTATTTTCTTTATGTTTTTTCTGCTATAAAGAAATTTCCTTACAAAGAAATTCGGTATAAAACTTTTTATTGTACTTGTACTTTTCGTTGCATTAAAAGTACATTTTACAATAAATTTTCAATTTTGAATTGTTAATGTTGTTGTTATAAATAAATACACAAATATATGTTTTTAGTTTTTTTTTTCGAGTAATTGGAAAGTAGCAATTAATAAAAAATAATTTAACATCGCAGCATACAATTGTATATATATATAAACTTTCTTACAAATATTATAACTAGAATTTTGCAAGCTGCTTACACTTTACATCAATGCCCACCAATAATTCAACCTGATGTTAGCCATTCTGAAATGGTCTACATGATGTGAGAACTTTCTCCTTTTACCGCCAACTTCATGCCATAAAATTATGTTGGCAACAATAAGGCGCCATCTTAAAAATCATAACAATTAAATCATTTGTTTTACTCATAAATCCAAACAGATCAACAGGTTAATAACAATAATTACAAAAATGTCCCAATTAGTAAAATTAACAGAAGTAGATGTAATCGAGCAGATTCCTGAAATAGAAAACACTGAATCAGAAATATCCGAAGAAGATGAAACATATTTCCAAGATATCAATATGTTAATCGATCATGGTATTCCAAAAGATGATGTTAAGAAAATTAAAAAAGCTGGTATTAATACCATAAAAGGACTACAAATGACAATGAAGAAAAAGCTGCTTGCTGTAGGATTGGATAAAATAAAACTTGAAAAAATTATGGAAGTTTGCGTTAAAGTTTCACTTTCTGGATCATTCATGACCGCTTCGGAATTATCTAATCAGAGAAAACAGATATTTAAATTAACTACAGGAAGCAAACAATTAGAGTAAGTTTAAAAATTTAATAAATTTTATTGTTAAAAATATATAAAAATCAACATTAATCGTAAGAATCAATGTGATACTATTTATTTTAGTAAATTATTAAATGGTGGAATCGAAGCTATGGCGATTACTGAAGTTTTTGGTGAATTTGGTACAGGAAAAACTCAGTTAGCACATACTTTATGTGTTACAGCACAGATGCCTGGTCATAATGGTTATATTGGTGGAAAAGTAATCTTTATCGACACAGAACATACATTGTATCCTTTAAATTTATTTTTAATTGTACTTAATTACTAAATCTAACCGTCTTCTTAACTACAACTTAGTCGTCCTGATAGATTGAGAGCAATATCAGATCGTTTTGATTTAGATCAAGCCAGTGTTCTTGATAACATCTTATATGCAAGAGCATATAACTCAGAACATCAATATGAACTTTTAAATAGTGTGGCTGCAAAATTACATGAAGAAGCTGGAATTTTTAAATTACTAATAATTGATTCTATCATTGCTCTATTTAGAGTGGATTATTCTGGAATGGGTGAAATAGCAGATAGACAAATAAAACTAGCACAAATGTTATCAAGGTTAATTAATTTTCTAGTATTTTATCATCTTTCTGCACTTTTATTAAACTGTTTGAGGTTATGTTTATAATAAAATGTTATACTTTAGTGAGCAAAACCAGTCTTAGAAAACAAAGCATTTTAATTTGAATTAAAAATTTATTTTATTATAAAGATAACCCAGCATTAGCAAACTTGCTTTACGTAATTGATTTCAGATTGCAGAAAATTAGCGAAGAGTATAACATTGCTGTTTTTATAACGAATCAAATCACCAGTGATTTTACACAATCACAATTGAATAATGCTTGCTCGAAGCCAATTGGTGGACATATATTAGCACATGCAACAACCAATAGGATTTCTTTAAAAAAAGGTGATGGACCAGTACGTGTAGCTTCAGTTTTCGATAGTCCTGATTTAGAATCATCTGAAACAGAGTTTATAATCACTGCTGGAGGTATCGATGATTTAACTGAAGACTGAAACATTTTAATTAAATCTATTTAAAAAATATCAAATTAATTTATAATTTTATTAATTATTGTTAAGTTTATATTGTTATTATTTATCGAGTAAATTTCTTGTATTCAATACAACCATAATTGTTATTTCATCAGGTTTGTTAAAAATAAAATAATATTACTCACTTTTTATTACATTCCTGCACTCATTCAACATTTACAAATACCTAATTTATTAATAATATAAATATTTACACATAAATCTATACATTAAAAAAAAAAATCTTTTAATATCAATCAGACGGGGATATGTTTTGTGCAGCAGCTACTAAAGTATCATGGATTTCTTTGATGTATGATACTTGAGCATTTACTGATGCTAAATACTGAGGATATGTTAAGCTATTGTCATTAGGAATGCCAACATTTTCAGTCTTTGTAGGCACAACAACAAGGTGTAAATATCGATGACTGCTTTCTCCTTGGGTTATGGCTTTTATTGATGTTTTCTGAAATTAAAATTGATGGAGTTAAAAAAATATATTTGTACAGTATGGTCATAATGCACTTTAGTATGCTCATTTTGCATATCCTATATTATTAATAGAATGTTTAATAGTTAGTAACCCCAAAATGTGTGATAGTAATCTAAGAAAAAATTTAAAGTTAACAAAATGTCGCAGTTTAAGGCCTCTTTCGAAATTCCGAATCGCGATTCTGAAAGCCAGCGTCGAGAATTTCCGGCGGTTCCGAATTACTATACTCGGGCAGCTAAATCTGCATATGAGAGAAAGGCCATAAGTGTTACCAGTCTAGCAAGCCCAAAAAAAGTAGCCAAACTCTCATAAAATCTCAAAACTACCAGACAGGTGCGTGTATCCAAAAACTAAGTGTGTGGATACAACTTTGCACCGACCATAGCATCGTCGTACCTTTGCTCATCGCTTTGACTCTGAAACACTGCAGTTTGTCCTAGCTTGTTACTCTTACTTATTATTGCTCCGATCCTTGTATTTATATATTTCTAGAATCAAAGCTCCAGAGTCGAAGCGGTAAACAAACGATAAGCAAACTGGATGCCCGAACAGATAATAACTGCAAGTATAAGCGTAGAAAAGAAGCCAGGATAACACTGCCAGATGAAAAATAAGTTCAGTTCAGGTCAAGTCAACAACACACAACAAGAAACGATTCCATTCTTTCCGGGTTGTACCAACTATGTATTTAAATTATATTATCTGTTGTTATGTGTTTTATGATCCATTGATCAGATAAAGAACTAAGAGCTTGCAGAAACACATTTTTCTGCCACTTGAACATACAACCCCGTGTTGCGTGTGATTGGGCTATGGTGTATGCTTCCTCCACACCTCAGACTGCCTCGTCGCTCAACGACAAACTTCATAAAAGTCGTTCAAAATAAATTGTTGTTCCAGAAAACAACTCATCATGCGTAATGAACGCGCTCGCTGACTACCGTTTGCTGGCAGCGGTTGTCATTTTACTCATCATACATTGGTTGCTGACCAAGTAACTCATCAATCAGTGATTGATTGATCAGTCAGCGCCGGCAACTGATGAGTCGTTCTGAACGCAACCATTGATGCCGTACGTGAAGTGACACTGCAAGATCGTCATGCGACTTATTGCGAGATTGAGGCACCCTTAGGCATACATTCAATATTGCATAAACATGTGGCCGTTAAAAAGATTTGCTCGCGTTGAATCCCATATAATTTGACAATTACTCAAAAAAAGCTCGTATCTAATGGTCAATGAAATGCTAAAAAAATACGATCGCGGTGCTTCAAAACATGTCTATGAATAATGAATAAGCTCGAAAATAAACAGCAGTCAACTGTGTGCGTTTTTCAAGATAATTTTTCGCGTTTTGACTGGTGAAGCCAACATAACGTTCTATGTCCACAACTGACGTCACGCGCTAAATGATAATTTAGTGAACATAATAAAATAAAAACTAAAAAAAAATTATAGTATTGATAAACAAATAGACTTTGAAACTCGCCACTTTCTTTCATCAATGATTGAAAATATTTTTTTATTAGATTTAACAGTTATTGTTTAATAAATAATTTAACATCACCCCAAGTGCCAAGTACTCTATATAAGATTCATAGACCATTTTGGTAGATTAAGTGCATACAAATTTGTTTGTATTTATGCGTTAAACATAAAGTCTGTTTCTATTGTCCACATCTGACGTCACACGCACCGATTATGTTGGCTTTACGGCGTCAGCAAAAGACGTGTCTGTAAGTGTATATGGTCTAAAGCCAAATCCAAAAGTTATTCGTGCATGAAGCACTTCAAAGCAAATGTTAGTCCGTTTTTTTTTTCGGAAATACTAGATATATGTTGCAATTCTAAATGCAATACAAACATTTGATTGCCAAAAGTCTTCGGAAAAATCTAGAAACCCAACCTCCAAAGACATTCTCCACCACGTCAACGCAAACTCGCATACATCGGCCCAAACAAGAAACTTTTTAAGCACTTAAAACGTCGATTAGGAGAGTTATCCGCCGTATAGTCCTGATTTGGTACCCAATGACTTCACATCAAAAACAAATTGCGAAGTCAACGTTTTACAACCACGAAAAGCGATTGATGCGTTTAAAATGCATGTTTTGAAGAAACAATTGTATCGAAAAGTGGTCCAAACGCATGGAAAAGTGTATTAACCTTCATGAAGAATATTTTGGAAAACAATAAAGCCATTTTCGATGATTTGTTTTTGTTCTCTAATTCCGAAATATAAAAGGCAACCCTTGTTAAAGTATTTTATTATAATAGTATGAAAGCCATAAACTAAAGTATACTTACTAGATGTAACTCAATCTGATCACATAACGAGTAAAATTCTTCTAAATTTTTGTCAAATCTTGGGATTTGTGCATCAACTCCTTTCCTGCAAATATAAATATAACAATATATTAAATTATTAAGGCCTGTAATATCCAACTCCTAATAAGGCACCTAATAAACTATTAGCTAAATAACCTCACTTTTAATTTTATTTATTTTATTAAAACGTATGGACAACCAATTAAATATATGCTTAATATATACATTTATAACAAATAAAAACGTTAAGCATATAATTTCTTAACTGCTCAGAGGTGTAACAAAAATAAATCAAATTAAAGTTTGAAAAAAGTTAGGTTATTCAGCTAATAGTTTATTAGGTGCTTTATTAGGAGTTGGATATTACGGCCCTAAGTCCTACTAAAGATTAGTAGTAGTTTTATACTCAGAGCCAGCCTTCCGTTAAGGGGACACAGATGCAAAACATTTTTTTTACCTCAATTACAAACATAAAAAATTGACAATTTATATGTAAAGCAGTTTATATGTCAAACAGTTATACACTTTCTTAAATAGTTGATAATTTATTGGTCAAGCTGACTGTTTACTTTTATAGGTAAGACAGTTCATGTTCATGACAGTTGACAATTGCTTTGTCAAGAAGGAAGTTGACACATTTATATGTCAGAAAGTTATACGCTTTCTTAGAAAGTTGACAATTGATTTGTCAATCTGACAGAAGACAATTCATACCACAAATTTGTCAAAAAAATAACAATTTATATGTTTACAGCAGTTAATTTCAAGTGATTTGATAACTAACAATTGACAGTTTATATAACAAATTTGTAATGAAATATGTCAGTTGAAAGTTAAAAGTTATATAAAAGATTTGTTGACATAAAATTTGACAGTTTATAAAAAATAAAACAATTTATAAATTTGACAGTTGGTATGTCATTTGATGAATGGCTGATATCATTTTGTGCAACAGAAAAAATGTAAAATAAAAAGAAAAATGCTTTAAAATCGGATAAGCTCAAATATTACACATTTAATTCTTCTGTACATAAACATTTAGAAAATAAAAAATCGTTCAAAAAATTTCGTTTTCTAAATAAATGCCTTGAAAATTTCGCTTAGAAACGCAATTACAGCTTAAATAGTGCAATTTCTACAAGTAAAAAAGAATAAACTTAAAAAAATCGTGTATTAAAAATGTATCTGAATTAATTAAAATATAAGAAACACATCAAATGATTGAAATGAATATTAGAAAATTGCATTTTGTACTGAAAAACGCTTTGAAATCGCATTTACAGCTCAAAAGCCTCACGTTTAATAATTTAAATTTACTAAAAAATCAATAGAACTAATAAAAAACACGTACAATTTAAAAAAAAGTTTTCTAACCAAAAATACTTCAAAAAGGCATATGAATCAATTATAATATATATAAAAACGCATTAAGAGATTAATTCACAACTAATAACTAAAATTAATTAAAATGCTCAGAAAACTCATTTTCAACTGAAATATTGCACAATTTATGTTTAAAATTCAACAAACATAAGTAAAACAGTTAAAAAAATCGCTTAAAATTCCCTGAAAATGCGATTTCTACACAAAAACGCGCAAAAATGTAAACAATCGTTTATAAATAATACTTTTTTTGCTCAAAAACAATTTGAAAATGCAGTTACAGCTTAAATAAAGCACGTTTATGCCCGTATTCATAAAACATTTTTGTAACGATTCATTATCAAACGAATCATTATAATTTAATGAACATTAAAAATATAATGATATTCATAAATAAATTGTCATTAGTTAAATTATTTAGTAACTTTTTAGTTACTTTTGTTTTTTATAAGTTATTAATATGTTAACCTATACAATATAACCTCAAATACTGTGAATTAATACAGATAATTAGACATTTTTAAATCAAACAGATGTGTCAATTTAATGATTCGTTTTGTTTTAATGAACCAAAAATAGTGCGTTAAATTTAATGAATAATTTAATGAACATTATTGCTAATGAGTGTTTATGAATACGAAAATTCGATTAAACGTTTCGTTATATTTTTAACAAATCATTATAATATATTTAATGACGTTTTATGAATACGGGCATTAATGCGTCAAACTTAACAGAAGCTATTAAAACTTTTATAAAACGCTTAAATCTTTCAAAAATGCAATTTCAACAAGTACACAAGTAGAAATTTAAAAAAAAAATTGTATAAAAAATGTATCTGAATTGATTAAAATATAAGAAACAGCTCTATTATATATTATATATATGCATTTACAGTTTAAAAATCGCAGATCTAACAATTGAAATTAATACAAAATCAATAAAAACATAAAAAAACGCTTAGAAAATTCTGCACAAAAACGCTTTAAAATCGCATTTCAGCTGTAAAATGTCTTATGTTTAATACTTCAAATTTACCAAAAATCAACAGAACTAATAAAAAACGCTCAAAACAACTCGTTCAAATAAAAAAAAAAATGCATTAACAGATTAATTCACAAAAAATAACTGAAATTGATAAAAAACGATAAGAAAATACGGATTTTGACACAAAAATTAGTAGAAACTACTAAAACTGTTACAAATCGCTTAAAAATCAATTTTTACAAGTAAACGCAAATATAAGTAACTGTATTTTCTGCTCAAAAACGGATTTACAGTTTCAAAATCTGACATGATTGAAATTAATAAACAATAATATAGAAAATTCATTAATTGAAAACACATTTACAGCTCAAATGCCACAAATTTATCAAAAATCAATAGAACAAATAAAACGCTTAAAAAAAACATTTAAACTGTACACCAATTTACTAATATCAATAAAAATGTAAATAATCGTTCAGAAAAATACGTTTATTGCACAAAAATGCTTTAGAGACGCATTTACAACTCAAATATTGCACATTTAATGCTTGAAATTCAACAAAAATCAATAAACTGTTGAAAAGGGATTATTAATTGCATAATTTCGACTTGAAAATGCTCAGTTTTTAACAAATTTGCTATTGACACAGGTAAAATAGTTGAATTGAATCAATTTAGGAAACAGTTGATATATAATTTTTAGAATTGACTGTTTTGTAAAATAGTTAACAATTGCTTTGTAGAATTGACAGTTCATGACAGATGTCAAGAATAAAGTTATCAGATAGTTGAAGTTTACAGAGATAAAAATATTGCTAAATGTCATTAAACTTTTTCAAACTCTTAAGAGATACAAAAATGGATTTTATTTTGTTTCATCATAAATAAACACAAACTGTTTTTAACTAAGTTTGCTTGTAAATTAAAGTAAGACAAAGTAAAAAAATCACAGAAGCCTCTATAAGTTGCAGTAAATCTGCTTTGATTTCAGGAAGATACTGTAACTCTACAGTGAAGTTAGAGTTCCAAAAAGATGCTACCAAAAAGCATGATTTACTTCATAAATACAAAAACGCAAAACTTTAAATAATATTGAAAAGTACAATAAATTCTAAAAAGTCAAACGTAACTATTTTTAAGTTTTACACAATTAATACAAAAATGTATACTTTGGCCTTGACCAAGGCCCGGACAATCATAAATAGAGGTCGTGAATGAAAAAAGTTTAAGAACCAAGAAGCCCTGTACTACAACATACATCAGACATCATTTAAAGATAATAAAAATATAATAACATATATAAGCTCAAGAGTACACAATTATGTATAATATTCTACAGTCATTATAAAAGTTTGGGATTATGTAACAATCTAATGTACGTTTCTGCCACTCTAGCAAAATATTGAATCCAATTTGGTTGTGCGTAAATACAGTTGAAGGTGAACTGTCAAAACAAAGCAAAAAGTTTGGTGCAAATTTTAAAAAGGCGGCATATTTAAAGTGATTACATAATCGCAGACATTTATAAAGACTCTGTATTTATTTATAATGCACACTTAATTATTGTATACTTACAATGACCCCACATCGACCTGGCTATTTTGATTCAAAGTTTGAGCAGCTGTTTTGATAGTTGTCTGCAAATCAATAATAAAATGTTAAAAACTTCAATGGAACATTAATTTTATTACAAATGAGAACGTTACTTCATATACAAATTTGTAAATGTCTTAAAACCGGTATTATAAACCATTAAAATCTGTAGATTTTATTTACTGACCAAGTAAATTACTTTACTTGGCTGATTTCGATATTATAAACGTCAAATAATAAAAATAGGTAACTAAATCTGTGAAATAAATTAATCATCCAAAATCTAGGGATTAAAATTAATTCAATGAATACGTTGACACGTCATGTTTCTTAGGTTATTTTTAATGTCGACCAATTTCTGTTGAAAATCAACTTTTGATTGCTCCACGATTTGATGCAACTGCATTTCAAAATGTTGTAGGGGATTATTGTAATATAACAAAGGCTACATACAATACAACACATCAATAACTACAATATTAAAATAACATATAAATGCGGCGTTGCAAGTCCTTATTCTACAAATAGTTAATTTAGTTGGCAATGCGTTTTATAATACCAGAATACGTTTATTCGTCAAATATATTAAACTTGAGATTTGTTATTAGTTGATTTGTTTTGTCTTTATAACACGAGCCCTTAGTGTTATAGTGTAATGCAACATAAAAAGACAGATAGTGTAAAATCAATATGTTACACTATCTGCTTAGACTTTGGCAATGAATTATTATAGACTACGTTAGGCTTGGTAATTAAAGGTTAAGATAAAAAAGTTATATTATATAAATACAGAAATAAGTAGAATTTTACAGTATCTGGCACCAGACATACATATTATTATTCCTATAACCTGTTAAAATATAAACAAAATGCAAATAATTATTCAGCCCATCATAGGTAATGAGCATACTGTACTTAGCTAACTTAGCGGGTAATAAGTAAAAAAAGACTATATAATTTTAGTTATAAAATAAAATCTACTTACAGAAAGAGATTCTCTTAAAGGTCCAATTAGAGTCTTAATTTTAGAAATATTATCTAAAGGCTGTAAAGGTTGCTGCTGCTGCTGTTGCTGTTGTTGTTGCTGCTGTACTACCACAGGATTCTGCTGTGGGGGCATACCCATGCCCGGTACATTCATCATCTTTCAATACTTTATTTATTAAATATCTTAATAACTATAAAATATTTTGAAATTTTCTAACCAAAGTTTATCACAAAATTATGACAACTTTTGCTCTCTCCCCTCCAAACAATAATATTTGAACGTTGCCATGTTTACAATTTTTACATATTCAACAGTTTCAATAAATAAATAATTCTCTGAAATTGATATTAATAACGTTTTTAATGTAATTAGTATTGTTTATATTATGTGACTAATTTATTATTATTAAATAATAATGGTAACGTAACTGATTTATTATTTATTGGTTTATTTTATTCAATCAAAACCTATTTTATAATTCATTTGGCAACACCTATTGTATTTTTACATTGCAAGTCAATTTAGTCACTTTAATTACTTTAAATTGTCATTATAGAATTAAATGTAATACTTTATCAATTTCAATAAATGAATTTTAATTTATTAAAGTATTCTATGTTAATAGTTTATAAACTTATTGCTTAAATTGAATAAAAACATAAATAATTAGTAGTATTTTGAACATCATCATGTCACATATATACACTGTTGCCAGTTATTTGATTGTTTGAAACTGGATCAAAATGTTTAAATAATAAACAATTCAAGCAATGCAGTATGAAATTTAAAAGTTGTTTCACTTTGATTAAAAAAGAGTAAAAATAGTTGCTACAACACATGCAAAAGTACAAATAGTAGCATATGACAGTTGCTCAAATATACTAAGCAAGTTTTTTATGTTATCTGCCTAGCTATGAAAACAATATGCTATTGCAAACATGTTCTTATATTGTCAAGTTTCTGTGACATTTTATAATTATTTAAATCGTTTAACATTTTTAATTTTTGTATCAGTTTAAAGAAGAAAAAATGAGCATAAAATTGCAATTTAAACATAGAAGCGTCATAAATTTTTTATCAAAGAAGTCAATAGCCTGATAAATATCCATGTAAAAATAGTAGCAGTGTATGAAGTAAATAACCCATCTTATTTTTAGTTAAATATTGGTGCAAACTGTTCAAATAATCCAGGAAATTTATTTGGAATTACCTAAAGTGAGGAAGACCTTTAGAAGTACCTACAGACATCACTAACAAAGATTTGGTCTTAATTGACCGCCAAGTAAAAGTTTCAGTTGTTGAAATTTTACATAAAGGTTTGAAAATGTTCCAAACAAAAACTGAGTAGTTGACAAATTTGCGAGAAGAATTTGACTTCTTTATTACAAAATAAAGACTTCTTCTATAGAATTGTAACTGGAAATAAGATTTGGGTACACCACTGGATTCTGCCTCAAAACAAAAGTCTATGCAATAAGTTTATATAGATGTATGTCAAAAAAGACTACACTAACAGAAAATGTCTGAAAAGACACAATTAAAAACTTAAAAACTTCTGCACAGCTCCAGCGTGCATAAAGCACAAATTGTTCAAAAAAATATTTAATGAATACCGCACCTCATTCATTGACTACTTTGTTGAAGAAATTACATCATCTACTTTATATTCTCAATCTTGCCTCCTGTGACTATTGCCTTAATGCATTAAAAAAAGTGTTTCCTATTAAATCAATAAAAAAATTAAAAAAAATTAACACATAAACTTACTTACTCTCAACACTCCGATAAACAATTAGAAAAGCAAATCTACACTACAAGTACGGAGTTGAAAACGTCAGTGATAAAGACAAAGCTGTTTATAACCAGGACTACAAATGATGTTGTGGAAACTTGGCTTTAATTGTCTGCAAACATTTTGCTTACTGACAAGTAATGCCAGTTTACAATAAAAAACTTAGAATAGTAATACTTAAAAAACTAGTACAATAAAGTAATGAAATTGAATAATAGTTCATTATTGATTAGTTTTTAAGAGTGATTACAGTTCTCTAAAAACGTGTGTTTGTGAATAATAAACATTATTACTATTATTATATGTTTATTGAATAATATATTACAATTATTAACAATAACGATATATAATAGAAAATTAATCTGTAATCAAGTAAAGCATTGAAATGTGGCAACGCTGTCAATTCCCCACCAGCAACCAAATCATATGATCAATTTCTTCCTTCAGAATCACAAGATTTTCTGCCCTACATTTCGCTACACAATTTTGTAGGCGTTGTCGTGTCGAAAACGCAAATTATCAACACCAATTGATACTTTTCCTGCAAGAAGAAACAGAAACCAACAGTCAAGATGGCTTTAAGCGATGCGGATGTCCAGAAACAGGTAAGAAAATCAATAATTCAAACCAAAAAATATGAAACATTTTATACAATATTTATTCAATCATGTAGATCAAGCACATGATGGCTTTTATCGAACAAGAAGCCAATGAAAAAGCTGAAGAAATCGATGCTAAAGCTGAAGAAGAATTCAATATTGAAAAAGGACGTTTAGTTCAGCAACAACGCCTTAAGATTATGGAATATTACGAAAAGAGGGAGAAACAAGTCGAATTGCAAAAGAAGATGTAAGTTAGTTTATTGAGTTAATTTATTAGTTTAAACGTTTATTTTCAGTCAATCTTCGAACATGTTGAATCAAGCTCGTTTGAAGGTGCTTAAAGTACGTGAGGATCATGTCCGTAATGTATTGGATGAGGCACGTAAGAGGCTAGGCGAAGTCACAAGGAATTCAGCCAAATATTCCGAAATTATTAAGACGCTAATCTTGCAGGGACTGTATCAGGTGGGTTCTATTCTTATTGTAGTCAAGGTCAAATTGATAAAATTATAATTAATTTCTCTAATAACTCTCACGAATTATAATTTTATTGCTATTTGTTTTATTTTATAATTTTCGTCTTGTGACTAATTATTTTCATAATAATTTTTTTTAATGGCAAATATCACATGACTCATTTCACAAAAAACATACAATTGATGACATATTTGTAACTTCTGAAAAATAATGGCTCAGTTATGTAATAATTAACTTTTTTTGTAATATGTTTTAACTTTTGGCATATATTTTTTACTTCATATATCACATTTGACAGATGTAAGTTTTGTGGTTTGAAATATTGTCGCCTCAATATTACAAGGTTCTATGACATATTTTTATTAAATTATTAGTTTGTTCATTGGCGAACCATTTGTAACTTTCTTTATTGTTGTTTTGATAACTTTACAGAATTCATAATTCAAATTATGACACAACTTTGTAATATTGAGGTGACGATATGTTTTGACGAAAAGAAAATAAGTATAAGGAGACTGCAGATTTTCTTTCTTTATCACATAATTTCTCACTTTAGTGGAGTGTTTTATTTGAGACAAATATCTAACTAACGAAATTTTTTGTATCAATTCTAACTGGATTCAAAAGAATAAATCAAGTTGATTAGATGTAGGTTTTGTGAATCCATATTCAACGTAACTGAGTTTTGACAAATCTAATTATAACAAACATCAAACTGATCTAATTCTAACCTAACCTAACATAATCTAGTTTTAACTTAACATAATCTAAAAGAACTATATTCTGATGAATTTAACAAAATTATTTCAAACTCTAATGAAACTAACCAAACTCTAAAGACGGTAGTGGATTTAAAAGTTTTTGAGGTTATGTTGTGTCAAGTCACCTGATGCTCGATTACTTTGTATGTTTGTGTGGTATAGTTGAATATGAGTTTAGAGGTTGTTGAGACACATACATTACCTTTTATATGTATTTGAGCAATGCATTGTGAATGAAGATAAATAATTTTTGGGTCTTGATTTCCGGTAATTTTGTATTGGAGGTACAAGTTATACACTCAATAGTTCTGGATAATGGTGAAGTGGTAGACTTTAAGTTAAAAGGTTTTTGAGGATAATGTTCATAAAGCAACATGAAGCTAGTAGTGGACTATGAATATTGTAGTGAGTGGCCTTGCTTCTCTTGGATTTGTTTAGGCATAGTATGAGTATGAGCGGGCTGGGTAAAGGCTACTGGTAGTTAAGCTAACAGCTGAGTTGTAGGTACTTTTTCTTCTGGAGACTGAGCACGAATCTCAGATCGAGCTGTAATTGGCGCTTTTTTTATAGGTGTTAAGGGGTTGCCGTCACAGCTCCTGAGGGGCACATAAGCTACTTTGGGAGAGTAGGTAATTGGCAGCTAATTCATAAACCATTTATCTATCCAATCATTCATTTAATCACTTATAACATTCATTCATCTGTTTCATCTTTCCATCTAGGATGGATTCATGTACCCTATACATTCATCCATCTAACCATTTATCCAACTATCCGTTTATTCATACATCCACGGTCACGGTCCCTAAAATTTTTCTAGACCTTATTGTCCTATTAGGTACTGGGGGGTTGACGCGTTTAGGCATACATCTAGGAATGCTGTTTTATGGCGTGACTACACCAGAACGAGAAAACTGAACGGCACACTCGGCATTGCCGTCCAAATTAGTCCAAGCCTGAGTGTGCTAGCTTAGAGTAGGTTGCATTTGTCTTGGCAAAGCTCGTGAGGATCGAACGGCTTGTCGAGTGGTTGACGGCACCATGGGTTGGGTCGGTGACGTGACTAAGTTACCGGCTGTTTGGTAGTCGCAAGTGAGAACCCGATTTGGCCGACTGGCTTGCTTGGTGGCAACTCAATATTGTAGCGCTCAAAGTCTGCAAGGTAATCTTTGAGCGACTGTTCTTCTTCCTCTTCTTCATTTCTTTTGCGACGTCTCTGTCGCCGAGTCTTCTTCTTGGGTCTCTTCTTAGGTTTGGAGTGGTGAGTCCGTGAAGGCATTATGCCATTCAATGTTACCGGTTTGCGTCCGCAAAGGGTTACTGGGGCGGTAGGTCTAAGTCCGTGAGCGGCGCGGCTGCTTGTTGACTTTAGGCTCTCGATTAACTGCAAATCAGAAGGTTTCATATTTATAGTAGCGGAGAATTACTAGTTGAGCCGCTTTTGGTGGAGCTTGGCTACGCCCACTTGCGGCATCAGGTCCGATGGGTTTTGACTATTTGTCTGTAACAATTTTCTCTATTTTCTTTGATATCTGCGGATGTGACTCTTGGATTGAAATCTGGAATGATCTTTAATATTATATACTCCATCTATGCAAAAACTTAGAGGTGGAGCATATAATATTAAAGTCAAACCTTTAGTAGATCTTTTAAGGAGTACGTCCAGATTTTAATTTTGCGCGCAATTGCCTTGTCATGGGTATAGTTCATGTCTGTAAACAACAAGTCATATTGGATAATAGTCTCATCGGATATTTACTTTCGAGAGTCAAGTCTGGTTGTTAGGAAAGGTTTATAACTGAGGACACAGCTATGTCTCGTAAATAGACAGCGAGTTTGACGAAAATTGGCGTTCAGGAGATGTGTACAGCCGCTTGTCTCTGAACGGTTCGTAAGGTGTTTTTTTACTTGTTTGCTTTTTACAGGTAGGCTCTGTGGTTTGTTGCTGGATGCTGGCCTTTGGCTTAGGAGGATTTCAGTGGACTCGGGAGTTGTCGATAACTGTCTTTGTCGGACTCAAGTTTGTTTCTATGAGCGGTTGTATGACGTCAATAGTAGCTGGTTGTCAGTGTTTGACATGTGACTTCTACAAGTGGCTAGATGGCATCTTTGGTTCTTCTGTAGTGTCTCTTAACTAGAACACATTTTGAAATGTGGTGTGCCAGCTTTTGACTTTTTAAAAGCGTCTAGATCATAGCTCTGTTCGATTCCCTTCTTCTTCGGTCGAATCAAGTCTGGTTGATTGATTTTTTGTTTGAGTTAACCTTGTTACGTTGGAGTATGGCCCGGCGATGAGACATATCAGATCGGGGTTTACACGCGGAACGGTGAGGCTGATCTTGAAATATCATCAAATTGGCATTTAAAGGGTCCAAACTGTCAAAAATGTTGCCAACGTTCCAAAACTGTCTTAAATTGGCAATACACGTTCAAATTGTTTTTAAAATATTGTAATGATTTCTAAATTAGAATATCATGTGTTTCAGATTCTGATTGCTGTGACGACTGTCATAGGTGACTTTTGTCATAGTAATGATATAATATCAGTGAATTGAGATGAAATGATTAATTTCTATGGCAAAAGTCACCCAGATATTAGAATCGGCGGCATGCAAACAGTTTGTGTCCAGTTTTTATGCGTCTCAAAGCCATTTTTATTTGACGATTCCGCGTGGCTAATATGCGCGGTGTGACCCAACAACATAATATTACTTTTACAATTATCATATATTTTAACAGTTGACAATTACCTACCACATTCTTTAACATTTAATATTATTTGTTTCAGTTGTTTGAAACCAACGTGCTTGTAAGATGTAGAGCAGCCGACCGTCAATTAGTCGAAGAGGCTTTCCCTGATGTAGCTTCCAAATACAAAGAAGCCGTTGGCAAAGATGTCAATCTCAAAATTGATAGTGAGAATCCATTACCTGGAGAAATGACCGGTGGTGTTGAACTTTATGCTCAACGTGGAAAAATCAAGATTAACAACACTCTCGAGGCCAGATTAGAACTTATTGCTATGCAATTGGTGCCACAAGTTCGTACTGCTTTGTTCGGCAAGAACGTCAACCGCAGATTCACAGATTAAGAACAGTATTATATAACTAGTAATGTCATCTGAATGTCTATAATAATAATTGTAAATATCATTTCCTTATGGGTACTGCTCTTTTTAATTACATTTTTGTTTTTGTTATTATTGTACAAAAGAAATAATAAGATAACATGATTTTATTCCATATTATAAATTCTTCTTAGATGTATGTAGAAGTAGCTCATTATTAATTAGTTTTAAGATTGAAACGTACTAAGTAATATATACTTTTCACTTTTTTTTGTGGTAGCGGGTTGAGAAAAAATGTTGCGTATGTTAATAAAAAAAGATTTATTGAAACACCTGCCGTTATATGTTATCACTATAAATAAATAACTAGACAATATTTTTGTTTAATTAGTCCTATGTTCTTTAGACTATATACCCTATGTCTGCTAGTCACATGGTGAAGCCAACAGCAATGTTTGATGCCCACAAGTAGTAAAATTTTACTTGAGAAAATCAATTTATAAATTTGCCATTTACAATTTTATTATTGATAAACAAATTTTTGCAATGTGTTTTTATTAAAAAAATTCAATTGTAAAACCTATAATATTAAATGTACATTATCAGTTGTCAAAAAACATTTGATTGTACTACAAAATTCAATATTTATGCAAAATAATATTTCTTAACTGAATAATTCATCAAAGCCATGTGCCAAGTGTCCTATAGAAGATCCATAGACATTTTGGTAGATTAAGGGCTTTAATATCCAACTTCTAATAAGACACCCAATAAACTATTAGCTGAATAACCTAACTTTTAACATTAAAAAATCAAATTTATGAAAAAATTATCCTAAACTAAAAACATCCATAGACGCGTTTCGAGGTTTACCTCTCATCAGTATGGCTTTATTTATAATAATAATAATAATAATAATAATTTATTGCCCAACAGGTAAAACCTTATTACAGAACAACATATTAAAAAACTACAGTAAATACAGGTACAATAAAATTACAAATAAATAATTAAAAGTAAAAAAAAACATACTTTTCAATAGAAAAATTCACAAATACACTTTGAAAAAACACTTGAATTGGCATTAAAAATATCACACTTATTTGAAACACTATTGAACGTTGAACGTTTGCAGGTGGATTATAAAAACAGTTTGTGGTTCTGGAATTGACACGTGGTACTAAAAAATTTAAATTATATAGCAGATCAGGAGAATCAACTGTGTTGTGTATAATTTTATGCAAAAAAGAAAGTATTGATTTTATTTATACTTAATAATTGATTTGTAACTTACTTCGTCAACATCGTTCACCACCACAATTCAAAGCGAATATTTTAAAGGGTGTATTGACTATTTATACTAACTGACTTAATGACTTTATTTAATGGCTCTTCTTTATATATTTTAACCTAACTTTTAGTTTAATTTATTTTATTTATTATCAGAATCAATGTTAATTATTCTTTCTTCCATGTTTATAGCTGTTTGCACTTATATTACAATAGATGGACCATGGAAGTGTACATCATTCAAGTAAGACATCCGAGAATTTGTCACAGAAAGTGAACACTCGTTTGGAATAAACCTCGTATGACGTAAGGAGTGCAAGGTAGTTCACATGAACTAAAATACATTCTAAATAGTACTTACCTATAACTATTAGTTATATTGAAATTATTTTATTAAGACAAATTATATCTTACAACCATTATATTTTTGTAAAACAAAAATAATTGATTTAAATAAAGGTACACCGCATACGAGTAGTGCAATCATCAAAAACATGAATTATTAATTATAAAATACATCTAACAAACAATTACAGCCACGAATAATGTGGCAAAGGCATAAGTTTAACCACATTTAACATAATTTTTGTGTATACTAAGTTGCCTATTATAGAGGCCACACTATTCCTGTCTGGCTGTAATAGATAATTTTGGTTCAAATCAGTTTAACGTGACGTTGAGAGTCAGGTTTAAAACTACTTCACTAATCTTTTTGCTGTTTGTAAAAGAAGATGCAAAATGACTGACTCATAAAAAAAAGTATAGGATAAAATGAGAAAATTGCGAGGTATGGAAGAAAGGCACACATGATCTGTCATAATCAAAAAAATAAAGGTGATAATTAAAAGTTTAACTACTATATATATATATATATATTATATGGATATTCTAATTATGGTCAATGACTTAAGAGAATAAGCAAACTCATTAAAAAACTGATTGTTTTAGAGTTTGAGTAATAAAAGATTATCTGACTACACACTGTATAATAAACAAAATGTATATTTGGTTGTATACATTGTAACATCAAATTCAAATATAAACGTCAAGGAGAAATTTAAAAAAAATCACCATGGAATCTAAAAAATATCAAATTAAAATAAAATTAAATCATAAACTCTTTTCACTTCATTGTAACATCATCTAAATTTTCAGTGTTTCAACATCATTTAAACCAATGGCGTGCTGTTATCAACATCCTCCCTGTATGTTCATACTTTTTTGGATATTTTTAGCTGGATTTGAAATAAAACATATAATTGATGGAGACGAGCGTGGAGGTGAAGGCGGTGACAAAGGTGGTGGTGGTAAAGGCGGTGATAAAGGCGGTGATAAAGGACGTGCACCGCCAACACAGCGCCGCACCTTAACGTCTGTAGCACAGACTTTACCACCGACTGTACCAGCGCGGTGGTAAATCAGATCCTGAAGCAGCTGAGCTAGCTGAGCTGCCACCAGAAGAAGAGGATTTGTGACACTTTGTTATTACAATATAGTGTGAGTATCACGCGCCAATCAATATTTCAAACCGTAATTCTTTTCTATCAGATAATTGCATTAATATAATTATTCAAATAGATTACGAAAAGCAATTTGTCATGTGGTTTGGCGTATGTGTTTGATTAATTTTAATTGAGGTTATTTTAATGTTTTGACAGATTCATCATTGGGTTAAAGTATTATATTCATTCTTAGAATATAATAAGAAGTATACGTCCAAGAATTTAAAGAATCATATCAAGAAAAAAGAACATTTCATACATCTAATTTCTATACTAAAACTTAACATGGTATTAAACTTTAAAGAAAATTAGAGTTTGATTGTAAAACTTTGATAATCAAACATCAACTAAGGTAAAGTTGTTATAAAACATTTTAATTACTAAAACTATTGGCTGCGTTCAGAACGACTCAGCAGTTGCCAGCGCTGAGTCATCAATCAGAAATAAGCGCTGATTCCCGCTGAACGGTTTATTTTTAATGTCGTCTACTGTATAAAAGGACAAGCGCAAAGCGCAAATGAAAACTCGGCGGTAGTAAGCGGCGGCGTTCGATACAAATTATTGGTAGTGATGACTCGTTCGAACGCAGCCAATATTTTAAGAATTACATTATATAGGGTGTCTGCTAAGTTGAGTTACAATTAGTTGTAGTTTACATCTCAACAAAGTTGAGTAAGCAACGCAAAGTAGTTGGCCTTCGTTTTCCTTTATTTATATTTAGTTTGTGTTGGCAATACAAAATTAATTTTTGATATACCGGGTGTTCAGAAAATAAAAACAAATAATTTTTAAAAATGTCTTAATTCAGAAAAGTAAATTTTTAATAGTACAAAACTAAAGTTTAGTTAGTTGTGTTTGTTTCTTGTGCGCATGACATGTAGTAAACAATGTTTTGTAGTTGTTAAAAATGTTTCAAGACATGCTTAAGATGTTTTTAAACTGTCAAAAATCTTTAGTTGTCAAAAATGTTGCTAATAGTGTTTTTGTAGTCAACAATATTCTGTAGTTGTCAAAAATATTTTATAACTTGCGTAAGATGTTTTTGAACTATCAACAACGTTCCCTATAAACACATGTTCCATAGTTGTCATAAAATGTTCTAAAGGTAGTTGAAAATGTTCTTGAACTGTGAATGATGATGCTTTAAAATCATGTTTTTTTTAAACTCATATATTTGGTAGTTTAGAAAAATGTTTCATAGTTTGTTTAAAATGTTTTTAAACTGTCAAAAAATTGTTCAATGGCTTGCTTAAGATATTCTTGAACTGTCCAAAATGTTCCCAAAAAATAAATGTAATCTTTAGTTGTGAAAAACGTTGTTGAAGGTATTTTTGCAGTTATTAATGTTCCGTTTGATAAAAAATGTTCAAAATGTTCCCAAAAAATAAATTTGATTACTCTGATAACGCAATATTAAAAGTTATGCATCAAAATATAAGAAGTGTAAATAGTAAAATGGATGAAATCTTGGTTGAAATAGATAACGATAAACCAAATGTTATATGCCTCACTAAAACGTGGTGCAATGTAAATAATATTAAATATGAGCAAATAACCGGTTATACAAATATTGCAGATTTCCCACTTAAAAAACAAATACCTAGTATTCACTCACTGAAAGTGCAAGTTTACATTTACACAAAACTAGGTTGTTTGGTTTAGAGCGACATGGAAGTGCATATAGCAGCTACCGGTAGACATCCAGAAACACTGGCAGGGTGTGCAAGCACAGAGTATTAATTGGGGTTTGTTCCGGAATTTTTAGTAGTCAATCGTTGGCAGAAATTGACGGCACGTGAGTGGTTTTTGCGGAAGCTGCAGGTTGAACTGAAAAGTTGGATATTTATAGGAGCGGGAAATAAGAAGGTGTGCCGCTATTGGCGGATCTTACTTCCGGCATAAGGCGCGATGCAGTTTTGTTAACATTGAGACCACTCTTTCTGACGTTGTCTTTTTTTTTGGTTGCTTTTTAGAACGTAGAAATTAGCACGCCGACAACTAGTGGCCCTACAGAATCACACTCACTTTACACTTCAGATACACAATCCGGCTCACATTTTACTTCACTATCTCTGTTCTACCGTAGTTTCTTTTTCTCACTTTTAGTTATTGTTTATGTTTACGGTTTGCTTTTGTTATTATTCGTATTTGTGCCGCGGACGGATTTTCAGAAACTACGGAACTTCTCTGTTGTGAGTGTCTGCAGCAAACGTCAAGTAGACAACCTAACTGTGGTTTTTTTTAACTTGCTGCGGATGGAGTTGCTTCTTTCTGCGGTGTTTGCCTGTAGATGGTGTTCGTTTAGCTATGACTTGTGCTCTCTTGCTATCGGGATCCTTTGATGCAATTTTTCTTTACGGTTGGCTTGGGTTTCAACAAGCCGCCGTCTCTACTACAATCTTCAAGTTTTTGACTGTGATGCAGATACACGAGTTTGACCATATTCGGTGATTTCCATGTTAGTGTTGGATTTGATGTTTTTTCTTATGTGCATAATATTATTCCGATAGACGAGTCTAACTGTAGTTATTACATTGTGGGACACGTCCACAAGCGGTATTACCCTTTATGTAGTAGAAATTTTTGGTTTGCTTAAACTCCCTCACACTACGACTTTCGATCACCGGAGATCAATCTCCAAAAGCAGCCATTTAGGAGCGTTTGTCTGCAACAAATTTCTATATTTTTTTTGTTTCTGCGTCAGGCGCGGTCAGGGTAGTGCTAACGTCGCGCACAAACATTTTTGGGCAGATGAAGTATATAGACGTGGCAGATATTTAAGGGAGTACTTTTCTGTTATGGGTAGAGTTTAGGCACAATAATCAATCCTAGAGTCACATCCGGTAAACAAGTTTATGTTTGTATTATCGGATAATAGTCGCATCTAATAATAATTTTGAGAGAGTTTAGTCTGATTGCTAAGAAAGGTTGTGGAGTCATCTACTACAGTTTTGTCACGAGGTTTTGAGTTTGCGTTTTAGTAGTTTGTCTGCCGAGGGTAGCAGTGGGCTGTTTATTGGCGTCGGGTTTAACAACGGTTTGTTGTAGTTTTTTAAGGTAATAGTCGGAAGACGGAAGACGGAGGACATGGTTATATCTCGTAACGGGACGACGCGTTTGACAAAATGGGTGGCAAGAAAATGAGCACAGTTGGCTACCCTCTGAGCAGTTTGTGTTCATAATGGTCTTACTTCATAAATGTGGCGTTCCAAAGGGAGTTTTTTTTTACTTGATTACTTTTTACAAGTAGCCAGCACTTGACTGTGGTTGCTGGATGCTGGGGGCCTTTGGCTAAGGCATATTTCAGTCGACTTGGGAGTAGACAACAAGTGTGTTTGAGCCGCTCTCAAGTTTGTTCTTATGAGCGGCTGCATGCAACAGTAGCTGGTTGTCAGTGTTTGGCATGTGACTTGGCGGCTAGGCTCTGCTCTACTCTGCTCGATTTCTTTTTTTTTTGGTTGAATCAAGTCTGGGTTTAGCTGATATTATAGCCGCGGCATTGTTCCTCTCCTTGGTTGTAAAATTATTGGTTTATTTTTTGTTTGAGTTAAGCTTGTACTGTGGTGTATTTCCCGGCGATGAGACATACTAGATTAAGGTTTACATGCGAAACAGTGAGGCTGATCTTGAAATATCATCAAATTGGCATACAAAGGGTTCAAAATGTTGCAAACGTTCCAAATCCGTTGTAAATTGGCAATACAGGTTCAAACTATTCTTGAAATATTGTAAATGTTTTTATAATAACATATCAAATGTTTTTGACTCATAATAATAATAATATAATGTCAGTGAATTAAGATAAAATGACTTTATTTCTATGACAAAAGACACCAAAATTAGAGATTCTGGTCGAGTAACAACCATAGGCGGGCGGTGCAGATGCAAACAGTTTGTGTCTAGTTTTCATGCCTCTCAAAACTATTTTTATAATTAATAATATAACTTTTAGAACGTTGTTCAACAATTATTATATATTTTGACAACTTTCTACCACATATTTTAACATTTAATATTATTTGTTTCAGTTTTTTTTTAAACCAACGTGCTTGTAAGATGTAGAGTAGCCGACCGTCAATTAGTCGAAAAAGCTTTTCCTGGTGTAGCTTCCAAATACAAAGAAGCCGTTGGCAAAGATGTCAATCTAAAAATTGATAGTGAGAATTCATTGCCTGAAAAAATGACCGGTGGTGTTGAACTTTTTGCTCAACGTGGAAAAATCAAGATTAACAACACGTTCGAGGTCAGATTAGAACTTATTGCTATGCAATTGGTGCCACAAGTTTGTACTGCTTTGTTTAGCAAGAACGTCAACCGCAGATTCACAAATTAAGAACAGTAATATAACTAGTAATGTCATCTGAATGTCTATAATAATAATTGTAAATATTATTTCCTTATGAGTACTGCTCTTTTTAATTACATTTTTGTTTTTGTTATTATTGTACAAAAGAAATAATAAGATAAGAACATGATTTTATTCCATATTATAATTTTTTCTTAAATGTATGTAGAAGTAGCTCATTATGAATTAGTTTTAAGATTGAAACGTACTAAGTAATATATACTTTTCACTTTTTTTTGTGGTAGCGGGTTGAGAAAAAATGTTGTTGCTTATGTTAATAAAAAAAGATTTATTGAAACACCTGCCGTTATATGTTGTCAATATAAATAAATAACTAGATAATATTTTGGTTTAATTAGTCCTTTGTTTCTTAGACTATATACATTATTTTTGCTCAAATGTTGAAGCCAACAGCAATGTTTTATACCCACGATTAACGTCACGCGTTACTTGCTAGTAGTAAAATCTTACTTTAGAAAATCAATTTATAAATTTGCCATTTACAATTTTATTATTGAGAAACAAATTTTTGCAACGTGTATTTATAAAAAAAATCAATCATAAAACCTGCAATACTAAAAGTCAGTTATCAGATATCACAAAACATTTGATTGTACTACAAAAATCAATATTTTATTAAAGCCATGTCCTATAAAAGATCCATAGACATTTTGGTAGATTAAAAAATGTAATATCCAACTTCTAATAAACTTTAAACTGTTGGTTTAATTTATTTTATTTATTATCAGAATCTAGTTTATTATTTTTTTCTCTATATTCATAGCTGTTTGCACTTATATTAGAATAGGTGGATTATGAAAGTGTACATCATTCAAGCAAGACATCCGAGAATTTGTCATAGAAAGTAATGTTTTTGAAGTGATGTTTGGAATAAATTTTGTATAACGTCAGCAAAAACATAAATCTAAATAGTACCTTTTACCTGTAACTATAAGTAATATTGAAATTATTTTATTAAGACAAACTATATCTTGCAACCATTATATTTTTGTAAAAAACTTTTTTTATTTAAATAATGGTGCACCGCACACAAGTGCAATCATCAAAAAAATAAATTTATTAATTATTAAATACATCTGACTAACAATTAATAGATAATTTAAGTTCAAGTCAGTTTAACGTGTTGTTGAGAACCAGGTTTAAAAGACCAGTTTTACAAATTTTTTCCAGTTTGTAAAAAAAGATGTAAAATGTATAAGGATAAAATGAGAAGATGGCAAGGTATGAAAGAAAGGCGCACATGATCTACCGTAATAAAAAAGCTAAAGATGATAATTAAAAGTTTGATTATTTTATATACTATATCAATATTCTAATTAAGGTCAATGACTTAAAAGAATAAGCAAACTCTTTAAAAAACTGGTGTTTTAGAGTTTAAATAGTAAAAAATTATCTGCGTACACACTGTATAATAAACAAAATGTATATTTGGTTGCATACATTGTAACACCAAATTCAAATATAAACGTCAAGGAGAAATTAAAAAAATCACCATGGAATCTAATAAAACATCAAATTCAAATAAAATTGATTTGTAAACTCTTTTCACTTCATATAACATCATCTAAATTCTCAGTGTTTCAACATCATTTAAATCAATGGCGTGCTGTTATCAACATCCTCCGTTTATGTTCATACTTTTTTGGATATTTTTAGCTGGATTTGAAATAAAACATATAATTGATGGAGACGAGCGTGGAGGTGGAGGCGAAGGCGGTGATAAAGGCGGTGGTAAACCGGAACCTAAACCAGCTGCGCCGCCACCAGAACCAGAACCAGAAGAAGATGCGTGATTACAATATAGTGTGAGTATCAATGCGACAATCAATGTTTCAAATCGTAATTCATTCCTATCAGATAATTGCCTTAATATAATTATTCAAATTGATTACGCAAAGCAATTTGTCATGTGGTTTGGCGATTGTGTTTGATTAATTTTAATTTAGGTTATTTTAATGTTTTGACAGATTCATCATTGGGTTAAAGTATCATGTTTATTCTAAAAATATGATAAAAAGTATATGTCCAAGAATTTAAAGAATCAACATAAACTAAGGTAAAGTTGTTATAAAACATTTTTGTTTAATTACTAAAACTAATATTTAAGAATTACATTATATACTGCTAAGTTGAGTTACAATTAGCTGTAGTTTACACCTCATCAAAGTTAAGTAAACAATGAAATTTATTTTTTGTTTTTGATTATTTAAATTTAGTATGTGTTATGTTCGTATTACACTGACAATAATTATATCTTAAATTATATGTATATATAAAAATATTTAAATCTTAAAAAGTCTGTAAAATGCATTATCAATCTTACTGCAGATTGAAATTTAAACATTTAAAAATAAATAGTTAGGTTATATTATAAATTCTATTTCTCACATTTTATGTGTTAATTATAAAGAAAACCTAAAAATGTACTTAACACTTCAATCTACAATAAAATTTATGATCATTTGTGCATTTTACAGGCTTTTTAAGGTTTAGATATTTTTATATATATACATAATTCCAGATATAATTATTATCAGTGCAATACGGGTTTACAAATAAGTATAGCAAACGAAAAAAAGTTAATCAAGTCAAATAAAGCCTTTGTATAGATAGACAACATTTTTGCTTGTCTAAAGACGCGGTTGGCAATATAAAATTTAAGCTTTGATATGTCTTAATTTAGACAAGTCAGTTTTTAGTAGTACAAAACTAAAGCTTAGTTAGTTGTGTTTGTTTCTTCTGCGTGTGACAAATTTGCCATGGAATAATGTTGCTGAAAGAGTTTTTGTAATCAACAATGTTTTGTAGTTGTCAAAAATGTACCATAAGTTCTTAAACTGTCTAAAGTAAATAAAATTTCTAGTTGTCAAAAATATTGCTGAAATAGTTTTTGTAGAAAACAATGTTCCGTAGTTGTTAAAAATGTTTCAAGGCATGCTTAAAATGTTTTTAAACTGTCAAAAATGTAAAATAATATAATCTTCAATTGTCAAAAATGTTGTTGAAGGTGTTTTTTTTTGTCAAAAATGTTGCTGAAGGTATATTTGTAGCCAACAATACTCCGTAGTTGTCAAAAATATTTTATGATTTGCTTAAGATGTTTTTGAACTGTCAACAATGTTCCTTGTAAACACATGTTCTATTATTGTATAAGTTGCTAAAAGTATTCTTGAACTATCAACAATGTTCCTTAAAAACATATATTTTTGTCAAAAATAATTCTGAGATGTCAACCATACTTCTAAAACAATGTTTCATGTTAAAAATGTTCTGCAAGTTTCTAAAAATGTTCTTGAACTGTCAACAATGTTTTTTATAAAACATATTATATTTTGCAAAAATGATTCCAAGCTGTCAACAATGATCCCAAAACAATAAATATGTCAGCATTGCTCCCAAAAAGATACATTTATTTTATATGCGTCAAATATGTTCTGCAAACTACCAAAAATGAATTTAAATTGTTATCAATGTTCCTTAAATACTTTTAAATTGTCAACCATGCTCCCAAAAAATAAATATGATTAATATTAGTCAAAAATGTTTTGCAAGTTTCTGAAATTGTCCTTAAACTGTCAACAATGTTACTTAAATACATATATTTGTCAAAAATAGTTCCAAACTGCCAACAACGCTCCAAAAAAGATAAATATGTTTGATATCCGTCAAAAATGTTCTGTAATTTCCTGTTAATGTTTTTCAAGCGTGAAAGATGTTCTTTAAATATACATATTTGTTAGATATACTCTAAAAAGATGTTTCTAAAAAAAATAAACATGTTTCATATCCGTCAAAAATATTTTTTAATTTTCGGAAAATATTCTAAAACTGTCAAAATGTTTCCATACATACACATATTTATCAAAAATGTTCTCAAGCTGTTAACAATGTTTCTATAAAAATAAACATGTCTTGTATCTGTCAAAGATGTTCAGTAACTTTCTAAAGATGATTTTAAACTTGAATGTTTTTTACATAAATAGATATGTCAAAGATGTTCTTGAGCTGTCAAAAATGTTTCTAAAAATCACGTTTCATATCTGTCTAAACTATTTTGCAAACTTCTGATCTGTTAACAATGTTTCTTACAAACACATATTTGTCAAAAATGTTCTCAAACTGTCAACAATGTACCAAAAAAAGTCTTGTAACTGTCAAAAATATTCTGTATTTGATGATGCTTTTGAGCTATCAAATTGCTTAAGATATTCTTAAACTGTTTAAAATGATTCCAAAAATAGATGTTCTTGAACTGTTTAAAATGTTTCTAAAAAATAAATATGATTTTTAGTATTCAAAAATATTGCTGAAGGTGTTTTTGTTGACTATAATGTTCTTTGAAAACATATATGCTTTGTAGTTGTCAAAAACGTTTTATAACTTGCTTAAGATGTACTTGAACTGTTCAAAATATTCTCAAAAAAATAAATACAAGTTGCAGCAGAGATAGTTGCTAATTTAAATTGGGCGCCAATGAACAAGACGTGGTCAGATAGGAGTAGGAAGAGTCTCATTCAAAAGAAGGGTTTTGAAGTTTTGTTACCAGATGTTGTCATGCGTTGGTCAAAGGAAAAACGTACGTTCGTCGTCAAAGCCTACTTTTCCAATGGCCGTTTGGTGGTTGCCACTCACGTGCTTTCCGAACTCGGTTCAATATTCATCACACGAGTCCCGTTTCTGGCCGGCAAGCAATCGATTTGTGGGTAAACGCATTCAAGGAAAGTGGCAGTGTAGCAAAAAAGGGCCTGGAGGTTAACGGACTTCCAGAACCCCAGAAAACGTCAAAAGGGTGAGACTGTTGTTTTTGCACTTTCTTCAGCGTTTGGCGCGCAAACAAGCAGGTGTTCTGGGAATTTCTGATTGCAGTGTAAAACAAATTCTTTACAACAAACTTAAGTTTCATCCCTACAAACTTGCTGTAGTGCAAGAGCTCAGTGAACGCAATTTTGTTTCTTGCCAAACTGCATGTGAAACGCTTCTTAATTTGCCTTACAAAGCAATTGTGTTTTTTAGTAATTAATAGCGTTATTGGAGTGGTGCCAATCACCGTGAACTTCATGAAAATCCACTTTATTGTAAACGTGTTACTGTGTAGTGTGCATTGTCGACAGTTACAATAATTAGGCCTTACTTTTTTGAGAAAAAAAAACACACACTGTTACTGTAAATGCAGTTTGCTACAGAAAAATGATTAAGGCATTTTTTTTCCAAAAATTTGAAGAAATGGAACTTGGGGACAAATGGTCACACATAGCGAGAATTTCAATAGAACTTTTGAAGAAACACTCTCTCTCTTTGAGGGGTGACGTACTGTGGCCGGTGCGTTTCCCCGATTTGGCTCCCTGTAACTTTTTTTTATGCAAATATCTCAAATTCATTGTTTACAATGACAAACCACGGACCTTGCAACACCTGTAGGACAACATTTGCCAAGCCATTGCCAACATTCCTGTCGAAAAGATTAAAAGAGTGGAGCAAAATTTCAAAAAACGGGTGGATTAGTGTATCGCTAATGAGGGCCGCCATTTGTCCGATGGTATTTTTAAAACCATTTGAAACAAAAACTCAGGATGTGCACAATACAATAAAAAAATTAAATCGACATGTGAAATACTTTTTCTTTTATTGACTTTTTAAATCAGCAAGTTTCTCTGTCGCACCCTGTATAATGATGTGCTACACTTACCCACTCAACTATTTGTTATCAGAAGGTTAAATTTACAACTTATTTTTTTCAATTTAGAGACAAATGACTAATTGCAGAAAGCATAGAATAGAATTTCTAAATCACTAACATTTAGATGGGTAGTTGGGTCGCGTCAATTTTTTTTTTTTAACTTTTTGTCATACCCAGATTTTTTTATGACTTTTGATGCGGCTAGGCCTTTGCAGCAGATTTAATTTGTCAGCAGTCCGTGATGGATTTTATATAGTTTGATTAGTTTGATTTTTTTTTTGATTTGTTGGTATTAATATATTTTTTTGTATTTTAATAGTTTTGGTAGCAAGTGGCTCTCGGGTACTTTTTATTTTTTTGTTTTATTGATCTTTGTTAATCACTTTGGACGAGTATTTTTGAGAAATAAAAGTTTGTTTAGAATTGAAAAGTTAATATTTAAATGCACCTTTTATCTCTAAAAAAAGTTTTGCAAATAACTCAATTAAACTTTAAACGTCAGGTGGTTGAGCCTGGGAACTAAATGATTAATATCACGTCTTAACTCCAGTCATTTTTATCAATGCTACGCATTTACTTCTGATTTTTTATTGGCTATGACTTATGCAGTTCTGTCTTGGCCGTTACTAAAATGCTTTACGACAAAATTACTAATGTAACTCTACACGCTATTAAATTTCATGCGTCAAAATGATGTAGTTAGTAGGAAAAGCGGCGATTAAGCGTAGGAACTAAGTTATAAGTGTCACAACTTGACCTTTAAGTTCTTATCAGTAATTTGACTTGGTTCTCTATTAGCCATATATTTTTTGCGCATACAAATTACTTTTACAAAAAAACTATAAACTTTTGAGTTTATCTAGAAATATATCTTTTCATGTACAATTAAAAAAATAAAATAAATTTTTTTTTTTTTTTTTTTTTAATAATTTAATACTTAAACATAATTAATACTAAATTTTATTAAGTTTAAAACAGTGGCCCAGAGATGCTTAATTGAATCTCGAGTTGTTAGCGCATAGATTCTTAAAGAATAGCTTTGATTGCAAACTAACCAACTCAATTTATGTATATTTACTTATTACTATTTAATGATTAAGTAGAATTTTTTTTAATAAAATATTTTATTTAAAAATAAATTTAAATTTTTGTTCATTTATTTTAAAACCACATTGTAATTCAATAAAACATATTCTAAAACCAAAATTGAAAGAAAACCATATCTCGTATACACATAAAAGCTATAAATTGTCAAAACCTAAAAAAAAAATAATAAAACAAAGCAGACTGCAGACCAATAAAATTGTAGCTACTCGTATTACTATTATTGATAGCACACAATGCGATCAATTTTCGCATAGCTTATAAGCGCTAAAACCGTTGGATACATTTCACATTCCGTATTTTATTTCATTAATCTCAAAACTGCATGCGATTGTTTTATTTCACATTTTTTTATTATACATATTGATCGTTTGCATTTAAAAATTGAATTCCATTAAAGTGTATGTTTTGCACACATCGTTTGCGTGTAGGAATTCATTTATACGACCCAATTTTTTTTTCTGTTTGTGGCCTCTTGTCACCAATTCATCACCAATTTGAAAATTGTTTGCTTCCGATTCGGAATTATTTGAGTGGCACAAGTGTCTAGTACTTTTTTTAATTAAATTTTGCTTTTACAGGTGTTGGCTGATATGATGGGTTGTAGTTGTGAATTGAAGAAGTGGAGTGGAATGGATTATTGTTGTAAATTGATTGGATTTAAATTTGATTTACAAAATAAACACATTTTTTTTTTTTTTTAAACTTGAAATTAAATTTCATATATTTTTTGGTGATGAATGCAATTTTAACAAATTAAAAAAAAACTTGAAAATTGGTATACTGTAAGGATTTTTAGTGTTTAATGTTTTATTGTATAATGTAGTGGTTGTGTGCTAAAGCACTTACTATTAGACTAAACACAAAAGCAAAATGAAACTAAAGAACGCAGAAACGGTACCCATGAGCTGAGTTACGCTTTAAGTATAAACTAAAGCCCAGCGCCTTCACCATCTGGGCTTATAAGTAAGACATTCAATCATTACTACGTTGGGTATACGGTTCATGTTTTCATTTACAATTATTTTTTATATGAGATATAATTTAATAAGTGTAAGAAACACATATACTAGTGTTATAAAGTATGCACCCTTCATTAGTGTGCCTAGCATCTCCTGGTCAGTAAGAAGTTTATATAAAATCAGAATTACTATTATTCTTTTTATGTATAACTAAATGTGAGGTTGTTGCGTTATTACTTCTCATATATAAGATCACATAAATGTTTTGATTAAAATAAAAAAAATGGGTTGCAGAACAAATGTTACACTCTGTAATAAATAAATAATAAATCCGTAAAAATTGTAAATCTAAATGCACCCCTTATGCTAGTTATGTTGTAAAGTATTTATTTATTTTTTGCCCACTCTTCTGAAACTTATAACTGCAGTATAGTTGTATAACTATCACAAACTATGAAAAAAATAAAGCGATAACATATGTTTTGTATCATTTTTTAAACAGTTTAATCAAAACTTCTCGGTCGACTTTTAAAAGGGGAGCATAGCAAGGCGGTGCACGGACGTGAGGATAAAATAAAAACGTCAAGTTGCATGGAAGAAGGGGGTGCTTTATGTTTGCAATAGCAACAGATATAGCTTTTAATGTTGACATTACGTTTGAGACTGTTATAGTTGTGCCATGATGGGATTAGTTTTAAGAAGATAATTTGCATAAATTAAGTAATAAAATATATAATCAAAACTATACGAGATATTTTATTAAGAATGCTTAAACTTCATTATCGTTAAAGCTAATAATGGTAATTAATTTTGTTTTAGATGTTAGTTCAATGAAATTGGTTTTTGTATTATAAAAAGAAATTTGAAATGAATATTCTCATTAAAGAAAATAAGACGTTAGATATTTTTTTTAATGAAAGGCAGGTTACGTTACCGTAGCTACGTTATAGATTTTTAATAAATTTTGAA
The DNA here is from genome assembly GCA_963932245.1 of Tachinus rufipes. Classification (NCBI taxonomy): domain Eukaryota; kingdom Metazoa; phylum Arthropoda; class Insecta; order Coleoptera; family Staphylinidae; genus Tachinus; species Tachinus rufipes. Next base: position 24,882,183 of record OZ010742.1, on the reverse strand, counting down.
GGAATTGAATATATTGACCTGTATTCAGGTTTAGTTTCTACATTTTATTAACAATGTTTAGTAAAAATTGCAAAAAATTATAATCTATTTAATTTCAAGATAAAACCCAAAAGAAGTTTATTAATGCGTTGTTTACAGTAGGTTTATATATAACGTTTACTGCAAATAATACATTATTATCTAAAGTGTTTTTAAAGTATTTGTACAAGTTATGATTGTAGAATATTTGTTATTTACAATTATAACAACTTTTTAAAAGTTTTAATAAATGGAACGGCGTTTCAAAACGTTAGCTGTTAAAATATAAATGTTATAAACTAATTAATTTTAAATAAATTTCTGATGTATGTAATGATTTAATGATGATTTTAAAGAACTTCTATTATACACATCTGTTCGGTTTTATTATTGATAATTGAAGACACAAGTGGATAAAGGGTTCATGTCGCATAGACTTCATTTGGAGATATTGCCGATTAAAGTTTTTTTATCCGCAGTGTTTTGGGGTTAAATTTACTAAAACAAGTTTGGTGGAGTTAAATAAACATTTTTTGTTGAATTATATCTAGATACATAAAATAGGAAACAAACTTATGCATTTAAAAAAACAATTATTTTATCTTATGCATTAAAAGAAATAGTCTATACACCCTTTAGCAACTGCTAACTTCTATTTTTCTTACAATAGACGAACGAGACACCTTTATCTATTGAACAATCTAATTTTTTAAGAAATGGACGTATCCTTTGGTGGATTTTATTTTTAATAAAAATCTTACTGGCAGTATGTTGATTTTTTTACGTTTAAGCTAATGTCATTTTTGAATAAAATATCCGGCATCTTCTTATAAGACACAAAATTAGCGCAGTCGGTAGATGGTGTTAAGTTAAATAAGAGTTGTTACAATTGGATACATTTTAGTGGCATTGTTAACCTTATCCGATACTGGCAAAATGTTGCACTTTTTTACATTTAAGCTGATGTTTTTTGTCTTTGAAAGGGAATTTTTTAATATTTTGTGGTAGGACCCAAAAATTTTAGCTCCGCCACTGCTTACCATTAAAAGTTTGATGAATAAATTTAATTTCAAGTCATATTGTTTCAACAAAATACCAATTTATATATTAATTGATTTCTTCATAGAGCAATATGACCAAGACGTAAAATCAGATGTACTCAGGAAACTTAAAACTAATAAGTAATATTGCATTCTTGATGTACGTCACATAACTTGGTTGTTTACATTCTAGATAAGAACTATAGACATGAAAATAAAACAAGGTCAAAAGAAACTTATTTACTTTGAACTACTTCCGGTCTGTAATATTTATTTTATAAGTACAGAGGAAAACAAAAACATTAAGACATTGAAATTGATATGTTTTGATATGATAAATTTCAACATTTTTGTTCTCGCGTTGGAAAAAATCTATAATTTTTTTTTTGTAATTTTTGGGTGAGTGTAAGCTAAACCCAAAAACAGCCACACATTAAATATGTTGTGACAATGTTAAATTTGGTCTAAATTAGCTTATATTTTTTTGTTTTGATTTGTTCATTAAAATTTGCAAAGTTTATTTTGATCAAATATTTTAACATTGTAAAATATTATTTTTAGCACTAATCATACTTACTTTGATAAAGACTCCACTCCTACCTCAGAAAGCATATTTATAGAAAAAAACTTTTGACTACCATTTTACTTCAAAAGCTTTTTGGTGTTCTACTGGATAGAAATAATAGTTATTTCCAAACTTAAAAAATAATTTGCTTAGACGTCCCACTGTCTAGAAGCACCCGAGTGAAACAGTTTTACCAATCAGTACTCTAGTTATTAGAGCAAAAATAGACTGCAAAGTGCGTTACTGCAACCTGACTAACTCTTCTACAATCTAATTCTTAAACAAAATTTATAAGAAGATTGATTTTTATTACCCTGGTGTGCAAAAGTGCGGAACTTACTAACCTAACTTAATCTATTTTTTTTTGTAGTCTGAAAAAGTTCTACAAAGTTTAGTGTAGAGCTCTTATCAGTTAAACCCTTATCTACTTGGCGTGATGTTTGTATTCTTTTTATACTTTTAAGGATACATGCCCGGACGTTATCTCTAACGCCATACGTCTTAGTTTGACCTTGCTCTTTTTTTCTTTCTTCTTTGCAAAAACTACTTTTTTGGCAAATTCCTTTGCCTAAAGCCACATTGCTTTACCCGACAACATGTACTCAATGGTGTTTTTGTCTTGTTTTCCATTTTCTTTCTCATCTGCGGCAGGCGTAGAACGTATGTTTTAGGCTGTTTTTTATTTTACAAGCTGCTTTGTTGCCGCTTGTAAAGTGGAATTTCTTGAGATACGTTCTAAAGCATTTATGTCCGCTTAGGAGTTGGCACAGGTAATAGGCGACAGAACTAATTTTTTTTTTGTTGTCCACGCAGGTAGGTCTTTAATTATCTTCTTAGTCTACGTCGTTTTTCTGGTATCAGGTCCCATATTTCTTTTATGGTTGCCTCTTTTTTCTGTCCTCTTTTAGTGAGCTGATTTGCTTTGTATTCCTTCTCTCTCAGTTTGGACTGTAAATAAATTGGTATGATCAAAGCAATCACAAAGATGGCATCCGTAGATATAGTTTTGTACCCGCCGACTACCAGCTTTAACTTGGCTATTTTAATTGCTATTTTCTAAATTGTGATATTTACTAGTTTCGTGAATTTCTTTTTTTTCTTGGCTCAATCAACAATAGCCGTGTCATCGGCAAAGCATAGCACTTTAACTCCCAGTGGCATTTTCATTTTGAAGACTCAGGATTGATCATTGTGGAATTCTGCAACTAAATATTACCGCTTCTCCTTTGCTTATTAATATTTTTCTGTTCTAGAAATACTTTATATTTATGTTATAATTTTGTTGAGCCATTTGCTGATCTTCATTTCCTTTAGTGCCTCCATAAGTTTGGCCACTTGACTAAATTGAACCCATTTATTATATCTAATCTTATCAGTATACAATATCTTCTATGTTTATATGCATATTTTTTTTACTGCCGTGGCCGCTATTTATACTTCCTCTATCGCATCTATTGTGAATTTTCCTTTTGTAAAACCGTATTGATTTAGGTTTCCTTTTCCATCTCTGTTCTCAGCCTTCCTGCTAGCATCTTTTTGTACACTTTTCCTATTGCGTTGCGTAGACAGATGGCCTGTGTTTTAGTTTTTCTCCTACTTTTTTTGGGTTTTCAGCACTAATCTTTTTCCATGTATCTGGGAAGTTACTAGTCATAAACTTGTTGTTGATTATTGTAATAAATATTTTGGAAGTGAATCTGATTAATTTTTTGATAATCCTTGTTGCCAAAAGGTTATGCCTTGGGGCTTTGTTATCCTTGCAGCTTTTAAACGCTTTTTCTATTTTGCCTTTTATAAATAGATCTATGTCTCTGTTTTTTTGCTTTATGCTTTCCCAGGTAGTAGGTGGGCATGAAGCAAACAGTTCTATTGCAATTTCTTTTTGTTGTTTATCTTTTAATGTGGTTTTTTTATAAAGTTTAATTTTTTTGTTACAATATTATATCCTACTCCCCACGTGTCGTTTTTAATTTTATTGCAGTTTTTTTCTATGCATGTTCTTTAGCTTTTATGGTTTTAAACTTAATTTTTTTTTTTTTTTTATATTTGAGCAATTCTATTTCAAACGGACCAGAGCTAGGGGGGGTGCATTGAGAAACTTGCTTATGTATTTTTTTTTAAGTTTCTATAACTTATTAATAGTCCTTTGATCGGTATATGAGGGTATAAAACCCATAAAAAAAAATCTACGATTTCTTTAAGTTTTTTTGACGTTTTTTTAACTTAATCGCATTTTTTGTTTAAAAACCGCAATTTTAAGTCAAAAAATTAAATTTACTAATGAAATCAATCAGAATTTTTTTGTAGAATCCAAATCTGGCGCCATTTCAAGTCTATACCCTGTCTATAAGCCGCAAAAGTTATAAAACCATGTTTTTGTTCTCAGTGGACTAGGCAAAAAGGAGCATTTTTTTAATTTTTTTTAACCGCTACAGTTGACGTGTTTTGATGTAAATTAATTAGAATTTATAAATTTGTTTTGTGTATTTGGGTTTTAAAGGTCTAAAACTCGAAAAAACTGCAAAAATAAACTTATTTTTCAACATAAACTTTTACAAATGTACATTTAACAGTTTTCAGAGAAACAATACACCAAATATTATTAAAAAAATTAGTTTTGCAAACAATTCTGCATAAAAAATAGTCACTGTCGTGCTTATCTGGCAAAGAAAAATCCAACTAAAAAAAAAAAATTGTTGAAAATTTACTTAAATTTTTTTTTTTTTTTTAAGATTATTTGGATTATATTTTTTAAAGTTTATTTCAGAAGTTTAACAAAGACATTTTTTGTCGCTTGAACCAATTTTCGGTCATTTTACTAATTTGTTAAAAAAAAGTTTTAAACCACACCCTAGAGTGTTTATAATATTTTTTGAAAATATAAAAAAAAATAATTTTTAACGCATTGTTTGCTTAAAAATTTTGTAAACATTTTTTTCTAGATAGACTTTTTTATAGACGATAAGTACAACACTGACAATTTTCCATGTAAAATTGTCCCCAGAATTCAAATTTTTAATAATATTTGGTGTATTGTTCCTCTGAGCGCGGCTAAACGTGCATATTTGTAAGAGTTTATGTTGAAGAATAGGCCTACTTTGCAGATTTTTTGAGTTTTAGACGCTTAAAACCCAAATACACAGAACAAATTTATATTTTTCAATTACTTTACATCAAAATACGTCAACTATGGCAGTTAAAAAAAATTTAAAAAATGCTTGTTTTTGCACAGCCCACTAACAACAAAAACATGGTTGTATGGCTATTGCGGCATATAGACAGAATATAGACTTGAAATGGCGCCAGATTTGGAATTTACGAAAAATTTCTGGTTAATTTCATTAGTAAATTTATTTATTTTATAGACAAAAAAACTAAAAAAAATCGTAGAATTTTTTTTAATGGGTTTCATACTCTCATATATCGATCAATAGACTACTAATAAGTTATAGAAACTAAAAAAAAAAAAAAAATACATAAGCAAGTTTCTCAACGCACCCCCTTAGCTCTGGTCCGTTTGAAATGGAATTGTCCATTTTTTGTTGAGATTTTTTGTTTCTTCCGGGCTAGTGCTGTGCCTTGATACTTTTTCCAAGCTCATACAAGTATTTTATATATTTAGTTATAGTTTTGTTGGGGAATCAATAACAGGAGTATATAACAATGTTCTCTACTTCTGTCTAGACAAATCCTTTTTGCTTTTGTTCCAATTTTGCGTTTTGCGCTAGGTTTTTGTTATATACTCTTAAAGCTGCATCAACATTTTTGTCAGCAAGCTAAGGCTTATTGGATACCATGTTTTTGTTAGGTTCCAAAACTTTGCATAAGACAATTTTTTTTCTACAGCCGTCTTGTGAAGGAGACACATAGCAGTCCTGGTCCTACTTATGTTACATTGTAGGACTTTTAACATCAAGTTAGGGTTTTTAGTGCTTTTGGTTTTTTCATCTTTGCCAGTTTTGTGCTCGGTTTAGCATCGTGAGCGTCTTTCGTGGTGGCAACGTTAATTACGAAAGTTTTAGACCTTTTGGTGGGCATTTTTGTGTTCCCCCTTGCACTGGTCTATAAGTTTTCTGGACACAGGGCATGAAGTAGAGTCCGACCTGTGTTCAGTGCTGCAGTGGATGCAGCAAGCGGCGTTTGGGCATTTTTTTACTTGTTGGGGCGACTTGCAGCACTTTAGGCATCTTGGGTTTTTAGCTTTTGGATCAGGGCAGTCAGTTTAAGGCAATTGGTGCATTTTGCTATTTGCACTCTTTCTTACAGCGAGCATTTAAGCTACCCAATTTTTATTTTTTTTGCGCTTATTAACGCCATAGCGGCATTTTTTTACCGTTGCGTTTTTGTTACCGTTCCTGGTAGGCCTTAAATTTTTTATTGAAAAACTTGAGTATTTGTATTCAAGTATTTGTAGTTTACTTTTAGTTCTCAATTTCTGCCTGGGCTGCGTCTCTATCAAAATCTAACCTAACTTCACTTAACTATTACAGTTTAATATTATTCTAAAACTTACGGACTGATCTAGTTTTAAAAACAACTCTAAAATTACCTATCTTGTTAAAATAGAACTACTATTTAACTTTCGAGGTTCCTTGATACTCTACTAGATAAAACAGCTGTAGGTACCCTACATCCATAACGCAATTTATGGAAAAAACAGCTTAGACCCTAAAAAAACAAATCAAACCATTGACGTCTCACTCTTTGGAAGCATCTACTTGTGAGGTACAACTTTAACAATTATAGTTATTATTGCTTATTCTGTCATTAGAGTTATTAACTTTAGGATTTTTCTTGCCGACATTTAGTTATTATGTGAAAAGTAACATAAGTAAACACACCCACAAATACGTTTTATTAAACTTTTATTAATTTTAGAGTAGTCCACATGTTTAAACGTTAACAGAGTTTAAAGAAAAATCTTACAACATCCGTTAATAAACACAGCACAACTAAGGAAACAATAACAATTTTATTAAATTTGGACTAATTAATCTTTAGCAAAAAAATGGTACAAAAAAAACAAAAGAAGCAAGTTTTGGACAAGTGATATGGCTCAAAAGTTGACTATTTCTAAAAATTGTTTTGTATTCAAAACTAACAACTGATATTTTAAATTCATTTGTAAGTCAAATAAAACCTAGTCCAAAATATCATAAAAACTTACATAACTTATAAAAAAAATTAAAAAAAAGCCACTTATTTTTACTAATAATACATCCAACACTTAAAAAAGGCCAAACAGATAAAGTGAGCAGTTTTAGCTGTTTGGCCTTTTTACCACAGACAGAAATCATTTATAGAGCTTTTAAAATATTGGTTTGTGAAGAACTCTACGGCTAAGTACACTTGCTGAAATCAAAATAACTTTGATGGCATTGGTTTGCAAAAATAAATACTACACTGTACAGAAAAAAAACTTAACATAATTTATCTATCATCAAAGAAATCTTGATTGTGCTGTTTATTTATACAATTTTGCTCTAAAATTTAGTTATCAAAAACCCGGTATCTTTATTTTTCACAATACCGTTACGCTTACATTTGGGTCCACCCACAATAAATATTAGTTATTTGCAGTTACACCAGCAAAAAACAAATAATGTCATGGCAGCAACTTTAAGTTTATTTTGTAAACAGATTTTCTAAAGCATGTGGCATCAAAAACGCTATAGCCTATGACTACTTTTGGAGCAACTCTGTTATCAAAATAATCTGATTTGCGGACTTAAGCAAGCCATCTAGGTAGTTTTTGTAGTTACATCTACGTCTTATCCAAAGCACTGCCAAGAATCAATTTTTTAGACCATTTCTATCAAAAATTTGTACAATTTTTCCAAGAGAGTTCCTAATTTTGCAAAAGTATCTAATTATACTTTTGTGTCATTATATACAAAACGTTACTGGTAACTATCTCAAACAATATAAATTTGTAATTTTTAATTTTTCCTTCATAAAATGGTCATACATACCAATAGATTTAATTGTGTCAAACTTTATACCCTCATGCGTCTGTAACATGAATTAGCTTCTCCAACGCCAGATACATGAAACTACAACAATGTAAACATAATGCGTCAACGTCTATACTAGAGATGGTTGCAAAAGCAACATTTATTGACTAATTACGTAAGAATTAATTTCTAATACCTTGTTTTGATATATTTGCTTTCTATTTTTCATATATTTTTTGTTCGATATTTATTGAAGTAACAACCCTCTGCTTGCTCAGCATGAATTATAAATATATCACATCAATCATTGATGCTTCAAATTACTCCTGTGGATTTGAATCAAATATGCAACTAATTATAATTTTAGTAGTTTGTTTTAATTTAGTTTACGTTTAATAATTCAGTGTCTATGAATAGGATTTAATACAAATCAATTAATATTAATAATAACAAAGCTTACAATTACGTCTCATTAAAGTTTAAACTGGAAAATGATCAACTTTAATTAGAATAGTTAGAAACAAACTTACAGTTTGGATAGTTTTTAGATATATTTGCATTTATTTATTGTTATGACGTATTTCGCAATAATTGCACCATTCGCTCTAATTGCCGACCATTAGAAACAATGCAAACTTTCGCCGACGATATATAGCACAAAACAAGAGACTCACTTAGTTGCGCAATCCGATATTCATGCCAAAAACCGTTGATATTCTCCAAAGAATATCGCATTTGCAATAACAGACATATGCATCGAATCCCAACCGAGTATCAACAGCTTCGAACTGCCACTCGCGCGCGCTTTTATAACATAAAAAAAAACAACCCCCCCGGAAAATTGCGCCCACCCTGGCCGTAATCTACGACAAAGAAGAGTCTATCGGGCCTCTCCCCCCCAGTTGATCCACTTTTATTGTAAATATAAACATGCCGGAATTGGGGTAGTGTGGATAGTAAGTGGTGTATCATAGATGCGGGAGCATCCAACGTCGCATCTATCCCCCAGCCCCATTATTGATATTCGCAGAGCGCGTGCGTGTACGAGGGGGAGGCACATAACCCCCTAACAACGTTGTGCAGTTTACGTCGCGACGCTTCACGGTCCGCGTCTATGCTACCATACCGAACATATTAAATACAAGTGTGACAGTACCATGATATCTTAAGAACTGTTTTGATTGAGAGTTAGACACAATATTTGGAAGCAGCAGGATGTTCAACCAAGTAAGCAAATCAATACCTTCTTGTATATATTATTTTATTATTGTGGGGTAAGGTTATATGATGTAAATAACGCACAACGTGCTACTACGTTCTTTATTATTTATGATTCAAATTTAACATATTTTTGTCGGAATATATTTTTATTTAAATTTATCTAACCAAATTAATGAGTACATTTAAATTTTAATTAAAATAATTAATATTGTACATGTTTTGGGGTACCTTGTTCACATGTACCCATTATCTTTTGTGGTATAAACACACTCAATTAAATGTTATTATCGCGTTTTGCTCGATAAAACTGAATAATATTTTCTCTACACTTATGTTAATTACTGTTAATAAGCGCTTGTTTATTGTAGCTTATAATTAACTAACATTGTGTATAATTAAATATTATTCAAGCTATAATATTAATTACCTATTAATAAATTACATCAATTTATAGCAACCAAAAATATTTTTCTACATTTATATTAATTCAATAAAATATTATATTCCAACACTGTAACTACTGGTTAGCTTGAAACGTATTAAATTTTCTTTTATTCACGCTTTTAATTTATATGCTCACTATGCTTGCTTTTCATGTTGGTTTTACTTGAGATTTATTATAATGTGGGAGTTAGTTTGGATTTATGATAATCTAGAAAAGAATATTACTGAAATATATCCTTGACCTTCTGAAATTCTTAAGTGTCTATAAGTTTGTGATAATGATTGCAAGATTATATTAAATTAATATAAAGTTTTTGTATTAGGTTTATTGATTTTTAATGACTCAACAAGTTTTACATGATGAGTCAACGTCTGGTTTCGTTTCATAACTAGAGAAGTTATTTGCATGTAATTGGAGTATATTGCTACTTTGATGAATTTTATTTGTATATTGATATTGCGTAAAGTTGAAAAGTACTTTAATTATTTTCTTAAATATTTATTTAGAATATTACATTTTTTTCTAAATATTATAAACTAACAAATATTTAATTACTTATGTCTTTGTTTACTTTTATAATTGATTTGCCCAAACACACTTTATCTGAACCATACGCAATTGCTTAATTCAAGGGTCTGACAGCAGCCCTCGATAAACTGTGTACATACATTCTATAGTACTATATTTACCTGTCTCACGCAGTATACATATATTGATAAGCTATATAAAATGTGTTTAATTTATAAAAATTACTGAAGCATATGTTTGCAGTTTGTTTTCTACAATTGACTAAAATATATTGCTGTTAATTTAAAGTAAAACTATTTAATTTAATTTTGTCAATTAAATAGGTAGATAAGCTTGTAATAAAATAAGCAATGGTTGGTTTTTATTGTTATTATTATTATCATTATTATTGTTTGGTCCTTCGAATCGGATATCATTTAAGTTTATGTTTGTAGTTGTTCAAACTAGTGTATATTTTTGTTATGGTTTTTATTAATATTATTATTGTTTTGTCTTTCAAATCGGATAGAATTTAAGGTTAATGTGTGTAGAGGTGCAATCTAGTGTATATATTTGTTATGGTTTTTATTTATTTTTGATAAAATAAATAATTTTGATTAAATAAGCATGGTTGGCTTTTAATAAAAGCTACATTTGGTTGCACTTTTTGTGTTTGTCTATTGCGTTTGAACATTAAATATTATCATAGAAAGTTAAAATTAATCTCAAAAGATACGCAGTTTAGTTTTTATAGGCAATTTTTACAAAACTGCATTTTTGTTGAAAGTTTTGTAATTTTTATTTGCAATTGGACATCAAATACTATTATAGAAAATTTAAATTATTTTTAGTAGATGCACAATTTAATGTATATTTACTCACTTAGTTAAGTTAGTTTACATAAATCTAGACAAATTTTTGAGAAAAGCTTTTTGGGTAAATTAGGTCTAGTAAAAACTGTTAAGTTAATTTATACTTGTTGCAAGTTTTGTATTTGAATCTTATGTTTGTACCACATTAAATATTATTTTAGGAAATTGAAACTAGTCTTAAAAAATGCAAAACTTAATGTAGATTGACAGGGTTAGATGAGGAGATTAGCACTGGCAGCAGAAAGAACTAATTAAGCTGAGTAAAAGTAATAAATAAATAAAATGCAAAAAAACTGTCGTTTTTTTTTTTAATTATTCTAAAAAGTTGAATCTAATCTCAAAAATGCACAAATGCATATTTACATAGTTAAGTCGAAAGTTCAGAACGGCTTAAGTTAAATTTATTAGAATCTATAAAAATTAGCAAATATAAAAAAAAGCAAACTTCTAATAACTAATCAAAAACATGTCAATAACTCTCCTTTATTAAATACTGTTCTAAGCTTGGGTGTCATTATGCCAATCAATATTGTTTACATGTTAATGTAAATTACTATGTATGTTTAATAATTTTGTGTTTTTATTGTATAATAATGTTATAATTGATTTCCATTTGTTTGTTTCACTAATCTACCCCAGTTATTTAATTTTAGTTTTGTTTGTTATTAGTATATAAGTGTATATTTTGTAATTCGTTATTACCTAATACAGTCAATGTGTGTAAATAAATAGGTTTTAAATCTTTACACTATATTTTAAGGTTTTAAGACAAACTTGTGCTTTTGGAGAATTGAAACTTGATTAAAAATGAACAGAGCTTATAAAGTTGGTTTACAAAGTTTTTTTGTGAAATTTAAAAAAATTGTTTTTCTTTTGCATTTGGATATAAAATATTACTCTAGAAAATTGTTGTTGTTGTTTACATAGCTTTTGAGTAAAATTAGTTGTTGCGTTTAAACATCAAAAATTGTTTTATAGAATTAAAATTAATCTTAAAACAAGTATTTAATAAACATTTACATAGTTAAGTTGGTTAACAGTCCCAATACAAAGTTTTTGAATAAAATGTAAAAAAAAAGTTTTGTTTTGCGTTTAAATATCAAAATTTGATGTTGATTTACGTGGTTAGGTTAGGTATTTAGATCAAATACACATTGTTTTTGAAAACAGTCACAAAATACAAAATTTAAAAAAATAATTGGTTATGTTTCTTACGTTCACACATCTAATACTATTCTAGAGAGTCAGATTAGTCTCAAAAGATGCGCAATTTACTGTAGATTTACGTAATTCAGTTGATTTTTATAACTTTAAAGTTTTTAAGTAAAATGCAAAACGTTGTAAAATTTTAAGTTTGTTGGTTTGTTTCTTGCGTTGAAACATCAAATCAAATTTACTCTAAAAAATTGAAATGTGTAATCTCAAAAGACGTATAATTTAATGAAATTTATGTAATTAAGTTGATTTATATGAACCCAATAAAAGGTTTTAATAAAAATCATAAAAAACAAAACAAAAAATGTATTGATAGTTTGCAAATAAAACAGAAATAGAAATATTTTTGACAAATAAAATCACAAACGTGCTGATTGCTTTAATGACAACAAGTAAATGTAAAAATTGGCATATTTAGGTAATATTTTCTACCACTACCACGGTCAAAACCGTACTGTAGTAAACATAAGCAAAATAAGCAAGAAAAGATTGCAAAGAACTTAATGACAACAATTTTCTCGTATACTTGAAAAACTTTGAAAATAAAATAGAAAGTAATGTATTCCACAAAATGCTCATACCGAGAAATATAGTTGAATTAAAAACACTTCAATTATAGATGTAATTAGTGTTAAAAATGATTTAGATAGATTACAAAAAATTATAAAAAAATTACCAACATGCAAAGTGATGGAGTATTAAAAAATACCAGAATAAGTCTCACAAACAGTGACGTAGTTATCAAGCATACAGAGTCTTTTTGACATCTATTTCAAAACATGGTAGGCTAGATTTTGATATTTTTGACATTTTTTGAATAGAATTTGACATTGTTTTGTAGTTTATAGCCGGTTTTTGGTTTAATTTAACAATATTTTTTATATTTTATAGCTGGAGTATTTTTGATAATTTATAGTTTTGAAGAAAAACAAATGACCATACTTGTTTGGTACTTGCAATGCTAAATTTTGCTGATTTGACATTCTATAAACAGAATCTTAAAGTTTTTAGTTGTTTTAAGCCAAAAATTTTTAAATAGTATGTTATGACCGGTTTTTACTATTTTTGATTTTTTATATATCATTTATATGTATATTAATAATAGTAATTTTAATTAAAAACAAAAGTTTAAAATCAGTTACTTAAAAACCCAATCAAAAAGACACATCTGAAAGAAGAGGAAGAGAAGAAAAAGAGAAGAAAAAGAAGAAATCATCTTACAAATAAAATAATAAATTTAATGGAGCATAGAAAAGTTCAAAAGAACAACAATGAAGAATACAGAAAAATTAACAATACAATTAGGCAAAAAATCAGAAAAGACAAAGACGTTTTTAATGTACACCAAAAAATTAGAGAATTGACTAGTAAAACAAGAAAAAAGCACCTTGGGAAGCTGGTGAACAATGCAGGAAAAGTAATCATAAACCTAGAAAACAAGAAAAAAACGTAAAGGAAATATCTCAACAAACTTTTTGAAAATAAAGAGAAGCAACACCAATCATCAAATGAAAAATAGATCACATCTTAAAAAAGGAAGTGGATGCAGCAATAAAACAAGTGAAAGATAGAAAACAGACGAGGCCTGACATCATACAAGTTGAAATTCTGAAACTACTAAATAAGAAGCACATCAAAAATTTTACCAACATATTTAATATGTTGAAGTTGGAATTTACCTTATTACTAAAGAATGTAGGAAAAAAAGATTTCAGAAATATCAGCCTCATAAGTCATATTTCTAAAATATTCTTTAAAATATAACACAAGAAAATGTACAACAACAGCAAAGAACAAATCTCAGCAAACCAATTGGGTTTTATCAACGCTTTAGACACAAGAGAAGCACATCTTTTAGTACAAGTGCTCTTTCAAAGAAGCAGACGTAAACTGCAATATCTGCGTATGCCTAATTGACTACCAGAAAGCTTTTGATCGGGTGCAACATTACAAGATGATAGAAATCTTAAAACAAGTAAGGATCGACGCCAAAGATTTCCAAATCATTACTAACTTACTGGAACCTGACCGCATCCTTGAAAATTGAAGATGAATAAGTAGAAGACATCGAAATAACAAGAGGAGTAAGACAAAAGTTCCTACTTTTGTTGATTCTGTTTAATGTATACTCCCAACAAATCTTTAAAGACGCCCTAGTAGAAGAAACAGAAGAAGGCATCTTACTAAACGTAATTAGGCTGAACAACATCAGATATGCCAACGATACAATGATATTTGTTGACTCTCTTGAAAGACTTCAAACACTATTAAACAAAATTGTAGCGGCTAGTAAAATATTTGGATTTAATATCAATAGCAACAAAACAAAGTATATGGTCATAAGCAAAGAAGAGATACCCAATGTAAATCTATACGTTATTACGTTTACAATCAACAAATAGAGGGAGTGAGGTACACGTAGGCACAATTGTGAACAAAAACTGGGACAATAGTCAAGAGATAAAGAATAGAATTGGGAATGTTCAAACTGCTTTCAATACAATGAATAATTCTTTTAAAAAGCACGAACTCTATCTTAATACCAAAATACGCATGTTGAGGTGCTACATATTCTCAATACTACTATACAGAGTCAAGTCCTGAACACTCATTGAAGCAACAACAAAAAAACTAGAAACTTTTGAAATATGGGTATATTGACGCATTCTTCAAATATCTTGGAAGAACAGTATAACATAAAAATCCTCCGCAGGATGTAGAAAGAGACGAAGATCATAGACACTATCAAAACCCGCAAACTTTAATATCTAAGCCATATTATATGGAACGAGAACAAGTACGCCCTATTACGAGCCATCATTTAAGGCAAGATACACGGCAAGCGAGGTCTAGGACAGAAAAGAATATCATGGTTGCAGAATCTTAGGACGTGGTACGGGAAGACGTTGAAAGAGCTTTTTAGAATAGCAACCAATAAAACGAAGGTAGTCATGCTCATCGCAAACATGCAAAATCGAATATGCACTTGAAGAAAAGAATCCAACTTTAAAACGGCCAACCAAATACAGACACTTGTTTTGGTTTTCACAAATCTTTATCAGTGCATTTTCGTGGTACGGCATCGCTTAATGGTGAAAGATAAATCTGAATAATTAAAAAATACTTTGTTTGATTTAAATTTATTTTATGTAGAGCAGACAAAAATGGTATTTGCACTATGGATAAGAAAGCATTTGCAGCATTTTGATGTTTACCGCTCTAACTTTGATTGTGCGGCCAAACATCGGCGTGCTACAATCAATGCTTTCCTGCCCTTGATACTTAATACACTTACAACTAAATGTACATTTTTGTATTTATGTTGATCTACATGAGCCAGTTTTATTTTAACATAAAACATTTTTTATTTTATATTTGTCGTTATATAATTATTAATTATTATAAAACAAAAAACTAAAAAAAAGATAACAGATATAAAAAAAAATTAAATAGTTAACGTTCGTCTTTATCAGGACTAAAAACAAAGAAATTAATTATATAGATTTTATTTTATTAAATAAAAAAAAAATATTTGTCAATAAGTTCTTTGGCGTTTCTGTATCCTAATAGAAACTTTAATGCTGAACAGAGAAAAAAAATTACAGTTACTTATTTTTTTAAATTTATTGCTAGTTTTACCAGCAATCGACAATAGCAGAAGGAGCGTCAAATGTTATTTTTATCAACACTTATGAAAACGATAAATTGTTTTATTTTTCTAATTTTTGAAACATATTAAAATTTTAATTTTAAAAATAAAATATTTCATTTATATTTTTTATTTAAACTAAAAGTTTTTTTGAATAATCTATTTTTTATTTAAACTTTTGAAAACTTATCTTAAGGTATAATGCAATCACCGACTTAAACTACAAGTAGTCAACTATATTAAAGTAACAAATTGCAAAACTGGCTTAACCTATATTTTTTTCTTTTGATAGAAATTTAGTACTAATAATCATATTAATATGAAAAAATGACTATAGACAAAAGAAAAAAATAAATTGGCGCAGAGTTTTAAACATGAAAAAAAAGTTTTGTTTTGATAGCTTTACATATACAAAGTTTTTGAGCAAAACGTATAAAACCTAAGATGCATTTTTATTGCCAATTTTATGTTCAAATAATCTTACATAACTGATTTATAGCAAATAATTTTTGAGTAAAATGCAAAAAACTGTCGGAAAAATGCATTGCAAGTTTTGTGTTATTTTTTGCGTTTGGACGTTAAATATTATTCTAGAAACTTAAAATATGTTAAAAAAAAAACAGAATTTAATGTAAATTTATTGTAAGTTTGGTTGCAAGTTTTGTGTTTTGACATAAAATATTGTCATATAGAAATAAAACCAGTATGAACTACCACTATCTAAAGTAGGTTTGTATGATAAAGTTCTTTAACTTAGATCTAGTCAAAATTGTTGAGTAAACAAAAAAAAAATTGTCGAAAAGTCTTAATTTTGTTCTAAGTTTGGACATCAAATTTTATTTTAGAGAATTGAACCTAGGTTAAGTTGCTAAAAATAATTGAAAAATTGTATTTACGCTGCAAGTTTTGTTTTACATTGATGTACCTACATTCTAGCATTAAAGAGTATGTATACTTCAAATAAAAGCACAGTATGAATTACTGCGGGATTGAGCTACACAAATTTCAAACAAAGTTACAATGTGCATTGTACAAACACAAACACAGATACTAATATGAAACTACATTAATGTCTCCTTTTAATATCTTAATTTTTCCATCTGTTTTTTTTACAGTCTTTTAACATGTTTCATAACTTCATTAGTCTCTTCGCACATTTTCAAATTATTTTCCATTCAAAATCTTGTCACTCGCTCTTCATTACCACATGTGAATCTTGCAATAATCTTTTTATCATCTTTACTATATATATTCCTCTCTAGGTACATTGGCACTTCACGTTCTATAATATGTTTATAATTTGTGTTGTACCTAGACTTTTTCAATTGTATTTTTTTTTCTTGTTTCTGTATACCTCTATTTCTTTCTATAGTTTGGTGCCATGTCTCTTTCTTAGGTTCTCACATTTTTTAAATTTTTTGTTTAGTATAACCATTGCAATAGTTTTTCCTAATCTTCTATAGCTTTCCATTTCTTGCTCTCATTTTCTCTTTTATGCATTTTTGTAAGATTTTACATTCGTGTCTCTGTCTCATTCTTTTTTCATACTTCATTGCTCTCATTTTCTCTTTCATGCGTTTTTGTAAGATTTTACATTCGTGTTTCTGTCTCATTCTTTCTTCATATTTTATTACTTTTTATATGCTTCAACTCTTAACTTATCTTTTTTATATGATGGAGTTTCTCTGCTTAAAATAATTTGTCTTGTTTCTTCTATTTTCATATTTCTGATTTATACAGTATCCTACTCTTAACTAAACTATCAAACATAAGACCTTTTATTTTTAAACATTCAAATTTTCTTTCTCTTATTTCCCAAACTTGTCCCACTATTTTATTTGCTTTTTGAGACATCTCTTTAATGTGCTTGCTCTTGCTGTTATTTGTTCAAAAAACATATCATTACTTCCGTAATACTTTGCTCATTCTATTTTCAGTCGTCCGCTTTTTTTCACCTCTTTTCTGAATGCCATAGTTTTTGTTTTTTTACATTAACTTCTAAATATTTTTTTCTAAAATATTAATTTATTTTTTTTATAATTTCTTTAATTTTCTTTGCTTTTTTTGTCAGTATTACCATGTCGTCGGCATATGCTAGCAACCACACTTTTTTCTACCAACTACTACCCCTCTTCTGCTTGAGGTAACCTTAGTTTTTTTTTCTACATCTGATATGTAGGTTGCAAACAAATTAGGACTCAGTGAGCAGCTTTGTCTTTTTTTTGTTGTCCAAAATCTTTCACTTATTTTTTCGTTAACCCACACCCTGCTTGCTGTCATTTTTCTTACCAGGTGTTTGCTAATTCTTTTCTTTTTTATGCACTTCCACAGTTTTTGTCTAGCCACACTATCAAATGCGGCCTATAATCCCAGGAATAACGCATATACTTTTTCCTTTTTTTCTGCTATTTTGTTTTCAACTATATGGTGTAAAATATGTACGTTATCCATGGTAGTTTTTTCTTTTCTGAAGCGGACTTGTGCCCGTCTGGAATAGTCTTATTCATACCCAATTCTTTATTCAATTTTTCTTCTATTATCATAGGTAGATCTTGTATCCCATTAGTGTTATTTCCGAGTAGTTTTTTTACTAGATTTTTAGTTCCACTTTTGTGTATTGGGCATACAAGACCTTCTCTCCATTGACTCGGAAACCTTTCTTCTTTCCATACTCTATTTATTAACTTACTTAATCTTTCAATCAACTCATCCGCACTATACAACCACGCTTTGTTTTGTATCTCATTCATACCTGGCGCTTTCTTTTTTTTAAATTTTGTTATTTTCTCTTATATTGCTTCCATTAGAATTTCTTCCACTTGTTGAATTAATTCTTGTCTGTCTACTTTATTATTTTTTTTTTCTCTTTCAAGTAAGTAACCTGGTGTGAATGGCAGTAAAGCTTTTTATATAATTTTGTAAAGAATTTTGGAGAGGTAGCTAGGATATTGGGCCTCACCGCTTCCGGTTTTGGAAGTAAACGCACACAATTTTGTTTAGTATTGTCATAAACTATTGGAAAGAGCAAAACTCTATTTATAAAAAATGAAAAATAACAAAATCTAACCATAAACTGTTAAAAAGTGTAAATCTTTTTATAAAATTTCAAAAATTTAGCTAAAAAATATCAAAATACTGTTAGGAAGTACCACAATCTAGTCATAAAACTGTTTAAAATGAAAAATTTTATTTATAAAATGTCAAAAATAGCAAAATCCAGCCATGAAATATCAAAATATTATTAGAAAAAACCAAAACCTGGCTATAAACTGTTAGAAAGTTTAAAATTCTTTTTATAAAACGTTAAAAGTAGTGAAATCTAATTACTAAATTTAAATACTATTAGGAAATACCAACATCGGTCCATAAACCTGTTGAAAATCGTAAAATTCAACTAAAAAATGTCAAAATTAACAAAATCCGGTCATAAATATTAAAATTATGAATCCGACCAAAAACAGTTCAAACGTGTAAAATTCTATTAATAAACAATCAAAAATATTTTGTTGTCAGGATGGATAAAATCTGGCCATAAACTGTTGAAAAGTACAAAATTCAATTCATAAAATATTAAAATTAGCAAAATCTTCAAATGTTAATATATTTTTAAGAATTACTAAAACTTGCTTTTAAACTGTTAAGAATGCAAATTTATATTTATAAAAAGTAAAAATAATCCTTACTTTTTATGCACCTAACCTAACCTAACCTAACCTAACACAAACAGTTGACCAAATACGGCAGCCTGACATTATATCTAAGCTACGCCATTATTGAATTACCAACAAATACTTCAGAAAAAAAAAAGAGAGCGTGGCGCAGTGGTCTAGGCAACCGGCCGCTGTACCGAAGATCGTGGGTTCAATTCTCACATACAATGATACATTTTTCACTTTCTATACGCTCTCCTACTTCCTAAGCCGCCTTGCCAGCGTGGGGTTTTACGGCTAAAACCTTCTCTGATGGAGTGATGAATTCTCTCCAGTGGTTCGGAATCCACTTAAAACTGTAGGTCCCTTGTAATGTAAGTTGCCAGCATTACAAGCAGAGAAGAGGCCAAGAGTGGCGTATGAATAGCTGACAAAAACATCAAAAGGGGAGCGTGGCGTAATAGTATAAGCATTTGACTACTGCACTGAAGATCGTGGGTTTGAATTTTACAACAGAAAATGCTTCAAACGTTTATACGCTCTCCCGCTCTTACTCTCTAACCCGCTTTGTCAGCGTGGAGTATTATGATTAAGGTTCTTCTTTACTTAAATCTGTAGGTCTACCTGTAATGTAAGTTGCTAGCATTACGGGTAGAAAAAAGGCTAATGCGCCTGCAGTGGCGTGAAAAAGGGCTACTGATGATGATGCTGACATCAGAATTATGCACCATCTAAACTGAAACAGCAAAATTTATATTAATACAGCATTGAGGCAAGAAATTGACACGAAAAGATAGTCTAAGCCCAGTGCTGTTCAATGTTTTGATTCTGATTTAAGATAGCAGAAAAAAAAACATGATTTCATATCAACCAAAAAGTTAATAGTAATTTTGATATCATTTGGTGCAAACTAATGGTGAGCAATGAATACATAAAATAAATAATAGAATTTAATTATTTTGAGTCGCAGATATCAAGCGCTAGGAACTTAATAAAAAAAGTAAAAGCAAATGCTGTGGTATGGAAAAACAAATATATGTCTACGTATGGCAAAGATAAGATTTATAAAACTTGTGTACGGTTGATTTAAACTTACGCCATTGAAACTTGTGCGGAAACATCTAACACCAAAGGATAAATGAGAAGCACTGAATTGACAACTCTTAGAGCAACAAAAAAAGTAACTCTGCGTTATAAAATCAGAAGCTGCTCTATCAGAAAAGAACTAAATACTAAACACGTAGGTCAGATCAAAAAGACGACAATAAAGGGACCATGTGGATAAAATAAACTACAACAAAATTGCTAAATAGAATAACGACCAAAGACTTCAAAGTAAAAAACTTTAAGTAAACTACTTAAAAGATAGATGGAAAGTTGGACGCCAACAAATAACAAGACTTAGTCTTAACTTGCAAAGAGTAAAAATAAAAACATAAATATTTTCAGCTAGAATTAAAATCCGGCCAAAAATTGTTAAAAAAGTAATATAAAATGTCAAAAATAAAAAACTTTGGTCTTTAAACATCAAAATATGCTTATACAAAGTTTGGCCATAAACTGATGAAAAAAGTAGATTAAAATTATAATATTCCAAAACTAGAAAAAATCGACAATAAAATATATAAAATATAACAATATTGTCACAAAGAACCAAAATTAAGTATAAACGGTAAAAACAAAAAAAAATTGATTAAAAATTTTTAAAAGTAACAGAATTTGGTTATAAAATATTAAAATTATGTCAGAAAGAACCCAAATCTGGCCAAAAACAGTTGAAAAATGCAAAATTCTGTTTATCAATAGTCAAAAACATCATATTCGGTTATAAACTGTTGAAAGTGTAAACATTTTTATAAAATCTTAAAAATGTTGACCGGTTGTCAAAAAGCACCAAAATCCGGCTATAAACTTTTAAAAAACGTAAATTTATAAAATTTTAAAAGTAGCTAAATCATGTTTGAAACATTAACAATCAACATTTGGCATAAACTGTTGAAAAGTTTGACCATAAAATTTTAAACAATTGTCAAAAGGTACCATAAACTTTTAGTGTAAAAATAAAAATTCAAAAATAGCAAAATCATATGAAATATAATATGAAAAATATTATAACATAAATTAATAATTTATTCAAACTTATTTTAACAATCACAGCGGCCAAGAGTTAAGCATAGACAATTGTTTCGGCTCTGCAAACCTCGTCAGTATGCTTTGTATGACCACGGCACTATAGCGAAAGACAAATTTGAATAAATATTTTTGTGCTTATAAACACAATTGATGTAAATATGGAACGAATCACTAGTAGCCCCACTAGTGGAATTTAATACAAAATGTCCGCATTAATCGGTATCATTTAGCATTTATGCAATTGTCAGTAATTTTGCGGGTTTTTACGATTTTGAATCGTCAATAAATTATGAAATGAATTACATTATATATAATTTATTCAAACTCAGCTTAACAAATTCTAAACTTTTATGATTATATAATTAGGTATTGAGCAATTTTTGTTGGATTTTAAAGACAAATAATTCTCAGTAAATTTTACGCTATAAATAAGTTTTCTGTACGATTTAGTATCTGTACCAAATTTTGATAAAAATTATGCAATAAATGATTTTTTAAATTTTTTGGTACAAATGATTTTTTGTAAGTTTTTTTTAAAGTATTTTAATAATTAAAATTTTGTTTTGATATTACATAACTGATTAAATACCTTAAAACTTTATGGATGAATAAAATTTTTTTTTTTACAAAGACGTTACTTGAAAAGAGATGTTATAGAGAGTTGAAACTAGTCTGAAAATCTACACAATTGATTGAAAATATACGTGGTTGTGCGCAACGATTGTGTAGATTTATGTATCTATTTATTGTTATATGTCAGTATCTCAAATTCCAAGCACCTCATGCATATTTTTAATGTCTCAATTTAAATTCTGAAAGACTGCATCGATGCGGTGAGAGTTGAACGGAATTGTCAATTATGTGAACAAGAATGTCTAGACAAATATTTTATAAACAAAATTATGTACACAAATATTCAAATCAGAAAATATATGCTAATTCTTATAAAAAACAATAACGTTTCAATAAAATTAATTCTGAAACTTTGTTTTACCATTAAATTATATTCTCCATAAAAATAAAATAATAAAACTCCAGCATCCATTGATTCGAGCCTGCTCATTTTTTTCACAAAGTGACTTCAATTGTTTCAGTTGACATTTTGAGTGACGTTCTAAAACTAATTTCTGACAACTTGAATAATAAAAATCCATATAAAAGCGAGATTTTTTATTTTCAGCAAAAAAAATTATTCGCGTGCGCGCGGGAAATGGGTCGGATGTAGATTCGCGGAAATGTTAAAACTGGGCGGCGATATCTCTCGTGTAAGTCATTCAATGTCTGTCTTTTACATCATAAAGAATAGTAAATACATTTATATATTTTTCAATCCTTTCCACGCGATCTGTAATTCATGAAGTAATGAAAGATGTGGAAAATATGCTAAAGAGAACATTGAACCTTTTTTTATAGTTGTGGAATTATTATATCTCATGGGAGATTTAAATGTATTCGAAACAGTTTATGCCAGGCTGATCCTAGCGATTACACGGTTCGTCGCACTGAAACTTTAGAAAAAAATAAAATAATAGAAATTATGCAAAAAGGGTTTATGGTACAAAATAATTGGGATTTAAATCAAGTCGGTTAATTTGCAAGATTGTTGCAAAGCCACTTAATTAGATTTGAAAGCAATAAAATATAATTTCAAGTCAATAAAGAATTTTTCATCTCATTATAAACTAAAACCCGACGAATTTTTCTTCCAATATTTACAAAGCATTTAATTTACTTTTCAGATTAACTTTTTTTGGCGTAATTACCTAAGTGCAAATATTTGTGGCAGTATTTATATATTTTTTTTTTTAATTTGATTGAGTGTAGTAGTAATATCAATAAAACGATATTGGAGTTTTTGTATTCAAATATTTTACGCGCTTGCGATTTTAATTATACCATTGGCAAAGCGATGAGGGATTCTAGTTGATGGAAATAGTCTCTTCGTAAAATCAAAGTGGATTGTATTTTTTGTTGCAAACGTGTAATTGCTTATAGTTGTTTGGGTGATTTTATCGGACCAGAAACCGTATTAATGAGAAGGGTTGGTGTATGGGGGTGCCCTTGTATGTACGTGTGCACGCGTGTACATATTGACCACCTGTCTTGCAGCTGGGTTTTAGGATAGTAACGTAATTTAAAAATTTGAAATGTATAACATTTAAATCGGGTTGATTCAAATAAACCAAGAATTAATTATTGAAATTTTGTTTTTGGAAGTATATAAAAGTGGATATTTCAATAAAATTTTGGTGAACTAATTTGATTTCGGTATCAATCATTAAATAGAACCAATAATGTATATTAAATAATAAACGTGATGTAATATAGCGATAAACTCAATATCGATTGATGAAGCTTCAAAAGCTTTTTAAGTTTCAAATCTATCATAAAATGATGCATTTTTGCATTAAATTGTGCATCGTTTGAGACTTGAAAAGCAATAGATAAAAACTTTAACTTTAAAAGTTACTTCATTATATTATCGTAAAATTTTCAATAAATCTTTTGAGATACTATTTTTGGTTAACACTGGTTTGATTTGTTTGCAGTTAGTAATATACTACTACTAACGTGTTTATACAATATACAATTTCAAGTTTTATTTGAGGTAGTAAACTGTTTTATATTGCGTCTTAAATGCATTTAGTACACTTTTTTTCTTAAACTAAGATTGAACAATTTTATTTTATTATTGCTACATTTGAGTTTGAGATTATAGTAATGCATAAAACATTCACTTTTTGATATTTTTGTTTTCTTAAGTATACATAACTCTGCTTCAAATAAATGCAGGAGTATATGATTGTGGTTTTTACACTTAACACATTTAATATATTCAATGCGACTTTTTTGACGTGCTCCAAGATCAGTGCCCCCTGTCATATCATAAAGAAGGAGCATTGGATTATTGTGAACAGTTTTTGCCATAGATAACTGAAATGAACATTTGTCTATAATGTAAGGCTTTGTCACATTATATTTTCATGCTTTGTGGTTGATTCCAAAGTTTTTTGCTAGCAGTGGCTACTTCATGTTTTGACTTTTTTATAAAGAACGTTAAGGATTTAGCAATCTTTGGGGTAGCGATGCCTTTGTCATTGATGTTTAGCAATATTTCTTTTGCAAACCAATGTTTTTTGTGCGCCGGATAATTTTCCAATTATTTGATCTGTAAAATTCTAGTAGTACTAAGTTGTGGTTGGAGCTTTAATCATTGATTGTCTCAATTTGCGAGTAGATGTTTTCCAATATTGCTACGTCAAAAACGTAGAACTACAATAAGTAGGTTCTACTAGACCCAGCACTTGGTACTCTTTTGCCTTAAAATAGCAATCCAAAGCTTTTTTTTTTTTAATGGTTCAGTGATCTTCTAACAAAAATTACTGTCCCATGCTTCCGGCTTACTTCTGACGTTTCCAAGCACGTAAACGTATTTGGGATTTTTAGCGCATGTCTGCGTTTTTGGTTTGACTCACACACTAGCACGTCAATACTCCTGTCAAAGAAGAATCTTTTACTTTGTCCATTTTATCTGGAATGCTGTTTGAATTTTAGAAGCTATTTCTAAACAATACATCGATTGTATCATGGAGCTAAAAAAATCGCCCATCTTTGTGTTTGCTCTTTTTGGTGTTAGTTTTGTTTACAGTCTCAGCGGCTGATTTGCAGACTTGGGCTGTTTAAGAAAGCTGGGGCCGGAGCCGACACGGATTTGGCAATTATTTTTAGAAATATCTTACACTTCTGGAAGTTTGGTGTGTTTTGAGGCAATTTACCAATTTGTGAAGGCTTAAACAATTGCTGCTGCAAAAGTTGCTATAAAGCATTTCTTGGCGGTGTGTCTATGGCGTTGGTACATCTAGCATTAAGCTATGTCATTGCCTTATTTTTTTTGGTTGTACCTTAACCTTTAAATTGAGGAGTTTTGTGAGTTTAATAATTTTTGTGTTTGTTTTCCTTTTGGGAGTAGCGTGGAGAAGATATAGAAACGACCAAATTTGATTCACATGTATATTGGATAGATTGTCTCATGTCATTGTTTTGTTATGTAAAGCGGCATGTTATGGATTATCACTTTGAGGCAACGTTTTTTGGGGATGATCATGTGAAGAAGTTGGCCGTTTTAAGTTTGAGGTAAGTCTTTCTATGATCAACATTTGTAGCCAATGTTTATTTAATTATTTTTGAAACATTTAAAAAACCCGGAAATAAATGTTTATCTGTTATAACAAATGCCGGTAAGCGGGAAGTTGATAAGAAATTCTGTAGGGTTGTCGTCACCGGTGGCATCTATAACCGCAGTTTTGAACTTGATCTTGTCGAAGGTTTTCTTGGCCATCTCATTTTTGGAAGTAAAAACTCATGTGTTTTATGGTCTGATAAATTGAAAGTGGTATCACTGATGGCAAGCGACTAGTTGCTGATTACTTAGAGGTGTTTGTAGACATTTGCATTGCATTTACATTCTTAGTAGGCAGAAGAGAGAACTTAAACTTCATTTTTTTTGTTGGACGGTGATAAATTGGTGTAGGGTCCACACACGCCATAAGGGTCTTTACGCGTCTGTTGATTTGCCCTAATGTTACCTACTTTGATGTTACTCAGAGCAATTTGATGTTATTTTTACAAGCTGCTAAAGTAAAGGCACAATGACATTTAACAACGCCAACTGCAGCTATAGAGGCAATGTTATATATGCTGCCTCTTGACATTTACTTCACGAAAATTATGACAATGACAGCTTTGCATCTAAATGCAGTTGAACTTTGGGGAAGTCTGGCAAACACTGTAGTCTCTTGGATGAAGCTGATAAAAAACACCTTTGTTAGAAGCGCAAACAAATAACATCTGACTTTTTTTAGTGTCTCAAAGACCATACAAAATATGCACGCATAAACAAAAGCAGCAACGTAGTCAACGATTTGATTAAAACTTACATAGATGGCTCAAAACCAGTAAAGGTAATGGAGCGGGAGGTAAAACCTGGACTTCAAAAATATTTACCACACAACTATTTTTTAAGCAGAAATAGTAAGGATTACCTATAGGGTTATGGAAATAGTAAACCGCAAAATATCTGGCAAGAATGTTAAAGTTCTAACTATAAACAAACCTAAGTTCACACCAAATCTAGTTTTTGAATGTCGGAGACGTCCTTTGCAAGCAAACTTTTTTTTTAGTTTTACAAGGTTTATATCCTCGTTGGTGAAAGGGATAAGATTGGGGGCGGTGGCGGTGGTGGCTATCAAATTGATGGATGCTACCAGTTCTTTAATGTTGGCATTTAAGGCTTGGATTTGGAATTTGAATTTGAAAGCCAAAGCTTTTATTAGCTCTCTCATCTTCTGCACCTAGTAGCCTAAGACTGCCGTCTTTGACTTTTTTCTTAATTTTTTTCTTATTTGCAAGGTTTTGGTGCTGCTGTTCTGGCAAAAAAACTATTACAGCAACTTGAAGGTTTGTTTTCAAGGTTTTTGTTAAATAGTTGTTATTTTTGTTGTTGCAGTTTAAATTGCATTTATTGCTTTGATGGAGGATAGTGAAGTTGCTGCTCGTCTGTATTTTTATTTTTTTTATGTAAGTTTACTTTAAGTTGATTTTTGAGTTTGTTTGGTCTTGACTGAAAACTGAAATGTACTAGGCTATAAAAAATGCTATTCATATATTGGCATTTTAGATTTTGCATTAGAGTTACATAAAATTTGTACAAATAAACATATTTATTTTATGAAATTTATCAGAATTACACAAATATGCAATTTTTTATACCAAATTCAAATAAAATTGTTCTGAAAAGCTAATTGTTAAAGAAAATCTGCACAAAAAACATATTTCTTTATAAAAATTTATGCTAACTTTGAATTAAATTACTCAAAAAAGCTAATGGTGGCATGAAATTTGCACAAAAAAACATATTTTTTACTACCGTTTTTATACTAAATTTGTATAAAAATGCTCAGAAAAGATGACATGAAATTTGCACAAAAATCATATTTTTTTGTAAAATTTTATCAAAAGTTACACAATTTTTTTTTTACCGAATTTATATAATTTTTTTTAATATTTAACACTAAATTTGTTTAAAATTGCTCAGATAAGATAATTATTACATGAAATTTGCACTAAATTTGGATAAAATCGCTCAGGAAAGCTGATTGTTACATAAAATTTGCACAAAAATCATATTTTTTTGTCAAACTTTATCAAAAATTACACAAAATTGCTATTTTTAAACGAATTAGTATAAGATTGCTCAGAAAAGATCATTATTACATGAAGTTTGCACAAAAATCATATTTTCTTGTAAAATTTTATCAAAAAATATAAGATTTTTTAATTTTTTTTACCAAATTTGTATAAAATTGCTCAAAAAAGATAATTATTACATGAAATTTACACAAAAATCATATTTTCTTGTAAAATTTTATCAAAAAATACACGATTTTTTATTTTTTTTAACTAAATCTGTATAAAATTGCTCAGAAAAGATAATTATTATAAAATATATAAAGAAGACATAATTATTACATAAAATTTACACAAAAATCATATTTTTTTTGTATAATTTTATAAAAAAATGCAATTTTTTTTAATTTTTAATACTAAATTGGTTTAAAATTGCTCAGAAAAATAATTATTACATGAAACTTGCACTAAATTTGGATAAAATCGCTCAAAAAAACTAATTTTTACATAAAATTTGCACAAAAATCATTTTTTTTTGTCAAATTTTATCAAAAATTACTCAAAATTGCTATTTCTTTACAAAATTTGTATTAAATTGCTCAGAAAAGAGAATTATTACATAAAATTTGCACAAAAATCATATTTTCTTGTAATTTTTGTTACTTAATTTTTTATTTTTTTTACCAAATTTGTATAAAAATGCTCAGAAAAGATAATTATTACATGAAATTTGCACAAATCGTATTTTCTTGTAAAATTTTATCAAAAAATACACGAAATTTTATTTTTTTAACTAATTTGTATAAAATTGCTCAGAAAAAATAATTATTATAAAATATATAAAGAAGATATAACTATTACATAAAATTTACACTAAAATAATATTTTTTTGTATAATTTTATCAAAAAATGCATTTTTTAAAATTTTTTAAAACTAAATTGGTTTGCTCAGAAAAGATATTTATATATTACGTTAAATTTGCACTAAATTTGGATAAAATCGCTCAGGAGAGCTAATTGTTACATAAAATTTGCACAAAAATCATATTTTTTTGTCAAATTTCATTAAAAGTTACACAAAATTGCAATTTTTTTACCAAATTTGTATAAAATTGCTCAGAAAAGATAATTATTAAATGAAATTTGCACAAAAAATTATATCTTTTTGTAAAAATTTAACAACAATTACACAATTTTTTTTTTTACAAAATTTGTATAAAATTGCTCAGAAAAAAATAATTATTACATAAAATTTGCACAAAAATCATATTTTCTTGTAAAATTTTATCAAAAATTACACGATTTTATAATTTTTTTATCAAATTTGTTAAAATTGCTCAGAAAAGATAATTATTACATGAATTTTGCACTAAATTTGGATAAAATCGCTCAGGAAAGCTAATTGTTGAATAAAATTTGCACAAAAATCATATTTTTTTGTCAAATTTTATCAAAAATTACACAAAATTGCTATTTTTTTTTAAATTTGTATAAAATTGTTTAGAAAAGATAATTATTTTATCAAATTTGCACAAAAATCATATTTTCTTCTAAAATTTTATCAAAAATTAACAATTTTTTAATTTTTAATACTAAATTTATTTAAACTTGCTCAGAAAAGATAATTATTACATGAAATAATTTGCACTAAATTTGGATAAAATCGCTCAGTAAAGCTAATTGTTACGTAAAATTTGCACAAAAATCATATTTTTTTGTCAAATATTATCAAAAATTACACAAAATTGCTATTTTTTACTAAATTTGTATAAAATTGCTCACAAAAGATAATTATTTAATAAAATGTGCACAAACATCATATTTTCTTGTAAAATTTTATCAAAAATTAACAATTTTTTAATTTTTAATACTAAATTTGTTTGAAATTGTTCAGAAAAGTTAATTATTCCATAAAATTTGCACTAAAATTATATTTTTCTGTCAAATTTTATCAAAAATTACACAAAATTGATATTTTTACCAAATTTGTATTAAATTGCTCAGAAAAGATAATTATTACATTAAATTTGCACAAAAATCATTTTTTCTTGTAAAAATTTAACAAAAATGACACAGTTTTTTAATTTTTTTTTACCAAATTTGTATAAAATTGCTCAGAAAAGATAATTATTACATAAAATTTGCACAAAAATAATATTTTCTTGTATAATTTTATCAAAAATTGCAATTTTTTTTAATTTTTAACACTAAATTTATTTAAACTTGCTCAGAAAAGATAATTATTACATAAAATTTGCACTAAATTTGGATAAAATCGCTTAGGAGAGCTAATTGTTACGTAAAATTTGCACAAAAATCATTTTTTTTTTGTCAAATTTTATCAAAAATTACGCAAAATTGTTATTTTTTACCAAATTTGTATAAAATTGCTCAGAAAAGATAATTATTTTATGAAATTTGCACAAAAATTATATTTTCTTGTAAAATTTTATTAAAAATTGACATTTTTTTAATTTTTAATACTAAATTTGTTTAAAATTGTTCAGAAAAGTTAATTATTACATAAAATTTGCACTAAATTTGTAAAAAATTGCTTAGGAAAGCCAATTGTTACATAAAATTTGCACAAAAATTATATTTTTCTGGCAAATTTTATCAAAAATTACACAAAATTGCTATTTTTTACGAAATTTGTATTAAATTGCTCAGAGAAGATACTTATTACATAAAATTTGCACATACATAATATTTTCTTGTAAAAAAAAAATTAACAAAAATTACACTATTTTTTTATTTTTTTTTACCAAATTTGTATAAAATTAGTCAGAAAAGATAATTATTGCATAAAATTTTCACAAAATAATATTTTCTTGTATAATTTTATCAAAAATTGCATTTTTTTAAATTTTTAACACTAAATTTATTTAAACTTGCTTAGAAAAGATAATTATTACATGAAATTTGCACTAAAATTGAATAAAATTGCTCAAGAAAGCTAATTGTTCCATAAAATTTTGCACAAAAATTACATTTGTTTGTCAAATTTTATCAAAAATTACACAAAATTGCAATTTTTTTACTAATTTTGTTTTAATTTGCTCAGAAAAGATAATTATCACATGACATTTTTCAGAAAAACTAATTGTACCATACAATTTAAACATATTTTTTTATGAAATTTATCATAAATTACTATTTTTATACTAAATTTGTAGAAAATTGCTCAGAAAAGCTAATTATTGCATAATATTTGCACAAAAAACATGTTTTTTAATAAAAATTATTAAATTGTGTTCATAAGCACAGAAATATTTATTCAAAATTGTCTTCGCTATCATGCGATGCCGTGGTCGTACAAGGCATACTGACGAGGTTTGTAGAACCGAAACAATTGTCTATGCTTGACCCTTGGCCGCTGTGATTCGATTGACTGATTTTGAATAAATTATTAATTCATTTTAAAAATTATTAAGGTAAAGTAAGGTAAGGTAACCGTTTTTATAGTATATTTGTATAAAATTGCTCGGAAAAGCTAATCTGCACAAGAAAACATTGTTTCTTATGATTTTTAATTAAAAAAAATCTGTTTTTAAATGTTGAATAAAATTGGCACAAAACCTTATTTTTTTTTTAAATTTATCAAAATATATTGTTTGACAGTTAATTCAAATTGTAAAGTTGCTTTAAAACCTAACTGAACAAAATTGTTCTAAATTTTTTTTATAAAATTTGTAACTAAAACATATTTTATTATAAAGTTTTTTTAAAATAACAAAAAAAAAATCATATTTATAGTATAAAAAATGACATTTCTCTATAAATTTGTATAAAATTGCTTATAAAACTTATTTGTTGCATAAATTGATCTAAAATTACGCAAGTGTGCCATTTTTACAATAAATTTTTGGCAAAAAATTCTTTCTCATGAAATTCATCAAAAATTTGCACAAAAAACATATTTTCTCATTTATCAAAAATACATAAAATATTTATTTAAAATTAATTTATTTGTATAAAATTGCTCAAAAAAGCTACAAAATATTTTTAATAACCATTTTGTATACTAAAATGATTTGTTAATAAAAAACTTTAAAGACGACAACCTGCCAGAATAAGCATAAAATGAAGAAGATTAGATTTTAGTATAACAAACAAAACAAATGTTTATGTATTAAAAACGGTGTCGACGTGAAAGGCCCGCCTGACCAACAATTATAATAATCAAATTTCCAAACATATGCAGTTTTTTAGGAAAGGCAAAGTTTTCAACCTTCAACGTTCGGTATTATGCTCCAATTTAGATGAAAATTGATCTGCTAAGACTTAAAATGCGTTTTTTTATCACAAAAAATTATACTAACAAATATGCTAAAAATTAAAAAAAAAAAATTTTGGGGATTAGATGAACAAAAATGATGATAGAGATAAAATAGTTTTGATTAATATTCTTTTTGAAATGTATTGTGCACACTAACAACTTTTTTTTATGATCTTTTAAAGTTTTTAGACGGCTTTGCGTATCACTATAAATGTATATTGTTTAACTAGCAAGTAATATTAGTTATTATCCACAAGTGTAAAATCCATTACACACAACTAAACAAATATAATTTATGGATAATTATTATTGCATAATAATATGCAACATTATATATTTGAATAATTTGAAAATATATTTAAAAAACTTGGAAACACTGATAAATTACAGTAGCATGACTCTTATTTTGACGCTGTATTATTCACTTTATTCATAATGTCAAACAGGTATTGATAAAATAATGCAAAAAGGCAACAAACTTCAACAATAATATCTATTATTTATTTTATTTTATATATTTTTTTGTTTATTCCGCAAAATTTTATTATATTAGTAATATAATATTTAAAAAGTGTGAAATAAATATAATATAAAACGAATAATATTATTTACTTGATTTTAATATTATATTTTAGCCGTTATTATAGATCATAGATCAACACTGTCATTGTTAGGGTAACGTATGATATTTTATACGTTCTATTATTTACGAATAATATGGAGTAATGCATGAGAAATGAGCCTATTAAGCATAAAGCCACCAAAAAAGTGACATAATGTCATACTATAACATATAATAAATAATTCAATTCTTTACGCTATTTTATGTATTATTAAATTTACGTTTTAATTAAAACCAGAACAAAATTTCAATTAAATAATAAAAAACTTTAATATAGTAGTAAAAATTTTATTTTTATTTTTGTAAAATTTTCTTACAAAACTATAGAAAATGAGCTTGTTAAACAATATTTACTAGTAGTTGGTTTTAAAACATATTGTATCTATTATATCATCGCTTAGAAAACTTAGTTTATTTTCTTTATCGTATTACATAAATTAAATGAAGTTTCAATTATGCTGCGACAAAATGAAATCATGTTTTATAAACATCCATAATAATTTTCTGATTTTCCACTTACTCCCGTATGAAATTCTTAACTGAGCACTTACATACACGATTGCCATTTTAATCGGTACTTTCTTTAAAGTGTGTAATAAAGTCAGCGTAAATGCACTTTCCATGCAAGAGGCATTGTTAAAAAGAAATATACCTTCATTAATATTCAAAATGAAGAAAAATTTATCAAAAATTCCGATTTAATTCTCATTACTTTCAATTTATATCTAAAACTTTTTTTAATATAAAGTTTTTTTTGTATAAAGGGTGCGAAAGTATTTTTAATATGCTTGAAATTGATTAAAAAAATATGGAAAAAGCGTGGATGTAAAATAGCGCTTTTAATTTATTATAATTAAAAATTAATTGATATCAAATTTTAAAGTTAGGATGAAAGGTTTACTTAATTAGTTACAAATTAATAAAAATAATAATTTTTAATATGGTTTAGATAGTAATATTTTTCTGGTTTTTAGTGTAATGGAACTTATATAATATATATTAAATTATGCGTGTGTAATAGAACTTATAAAATAACGTTCTATAATGTGTATGAAAAGTGACTATTACGCACGGAGCTATAGAAAAAGTGACAGATAAAGTATACAAATTTGCGTTACCATCTTCGACACATTACTGAACATAAACTGTTAGTGTGATTTTATGTAAATTATTTCTTCAACTAGTGAGATGCTAGGCACACTGATAATAGGTGCATACTCTGAAACACGAGTGTATGTGTCCCGTACTGGATGAAAAGTCAATTTACATAAAATACAGCATTTTTAATTTTAAATGATAAAGTATACATTAACTAATAACTAATTTGTTTGCAACGTCTGTACTTGTACAAAATAGGTATCAAACTGTAGAATTATATTTCAATAACAGGAAAACATTGAAGCTAATATGCAAGTACTATAAATACAAAACAAATGAAAACAGAAAAATACTTAAAATGCATTAAATCTAAACTAATCTGAAATTATCCAAACAGATTCAAATTAATCCGAACTGGTTTATAATAATCTAAACACATTATAATAAACCAAACTTATCTAATTAATCTGAAGTGACTAAACTGATCTAAAAAGATCTGGTTTCAAATTAATCCAAATAAATTTAAAATTACCAAAAAACTCCTAATCATACAACTGTTTTAATAAGATAACAGATAACACAAAACTGATTTATTGTAATCTGAACGTTTTGAAACTGAAGTAATTTAAAGTGACAAAACTAATTCAATGTATTTTAAACTAATCCAAAGTATTCTAAATTAATTACTCAAGTAATCCGGAGTGATTAAAAGTAATGAATTGTTTTAAAATTGACTTGCAGTAATCTATATTGATTTGATCTAATTCAAGTAATCTCAACTGATTTAAACAAAATCATATAATTTGAATAGCTGTTTAGTTCAGTTTTTAAAATTTGTAACTGATACAAAAAGATTCAAAGTATTTGGTCAAAACTTTGTCCAAAGTGTTATAAATTGTTTTGAACCAATGTGTAATGTAAAATAAACTAAATTCTAATTTAAGTGATCTAAACTGATCTAAAGTGATCCTAAATAATCTAAACAATATCAAAATGATCTAGATCAATTTTATTAAGTGAAACAAGATAGTCCAAAAGATATAACATAAACTAAAATGTTTTAATCTAATTTGAGCAAACTGATGTGTTGTAATAATCTAAAATAATCCAAACTGATTTGAATAATTCTAATTGATCTTAAGTAATCTAAACAGATCCGAATGTTCTAAACTGATTATAAGTAAACATAACTGGTTTAAAATAATATAAACTGATCCAGAGTGAATTGTTTAAGTGATACAAAGTAATATAATATTATAATTTCAGTAATAATCTTTATTTTAAACAAGATTATTATTGCAATAATATTGATGCAAACATAATCATCTTTAATTCAGTAATAATCTTCATTTGAATTAAGATTATTACTGCAATAATCCGCAAATTAATGCAAACATAATCATTTTTAGTACAGTAATAATCTTCATTTTAATCAAAATTATTACGGCAATAATCTTCAAATTGATGAAACCGGCCTTAAAACGTTCGTAGCTCCCGCTGCCGCCTCATGTGTGGCTAAACATCAGTTAAAAATTGGCCAACTTTAAAAATTCGTAGGTTGAGTCGAGCACAAAAATTTAAAAATTTAATTTTTAAGTTTGTGAGGAAACTCTTTTTACTTTGAACTAAACCAAGCGCGATCTTTCACGTGCATACCCTGGACACTTCTATTCTTTTGCACAACCCCATTTTTTGGCCAAAAACGCAGAAATATCCAAACATTGTAGAAGAGGTAATTGAAAGATCGAGGACGGATCTCGCGAAGAAAAGCATTTGCGAATTTCTGCGGACCCGTGGGGACCGGGACGGGTCTTTAATGTGATCATTTAAATGTCTACTTCGGGGAACGGCGAGTCAAAAACAAAAGTCAAACTCAAAAACCGCTTTAGCTAAGAGCCCGGCTTGACCCTTCTTCTATCGATAAGTTCAACAACATTTTTGCGTCTGACGATCGTCAGGGGTTGCGCGGATCGTTCGTCTATTTTACTTATGTTAAAACGCAATTTTTGACTTTGAATCGATTGCGACGAGGCAAAAAGTGGCGCACGGGGCTCTTGGAGAATAACGTTCTAACGTGTCTGCCGCCCCGTATAGTCAAAAACAGCCGTTTTTTTGTTTTTTTTTCAAAAAATTGCTGCACCGCCCCCGAAGATGTCGGAAAATCGTGCGGCGCATCAAAAAAAGCACGAAAGAACGGCGGTTTGGAAAATTAAAACGCCCGTTTTCCATCTCTAATGACAAAAAAGTTACGGCCCTCCAAACGCAAAATTCTCTTTTTCTGATGACGGCGCTCCCTGGAATCAAAACGGGGGTGGCTGCAAATAGTTGACTCTAAAAACCGCTTGTCCGACCCCCCGTTTGTCTCCGGCAAATTTCCGAGCACCTAATTGAAGGACGGTTTGCAAACGGGGGGGGGGGGGCATTGGCAAAAAAACACAAAAATGCTCCGATACTCGGCGGATCCAAATCTGAGGTCAAATTTTGCTTAAAATTTGCGGCGGCAGTCTGCGCGTTGCCTAAAAACCGGATAAATTTTGTCGCGCGCCGCTGTTCTAAGCGCGGAAGCGGCTTTGGGATTCGGAGCCCGGATTCGGATTCCGCCGTCTTTCTCGGTGGGAAAAAGTACGGGTTGCGTCGGGATCGAACGGCAGACGCCGGAGATGCGGACCGACAAAAAAGGGGCGGCCGAATGGGGTCCCGATTTTTCCGATCGGAGACGTAGAGGATGTTTTGATAAACGTTCAAAATTTTTTTGCTCATCAGGAGCGGAGATAAATAATAGTTTTTTTTTTTTTTTATACAACTTTGGTCGGTAGCCCAATCTCTTTGCCTGCGACACCTTCTGCTTGAAACAACCTTTTCGAAACTGAAATAGTAATAAAGGAGGTTGAAGAAGGTTTAAAATAATACTAATAAGTTTGAATAATCTACTTTGATCCAAACTAAAAAATTGAAGTAATTCAGAGTGATCTAAATTGATCTAAACTGAGCCAAACCAATCCCAATAGTTCTTACTAATCTAAAATAATACTAAGGTTGAACAATCTACATTCATCCAAACTGAAAAATTGAACTAATCCAGAGTAATTCAAACTGATCTTAGCCAATCTAAAGAATCTAAATTGATCTAAAATAATCTGAACAAAAACTGATTTGTTGAAGTAATTCAAACTGATCATTGAATGTTGTTTAGTGTTTTTAACTGAGTGATTCAGACTTACTGATAATAAACTGATCTAAAAATAATGTAAACAAATCAAATAATCCAAACTATTGTAAAAAAATTGTAGCAAAATATATTAAACTGATCCAAACTTACTCGCCACAGTTATCCAAACTAATTCAAATAGATTTAAAATATTTTAAAGTGTTTTGAACAGATTGATTTAAATTAATCTAAAATATTTTAAACAAATTCGAACTGTTTTAAAGTAATCGGAGATGGCCAGTCAGATTCTCAGTATGATTTTAGGGAAGAACAGTCAACTTAAAGCCTAATAAAAATTGTTAAAAACATCAAAGGTAAAAACGAAAAATACGTTTGGAACTAGAGGACTATGCGCCCTAATAACGATCGACGTCAAAAACGCGTTCAAAAAAACGGCAAGGGATAGAACGATTGACGCCCTAAAGTAAAAAAGTATTTCTAAACGTTTCACTAAAGTAATAAAGAGCTATTTCACAAATAGGGCAATTGTGGATGAAAAATGAAACAAGTAAAAGGAGTTGTACTACAGATCAAGGTACTCTAAAACATCTTGTACGACAACTTGCTAAGGAAAGATGTTATCAAACAATTGACTCTCTTTGTATACGCAAACGATCTTGCAATACTAGTAGTGGAGAAAACCGCGTAGGTAATGGAAGCCACGGCAAACAACAGCCTAGAAAAAGTTAACCAGTAGATAGCTATACTATCAGCTGGAGCTGGCAACTAAAAAGACAAAAGCAATCATGATTATTTGCAGAAAAATGTGCAAAGAAGTAAATTTTAAGCTGAAAACAGATACGATTACGCGTAAAAACAGTTTAATTTATTTAGGCATAATTATCGATTATTTTTATAGATTCAGAAAATACGTCCAAAGAATGACCGCAAAAGCAAAAAAAAGTTTGGGCGTCTGTGGATAGAATGATGCCAAGCTGCGGAGGTAAGAGTGAAGAGAAAATAATAATCCTGGCCTTAGTTATTACATCTGTCGTTATGTATGCAGCCCCAATTTGGACGGAAGCTTTGAAATACAGCAAGTATGTCGGTATACTGAACAGCCTACAGAAAAACGTTGCTATCAGGGTCTGCCAAGCATACAGAACCATAGCGACGATGAGTGTAATGGTGCTGGCCAAAACAATTTCCTACACGCTCTTGGCTGAAGAGAGAAACATTACTTGGGACATAAATAAATAAGATAAAGCGCGAGTAAGATCAGAGACAATGTTGAAATGGCAAACAATGTGGGAAGCCGACAAAAAAGAAAAGTGGACTCATGACCTAATTCCAACCATTGCCAGCTGGGTCAAAAGAAAGCACGGCAAAATAGGATACTCTCTCACCCAATGCCTATCCGGACACGTGTGCTTCAGGGCTTATCTAAAAACATAAAGAAAATAAACAACGACAAATGCATTTACAGCAAAGATGCGGATACAGCTCAACACACGCTGCTGGCTTGTCCAAAACGAAAAATGGAGAGAAGAAGGGCAGAGAGCACAGAGCTCAGAATTGACAAAATGATCAACCTAATGCTAAACAGTTGCCTAAACTGGGATATTATCAACAGAAATAAACCAAATCATTACAAAGAAAGAAGAAGAAGAAAGGATAAGAGAGAAAAGAGGAGCAATAACAGAACACCAAAAAGCAAATTAAACAACAAAATTTAGTGGTGTAAAAAAGTGGGACTGATGAAGAGTTAGTGGGTAGCGACCATACTGAACTAAGGAACAACTTCCACACACCTATGAATTGAAAAAAAAAGATGCATAAAGCATTACCCGCTCTCTAAAAAAAAGTTTTAAACTTTGCGATAAATTGTTTCAAAAAGCAGTTATATTAAGAACGATGTAGATACGTATCAATTGTGGATCACAGTTTGGCTACGGGACAAAACAAACATTGGTTTAATGCTTTAGTTTAGTATTTCTAGGTTAGTACTGAAATAAAATTGTAAAAGTGTTGATGAGAGTTATCATCATATCTAATTATGAGGTCAACTTACCGTTAGTTGGGTTTAAAAACACATTTTCACTTAATTTGCTCAATCCGCACATTCTGGTTTGTACAATATATGGTTCTTAGATTAAGGCTATTGTCTCCTGCATTACCTCTATTTTACGAGGTTTTGTTGCTACGGCCGCATGACTGTGATGAAGGTAGCATTGGATAACTTTAATGTATGGCGTTATCAATTGGCTTTGGGGACAGTATTATATCTCCATTCCGGTTTTGTCTGGGTAGATTAATTATCTTTGTTTTTATTGCTTTTTTCTGCCGTGGCACATTTTTTGTTATTTTAATGCTGGTGTGTTGGCAAAATAGTTTTGAGCTTCAATGAGATATCCGTAGATGCACTCACCAAGTCTGTTTTTCAGGGTATTCAAAGACTCACCTCATAAACCGGTTCAAAGTGCTTCAAAATGTTTTAAAATAATTAAAAGTAATTTAATTGGAATCATACAAATTAATCTAAATTTATTCAAACAGATCCGAATGATCAACATTGTTTCAAAATAGTCTAATAAATGTGCTAAAGTGAACAAAGTAATTCAAACAAATCCAAAAAAATTAAAGCTGCTGCAAAGAATTTTAAAAGAAACTAAAGTCTCCTGAACTACAGTAATCTAAAGTAACAAGTGCAAACTTAAAAAAAAAATCAAAGTGCTAAACTGACCAAAAGTGACCAAACTGCTTTATAATAATATAAAGTAAATTAAATTGATTCAAAGTAGTATGAATTGATTTAAATTAATGTAGGTACTAAAATAATTCACAGTAGCTTAAATTAATTCAAACTTTTTCAAAAATATTTGTTAAAGTTATCTACTTTAGCTGGAGTATATAATAATAATTTAATTTAAATAATATAATAATATAATTCAAAACAAACTAAACTTGTCTAAAGTGTTTTGAACCAATTTGCTAAAGTAAAGGTAAAAAGTGATTTAAAATAAAATAAATTCTAATTTAAGTGATCCAAACTGATCTAAAGTGATCTTAAATAATCTCAACTGGTTCAAAATGATCTAGATCAATTTTGTTAAGTAAAACAAGATAATCTAAAAAAATTTAAAATGCTCCATAGTATTTTAAAATAAATTAAAATGATTTTAATTTAAGTGATCTAAACTGATGTGTTGAAATAATTTATATTGATCCAAACTGATCTAAATAATTTTAATTGATCTAAAGTAATCTATACAGATCCAAATGATCAAACCTAATTATAGGTAAATAGAACTGGTTTAAAGTAATATAAAGTGATTTAAACTGAATTGCGGACGTGATATAAATTGATCTGAATCTGGAATAATTCACATTGATCTGAACTAAA
Source organism: Tachinus rufipes (assembly GCA_963932245.1). Classification (NCBI taxonomy): domain Eukaryota; kingdom Metazoa; phylum Arthropoda; class Insecta; order Coleoptera; family Staphylinidae; genus Tachinus; species Tachinus rufipes. Next base: position 24,842,178 of record OZ010742.1, on the reverse strand, counting down.
ATGTTAAACTAATCCGGAGTAATTTATATGAATGAATCCAATTAGTTCTAAATAATGCTAATAAGTATGAATGATCTATATTAAAGATCTAAATGATTAGAAGTAAACAGAATTGATTAAAAGTAGAACTGGTAATTTACTGAAGTGATTTAAAGTAATCTAAATTAATTCAAACTTGTTTAAAGTTATTTGTACTACTTTAGCCGGAATGATCCAAACTATATAATAATAATTTAATTTAAATAAATTATCTAACCTGTTTCAATATAGACCATGCTTGTCTAAAGTGATTTGAACTGTTTTAAAGTGATTTAAACTAATTGAAAGAAATTCTGCTTTAAAAAGTTTTAAAATAAACAAATTAGTTTGTTAAAGTGTTCTAAAGTATAGTGCAGATACTCAAAAACCAATTTGAAGTAACTAAATTTAATCAAATTTAATAAAACTCAGTCAAATTAAAACAATTTAATGTTAATAATCGGTTATTCATCAAAATTGCAAAAACTTGTTTAATAAATTAAATATAAAAGTAAGTTAAGACATTACATTATATAATACTTTACTACTGCTTTGTAATTTTTTTTTTGGGTTTACAATTAATATAAATGGCATATTATTATAATAAGTAATAACTATAATAACATATTTTGTTGTTTATATTGTGCGCATTTACTTGTAAAAGCCAAAAGAGATAAAACATATATAACTGTTAACATAAAATTATCTAAATGTAACATGGCAAATAAAATGAATGTGTTTACCACATTATATTGTCTAGCATGTTGATATATCATGATTTTGCTTAATGAAAAAAGCAGGGGAAAAACAACATGCTTTGGCTGTCCCTTTAGACACGCACGTTTTTATGCACGAGTGAAGCAGACAAATATCCATTTAACATAAGTTGATGTTATATAATATTTATATTTCAAAAATTGGTTTTTATTTTATAACAAAGAATAATTGAGAGATTTACTATGTGGTAATAAAGTTTTTTATTATTCTTTAGTAATATATATTTATATCAATAATTTGTTATATTTTTGCATTATTAAATAACATTTTAGAAAAATCTTTGTGAATAATTAGATAAAGTATCTACTAAATACATAAAACTATTTACTATTACTAAAACACACAAAACTGTTAGAGCATAAAAGGAAGCTTTTAGCCATTAAATGAATTATTTCATTAAAAACACTCAACGCTCAATACTGGTTCATGCCAACTAATGCTATCCGCAGGACACAATCCGCTAGCCGCCATCTGCCTACTGATGTCAGTCCCGTCTATATTTAGCTAATAACACAGGCCATTAATTAAAACTGGATGCAAAATGGCCAACCATTGTGAAAATACGGTTTTGCGCGGCCATGGCAAACTGGCATCTACAACAAACAAGTCATTGTAGAACTGAGCAGTTAGTAATCCTGTACGAGGAAAACACACTAATAAGCTTCTTAGAGGGAAATTAAGAAACTCCTTTGGGCAATTCTACGATTTTAAAGCGCTCTCGTGTTTCTCAGAAAGCAGCTCAAAAGCTAATAGCACTTTTTTTACATTTTCCTGGACGTACGAGATACGTTTTTTTCTGACTTTCAATTAATTAGGTAATCTTTTACAAAAAATAAAGTTGTGGTGGATGTAATTTAATTATCAGTATTTGTTCTGCAGTGAATTTTTGTTTAATTTACCTAATGAGAACTATTTTATTTTAGATAATTTATACGATGCGGACGATAATTTTTTTTTTGTATTGGTTTATTGAACATTTTATGAAATATAATAATTTAAACATAAAACTTTATAAAAAAAATAGAACGTTTTTTAGAACATATTTATATAAATTGTTGGTGGTTTAATAGTATATTAAATAAAATAAATTAAAAATAAATATAAAAACTTTATATTTTGTATATTTCTTTCTTTTCCACTGGTTTATAATATAATAGAGTTTTTATCTGATTTTGCGCATTTATGCGGTGTGATAGCTCAATGGTAGAGCGCATGCTGATCAATTTCTTCTCAATTTTTTTATTTCAATTCCTTTAGTTTTTTTAATTTATTTAAACTTTTTTTTTATTTACATGTTTTTGAACTGTACGTGTCTAATTGACGTGTATAAATATTGAAAATGATTAAAAGTCTACAAAAGCATAATATTTTAGTTTTATAATTATGTTTTTAATTATTCATTTTACATCATTATTTATTTAATTTAAATTACTAAACTGAAATAACTATATGTTTATTACACAACCACCACACCGAGCATTTAACGTTGCTGGCTGTTACTTAAAACCATTACCCTAACTGTTGTCTGCAACGTTATTCTGCACCAAATCAGCTTCTAATAATGCCTTGTTTTTGATTTGTGACTCCGTACCGTCTTGTTTCAATTGTTTGATCTTGCACAAGCTGAAGTGTGGGACAAAGTTTTTTAATTTTAATGATTTTAGTTTTTTTATAACTTATTTGTTTACTACTAAACTGAGTCATTAGATGTACATATTATGCTACTAAAGCATAATACATATAATACTTATTTTAAACAAAAATTCTTAGAACTGTATCTTGTAAAACTCGTTCACACATTTTACGGACTTATGACCGTTTGTCAAAACAAACGCTAGTTAGTAAGTTGCCGGTTAACAGATGATTAGTTTAGTGAAAACTGATTATCTTTTGCACTAAAAGAATTGTTTAACAATATTTTTTTTAATATTTAACGTTTGAGTGAGGAGGGGGGAACAAAGTTTTTTTTGTGAGTGAGTTACTTCTTCTACTGTGATCCACCTACCCGTCCAAGTGTTAGTCATCAAAGATCTATTGTTTGTCCCATCTTTTTTGTGCTTGGATTTAAATATAAAAAAAATTGTCTAACAATAAATTTCTTGATAATTAACGCTTGGGTGGGGGTGTAGGAACAAATTTTAATTTGTTTGATTTTTGTGTTAAAACTTATGTTATTTTTATGCCTACATTTTTCTTAAAATTCCCAAGCAACACGTCTTGTCTTTTATGATCTGCGTCTGCCGTTTAGTTTATTATCTTTGATGCCTATATGATTTGACGCGGCGTCCGGACAAAGATAAATCTAAAGTTGTTTAAAACCAAACCAATTTGTACACTAAACATGTACAAGTTGACCTATTGGATCACCCAAATATATTAAATTGGTACTGAAGGTAATACTAAGATAGTCAAAACAAAGTAGGAACATACTGTAATTGTAATTTTATATTCATATTGGTCAACTAATAAAGAGACTATGAGTGAACTGCACTCTTTACGACAAAAGCGTTTGCTATTGCACAGCAAGTGTATCAAAGTCTTTCTTCTTATAAACACTTGCGGCATAGAAAGTTTATTGTTTTTTACATTTATTCTGTGCAAGTGCTTGTTGAGACTACAGTGTTTGGTTATCAATCATGTGAGCCTTTGCTAAACTGCTAAAGTTTTTGTATTAAACTACTCGACTTATTAGTGATACCACTGTTTTGATATTATGCGATGGTCCTATTAGAAATATTTTTGAATGTGTCAATTGCTTACAGTTCTTTTACAGGTTGTTGTATTCTATCTCAAGTTTGCTGCAGATTCTGTCTTTTTTGGTTTTGAGTGGGATTCCGAAAGCAAGTTCTAGTTTAGTGAATCTTTCCTTGTTTGGCAAATTAATTTGCCATAAGGTTACCTCTTATCTCTTGATTTTTTGGTATCTATACCAGGCAAACTTTGCAAGTTTTTGCTATTGTTTGTGCAGGTCATAACCAGTTTGGATTTTATTACTGGCAATCAAGGTTTAACCTTTTCTTAGTTATGTTTTTAGCACACCACTTGATGACAGCCAACTTTGCCTAAAAAATCAAAGCATATTTGTCCAAAGGTAACAAAGGTTTTTTTCTTGGTAAGTGTTTGTCTTCGTAGATTTTAGCTTTAGTCCCTTTTTGATTTTTGGCCTTATATGTGTACTATATAATTTCTATCTACTACTACTACTACTACCCAGGTATTTATTTTTATTTTTTTGTTTACTTTTTATAAAATCTAACTTTATTATTAGAGTTTTTTTATGCTGCAATTTTGTTATGTTAGACTTGCGAGTTCTAAGGTTTACAATGTGTTTATTTATCCGCAGTCTGTATGATGTTTGTCTTGCATTTTCTTGTTTGCATTGTCTCTTTTATTAGCATTTTAACCTCTAAATTTTATCTAATTTTTTGGCCGTACATTTGAAAGTGGTTTTTTTTCTTTATACAAACGTGTATAACCATTTGGTTATATTAGGTGTAAGTCTTCATATACATCCGTCTCAAATATTTCACTTCTTTTGACATCGGAAACGTGACACTATACATTTTTAGGTTTTTTAGGTCTTGATGTTTTTTTATTTTGTGAACTAAATTGTTGTTTTGCTTGGGTTACCTTTCTACAATATTTAGTGCACTCTGTATCATGTTTAATACGGTTGTTCCAAACCCGTATGCAAAGATATTGAAATTATCTTCGTAATTTAGGGCAAAGATGCCCATGTTGTTTGGTATCTGTAGTAAGTTATTCATGACTAAGCATTATAGTACAGGTAACTTGGTTTCTACAATTTTTGGGCTTCACTGCAAAATATTTAAAAAGGCTTACTCAAACGGTTTAAAAAAAAATTGTCGTTCATTTAACCTTTATTTTGTAAATTTTGGGGGCCTCAGGTTTTAAAATAATTGTCAGGGGGCCCTTTATGTTTGTGGGTTTTTTTGCATTGCAGAGCCTTGCTTACAAGTAGCTTCGCCCCTGTGTATAGCTAGTTTGCAAGATTTTTTGTTTGGTAAGCATACTGCGTTCTGTATGTAATTGCCGACTATTCTTTTCAATAGTTTTTGCATACAAAATGCCAAGTTGATTGGTCTATAAGCTAAGGCGTACGTGGGACTTCTTGGTTTTAGTATAAATATCACCTTGGCCGCTCTATACCTGTTTGGCATTTGTAAAAGTGTTAAGCTTGCTCTAAGAATTTTGAATTAACATTTTTTTAACACTCTAAATCCTTTCTGTAGCATTATGAAATAAATTCAATTAACTCTTGGCGATTTAAATAGCTTGAACGTGTTGATTAATTAATTTTGGTCTTTGCTTTTTCCTAGTCTTTTTTCCCATTTTTTTGTTTGTTTTTTTATTTGGCAATCTTCTTGAGTGGTTTTTGCAGAGTGCTCTTAACTGACTCTGCGTATTTTTTGGTTTTAGTCCGCAATGTTCCTAGTACAGTTTTTGCTTAAGGCTTTTTATAGGTGTAAGCATGTGTGACCGTTTTTTTTATAGCTTTATTGTATGCCGTAAGACTGGTTCTAAGTGTGAACCATGTAACGTTTGAAATTTGAACTACCATTTATTTTGTTTTTCAAAGGTATAATAAAATTTATGAGTTGACAGAAATTTAGTTTTATGTTTGAGATTTACAAAATAGGACGGTTTACACTTGAACAAAGTTGGAAAATAATGAAAACTTACTTCTAAAGTGGTGAGTCTTCTACTCAAACGGTAAGAAATTTACAAAACAAATTTGATAGAAAACAACGCAGTTTTTGGACTAACTTGATGAAGCTCATTTTCTATGTCATCAAGCAAAATTGTCGCATTTGGAAATTAGAGAATCCATACATGACTATTGAAAAGCTTATGCATCCACAACGAGTAACTGTTTGGTGTGTTTTTTGGGTCCGGCGGCATTATAGGGTCATTTTTTTTCAAAAATGAGCAAGGAACCTCCGTTACCGTCAATAGCAAACGTTTTTGTGTCATGCTTAAGAAGATTATGAGATGGATGACATTTGGTTTCAACAGGACGGGGCTACTTGTCATACAGTTAACGTAATCATCAATCTTTTGCGCACTGTTTTTGAAAATCGAATAATCAGCCAAAATGCTGATGTCAATTGGCCGCATAGGAGTTGTGATTTGACCCCGTTGGATTTTTTTTTGGTGGGAAGACTTTAAGGATAATTGTTACGCTAACCATCCAGAGTCGATTGATGCTTTGAAACATGAAATCGAAGTTTCCATTCATGCGATTGGAGCCCAAACAGTTAAAAATGTACTAAAACATTGGGTTAATCGGATGGGTTACTGTCATGCCAGCCGCGGCAGTCATTTGAATGATGTTTTGTTTCATTCTTAAATAAAAATGTTAAATTTTTCTAATAAACTATAATAAAAAATTATAATTAGTTTTTTATTTATAACCGATTTAAACTCCAAAAGTTAGATGGCACACTCTTTATATGTGGTTCAGTCACCGTTTTTTGGCTTTATTCCTCTAAAAGTATTGGTTGTCTTTGGACCGACGCCGATTTGGCTAAGTAGTATTTTGTTGTATAGATCCCAGTTAGTTTTTTTTTTTGGTTTTTGTATTTTAAAAGAAGCGTTTCTTTAGATTCGATACTGAACACTTTTTAATAATTTTAAATTGATTTGCTCAATGTTTAACACTAAGCTGTTTATTTGGCAACCAGCAATGGATTTTGATCTACGGTTTTCAGGATTTTTTTTTGAATTATTATTTTTTTCCGTTCTTTTTAGAAAAAATTAGAGTCCAAAGCGTTATTTTGGGAAAACCTAGAAAGAGTTTATTATTTAGGTCAGCCAATTTCTTCCAAGTGCTCTTAACTATAGGCAAAATGTATTGGGTTCTTTTGGGTTCTAGTTTGAAGTTGACCACTTTCCAGGTCTCGGTGTTTAAGGTGATCTCGGTACCCATGTTATTAACTTTTTTGGTTAAGGTAAATTCTGATGTACTTGGGGTGTTTAGTGCAGGTAGTGCGGAGTATCGCTTAGTTTGTTGAGTTTTTACTTACGCTTACACCTGGTTGCCCCCAAAAACCTAGGTTTTGCGGTTTTGACCTTGCTTTTCCTTGTTTAGCTTAGGATTTCTAATTGTTTTATGTTTGTTGTTGTCACATCTTTGTCTACAGTCATTAGCTTGCTTCTCCCAGAATCCGAGGATTAGATTACTTTCTGGTTAGAGGATTGTTCCTTAGCGGAACCTCCTTGGGGTATGTTAAATTTGTTTGACATGTATATTATAGTATTCAAATCTCTTATCCATTATTTTTAACTTTTTGACAGGCGTCATGCATGTATTGTAGTTTTAATCCGTTCAGTTTTTGCTTTACGCCAAGTATTTTGTTTTTCCGGTTCTCTCCGGTAAGTTGACAAAATTTATTTAATTTCTACGGAACGCACCTATTAGAGGAACTGACAAAACCCCAAGAGACCGCTAATTTTTTTTGCTCCACTCTTTCAAGCATATAAGCGGGAATGTTGGCGATGGTTTAACGAATGTTATCCTTTAAGTGTTGCAGGGTTCGTGGTTTGTTATTGTAAACAATGGATTTAAAATATCTTCATAAAAAGAAGTCACAGGGAGCCAAAAATGCCACAACTATTTTTCTGTAGCAAACTGCATTTACAGTAATAGTGTGTTATTCTTCTTCAAAAAAGTAAGGCCTAATTATTCCAATTGTCAACAATGCACACCACACAGTAAGTAGGTTTACAATAAAGTGGCATCTCTTAAAGTTCACGGGAATTAGCACCACTTTAATAACGCATGTTTTGTTTATTTACGCAGCCAAAAAGGTGGAAATGGGTCTCATCACTGAAAAACACGAGAGCGTTGTGAGGCAAGTTTGGCAAGAAACAAAATTGCGTTCACTGAGCTCTTGCAACACAGCAAGTTTGTAGGAATAAAACTTAAGTTTGTTGTGAAGAATTCGTCTCACACTGCAATCAGAAATTTCCAGAGCACTTGCCTGTTTGCGTTTTCTGGGGCTCTGAAAGTTCGTTGACTGTCAAGCCTTTTTTTTGCCACACTGCCATTTTCCCTGAATGCATCCACCCACAAAACGATTGATTGACAGGCCAGGAACGGGACCCGTAGGATAAATATTGAACCGCGTTTGGAAGGCACGTTAGGTAGCGACCACCAAACGGTCATTGGAAAAGTAGGTCTTGACGGCAAACCCACGCTTTTATTATGTCCAACGCATGACGACAACTGGTTTGGCAATATCCCTTCTTTTAAATGAGACCCTTCTTACCCCTTTTTGAATACGTCTTGCTCATAACCGCCTAATTCAAATTAGCAAGTTTTCCTGCCGCACCTTGTATGTTATGCAAAATGTATTGTAAACATAAAAAAAAAACTTTATACAATTTTTTAAGTCTATAAAGGGTAAATTCACGGAAATTCGGACAATCGTCCCCACATTGATACCTCCGATTTTGCTCAAATTTTGTAAACATGTTTGAGGTACCAAAATATTTCCGTGGAAAACGAGATAAATTTCCATTTTATTAAAAACTTGATATTTTTGATTCTGCTTGAAAAACCAAGAGCGGGATCGTGTTCTACGGAAAATTTCTTATAAGAAACACTTATTTGAATATAATTTTTGACTATTTTTTGCTTATTTACAGCACAAAAACTGACAGAAGACAAAACATTTATAAAAAAAATAAAATAACCGCCGTTTACACTGTATTGCACCTAGAAATCTAAAATTACGAGTTGTCATATTTTGGTACCCCAAACATGTGTACAAAATTTGAGCAGTCAGAGATATTGATGTTGGGACGATTGTCCCAAATATATTGGAATTACCCTAAAGTAAATTTGATTTTTTATGTCAATAAGGTGTATAATATAATTTTCAATTTTTTTAAAAGATTTTGATAATACAGGTTGTATATAGGTATATGTAATATAGTTCACTCTAAGATTCATTTTCTAACAAAATTGCTAAAAAAATTTAATGTCAATTTAACGACTTGACTAAAAATTTGCAAGTTATGTGATTTACGTTTTTTGTTATAGAAGTTTGCTCTTAAATTTGAATTGCTGTTATTGTAGATATTTAGAAAGTTTTTAATTGATATCAAATTTTAATATAAAATTAGCTTCAATTATTGACAATAAAGAAGCAGCACTGGGACCGAATAAATAATAATTCAAAAGAAGTTTTTGTTTGCTATAATTTGCTGCTATAAATATAATTTATTTAGTTTGATGTGTCCCACTTTCTCAAAGTTTATACACAAGAGAAAAAGTGTTTAAAAATGAACAACGTTTAATCTAATACCCAGTTCTATACAATTTTAAGTTTTTTTCTGTCAATTATTTTTAAAGCAAAACGTTCACTCAGACCTTCGTCCTCTTAATGGAGTAACAACGGGTGGGTGGGTGTAGCTCCATTAGATTTATTTGTCGAATACGTATCCTTGAAAGCAACCAGGTGGCAACAAAGAGACGCAAATTTATTATACTAACATCGCTACACTATAATAAAACTGTTACATTTATGTAATAAAAAAGTTTCGATAAAATCTTATTATATTAAAATAAATTGTTTGAACAATAAAATAAAAATTATACTTATGTCACTACTAATGATCATTAATTATACTGTCAGACAATTTAGTAAGTACCCAAACGTATAATTACCTCTCCTTGAATTTTAAGAAACAGTTATTTGTCATAAATTACATTAAACGGACCCACCCTTGCGTGTATGACATGCAGATGTAAGTAGAAAAGTAATAAAACTAATTAATCCCCATAAAATATCAAAAATATGATACCATTTCATGTGGAAGCACAATCCAGCCGAATAAATCAACATTAAACATCCCTAATTAATAATACATCAAACATATCATGGTGAAATTAGTTTCGCAACTTTGTGCAACTTGAATATATAATACGCTCTGAATTAATAAATAACCGAGGGTCGAAAATTGCAAACGAATAAATGTATAGCAATGATAAACTGAGATTTCTGTTTTAACCGGAAACATCCAATAAATATATTTTGTCTCAAAGGAATTATTAAAAGAAAATCACGTTGGAGCGGTTTTGTTATTCATGGATAAAATGGGGGAGGATTTAATTATTTCTAGTTATTAATGCAGATTTATAATTAAGATATTATTATTAAAATTTTCCTTTGTTTATATATGGTAGATTTATCAACAAAGGGGGATATCGTTTAGATGGAGTTGGATTTTTGTCTTTGGGAAATATTATTAAGATTGTTATCTTTTTGTTTTTTTGTGTTTATTTTAACGAATTAAAATAATGAGAAAATCTTTCGTTATTAATTACAAATTCTAAGAAAATATTGTCTTTGATTTAATTATAAGCAGCCATTTTGAATTTTATGTTAGAATCAATATTTGTTATTTTGTTAATTTTTTGACATAAATAAATGATGATAAAATATAGTGCAATATTATTAAAATCAATATTAATACTTTTGTTTGTTTTAGGTGAGTTTGTTACATTTATTACAAATAGTTTCTATAAAAGCTGTGAGTATATATTGCAAGTAGCACCTTTTTTATTGATGGCCAGTAGTAAACAATGTTATGCATAAAAGATGTTATTTATGTAAATATACATTTTGTCACAAATTATTGTTAAAGTGGTTTAGCAAATAAGTATAAGTATTTCAAATTAATAATAAATTTGATTTAAAAATACACAGAAATTTAAGGTTTTCCTGCAGTTCAAATTTTAACAATAAACTTTATAGTCGCAGAATTCACGCTTTACACTATAAAGGTAGAAAGGTATAAGATTATAAAATAAATAAAAAGTAGTAAAATGAAAGTAATGATTATGAAAACGCTTTTGAGCTAAAAAATTTAACAAATCTTATACATACAATGAAATAATTCTAATGATTGCGTTCTAAAAACTAATTCTTAAAAGATATTTGCAAATAAAAGTTATTTGAAAATCAGTATTAGTACACATGATTTGATAAAGAAGTATTGCAATTAAATGAAAAATCAAACGTTGCTTTCTCAACCAACCATTCAACCGATGAAACTTAGACACGTATGTCAAATCATTTTTCAAAACTAATGAAAAAACAAACACAACGTTAAAAAAAACTAACCTTTTGATTAAAAAAAATGAAAAAAATTGAAAACATTACTTGAACAATCTGATAGATTTACAAACAATTTAGTAGTTTTAACAACAATTTGAATTTGACATTTAACAACAACATTTTTGACAGTTTTACGACATCATTCAACATCATACAACAACATTTTGACAAGTTTGCCAACAATTTGGTGTTTTTAACAACAATTTTGCAATATTAACAATTTAACAACATTTTTTTCAGTTATTTGACAGTCTATCAGCAATTTTTCTTCTTCTTCTTCTGGCCACTCCTGGACGTAGGCCTCCCCTTTAATATCTTGTGCCAGCTGGACCCAGTGTTTTTTTGTCTGCTGGTAGATGTTATCCAACCATCTCTTCTGCAGTCGTCCTCTGTTCCTCTTATGCGTTCTTGGCCTCCATTGAATTAATAGTTTTGCTCATCTGGTAGTCTGCTGCCTAGCGACGTGATTTGCTCATCACCATTTTGCTGTAGCTACGTTTTGGATCACGTTGCGTACTTTTGTTTTTTGTTTTATTTACACATTTTGTATCTTTTCTCTTAGGCTTACTCCTAGCATTGCGCGTTCTATCGCTGTGTAACTCGCAATTTATTGGCACTTTTGATCGTCAGTGCCATAGTCTCTAGACCATATGACATCACGAGAAGTATACACATGTCATGAACTTTCCTTTTTAGATTGATAGGAACCTTGGGATTTTTTAGAATAAAGTTTAGCTTTCCGAATGCCGCTCATGTCATGCGTATTCTTCTTGTAACTTTGGTGTTTTGATTTGTTTTACTGAGTTTGATTAAGTGGCCTAAATTCACTTACTTTTTTACTTTTTTGATGACTTCTCCTTTGAGAGATAGAATGTTTGTCTTACCCGGGGTCATGAACTTGGTTTTCTCAAAATTTATTTTTAGGCCGACTTCCGATGAAGCTGCTTTTAGTTCTTCTAGCATTTGCTTTAGTTTGTTTAGGTTACTGCTAAATATGACTATGTCTTCCGCAAACTTTAAGTGGCTTAAGTATTTGCCATCTTTGTTCTCCCAAAGTAAGGTTTTGAACATATCTTCTATGATCAAAATGAAGAGTTATGGAGAGATGGTGTTGCCTTGCCGAACGCCTCTTTTTATAGGTATTTTGTCTGTGGTCATGTCTTCCTCTATCTTTACCTGAAAGGTGGCGTTTGCATATACATATTTAAGGAGAGTTGTGTAACGTGAGTCAACTCGGGCATGACCCATTGCTTTGAACATTGATTTAGCGAATCAAATACTTTGGGGTAGTCGACAAATGCTATGTGTAGTGGAACGTTGTATTTAGTACATTTTTCAATTAGTGTGCGTACTGTTTGGAGATGATCGATTGTGTCGTAAGCTTTTCTGAAACTAGTTTGCTCTTTTGATTGATATGCATCTAGCTTTGCTGTGAACCTGTTTGTTACTATTTTTGTGAAGAGCTTATAGGAATGTGGCAATAGGCTTATGTGTCGGTAATTGTCTATTTGCTTTTTGGGGGTTGTATGGTCATTTTTTTTCTACGCTGGCCGGCCAGGTTGGGAGAGTTAAGGTTCAGCCGCCGATTCTGGGATCAGACGCTGGCCAGATAACCGCACGTTCCGTGACATACGTTACTTGGGCTTTGGTGTGTGATTTTTGGTCCGCCCCAGTTATTTGATTTTACCGGTATCACTTATATCTGGGAGGCATTCTATTATCCACCACTCGGGGATCCGCTTGATGGGGGAGCACACTAACCTCACATTTAGATTAAATTTCCTTAATCCTAATTCTAACGGTTATTCCGCCGTGATTTAGCAACAAATTTATAATAACAACAACAGTTTGATAAATTTAGCCAGCAATATTTTGATAGTTTGAGAAACAATTTGACAGCTTTAACAGTTTTTTTTAAATCAGCATTATGGCAGGTTTATGACACCAACAACAATCTGACAAAACCAACCACAGTTTAACATTTTCATCTATGACATTTTACAGCACCAACAACAATTTTATAATCAGTAATTTGACTACATATAAATTCAACTTTTTGGTAGCATTATGACAGTTATGATAATACCAATTAGCATTACCAAGAATATGTTAACAGCACCAACAAAAATTTAACAGTTTTAGCAACAATTTGTCAGATTTGAGCAACAATTTGACAGTTTTGAGCAACAAATTGACAGTTCACCAACAATTTGACAGTTTTGAGCAACAAATTGACAGTTGAGCAACAATTTAACAGTTTTGAGCAACATGTTTACAGTTTGAGCTACAATTTGGCTTTTTTGAGCAACAATTTGACAATTTGGGCAACAATTTGACTGTTTTAAGCAATATTTTGAGAGTTTTAAGCAATATTTTAAAAGTTTTGAGTAATATTTTAACAGTTTTATTAACAATTGTGAGGCATTAACAGTTTGACATTATGCAATTCCAACTTTGACAACATACAACAAACATTTTGACAGCACGGGCAACAATTTGACAGTTTGAGCAAATGAACATTTTTAGAAACTAATCGACAGTTTAAATCAACAATTTGATGGGTTTGAACAACATTTTGACAGTTATGAGCAACAAATTGCCCGCAACAATTGAGCAACAGTTTGACTGTTTTGAGCAATAATTTTATAATTGCAACTTTGTCTGTAGTACCGCAGAAAGGACATGTATGAGTAAGAGCGTTAACAAAAGTTAAGCAACGGCCGCCCCAACCGTTGCTTAACTTTTGCCACAAGTTGAATGGGTGTCCCTAACAAAGTGGTTCAAAGCTTAGCGTTCTTTCTGAATGAATCTGTTACTTTATAAAGGCATCCAAACATACACATACTTTTTATGTGATTTGGTAGGCCCAACACTTTGATTGCCTACCTAAAAAAGAACGGCGCGATTAGGTGTTTATTTATTTATTCCGCCTTGCAGGCTCGTGAAAATAAAATATAAAATACACACAAGTTTTTTTGGCTTTTCTGGTTAGCTAATATGGTGTAAAAAAGCATTACAGTATACTTTGAATCAATAGTCTTTCTCCACTTTTGTAGACAAAGACCGCATTCACCTGGTTGTTACTAACAAAATTTAGCTTGACGTGCTAATTTTTAAATTAATAACTGTTGGAGTTGATAATGTATTTTGAGCTCAGCAATTTGTTGGAAAATTAATTACTCTGTTAATGTTGTCTGTTGATTGGTGACACAGAGTTGAATGATGTGGCTTTGAAGCTGCTGGTGGAACTGACTGTGGAGTTCTGGCATAGCGGAGTTTTATTATTAGGACGAGATTTTGTTGAGCAAGTGCCCGACCGATAGAAGTTATGTTATAAAAAGTGGTACTGGAGATGGGCACTAGGTATATTACTTTTAGGAAGCACTAGGGGTTATGTGAAGTGGCAGTTAACATTAATACTTGTTGCTACTTGTCTGTGGCGTGACCTTAGACCGGTGTGACTCTCGGTGCTAGGATGCCGTCAGGGTTTGTTGTAACAATGTTGTCTTTTCGTAGAGGATTTGATAGAAGCAGTTGCAGAGTTATTGCGTTTTTAGAAGTTTATTGCGTTTTGTGTGTTTCAGTTGTTTTGCACTTAATTCGGTTAATTGGATAACGCGCTTGTGTAATGCTTAGTACTAGGTGCCGCGTTGTCTCTTTTTTTCGCTTTCTATACTTTTCAATGTCTATTTTAGCATTTGGAATTTGTCTACTGGTGGTAAATGTCTAGTTGAAGTGTCGTTTGTTGTGTTTTGGTTGTGATTAACCTGACAATATTTATTTTTATTTAAGTTTGGTGTCTCTGCCTCTGTCACGTTTAGTTGGGTAACTTCAACTGTAAAGCAGCTGACGTTTTTGACAATTTTGTGACTTTTAAATATAACTCTTCAGATGCTTAGTGTTGCACTGAAGACGTTAGTTAATTGGCAAGCGTAGTGCAGTGATGCAAAGTTGTTTTTGTTGGCATAAATGTCTTTGACACAATCTGCTGGATAAGTGGTCTGGTGGTGCATATTTTCTTACATCGCTTTGCCGATAGATTTATTTGCGTCTGTAGAGCAGGTTGCAAAATTGATTTAAAATCTTAAGGATATTTCTGTTTGATGTTTCTATTTCTGTAACTTTTTTTTTTGTGTTGGCACAGTATTCAAAGAGTATATCTACAGTTTTACGCAAATAGTTCCTGGCATCAAAGGTTAACTAGTAATTGCAATAGAGATTAGGATTTTTGATTGTTATTGCAATGTTATAATCTGACTTGGTTTAAAACTGTCTGCATGTTGACAGGGGTCTCAAGTCGTGTTTGTATTCTTTTTAGTTGTTTCTCTTAGTTGGGGATGGTTATGATACCACTCCACAGCTAATTTTGCAATAAATTAAATTGGCTGCCATAGTCCAGTTTTGGATATTTTGAGTCGTGTCATATTCGTCGTGACTGTATCGTATGTGAACGTCTTCTCATGTTGCGTTAATGAGTCATGATGCTAATTTTCCT
Organism: Tachinus rufipes; assembly: GCA_963932245.1. Classification (NCBI taxonomy): domain Eukaryota; kingdom Metazoa; phylum Arthropoda; class Insecta; order Coleoptera; family Staphylinidae; genus Tachinus; species Tachinus rufipes. Next base: position 24,826,740 of record OZ010742.1, on the reverse strand, counting down.
TTTAAGGGTTTATGTAGTTTTGAATTTTGCTTTCTAGTTGGGCGCCATTTGTTACCGGATTAAGGTTTTGTTAAAAAAGATCTTAACTCCAGATTTCACAAATCTAGGAGTTAGTGTAGTTGCTACTGTTTGCAGAGGTATATTACTTTTTGGGGAATATCAGGTGTTATGTGAGAGCGTTAGCGGAGTTTGTTATGACAAAATATTTTTGTAGAAGATTTGTTGGGATTTATTTTGATGATTCTTAAGTTACGTTTCTTGCAAAAACTGTGTTTGCAACAATTTTTTTTTTCTCCTTCACGTTTGCGATTCACCAACTTTAGTATCACGGAGTTTGCACTTTAATGGCAGGCACTAGTGTCTTTCACTTTCTTGTAAATAATAAAACATTGTAAAAGTCAAGCTTCCTGAAAACTTATAACCTGGAATGGATTATGTAATATGATCTGTTTTGGTTAATCAAATTAATGTCATTTCCAAGAATCATTTTTGGTATTGTTACTATTGGATTACAATTAGTAGGTCTTAGAGCTTCTATGACACGTTTAGGTTTTTATGTTGTTTTATTGTAAAGTTGGTGTCAACAACTGCTTGGTTCTGCTTTAGTCGTTGCTGACAACGTTTGCTGGTTTGGAAAAAAAAATCTTTTTTGGGTAAACTAATTTTTTTCTGTTGTTTTATGAGTATTGTTTTATAGGGTTTTAGGTCCGCGTCTGGACGTGAGAGAACCATGTTGACTAGTATTAATAGTTGACTTTAGCTTTTGGGTGATTTTCTGGTCATTTGCAGATTTAATTTTGGAGAGAAGACGTTGCTAGTTTTATCCAAAATTGGTGAGGATTGACAATACATTTCTTTTACAAGTATTGATTTTTGTTGTAGCTGCTTTTCATTACCTAGGTAGTAGAAGTGTCTGAATGTCAAACGAGTAGTGTAAAACGGGACGATTTAATTTTTGGCTAAATATCCGTCCGATTTCTTGGAAAAGCTTTCTTATGTGTGTTGAGAGTTCCTTGTGGAGACAAATCTATGGGGTTGGAGCGCTTTTACTTTAAGTTGTTCCACGTTGATCGCTAATTGTTGCGGTTTAGTTTTGTTAGAAGTTGTGAATAGCAACGGTTTTTGGTGTTTTTTATTCTTAAGTGTGGCTATTTTTCTATGTAATTACTTCTTGCAAATAAAAGCAGCGCTAACTGCCAAGGTATTACAAAATCACGGCTTATCGCATCTGGTAGATTTTCTTTTGCTATAAATATCTAATTTCTTTCCACATCAGTCAGTCGAGTTCTGGGCTAAAGCAGACATTACACGTACAAGACCTAAGATCAGATTTTAGATTTTAGGCATACTTTGATTAACAATCCCGATACAACGTTGCAGCAAAATTGGTTTGATAATAATATGATGTGTTGGGCCCCAAATGGAGCTTATTTTGTTTACCCCTATCGCCGTCCCTACTCTCACAGGACCTTTAATATTAATAAAATAATAAATAATTTAATAAAATATAACATAAAAACCATCAATATAATTAATTAAATTTTAAAATTATATAATATATATATATATATATATATATATATATATATATATATATAATGCTACTAACTATAATTTGTAATAACATACGTGCAGTGCACTTAGTCTGTACTGTCTCATCTGACACCAATGCGCATGACCAGTAAGTGACATTGTCGCGTCGGGTTTATATTGCTCTAAACAAATTTACATTAAAAGTGTAAAATTACAAACAATTAAAACGTGAAACGTGTTAGTGGTTACCAGATAAGTGTGTACATTGTGTTGTGAAGACTTTTTAAGCTAAACATAACATTGATTTTACGCAATGGTGATCGGACTCATCGGTAAGCCATTAAACATTTTCATCAAGTATCGTCTTATTAATAGCATAACTTGTAATTGTTACAATTATTTGTATTGATTCTGTATAGATTTGTGCCAGATTTTGTATTGAAATAATGAGTTTGTTTGTCAACATTTTATTTGAGTTGACCTTATAACCTTGAATGGTAATACAGTATACAATAGGTGCTTCCCTTTTGCCACTATTCTCAGCTATCTTCTTACTTTACCTTACTTTATCTTAAATAATAGACCGTTCTATTTGTACAATAGTAAGTAAGCAAAAGTAAGAATTTTACTTGTCTTCTGCCTTCGGTGTCCTATCACAGGACGAAAATTAATTAAGTAATATTTTTAAATTATTTAAAAATGTATAAAATTGTAACCAACAACAACATTTTAATTAAAAAACGAACAAATGTTTGAGAAGTTAAGTGAGTATTTTGGCTTACTTCACTTGGCAAAAAAAGCACATAATATGTATTTAACTTCAAATAAATGTGTAGTTAATTATAATTCATTGTATACTGAAGACTGAATATTACAAACGAATAGAAATTAGGATTTTGTTCTTTATGAGAAAATTAAAAAAACTAAATAGGACTATGACATTTATTGTTACACATTTGATACTTAAAGGTTGGTAACAGAAAAACCAATTAAATTAATTAATATGAAAGTTAAATATAATATATTTATTTTAAGTGTTTTAATAAATGACATAATTAACAAATAAAACGTTTGAATTTTATTTTAATAAATTAAAAATGCAAAATAGAAAAAAAAATTTTGGTTGTTTTTTAGTATACTAATATGTAATTTAATAAATTCTTTTAATATAATTAAAAAACAGAAATTTAATCTTACTATTTTGTTGGTAATCAGTTATACAAAACATGAAACAATTTTATTTAAATATGAAACCACTTGTACAAATTTGATTAATCTCTGGAATGTTTACCTTTATATCATAATTCATACTAATTTAGTCGGCGATAGCTAACATTATATTTTATACTTGTCTTATCTTAATAATTTCTGAAATAACAATTTAGATATAATAAGCAGTTTTAGCCAAACCACATAATTACTATTTAATTTCATCACGCAATTGTGTTTTAGTTAAAGTTTTTTTAAATTTATTTCCTGGGTTCTTTTTTGTTGTAATGTAATCTAAGAATTCTATCTTGATTAATATACAAATTATAAATAAATATTGATTCAGTAAGCAATGATGTAAAACAGATGGTTAGTTAGGGACTATCGTTAGTCTTTTGTGTAGTTTTAGTGTAAATTGTTCTTGTGAGGAATGTTTTATTCTACTATCTTGATTAGTTAATGAATAATTTATTTATTAACTTTGATGAAGGAGTTTAATTTAATTTATAGTATTTTAAGTAACATGATTTTTTTAAGAATTGCATTTCTAAACTCAATGATTGTAAAATAGTTACGTAAAGATTTGGCAAACTTTTTAGTCAATACCTTTTTTTACTCTAATTACGTTTGGCGATTGGAGAAATAGATTATTATAACAAATGTAAAAAATTAATATCAGAGTGGTTTAATATTAAAAAGAAATTTAGAAGAAAACTCTAAACAACTATCATCATACTTGAAATAATTTTTTTATTAGTTAAATGTTTGTAGTTGTGTTCATGAAGATAGTGAGAAGTTATGCCGTCATAGGTGTTGACAAACTTTATTTTTTGTTTGTTTAATTAAGATATTCTTGCTCTCTGCTGTAAAGCTGTATTTTTCGATCTAAAATACGAGAAGAAAAACTGTTTCTTAGAGTGGGCAAATAAAAAAGTACTTATTTATAAAAACGATACATGACGACATGAAACCAAAACATGCAATAAAGACTGGTAACAAAGACATTGTCAATATAATGGAAATGATGAAACAGCGGAATTATCAACGGGATTTTGGCCACCGGACCTGGATTTGGAAATTGGGTTGACACCAAAGACAAAACAGTTAAATTTGGAAATGCTTTTTAAATCTAAGCAAAACCATCGCGACCAACAACATTTCCCAAACTAGTCGGCTTTTGGAGTTATCAAAACTAAAAAAAAAAAAACAGTTTAACATATTAAAAAAAGTTTTACAATTTTTTGCAACAAATTTAAAAGAAATTGTAAAATTTATCAAATTTCTCAAACAAAGAATACAAAAGTTTGATGATGAAACAGAAGACAGTGGTCAACATGTTAGCATAAGACTCCAATCTTTTGAATGAACACAATCAGAAATTTTGTCAACCGCTGAAAACCCATAAAAAATCTGGAAACTTGCCTGGTTTGAAGAAAACATATACCCCACAATTTAGAACCTGGAACAAGACAGGAAAAATAATGTTTTTTTGATGTTAAGAACCATGTTGATACGGGTAGGGCAGATGTTCTTAACTAATTTTTAAATGTCATTGCTTACAAACGTTTTCTGTAGGAAGCCCAAGTAGCCGCACACAGCATGCAAATATTAAACCAATACTATCCCAAATTATGACACCTTTTAGTAAATTAAAAAACAAGCACAACAAGCGAGGACAAGATGGTTTATGATTTACTTTGTCACACGTAAACTCCAATCAGGTGTGCACCAATCGCAGTTTATACTAATAAAACTTAAACTTTGCTTAATTTAAATATCAACGAGCAAAATACAGTGCCAAAAAAAATCTATTTGTTTGTTTTTACAACTACAAAACCCCACAAACAAACTGTAGAATATAAGTTTGTACTGAAGTTGAACTGCAGTCAAAGAAAAATGCAGAAGTAAAAGACTTGACTTAACCAAAACATTACCAAGTAGTCACATAACTAGTGATAACCCCTATACAAGCAACTATACTCCGGCACTTGAGATTTTAAAATAATTAACAATTAAAACTAAATCTGGTTTTCTAAAAAAAAAAAAAAAAAAAACAGCAGCTGAGAGTATAGAGCATAGATCTTTAACAATTAACGATTTTAAACTATTGTAGAAACTGTTAATGTACTTCGGGCAAGAGAAAGATGAGTTGTGAGATTCAAACCTACGATCTTTGGTGCAGCAGTCGGATGTCTAGACTACTGCGCTACACTTTTCTTTTTTATTTAAAACTACATAAATAGTTGATTTCTAGGTGAGAAAAAAAAATACTAAAAAAGATTTTGATTTTAAGCAAAACCATCAACAGACCTTTGCTAAATTTAAGAACTCAGTAGACCAATTAATTCTTTTAGTTCACCAGGAAAACTTGTAGGACTTACTAAAAAAAAATATATTTTTTGGCAAATTGTCAGCAATACGGAACACATTTAAAAAAAAAAATTGAAAAATAAAAAGTCTCTGAGTCTTGAAGAACTTAAGACAGAAACTCGGACTTTGAACATCTAGACACAATTAATACTTTTGTTGGCCGCCAAAAACCCACAAAAAGTTTATAGTTCAAATCTGCCTAATTTAAGGAAAACAAATCCCACAAGACATTTTTTAACCATCCAGTTTTGCTTTAAAAACGAAAAAAGAAGTGTGGCGTGGAACTATCTTGATACGCTTTGGTGGATGTTTTGATTAATATTTTTATGTACTGTAACTTACTGGCTTTTATAGACAGCTGATTTTCTAGCGTACTGCTTGTGTATATTTAAACCGGTATTGCAGGCTCAAAATATGACGCTTTTTGGTAACCTAAATAACAAACACAACACTTTAAGCTCTAATTTATACTGTGTGATGGTAGTTTGCCGCTTTTTTGGAATTAAGAAATGGTGCATATGTCGGTGCGTGGATAGTTGTTATTGTAAATTCTTAAAGATTAAAATTATTGCAATACTATAAATTTTTGCTTAACAATCTTTTTGAGGAGTTGCGTCGGCAAATCGTTGTGGATAACTGACTCACCGTTTTATTTTCTTTAGTAACTTTCTCTTGTAAAAAACTTTCGCTACTTTCAAAAGAAAAGTGTCTACCAACTTAACCTCCTTCTCTAGTGTTGAATACCTCTTTAGATATTAATGGAGTTAATTGGTACTTTTATGTCTGGCTTAGCAAATATAAACAAATCAGAATTGAAGTGATTGCTAAATTAACAAAGCAATTTTTGGCCAAGGTCTCGATATGTTGCTGCAACAAATTTCTTTGTTTTTATCTTACTATGGGCTTTGATACACTTAAAGTACATGTTTGCAGCTATTCCTCAGACTGGGAATGCAAACGTGATTTGGAGTTTGACAATGGTATATTCAGATTTTGTTTTGGAGCGACATCTTGTTGTTACGCTGAAGTATTGGAATTGGTAGGTTTTTTGTTATTCTGGCTCTATCTAAGATGTACGTGCAGTTTGTATGTAAGTACTTAAGTCTTTTGTTGAAGGTGATACCCAGATATTTGTCAAAATTTGATCACAAAATAGAAAAGTCGTCAAATAAAACATTTTTGAAAAAAACAGTTTTGTCTTCTTTTTTTGGGTTTACTTTAACTTGCCAGTTGTTTAACCAATCTTAAAGATTACTGGTAGCTTTTTAAAGCTTTATGATGATTATTTTTTAACTGTATAAGAATGTTGTATTATATGTTTATTACGCCGTTTTAACTCTGAGATTTTAGCCCAAACAAATTGAATAGCATTGGCAAAAGAATAGAGCCCTGAAGTACTTTTGCCGTGATTTGCCCTAAGGTAGAAACATTGTTTTGGAGTTTAACTGCTAGCGTTCTGTGGTTTAAATATGAAGGTATTAGCTTTATAAGACGCAAAAAAAAATTAAATCTGTGAAGTTTTAGAAGTAGACCCGTGTGCTTTAACTTGAGTATTGATACGTCAAGAACATTCCCTTAGTGACTAGCAAAACTATAGTGCGTGGGTTATACTAGCCATATTGTTGGCTACGGTGGCATTGCACAATGTCTGCGGTTTTTTGCATATACTCTACAGTACAGCAAAGCCCGCAGATTTTAGTAAAATAATTACTCTTGACTTGTTGTTTTTTGAAAAAACTGGGTTAACAGGTTTTTCCGTCGTTTACCATACGTGTTATGAGAGATGGATTAAATCCTTGAGCAATAAGCTCTGCTTGCACCACGTCAGCCGTGATGCAGTTAGGATTATTCCGGATAACATACTTTAGGGTCATATCAGCTTTTATTTGGTAGGTATAGTGTACAACATTATTCCGTGTATAGTGCTCAATTACAGCATCAAAATCCGCATTTAAAAGGGGATGCATTGACCTTGTTTACTGCACGTTGATGGTGATGTTAACTTTTGAAAAACAAATTTGCTCTGAATTGTGATGAGCAGAAGGCGGAATTTGAGACCTATGGAGATAGTACTTGGACTAGAGTTAGTTGATTGCGTCTTAGGGGCTAGCCGGGTTGAAGACTCTTTATCCTTGGTAGCTAAAGACTTTTTTGGCGCTGAAAGCATCTGACGTGTGGGGTTGGCTGTATTTTTTCTTGGTTATTTTGTCTTCTTCTTTTTTTACCCAGATAAATTCCTTTTTTAGAAATCGGGAATTTTTGTGGACAGCGACATTACTCTCTAACGGGATTTTTATCAGTTTGTAGGTTATTTGAAAGAGGTTTTGATTTGTACATTTGGTGTTTGGCAGACGCAGGAAAATTTATGACTTCTTTTGGGCTAGGGCTGAAGCATCAAGTGTTGTGGTTGGGTAGATGGTATGCTTGGAAATGATAGAAAACGTGGTCGCGTTAAAGATGTCTTTACTAATTCTTATTTCTTGCGTAATGTCCTTACGTAGGGCAATAAAGGTTTTCTGAAGTATCAACTAGTTCATTTTGGTGCGTTGACAACGCAGTCTATCTTTTCCGTTTTTTCTCGATCAGCTTTTAAAGGAATCTATCCAGGTTGTTTATCTTAATGTCTATCTTCTTAAATTGGTTTTTTAGTTTTTGAGTCTGGAAGTAGAAGAACGTCAGAATTTGGCCATAAACATTATCTAATCTGTGTGTGACTTATTGCAGTAAAAACTGCAATTATCCGGGCTGAGTTTTTTTTTTTGGTAATAAAATGAGTCGTATTTGGAGGTGTGGCTTCTACTTAAAGACTATGTTTTTTTTTTCTTTTTTCTCTTTCTCACTGTTTGTTTTAAAATATGAGTTTTTAAATAGTTTACTGCAGTTTTTTAAAGACTGCAACTTTATGATTGACAGTGATAGACAATGAGAAAACACATACCGCATCTTCTACTTTACCCAAAAGTGGCATAATTAGAATTTTCTATTTGCTCATCACAAATTTTTTTGATTACCAATGAAAAACTTTTTGTTTTTTTTGAAAAAATAAAATTTTATCTATTACTTTATTAATTGTGTTACGAGATTTGTTGCTTTACTATTAATGCAACATTGTAGTTACATAACCTAAAAAAATATAACTAAATTGTTGCTAAAGGTTAAATGTTTACGGTACCTAACCTAATCATTAATGTTTGATTTGTCAATTTGCAATTGATAAATATATCATGTTACAAACATAACCTTAGAAAAATTAATTTTGTTGGTTTTCACACTAAGGTTTTTATGCAAATTTTTCCTCAGACGACAAGTTGATGTTGATGCATGTTCACACACACACCTGAGCAACAGTTTTTTTTTTTTTTTTGGCTAATCACACTGGACGAGTACGTAAACGTGTTGTTTTATCTACTAACAATTCAGTGTTGCAAACTTGCTTTACAAGTTGGTTTACAAACTGCGTTCTTTTCTGTCAAATTTGATTTGTAAATTTTTTACCGTTTGAGTAGAAGACTCACTACTCTGGAATTAAATTTTCACTATTTTCCAAGTTTTTTCAAGTGTAAAACGTCTCATTTCGTAAATGTCAAACATAAAACTAAATTTCTGTCAACTCATAAATGTCATTATACCATTAAAAAACAAAATAAACGGTAGTTCAAATTCCAAACGTTACATGGACTACTCTTTAGTTGTAGTTGACGTCCTTAAGTATCGATACGTCAAAGACATTTCTTTGGTGACCAGAAAAAAATATAGTGCGTGGGTTGTTTTTGGTCGCTTGCTTATACTCTACAGTTCAGCAAAGCCCGCAGATCTCAGTGAGAAACATGCTTTCTTGACTTTTTGCTTTCTGAGAAAGCTAAACGTATGGCATTAGAAAGGTTTTCCCATCCTTTATCATACATGTTATGAAAAATAAATTAAACTTTTAAGCAATAAGCTTTGCTTGCAATACGTCAGCCGCAATGCAATTAGTAATATTTTGAATAACATACTTTAAGGTTTTATCACCTTTTATTTGGTACGACTTTATTCTGTGCTCAATTATTACAAAAGAATCCGCATTTGAGAAGGGATGCATGCAGTGATGTTAATTGACTTTGGCCAACAGCTTTTGAAAAACAGATTTGTCCTAAATTGTGATAAGCGAAAGGTGGAGTTTGCGAGCGCTTTGTGTAAGTGCTGGCAAAGTTAAGGGGAGGATCTAAGAAAATAGTAGTTAGACTAGAGTTAGTTAACTGCGCTTTAAAGGCTAGCCGGGTTAAAGACTTTTTAGTCTTGGTGGCTAAAGACTTCTTTGGCGCTAAAGGCATTTAATAATAATAATAATAATAGTTGCTTTTTATTGTCGACTTAACATATAATTACAAATAATTTAATGTAAAAAGATATTTGACAATAAGGTATCTAATCAGGTGGGTTAAATTTAATTATTTACCTTCTGGTCTTCCTTAGAAACCTTTTCAAATTTCTTCCAATTGATTTGTATTTTTTAGTTAATTTCTTTCCACATCCATTTCACAACTATGCTTATACACATATTTAAGCAATAATGGTCTAAATTGGTAAGATTTATATTCACTGCAAATTTCTTTGACGTGTGGGGTTAGCTAAAAGCTTAGTAGAGCAAGGAATCAAAAAGAACTCACTCGTATTTTTTCTTGGTTATTTTGTTTTTTTTCTCCTCTTACCCAGATGAGTTTTTTTTTTAGAAGAAAGTTTTTTGTGGGCAGCAATGTTGCTCTCTAGCAGAATTTTTATCGGTTTATTGTCTTTGGGTTGGAGTTGACCAGGTTTTTTGCAGGCTTTTTCAGAAAGATTTGGACCTGCAGATTTTGGGTTTTGGTAAAATGAGGTTTGGCAGACGCAGTTGATTTTGTGACTTTTTTGGGGGAGATCTGAGCTGAGACTGGAGCTTTTGGAGACGTGGTTTATTAATTCTTATCTCTTTCGTAATGTAGAGTGATGAGGTTTTTTTTTGAGTTTCAACTTGCTCATCTTAATGTTGTTGACAACGCAGTCTATACTTTCCGTTTTGAAAGAAATTTGACCAGGTTGTTAATCTGGATGTTTATTTTTTTCAGCTGGTCTTTTAGTTTTTAGGTCTTGATGTAGAGAAGCGTCAGGATTTGGCTATCGCTTAGGTCGGGTTTAGGTTTTTAGCTGCTAGAAGCTGCTATGACTATCTAACTTTGGCGTGACTTATTGTCGTGAAAACTGCAATTATTAGGGCTGCAGGTAATGAAGAGGATTGTTTTTAAAAGTGTTGTTTTAACAGCTCTTACTTGAAGACAATGATTTTTTTTTCTTTCTTTTTTCTCTCTTTCTCTATCTCTCTCACTGTCCGCTTGAAAAATGGGTTCTTATATACTTTACTGCGGCTTTCCAAAGGTTTTTACTCTATGATTGACAGTAATTAATCAAGGTGATAGCAAATGACAAGACACATACCGCATCTTTACTTTACTCCGAAGTGGCATAATTAGCCTTTTCTATTTGCTTGTCATAATTTTTTTTTTATTATCAATAAAAAACTATTTTTTTTCTCTAAAATTTTTTTTTTATATATTATTCTCTGGTTATTGAGTTACGCCATCTGTTGCTTTACTATTAATGCAACACTGTTACATAACCTAAAAAATATAACTAAATTGTTAACCTAACCTAACCTAACATAACCTAACCTAAATACTAATAACTGATTTGTCAACTTGCAGATAGATTTGTCATACTACAAACATAACCTTAGAAAAGTTGACAAAATTTTATCGTGATTGTTGGTGTCTAATCTATTGATTGACCAGTCACGGTACTTAGATAGCATTAAAAGATGTTGACACTTAATTTGACGTTTTGTGATTATTGTGATTTTAATATTTTATCTGTGATTTTGTGATTGATAGTTGCGTACACAGCATAACCTTTAAAAAATGTCATCATCTTAGAAAAATGGTGTAACTTTAAACAATGGTATAACTTTAAAAGTTGGTATAATCTAAAATATTACATAATCTTAATAAATAGAATAATCTTTAAAAATTGGCATAACTTTTAAAATATCGCATAACCTTAAAAAACAGCATAACTTAAAATTGTAACCTAACTTAACCTTAAAAAATTGCGATACTTAATCGATTAATGCGTTGCGGCACTTTAACTAAAAATATGTTAACTTTCAATTTTGTTGCTTTGTTTTGTTTATTGTGTCATTTTACTCGCTGCCATTGTTATTGACTAGAACTTCAAAACAGGTACTCCACCTCTTTTGGAAATACTTACCGGTTTTATATTGGTAAAGAATACCGGAAAAGGATAAAAAGTTTGGCTGCAAATATTAAATTAATAGATATAAAAAAATATTATATAATAACTCAGCTTTGAATCATTTACAGACTATTAATAGTTATAAAAACAGTTTCTATGTTTTATTAAAATATTTGTAAAACGTAAACTATTTAAATTAACTCGATAATAATTGAGTTTATTATAATTAAACTCAATTATTAATTTATTGAATTCAATTTTCCATACTATTAAATATGATTTCATTATATTACATACAATATTAACAATTTAATTCCGTAGGCTACAATAAACATTTCATTCATATTTCAACAAAAAATCAATTATAAATTATTCTCTCACGTATTGAGTAACTAAAATTAATTACAAAAACCATTCCAAAATGTCATTTAAATATTGCAATGTAAATAACAACTATAAAACAAATTTCAAGGAAAACCCCATTAAATCCGGTTATAACCATAATTATACAAAAAGCCACAGTTACATAAATCTAAGTTATGGCACATTTTGAAATCAAATATAATTTATTTGTTTTAATACAGTATTCTTTTAATGCGCTTTATAATATATTATATTGGCAATAATGTTAATAATGCCCGGGTGGATTTATAGTATGGAATTATATATAAATCTCTCGCGCGTGCACTTTTGATGTGTGTCGGGGATATTTTAAAATCGGATTTACTACTTTATTTATTAACATTAATGGAATTGTGTGTGCAGTTTATTTTTGAGTAACATTTTTTTCCAATCAGATTATATTGTTTTAATTTGATTGTATGTCGGAATGAATTTATTCTTGTTTGGTAAATATCATTAATATATATATGACCATTTTGTTATAAGCGACAAAAAACTTATGTTCAGAAAAAGTAATATTTAAATTACTTTTCTATCATCATGAAAAGTAGGCTTTTACACTTCAGTTCTTCAACACAAAGTTGACGTTTTATGAGGATTAAGAACTTTTTCGCTCACCATAAATATGAATTTTTTTCTTATTGTTGCGTTGCGTTCAATTTGTATGACATTTTTAACCTAAATATTTCCTTTATTTGATAGAATGATTATATAAAAAGGTATATGTAATTTGAGCTGAAAGTGCTTTTGTCGCTCTCCAGAGATTGGCGCTTGTTGAGGGACTAAATATCACTTTCTCGTTTTAATACACAAATAGCTTTTTATTAGCTTGAACTGTTTCAAACGTTATATAATTACAGAACTAATTGGTTCAATTAAGTATGTTTAAGTTGCATATCTTAAAGTAGGTACACGAAATGTATTATGATTAGTTTTAATGTTTATTTTGAATTTATTTAATTTAACATTAACAATAACTGATACTTTGATAATTTATATAAATCAAATATTATAATTATTGAAATGTGAAATGTTTTGCGCATTATTAAGTTTTACTTTGAGATACGTACTTATAAATGCGGTGAATAGAGCTTATTCTATCTAGTGCAGTATGCTAAGCTGCACTTTACTATAGTAGATAAAATTGGCTAACAGCAATAGATATCCTGAGCCAAGAACAGTAGAAAACCGCAAACATGTAATTGAACAAAGTTTTTTACTAGAAGCAAAAGAATATACTGGAACACAAATTCAATTTGTTATTTTAATTAAGGGTAAAAATGACTTTATTAACCTACTACTACGTCTTACTATTAAGTAAATTTAGTAGAAGCCAACAAATAAAAATAAAAAAATAAACTTAAAAATTATTCTGGTTAAAAATTTGTAAAAAATATATAAATACTCTTTTTGGCACTTTATGAAATATAGTAGCAAACGAAAGAAGCCTACGTCTAGCTGTGGACAAAAACAGGCCAAAAAAAGAAAAAGAAGAAGAAAAGAAAGCTTTACTGTGCACAAACTATTAATGAATACATAACCTAACTTTTAGTTGCACAAACAAGTAAATATTGCTGTACTTTTGGTAGTTAAGAACAAGCAATCAGGGTCGTTATTGGAGACAATGCTCACAGCATCAAACTTATGCTTAATATTTAAACTTGTGACAAGAATAAATCTTAAAGGAGATTATATTGAGCGTTCTTGGTTTTGAAGTTAGAACTCTATATCTTGAAGTCACGTATTGGTTCATGCCGGTTGTAGATTTTTAAACAACTGCTTGGGTTTCAACCTTAGACTATAAACACTTATAGACACGTTTTTTGGCAACACGGTGAAGCCAACATGATTGATCTTTGTGACGTCAGTTGTGGACATGAATGCGCATTAGCGTATAGATTGGTGTTGAACAACTTATAAATACACATTTTTACATACTTAGTCTGTCAAAATGTCTGTGAATCTTGTCACATGGCGTTGCTAAATTGTTTAATTAACATAAATACTGAGTTTGATATATACCTAAACTTTTATATTTTATTGTGTTTATTAAAGTTTATTATAAATTGTAAAATTAAACAATTAACTACATAAGTAATATGTATACAAGTAACGCGTGACGTCGGTCGTGGGCATAAAAGGTGTTTATGATGGCTTCACTATGTAACAAGCGGAAATAGCACACGGCGCGTCTATAAATGTATATGATCTAAGGCTTTAATCTCCACATAAAACACATTTTGAAATGTGGTGCACTTCTTTTTGGTTTCTGCATTAAAGACAGCCAGAGCTTTAGTCCTAGTATGCTTTGCCTAATTTTCCTTAGGTCAACTAAGTTCATGCTTACGCAAATTTTTGTTGATTGGCTACAAGAGTTATAAATGCTAGATACTCAACTGATTTTTGTTAAAATAATTAATAAATCTAAAAACAGTTAAAAAATTTTAGAAGATGCTGCAAACAGGATTGCTCTTCTGGATAATTGCTTGATAATCTAAAAGTTTGAATATAACTTGTAATTTTTACACATTTTAAAAGAAATAACTACAAAATATACTGACCGGTAAAAAAAAGAACACCAAAAACCTGTAGCTCAATTTTTGCTCATGCACACGAGTTAAAGTTGCATATTGCACATATTGTACCATCATATAAACGTAGCTTAGATTTTTTTGAAGAACTTGTTTTACAGTTAAGGTTTTAGACTATCGGACAGTTGTCCGTAAAAACTTTGTCAAGCGGAGTAACAACCGATTCTTAACTAAAAAAGGTGCGCTTTGCAACGATTTTGTTGCTTGGGCATAGGATTTCTTCTTGCAAACGTTGAGTGTGTTCTTGGTGAAGCAAGAGTCTGCTGACAAGGAACAGGTGCCTGGTTGTTGCGGCAGGTCCCGGTTTTTGATAAACTGGACAACTTTTTTTAACTGGCGGTGTGCGGCTTACCGCACGTGACGCGTGTAAGTATATGCACGGACATTTGAATTGCACGCGGAGCTGAAGCGTTGGTAAGACTGGCATTTTTTAATTTTTGCGGTTTTTTGTATGTACTCAACGTTAACGCTAAAATAGGATCTCTTGTAGAAGCTAAACATATAGCATTAGTAAGATTTATCCGTTTTTTTTATGCGAATACTTGAGGTAAGATTGTACCTCTAAGCGATAAGTTGAAATGTCAAAGTATTGGTCAAAAATTGCAGTATTGGTTGAGACATTTTTGGGACATCTTTTTAAAAAAATAAAATTCTACGACGCTCACAGAAAACAAAGTGGAATTTTTAAAGTTGATAAGAGCATGTTCATCTTTTTGGAACAGTACATTTAAAAAATAAAAAATGCATTAAAAAAATTAAATTTATGAAAAAATATTCTAAACTAAAAAACATCCATAGACGCGTCTCATTTGAGGACATTGCGTCTCTTCTTTATATATTTTATATCTCTTCTTTATATATTTTAAATAAAAAAATGCATCTAGTTGCTAGTGCACATAATACAGCTGTAAGAGTTGCATTGCAGCAATCTCCATGTTTTACTCAATCTGCTCTAACTTTTGAGCAATCAAATTCTTATTACGATGTAATTTAACTTAGTGTGCAACATTTGAGTGAAGTAAGTTTTTACAATAAAACTTTATTGTTTACACAACCACGGCATATTAAACATTACTTAAACCTTATTGTTTTGTTTACTTTACCTACAGTGTCACTCTCTTCAGTGATTAATTAAAATATGTGACACAAATTTTGTCATAAAGTGTGTAATTTATTAAAAACAGCTCACAAAATCTACACTTTGGTTTTTTAATAAAGCCGTATTATTAAAATACAGGGTGAGGCAGAACAACTTCCTTAGTTTTAACTAATCACTGAAGAGTCTCCAGAGCGGGTAGAATGGTGGGAGAAGTGCGGTTAGGCTGAGATAACAAGGCCAATTTTAGTAGTAAGTATGCCAACGCGGTTTTGTGGTTGAGACATTGAAAAAAAAACAAAAAAAGTGTGGTAGCTTTTTGCATGCGATTTGGTTTAGCTTGTTACATAGAGTTCTTGACCTTAAAACTATTTGAAAATAGATTACTAATGTAAGAGAGACAAAAGGCGACTGTAGCAAAATAGTCTAAATTAAACTGTAGGTCTCGTATGTTTGTGTGAATCTATTATCGCACACCAGAAATATACAAGAGAGGTGCCGACGTTCCTAGCGAGTATGGCACTATAAGAAGAAGAATTAAACCAGTTGAGCAACTCAAAACAGACCTTAAGTTACACTCTTATAAATTGATGATTGCCCAGAATTTAAGCTCACAAGACTACGTGAAACAAGCTACAAAACTTTTCTTACTGGGTAATTGAAAACCTACGGGAAATTTACCAAAGGCGACTTTACAGCCGTAAAGTTTGGTGTGTTGTGTCTTCTAAAGGCATTATTAGGCTCTATATTTATGAAAAAAAAAAATGCTTAACTTGCTATTGCGAGATGTTGCAGAATTTTTTACGGCCCAAAATAGAAGAACATGATGTTTAAGCTTTTTGGCTTTAGCAAATTGGAGCTACGGCCTATACTGCTTGTTGATCACGCGATCTTTTGTAGAAGCTGTTTTTGGTCACCTGAGCTCATTACGAGTTCTATAGTTTTCAATATCACCGGGTTTTATTTTTTGCAATTTTACAAAGCTTAACTTTGAACTTTGGAAGTTTTGAAGGATACAATTGAGGACACAATTGCTGTAATCCTTTAAAATATACTAGCGAGATTAACCAAAAACTTTGTGAAACGTTGCAACATATGAGTTGCTTGCCAAGGCCAACAATTAGGCAACATAATTTTTAAAACATAGCAAAAAAATTGGGTATTTTAAAAAACAAAAAAAATTTTTTTTTCCGTTTATTGCCCCCAGTTTGTATAAAAACCTTGTAAAACATCTGCCGTTGACTCATTTATTATGTCACCCAGTTTTACTAACTAGGCTAAGGCAGGTATTAGTTAAAGCAAGGGAATATGGGCATAGGGCCCCGACCGCTGCTAGGTAGTTAGTTCCAAGCGATGATCCGCAGTGCACGGACGTATTTCGAAAAAATTCAAATATTAAAAGCGGTAGAAAAATAATGGAAGGAATTTGTTTTATTTGTGATGAGTTGTTGTCGGGCGGTGATATTTGCAAAGTTATTAAAATTTATTGTCATACTTGGAGGATTTCATTTATTAACGTCTTACCTTGGAGCTGTTGGCTTCATAATGCAAAGCAGTGGACTCAAAGAAGTTTTGTCAGTCATTTACGCACCCAATTCTGTAGATAAAATGCTGAGCAGTCATGCCTACGCCAGAGCAATCAGAGGTCATACTCTGCTACATCTTGCTTTGGCCAAAATCATGCTAAAAGAAATCAACGTCGATGAGGAGACTGATGATATTCTTCAAACCACGATTGAAAACGTAATTATCATATCATATGATGATATTGATAATGGTGATGAAAAAGCCAAGTTTGTACTCTGCAAGTTGAATGAAAAGCTTCAAGAATATGAAGATCGTGGTCCAACTGCAAAACTGTGGGTACAGTATTTTCAAATGATATCTATTGCTAAGGAGTTCATCAGAGCTCAGCGAATAGAAGACTAGTATGGTCATTTGAGTTGTATTAAGGAGATGTTACCATACTTTCATGCTGCAGGACATCATAATTATGCAAAATCAGCCCATTTACATCTCCAAGATATGATGCTAATTGAAGATTCTAGAACAAAAAATGTTCTGGAGAGTTTTAAGAAGGGATTTTTTTACCGTCATCTAATAAATATACTTGTGGAACCTGGACTAATATGACCATCGAGCAATCACTCATGAAGTCTATGAAAACAGATGGGGGTGTGGCTAGAAGAAGGAGTACTCAAGAAAGTGTGCTAAGTAAATGGGTGTATGGCGTGCATGCCATGAATACAGTGTGCGAAGAATTAGAAGACCTTTGTAACATTAAATTGGATACAACCGATCAACATGTCGATGCTAGGGATTCACGAGTAGCTCAAGATTCTACTGATGTTGCGAAAGTTCTAGAAATGATTTCATGCCGCGATCCTTTTCCTCAGCTTCCCTATATTATGTCAATATCAAGTGGAACCATCGGTGATGAAAAAATCAATTGCCACCTGGATCGGAAAATAGGTCTACTTTCATGGCCAACTTGACATTCGACAATATTAAGTTGAAAAGAGCCAACAAAGTAGCATCACTTTTGACAGTGAACAGCTCAGTTAAAGTGCATGGGGAAAAGGTTGCTATTGATCCATTATTGCTGTTTCAGCAAATCAGTATAAGCAAACAGTTTGAAGAAAATCTCCAACAACACTTCAAGTACGAGTTAGCTCCATACCCGCTAGCACTTCTCGATGAGAATGGGATGCGCAAATTTTTTTATTTTTGCGCATCCCATCTTCTTTGTATGACTTACTAAAGCCAAACGATGACAATGATTACACAAATGTGAAATATATCGTCGATGAAGGATATCTACTGCATCGTGTTGTATGGAGTCAAGGCAGCACATTCGACACTATTTTTGATAGCTACATAGCTTATATACAAAAGTATTTTGGTCAAGATGTTTTAATTGTATTCGACGGTTATAATGATGATGGGAATAATATCAAAGCTTCAGAGCAGCGTCGTCGTTGTGCCACAGTTTCATCATCCGCAGATATTCTCTTCAAAGCATCAATGACAGTATCAACGAGCCAACAACAATTTCTTGCTAACAAAAACAACAAAAGTCGATTCATTTCAATGTTGTCTGAAAGATTTCAAGCTGCCAACATCATTGTGAAGCAGGCAAAAAATGATGTTAATGTTCTGATCATCGAAACCGCGATAGAACAGTCGGAAAAAAGTACTAGTGTAGTTGTTAGCAAGGATGTAGACTTGATGGCTATTTTGATCGCACGAGCTTCTTACGGCAAAAAATTAAATCTTCAAAAGCCTGGTAAATCTAAAACCCCATCAAAAATCTATTTTTTTGCAAAGCTTAGCCTTGTATCCTAAATGTCAGAGCCACATTTTATTTCTCCACGCAATTACTAGCTGTGACGACTTCTGCTTTATTTCGCAAAGGAAAATTGAATATATTCAAACAGTTTGAAATAATAAAGATATGATGAGCTGTGCTGAAGCTTTTACAAGAGCTGACAGTTCTCCTAATATTATTTTTGAGAATGGCCTACGTTTTATACTGCAAGTTTACAAAGCAACGAAAAAACAGAAATCCATCGATGAATTACAATATTTTAAATTCGCACAATATACGAAACTGAATGCTGCTGTGCAATTATCGGCGCTTCCTCCAACCTCTGCTGCTGCTCAGCAGCATTTCTATTGAACATATTACAAAGTTCAGGTATGGCTCGGAAATAAGGGAATAGATCCTGAGAACTGGGGATGGATCTTACAAAGTAATGTCTTGGAGCCAATTACAACGCTGCTTCAACTTATGTTTTACTCAATGCGGTATTTTGTAACTGCAAAAAAGGCTATGGTTCAACTTGTGGATGCCGAAAAGCAGGTTTGCACTGTTCGGTTGCTAGCAGCCAATGTCATGGCCAAACTTGTTTGAACGCAGTACAAGTAGACATTGATAAAGAGGATATCCATATAGACATAGATTCATCGTCTTTCCTTATCCAAACATTAGAGACGGAGCAGTCAGAATCCGAAATCGAAGAAAATTGAAATTTGAAAAAGCCCTACTGTAAATACATATGCTTCTGTAATAAAAAAATCTTATCAAAATACCTATTGAATAAAAATTAATTATCCATTATTATATCCTAAGATCTGTCCATATTCGCCGGTGTGAAATAATTATTCTACGTTCTTTGTTTTTTGGGACGCCCTATCTCGTCTTTGGTTGCCCGTATAAAAAAAACTTTTAGATAACTTTTTATAGGTAATTGCCTCAGCTACAAATTAGCTTTCTATATTTTTTCTGATAAATCTCATCGTTCTTCAGATATTTGCAAAAAAACTGTTTTTTGCGACCTTTGACTTAGCGAAAACTCAGGTCGCGGCAGCCACATTGATGGGGAACTCTTACATATTATTGAGAGTCGCAATACTAAGGTACGTGCAAAAATTTAGCCTGTAACAAATTATTTTGGGGTTAATGTCTATTTTTCCTGGACTATTACTTGTAATTTTTCTACAAAGTACACAATCTAGTTATTGTTGATTGGCTTTTAAGAAAATCTCTCTTTACACACCAGGCACACAACCTGTTTTTCTTCTAGTGGCAAGACTTTCTGTGCTGGTTGCAGGTCTTACATTTCTTCATTTATTTGATTGGAGTTGTCTTTAACTGATGAGTCAGCCGGCTATTTTTACTTTTTTTGCAATTATACCACTAGCTTTGGGTGTGTACTCAAAGTATTGTTAAGCCAGTAGTAGTTAACTTTAGGTGTATCTTTTCAGCCAGTTTACTACTGCTGCGCCTTTTCTTTCTTTCAACGTTTAAGTTGTTGTTATCTGCAGGGGTTGCTTCTTTATGCCTAGGTTGTAAAGGTTTTGCGTAAGTTGCTGCAATCTGGTCTTTTGTCTGGGTTATTTATGACAGATCAATTACATGATATTTCTATGTATCTGTCATTTGCTTGAACATTGGGTTTTACCTTTTTTACACTGGATGGTTGGTTTTCATCCTCAGCTATCTCAATGCACTCAAATAATATTATTATAATAACGTTTATAAAACGTTTTAAAATTTAAAAAAATGTTATTTGTTCAAACTGTACTTGAAAGAAAATGACAGGAATAGTGGAAATCTTACACTTTTTTAAAACTTATTGTTCTTTTATTGGTTATTTAAAAACTTACATCGCATACACCTTTCTACTTTCGACCGTATTTAGTTTTCAAATAGGATCAAATTCATATTAAATGTGTTGAAACAATGTATAATCATAGAATCCTATTAATATAAGTTTAGAGCTTCAATATAATCATTTTAGTCTTATCATAACATTTTCTTAAATAACAATTTAGATATAATAATGTAAACCGAACTAATTATTATATTAAATCCCATCACGCAATTGAATCATAATCCTGCCATAAATAAATATATTTCCCCTTCATTTAATTATTAAGTTTAATTTTTTGCGATAGTATTTCAGCCGTATTTCAATGTAGCGGAAACGATCCTAATCGAGTTTCAACGCGATTTATTTAACCGTGTATTTTTATATCGTTAATTATTTTTACTTAGTATGAAATATTGTTCGATCGCGATTGTAATAGGTATAGCATGCAACCCCTTTGCTCTCGTTATTTATTTTTCAATTCCCATGACGGTATGTAATAAAGTATGGAATTATCTTTAATAAGATTAAAATTGAATTTAATTAAGCGTTTCAACGTATTATATTATTATTCTTTTGTTTGATAGATATATAAATAGATTTGTGAATGTTTTACAAATTTTATTAGTCTAAAACTTAATACAAAGTATTATTTACATAAATAAAAAAATGCAGAAAGTATAAAATTGCTATTCTATTATATAATTATATACAATAACGATTTTGATAAAAAAATCACAAAATTTTAGATTACTTAATCAAACGATTACACAACCTTTTTAAATTAAACAATTTATTCATTACAAAACTTCAATCAAAAGTTAAATAGTCCGCATTCATATTCAAAAATAATGAGAGAAGAATGATTCATGAAAATCACATCCTCATCAGCAGAAGCCAATTTCATGGTAGGCAAACAAAACCGCATTTAACATATTCAAAGTTTTGAAAGTCCTAACACATATACGCATCTCATCCCCAAAGTATATATAATAATAATCACCGCTCCAAACAGCCCTATTAATAATTAATATGATCCCGTTGACACGCGGTGATTAATCTTGTCCAATTTTCCGCCAGGCCCATTAGAATAATAAATTTTTCCCTTCCGGCCGGCATAATTTCAGTTTTCGTAAATCATTCTTGCACGTTTTTTAATTGTGAATGTATGGAAGAGGGGAGATTCGAAAAAAACTAATTCTCCATTGGACTCCGGGGAGCGGTTAATTCAGACTCTTTTGCATTGCACTTGGGGTTGAATAAAATAACTGTTTATAGGTGGGTGGTTCTTATTCCGAATCCCATTTCTATTCATAGCATGATATAAGGTTACAGCCAGGAGATATAATTTTAAGTAATATTTCATTTAACCATCCATATTCTTAAGGGTTGTATATGATAGCTCATATAATAGTAAGTTTGATACTTTGCAATGAAAATAATATATTTATAGTAATAACTGTTTATAGATGATTAGTTTCTAACTTCTTCTAAGTATTTAAATTTTCTTTTTTGAATATTTTTAACTTTCATTTTTCAATAATAAAATAACCCAATTTTCAAATAAAAATACAAATAAATTGTAATTTTCTTACATTTATTTTGTTAAGTATAATTTGATAATGTGATTACTGCCACATGATTAATTTTATGCATAATTGATTGCTTAAAAATTACTTAGTATTATGTGCGGTTAAATGCAATCATCTAATGCATTCAACGATGTTGCGGTTGTTGAATATATAATCATTGCTCGAATACTTACCACTGTTTTCAATTTCTTTTGCAATGTTACTTTTCTAATCTTGGATTGTACATGGGTTATTCACTTATACGTTTGAATTTAAATATCCGCTTAAAAATCGCGTGTTGTTAAATAGGGTGATCTTAAGGACCAAGGATAATCGCCGTTTATTGAAATTAAATGCTCCGGGAACATGCTTCTTAGTATATTCATAAAAATAATAACAGTATGTAATGTTGCTTTATACTGTCGAAAACAAATTTCATTTAAAGATGCTACACTTTGAAAATTAGATTGTGAGGTTGTGGGTAGTTTTTTTTTAAGTAGATCTTAATAATTATTTTATCTTCTTGAATTTATGTTGTTATGTAATTAATTTTATTGTTTGAGTTTTGCTGGTTATCTATTTTTTACATGGTACTTGTACTCTTTTGTTGTACACTACAATTATTCAATTATCTTTTTTAATTTTTATATTTTGTATATCTGCAACACTTTTTTGAAGTTACTTGTTGTTTTGATTGACGTTTTAGTTGATCTTTTTTAAAGCATTTTCTTAATTTCTAAAATTATTTACTCAGCAGATATTGTTTGTAATAATAAAGTTTTGGGCCATATCAATTCTAATAGTTTTTTTATAGTATTACACTAGTTCAAATTGTATTTACAACTTATTCAAAATTTTTTTGTTAGTTTTATATACTTTAGGCTTTTAAACCTGGTCTAAGGTAATTTTATTGTAGAGCATTTTGGCACCAGTAACATTTTTTAGGCCTGCTTCAAATAAAAACATTGTTGCAGAACTATCGTTTTTTGGCCTGCATTTTAGAACCGAAACATATGGTTTTGGTAGAAGCAGACAAACACATACTTTTAGTGGTGTTTTATTGATGTTCAAAACGCACCAAAGTGCTATATTTCCGTTGCGTGGTGTGTGTATTTTTGGTTTGTTCTTAAATGTGGTTTTGGAAATTTTAGTTACTGCATTTTTTGCGTACGGTGGAATTCTGAAGTTGTTATCTAAATATTTTTGGTTTAAAAAGAAGGAGTACGTTACGCACCAGCATTTAAAGCATGGTTGTGTGGGGTTGATTTCTTATTAAAAGCCGTAACCACTATACTCTATCTTTGATTATTCATAAGCGTGCAAGGTATCATCTTTTCGTATTCATTTTGCACGTTGCACTGTTTTACTTTTTTATTTTTTTTTCTTCTTTTTTTGATGTCTGAGATGATTTTCTAATTACTCTTGGTTTCTGTCATTTTTCCTACTATTATATTGTTAGGCGTTATATTTATCCCAAGGTTTTGAAAAATTTGGGAACATTTTTTTCCCTATATCTACATTTGTGTGTTTTGGTGTTTCTGCTTCCTGTCAGTAGTAGCAACAGTTGTTTAATTTCAGTTTGAATCTGCACATATATTTGGAAGCAAAAAGAAAATTGTTATACGCCACAGAAAGATAGGAAAAGGCCATGAAAAAAAAACGAATGAAATAAGAAGATGCTTAATTTTGTTAGCGATCAGCAGGCCTCCTGTGACACCGTTCTGTGTCACAGAAAGCAATAGTCATTGCGGCAACATCTTCCACGAATATAATTGTGAAAGAAAGAACAGAGAAAAACTAGTAAAAGAAAAAACTAGTCAAAAGGCAGCAAGCAAGCAAGAGAGAAGACAATGAAAAAATGGCAAACAGAAGAATATTACAGAGAATACGATACCAAACAAAATTGTAGACATAAGGAGATGGAGAAAAAAAATGTTGAAAGAAATCAAAATAACAGAAATATTGAGGTAAATACCAAATGGTAGATTTTAAGGTTGACGGATATCATTATTTTTTGAGATGGTCAGAATATACCTAGCAACAAAAGAATACAAAGAAGTAATTCCTGATAGAGATACAAGGATATCAATGGTGGTTAAACTTACAAATTTAGAACTGCTAAAAGGAATACAACTAATGGAACATAAATTAATCATAAAGAAGAGGAGATACGATAAAAAAGAAGTAAATAAAGACCTAATAAAACTAAATACGCATTTGAGGAACCAATAATTAGAATAACTAGCACACAAATTAGGAAAAGAAGAGAATGCAGAGCTGGATGTTAATGCAGATAAAATGATTAAAAAAAAAAACAAAAAAGACAGACAAAAGTAGGGGCTATAAGAAAAAAAATAGCCAGAAACAGCATGCGTGCCGCAGATACTAACTAACTAACTAGTGCCAAATATAGACTAGTTTGACAAGGACATTATAACTACAAAATTTACGCAAAAGAAAAACAAAACTGGTATTGCCATGCGTAAATCATTCTGAATGGCCACTTGCTGAGGCTAACACCTTTCTACGTCCAACAAAACAAAAAGAAAGATTTGATATGGCAAGCATCAAGCTTTAATTTAATAGTTTAGTTAATTTTTCTTCCATCGGCGTTTAATCTAAGCCATATTTTTAGTTTCTGAAACTGTTTTCCAATTGTTTGTGTAAATTGGGCTTTAAGACATGTCAACTTTAATATGAATATGTATTTACAAATATTATAGCAAACACTACTTCCAATTGTATTTGCAACTTATTTGAAGTTTTATGCATGTTTTGGGTTTGCGCAACTTTATTGTTTGTGCTATATAAGTTTTGTAGTAGTTGTAAAGCTGTCTAAATAATTTGTTGTGCAATAAAATAAAAAGATTTTTTAGTTATTATAAACTTCAACAGATAAATTTGTTTTTTGTGCTACATTTTTACAATAAATGAAGTTTATATATAATAGATTTTATAAATTAAATTAGTTTAATCCAATAATAGTTTTTTTGCAAAATTAAGCCTACATTTTATAAAATAAATCATTTTTTTTGTTTTAATTTTATACAATAATTTGTATTAAACAAACTTTATATTTTTGCAATAAAATTTGCTGGCCAATTATAATCAAAACAAACAAAAAACTGTGCTAAATGTATGCTATAAATATTTTTTTGCTCAAATTATAATTAATTAAATTTTATAAAATAAATTATCTTTTTTGCTAGTTTTATGCAATAAAAAGCTTTTTGTTTGATTTATAATAAATCTCATAAGATAAATATGTTTTTGTGATAATTTATTGCTCTAATTTTTTTTAAATAAATTAGTTTTTTTGTTATAATTTTATGCAATAAATGGGTTTTTTTGGGTAATTTATAATAAATATTTTAATTTTTATAATTATAATTTGATGCATTACATTTTTTTTGTGCAAAGGGTCCCCCCGGTTAACATAGGTGAAATGCCCCCCATCACAAATATCCAAATTACCTTAAAAATTACTCTCTTAGCATAAAAAAAACGTGTTTAGTAGAATTTTAAAATTTTGATACCACCCTCTATCCATAGGGGGCAAAAATAGCATTTTCTCATTTTTATTTTTTTTCTCTACCTAATGAATGAAAAATTCTAAAAAAAATCATGGAAGTAGGGTTTTGGGTGGTCTTCTTACACAATTTTTTCAGCCCCTCAAATTCTGTATACAACCTTTAAAAAAAAAACCAGAAGGGTTGAAATTTACTTTTGCTTATCTAAATCTTTGATTGCATGGAATTTTATTTTTTAATTTTATAAGTAATTGAAAAATCTACATCCATGATTTTTTTGGAATATTTGCGAGTGGTGCCACTATTAAAAATCAATTTTTCGACTTTTTTGCCATTTATACTGTTTTTGTTTGTTTTTGTGACTCTGCAAAGCATTTATAGCTTTCAAAATACTGAAATTCGGATTCTACGGAAAATTTTACCTCGAGTAGGTATCCTGTGTATAATATTTTCATCAATTTGCAATTATTTGACAGTTCAAAACACGATTTATCGTATTTTTTACTAGACAAAAAACAAACGAAGTAATTAGTCAGTAAACTAATTTTTATCAAAATTGTTAAAGGTCAAAAAAACCACCCCTATCAAACTTTTCTTACAATTTTAAAATGTTTTGCCCTAAAAATTCATTTTAGAAAAAAACATGAAATTTACATTATTGGCTGTCATTTAAAATGGTCAACTTTTTCAATTTTTATTTTTTTATTGGATAGGATTTATCAAAAACTTTCTAATGATAAAGCAGCATTCTTTATGCAATTGGAGGTTTAGATAACTTAAAATCAATTTCAACTCTTCTGGTTTACCCAAAACTGTAAAAAATGACAAAAAAGTAAAAAAAATCGATTTTTCATAGTGGCGCACCACTCGCAAAAATCTCAAAAAATTCATAAATGTAGATTTATCCTTTGCTCATTAAATAAAAAAATATAATTTGATGCAATCCAAGGTTTAGATAACCTAAAATCAATTTCAACCCTTCTGAACCACCCAAAACCAAATGATACAATTTTTTTCGGGTTAGTATGACCCGCAAAACTGCTTTATCGTACATCGTTGGAAAGCTTTAAATAAACTCTATCCAATAAAAAACAAAAATTGAAAAAGTTGAACCATTTAAAAATGACAGCCAATAATGCGAATTTCATGATTTTTTCTAAAAAAAAGAGCAGAAATAAAAAAAAATTAAACCGATTAATTTAGTAGATTTTATCCTTCTGAAGATGATGAAGTTTGTCTAGTGTCTCTATTACTAACCGTTTTTAAGTTTTAATTTTTTAGTTGAAATAGTCTTAAAATTGTGAAAAAAGTTTGATAGGGGTGGTTTTTTTTTACTTTTACTGATTTAGATAAATCTGACATTTAAAAACTTGAAAAAAATTACTTTATTTATTTTTTGTCTCGTAAAAAGTACGATAAATCGTGTTTTGAGCTGTCAAATCATTGCAAATTGATGAAAATATTATAAGCAGGATACCTACTCGATGTAAAATTTTCCGTAAAATCCAAGTTTCATTATTTTGAAAGCTATATATGCATTGCAGAGTCACAAAAGCAGAAAAAAAAACAGTATAATCGGCAAAAAAGTGAAAAAATCGATTTTAAATAGTGGCGCACCATTTGCAAAAATACCAAATAAATCATGGATGTAGATTTTTCAATTACTTATGAAGTTAAAAAATAAAATTCCATGCAATCGAAGGTTTAGATAACCAAAAGTAAATTTCAACCCTTCTAGAATTTTTTTATAGGTCGTATACAGAATTTGAGGGGCTGAAAAAAATTGTGTTTGAAGACTACTTAAAACCCTACTTCCATGATTTTTTTTTAGAATTTTTTATTCAATATGTGCGAAAAAAAAAATAAAAACCAAAAAATGCTATTTTTAGCCCCTTATGGAAAAAGGGGAGGTATCGAAATTTTAAAATCTTATCAAACAGGTTTTTTTGATGCTAGGAAAGTAATTTTTGAGTTAGTTTAGATATTTGTGATAGAAGGCATTTCACCTATGTTAACCGGGGGGGTTTTGTGCAACAAAAATGTTTGATAAATTTTATAAAAAAATAATTTGTATACTAATTTTTTGCAATAAAAGGGCGTTTTGCTTTATAATTGGTAATTTTTTCATTAAATATTGTATATTTTAGTTATTTTTGCTATTAATATTGTGTATTTTAGTTATTTTTATGTTCAATATTGTTTTTTTTAATTAAATATTGTGTTTTTTTAGTTAGTTTTTTATTTTGTTTTGTGTATTTTAGGTATTTTTTTATCATATATTATGCATTTAAATTTTTTTTATTGATTTTTGTGT
The DNA here is from genome assembly GCA_963932245.1 of Tachinus rufipes. Taxonomy (NCBI): domain Eukaryota; kingdom Metazoa; phylum Arthropoda; class Insecta; order Coleoptera; family Staphylinidae; genus Tachinus; species Tachinus rufipes. The sequence continues at coordinate 24,798,707 of OZ010742.1, read as the reverse complement.
ATTTTAGTTATTTCTTTAATAAATATTGTTAATTTTTATTATTTATTTAATAAAAATTGTGTGATTTAGTATTTTTTTAAAATTATATTATAATTAATATAATATTATTGTGTTTTTTAGTTATTTTTATATCAAATTTTGTGTATTTTAGTTATTTATATATTGAATTTTAGTTATTTTTTAATTAAAAGTTGTGTAAAACATAGTCATATAAATTAATTTGTTTATATAACTAACGCGACGCACGCTAATCCTCTCAACCACCACTCCGTGCATAAACGATTAACTAGCAATAATATCTATAATAAATTAGTTGTATGCAATGAAAAGTTTTTTTTGTGCAATTTAATTTTAATTATCTAAACTAGTTTTTTATATCAATTATATGCAATAATAGGTTTTTTTTGGTGTTTTATGTTTATGCGCAGTTTATAATGTAATTAATACTTTTTTGTGCGTATTGTATGCGGTAAAAAAACCTGCGCAAGTTAAATCAGTTTTGTGTGCTAATTTCGTGCAACAAATAAGTTTTCTGCAGAATTTATTATAAAATCTATCTAATTGTATGCAAGTCTGCTGGTTTATAATAAATTTTATAAAATAAATCAGTTTTTGTGTGCTAATTTTGTACAATAAAAGATTTGTTTTTTTTAGGCAATTTATGATAAGCTTGAATTTTTTTGCAATAAATAAAATTTTTGCTTAACTTATTATAAATTAAGTTAAAACAGTTTTGAGTGCTAATTTCTTAAATGAGTTTTATGCGTAATTTATAATAAATTTCTAAAACACTTGTATGCAATAAATGTTTTTTTTTGTTTAATTCATAATAAATTTAATATGATAAATTAGTTCTAATTTTATACAATTATACATTTTATTTATAGCATTTATAATCAATTTCATGAGATAAACAAGTTCTTTGTACCTGATTTAAAATAAATTTAAAAATATGTATTAATTAATTGGGCTAATATTTTATGAAGTATATAACTTTTTATGCAATTTTTAAATTTTCCGAGTTGAATCAATTTTTTGCGCAATTTATGTCTGTGCTAATGTTATGCAATAAATAAGTTTTTTGGGCAATTTACAAAAAAAAATTTTGCAGTAAATGAGTTTTCTTTGCAATTTTAAATAAATTTAATAAGATAAATTAGTTTTTTGTGCTAATTTTATGCATTAAATATGTTTTCTTCTACTATTATGTTATAAATAAATTTTCTGTCCAATTTATGATAGATTGATTGTACAACACAAATAAGTTTGTGCAAATTTTACACATTAATTAGGTTTTTGCGCTATTTATAATAAATTCTGGAGATTGTTTTTTCTTTTTTTTCTTTTTCTAATAAACCTCTGTTTTATTTTTACCAACCCTCACTTTTTTTGCGAGTAGCCTTGTCTAGTAGTTTTTTTGCGTTTCTGGTTTTCCGTCTTTTGCTATCTTGACTTCACGGTGGTCTTCTATTCTTGTCACGTGCTCATTTTACGCTTTTCTTTCTGCTTTATCTATCTAACGACGTCTTGTGTGTCGCATCTTTGTCGTATATCAGCACTTGGTGTTTAGTCCTTCAGCATGTACCCGGTTATATTTCTTAGCACCCGCATCTTTGTTGTTTTAAGTATGGCTTTTGTTTTTGTGGTTTCTGCTGCATATGTCATTACTTGGCGGACACATGTTTTGTATATTTGTATCTTGGCCTCCCTGTTTATGTATTTGTTATTCCAAATTATATCTTTCAGGCCTCCTGATATTCTTGGCGCTTTGGTGGCTTGGTCTCTTACCTCCCTTGTTCGATCTTGATTTGCAGTTACTTCTACGCCAAGATATTTGAAGGTCATGACTAGTGCTAATTTTCAACGGATTGGTTTTTTGGCTATGACTAGTGATTTGGTTTTTTGAATCAAAATTTTCATACTATATTGAGTGGCTGCCAGGTAGAACGCATGTAGCATTCTTTTAAGGTTGTCCTTGTTTTCTGTTATTATCACGGCGTCATCAGCGTAGCATACTATCTTTACCTTTCTTTTGTTCATCCTAGATCTTCGTCCAGATCTTTTAACGTCATTTATTATTTGATCCATAATAACGTTAAATAGAAGAGGGCTTAGTGAATCTTCTTCTCTAATTCCAGTTGATATGGGTAAGTATATGGTTCTGTTGTTATTAACTAGTACTTGCGTCGTTGTGTTAATATTTATTTCTTTGATTATGTCAACTAATTCTTTGGGTATGTTATTATCTTTGAGTACCTTTTTTATGTCTTTTAGTTTGACTCGGTCGTACGCTTTAGTTAGATCAATGAAACACATGAATGCTGGTTTGTTGTACTTTATTGATTTTTTCACAATTCGTTTTATTACAAATATGGCATCAGTGGTTGATCTGCTATTCCTAAAACCTTGTTGTTCTTTACTTATTGTTATATGTTCTAGCAGCATGGATACAATGATCCGGGTGAATAGTTTCATGATACTGCTAAGATTGGGATAGTTATGCTCTTTTTATATTTCCTTAGGGCGGTTTCTGTGTCGAGAATTTCTTGGTACAGCATTGCTGATTGTGTGCTTAGTTCTTGCTCACCATACTTTAGTAGTTTTGGTATCTCATCATGGACTGGTGTTTTTCTGTTTTTGAGCTTTTTGATAGTCTTTTCCACAAGTGCAGTTTAAATTTCCGTGCTTCTTTTTTCTGGGGGTAGGGTGTAATTTACTGTGTTCTCTTGTTCTTGGTACAGGTTCTTAAAATATGGAGATTGTTTCTTGATTTTTATTGTTGATATTGCAGCCATTTTTTCCTATGCAATGGTTTTTTTTGTAGAGTTTTTTAAATTTAATTTTTTTTTTAATTTTAACGTATTCTTGAGCATATTTTTTGACCAACAACTTTCCAGATAGAACAAGCTGCATTTTAAGTTGTTTTGTCATTTTTGTTTGTTTTTCTGAATAGCATTAGTTTGTTATTTTTTTTTGAATTAATGATACAGGTTTAATTATACGAGGGGCACTGCCAAAGTTTGCGGAAAATGTAAAACAAAACACAAATTACGTTATGTAAATCGCTTTATTGCTTCTCAAAATATTCTCCTTTAAAATCTATACACTTTTGCATCCGATGAAATCAATCTTAAAAACAATTTTGCCACTCTGAGCGAGGTACTTCCAAAACAAGTGATTTAATTGCTTCAACGGTCTCTTTAGGAAATGAAAATCGCTCGCCACGCATTTTATTTTTGATATGTCAAAATAAGAAGAAATCATTGGGCAATAAATCAGGCGAATATGTTACTGGTCAAAAACTCTACAGTTTGTCGTGCTGTGTGAGCGCTTGCATTGTCATGATGAACAATGATTTTGCCGGTTTATGTTGTTCCTTCTGATTTTAGCGATAACATCCGACATACAAATTGAAGTATACCAGTCAGCATTAACTGTTTTTCAATCCACTAATGCAACAGTTGCAACATGGCTTGTTTTTCCGAAGAAACAAGCAATCATTCTTTTTGAAACGTTTTATGAACGCACCACTTTTGTGGGTTTAGGTTTATTTTGAAATACCCATACAGTCGATTGCTATTTAGTTTTAGGCTCACATGATTATATCCAAGGTTTGTCACCCGTTACGATGTTATATACCAAATTTGAATGACTCTCTTCAAATTTTTTTAGCATTTTCTTGCAGCACTTGACACGTGCCTGTTTTTGTTCTTCTTTCAAATTCTGTAGGATCCAACGACTGCAAAATTAATGCAATGGAGATGAGATTTCTAATAAAAATTAAAGAAATAACAAGAAAAGATAAAGTAAAAGTAAAGAGCTCGAAAGTAAAAAATATACTAAAAATTAAACTTATAGAAACAGTAATAGAGGAGAGACAGCTAGAAAGGCTAGGACTCATACTCAGACTGGATAGAACCAGAATAACAAAGAATATACATGAATTGAGAATACAGAAAAAAAAAACAAAAGAACAGGTCCGAACAGGCTCACAAAACAGCAAAAAAAAGAATAGAAGAAATGATCCAAGATCAGGATTAAAAAAAATAAAGGAATTATAAAATAACACAGTCCGACACCCGAAAAGGGTATTAAAGACTAAGGATAAATAATAATAATATTCTGCAAATTTTTAACTGTAAACTCATAAATAAAATTAAAAAAAATAAAATTTTATCTAAATAAACTGTGATAGTTATTAGTATAGAGATAGTTATATACCGGGTGTCTCAGACCACCCGTACCAGTCTTTTATTTTGACAACGCTTGGTCAAATGTGACTGGGATAAAAAAAATTATTACCAAAGTGAACCCAAGGAATCCACTGATAAATTTATTTTTTACCGGAATAATCCGGAAGTACCCGGAACCGGAAGTAACTTTAAAATTTCAAATGGCAACATAGGTCGAGTATGGTATTAATTGATGGGTTTTTTAAAAGAAACAACTTTTATTAAAATGTTTTTTTAATATTTTGCATATTTAAAAAATAAACAAAAAAACTAAATTGAAAATTAGTTATCCATTCAACAGTCAATTTCCTCAAGTTAACTTTTTTGTTATGTCAAAATAATTGACGTTTGTGAATAGTTGAAGTAAAATAAATTATTATTGTCAAAGTATTGAATGTGTCAACATGGTTTTTACAAACCTTGAAGGTCAAAACTATCGTACTGCTGAGCGAATTTATGCTGAGCGATACCCTCAACAAGCCAATCAGTCAAAAAATGTTTTTCGGCGCCTTGCAGACGAGTTAAAACAAATGGTAAGCTACAGCCCAGTTACAACAAAGGTCGAAGTATCAGAAAACGTGTACAAGATGAAAGAGCATCAGATATTCTTGCAGCAATTGCTCTGGACCCGAACATCTCGACTAGAAGAATTGAAATCGATGCTGGAATAAGTCGCTCCACTGCTTAGAGAGTTTTAAAAACAAACAAATTCCATCTATACCATATCTCTCTACACCAGAAACTTGAATTTTCAAGATAGGTTGAAATTTTGTGAATGGGTATCTTTTATAAATTATAATTTCCATCACGAAATTTTATGGACAGATGAGTCGACATTCAAAAGCAACGGAGTTGTTAATTTACATAATGCTCACTACTGGGGTAATGAAAACCCTCATTGGTTAAGAAAAGTTGATAATCAACACGTATGGACCCTTAATGTTTGGTGTGGTATTTTAGGAAACCAAATAATTGGTCCGCATATTTTTGATGGTTCATTAAACGGAGCTAAATATGCAATTTTTTTAGAAAATAATCTTATTGACCTTTTAGATGACGTTCCATATGCGACACGTTTAACAATGTATTTGCAACAAGATGGTTTCTCGTCAAACCGTTGATCGCCTTTTTTCTGGTCGATGGATTGGAAGGCTAGGACCATTTCCATGGCCACCTCGTTCTCCTGACATAACGCCTCTTGACTTCTTCTTGTGGGGACGTATCAAAGACCTAGTCTATATAAAACTTCCAACCACGAGGGATAATATGAAGGAGAAGATACGGAATGTCTGCCGTTCACTTAGTGAAGATGAGATACTACGGGCCGTCAACGACGTTCAAAATCGGCTACAAAGATGCATTGATCAAGAAGGAAGGCAATTTGAACATACCATAAATAATTGAACAGTTGTTTTAATTATCATATTTTTTACTTTCACAATCTTATTTGAATTGTTGAATGAAATACTTTTAAGCGATTAGTATTTTTTAATACCATATTCACGAACGTCAATTATTTTAACATAACAAAAAAGCAAATTTTTGTAAATATGCAAATTATTAAAAAAACATTTTAATAATAGTTGTTTTTTTAAAAAGACCTATCATTAATACCATACTCGACTCATGTTGCCATTTGAAATTTTAAAGTTACTTCTGGTTCCGGGTACTTCCGGATTATTCCGGTAAAAAATAAATTTATCAGTGGATTCCATGAGTTCACTTTAGTATAATTTTTTTTTGTCCCAATCACATTCGACTAAGCGTCAAAATAAAAGGCTGGTACGGGTGGTCTGAGACTCCCGGTATAGTATAGTATAGTATAGACTTATATGACTGATTTGTGAAACAATTGAGTTGACAGTTTTTTTTATCAAATTGACAATTATCATATTATATTGCAAACTTGTCAAGAGTTTAGATTGTTTATTCATCAAATTTGTAAAATAATTGTCAGTTGCATTTTCAAACTGACAGATTTGTCAAAATTATAGTTTGCAGTTTGTATGTAAGATAGTTGGTGTATCAAATTTGTAAAATAGTTGACAGATCACAAACTGACAGTTAATAGTTTATATGACAGATATGCAAAACAGTTAATAGGTGCGTTGTCAAATTGACAGTTTATATGACAAATTGGTCAAATATTATTTGACAATTTATGTAACTAAAGCAGTTCACAGCTGTTTTGTCAAATTGACAGCTCATTTGTCAGACGGCTATATAACTGATTTATAAAATTAGACAGTTTACTAAACTAAAACATTTGACAGTTGTTTTTGATAGATTTCCCAAAAATAAAGTTGATACTTTAACTGACAAATTTGTAAAACAGTTTACAGTTTATTTGTTGATAGTTTATTTACAGGACAGTCGTCACAATAGATTTGTAATTTTTGTCAAAATGTCAAATTTTTATTTAAAGACTTTATTAGTTTATTTTTTTTTTCTATTTTTCTTAAACAAATTGTTGCATTGGTATTTGTAGTACATTCTTGTGACATAAATTATTTTATTTTATGTTGAGCTACAATTTGTCGTACTTACGTTTTAGGTGATGGGTCCTTTGTGAGTAACAATATTAAAAACGTTAAAAAAGTTTTTCAAGTTTTACAATATCTGAGCTATTTAAATAAATGTTATTTATTAAGTCATAGAAGTTAGAGATAATATACTATTTGTTCCTCTTCTGCCAAGGTGTGCTGTTGATTTCCAATTTTAAATTTACAGAACCTTTAAAATGCGTCCGAAAATACGCGACAAGAAGGTGCCTTCTGTCGGGAAAACTTAATTGATACTTGCGACATGCAGGTAGGGCATTACCATTACAAAATAAGTAAACAAAAATGATATTTGCGTATTCTTTGTTATTGAACAGAAATTTTATCAAAATTTACTATTGAACAAAAAAAAAGTAATGTTGTTTTGTTTGTTTGTTTTGCTAAATAAAAAGTTTTCTAATTAATGTGTATTTTTTCATTATCTTAAAAACGAAGCAGATAGACAAAAAGTTATTTAGTTTTTCTGTTTAAAATTAAAAAATGTACTTAAAGTTTTATTTTTTGCCGTTAGTTAGTAGAAAACACTCTGTATACTAATAAACACCAGTTCATTATTGATTTCTGTGGGACACCATGGTTTCTATTGCATGTCACTAATGATTAATAAGTAATAATATTTGTAATTATAATTGTTAAAATAACTGAATTATTGCTTTATGTAATTATAATATAAAAATATCATAAAGTATATAAGTATATAAATTTTACTAAAATAATTTATAATAGTGATATTTTAGTATTTCTGAGAATTCAAATTAGAAACCTGAGTAAATTTTCTCTTACCACACGCTGTCAACCCGCAAAATTATAAAATCATTTGAGGTTAAAGGTTTAATGCATACATAACAAAATTGCTCTATTTCTCCACGCACTGTAGCATACCGCATCAGAAACTTATGCAGAACTAATTGAGGGGTAACATCTGTAAACACAGCATATGCAACCAAACTCTGTATTGTATATTGTTCTGATCCTTTAATCCAACACTCAGTATAGAGTTAATACCATTTCAATCTATTGATTAAATTGGGTTAGGTTTAAGCTGTGACAGCAAATCCTAAGTAGTTATTGATTATTGCGTATTAATTTTCTTAACATTCTTGAAATTAAATATTTATAAATCTACTTTGATGTTGAATTAAATAACTATAGTATTAAATAGGAAAAAAATAATAGTTAATTTAATTACAAACTCCCGGCGCATTCACCATAAACTTTGCTCTAATTTTATTTAATTCTTTGGCAATTCCATTTATAAATTACTGTGCTACATGAAAAGTTGCAATGTGACACCTATTCAGTGGTGCATAAAATCCGGCTTTCAAAACTTACAACAAACTTTAATAATTACCTCATTATATTCCATCTTGTTTGATAATGAGGGTGGGCTGTTTGTACTCACGCTATCGTCGCATATGACTTTATATTTTTATGTTAGGTTTAATTGTGGAGATTTTGCCGGAATGCGTCTGAATTAAAATGAAAAGGGCTTAACAAAAGGAATGTCTCTTCTCACGACCGAAACAATTTTTGAGCCGACGGGTAGGATTAATCTTACTTAGGACACCAGCCGCGTTATTATTACATTTTTGGCACAAAGGGACTGAACGTTATTACATTTCTTTTTGGCTTATTTTGTTTTAAAAATGAGAATATTTTATTGTTTACAGAGTTTTCAATTATATAAATCCACCAATTAATTAATGAAATACTAGAACTTCATTATTTTTAATTTATAAATAGAAAATTAATCAAGTCTAATTTATTTATAACATCAGGAAGTTTTCCGCGTAATCCAATACAGTTGCACAAAAGGGGTTGAAATTAATTCCGTCTTAAAGGGCCGGCGCAATAACTTTATTCATTAGACCCGCGGCTTGGATTATTACGCGGCCAAAAGATTACCACGTCAAACGTACAAAAAAAATATACAAGCTTCGTATACAAACGAATAAGGGCATTCTCGTGGTGCGATGAACTCTCTTATACACGTGACGTGAATCAGCTGAATGATTCATTTTGTACGTTTAAATATTTCATCATTGCGTGGCAGGCCTGTTATATGCATTGATCGATATTTAAATGATTGGTAGTAAATAAAAAACGATGGGGTGTGGGGATTTTAGGGAGTGGTAAGCAGTAAAAATATTTCCGTCTTTTGTAGGGGTTCACTCAATAAATCCATTTAAATTATTTGTATTAATTTATAAAAAATGAACGCATATCAGTCCCTTGTTGAATTATTAATGAGACCCTTAAAGGGAGTTTAGTACACGGTTTGAATATCATATTTTAATAGAATTAATTTTTATTTGTTTTAAATCATTATAAATTCTGTAAATGTGTTTTAAAATGATCAAGTATACAATTTTTTAAATGTATAAATTAATAATGTGGTGAGAAAGCGATTTTCAATTAAATTGAGGATGAGTGGACGGTAAAAAACTCCCCACCTTATCAGATGGTAAGGGTGGAAATTGACACGTATGTACTAAGGGGTGAATTCCATTAAATTTAAAAGAACTTCATGATATGAGACAAAGATTGTTTGACCTTTGCCAACAAATTTTATTGACTTTTTTTTTAAATATACGTTTTTAAGTTGTTTTTTTATATGTAACCAAAATTACCGTATTAATATTAAATTGGTATTTACAATTAATAAATTGTTTTAAAAATACTAGATTGCAGTTTTAAAAAAAATTACGTACTATTATTTAACAGCAATAAGCACTAAGATAACTCTTTATATTTATTAATAAATACTTTAATAATGAATGTAATTATTACAAACTCAACCTCCACACCGAGCGTTCAAATTGTATGTTTATTAAGTAAAGTATATTTTTACTCTAACGGCCATTACTGCTTTTTGCCAATTTTTTTTAAAGGTCATCAACTGCTATCTATGCAACCGCATTATTTTACTGCAAAAGATGTACTGTTTTTCTCTTTTTTATGCCGCTTCAACTTGTTTCACTTTCTCTTTGTTTGAGTCAGTTTGGTGCATATGTTTTCTTAAGAACTTGACATACAGTGATAATTGCTTATTATTATTGTACTGCATTTTGCACAATCTTAAGGCGCCAAATTTTAGAATATGTTACAGCTAATGTATTTTTTTTAAACACCCCCAACATTTTTTGGTCTATGTTTGAAAAGCTAAAAATAGTATTTTTTTATAGAGCGGATTAGAGCAACAAACAAGAACAACAAACATACCAAAAACAAGGTTTCTACCGTCATTTGCTCATAATTAAGATTAAGCTAAATTGTGAATTAAAAAAAAAAAACTTTTGCAACTATGGTTTAACACGCACCAACATACAAGACATAATTTGAAAATACTATAACATGAAGAATTGTTTATGAAACCCGTAAAACATCAATTAGCAAAGAAGGCTTTGACACGATGTAGCGGATAAGGAGGAAATTGTGTTAAGTCTGACTTCAAGACCAAGGTTAAGGTGTTTTTTTTAAGAGAAAATCTTTTGTAGCCGTGGTTTGATACAAACAAACAGAAAACACTAACATCTAAGACATAATCAAAAAATACCAAGATATCATGAAAACTCATAAAACATTGACTTAAGTTACCAAATTAGAGAACAAAAAGAGATCTAAAAAACAAGCACTAGCTAGTAGTACAAGCATGATGGAAGAAAGATTAGGTATAAAAAATATGGTAAATGAACAACCTAGTAAGCAAGAGCAAAGGGAAAATGGACAAAAGAACTAATACCAAAAATAAAAGAATTATACAACGCAACTACTTACTTAAATACTTACAAAAAATAAATAATATGAAGAAAGAGGAAAAATGTATGATTTGTCAAGAAGACACGCATGACGACGCAGAACATACACTAGAGTGCGAAGCGTGAGAAGAAGATAGGAAATTGCTAGAAAAGGTATTAGAAAACAAAATAGACAAATCTACAATAATTAAAATATGCCTGAGTGACAAAAACAAATGGAGAGCACTAAGAAACTATGCAACGACAGTACTAAAGAAAAAAAATAGAGAAGTTTGAAGCTTTGAAATTTAGATAAACTAAAATAAAAAAAACACACAAATTAAAAGCCATAGAAGACAAAGGAAGAAAGAACGAAAAGCTAAATGGAAGGAAAAGTATATGAAGAAAAAGTAATAAAGAGAAAAAAATCAAAGAAAGTCAAAACAACTATGTCTGCCAAGCAATGGAAGATGAACAGAGAAACAAGAGAAGAACATATACTAAAACATTAGTACTAACAGAAATTGCAGAAATAAGAAGGAAAAGGAGAGAACTGTCCAAGGAAAATAAATTGACGGAATTGACTAAACAATTTCCAAACGGAAGATACGCCATGTTGAGGTTGACAAAAAATGCAACTTTTGAAATGGTTAGAGTGTCTGGCAACCAAGGGACACAAAGAACTAATCTCAAATGGAGATTCAAGAATTTCACTAGAAGTTAAACTGGCAAACGTAGGACTACTAAGAGATGCACTTAATGGATAAGAAAACTAACAAATATCTAAGCTGAATAACACAAGAATGGGAGAAAGGAGAATGCCAGTGTAGAAAGTAGGGTAGAAAAAATAGGGTATAGGGAGAAAAAAGCCGGTGACATCATGTGTTGCAGCAGCAGACTGCGTGAATTCCGCGAGGCCAAAACCAGAACACCTCAAACGAGTACCACATTAGAGACAATGACTAGAACAAATTAACAGCAGGACTTACGCAGAGAAGAAAACCAAAAAGTATTGCCATGCGTTAGTTATTCTCAAGGGCCATTTGTTGAAGCCAACACCTCACTACGTTTACTAAAAAAAAAAAAATTGAACGGCCACCGCCGGTTATTTAATGCGTGATCATATTACTGCTCTGGAACTATGACAGATGTCCAAACATTTATTTGATAATGCTTAACATAGTCAAGGATAAAAGTTGGATCTAAAAAAATTAAAACTAAAAAATTTACATAGATTTGTTAAACTACACTTCAATGACTTGCAATCAGTTCTACTAGCAGAATTGGCAACGGTTTTTGGTCCAGGACTTCTTGTAGAAGTGTTTTTAGAGCGTCGGAGGTTTTGGGGTTGCACATTGTTTGTGACTTTATTTTTGAAAAAGTGTGAACCAAAGGTTTTTACACACACGTTTACCCAAAACGCTAAAGTATTACATACACACAGCGTGTTTTCTCACGCACACACACAGCGTGCCAGTCCATTCAAGCTTTGTTGTTTAAATCAACGTAAATGTGCCGTGGCAGCTATCAATAGCCGTTCAGAAAGGCTATTTGATAAGTTATTCCTTAGAAGAGGGTTGATACTACGATGTTGCAAAGTAGTCTTGGAAGATGCTGAGGGTCTACTTGCTGATGGTCAACGATATAAAGGTTTTGCGGAAGCTACAGTGTAGTTGCAAGCTAGTCATCCAGTGTCACCAGTCAGACTTTTTAGACAGTTGTGGGTGGATTAAAGTCTTTTCTTTTGTAGCTGCGTTGGTTTTTTGGACTTGACTAAAGTGTGACTTTACCCATACATCACTGTTTGGCAATTCCAATTGGTGTCTCTTGGGTCACCCGCTTTCAACATCTGCAGTTTTTGTAAAACCCCCTTACTATTGTTGATCATTTGTTAGTAGACTTCCGGCTTCTTTTGAAACTACTCTGTAAAAACCGTAGTATTATCCCTGGTTCCTCCAGGGAGTTACACCAAAACACTTTGAGTTTGCATACTTTGCCAGGGGCTTAGGACGGCTACTAATAGCTGCTACGACACTTTCACGTCAATCCAAAAAAATCATAATCCTAGTAGACCTGCACAATGTGTGTGTGCGTGGAAAGACACACTTTGAGTACAAACTTGGCGTTCTGGGTAAACGCGTGTGTAAGAGCCTTTAGGTCAACTTAACAAAAATAAAGTACAAACGGAACATGTACGACTCTAACGCTTCCGACGCTTCAGAACACCTCTAAGACAAGTTCTGAACCGGAACTAGCTGCCTTCGTTGGCAATCACAGAACCCAGCCGGTAAAAAATGGCGGCCAATGTAGAGCATAAATGAACATGTCTTTACAAACCCGCAAAACACCACCTGAAATGAAGAGAAAGAAGAAAAAAACCCGGAGACAAAGACAGTCAGAAGAAACATAATTTAGATATATTTCTGAAGATTCAGTCATTAAGGTGTACTTTGTCGACTTAATCGTTGTAAACCCAGTCAGCAACCCCAACATGGGAATTGTTCCGGCACACTTTTTGAATAAAGCCCAGACCTATAAGGGCGTACCCGACACGATTCATAACAACCTAAAGTGATCCCGACCGGAACATATGCAAAATTTAATAACTAACAAGAGGCAAACCAATACATTGCACTTAACTAATTTTTAACAAAAAATACGGAGGCATATTAGCCTACAATATGACTAGACATTTTATGTTCTGTATGCACAGTTTCCAGTCACTACTGGGAGTATATACACAAATATTACCGACGTTGATATTATTACAACGATTATGAAGCTCGCCACTATTATACTGCAAATGCTTGAGACAATCAAGTACGTCTGCGACGGGCATATGAGAATAAAAGTCATAACCAATTTAGGGTGAACCGTAAACAATGTCTGGTTGCAAATGCAAGATTAGGTACAATATGCTAAAATTTACAGCATTGTTGAAGAGACCAATGAAGAAACTCAAGACTACGTACCGGAACTTATCGAACAACACCAGATAATAATCTTAGAAGTAAAGCCAATATGCATTACTACAAAAAAGTTTGCCCTCTAAACAGTCACAAACAAATGACGCTACCAAACAAAAAGAACCAGAAGAACTTTAAGAAGAATACTATTGTACTTCTAGGCAACCTAGAAGCCTTGGCAGAAACTCCAAAGCCGACCTCTTGGGGGAAACTGACAATGCCACACCAGATCAATTTGCAGTTGAGCGTGGCAAAGTTCCCAAACGCAAAATGTGCAGTTTTTGCACACCTTACCAACCCTTTTATCCATTTTATTCAAAAAGGCGTCTTTTGGCATACAGGACGATCTGGCACAAGCTAATCGGATTAACAAATGGATACATGATATCTTGCGCCTTTGGCGCTACCAAAAACTCCTCCAGGACAGGTCCTAGACCAAAACCAGCTGTTTCCGTTGGCAATCACAAAAACCAGCCGGTACAACCGGCGGCAGTAACAATTTTGTAATTTTAGTTAAAGGTAATGGCGGAGTAGGTTGATTTTGTCTTGTTTTTTTTAGGGGTTGCCGTGTAGAAAGAGTAAAAAGTGTTCAATTAATTTGTACTGAGTCTTTGTCGGTTTGACCAGATAGTTTGAGCCAGCTCTTGTCTTGTTCTTTAAATTTTTGGGGTTGGCGGTCAACTTTTGGTATCGTTAAATTGCCTGTGTTTGAGAACATTTTTGTTGTGCCCGCTTAACAATTTCTGCACTGGCTTCAATTAGAGAAAGTTTACATAGTTTTTTCGCTATTATACAAATAAATTGGTGGTTAAGACATTTTTTTTTGGTAGAAGTTTGCAGTCACGCTTGTGTTGCAAGCGTCGATTTGGAGCACAAAAAACAGACTGGGATTTAAAACAGTTTAAAAAAAGCACTGGTGTCGGCTGTTCAACAAAATTTTGTTTAAAATTTGTCCATCAGCGGTCTCACTATATTGACAAATCCGGCTGCATATTTTTTCAGCCAACGGCTATAATAATGAAACTGCGTTTTTTGCTTTTTTATGGTTAGTTTGGAGTAGTCTCTTACCAATTTTAAGTGGTCTACCCATCAAGGGTTTATTTCTACCCGTAATGATGCGGTGGCCTAAATATTTGACTTATTTATTGCCAAATTTGCATTTGGCTAGGTTACAGCAAAACGGAAGCGCAATATTTGTTTGAGTTTGATCAACAATTTTTGATGTTTACTATTTTTTGTTCTGTTGATATATAAGAGTTTTCTTGTGTTCATTGTATGAGTAACGTGCTGCTCAGAGTAGTGTTGGTCAAGGTAATCTTTTGCATATTGGTTTGAGTTGTTGTTGACCGACAGGAATTTTTTAATAATTTTTTTAAATGTTTTGCTGGTTGGGTAGCAAAGGCCCCAACTTACTTCAACTTTGAAGTTTGTTTTTACTGCTTTCATTATGCGGTGGATATAGGATTGCCAATTTTGTCTACTAAAAGTTTGGCTTAGTAGTCATGCACACTATTTTAGGTGAAATTTTTAGGAAAGTTAACAAAGCTGTAATATTAAGGCAGGATGGTTATCTATATAAACAAAGAAACAAAATTTACAATAGAACATCAAACAACCAACTGTGATGGAGCTCAATAAATATATATTCTACAATAAAAAAATAAAAAAATACTTATACAACAGAAAGCAGTATAAGGAGCATACTTATCATTGTTGCCGCAAGAAGCAGGTAGATTTGTTTACCAAGAACAAAACTAATTTGAGCAGAAAATCTAGGCCATAAGCATTTAGCATTTTTACTCAATTTTTTTAATACTTTATTAATAACCTGATTTACGCTTTAGCAAAGCATTTTGGAATTGGCTTTCTGCAGGAGTATTTGCATAATTGGGTCTTACTCAAAAGCTTTTTGATTGAAAAAATTAAATTTTGCTATATTTTTAAAAATGAGAAAGCAAAAAAGCGTTAAGCAAATTGAAGTTGGGGTCTCAAATTTGTACTCACAAGATTAATTAACGTTACAAATTTTTATTTAGTTTTTAATTAGATTCATTTCAATCCATTTATTTAAAACTTTAATTCATCATAAGTTTTGCATAGTTTTTAATATATTATTGGCAGTTACATATATAAATAGTTTAGATAACAATTAATTCATTTTATAATAAACATATTATGCATACATTTTTATTTAAAACAATACTGTATGTAATATACCTATACCATATTGAAACCCCAAACCCTTTCATCTTATTCTTTTCGGTTCAAATTATTTGAAATAACTTGATAAAAAATTCAGATAGCGATCGGCATTTAAAGTTTATCCATAAAAACCTACACGTCCCACCCCTTAGATTTAAATATGAATGCAAACTCGCGCGTTTCTTTTTTATCCTCCTTTCCGCCTCCGACGATAAAATACTATTTCTATATCCGTGCAGGGTGGGGGACAAGGAGAACGTAGGGGGTTAAGGAAATATGAAATCACGTGTCCGCAATAATAATACATAACTGTCGGGCGTGAAAAACCCGGCGACGCAACACTTTATTCAGCGATAAATCAAAGTGGGGCATCATCCGCATATATATAGACAGCGGAAAGAATGAAGAAAAAGAAAGAAACACATCTATAATAAATAATATGCGGCAATAACTTGATATCCATGATGTACGGATTGTTCCGGGTTGTGTATATATGTTTTTTTTTAATAAAAAATGATTTTGAAACGTTGTTTGGTGTATTTGTGATTTTATTAGATTTGCTAACGAATTTCTAATAAAATCTTTTTGCGGAATGTTTTTTGTCTTAATTACCTTTAAGTAAAAACCGCCGTTCATTATTCTTTTCTCTACCTGCTTAATCTGTTTCTTTTTGGATTATTGTATTTAATTCATAATCATTTTAATCATAATAATTTCAATGTAATTTTCCATTTCTCTGGACATTTTATGTTTTATTGTCTTATATATGGTTTGTATTTTTCTTTTATATTCATACTTGTTTGTATCACCGTCTGATGATAGCTTTGTAATTAGGTTGAAACATGTTACGTTATTTATTTTTTATTTGTGATATAGTACATGGGCAATTCCATTTGAAACGGACTAGAGTTGGGGGAGGGTGCATTGAGAAACTTGCTTATGTATTTTTCTTAGTTTGTTTAACTTATTAGTAGTGCTTTGATCGGTATATGAGGGTATGAAAACCATAAAAAAAATTCTACGTTTTTTAAAAAAAATTTGTCGTTTTTTAACTTAATCGCATTTTTTTGTTTAAAAACCGCAATTTTGGCATAGTATTCCATCATGTAGAGACTAAAACATAATTATTTTGACGTTTTTTTTGGTGTTAAAAATACAAAAATTGCGTTTTTTTACTTGTTATATGCAGTTTTGTCTACAAAGTTTCATTAAGCAATAGAATGTAAAATAAAAAAGTAACTGCAAAATTTTGGCACTTGTAAAACTAAGTTTTTAGTTAGATTTTTGAATTGTTTTTTTGAGTTTTAGTTTAATTTGGGTTTTTATAACTTTATGGATTTATTGTTACGTTAACTTATATGTAGTCTAAATATGTATAAACATTTTATTTTACGATTGGAGTAGGTTGATAGAGCATAAACTTATTATATTGAAGCAATAGTTTTTTATTGTATGTTCAGATTTTTATTATTAATATTAATATATTTTTTTTCTTTTTTAGGTAAGTCAACTGAAATCTTTACTAAAGTTTTTCAAATTGCAATGTTGGTGAGTAATTATATAGATTGCATTATTATGCAATATGTTTTTTTTTAAGTAAATATATTATACAAGGCACACTGACGAAGTTTGTACAGCCGAAACAATGGTGTGTGCTTGACTTATGTCCGTTTTAATTGTTGAATTGAATTTGAATAAATTATTTATTTATTTAAAATTATTGATTATTAATTTTGAACAAATGTGTAAAGAATACATTGATTGATTGATGTTATTAAGATCTGTTTAATGTTGCATTTGTTACAAAGGCAGGCACATTAACCAATTTTTATAATGTATTTTGTAATTTATTTATTTAATATATAATAATTTTTATTATGTTAATTGCTTCAATCACAAGTGAATGCTAAAATTGGCAAATTTGAGTAATATTTTCTACCACTTAAATCAGTTATTAAAACACTTTAAAAATTATTAAAATATTTTCTACAAAATGTTTATATTGAGAAATATAGTTGGGTTAAAAAAATCATTTGAAGTAGATGTGAGCATACAAGTTTATCTCGACGTCTATTTTAAAACTGGAGGAGCTGGATTTTGCTGTTTTTGATATTCTTTGAACAGAATTTAGCGTTGTTGGACAGTTTATAGACAAATTTTAGTTTTAACAATATTTTTCAAATTTGATAAAAATAGCAAATTTATAAAATTTCATAAACATTTTTAACTTTTCAAAAGTTTATGGTATTTTCTGACAATTGTTTAAAATTTTACAGTTGTATTTTGCACTTCTAAAAGTTTATGATAGATTTTGGTTTTTCTAACAAAATTTTTATTATTTTAAAACTCTTGTTAAAATTTTATAAATAAATAAATAAACATTTTTTTAGTTTTTAGTTGTTTTTGGTCAAAGCTTTATTTTTTTTAAATATTTTAATATTTTATGACCGGATTTGACTATTTTTGACTTTTTGTAAATAGAATTCTTTATTTTTAACAGTTTATGACCAAATTTTGAAGTGAAGCTTTCTTGTTTGAATGGAAATTTTTTTGTTTGCTTTTACGGTCCAACGGAATTTAAATATTGTCACAAAAAAATCATTAAAGCGCAAAACAAAAGGTTTGGGTTGATGTTTGACTTTTCGTCATCGGCTTTCTCAAAACCGTCTTTCTCTTCGGTCAAAGTTTGAAACTTTTGTCAGCGCCGTTGTCCGGAATAGGCGGTTGCTGTCGGTTTAGCCAATTCTCGGTTTTTATTTTGGTACCATGCGCAACTTAATAATTTTTTACTATTGTTTTTTTTTTCTTCTATGATAAAAATTAAATTTTTTGCTTATAAACCTGTTTTAATTGTACATGGTGTGGCAGAATGAACTTTCTAGTTTTACCCAATCATTGACGCGTCCCCAGAACAGATAGAAAAGTGAGTAAGGTGTAGTTAGGTCGGGGCAATAACGCTATTTTCAGTAGCAACCATGCAGAGAGCCTTTTGCAGGCGGTTTGGTTTTGCTTGTCACGACAAAGTTCCTGACGGTAAAAGCATTTGATCAGTAATGTAAGGAAAACGAGACTTTGTAATAAATTAGTTGAGCGACCCAAAATCCTAGGCAACTGAAAATTCTCGACAAATTTACCAAACACAATGACAGTATGGTGCGCTGAGTCTTTTATAGATATTATTGGGCCTTGATTTTTAAGAGAAAAGCTCAACTGCAACAGTAAATTTTGCTTGCTATTGCAAGATGTTAGAGATTTTTTTACGGCCCAAAATGAAAATTATGATGTAAAAGCCTTCTGGTTTCAGCAAGATTGAGCCACGGCTTATACTGCTTGTCGTTTACGCAATTTTATTCAGGAGTTGTTTCTCGGTCGCCTGATCTTGTTGCGAGGGAATGTTCCTTGGCCCCCTAAATCTCCGGATTTGATTTTTTGCGTATTTTTTCTGTGAAGATACTTCAAAGATAATGTTTACAAAGTTTGACCTCGAACCCTAGAAATTTTAATGGATACAATTGATTTGCCGAAATCCTATAAGATGACCAAAAACTTTGTGAAACGTTTCAACATGTGAATTGTTTGCTAATGCTATCACTAAAACGACATAATTTAAAAAAAAATAACAAAACAAAAATGGCGAAGCCAGTACTTTTAAAAAATAATTTAAAAAATATTTTTTTTTTACCTTTTACTCACAATTCATTCAACAAATTCTGCCCCACTTGGTAGTTGCAAACCGTGACCTAAAAAATAACGAGAACGCTTTTTGTCCAGATTAGGAAGTTTTTCCTGTAAAGTGCAAAAAAAATTATTTTTGTTTTTTTTTTCAAGATATTTCTACTTAACGTGCCTAACAAGGTTAAATTTTTTTTACAATGTCTAAAATTTTGATCAAGACGGCGTTTTAATTTTTAGAATTGCAGTTTCAAAAGTTTTTTTTTAACGAGCAACTGTATTGTTTGTTGTTGGAGAAGAAAGAGAGGAGAAATTGTGTTTATTTTGTCTTTTTGATGGGTTGGACAAGTCATCTAAATCTTTCCCTGTCATGGTATATTATTAATACTCTCTTTTGTTATTGACGTTTTTGAGGAACTAGATTTTTTACAAAATTGATTTCTTTTTTTTTCTCTTTCATAAAAAATTTTGTTTGTTTTGGCGTCTATAGTGAGTCTAAAGCGTTTTTTAAATATTTTTTTTGGCAATGTTTCTTTATTTAGTTGTTGGCTGTCCATCTCAAAAGAGGCTGAAAATTACAAAAATTGCTGATGGCGTTTGGTGAGTTTGTTTGATCAACTTGCGGTATTCTGCGCCGGCTTCCTCAAAACTTTTGCCATTTTTAGAAATATATTGTGATCTTTGGTCGGCACCGTAGTTTATTATTAACCTCTTTTTTGAAAATTTATAAATAAAATTTTGCACTTTTAAACCGTTTTTGGCTAGATTTTAATTTTTTATAAAAAATATAATAATATCTTATAACCGGACTTAGTTATTTTTGATTTTTTTAAATAGAAATATTTCAAGACTAAATTTTGCTTTTTTTTTACTTTTTAGTAATAGAGTTTTGCATTTTTTAACAGTTTATGACCGTATTTTGGTGTAAAAAGTTTTTGATTAATAGAATTTTGCACGTTTCAACTGATTTTGATTATGACACAATTTTAATAATTTATGACTAATAAATAAAATTTTACACTATTTAACAGTTTATGGCCGAATTATGGTGCTTTCTAACAATATTTTGATGTTTTAAGGCCGTATTTTGCTAATTTTGATGTTTTATAAATAGAATTTCAAACTTTGTAACAGATTATGGCCAAGTTTTGTTTTTGTTTTCAAAAATATTTTAATATTTTATAGTATTTTTTTTCAAACTATTTGTTTGTGTGAAACAGAAATTTTCTATTAAAAGGATAGTCACTAATTTTGATGATGTTGATGCTAATTGAATTTAGCTCTTTATTATAATGCCAAATAGTTTAAAAACATAAAAGTCGTAATATTAAAACCATAAAGAAAGTATTTGTAAAGTTTATAATGTAAAAACGGTAGAATTATTGCGTCATCCTTTCCTGTCGTAGTATATTATTATTACTCTCATTTATTGATGTTTCGGAGGAAGTAGGTTTACATTTTTGTCGTCCTGAAATAAAAATTGACACATCTTTTCCTCCTTCTCCCCCCAAATCTGCCGGAATATTCTCTACGGTGGTTTTAAAATAATGTTATTTTTTTTGCTATTATTTTGGAGCCCATTAACCAATCAAGACAGGACCGGAAAGAATAACACAACCCAAATTAAACCCTGCGTCTGCATGCCAGTATTTTTTTGGAAAATTTCAAGGCAACAGTGGATTTATCCGAATCTAAACTTTTTGTTTGTTGGTTGGACGTCCGTCTCAAAAAGGAAAGAAAACTAAATAAACTGCTAATGACGTTTGGTGGGTTTGATTAATTTAAGTTGTTCTGCGCCGACATATTTATAACTGCTTCCTTCTTAAAAAAATTTCTATCGTTCCCAGAAAAAGACAATTGCCGGTTTGGAAAGCCGTCTTTCTTAGTTTATTATTATTTTTTTACATTTTATGAATAACATTTCTCACTTATAAACCGTTTTTGACCAGATTTTGGTTTTATATAAAAATATTTTAATATTTTATGACCGGACTTAGTTATTTTTGATTTTATATAAATAGAATCTACATTTTTAACAGTTTATGACCAAATGTTGGTATTTTTTGACAATATTTTAATGTTTTAAGACTGAATTTTGCTATTTTTTACTTTTTAGAAAACAGAATTGTGCATTTTATAACAGTTTATGACCGGATTTTAGTGTAAAATATTTTTGATTAATAGAATTAAGCACGTTTTAACTGATTTTGGCCTGATTTTGGTTCTTTATAACACAATTTAATAATAATTTATGACTAAATTTTGTTATTTTTTTTTTTATAATACTACTCTTTTCAACAGTTTATGACCGGATTATGATGCTTTCTAACAATATTTTGATGTTTCAAAGCAGTATTTTGCTAATTTTGACCAACCTGTTTGGATTCACGGTTGCTTTCTTTCTGAAGAAATCTATTTTCTTTTTGATGGCTAGGCATTTTTTTAAGTTCTGTCCGTACTCTTTCACGGAATTTTGGGATCTGCTTTTCTGTTATTCTCTATCCTTTGTTTATCACTGGTTTTGTTTTTTTGCTGCTAGATTTAAATGTGATGTGGATGTTCCTGTGTAGGCTGAGGTTTGCTTCGTCACTTACCCTCCACTTGGAGATACGTCATGTGGTATGTCTTGTCGATATGCAACCGGGATTCATTTCTTACAGAAATCGGCTTGTTTCCAAAGTTTGCCGTTTATAACTGTGCTTCTGCCATCTAATCTAAAATTTGTTTGCCCTTGCTATCATTGTTGTTGGCGCCTCATAACATGGCTTTTGAGTGTTGCTTAGTTTGTGCAGGAAGTCGAGTTGGCTTGTTGGGTGAGAAGTAGCAATTGTAGGTGACGTAATCTTCTACCTTTATCCATACAAAGTTCTTTTTGGTTTGGTTGCAATTTGCTATTTCCAAACCTTTCTTTACTAGCATGGCTACATCAGATTCTATGTCGGTTATCCACCTTGAATCTCACCAGGTCGATTTTCTTTTTTACCAGGGTTCTGGATTAAAAGTTCATTGTTGCCTTGCTCCTTTCCAGATTACTTTGAAGCATCCGCATTTTTTGTTTGTCTGCAGATATGTTCGTTCCTTCCACAGTTGCTACTAACTTGGTTTCCTTTCTTTTTCTGCATTCGACCGCTTTGTGTCTAACCCGCTTGCATTTATGACACCGCGGGGATCTACCATCTTCCCTGTTTTACTTCTTGCTAAACCTTTTCATGTTAACAAAGTCTCGGGCACGTTTTGGGTTTAGCGTAACATAAGCATGCTTTATCCCCTCTTTATTTGTTTTGCCTGACAGTGCTATTTTGCCAAGGCTCTTGGCTCTCTCTCTCTTTCTCTCAGTTTTTCCTTAAGGCCTTTTTTTACTTCCCTTTCCGAGGTGTGTTTACTAATATCCATCAACATGACTGTCGATTGCTTCCTTCTGACTTCCACGCTTGCAATGCTGTCTAATTTCAGGCCCAGCAATTTTTTGAAAGTCTTTGTAAATTTACCCATCTTGCCCTTGATCTTTGTTTTCACTTTCTTTTTTTCTTCGCTAGGCTTGGCGTTTTCTTTGCCGCTCTCTTTCTAGTCTTGTCTCTTGGGCGCTGAGTGTAAGCTTACCATTAGTTTTGCCTGCCTAAAAACTTCATCCAATACGTTTCTGTGCGCCGGCGTGTATGCGCCCCTTTGTTACAACGCATACCTTATAATACCATACAGTATTCTTTACTTGTTCAAGCGATTTACGGAGATCGTTGATAAACTGTATCTGCTTGTCTTCCTTTTCTGTGGCAATTACAAAGATAAATATTGTTTTCGTTGATTTTTTCTTCACTTGATATGCAGTCTGTTTTTGTAATGCTGCATATCATATTGTCAGGCACAAGTTTACTCTTTTTTAGCACTTCTTCGAGTTTATGATATTGGTCCATCTGCTTTTTACGGACGGATTGCTGGGATCGTCTTCTTTGATCATCATTATTAGTAGTAATGTTTAGTATACTTCTCTGGACCAAGTTACGTTTTTTGTATGCCTTTTTTGGCTACTACTTTCTGTAATGTATTACCTCACTTTGTTCGGTGTCCAACTTCCTTTCTATCGTCTGCTCAATTCTCTGCAGCAGAGCAATTTTGTCTTGAAAGGCAGTCTTGGTAGTCTGCATTTTCTTCTGGAAAGTGGACCGGTTCTTTTTTTGGGGTTGCATTGTAGTTTGAGGGCATCCATTAGGTTCTCCACAAATGTTAATTCTCTTTCCTTCCTGAATCTATTGGTCACGTATTTGCAACTGTTTTGATTTCTTTTTTTGTGTTGAAATTTACCTCTACTAGCGCACTTAAGTTTCCTACTGACTTTAGCCAGGCTCCATCAATTTGTTCAAAAACTCCATTTTTTTCTGAAAGCCTTTTAAAACTCTAAATATTTTGTCATGCTGAACCTAACCTAACCTAACCAAACCTAACCTAACCTAACTATACCTAACCTAACCTAATCTAATAAATAACACTATTAACAGCAAGTAACAAAGTGTTAGAAGTTTACAGATTTAAACAAGTTAGACAGATCAGAAGAGATTATTAGACTTTAGAGTTTAAAAAAGCTTTAGTTAAAAAGTTGAAAACATTTTGAAAAGTTTTATAAGATTTATTTAGTCTGCAGTAAAAGTAAAATTTTGCGTAATATGTTATAGAATAGAAACCGGTTAGAGTGGTTAGACAATCTTCAACGTGATAGTTTTAACAAATGTTTTACTCTTTACTCAATCTTATATATCACAATTAAATTCTTAAGCACAAATGATTGATTTCTAACTGCTTTTTTACTTTTATTCAAACTTTAATTTTAAAACATAAAAAAAGCAATTTACATAAATACAGAGGCAGCTCTGAAAATTGGACTTCAGACCTATAGATGATATGAAGGAGTAACAAAAAACTTTAAATTATACACTGTTTACCATTTCATCTCTAGAGAATCATTTACAAAAAACATGCAAACTGTTCTTTTCACTCACGGTGTTGCTATACATACTGATGTGGATTATAGACCTAAAACTTATATAAGTTTAATCTGGAAGGTTAGTCTGCAGAATTAGTTTATTTTGCATAAAAAACTACTTATTTTAATATTTTATAATATGATTTTTTAGATATAATTAAATGACATTTGAAACAATTATTTTATATATTACATCTCAATCGATCATGAGTTTCGAATATCAATTCATGACATATTGTCATAATAATATTGTCATTATTTAATATTTGGCAGGGTTGCTCACCCTTTAAGACTTACCCGCTGCGTGCAGTGAATGTAAAAGAAAAATATCTCTCGATGATGAGCTGCCGCATCAATCAGCCGCGATGACAGACGATGAGGAAAGTTTTTGGCTTACGCAGTGATATGTTTATTCGGAGCAGCTAAGGGTCATTATTTCCGTATTCAGTGGGTCGGTCTGCTCTTTATCTAAAGGGATTACATAAATATATACATCTAATTGGGTTAATTGTACCCGGCAGAATGCATAAATGCAATAATGATTAACATTTTGATGTTATGTGTGGTTTTCGTATGTGTGTGTTATATGTTTACTATGATTAATAATTCATGATTCAAACATCTGGTTTAAGCTATTAGTATAATGGAATTTTGTGTTTATAGGAAAGATTTAATGGATTGGATTATAATATTTAACACGTCAGAAGTATAAGTTTGATTATTATATTCTGAATTTAATTATAAATGCCAAAACTTAATTTTAAAATATTAATGTAGTGTGGTTGAGATCTGAATTAATGTTAATTATTTTTACACTATAGGTCTTCAGATATGGGATATATTAAGCTAATGTAGATAATAAAAATATGTATATTTCAACAGATGTAAATCCTATCCCAACCCGACATCAGCATAAAAAAGGTTAATGTATTTTTAATAGCCTCAGACATGAAAGGTTGTTTTTAATAAAATCCTAACCTATCATAACTAAATCTAACTAAACCATATAAAATCGAGCATGACCTTAAACTAAACTAAATTCTCAATCGCGTTTCTGGTCACGTTATAGATCCAACACATATTCCGTTACAAATATTTCCCCAGTGAACCACTAATGACACACGACGGTTCGCATTTCTCGATTTCCTACGTCGGTTTCTTTGTGAAGCGAAATGGGGTGACATGTTAGTCGACCCCCCGACACCACGATCACACTCTCCCCCCGCTTCTAGGCTACCCCGTGTGTAATATTCATGAGTGCGTGCGTGCTGTCGGCAGCGGTTAGTATTTCAACTCGGTGTGCAGCATTAAAAGTGTGCTCGGGGGGTTGGGGTGGCGTATACAAAACCCCACGTACGTAATCGTCCCGGAAGCAATAGCCACCACCCCAACACACACAAACTGTACGGCCTTTTACCTGGTTATTCAGTCCATTCACAACGACAAAACAGGTTACGACCACTGGAAATTAGGATGTTATTTAAATTAGATTGTGGGAGAAGGATGGATGGAGTAGTAAAAATGCGTAATTTTCCAAATGCCGGGTTCGTTAACAAGGGGGTGAAAATGCCATCAGCGAGTTTACGGGTAGAGAGGTTAATTTATTTCGGTTTAATTAACTGTCGTATATAAATATTTATATTTTAAGCTAAAAATAAATATATTTTTTTACTTTTAGTTAGTTTACGTTATTGAAATAAATTAAATCTAGATTAATTTTTTAATAGTATTTTACACAATACATTTATTTAAATGTCAATTGCATCATGAAAATAATAGATTGAAAATATTGATGAAATGCATTTGTAGTCTTTTAAATTAAAATCATGCAATTTGATATTAATAACAATGAAAAAAATCTCATATAAAAATGGCATCCTTCAACAGCTCTATTTCATAGATAAGTTTTAAAGTGACACTGGGCAAGTAATTTAAACCCAGATGAAAGCAGAAACCTTGCCTCGAGCTGTGTTCGGTCGTTACGTGTAAATAGTCATGTGTTTTCGCAGTCTTTTTTATAAGTTGTTGGGTTACAACTATGTGCACGGTTTTAGGAATTTAATGTAGTTTTAGATAGAGCCGGCACTAAAGGAATTGCCGAAAAACCACGCGGCAAATTCTATACAATTTGATGAATTAAATACTTTGCAACAAAAAAAGTTAGTAAAATAATTTAATAATACTTTACAATCTTAAGTAATATTATATATTATATTTAAAAAGAGGAGAATTAGAGGTTTCAAGCAAAAAAAATTGCTGAAAGTCAAAAATTCTGTTTTTGCAAAGAACAAAAACGGCTAAAAACGGTTAACCATACAACTTTTTAAAAATAAAATAGCTCAAAAATATTTTTGGCTAAAAAAAATGTTTTTGAGTCTCTTGATTTCTCGTCTTTTGCTATCTTGAGTAACCGGTGATTTTCCATCTTTGTCTTATCTATCTAACTATATCTTGTGTGTTGCGTTTTTTTTGTATTTTAGTACTTGGTATTTGGTTTCTTGGAGTATGCCAGGTTATATTTCTTACCACCTGCATCTTTGTTGTTTTTAGCATGGCTGTAGTTCTTGTAGTTTCTGCTTGGCTTTCTATATTTGTACTTTAGCCTCTCTGTTCATGTATTTGATATTCCAGATTATGTTTCTTATACCTTCTAATATTTTTACCGGTTTGTTGGCTTGGTCTCTTACTTTCCTTGTTCTTCTTTTTTTTTTTATTTTTTTATTTTTTTTTTTGGGCTACGAGGGGAATCTTCCTAAAGACTTGGCAAGTGTTGAATTCATCCTCACGGACGCCTATCAACTAACCCCCCCCCCCCCCCCCCCCAGTGACTGCCATATGGAAGTTCGACGCTTTACGGGCGTAATTACCTTCCCAACTAACTTAGAAATAAATTACGGGTTTTGAAGTTATGTAATGCACCTAGTGTGCTAGCCTTATAGGCGTTGCGTAGTTAAGTGGAGATCTTGTACCACACTATTTTCGGAGAACAGACTAATTGACCGAGTCTGAGAAGTTAACCATTAGTTGGGTAAAACCTGAGCCGAAGTTAGTATTAACTTCTTAAAATTGTCACCACTCGCCTGGGATAAGCAGAGCAGCAACTGATTGCGATCAAAGATGTCTGCGCTAGTCGCAGAACCCGCCGCTTGAGCATAGGACACTTCCTTGCTGGCTTTGGGTGCAGCCCTTGGAGGGGCGGTTGTCTGCTGAAGTTTAGCAGGTGCCTTACTGTGGGCCTTGCCAAATCGACTAGCACACAGTTTGACATAAACTGGGCAGCCTTTGTAGCTGGCAGTGTGCGACCCACCTCACCCGGCGCACGTAGCTACGTGTCCGGACTCTTTAGAAGAAGCGCAGGCGGAGCTTTGATGAGCCCCGGAGCACTTAACATACACATATGGTGTGTTGCATCATGACGGCATTGTGCAATTTCTGCGGTCTTTCGTTTGTACTCAACCGTACAACGAAGCCCGCAAATCTCATTGATAAAGAGAATCTCCTTATTTTTGGCTTTCTGGGGAAGCTGAACGTAAAGCATTGGAAAGGATTTTCCGTTCCTTCCCATGCGAGTTACGGATGTAGGTTCAAACCCCCGAGCGATGAGCTCGGCTTGTACCACGTCTGTCATGATACAATCGGGAAAGTTCCAAATGACGTATTTTAGGGTCTTTTCAGCCCCAGTTTGAAAGGTGTAGTGCACTACGTTAGCGGCAGTGCAGTGGTCAATGACCGCACGAAAATCATTGGAAGTGCAAGGATGCAAACGGATGCCATCCATTACGTTAATAGCTTTATCTATATTGATATTGCTAGACTTGAAAGTCTCCAACAGCCCAGGATACAGAGATTTCTCCCTGATCGTGATGGGGGGTGGGCGTCGGGTGCCAGCGCCCTCTGTGGGAACTGGCGGAGATGGAGGACGTAGAGGGTCTAAGGGTTCAGCAGTCTGGCCCGAGGCGGCCAACTGAGCCATAGGGGCTGGCCGGGTTGTTGACCCATTGGCCTTGGGGGCTGAAGGCCCTTTTGGCGCTGAAGGCACCTGACGGGGGTTGGCTGATGGCCTAGTGATCAAAGAAGTTGAGGAAGACTCACCCGGGTCCTTCCTGGCCTTCTTTGCCTTTTTTTTCTTTCCCTTCTTGCCGACGGTCTGAAACTCCTCCTCTGGGGGCGGGGCGTCAGGGTGGGCAGCGACGTTGCTTTCCGTTTACATCTGCTCCTCATCGGATGGACTGGAATTGATCGGATTCTCGGCCGGCCTCTTGAAGGAGACCTGGAGCTGGGGATCCGCTGTCTTGATGGGCTGGTGCTCGGCTGTGGTCGTCGCCGGGATTTCTGCGGGGATGGCTGGCAGTGTGGGCTGCTTTGCAATCTCAGCAATCATTTTCTTTGTCTCTTTTGAGCTGTTTTCGTGGAGGGTCTGAAGAGTGGAGCCAAGATCGTATTTGGCCCTCTGGATCTTGTCGAAAGCGACGTCAATCTTTTCAGATTCGTCCTCGACCATTCACCCCAGACGTTCCTCCAAGTTCTTGATCTTGGCATCTTGCGCTTTGATGTAATCAGTCATCTTCTAGACCTCTATGAGCAGTATGGAAAGTACCTCACTGTCAGAGAGGTTGGAGTTCATGCTAAAAAATTACGTTTAAATTAGTTAATATTTAATATTAAATATTGGATATTCAATATATAATAAGAAGCGTGAATAATTGATTGAGTGACCAGTTCAATCAATTATCCGGATTTGTTGCAAATAAAATTGCAGTTATGGTCGTATCTGGAGCTCTTCAAATCGATGTTCACTTGGCGGCGGACAGGACTCGACTCATTTTTGATTTTCGTTAAATTTTTGATTTTTCTTCTTCTTTATTATGCGTTTTACAGCTGTTTTACATCGCCCCAGAAATCTTACGATTCGTTTGAAAAGAGTTTATGGGACCAACGGCTTATTAGGTGACTTCCAAACCATCCCGGTGAATAAAAAGCAAGTTATTATTTTAGTTATATTTGGGGATCGAAACACGGACTGTTAGCGTGCTACGCTATCGCTCTATAACTGAGCTATCTCACTTTTGTTAAATCTTTTTGAAATCACTTTTACTTTGAGATATTTGAAAGTCATGACATATTGTTAATTTACAGAGAATTGCTTTGACTATGATTAGTGATGTGGTCTTTTGAGTCAAGATCTTCAAATTATATTGATAATCAAATAGAACATATGTAGTATTCCTGTAATTGTCCTCAGCGTAGCATTTTATTTCTATCTCCTTTTTGTTTTCTTAAACTCTTGCATAATATAACTATTTCGGTTTTGGTTGCTGTGTACATATTTCACAAAAAATTGAAAGTTTGTTGGATATCTTTTATATAATCGTATTTAAGTAAAGCCATACTTAAAAAAAAAAAACAAAAAAAGCGATTTTTTAGGGTTTAGGAGAAGAATCTGTTAAAGATTCAACGTGTTGGATTCACTCTCACAATGAAAACGCCTAGCAACAAAACCCCACCAGTGTTGAATGCCTGAAAGTTCAAGACCGTCTGGCTCATAGACTTTTTGTGTGAGGATAAAGAATTTAGATGGTGGATAAGGATAGGACGCTTTATAGGCTGTAGTGTTAGCCACTTTAGGAGTAAGCCGCGATATTGTTAAAGTACTTTCTGGCCAGAGCTTTAAAATGTGTGCGCAGAAGAAGAATCCCAAGAGAAAAACTTATGTTGCTTGAGTGATTATTGGTCTGATGATGAAGGTGTACAGTCGGATTTTGTTTTGGAGCAAAAAACTTTACAGTCACAGCATTGTAACAAGAAGATTTTTTGTTATTTTGGCTTTAACGACAATGGAATGCATGTGGAATCTGTACGTGAGTTCTTTGTTAAAGGTAATTCCCGGATACTTGAAAGCGTCAAACCACGGTACAAAAACGTTGTTAAGAAGAACGTTTTCTGAGGTGCTCCGTCGCCGTGTGAAAAAATCAGCTTTGTTTTTTTCCGGATTCACTTTTACTCGCTAGTTGTCCAACCAACCTTCAAAATTGGTGGTGGTTTTTTGTAGTCTGGATATTACCACCTTGGACGACTTTGAAGAGCATAAAAGCGCTGTGTCGACGTATTTAGTCATTTTTACCACGTGCGTCTATCCCAAAAGCATGTTTACAGCAAACAGATAAAAAAGTAAAAGAGAAAGAATAGAGCCTTGAGAAACTACTAGTGTGATCCACAGTGAGGTAAACATATGGTTTAAAATTTGTACTGTTATAGTTCTGCAGTTTAGATATGTAACAATCAGCTTTATAAAACGCAGAAGGAAACATTTTTTTGTGCAGTTTATAGAAAATAGTTTTGTGCCAGACTTTCTCAAAGGTTTTTTTGACGTCAAAATAGACCACCTTTGTAGTCTTTATTAGTCTGAAACCTTTCAACAATATGGCGATTAAGGTGGTAGAAAGCTGGATGCTTCTATCTGTTGGTGGAAGGAGAAGATTTTTAGTTTACGTGTAGAATTACACTTTTGTTTGCAAGACTTAAGGTGCATAGCAGAATATTAAACCAGTAGTTTTGTTGGAACTTTCGGATTTTCCCAGGTTTTGGAATGTTCATTAACAGTAAGCTTTTCTATTATGTAGGTATTGCATTAGCAATGTTTGCATTTTTGTTATTATTGCAGTATGCAAGAACTATTTAGAATTTTGTTGAAGCCACGAGCAGATTGAGTTTTAACTCTGTTGATAATTTTTTTGATTTGAAAAGGTCCAGCGGCGCGTTGTTGTCAGCAGTTTTCAGAAAGTTGTTGACTTGCTAGTAAATTCTTTTGACAAGCTTCAAATCCGTGTCCTCGGTGATTGAACATTGGAGTTTGACGCTGTCTGCAAATGCTTTGAACTATCCGTCAATAGTGAATTGAACCTCGTTTTTGTCATTTTTGTTCTCTAAGGTTTTAGAGATCTTCCACATCAAATTGTCACCTTTTGTGAATGATTCAAAAATGTTTTTTTGCCACATATTTACGTTACGGCCGTTCACACTTTTCCGTGAAGGGAGATGTGACGTTTCAGTTTCAATCCATTCTTAATAACAATTAATATATTAAAATATATGTATATATGGTGAAGCGTTTACTTATCTTTGAAGGCAGGTACCTTGTTCATCGTTCTCATCCTCAAGTGGTTGTTGGAGCGGTTTCTAAACAGATAAATACAAAAGATTAGATTCAGAAAATTAAAACTTACTCTCTTATATAATTCTTGGGATGGATGTTAATTGGTTTGTTTTGGGTTATGTTCATTCAGGTTTATATGAATATTATTGTTTAATTTATATTCACTTATTCAGCGGTCCGGGAATTAAAATTAAAATAATTTCAACATTCTCCAGTTCATTATTTCCATTCCTATTTCCCATCATACTATTTGTTTTATCGACTTCCCATTTTATTCCTTCTTTGTGTTATTTATGTGGGTCCTAACCTTAAAGCAACAATTTTATAAACATGTGGTTGTTATGGATTATGAATTGACAGTGCATAATATTTTGATTTGTTTCTTACCTAATTTTATTTAATACTGTACCGTTCATTTTTGTTTTACTATATTGGATTTAAGTATATCTCCTATAACAGAATAGTGTATTTAGTGTTGGCCCAACTGGTTGCTACGTCATCAAACGGGGTGCGGCGTTGCCGGATGGGCAGATTTTAACCCATGTTCCGCGCATCATAAATAAATCAGTTTGATGAGTAATTAACCAATGATTGTATTGTGTTTGTTTTATTGTTGCTAATCCTTTTCTTAAGTTCGTTTTCTATCATTCTTCTTTATAGTATTTTTAGACACTCATGCGCAGGGGAGATTTTGATTTTTCCTCCGAGGGGGAGTAGGATCATGGGCCTTTTTGATTCGACGTTTGCCCCGATCACATTGTTTTACATACGGATTACGGGTGTAAAACATATAATTATTAAAATTGCCGATGCGGATACAATTGTATTATATGTCGAACTATTTTGTTTCCCTTGTGTGTAAGGTCTCAAGTTTTTACGAACCTTTATATTTTTGTGTAAATATTAAGAAAAATGTTGTGACTTTATATGTAACAAATCAACCGTGGCCATTTAACCGGCTCGTTATTATATTTGACCGAAATTTCTGGGCACGTATTTTTAAGTAGGTTCTGTGACGGAAAGAATCGGGTAGAAGGTCACCACGTGATTTTGTGTTCTCACCTGCTACCAGTTGATGACTGTAGAATCATTACTGGAGCAATTATATTACTGGCGCTGATATTAATTGTAATTAATTATTACTTATTACATCTCCACGAGCTGAGCCAGGCTAGCTCTTTAATCAATCTAAAGGCTAAAGGGCGCGTTGAAGAGTTTAATGTCTCACGACTTCTGGGTCTTACAACCATTGATGCTTGGAGGTATTTTGTCTACGGATCAATGTTTCTATTATCCAGGATAATCCAAAAGCAAACTTGATGAGTTTTAGAAGCTTTTACTGATGCTTGATAGATTTGAAAAGTAAAAAATTTGACAGTTCTTTCTATATCCTCAACTGTTCTTATTGGGACCAGACTGATTTTTATCAGAGATTATGAAATGAAAGGCCAATTCGTATGCGTCACTAATTTTTTTTTTCTTTGTTGATCCTCTTCTGAAAGCTCCAGTAATACTGGGTTGTGGTCAAAGCTAAGGTCATTGATTACTTGGATAGTAAATTAGAAGTTGACCTTTTTGAGTATTGTTACGTCAACTTGCAGAATAGTAGTAGGTGGGTTTGTCAGGACCTACTACTCAAAATCCTTTTTGCTCTACATAACGGAGCAACGCTTGACCTTTGGCGTTTGAACGGAAGAGTAGCATGCAAACGTGGTTTTTATCCTATAAAACACATTGTGCAAATCAACATTTAAAAAAGAATTAACATCTGAGGCGTGGTTTTTGTTTTTTTACTAATTCAACGACGGAAACTGATTTTTGGGTGCTTAGAGTAAAATTCACGTTTTTTTTTTTGCTAAGACAATAATAAATACATACATTATTTGACAAAAAAGTTTAAAAACGTAGACATTTGCGTTATTTTTGGTTCCCGGCACTAACTACCACTTTCGTTATACATAAAAATTTGTAGCGCAGGTTTTGTTTTTGAGTTGGCTTTGTTATAAACGGTTGATAGTAGCCGATTTGATACTTTGTAACTTTTTTTCTATTACAGATCAACAATAATTTGAACAGTTTTTATTGTAAAAGAGTTGGAAATCTAAATAATAAATTTCGAAAAATCTTTAAGTGGTGTTATGAACATTTTTTGCTTAAAATCAAAAATTGTGTTTTTAGCTAAGAACAAAAACTGGACTATACGTTCCAAAAATAAAATGAAAAAAATTGAAAACAACTTTTGATTTAGACTATTCTTTTCAACCAGTAATGATCCAAAAATGGCAATTTTACCGAGCACACACGAGACTGCGTTTGAACTTGCACAAAGAAACCAACCTAATTTAACTTAATGGACAAAAGCAGAAAAAACAGAATGGACAAGAGAATTAATACTAGAAATAAAATAATGGGTAGAAAATAAATTGGCGACGTGATACTATACAACACAACTACATACCGGATACGGAGAGCCTTTGGAATGTATTTACAACAAATATATTAAATGGAAAAGGAAAAAAGATGATCTGGAATTCTGTCAAGAAGACACGGATGACAACGCAGAACATGCTCAAGTAAAGTGTGTGAACCATGGGAAAAAAATAAGAAAAAGTTAGAAACGTTATTCGAAAACAAACCGACAAATCTACAATTATTAATATATGCTTGAGTAACAAAAACAAATAGAAAGCACCAAACTAAGCAATAAAGAAAAAGATTTTAAAGTTTCAAGATTTAGATAAACCAATATAAGGAAACGCACAGATTAAGAGCCACAGAAAGCAAAGAAAACAAGAGCGAGAAGTTAAATGAAAACAAAAAAAAAAACAAAAAAAAAACAATAAAAAGGAAAGAAACAAAAAAAAAACAAGATAACTATGACTACCAAGAAATGGAAGGTGAAATATAGACATTTACTAAAACATTAGTATTAACAAGCAAAACTGCAGATATAAGGAAAATAACTGCGTAAAGAATACAAACTGACAAATCTTGAGCTTGACAAAGAATGTAATTTTTAAAATGGTCAGAGTATTTCTGGCAGCTAGAGGACAAAACACTAGCCCCAAATAAAAACATTTTACTATATATAATTTTAATCAGGTGCAAATTATTTTGAACCACTACAGCAATTCTGCAAAAGCATTTTTTCATTTGTTGTATCTGAAATAATGAAGCACCCAACTGTTATAAATTATTAATTTATTTTTGCAGAATTTTTAAAAACTTATATACAGGGTGTTTAAAAAAGAATGTGTTGGGTTGTAGCAGCAGTACCAAACTGTTAGAAAAATTAATACACGCGGGAATTTCAAATTTCACATTTATCATGCATTCAGAACTTCGAGCAGAACTGTAACAATTGTTATTTAGGAAAAATAACTTATAGCACAATAAAAAGACTACTAAGTTTAATGTTTAATGTAAAGTATAACTATTAAAGTTTAAGCAAATATGTCAACAACAAAATTACAAATTAATTTCAAAATTTAAAAGACAATTGAAGGTTTTAAAATTTTATATATTTAAAATATATAAAGAAGAGACGCAATGTCCTCAAATGAGACAGTTGTAAAAGCAATAATTTCGAATAAAGCCTAGTTAAATAGGTAAATTTATACGAATGCCACAACGACATATGTAGCGCTCGTTACTATTTGTTCAATCGGACAACCCAATAATAACATTAAAAAATTAAATTTATGAAAAAATATTCTAAACTAAAAAACATCCATAGACGCGTTTCGAGGTTTACCTCTCATCAGTCTATAGATGTTTTTTAGTTTAGAATATTTTTTCATAAATTTAATTTTTTAATGTTTTATATATTTCATTAGATTTGAAAAGGAGTTAAATTGCGTGAGTTCTGCTCGTAGTTTTACGACACTCATCAAACTGCCCCTTTAATAAAATACTGTTGAATAACTGAGACTTTAGAAAAGAAATAGTTTTTATCACAATTAAACTTTTAATTTTAAAGGCTAACTTTTTATATTATATTTATAGCATTTAATTTAAACAAAATTGATTTTATATTAAGATTGTTAATTATTTTATGCATATACATAGGTATTATATATTTTGTAATATCTGATTTTATTTAAAAATTATATTTGACTGCAAAATGCTACTTATTTTTTTACTAAAATTATTTATGTTTTACAGTTTTAATACAATAACAATGATTTTTTTACTAATCGCAAATTGTGATCTGAATCGTGATACATCCGTTGTTTGTCAATTTACCAGGACAGTAATTCTGAATTTACAATTGTTGTTTTGTTACGTGCATACATATATTTATCGTGATATAAATCGGCTGAATAGCTTGAAAACGTGTACGAATTAAATCATAAACCGAATGATTTGCCAGCACTTCAAAGAGCCATGAAATTTTATCTAGCTTGTCAGCAAGCCGTGCACTGAACCCTCTTGTCCATTTGAAAAGTATGTCATGCCCGGTTATCAGGCCATAAATGTTTTAATAAAATATGAAGTTGATTGTCCCCACATTTATACACCGTATGGTTAGATAATAACTAACATCTGTATCTGCATTAATAGATATTAGCATAAAATATATTTTTAATTAAAACAGTCATAGCATTAAGCGAAAGGTTTAATTTAAATTCTGTCCCTTGCAATGTTAATCCTCGTATGGCGGGGCTAATTTCCACTATGTTCAGTATCTGTGTACTAATTTTCAAATATAAAATGTGAAACTTGCGGTTTTGCGGTGGAAATATTTATGGCCTCGTATAAATCTCGACGTGAAACACAGAGAACAACGAGAAAAAAAAGCCGGTTAATTTATATTTACGTTCCCCATGTGGTGGAAAATATCCAAAGCCCTTAATTTGGATGGACACGAGTGCCCCCAATCAATCATTAAGTGGATTAATTTATTTTTTGTAATTGCTTATAAATTCACATTGTATACAGAAAGTTGAGTTGTAAAACCGAGTTGTGTTGCAAATGTAAAATACCCGTGCGGTGATTCCTCCCTAATGGGGCACATTTCAGGACGAACTTTTCTTATAGCTGAAGGGTCCCGGCGCGGCGGACTACATAATAAAACTTTCGGTATCTCGGGCCAAACAATTTACCATCGGATCCACTTCATCCGGGAGCGCGGACGGCTTATCGCCCCGGATCCAGTTGATAAATCGTGTATCGGATATCGACTTTGTTCTATATATACAACGAGATTGCTTTTTTTGTCTTTCATAATGTTTAATCAGAATTGTAAATGATGGTTTCAAATTCCCATTAAATTCAGAATTGTAATTTTATTCGCTTTCTTATAAAATTATTATTAAAACATTAAAAATGATTCGGCAGGAAAAGTTTTGAACGAAACTGCAGAGTCATTTTAAGATGAGATTTAAGAAGCTACTTTTGCAGATTTATAAATCGATTCGCAATCTCAATATAAAATAACTTATGGATCCAATTTTTAGTATTATCATATTAATGTGGAATATCTATCTAGCCGGAAACTTTCCGGTACGTCTATTCCATACGTGAAATTTTTCTAAGCGTATCTATTAGGTGAGTGCATATAATACATCGACTGCCATCAATTCCATGAATAATATAATAAAATGTTTTCCGTATTTTATAAAAATGTAATATTACAATATGCTGTCGTTTATAGATTGATTGAACTGACCTAGTTTACTTAATAATAAAATTTATTTAAATATAACTTCAAAGAAATTTGTGTTAGATTGATATATTTCATAACAATTTAACATATTTGTATAAGTAAGTATATTGATTTAATGTGACGGATACATGTTTAAACTTCATAACAAATTTATAATTAAAACTTTAAAATTATTTGATAAACTGCGACATGTTTCACCACAAATTATACACAGTTTACAAACAATTCTGGAAAAAGAAAAGAAGTAACAATAATATTGTTTTCATTTGTTAATAGTGTATACAAAGGTTGTAGGTATAATATTTTTTATTACATCTTAGATGGTTGAGATATTTTGAATCAAGCATGGAAAACAGTTTCAAAATCTGTGCTATATTGCAGTTAAGAAACATATTTTGTACAAAAAAAATTTGGAAAAGACATAACTTCAAAGATTTTGGCAACTTTAAAAGCTTTTAGAAAACTTTCAAAAACTTATTGAAAATTTATTTTTAAAATTATAGAATAATTCTAACGGCTCTCAGAAATTTGATTTTAATTGAAGTTATGCTATATATAGAGTGACTACTGTTTTGCATGTTGGTGCTTTATCCGGAATTCTTGCATGTCTAAAATATTGTTAGTTTATCATTTATGTTGTAATATAGAGCTACAAGAGTAATTTAGACAACAAACTTAATTGTGACATTAAAAAACTAGATATGTGGCTTACAAAGCATAATACTTTTTTTTAAATAAAAAAAAAAATTATCAGCTTAGGAGTTGTTGCAAACAAAACATTAATTGTTACTGTACAAACAAAGTTTGTTTTAATATAATTACTAAAATCATAATATTGGATCCTTATTGTTCAAAAGAAAAGGTAAAGTACTTTTGCTACAACTTGCACAATCTTCAGATAATTGATACTGGTTTTCTTCTGCACAAAGTTGTTTGAGGTTGTATTAAAACATTTGGCCTAATCTGCAAAACATATGTTACGTACGTGCTGCAACATTTTGGAAAAACATTACAATTATATTTGACAGTTAAACGACTTTTAAAAAAGTACTAGTTTCCTGAGTTTACATTTGATGAAACTGCAGCTTTAAAAGTTAGGCAAAAGAATTTTTTGGCAAAAGACACAAACACAAAAATAAATTTGTATAAACGCTTTTTTTTCATTAAAAAAAATGAAATCAAAGTTGAACAGGTCATTAAAAACTCGGATATTCTATTTGCAACAACAGCAAAAGGCATAGTTTGTGACTATGTTAAAATTGTTGGCCAAAGACGATGATATTTTAGTTTTACTAAGTAGAATCGCGCATCACACAACTATCTTTTACTTTAAAAAATTGGCAAAAGGAAGTGCACCAGCAACACTTTATTCTTTGACAAGTGTTGAGTACTTAGAAGTATAAAGTGTCTCACCATTCTCAATGTCAAATCCGTTTACTGGCAATTTTTTTTTGTGTGAGAATTTTAAGCAGTATACTGCTTTTATTATACCTAATAGTAGATTATTTTAATTTACGAAAATGCCGATGACATTGTAATAGCCACGTCTGACTTTGAGACGCATTTGGAAGTGTTAACTAAAGTGTTTTGTAGATTGACAAAAACAGGCATCATTTTAAGCCGGCATAAATGTCACTTTTGTAGGCCTGAGTTGAAATACCTCGTTTATGTGGTGAACGCAGAGGGATTACATGTAGATGTAGGATTACCTGACTCTAACAACAATGAAAAAAATGAGAAGAGTATTTGGCATGGCTTTATGGTACTAAAAGTTTGTATTCCAGTATGCAGACATGGTAGCCCCAATTCAAAATTCGGTAAAAAAGAGAAATTTGCTTTTATGGTTTAGCGAGTGTTTTACTGCTTTGATTGTTTAAAATAGACGTTGGTAAAGGCGCCTATACTGGCTAGCCTCAATTTTTATCAATATTTTACCCTACATAGGCCGATGCGTCAAGATATGACATTGGAGATTTACTCAGCCAAAGTATAAATGGAGAAGAAAGGGTGTTATTTGAGGTGATAACTTATTACCATTTACTAGTATGGTTCTACAGTCTTAAGAATCTTATTAGTCGCGTGGCTCGTTGGGTTATTTAACTTTAACAACACAATTTTAAAGTAGTGCACTGTAAGGGAAAGGACCATATTGTGCCAGTTGCTTTGTCAAGAGCAGTAACAATAATCGGTAAACTAAATAGTAAAGTGCGGGGTAGTGACAAATATAATTATTTTTTTTTTCAGTTGCAAGGGCCAATATTTTAGGGTTAATGCTTGTGTTGCTACCGCACAAACATTCTTTGAATATATACCTAAAATAAACACAAATATATACTATCGCACCCGTTAATTGAGAGAATGGAAGCGCTGTAGATACTGACACACTTTCATATTAAATGTAATTATGGTTAAATGAACACAAATCATGATTAGACTAACATCTTAAATTTAATAAAATATGTCATATTTTTTTAAAAAATTTCTTCCACAGCTGGGGCTTGAACCTGCAACAAATTATGCGCCAAGATTTAAGTTAGGCTTTACCCATCTGAGTTACTCTCCGGAATATGGTCAGATTGGTACAGAATCTTCTCTTAAAATGTTTGGTTTGGCAGAAGCAGAGAAATTGAAAAAAGTTGTCGCCAAAAAGGAGCAAACTCAAATAATCTACCTGGCTTATGATGTACTTACTTCAGTGCATAAGACGTATGCTCAAATAGCAGAAAAATATTACTTTCTACAAATGCGACACGATATGGGTCGTTATGTCTTGGTGTAAGTTATGCACTTAGTTTAAAGCGGAGAATCAAAGGCCAACTAGTCTCATGGCAAAACGTTGAGTTCCAGTTAGACCTTGGCAGCTCGTCTCTATTGATTTGATAGGACTACTCCCGCTATCCATTTATGGAATACGCATACGCATATTGGTTGTTACCAACCATTTTAGTAAGATGGCGTTCTGAAGAAGGATGCCGTAGTGGTTTTTCTATTCTTTGGAGTACTCTAAACCATAATATGTGATAATGGGAAACAGTATCAAAATAAAGACAAAGCAAAACGGTATTTGACTAAGATCTTATACAATGTTTTTTACCATCTACAAGCTAATCTTACGGAAAGGGGGAACTGTACTTTAAAGGCAATGTTGGCTTGCTTTGTCAGCAACAATAATAAAAATTGGGGTAAATTGCGGCTTGAAACTGCTTATGCCATGCATAAGGTGACTAAAGCTATTTCTTTCAGGGTTAATTTTGAAAGGAAAATGATAATAAATGGAAAAGAATATCAAGAGTTGGTCTCCGTGATCAAAGATACGGTTGATCCTGTTAATTGTGCTTTTGAGTTTTTTGCTTTGTTTAAACATATTTGTCAGAGGATAGAAATAGCGTTTAATAAATGTCGGAAAACATAATTTGAAACTTTTTTTGATGAACATATTAGTTGAGAGATAATAAAGGAGTTTAAAAGGGAGTATAATTTAATGAATCTGAAGGTATTACATGATGACTCCGACTAAACACACCAGCTGTAGTACCCCGGCAGGAAAATAGAGTATTACGTAAATTTGCAACAGATACAAATCCTAAAAAAGAATCAGCTGTACGTTACTACAGAGTGGCCAAGATAAAAGAGGTCCGTGTGAATAACTTAATAATTTTTTATTTAAAAGTAGTAAATACAGAATATTACAAATAACAACATACTAAACATTTAATAGTTCACAGCAAAAGTTGAAAGTGTTCACCATTAACTTCTATACAAATATCAGCACGTTTCAACATGTTTTGTAATACTTTTGCCAATTCATTTGGTGCGATTTTTGCAATCGTATTGCGAATGTTCATTATCAACTCTTTAATCTAGGAGGCCACAAACCTGCGGAAACTGTACGCTCTTCTCCGAAAGCGTCATGGATGTATGGCATTGAAAACCGTGAAGTATGCACCTTAAAATCATCATGTTATTAAAACGGGCTGAAACTGCACACTAAACGCCTTTTTTGCGTCAAGTGTTCTGAGAGTTCATGTACTCGCTAAGGTAGGACTATGGTCTGTGATAAAATAAAGATTTGAATCTAGAAAACCATCGGCGACATGAGTGAGTAACCATTTGCAATAGTATTGTTGTTTTGCGTAGTCTGTAGGTTGTAATGTTTGCATCACCCTTACTTTGTATGCTCGCATATGTAACTGCTTCAATATGTTTTGGCATGACGTTTGGTTTATGCTTAGTTAGGAGGATAGACGTCTGGCTGATTTTCGTAGACTTCTTAGCATAGTCTTGTAACTACGTCCAACATTTTCCGGCAAACAAACATTATGTACACGGTTACGATTGGCGTTAGCGACTGAACCTGTAGCTCTAAATTTAGCAATCATTTTCTGGACAACACTTTTAACAGGATATTTTGTGGTAAACTTTTCATTTAACGTTACAAACAATTTACATCCGAAACAAGTTTCAACAATAAACACTTTTTTTTAAATTTAAAATGGCATTCTGCAGAACTTATTGACAACCGTTATTAACATGTGACAACACAACACGGAGCAATACACAGTTAACACGATCAATATCACTTTCAGTACACGGGGCCTGTATTGCATTTTGTAAATCTGTAAGAGTTAAGAGTCCTTGAAATGACCCAGTGATTGCCGGTTTACTAACTTATTCCTTGGTTGATGGCAATACGTATAAGTTTGGATTTTTAAATCGTACTTAGAAAAGAGTTAGTTTTATTTTTTCTTTTGTTTTAGGAGTTAATTTAGCCAATTTAATTGCTCATCTCCAAAATATTGAAGTGGTTATTGTTGGTATTTTTTGGATTTTAGTTTGAGGTAGAAAGAGAATCTCAGGATAATTACAAGCTTGTGAAACACTACACCCATTTCCATTAATAAATTAAAAAAAAAAAGTGAAATAAGAATTTGTACGTGGAATGTTAGAACAATGGCACAAGGTAAAATCTACAACGCACTATAAGAAATGAAACGACTAAATATCGGCATAATGGGATAAGCAAACATCTAATAACAAGCACGAACATGGAATCGGCGTCATTATGACCAAACAAAAGGCTAGAAGCGTAAAAAACTTCACACTGGTATCAAAAAGAGTTTTACTGATTCAACTTGACGCAACTTCCGTAAACATAAATATTATCCAGATCTACTCACTAACTATACATTCTATAAAGTCATTACAGAACTATTACAAACTTTACCAAAACAGAAAGTTACTATCACGATGGGAGACTTTAACTCAAAATTTAGTACAGGATATAAGAATATATCGGACCGTACGGATTAGGAGAGAGAATCCAGCGAGGT
Source organism: Tachinus rufipes (assembly GCA_963932245.1). Lineage (NCBI taxonomy): Eukaryota > Metazoa > Arthropoda > Insecta > Coleoptera > Staphylinidae > Tachinus > Tachinus rufipes. The sequence goes on along the minus strand of OZ010742.1, from coordinate 24,756,211 downwards.
AATACAATGGAAGTCTTTGTCGAAGAGAATGAATCAGTCGTACTTAAGACACAATTTAAATGCAACATGAGAATACTTAAAGATTCTAGCATTAAAAAAGAAGAAAAAAAAAAAATAAACAAAAAAATCAGTAAAGAAATTGACTAAACTGAGTTTGTAGAAAAACGAATAACAGTTTTGAATAAAATCATCCAAAATATCAAGAAAAGAAGAAAAAAAAAATCATGTATGACAAATAAAATAATAAAATTAATGGAGCAAAGAAGAGGTCAAAAGAACAAAAATAAAGAATACAAAAATATTAACAAAACAATTACACAAAAAATCAGTAAGGCCAAAAAAAGAAAACAAACTGAAGTATGCTAAGAGATAAAAAAGCTGCAAAAAGATATGACGTTTTTAATGTTCACCAAAGAATTAAAGAATTGACTGGTAAAACAAGAAAAAATAACCTTGAAAAGACAAGAAGGAAACGTGGAAGAAAAATCTCAACAAACATTTTGAAGATGAAGAAAGAATAGCAACACTAATCATCAAAGAAAAAACAAGTCCGCACAGTAATAAAACAAATAAAAGATGGGAAAACGACGGGGCTTGACGACATACAAGTTGAAATCCTAAAACTACTAAATGAGAAGCACATTAAAAGTCTCACCAATATATTTAATAGAATAAACAACTCGGGTAGCATACCAAAAGAATGGTTAAAGTCGGAATTCATCGTATTACCAAAGAAAGTGGAAGCAAAAAGATGTGAGGAATATAGAAGTATCGGACTTATGAATCATCGTCTCAAAATATTTCTTAAAATATTACACAAGAGAATTTACTACAAATGCAAAAAACAAACAGTTTTGCTTTATCAAGGCTGTAGGTACAAAAGAAGCACTTTTTTTAGTACAGGTGCTCTTTCAAAGAAGCAGAGACGTAAACTGCGATATCTACGTATGACTACCAGAAAGCTTTTAATCGGGTGCAACTTTACAAGGTGATAGAAATCTTAAAACAAGTAAGGATCGACGCCAAAGATCTCCAAATCATTACCAACTTGTACTGGAACCAGACCACATCCCCGAAAATTGAAGATGAACAAGCAGAAGACAACAAAATAGCGAGAGGGGTAAGACAGGGGTGCATACATTTGTTAATTCTGTTTAATATATACTCCAAACAAATCTTTAAAGAAACCCTAGAAGACACAAAAAAGCCATCTTACTGAACGGAGCTAGGCTGAACATAATCAAATATGCCGACGATACAATGATATTTGCTGATTCTCTTGAAAGATTTCAAACACTATTAAACAAAATTGTAGCTAGTAAAAAGTTTGGACTTATCATAAAATATTAATAGCAACAAAATAAAGTTTACAATCATAAGCAAAGAAATGATATCCAACGTAAATCTATACGTTCACAATTAACAAATAGAGAGAGTAATGTAGACACCATATTTAGGCATAATTGTAAACAAAGCCTGAAACATTTGTCAAAAGATAAAGAATAAAATTGGAAAAGCTCTAGCCGTTTTTAATACAATGAATAACCTCTTCAAAAACCACAATTTTTATTTTGCAGCATGTTGAAATGCTACATATTCTCAATACTACTATACAAAGTCGAGTCCTGGACATTCAATAAAGCAACAACAAAAAAGTTGGAAACCTTTGAAATGTGGTAATATTGACGCATCCTGCAAGTATCTAAGAAAGACAGAGTAACAAACATAGAAGTTTTTCCGCAGGATGAAGAAAAATACGAAGATAATAGACACCATCAGAACCCGCAAATTTCTATATCTAGGCAACATTATGAAGAACACGTACGCCCTATTACAAGCCATCATTTTAGGCAAGATACACTGCAAGCGAGGTCCAGGACGGAAATGAATATCAAGGTTGCAAAATCTTAGGGTGTAGTACGGGACAACGTCAGAGAAGCTCTTCAGAATAGCAATCGATAAAGTGAAGATAGCCATGCTCATCGCAAACATCCAAAATTGGATATTCACCTAAAAAGATTTTTTACATTGAATTGGACTTGCGCAACCTTCCTACGCATCAAATCTACCGCTACGACCCGTAAATCATATAGAAGGAATAAAGAACTATAAAGTTTTGCATTTGCTTAAAAGATGTAGCAGAATTTTTTTGTCTTTTAAACATTTGCAGCGTTTGAACTCCTATTTTATGCATATTTTTGTTCAGAACACAGTGCTCAGTATTAAATCTTTTAAGTTTCTGTAGTTTTGTTTTGTTCATCTGCATTATCATAATTTGAGTAATGTGCAATGATTCTGTTAGGAATAGCAAGCCACTAAACTAACAAAAACATTGTTTTTTGGTTTATTTTCCTACTCTGGATCAGAGCTTTGATTTTAGCTTAGTGCTGTTGCTTCAATTGTTATAAATTGATATTTTACATCAGTTTTGATCTAATTTTAATTTAATTAACAAAGACTTTTTTGTTTTAAGAAGCAAACTAAAAGTTTATGTTGACTGAACGACAGTTACATCAAAACTGATAATAGTTTTAGAGTAATAAGCTAAAACTGAATCAAAAAAATTTGAAACAAATATTTGGTAAATAAACTTTAGACTTGGTAACATTAATGATTTGTGGTTGGATAATATAAGTGTACATCCGGATTTTGTTCTGGAGCGTCAAGCCACTGTTCTGCCAAAGCAATGAAATTAATTTTTTTTTTGCTAGTTTGGCTTTGTCTACAATAAACTGTACGTGTAATTTGTACGTAAAACCTCTGCCAAAGGTAATTCCCAGATAATTGGCAGCATCTGACCACGGTATAGGAACGTCATTTTAGTAAGTAAATTAATTATTTGCTTTACGCTTAAACAACGTTGGGAAATACTGCAAACTTATTTCCAAAGTCAATGTTGTGTAGCTCAAAATGAGACCCCACCGCGCACGCTGTACGCAAGCTTGTGCAAAAAGTTTGTGGGACTGGCATGCTAGTGGCCAACACACACGGTCTTTGCCGTCGTACGGTGCGCACTGACAAGAATGTGACTGCCGTAGCCTCGATTGTGCGACTCAGTCCTAAAACATCGACTCGCCATCGATCTCAACAACTCAACATTTTAGCTTGATGCAAATTTTGCTCAAAGCCCTTGCATTATTTGCTTATAATGTCAAATTGACTTAGCAATAGTTTGGCCCTAGAGCAGCTCAAAATTGACAACAATTTTGTTAAAAAAAATATTTTTTCTGACAAAGCGCATTTTGATTTTGGAGGCTATGTTAACAAGCAAAACTGTTGCATCTGGGGATTGGAAAACCCGCACGTGATTGTCGAGAAGCCAATGTATCCTCAGAGAGTGACAGTTTAGAGCTGATTTTAGAGCGGAGGCATCATTGGCCTAATTTTATTTGAAAATGTTGCTTGAAACGCAATTTTGGTCAACGGTAAGCGCTACAGAAGCATAAACAATTTTTTGTGACCAGAAATTGAATACATGGAGTTGAACGATCTTTAGTTTCAGAAGGATGGCGCGCAATGCCACACAGCATTATGATGATTTATTTGATGTGAGTAGGATGGACGCTTTTCAGCGGTGTTTTGTAATCAGCATTCTTTAAGTAGTTATTGACTTTTTAACAAACCCTTTTGTGTTTTAGATTTGTGTTTTTAGTCATGGAGAAGGAGCATTTAAGAAATGGCCTTTTTCTTCGATTGAATATTGCCATTGATAGCAAGAATGGAAACTTGTCTGATTTGTATGGCTTTGGAGATTTTTCACATGGATTATTGTCTTTTTCTAGGAGTTTTAAAAAATGTTCAGTGTTATGGTTGATTAAATTAGCCAACTCAGTAAAGAATCTAACACGTTTGTGTAAAAAAATCTTTTTTTTTGATTTGTTTGTAATTGAAGGTTTGGTCATTGATAGTTTTAATTTTTACTTAAAAGTTGACGTCTTTGTGTATTGCTACGTTAAGACGTTCTCTCGATGACCAGTAGCACTATAGTGTAATATAGTGGGTTTATCTGGACCCAATTCTTAAAAAGCACGGCATTTGTTGTTGGTTTGAAAACTGTTCTATGCTGAAAATAAAAGTTGCTTGCAATTATTTAAAGGAGAGAGTTTGTGCGGATTGTTTTGAAGTTTGCCGTTTATGTACGTGAATGCAATCTTGTGTCCCGCCCGGGCATATTTACAGCATTGCATTTGTTTCTTTTGCAATTGTGTCTGAGGTATCCACTTTGAAATAGTCTAAATTTTTTTTTGAAAAAATCAGTTTCTTATGCTTTTGCTTTACCACCGACTTTTCCAAGTACGTGAAAGTATTTGGAATTAAATGTTGAATGGTGGTGGCCGTTACTACTTGATAGTTTATTATACAAAATAAATAAAACTCAATTATTGTACTTGTTTCTATCACCGTCAGATGATGGCCTTGTAAAAAGGTTCAATCTATTCACGGTTTGAATATATTTGTGATATAGTACATAATAATTGTATTTTATTTATTTTCTGTATTTGGAACTCTTAACGCTTGACTGAGTTTATGGTTTGACTCAGACACTAGCATAATGTCAATAAAAGAAAACTGTTTTACTTTACCCAATTTTTTCTCAATTGTTTGAATTTTAGACCCAAATTCAGAGTAATACATACATACAGATGTATTATCCATTGTTTTAGAGTGTAATTATGATGGACAAATTTTTTTGTTAAAAACTATTAAACTCTGCCAGAAGACTGGCTGTTTTTGAATTTGTTGTTTTTGAGGCTGATGGCATAAGCATGTTTGATATCGACGTGTTTGCTCTAAACATTTTCAAAGCATTTGATAGGTTGTGGCATCTTAATCTTATTTACAAACTTTGTTGTATAATTCATTGTTAAAAATTTAATTGTATTATTTTAAATTATTTCAATCACACTAACAAAAAGAAATTAATTGAATTAACAATATTTTATTGGAAAACATTTTTATAACATAAAAGTTAGTCTGACTAAAAGAACGTTAAGCAATTTTCACTTCAAAAACTAAAACCAATTCACGCACATAAATCCAAGTATCATCTTAAGTAGAATAAAGGATACCATAAAAGTGCCAATTTTGTCGGCAACTCGCGCCCGCAGTTCCTCCAAATTATGATATCGTTTTAGGGCAATTGCATTTCCGATCCTTAAACTGTACAGCGCAGCGCGCGCGTGGGTGAAAATGGAAAATCCTCTTCGCCCCAACATCCATCAACTCTTTAAAAGTTTATTTTCAGCCACATTCATAATCCACTCGCACGTCATAAAACCGCCTTATCTTGTTTGTCGTTTTATTTATGGGCGTAGTATATCCACGTCCTTTGCCCCATCCAATGTATATTAATAAGAAGAAGTAGAAGCGAGACTATGGCGTGCCGCTCGATTTAACGGATGTTATTACTCATTAACACGAATATCATTTCCGCAAAATGCTAATTATATAAATCAACAAAATTCTCCGGACAGTATAATGATATGGTCCGTTAAATCGATGATAACATTTATACAATCTTCAAACTTAAGTGGTACTATAGATAAGGATTTCTTTATATATTTCCCTCCTTGCAATAGAAAGATTTTATGTGAGTTTTTTTAAATGTTAGGATTTCAAGATTTTTCGGGTAAATGACGTGGATGAAAAGTATAAACTGATAGACGGGGGTATATGGGCCGTTCGATTGCCTCCACACTACTGATTTATGTCCTTTTTGGGCCGATCGAGTCCCGATCCGTTTGTATCGGCCGCTAAACAACGTCGATCAGTCACTTTCGGAACGGGCCGAGTAGAAAATAGGGGAGGACATAAAAAGTAAATGAACCGTACGCCAAAAGGTTATTAAATCGGAAAAGGGAAGTCTTGTAATTGCGACCTGAAACCTAATTAGTTGAGAATGGATGTACTTCCATTTTTTTAATGTGGTTGTTAATAGCTGATAAAGTCATTAATTATACATACAGTTTGATTACTGAAAAATACTTTTTTTGTATAAATAGACTTTGAATAAGCTATTGCACGTTTGCGTAATCTTTCCCTACTTTGTAATGTATTCGTTCAAAAACAGCCGCAAATCTCTTACTCGACGATTGAATCCTTTAAGATCTAACTATGCTAATGCAGCAGGAATTTCCTGAAATACATAATTTTAGTCTTGGTTTCTTTGGGGTGGCTTACTTCTATTTTAAATGATCTTGATTTTTCAGTTCTTATCTGTAGCGTTTTTTATATTAAATAATTTTGTAAAACGCATATGATTATAATTTTTTTTAACAAACTTTTTTTTAACTTAACGTATCTGAAGAATTTTATGTTTTAACATAGCGTACAAGCTTTTATAATCATCAATCAAGATTATTTCAAGACTTGTAAGTAGCTTTTAAGCAACCTAAGCAGGCTACAAAAAATGAAGTTTTGATCACAATCTATTTTAATTACTTTTTACATTACAATAACTATGTTTTAAATGTCAAGTAGTAGAAACTTTTTAGATTTGTTTATTATTTATTATAACATTTTTGAAACCTCAGCGGTGGTGGTTTTAGTTGTTTTATTTATTTATACAAATTATTTATATGATCACATTACATGAGATTACTTAGTGATTTGTGGAAAGTTTATTTTGTAAATTGGCTAAATAAAATCTTACAGAAATAAGGATAATAGTAAAAAAATTTGGAAATGACATACTTACTTCAAAGTATGCGATTTTTTAGCATTAACGTAGCTTGAAAATATAGTGGTGGTAGTGTGGCATTGCACATTTGAAGAGGTACATAGGAAAGCAACAAAATCTAGTAAACTGTATGTTTGTGGAGAGCAACCTAAACATGTTAAAGGTGATCATTAGTGAGTTTTTTATAAGTGGTCATCAATATAACAAACTATGAAAATATTACTATCTTTTAGAAACCGACATAAAAGTCAAATATTGTTTGTAAACAAGCTATGAGACTAAGCTACAAGCACAAACCTATCTAAATAAAAAACTGCAATAATCATTCATAATATACCGGACAAAAAGTGGTAACCACTGTTTCCAACTATAGAGCCAGAGCAGAAAAAAAATGATTTCAAACTACAACAAAAACGCATATTTTGCAGAAAGCAAGTAACCGATTCTGAGAAATAGTTTTTTTAGAAAATTTCAGATTTGCTTATTTTGTCTTTGGCACAAACAGCAAATTTTTTTTTTAAATCAAGCAACATTTTTTTTTTGTGAAAAATACCACAATTCAGCATAACAGATGCAAACTGCATAATTTTGACAGTCATAGTAAGCTGCAAAAATTTTGGAGCAATTAGCACTAGCAAAACTTGACAAACAATTGACGTTTAGAAACTAAAACCAACATGGTAAAAAATAGTAATTAGATTTTAATCCGTTGATTAGAATCTCAAAGATGCAGTCATGTATAAGACGGTATATCAAAGCTTTGCAGCATTATTGCAAAAACAAAAGCGCTAATAATTTAAAGACTTAAATTATTTGTCTTCAACGTTAAAAACAAAAGAAATGAGTAATTTATGTAATGAGCTTTGTTTTCTTTTGAAAAATCGCACAGGAAGTAAAAATGAATTATGTGGTGATTGTCTCCTAGGAAATTAGCGGGGTTTTATTTTTTAGGGTTTACAAAAGGGCGTGCGTCTTTAAAGTTTAGTAAAAATGTCAATTCTCCTATTGCGGCTGAGATTGGATTATGAAAAAACTTAAGCCTGAGTTAAATTTACCATAGTGTTGCTTTATGAGTTTGGCTTCATGAGGTCCAAAGTTATTAATAGAGAAATATTTTTAGCTTGCTATAGCTGCCAGATCTCGGTTTGATTGTCTTTGCTGAAGCGTTCTTTTGGTTTGAAAAGCTTTCAAGTAAAATATTTGTTCAGGGTTGAAGTCTTGACCAATATAAACCAACCAAGTTCTCAAATCCAAGCTATCAAATGGAATATCAAAAATGACCAAAATTAGAAAAAAAGATAGCATCATAGTCAGTAACCGAAAAGAAATTACAGATGCTGTTTACGACTTCTATAAAAAGCTTCAAAACGTGGATCGGTAAAATATCCCTAAATAGACACAGACAAACTAATAGCAACATTAAACCAGATGAAAAACAGAAAAAGTCTAGACAAAGATTAAATTATCAGCAAAATGATCAAAATGGGAAGCAAAACCGTTCTGGAAAGTGTACAAATTCTACTAGACAAATGTATGATGAAAGGAAGAATTCCAAACAAATGACAAAATGTCGAAGTTATGCTGCTATACAAGAAAAGTTACAGAAACAACATCGAGAATTACTATCCTATTAGCTTGCTGTCACATTTATACAAGCTACTAACAAAGATTGTATCAAACCAATTAATTTACAAAATAAACTTATACCAACCATGCAAACAAGCGGAATTTTGCAAAGGATTTGGGACTATAGATTATACTTGCAAACATTTCGTACTCTTATTGAAAAAAGCACTGAGTATAATATAACAACGCACATAGCTTTTGTGGATTACAAAAAAGCTTTCAACTCTGTCAAAACGTGGGCAATACTAAGATTCTTAGACAATGCAAGGATTGACTCAAGATACTCAAACTTTATCAAACAGTTCTACAAAAATGCGACCATTTAAGTTAAAATTGACAAAGACTCAAAGACAGATAATAGAAAATACAATTTTTCCAAAACTTTTCACATTAATCTTGGAGGATATTTTCAAAACCTTAAACTGGCATAAATGAGGAATAAATATCGACGGAGTACGCCTCAATCATTTGCGATTTGCAGACGATATTCTTGTCATTGGCAGCACTGCAGAAAAACTTAAAAGCATGCTTCAGGAACTCCACTAAGAGTCAGTAAAAACCGGATTTGAATTGAACCTGTCAAAAATCAAAGTCACGAGCTCAGGAATTATCCAGGTAACAATTAATAATCAATTTATTGAACAAGTATCTACATACATCTATCTTGACCATACAATTCAACTCGGTAAAAAAAATCAGATTTTTAAAATCTCAAAAAATAGGTCTAGGTGGTTTTCGGTAAATTAAACTATATCCTTAAATCTAAAGAGTTCCCTATAAACCTCGAATGACTCGAAAAACATCTAGCAGACTGCAAACCATACAGAGAGCAATAGAGATGCTACTTTGAGGGACAGAGTTGGGAATGAGGAAATCCGAAAAAGAACCGGTGAACAGAGGTACTTAAGAGAAGATGGCAAAATGATATCTAAAATATTGCAGGAAAAAACTGGATTCAAACAGCAGCAAATAGGAAGACGTGGAAATTTTTGGAGGAGGCTTACATCCAGTGTGGATAAATGAGAGCTCAGAAAAAAGAAAAGAAGTAAACTTTGCATCCAACAGCTTAACGACGTAATAAAATAAATTTGACCACTTCTTAATATTGTCATAAAAGTCAAAGCTAAACTGCCATTTTAGGACATAAAAAAACATAAAAGCTACTAACAAAACATCAACAAGATAAATTTTTGACTCTATGAATGTGCAAAATATAAAAGTTTTGATCGACTTGTGTATCAAACACTAAACAACAACTACTACTTTAATTGAAAAGCAAACACACAAAATACTTCTACTGGAGTTGCGTTCAGATTGGAAAAAAGTAATTTCTGTCAATGAATTTACTACAAAAAAAAAACGACGTCCAACTATATACTGGGTACTAAACAAACTAACCAAACTGCCAAAACATTTTTTTTACAAAATCTATAGGATCAGAACCAATGTTGTAAATGCTAGCTGGTTTGCAATAAAACATAGTTTAAGGGAACACTTTTTGTCAATATATTGCTCTATTAAAAACATTTTGTAAAGTTTCAGTTAATGTAGGAACCGAATCAGTTTTTAAAACAATCTACCCTTAACTCATCATCTAGCATTGGTTAAAAAACAGACGCCACATGCGGCTGTGGAGAAATGTGCAAAAAAACCGTTTGTGTAAACATAGAAAAGATCAACTTTTATTGTCAACTTGATCAAAGTCAAATTTTGATGCTAGAGACGTATGCCTGCAACATTGTAGTAGTTTTGTATCAAATGTATTTTACAAAAACAGTTTATTTTTTACGATAGGGTCAAGAGTGTTTTTTGTTAAATTAGATAATACTTCAACAAAATTTATTTATAAAAATACAAAACATTCTTGAAAAATAAGTCATTTATTTTTCTCACCAGTTGACCATAGCTTTATTGTTGGTGAGAAAAAACTAGAAATATCCACAAATGCTAAAGCCAAATTTACTATCTAAAAATTAAATTTAGCAGACGTCAAAAACTTTGCTTGTACAAAAATCTAAGCCAAGCACATCAGTTAAGTTAACTAAGCTAAGCTAATCTAAGTATAAAAGTTGTATTTAATTGTTTTAAATATAAAAATCTACTGACATAGATTAACCGATACGTCAAAAAAAACGCGTGGGTAGTGTTGGCTCTTTTATGGTTTTAAATGGCATTGATCTTTGTACGAGATAGTTTTATTAACATTTTAAATTTAAAAGCAATTTGGTGAATTTTTGTTTACTTTGTTTAATTGACCTTGGCTACTACTAAGCTGTTATCTTGGCATAACAATTTATTTTAAATTTCTAACTTACAAGCTGATAGCTTGTAAAACTAAAAGTTACACTGAAACCAGTTAACAAACAAAAGGTAGAGTATCCAAAGTTTCAGTTAACTTTGTTTAACATTAAAAATTTTACACAACTGCAACTTTCAAGCCAGACAAAACCTTTGCAACAAATGATGCACTTAGGAGAACTGTTTTTAACCATTAAATCACATAAAAGTTTTGCAACAGAAGAGAAAGAAACAGCAAAAAGGAAGGAACATGGAAGATGTAATTTTAATAAATATATGCATGCTGCTCAAAGAAAGCGTTTTTTGCAGAAAACAACAGATTTTGAGAAATTGTGCTTTAATGAGAAGTGAATGAAAAAAATGAGAAGAAAAAACAAATTCTAACAAAGTAACCCCCGAGTCTTAAATGGTCACAGAAAAAGCTGCCAAAGACGCAGAAGGCAATAATTTAAAACTTTGCCGCATAGTTGCAGAAGCATGGCGGCATTTTTTTATAATGTGATATAGATGTCAAGATTTCCAATGACCAAGACAAACATTTGGAGTAACATAGAAAATGTGTTACTAGCTAACCCACTTCAATGTAATAATTTTAGCAAATGTGGTTTTATTTTTTTTTAATTTAAAGGTATTTTTATGTTGTTGTAACATCATCCTATCTTTCAGCCATGTTCCTCTAATTTTCTTTATGTGTTTTGGGTTTAGTTTTTTGAAAAACGTTTTAAGTCGTGCTCGTTGTCTCTATTCCAGGACCCTTTTTGTCCATCTGCCGTCTTAAAATCTGGCGTGTGATAACATATTAAGTTAATTTCTAAATATCACATTTTAAATAAAACAAAACAAAAAAAAACAAAATAGTAATTCTAACAGCTATAGTAACAAAACAATTTTCAACAATTTTAAAAATTGACTTGACCGACAAAAATATTTTTTTATAGTTTGACAGAAACTGTTTGCAACCATCAAATCAAATAAAAATTTTGCAACAAAATAAGAAAAAGATCTTTGAAAAACTGTCTAAAGAAATTGTCGTTTGCAAAAAATAAGCAACCATTTTTGAAAAAGAGTGCTTTAAAAGAAATTGAAAAGGGAATGATTTTTAATTTAGTTAATACCAAGGACATTAGCAGCAAAAAATCAAAAACAAAATTTATAGCAAATTACTTTAGACATCCAGTCTTTAAGTGAAGGAATCATTAACTGCCAAACAAGTACTTGGCCTAAACAGTAAAATAAATTTGCAGAAATCTGGCAACATCTTTTTGTGGAAAGTACTATATTGCTGCATAACAAATACTGATTGCAAAACTCCAGCAGTAGAATAAGCCAAGAACATTTTGGCGCAACATAGCATTATGGTACAGTAAAAGTTTACAATTTTTTTTTACCAAACTTAGCATACAAACAACGCTCAACAGCTAAATCCAACAAAGTAAAAAACGGTTGTTAAGGTATATTAGATCAAAGATTTTAATCTGCTAATTGAAATTCTAAAGTATTGAAAAAATAAGAGAAAATATGCTCACAACGTAACGACGTTGGAAACGGTATTTTAAATCTTTTCCGCGTTGTTGCATTAGCAAAGGTGGCTTACTTTAAAATTAAAAATGTTTGCCCGTACAGATAAAAACAAAACATAAACAAACGTTATTTTTTTTAGCTTAAAAGAGAAATCTTTCTAAAAACTTGTGTTGGATTCACTCTTATAAGCGCTTACCTTCTCCCCAATGATGAGTGCCGGAAGTTTGTTACCTATTATGGGATTAACTCTAGTTAAAACTACTGACTTATTATCTTACTATGGAGTTTCCCACCCACCCACCCATGTGTTCGTAATTAAATAGTTATATAACGACTTTCTCCTTTGGCAAAAATGATTTCTGGTGCTTGCAGAGAAATTAAACATCCAATCTCTTAATAATAAACACTTGGTTGTTGGGCTGGAGTGGCCCACGCACTCATTTAAGTGTTTGTTATTAAGAGCTTAGATGTTTGACCTCACTGCAAGCGCCAGAAGTCATTTTTGTCAAAACAAAAGTCGTGATTTAACTTCTTAATAACGAACACTTTGTTGGTGGGCGAGTCACTCTATTCTAAACTACTGAGTTGTTATCTTGCTATGGAGTGTCTCGCCCACTTACCAAGTGTTGGTTATTAAGAGATTGAATGTTTGACTTTTCTTCATGCGCCGGAAGTCATTTTTGTCAAAAGAGAAAGTTGTGATCTAACGTTTTAATAACAAACACTTGAGTGGGTGGTTCGGCAACTCCAATCTAAACTACTAATTTGTTATTCTGCTATAGAATTTTCCACCCACCTACCCACCCAAGTGTTCGTTATCAAAAAATTGAATGTTTGACTAGAAGAAAAAGTTATGTTCTAACTTCTTAATAACAAACACTTAAGTGGGTGGGTGGGTGGGCCACTCCAGTCCAAACTACTGATTTGTTATTTTGCTGTAAAGTGTCCTACCCACCCACCAATTAAGTGTTCGTTATCAAAGATTGGATGGTTGGCTTCTCTGCGAGCGCCAGAAGTCATTTTTATTAAAAGATAAAGTTGTGATCTAACTTTTTGATAATAAACATTAGGTGGGACACTCCATAGCATGATAATAAGTTAGTAGTTATGTCTAGAGTATCCCACCTACCTACCCAAGTGTTTGTTATTAAGAGATTGGATGTTTGGCTTCTCTGTGAGCGCCAAAAGAAATTTTGTTCAGAAGAGAAACTTGTGAACCTAACCTCTTGATAACGAACACTTGAGTGAGTGGGTAGGCTACTCCAATTCAAACTACTGATTTGTTATCTTGTTATAGAGTGTGTGTCCCACCCAATTGTTTGTCGTTAAGAGGTTAGATGTTTGACCTCTCTTCAAACGTCAGAAGTCATTTTTGTCGAATGAAAAAGTCGTGCTCTAACCTATCGATAACAAACATTTGAGTGGGTGGCTGGGTGGGCCACTCCAGCCCAAACTACTAATTTTATGATATTATGTTATGAAGTGTCCCACTCACCAACCCAAGTGTTCGCTATCAAGGGTTTAGATGTTTGACCTCTCTGCGAACGCCAGATGTTATTTTTGTCAAAAAGAAAAGTTGTAATCTAACCTTTTGATAACGAAGATTTAGGTGGATGGGTAAACCACTCCAGTCTAAACTACTGACTTATTATCTTGCTATAGAGCGTCCCACTCACCCACCCACCCAAATGTTTGTTATAAGAAATTAGATGTTTGACTTCTCTGCAAGCGCCAAAAGTCATTTTTGTAAAAAAAAAAAGTTGTTATTTACCTTTTTATAACGTACACTTGGGTGGGTGGCTGGGACACTTCATAGTAAGGTAATAAGTCAGTAGTTTTAACTAGAGTCTGTCAAACTGAAAAATTGTTTTGGGTTTAAGTTAAATATAAGTGGCTAGAAACTTGGCTGAAAATTTAAATATTATTGCAAAATTTTTGTCACTTGCTTAAGACAAGCAAAATAACTGCTGATCAAATGGTGCGCTTTGCACCGATTGCGCTGTTTGCGCAAAAGATTGCTCCTTGCGTGCATTGGGTGTGCTTTTGGGAAAAGCAGAAGTCTGCTGTCGAGAAACATATGTCTTACCGTGGGCTTGTCTGTTGAGATGTGCGGCACACGACTCAACAATGAGAGACATGATCTCTCAACTTTTTGCTGAACGTACAACATTGAAAAGGTTTTTTCATCACTCTCCATACGTGTCGTAGAAGTAGGATTAAACCATTGAGCAATGAACTCAGGAACTCAGCTTGCACCACATAAAAGAGAGCCTAGAGAGCTACTGGTCGGATCAGAGTTAACTGACAGCACCTTAGGGGTTGACTGATAGCCAAGTAGTGCAAGAAATCAAAAAGGAATTACCCTATCTTGTCTTGACTTCTCTGTTGTTTCATTGACTTTTTAGTTGTCTCAGTTGACTTGGTAATGGTGATTTCTATCTTGGAGCGGATGGGAGAGGGGGCAGTTTCTATCTTGCCGATGATAATCTTTGCATCCTTTGCGTTGCGGGTTGTTTTCTTAACTTGCTCTTCATGTTCATTAAGCTTCTTTGCTTGTCCTTTCACTAGAACCAGGATGTATTTTTCCAATGCGATTATGTTCTTTGCCTGTTGTTCGATCAACTTTTTGTTCTTCTCGACCTGGTCATATATCATATCTAGGACGTTCTAACCAAGTCTGAACCAAAGCTGAAAGAAAATTGGTTTAATTAATTAAATATATAATTATTTAATTCTATTGAATAAGTAGGTGAATAATTGATTTAGTGACCAGTTCAATCAATCATTCAAGAATTGCATTTATTCGGTCGCTGCTGTCAGGTGTCAGAAAGTGTTGTTTCGTCGGCTGCTCTTTGAAGACTACTATTGGCAAACAGTGCAGTGCATTTTGACAACAGTCCGTGCACATTTACTAAGCAAAGCAAAGACAGTAACATAAAGTTTGTATAATAATTAAGATATTTACACACAAATAGATCAGGTTTTAATATTTTTTTAAATTATATACATTTTCTCAAAATTTTGAAAAATATAAACAATATTTACATTTAAATTTTAATTATTTTTAAGAAATTTTAGAACTGTTAAATACAAATTTTAGATTAAATTAAAAAAATTTGCCCGCGTTGTTACTCAAACCTAAAGTTGTTCAACGAATTAATTAACTGCGGAAGAAATAGATAAATAGACTAATGCTACAAAATTGTCTTTTAAACATCAAACATCTCTAATACCTAAATACTCTCCTCTAAGCCACTCAAACCAATCTGCTTCTATCTACACCAGACACAATCAATGCAATTAACGCTTAAACAGAAACATCTAAAACTAAAATAGTTTAAATGTTTAAATTTATAAAAAAAAGATTAATTTTATTTATCAGAGAATTTAATTTAATTTGCTTTTAGTAAAATTTAAAACTAAAATTTAATTTGATTATATTATACTTCTGTAGTTAGCGTAACTTGTAAACAAGTATCAATCAAAGACATGTTTAAATTAAAAATGTTTTAAATTCCTACAAAATGTTTCATTGTTACTTGCAATTTACGAAACATTCTATAGTGTTCTAATTGATATTATATGTTCAATGCAAACAAAAATTAAAATTGTAACTAAATTTACATTTAATTTACAAAAATTCTAGTCTAGTTAAACTAGTTAAATTGCATTGCTGATGAAGGCTCTAAGTATACAAAAGTTTCTTTATAAAGTCATTTTCCTAGATACATTCTCTCTAATGAATGTAAACAGCTTGTCTAATCTGTAGCTTAATTAACAATAAATAATTTTAGGATCACATGAGACGGAATCGCAGACGGCGTTTATTATTTTATTATCTCTGCTACTGCAATCAAAGTAATTGCCTAGTGGCGTGTGTATATGTGTATGGGATTGTATTGCCGGCAAGATGTCACCTTGTTTATGCGATAACAGAATGTTTCAACCAGGAGCACCATTCGAAATGTATTTAACAATGTCGGGTCCTCATGAGATAAGATCCCCTACGACCCTTACGGCTGGCAGAGAGTGCGAGAGGCAATTCGTGAGTGCTATATTCTCTTATACCCCAAGAGCCAGTTAATTAAGTCCGTGTGTAATTTAGAGAGGGATGTCGGTGGATTCGACTTAATGGCCATCCTCATATTATAACCGGTCGAGTAGCCTCCGACGACTAATGCCGCAGCTACTATCAATATTGGCTATTAATAATCTCGTGGAATTAGCGGGGGCCGGCAAAGTCTGTGTTCGGCTCGCTTTTAAGCCCGATCTATGTAAATTTTGCGGGAGGGGTTGTTTTCCACCACGTGCCACGGCCATTTGTTCCTTTCACTCGCGCTCTCGCGGCATGCATATTCATGCAATACCCCCCACTGAGGCGGCGGGACAACATAAATAATCGTATCGTTTACATATCGGGCTGTATACTCTATTGATTAAGACAACATATTAATTAAATGCTAATTTATCCAAAACGTGTAGAGAAAGGAATTTAGTATTGCAGCCAGTTTATGTTAGAAACTGCTAATGTTTATGCTAACTATAAGAAAAATATGGAAATTTCATTTCAAAACTAATTGGTCGTGGTGTTTGGTGATATAAGCAGATGCAAGCGTAAACAATATGGTGTATATACAAATATAGAAAGTAATTTAGGTAAATTTGAAATTTACTGAATGAATGGCAACCAGACAAATGCGAGTAGAGAAATGCAAACATGAGAGGAATACAGAACTTTCTCTATTGTCGTATTTGAGAGGCGGAGAATTTACTAGTAGTCTGTTATTACAAAATTATATTAAATTTGTTGTATACATTTTTTAATAAAAAAAATTAACCTAAAAATTGTTATAATCTATTAAAAAAAATAATTTTTTATCAAATTTGAACTAAATTGTAATATTTGCATGACTAACTAATACTATTGCGTTATGGTCTACTATTATTAATGCTTAATTTATTGAATTAACGTGTTTGAACTTGATTTTTGGTTATTATTACTATATTATTAGTTCAGATTGAGGTTGAGATTATATTTGCTGTGTACAAAAAAAAAGTAAAATAGTTATTAAGAGATTAATGCATTGTGGTTTTGTTTTAATTTAAAGTCAATCTGAAAAATTTAAGTTTGTAGGCTAAAGATGATTAACAATGACGCTTGGAGACTGCTAAATAATGTGCATTCTAGTAGGGACAACATTTTTGAGCTGCGATTGCTGTTGATGTATACTTGGCGGGGTTGACAGTTGTTGCAGTCTCAAGATGTAACCGGCTTGCCTCTATATGGTGTTGTGGGGGTTGCCGGTCATCTTCCAGGGTGCATTCTAAATGTTGATATTTGTGTCTAGTTTGGGTTTTGAACCCAGAAGTTTTGACATACGCGTCACACAAACGCACGCTCCACTATTGCTCCCGCTGAGCTAGTTGGTGGTTTTGTTTTGTAGATGACGTGGACTTGCACTAAACACTGTTCAATGGCCGTCCTGAAACGCGAACGGAGTGTGCAAGCACCGGGTATATGTTTGTTAGCAGTTCCCGGATATCCTTGGGTTGGTGTAGCGTCCTTGGATAGGAGGTTTGATACTTACTTGTTGGCAATACTAATGTTGTTTGGAAACTGGAGTCTGTGGAGCAGGTTTTTCAGTGTCACTAGATGGATTTCCGGCTTAGAAGTGGCTGCTGCTGCTGCTGATGTTAGCACTTACACTTTACTTCATGAACTTGACTGTGGCTCGACTGTGGCTCGAGTGACTGTTGGTAAAAAAATGTCGGGTTTTTGTACCTGTGTACGCACTCTCGCGCGTTGTGATTGGTGAACGTGGGCTCCTTCCACGTGCTGCAACAATTCCTCCCAACCTTCTGGACCGAGCTTCCGTTTCTCTTCTTTATTTTGTGTACCAGATGCAAGATGGCCGGTATCTTTTGGCAGGGTCGATTAGCTTAGTCCAGATTGTCTTGTTCCCCAAAGTTGTCGTCCTTGTCGCGTTGGATGGGTTTGACTGTTTCGGTGACGGATGCATGTGCTGCATGCGTTTCGTTGGGGGCTACGCCGCAAGATTAGCATTAGAGTTAAACGGCATTCCGGTCTGCGTTCGAGCTGCTGTCTTGGGGTGTGTTTTTTGCGTGTAACATTCTGTCCCACGGTCTTCTGTCACGTTCGGTACATCTTTATCGGGTTTTCTTGGCAGATCAGCTTTGGATGTAGACGATGGATGCTTCTCGCGTGTCACACACGTTTTGCTCAAGTGTTTGTAATAAAGAAATAAGATCACAAACACTTGGTGAGTGAGTGGGCCACATAGTTTAGTGACTGCGGGACAATTATTTTAATTGAATTTCCCCTTCCATCTATCCAACTGTTTGTTATCATACTTTTTGGTAACAATTATTTGAGTGGGTGGGCTGGGCAGACACTTCAGTAGTTGCGGGACAGTAGTTTTAACTGAAATTCCTGTTTACCTGCCAAGTGTTTGTGATCCAATTTTTTAATCACCAATACTTAGGTCAATAGGCGGAGCACACAGTTCATTTATTGCAAGACAGTAGTTTTAACTAAAGTTTTGCCCATTTTTTTTGTAATCTTATATCTTGATTGCAAACACTTGGGTGGGTGGGCGTAGCATACAGTTTATTGATTGCAAAACAGTAGTTTCAGTTGGAGTTCTCACTCACCTGCCCAATTGTTTGTGATCTAATTTATTGCTCACAAACACTTTGGTGGGTGGGTGGGCACCAAAATCATTGATTGCGGGTTTTAACTGAGGTTCTTGCTCACCTCATAAAATTGAACCAGACGGCCGGCTCAAGTATGCCATTCTTCAGCATACAATTCCTCATTTGAGTTTTTTCTTTTTTTCATTAAGCATTTTTCTATGTTAGCACGTTGTGTTATGCACTTGTCTCCACGCAAATTGTGACTTGTCTGGCGTTTGACCTTGAGGCAAAGTTCCAACCTGGTCGCTCGCGCACGTGACGAGGTCACGCTTAAAAGCAGGAGTGTGCTGTGCTTGTGCCCGTGGCGGTGTGTGCAATGCCTTGGAAAGGATGTTATTAATTATTTGAGAAAAGGTGCTTAAAATAAAGGATGTTAAAAATGTGATAGGTGAGGGGTTGCTAAGATTAGAGAAACGTCGTTGTCGTGGTAGGAGTTAGCTGGAGGATCAAAGAAGACGGAATTCCTGTTTGCCTGAATGCCAGCGGTGGTCTCTTTAGAGATGTTTGCTATGCTGCTTCTGGTAAACTCTCTGGATAGTTGTTGATTAGTCGGATATTTGGAAGTTCTCAAACGCGTCTTTTTTATGCAACGCGGTCTGTCACGATTGGTAGAGCGCGTTTGCGGAGAAGACGGGTGTTATGGTAATCAGCGCCGTCTGGTGATTGTAACAAATTTTAGAATCACAAATACTTGAGGGGGTAGGCGGGGACACAGTTTATTAATTGCAAGACATTAGTTTAAACTAAAGTTTCCGCCCACCCGCCTAAGTGTTTGTGATCCAATTTGATGCTCACAAACACTTGGGTAAATAGAAGTTAACTAATTGCAAGACAAAAGTTTCTTCTTGAGTTCCCGCCCACCCATTTAAGTGTTTGCAATCCAAATTTTTTTGCACAAACATTTTGGTGTGTGATTGGAGCTATTGTGAAGTCCATTGATTGCAAGACAATAGTCTTAACTAGATTTTCCGCCTACTTGTACAAGTGTTTATGATTCAATTTCTTGTTCACCAACAGGTAGGTGGGTGAGGCACACAGTTTATTGTTTGCGGGACAATAGTTTTATCTAATGTTTCCGCCTATCCACCCAAAAATTTGTTATTTAATTTCTTCTTCATAATCACTTAGTTAGGTAGGCGGGACACACAGTTTAATAATTGCGGGACAGTAGTTTTAACTGGAGTTCCCGCCCACCTGCCCAAGTTTTTGAAATCTAATATCTTGATAACAAACACTTAGTTGAATGGGCTATGCACACAATTCAGTAATTACAGGACAGTAGTGTTAACTACAATTCCTGCTTACCCAACCAATTGTTTCTGATCCAATTTTTATATCACAAACACTTGGGTTGGTAAGTTGGACAGGACACACACTTCAATAATTGCGGGACAGTGGTTTTAAGTAGAGTTCCCACTCACTTGCCCAGGTGTAAGTGATCCAATTTTTTGTTCACAAACACTTGGGTGAGGGGGCGGGGCTCACAGTTTAATAATTGCGGGACAGTAGTTTTAACTGAAGTTTTTGCTCACCCGCCCAAGTGTTTTTAATCCAATTTCTTAATTACAAACATTTGTGTGAGTGAGCGGGGCACACAGTTCATAGATTACAAACAGTAGTTCTGACTAGAGTTCCCGCATGCTCACCCAAGTGTTTGTGATGCAATTTTTTAATCACAAATACTTAGATGGGTGGGCGGGGTACACTGTTTAATGATTGAGAGACAGTAATGCCTGAGTGCCACACTCAGTTTTTTGATTGCAGTTTAGTTGTTCTTATTAAAGTTTCTATCACTAAGTCAATAGAGTTTGAAATTGTTTTATTACCTATCGCAAAGCGACAAACTAAGTTTAATGACTTATTAAAGCACAAACATAATTTTGATCAATTGCACAGCAACAAACTGAGTCACTCGATCACAAACACAGTTCTAATCAATTGTAAAGCAATATAACAAGTTATTACGTCATAAAATCAATATCTGATTAATTGCAATGCAACAAACTGAATCATTAAAGTACAGACACAAGTCTAATCAATCACAAAATAGCATACTGAGTCATTACGTCATAAAATTGGTTTCTAATCAATTGCAAAGCGACAAGCTGAGTCAATAAAACACGAACATAATTCTAATCAATCGCGAAACAACATACTAAGTCGATACGTCATGAAATTAATTTTTGATTAATTGCAAAGCGACAAACTAAATCAGTAAAGCACAAACACAATTTTAATCAATTGGAAAGCAACATACTGAGTTATTAGAGTTTGAAATCAATTTTTCATCAATTGCAAAGCGACATACTAAGCTATTAGAGTTTGAAAATGTTTTATATCAATAACAAAGCGACGTACTGAGTTACTGAAGCACAAACTTTATTCTAATCTATTGCAAAGCGACAAGCTGAGTTATTAAAGTTAGTAATTGTGTTATTGTTAATTGCAAAGAGACATACAAACTCACTTCTAATCAATTGTGAAAGGAGATACTAAGTCATTAATATTTAAAAGTATATTTTTATTAATTGCAAAGCAAACATACTAAGTCACTGAAGCACCAACTTATTTCTAATCAATCGCAAAGCAACAAACTGAGTCATTGAAGCACAAACTTAATTCTAATCAATTTTTAAGTGACATACCGAGTCATTAGAGTTAGAAATTTATTTTTTATTAATTGCAAAGCGACATACTAAGCTACTAGAGCACAAACTCGATTCTAATTAACCGCAAAGCAACATACTAAAACACTGGAGCACAACTTTGACTCTAATCAATCGCAAAGCAACATATTGTGTAACTAAAGCACAAACTCATTTCTAATCAATTGCAAAGCAACATACTGAATCATTGGAGTTAAAATTTGTTTTTTATTAATTGCAATGCGACGTACCGAGTCACTGAAGCACAACTTCATTTCAAATCAGTTGCTAAGTGACATACTGAGTCATTAGAATTTGAAAATATTTTTTTATTAATTGCAAAGCGACATATTAAGTAACTAGAGCACAAACTCATTTATAATCAATCACAAAGCAACATATTGAGAAATTAGAATTTAAAAATATTTTTTTATTAATTGCGAAACAACATACTGAGTCAATGAAGCACAAACTCAACTCTAATCAATTGATAAGTGACATACTAAGTCATTAGAGTTTAAAATTGTTTTATTATTAATTGCAAAGCAGCATACTAAGTCACTGGAGCACAAACTAAATTCTAATTAATTGTGAAACGACTTACTAAACTATTAGAATCAAAGAAAATTTTATAATTGCGGAGCGACACACTGAGTTACTGAAACACAAACTCATTTTTAACCAATCGCAAAACAACAAACTCAGTCATTAGAGCACAAACCTAATTCTAATCAATTGCAAAGCAACAAACTGAGTCATTGGAGCACAAACTTACTTCTAATCAATCGTGAAGCCACATACTGAGTCATTAAAATTTAAAAATATTTTTTTATTAACTGAGAAGCAACATACTGAGTCACTTAAGCACAAACTCATTTCCAATCAATTACGAAGCAACAAACTGAGTCAATGAAGCTCAAACTCAACTCTAATTAATTGATAAATGACATACTGAGTCATTAAAGTTTAAAATTGTTTTATTATTAATTGCAAAGCAACATACTCAGTCACTAGAGTACAAACAAAATTCTAATTAATTGTGAAACGACTTCCTAAACCATTTGAATAAAAGAAAATATATTAATTGCGGAGCGACATACTGAGTCACTGAAACACAAACTTACTTTAAATTTATTGCAAAGCAACAAACTGAGTTATTAAAGCACAAACTTAATTCTAATCAATTGCAAAGCGACATACTGAGTCACTGGAGCACAAACTCATTTCTAATCATTTGTGAAGCAACATACTGAGTCATTAATATTTAAAAATATTTTTTTATTAATTGCAAAGCGACATACTGAGTCATTACAGCACAAACTCAATTCTAATCAATAGCAAAGCAACATATTGAGTCACAAACTTAATTCAAATCGATCGTTAAGTGAAATACTGAGCCATTAAAGTTTTAAAATATTTTTTTATTAATTGCAAAGCGACATACTGAGTCATTGGAGCACAACCTTGATTCTAATCAATCGCTAAGCAATATACTAAGTCACTGAAGCACAAACTCACTTTTAATCAATCGCAAAGCAACATATTGAGTCATTAGAATTTATTTTTTTATTAATTGCAAAGCGACATACTGAGTCATTGGAGCACAAACTCAATTCTAATCAATTGCAAAGCGGCATACTAAGTTACTGGAACTCAGACTCAATTTTAATCAATTTCGAAGCAACAAACTGAGTCATTAGAGCACAAACTCAATTCTAATCAATTGCTAAGTGACATACTGAGTCATTAGAGTTAAAAATTGATTTTTTATTAATTGCAAAGCGACATACTGAGTCACTGGAGCACAAACTCACTTCTAATTAATTGCAAAGCAACATACTGAGTTATTAGAATTTAATAATATTTTGCTATAAATATGAAACTTTTATGTAACAGCTTGAGAGTGTGGACAAAGAATTAATAGCTCTCACTCACCACCAAAACAAAAAAAAAACAATAATCATCCAAACAGTGTATATGACTTTATACTTTATATGACATAATACTTTTATAATAATATTGATTATTTTTTGTTTTTAGGTAAGTCTACTGAAACATTTATTATTTTTCTACCGTGCATTAGTGGTAAGTAACCATGTAGTTTGTATTATTTATATCAACTCTGCAGCATGCAAGACTTTGGAGCTAGCATTAGAGTTTGCAAAAACAACCAATTTGCATACATTTTTAATAAAATGTGTTTTTAAGTAATTGATTTTATAACACAAAGACACGACCTTTATTTTTAAACATTGAGTACAGTACATTAGTCATTGGTTAAACTGTGTTATTAAATTATAATGCATACAAATGCTTAGTTTGCTTGCACTAAAACCATCTTATATAATTAACTATAAAATAGTAAATGGTAAATTTTAAAATTATTTGTTGATTAATTTTAGAATTTATATTCTTGTATGTAATGCAATAAAGCTTAAACTCTTCAGACGATTATTAGACATTTTATAATATAAAATTATAATCATTAATAATGCAATAAATTTTAATGCGAGACATATTGCGCAAGGTTTCATCGACGATGATGATACATGTCTGCCCGGTTTCATGACTTCAATTTGCAAGCGGGTAATATAGTTACTCAGACAACCACACCTATTAATCTAAGCGCTCAAATTTAATTAAATTAAAACCTTAGACTCTACTGCTCAGACATCCTAATCGAACATATTCTCATTAACACCCATCGCGCGTTATTCGATCATTTTAACAGTGCTGCATTAATACCTACCACGTAATATATTAAATTCCAATATATTAAATGACTAAAATTGTCTTATATTTTATAGTGAAATTAAATCAATGTTTTGGCTTACAAGAAACAACGTTATCCACTTCAAGCTGTCTGTAATGTTAATTTGAGTACATGATTGATTGATCAGTTAAGAAAATTATTGATTACAAACATGTGTTACGAAACGGGGACCAATTAAAAGCGATTCGGGAATGTTAATGAACTTGCTGTATCAATTTATAACGACCTAATTCAAACAACTTTTTGCTGCAATTAAACTCTTAGTCCGTCCATTTTTTTTTATTTAGCTATGGCAGAGACAAGCACTTAATTCTTGTCGGCTTTCCATGTGACGGTCGTAATTATTCTTAACGATTTGAACTCCGGCGTCGGATAAATCCACTGCCGCGATATATAAATATAAACGGTTCTTGGTGTCTGGCCAAAGAGATAATTTTCGCGTTAATGGAGCTAATCGCGATTTTCGTATTCCGAGAGCGGTCGTATATTAGAGAGCCGCGAGGGGGTCCGAATATGTATA
Source organism: Tachinus rufipes (assembly GCA_963932245.1). NCBI lineage: Eukaryota > Metazoa > Arthropoda > Insecta > Coleoptera > Staphylinidae > Tachinus > Tachinus rufipes. The sequence goes on along the minus strand of OZ010742.1, from coordinate 24,731,435 downwards.
TGGCCGCAAAAAAATAGTCCCGGGGCAATTTTCCGGGATCGCACAATTTCTCGGAACGTGACCGCCCCCCAATTATTCCGGGCCATGTAGTGCGATTTCATATTTTGCATGCATGAAACGCGACCTCCTCATGACATACCCTCGGATGCATTTCCAATAAACAGGGTTGCTTGTGTGGGCGGTGTACAAGGCCGCCCTTTCTCTCGTATACAGATGCAAGACACAAAAGGTGTTAAATTTCTTTTTGACGCTATGCGGAGCGGAAAGATGAAAATTTCATTTTTATTCAATAAGACGAAATTTTAAATGATAAAAAATGTTCATTGTGTTTGGTGACAAAAAAGATAAATTATTCGTTTGCCCTTAAGCTTTTCTTTATTTAGTTACATACTCACATATAACGTAATCTTTTTGAATTGACTTGTTACGCAACCTTTTTTATCATTTTATTTACATTATAAAAATTTGAATAAAATATGTGAATTGGCTACGTTTTTATTAGAAATTGTTTTGATTTTAATGTTAATGTTAATGTTAATAATTAAAAAAAAAATGCCAAATCATATAATATTGCTTCCACAAATTCATAAAAAAATTCAACTTTAAAACCCATTTAATGCAACAAAAAACTAATAGAAATAATTTTGGGGGTGCCAGATACTAAGCCTTGTCACAGAAACTGCGCTAAGCGGTAAGCAAGGTAAACTCCGCTTTGGGAGCAAGTTTTTTTTTTAAACATAGAATATTTTACTACAGTTAAAAAACTATGTATAAAAAATTATATTAAATTAGCTAGTGTTACCGTTTTTGGGACTTGAAGACAACGGGTCACCTAAAAGGGAAACACTTTAGAGCTAGTGCAGATACAATTAACTCGGCCAATAGAATTTTTTGTGTTTTGTTGTTTCCGGTAGAGATGTTTTAGAGGACTCCTTGGAGATGTCTAGGGTTGAGGAAGATTTGGGTCTGTTGTGATGGTGTGCTCTCCGGTGCCGGAGTGCATTGGGAAAGATTTGGTTTGGTTGATGGTGACTTTCTGGTCAACCCTATTGGGTCAGGGCGCTCAAATGCAACAAGATGGCACTAAGCTTGGCTAAGCGGCCAACTTGAATTACAATTCTAAGGGAGGTGTGGGCAATGCTCATGAGTGCGTGTGTTCTACGTGGTGGTCGTTGCATTCTAGGGATAAGAAAGTTGTTAGTGTACAGGTAGTTTTGTTACGACGTATATTGCAAAAACCGTTGTTGTAATTTTGTTTGGTTTTATGGTCCGGTATTTTACAATTTAGTCTTGGTTTTTACTTGGAACTTTGCTTAAAATTTCTTTTGCGGAGTTGTTTTTGTAATTGTGAATAACTGACCTTCAGTGATATGTCTGTAGTTTCGTCATCTGCACTCTGCCACATATGTGTTTTAGGAAATAGTTTTGTTGTATTAGGCTGCAAAGCAGATATTACTTGATCCTGTTAACACTTTAGCAGATAGAAGAAGAGTTTGCCTCCCGGATCAACCATATTGAGGTCTTAAAACTAAAACCCCTGGTGTATTGGTCACACTATTTAGGCAGCCGGATGAAGTGTTAGGTGTTATTGTAACGGTTTTAACTAGTAAAAAATGTCACAATTTGTTATATGTTAAGAGGGGTCTACAAGATACCAGGAGTTGGTCTTAATTTTTATTTACGTTACACTTTTTTTGGGCCAAAAGATTGATTTCTTGAGGTAAGAAGTAGCTTTTTGCAGATGCTAACAAAGTAAGCTCTTACAAAAATTTTATACACTCTACCTTACATGTAACCTTATTTTTGTATTACACACATACACAAAAACACACTTGGTAAATTGCTAGTTCTGTTACTAGCTTTTGATTGCTTGGTCTGGCTGCAGTTCCGGACCGTTTATTACTGAAAATATACTACTAACACTTCACTTAGTTGAGGCACTGTGTCTCGGTTCTATTTGACACTATTATTATTGATGTTTTTTCGGCTTGGGACGAGGTTGCTAATTGTAATTTTATTTATGTGTTTGTGCCGTGTGGTTTGTCAGACCACATTACCTACCTGAGCACTGCCGTGTAGTAAGGTGAGCAATAAATGGTACTTGTTGTTTTGCCTCTGAGCACCTGGGGTGCCGGCAACAATAAATGCGTCTTTTGCCTGAGGTAATGTCAAAACTACGCCAAAACTAATTACAATAGTGGTGTGTTGTCACAAATGTAATTGTCCTTTCTCGGTGGTGCTTTAGAAAATGCAATTTTTTTAGAGTAGTTTTGTTGAGGAATCTTATGACACCGGTTTTTGTCCAACAGATGCCAAAGTGGTAGATTTAATAAACTAGTAGTAGAAACTGTGACAGTTTTGAGTTGTACTTCAATTCCTGATCAGATTTGGCAGCGTTGGAGTTGCTTTGAAAATAGGATGTTGTGGCAAAAATTTTGCGTTGTTTGAACTTTTTTCGAATTTGTTTTGATTGCAAGATTGGGGTTAAAGCTTTTGTAATAACAACGGCCCAAAAAAAATTAAAAAAAAATTTTAAGTCACGTGCAAAGTTGTTTTACTTGGTACAGTTTTGTGGGTTTCTACATGGGTGCTGCAAAATTGAGATGTTTAGCAGTTGAATCCAGTAGCGGAAATCTGGGTCTATTGTCAACATTTTAATTAAACACTGGGATTGACTTCTACTTAGGTAAATCTTAGTAGATCTAGAGCTAAGTATTAGGATTAGTTCTAAGTTTTAAACTGCCCAGCAGTTTAAACCAGTGTCGGAAATTTGGTTTTATGTTCTAAGTTGTAGTTAAACATTAACTTCTACCAAGGTAAATCTTAGTAATTTTTAGAGCCAAGTGCTAAGTATGTTTTTAAAAACGATAAGACAACTTTATCGTTGACCATTAGTTTGTTCATAATTAAATAAAGTTTAAGTTTTTGATTTTTTTAAATTAAAGCGTTACTGGTTTTTTTGTTGATAATTTTTAATGTTGAAACTTTGGGGCTTGGGGGGCGTATATTTTTATTTTTTATAGTACAAAGTATATCAAGGGCCATAAATAGACTTTAGCAACCCGCGGCTTTTAGCAGCACAATGGAGAAAAGCAAGTGAAGGTTGCTAAAAGCAAAAAGCTGCTGCCTGCCGCAAATAAAAACATTATTTCAAAAAATTGCAAAGTTTAATATAATTTGTCACTACTTTCAGATTTAAGGTGTGACGTCATTATGTAAAATTGTGATTTACAGTCAATCAAATGCCGTTAAAGTTTTCTAGGCCCAAAGATTTCTAAATCGTCGTTTTGCCTGCTTTTTAAGGCCAAAACAGATAGTTTTGGTAGAGGCTAGCAACAGATTTTTAGACAGTGCCAAAATTTGTTGCAAAATGTTTTTTATTGATTTTTGCTTTAAAAGTTGCTTCAATTAATATAAGAAATTTATTTATTTACATTGTTTATTTGTCTTTGTTGTAGTACTAAAAACGTAGATCTATTGGCATTTCTAAAAGCATAGATTGTATGTGTTAATTTTGACATCCAAACATTGTCTATGCTTCAGTCTTTGGTAGCATTGGAAATTACTCTGGAGAATTGTTGCTGCATGGTCATTGACGTAGTTTTTCTCAAAACTTTTATTCACAATTTATATATTATTAATATTTTTTTGAAAAATTCTGACGTTTTAGCTTAATTTAAACAAGTTTGATTTTAGTTTAGACAAGCATTTTTTTTGGTGCAATTCAAACGTGTAATATTATGCGGTCTTGCACAATCAAATCAATCAATCAAAAGTAGTGTTGTAAGACAAGTTGCCATTTAAAATAATAAAGTTTTTAGTCAAATGACAAACCATATAAGTTTTTTAGAAACACGGACTAGTAGACCTGTTAACTAGCGCAAATTAAAGATAAAATTGAGCGACTACCTAATTTTAAAATTGCAAATTGCATGAAGATAAAAGAATTTATTAAAAACTAGAAAAGGACAAGTGATAGCCAATTTGGATTTAGAGAGGTGCTTGAAACAAGAGAAGCACTCTTTGGAATAAATATAGACATAAATCAAGACCTGTTTGTGTGCTTTATCGATTTCCAAAAGGCTTTCGATAAAGTTCAGCATGACAAATTACAACAACTAATATTAAATAGAATTTAGACCGGAAAGACGTCAGGATAATTACCAACCTATATTGAGGACAAAGTGCAGCTGTAAAAGTCGAAAATGAGCTGACAGATGAAAGAGAAATACTCACCGGAGTTAGACAAGGCTGCATCCTATCCCCGCTATTATACAACACATACTCGAAAGAGTAAACAACCAATGTAAAGCATATGGACTTCAAATAAATCTTTCAAAGACTAAGTGTATGGTAGTTTCTAAGGCACATAACCTACAAGTGCAACTAAATATTAACAATACCATAATTGAAAAAGTAAATTCCTACAAATATCTTGGAACCGTGCTAGACAAAACAAGCGACCAGGCAGGTGAGATACGAAGAAGGGTGGAGATAGCAAGAGCAGCGTTCATGAAAATAAAAAAGTTTATTTGTAACAGAGACACTAGTATAGAATTACGAATTAGATTACTACGCTGTTATGTGTTCTCCACCCTGCTATACGGAGGTGAAGCCTGGACCCTAAAGAAACCAGAACTAAATCGGTTGGAAGCGTTTGAGATGTGGTGTTATCGCAGAATGTTTAGAATATCTTGGAAAGATAAAGTAACCAACAAACAAGTACTAGAAAAAGTAAAAAAGAAATGTGAAGTTGTGCTGACTATTAAGAAAAGAAAACTGTAGTAACTGAGTATCTAGGCCATGTCATGAGAGGCCCCAAATATAGTCTTCTAAGACTTATTATGCAGGAAAAAATTAAAGGAACCAGGAGTATTGGTAGACGTAGAGTCTCCTGGCTGAAGAATTTGCGTGAGTGGTTCAGCTGTAGTAGCACGGAGCTGTTCAGAGCAGCGGTAAACAGGATAAGAATAGTCATGATGATGTCCAACCTCCGGTAGGAGAAGGACTGCAAGAAGAAGAATAAAGAAAGTCAAAACTAGTCAATTTGTTGACTCACAATTGGAAGGAAATAGATTTAAAGACAAGATAAGTTTTTTGTATTTAAAAAATCAACCACTAGTTTTTTCCAATTTTTTGATGACCGACACTAGTTTTGTTAAAGATTACATAAATGCATATCTCTAATAAGTACAAGTCGTTTGACTAGTTTGTATTATGTTTAAAGCATATTTGTATGTTTTATCAATGGATTTAATTAAAGGATACACTTTGTTTTGGTTTGTAGGATCAAATAAAATGTTAAATCTAAAGTTATGCTGACAACATAAATGAATGTATTAATAGATAAACATTTCCCGACTTTTTAAAACTAGCTGATAAAAAACCTATTTACAAAAAAGACGACATTAATGACCCTTCCAATTATAAACCTATCAGTCTGCTACCGATTGTTTCTAAAATTTTTGAAACTTTATTAAAAAATCAATTAGTTGATTTCTTTGAATCAGAACATTTATTTTCTGATAGCCAGTTTGGATTTTGAAAAGAAATGTCTACAACACAAGCTATACTAAACTTTGTGAGCAACACAATTGAATGTTTTCAAAATGGTGAATATTCAGTAACGTCTTTTATCGATCTGACCAGGGCATTTGAGTGTGTTGATCACGAAATTTTACTACGTAAGTTATATATGTATAATATTTAGCCAGAAAGCTGTTGTTTGTTGTCGTCCTACTTGCATAATAGGAAACAGCGTGTTTACCACAATAAAACACTTTCGGAATTTGGTTGTCTAACTACAGGTGTACCACAAGGTTCAGTACTGTTCCTTATCTATTTCAATGATCTTCCTTAACTTTTTAAAGATGAACAGGTTGTTCTTTTTGCGGATGATACTACTATCTTATTTAAGCATAAATATATCAATATAGCTAAGAATGGACATAATGCAGCTATTGTTATGGCAGAGAGATGGTTTTGCAGTAATCTTTTAACTATAAATCCTCAGAAATCCATCACTGTTACATTTTTGTTACAAAATCATCAAGAAACTAGTAACAATACAAAGTTTTTAGGTCTGCATATTGATCCAGATCTGAAATGGTCAATGCATGGAGATGCACTAGCAAAGAAGTTATGTAGCAATATCTTTTTATTAAGAAATTTGAGCGGTACTGTTTTTATCTTTGTTTTAAAAACGGCCGACATTGCTCTGTGCCAATCACATCTACGGTTTATTGATATGGGGACACTCTGCTATTTGTAACAGGATTTTCTCCCTACAAAGAAGAACTATCAGGGTAATGTCAGGCTTTGGTTATAGGGATGATTGTTTGAATCAATTTTGTGTATTAAAGTTTATGACATTTCCGTGCTTGTATATATATATGAGTGTATAAAATATATGCGAAGCAACCTCAATAAATTCCAACTTTATGAAAACAATCATTCACATAACACTAGGAATAAAGTTGATATTTATCCAAACCTTCTAAGATTGTCAAAATCACAAATGGGCTCTTACTACTACTGCATCAAATTTTACAATTTAATTCCAAACCATATTAGAAATCTTCTTGAGAATGCTTTCTTAAAATATATGAAAGATTATTTAATAAAAGAGGCTTTTTATTCTATCGATGATTTTGTTGGAAGTACTTTTAATTAAATTTATTTGTTTTGTCTTACTTTGTATTGTATTACTGTATTTTTTATATTTTTAATGTACTTTTATTTCTGTAACATATTTTTCTTGTTTAATTATTTTATTGTATATTTTAATTGTGTAATACTTTTTGTAGTTGGCACTAATAAATTATTATTATTATTATTAACATAGGTATTTATATCAAAAATCTTGCGGTCGGGTTGCAATGATTTAAAAACTATAACATTTGAGTTTCTTTTTAGGATTTTTAACCATTTTACAAGTTGCAGTTTGAGTTATCTAACTTCTACGTTTAAGCTTTAACCAAATTAAAACTAAAACTTAATTTTGTACTACTTGAGTGTTGTTCATTTGACTTAGAACTACATATGTTGTAAAAGGGGAGTACTGGTGTTGCAGAGAAGACTAGGTTTAAAGATTGTTATTAATTTTAACCACTTTGTTGTTTTAGATACAGCGTAAAGTGATTTATTGTTTCAAAATGTAAAAACGCTAAATGTTTTACAAAAAGTTGTAAAAAGCTCATGTTAATGATTGTCAACAAGTTTTTAGACGTCACAATGTAATTCTCGATTTTATCTAAGTCTAGAAACTTTTTTTTTGTGGTTTAAGAGGAGAATTTTCTAAGAATTCAAATTTGTTTTCACATAAAACGCTTATTAAATAAACTCTTCCTAGTGTTAAAATACCTGGATGTTTGAGACTGTTCATGGACTTTTTGTTAGAGAGAGGAGATAATAAGTTTAAGAGGTGGATTAGAATGGGACACTATAGACTGTAGGGTTGGATGTGGTGTTTGCTGTTTTAAGTTGAGATTTGGTTGCTTATAAACAAAACTTTCTTGTCTGGTTAAGCAGGTTGGGCCAGATCGGGATTGATGTAAACCGCAAGATTGTCAAAGTACTTTTTGGTTAAAGCTTTGATTTATAGGCGCAATGGAAAAAACCCAAGATTTTTTTGAATTTTCCAATTTTGGACAAACTATAGAGTTTTGAGGAGCATCTGCAAAGTTAAAACTTAGACATACTACGGTATGGAAACGTTGTTAAGATTTACTTGTTAGTCATTTAATTCTTTGTTCTAAATCTTGTCACCCTCGTGATGATCTATGATCTATAAAACCTTTAGTCTTTTCCAGATTTTAGGATGTTTAATACAAGCAAGCCTTTCTATTCTGTAGGAAAATACCCGGTTCAAAAAATTACATTAGCAATGTTGGTGAGCGCCATTATTGCTTTATGCAAAAACAATTTTAAAATTTTATTTAGTGTTTTTTTGGAGCCGGAAGCAGACAAAGTTTTACATTTTTTGATAGTTTTTCTAATTTGAGAAGATCAAACGTTTTCAGGAAATTGTTAACTTTTTGGTGAACTTTTTTGACGTACTTTAGATCGGTGTCTTTGGTGGTTGAAAGGCGAGCATTGGTTTTTTTCTCAATAGTGTATTGAACGCTATTTTTCCTATAAATGGCTGGAATAAAAATTTGTCTATTTTGTACAAATGTTTGTGCTTTATGACTGTTTTTACTTCTATGTAAAGTTTAAGATTTTGCAAACTTTAAAGTTGTAATGCCTCTGCCATTGACGCCAGCGGCATTTCTTCTGCGAATTAATGCTTTTGTGTTTAAAGGTAATTTAAGAAGATTATCAGCGCAAACCTGATGGAATTAAAATAAAAAAAAAAAAATAAGGTTTGGTGGATTTGATTTGTCAAAAGTGCAACGGTTTTTTCTATGTCCTAAACATTTTTTACTAAATACAGGCAGCTAATGCTCACTTCCAGGGATTGTAAGAAAAAAGTCCAATCCGTATGTGTTACAAACTCAATTTATTTTTTTTGTTAATTTTTTTTCAAAAAACTTCAGTAGTACTTAGTTGTGGTTGGAGCATTAATTACTTGAACGTTGACTTGGAAGTTGACGTAGTTGAATCCTTCTCTTTGATTCTTGTACCCTTTGTGAGAGTTTGGTGGCACTATTATGGAATCATATCAACAGCGACTTTCTATGCCTTTCTGCACAGTGCCATTTCTGTGGCTTCATACATTGTATGACTAACCAGCTTGGTAACACCGTCTATGCACCAAGTTAGCAATTTTTTTTGTGGTTTTTGTCCGTCTACCTTTCCCTAGACCATTAATTTTTCCAAAATATTCAATCTTGTAGATACGTGGCCAAAATAACGCAGAATGTTCCGGTTCACTCTCTTAGTGAGCCGGTCTTTGATCTTCTAATATAGATGCATTGGTACTGTGCTCCGCATTTGCTGCGTTCTGTTTGTTTAATAGTTCAAGTTTCAGATGCATATATTGCGATTGAGAAAATTAATGTAGAGACTAGCCTTAGCTTTGTTGTTCTGCTAATTGCCGTATCTTTTCATATCCGCGTTAGTTTGTTTGTGGCTATTCTTGTTGTTGCTAACCGGCGCCTTATCTCGTTCTCGCTGCCTCCAATATTGGTGATTACTGACCCAAGATATATAAATTTAGCTACCACGTTAAAACCGGCCACTTGCTGGATATGTTGGGAGTTGTTTGTTTTCCGGTCAACTATCATGACTTTTGTTTTACCTGTATTTAATTTTAGGCCATAGTTTTTGTTGATGTTGCGTAGCTTTGTTATGATAACTTCTACTTCAGGTTGGTCCGATGCTATAATAAGCGTATCATCCGCATATCTAAGGTTACTTATGCGTCTTCTTCTTACAGCCACACCTCTATGCTACTCGTCCAGCACTTTTTGCATAACGTATTCGCTGTATATATTAATAAAAATTGGCGATAGGATACGGTTTTGTCTCACCCTTGATCTGACAATGTAGTTAAGTATTGCTACGTAAATAACGTTTTTTTGGTGACCTTGTATGTATGTATATATGAACTTTTGGTGTTTTGATTTAAGCTGTTTACGCCGGGTGTTTAGAATTGAAGTTTTCAGCAATTATTGTTGGAAAAGGATTTCTAAGGACCATATCAAAATTAACCTTTTTAATACAATTGCGATGCTATTTTAATTGGGCTTTTTTTTGCAAAGACCAGTGTTCTATTCCTCAGATTTACTAGTGACGTTTTCAGATAAATAAAGGTATTTAAAAATTTCAGCGTTTGAGTGAGAATGTGGTTTGACTCAAACTCTAGCATGACATTGATGTTGGATGAAGAACTCTTCCACTTAACTTATTTTGTCTGTATCTCCGTTGGCATTCCAGAAACTAATCCTAAGTAACATTTCTGGTGTATTGTCCATTATTGGTTGACAAGAAAAACAGACATGATTTTCCGGTAAAAAGCAGTGATGTTTTTGAGAAAAACGTTTGCCAGTGATTAGGTGCCAGCGGAGATACGACGTCTTTTTTGCCTTTCCTATATGTCTTTGGGGCAGGTCATCAATTGATGCGGCAGCTAATCTTAGTTGTGAAACATTGTTTAGCGGTGTGCCAGAGTCGTTGGCATTTTAGCATTGTGGAATGCCTCCGCCATGTTTTTTTTAATTTGACAAAATATTTAAAATTAAGAAATTTGGTCAGACTCATAATATTGGCGTTTTTTGCTCTTTTTGCACCAAGACCATGGAGTATTGAATAATGTTTTTGCCCATGCAATAAATATTTGTGGGAGTGAATTTCAAGAGTTCCAATGCTTTTTGCTCAATCATATATTCCGGGACATGCCGGCTAACTATCTCTTGACGGTCAACCTTGTGTGAAAGTTTGCTCCAACGGGTTTAAAATACTTCCTGTGGTTGGCTATAGAAGCCGTGATTATGCAAATATTCTTGTAGGTATAATGCAAATAAATAATTGCCATTTGGTTGTTGCTAAAATGTTTTGATAGTTTTGGGAATGCGTTGAGCACGAATGCCGGAGGACGAGACTTAAAAGAATTGTCTGTAGGGGTTAAGAAAGCAACGTTGTTATTAGCGTTGTCTTTACTAGCGTGGATGAGATCCGCGGCGGAAAGCCAAAACCTCACCTCGGTTATTATTAATTTATGAATTTGTTTTACAATATTAATATGGAATAACTAATTTAAATATTTACTTTATATATTTTCATGTAAACTGTTTGCATACTTGAAAATGTTCCTCAATAAATAGAGTGGAAAAAGAGCTAAAAAATCAGCATAAATTCATCCGATTTACAAAAAGATTTCTTTACGCTTACTTACAGATAAAAGGGAATCTTATTTACACTAAAACTTCTGCTGATAAATATTTAAATTGTATATTCAGTTGCGTAAAATATATAACGCGTCTTTGATATTTATATTCTTTCTAATTACTTAATATAATTACCGAGGCAACATGGTGGTGAAGCTGAAAATGAAAGAGCAAAGCGCGCGAGCCAAGCTGGATTAACTGAAACAATACAGCTGTGCATATTTCAGGGTAGTGACACGTAATTATACGGCAGGGGCGTTTAGAGAGAGGTTTTGGATAGTGGCGGCAGTTTAATTTAATGCAAAGAATAAAGTCACGTCGTCCCGGTTTGCTTTTGGAAATTTAATCAACACCACTGAGGAGATAACCGGCGGCAAGATGCCAACTAGTAAAATTATAAAAGCGCGCACAACACACGCGCAAACAATTTGTGAGTCTTGATAGTTTCTTTAACATAAACTGTTATGGGAAAAGCTTTTATCTTTGTTGGTGTTAGATTTTTTTTTAGTTTATTACATAAAAAATACATCAGAGGTTGAGATAAATTCACTTTACAGTTTATTTGAACTACTTAGATCAATGGAAGTGACAAGTGTTCTGTTTGTGTGCTTCATATTAAATGCTACAAGTTCGAAAGTATGAAAAATTGTGTTATTTTAAAATATGGTTTTAAGAAGCTTAGAACAACAAATCAACTAAAAGTAAAAGCATTTTAATATTAAGTGGGAAATTTAGAATATTTTGAGAACAATCACTGTAACTTTGTTTTGCCTTAAATGTAATTTGCAGGCAAGTTTCAACACACTAATAAAAATTATAAAACATAAATGCAATACATTAGAAGCAGTTAACAGTCCAGGTATGGAGATTAAACCAAGACAACATAAACATGGGTCAAACAAAAGGGCAAGGAGTCAAGCAAAGTTATTTATCTATGCAATTGTTCATTTGATATGCAAAAAAAGGAGAAGAGCAAGAAGGAATAATAATAAAAAGTCAAGTCATCAACAATCTACGATACCATATAAATCTATAATAATTGCCGACAGTGCCGACGGATTACAGAAAATAATAGATAGAGTAGTAGACGCCTGCCAAGCACTTACTGAATATATCAAAAACAAAAACAATAATAATCAGCAAAAATAACAAGACAATTTTGTGAAGTGTGGTGCGTCAGCGTAAGAAGAAAACAACTTTACTCTTTTCTGGGTTTACTTTGACTTGCCAGTCGTTTAACCAGTTCTAAAGATAGCTGGTAGTAACTATTTTTGGTGACCTTAAGCTGTATAGCAGCGCCGTGTTATCAACGTAATGTACCTGCTGTCATGACAGAGATGCATAAGTTGAATAAAAAATACAAGGTTTTAGAGTTCTGCGTTTTAGATATGAAACTATTACCGTTATAAGACGCAGGGAAAATATTAGTCTGTGCTGTAAACTAGTAAACCTTTGTGCCAGACTTTATTGAAAGCTTTTTCAACGTCAAAAATCACTACCTCTGTAGTTTTTCTTAGTAAAAAACCTTTAATAAAATTGTGATTTAATATTTAGATTAGTTGATTAACTTTTTATGATGGGCGGGAAAAAAAGAGTTTACTTCCACGTGTTCTTAAATACTATCCAGGAATACTTTTTTAATGACTTTGTTTAAGGTGCATAGGAGATTGATTGGCCAGTAATTTTAGAAGAATTTTTGATCTTTTTTAGGTTTTAGAATATTGAATACGTAAAAGCTTTTCCAAACTTTTGGAAAGTGCCCTGTACGTATCATTGCATTTGCAATGTTAATTAGCACCATTATTGAAGTTGTTGACTTTTTGGTGGCTCTTTTTTACGGTGTTTTTATCAGTGTTCTCTGTCATAATAGAGAGTTTGAAACTATGAGTGTATTAGAGTTTGTATTCACCATGGACAACAGTTACTAGTATTCTTTTGTTGCGCAAGGCTTTAAAAACTTTTCACATTCAAGTTTTATTTGCTGTATTTGATTCTAAAGTTTTTTTGCCACCACTGATTATTGTGCAACTTAATGGTCGTTTTGACTTTTTTGTAAAGTTTGTTAAAGATTTTGCGGTTTCTGGTGTTGCAATGCCGTTTTAGTTTTTAAATTAATGCTTGTTATGCCCGAGATAATTCTAAGGGGTTATCAGCGCAAATCTGATGGATTTTAGAAGCTTTTTTTGTGATCTTGTAGATTAAATTAGTAAACAGTTTGACGGTTCTTGATATGTTGTTTACAACTGTTTTTACTGAGATTATTTAGTTTATGTTGACCCTTTTCCAAGAATCTAGTAGTGCTGGGTTAAGGTCGGAGCTTAGGTCATTGATTGCCTTAATTCCATTTTGTAAGTTGATGTTTTTTACTACTGCTATGTCAAAGATGTCCTTTTATTGACTCGCGACGTAGTAATAAGTTAGTTTGTTCAGACCCAGAATTGAATTTTAAAGTTAGTATGGTGGGAATGAAAATCAAAGAAACTATATAAAAATCTGCTGTTTCAATAGGATTACTTGGGTTGTTGTACCCAGATGCAAGTTTGAAGGTACCCAGTTCCGGCTTGTCTGCAACAATTGCTATTTATTTGAAAGTAAGAGTGTCGGGATGTCCACTTCAAAATAGTCCAGCAATCTTTTTTTAAAGATCACTATCCCACACTTTCGGTCTATTTTTGACATTCTCAAATACGTAAACGTGTTAGGGATTTTCAGCGTGGCTCTAAGACGGTGGTTCAACTTACACATTAAGTTGACCTCGATGTTCTGATCAAAGAAATCCTTTTCCATTCTGCTTAATAATAATTCTGGCAAATCATCTTTTTTTTTTAAGAGTTTGGAGATTATTTTTGATTAAAAATTGATACATTTTGGTTTCAAGACGGTAGCTCAACTTACATATTAAGTTGACCTCGACGTTCTGATCAAAGAAAACCTCTTTTATTTTGCCCATTTTATCTGGAATGCTGTCCGCTTTTTAGAAGCGTACTCTTAATAATACTTTTGGTTTATTATCTATTTTTGAAGAGTTTGGAGATTATTTTTGTTTAAAAGTTGTTGCATTCAGCAATAAGAACGGCTTCAAAGTCTTTTTTGTTTATCCATCATTTTGACGTAAAATTTGCAACCTTAGTAGTTTGAGGGAAGAGAGCCAGATCAAAGAACGCACTTTGGAGGAGAGTCTTTTGAGCAGATTACCAATAGGTAAGGTTCCAAACAGATTTTACATTTGAATTATGTTTTTGAAGCTTTGTTTGACGGTGTGCCCATGGTACTTGCACTTCTTACAATGAGGTTTGCCGCTGCCCCGCTTATTTGGCTCAACAGAGTTTAATTTGTGGGCGAGTTATTTTTGATACTGTGACCAGCCCACCCGCTCAAGTGTTAGTCGTCAAAGGATTTATTGTACGTCCCACCTTTTGTGTGCTTAGGTTTAGATATGAAAGAATTCTTTAACATTAAATCTCTTGATAACTAACACTTAGGTGGGTGGGTGGGTACAAAATTTAAATTGTGAGCGAGTTACTTCTTCTACTGTGACCTACCCACCCACCTAAATGTTAATCATTAAAAGATCTATTGTACGTCTCATCTTTTGTGTGCCTAGGTTTAGATATGAGAGAATTGTTTAACAATAAATCTCATGATAACTAACGTTTGGGTGGGTGGGTGGGCACAAAGTTTAATTTGTGGGCGGGTTAATTTTTCTACTGTGACTCGACCACCCGCCCAAGTGTTAGTTGTCATAGGATCTATTGTACGTCCCACCTTTTGTGTGCTTAGGTTTAGTTATTAGAGAATTGTTTAACAATAAATCTCATGATAACTAACGCTTGGGTGGGTGGGTGAAAACAAAGTTTAATTTGTGGGCAAGTTATTTTTTTTACTGTGACCTGCCCACCTACCCAAGTGTTAGTCGTCAAAGGATCTATTGTACGTCCCACCTTTTGTATGCTTAGGTTTAGATATGAGAGAATTGTTTAACAATAAATCTCATGATAACTAACGCTTGGGTGGGTGGGTGAGCACAAAGTTCAATTTGTGGGAGCGTTAATTTTTCTACTGTGACTCAACCACCCGCCCAAGTGTTAGTTGTCATAGGATCTATTGTACGTCCCACTTTTTGTGTGCTTAGGTTTAGACATGAAAAAATTGTTTAACAATAAATCTCATGATAACTAACGCTTGGGTGGGTGGGTGAGCACAAAGTTCAATTTGTGGGCAAATTATTTTTTTACTGTGACCCGCCCACCCACCCAAGTGTTTGTCGTCAAAGGATCTATTGTACGTCCCACCTTTTGTATGCTTAGGTTTAGATATGAGAGAATTGTTTAACAATAAATCTCATGATAACTAACGCTTGGGTGGGTGAGCACAAAGTTCAATTTGTGGGTGGGTTAATTGTGACCCGTTTACCCGCCTAAGTGTTAGTTGTCATAGGATCTATTGTACGTCCCATCTTTTGTGTGCTTAGATTTAGATCAACCGTTAAGGTAATTAATTCATTGGTTTCGGCGCTTTTTGTTCTCTTTAGGAGATGCACGCAAACTAAAAAGAAACGAACAAATTTATATCCCATTAAGTGGATGTTTCTTGACGCATACCTCAGCAATTTGAGCGTCTGTTTAACGTTTGCTTCTGTCAGGTTTTGCGGAACGTTCCGGATAACTATTTTGAGGCAGCGTTACGAAGGTCCGCGTTGGTGGCCGATATAATTCAAATCCTTTGTGTGTATTTTGAAACGATAGTATAGCTATAACAATATCAAAAGAATTTTAAATATCTTAAGTATATCTGCTTCTCAGGCTAGATTACCAAATTACCAAACTTGTATCTAAATGTTTAAAATAGCCCTAAAATTTGTCTTTTTTATTCAAAACAAATGCTTGGGAGCGTGACGTAGATGATTTGGAAGATTTGGTGAGGTTGGAAAGGTTGTTGTCACTTGGTCTAAACCTCATCTTGGTAAAAAAAATGTTTGGCAAAAGCAAATGTTTCTTGTGCCCTCTGGCTTAAAGAGCCGGCAAAATTAGCCGCTGATGGCTGTTGTCACGCAGTTGCTGATGGCGGTTGGTTGAAAGAAAAAACTCACATCATGGGTTTAAAGTGCCATGTGGTCGGTGTAGTTGGTTAAGTACACAACAACGTTGTCAAGGTATTCCAACACAAATTTGCCTATCCAATCCGTTACAACCTTGGACATCAGTTTTTGGAAGGAGCTGGAGCATTTTTAAGATCAAAATGCTTGGCCTTAAAGTAAGTGGCTCCGTTTAATGTTGCAAAAGAGGTCAGGTGCTGGCTGCTCTGGTGGTATCTGCCAATACCCATTGGTCAAATCTAATTTGGAGAAGACGGCAACAGCCTCAAATTCCTTCAATGTCTTAGATGTTGGGTAGTTTTGCCATTTCATTGCGGTTGGTGGTGTTGAGGGTGCAGAAGTTTACAAAAAAAAACGCAGTTTGTTCAACCATTTACAAATGCAAGTCTCTCTACGTTCTTACTAGATGGTAGGAGCATTTAGTTTAATTTTTAATTATCGCCTGATCCGAGTACTGGATCTGTAAATTACTCCATATAATAGTATTGTATGTGTTTATTGGGGAACCTTGAGAAGTGCATTCAAAAGTATTTTACTTTCCGTTTTCTAACTTAATGGGACGTAAGTCTACAGTGTTTAATATTATATACTGAATTAGCGGCTAACTTTTTTGGAAAGTTTTTTTACGGAAATTGCATGTAAACGCTGCTGTCTTTTGGAAACTTTAGAAAAGACTGGCTGCAGAGAGTCTAGTCGCGGCGGGTTTTTTTTTAAATTTTAAATTTGCAAATTTTTAAAAGTTTGGATTTATTTTATAAGAAAGTATGGCACAAATAAATGTGAAAGTTTGTGCATAACTTTTCTGCCTACAGATATATAACGTAGTATGGTAAAAAAGCTTAATAACATACTTGAGAACAAACCATATAACAATTGGGACCATAGTCCGAAGGTAAAAATAAAGATAAAAAAAACACAATCAACATTCAATCAAATAAAAAATACTTTAAGCGCATTCTAAGATGTTGCGTTTTATCAACATCCAAAAGGATGAACACTGTCTAAAACGGTCAACAAGAAACGCTTTTGTAGAGCCCCCTGTGTTCTAAAACTTTCATATAAAACCGATCATTTGACATGAATGAGCGGTTGTTGGTGTATGGTTTTATATCAGTAAGGTCCAATGTTGCATTTTTCCTGATAAACTGTAGGTGGTACAAACTTTTTTTGTGATTGGCAAAATCCCTTGACAAAATTAGCATCCATTTGGACGTTGTCGAGAAATTTGGCAATTGCTGCAAGCCGGAGATTGTTCAAGTGGAATTTGCTTTTTTATCTAAATTACAGTTTTGACCAACAGTAATAATTCGCTTGTTTGCAAAACTTTTAGCTATTTCAAGCACCATGACTTGATTACTCAGCGCCTAAGATTGGATGTTGGCGTATCTTAGGTAGCGTTTCTCTTAATAAGTGACTTGTAGTGGTTGTGTATGTTGCAATTTTTTGTTTAAATGAATAATTTATTTGTTGAGGCATCTCAACTTTTGGGTTTTGACCAAGTAGAAGTTTACTACTACTACACCGCAATTGGTAGGAGCTTGTTTCTTTATTTTAAGGATGTTTTTTAAGAAAGGAAATCTGCTTGTCATCATTCTACCAAATTTTTTGGAGGTGGTAAGTTGCGGTGGTATGATGTGCAATTTTTAACTTATGTTTGGCACTCTTAAACAACGGGTTTACAAACTGCGGATTGTTATTGAACAAAAGTATGTATTATGTATTTTTTCAGCGCTTTGACGGTATCTTTACTAAATAAAAGGTGTTAAAAACTACTTTATTTTTTGGTCTTTTGTTGAAGAGCTTTATGAAATCTATAGACACCTGTTTTATAGTTTTTCCCAAAGAGTGCAACTAAATAACGGTTTTAGGTTGCCGTGAGTTCATGCAAGCAACGTTGGCTTGGATTTCTAGCCAGTGGTAAGAGCGCAAGATGGCAATGTGCGTTTTGTTTTGTTTTAGTCAGTCTTATTGATATTATGATGTCATTTTTTGTTGGGTCCTAGGGGGCTTGGATAGTTATTCTCAACTAGAGAAAGTGCTCAAAAACTTTTCTTGCTCATCTAGGCAATATGTATAATATGTTAGTAACGCAAAGATAAGACGGGTTTTTTAATTGCTTAGCATACCACCAAATAATCTTTTGAGCTTGAGGACATTCTATCTGGTATTGGCAAACCATTTTGGCTAATGTTTTTTTATTCAACAGATTTATTTGTAGGGCTATGATTGAAAGCTGACGACTTAACAAATGGAGTAGTTTTCCCAACTTGTTGTTGTTCTATGGTGGTAAAAGTTGTTTGTTTGCTTTAATGACTACTTCAATTTCCCAGATAAACGTTAAAACTTTTTGAGGTGTGTTGTACCATAAATGTACAATTGACCTTGACAACCACCAAGTTGTTTAACCAGACCAAGGTTTTATTTTTGGGTCTCAAAATAAATAGTTCGTCTTCTAAACGTGCGAAAATTTTATTGACTTTTTACATGATTGCCAAACATTTTAATTTGTTGAAATAAAACTTTTGTTGAGGTTTGGTTAATTAAGTACTGGCATATAACAAAACGTAGCAATACTTGTTCTTTTCTTGGAATAGTACTGCTCAAAATCCTAATTTACATGCGTCTGTCTGATAGACAAATGGTAGTTTTGGTCGGTGTCCAGTTAATTAAAAAAGTTAAGTCAAATTTGTTTTTACAGCTTTAAATGTCAGTTCTTTGGTTTTGGTCTATCCAAACGACTTTGGGAACGTATTTTCTGAGCTAGGTTTAAATGCCTATGAAACAGCAAAACTGCTTTTTGTTGTAATGCTTTGGATGATCTTGGAAACGATACGTTACTTTTTGAATTAGTTTCATGTTCCAGATATTCTGCAGTGTTGGTTCCAAATTTGCACTTGAACATTTTGCATTTAAGCTTGTACTTTTGCAGCCTTTCTAAAACTTGGTTAAGGTGGTGGATTAAGACAGTGGTACTCAAAAATTTATTAAATATTTGGGACATATATTTCTGGCCGGTTTGTTTTTAGTCCAAAGGGCATTATAATAAAATGGTAAATGTCACAATCTGAAGCCGCAAAAGCGGTGTACGTCTTGTGGCTGTTTTCCATTAGTATCTGCTAGTATTCTGTAGCAATGTTAAATTTGGTGCAGATCTGGGCATTTCCAAAGTCTTTAAAAGTTTTTTGTATTTTTGGGAGTACAGCCAGTTTAGCTTTTGTTACTATTTTCAATTTTTGGTAATCAATGCCAAAGCGTGGTTTTCCATCGTTTCTGTTTCTTAGCAATATTGAGGTACAGTAGAATGACTTAACATTGATTATAAATCTGTACGGTCGATTTTGCTTCTTCTGTGAGTTGCATTATTATTTTTGATTGACTCCAGGTAAAAGTTAGACACACTAACCTTGGCTAAGCAAAGCTGAGTAAAATTTTGCCTCCTAATAGATCAAGGTTTTGCCTTGTTTTCTGATGATGTTAATAGTGATGCGGAGTAATAGATCTTTTTCCAGAATTTTTACGTTGGCTTCTATTGTGGAATTTTTATTTTATTTTTTTCTGTTTGTTGTATTGATTTTATGGTCACACAAAGTAACTAACAAAACTATACTTATACGCATGCAATTAAAAGAAAAAGATCATCAGAAAAACAAACTTTTTGGTTAAAGAACTTGTGCCAATGAAGCTGCCATACTTATTTAAAACCGCAGTAGACCAAAAATGC
Source organism: Tachinus rufipes (assembly GCA_963932245.1). NCBI lineage: Eukaryota > Metazoa > Arthropoda > Insecta > Coleoptera > Staphylinidae > Tachinus > Tachinus rufipes. Next base: position 24,711,790 of record OZ010742.1, on the reverse strand, counting down.
GACAGACTGATAGCCAACGTTCACTGAGGATACGGCACATTAGAAAGAAGAATAATTATAATTTTTGAGACACAAAATTAATTTAAAAAATTAATATCAAAGTTATGACGCTTCAAAACGTAAGAAATAAATAAGAACTAATTAAACCAATTGGAAAATTGTCTCTGGATCATATAAATTTGTCAACACAACGTTAATATATATATACATATATAACAGTCCCGAATTCGATCCCCAAATATGACTAAAATGACAACTTTGCTCTTTATCCACCGGGGTGATTGGGAAGTCACCTAATACTGCGTACACACTTGCAACAATCTGCCGTATCGCAACACCGTTGCGTAACATCGTCGCGTAACATTTTCTTTGATCCGACGGCAGAAAATCGACAAGCAATGAGACGCTGTTGCGGGGTGATGTTACGCGAAGATGTTGCGCGACGATGTTGCGGTACGGCAGATTGTTGCAAGTGTGTACGCAGTATAATACTGCGTACACACTTGCAACTTCTGGGGCGATGTAAAATAGCTGTAAAACGCGAAATAAAGAAGAAAATAGATAACTGATTAAAAAATTACAATTGTTTAGTATTTTTATATGTGTGAGTATGAGCAAAAAAGAGAAGATATTTTTAATAAATTTTAAAACAAAATAAATATTAAATGCTATTAATTACTGAATCTACTAATATTGAGTGGCACATTACTTTCTAAGCAAATCCTTAATTTGTGAGACACCGATTGGAGACATTAATTATGTAGATTCACTAGAAATGCTGAATTATGGATTCAGGACACCCTACATTAACACCGATCAGTGCATCTAAGCCTCATTAGGTCACAGCAGAGGTATTACATTGTTATAAATTATTTAGTAGCAATGCAGAGATTGATTACAAAATTAGATTATGTACAATAATATTAACAATCAAGATATGGTATGCTTATTTCTTAGATCTATTTATTATGTATATTTGTAGTTTAATTCCACAGAATCAGTGACTGGGATTGTAAATTATAAATGAACGTTGAGAAGCGCTGAAATAATTCCAGCTGTCAGTTGTAAAGTGATAAGGTTCCACCTCTAACGCGTCGACCTTCACGACTAACATAATTTACCGTTTCTAAATATACGTTATTTCGAATTAATCCTTATCGATTCAGTATGAAGAACTGGAGCGGAATTAAATAATGCAGAACTCGGTTGATGGTTCTATTATTAGATAATTGGGTTAGCCACAATGCCAGTAACTTTTGACACTTCTCCTTTATTTTCCATCTATCTCTGTTCTTCCAACCACGAGTTATATATATTTTTTGTAGGTCCGGCATCCATTACCAAGATGAAAGTTTCGGTCGGTGATTAAAACGACTCCGCCTGTTTTGTCGCACTTTCAATTTGCGATTATAATAAAACGCCGTCGAGCGAAGAGAGCGCTTTGTCGTAAAGCTAGTTATTGCGATGCTGCTTCTTTTTTTCGTTGTTTTTACTCGTGTGTATAGCTGCAATCCTGATTACGCCTAATTTAAGTTCTACGAGCATGCACCGTGCCAAAAAGTTTTCTGCTGGTTTCTCAACTATTTGTTTCCGGTGGCGGAAACTTTCTCTTGTGTCTGCTGCTTACCCAATTCACGTTTGATCACAGTTTAGTTTAAAATGATCAGTTTGAATGAAGTGATGGACTAATTTAGACATTAAAATATTTAATTTAATTATTATTAAATATTATTGCATAAGATTTAATATTAACAAATGATCAATTTAATATATTAAGAACTCTGATAGCATCGGATTCTATACTTCAATGTCACATATTTAACAAACATTATTAACTTCTCTTTGTTATATATTTTACTTGCTACGTTTCTACCCAGTATTAGTTATGGTAAGCTGACATACTTGAAAATAATTAATATTTTAATAAAAAAAAGTAAATTCCATATTTTTGTTGAATTATTAATATATTGATTTAGAATATTGCGCATAATTTAAAATAAATTAACTTAACAGTCTAATACTTAAATATAGATACCCAATACTTGAATATATAATGTTCAATTACTACTACCCTTATATTGTTACGACATAATGGAGTCAGTGCTCCGTGTGATTGCTTTTGCTGGTCCTTTCCTGCCATTGGCATGCTTGATAAAAGGCTAATACACAATAAATATGTAATCACAATTGCCAGTCTTATTGCGCATAAAATTAATTATACAAATGATGTGTTGATAATTATCAAATTTCCTACTTCAACATTGTAATTTCAAATTTTTAATTCAATTTCACCAAGGAAGGGTACGAACAATTTTTAATTAAAACTCATTGTCGCATTATAATATTCAAAACTTAACCCAGTTTTTCGAGTGTTTTCACAACTAAATGCATAAAGCGTTAATTAGAACGAAATGCAAATCTACTCCTTCTCTGCAATACTCTTTCACCCTCTCACGCCACCCCCTTATTATTCATGAGGGTCGTAATTTGCATGAAACACATATTACACGTCAATTAAAACGGCGTCGCGCATAAAAATAAGCGCGATCAAACGGTAAATCTGGATATTTTAATAATTCATTAGTCAATCCATAAAAATTTGAGTTGCATAAAACATTTATTTGTTAAGTAATACTATAATATAGGTTAATTAAAGCAAAGCAGTTAAATGAACTGAGTCGTTAATTTAAATCGATTTGCGTATATTTTTGCGCGGTCGATAGATAAAATAACCCAGTTTTCTATATATAGTTAAGGGAGTCTTTTTTTTCTTCTTCTCTCGCTTCGATATTCGTTTCCGAAACAACATCAAGCGAAGCTTTCATTTGTGTTTTATTTACGTTCACAATAATAAGCCGCAGGATATTTTTCATATTTGCATTATTTTTATTTTTATTTACCTCATTGAAAACTTTAAAGCCGATATAGTTGTTATATTTAATTATATTTAAAGCGCCTTAAGCTCATTTCAAGTTGATTTTAAAAATATATTTAGTTTATCACAAGCTTGTTAATCAATTTTATTAATTATTAATTGATAATATCGGATAATATTTTTTACTAATTTTATTGGAATTTATGTATTAATTTTACAAACAAAGTTTTGTGTGAGTTTAAAACAATTTTTCTCATAGAACAAAAACATTTAAATTATTTTTTGGGTGTTACCATCATAAGTTGGTATAACAGTTAAAATAAAGCTAGGCTTAGGCATACCACCAACAAAATATACATGTTCTACAAGTCAATTTATTTTAATTTTTACCAATACATACAAATTCCGTGTAATGCCATTTGGGTTATAGAAGACTACAACATTTCAAAAAATTATGTTTGGGTGTTGGCAGAAACAGTAAATGACTACTACTATAGTATACTTAGGTAACATTTTGGTGTATTCCAATATGGATAATTGAAAAACTATTTAACAAAAGTGCTATAGAGGCCACACAGATCAAAAGTTGATCAAAGAAAAGGTTCATAGGCTTATGCACTTGACTGCTTGATAAAATGACGTTTTCCAAAAATTCTTCAAAACTTTTTGCTAAAAACCCAAAGTTACAATTTGTACTACAGAAAGACGCACGTTATACTGAAATGGGAGCAGTCTATTGTTGTTCCAAAAAAATTAAATTCAACCCTTGTCTAGTACAATTAACATACTACATTGTACAGAACTAGCATGCAAAGATCTGGAAGTCTTTGATCACATGCTTTACCAAAAATTATCAACGGAACTACACTACCAACAGTCTTTATAATTTGTTGGCAAAACTACTACTAGTGAAAAATCAAGGAACCATCTTAGGAAAAGAAACGCTGGCAGCCATTGTTTGTCGTTAGTTTAAACAAATTTACAAAGTTTATTGAAATAAAAGTTGAACTGGAAGAAGATTTAAAGTTTCAATTAAAAATAGAAATAAAATGGCACTAGCTAGCGTGCCACCTGCAGCACAAATGAAAGTGCACTATCACTTTACAGCACAGTTGGGCATCCGAGCGGCGATAAGACCGCTACGGCAAATTTAAAAGTTTTTTTACTAGCAGAGTATCTAAAAAAACATACAAACATTTTTGAAAAGTTGCACTTTATATTCTTACTTACAGCAAAGTCTCTAGAAACAAGTAGTCTATTTGTTGGATACAACTAAAGCTGAAAACAAGATTGTGTTTACAATCATTAATTTTTGTACAAGGTGGGACTAACAACGAGCTCTAATTTATTAGCAACACTTTGAAAGATGCAGACCAGAAACAAGAAAGTGTGCATTATGCTACAGCTACATACTATTTGGAAGCAAACTTTTTTTAACAATATTACAATAAACTCAAAAAAAAAAAAAAAAAAAAAAAATAAAAAGTAAGTATAAAGTATTTACAGAGTTATTACTACAGCTGCAACAGTCGGACAATCAACGCAACTGGGCAAAATCCAAGACATTTTTTTCTTTTTTTCTTTTCTTTGTTGTGCGTTCTTACAGTTATTTTACATTGTCCCAAAAGTCTTATTACTGGTTTGAGGATGGTTGTATTTTGAGAATCAATCTCCGGAACTTTAATGCTTTATAACTATTTCACTGCTACCGGGTGAGTGTTAATCCTTACAGATCTAGAGATAGTTAAAACAAACCCAACATTAGTTAGATCTATCAAAGGTAACAAAATCTCAAGTAAGTCAAAGTTTTGATATACTGTTACCAATTCCCATTCCGCATTGTAATAGGTAGTAAAGTCGATAGTTACAAAAAATTGGTTTTTCCTTTTGTTGTTTGGTGTTGATGTGGTAGGAGATTTCTATTTTCCATCTAGTGCATTGTGGTTTAAGTTTTTTAGAAAAACACTTAATTAGGGTTAACTGTATACACGCCCCATAGTGTTGCTGGTGTTAGTAGTGGTAGATTGTAGCTTAAGTGTTGCATAGTGAGTTATTTCGGAGATATAATTAACACTAGTTTACAGCTCCGCAGATTTTTGCTGTTTTTTAGTCATTAATTTTGCGGCGCATTTAGATGCTCACAAAGCAGCGTTAATATACACAAAAATAAGTTATGGTCCGCGGAACCACTACTTTGGTTATTGTAGGGCTAAAACCAAAATGGTTAAAAATGAAATCAGTCTTTTTTGAAGGAGTAGGAAAAAATTGATGTTAGTATAGAGGTATGTTTTAGTCAATACATCAAAAATAAATCCACAACCACTATAACCACCAGCGGCTATTTGGTGGTATTTGGGTAGAGGTTAGTAGATTGGGAAAGAATACAAAATTGTTTCTTTTGTTTGTACCCAAAGTATAGCATATGGTTAGGTGTTTGAAAGTCTATTTGTACCTTTTTTTTTTTTTGGGATATAACAATAATGTAGGTCTGTGTTGATGTTGGGTTGAAGTTTTATTTAGAGCAAAGTAGTGTTAAAAAATGACAAGTAATACTTTTTAAGATTAAGGAGTGTTTTTATGGTTGGGAGCGTGGCGCAGTGGTTTAGGCATCCGACTGCTGCACCAAACATTATAGGTTTAAATCGTAAAACTGTAAATAATTTCAAACGCATATACGCTTTTCCACTATTCAACCCGCTTTGTCAGCGTGAGATTTTTTTGACTTAACACCTTTTTTGGTCCAAAGTAGACAGAATAATTTTTTCAGTGGTTCAAAATTTACTGAAATCTGTAGGTCCACTCGCAATGTAAATTTGCCAATATTACGGGCAGTAAAAACCATTGAGCCATTTATTAGCTGATAAAGAAGATCTACAGTTGGCGGTGGTAGATAGTAGGACGTGTGAGAACCGGAGATAATGTGTCGCTGTCTAATTTTGTTGGAAGTGGTCGCTAGCGACAGTTTTAGGTTAATGTTGATGCATGAATATGTAAGAGTTAATGCGGGGTTTGTAGTTATTGTTTTTTTTTTTAGAAAAAAATTTGCTTCTAGAATACTACAAGATTTTGACGAGGATGATTAAATGACCAATTGCGGCTCGTAGATTTCTTTTAGTGTTTAACTGATGGCGCAACGTAGAATATTGTAGCTTCAAAATTGGTGGTAAGACTGAATGTAGAATTTTGCCGTAGCTATGTATGTGCTTACATTAATTTTTTGTTATTATTGTAGGTATCACGCAAAGATCTTGCGTTTTTATAACACGCATTGCATTTTTTTGGTAAATATTAAAATAATATTAATTCTTTTGCAAAATTATGTCTAAATAATAATTACGTAATGAGTTAAATTTTGGTTAATTACATTATTATAACGCTTTAAAAGTAATTTCCGCTATTGGGTAGTCGTGATTTAACTTATTATTGTTTGCACGTACTTTATAATTATTGTGCCGTTTTGGCAGTTGCGTAGAAAGTTGTGAAGTGGGTGTTGACAATTGTTTAGTTTTGCTTCCGATTTTGCTAAAAACGAACCGTTCAATAAGGTTCCGGGTTAGCATCTTGTAGTGAAAAACCATATTGGCCAGTGATGGTTTGATAAATTTGGGTTTGATACTTGGGTGTTTTCTTAATTAAGTCAGCTGTAATTTAATTATTGCAGGTTTGGTTTTGGTGCGCTAATAGTTTTGTTCAAAGCTGTACCTATTACTTGACAAATTGACAAGTCTGTTTAGGCCAAAATTTTCTTATTAAATAGACATGTTTTGCTTGTTGGACATAAATTTGTGGTGGCATCTGCCGCAAAAGCCGACAGGTGCTGGGATTTGGCAGGTTATTAGATTTGTTTTTTTTTAATGCAAAAATGGTTTGCTTGGCAATTGAACTACAATCTTAGTTTGGTATAATTGGCAAATTTTGGTTTATTTTTTTGCTAAAGTTTGTGTCCAACAATTTGAATGCAATTTCAATTGGATACTTGGCGTGATAAATTTTTTGTGCGGCAACCTACAATTTTGTGCAGTTTTTAACCGTTTTTGACTAGATTTTAGTTAATAAAAAAGTTTTTGCTGTTTTTAACTTTTTTTAAATAAAATTTTTAATTTTTCAACAGTTTATGACTAAATTTTGGTGTTTTCTGACAATATTTTTATACTGTACATCCATGATAGAATTTTGCACTTTTTGACAAGCGGATTTTGGTTCTTTAAAACAATATTGTAACATTTCTTAACTAAATTTTGCTATTTTTGACAATAAAAAAATTTGCATTTTTAGTTCAAAAGAATCAAAATTCAGACCAGATTTTGCTATTTTTGATATTTTATTACCAGATTCCAAATATTGTTGACATTTTAGGAAAAAAACTTTGGACTTTTCAACAGTTTATGGCTAGGTTTTGGTTCTTTTTAGCAATATTTTGATATTTTACGGCAAGATTTTGCTATTATTGAGTATTCATAAATTTTTATTTTTTTTAACAGTTTATGTGCTTTCTGTGCAATGTGTAAATTGTGTATGCTTTTTCCAAAACTGTCTTTCAGGGTACTCTCTCATGTCGTTTTTCTCAAATCTTTAGAAATAGGTTTTAAGGTTGTCCAACTCTGAGTACTCACCAATCTTCTTTAACTTTTAGAAATAGGTTTTAATTGTATCTATTTTGGGGTTTTATTCAAGTTGTGCATAAGTTTAAGCTGTTTGAGAAGTGTTCTAAAAAAGTAGGTCTTTTGATCAAAGTTTTGACCAAAATCATTCAGCAAATTTTTCTGAGGGTTAAGTTTATATTTAATTTAAATTTTTTTTATTCTTTTTATTTTCTTGAGACATTTTTGCTGACAGTAGCAAAACCTAATCATGTATTTTTTTTTGTCAATTAGAATTTTTGCAGAATAAGTTAATCTTGATTTGAGTTAAATGAGAAAAAGTTTTTTGTGGTGGTGGATCTGTGGGGGTGTTTTTATTCCAAGTTGGGGCAACTTGGTTTTGCTAAAGAAAAACTCAAAAAGGTACGGATTTGATTGCAAACATTTTATTTATATACCCTGGTTGCAACTTTGGTGGGTTTCCATTGGCTAGGTGATGCTCCACTTTTTATTGGCCTCATTTTAGAGCAAAATTTAATTGGACAGCATACTAGGTAGATACTCTGGAAATATCCTAAACTTACTGATTTATCGACTATGCAAACTGTTCACTGAGATAGAACTCAAACAAAATGAACTTCTCAGCATTTATGGAAAGATTTTATATTAATTCTACAACAACTAGTTTGCTGCATTAAAGGTGTTGAGTTTGATTTGTATATTGATGAGTTTTTATGGCTAAAAAAACTTTCATTGATAGCGTAGTCATTTGCATCTTTGTTACTGCTACTCAAGTTTTGAAAAGTCTAAAAGTTACCAGAACAATTTTTTATATGTTTTTCAAATTTTTGTTGTACTTTGGCTCTTTAAAGACAATAATATCAGTATCAAGTAATACTACAACTACAACACTATAGCAAAATTGGTAAAAAAAAAAGTTATGAATAAAATAGTATTTATTAATAGAAATCAAATTTAAAGAGTTTAAACTATTTAAAGACAACAATCAACTACGGTTGACCATTTGGTTTATTTGGACAAACCTGTCTCTGCTACAAATGTTTTTGAAGATTTGATTTTAATTTTTAACGATACTTTACCAAGATGGTTGTGCAATACATTTTTATTTTAAGTAAAAGAGCAATTGGTAGGTTTTTGTTTAAACGATGACAAAAATTGCTAATAATAGGTGCTGTATTTGCATTTTATAAACAAAATAAAACTCATCACTTTATACACTCAAACTCAAAGTTCTTCATTCACAAAAAGAACACTGGCTATGTTTTGTATAGCACCAAGTGCTGTGGCTTAAAGTTGATATAAATGGCCGTACTAAATGTTTGACACTGATGGGATGTGCAATGTTATAGAGTTCAGAAGCAAATTTTGTGCAGAAAGTAGTGCCAAATCTAGATTGATAGTGGCAAAGTTGCCCGTCGGTAGAAAATATATCAAATTTGGCGTTTTGACCGTAAGTTTTTTCTTTTGCGTAATTCATATTAAATATTTATAGTAAAAAAAGTTAGCCAATGTTAAGTTTTGGTTGTTAATTGCTCAGAACTTGCTTTTTTCTAAAATTTTTACGTTACCGGTTTTTCGCCCTCGAGATGGTAATAGCGGGGGTTAGTGATTGTAAAAAAAGCAACGTTACCCTTCTTGATGTAGGCGGTATGTGCAGAGCCGTGAGTTGTGTGCAGGTGGTTGAGATGCGTATAGTGCATTCTCAAGGCAGTCGTCGGTGTTCAGGTACAGATAAGCAGTAGTGCAGTGAAGTTGACAGGGGGCATCGCAGGGTAGAAATTATTCCGGTACTTGTAGTTATTGAATAGGGTCGCATTGTAGTTGGTCGAGAGACGGTTGAAGTTTTTCAGTCTACAATCAGCAAAGTTTTGCTGCTTGGTAGAGACTGACTGGCTTAGCCGTTGATACGCAGGTTTTATAGTTGCGGGCTAGCTGTTATTTGCAAGTGTGGCTCCACCTACTAGGCGGCATCACTTAATAAATAAATTAATAATTCTGTAGAAAAGTCTATTCTTTCCAATCTTTGGGTTAGAAATGACATAAGACCTTTTCTATGAAAAAAAATGCGATGTCTTTATTATTGCATTTTGTAGTGTTTCTAAAAAACACCACAACTTTGTGAGAAATTGCTCTCAAAGCTTTGTTTGAAATGCAATTTAGACTTAGAGCTGATTTGGTTTTGAGATGTGCAATGATATCTTTTAGTTATCTTCTACATCAGTTTATTATAAAAAAATTATAAACAAGCTTTTAGCACTCTAGGTCTTACTGAGAAGCTGATTTATTATTTTTGCTACTGTTAGCAGCACAAGCCAATGTTTGATTGTGCATTAGACACCCTCTAAAGGTAGCAGTGTTTATTTCTCTTTCTAGAACACTGATCTGTTGGATGAGACTTTGCGCATTTCACGTAAACGTAAAGGGCGTTGCATTTATTTACCAAATGTCCTAACTTTTGATATCGGTGGCATTAGCTGATAATTTGCGTTAACCTCTATTTCAATTTTGACTTAGTACTGATATTTTATTGAAAAAAATTCTGAATTTTGTGTTGAACATATAACATAGAAAAAACTTTGTCTTTTCTCCCTATTTGCGTGAATGAAATTGTTTTAAAGCCACTAATTTAAAGTTTAAGTTTAACACTTTCAACCGGAAAACAATTGGGAATGCCTCTAAAAACTACCATAAAAGTATTTTTGGTCTCAGTTTAGTATAAAAAGTGGTAGATTTTTTATTTATCTACGTAATTAATAATTTTGTGAAAGTTTTCTATTGAACATTTAATTCTTTGTTTTGATTCGGTTCAGAACATTAGTCAATTTTTATACAAAGAAAAAAAATTAAAAGCATTTGTTACAACAAAAACTATCTTATAAATAGACTAATTGAATTATAATGACCACAACAATAACAAAAGAAAACACAAAAATATTTCGATAATATTAACATAATAAAAAAAAAAAATTATTATAAAAAGTTGCAAAATAGAGAAAAAAAAACTTACTTTACCTGTGGGACATATTAAAGTACAAAGGATAGGAAAACCATAAAAGAATAGTAAAATAAACGTTAGTTTGAATTAACAAATGAAAAACATAACACGAAAGAACTCTGAAAGTAGTTCTAGATATCGGTAAATGCTTTTGATATGAGGTCACGCATCCGACAGTAATAAAACCAAAACAAATATTAGCACTTTCAGAACAAATATTGCTTTCAAATAGAAATTCGAAATAACATATTGCAATTTAATAGTTTAAAATGATTTATTATTGATACACAAACCAATTAATTAATCAATTAGAGTTTTGATTATTATGTTCCAGCCGCAAGGAATAATTTTGATTCTAAAATTTTATTGCGTTTTTGATTGCTATCTTTTCCAGATGGACGTAGGCGATATATCCGGCGGGCATTTTTACACAGACACAATACACTATTTGATATTGAACATATATGGGAAGAATACGTGTGGAAATGGTAACATTAATGCTGGGAATCCTATTTAGAGACCAGAGTATTCCCTTACTGCTCATATCGCAAAAATTCCCGGACGGCCACGATACTACACTTTTTTTTATTACTTTCCATCCACAATAAATCAAATCTCAATTCTAATCATTTTTTATTGTCCATTTCCGATATTGCGCCGCGTCGGCATTCCATGCGGAGATAAATCATCATGTGTGAGAGAGCAGCGACGCACACCTATGATGATGTCTGTCCACTGGATATGATTTACCGTCCACTTGACAGGTCTACATGTTGGTATCGGGATAATTTGATGGACATGTAGTGAAGAGTACTTACTACTCGGACCGCACACATCACTATCAATTACAACCATCTCCATTAATTCATTTTACAATACACCGCTATTTTTTTTCCACTTAAAATTGATTTTCCATCAGTTAATTAAATTAATTATGCTAATTGGAAAGTGGAGTATAGATATGCCATATGCTTTGCAACTTTGAAGTCAAAGGAAATCGAATTACGCACCATATTGCTTGACAGTAGCTTTATGCAAAGCTAATTCAAAGTTCAAAATTCATAAAGTATATTCCCGGCATTGATTTCCTCCGTATTAGTGTGTGTGCTGAAGCTGAAAGGAACGCATATATTTCAATCAGAAATGATGAATTTGAATATTGTATTTCAACTTTTATACAATTTTAATAAAATATTTGTTTTTTCTACGGACAGAAAATACAAATATTTGCATTGTTTATAGAAAACCGATTTGATTAAAGTTCCTTGTTAGGGAATGGCGCAACTATGTTCAAAACAAAGTTTGCAACCTTGATATCCGGTTTCCTTAGTATGTTAAGGATACCATCACAAGCATCCAAACTTCTTAGAAACAATGAAAATACCTTCGTTAATGATCAAGCTTGTCTCGTTAATCAAATGCATATCATTGTTATCTTAAATTATTTTTGTTAGAAGGCTAAACATTAATTGGGTTGCTTAATTCACAAGGTCTATTATTGCCACGGGACAAATATTTAACATATAATCCATATTAATTAATGACGCCCCAATTAGTCTATGTATACCGTGTATACATCATCAAGACTAGGTTAATATTTGGCAGAAATTCTTGAAAAATGTAGCGTTAAAATTGTTTGTTAAATTATTTAGTTAATATATTCTTATATGATTTTTCCGCTCCATTAACATAGTTTTCTACGGTAAAACAAAACATTTTTTGTTTGATACTTATGTAAATAGATGGTTTGAAAGTGGGACAATAAAAAATGGAAACCCTTTCCTACTGCTCTCTCCGCTTGAAGTGTCTTTTTGCCCCTTTTTATACCTCTCTCCCTTTCAAGGTAGACGGAATGTGAAATTTTTAAATCCTCTTAGAAAAATTGGTTTATATTTAATGCACGGTAGAATAGAGGCAATGGTAGGGAGCGTATAAATATCGGAGTGCGGGCAAACGGAAAATTCCATCAATCGGAAAAGCGTCTTAGGAAAACTCTCTATTAAAACTACTGACGTGCTTCTGTAAAATCTGTGCTCACAGTGTTTAAAATAGAACAAAAATAGATTTAGTAAATAATATAATGGTTTGAATCCTTTTGTGATCTAATTTTATATAGGTTAATGAATGAGTGGTTTTTAGTGTATGGCTTCCGGATAAATTGAAGCGTGTTTTAATAAATTTGTGTTTAAAATTGTTGCTATCTATTGGATATCAAAAATTCTATCAATACGATAACAAAACAAAATTCATTAGGAAATTATCTTGATTATATAAAAACAGTTTGTAAGATTTTAACTGATCTACGTTTAGTTGTGTGTGCAATAACAAATTAACATTATTAGTAAATGGATGTTTTCTAGTTTAGAATAATTTTTTCATGAATTTGATTTTTTTAATGTAACATTATTTGTTTTCTGTTAATTGTAGACTCTATGTGCCTCTCTGCAATTGTTAAAGAGGTTTCTTTTTTATCATTATAATTATTTTTTTGTATGTGTCTCTGATTATTTTTCTTGGTACTTATATTATTATAGTTTTATCTTTACAATTTTATCAGTCTTTTTTTCTCTCAATATTTTTTTTTTCAAATAGTATACATGTTCAGCACTTTTCATAACTGAGAAAACTTTTGCGCTAGCATTATAATCTCTTGTCACATAATTGCAGCATTCTTTTCTTATAAGATGTTTTCTTCTTTGCTGCTTGTTGGCATGTATATATTTTTTTTCTTTTGCTTTTTAGACATTATTTTTTTGGATATTGTATAATTTTTAATGGAGTTTAAAGAAAAAACTAGGAATCTTATTTATGTTATTGATCCCTAATAATTTATTTGCTTATACCAGTTATTTACTGCATTTTGGGCGGATAAAAAGGTTTTGGGTGTTATCTTGTCAATTTAAGTCACATTTTTAAAAGCTTGGAAATAAAAATGAATCATGACTCACATTTGATATCTAATGACAAGTGTCAGTAGTTTTTTTTTGTTGAACACTATTTTAGAATGCAATTTTAACTGCTTTTGGGGACTGGTCTGATGTTGTCCACGCTAATCATTATGGGGCAATTTTTTTTTTTTTTAATAAGTAGTTTAAATCTTATCCAGTTGGGCGCTAGAGACTTTTATTCCTGGTTTGCACCATAATTTGTTTGCCGGGGTAGCAACGTGGTAAGCGTATTATAGCTTTATTACTTATTAGTTTTTTCTAGTGAAAACCTAAAACTTTTACAAGGTAGCGGGTAGAGTAATGCTTTTCAGATATTAGTGCTACTACAGACTTAACAGGTATGTAGCGTCTAAACTCACAATGGGCGGCTACAAACAGAGTCTGTAAACAGATTAAGCGGTTGAATTTAAAACTAGCCAACAAGCAAAGCAAACCTACTAAAACAAAAATCAATCTAGCAACATACAATATCAAAACAATGAATAAATCCGGAAAATCTCATAAAACTAGAAAAAGAACTCAACCAAAGTAAATAAGACATTTCAGGCTTATGCAAAATAAGATTTCCAGGAGAAAAAAACCACTGTGTTAAAATCAGGTCAAACACTATATCAAAATAACACCAATAACAGAACCGGATAAAGAGGCGTAGCATTCTAGGTAGGGCATCAAATTCCATCCCATCTCGGAAAAAGTTATCTACATAATTAGTGCATAGTTCATTCAGAAAAACAAAACACATCCTGAAAATATTGGATACTTTGGTTTGGGCAAAAGGAACCAACGGGGAAGCATACTAAAATAAATAATCTATTTTAATACTTTCTTCAAAAAATTCAAGCAAAAGAAATAGAAATAAGTAAGTAACTAGAGTCGTAAAAACAAATGTTTTAGTGCTATACCGGTATGATACAAAAAGCAACTACAGGCTAGTAAAAGGAACACTTACATTCAATTTAAAAACTGACTGAAAGTTTTTCACCCTTAAAGAACTAGATCAAAATAAAGAAGAATACTAAGTAAAATTAAGAAAAAAATAGGGTTAATCAGCGCTTTGAGTACAATAGAGACAAACAAATTAAATGGAAAATGCACTACGGATATGCTACAAGAAATACAGGTACTTGCAGCAAAATTAACAAAGAAGACAACTTCAACATTAAAGTCTCAAAATCAAAACATTGTGAGGCATGAAAACTTTTATACTGAATTCTACTATTTAACAATCTATCTAAAATGTAAGATTAGAAGATACACCAGGTATAACAAAACAAAAATTAAAAACTCTAAAACAACTAAAAAACAAGAAAAGTCTTGGAGAAGACAACATTACTACTGAGATGTTAGAATGAGGCCTACGCCAAGCAGTGCATAAACACAGGCCAAAGAAGAAGAAAAAGAAGCTGAAAAAAGTAGATTCAAGATCATTGACATACAAACCTAAGACAAATAGACATCAAAATTAACATACTAGAGACCAAGATAGTTTGAAGCAGCACAAATCAGAGAAACATGGAAAAGAGTAAAAGATACCTACGTCCAGAAGTGGATAGCCAATAGCTGAAAATGAAAAAGAAAAAGAAGAAAAAAAAAAAGATGAAATTTCTTACGTTTGTAGTACACTATAAATGAACTTAGTTAAAGTAAGCATAGGTTAGGTTAGGTTAGGTACAGTGGAGATAAGAGGTAATTTTAACTTTAGGGATACCATAGGGATCAATTTTGAGCCCCACGTTGTGGAACGTTTTGTACGACGACGTGGTAAGCCTAGAGCTGCCTTTAGGGGTGAAAAGGGTGGCTTATGCCGACGACCTGACGGTCATCGTTACAAAACGCTGTACGGGGGAACTGGAGGATACGGGGAACCGCGCTCTTGCTGTCATAGAGCAAAAAATCACGGAGCTGAGGTTAGAATTGGCCCCAAAATAGACGGAACTTGGTTGGTACTCTCCTGCTCAAGAAAAGTATCGCAAGTTAAATGACCGTCTCGGGGATTACCGTCAGGTCTAAATAAAGCGTAAAATACTTGGGGGTTACGTTAAGCACAAACTTAGAAAGGGGTGTAGATGTAAGAAAAGTGTGTGAGAAAGCGGAGAAGGCGGCTCGGTTCTTTGCAGGGGCTAATGCCAATCCTGGGGGGAGCAAAATCTTCCACCAGGCGCCTGATGTGCCATAGTGCTCTATGGGGCCGAAATATGGGGGGATGCCGTGTGCAACAACAAAAGGCACAAGGGAATAGTTCTGCAAACTTAGAGGAGGTGTTGCCAGAGGGTTTGCAGCGCATACAGAACAGCGCCGACGGCGGGCCTTCTGGTTGTGGCAGGCACAAAGCCGTTAGACCTTGTGGTGCAAATGAAGACGGCGGTCTGGGAGTGTCGCTTTACTAAGTGTGAAGCGGAAGAATGGATGTGAGGGGAATGATAGAAGAGTTGAGAGGAATGCGTGTTGAGTAGAGGTGGTAGCAAACCGGCATGGTCCAGACGGCTCATCGCAGACGTGAGGCGTTGGGTGGGTCGGGGCCATGGTGAGATAAACTATTATCTTACGCAGGTACTAACGGGACATGGTTGTTTCCGGGCGTACCTGCTTTGAAAAAAATTGATTGAAAGTGACGAATGTCTGTACTGTGGGCAAAGGGATACGGTTGAGCCCACCGTGTTCCATTGCGAGAGATGGTTGGAGACGCGTAAATGAGCAAGAGTGAAACTGATTGGAGAGAGCTTGAACCCGGATAACATGTTGGTAGTAATGCTGTCTTTGGTGTACAATTGGGACATTGTACATGTTACGTATGAAAGAAGAAGAAGAGAGAGAGTTAGCTCGATGGTGTAGTGTGAATGAAGCGGGAAGGGGGGTGGGGCCGTAGCTACTTGTTAATGTATTTTGTAATTGTAAATTCAGTTCTTATGTATGTTTTGTAAACTGTTTTGTCAAAAATATGCGCGCCCAAAGTTGGGCAAACAACAAGAACCAAAAAAAAAGTGTGCCCAAACCAAAACGCATTAAAAAAAAGTGTAGTCAAATCTATGTATGTAAATGTGTGTCAATTGCGCCTAGCAGACTGGCGGGAACCTCCACCTCGACGTAGTACTTAAATGCAATTCCGAGGTGGAGAAAGATCGTTATTCCCGCAAGAAGAGGAGGTGATGTTCTTAGTCAGTAAGAATCTGACACTACCCTTCGGGGTGTCTTATGAAAGATTTTCCACCTCCACAAAAAAAAAATAAAGGTACAGTGGAGATAATTCTTTATCTATGCACGTTTTATCCACCGGTGTTCTGTCTGCAGGTTATGTGTTATTCATATGTGTATTATTGTCAAAACAAATCGGTTCTCATTTAAAGTAGTGTTTAGTGTAACCTACTACACTTTGGCTTCACGGTTGATTGCATAAGTAATAATTGCAGGAGTAATGGTTAACTAGCGCAGGATTGATCTGGTGATCTTTACTAAAAGTTTAAACGTTTGCAGTAGTAAAGTATCTAGCAATAAGAAGTGCGCGTTTAATTTTGTTTAGTTGCGTAATTGCTGCTTGCTAAGCATACCTCTTGCAATCTGCATATTTTGTATATGTTGATAAACTAATGTAATTTTGTTAGCGTTGTACAAAAAGGAAAAGATGTGCATTGGAATTTTAATAAAATGAGAAAAAATGTTACTTAAATTTTACTAAATTGATTTAATTTTTATAACTTTAGTCATTGATAAGAAACATTACTAAGATTAAAATTGTGTCCTAAGTAGATTTATAAATATACCTACAAATTTACGTAATAGTTTTGAATTGTTATCGTCCTTGCCAAGATAAATAAATAAAGATTCTTTGAGAAGCTCTAGCTAATCCCAATATGTTTGTGGTAGTTTTATTGGCTGTTGGGTTTGAGTTGTAGTATTTAACTGGCGCATTTTTCAGATTTTTTTGTACCTCATTGATTAAGTGTATTGCAATTCCAATATTTTAGATTTACGGACCAACAACGTTAATGACGCAGTTTTCTCAAAAACAATAAATACAGCCTGCACAAAACAAAAAATTGCTTTAAAAAGGTGGTCACTAGTTTTTTGTTATTATGTTTTTTTGTCCATAATTACGTTGTCAGAACTATTGGGAGATTCGGGTTGATTGTCAAAAATTTGTGTTTTGCTAATAAATTAGAATTCTTCTTGGATTATTTTATGCATATTTTTTCTTGTTCTTTTAAGTGTTGTTAAAAATCTTGAGGCTTCAAGATCTTCTGGCATTTTGGTAAAAGTGACAGGAAAAACACTACTGGTCCTCGTAATGCGTATAAAACTTGTCACTGTTTTGACTATGTTAACGATTGGTTTAGCAAACAAACTTAACAATTGTTGTTGTAGTTTTTTTTTTTAATGATATTTTAGTTGCTTGGTTTTGGTTGTTTGAGTTTTTTTAAAATAAGCATTCTATTTTGGACTGCATTGTTTTTGTCTGTTTATGGTTTAAACAGGTACACCTATATAGGCCAACATCTGTGCGACTTTAACAAGTCTTAATAAAATATCGTATTTTGGCGCCCAAAGACTTATGCAGCAAGATGTTTTAAAAAACTTAATTAATAATCATGGTTTTTTAGTTTTTGAAATAAACTTAGCTATGATTTTTGTAGGATTGATTCAATTAATTCTTATATTAAGATACTGCAAAAAATTACGGTAAGATAGCTCAGTTATAGAGCGTTAGTGTACCACGCTAACAGTCCCGAGTTTCATCCCTGAATATGACTAAAATAATAACTTTACTTTTTATCTATCGGGGTGATTCGGAAGTCACTTAATAAGCCGTTGGTCCCATCAACCCCCTTCAAACAAGTCGTAAGATTTCTGGGGCGATGTAAAATAGCTGTAAAACGCAAAATAAAGAAGAAGAATGATTATTTTTTGGAGAATGTTGCAGTCATTAAACTATTTTTAACATCAGATCATTGCGCCGAGGTTTGATTTTATTAAGTTGATAATTTTTGTTGTTGTTAAGAATGACTGCTTGTGTTGGTTAAGTTTAGATTAGATGGTTTGATGAAACTCGTTTGTAATAAATTTTGTGCGTTTATTGAAATTTGTTATCAAGGATGACTTTAAGTGTTGGTTAAGTTTAAATTAAATTGTTTTTTTTTAACAATTTATCTTTTTATTTTGTAATGAAATGATTGCTACGTCAAGGTTTAAAGTTTGTTGTTAAAGATGACTGATTGTGTTAGTTAACCTAAGTTTTTTCTTTTTTATTTAAAAAGAAGTGGTGGTTATCTGACATTTTTTTTTTGCAAAATAGTGATTATTTAAACATTTGTTTGGCGTTAAATTGACTAAATAACTAAATTGTTATTTACCTTTTAGGTTTTTTTGCTGTTTAGAACTAAATTTGTTTTGCGAGCTTTAAAATGGATTAGAAGTAGTTTGTTGATGAAAATTTTTATTGAAGTTTTAGCTTTTTATTATTTTGATATAATCAGAGAAGGTTTTAGATTTAATATAATTGATAATTGTAACCTCTACTACGAGATAATTCATGTTTATGAAATAATAAATGTACTACCTTTTTTATTACAAATTCCTACAAATAAATTACTAGTTCTGTGCTAGAGCCTTCAGTTACATTTGTAGAATACATTACTAGTTTTAGTTCTACTAGAGCTTTCTACAAATGTATTAACTTGTTGTTAATTTTTATGTGGCGTCAGTGCTCTAATAGCCGATTATAGCCAGGTTTAGATTTAGAGTAAGTTTAGTAGTTTGCAAAAATAGTTTAACGGTCTTGTGGTTTATTTAGGTTTTTTTTTAGATAAGTTGTATCGGTTAAGCTTTTTGTGTTTTTTTTATTGAAAATTGAGTAGATGTTTGTCGGAGTGTACATGTTATAATAATGTAGTTTTACGGACTTTTTTCAGTTTGGGGCTTTTACGATGCTAGATTTACATTTTGTAAACGTAGAGTTGCGGCTGATATTAGTTTGTTGAACTTTTTTTAAATTTAAAAATTGGTTTAAGTAAAATTACAATAAAACTTTGGTTTCTTAAAATAGAAAATTATTATTTCAACCTTAATCTACTACGTCCAATTGTTGTCTTTTTAGTTCTTTTGACCACAATTATTTTGTACAAAATGTGACCAAAAATTTGTTTTGTTTTTTGACCAACACCAACATTTGTTGTTAGTTTCTTTTATGTCTAAAACTGTAACAGAAATTTTATTGTATTTTTTTTTGCAGTAAAACAGCGATCTTTTCTTTTGGAGTTAAAACCAAATTTTTTGTTTAAAAGTGTTTTTTGTTAATACTAATCTAACAAGTAGTGATTGACCATTATTGTATATTTTGTCATTTACTCAAAATACAGCAAATGTTTCTGGTCACTACTAGTTTATACAAATAATAAACGACCAAAAGTATACTTAGTATTTTGGACAATCCAAATTTTTTTTGTTAGTTTTTGTTTAGTCAAAACAGGAACTAAAATCTACTTTTATAACAAAACTAAAATCATATTTTTTTTAATTAAACCCAAGTTTTTGGTATTTTATTTATTCTTTGGAATAAAACCAAAACTATAATCATTTTTTTTTTACAAAATAATAATAAATACTTTAAATTATAAGAATGTGATATGGCCAAAAAACATATTTTTTCCAAAACTGGTAACTAGATGAAAGTCTAAATTGTATATCTAAAAGTCTACCCACTCATTCTGTAACCTACACAAAATCTAAAATCTTGCTGAGTAGGGTGTTACATTACCGACAAAGCCAATTGCTAAAAATGCTTTTCAAAGCAAAAAAAGCGCTGTTATATTAAAAAAAAAAAAATTAATCATACTTTTAAGATTTGAGCTTGGAACCGTCAGTATACAAGTTGTGCGTTTTACTATAAAGCAAAAGTAATTTATTGCTTCTTCTTCTTCATGTGCCGTCTCTATTGGAAACTGCCGCCCTAAACAGATCAGCTGACGTGACCTTAAACCATTTTCTCACATTATTATGCCAAGACATTTTTCTCGCTCCGATAGATGTTTTTCCCACGATTTTTCCTTGGATTATGAGTCGGAGATTTTCATATTTCGGACCTCTCATGATGTGGCCGAGATATTGCAGTTTTCTTTTTTCACTTCCAGTAGGATTTCTCTGTCTTTCTCTATTCTTCTCAGAACCTCCACGTTGGTCGCATGTTTTGTCCATGATATTCTCAACATCTTACGGTAGGCCCACATCTCAAAGACTTCAAATTTCTTCTCACAATACACTTGAGGGTCCAAGCTTCCACACCATATAAAAGGACTGGGAATACGTAACATTTGAGCATCCGAGTTTTAAGGCTCAAGTCGCGACTACAGAGCAGTTTTTTAATTTTCACAAAAAATGCACGGGCTTTCTCAATGCGAATCTTTATTTCTGAGCCTTAGTCCACGGCGCCGTCGACGTTTGTACCTAGATAATTATACCTCTCGACTCTTTCCAGCTTTTTGCCTTTCACATACAGATGTTCATTTGGTGCTTCAGTTTTAGTGACAATCATGTATTTGGTCTTTTCAACATTGAGTGTCAGTCCATATTCTCGACTAACTGTGACGACGTTATTCAGCATATTTTAAAAGTTTTTCATGTTTTCGGTGAGAAGTACTGTATCGTCAGCGTAATGCAAGTTGTTTAGTGGGGTGCCGGTAACACGTATTCCGCCGTCCTCTCTTTCGAGGGCCTCGGTGATGATTTCTTCTGAATAGATGTTAAAGGGGAGTGTAGAGAGAACACACCCTTGTCTGACTCCTCTCGTGATCTCAACGGCTTTCGTTAGTTTGGATTGGACGCAAACGGACGCACTTTGGTTTAGGTACAGTTTTACTATTATTTGTATATCTCTTGTGTTGAGGTTTTTTTGTTCAAATGCTTCTATTAGTTGTTTGTGTCTCACTTTATTAAATGCTATATTATAATTTATAAAACAGGCGTATACCTTTTGGTTGACATCCAGACACCGCTGCATCAAGACGTTGTAAGCAAACAAGGCTTCCCTTGTTCCAACTCCTATTCTAAAGCCAAACTAGGTATCTCCTATTCTTTCTTTCAGTTTCTTGTAAATCTTACGGTGGATGACTTTGAGAAAGATCTTTAGAGTGTGGCTTATTAGGCTAATTGTACGGTGTTTTTTGCATATTTTGGCATTATGCTTCTTAGGAATTGTGACAAACGTTGACTGAAGCCATTCTTGTGGTATTATTCCTGTTTCATAGATCTTATCAAATAGGGAGGTTATAGCATCTAAATGTTGCTCTTCAATTATCTTAAGCACATCTGCAGGCAGATCGTCAGGGCCAGGAGCTTTTTTATCTTTGGCTGATTTTATTGCTGCTTGTACTTCTTGTTTTAAAATAGGTGATCCAATGTCATTCATACTGTTGGTAGTTATCTTTTCTTTTTGATAATTGAAAAGGGATTTAACGTAATCTTCCCATAGTGTCAGTTGATCTTAAATATCCAGCACAATGTTTTCTTCTTCATTTGTAAGGATGTGTGATCTTTGTTTCCGACCAATTCCAGTGAACTCACTTATTTTCTTATGCATGTTATGAGAGTCGTGCAGTTTCTGCAGATTTTCTATCTTAGTACATTTTTCTTTCAGCCACTCTTCCTTACCTTGTCGACATTTATATTTGATCTCTTTCTGTACTTCTTTATACTTGTGTGTGTCTGAATTCTTTAGGTTTCTCCTTTCTTCCATAAGCCTTAATATTTCGTTGGTCATCCAATTGTTTTGGTTTGTTTTTTTTTAGCTTTCAGATGTTTCTTACAAGGTTTTATGATGGCTGACTTTAAATTTTGCCACATGTTTTCAGGTTGATTCTGAGTTGTCAAACGGGTGTTTATTAATTTATTTAGGTTTTCATTTATTTTCTGATGCACCATTGCTTTTACGTTATTATTTCTTAGTAGGCTGGTATCAATAGATCTTTGGTTTGACGAGACTTTCAGCTTCTTGAGTTTTACCATAATCTCCGCAACAAGAAGATTATGATCTGAGCCTATATCTGCTTCTGGGTATGTTTTGGCACTTTTCACTCCATTTTTGTATCTCTGATTGACGAGAATATAATTGATTTGATTCCTGACTATACGTTTTTTATTGTCTCGTGGCGATTTCCAAGTGTACAGGGACGTTTTGGCAATTTAAAAAAAGGTATTAGTTATTACCATGGATTTTTCTTGACAGAATTGTAGGAGACGATATCCTCCTTCATTTTGTTTGCCCAATCCGTACGGCCCAATCCACTTGTCACATGAACCTTGTCTAATCTTTGCAAGTCCCCCAGGAGTACAGTGACATCTTTGTTCTTAATCAATTTCATGACCTCATCAATGTCTTTGTAGAAGGATTCTTCTTCTTTGTCATTTTTATCTGTTGTTGAGGCGTACACTTGAATTAGGTTGAATGTTCTACAGGGGAGATAAGGGTATAAAGTTCTTCACAGATCTGCTAAGAGTTTTGTCAAGTATAACCGCAACTCCATGACGATGTTAACTGTCATTACTTCCTGAGTAGTAAATGATTTTGTCTTGAAGTCTACTCTGTCCGCCGTTTATCCAGCAAGCTTCACTGATTCCTATTATTTTGATGTTTAGTCTATTCATTTCCAAGATTATGTTGTGGCTTTTCCCTAGATTGTACATGCTTTGTACATTCCATGTTCCAATTCTGATTGATTTTTGTAGCAGGGTGTTTTTCGTGTCTGCTGCATTCCTCATATTAATCACAACTGTCTTCCCCGGAGATCCGATCGGAGGATTTACTCCGGTTTTATATTTAGTCCTGATTTTAGTCATGATGATAATGCAGGGAATACCACTATGTGGTCTTTAATGCAGTGGTTTTCCGATTGCCTTCTGCATCCTCATGCCGTTCACTACCTGATGTAGTTTATATACCATTTATTTCTTGCAATTTGTTTTATGTCATCAAACGGTTTTGCGGTTTTTCAATACTTTGTAAAGTGGTTTTTGGCTTTCAATGTGTGACTTGGTAGGTCCATTTGTTGGCATTTTTCTTAGCTACATAGGCACAAGTCTACATCTTTAACTTTGGTTTTGTTGTCTGATTTATTTTTTGATTTGTGATTTTATCTTTTAAGCTTATGCCAAGTAGTGCACGTTTCATCACTAGTTGGTAAATTCTTTGTTTGCGTTTTTTGCTGTCCATTCCATTGTTTTAAGGCTTTATGTTGTAACGAGTAATATGCACGTATTAGATGCTTTCCTTTCACTGTTCTGGACGGTTCCGAACAATTCTGTGCGTGACGCCCCATGTACCTTTCACAGAGAGCGCGACGCCCCAACTTGTTCTGAGTGTCCTTCCCCTCTCCCCTCATGCACCACCATCGACAACGGTGCATCAAGCCCTTTTCAAGTGCCAACACCAAATAACTAAATATATCTAATATTTACTACCAACTTATTAACAAAGTTACAAGTATTTTCATTTGTCGCCAGTAATAAATTTAATTTTAAAACTTAAAATATAGAAATATTTTGTAATTTACAATCTATATTGTGGATCATAAAAATAATGTAATAAAACGTCTTTTAATTATACAATTAATTAACAAAATGTCAAGTTGAGTAAATAATTATTTGTTGGTTATGTCGTTAGTCAACGCATCATAATATATGCCAGTAAATAATGTTCCTTTCAGAATAGTTCAGAACGGTTCTGTGCGTCAAGCCCCGGGAGCGTGTTGCTCTTGAAAGGAAAGCAGTAATTGTATACTTTTTAACCAATGTGGTATGGCAGAAGATAGATTTGAGTTTTTTAAATGCGGTACAGTTCTGTCTTGCTCTTTTAGTGATTTTTGCTGTTTGGTTTTTCTTGCCCAGTTTTATTTGTGACTAAGATATATGTATTCATCTATGTGCTTGATTGTGTGGCAATCAATTTAATGTTGTTGACTTTTTAATTCTTGGTTTATGATATTGGTCTTTTCTAGGTTTATTTTGAGACCGACTGAGAGAGATACCATATTTAGTTCTTCTAGCGTGTTTTTGAGTTTTTGGAGATTTGAATTTATAAGAATAATGTCATTAGCAAATTGCAAATGGTTAAGATGTTTGCAATCTATGTATCTCCTTGCCTGACTTTTTTACTTATTTTGATCTTGTCAGTGCTCAAATCTTGGTCTATTGTCACTTTGAAGGTAGCATTTATGTATATCTGTTTGGTTAGTTGTGTATACCTTGAGTCACTTCTAACATTTTTGTAGTTGATAAATGCTATAAGGGTACGTTTGTGCAATTTTTAAACCCTTTTTGTAAGTAGATTCACTTTGCAGTTTTTCTACGCGGTAGGATTTTTTTTTCTTTAATGCATTTATTGATTAGTAGTATTACTGCATTCATTAACGTTCTTCTTTCAAGTTTTAACATTTTTGTTGATATTTTGTGTTTACCTGGTGTTTTCTCATTTTTGAGCTGTTTAAGTGCTTTCTGAATTTTGGGAATGTTTATTTTAGGTTTTCTAAATTGATGTTCTGCACTAACTCATTGTTGATACCATTAAAAAATTAAATTTATGAAAAAATATTCTAAACTAAAAACATCCATAGACGCGTTTCGAGGTTTACCTCTCATCTCTTCTTTATATATTTTCATTGTTGATATTTAGTGTATTTGGTATCTTTAATCTGTAGGATTTCATAAAAGCTTTAAATAACTTCTATAATTTCTCTGTTGCTCATAGTTAAACCATCCTTATTTTTCATTACAGAGACGTTTGTAATTATGGCCTTAGTATTGGACAGTATGTAGTCAATTTTGCTTTTTACTGCTCCGTCTGAAGTTAGCCATGTCTATCGCAAATTAGCAAATAAAGTGTTTATTTTAATTTAGAAGCATTTTACCACGGTCTAAAGTTTCCAATGTTTGGTTTTTTATCTTTTTTAATTATGCTGTAAGTACTGTTTATTGTGTTTTCTCACAACATTTGTGATGTCTTTGTAGAATAAATGAATTTCTTTTTTACTAAAATTACTTGTGGAGGCGTACTGATACACTGATACATCTCGCTTATTTCCAGTATTTGCCATTTTGTTTTTAATAATTTTATGTGTTCTTTGCTTCTCATTGTTTGTATGTTGTTGCAAATAATATTTTTTAAAGTTCTATTTTTTTGATATTTATTGTATTTATCAAATTTGATTTTGGTAAATAAATGAGAAAAGCCGGTTCCAAAAGAAGGCGTGCGGGGCCTTCTTTGGGAACCGGCTTTTACCTCTAACCCAGGCAGAGACCTTTAATGCTATCAGCCGGAGCTAGCAGTACATATGTTATTTAGCAAAGTGTTACTCTTTAACAATCACCTCTTTTTTTTATTTAGACTTTTGACCAACATTAGCAAAACTTGGTGTAAGGGCGTGTATAAGTTTGAAATGATTTTTAGTTGTGAGGTTTGAACCTACAACTTCTGATGCAGTAGTTGGAGACCTAAATTACTGTAGTAGTGACGGACTAAAAGTATGTTTTATTTTTTAGTCAAAACTAAAACAATTTTTTTTTTAAATCAGAACAAAGTAATATATGATTTTTTTTTGACAATACTGTAATCATATAAATTTAACCAATTTTAAATTTTATTGTTAAGTTTCTAAGCCACTACTAGTCTAAAAACGACCAAAAGTTTGTATTGTTTTTGTCCAAAACAATACCACATTTTTTTTTGTTCAAAACTAAAACTAAAACATGATTGTATTTATTTTTTGGCTAAAAACCAATACTAAAACCAGAAGTAAAATAATTAAACTTTTGAATCATAAACATATTGTAACTCTTAATATATCTGATCAGAACCAATATCTTACTAAAAGGCCAAAACAATTATTAGTCAAAACCGCAAGCTGTTAAAAGTTCAAAAATTGGCCAAACGTGCGAATGAGGAAAATTTTTAATTTTGATCAAACGTGTTACAAGTAAATTATATTTTACAAAACACCCAATAGTTCTGTTATTTTATCTAAAGATAAAGTAACTTTTATTAACAAGTTTTTTACAGCAAAACATGATTAGACAATTGAATTTTTATTTTATTTTAGTCAAATAACAGGAACTCAACACTTAATTGAGTCTGTTTTATGTTTAAAACAGTGTAGTGACATTATACACCAAACCCGAGAAAACAAAATATTGCTTAGTACTATTAATTTTTTTTGCATTTTTTGTATGCTAATTATAATAATAAGTACAATTTTAGTAGTTTTTTTTATTTGTTTTCAAACTTTCAGGAGTTGTATATAGTATACAGCTTTCTTTTAGTCGTAAAGGTATGCCAGGTGACGCACGTACGTAATAAAATCAGGGTTCAACTACGTGCTGACGTGAAATAAATAGACACGAAACGACAAAAGTCGTAGCCAATAAAAGTGAAAATTCAATATTAAAGGTAAAATAAAATCGTCAATTATGTAACTTAAAACAGAAGATTTATCTCACGTTTGTTTGTTGTAAATTGTTTTTTTATTTTTTTTACATTAATTAATTGAATACAATAAAATGGTGCAAACATAATTAACTCTAAAAAACTGAATTTATTTTATTACTTTGTTTCAATACCGCTCTAATTAAAGACGCCTTATTAATATTTTTTTTATGTACATTTAAAAAATTTAATTAAAAAGAAACCCCATCCACAAAATGAGCACTGACTCAGTGAACTGTATAGGATTACAGGGTTAGGCGCGTTACGGTAACAAAGTTTTGTCATTATCTTTTTGTTTTTCTCATCATTCATAATTACCAATACTTGTTTGATACATTAGAATGCAATAGATATAACAAATTTAGGATCCTTTTATATATAAAAAAAGCATGATGAAAGTTTAGAAAAAACACAAAAGTTTATGTTACTTTGAGATAACGTAAGAAGGGTTTAGTTGTCTATACAGTGGAGCAGAGAATTGAGTTACAAATGATGCTTATTTATCGTAACGTTAGAATATATTTGATGTATAGAAAAGTTTATAATAAAAATGTATTTGATCCTTAAAACTTTAAATAATTTTTATTTGATGTCAAGATACACTCAAAAGGATTTGTTTTGCATCTAGCAATATTTAATGAAGTCAATTTCTCAATTTTTTTTCAATCTTGACATATAAATAAAATATAAACCACAACAACTGTTTCCGCTTTAAATATAAATTGGAACTCTGACATAAAATGTTAGTGAAACAGTATTTCAATATTTTCTAAATCAAATAAAATGTCTTCAAGATATTCCATGGATAATTTGAGCCCGTCTGCAACTCTACTCCGGTAACCGACAATGCATTCGCGTTCTCGTATTCCATGCATGCGGAAATTTGCAGTAGGTATAAGAGCATTCTGGGCAAATTGAATAAAACGTGCGCGCCCTCTATATAAAAGTCTACTGTGCCACCGGGATTTCCATCCTGTACATCCAACCGACCAAATATGAACGACCAGATACAACAAAAAAAAAAAGAATCAGTTGCAGTAGCATCAGTCATGCCTTCGATTTGTAGATAAATTGGATTTCCTATACGGCTGTAATTTTAATATATGCATATTTTGCTTATCTATGTATTGAATAATGCAAGCTGACATTTTTGATTCAAGTAGAATTTATTTTAGTTTACAAATTGGTAAAGCAATTTTATATTTCTATTCTGAAAAATATTATTATATTTTTTATATATCTAAAAGCAAAGCTTAACAAATTGAAAACATAACTTTGCCGGGCACAAACTCACACAATAACAAACGTTTATTTCAATTGAATTGACTTACAAAATTCTGTTATGAGTAAACCAATTATTTCAAGAAATAAAAAATTAATATTTTAATCAAACGCTATTATTGAAATGCTAAAAAGTAAACAAAATTTATTAAATGTTGAACAAAAAATTATAAATACGTTTCTGGCTAATATTTTACATCAGGCAATTAAATATGAAACAACAACTATTGTAACTGTAGGCAAAAATGAATCAATCAATATTTGATTAAAATAACAAAATATAACCACCGACAAAATGTGTAAAATTCATTCATTCTTTTAATTTAAATATATTTCCGTAAAAAATTTTGATAAACTATTTGATAATAGACATGATGATACATACACACGTGCCAAATATTTTCACAATAAATCAATTAAGTAATCAATTTAACAAAATAAGAATTTGTAATATAAAATAAATTTATATTCCTTAATTGTAAGAAATTTACAAAATTTACCGACAGTATTTTAAATTAAATTCTATTTATAGAATAAAATCAATTCAATTAATCACAGATTGAATTGTATCAGGCGCATGCACTGAAAAAACTACAATATTGATGTTACTCAAATTACCCGGCGCATTCACCAAATCGTTGCAATCTCGTACATTTTTAAATCATTAATTAAACGTTTTAAATCTTACTAAAATTAAACTATAATTTATTATGTAGAGTTTATACTTAAATTATGGAAATTAAAAGCAGATATAGTGCGGCGCCGCGTTTCTACATTCCGCTTCATCTAACATTCATTCTGTTTGCAAATTAAAACTGCGTTTGCACTCAGAGCGCAGTCAGTAATATCCCATAATACACCGTTTGAAGATTGCAAATAAATGATGCTTCGTGTGGAAGCCAGCTAGCAGGAATTAGCAATGCACCGGCCGCGGCCGCTTGTCTAATAACTTTTCGCTCTGCCAGCGACGTACGTGCCGGCCGGAATTCATTACGTTCCTTCGGCT
The DNA here is from genome assembly GCA_963932245.1 of Tachinus rufipes. Taxonomy (NCBI): domain Eukaryota; kingdom Metazoa; phylum Arthropoda; class Insecta; order Coleoptera; family Staphylinidae; genus Tachinus; species Tachinus rufipes. The sequence continues at coordinate 24,682,625 of OZ010742.1, read as the reverse complement.
GCATTCTATTTGCCCAACGGGACTGCATTTGTATTTGAAGCACTAATAGTTGTAGTATAGGAACGTTATTGGTTAAATATATTTATGTTTATTTTTATTTATTTTTAGATGGGGAAGGCGAAGAAGCTTGGGATTCTATGGGTCGTCGTGTGGTTCTTTTTCAATTGGCAGGAAGTGGATTGCGCTCATATCAAGGTAATAAATTTGTCTTTTAAAAATTTATTTATTACTTTTATATTCACAAAAGATCAATACAAAGTATAAAATAAAACATACATATTTTAATATGTCGGTATTGTATTTTAACGTGTTTTATTTGTATGTGTATTTGTAACTGTTTGTAAATTTTATTTTATTTTAAGTGATTGATACGTTAAAACTCTGACTTTTACATTTACATTTATGTATAATATAATGGAGCTTTACGTAAATAAAATTTACTTTACTTTATTTTACATGCTGTGAATATAAATAAGTTTAAATGGCCTTTAACCATAGTTTTTCAGCCTCAATTGTAAAAACTTATAACAAACAAATCTTGATCTTTATATGGAGGTTGTCAATCAGTCTTAAAATATTATTAATTAGAATAAAAATATTTTAAAACACATCATCATCTCCAGATGGTGTCTAATTTTTTTTATTATTATATTATTTTTGATAAAATAGAAATTTAATAGTTTCTAATTTTTTAGTTTTATTAATTATCTTTTCTTATATTATAAGAATATATATAATATGTATGGTTAACAGTCTCGCCCATTTGCCCAAGTGTTGTTAACAAATTACTTAATGAATTTTTAATGTTTTTGTCAACTAACATTCCTTTTTTTTTGTATATTATAGTTGCAGAAATATTGTAAGACTAAAAAATATCCTTATCTATTTAGTCAACAACTATCTGCCCAAATGTTTGTTATCGATAAAATAATAAAATAATCTTTCCCACTCACGTTTTAATAACTGAATTTAAATCTTTTATAAATCATAGAACAGAAATATTGCAAGAAAAGAAGTCAAAATCCTTGATTACAAACATTTTGTCACCATTTTCCTAGTCTGGAGACGACCCGCCAAAGAGTAACACTCCAGAGATTATGTAGTAGTTAAACCTTTTATGGAATTTCTTATTATTAAATTTGGTATCAATTTTTTTCAATTTTTTTGACGGAGGCAGCATCCAGTTTAGGAAGGTCTGTAGAAATGGTTTTCTACTTAATAACAGTAATAGCCGACGGTAGTAAAAATCCGTTTAGGGCCCATTCATTTGTTTGCAAACCTTTTGGCTTTGCTACGCACTATACCTTGGTCTCCTGAAGCATAAGTGCGTACAATGGCCTGCCTTAAGTATGGTTTTTTTGGTACGTGGTCTGACAGTGTTGTGTTTCTTTTAGTTGTTAGTCTCAGTCAGGTAATTGTTTGGTTGGGGCGTCCTAGTATCTAGGCTTGGTGTCTTTTTGGTGACGCCATTTGTTTTCCGGTTATTGTAGTAAACTGCAAGAGGTAACAGTTTGTCCTACTGTTTTCTCGAATGTTTTTTAAGCAATGTTTGTACGGATTTCTTTAATTTGTTGTGATGCCACCTGACAAAATTTACCTGGGGATTGTAAGTGGCGGTGGTATGCTACTTAATCCTTTACGTTTGCATGATATTCTTGCGGGTTATTATTAAACAGAAGGATTTTTAGATATTCTTATCTGTGAATTAGTTAACTTTTTAGTTAATTTAAATGGTGGATTTACTAGTCGCTGGGAAAAGTAACACAGCTTTGACCCATCAAGTGCATAAATCCATAATTTTGATTTGTTCCGGTGTAGGTCAGTCGGCCGCGGCAGAAGGCGGCGGTTGACGTCGATTTTTGTCAGAGCAGGTGTAATTTTTGCAATAGGATTTATGTTTTTCCCGGGATTAAAAAATGGGCGAGGAACTGGGCAATAAAAGTGGTGGTTACCCTTCAGGGTACCACGAAGTTGCTGGGCGGAGGTCGTCAATAGTAGCTGCGCTATCTTAACCCTGCTCGCCAGGTGTGATGCAGCTCGAGTGGCCTAGACAGGGACATTAAAACAACAGGATTTGCGCAGAGAAGAAAACCGGAAGGTATTACCATGCGTAAGTTATTCTTAAGGGCCACTTGTTGAGAGCCAAACCACTACGTCCTAAAAAAAAATGAAAAAAAAAAAAAAAAAAAAAGCTCGAGTGGCCTAGAGACTGCAAGGTTTTGACGGAGGTTAGCAGCGTTACTCACCAGGTAATGATTTGTCCTGGAACAAGTAGACGTTGGCCCTGCGCGACGGTAGATGCAACTCAGCAGTTGTTCTGGGTTGCCTAGTGTTTGTTGGGGAAGCAAAGTCGATGTTGCGTGGTATAAGATGCGGTAGAACTGGCTAGTAAAAGTTTGCGTGGCGGAGTCCATGCTCTTGCAACAATCAACCCCACTTCCGCAATTTTGCTTTCGCTTCCGGTCTCCAGTGTTTACAGAAGGTCGTACGCCCTTCTGGTACGCACTAAAGTTTTTGCACTTTTTTCACAGGAAAATAAAATTTAAAAATAAAGTAAAAACCTCTCTGGGAATCTAAGAAATGATAACGTGGTTGTGAGCACAGTTCACGCATTGTTTTGTCCGAGTGTCAATACTGAGAGTTACATCCGGTTTTTTTTGTCACTGAGTCATTGCACTTGGTTAATTAGCACTGGCCGTAGAGGCTTGCGGGCATCAGGTTTGCGTAGCGCGTTTCGGTTTAGCTGCTTCCGGTTGCGGGAAAGTCGTGTCGACGTTTGTCAATGCGCGGTTCTGCCTGTTGTTGTTGGCGACGTTTTCCTGGTCCGGGCACTAGGTTTTCTTTGGACGGGAACACTTGAGTCTGAGAGTGACTGAGGTCACTCTGGTACTGCTCCAGGGTTTTCACTTTATAGGTTCCAAGTCCGCGTCCATGAGCAAAAGGATTGTAGTAGTCGGTGGTGGTGTTCGGCTTGTGCTAGGTCCAGGTTCTGGTTCCGGGTGATTGTTTAGATTGATCAGTTCAAACGCAATTAGTTTGTACACCGGCACTTCCGGTGTCAAGGTTGAGGCTGGAGCGTCAACAGTTTTGTCCAATTACTCGTGGTTAACCTTGACCTCGTAAGGTGCGTCTACTTTTGTTGAATTTACCTGGTCGGGCTTGTTGTTGCTGTCTTTGTTGTCTGCGTTTTTAACTTTATCTTTGCTTGAGGTATTCTTTTTGCTTGAGCCTTTATCTTTGTCCGAGTCGTCATCTTGGCTAAAGTTATTGTTTTTGCTCGAGTTACTTTCTTTAGGGTTTTAGTGTTTTCTTACGAAGGCACTATTGATTATGTGCACAGCAACAAAAGAAGTGTTTGGCGGCCCGTGCGTTGTACTTTCCAAACCCTTTGATGTACGATATTTAGCACTCTAGCTCAGAGTCTTCATCGGCGTTAGGTTTAGGTTTTCTAGGTTCGAGAGATTTCCAGGCAAGGTAGTCGTCCCAGGTTTCTTGTTTGGGATTAAATTCTCAAACAACTACTTCTACGAATTTGTCGTCCGCGTCCCAGAAGTTTGATCGTGCCATATCTATTTTTTTTTCTACCTGATCAGCAGTACAATAAATATATATATATATATATATATATATATATATATATTTGTTTACATGTAGCAAAACCTATGACTTTTTTTTTTGTTGATCAAGGTTTGTCAAAAGAACGGGTTAGTGTGTTTTGGTTGAGACAGTTGTACTTGCTGGATGGAGTTCTTTGGTGACGGGTCTGTGGGTGTTGGGACGTCTTTTGGGGCCAATTGTTACCGGTGTTGGTCAGTAGGCGGCAGCTGACGTTGATTCTTGTCAGGGCAGGTGTTATGCTTGAAAAAACGAGTTATTAATTTGAAGGTTTTGCAATGAGGTTTATGTTTCCTCTGAGATTGGAAAATAGTCAAAGAACTGGGCAATCAGGGTAGTGGTTATCCTTAAGGGTACTACGAGGTTGCTGGGCAGAGCTCGTCTAAGGTACTGAATAAATTCCTTCAGTATAATTATCAATTAAAATAAGTTTTAACATTGTATACATTATATGCATTACGTATATGGTAATAAAGTTAAAGTTCTGTAAAAAGTTCAAAATATCTGTTTAGCAAATAAAACAGTAACGTGCAAAGAAAAATGTTATTCTGAAATTTAAATCTTATTTTGATCATTGTAAATAAATCAGTGGCGTGCACACTGATTTATTTACAAACCAATTTTCTTGAAACTTTTACAAAATTTTAACGTTATCATTATATACATATGCATATAAAGTATACAATGTTAAAACTTATTTTAATTGGTAATTACGCTAGAAAAAATAATTTAGTTTATTTAACATATAAAAAATCACTTCCATTGCAGATGGCACGCACATAAAGTTTACAAATAAAAATCTGAATGCTCTACGTAAATGGCCTATAATTGGTGATGCTTTACGATTGTTGCCGATTTTTGTATTTGTATTTTTTTAAGTTTTAATTACTGTACCGCAAAAACCGTTGTTGATACAAAGTTTTACTATCATAGTAAAACGTCAGCAATACGTGTAGTAATGTTAATTTAAAATTTGGTTTAAGTTGTAAGACTAAGAAGATGTTAATTTTTTATCACAAACGCATTATTGGTCTTAACTTTGGATCCAATTAACCAATTGATGTCCAGAAAATTTTAATAGTTAGTTTACAATGTTAGTAGCATATTATGCATGTTTTAAATGTTTAAAATACTAAAATGAGAAAATGTAATTTGTTTTTAATACATATTTGGTATTATCAAGTCACTCACAAAATAGTCGCAGTAAAATATTTTGCTTCACTTTTAAAACGCGAATCAGGTATCCAGTACATCTATAATTTTTATAAGCATGACTTACTCGAGAATTTAAAATTTGCTTCAAAAACCTCAGGAATTTCTAGCAGAAACTGTTGTTAAAGATAAATTTTTAATAATGTACAAATTTTAAAAAATTGCTCAAAAACTAACAAACAAAATTTATGATTTATTTATTCAAACATTGGAAATGAAATTATTGTTAAAATGAATTCTAATAATATACCAAACTTTTTTTATTAATTTCTAAAACAACTAATAAATATTAAATTGTTTCTAAAACTTTTGTTTTGGTACAAAAAAGATTAATTAATATTGACATTTGTTTCAAAATTAATGTATACATCATCATTTTTATAAAATTGCCCAGAAACAAGCAAAATTTTTTTTTTTTTAATTTTAGTTTAGGCAGTACAAATTATTAATTAGTATTTATTTTAGTAGTATGAGATGCGTAATTTAATGTAGAAATTATTGTAAAAAAATAATAGACTACAAAAGTTTTATCAAATTGCTCAAAAACAAAAATCTATTTTTTTTTATAAAAAAAGGGGTATTTCCAAAAACCCGAGAATAGCTAATTAAAAAAAAAAAAAATTTTCAATACATTAAATTGAAAAAAAAAAATGAAAATAATGGTTTTATTGCGCATTGAGTATCTAACATCTTTGCTTTTTGAAGTAGTTCTGAGAAGCTCTTTATTTTTTTTAATTATGTAACCGGGTTTTGCTTTTTTTGACAATTTGTTTTTGATTGATTGCGTTTTTTAACTTCTACTTTAACGCCGTGTGTTTGCAACATGCCATCTAAAAGCAAAAGTTTGTTACGTTCATGGTTGCCTAGGTTTTAAAAATTAAATTCAAAGTAATTCCACAATATTTTGCATGTTTGGGGTACTAAAATACGACAATTTCTAAATTTTAGATTTCTAGGTGTGAATGACGGCCATTTAATTTTTTTAGGAATATTATGTTTTCTTTTAGTTTTTGTGCTGTAAATAAGCAAAAAAATTGTCAAAAATTATATTCAAAAAGGTGTATCTTACAGGAAATTTAGAATACAATCCCGCCTTTGGTTTTTCAAAATTTCTAGCAAAAAATATTATTTTATTGAAAATTCGATATTTTTGATTCCGCTACACCTGTAGACTTGGAATTTGACATAGTACTTTTGATTGCAAAAATAAAAAGTTGGATTTGATTGCCCTAGGATGGAATATAACACTAAATGCTAAAAGTGAGTAACTTTTAAGGGATTTTTTTTTTTGGATTTTCCGTAATTTTACTAATTTTCCGGCTTTTTTCTGAATAATTAAAAAAAAAAAAACATAAAGATTACGTTTTACAAGACATTTTTTTTATGACATTAATTTTATATTTTTTTTGTCTTTTTTGAAAAATGTTACACAGAACAAATATAATTTCTAACTAATTTATTCAAGGTACGTCAGCTTTAACGGTTAAAAAAAATATCTAAAAAATGGTCTTTTTTGCTCAGCCCACTGAGAACAAAAACATGGTTTTATCGTCTTTGAGGCTTATAGACAGAGTATAGACTTGAATAGGCGCCAGATTTGGATTCTACAAAAAATTTCTGATTGATTTCACTAGTATTTTTTTTTAGTTAAATTTGCGATTTTTATACAAAAAACAAAAAATGCAATTAAGTTAAAAAAACGACAAAGTTTCATTTTTTTATTAACCGATCAAAAGACTACTAATAAGTTATATAAACAAACAAAAAATACTAAAACAAACTCAATGCACCCCTCCATATGCTTATATAAAATAAAATATATAATTATAAAATAAAAAGTTTTTTGGGTTCAAATAGCTATTTACAAATTAACCGCAGCACGCAATTTGATGCAGCATAGAACCGTTGCATGAAACCGCATCAAATTTACAAAAATTGTGCGCATTTTCTGTTTAAGTGACTTTATATACTGCTATTTGTTTTTTTGTTTTATCTAACCTCATTCATGCTTATGTATTGTTTGATTTCTAAATAAGAGCAGTAAACACCTAAACACATTAAATTTTGTTTTTACAAAATTCTATTTTGTTAATAATGCAAAAATTTCTTGGAAATTAAAAAAAACTTAACTTTTACTTTATTATAAAAGCGGGCGGCACAACCGCTAAGGGAAACGACAAACAGTGCTCTATGTTGATGTCTTTATTAACATTGATTGCAAATAATCGGTCAAAGTCGTCTTATTTAATTTTTAGAAAAGTTATTTTACTTTTATTTCTGTTGGTTTGAGCTCTTGCAACGCACTTTGATAAGAAATTCAAGATTTTGTTTTGCATTATTGGTTTTATTTAACCTTCCAAAAATAGAATTATTTTTAAATATAAAATTCAATTTTGCTTATATTAAACTGACTTATCACTAACTTTAGAAGTAACTGGTTTTCCAGTCAAAATGTTAACTTTTTTAAATTAATGCTTTTAAGAAAGGGATTCAGTGTATTTTTTATAGTCTCAGTTATACAAGGTGGGGCATAATGGAGGGGCGTTTTTCGAGCGGTTAGTACACGCGAACGGGTGGGGGTAGAAGGCCGCGGTTGACATCGTTCGATTCAGGCAAGGTTACCGTTTGTTAGTCACAATGGTTATTTGGACAAGAGAACATTGCGCGTTTGCAGTTGAGGAGTATTTAAAATCCGGCGAGTCCGTTATTGTTGTGTAGCGGCGCTTTTGTCGACGCTTCAATATTGGTCGTAAAGGTTCAATTCCTAAACGTGATACAATCAACATGTGGGTACAGAATTTTAGAACGACGGCATCAGCAATTAATCCCAAACCTAAAAGACGTCCCCGAAGTGTAAGGACACCAGCTGCCGTAAAAAGGGTGAGACAAGCAGTAATTCAAAGTCCACAGCATTCTGTCCAAAAACGGGCTGCAGCAGTTTGAATAAGTAGTCGAACATTTTGCAGGATTTTACACAAAGACCTTTACTTTTACACCTATAAGTTAATGGTTGTCCAACAACTGAATGAAGGAGATTTTGCTCGACGCCAGCTATTCGCTGAAAGAATGCAAATGATTTTTTCGGATGAAAATGAACCTGTAATAATGATGAGCGATAAGGCTCATTTTTATTTGTGCGGTTCTGTTAACAAGCAGAACTGCCAATATTGGGCAGCAGAAAACCTCCGTGAATTGCATCAACGCTCACTTCACAGTGAAAAAGTCACCGTTTGGTGTGCCGTGAGCCGTTTTGGAGTAATCGGCCCTTATTTCTTCGAGGATGCACAAGGAGCAACCGCAACTGTAAACTCCGAGCGGTATATTGCTATGTTAGAAAACTTTTTCATCCCAGAATTTAGACGATAATGAATCGATACATAAAATGTTTGGTTCCAACAAGACGGTGCCGCGCCACATTCAGCCAGAGCCTCTATGGAAGTTGTGCGTTGCATTTTTCCTGGACACGTAATCTTCCGTTTCGGTAATGTGCCATGGCCCCCTTGTTTCCCTGATCTCTCAGCTGCTGATTATCTTTTATGGGAATACCTTAAAGCAAAAGTTTATGCCGATAAGCCTCGAAATCTGCAAGAGTTAAAAGAAGCAATTACAGCACAAATTAGGGCAATTGACATCGAGTTGTGTGCGAGGGTGATGCGGAACTTTGAAGAACGATTACAGCAGTGCATTGCCGAAAACGGTCGTCATCTGCCTGACATTATTTTCAAAACATAATTTCACATTTTAGTTGTTAAACGGTAATATGTAAACTTTATTTTTTTTAAATACATTTTTTTTTTAATTCAAAAACAGCGGAGTTATTGTTATTTTATAAACGCCTCGTCATTATGCCCCACCCTGTATTATGATGATTTTTAATATATTTTTTTAATTTGACTTTTATGTGGCACTTATATCATCTATTTGTAATAAACTGACATGCTTTTTGGCTTTGAACAAAATTTTGGCCTATCTTTATTGCGGCAGTATAGAGTCAGTAAAAAAAATTATTGGTTATTGAGAGGCAATATCATTAATAGTCTGACGTACATTATAGACTACCTGATATAATTTGGTTGGTTCAATAAGAAAATGATGTAGCTTTATATAATTCCTGTCTGTAACATGTTTTTTTTTGCGGATTGGGAGAAGAATCTTTTTAAAAGACCTAGCAAAGTATTGGATTTACCTTTAAGGATACCTACCGACTAAATTCCTCCCTCAATGATTCCTAGAAAGTCGCACTTATGCAAGCACCTTTATAACCTGAAAAACGTCGTAAAAGAAATCCTTAAAATGCACATTGTGCCAGCCTTATAGGCGATTACATACTGTTTGGGGAAACTGGTACCACGAGTTGTCTGATTTCAGACTAACGAGCATTTTGTCTAAATCTAGAAAATAATCTAGAAGATGTGCAAAAGTTGTGATAAACTTCTTGAAATTTGCATCATTTGCGTGAGACAAGCAAAGAATAAACTGGTTTTTTTCTGATAATTTAGCGTTTTGCACTTGACTACCCGTTGTGTGAGCATAGGATTGCTTTGTGCTGGCATTGGAGGTGCTCCCGAAATGAGCTACAGTCCGTCTTTAAGAGACAGGTGTCTTGGAATGCAGACATACTTGCGTTCAACTTAAGATAGTTTGGGCTTGGGGGTATCAATAGGTATAGCGGATATGGCCACACGTGTAATTCACAAACTGCAGTGGCACGAAGCAGTGGCTAGAATAATGGTTTTATTTTATTTCCATCAAGGTCGAACAGTTGTTTATTTAGACGCACCCTTTCATGCGCATCATTTGCGTTCACTTTGATATGTCCATAGTGTTTAGTTATTATTGTTATTAGTTTTGTAGTTTAAATTTAAAGATTACCTCAAAGGCTCTACAATGTTATTACCAGGTATTTACAAACATAAATGTGAAGTGTCATTTTGTAATAATACATATTATAATATATCTGATAGCAGTTATAGGACTATAATATATATTATAATTTATTTACAGAATTTTTTTTTATTTATTTTAAAGAATTATTATTTATTTTAATAGAATTTTTATTTATTTGCAAATGTTGTGTAGATTTGCCATTTTTAACTCTGCCGTTGTCGGTCCCTACCTCGAAAATAAAGAAGAGAGAAAATGGCAAGATTTAAAAATAGCGTCTTTTATTGACGCAAACGTAACTCAGCGCCGCTAGGCGACTGTTTTAGAAACTTAATGATTCTCTCCAGGAGCTAAGAGGGCGCTAAAACTCGTGGCAAAATATTTATAGAAAATTGACTTATCTTCTATTGTATTATCTGTGGTTTGGGCATCCTCTGTAACTAGCTGTGTAGGGCTCTTTGCACGATGCGCATTTTGCTACATGCCTTGACTTCTTGGTATATTTACACGTGGAGGTGAAATGTTTTTCGGCGCACTTAACGCACACATAAGTGGAGTTGCATCGCAAAGCTGTGTGACCATAACGCCTGCAATGTTGTTGGTTTCGACGTAATCGATTACACCTCTGTGATCCGCATGCGATGTTGGGTGCAATTAATCCAGGAAATTTGGATTTTTCACAAATTGTGATGGGAGGCGGGCGACGTGAGTCTGTTTCTTCTGTGGGAGCTGATTTTGAGAGGGGGTGGTAATTAGAAGTCTCACTCTGCGCTTTCTTTTTCTTTGTATTGGAGTGGCTGACTACTTAGTACTCCTCCTCTAAGGGCGGTGCATCCAGGGTTGACTTTGTCGTCCAGCTGAAACTTCATGGCATCTTTGTCCTCGGAGGAGTTGGATTCAACCTGGTTGGTGGCAGACTTCTTAAGGGAGAGCTGGGTTATTGCACCAGAAGTCTTGGTGAGCAGGGGCGTTGCCACCATAGCTGTTGAGATTGGTGCGCTTGAGCTAGCTGGTTGGAATGCTTTGCCAAGAGCAAGATGAAGGCCGCGCTTGAGTCGGCTCCGTTGTAATGTCCATTTAAAGAAAAAGAAGGGTATCACCTAAATCATGTTTGCTCTGCTTTAGATTGTCAGCAAAGCAGTCTACTTGATGGGTTTGTTCTTTGACCATCTTGATAACTTTTTTCCATGCTAGATTCAGCATCCTGCCTCTTTAGGTGCACCTGTATCTTCTTAAACTCGGTTAGGAAAAATAATAAAATTTCTTTGTCTGTTTAGTCGGCAGGATTGAATGTTGGTGGATCCATACTGAAATAAAATGACCAATTTATCAATTAATTAATTTGACCAAATTAATTATTAAACGGCTTAATTGGTGACTAATCAATCAAGTCGTTCTGAGTCTGCTTAGTTGCAATTAAAATTGCATTTATTTCCCGGTTGCGGGCTTGCTTCAATTGGGTTGTAAAGTAGGTAGCTCTCTCTGTGTAGACGTGTTGTTGGCAGTCGACTCTTTTGCTGTCTGTGAGTGGTGAGTTTATTTGTCAATTTTTACGTATGCGCTCAAAACTTAACTAACCATAATAACATACCATAATACTGTCGAGTAAAGAATAAAATTACTTTTTGTTTGGTATAAAATTTAATAAAATTACAGATGAGGGTATAATATTAACGCTTGGTTACCTGATTATACCTGGCAACCTGATAGTTGTACTGAGGGAAAAGTAGGCAATCTATATTTTGAGTCTTTGTATTATATACTTTCAGTCAGTGCTCGGTTTATGTGAATAACAAATCGGGGAAATTAATAAATTATTGGTTTGTTACTTTTGGAACATTTGTAATCTAGATCTTACCTAAAGTTGCTCTTAGTCTTATTTTTGGAGGTTTTTTATAAGAAATCCCCAAGATGTAGTGGACAAAAACTTCTATCACTTTATTCATTAGCTTATGAAAGGTTTTGGGCGTTTTTTTAGCTTGAATAGCATTACTTGTATTAAAACCTTAAGATTTAGGCTTATGTATTTTTTTAATCTTATTTTCAAAGTAATTAATTCAATCCCCAAACAAATCTTCAACTAAATTTATATAAACAGTAACTTTTTTTCAATTTTAAATTTTATTTTTAAATCAATGTAAATGTCCTTCTTTGTTTATAATATGTAATTTATTAAAAAGTATATTTGAATCCGACCCCGTAAAAGTTTGCGCTGTCTTGCTTTTTGGTTAATTTTAAAATTAAAAAAGCAAAATTGTTTTCAAGTTTTATAAACTACAAGATTTTTTTCATTCAAGTTTAACATCAATAAGTTTTTCTTTATTGTACATGCAAAACTAGACATAAAGTAAACATAAAAAGTAAAGCACTTTCCAGGACATAAGTATACAGTTAGATTTTGGACATTAAAAAAGTTTATTCATAAAACTTGCAATCATACCAAAAAAATTAATAAAAAATGTGTTTAAATGGTCTGCAAAATAATGCAATTACTTAATAAGATAAGAATATAAGATTTTGAAATCTATCCATTCAAGTAACGTAATATGAAGCGTGATAAATAGATTTGAAAACAAGAAAAAATAACAATAATGGTTTTTTAATTATAAATACAATTATAATTAAAGCATTGTTTTAAAATTACGTATAATGTTAAGATATTACATTTAAAATTGTTTAATTAAAATTGTGTTTTAGAAAATTAATTATAAAATTACATTTGCTTCAATTTCTGGTGCATGCGCCGGGTGTTTATTTTTATTGACTTTTTACCGGAACCGTTAAATTTATTTGCAACATAAAAATATAACTTCAATACTTGAAAAAATTAATGGTTTTTAATATTTAATGTTTTATTTGCGGTTTATATGAAAAAACAATACAACATACAGTCTTATATATATTTTAAACCTATAAATGATTTAAAAAAACTAAAATTTTATGTAAAATTTAATTAACTTGCTAAAAATACAAGAATACTTTTTTTTAGTGATTCAATAATACTTTTTAAATTTTACTTTTTTCAAATCCTGTTATGTATTTAGGTAGCAAAAGTGCCATAATACACAATTCTAATATTTATTATGTTATTTCAAATAACAGAAACGCTGCATTAAAGCAACCGTGTTTTATCTTGCAAACATTCATGCATTCAATAAATATTTTAATAGAAACATAACAAATAATACCTTCAACAATACATATCCCTAACTAAAAATGCAAATGAATCCCTTTCGGGATTAAGCCTGTTATTATCTGAAACTATACAAACAACCGCAAACCGAAATGTAACTATTTGGAATAACTCAAAACTTTACAACTCGTTAATTAATTCATTCAATTTTAATATTATTTTGTAGAACAATATGATAAAAGTTAATTTGTTCAAATTACCTCTAGGGATTGCATTTTGCCTTCTTTCATCTTGGTGCGAATGTCATGAAAAACTCAACGTTGTTGTTCCTTTATTATAGGAGGCCGTTTGATGTTCGCACTATAACGGGATTACCTTCGCGGACGGAAAACTCCCTACCTAAATAATCTAATAATATTGCAGCGATGGAATTACTTTTATTATACATTCCCTGTCATGCCACCAGACGTATTTGATGATACTGGATAAAAGTAAATTTACATTTTTCTTGGTGATGTTGTTTTCTTAAAATTAATATTTATTTAAGGATAAAAGGCTCCTTTTATTAAGAAGGAAAAAAGTAAATTCAATTTGAATAAGAAAAGGGGTTTGTTTGCGTTCTTTATTTTTTTACAGTGTTTGGTAACATTAGTTTTAATTAGGGTGGTTTGTTCTTGCATATAAAAGCTACCGTGACCTAAATGGTGATAAATCTTTGTTGGTAAGAAGCCACGGCACCCTCTAATAAATATGGACCGAACAATTATTTACACAATACCTATTTAAAAGTTGTCCAACTAAGTTTCCAAAACTGCCAACCGTTGGAGATGACAGTTAAATTAATTTTACAAACTGTGAAAGCGAGGATTATTTTTTTTCAATTCCGTAAATTACTTTTCTTACAATTTTCTTACTTAACCTACTTAAGGATATCTTGAATTGTTACAATTCTGTAATACAAATTAATTGTATGTTTTTATGGAATTAAAATTAAAATGTAAATATTTTTATTAATTAACTTAATTTTTGTCATTACTTTAACAATTTACACAGTAATAAACTTAATTCTAGGTACAATGCTGTGTAATGATTTATAAGTATCGCTTACGTAGAAATATGTTGTTAACATTTATATTTATAAAATATAAAATTGTAGTGGTTACATTGTCTATTTAATGTTAGTTGTATGGAATAAATTGATTTATACAACTGAGCGCCAACGTACGTCAAATTATTATTAGGTTCAATTTTCGTTGGGATCTTAAGTTTTATGAGAAAACTTTTTGATGTCCGGCTTTGAAATTGGAGCATAGGTGCAAGTTATTCTCGGATGTTAGTTTAGTTTTATTTCGGTTTTGTGTCTAGTTTCAAAAGAGTAAAAAAAGTTAATCATTATTGGAGTAGTAAACTAGCAATAAAAATGTTAAAACTGTGAAATTGAATTGATTTTTTTTATGAAATATTACTATTTACAATACAAATTAAATTAAATATAAATAAAATATTTATTTATATTTTGTTTATATTTTGTTATATATTTAATTAAATGACGTTTTTAATTTACTTAAGCTTTTCTGGGTTTTGATATATTTTTGAAATTATTGAAGCGTTAGTAATTAACTCAAAATAAGAGATGGTTTTTGTTTGTATTTTAAGATGGCGGAAGAATAGTATGGTTGAGTGAAAAAATATTAGAAAAAACGCAAGGCTAATTCATCTGTGCGTATTCATGTATGCCGCTTTTATAAGTGTACCTGTCTTTCGCACATGCTAGCTATTAAATGAATCTGCTATTTTTGAGTTTTGGAAATCTTTTCCATGATTTAGAGATGGCATATAGTCAATAGCTACTGCGTAAATTGCCACTTTAGTTGGTTTGGGCCCGATACGAGCCAGGTGTTAGTTTGTATTATTAAGATTAGCTCCCATCTTGAATGGTTTTGGTTGAAATCTTACTTGTTGTGACCTTGATTCAAATTGGACTGTAGTCAGTTTTGGTTTAGAGCTTGATGGGCGCGCAACCGATTTTTGACTTTTTACATCAGAGTCCATACTAGGAAGAGTTTCTGCAATAGTAGTAAATTTTATAATTGGTGGTTGTTAAGCAATAGGTGTTTCAACAACTGCACCAAACGCAAACAATTCTTCTTTTGAACAGTAAATTTAAAAAATTTATATGTTACCTTGATCTCTTTATTTCTTTTTGGACAATCCCCAAAATAAAGTACTTACCATTACAAGTCAACCAAAGATAATAACTCTAGAAATAAGATTTGCTTTGAGACAAATAAAAAACAAAAATTGTCTAGGAGAAAATTGCATATCTGCAAAATGCTGAAACAGGAAGAAAAACAAATGATACAATACGAATGTTATTATAATGTTTAAAAAAGTGATATTATAAAGTTTGTGATCACATTTATAAAGGGAAAAGGTATGGTAATAACAAATAATGCAATTTAATTGCAATAATAAAATGTGTATACAACAAGCTAAAATATACTGATTCATAAACCTAACTTTAATTATTTAAATAATAACACTTTCAAACGAAGGAGAGGTTGAAAAGCGGAGGTACGATCCAATGTTAGAAAGAGGCTTGTATGAGCCATCTAAGCATCCAACATTAGACAGGGACATTAAAACAACAGGATTTGCGCAGAGAAGAAAACCGGAAGGTATTACCATGCGTAAGTTATTCTTAAGGGCCATTTGTTGAGAGCCAACAACTCACTACGTCATAAAAAAAAAAAAAGCATCCAACATTGAATTAATCAGTAAACATTGCCAGGAAACACGTATGTGGTATTGAAGCAAGCAATCCTTAGTGATAGAAGGGTTGTTGAGGTTTAATGTAAAAGGGAGACTTAAATGAACCATTTGAGCATTTAACATTAAACAGGTTTATCAAACTTTACTAGGAAACACGTATGTGCTATTGAAACAAGTAATGTTTGACAGTAAAGTATTGGTAGGGTAGGTTTGCGCTGCTTGGCTCACCGGTTTTATGCTTCTATACTTTAAGTATAGATGTTGGTCTGACTCTGAGGACAGACTGGCGTTAATTTTTGTTGTGTGGCCTTATTTGGTGAGGAATCTTTTAAAGACTTACGTTCCTAGTACGTGTCGGATTTACTTTTCTGAGGGCGCCTACCAACTAAACCCCATTGTCTGGAAGTTTGAGATTTTTTGGTTCATGTACTTTCCGTTTTGTGTTGTGTATGTAGGAGGTAATTCAGGAATTGCTCTATAGGCTAGGTTTTGAATTTTGTTTTGGATGTGGTTTTACCCACTTTATGTTAGTTAAGTAACTCGACTACTATTGAGTTTACCGTTTGTTTGTGAATCAATTCTTTCCGATATGGTTAGGCGAGTCTTGTTAGATCAAGGTTGGAGTAAACGGCGAGGTTTTTGAAGTATTTTTTAGCAAAAGCTTTAATGTGTTGTTGAAGAGGAGGAATCTTAATTGTCCAGATTTTGAACATACCATAGAGTTCCTCTGAGCATCTGCAGAGTTTTGCTTTGTAAAGCTTTTAAACAATTGAAGTGACAACTTGCCGCCGTTTCTTAAATGGGGGAAGCGTATATGATCATTGGTCTGATGGTTAGAGCCGGGTTTTGTTCCAAAGTAATATACCGCTATTCCGCCGCAACATCAAGTAGAGAAAAGTTTTGGCCATGTAAGCTTTGTCTAGTAGAGATTGCACATGAGGCTTATGATAAAGTCCTTTATCAAAGATTACACCAACATACTTGGCAGTGTTAGACCACGGTATGGGAACGTTATTAAAGTGACGTTTTCATGCGGTTTAAGTGACTGACGCCATATAAAGAGAACTGCCTTGCTTTTTTCTGGGTTCACTTGAAAGTGCTAATAGTTTATCTAATCTTTCAGATCGGACATTTTGTAGACGTAAGGTAACTATTTTGGTTGACTTTGAGGAGTAAATAGGTGCTGTGTCGTCAGCATATTGAGTCATTTTAACCTTGTGCATGCTCCCCGAAGGCATGGATACAAATAGGTTAAAAAAGTGCGGCAAGAAAATAGAGCCTTGAGGAACTTTAGCCTGTATCTGCCGAGAGGTGGAGAGTTTGACTGCCAGACTTTTATGTTTTAGATATGAGGCTAGCAGGTTTATAAGACGCAAAAAAAATTGTTGTTTGATTAATTTTGTTGAAAGTTTTTTGGTCTAAAACTTTTGACAATATGATCCGCTACTCGGATGAGTTAATGTACGCTTGAGTGTCCTCATCTAAACCCATGTTTGTGAGAGGAGAAAAGATTGTTCATATTCGTGTGCTCTTTAATGATATCTTAGATCACCCTCCATATGACCTTATTTAAGGAGCATAGTAGGCTTACAGGCCGATAGTTTTAAACTTTACAGGCTGACGGAAAGTGCCCAGTGCAAAAAATGGCATTTGCAATATTGGTTAGAGCGATTATTCCGACGGTTGTTGGACTTGAGTAGTCAAAAGTGCGACGGCTCTTTTGATGTTTTCAGCCGTTTGTATTGGAGTCAAGCTACCAATGCTATCTTCCAGGCATCAAGAAAAGAGATTCCAATCCGTCTGTGTAACAATTTTTTTTTTGTTCTGGACCTCTTTCCGAGTAGACTTAGTAGTACTGGGCTGTGGTCAGAGGTTAGGCCGTTGATTGTAGTTACCACTGCATATAAGTTGACGTTCTTTGGTATTGCTACGTTATAAACGTCCTCTTTGTGGCCCGTAACGCTGTAAAAAGTGGGTTTGTCCGGACCCAAGACTATGCGCTCAGCTTATCTTTTGGATTATGAGGTAGCTCGGTAACTTTGGATTGTAATGACAATATGTTATTACAAGTTGGACAACTACCAACCAATTAGTTTATTATTACACTAGTACAATTTTTTTACAAAAATTATAACCAACCGTTTTACCAACAAATTCAATGCTTACCAATCCGTTAAGTAAACAGAATTTTAAAAAAACTACAGCATAAAAGATTATCTACAAACCATACGGCTACTAATAAAAAAAACCAAATTTAATATCCTCTTACATCCGGTTTGTATAACTTTTGAAAAAAATTTGATACATTTAAAATAAGAGTGTTTTTAAGATACGGAGCCAGAGTATACTTACTATACTACAACATCCTAAAACATATTTATAACAATGCGGCCTTTCATGTGGAAATCGACCTAATAAACAAAATCCCAATCTAACAGAAAGTTTGTCAAGGAGATCCAATTTTTCCGAAATTACTAACTCCGGTACTGAAATTTATTTTCAATTATCTAACATGGGAAAACAAAAAAAAAATATATACGGGGTCGTATTTTGACTATCTACGCTTTGCAGGCAGTTTAATTTTAATTATTATTACAAATAACTTATATGACCAAAATTAGGAGTACCAATAAAGTAGCAAATCAAATAGACAACACAATTATTGAAAACATATTTACGTTTATTTTGGCCACAATTTCAAACTAGATAAAGCAAATCAAACAACAGAATGGGTTGCAAATAAAAAATTAAGCATTTGGAATTAGTTTTAAAGACAGAGTAAAAAACAAAAAAAATTGAGATATTATCAAACGCGTAGCACAATTAAAATTGGCAATAGTTTGGTCAAGTTGCAAGAGAACAAAAAGACAGATAGACAACAAAAATTATGTTGACCAATAGAGACAAAAAACAATCACAAAGAAGAACAAAAATGATTCCAAGTATCACAAAGATAGAAAAACATAGAAAAAATAAAAGAGTTCTATGTCCAGAAATGGATAGCAAATGGTTTAAATAGAAAAAAAAAATTAAAGTTGTTAATCAAAATAAAGTTTTTGATTAAAATGCAAAAATAAAACTGTTGGATTGGAAACTTTCACTTTCAATTATTTTTCTCTGTGTACCATTAATGAAGGTTAGCTACAATATTGACATATTTTTCCCGGTACATTGTATTTAATTTTAAAATATGCATAAATAATTTTAAAACTAGTGTCTAACCTGTTTACAAAATTGTGACTTCTGCTGTAATTTTTTTTAAAGTAAGAAGTTTTGCAACAATTTATAAAATATTCAGAAATTATTTTGTAAAAAAACTGTACAAACATACTTAAAATTTTGTTTAAAAGATAAAATAAATTGCAAAAATTAAACTTTTTAAAGAACAGCCTTTCTATTCTCTACTTTTGATTTTGGGCAGACTAACAGCGTATGTTGTGCTGTACCCACATCGTTGCAGTATAAGCATTTGTCGTTGTTTATTTTTCTCATTTTTTTTTTAGATAGGCCCTGAAGCACTTGTATTAAGTTAAGCATTGGGTGAGAGAGTATTCTGTTTGGTCGTGTTTTCTTTTGACCTTGCCGGCAATGTTTGGGATTAGGTCATACGTCCACTTTTCTTTTTTGTTGGCTTCCCACGTTGTTTGCCATTTCAGCATTGTTTCTGATCTTGCTCTGATCTTTTTTTATACATGCTACAAGCAATGCATTTTTTTTTTTTTTTAAAGAACGTGTACGGCGGATTTGTTGTGGCCGGCACCATCGCACTCATTGTCGGTATAGTTCTGTATTCTCTGCAGACTCTGATGGAAACGTTTGTCTATAGGCTGTTCAGTATGCCAACATACTTGCCGCATTTGAGAGCTTCCGTCTAAATTGGGGCTGCATACATGACTACAGATGTAACCACCAAGATTCTTTTTTTCTCTTTACTAATGCTTCAGCATCTTGGCATCATTCTACCCACGGACGCCGCATTTTAGTTAGGCACTGGGTAAAAAAGTATTTTGTTTGTCTGTGTTTTCTTTTGACTCAGCCAGCGATGTTTGGGAATAGGTTATAGGTTTACTATTCTTTTTTGTCGGCTTCCCACATTGTTTGCTATTTCAGCAGCATTTCTGATCTTGCTTGCGTTTTATCTTTTTTATTTATGCCCTAAGTAATGCGTATTTTTTCTGCCAAAAAAAATTGTTCTGGCCAGCATTATTGCACTCATCCTCGGTATGGTCTTGTATGTTTGGCAGACCCTGATGGCAACGTTTCTCTGTAGGCTGTACAGTACGCCGACATATTTCAGGATTTCCGTCTAAATTGAGGCTGCATACATGACAACAGATGTAACCACCAATGCCAGGTTATTTTTTTTCTTTACTATTGATTCCGTATCTTGGCATTATCCTACCCACGGATTCTGCAACCTTTTTTTGTTTTTACGGTCATTTTTTGTACGTGTTTTTCCAATCTAAGAAATTTATTGATAATTATGCATAGGTAAATTAAACTGCTTTTGGGCGTAATTGTATCTGTTTCCAGCTTAAAATTCATTTCTAAGCACTTTTTGCCAATAATCATTATTGCTTCTGTCTTTTCAGTTGCAAGCTACAGCATGGTTAATTGCAAGATTGTATGCCAAGAGCGCTATTTGTCTGGGGACATATATTCTTAACAGGTCGTCGTACAAGATGTTCCAGAAGTCAGGGCCCAGTACCGAGCCCAGTGGTACCTCTCTCATTACTTCTTGCTTGTTTCCTTTTTTGATCAACAATTGCCATATTTGTAAAGTAGATCTTTATTACTTTGATGAATTGTTTGGAAATATTTTTCCAATTGTCCTATCTCATGCCGTGTTTTTGACGTTAATAGTTATTAGAGAGCATAATTCTCTGATTTTGAAGAAATAATTTGATAAACATGCAATTGGACTTTGGCACAATGCAAAATGAGCTAGCAAATACTGTATTTTCCTGGAGTAGACTCTACAAGTACAGACATAAACAAAAAAAAGAGCAGAACATCGTCAATGATTTGTTTAGAATCTTCACAAATGACTGAAAAACCAATTAAAATTCTGGAGCGGGAATCTTCTTGCAAAGCAAAGCCATAACAGTTTATAGTTGGGATAACTTTTGGGGTTATGAAAATAATGAACTACAAATTATCTGGAAAAAAGGTTTAACGCGGCCTTAATTGCTATGAGCCAGAAAGGGTAAGGGCACTTTTTTGTCCTTGGGCTGAGAATCAACCCAAAATGCGGATGAACTACATCAGGTAGTGAACGGCATGAGGGTGCAGAAGGCAATCGGAAAACCACTGCATTAAAGACCACATAGTGGTATTCCCTGCATTATCATATGACTAAAGTCAGGACTAAATATAATACCGGAGTAAGTCCTCCGATCGGATCTCCGGGGAGGACAGTTGTGACTAATATGAGGAATGCAACAGACACGAAAAACACCCTGCTACAAAAATCAATCAGAATTGGAACATGGAATGTACAAAGCATGTACAACCAACGGAAAAGCCACAACATAATCTTGGAAATGAATAGACTAAACATCAAAATAATGGGAATCAGTGAAACTTGCTGAATAAACTGCAGATAGAGTAGACTTCAAGACAAAACCATCTACTACTCAGGAAGTAATGACAGTCAACATTGTCATGGAGTTGCGGTTATACTTGGCAAAACTCTTAGGAGATCTGTGAAGAACTTTATACCCTTATTTCCCCGTGTTTTGCTTTTACAACTTGAGACATACTGTGGAACACTCAACTTAATTCAAGTGTACGCCCCGACAGCGGATAAAAATGACGAAGAAGTAGAATCCTTCTACAAAGACATTCATGAGGTCAAGAAATTGACTAAGAACAAAGATGTCACTGCATTCTTGGGGGACCTAAATGCAAAGATTGGACAAGGTTCATATGACAAGTGGATTGGGCCGTACGGATTGGGCAAACGAAATGAACGAGGATATCGTCTCCTACAATTCTGTCAAGAAAAATCCATGGTTATAACTAATACATTTTTCAAATTACCAAAACGTCGCCTGTACACTTGGAAATTGCCACGAGACAATGAAAAACGTATAGTCAGGAATCAAATCGATTATATTCTTGTCAATCACAGATACAGAAATAGAGTGAAAAGTGCCAAAACATATCCAGGAGCAGATATAAGCTCAGATTATAATCTTTTAGTTGCAAAGATGATGGTAAAACTCAAGAATCTGAAAGTTTTTTCAAACCAAAGACCTAGTGATACCAGCCTACTAAGAAATAATAACGTGAAAGCAAAGGTGCACCAGGAGATAAATGAAAACCTAAATAAATTAATAAACAGCCGTTCGACAACTCAGAATTAACTTGAAGACATGCGGCAAAATTTAAAGTCAGCCATTATAGAACCTTGTAAGAAACATCTGAAAGCTGAAAAAAGAACAAACCGAAAAGATTGGATGACCAACAAAATATTAAGGCTTATGGAAGAAAGGATAAAACTAAAGAATTCAGACACACAAAAGTATAAAATAGTACAGAAGGAAATTAAATATAAATGTTGACAAGCTAAGGAAAATTGGCTGAAAGAGAAATGTACTGAGATAGAATATCTGCAGAAACTGCACGACTCTCATAACATGCATAAGAAAATAAAAGAGTTCACAGGAATTGGTTGGAAACCAAGATTATACATCCTTACAAATGAGGAAGAAAACATTGTGCTGGATATTAAAGATTAACTGACACTATGGGAAGATTACGTCAAATCCCTTTTCAATGATCAAAGAGAAGAGATAACTACCAACAGTATGAATGACACTGGATCACCTATTTTAAAAGAAGAAGTACAAGCAGCAATAAAATTAGTCAAAGATGGAAATGCTTCTGGCCCTGACGATCTGCCTGCCTGAAGAGCAACATTTAGATGCTATAATCTCTATTTGATAAGATCTATAAAACAGGAATAATACCACAAGAATGGCTTCAGTCAACGTTTGTCACAATTCCTAAGAAGCATAATGCCAAAAAATGCGAAGAACACCGTACGATTAGCCTACTGAGCCACACTCTAAAGATCTTTCTTAAAGTCATCTACAGTAGGATTTACAAGAAACTGGAAGAAAGAATAGAAGATACCCAGTTTGGCTTTAGAAAAGGAGTTGGAACAAGGGAAGCCTTGTTTGCCTACAACGTCTTGATGCAGCGGTGTCTGGATGTCAACCAAAAGGTATAGCCTGTTTTATAGATTATACTAAAGCATTTGATAAAGTGAGACACAAACAACTAATAGAAGCACTTGAACGAAAAAACCTCGACACAAGAGATATACAAATAAAAGTAAACCTGTACATAAACCAAAGTGCGTCCGTTTGCGTCCAATCCAAACTAACAAAAGCCGTTGAGATCAAAAGAAGAGTCAGACAAGGGTGTGTTCTCTCTCCACTCTTCTTTAACATCTATTTAGAAGAAATCTACACCGAGGCCCTTAAAAGAGAGGACGGCGGAATACGTGTTAAAGGCATTCCATTGAACAACTTGCGTTACGCTGACAATACAGTACTTCTCGCCGAAAACATGCAAGACCTTCAAAATATGCTGAATAACGTCGTCACAGTTAGTTGAGAATATGGGCTGACACTCAATGTTAAAAAGATCAAATACATAATTGTCACTAAAACTGAAGCATCAAATAAACATCTGTATGTGGAAGGCAAAAGACTGGAAAGAGTTGAGAGGTTAAACTATCTAGGTACAAACGTCGATGACGCCGTGGTCTACTGCGCAGAAATAAGGATTTGTATTGAGAAAGCCTGTGCATCTTTTGTGAAGATTAAAAAACTGCTCTGTAGTTGCGACTTGAACCTGGAACTCAGAACTCGGATGCTCAAATGATACGTATTTTTAGTCCTTTTATATGGTGTGGAAGTTTGGACCCTCAACGTGTATTGTGAGAGAAAATTAGAAGCTTTTGAGATATGGGCCTACCGTAGGATGTTGAGAAGATCAAGGTCAGAACATGCGACCAACGTGGAGGTACTGAGAAGAATGGAGAAAGACAGAGAAATCCTACTGGAAGTAAAAAAAAAGAAAACTGCAATATCGCGGTCACATCATGAGAGGTCCGAAATATGAGATTTTCCAACTCATAATCTAAGGAAAAATCGTGGGAAAAAGATCTATCGGAGCGAGAAGAATGTCTTGGCTCAGTAATTTGAGAAAATGGTTTAAGGTCACGTCAGCTGATCTGTTTAGGGCGGCAGTTTCCAAAATCAAAGTAGTAATGATGATAGCCAACCTCCGGAATGGAGACGGCACATGAAGAAGAATTGCTATAAAATCACATGAAAACTAATTGTTCAAAGTCACCGTACCCTTACTTATTTAGCCAAATATCATCTTAAGTTAATAAATTGCCAAGTATTTTGCTATTTTGGCAATTAACATAATGTTTATCTTTGTATATAACTTCAACAATCTGAAAAAATTATTTAAAATTGAAATCGAGGTCAAATACGCTATCATGAGATTTGGGTCAAAAAATCAAAAGCTTTATAAGGACATTTCTGTTGACCCTAAAAGGTCCAAAATCATAGTTTGCCCGAGGTAAACAATAGAACAAATATGTATAAAATAAAATCAAACTCAAGACCGTTTTAGCCTCCAAGTGTGTACCACTAGTACTTGACTGCTACACTAGCAGTCTTGAGTTTGAGTCTTCTGCCTGAAGGGTCAGTTTGTCTGGCTAAAAAAATGTGTTGTAATGAGTACGCTATCTTTCGGATAAGAAGAAAAATTTTATATAGATCTCGTGTACTGCCTCTATGTTGCGTATAAGATAAAGAACCCAATAATTTATGTTAGTAGTTTGACTAAAATCTACAACCTAAGCCCGAAGAGTCTATAATTTGAACAATAAATTTAAAAAGAAAACCAAACCACAACAGATTATATAAAATTTAAAAACTAAAATCTAGAACAGTTAAAATCCAATCCAAAACTTAAACAGGACCTTAGCAGTCCCCAAAACAAAGAAATTTTGCAGAAAAAAACAAACAACACAATACTCAAAGAATCACTGTGGTTGTTAGCTTAAACACGTTCTGTTGAAAACAGTAAACCAAAGTCATTTTAAATTTGTTAATGAGCAACAGATTTATTATTATTGTCACGTCTAAAAACATAATTCTTATAATTATTAAATATTGATTTAGTTTTACAATTGTCCAAATTTGTGGTTAAGTTGTGATACAATACTACTTGTCAACTTTTTAGTTTAAACAACAAAACAGTTGTCAAGTGTTGAAAATTAGTAACTAATAAATTTTGTAGTTCTATTTAATGTGTTAATTGTCACATATGCCAAAGTAATGTTGCTCATAAATATCTTAGTAATATGTCACATTGATAAATACATAATATTACCTAAAAAATAAACTTCAAAATAACATATGTATAAAATATAGAGTAAATTGAGTTTAGTTTGATAATATTTTTAGAACTAATTGTCACTCACAATCAGTTTGTAAAAGACAATTAGTGTCCTTTAATCTAAACAAATCCGCTTAATATTTCAACGCTATTTCATCACAAATTCAAGAAAAGAAAAATAATTGGAATAGTTGTAATACAATTTAACTAAAATAAAAAAAATAAATAAAAAACTTCCCTTAGCTTGGAATTAATATCGTTGACACGTCCCACTTTTTTCTTCGGCATTTTCGTTCGCCCTTTTAAAATCCCCCTACAATGCAAAACATAGAAGTTCAGGAACATTTAATTAAGGCAATCAACTGGAGACAACTGAACCGCAACAAGAGACTGTATATATCAATGTCGATATAAGCAGTTTATGTAAATTACGACTCAAGTATTTGTCAACGTGTATTGCCTTCCCCTTTTGTACCTATTAACATGCACGGTTCGTCAACAAAAGCCGCTCGCAACGTATAAACAATACGACGACGTTTTCGCGATGATGGCCCGGCGAAGATACGAGCGTATCCTATTGTCCGCGTGAATGGAATTTCTCTCGTAAGGGTGGGCTATGTTTTCTAGAGAGAATAGTTTCGATAAGGCAAAGCCGCAATCGGCGCGGTTTTATCTTCATTGTGCGTGCGCTAACAAAACGTTTCGAATGATTAATGTATATTGAATACAATAAGGTGTATGTTCGGGTTTTGCGTAAATGTGGATGTGTGTGTTTTGGGAACCACCTGAATTGCCGCCAATAAGTGCCCTGCATTATTGATAAGTTATTGCGATTTCAATTCCACCCGGTTTGCTTTATTTATTGTCACTGGAAACGTATTGGAGGCTGTGACACTTGAACCGACCCGTAATTGATTAGAGATGATGTTTCGTAGCACATATTCAATCAACACAATTGATTAATGTTCTGTTTAATTAAACAATTGATTAAGAATAGCCAAAATAATTGATTTATCGCGTAATTAATTGCCGTAGACACAATACAGATTTTACTGAAAATTGTAGACATATAATTATAAACATAAATGTTATTTCTGAAGTTAACTTGTTTATTGTATTTTATTTGCGTTTCAATACATAATAACATTCTTGTTTTACATTTTTTATTTGAGAATTGTTAAATTTGTATAAAAAAAATGATGAAATAATTAGTTGTTGAGAATAATTTTTACAAACAAAAGTTTGGTTCATTTTTTTTAAATTGTATACAGTGTGCTATTTTTGCTAATATGGCTCCTATATAAAGCTTCGGTTAACCAAAAATTAGAATTTTTCAGTTTTTTTTTTTTACTTTGGATACAGTGGCGGGCCTACCTGTAAGCAAAGGTCTGCAATGCAAAAAGGCTAATAAGCAAGGGCCTTTAAAATTTAATTCAAAACCTGTTAAATTGTAAGCAGTGATTAAATTTTAGTGACCACAACTATCTCCATCACTAAACTCAAAACTGACTCCCGCTTTATTTTTACCAAATGTGGATGTAATTTTTAGATTCTACCATTATCAAAAAGTTGGATCATTATCTCTTTTTGTAATAAAGAGAGAAGGAAATATCCAATTTCTTAATAACGGACACTTGGGCGGGTGGGTGGTGGTACTCCAAATCTTAACAACGGGTCAATAGTTTGATGAAGAATGGCCCACCCACCCACCTAAGTGTTTGTTATCAGAAAGTTGAATATCATCTTCTCTTCTGATAAAGAAAGTTTTAACGTTTTTAGAAAAGAAAATATCTAATTTCTTGATAACAGACACTTGAGCAAGTGGGTGGAGTATTCTAAATTTTAATAACGGGTCAATAGATTGATGAAAAATAGCCCACCCACCTACCCAAGTGTTTGTTATAAAACAGTTGGATATCATCATCTTCCTTTGTTGTAAAGAGACTTTTGACGTTTAGAAAAAATAAAATAATTAATTTCTTGATAACGAACATTTGGGCAGGTGGGTGGGAGTTCTTTAGATCTTAACAACGGGTGAATAGATTGATAAAGAATGGCCTACTTACCCGCCCAAGTGTTTGTTATCAAAAAGTTGGATACCATTATCTCCTTTTGTGATAAAAAGACTTTTAACGTTTTCTAATTTCTTGATGACGGACACTTGGGTGTATGGATAGCTTACTCCAGATCTTAATAACGGGTCAATAAATTGATGAAAAATAACTTACCCACTTACCCAAAGTGTTTGTTATCAAAAAATTGGATATTATCATTTTCTCTTGTTGTAAAAAAACTTTTAACGTTTGCAGAAAAGGAAATATTCAATTTCTTAATGACGGACACTTGGGCGGGTAGGTGAGCTACTCTAGATCTTTATAACGAGTCATTAGTTTGATGAAGAATCAAAATAACTTGCAAATTTAAAATTACTATACATACATTGCTCTCCAACTAACTGTCAACGTTATTTTGTAGTTTACAGAAAGTTGATCTAAATTTACTAAGACAAACTTTACACTTACTTTACAAAAAATCAATATTTGAACCGCCACTAGAAAAATTACAAAGTAAAAAACTGACCTGAATATTTAACAATCTGAGTAGAAATCAATAGATGCTTTCTTTTCACTGTTCTGGACGGTTTCGAATAATTCTGTGCTTGACGCTCCATGCACCTTTTACAGAGAGCGCAACGCCCCAACTTGTTCCGAGTTTTTTTTTTCTTTTTCTTTTATGCACCACTTACCACAACAGTGCATCAGAACGGTTCTGTGCGTCAAGCCTCAGAAGCGTGTTGATCTTGAAAAGAAACTGGTAAATATGACGTCTACGACTATAACGATTGTAGGCTGAATTCCATCTGAAAGAACAAGTTTTCTGTTGACGTTAATTTATGCGTTTTTTATAAGATTTTTGTGCAGTTTTTTTATGCCGGTGAACACGAGTGCTTGCACGCTTGTGGTTAAGAATTTTCCAACTTACTTGAATAGTTTCCTATTTTTTCTACACTAACGAGTTTACTTAAATCTGCACAAGTCTTGAACTAGACTAAAAGAAAGTGAATGTAGGACTGCCAAAAAAGTCTTAAATTATTAAATAAAAGAAAAAGTGTGGAAGATAACATCTGGGGCAATGGCTACAAATCATCACAAAAAAATGGAAGCTTTGTGGAATCAAATTGGCCGACTCCTTCCAAGACAAATTAAGAAAGTCACTGTTTCCGAAACAAACAAAGATCAAATTGGCTAAGACAATACTGGAAGAGATTCTTACCACTAAAATAAAGGAGAGTTGCCGCAAGTAAAATGAAAACAAAGAAAGCTTTAGGGCCAGACATGATCTCGGTTAAAATCGTCAAGAGAACAACCGAAGAAATTCCGGAACAGATATTAGGAACCCTAAATACAATGTGGACAAAAACAGAATTTTTGACTCCATGGAAAACTACAAATCTGAAGTTAATTAAAAAACCCGGACAAAATAAAGAAGGCCTTAGGTCCTACCGCCCAATTTGCTTCATCAACTTGCTGAGAAAGCAAGTCATCGTTTCAAAACTAAAAAATTGGAAGAAGGAGAAGGCTCTGTCAGTATGATTTTAGGAAAGGACAGTCAACTTTAAATTTAATAAAAATTGTCAAAAACATCAAAAGTAAAAATGAAAAATACGTTTAGAACTAGAGAAATAACGATCTACGTCAAAAACGCGTTCAAAACAGCGCCATGGAATAGAACGATTGACGCCCTAAAGTAAAAAAAAAATAATTTTAAACACTTCACTAAAGTACTAAAGTAATAAGAAGCTACTTCACAAATAGGGCAATTGAGGATGAAAAAAGAAACAAGTAATGGGAGTGGTACCACAGGTCAAAGAACTGGGCTCTCACCTCTAAAACATCTTGTACGACAACCTGCTAAGGAAACATGTTATCAAACAATTGACCCTCTTGGTATACGCAAACGATCTTGCGATGCTAATAGTGAAGAAAACCGCGGAGGTAATGGAAGCCACGGCAACAACAGCCTAGAAAAAGTTAACCAGTAGATAGCTGACTATAAGCTGTAGCTGGCAACTAAAAAGACAAAAGCAATCATGATTATTGGCAGAAAAAAGTGCAAAGAAATAAATTTTAAGCTGAAAGCAGTTTAATTTAATTAGGCATAACTATCGATTAGTTTTATAGATTCAGAAAACACGTGCAACGAGTGACCGCAAAAGCCAAAAAAAGGTGGGACGTCTGTGGATAGAATGATGCCAAGCTGAGGAGATAAAAGTGAAGAGAAAAGAAAAATCTTGGCCTTAGTTATTACATCTGTCGTTATGTATGCAGCTCCAATTTGAAAAGAAGTTTTGAAATACAGCAAGTATGTCGGCATACTGAACAGCCTACAAAGAAACGTTTTTATCAGGGTCTGTCAAGCATACAAAACCATAGCTACGATGAGTGTGATGGTGTTGTCCAAAACAATTCCGTACACGCTCTTGGCATTACTTGGAACATAAATAAAAAAAAGGCGCAAGTAAGATCAGAGACGATGCTAAAATGGCAAACAATGTGGGAAGCCAACAAAAAACAAAGTGGACCCATGACCTAATTCTAAACATTGCCAGCTGGGCCAAAAGAAAGCACGGCAAAACAGGATACTCTCTCACCCAATGCCTATCCCGACACGTGTGCTTCAGAGCCTATCTGAAAACATAAATAAAATAAACAACGACAAATGCATATACTGCAAAGATGCGGATACAGCTCAACACACGCTGCTTGCTTGACTAAAATGGAAAATGGAGAGAAGAAGAGCAGAGAGACTGCACAGAGCTCAGAGTTGATAATATGATCAACCTAATGCTAAACAATTGCCTAAACTAGGATATTATCTACAGAAATAAACCAAATCACAACAAAGAAAGAAGAAAAGGAAAGGATAAAAGAAAAAAGGAAGAGCAATAACAGAACACCAAGAAACAGATTAAACAACAAAACCTAGTAGTGTAAAAAAGTAGGGCAGATAAAAATAAAGGGTTAGTGGGTTGGGACCCTACTGAACTAAGAAACAACTTCCACACACCTCTAAATTGAAAAAAAAACGATGCATAAAGCATTATCCGCTCTCTAAAAAAAAGTTTGCGATAAAGTGTCTCAAAAAGCAGCTATATTAAAAACGACGTAGATACGTGTCAATTGTGGATTCCAGTCAGGCTACGGGACCAAACAAACATTGGTTTAATGTTTTGGTTTAGTATATCAAGATTAGTACTGAAATAAAATCGTAAAAGTGTTGATAGGAGTTGGCATCATATTCAATTATGAGGTCAACTTACCGTTAGTTGGGTTTAAAAACACATTTTCACTTAGTTTGACCAATCCGCACATTCTGGTTTGTACATTATATGGTTCTTAGATTAAGGCTATTGTCTTCTGCATCACCTCTATTTTACGGAGTTTTGTTGCTACGGCCGCATGACTGTGATGAAGGTTGCATTGGATAACTTTAATGTATGGCGTTATCAATTGGCTTTGGGGACAGTAGGGTATCTCCATTCCGGTTTTGTCTGGGTAGATGAATTATCTTTGTTTCTATTGTTTTTTTTGCCGTGGCACATTTTTTGTTATTTTAATGCTGGCGGAATAGTTTTGGGCGTCAATAAGGTATCCGTAGATGCACTCACCAAGTCTGTCAAGGTATTCAAAGACTCACTTTATAAACTGTTTTTGAAAAGACTTGTTTTGACAGTTAATTAAATTACAAACACAAAATTTACTTGACCAACAAAATTGCTTACCAAATAGCGGTTTAAGCAAAAAAAAGCTCAAAATTGATTTTTTATTTTTTAATGATTACTTATTTATCGAATTTTTTTTTTATTATTTGTAAACGATTAGATAGTGAACAAAGCATTTTGACAAAATGTTGAAAATCTGCTTTACTATAATTTAGAGACAAACTATTGTGCGATAGTGCACCACAGATTAACTTTTTAAAAATATTGTTTTTTGTTAAAAATTAATAGTTAATTAAAATGGGAACTTTCTCAGATTGATTGGAAAATATATTTTTTTTGTAAAAATGTGTTTTTGTTAAAATTTTCTCATTTATTCAAAAAAAAGCAGAACTTTTAGTTTTATCATTTAGTTTAATTACATTACAATAGCAAAGATTATTACTTGTAAGTACATTCTTTCTTTTAAAATTAACATAAAAAGAAGAAGTAAATTAAATCATTTTTATGTCTATTCTGACATTGATAAACACTAAAACACATTTGCAGTTTAAGTTTTATATGATATTAATAATAAAATCTAAAATCAAGAGATAAATGTGAATAAAAAAAATAAATAAAAATCACAATTAGTCCAAAAATGAAAACTGCTTTAGAGAGCAGAGTTGTATTTTTTGTAACTTAATTGGTTGAAGTACTATATATAAATAAAACTGATAAAATCATTTGAAAGATTTACGCATTCCACATTGACAAAGAAAATTAATGTTCTAAATCCAACTGAATCCATACAAATGTGCGGCCCGCATTATTATTAACACTCGAGTGACAAGTGCTTCACAGGAATGTTATTTATATTAGAAATTAACGTCGAGGTATTATCTACCAGTAACATCGTTAAGCATTGTCAGATATGCAGGCTCTATATATGGGAAAGATAAGAGGAACTAACGAACCTGTGTTACCACTCAATAATTCTCTCCCAGAGAATTCCAATTCAATAATTACATTATACGGATAAACATGCCGAATTAATTAATATAATGTTCATAGTTATGGTTTGTATTAACAATAAACAACTGAACAATTGAAAGATGTTTCAAGCTTAAACCCAATTTAATTAATGTATTTTGATTAAATGGATTGTTTAATCAATGTAATAGTGGTATTATTTATCATCAGTAGCTTACCTTTAACTTTGTTTGTGTAATTAATACTGCCATTGTAATATAATTCAAGTACTTATTATTGTTATTATAATTCTATTAGATTTTGATTATAACTTATTTCCAAATAATTTATAAAAATATAATTATGTATTTTAAGTTAGTTAGTTTAATTAGTAAATTAATGACGCGGAGTGATACAATTAATAATAGTTAGTAGTTCGTTCAATTTATGAAATGAGAAATAAGTTAGCATATTTAGTAGGATTGAAAGTTTGTGATTAATTAAGAAAATTATTCTTTGAAAAGACACCAAATACTCAATCAATCTTGATTAAGATTAATTAATTTAAATTTACCATCAGTTTCGGAATAATTAATGATTAATGTTTTCAAATCATTTGTTCTATCTTGTTATAATTATTGAAATCATTAAAAGAAAATAGTTTTTTACTGCAGAAGCATCGCTGCAATTTATTTCACGCTTAATTTCCAAAAATTAATTGCATTTTTTTTAAACGAACTATGCACATGCTTTTTTCAACGACATACAGGAAATTGAAATCTTTGAAGCGTGAATTTTTAATATTTAAAATTATTTTATGTATGTTTTCTGGTGATAAAAATTAGGATGGTTTATCATATTTTTTATTGTTATTACAAACGCATTAACTTCTCTTATAATTTTAACTTTAAAGCTTTAAATTTTACCAAATAAAAATATCTTGTTCAAGATAAGATTTAAACATTGTAGATTACAATTATCAAAATATAATACATTTGCTGTAAGACTTTTTACAGAAATAAAAAATTAAATTAGTGTAGGTTAATCGGTATTTTATTTAAAAAAATATGATAATAGTTTATTAGAATTTGAAAACTGATTAATTGGAATGATAACATATAAAATTGAACATAATTGAATTTGAATTAACATTGGAGGTTAATTCAAATTAAAATTTAACCATGAATGTTTAAAGCAAATAATAAAAACATAATTGACATTGGCGTAAAGATTATATTAATTAAGCAATTATTTTTCTAAAATATAAATTACTGGAATAGTGCAAATATTTCACGTTAATATTATTATCTTATCTTCTTAGTCAATCCTGCCATTATTATAGAACTAATTAATGCAGGTAACTAATTATAACTGCTGAAATTGACAAGACTGTGATTGAAGTTCACTTCATTTTAATTATATCTAAGTGTCTATAGTTAAGGTTCACTTAGGTGCGGTTGCATGTGATTTATCTATGCTTGCAGCTGAATGTTCTGAGGAGTTTGTATCTAAAAGTTTAAGTGCTATTTGAAAATTGTAACTCGCTTTATAGTTTTATTAGCTACATACGTTTTGAATCAATATTATTTGTTTTATAAATTAAACTAAATTTACAAAATTATATGTTAAACACATTATTATTTGTTATTAAGTTAAATTTTATTTAATTAAAAACATTAAATAATATTATTAGGAATTATTTTAAATACAAGAGAAATATTTACATGTTTTTGTTTATTTACTTTTTAGCTAATTTGTTAGTCTTATTTTTATACTTATTAAATATAAATTCAATATATTAAACACATTTGAATGTATGTTTTTGTTAGTTTTAGGGTTAATATACTGTCGTTTTTTATATTTATGATCTGAAGCACTATATCGCTTTCATTGATAGTTGTATATCATGCTGTTTCTGTTGCTTAAAGCTTTTTATACTAAATCTTAGTTTCATATATAATCTATTCAAACTTAGATACGTTTGGTAAATTTTGATGTTTTGCAAAAAATAGTATTTTATGCTTTTTTTATAGTTTGTTCGTTTAGAAGTTTTTATTACAAATATAAATTATTAATTGATCTTAATTGTATTTAGATTTTGAGCAGGCAGGCATGCTTTTTTGCTTGCCTACCATTCATTTTACTTTAATTTCATTGTACGAGTTTGATTTTGTACAGAATTAAAGGTTTTTAGCGAATGTGCGGTCCACGGTTGTTGATGAATGTTGTATATATTTTTAATATTAGCTTAGATGATAATTTTACTGGTTTAAAAGAACAATGTCAGTAAAGGTGTCACAGTATACGAAGAATGTTGGTACTTTCTGACAATATTTTTAGTCAGTTATAACGTTTTGTTATGACCTATTTTGAATAATTCTGGCAATATTTAAATATTTTATAACTAGATTTTGCTATTTTTGAATTTTTTGAATTATTTTTTAACTATTTATGTCCGAATTTTGGTGTTTCCAACAATATTTTAATGTTTTTAATTTGCTATTTTTGACATTTTATGAATAAAATTTTAGACTTTTTAACCGTTTTTGGCCAGATTTTATCTGAAAACTTAATTATTTTTTGATCAGATAGATTTAGCTATTTTTAAATATAATTTTGTAGTTTTTAACAGTTTAAAGAAAATTTTGTGTTTTTTTACAATATTTTTATACTTAATGGACGGGTTTTGTTATTTTTGACATTCTACAAAAAAATATTTGCACTTTTCAACAGTTTTTGGCTGGATTTTATTATATTTTGACAATTGTTTAAAATTTAAAGACCAGATTTGGCTATTTTTGACATTTAATAAACAGATTTTTTATTTTTTAACCGGTTTTGGTCGGTTTTGGTTTTTTTGAAAATGTTTTATTACAGATTTTTTAAATTTTTATTTCTATAAAAATTTATTATTACTTTTTGACAGTTAACCAGGTTTTGAATCTTTTTGACAACATTTTTATAAAAATAGCAAAATTCAACCATGAGGGTTGAATTTTGCTATTTTTGAATTTTTTTTTCTAAAGTTTGTTTCATATTTTTAGGCCAAAATTGGCTATTTTTAAAATTTTATGAATAAAATTTAAGGCACTTCAACCGATTTCGATTGTATCTAAACATATCTTAATGATTTATGAGCTATTTTTGACTTTTTATAAATAAAATTTTGCAGTTTTTTACAATTATTAGAATTTTAGTACATTTTGAAAATATTTTTCTACTTTGAGTGGATTTTGCTATGCTATTTTTGACATTTTTTTTTTTAAATTTTCACTTCTTAATAGTTTATAGCGCTTTCTAACAATCATTTGAAATTTCAAGGCCAGATTTTGCCAAATTTTGCATTTTTTAACCGTTTTTAACTGGGTTTTGGTTCTTTCTGAAAATATCTTAATATATTATGACTCAATTTTGATTTTTTTGTGTTTTATAAATAGAATGTTACAGTTTTTGACAATTTGCTGTTTTTTATATACAAAAATTCAATGATGGTGGCCAATACTTTGTGAGTTTATTATAAAACGTGTAGAACTTGTTTGTATCACCGTCCGATGATGGTCTTGTACATGGTGAAACATATTATGGTTTTTTAAATATATTTATTTGCCTTTTAGCCATGAAAATTACATTTACAAACATATTTATAAGTAACCCAAAATAAAAAATTATAATCCTTATAAAATTAATTTTTTTTCTTCTTTGTTTGTCTACTTTTTTTCTTTGTTTTTTAACTGCTCTCATCCATTCTATTCCTCTTCCGTCTCTATTTAATATCTTATTTTTTTTATCTGTTCTTGTTTCATTTCGGTACACTTTTTTAACATGTGTTCCATAGTTTTCTTAGATTCTCCGCACATTCTGCACATTTTAAAAATCTTCTTTCATCCAAAATCTTGTTACTCGTTCTTTATTACCACATCTGAATCTAGCAATCATCTTATCTATCTATCACTTTCTAGGTACATTGGCCGTTCACTTTCTATAATATGTTCATAATTTGCGTTGTACTTAGACTCATTCACTCGTATTCTCTTTTCTTGCTTTTGTATATCTCTATCTCTTTCTATAATTTTATGCCATGTCTCCCTCCCAGATCTCTTATTCTTTCAGTTTCTTGACTAGCATACTCATTTCTATTGTAATAATTTTTCCTGATCTTCCCTAACTTTTCATTTTTTGCTTTCATTTTCTCTTTCATGCATTTTTGTAAGATTTTACATTCGTGTCTTTGTCTCATTCTTTTTTCATATTTCATACTGCTCTTTTTCTTGTTCTACTCTTAACTTATCTTTTTTGATTTCCTCCAGCACAATATATGCTGGAGTTTGTTTGTTTAAACCTAGCACCCATCTCCAATATTTTACCTGTATTGCTTTTAATTTTTCTTGTTTTTTTCATCCCCATATTTTTGATCCATACAATATCATACTCCTAACTAAACTATCAAACATTAAACTTTTTATTCTCATACACTCAATTTTTTTTTCACTTTGTCCCCAAACTTGCTCCACTACTTTATTTTCCTTTTGAGCTATCTCTTTAATGTGCTCGCTCTCACTGTTATTTGTGCAAAAAACATATTCTAAATATTTAAAAAACTTTGCTTTTTTCTTCCACCCTCTTTTTTGAACATCATAATTTTTGTTTTTTTTACATTACCTACAAATTTTTTTTTTCTAAAATATTTTTTTAGTTTTTTCATTATTTCTTTCTTTTCTTAGCTTTTTTGCCAGTATTACCATGTCGTCGGCATATGCTAGCGACCACGCTTTTTCTCTACCAACTACTACCCCTCCTGCTTGCGCCAACCTCAGTGTTTCTTCTACATCTGATAAGTAGGTTGCAAACATAGTGGGACTTAGTGGGCAACCCTGTCTTACTCCTTTTGTTGTCCAAAATCTTTCACTAGTTTTTCTATTCACCCACATCCTGTTTGCTGTGTTCTCATACACTTTTTCCATTTGTTTTACCAGGTGCTTGCTAATTCCTTTCTCTCTCATATACTTTCACAGTTTCTCTCTATCCACCCTATCAAATGCCGCTTTTAGGTCCAAGAATAACGCGTTTACTTTTCTTCCTTTTTCTGCTTTTTTTTTTAATAATATGGTGTAAAATATATATGTTATCCATGGCACCTCTCCCCTTCCTGAACCCGGCTTGCCCGTCTGGAATTGTCTCATTCATACCCAGTTCCTCATTCAGTTTTTTCTCTAATATTATGGCGTAGATCTTGTATGCCGTACCCAGTAGTGCTACCACTTAACTTGGCTCGAAATACGTTTGAGGGACTAAACCGCCAAAAAAAGCTTTTAGGATAATCCAAGCAAACACGGACAAATTACTTAAACTAGCCTTCAGCCCTTTGTTACGTTTTGCAAACAATTGCATTAATGGCAGAAATGGGAACGGTATACTACCAAGAAAAAAAATCCGGAAACACAGTTTTTTTATACAATTGCCAACTGAGATCAAAACTCGATTCCACTTGAACAAGCTAAAAAGTATGGCCATTGTCTAAGTTATTAATAAATACAAGCCGTATCTAGATAATGCCATCAAAACAGTAGTCATAGAAAATTTGACAAATACCACAGCAAGTTTTACATCATTTGCTATTACTAACCGAGTTTACTTACTACATCAAACATGCTCCCAAGTATATCAATCTGCTGTTTTGTCCCGCAACTCCAAACTTATCAATGATCAAAGGTATGGAGCCGTTGCTATCTCCAAATGTAGAACGAGTACAATCACCACTTACTGTAAACATGTTATCCCAACAACTGTTTCTGTATACCGTCTATCACCGAATAGATGTGCTTCCCATTAATGCCACTACAAGCACAGCGTGAGGTGCTAAAAGAACACTATTTTACTAAATTCACCAGATACCCAGACTAAAAACAAAATCATAACCCAAATGCCCGCACATTTATTTGGAGCTTCTTAAATTGCACCCGGACAACAAAGCGCATGCACCTCCGGCACCGTTAAAACCGCAACTAGCAGGTAACCTGTGAAATAAAGTATCAATCAATTATATTGGCCCGTTTGACACAATTGTATGGAACAAAGTACTTACCATTATGAACGTATGGCTGCTGTACTGATGCAATACCAACACCGTCAACCACCAGCAAATTGACTATCCGCCTGTTAGAAAAGCTTCTGTTTTACCGGTTTAGTTACCTTAAAATAGTGTTAAGCGACATAAGTCTCCAGCAAGCAGTTACAGGAAGCAATGAAACGTTGGAAGATGATCCAGAAGTAGAAGTTTGCACATTTCTGTGCAAGGACCTTCCTACCTTAGTAAAAATAGTCGTTATAGGAAAACTCAAAATGAACATTTGTCGCAGCTCTATAGACAATTACATAGTGTTAGGAGAGAACTTGAACTTAGACTATCTGACTATGTCTGATATCAGAGTAACATGTAAATAGTCTGAATCTATAATTAATTTAAAAGATATGTTAAAGTTTTTAAAATTTTTTTGAAATCAGCGTAGTTTGCTTGAGACAAGCAAAAGATAAACTAATTTTTTTCAGATAGCGTTGCATTTTGCGCCTGACTTCTAGTTGCCTGAGCATAGGATTGCTCCGTGCGGGCATTGGGAGTTCTCAGGGAAGAAGCAGCAGTTCGCCTTTGAGAGTCAGAGACATTGGAATAGGGTTTTGAAGAAAGACTTGCTTTTAACTTAATATAGTTTGGGCAGCTTTTGAAATTTGCTGTGTGCGTACCCTTGCACGATATGCATGTTGCTACATGCCCCAACTCCTTTGTTAATTTGCACGTAGAGGTGGAATGCCTTCCGGCGCACTTGTTGCATACGTATAGAAAGTTGCATTGCAAAGCCGTGTGGACATAACGCTGGCAACGGTGGTATTGCACGACTTACGTTTTATCTCAACGTTCACATTAAGCAAAACTTAGTGAGAGAATAAAAAAAAAAATAATAGAAATCGGAGCATACCTCAAAGCTGATAACTCTGCTTGCTCTATATCAACCGTGATGCAGTCGGGTATGTTTCTGACAACGTATTTTAGCGTCTTTTCAGACGGTAGTTGATACGTGTAATAAAACACGTAATTGAATTCGACATAGTCCATGGCAGCACAAAAATCCACATGCGATGTTGTTAATGTAACAACCAATCCAGGAAATTCGGCTTATTTACGAATTGTGATAAGAGAAGGACTACGTGTATCAGCGCTTTCTGTAATCTGTAAGTGCGGACAGAAGTAGAGAGCTTGTTCTAAGGCCAAGGGAGCTAGAAGCTGTGCCAGAAGTAGACGCTTTGACTTTAGTAACCAGCCGGATCTTAGACTTCTTGGCCTTGGTGGTTGACGACCCTGATGGCGCTAAGAGCGCCTGACTTTGATGGCCGGCAAGTGGCCTAATAATGCTAAAATCAGAAGATTCACCTTACGCTTACTTTTTCTTCTATGGCGTTGAGGGTAAGCTGATTGATAATGTACTTTGAAAGCAAAATGAAATCTGCGCTTACGTAGGCTAAGCTCTTTTTAATCTTTTTGGTAATATCCATGCGTATGGAAAAGAGGGTATTGGCGATGTTTTGCTGATTCTGCTTATTGGTCTCGGCTAAACGATCTACCATGTGTGACTCAGTTTTGACCATCTTTATAAGCTTGTTTTCTATGCTCTTATGTTCCTCATCCTGCTTCTTTAGATGCGTCTGCATCTTTCTAAACTAAGCGAAGAGAAATAATAGTATTTCTCTGTTGCACATCTTAATGCGCAGATTGCTGCTCATCTTTTTGTTACCAAGAACTGGACGACACAGTCAATTGAAAAATAAAAACAAGTTTTTAGAATGATGTAACTACTAAGTTTTTTTTTAATTTCTTTTACGGGCTTCTACGCATGGCACGAACTAAGGTACATTTTTGAAATAATAAAAATAATCATAAAAAACAAAAGTTTAAAATCAATTACTCAAACCCAATGTAACTCCAAAGCAGCCAACCAACTACAGACAATTATTTCGGTTTTCACACATCCTCATCAGTGCATTTTGGTGGTACGGCATTGCTTGATGGTAAAGAATAAATTCGAATTATTGATTTACACAGTTAAATTAAAATATTTAAGCTAAAATGTTAATTTTTTTACATTTTTAATAAAATATTGTTAACCTGCCAATAAAATTTAAAATTTATATTTTTTTAAACAGTTCTGAAGTTTTTTAAAACATTATTTTTTTAATTTGCTTTTTTGTGCTGCTAAAACCGTTGATGTTTTGTACGTTTCTATGTATTTGTACTCTAGGAATTTTTTTTATAGCAATCTATTTTTGCCGCTTTGTAAAACTCAATATAACATAGACACATATTGTCTTTACATAAATAGTTGCAGTGTAATACAAAAACTAATGACAATTTAACTCTACTTCAATTCAAGGCTTTATTGAATGCAAGAAATGTAAATTGAAACAAGCTCCAGTATAAATAAAATAAGCAACAGCACACAAATGTTCTTTCTATCGAATAAAATAAACGCTTTGCAATTATTTCCATCAAATTACTTGCTCCCCTTCGTCCTTGCGGATGCATAAAATAACATTAAATGTGCATTTTTGAGACGGAGTTAATGCGACGGAAAATGACCCACCTTACAAAAATTTATTCACAACTAGGTCACGCGAATATAAAAGCATCAACAAAAATGTATTTCACCTTCACTACAATCACCATAAATAATATTTTGCAATATATTTGATTTAAATAAAAATTTAAATCAAATCGTTTAGAAACCGTCAACGGTAACGGACCGTTCGGTCCATCGTTCATCCTCAAACACTGTCACTTAATATTCTAGTAGTGCTTTTAATTAATTAATCTGTCCGATTTAATCGGTGTAATTAATACTGAACACGCTTTAACTATTAATTAAAATGTCAGTTCTGATCAAGAATCTATTTTATTCGGGTATGGGATGGGATGTGGCGTGCGAGGATGACTATAAGTGAAATTTATAGATTTGTCGGGTAATTTCTGTATAATTTATTGCGATTTCATTTCGATCCGATAAATATTGTATATTGTTCAGAGAGAATATTGATGATTGTATGATTTGCCTTATTTACGCAATTGCGACTCAATAATGCGGAACAAATTACGTTATTAAGTTCTCAAATTAACAATCTGTTGAGGGATTTAATTGAGCTTTTATTTGAATTGTGTATTTATTTTGCATGAAATTTATTGCTGCTAATAAACATTGATGAATTCAACAATTATAATAAATTTTTAAAACTAAAAAAACTTACGATTGACAAAAACTAGTTTTGTAAACTTGGCAAATACGGTTATTTTGGAAAGTGGATGACTGCAGTCAACTAGCTTAATAACAGAGGTAATTTCTGTAATATCAGAAAAATGTTTGGAGCAACTCCAAGTGAGGTTTTCTACAAAACATTGTAAAACACCTTAACTATCATAGATTGTTGGTGACAAATTATAAATAAAGAAGACTATTTTATTCATAAAAATTGATGATAGAAAAACCTTAAAAAAGCAATTAAAAAATAAAGAAAAAATAAGATAAAAAATATAAACAAGATAGGAGAAAACCGACCGTGATCTTTTAATTAGGAAAAATCATAAACAGAAAAAAGAGAAAATTAAAAACCAAGATTGAAGAAGAGAAGAAAAATTTACTACTACTATATTTACTTGATCAGTCAGTCTACACTTTTAACTAATTTTTAAACATTAAACACAATTTTTAAACTGTGTAGAGCGTAAAAAGTTAATTTTATTTTTTTTCTAAAAATAAAAAATAAAAAAGTTTAAGAG
Source organism: Tachinus rufipes (assembly GCA_963932245.1). Classification (NCBI taxonomy): domain Eukaryota; kingdom Metazoa; phylum Arthropoda; class Insecta; order Coleoptera; family Staphylinidae; genus Tachinus; species Tachinus rufipes. The sequence goes on along the minus strand of OZ010742.1, from coordinate 24,641,090 downwards.
TTTGCGGTATTGTATCTGAGGCTCACTGTGCTTCAAAAAATATTGAGTATATATCTTTACTTTGATTGTTTTGATCTCTACTTTTACTTGTCAAAGCGTGGGAGATTTGAATAGTCATTATTAAAGGTTACAACAAGTAAAACTTTATTTAATGTTTAATTTGTACTAAAATATTTCTTCTTTGTTGCAGGTAAGCTTTATGAAGTAAAGTGGTTTTTGCAAAGGTAGCATTTTTTTAAATTTTAAAAATTTTTTTATTTTATTTGATAATAGTATATTATTCAAAAAATGGGGTAGTATAATAAAATAAATGACTATTTTATAATCATTATTATTTTTATTTGATCCTATTAGGTAATAGCATATTATTTACCAAGCAAGTAATGATATATCTTATTCACAATAATAGTGTTTGCGACGCAAAGCTTCAAAAATGATATTTATATAATAATAAAATATATTTTATATTTTAACATATTTTAATAATTACAAATTGGCAATATAAATACATTAATATCAAATTACTGCTATTATTTTACTTTATTGGTACCTGTTTGTTATTAAGTAATGGCGGCGTGCCGGTATTTACCGATGTCATTACTAATTTTAATAATGATAATCATTATTTATATGATTTTAATACAATAACTGAGTTATTGTTAATAGTTAATGGAAATGTCATTTGGCTGGTAATTTTAAATTACGTATGGTTTAATATTATATTCATCTACAAATAATGTTTAGACTTTTTTTAAATTTTGCTTTCAATATAAATAATTAATTTGTGATTTTATCTAACAATATTTTAGTAAAATTAGTTTTTTTTTCAAAATTAAATTTATAAAAATCAGTTTAACAATAAATATTGATTTAATTATTTTATAATTATTGTCATAACTTTTTGCTTGTGACTTCATGTTTTACCAAAACATTGCAATAATTTTGCCACATGAAGGGCTTACGTCTTAACTAAACCAAAGTTCTAAATTGATTTTTTTATTTATACCAGCCCAAAAACTTTGCTTTTGAATCTTGATGATTTCTTTGGTTTGAGAAGGTCGATTGCTTTTCAGCGGCGCGTTATTGTCAGCGGTTTCCAGAAAATTGTTGACTAAGTTTTTTTCTTTTTTTCTTTGTCTCAGTCATCGCTTATCCACTCCTGGATGTAGGCCTTTTTCAAAAACTTTCACGTCTTCCTATTTGCTGCAGTTTGAATCCAGTTTTTTCCTGCAATATTTTGGATATCATCTTGCCATCTTCTCTGGGGTCTGCCAGCATTTTGTTTGGTCTCTCTCGGACGCCAAGTTGTGATTCTCATTGTCTATTTGTCTTGCCTTGCTATGTGGCCATCCCATTGCTACTTAAGCTGCGCCACCCTAATAAGTACCTCTGTCACACCAATTCTTCTTCGGATTTCCTCATTCCGAACTCTGTCCCTCAAAGCAATTCCAAGCATAGACTTCTCCATTGCTCTCTGTGTGGTTTGCAGTCTGCTAGATGTTTTTCGGGTCATGGACATTGTCTCGAGGCCATAAGTAAGCACTGGCAGGATTTAAATACCTTCCTTTAAGATTTATAGGAATCTCTTTAGATTTGAGGATATGGCTTAATTAACCGAAAACCGCCCAAGAAAAACCTATTCTTTTTGAGATTTTATAAATCTGATTTTCTTTACCGAGTTGAATTTTGTGGCCAAGATAAGTGTATGTAGATTTTTGCTCAATGGATTGATTATTAATTGTTACCTGAATATTTTCTGGGCTCATGACTTTGGTTTTTGACAAGTTTATTTCAAGTCCGATTTCTACCGACTTTTGATGAAGTTCCTGAAACATGCTCTTAAGTTCTTTTACAGTGCTGCCGATGACAACAATATTGTCTGCAAATCGCAAATAATTGAGGCGTACTCCGTATTTATTTATTTTTTGTTTATGCCAATTTAAGGTTTTAAAGACATCTTCCAAGGCTAATGTGAAAAGTTTTGGAAAAATTGTATCTTCTTGCCGCACTCCTTTTTTAATTGGGATATTATCTGTCTTTGAGTCTTTGTCAATTTTAACTTAAATGGTCGCGTTTTTGTTGATGTTTGATAAGGTTTGAGTATTTTGAGTCGATTTCCGCATTGTCTAGAGATCTTAGTATTGCCCACGCCTTCTTGTAATCCACAAAGTCTATGTGCATTGATATATTATACTCAGTGCTTTTTTCGATGAGAGTACAAAGTGTCTGCAAGTGGTCTATAGTCCCAAATTCTTTACGGCATCCTGCTTGTTTACATGGTTAGAATAAGTCTATTTTTGAACTAAACGATGGTCGCTTTAGTATCGAATCGGTTTAGAACGGTAACATTCCGGCTAATATCTTTTCTGTTAATTATGATGTAATTGATTTCATTTTTCACGGTACCGTTTGGATTTTTTCAGTTGCTGTTGCGGAGGTTTTTGAAAGAAAGAGTTCATACAGAAAAGGTTTTCATTTCTACAGAAGTTAATTAGCATTTCTCTTCTATTGTTCTTATGACCAAAAACAAATATTTCAACGTTTAAGATATCCTCGTCTGTGTTTTGCCCAATTTTTGAATTAAAGTTTCCAATAATTGAAACAAACTTTTCGTTTTCGTTGTTTTTGGCCGTGGTTATATCTTTGTATAGCTGTTCCGCTTCTTCATCCCCAGATGCACTGGTAAGGGCATACACTTGGATTAGTTGTAGGCTGTACTTGTTGTTAATTTGTATCATGATGTACGTGACTCGATTTGATATAGATTTAGTTTTAGTAACTCGATTCTTTAAGCGCTTGTTTATTATCAGAGCAACTCCTCCTATGTAATAGTTGGTTTTTGTGTTGCATTGGTAAAGTAGGTGTCTTGACTTTATAGATGTTGTTAGTTTTCTTTTTAATTAAATTTTGCTTATGCCTAGGACGTTCCATTTTATATGTTGAAGTTTTTGCTCTAGTATTTCCATATGTTCTTTGAGTCTTAGCGTTTGGGTGTTGGAGGTTGCAATGAAGAGTTTCTGTTTTTTTTCAAGTTTTTTTTTCTAGATCAATATTCTTAATGTACAAAAATGAATATCGAAGTTCAAAGTTGTCGGCAAATGTTTTGGCCTTATCTTTGATAGTGTATTAAATTTTTGTTTTTTGACTGGATTTTTGTAAGGTTTTTTCACATTGGATTATCATCTTCTATGATTAATTTTGAAGTGTTTTTTTAGCACAAATTTGTATGCAATCTTGTGGCCTTTTTTACTTCATTGTAAAGCAAATTTAAAATTTTGCAATGCCATTGATGCTTAGGGGCATTTCTTCTACTGGTCAATGCTTTAATGTTTTAGGATAATCTAAGAGGATTAAAATAGGTTTTAGAAGCCATTTCCGTGGCTTAGAAAATTTGGTTAGTTAAAAGTGCGACGGTTCTTTCTTTCTTCTTATGTTCTCAACCGTTCTTACTGAGGCCTTGCTGCCAATGCTCTCTTCCTGTGATTGTACAAAGAAGACTTTCTTCAATCAGTATGTGTTACAAATTTTGTTTGATTTCTTTTCGTAGATTTTTAGTCAAACTGGGTTGGTCAAAGTTAAAAGGCCTTACAGACGGTTTGCAAACGTGCCCAAACGTTTGTGATTTGTAATTTGTGCAGGTTTGTCAATTGCGTACGTCCCCCAACGTTGGCATAGTCAGTTTAGACGTAAAAATAAACAATTTGGTTTGCTACGTTTGCCTACGAAGCGAACGTAGACAAACGCCAAGACTAGCGGCTTGTGTACCTACAATTTGTCGTATGCACCAAATTTGTAGGAGTTTTAAAAAGAAGTTGATGTTTTTGAGTATTGTTATATCAAGAACGTGTTCTTGGTGGCTTGTAGATTGTAGAGCTGTGATGTGTGGGATTAAATTGGACCTACTACTAGTAATCCCTTTTGATCTACATAACGGGCAACGTTTGAGCTTTGGCGTTAGTTTTGATGTTGTTGCACAACGGGTGCTTAGAGTTAAAGTTCTCAATAATTATTGTAGGAAAAGGATTAGCAAAAATTGTAGTAAAATTTGCCAATACGATTTGTTTGTTTGATGCAAGTTGATGCAATCTTGATTGTGCCAAGGCTAGGCACGTTTACCACTATTGCATTTAATTTTTAAGTGAGTTTATATTGGGGGTCCAATTATTTTTTTGCATGGAATAGTGTTTTTTGTTTCCTGGGTACGTTTCTAAGCACGTTAAGGTATTTAGAAGTTTCAGCGCTTGGGTTTGTGGTTTGACTAGCATGATGTTGAGGTTTTGTTTGATAAAGAATTTTTTAATTTTACCCATTTCAAAAATAAACTTGAAGTGATACTTTGTGTGTTATCTATTACTGGATTTTGAGGTTACAATTTTCTTATAAAAATTGTTTATTTTGGCGAGAAAGTTGGCTATTCTATCATTTGTCGTTGCCGGTTTTTGTGCCGGCGGAAAGCCGAAGTCTGTTTGCAGTAGCAGCGGCAGGTTTTCGGGGACCTGCACTTTGTGATGTAAACGAACCAAAGCTGGCGTAGGCTCAGTAGCTGTTTGCATTTTTCCTGAAAATACAACATTTTGATGTATACATTACATTATTTTAATGTTGGTCAGTACAAAGTGCTCACTTAGGCGCACCGCTGTTATGGCATACCGACTGGTTGTACAGCAAAAAGTTACATGAGAGTTGTAGTAAAAAACCATTTGGAAGTGTGCCCGTGCTGCTTGCGTTTTTGGAATTGAAGACATTTGCCACTGCTGCGTTTCTTAGGTTTGACCAAGACGTTCAAACTCAAAAGTTTGATGAAGTTTATAATCTTAGCGTTTTTTGTCCCTTCCGGAAGCTGCACCAAAACCATGAAAAAACAAATAAATTTGCTTCTTATACGATGGATGTTAGTGGATAAAAATCCAAAGGATTTTATTGTTTGTCCTAGTTCTTTCTCTCTGGGGAATTTAGGAACATATTTATTCAGTACTTCTAGGCAGCGTTCATTGGCGGTTAAAGTCAGTCTCAAAAGATTTGCAAAAATTATGCAAACACTCTTGTAGGTGTTTTACAAAGATGAGATAACAATTTTATTATTGATAAACTGTTGTAAGAACCTCGGAAACAATTGCGGGAAAACGGTATTTTGGAATCTGCTTTGACGTCACCGGCGAAATTGAAATTTGAGTCAGCAAGTTTTAAACCTCACCTTGATAAATGCTTTTTGGACGTTTAACTTTTTACCGGGAGCGGCGCTTTTATTGAGAATTAAAAGCTTTTATGTTTTTTTTGTCTAAAGGGTCAGCGAAATTACTTGCTGATGGCTGTCGTACCGCAGTTTCTGGAAGCGACTGGGCTTTGGCTGAAGGCTTTTTAAATATTTTTAGTGGTGGTGACTCACCCCTTGATTTCTTTACCTTTTTCTGAACCATTCTGGTTGTTGCTTTGAGTACCTTTGGTGGCAGTAGCGGGAAAAGAAATTCCTGTTCCTAGACGGTGAGGAGCTGGAACGACCTGGAAGTGAGAATTGGCAGTTTTGCCTTTGTTTTCCAATTGTAAATACTGCTTGACGTTTAAAGAAAGCCAAAACGGCTGCTTTGACTTTATCTTCATCGGTCTTTTCCAAAACTTCTTTAACTTTAATTTTTGCTCGTTTCTGGTTTTTAAATTTTTGTACCTGAACCTGGACCTGGTTGGTACGGGAGTAGAATCTGTCTTTGTATTTAGAGCGGTCCTTTTTTTTTGTTTATCTGGTCTGGTGAACTTTTTTTTAATGGGTGGTGGTCTGCTATTGTTCAGGCTGTACCATTGAAGCAGCGTTTGTTGAGTTGCTGAAATTAATTTTAATTTTTTTTTTTAAGTTAATTATTTCAATAATTATTAACACCTTTTTAGGTATCAATAATTATTGAAACTAGTTCTGCAGATATAATTGCATGTATTTGATGCAGTAGTTGCTCTCTGATTTGTATGAGTGGATGATTCAAAGTTGGCTGAATGCTCAGTGTTCTAAATAGCCAAACTTAACACGTTACTGGCAGAATTTATATTTTTAAAAGCAGATTTTTATTTTTTTTAACAAGATTGCATTTATGGCAAGCTTGATTTTCAGTGTTTAAAAGTTTATTTGTTTTAAGGCTAAAATGAAATAGCTAAAGACATTTTGTCATAAAAACTAATTTTATTGTCTACCTTTTTAATACAAAATATTTTTGAAGCATTTTTTCTACTCCGAATAAGTTACCTTCAAAACATTTAATGCATCAACAGCTTCTTTAACCATTAAAAAAATTTGACTTTACAATTTATTTTTGATACGCGAGAATAAATAGAAATCATTAAGTATCAAATCAGGACTATATATATATTTTAAATTTCTGGAAAACAAATGGTTGTGTACTATTTAGAATTGACCAATCTACGTTGCGCTAATGGTGCGGTTGAGACATGTATAGTTTTTCAGAAAAACAAGTTGATTTTGGCTCATTTTGAAAAACCTACTGTTTATTTTTGGCTTTATTCGCCAGTATTTTAAAATTTACAAGTTAACTGCATCTATAAATGGCCGGAATTTAATAAAAATAAAAACAAATTTGTTACGCATAATAAAGCTAGGCCCCATTAACTTCCTCTTCTTTTATTACTATTTCAGTTTTGAAAAGGTGTTTTTAGGCGCAAGGTGCGGCGGGCAATGAGGTAGTGCCACTGAAAATAATTGTACCAAAAAAAAATGAGAACGGTGAAAACCGGAACCTGAAAGCTTTTTCGGTTCTCCGGCAATGTGCAAAAAACGGTTTTTACGTTTTTTTCTATTATTAAAATCCGAACGTTTGCCAGAACCTCCTCCACCCTTTTTTTAGGTCATTTATAATAGAGTCGTTTTTCTTTTCAAAGCATCGTTTCCGAGATATCCGCGCTTTTCCGGGTTGCCGATTGGAAAAATTGAGACCTTTTTGGCCGCCCCTTCCTTGGTCCGCATCTCTGATTCCCGCCGTCCGATTGCAACGCGACCAGCAGAGTTTCCTACCGGGAAGGACGGCGGAATCCAAATTCCGACGCCAACCCCGCGCTCGGAACAGCAGCGCGCGCAAAATTTTTTTAAGCGACGCGCCGGAGCTTCTTTAATTTTTGGGAAAATCCAAACTTAGATTTGTATTTGCCGGGCATTGAAGCATTTTTGTGATTTTTTTCATCGTTTTTTTCCGGCCGTCTTCCTTCGGGATAAAAATATGAAGCTCCCGTTTCGATTCCGAAGAAACGCCGTCATCAGAAAAATGGGGTTCCGCGTTCGGAGGGCCGTAACTTTTTTGTTGTTGGAGATGGTAAACGGTTGTTTTGATTTTCCAAACTGCCGTCTTTTCGCGCTTTTTTTAATGCGCCACCTAATTTTTTGACACCCCAAGTGCGGCGTAGCATTAAAAAAAAAAAAAAAAGGTAAAACGGCCGTAACTTTGCCGTTTTTGACCGGCAAACACTTCAAAACGATTTTCTCTAAGAGCCCCGTGCGCAATTTTTTAACCAGTTGCAATTGGGGGGGGGGGGGGGCGGCGTCATCAAAAGTTTTACGTTTAAATCGCGTTTTTGCAAAAGTAAAATGGGCAAACAATTAATGGCGATTGTCGGAAGCAAAAATGCCGTTAAAGGGCCGAGCCGGGCTCTTAGCTAAAGCAATTTTTGAGTTTGACTTTCGTTTTCGATCCGCCGCTTCCCAAAGTAGGCCTTTTAACGCTCACTTTGGATACCCGCACCCGGTCTCCCTGGATCCGCAGAAAATTGCAACTCCTCTTCTTGCAAGATCCGTCCTCAATCTTTTGATGCGTTGAAGATCAAAAAACCGCGTTTTTGGCCAAAAAATGGGATTGCGCAAAAAAATAGAAGTGTTTAGGACTTAGGATATACACGTAAAATATCGCTCATGGTTTAGTTTGAAAGAAAAAGAGTTTTCTCATAAACTGTTGGAATTAGATTTTTGAATTTTTGCCCCCAACCCTTTTTACGAAGTCCATTTTTTTTTTCATTTTTTGCTACAAATCGGGCCACCGTGCCGTGCGGAAGGGAGATTATTTAAGGTCGTTTTGATTTTTTTACTTTTTGATAGCGTACTTCTTTGGACTCAAATAAATTGGTTAGGTGTAGTCAAATCAATACTAGATTTATGCATGATTACGCCAAATTTGTTCATAAAAACGGTAAAACTATACATTATAAAACAAGACTTATCTATACCAAGGCCAAATGTTTTAAGAAGATGGATTGTTGATCAGACCACTAAATGTATGTGTACTAAAGCCGGATTTAGAAACGTACCTATCTATAAATTTTGATTTTGCACATAATAATGCCCGTTTAATAGTTTAAACTTCCAAAAAATTTGAATCAAATTTAATTTTTCAAAAAAAAAACGGCAAGTGTCAGAGCTGCATGTTACCGTTGTGTTCTAATACATACAATTAAGCATTGTACAAGTACAAACTTAGTATTTAAATCTCAAATTTAATTTTTTGAGTAAAATTTTGACGTTTAATGTTTAAGTTTGACTAGTTTAGCTTAAATGCTTTTGGATCTATAAACCCAGTTTTTTCATTTATAAATAAAGTTTGTAGTTTACATGATTGAGGAACTATTAGGTTTTGCAAAAATGTTGGGTCTGTTGATTTAACTTTTACTCCAATAATATATTACTTGAACGCTGTACTTTTGGTATTGTGGTCTGTTTCGTTTTTTTTTTTTAATATTTGGAAATTCAGCAACTCTAATTATTTATTTACAATTATTAAATAATAATTTATTTTAAATTAGATTTAATAAAAAGTTTCTTATTACGTATTAAGTTAAACATTTGAGAAATATTATATTTATAAGTTTCAAACTAAATTGTTTTTGTCACAATATTTTAGCCTTATTATTTTTCAACAGCAATTAAATTTGTCACGTCCTTTAACAACGTTGTTATAAATATTTAGACCCTCTTCAACATCTTCCTGCATAATATTTTGGGTAATTCGATTTTACAAATTGACGTTTCACGGTAAAGCGTTACACAAAATGATTCTGTTGAACTCACCGTGTAGAGTACATTATCTCTTTTCCTTCTTTATATATATTTTTTATACGTACTGGAAGTTCAGACATCAATTTAAGTCCCGAGGACCATTTCGCCGTCGAGGATTTTATAAGGACCGTCACGACATTGGAGTGGGAGATGGCCCGTCGGGAGGAATGTGACGGTGCACCCTCAGCTTTATGGGGTTGTTAGTATAAATACTGTCGGTGCGGAGTAAGCCCGTGCGGCCTTTTTCTTGTCACTGCTTATATTACTCACACATTACGTTACAGCATCTAGAAACCGTCCCCTCGACAAGGGGACAGACCTGTCTTTTGGTCCCGGCGGGAGACATAAATGGGATGTGTAAGACAACGTCCTTACAACGAGCACAGCCGCTCCCTACAATTTCTCACCGAGACATTTTTAATTAAGGGGGGTGTCTTTTACGAATATTTGAGTTTTACAATAAAAAGAATCAATGTGATTAATTAATTTATAAAAATTGTTTTTTTTTTATCAAATTGGCCTGACAGATTTATTTTATTTAATTATTAGTTTTTAAATCTTGTAACTGATATTCATTTTAAGTATGTATTTATTTATTGAATCAGCAAAATGTTGTTTATCTTGTTTAAAAAAACTTCAAAAAGTTACGCTGGCAGTTAAATTATATTGTTATTATAAATTAAACAAATTTCTGGAGTACAATTACATAAGTAAGAAGATTATTTTAATTATACATTTTTAAACTATGCAGCTGTAAGATAAAAGGCATTAATTAAAACTTTTCTATGCAATAATATAATTTACAATTGAGTAATGTTAGGGCTTAGTTTCTTTAATTGCTCTTATTTTATTTTAACTTTTTTTTTTCAAAACTTTTTTCAAAAGTAATTCTGCTTTGTCTCCTATTATCTTCATTTAAATTTATTTGAAATCTGCAATCTGAAATATTTTTATTTAAATTTATTGCATCAATAGGAGGAATTAATAATCTGATGCGTCCAATTCTATTGATTTGATTTCATTGAAACATGAAACTTTTTGAATTAATAAATCTATGATTTTTTTAAATATTTAATTAAATCATTTTTTTCTTTATAGCTGCAATATTCACCTTTTCAGTCAGATATTTTATCTTCTTTATCACTATTAGTGTATTATTTTTAGATTTCATCGATAATTTTTTTTAGCAATCTGCACAAATTGTGGAATATTCCAAATTTTTTTAATGATTCCAAATTTTTTTAATGATGAGCGTATAGAGAAAACACACGTTCACTCTTCAACTACCAAATTCAATTTATTTTGTCTTTTATATTTTATAATCGCAACCTCGTCAACATTTTGTAAATAAGGGTAGAGTAATTGCTTCAATTGAAGCAGCCATTGAGTCGGTATTATTTATTGGTTCATTATAGCAATTAGTGTGCACAATAATAAGATTTTCAATACAAAGTACGTCTATTCAATAGTAAAATTTATTTTTAGGTCGCGCATATTCAATGTCCTTCCCAATACTTTTCAAACAAGGTCGGACAAATAACGAGCTCGCATTGCCCGGCATATACACCATAATTGCTAACGAGCCAATTTTATTTTATTTACAACGCAATTGGATGCTAATAATAAACTATGATTTATTTTAATACACTAATTGTACAATGCTGAAATTTCTTCACGTTTATACATGTTATTTGAACAAGACGAGCAGCATCGTTGTCATGCTCCTCACGAAACTAGGATGTTATAAATTCTCTGTTATCCGTGTTTATTTACATGGTGGGTGGGTGGGTGGGTGCTTTTGCATGGGAGTTTTTAGGACAGCTAAAGGACAGCTCTTTTAAATGCCGTCGTTCGATAACTGTCGCTTGCAAGAGATGTACCGCTATATAGTAACTGTATATATAACCAACCCCCTACGCAACATCTGTCAATCGTGATAGACGGGTGGTTTTAAACGCATTTAACTGCCTACGCAAAAAATGAATTATATATTTGAAACGCAAACATAAAATTGAAATTAATGTAATAATTTATAAGCAAAATAATATAATATTTGGTAGATGTTATATAAACCTTAACATTAAAATATTGTTTTTATAGCTGTATTGCATTTTAAGAGGGGTATATAAACATAATAAAATTATTGGAATAAGTGTACTATAAAATTTAAAGGTCAAACTTTTTTTTTGACCTAAAAAGATTATATAAAGGCTAATAAAATGCTGTGAAGTGGCATACTAATAAATAAAATTAAATAAACAAATTACAATAACAGAATAAACTATCACAAACTATTGAAAACAATATCAAAATAGGTTTTCATAAAATGTTTAGAATAGAAAATATGTAAGAAAGAGAATTAGCATGTAACAACGTCTTATGTTCGTGTTCCAAGTGCACGGCCTTGCTGGCTTTCTGCAAAATGCGTATGCATGCAGAATGTTACGCATAATTTGTACGTTTATACGGTATATAAAATAAATAATTGTTGCGTAAAACGCAAGATAAAACATGAAAACTGGTTGAGCTAAGCAAGTCAAGACAATCAATAATTTTACAAATGACATCAAAACTGAAACATTTTTTTTTTCAAGACTGTTTGTAATAAATGTTGATAGCACATTTGTAGTAGTACTTATTAGTAGTAGTATTGAAGAATTAGTAAATATGCTAAAACAATTAAGCATAGAATCAGAGAAAGTAGGTTTGAAAATTAATCTATCAAAAACAAAAATAATGAGTCGGCTAGAAAACAAAACCGAAGTGACCAATAAATCGAATACAATCTATTTAGGTCACAAATTAAAGTTGGAATAAAAAAAAACAAACAGTTGAAATATACAATACAGTTGTGCGGCATTCGGAAAGCTAAGACACATTCTCAAAAACCAAGACGTATCAAATAGTCTTAAAAGAAAGTATATGACAAATGCATACTACCCGTCAAAACTTACGAATTGAAGACCATGACCCTCACTGTCAAAAGTGCTACAAGGTTAAAAACAACCCAAAGGCAATGGAACGTAATTTGCTTGGTGTAAGTTTGAGAAACAAAATTTGCAATGCAGAAATTTAGAAAAAACAAGCGCCACAGACGTGTTGAAACAAATATCTAAACTCAAGTGAAACTGGGTAAGATAACCCAAGTTATAACGTAGAGACATAGGAAAACAAAAAGAGAAGATAAAGAGACCCATGGAAACAGAAGAAGTTACAGAAAACGAAAACATAGAGAAAAGATGCGAAAGATACTCAGAAAAGCTGAGAAAAGCGGCGGATGAAGCAATTCCAAGGTACAGAGAAGGAGAGCAAAAAGGACCATACTGGTGATGCAAGGAAATAAATGAATGCAGAAAAAAACAATACAAACAGGAAGGAAAGTCAAAAGACAGAAAAAAAGAGGAGAAAATAAAGAAGAAACGGAAGAGGAACTAAAAAACAACAGAAAAATCATAAAAAGGCAATCAGGGATAGCAGAAGAAGATGCTGGAAAGAAATGATGGAATCTATAGACGGTAATCCTTGGGGAAAACCGTACAAAATAGTGATAAACAAACTGGGAACAAGAGCAAAGTCTATCTAAAAGAAGAAGAAGGAGAAGGAGAAGAAGTCATAATTAAAAAATTGTTTCCTAAGGGAGAACCGGTAAAAAAACCAGAAAATGAAGAAGAAGAAACGGTCAAGGAAATCATAAAAAAATTGTCCAACAACAAAGCACCAGGTCCGGACAAAATAACAACAGAGATTGTTAAAGCAGCTCTAGACGGGAATGAGGTAGAAATAACTCAAATAATCAACAGATGTCTGAATGTTGCAAAGAAGCCACCCTAGTACTGATTGAGAAAAAGAAAGAAGTAGGAAAAACGACTTCAAACAAGCTTATATGCTTAATAAACACACTAGCTAAAATAATGGAGAAAGTCATTGTACGGAGAATAGAACAAGAAATAGAAGAAATAGGAAGATGGGAAAAGGAACAATACGGATTTACCAAGGGAAGAACAACCTTAGGAGCTATAGACAAAGTAAAAGCAATAGCAAAAGAAGCAAACAGCGAAACGCAGAAGAAAAGACAACACTGTGTAATGATACTGTTGGTTTAACAGCGTGTTATAGGAAGCAATTATAGAGGCGGCAAAGAAAAGAAAACTCAAGAAGAAAACAATCAAAATCATATGGAACTACTTACAGGGTAGAAACTTAGTAACCAGGAGCAAAAGATTCAAACTTACAAGAGGGGTACCACAGCGCTCAGCACTAGGACCAAAACTATGGAACCTTGTTTATAATAAGTTACTACAAATGAGGTTGCCGGAAAGCGTGACAATAACGGCATTTACCGACGACATAGCACTAGTAGGTAGGGACGTATAAATGGATATACTAAAAGGAATACTAGAGCTGGCAATAGATATGATACAGTTATGGATGAGAAATAAAGGTTTATAATTAGCAACACAAAAAACAGAAGCGGCCTGGCTATCGACTAAGAAGACTAATAGAGGAACAGGTATGATACAGGTAGGAGACCAAGTGATAATCATAAGAAAAAAAAATCAAATACCTCGGGGTGACACTTGAAGCAAAAGGATGGAATGAACAAGTTAAGGAAGCAGTCGCAGCCGCAGAAGTATGGGGAGAAGCCATGAAGACAAAAAAAAACAGAAATGAAATAAGAGGAGCTACAAGCGCCAGTTTATTAAGGACCTGCAGGGCTTACAGAACGGTGTCAGCAGTAGAGGTGATTGCGGCAACACCTCCCGCGGATATGATGGTAGAAGAAAGAATAGAAATAAATAAACTAATAAAAGAAGAAACCAGTAAAAAAGATGCTAAGTTAAGTGCAAGAGAAAAGTCAATGGAAAGGTGGCAGAGACAGTGGAATAGAGGAGAAAAGAGAAAATGGACAAGAAAACTTATTCCGGAGATAAAAGAGTGGGTAGAGAACAAACCCGAGGCGTGCTATTATACAACACAAATACTTACCGGACATGGAGCCTTTGGAAAGTTCTTGCAAAAAATTTAAAAAATCAAGTAAGAATAAATAGGTATATTCTGTCAGGAAGAAACACACAATAATGCAGAACACAATCTAGTAGAATGCAAAGCGTGGGTAGAAAATAGAAAAGAACTAGAAAAAATACTGGAAAGCAAAGTGAATAAAACAACAATCATTAAGAAATGCCTAAGAGATGAAAATAAATGGAAGACGCTAAAAAACTTCGCAACAAGAGTACTAAGAAAAAAAAGATGAGTTTGACAATGGAAGAATATAGAAAGAAAACAAACAAACAATAGAAGCAAACACACAAAATAAAAGCCATAGAAGAGAAAGGAGAGAAACGAGAGAAGCAAAATGGAAACAACAAAACAGAGAAAAAGATTAAACAGAAAGAAATAACAAAGATCCGGACAATTATGCATACCAAAAAATAGAACAAAATAGAAGAACATTTACAGAAAATACAATACCAAACAAAATTACAGAGATAAGAAGAAGGAGAAAAGAAATGCTGAAGGAATGCAGAATAACAGAAATAACAAGGCAAATACCAAATGGTAGTTACGCTATCTCAAGGTTGACGGATAACGCAACTTTTGAGAAGGTAAGAATTTACCTGGTAACGAGAGGACATGAAAAAGTAATCCCAGATGGAGATATAAGGATATCACTGGAGGTAAAACTAACAAATTAGAACTGCCAAAAGGAATGCAGCTAATGAAATTTCATAAAATATTTATGAAGGAAAAATAATAAATTGAAGTGAACGAAGACCTAATAAAACTAAAAACGCATCTAAGGACAAACCAAATAATTAAAATAAATAACACACGGATTGGAGAAAGAAGAGAATGTAAAGCTGGATGTTAGTGCAGATAAAAACGATTAAAAAAAAAAACAAAAAAGACAGAACAAAGTTAGGGGCTATAGAGAGAGAGAAGGGTTGGGGACAGCATTCGTGCCACAGATTCTGTGTGAAAATCCGCAAGGCAATAACTAGCCTACCTCGAACTACTGCCAAATCAAGGAAATATAACAACAGGATTTACGCAGAAAAAAAAACGGAAGATATTGCCATGCGTAAGTCATTCTTAAGGGCCACTTGTTGAGGCCAACACCTCACTACGTTAAACAAAAGGAAAACAAAACGAAGCGTGGGAAGACCATAAAAAAGAAAGCTGTATGAGATGACATGACACAGAGGTAGTAGCAAAACATAGAAAGTAAAAAGGAGACCTACGTTTAGAAGTGGACTGAAGGTTGAAGAAGAAAAAGAGAAAAGTAGTTGCAAGCATCTAACTGCATTTAGAAAACATAATACAACTGCATGTCAGATGAACTTTAGTTAAATGAAAATTTTAATTTTAATTAATTATTATACAATCTAATGATCTGAAAAAAGATAGGATTGACAAAAACAAAGCTAACCAAATTTTGCAGTTTTTTAATAACAACAAAAACATTTATAAAACAATAAGTTTATTGCAAAGTGGTACAAACTTATTAGCACTTTTTCTTCAAAATGATCAAGCCAATCTAGTTACTAACCCAAAATAAAAACAGATATTTTTGCAATCCAATTTGCATTAAAATGTTTTATATTCTAGGTATTTTACAAACTTTTTTTGAAATTATAAAATTGCCTTTTTGCTTGCTATCTTGAATCTCCTAAATTTTCTGTTTTTTTTTTTCGTTTTTTTTTTCTAACTCAAAAAAATGTTTCAAAGTTTGTTTTAAAACTACATTACACACAAATGTTTGTAAAACTTGAGTATTGCTTTGATAAATAGGTTTGAGATACTACCCAATCTTATGTGGGTTGAATTTGCCTAATGCACATTAAAACATAGAATATTTGTGCCCAAATTAGTATGTCAATAAATGTTCTTAAAAATTTTAAGTCAGTTAATACATCTTCTCTGGATTTTGAACCTGCTTTGCATCTATTCTGATTTGTGGATGTTTTGAAATCTTTTGAACAATTAAACTTGTTGCATTTTCTAAAAATGGATCTAATTTAGATCAAAATTTCAATAAACACCGATTAGTGATGATTCTAAATTTTTGAAAAATAATTTTAAGTATTCTGCTTCAGTTTGAGAAATTGATGTACATTTGAGAAGTAGTTTTGACTTAAAATTCGAACAAAATTACTCAATATTTGTAAAACATTTTACTAAAAACTTAAAATTGTGCTCAAAAATTTTTAAGTATTTTGCTTTAAAGTTTTAAAATATTTTACTGATAAAAGTTTAAAAAATTATTTTAACAAATTAGAAAAAAATTGATCTCAAAACTATTGAAAACTTGGCAAACATTGTGCTCAAAATTTGAAGAATAATGTAGCCGAAAAACTAATGTAAATTTGAGAAATTGTTTTGACTTAAATTAGAAGACATTTGTGCTCAAATTTTGAGAAACTTTTTATTGAAATTTTAAACATAGTTGTGCTCACACATTGAGATGATTTTGGGTATTTTGTTTCAAAATTTTATAAATATTGAGACTGAAAAAGTAATAAAAATTTTAGAAACAATACTAACTACATATAGAAAATTTTATCTCAAAAATTAAAAAACATTTTACTAATAACTTGACATATAATGTGCTCAACATTTAATAAATAATTTTAGGTATTTTTGTTTCAAAATTTGAGAAATAGTTTTGACAAAAAATTAGATAAGATTTGTGCTCAAAATTGAAAAACATTTTACTGAAAACTTCGCAAATTTTGTGCTCAAAATTTAAGAAAAAAATTTATTTACGAGAAATTAATGTAAATTTGGAAGATAGTTTTGACTAAAAATAAGAAACTATTTGTGATTAAAATTTGAGAAACATTTTATTGAAAATTTAAAAAAAAAATGAGTCAAAATTTTGAATATTTGGTTTCAAAGTTTGAAAAATAGTTTAACAAGAAATAAATGTAAATTTGAGATATAGTTTTGACTAAAAATTAGAAAACATTTGCGCTCAAAATATAAGAAACGTTTTACTTAAAACTTAAAAATTGAGAGATAATTTTAAGTATTTTGTTTCAATGTTTGAGAAATATTTTACTGAAAAACTAATAGAAAGTTGAGAAATAATTCTAACTAATACTACATATTAAAAAATATTTGATCTCAAAAATTGAAAAACATTTTACATAGAACATGACAAACAATGTGCTCAAAATTTAATAAATAAGTTTAGACATTTTGTTTTGAAAATTTGAGAAATATTATTAAAGCACTAATTGTGCTCAAAATAAAAACAATTTTGTTTTCAAATTTGAAAAAATAATGAGAAATTGAGAAATAATTTTGACTAAAATTGAGAATAAATTTTTGATCAAAATTTGAGAAACATATTAAAAATATAAAAATTTGAGACAATTCTGGATGTTTAGTTTTATAGTTTGAGAAATATTTTAATCAAACACTAATAAAAATTGAGAAATAATTTTGAACTACAAACTAAAAGATTTGAAAAAATATTTGACTAAAAACTATAAATACAGCCAAACACTAATATTGTGGCCGGTGACTCCGTAGACAAAAGTGGGTTGAAACCATTAAGCGAGACCAATAATAATTTAGGTACATTCACATGCAAAATCAATTTTAAATCGCGTCAGTCTAGCATGAACTGCGAGGAAAATAACATCGATGCTGCGAAACATTTATTTGTTATTTTGCGAAGCCGGCGCTACCCGGGAATAAATTCAGTTTGTGTCTCTGAGTGTATTGTTTCCCTTTCTCGCATTATGCATCCTTCATTCTGGCTATAGTTTTCTTTCTCTCAAGATGCGCGGAAACGCCTGTCATGGGCCACAATATTTGTGTTTGGCTGTAATTGTGCTCAAAAAGAAGAGAAATAATTTTAAGTATGTATTTTTTGGGAAACAGTTTACCCAGATATTAATGCAAATTTGAGACATTGTATTGACTAAAAATTGTGTTCAAAATTTGGGATATAGTTTTTGGTATTTTGTTTCAAAATTTGAAAAAAAAATGACCGAAAAACTAACAAAAAATTGAAAAATAATTGTAACTACAAATTGAAAGAGATTTAGTCTCAAAAAATTAAAAACGTTTTACCAAAAACTAAACAAATATGTGCTCAAAATTTGAGAAAACAATATATCTTTTGTTTCAAACTTTGAAAAGTAGCTTACCGATTTATTATTTAAAGATTTTGTGCTCAAAATATGAGAAACATTTTATTAAAAACTGAAAAAATAATTGTGCTCAAAATTTCAGACTTAATTTTACGTATTTTGGTTTGTTTGAGACAGAATTTTAGGTATTTTGTTTTAAAGTTTGAAGAATATTTTACTGAAAAACTAATAAAAACTTGAGAAATAATTTTAAAACAAAAAATTAGAGAAAATTTGATCTCAAAAATTATAAAAAACATTTTACTGAGAACTTGACAAACATTGTGCTCACAATTTGAGACACAATTTTAGGTGTATTGCTTCATAATTTGAGAAATATATATACTAAAAAAGATTTATATAAAAAAAAATTAAAATTTGAGATAAAAATCTAACTACAAATTACAAAAGATTTGATTTCAAAAATTGAAAAACATTTTAGTAAAAACTTGACAAATATTTGCTCAAACCTTAAGAAATAATTTTAGGTATTTTGGTTCAAAATTTGAGAAATAATTTACTAAAAAAATAATGTTAATTTGAAAAATAGTTGACTAAAAATTTTAAAAGATTTGTACTTAAAATTTGAGAAACATTTTACTAAAAACTTAAAAACAATTGTGCTCAAAATTGAGACATAATTTTGTTTCAAAATTGAGAAACTAATGTAAATATTTTTAGAAATTGATTAAAATTTGGAAGTCTGAGAAATATTTTACTTAAAATCTAATATTTTTAACTACAAACCAGAAAAGATTTGATCTCAAAATTTAAAAACAATTTTAAGTATTTCGCTTCAAAGTTTGAGAAATTAAAAAAGTTTGCCGAGAAATTAATATAATAAATTTAAAAAATAGTTTTGACAAAAAATTAGAAAATTTTTGTGCTCAAAATTTGAGAAAGAATTGACTGAAAACTTAAAAATAATTGTGCTCAAAATTTTGAGTTTTTTTTTCAAAGTTTGAGATATGGTTTACAGAAAAACTAAAGTAAATCTGAAAAATAGCATTGCTAAAAATTTGAAAAAAATTGTATTCAAAATTTGAAAAAAAATCTTAAAAATAATTGTGCTCAAAAATTGAAAAAATAATTTTAAGTATTTTGGTTCAAGGTTTGAGAGATATTTTACTGGGAAACTAATAAAAATTTGAGAATCAATTTAAATTACATATTAGAGAAGATTTGATTGTGCTCAAAATTTAAAAACTTATTTTAGATATTTAATTTCAAAATTTAAGAAATTAGTTACTACAAAATTAATGTAAATTTGAGAAAAAGTTTTGGCTAAAAATTATAAATAATTTATGCTCAAAATTTGAGAAATATTTTACCAAAAACTAAAAAACTAATTGTGCTCAAAATTTGAGACATAATTTTGTGTATATTGTTTCAAAATTTGAGAAATATTTTAATTTAAAACTAATACAAATTTGAGGTATTTCTCTAGCTACAAATTAGAGAAGATTAATGAAAAACTAATAGAAATTTGAGTTCAAAATTTAAGAAATAATTTGAAAAGTTTGAAAAATGTCGTCCAAAAAATTAATGTTAATTTGAAAAAAAATTCTGAACATAAATTTAAAAGAATGCACATAATTGTGCGCAAAATTTAGGACATACAATATTTTGTAACAAAGTTTGAGACTTATATTACTGAAAAACAAAAATTAAAAATTAGAGCAGATTTAATAAATAAGAAATAGTTTCAACTAAAAATTAGACAAAAATTCTGCTCATAATTTAAGAAACATTTGACTGAAAACCAAAAAATAATTAAACTTTTCATTGCTAATTCTAAGTTTTGAAAATAAAATTTGTTTGAGCTCTAGCACCTAATTAAGCTTGGAATACTTTTAGTTTGTCTCTAATAAGGATTTCCGCCGTAGATAAATATACCGGCAAAAATTGTGTTTTTATTAATGAGTATTTGACAATAAATTGTTTGTTTGGTTCTACTTTTTTTGTAGCATTGTTTAATAATTTAAGTTACATATTTTGCAATTTTTAGATTTACAATGTTCTACTGATAGTAGGCAGTTGAAACATATTTTTTTTTGCACTTTCGCATATCTGTTTCCTATACATTGTTGCAGGAACGCTGAACATTGAGTAATGTAATGGTTTCTTTAAAATATTGGACAATTTACATTAATCGATCTAAATACATCCAGTTTGTAAGTAATAAAGTTTATCAATAATAATTTATTACAAGACTTGGCAAGCTTGCCAAAATACTGTGATAATTGTTTTGCAACTCATCCACAAGTTGGACCAGTCCTATTTCTTTTGACACGTGTTGTGGTTTAATTAAAGTTTTGTAATTATTACATGTTTTTTTTTATAACGTGTTTTCAAAATTTCCCAAACAACGTTTTTATTTTCTTAAGAATAATTTTTGTAGAGACAGGTGAACATAATAAAAATTTTGTAACTTTGTTATGATTCAATTTTTTTGAAGTAAATTTTAAAACACTTACAGAATTTTATTTATTTGTTTATTTTTCCAAAAAAGTGGCCAATTAGATTTGTGTATTTATTCTGATAATATTTGGATTCCCAGATTTACTTTTATCACTGTTTTATAACAACTGTTTTAAATCTAATGTAATTATCTTGTGTTTTTTCTTTTGGATTTCTTCAAATTCAAATAATAATTTTGGTATAAGTACCTAATTATCAACTTAATCTAATATAACAGATTGCATCAAAGTTGTAAAAGACAATGATGTTATAACTACTCACTAACATGGACTAGTCAATCAAAACAAATAAATAAGCTAACATAAAAACCAGTAAAAAAAACAATTTACACATGTTTGAGGAGTACAGCGTTACGTAAAAATGTGAAGCACTTTTCCAAAGATTTCTTATTTGACAAATTTGAGACCACATTGTCAAGCTCAAGCCGATTACGGTAGAGTAATATATGTTACAAACCAAAATCTAGGAAGCCATATTGCGTATAAAGTTACCAACATAAGAAACTAGAGTTACTAACTGCAATAAATATCAAAAAATGATCGTAGCCAATAGATACCGTCCGCACAAACTACGTCACAGCTACTAAAAAATTAACAAAGTTTACTAACGCTGCAATCCAAATGACACAAACAGTTAAAACTGGGAAACCATTATATTAATGTTGTCATGCTATTATTGACCGAGACGTTGCAAAAAACAAGAAAAATAAAATTCAAGAACAAAAAAATTAAAAAACAAAGAAAACCTTGGTCTATAACTTGATAAAGGTAGTCTTTAGCCATACATATCAAGTAAAAAGCTGTTGAACAACTTTCTTGTATACTTTAAAGAGGAACAGGGTTTGAAAGATAAAACTGAAAAACTCCAATCCCAATCAAACAAACTTAAAACTAAAAACCAAATTCCAGCAAACGTCTGAAGGTTAAAAAGTTAAGTTAGGCAAAAAATAAAATCATTTCAGCATCACAACTAAAGAAACTTTTGTAAAAAAAGAAAAAAAAAACATCCAAATCCTAACCAAGATGGTCGATATACCCAACAACAACAATCTAATTCTCATGACAAAACTCTTCCAAATATCAAGTAAACAAAAACAATTAATATAGACGATGTGGCCCAACTACTACGTGCTACCAAAAAACGACCGTAAAAACAATTGTCCAAAGCTAATAAATCTAAAAGAAAACGCGAACCAACTAAACCAGCACTTGGAAATTTTTGGAAAACTAGATTACCCACAAAAACCACAAACCTGCATAAAAAGAGAAAATTTGGGTATGAATAAACCAACAAAATCCCAAAAAAAAAACTAGACGTCAACAACAAGACCACTCACATAAACGTGCCACCTGTTTTAAACAAAATTGGCAAAACCTTAACTACCAATCCAAATAAATAATCAAATCCCAAAAACCGCTAAATCAATGTAATCAGAAGTTTTTTGTCACTAAAGATTTGCAATAAATTTACTACTATTACTACCCCAAAGAAAAAACAATTAACTAATTTCCAGATGCAATTTAAACCCTCATTAAGAAGTTTGCACAAAGCAGCGTTCAACATAATCCAAAAAACATTTTAATAGCACGGTTTCTACACAATCGAAAGACTTTCTTAACTGACTTTTGTATGCAAACCGCACAATCTGCCCTACTCTTACGCATTTCTATTATAACACTCTAAGCTAAGACGGTTGGTGACTCTCAAAACAGATTTGAGCTAATAATCACCGTTAGTTGTATCGCTTTACTTGACAACAACAAACTTTTCCATCAATATAATTGATGTTTCAAAAAAAACTGCCAGAGATTGCACAAACAGTACTTTATTTGGACGACTTGTTTAAAAGTTCTTGGTCGTTATCCAACGTTCTCTAATTAAGATGCCGCCAATGTTTATCTTTTCTAGTTGACCCTAAATAACGTACAGCACAAGAGGTTTTGAATAATTATTACACAGTAATATGAAAACTTAAAAGCATAACTTTATTTTAAAATCGTCTATTTTGCTGCAAAACGTCTGTAAAGTATTTTTTTCTTTTATAAATTTTACTAAACTTTGACAAAATTTGACATAGGTTCTACTCAAAGCAACAAAGAACGGCATTCGGGTAAGATATAAAATCATCATCATCTATAAACGAAATATAGAGTACACTTGCCAGTTACCAGAAATTATACAAAAAAAACTGACAAAAGCTGTCTGCTTAGTCGGCGCTTAGACAAAATTACTATTATTGGATACAATACACAACACGTCTAATTTTCTAACAAAAAACTGTTGAAAAATTAAATAAAAACAGGATTTAGAAGATGACAAACAAAAGAAGAGAGAAGAAAATAAAGCTTTGTTGTAAATCCTGCATTAGAATGGAGCAACCGTGCCAATTTCAGAAACAGCAGAGAAAATGGAAATTAATCTTGAAAGCCAACAAATTCTAAAAAATAAAAAATAACGACTTGCAACAACCAAACTAAAACAGCACTTGATTATGGTTTCCTGAATCCCCTGAATAAATTTGTTATCGCAATGCTGCCACAATTAAATTTGTTTTAATGTTACGTGTCCTGTTATCTAAATGTCTAAAATCTTTGTTAAGCACTTGTGTCTAGCAGCTACTTACCGTTTGCATTGTTGGCGTTTTGCGTGTCCTGTACATAATAAAGTCCGGATATTGATTAATACATTCCTGCCTTTTTAACTTTGTTACTACAGTTTTATTTTTAAACCTTTTGCAACTTTATAGTATTGATGATAAAACGTACTAGTAAAAAACTAAACTAGAAATATCATATTTTGCCTTCATTACAAATGCATATAAAGCATAGAAGTTTGTAATGTAGGTTGACCTTTTTATACTTTCTAAAAACAATTTGTATATTCATTGTTATGATTAATATTAGTTTTAAATAATAATAAATCAACTCTGAATGGGTTTAAAAAGTTTACATTTTAGCTTTGAATTTTATTTGAATAAAACTGCCCGATCATTTATCAGAATCTAAAAAATCAACACACTTAACCGACAATTTTTATTAAAACCGCTGCTATATATCCTTTTTTTGTCGTTCCACCACAAAGCGCATTACCGGCTCTTCATATATATAATTTTTTATTCGTAACAAAAGGCGCACACGTTCGGATTAGTGGTCGTTTATAACGTATTATTTGCGTCCGCATCCGCGCGAGTTACATTTCGAGGACGCGGCGTAATGCGATGGCGAAGCATAAAAAGGATTAAGTCGGACAGTTTCATCCCGTCCGCTCGGTGAATACCTTTTTTCTCCTATCTCTATCCACTTTCGCCTCCCATCCAACCATCCAACCTTCGAACGAGTTACACAACTAGCGTACGGCCGGATCATTCGATTTGTCCGATGCACTGGATGCACACTGTCCGGTTAAATTTCAAAGAAAAATACAGCCGTTTGATGCAAATGGTCGAAAGAGCGGATTAATGCGCTTTTTCTAGTCTAGGATAATCCAATTACTTAAATGTTGAGAGGGGTCAGCTTTATTTTACAGATAACTTTGTTTAGTTTTACTTTGAATTGGTTAATGTGGTGAATAGTTTCTGTTTATTTGTGATTGCAGTAATCATGCATTGATTAAAATTTGATTGCTTTTATTGAACTAAATTTATAGCTATTTTAAGTTTAATATTTAAAATATTGAAAGTATTAATTATACTTGGAATTTTGTATAGTTTTTTATAAAATTAATTGGCGCTCTAAAACTTTTTTATGTAAAGCTTACTTACACCTGATTAGCAGAGGCCAGAAATAAGACAAGTTTTAAAAGGTAACATCAAATAAAACTATGCCGGTTAAGTGGATTAAAATTTGGATAATTATATTTGTTAGATTTTTTTTAATTGACATATTATAATCTTTTTATATAATATGTTTTGGTAAAATCTCAACAAATGTTATATTATCTATATAGTTCTACGTAATTTAATATTCTAAAACTAATTCGTTTTATATTTTAATTTAATTTAACTTTATTTTACTTTAATTTGTTGTCTATTAAATGAATGAATTGTTATTTTAACTTACAAACTACATCAAATTAAACTTTATTATAAGAAATATTTTTAATTAGTACTTGCTAGATCGTTGTTGCCTTAAAGCTTAATTAAATCCCTATTTACTTTTATAATCTCTTCCATTGATTTTCTATGTAAAACATCAATGCGTAATCCACCAGCCAATCGTCAGTTAAAAAACATTTTTCATTTCACTTTGAGCTTTAGCTTTTACACAATTAATTTATATTTGCAAAACATGAAAAGAATTTTACGCTATACAAAATGTCCCAAAACAAAACAACAAACATTTAAATAACCATAAATTATTATAAAAATTTTGGATAATATAGTCGGTTTCCATTTAATCATCCCTACTTAAATAACTTCATGGCATAATGAAAGCTAAAACAAAAAAAAATGCAAAGTTTAAACAACGCGTTCTGTTTGCCGCTTTGGAATTGGGTTATAAATACCGCGCGGATTTCCATTTTAATCTGGCCGTTTGATAACATTAATCCAGCTGGCAATTCAGTTTGCACCTTTGCGTTTAATTAAATATTTTAATTGCGCCAGATTAATTTATTTAAGAGCGCGGAAGCGAAGACGCATTGACGAAGGGATAATTATTAATGGGACTAATTTAGGTAGTTGGATGCGTGGAGCTACTGCTTCTACTTTGAATTATTAAAAAAGTTAAATGGCGATGAAAGATATACAAAGAGAATTTAATGAATCATGTTAGATTTTTTATTCTATTTCTTTTGCGTCTTGGTTGGAACGTTTTAAGTTGATTGGATTTAATTATTTAAGTGGTGTTGACTTTGTTCTTCTTTGCCAACATTGGAAGGAATTACTTGAAAATTAATGAATTCATATTAAAATTTTATTATATTAACGTCATGTTGTATTGACTTTTAAGAAAATAAAATCAATCGTATCCAACAAAAAATATTACCCCAAAAAAATAATTAAATAAAAATAGAAGATGTTTTTTGTAATAACCTAAAACATATAACCTACACACTTTTTTTTTACATGCATTGCGAACACTTTTCCAAATACAATGATGAAATTTAAACAGTTCTAGGGGGCACCAAATAGTTTTGACTATGCGTAAATTTATCTAAGTATAAGATCACATTAAACTTACACAAAACATCTAAGAATAAGCATTTAAGTTCCCAGCGCACTAAATGGTGATTTGCTGTAAAATGAGTGCTGATGCAGTTTACGGGGGTTTTCTGCTGCTCAATATTGATAGTTTTGTTTGTTACCAAAACTGCTCAAATGTTACTAGATTAGCAATCAATCAGATTGCATTTTTCCGGCAAGCTGTTGGCGCAGTGCAAAAAGTAAAAGTTTTAGTGTAAAATTGTGTAAAATATTTGACTACTTAATTGAAGTGCTGCAGCTTATATTTGTAGAAAGCGCTCTAAACATTACTGCATGTCTCACCATATTTACGAAAGATGGTCTCCTTACATTTTGGGGACGACCTTGAAGTTTTAGATTATTGCCGATGTCGTTCTAATATTTTGCACTCATCTGTTGATTCTATCACGGATCTGCGTTGCCAAAAGCGCCGCTGCACGACAATAAGAAACTTACCTAATATTTGATACTTCTTAACTGCAAATGCACAATGCTTCTTTGTCTAGATAATTATTCTGACTAACAAACAACAAGCATTTTTAAATCAAATGACATTAGCCGCAAGCATCTATACCTTCCTCTTTGCGTGCACTACTCGTTCTAAAAATACCATTTTATTCCGCCCTACTTGGTAAAAATAAACTTTAAACTGTTACATTGAACTGACATGTTGAATCTTGAATTTGTATGTTTAGATAGGACTATAGACAAACGTTTTAATATATTGCAAGTTTGTCCGCTTGAATTTAAAACAGGCTGCAGTTACCAATCAAATTCACGTCTTGGACTCATTACATACTAACTCCGCAATTCCTGACAGATGTCCTTAAGTTAAAAACAACACTCGGATGAGTTGACGAGTATCCCTAAACGCAAACAAAAAATTTAGAGAGATGTCTTTGACCACCCTATCAAATGTTTGTTTTCAAACAAACGAAATGATAATGCAAATCTGCTCACAAACATAAAAAAATATCCGACTTTTGTCTTTAGGTTAGAAAAAGAACCGTACTAAACCAATTTCTTTATAACCAACACTTAGGTGAGCTAGCGGAGCATTTTGTTTATAAAATGCGAGCGGATGGTTTAAGAACGTGTTCCCGCTTACTATCCAAGTATTTGTCATTAAGAAAATGGATGTAAATCTACCTTGCGCATTTTTGCAGTTTACAAACATAAGAAAATAACTGATAAATGTCATTAAGTTAAAAAAAAAGAAGTGGTTAAACCCCATCCCAAGCGAGGGTCTGCAATGCAAAAAGATCTAGATCTAGATAAGTTTTTACTATTTTTATAAAAATGTGTACAGCTTTTAACATTTTATAGCTGGATCTTTGAAGTTTATAAACGAAATGTTGCACTTTTTAACCGGATTTTAGTTTTAGTATTTATGACAGAATTTTTGACTTTCATGAATAAATAATAATAATGTTGCATTTTTTAACAATTTATTGTAAAGTTTGGTACTTGGTAGATTTTCTTTACTTTATGTCTGGATTTTCTAATATTTTTGACATTTTTGGAATAGAACTTTACAATTTCCTATAGTTTATAACTGGATTTTAAATGTTTTTGACAACTTTTAATATTTCTTCTAAATTTTGCTATTTTTGATTAGTTTATAGTAAAATTTAGTACTTCCTGAATATACCTGTATACTTTAGGAACCGAATTTTAAACTTTTTAACAATTTATGATTATAATTTAAATTTCTTGTGTAAATTTTGTTATATTTGACACTATATCAACAGAATTTTGCATTTTTTACCGTTTTTAGCCAGATTTTGAATTTTTGAAATAATTTTTATATTTTTGACAAAAATTTGCCATTTTTGACTTTTCATTAATAAAATGTTTCGTACTTTCTGACAATTTGTTTATACTTTATGACTGGGTATTGATATTTTTGACATTCTTTGCATAAAATTTTAAACCTTTTGAGAGTTTATGACTTTTAAAATAAATATTTTCATATTTTTTGTGCAAATTTTGTTATTTTTGTCATTTTACAACCGTTTTTAGCCAGATTTTTTTTTAGAATATTTAAATATTTTTTGACTCAATTCTGATTTCAAGATTTTATAAATAAAATTTTAAACTTTTTGACATTTATAACCAAATTTTAAACCTTTTTGACATTAGTTTGATAATTCTTGTGTTCTTGTGTGCTATTTTTGAAATTTTATGAACAAAGTTTTGCACTTTTTAACCAATGTTAGCCAAATTTTGTTTTTTTTTTTTTAATAATTTTTGATTTTATATAAATAGGATGATGCGTTTTTAAAAATTAAAGAAATCATATTACTCTTTGACAATATTTTTATACTTTATTACCGGATTTTTGACAATTTACAATTGGATTTTAAATTTTTTTAACAAAATTTTGATATTTTTTTATCAAATGTTTCTATTTTTTGCATTTTATGAATATAATATTGATTTTAATCAAAATGTGTAAATTTTTTAACATTTTATGGGAAAATATTGTCTTTTTTGAATTTTTATAAATAGAATATTGCATTTTTTAAACAGTTTATTATAAAGTTTGGTACTTTCTGACTACATTTTTATACGTTATAACCATATTTTGCTATTATTGACATTTTATAAATATGAATATTAATTTTACACTTTTTGATAGTTTATGAATGCTTTTAGCAGGGTTTTGAGTTTTTTTTTATATTTTAATATTTCATGCCGTTTTTATCTTTTACAATCAAATTTTGTTAGTATTGACATTTTATGAACAGATTTTTGCATTTTTCAATATTTTTGTTTAAATATTTCAGTACAGAATATTTTCTTTTTTTACTTTTAATTTCTAGAATGTTGCATTTGTGCATCAGTTTATGATAAAAATTGGTATTTTTTTGGCTACATTATACGTTATAACCAAAATTTGCTATTACTGACATTTTATAAATAAAACTTTACACTTCTCGACAGTTTATGATTAGATTTTAAATTTTTCTGACATTATTTTGATATTTTATTTCCAAATTTTGCTATTTTTGACATTTATTAACAACCGTTTTTATCCGGAATTTAGTTTTTTTTAGAATATCTAAAATATTTTACTATTTATAATTATATAGCAGCATTTTTTAATAGTTTATAGTTTATGACAAGTTTTTATTGGATAGAGATTGTGATTGGATTTTGAATTTTATTGACAATATTTTGATATTGTTTGTTCAAAGTTTTTTGATTTAGTTTTTTTAAATTATTTAATATATTATGAAATAATTTTGCCATTTTTATAAATAGAATGCTACGGTTATTGTGAACGTTAGTATTTTTTGGCATTATTTTTATGTTTTATAACCGGATTTTGTTATTTTGACAATAGAATTTTACACTTTTTACAATTTTGCTACTTCTTAAATTTTATATTTTGCCATTTTTGAGTATTCCTACCTAAAATGTGGCATTTTTTAACAGTTTATAGTGAAGTACGGTACTTTCTGACATAATTTTCATATTTTATGTTCGGATTTTTAACGTTTTATAAAAAGAATTGCACTTTCAACAGTTTATGTCTAAATTTTAATGCTTTCTAACAATATTTTAATATTTCAAAACCAGAATTTGTTTAACGCTTTAACTACTTTGGCATTCATGGTTTCAGCAACAAACAAATTTACAAACATTATTCATCTTGCTTCTTTTCACCACTTGCACATGGAAGCATCTTTCAAGAAATTAATTTAAATCAGTTTTGTGTCAGACGGCTCTAAGTATAAGATTTCATTAAAATTACACAAAACATCCCGGAAAGAGGATTTAGTTTCTGAAAATCATTTTGATATTGCAAAGATGCGCACGTTGATATTTTAAAAAGATTTTACAAAAATCAAGTTTTATGTATTAAAAATAGACACATCTACCTGAGAAGTAGATTTAGAACAAATTTCTTTAACAAAGTCATGTCTAAGAGTGATTTTTCACAATCCAATTTGATCTTAGATGACGGATATTTACATCCAATAAAAAAATTTAGATTGAGACATTACGGATCTTAGATGATAGAATAGTGAACAAACGGCTTATAACTATAAAAGAACTCTAAACTGCTACACTAACTTCAAAAACGCGAGCGGATGGTTTAAAAAGTTGTTTTCGCCCAGCTGCACAAGTGTTAGTCATAAAAAAATAAGATGTTGCTCTTTCCTGGCGCGTTTCTGCTGCTTACAAACAAAAAAGATTGACTGACTATTGTCATTAAGTAAAAAAAAAAACGGAATAAACCAGTTTTTTAATAACCAACACTTGGGTGAGCAAGCAAACTATTTAGTTTATAAAATGCAAGCGGATGGTTTAAAAAAGTGCCTATTTGCCAAATTTTTTCATTAAGAAATTGGATGTGTTGCGTTTTTGCGGCTCAAAAATATAAAACATTGACTGACAAATGTTAAAAAAAAAATGCAGTTAAACTAATATATTGTAAAAAGATCTAGATCTGGGCCGGATTTTGCTATTTTTGACATTTTATAAATACACTTTTCTATTTTTTAATAGTTTCCTTTCAAACTTGTGTCATTTTTTATGAAAATTTTTACACTTTTTAACATTTTATATATTTTTGACTATTTATGAACAAAATGGTTTATTTTTATTGTTTTAAACCGGATTTTGGTTCTTTTTTAAAATATTTTGATGTATTACAACAAAATTTGGCCATTTTTGACTTTTCATAAATATAATGTTGCTTTTGTTAACAATTTGTAGTAAAGTTTGGTACTGTCTGACATTTTTATAATTTATGACCAGATTTGTCTATTTTTGACATTTTGATTTTAAATCTTTCTGACAATATTTTAATATTTCCTGTCAAAATTTTGCTAATTTTGATATTTTATGAACTGAAATTTGCTCATTTCAACCGTTTTTACCAAGATTTTGGTTTTTATGAAAATATTTTAATATTTTATGACAAAATTTTGCCGTTTTTGACTTTTTATAAATAAAATGTTACATTTTTTAACAGTTTAAGGTAAAGTATAATACTTTCTGACAATAGTTTTATACTTTATTACAGGTTATTGCTATTTTTGCCAATCTATAATTAAAATTTTACATTTTTTGACAGTTTATGATTGGATTTTGAATTTTGTTGACAATATTTTCATATTTCTTGTTACAATTTTGTGATTGTTGACGTTTTATCAAAACAATTTTGCACTTTTTAACAGTTTATGTCAGATTTTGTTTTTTTTTAATATATATATTTTTTTTGGCTAGATTTTGCTATTTTACATAAATTTGTACGTTTTTGGGCCGGGTTTTGCTATTCTTGACATTTTATAAACAAAACTTTGAACTTTTTAACTGTTTTTATCCGGTTTTTTTAAGATAAAATTATGCCATTTTTGACTTTTTGTAATAGAATGGTCGACAGTACTGCAAAGAGGGCATGTACAAATACCAGCGCTAACGAAAAATAAGCAACGGCCGCTTTGGTCACAACTTGGATGGGTAAACCCAAAGTGATGCCGAGCGTAGCGTTCTTCCCAATATGGGTCCGTTATCTCATATAAGAATCTATACATGTCTTCTCTGTGGCTCGGTGTGTTCGACACCTCGACACCTAACGGTATTAAATGGTTATTGAATATATGTATATAAATAGAATGTTGCACTTTTTAACAGTTTATAGCCGAATTTTAAATCTTTTTGCCAATATTTTGAAGTTTGAAGACTATATTTAATTTTTTTTCAACTCAATTAATTAATAAAAATTGAAGTTTTACATCACTTTTTGAATATGATATCTCTTAAATGGCCGTCTTGGGCGTCTACGGCATTTTGAGCCCGTTTTGCAGCATTTTCCATGGTTTTAATCAACATTTTGTCCAAACTGGGAGCTATTTCCTGCCGAATGTTGTTCTTCAGCTCTTCTAGGGACTGTGGCTTGTTGATATAAACCTTTGATTGCAAATAACCCTACAGAAATAAGTCTGCAGGCGTTAAATCTTTAAACTTTATTAATTTTCCTCCATGCACGTTGCGTTTTCACAATTGACTTGTTTTGTTAAATGTAAATTTCAACAATATTAAAGCTTTCACGTAGCGTGTACTATTCTATGACAACAATCTCCATAAACTAACGCTTCAAATGCAATATGTCATTAGTCGATCTAGCATCTCTGATAAAAGTTACAGTGTTGTCCGATCTATTTGTCAAATTTGGTTAACCCCGTAGTACATAGTAAATTAGTTAATGTTTTATAGCCGGTTGTTGCTAATTTTGACATTTTATTTAAAAAAAATGCATTTTTAACAGTTTATCTCGGATTTTGATTTTTTCTAAAAATGTTTTTGATATTTTATTATTTCATTTTGCTATTTTTGGAGTTTTATAAATATTTGTACACTTTTGTAATAGTTTATGGCCAAATTTTTGTTTGTTTTTGATAATTGTGTGAAATTTCAAGTCCAGATTTTGCTATTTTTGACATTTATAAACAATATTTTGCCATTTTTCACTTTTCATTAATTTTTTAAGAAAATTGGTGTTTCAAATCCAGATTTTGCTATTTTATACATTTCATGAATTGGTTTTTTACATTTTTAATAGTTTTTAGCCGAAACATTTTGATGTTTCAAAAAAAAATGCTTTTTTGGCATTTTATAAATTTAAGTTTTATAGTTTTTAGCTAAATTTTCGAATTTTTTAGTAATATTTATATTTCAAGCTAGATTTTGTTATTTTTGAAATTTAACAAATAGAGTTTTACACTTTTTAACAGTTTATTGCCGAACTTTAGTGCTTTCCGACAATATTTTATAGTTATTTTTGACTTTATTAGTAGAGTTTTGCAGCATTCAGCATTTTATGGCCAAATTTTACATTATTTTGATGTTTTATAGCCGGATTTTTTTATTTTTTGGTATTTATAAAATGCTTTCTAATAATATTTTGTTGTTTAAAGATCAAATTTAGTTATTTTAACATTTTATATATAAAAATTTACACTTTTCAACCGTTTTTGACCGGATTTTAGTTCTTAATTAAAAAAATTTAATGTTTTATACTCAAGGTTTGTTATTTTTAAATTTTATGAATAGATTTTTACACTTTTTAACAATTAATGACTAGATAGAAAAACGGCAAAATTTTATTCTAAAACGGTCTGAGGGAGTTTTTTTAATATTTTGCGGTAAGGCCCAAAAATCCTAGGTACGCCACTTAGTTTTTAGTTTATAAAACTTAAGCGGGTGGTTTAGAAAGGTGTCTCTACCGGGGAAATGTTATCATTAAGAAATTGAATGTTAGTGTTTCTTGTCGCGTTTCTGATCATCACTAACATAAGAAAACCATTGGTGGTGTTACTGGCTGGGCACCCGCAGATGTTAACGGTGCAGCCGTTTGAGTTGTTGAAGTAGCTTCAGAAGAACGGATGATGTCTATTAGTGCTGGAAGTATCCAAATGGCCGACGACAATAAGTAGTTCTGCAGAAACTACAAGTTATGTAGTTAGACTAGTGTTGCCTAGTGACATTAGATAAACTGCTCTATATATATATATCTGTATACAAGTGTGGTTTCTTGGATTTGACTAAATTGTTGGCTAGAAATTTCTGTCCGTTATGCAAGTCCGCTTAGTAATGGCGTTTCTTGATTGGTATAGCAAGGATTTGCTCTTGCGTTGTAATAATTTCTCCCAATCTTTTAGATTGAGCTTCCGAGTTAATCCTGGAGAAGGTGTCTAGGTATTGTTGATTGTTTTGGGTTACTCTCTCATTGTTTGGGAGTAGTTTATATTAAAAGTGCTTACTGGGTTTTACTATTACGGGTATTGCAAATTTAAATTGTCGGAGCACTTGCTGCACGGGTTAGTTCAAAATTGTTTTAGGTGCCGGGCGGTAATTAATCGGCGCTGTGGTGGGACTCGTTTGTCCAGTTCAACGTATTGTGCACTAGATTTTAAAACACTGGTAGTGTAATATTGCACAATATCTGCCAATAATGTTGTTTTTTTTTGTGATCGTGTTGTGTTTTTGTTTGCTATTCCGGTGTGTTGGTTCCACGACGTTCTTCTTGGCAAAGTTGTCTTCCTTATAAGTTACATACGTTGCGTTGAGAGCTTAGCCAGGCTGTATGCAATTTGATCTTGACGGCTATTACTTGGTAATGCTGTTGATGTTTCCATGTTGTACTTGGTCTTGCACTATCAATTATTTACATTTGTTCGCCAGGTAGTTTGCTATTAGTTGGACCCGTTGGCCCATAGTTTTGTTTGTATATTGCAAACATACTTGAGGTTTGTTTATTTGGTTTGAGATTGTTGGAGTAATGATCAAGCCGTTGCCATATACTACCTAACCGCAATACTTTTTGGTGGTAATAGACGGTGTTTGCATCTATGTGGTAGATAAACTAGTGAATTTGCATATAAATTGGTTTGGTCTATTTTGTGTTTTTGTGCAATTTACCGTATTATTAATTTTTTCAATTCTACTTAAATAAACTGGCAAAAAACATAGTTTATAATATGCGGGAGTGTAGCTTAAAAAGGTGTTCTCGCCCCAGTGTTTGTTATCAAGAAA
This sequence comes from Tachinus rufipes, assembly GCA_963932245.1. Lineage (NCBI taxonomy): Eukaryota > Metazoa > Arthropoda > Insecta > Coleoptera > Staphylinidae > Tachinus > Tachinus rufipes. The sequence continues at coordinate 24,606,697 of OZ010742.1, read as the reverse complement.
TTGGATGTTATTTCTTCTTAAAGCGTTTCTACTGCTAGAAAATATATGAAGATGACTGCCAGGTAGTGCAAAACTTGTGCACAACCTTATGAAGCGATCCCTTTGGGTCTCAAATGTTTTTGACACAGTTTCTTCTAAAAATCCGTTTAAAAAACTATTTTACTTTAAGTGTTTTACTGTAGTTTCTCCATTGTTATAATATTGATTTCTAAAGATCTGTTCATTTTTAATAAAATTATTCTACAAAAAGTATGTTGGTGAAATATTTTTTACTAAAACTTTGCCTTAAATGTTTTCATTTCTAAAGTAAACAGGCAAGTAGAAGTAGAAGATTTACTGGCAGCTTCTAAATTTGTAAGAAACTCACAAAATAAAACTGCGTTTAATTTTGGGAGCAAAAGAAAGTATTATGTATAATACCAATGCAAACATTAACACTAAACTTAATTAAAAAAAAGTGTTTGATTTTGTGCAGATTTTTTAATATAAAAATTTTGGTAATTAACAATTTCAGCTCTCATGATTGTACACAAAATTGTATGCAAAAATTCTAAATAAGCTTCAGGTTTAATTTAAAGCTAATCACAAAAAACTATTTTTTTTCCGGATTTTTAAAAATAGGTTGCAAATGGTAAGTTTTTCTTTTTTTTCATCAATCAAATAAACAAAAAATGCAGTTAATCTTTATTTTTTTAATTGGATCTTCATTTCTGTTTGGCTTAGTATATCAATTCAAACCTAATTTTTTTTTTCAACAGCTTAATTTAACAGTTAAACAAAAAAGACATCTTTGTTAGAAAGCATTTAAAAATACGCGTTTAGAGTAAATTTTGTTCCATTTGATGGGTTGAATATTGTTTACATTTTCCAAAAATAATCTAAAACACCCTGTATATATTGCTAATAAAAACATTATCATTGTTTATTTATTTCTAACACTTTCTTTCTATTTGTTTTAGGTAAGAATCATCCAACACTACAATTTTAAAATAATTTGGTAAGATTTTGTTTGTAAGGTATTACAACTAATATAGTTTATTTAGTTAACATAACTTGTTATTGATATGTAGTAATAAAATCAATCACACAAATGGTTAAATCATTTTATTATATTAGTTCAGCTTTAATAATTTAATAAATAAAACAATTTTGTGCAGATAAATGAAATTAATTAATTACGATATTTCATCTGGATGGTACATATTTAATTAATAAAATATAATTGAAATGTTTTACAAATTGCTGTAATAAATATGACAAGCAATAAGCAAAATTCCACTGGCATTCAAATTATTATTATTGGAAATCAAATATACCTAATTGGCCCAAATAAAATAGTTATTACTGATAAAGTTATTCAATTATTTATAATTAATAAATTCATATGCAGCAAATTGATATGTTTCATGTTTTATAGCAATGTCAAAAATTTAATTTAAAAAATAGGCTTTTAAAAATTTGTATATAATATGTCTTTGATGTTAGGTTATTGAAGTCCACCATGTATTCTTGTTGTTAAAGTAGAAAGCATTTTGATGTTACCTGGAGGGAAATGATAAAAGTTTCCTATTAGTCTATAGTGTGATAACAAAGCCTTTGGCAAATTTGTTGTTGCTTGAGTAGTTGAGTGGTCAGTTCTAAATATAAATTTGTTAAGACGTTACAGAGGTGTTTGTAGTTTAATAGTATTGATTTCTATAATGTAGATGTAACGGACATCTGAAATTTGTTTTAATAAGTTGACATCTATTTTCTGTTTCTATTTTTTATATTTAATAAATTATGTTAAACTATAAAAAAGTTATATTCATATTTTTGCAGTTTTTTTTATAAAATATAAGTTAAAAACAAATTACTAATTAAAACTAGTTAGAATGAATAATTATATTTACATAATGCTTGCGGAAATTGAATTATTACACAAGGAAACATTGAAAATATCTGTCAAATATATATATTATAACATTTAATAATTAATTGATTTTATTTGGTGTTCATTATAAACACTTAATGGAGTTAATGTCTTTTTTTGCTCTCATATACCTACTAAAGGTGTGTGCAACAACGTTTATAGTTGTGGAAAATAGTGATAACTAACAATATGTCCAATATATACTATTATTCAACTATAGTTTAAATGAATATAAAATAAATGAGCTTTATAAAAATCTGTTTTGAATATGATTTTGTGCAATTAATACGTAATTATTTCTATTTCCTACATTAGTTTATGTTGCTGAACAAGCCTTTTTGATAACTTTATGCGCAATATATACCAATATATACTTTTTGTTTGCAGTGTAACGTTTGAATGAAACAAAAACAGTAGCACAATGAGCGTATTGTAGTAAAAAGTAGAAAATAGTATATTATACAACTAGCACTTAATGATACTCATTTTCCACGAGTATAAACGTTGCTGCACAAGCCTTTGGCTGCTGTGTATACAGTGTATACAAACGAATAACCAAAATTTAAGATATTATTTTAAATATTGTACAAATAATTTCCATCATTTTTTTAAACTACCGTTACTGAACAAATGACTTAGGATGTACCAACACTTAATTGATGTAGTAAAAATTGATAACTATCTTAGAATTTTGCAGTATACATATATATTTCTAAAAAACCAAATGTTAACTACAATTCATATACCACAAAACCCACACTTTCTTACTAGTGTTTGATGTTTGAAGTGGTTTTTGTTTGGTTTAACGTCGATTATTGCGTGTTGATTTTTCTATAGCAGCAAAAGTAATGATTTTGTCTGAAAAGATTTGAGAAAACCTATAGAAGGCTGCTTTGTTTCTTGCCTTGGTTGTGTTTGAACAGGTCAATATAGTCGATTAACACTTTCACCTATAATTAAGGTCAGGGTTATTGCCTGTGTCTGCCTTGTACTCTCAATATTTTCGAATAATTTTTGTGTTAGCGGGCAATCACGCTGAGCTTGTCATACTGTGTTGGCCAGTGTTTTGGACTTAAGGACGTTTATCTAGTGATGGGTGGTTTGATGTTTCCAACCTAAAGGTTTGTATAAAACTTTTAAGCTCGGTGGCTGAAGAGCCTGTTTTTCTTCTGGAGGTATCAACGTTTTTGGTTTTGCAACAATACGTTGTTGTCGGTGCAGATTGTAAAAGGTTCATTTTTCAGGTATTGCCTGTATTTTTTGATAACTCATACAACGGTCAGACATCGTTTGAGTAGAATTGAGTCTGGAGGTCGTTCAGCTCGGCATTGCCATAGACTATGATATGCTTTTGAAAACCTTACTCTTAGTATAGTATTAATCCTAAACCTGTTTTTGATGTGTCAGTTTGTAAGACGTAACAAAGATTTGATTGAAAGCAAATTTGTTTAAGAGCTTTGTCCGTGCTAGTTTCTAACAGCTGAAAGGCTTTTTTTGCGGTTTTGTCTCACATAAAGAGGCTTTTTGCTCCCTTGCATCTTCTTAACGGTGTCGCTATCTGGTCATAGCTGAGAACGTATTTGCAAAGCTAAGTGCAACGTTTCAAGAAATTGTGTAGTTGGGTTTTGTTAATCGGTCTGGCATGGTGCCGGATAAATGTCAGGTGGTATTGTAAGGGTTTACTTACTTTTTAGGTTTTGACTTGACGTTCAGTGCTGCAAAGATGGTGTAATAGTGGGGCTGCATTTCTAGTAGAATTTGCCAATAACCCGTTTTTAGGCAAATCCTTAGTATATAGTATACCCTTATTAAAAGCTAGATCTAACAATCCAAAATGTAAGCACCACTTCAACCTTTGTGAGGAGGACAAGCAGATCGGTTATCAACATTACAATAACGTTTGCCAATATATCACACTAAATCAAAATTGGGAAAATGAGCGACAAAATTAATCTAAACATTTAGTTTGAATTAACATCTGAAACACTAAAAGACAAAATATCAAAAAAAGAGAATGGAAAATGAACGCCAACATAAACAAATAGTTCAAAACTAAAGTTTTAAATCAAACTGACATGAGTCATAAGCGACACTACAATAACAAAAGCTATAAAAATAGCTGCAAAACAAACTTTTAAAAAGAGGAAGGAAAACAGGAAACAGAAAGCTGGTTTACTGGTGGAATAGAGAAATTGCAACCCTAATAAAAACATGCTTGGCAGCTTAAATAAAAAAATCCAGAGTAAATAGAAACTCAAAAACGGCGGACTATTAAAAAAAGAACCACACAATCAATACAAAGCAAAAAAAAAATCTCTTACCAACCTTATAAAAGCAACCAAAAGAGAAGCCTGGAACAACCTTTGTAGAGAGATCGACAACAATGTCTTGAGAGATGGTTACTGTATTGCAACCAAACTAATTTTGAGCCACTAAAAAATTGCCCAAAATACTGTTTTCTAAAGGCAACATTGTTCTTAGAATCCTTATCAGGGTAGATAAAAAGAACACACCGCTGTTCACAGAAACTAAATGCAAATAAGCTAAAAGATGGGACCGGGAACAACATTTTTCCAAAGCAATTTAACATCGCGGTGACGGCATGTCCGCTTAAGATTTTGGAGCCAATGCCTAACTAGCGGTATCTTTCCAAAAAACTAAAAACAAGCAAAACTAATCTTTATTGAGAAAAAAAAAAGAAGAAGCAGGCCAAAAATAATACAGACCAATTTGTCTACTAGATGCTTCAGCTAAGTTGCTAGAACAATTAATTAAAACTCGATTGGACAAGAAAACCCAAAAAAAAATCTTCGATCAAAAATTCGAGTTTAGAAAAGGCAAGTCAATCATAAATGCCAAATTAAAAATTAAAAAAATTCTAAAAGAGAACAAAGAAAAGTCATATAGAATCAGGGACTTTAGCGCGCTAGTAACCCTTGACAATAAAACGCATTTAGCTTTGCCAGATAGAGCAATATAAACAAAGAACTTCAAAAAATAAAAGTAAAGAAATGCCTTCTTAACTTGCTAAACAATTATTTCAGTGAAAAATTAATATTAATTGATGGAATAGAAATAAAAATCAATTGCGGTGTACCGCTAGGTTGAGTTCTTGGCCCGGTTTTTTGGAACATTATATATATATATAAAATACTAAGAATTGAAACCAGAAAATGAGTAAAGATTCTTGCCTTTGCAAACAACACTGCAATAATAGCACGCGGAAAAAAAACAAAATTGAGTACAAAATAAATCACACCACAGACCTTAGATTCAAACTGACTAATAAAAAAAACTGTCTTATACAACAGAAGGCGGCTTACAGAGGTGGAAATTTATGTTCAAAGGGTAATAATTGCTTCAAAATCAAGCATCCAAAACTTAGGAATCATCTTCAGCTGGAACGACAGCCAGGGTGGGCACCTAAAAAAGGCAGGCGCAAAAGCAGAAAAAGCATTAATAGCGCTAACATGGCTAATGCCTAACGTAAAAGTCCTAGATCCAGCAAAAAAGACTACTGCGTTTGGTTGCAAACCCTATAACCCTGTACGCAGCTTTCAAATGAGAAAAGCAATCTAAGAAAAAGAAAACTTAAAGTTTCTCCAAAACTTCTAAATTAAAGAAAGTTACTTATGCCAGCACTGTGGGGAGATAGACATGGTCACGCACGCCATTACGGAATGCATCCACTTTATCCACATTGAAGATGAAACTGAAAGAAATACTAATGGGTTGAAACAGTGTTAGAAAATCAATACTCGTAAATCTAGTTTGACAAAATGATCACACATATTACCAAAGAAAAATGACAACCAACAAAACAACGCAACTTAGTAGCTAATTACAAAGAAATTAGCAACACATGGCAAGCGTAATGAAGTAATGCAATAGCAATTCCGTTACGTTGGCAAAGGAGAACAGTCGGGTCTTTTTAATGTGGTCGGGCAAACTCAAAACTCACACGAGAAGCTTTAGGAGGAATTAAATCTTCCCGTAAAAAGTTTTTTTTTTAGAAAAAAATATTATATCTTAGTAAACACATTTGCATTACCAAAAAGTCCTTAACTCTAGAGAATTGCCGGGTTTAGTTCCACAGTCCTGTTGTGGTGCAACTAGTAGTATTGTTATGGAAAAATATTAAATCTTATTGCATCTACGAGAATATTGGTAAACCTTTCTCTCTAGAATAATATTGACACGTACAGCGCCGTTTTTAAACTAAAATTGTTTCTTACAGGATAAACTCAATTTCCAAACGATAAGATTTTAGTCATCACTCTTTTTATATGTTAATCTACATACAAATGTTTTTGGTTAAAGATTTGAAGTTACATTTAACAAGTAAAAAATTAATAAAAAACTGATTAAAAACGTCACTTTTTAAAAATTAATTGCAAAGACACGACTTATTGCATCAAATTTCTACAAATTTAAGGACGCAGATTGGACTTTCTTCTACAATGTGTGAAAATTTTATTCAATTATATTCCGGCATTTTCTTGTTGAGTTGGATGCTGTGAACCTTTATAATAGCGCAACTATTCTCCCCCTTTAAGGGTTTTGTAGATTTTTGGCGAGGGGAGGGGGGGTAGTATTTGATGGGTTATTGTGCGGTTAGTTGTGAAGAGCACATTGTATTTGTAGTTTGGGCGGTTTTCTCCGTACCTTTCAAGAACATACTAATATAATCCAAGCTTGCGTTATTGTTGTGCAACTAGCTATAGTCTAGTATAATTGTTTTACCCAGCTTAGGTTCAATTTGAAAGTAGGCTCGACTGTTATTTTTCTTACGGCTAGCTGCACGTGCGTTTTGCTTATGGCTAACAAGATAACGCCGTGGTCTGTCTAGGCTGTTGCTGTATTCAGTGGTTTGATTTCCACCAGTGCAAAGTTAGTAAAATTTTGGCTGGCGTAAGAGTCAAACAGAGCTACTTAGCTCTGTTCGTTAGAAAATACGACAACCTTTGGTAAGTGGTTGGGAAGGCCCATAAACCCTACGTTATAATTAAATTCCTAAACATTTTGGAGTTTCTGTCTTAGTAGATTGGAAGCCTCGGTTGTGTTCTATGTTTGTTTTCACTTTGCTTGCGTACTTGAACTGCTATTTAAAATCGGCAAAACACAATTATTCTATAATTTTTTGGAAGATGGGGTTATTTGTGAGTAAAGCGTTGCGATGCGGGTACACTATCTAATGTAGCGCAGCTTGTCTCCAAAGGCAATGTGCGATGCCTATTGGATGTCGAAATTTGTTGTTAGTTGAAATGCTTTTTCATTATTTGGAAATCAACTTTCAAATTCTTATGGGATTTGCCACTAAAGACTAAGACTACGTTTTTTATGTTTTTTAAAACTTGTGCCATGTTAGGAGTTAGCTGCTGCATTGTTATTGCAAAATTGTCGGTGTGTGTGAGGGGTGGTGTACCTAGTAGTATGCCCCATATTTGATAATATTGGCACCAACTATGCAGGTCAACTTGTGGTTGTTTGATTATTTGTTGTTTAGCCTAGGGTTTGGCTAATGACTGAGTAGTTGTCTTGGCAGCCCAAGGTTTGGCTTTTAAAGATGCATTTTGTTTATTGGATTAGAGTTTGGCTTGTAAGTGTAGTAGACCTGATAACCCAGGGTTTGGTGTTACTGCTAGCAGAGCATGCATGCACGTGTTGACGTGAGATTGTTGCCCAGTTGGGGCGCAGTACTAGATTAGGTGGCTTTGGTCCAGGTTGTTAATGGCCTGCCGGGTTGGTTGTAAGCACTTGGTGCCAGAACCAGTGCAAATGGGGGTAGAAACCGCCGTAGAAGACCTGAATCTCAAGTTGTTTGTGGTCCTTGCTGATGGTATTGTGCCATATGAGCTAGTTGCAGCTGTTGCTGCAAGCCAGATTTAAGATTAGTTTTGTCTTCTTGCAGCTGAACGCTGTTTTTGTTGTCAATTAGCTTTATATCTTTTCCTTCAGGATGTGTGAGTGTCGGGGTAAGTAAAAACACTCTGCTCATGAACGTTGAGCATTATTTGTTATTAGCACGCCCCAGGGGTTAATCTGAAAGGTGACGCAGTTTTTCAAGATCTGGTATGTTCCTGTAGAGATAGTAAAAGATAATCCGCATAAGTACGGTATAGGTACTTGTAGTATTGAGCCTTAGCTTGGAGTTTTAGAGGTCTGTACCGTGATTAAGTTATCGGTTGTTTTGAGAGTTTGCTAGAGTTCCATTCTAATTAAAGTTGGGGACGGTTATCCGGACGTGGTATTTTCTTGCTGATAGTCTGATCTTAACTGCTGTGCTAATGTTAGGCTTGTACTTATCAATTTTGTCTGATTAAAACATTTTTTTGGTGACAGGTACAAAATTTGTCTTGATTGGATTGTTTAAAAACGTTAAACTTATCAATTTTGAAAAAAAAAGTTAGTTTGTGACTATTGAATATTAGTTTGATTTTTGAAACCGCGCTTTTGACCTTAAATTTGTTTCCAATTGTAAAACCGTTGTGACGCAAACGCCATTTTAGGCTTGTTTTTTTCTTTTGATTATTTTACAGCTTGGACATCTAATTGAAGTTTTTGTTATTTAATAACAAATATCAAATGAAGTTGATGCAAAAATGCAAAAACAGAAAATTGTTGCAGACATCTGATTTTGATGCAACGACTCTAATTTGCAAATTAAGAAGTTAAGATTTAACACGGTTTTCTAAATTATTGTCCGATTTTGCAAGAAGTATTTTGTTTGCAACAAATGGTACTGAAAAAAATTAAAAAGTTTGAGATGCTAAAAATATAGAGAAACAAACAATGAAGTTTGCTTTTTGCTTTTATTTACAAAATAAAACCACAAAAAAAAGAAAAAATACGAGAAAAGCACAAAGTATAGATTATAGGGAAAGAGGGGACAGCATGCGTGCCGCAGATACTACATAAAAATCTGCGAAGCAATAAACTCATTTTAAATAAGTGCCAAATCTAAACAAGATTGACAAGGAAAACAGAATTTACGCAAAAAAAAACCGAAATGTAAGGAAAGGTCACTTGCTGAGGTCAAAACCTCACAACGTTTACAAAAAAAGTTTGATTTATTTGTTTGTTTACTTCAACAGTTTGGTTTGATTTGCTTTGCCAAGTTTAATATTGTTCCAAAGTTTACTTAGTTATTTTCTTAATTGTTTGGTTATCTACTTTAGAGAAAGTAAATAACTATGTATATTTTGGCTACAATAATAAATTTAGTGCACACTGCAGAATTGACCCAAAAATGTTGCTTTATTTTGGTGTTTGTAACTATTAACTAAAATTTGCTTACTACAAGAAAAAAATTAACTAAATTTACCAAAAAAGTTGCTTCTTTTATTTGTGATAAACTGACCTTCTTTACAATTTAATTAAATTTATAACATTTGAATTTAATATCAAATTTCCGTATCGTTATTTAAATTTTATTGCAGTGTCGTGAGGATTTATACAAACCATACTCACTCATTACAACCCCCTTTAAGTAAAGTTTGTCGGTATTCCTGGCTCTTTATTTATAATAAGCGAACGTGTACACGGTTTGTACATGCAATCTCGAGGCGCACTATGGTAATATATGCATGGCGAATTAGAAGACAGAGCAGAACTTTGTCGGTTAATAGTTTCGGAAATTGGGGCCCCAGATGAGCTGTGCCTTATACCCGGGACACATGTCGCATGTTGGTCCCGCGGCACACCTGACGCGGATATTGCATTACTTTAGATGCACAGACCGAACCAAACTGCAAGGAATTTATATTTGCTTTTAATTTAATTGAAATTTTGTTATTAAATTTATAAATCTTTCGAATATTAACAAATGTAATCATAATAAAAATAAATTTCATTGATAGAAAGAGATAATACAATTACTTCCGTATCTTAAGTAACCCAATTAGATAAAACCGTTTGATCCTTCTTATCTCTTTATATGCGTTCCGATAACAAAAGCATCTAGTTAAAAACAGCTGTGACCCACATCTTCATACAGAACAGACGCAATTTAATTCGCCCTGCGGATTTTCCATCTGCCGATACGTTCAAATATGTAATTTTGTCGTATTTTATTCCATCCGTTATCTACGCACGCGCTTTTTTTGAAATGCGTGCGTGATTTTCGTAGATAGATATGAGGTGGCAGGAAAAACACACAGAGGGATGAACACACAGGGTGGACTCGATTAGTGTGTAGATCACGTACTGCCCCCCGCACAGATAAAAATGTAATATGACTTGAAAGCCGTGACATTGCGATCGGAATTTTATTACGACCCCTGCGAATGGACATGGAGAGAAAGCGGAGTCTGCAGACGCGGCTCAAAAGTCTCCAATTAAAAGGATATCACATTTTCATCGATTAGATTCGAATGCACGATGTGGGGAGAGTATCCTCGAGGGAACATCGAATTGGAAAAAATAAATCTATCACTTTGGGGGGAATGAAATCATATTGGTATATATTTAGAAAATTAGAAAACGCAGGGAGCATCTTAATGTGCTGGAACAAAGCAACTATGAGACAACAAAGGCTATCTTATAATAAGACATTTTGTTATTGAAGCTAGTATAGAGGTGAAATGAACTTTGGAAACATCTCTTTGTTTGATAATTAAATAATAACGATAGCAACAATAGCATAGATTGAATGGTTTATATGGTTTATAATTAGTGTTCTTTGTGAAGCAATATGATTAAATCGTAAAATAACAAAGTTAATTAATCTAATTGCTAACAGCTATATTATTAATTGATTTTATATTTGTAACAATACATAATTAAATATAATTTACCACCATAACATTAATTACTGTTACTGATTAGGGCTTGTGTAAACTATTACGAGGCTACGTTTATTAAATACTTTTTCCAACTTGTAATGTTTGCTAATAAAAATTAAATTTTAAATTTAAATTTTTTTGTTATATTTTTCACCTGTTTATTTTTTTTTATTTCAACTTTTCAACACACATGTTGCAAATTTTGAGGTTCAGAACTAATAAACCTTAGCTTTTTATTGGCATTCCTTATCAATAATATCTAGCCATTAGATAGTTGATTTTTTTTGTAGTTTAGAAGGGAAATCTTTTACAGACTCGGATTTGCTTTCAAGAAAAAAGTGCTTACTGACTACCTCCCCCCCCTCTTTATGTTAACGGTATAGCGTGGCCGTTTGGACCTTCCATTTGAAGATAGGATTTATGGAAATGGGTGGTTAAGCTATAAGCTCTGGGTCGGATGTAGTGTTGGCTACTTTAGGTTTGAAGTGTTGATTAACCCGTTGTTTATAGGCGTTAATTTCCATTTCTGATCAGAATTGGAGTGAGCCTCAAGGTTATAGAATGCTTTTTGGTCAAAATTTTGATGTGTTGAGATAACAGGAGAATCCCAAAATTGTTACATTTTTTTTGTTTTGGGCAAACAATGAAGCTAGGACAGGCGTTTGCAAAGCCAGACTTTGAAAGGTCTCAATACAATCAACGAGTTGCAGTTGTGTTTCAGATAAGAGACGTATAGATAATCTGTGATCTGATGGTAGATGTGTAGAACCGGATTTGGAGCAACAAGCCTCTTTTTTGTTGCTGCATTGGAATTAGCATGTTTTTTTCAATTTGGCTTTATCTAGAAGACTGTACGTGCAATTTGTACGTGAGTCCTTTGCCAAAAGTTATATCCATATACTTAGCAGCATCGGACCACGGTATGAGAACGTCGTTTAGGAAAACGTTTTTATGAGGAGGGATTTGTTGCCGTGTAAAGAGAACAGCCTTGCTTTTTTTGCAGTTATATAAACTTGCCAGTTGTCTGCAAGATTAGTCGTGGTTTTTTGTATTTTCTTAGTGACAATTTTAGGTGACTTTAAAGAATAAAGTAATGCTGTTTTGTCAGCGTATTGAGTCATTTTTTATTTACCTCAAAGGCATGTCAGTTGACAAACAAGTTATCTAGCAAAGGCAAAAGAATAAAGGCTTGAGGAACGACTGCCGTGAGATAGAATGTAGATTAAATGTTTGACTGCCAGAGTTTTGCGGTTTAGATATGACACCATCAGTTTTATAAAATGCAGAGGAAAGTTTTGTCTATGCAGTCTTAAGAGCTATTTTTTTCTGATTGAAACTTTTGACTATGTTTTACGTTACACGGTTTAGTTGATACACTGTTTGCGCAAACTTAATAGGTTTTAAAAGCTTTTTCCGTGGCTTGGTGAATTAAGTTAGATAATACGACAATTTTTTTTCAGGGATTGTAAGAAGACAGTCTAATCCGTATGAGTTACAAATTTTCCCCTTTCCCCGGTTGATCGCCTTCTGTAAAGCTCCAATAGTACTGGGTTGTGGTCGAAGCTAAGGTCATTGATTGTATTTATCTTGACTAAGAAGTTGACGTTTTTGAATATTGCTACATCAAAAACGTCTCTTTGGTAAACAGCACAGCTGTAGAAAGTGAGTTTATCCAAACCCAATATTTGTAATTTTATTTGCTCAACATAATTAAGCAAAACTTGACTCTTTTTCATTGTTCTGTAAGCTGTTCCAGTCTAGGTATTTTGAGTTCAAGTTCTTAGCAATTATTGTGAAAAAAAGATTTGCAATGATCGGATTGAAACTGCGGATTTTGATACGGTCTTTGGAAATCCTGAAAGTACCCAAGCCAAGCACTGTCACTACGATTGCATTTGTTTACAACGTGGATGTGTCCACTTTGGAGTAATTTAAAAATCTTTTTGCAAATATCAGTATACTACGTTTTTGAGGTACTACCGTCGTTCTTAAATACGTGAAGATACTTGGGTCGGTTTATGGTTTGACTAAGACTTCGATAAAAATCTTCCATTTTACCCATTTTTCTGTAATGTTGTTGTCATTCCAGAAACTAGAAATAGCGTAAGTAAACGATTTGTTTGCTATTGCAGTGACAGGTTTGCAAAGACCTGCATTTTGACAAAAATGCGTAGACTGCACCGGGGCTTAGTTGCCAGTTTGGCGTCTTTTAACAAAAGCCTTGCATCCCTTTAAGTTGGCTGAATTAGGGCCAAAACAGAGTTGGTGGTGTGTCCTTGAAACAGGCCATTGATTGGTAGACCCAAAACTCTATCCGCAGATGAAAAATGCTATGTAGGATCTTAAGGCAGTGTGCCCGTGTTGCTGGCACTTTTGGCATTGGGGTATGCCACCGCCTTGTTATAACCAATGCGCTTTTTGCTCATTTTGGAAGTTGCATTGAGACTAATAAGAAGCGAACGAATTTATTTGTTTCTTATTATATAGACGTTTGATGGGGAGAATTAAAAAAAAAAATATAGCTGGACCAACGTCTTTTTTTGTTCAGTATTTGGAGACGTACCACCTTGAGCAAATGCTGTGTTTTTTTGCGGTCAACTATGTGTATGCTTTTTTTGTTTTAAATAATAGTGATCTTATTGTCCCTGAAGTACTTCAAATATTTTGGGAATAGGTGCTTATAGCTAAGCGTAAATGCTAAAAAACAGAATTTAAAAGAAACGCTTGCGGAATGGTTAGTGAGGTTAGATTTGCTGTTGTCATTGGCAGAGGCAAACCTCACTATGTTGAATTGTTTTTTGGCATTTCATATTTTGCGAAAACGGCATCTTTTTTAAAGGAAAATGGCAATTGTGTTCTTTTACTTGAATGGCCGGCAAAACAAGCTTCTAATGCCTGTCGAGCAGCAGTCCCTAAAGGCAACTAAAGATTGGTTGATGGCCAATTAGTTAGATTTTAAGGTAAAATCTCATCTTTTTACGTTTTTTTTTTAACGTTGGTGAGTTTGTTCAAATTTTTAAAATTGCCTGCAAAGGTTTTGTTGAGAAAAGTAGCCATTTTAAGAACAAAGAGGTCAAGGAGGTTATGGTGGGGTACCTAAGAGGATTATGGAGTTGATTCTATGCCTTTGAATGCATCTACTTTAGCCTTATTTTGTCAATATTGGCCAGGTCTATGCTTTTGTCACAAGTAGATGGTAGTAGCGCATGAGAGCTGGTGTTAGGTAGCCCTTGATTGTTGCGTCTAGGCATTTAAACTTCCGATCAAAACCCGATTGGAATATGAATTTTTGTTGGGCCCGGTTTTTCTTTTTTTTTTATTCTGTCCTTCAGAGTTTGTGTTTGGTCTGCGGGGCGTCGTCTACTAGGAAGTCAACCTGCTGCTAGTCCGACAAAAGTGATATTGATTTTAAAAATTACTAATAATTTACTAACATAAAGAAGTTGTGAGCAATTTAAGAAGGAGAACTCATCATCAAATTTATTTTCTGGTCAATAAACTGATTTGTTTTTATTTTTTGTATGAGTCTGTAGGTAAGCTTGCAAAAAAACTAGCTATTTATATTTCTTTGCTTTTCTATATTTCTTTGTACTTTTTAGTTTTTTGAGTTTAATTTTTTAGCTTTGCAACGGTGAGGTCAACACTAATATAGACCAAAGTTTTATTTTAGATTTTGGATTTTAGGTTCTATATTTGAGTAGGAGGGTAAAATTAGTTTTACTGCACTTATTATTAAGCCGTTTATACTTTCTCCAGTGGAAAATTGAACTCCTCTGGCCCTATACACAGCCAACCTATGTAGTTGAAGTATGCTAGGACATTGCCTGGAAGGGTTTTTCCTTGCATAGAAAAGCCTTTTTTAATATATCTAGTTGACCTTTTGGGTCTTCCTTCTTGGTGATATAGAAAACACTTTAGTTTTTTACGTTGAGCTTTTTGTTCTGCCTCTATAGGTGACTTATAACCGTCTTAATGACAACCGGTGGTTTCAGAAACATGAGACTGTCTATATTAATTTTGACCATAATGGTTTTATGCCGGAAATTGTTTTCTCTTGCCACCTTAAAGATGTGTCACAAATAAATTCAAAGATATCTTTTATGTGTTGCCACTTTCTAAAGTCAAAAAGGTGTTATCTTGGGAAGGGATAGGGTTTTATTTAGCTCTTGAATTAGAGCAGCTTTAATTAACTCCTCCTTTGCCTTAGTGGTTTTGCTAAAAGGATAGGACAGGTTGATGACAGCTACTTGGAGATGTTTGAGTACAGCTTTTTTGTAACCAACTCTACCTTTTTTTGTTAAAGAAAAAGTAGTTTGGAAGTTTGACCAAGATTTCTTAGTCTATTTTTTAAATTGCTTAGATAAGAGCTTGGAAGTAAAACAAAACTTTTTCTTTTCTTTTAGATTGAGGAGAATTCTAATAAGAATTTTTTGGAGAGATGCTTGAAATCTTCCTAGAGATGCATTTTAAGAGTGAATCATCTACCCGGTTTTATTTTTTTTTTCTTCATGTTTCTAAGCATGGCACAAACAAACCGGTAGTCTTTTTACAAACTCACAACGCTTTGTTTGTGTTTTAGGAGAAGATTTTTTTTTAACACAAATTTTTGTGTTTTTAAATACCTAGTTTGAGACCGTAAAGCTCATCTATTTTTCATTTGGAATTGTCTGAGGATAAATATAAATAAAAAACTTTATAGGCTGTGAGATGAGGTTGTAGGGTGGGTAATTTTTACAAAAAGATTTGATTAATTGTTTTTCTAATGGAGTATACTTCTTTAGTTGGTTTAGCTAGTGTAGCCAGATCAGAATTTGATTAGAATTTAAGATTTGCAAAGTATTTTTTTAACAAAACTTCAAAATGCTGCAGCAACGGCGGAAAACTTAGGTCGTTACAAATGTTTTTGTTTTTAAAGTACTATACGACTCCGGCAATTTAAAGGTTAGACTTTGAAAGGCTTTGAGACAAATGTTTGCCGCTGTTTTCCAGATTTGGGATGCAAACGTAATGAGGTCTAATGATGTTTTTTTGCCATTTTGGGTTTTTCTAAAATATATTGAGTGTGCAATTTGTACGCCAACCCTTTATCAAAGATGATACCCAGATACTTGCAGAGTTGGACCACGGATTAAGTACAATATTGAAGAAGACGTTCTCGTGAAATGTAGTGTGTTGCCGTAGGTTTATCTTGATTTGCCTGTCTTCAACCAGTCTTGAAGATTGATAATTGCTTTATAAAGTTTCTTGGTAACTAATTATCTTTGGTGACATCAAAAAGGACCACCTCTCTAGTTTTTCTCAGTTTAAAACTTCTGAAAATTTGATCTTTCACGCGGTTTAATTAATGAACAACAAAATATTTACGCCAAAACCCATGTTAATGGGTGAGTTAAAGAGAATTTACTTCAGCGTGCTCTTGAATATTATCCAAGATTACTTTTTCTATAACCTTTCTTAAGGTACATTGGAGACTGACTTGGCAAAAATTTTGAAAACATGTTTGACACTTCTAAGTTTTTGTAAAATGCTTTGTATGTAATATTGCTTTTCCAATATTAGTTAGCACTGTAATGGTTTTTAATTACCATTTGCCGGGGGTAGTTTGTAGCCGGTTGTCCGGGTTCAAAAGAATAAATAAAAGTAAATAAATATTGATTTATTTGCAATTAAACATAAAAGAAATAAATGAAACAATGTTCTAATAATGCAATCAAATTAAAATACTAATTCAAAAAGGAAAATTAACATAAATTATAATTATATCCCCAAAATAAAATAAATAGCATGAAGTGGTGGTATATCAACCTCCCGGTATTATATCTAACGCCGTGGAGGTGTTATAGCTTAAACGTCAAACGCTCGGGACGCCGGTAGATCTACCTGGCGGGTCCAGCGGACAGAGACTTACCCGACAGAGCTATCAGGTAGGACTCAGAGAGTTGTGCCTTTTCGCGGTGATTTATATAATGAAGAAAAGGCACAAAAAACAAGTAAAATAGATCACGTGTTGCCTACAGTTGGCAACACTGACCCATCTTTCTGGTAGTAATTATTTATCTGCCGTTGGCAACGAATATTACTATTGAAACATGTGAAGTGACTCAAGGTCTCAAGTGTCAGATATTGTGTATAGTAACCTCACAATATATGACTGTTATTAATATCGTAACAAGTGGCAAACAAATATGATTCTACAGCAGATTGTTGTAATAAACAGTGAGTATTATGTGTGTTTGTTACATTCCCCCCTTACAAACAAAAAAAAGAAAGAAATATACATATATCAGCAAGTATACAAAATAAAAATAAATTTCAGAAAGAAAAAAAAAGAAACACTACGATTCACTGCCCGGCACCCAACACTTTGTGCAATTTGAGTCTTTCGTCCTTTGTCACTTTAATTCGCACGAATGACCCATCTGGTTGGAAAAGTTTAAAACCGGCACGATGACGGATCTTTTTCTTCTTTGGGGGCAGTGGTGTAACGAATGTTGATGAGTTGGCAGGTCGAGTCAGAACATCCTGGATAAGTATCCGTGGTGGAACAGGAGGAAGTGGCACGACGAAAACTGGTTCACTGGAGGCTTTCACAATGGAGGTTGGTGTGCTGTGGACTTGCACATTGGAGGTTGATGAGTTGGAGTCCGGAACATGGATGATGTCCGGTGTCTTGGGCAAACCATTCTCATGAAGCCTGGGTGGGGAGTAATAGAGTGGCTCAAGATCAAACTCCCTATAGGCTGTGCTGCTTTGTTCGAATTCCGGGTGGATGTCCGGAGTTTTGGGGCATGTTATAGGGATAGGTGAACATGTCAGATCTAATATGTCCATACTAAAAAAAAAAATAAAACAAACTTAAAAAAAAAAAAAAAAAAAAAAAATGTACTACAGGTTAAACGGTTTTTAAATCTTTTACATGTATATTCTTTACTATCTTGCCCTTTACATTTTGTAGGTTGAACCTTACTGGGGACAAGATTTGTTTGACTGTGTATGGGCCGTCATACTTTGGAGCTAGCTTGGCCGTGAAATGTTTTGCGGCTGATGACTGGTTGACTAATTTCCTCATCACCCTGTCTCCCAGTTTGGGTGACCAATCTCGTCTACGCAGATTGTAATATTTAGCCTGTCTTTCTGCGGCATCGCTCACATGGTGTTGGACCAGCTCATGAATATCCTGCAGATGCTTCAACTTGACTCTATGAGCCGAAGTACCAATGTTGGGTAGCGACGTTTCTGAGAGCATCTTTGGGACTCTACCAAAATTCAAAAATGCTGGTGAGAACTTGGTTGACTCACAGACGGCGGTGTTGAACGCGAATTGCAGATCTGGAATAAACTGGTCCCAACTGCGGTGATCAGAGTTGCAGTAGCTAGCAATCATGGTTTTTAGAGTTTTGTTGGCTCTTTCCACTGGATTGGCTTGTGGAGTGTAAGGTGGGATTTCTATCCTCTTAATACCAGCTTCCTTTAAGAATGATAAAAACTCATTACTGACAAACTGCTTACCATTGTCGGTTATAATGTTTACTGGTGAGCCAAATCTTAGTATAATCCTATTCTTAAGGATCTCCTTAATTTTTGTAGAAGTAGCAGCACGTATGGGTTTGCATTCTACCCACTTGGTGAACCTATCCTGTAATACTACTAAGAAACAGTTTCCCTTACGCGATCTTGGGAATGGACCCATCAAATCTACGGATAAGGTGAACCATGGTTCCTCAACTAAGCAGCCGCTAATGATACCTGGAGTTTTAAGTTGAGAAGGTTTGTAGGATTGACAAATTTTGCAGTTTTTGACAAATTTCCTAACATCTCTCGTCATTCCTGGCCAATAATACTTTACCAAAATTTTATTGAGAGTTTTAGTAACTCCCAAATGTCCTGCCGTTGGGGGATCGTGATTTTCCTCGCAAACCTGTCTTACCAAAGTAGGTGGTACGCACAACTTCCATGGGCTAATTACTTCATTACCGTGGTTACGGTCCCATACGAGTTTAAAAAGCCGTCCATCTATTAATTTAAAATTTTTGTGTTTGTCAGGATTGGTGTTTACCAAAGCCGCCTGTTGGCTGCACCAGCTGGGGATGTCTGTGATTAGAAGGATTTCATCTTTTGGTGCCGGCTCACAAGGTTCTCTGGATAGAGTATCTGCTAGCTGGTTGGTGGAACCTTTCCTGTACTGGATTGAGAAGTCGTACTGTTGAAGGTCCATGATCCACCGAGCAACTCTTCCGGCCGGGCTTTTCAGCGAATGTAGCCACTTCAAAGACTGGTGGTCAGACTCCACAGTGAAATGGTATCCTTCTAGGTATTGACGCATCTTTCTTATTGCCCAAACAATGGCCAGACATTCCTTCTCCATCGTGGAATAGTTCTTCTCTGCATCATTTAAGGACCTGCTTGCGTAGCAAATTATTTTTCGGTCTACTCCATGTCTCTGGGTTAGTGCCGCCCCAAGACCATAGTCGCAAGCATCCGTTTCTAAAACAAATTCCTTGTCGAAGTCCGGACAAGTCAGTATTGGTGCAGAAGTAAGCAAGTCCTTGAGTTTTTGAAAAGCAGTTTCCGTCTCCAATGTCCATCCAAATTTTTCCTTCTTTTTCAATAGGCGGTTTAGCGGACTTGTTATAGATGAAAATGATGGTACGAAACGTCTATACCATGATGTGGCACCTAGAAATCTTCGGAGTTCCTTAGCATTTCTTGGCGAAGGAATTTGTAGGACTGCCTTAACTTTGTCTGGATCCGTCTTAATACCCTTACCGGTAACGATGTGGCCCAAGTAGCGAAGTTCATTTTTGCAAAATACGCACTTTTCTAAGTTCATCTTGAGGTTTGCGTCTCTTAATCTTTTAAAAATTATTTTCAGGTTTGATAGATGTTCTTCGAATGTCTTCCCAATCACAATTATATCGTCCAAATATGCAAAAGCTTTGGGTTCAAGCTCAGGACCAATCACTTTGTCCAGTAGTCGCTGAAACGTAGCAGGAGCGGAATGTAGACCGAAAGGCATCCTTCGGAATTGGAATAATCCCCTTCCAGGTACGGTAAATGCCGTTATTTCCTTGCTTTTCTGCTCAAGTGGAATTTGCCAATACCCATCTTGCAGGTCTATGGTTGAAATGAATTTGGCCTCTTTTAGCTTATCCAATATTGCATTGATATGAGGAAGTGGGTATGCGTCCTTTAATGTAACCAAGTTGACTTGCCTGAAATCAACACAAAATCTAGGTTTCCCATTTTTTTTTTTTACTATTACGACTGGTGAGCTCCAAGGACTGTTGGAAGGCTCAATAATACCATTTTCCAACATCTTGTTAATC
The DNA here is from genome assembly GCA_963932245.1 of Tachinus rufipes. Classification (NCBI taxonomy): domain Eukaryota; kingdom Metazoa; phylum Arthropoda; class Insecta; order Coleoptera; family Staphylinidae; genus Tachinus; species Tachinus rufipes. The sequence goes on along the minus strand of OZ010742.1, from coordinate 24,586,676 downwards.
TCCTCATTAATAATGTTATTTGTTTTCGGATTCCTTGGAAAATAACGCTGTTTTAATGGAGTGGCATCTTTTAGTTTTATGGAATGTTGAACTAAAGGCGTCGATCCAAAGTTAGTCATTCTGCAGGCTTCCATTTCATCTTTCAGGACAGTTTGAAGTCTTTCGGCTTCTGTTTTGACTACATTATGTATGTTTAGGATCCGGGTTTCTTTAGTTTGTGCGCGTGAGTACTGTTTAATTGGTTTAATTCTAAACCTCTTATTGGCAAAATCTAATCGTGCCCCCCAGCGATTTAACACATCCATACCTAGTATTATTGGGTATGCCAGATTGTCTATCTTTAAGAATTTTACCTTGTCAATGTGTCCGTTAACTACAATTTTAATACTGACGGCTTCCGTGATTTGTATCGGGTTACTGTTTGCTAGGTACGTTGTAAATTTTACCTGTTCAATTTTTAGGTTTTGTCTTTTGCATTCATTTATGCAGTCATTGTTAATGTATGACTTCGCAGAGCCTGTGTCAATGAGTGCTTGATACGTTGCTCCCAAGGCTTTAATTGGCACTGTCCATTGCGTAAACGAATTTGTGAGAGAGTTTATTGTTGTTGGCCGGAACCGCCTTGACTTGTTCCGGCCCGATAGAAGTTTCCCGAACGGCGGCAATTGCAGTATTTTGAGTATGTGCCTGTTTTGCCGCAGTATGCGCAGAATCGAATTTGTGGCGTGGAGCAAGGTTTGTGAGGGTGAACAGGATAACTACATTTCCAACAACATGTCTCTCTGTTGTAGTCTTTGTATATTTCTGTCTGCCTTATAACACTTCTTTGCTGTTTGTCCGAGTTGTACGTGGTCTGATCTGATTGTTTTTGGTTGCTGTTGGTAATCATTTCTAATTTTTCGAATTCTTCGGCTAAATTCATCAGCTCTGATATACTATCGAAATCTGTTCGACGAATGTAGAATTTATATCTAGCTTGTAAGTTATTATATACTCTTTCGAGTGCTGCCTCTCTAGTAAATTCGCCATGTCGCCTTATGAGAGTTTGGATAGCTGTAATGTAAGATTTTCCTGATTCTACATTTGTCTGCATTCTGTTTCTTATTTCGTCTTCTAATTGTAGGGGCGAAACATTAGATCTGAAGTATAATAGGAAGTCTGCTTCAAATTCCGTATAATTACTCCATGTCTCGCGATTATTTCGGAACCACGAGAGGGCATCATCTTTTAGGAGTAGTGGTAGTGTTTTTAAAATCTCACTATATGACACTCCATATATATCTTTCAGTTCTTCGATTCTTTCTAGAAATGAGACTCCACTATTGGTCCCATCATATCTGATGTTCCAAGAGTTGATAACGTCTGTTATGTTCCGTTTCGGTGCGGACTGGGCTTTTCCTGTTGTAAGGTAATCAACCAGTGTATCTCTCATATCCTCTACATTTCCCGATATGTTTAAATCGAATTTTTTAAACTCATTTAGGAGTTGCTCCTCCGAAATGTCGTCGACCCACCTGTATCTTTCGTCTGGAAAGTCTAACGGCACTTGAGAAGTACGGCGTTTGGAACGTTTTCCCATTATATATTTTTAAGATAGGAAAAAAAAAGAAAAGTTAATTAACAATGCTCGGGCGCCAAATTTGTAATGGTTTTTAATTACCATTTGCCGGGGGTAGTTTGTAGCCGGTTGTCCGGGTTCAAAAGAATAAATAAAAGTAAATAAATATTGATTTATTTGCAATTAAACATAAAAGAAATAAATGAAACAATGTTCTAATAATGCAATCAAATTAAAATACTAATTCAAAAAGGAAAATTAACATAAATTATAATTATATCCCCAAAATAAAATAAATAGCATGAAGTGGTGGTATATCAACCTCCCGGTATTATATCTAACGCCGTGGAGGTGTTATAGCTTAAACGTCAAACGCTCGGGACGCCGGTAGATCTACCTGGCGGGTCCAGCGGACAGAGACTTACCCGACAGAGCTATCAGGTAGGACTCAGAGAGTTGTGCCTTTTCGCGGTGATTTATATAATGAAGAAAAGGCACAAAAAACAAGTAAAATAGATCACGTGTTGCCTACAGTTGGCAACACTGACCCATCTTTCTGGTAGTAATTATTTATCTGCCGTTGGCAACGAATATTACTATTGAAACATGTGAAGTGACTCAAGGTCTCAAGTGTCAGATATTGTGTATAGTAACCTCACAATATATGACTGTTATTAATATCGTAACAAGTGGCAAACAAATATGATTCTACAGCAGATTGTTGTAATAAACAGTGAGTATTATGTGTGTTTGTTACAGCACCATTATTGCTTTGTTCACAACACACCGTTGTCGTTAGTGCTTTCCAAGAAGTTGGTTTTTAGTGGACTTTCCACATTAAATTTTTATATTTACGTAGTATTATTAATACCAAATGTTTTTGCCAGCACTGGTTTTTGTGCAGTTTTGACTTTTTTGTGAAGTTTTTAAGGATCTCACGGTCTCTGGGGTTGCAATGTCTTTGCCATTGGCGTTTAGCGGAATTTCTTTGGCAAATCAATGTATTTTGTGCTTGCGATAATCCTAACGGGTTATCTGCGCAAACCTGATGGATTTTAGAGGCTTTTTTTGTGGCTTTGTAAACAGATTTGTAAACAGTTCTAACGGATCTTTTTTTCCATTAATTTAAATTCCCTTCCAGTGTTACTGCGTAGTGGTTGGAGCTTAGGTCATTGATTGCCTTAATCTCGATTTGTAAACTGAAGTTTTTTAGTATAGTTACACCAAAAACTTCTCCTTGTTGACTTGCAACATAATATTGAGTGGGATCCACAACTCAACTACTACGTTGTGGAGTGATTGTAACTAATCTGGAACTTCTCCCCCAGCCGTTTACCAGTTTAGGGTTCTAATACAAGAAGGTTTCTATTTTGACCAGAACTATTGGTTACGCTCTAAGTCTTATAACCATGACAAACTCTTTGGTAGCTATTTACACGCCACTGCTGGCGTCTTAACCATCTCTCTGTTTGTAATGTTGGCAACTTACATTACAAGGGACCTACAGTTTTAAGTGGATTCCGAACCACTGGAGAGATTTCATCACTCTATCAGAGAATGTTCTTAAACCTTACACTGGCAAGGCGGGTTGAGGAGTGGGAGAGCGTATAAAGATGTGAAAAGTGTATCAGGGTATATAGGAATCGAACCCACGATCTTTAGTGCAACGGGCGGATGCATAGACCATTGCGCCACGCTCTCTTACACGACAAGTTAGTGTCTATAATTTTACTATTTAGATTTGGTTTTGCTTTTTGATGAGTTTTATTAGTCAAGTGCTATTTTTGACATCCTTTGCAGCTTCAATCGGATCTGCCGTACTAAGTAAAGTTTTTACAGTCGTAATTAGAAATACGTGTAGAATGAGCGTGTGATGTAAATTTGATTGTATTATCTTATATACAACATATAAATAGTGTCCGTTGAGGTTTTACTAAACAAATTTGAATTGTTTGAAACACTCACGGCACATGCTAGTTCTAAATTGTTCTAGGTTTTGGCGGTAGATTTTGCGGTATTTTGCACTGTAGTACCACATAGTTATTTAATCATTAGTCAGTTACTAAAAGATAGTTTTATGTCGCACGAGACCTACCTAGGGTGTTATTTGGTGTAGATTACATTCTTCTTTTTGAAGTGTTTGTTCATCTGTTGCAAGGTGTCATGTTGTTTTTTGCAGTTTTGACGTGCCGGTTCCAAGATGTTTTATGGGCTAAGATTATCTTCTATGTCTTGGTAGACGGCAATGACAGTGAGATGCATGTAAACTATAGATGATTAACTACAGATTGTTCTGGTAAGATTTTTTTAATTTTTCCTGGGGGTCGTATATAAAAAAAAGAAGTTTATTTTTGGTCTGAGTTTTTTTCTTATTTTTGGAGTGCAGAAAAGCAGAAGAGTCTTTGCTTTGATGTTGGCCGTGAGTCAGTGTCTGTCCAGTTTGTTATGTCCGGTAGCCACAGATGGTGAAGCGTTGAGAGCCTTGCCTAGTTTAACTACAGCTTATTTTGGTGCAACTTATATGAAAAATAAAAGTTTATTTCCAGTCTAAATTTTTTTCAATACTTTTGGAGTGCAGAGAAGAAAAACTGTCTTTGTTTTGATGTCGGCCGTAAAGCGGTTTTTTCTGATTTGTTATATTTGGTAGACCACGGATGTTGGTGAGGACAATCTTGATGACGTTTACTTGTTGGATTTTGATTAAATTTTGGTATATATTCTTGGATTTTCTTGGTTTTTTTGGTAACAACATGGAGGTTAGCTTGTTATACTTGATCTTGCACTGTCAGTAATTTCTTTTTATATCTCAGGCAGTTTGTTATGGTTTTTAAATATATGCAGGCCTGTTGTGGATTTTAGATGTAATAGTGATCTGCAATCATTGCCATTAGTTTTGTTAACTGACTTAGGAGCGCATCTATTAGATTCTAACCTGCGGTATGTTAGTAGTTTTCTATAAGTGTCTGTTAGTTGTTTACTAGGTAGATAAGATATCTCGTCATGTTGGAAAGATTATCAGAATGATGTGTTCTTATATGCAATAGTGCCGCTTTACTTTTGAGAGGACACTGGTATTTGAGGCTTTGCAGGCGTCTGACTTGCGTAGCGCGCTTGGGTCTAGGTTTTATGTGCAATGTTGGTGTTGACGATTTGCGTTGGGTTTTGCTAGCAATGTTTGTCAGTTTGGAGAACAAGGATTTTTAAGACATCAGTACTTGAGCCTTAGACAAAGTAAGGTCATCCTGGTGCTGCTCAATGAGTATTGTCCCATAGTGTTTTAGGTCTGTGTTTAGTAGTAGGAGAATTAAGTTGTCTAGTAGTGGTGATTGATTTTAGCTAAGTATGGGTTCAGTTTCCAGGTGCTTCTGTAATCAGATTAAGTTTCTGCAGATCAGGTAACGGAGCAGAGGCGTTGCTAGTACAATTTTAATAAATATGTTTTTTTTGCTGTAAATTATCCTGGAGATGTGATACAAACGAAACGGATATAATTTTGGAAAAAAAATTATCTGATCTTTCGCAGAAGCTTTCGCTGGTATAGGAAGATTTTTGTGATGACGCGTATGTAAGATTAGAGTACCTTGACTCGCATTACGCTAGGCGCTAATTATTGAGGTCTAGTCGGATGTTGCCTAAATAGATTGTGCTTGGCTTCTGGTTGTTGTTTCTGCCTAAAAATCTGAAAATTGACCCAATGAGAGGAGTATAAACTAAGGAGAATCATGTACTCAAGTCCCAGTGCTTGCACACTCTGCCAGGGTATTTTTGCATGGCTACTATTGCTCGTTTCAAACAACATTACAACAAAAAACACAAAACAAATTTTTGTTTGTTAGTTAGAACCGCTCTCTGGGTGAGTGCGTATAAGCAACCTGCACTTTGTGTAAACGCGTATGATTCAAAACAGGAAAAACTAGCGCTGTGAAACTTCAGAGCTGTATTTCAATTATTATCATAGTAATAAACATTAATAATTGCATTTTATATCAAATTAGTTGTCATAATATTTTATATAATATTAATTTATTTAAGTTTTTGTCTTATAAATTAAGTAACATAAATCTTAAATGCTACAAAGTAGCTACTATAAAAGCAATTTTAATCCACTTTAAGTAGTTTTAGTAGAAATTGACGTTAATGCAATATTCATACGGCAATTAAATTCCAATTTCATATAACTCCATTATGTTATTGAAATGAGGTTATAGCTTCCGGAATTCAAGTATGCATCTTCACCTGTCAGAACGTGAGATTGCACAAAAGTCATTTAAAGCGGGCAGCAAGGAATGTACTCGCATCCCTCCAACCGATTTTCATGCTTAAAATATTCAAGCATCGACTCAATTTGAAAAGTTCCTCCCCCGCACACACGACACTAAACTCGGACCTTTTAAATTCCTTTTTACTACCCGCTGTAAATCTTTTCTCTATATGTGAGAGAGGATGCAGTAAAAAGCGCCCCTGTTTTGAGGTCGCCGTAAAAGTCGGTTTTATATATAGACACTCCCAATTCCGATAGAATCAAAATATATTTTGAAAAATCGTGCAATTCATCATGCTTAATCCAGAGCGGTTTTTTGCCAGCAGGTATTTGCGTGAATTAGAATCCCTGGGATGTAACTCGATAAAGTCGTAGCGGGGCATGAATACAAATCTGCATAATTGTAATTTATACGCGTTTAATAATCGAGTTTTTGGTGGAAGCGCGAGGCTCTAATAAAGCATCTGAGGTAGGTAGTTCTGGAAGGGCGAATGCCCGCAGGTTCAAAAATTATTTAAATTTTAATTTAATTTTTAAATAATAACACACGGATTCATTATCGTGTAACAAATATGCGGAATATGCATAGGGATTATTAAAAGTTACGGAATGTTTTAAATTGGGAGCGGGTTTTAGGATCAAAATAATAAATTTATATTGAAAAGGGAATTGTTGTTTATTTTTTGAGAATAAATTAACAAATTTATTAAAGTTCATTATTATGTATTAACAAATATTTGTATAAAGTTTGAAATAAACTTGGATTGGTTTTATATTTCTACAATAAATAAACATATTTATTATATTTTATTACAAAAAAATGTTAAATCAGATTAATTTTATTTAGTATTGTACGTTTTAAGCAGTTTTGCAAAAATAAAATAAAATATTTATTTGGATTATAAAAGTGCAAACTGAATAATAAACTAAAGCATTGGGCTTAAAATGCTTTAGATGCGTTTTGTTGGTATTTTGGCAAATTTGTTATTAGTTTTGTAATATTAACGTAAAAACTTTGAATTTTTATCTTACTTTTAGGAGTAGTTAGAGAGTCTAAAAAGTTGATTATTATTTTAAAGACATTGTTATATTGTATCAAACTTTTAGTTACTTTTTATTGTCTTGTATGAACATTTCAGTTTGACTATTTAGAACCTTTTTGGATAATATGAGATCTTTTATAAGTTGCTTACTTTATGAAAAAATTTTTTTAGTTTGAAATTTGTTTCTGTTAATTTATTGTATGAAACCAGAGTAACATAAGAAGTTTTTTGTATAAAAACCTATAAAAGCAATGCAATACCGCTTGAGCGTTTGATATGATAATTATCAGTCTGTCCGGTTTTAGTCTCTTCTCAATCATGTCACAAGCGCATCACTTAATGGCATCTATCTCTGCTAAAAAGTTGGCATATTTACCCAGACGTAGCAAAATTTGTTTTCCTTGGTGTTTGTTTTTTTAATTCCAGCTCCTGTACGCTTTTGGTCTATGGACTCCTTTGTGTACCAAATAGTTCCTTTAACTATTCTTAGGTATCTACTCTTTATCCATTTGTTTTAATGTGATATTATTACATCAAATTTCTTACTGATGCAGTGGACCTTCATAAAGTCCAACCTTAACAATAAAGTTTTTTTTTTCATGCAACACATTTGTTATGTTAGGTCTGTGGGTCTTAAAGTTTACATTGTGTACATTTATCTGCACCCTGTATACTGTTTGTCTAGGTTCCGGCATTACCATCAGGTGAAATGGCGGTAATAATGTTAAGACTTCCATAGCTGCTGTGAGCGTCGTTCTCATTGCCTTTGTTATCAGCAGATATGCTAGCCTTTGAACTTTGTCTAGTTTTTTGGCCGTACACTTGAGAGTGTTTTTTTTTCTTTTTGTTTTGCTTTACCGATAACTCCTCTTTTTTGCACTACCTTACTACAATACTTAGTGCACTCTGTATCAAGGATAGTAGCCTAGGGCAAAAATGGTCATGTCATTGAGTATCTGTGATAAGTCTTGCATGACTAAGCACCACAGTAGGGGTGAAAGTACGCTTTCTTGTAGGCACTCTCCGGCAACTTTGGTTCTTACAGTTTTTCCATATAATGTTATAGTTACAGTCCAATTCTTGAGTATGGAGTTGATCCATTGTTGGACAAAAGAATCTATTCCTCGTCTTTCTATTGCCTGCAATAAGTTTGAAGGTAGTATTGTCGAATGCCTTTTCAGTATCCAGAAAAGCACCCAAAGCTATTTCTTTGCATTAGGTAGTATTCTCGCATTCTTGTTGACTAGCTAGTACATAGCTAGCTTGCAGGGTTTACCCGTTTGGTAGGCATACTGATGGGCAGCACCCCGTCCTTTATATGCTTGTCAACTAATTTTTCTAATAGTTTTTGCATAAAGTATGCCAAGTTGATTGGTCTGTAGGACTTAGCCAGGGCATAGAATCTTGCATTGGGGCTTCTCCCATTACAAGGTGCCCTAATTGGTTATGGTCTTTGCTTTATTCTAGTCTTTTTCGATTGCCTTTTGGTTTGGCAATTCTTGGTTCTTGGTTTTAAAATTCTGTCAGCATAAAGCCCGGAAAGTGTGTCTGTAGCAACTCTTGTAGAGTGCTTTCGACCGACTTGTGTGTTTTTCGTTTATGGTCCGCAGGAAATCAATGTTTTCAGTACGGTCTTTGCTTAAGGCTTTTTGGAGGCGCAAGAATTTAGAACCGTTTTGAACGTCTTCACAGTATCTTATTCACAATTCTGTTTTAGTTTTTTTATGGCTTTATTATATGCCGTGAGACTGGTTCTGTATGTGGATTAATCACCGTTCTTTTGGCTTTGTTGAACAGCTTTTTAGTAACCGCCCTTGCCTTGTCGAGCCACTTTTTCCAGCAAGTAATCTTGTTCAAAGCGTGTTTAGAGTTGACAAATATGTCTGTCAGTATCTCCAGCTCTTGTGATGTTTTTGCTGTCTTTAGACAGACTTCGATTTGGCTAACTAATATCTCGTTGTATAAATCTTAGTTAGTTTTTTTTTTTGGGTTTCTGAATTCCAAAGTATGGCCTCTACGCAAAGAACACATTAAAAAAAAAAACAACGCGGATGTGAACATGGAGGAGCCCAGATGAAGTCACAAACAATAAACTAGACTATATCATAAGTGACAGGAAGGACATAATACAAGATGTCACAGTACTAAACAAATGTTCAGTTGGCAGCAATCACCGTATGGTCAAGGCAAAGGTAGTGTTAAACATAAAAAAAGAAAGATCTAACCTAACCAAAAAACAAGAAACTAACAAATAGAAAACTATTGAACAACCAGACACACATAAACAAATAATACCAACAAACTTACAAGGATTAGCAAACATGAGGTTTGAAAAAGTAAATGAGACCACCGTTACTGCGCTAACGAAAGCAGTAAGTAAATGCAAATCAAAAGAAGAAAAGGAGAGTGGAAAATTAAATATACACACTAAACAGTTTATAAAACAATGTTATAAAAAGGAATAAAAGTATGAGGGTAATAAACAAAGAACTAGCTATTAGAAAAAACGACATCCACAAATTAGCAAATGCAAATGGAAGCATAACAACCAATAAAAACAAAATCATAGACATAGTTAAAAACTCTTACAGAAAACTATATAAGTTACAGATTAAAACAAAGATCTGAAGATATTCCTGACATCACAAGTAAGGAAATTAAAATGTCACTGAGGGAAAAGAAAAATAATAAAGCCCCGGGTAAAGACAAAATCGTGATTGAAACCATAAAAAAAAGCGGAGAAAAACTAATCCAAGTACTTCACACTCTGTTTAACAAGTATTTTAGCAAGGAGAACATCTCGTCAAAATAGAACAATGCGTTGATTATCATCATGCACAAAAAAGGAAACCCAACAGACTTTGCAAATTACCGGCCTATCAACCTCTTTTCGCACATTTATAAGCTGTTTATGAAGATCATAACTAAGCAATTAACATCTAAACTAGCAGGTTTTAGAGCAGGCTTTGGCATAAACAACTACCTACAGGTAGTCAAGTAATTAGTTGAAAAATGTGTCAAACACAATAAGCTTCTAGTCCTCATATTCGTCGACTACGAAAAGGCGTTTGCCTCCATAAACCAACAAAAACTAATTGTGTGCTAGAGGAGAAATGCCTCAGTGATCATCGACCCATTAACTTCCAAATAAAAACAGCGACAGCGGCAGCAGCAAACATAAGAGACGCAAAAGGAAAAAAATGGGTAATTTCAAAAGAAGGGTTGGTAAACGTTTTCAGGGACTTTATGGGGATGGGAATAAGGGTAGGGGACAGCCCGGTTACACTATGTGATAGCATAAGCTGTCTATGCGATTTACACTTCACTAAGAAAGGGAGCCTACATGGGAGGCGCGCAAAGTACTGGTGGAATGACGAAATTGCAGATGTGAGATGCAACCGGGCTTAAAAAATATATAATAGAGCCAAAGCTACGGAAAAAAACAACGTAAAACTGAGGGTAGACTATAAGGGGTTGCGGAAAAAACTAGGAAGTTTCTACCAAGAGGTTTCACTTTCTTTTTTTGGCAGACTTGATTCTGCCAAAAAAAGAAAGTGAAACCTCTTGGTAGAGGAAATAGACGAAGACATATGCAGTAGGGGAGTTAAGCTTTATCTAAAGCAGGAGGAGAGGGTGGTTAGGAGGTGGCGTGTAAAGGCGGGGGTAGTCCGTCCGTTTACGGAAAAAGATCTTGGGGAATCCTAAAAAAAATGCGCTCTGGAAAGGCGCTAGGACTTGACGGAATCCCTGCGGAAGTGGTCAAAGCTTTGATTGATCGGTGCCCCAAGGTGTGGTTAGCCACGCTTAACAAGTGCCTAAATAACGGAGAGTTTCCAAAAGTCTAGAAAAGGGCGGTGTTTGTTTTCTTAGACAAGAGGAAGAGAGGGGTAGGTGGAAGGGCGTATCAACCTATATGTCTCCTGGACGTGGCGGGGAAGCTGCTTGAGCACATGATAGCGGGAAGGCTGCTGGAAGCTCTCCAAAGAAATCAAGCCCTCAGCGAGCGCCAGTACGGGTTTAGAAAGGGACGGTCAACCCTGAATGCGCTTGCGCAGTAAAAACTGCAAAAAACTTTGGCTTCACGCATAGGAAAGCATGTATTCTAGTTGCTCTAGACGTGACGAACGCGTTTAATACGGCCAACTGGGAAGAGATATTGGAAGCTTTGGAAGGCAGGGGTGTTCCCAAATACTAACTAAATATTACTAGCAGCTATTTGTGGGACAGGGTTTTGCTAGTAGAAGAGGGTGGAGAATGGAAGGAGGTAATTTTAATGAGAGGGTGCCACAGGGATCAATTTTAGGCCCCACGTTGTGGAACGTCCTCTACAACGACGTGGAAAGTCTGGAATTGCTTCTGGGAATTAAAAAGGTAGCTTACGTCAACGACTTGGCGGTGATAATTACGAAACGCTTTAGGGGGGAACTAGAGGAAACGGGAAACCGCGCTCTAGCCCTCATAGAGCGTAAAATCAACGAGCTGGGCCTTGAATTGGCTACAGAAAAAACAAAACTTGTGGTGCTCTCGTGTTCAAAAAGAGTGCCACAAGTGGAGATGACCGTTTTGGGAATTACCGTCAAGTCGCAACGTCGGCTATGGTACTTGGGTGTGACGCTAGGTACTAAACTAGCGTGGGGAATGCATGTGAGAGAGGTGTGTGAGAGAGCAAAGATAGCGGCTTGGTCCTTAGCAGGGCTAATGCCGAATCTGGATTGAGCGAGATCTTCCTCCAGGCGCCTGTTGTGCATGGTAGTCTCCTTTATAGTGCTGAATGGAGCCGAAATATGGGGGGATGCCGTGTGCAACAACAAATGGCATAAGAAATTAATTCTGTGGACTCAGAGGAGGTGTTGCCAGAAGGTCTGCAGCGCATACAAGACAGCGTCGACGGCAGGCCTTCTGGTTGTGACAAGCACGTTAAATCTTGTAGTGCAAGTGAAGACGGCGGTCTGGGAAGGTTGCCTGACGTGAGGCGTTGGGTGGGTCGGGGCAATGGTGAGATAAACTACTACCTTACGCAGGTACTTACGGGACATGGTTGATTTCGGGTGTACCTGCATTGGATAAAATTGATTGAAAGTGATGAATGTCTGTACTGTGGGCAAAGGGATACGGTTGAACACACCGTGTTCCATTGTGAGAGATGGTTGGAGACGCGTGAAAGAGCAAGAGTGAAACTGATGGGATAACATGGTGGTAGTAATGCTGTCTTTGGTGTTCAATTGGGACATTGTGGCCACCATGATAGGGTCTATGTTTATGAAAGAGAAAAAAGAGAAGGAATTAGCTCCATGGTGTGGTATGAATGAAGCAGTAAGGGGAGTAGGGCCGTAGCTACTCGTTAATGTATTTTGTAAATGTAAATTCAGTTTTTATGTATGTTTTGTAAACTGTTTTGTCAAAAATATGTAAAAAATGTGCACGCCCAAAGTTGGGCCAACATCAAGAACCACAAAAAAAAGTGATGTCAAATCTATGTAAATGTGTGTCAATTGCGCCTGAAAACTGGCGCGCGGAAACCTCCACTTTGACGTAATACTTAAATGCAATTCCAAGGTGGAGAAAGATCGTTATTTCTGCAAGAAGAGGAGGAGGTGTTTATAGTCAGTTAGAATTTGACACTACCCTTTGGGGTGTCTTATGAAAGATTTTCCACCTCTTCAGAAAAAAAAAAGGTTAGAAAAATGAAAGAAACTAAGGAAGTTTTTTTCAGATTACTTTTTAATTACTTCATTTGCTTTATAATTAGCTAATGTTAGGTCAATAACCTCGCTTTACGATAAATTGCATAACGTTGTCGCGTTACCTTTGTTCATGATATTGAGCTTAGATTCTACTTATAAATTTTAAGAGTTTCTCACCTTATTATGTTTATATCTTTGCTTCCCCAAGTTACGTGGTGGGCGTTGGCATTGCATCCAAGGATCAACAGTGCGTCATATTTGCTGTTTGTTAGCTGCAGTGGTTCTGCAACTGGTGGAGGTCCTTGCTGATTGTAGGAAAAGTAGCCAGATTCAAGTATTATTTTTTTCTTGGTTCCTTTTCTTACTGCCACCACCTTAGCTGAGACTAGGTCTCTGAAACATAAATTTCATAAGTAGCCAGATTCAAGTATTATTTTTTTCTTGGTTCCTTTTCTTACTGCCACCACCTTAGCTGAGACTAGGTCTCTGAAACATAAATTTCATAAGTAGCCAGATTCAAGTATTATTTTTTTCTTGGTTCCTTTTCTTACTGCCACCACCTTAGCTGAGACTAGGTCTCTGAAACATAAATTTCATAAGTAGCCAGATTCAAGTATTATTTTTTTCTTGGTTCCTTTTCTTACTGCCACCACCTTAGCTGAGACTAGGTCTCTGAAACATAAATTTCATAATGGCGTTAGATTAAGTAAATGCTTTGCTAAGATGCATGCACGAGGCTTGCATATTAGTTGTGCTGCTAGTAGCCACCTGCCCAATATGTTTAATTTGTCCTTTATAGATCCAAGGTTTTTGGATAAGGGCAATGTTATTATACGTACTAAGGGCCGCAAAAGCTGCACTGCAGTGATGTAATTTGATTTGCACGATGTTTAACATTGAATTTACCATTATTGTTTTTTGACAATCGGCGGTGGGTTTCCATCCATAGTCTTCTCAATGGTCTGTATTTCTTTCAGTTTGCCTCCTTCCTTTTTAGAAGGGGCCAAAACCCAAAGCAATATTTTAGAAAAATTTAGGAAGAGTTTTTTGCCTAGGTTTGCCACCTTCTTCATGATCTGAAGTTTTTTTGCCTTTTTCCTATGTGCTAAAGAGCCTTTGTATAGTTGGCTCGTCCATATATACAATTTATAATAATCCGTCTTCAAAGGAGCATTCCTAAAAAGAGTATTACTTTTTTATTTTATGTTATCTATCCTGTCCAAAATAGTAGATTTTACTGCTTCTGCCTCCTCAACGTTGAAGTAACATTCAGAAAACTTTTTCAAGATTATTGCTGGTTTTGCTTTTGCGTCTCTGATGTTTCCGAAGTGTTTCGTGCAGGTAGTGTAGAGAATTGTTGATGTGTCCTTATTGCCTTAACGGGTGCCTTAGTTGACTTAGTTTTCTGAGGTTTCTGTGCATCTCTGTGTCTTTGGAGCTTACGTCTAGCCCAAAAGTCTAATCTTTGCGGTTCTAGCTGCCTTTGCTAGCCAAGCTTGGGTTCTCTAAAAGATCCCCAATTGTTTATGTTGTCATCTTCTTATCACCAGTAATTGGTTTGTTCCCCCCAGAGTCCGAAAAACAGACTACTTTTTTGTTAGCTGAGGATTGCCTGTAACGGATCCTTCTTGGGGTGTGTTGTCGTATTTCCAGTTTGGTCAGTTTTTGCTTTACGCCAAGTAGTTTATATATATTTCCCCGATTCTCACGGGACACAGTCATAGAGAAACTGGCAAAACCCCAAAAAAAAATTAATTTCTTGGTCAATTTTTTTGGGTCAATTATTAGTTTTTTTCCTTGGTCATATTTTTGTTTTTTTAAGTTAAATTGTAGTTTTTTAAGTTAGATATTAGTTTTTTGAACCAAAAATTTGTTTTGTTAAGTAAGTTAGGTATTTTTTAGTTTATTTTTGTTAAAATATTGATATTTTTAAATCAAATTCAAAGATTATTAAAAAAAAAAATTTTTCTAAATGTTTGTTCAAAGTTTTATATTAAGGTTTGAATTTCCAACTTGATCCTAGAATCCTAATTCAAATCTATTTGTTTATCCACTGATTCCCAATAATGTAAAAATCATGGTTTTAGATGTTTATTACTCAAATTTTGACAAGATTGTAAAATAGCTTTAGCAATTAAACCATTTGCGACAATTTCTGAAGCAAGTGCAGCTGTATGCTTCAAAACCATTGCCAAAGGCAACTAATTATTTGATTATTTTAATCAGATCTGGTTTCACTTCTAAACAAACTTGAAGGTGCAATAAAACCCAGCTGCCAATAAAGTATATAAAAGGTTAAAACAATTTGTATTTTAAGCAAATTGCAGGGTAGTAATAGAATCATTAAAAAAATTCACTTTAACTTCATTGGCATGCTGCAAAATACGTGTAGATGCAGAGTGCTGCGCATAATCTGTACGTTTATACAGTGTATAAAATAAATAGTCATTGAGTAAAATTTGAGCTGGGACATGAATAAACTAGTGTTAAAATTAAAACGTTGTTTTTCAAGACTGGTCATGTTAACTGTAGATAGCAGTTCCGTGTAGCTGACAGCATTTATACGCATTAAAATTAATAGATTTTGACTTGGTATTGTCCATGTTAAAAAAAAATTAAAAAAACAACTAAGAAACAGTGTTTTTTGACAGTTGATTCATCAACTACCAATTGTCTTTCATCAAATACTATTCAAGTATAAAACTTTCAAATTGGGTCAGCTAAAACAAATGTTGACCAGTAAATATTTTGCTTTCGTCGCAATGTTGGGAACAATGGTCAATAATGTGATTTTTTTTAATAGTATTGGACAAAGAATATGCTATTTCATATTGTTCTAACATTTTTGTAACACCAAGTTTGTTTTCTTTATCTGCCAGATAATGTAGCAATTGGGTCAACACAAGAACAATAATATATTTACTAGTAGACTTAATGCGTACGTGTACCGGTTGTGACGGTGGAAAGTTATAGCCGTCTCATTCATGATATTTTAAACTAGCTGACCCAAAATACTATAATTAGTTGAGATATTATGTATTTAAAGCTACGTTACATTGTGTTAAGAGGCAACATGCTTTGTTTTAATTGTTCTCTAAATTGTTGCTTAATTAACAAAATATCAATAATAAAATTTGTTATTTTATCATGTCAATAAAACAACATCAAAAATGCCAATTAAAGATTTTTAATTCAAGTAAGCATAAACACTCAACATCCTTATTGATTGTTTATTAAGGGAGAACTGACAATAATAACTCGCCAATTTACTCACTACTAGTACGTAAAACGTATTATGCAAGTAGAATAGTGTATAGCCAGCTTAAAAATGTCTTTTTAAGGCAGTTCACTTAATTTGAACATTGAATCTAGAATTAAAATTGTCGCAGTTTTGATCCCGAAATCAATTCAACAACTCAGTACATTAGTCTAATATCATTAATTAGTTAACAAATTCTGTGTGTTAATATAACCATAATTATTTATTTAAAATGAGACAGTGAGTGAGCCATATATTAAACCTTGTTAAATTGATTATATTTTCTCATTATCAAATTTGGTAGTGTAATTAATTTAATAGATACTTAAATTATTCAAATGGAGCTGTTAGCTGATAACACAAGCGTAAATTCTAAATATTCATCATTGCTACAATAAAACAATTTATAATATAAATAAAAAGTGAAAAAATATTAATATTAAATATGAAGAATTTATATCATGATTTTATTCATGCAATTTATCAAAAAAGCGTCTGTAAGAATTAAACATTTTTCAATATCTTTTGGTAAAGAGTGAACTTACACGCTTCAGCCCGATTGAGCTTTCCATCTGTTTTCCACCTGCGGGCATTTCCGTTCGATGCTCCTTCGGTGCGAAGCCGACAGAAGAAACGGCTCTTTATCCCTGATTTCAGCATTCGTGTGACCTGTCTAGTATGCAGAAAAACCTTCCGCCTCAACGACAGCAATGAAGCTATTCCCGTAGGGATACGCGACGCCATGGAAAATCGAGCGTTGCATAAAATAAATAATAGGAAAAACAACCCCTACTGCAAATGGTACCGAGAGAATATAAAATAAAAGAAATACCCGAGGAAATACCTCTTTATTTACAATCCATTTGATTGATTACTTTAAGTTGTTACACAATTTTATTATTATGTTAGATTAGTAGGTAATTTAATTAGTAATTAATAAATCTTTGTCAACTAAATTACAGCAAAAAGCGATGACGTTTAAAGTGATATATAAATTAGAGCATCCTCTCGCGCTTAGTCCTTAATAAATGGCAATTTAATTTTAATAAGCAACTTAATAATTGATATAAATTCACATCGCAGCTTCGCTGAGTATATATGCTATGGGGAGGCTAATATATTAGGTGAAGCGCGCATTTAGTTACGAAGGTAAATTCATTTTCGGGACGTAATTAGATTTTATAGGTGGAATGGGTTGAAGGAGAAACCATTCAACCAGAGCTATCATTAATATTACATTATACATGCGCACGGACAGTGTAATTGACACTGCATCAACTTAACGCCTGAGGTTTTCGATACTCAATTTACGGCACGAAATCCCCGGCGCAAACAATCTGCTTTGATAACCTTTAATATTAAAGCTATTCCGTCGGAGATTGCAGCATAAAACAACAACCTGTTAATTATTTAATTAATTCTGTCTATGGTAGTAAAATTGCTTAATTTTCTAGTAAGGAAAAAAGTTGTCTGATTTTATGGATGTTACCGATTGGATGTTTCTGATGTGGATTGTTCGGGACGTCAGGAGCACGAACATAAATTATTTGGGCCGTAAACGGGGATCGCGGAAGGCGAGGACGAGAAAACTGTGCAGCGATAAATTCAATTAATTACAGTGCCTGGCAAGAGACTTATTATATAACCTTTCCTTTTCCCCTTCTAGCTTTCTCTTCTAAAAATAATATTATATAAATCATAGTTTGTCTGATAATTATTATATACCTAATAAGCTTTTAAATCATTTCCATTAAATATAAAAAACTACCTTTGTATCATTTTTCTTTTCAACTTGTAATTTATGTCTGTGCATGTTAACAACCACTGACAAACCCTTTTTAGCTTAAGTTTCCAAACGACAACAAAAACACAGAAAATAGGTGCACTGACAGTGTTAAATAATCCTTTTAACGAAATGACTTGTAACAACAAAGTTTCGACCCCCGTTTGACATTTGTCGTGATTTAGAACATGACCCGCTTTTCGCGTATTATTTTTTCTATCTGAGGATGTGTCTTCTACTAAAAGCATTCCCCTACTGAAAACGCTAGCCAAAATTTTCCGTAATTGGACAAGAGGCGAAAGATGGATATCTCTTAAATATGGAAGCTGACAGGACCGAGAGGGATGTATTTTGTGTTGTGTGGTTGATTGCGGAATTAAGGTCGGGGGATGTTCCACTTTCATGTAAATTAGATGTGATAAATGTGCTTCTAAGTTGATATATTTTTTTCCATTTATCTCCGTTTGTTAGAGACGAGATGAGATAGAGTAACTACTTACATTTTTTAAAAAGATATTTGCATTTTAAAACAAGAGTTTTTTTGTTTTTTTTTTCTATATTATTAGAAATATACTTTTATTTTAATTCTTTGTTTATATAAGAAAATGATATAAAATTTAAAATAATGAATTAATGCAACTATGCCAAAGTGCAACAAAATTGTTAACAGAATTTTGATAATGACTATGTTGATAGGTATTGTTTGACATTAATTAAAATAAATTTTAGTGAACATTTTCTTAGTCACAGCGTCAGTTACGTTAATAATGTTTCACTTACAGTAGACAAACTAAAAAGCAATTATTAATTTTTTTTTTATAAATACTTTTTTTATTAGATAATATACATTTTTTGTTTGTTCATACTGAGGTTTCAATTTTAAAACTACTCACCAAAAACTTGTTTAGGCAATACTTAAAACGTTAATTTTTTAAACTAATAATATTTTATTAAAATTGTTTTATTAAAAGTTTTTAATGATAAAGAGTAACAATTTTTGGTTAAAATTTGTAACAAATTTAGACCAAAATCAAGTTTTATTATTGCCATCTACAAACGATTTGTTTCTTCCATAAGGGTGGCAAAGCGGCTGGTCCAAGTCCAAGAGCAAAAGATGAGCTGAGTTGGGTTTCAGCTCCGGCAGAATTTTTTTAAAAAATTATGGCATTTATTAATTTAAGTCGTTAGTCTAATATATGATTAGTTTTTAATTAACAATAATTACCTGTGATATGAAAGTGTACTAGGCCTCGTCAGTATCTACAGCGCCTCCATTTTATGAATTAACCGGTGCGATACTATATATTTGGTTTTAACTTTAGGTATATTATCAAAGGCAGTTTGTGTGATAGTAGCATAAACGTAAGCTTTAAAATTTTGGTTCTTGCAAATAAGAAAAAAAAATTGTCATCACTTTCGGAGAAGATGTTGAATGAATTTTGATATACGCCTTTATACAGATGGATAGCACTTCTAACACTCTCACCCAGAGTGTCTTTTTAACTAATATGCTCACTTACACAGAGTGCGGTCATCAGTAAAACTTGATAATCTTTATTGGTAGGGTACAACGTAAGAAAACTTCAATGTCGTGGTAGTGTGTCCCAAATTTTGGATCTAAGAGTTGCGGGTTTGTCTGATTACGGACCGGAAATATGCGTTGTAATTAAAATTCCAGCTGGAAAACGTCTTTGCCGTGTTGCCGTTTTGATGCTCTACTGTAATCTACCACCTACTAACTAATTAACTGAACCTTTCCCTCCTGGTCTAAATACACATTAGGAAGTTTTACACATTTTTATATTTTATACAACTGTGCTTTATATGTGACGTTTTTTTAAAAGGTTAATTTAGTGTGGTAGTAGTTGAAGAACTACAAACATGTTGATTGGTCGATTGTATTTGGAAGTATGTTTCTTTTGTACAGCAAAACAAGAAACTCAGAATCTGTGTGATTAGCGATTTTATTTAATTTTTTTTTTGTTAAACTCAACATGTATTCTTTTATTGTATCAAATTCCGTATCAGCTCTTAGTTGAGTGTTATCAACGCAATAAGGTGCTTTCAAAACTCTTCTCAAAATTTTTCTGTGAAATAATTATATCCTTCTCAGATAAGAAGAAGCAGCCATATACATACATGCTGGACATGTTTAACAAATAATTGTTTTCAATAGTCTCTACTTGTTTCTGGTATTCATGTTGCTGTCTTTGCGTAGCATCAGAGTTAATAGATTGCTCGCTATTTTGGCCTTACCCAATATGGCTGTTATACACAAAATAAAATTTAATCCTTTGTCTAAGTCTATTTTTAGGTACTTTACAGTAAATTAAATATACGTTCTTGTAAGGAAACAAAAAAATCTTTTAAAAAGATAGCCTTGTTCTTCTAAAGAACCTTGCTCTTCTCCAGAATCTTAACCAAGTTTCAAGTGCCTTACAAGCCGTATGAAGTCTTATCGTGATATATTTTGGTTACCTAGAAGTGTACATTAAGGCCATATCGTCGACCTACTATGCAAACTTGACACAAGGCGTGATACATACAAGTTAGATAATTAGATAATACTGAATACTGCAAGGGGTAGACACGTGTATAAACAGCTTTACGTTTGTTCCAAATTAGAGCTAGTTTTTGTGATTAACTTAGCTTATTAAGGTCTAGTTTAAAGTTTTTAGTATAATTCAGAAAACTATTTAAACAGTCGTAATTGTTTTTCTTGTTAGAAAACTAACTCTTCTTGTAGAAAATTAAAATTTCTAAAAAAATGCAATTTGATGTAGATTCACATAGTTTATTTGATTTTTTTAAGAACAGTTCAAAGTATTTGAGTAAAATGAAAAATACTGTAGTAAATTGAAACAAGTCCCAAAAAGATGTACAATTTAATCAATTTAATGTAGGTTTACGTAGTTTGCTTAGAATTTTTAGAGACAGTTTAAAGTGGTTGAGTAAAATGCAAAAAAAAACTGTCAAAAAGTAGTACTTTTGATGCAAATGACATTTTGCTTCTATCTTATATATATATTCAAAGAATTTTTAAGCAAATATTGTGTTTTTCTCTGTTGATGAGTACTCAAATTTTCTTGTAGAAAATTGAAACTAGTTCTAATTGATATACAAGTCAATGGAGGTTCTTGTCTTTAGCTCATTCTAAGGTTTTTAATATCAAAAAGACACATCTGAAAAAAAAAGAAAAAAAAAAGAAGAAATTATGAATGGAGCAAAGAAGAGAACTAAAAAAACAACAATAAAGAAGACAATTAGACAAGAATTCAGAAAGAGGAAAAACGGAAGCATGCCAAGAGATAGAAAAGCTGCAGAAAAGAAATGACGTCTTTAATGTACACCGAAGAATTAGAGAATTGACTGGTAAAACAAGAAAAAATAAAGTTTGGGAAGCTAGTAAACAATGATGGAAAGATATCTCAAGAATAACTCAACAAATTTTTTAAAGATAAAGAAAAAAACAGCAACAACAATCATTAAAAGAGAAACAAGTCCGCACATCCTAGAAGAGGAAGTTGAAGCAGCAATATAACAAATGCAAGATGAAAAAAACGACGGGGCCTGACAACATACAAGTTAAAATCCTAAAATTACTAAATAAGAACCACATCAAAAGTCTAACCAACATATTTAATAAACTATACAACTCAATTAGCATACCTAAAGAATGGTTGAAGTGGGAATTCATATGGAAACAAACAGATTTGAAGAATATAGAAGTATCTGCCTTATGAGCCATCTTCTCAAAATTTTCCTACAATATTACACAAGAGAATCTACAACAAACTCACAGAACAAATCTCAGTAAACCAATTTGACTTTATCAACGCTGTAGACACAAGAAGATCACTTTTTTTTATTACAGGTGCTTTTCCAAAAAAGCAGTAAACTGCGATATCTACGTATGCCTAATTGACTACCAGAATGCTTTTGACCAAGTGCAACATTACAAAATGATAAAAATCTTAAAATAAGTAGGCATCGACGCCAAAGATTTCCAAATCATTACCAACATGTACTGGAACCAGACCGCATTCTTAAAAATTGAAGATGAACAAGTAAAAGACTTAAATAGCAAGGAGGGAAAGACAAAGTGCTTACTTTTGCCGATTCTATTCAATGTATACTTCTAACAAATTTTTAAAGAAGTCTTAGAAGACACAGAAGAAGGCATCATATTGAACGTAATAGGCTGAACAACATCAGATATGCCGACGATACAATGATATTTGTTGACTTTCTTAAAGGACTTCAAACACTATTAAACAAAATTGTAGCGGTTAGTAAAAAATTTAGACTTAATATCAATAGCAACAAAACAAAGTTTTTGGCAAAGAAAAAATACCCAATGTTAATCTCTACGTTCACAATCAACAAACAGAGAGAGAGAGGCAGACAACATACTTAGGCACAATTGTAAACAAAAACTGGGACAATAGTCAAGAGATAAAAGATAGAATTAAAAAAGCTAGAGCCGGTTTCAACACAATGCATAACTTCTTCAAAAAGCACGAACTCCATCTTGATACCAAAATACTCATGTTTAAGTGCTACATATTCTCAATACTACTATACGGAGTCGAGTCCTGGACACTCAATGAAACAACAACAAAAAAGCTAGAAGCCTTTGAAATGTGGTTATGTCGATGCATCCAGCGGATATTTTGAAAAGACAATGTAACAAACATAAAAGTCTTTCGCAGGATGAAGAAAAAGACGGATATCATAGACACCATTAAAACCCGCAAACTGCAATTTCTAGGTCACATTATAAAGAACAAAAACAGGTACGTTCTAGTACAAACCATCATTTAAAGCAAGATACACGGCAAGTAATGTCCAGGACGGAGGAGAACATCATGGTTGTAGAATCTTAGGGCGTGGTACGGGAAGACCTCGAAAAACCTCTTCAGAATTGCAACCAATAAAATGAAGATAGTCATGCTTATCGCAAACATTCGAAATCGGATATGCACCTGAAGAAAAAAACATTTTTTTTTGAGGGGCTAGGCGGTAAAATCTTCTAATTTATTTCCTCTTAGCTTGAAATTCCTATCGACTAAAAACCGTCCAATAGTGAGTGCCTACTAAAGTTTGAGACCTTACGGCTCATGTACCTTCCTTTTAATAATTAGTAGTTAAAAGATTGTTAGACTACGCCTTATAGGCTTGTGCAGTATTGGTTTTGTTTGTTAGTTGGATATTAAAGTTAGGGTGCGACTACTTGGTTCACCAGTCGTTTATAAAAGAAGTTCTCCCTGTCATAAGAAGAAGAAAGGTTTTTAAATAAAATGCAAAAACACAGTCAGAAAGTGGTACTTTTTATGCAAATTGCATGTTTGTTTCTCTTGTTAAGAAATTAAATGGGTCCATAGCTAATTGAAGCAAATCTCAAAAAATTCGCAATTTATTATAGATTAAAGTAGTTATGATTTTTTAGAGCCAGTTTAAAGTGTTTAAGCGGAATGCTAAATTTCATATATGGCATACATTACACAAGAAATTGTGTTCATTTTACGTTACGTTTACCTGTAGATTATAACTTTGCAGACATTTTTACATAAAACTCTAATCACAAATAACATAAGTTAAAAATTAATTTAGTTAAATATTTTGGGTTTATAGGACGGATAGTTCTTAAGTAGCATCATTATTCAAAGAGCAAATTCTAAAATAAAAAAATATTTTTTTTATTGTGCCAACAAAGTTAAATGCATTTTTTACATTAACCGTGACTAGCGCTGCACAGTGCCTGTTGTTTTTGACCTATCTTGCGGTTTTTTCACTTGTTTGATATGGATCTGCATTTGCAAAAACCATATTGTTTTCTACACAAGCCTTCATTTTTTTTCTATGTAGCTTTAGTAGTTTTCCCAGCGTGCTGATCAAACATGTTGGTCTATAAACTATAAATTTTTTTTAAAGTTTTTTCAATTAAGTGTAGTTTAGCGGTTTTTAAAATATTAAGAAAAGTGCTTGTCTTCAGCACTTTGTCGAACACAGTTTTATTTTGTGTAGGATTTTCTTTACGCAAACTTTAACCACCTCTGAAGGGATTTGATTTAGGCCGGTCGCTTTTTCAGCTTTTGTTTTAGACCCTGTTATTTTGATTATAAATATTTTTTTTAACCACGTCATTCATCCAATCTAGTACCGGATAGTTTAAATCTTGTACCGTCTCCTATTGCTTTTCTGCTTATTTATTACAATTTTATAACTTGAGCTCCATATATTTGTTTTAAAGCTCCTTTATTTAGTTTTTGTCTAGTTTTTGTGGTTGTTTAGATTACTTTTTATTATTATTACCAAATTTAAACTGCTGAGCTATTCTGACAGATTTGTACTACGCCTGTTTTCTTTGTCAGAACCCCACATAGGGATTTGGCATTAAAGTCCTTACTGTTCAGCAACGGCTTACTCTTCTGTTTTATATCCTTACCCAGTTTTGATAGTGATGATTTTTAAACCGCTCAAACAAACCCTTTCTTTTGTATAGCAAAGCTGGTTTTTGGGACGTATAAAGCAACATCTATGTTTTGATTAGTGATCTAGTTTTGACCGTGTTTGGTTATGTTTTTATTTGGTTTTAAGACCGATAAGATGTGCTTGTGTAAGTCTTAAGGTAGTTCAAGCTGACTTGGATCTTTTTATTTCTGCTATTGCTGATCGTGCTTCTTTTTTGTCTAATTTTTCAAAACAGATTCCTGTATTTAAGAAATTTTATTAACTTTGCTTTATGGCTGGTTACAGAGTAGAAGTTGCGCAACTGCTCCTGAGTGTAATTTTTAATCCTGTGATCGGTTTTACCACATTTGTGACAATCTTCTTTTATGCTGCAATTAGATTATTAGAGGCTTACCCGTTAGTACTTAGCCAAAACCAATCTTTATTTTATTTATTAGCAGCTGGCCGTTTTCTTGTAGAGTTTAACAAGAGTTTGCTTAACGTTCCTGTTTTTTTATTCCCTCAGCACATTTATACTAATTATAATGTTTTCTTGGCCATTTCTCTTCTTTACAATGACGTCCTCTACATCTTAATCCATTGTCTCAACGTCCAAATGATTAAAATAATATATCTGTTACCTTGAGGAGACTTCTGTCATAGACGCTAATTCTTCGTTCAGACTTGTTTTAAATCTGTTCTTTGTTTTTGGCTTATTTTTAATTCTCAGTTAGATATTGCCTTTGGTCGTTTATGTAATGCATTTTATAGTGACCTTATCAACCTTTATCTTACGCTTAGTGTTGTTCATAATGTCTACGTTCTTTTGGTTTAATTATTAGCGTTTTCTGATTGCTTTCTTTGATTGCTTTGCTCTTTTGCTTACCTTGTGTGCTAATTTAATTTTTGCTTTTTCTTTTCCTGTTATGAACCCGGTATGAAGAAAAACACGTTTACATTTTTGGTGTAGAAATTTTGTTTAGAGGATTACCCATTTATAGTTAACACTTTTCTATGTTTTATGTTCAGCTTCTTTAAACTGCACATCTCTTTCAGTTTTAACTACTTGGAATGCACGGTTATCATTTACTTTGGCTGGCGTTGCTTTGATTGCAATTATTTTTTCTTTTATATTACAATTTTAGCGGCTACTCAGTTGTGACTTGAAGTCTTGCATCTTTTTACGCAGCTGCTCGAAATTTTCATTTGTGCTGATTTTGGCTATTGTTGGCATTGTTGTTTTGTGCCCAAAATCTGATGAATTTTTTAGTCAGTACCTTTACATTTTTCCGAACATTTGCATTTGCGGTATTGTAATTGGCCAGGTTTTGTAAAGTCTTTCCAATCTTTGTTGCACTTTTGGTTTCTTTGCGACTCTACAGTTTTTCTCTTCTTGGGTTTAACTACCTTAACTTTCTCATTTGAGAAGGTAGGGTCTAGGTCAAGCTTTTTATTTTCTAAAGCTTCTTTCTTTGCAATGTTTGTATGCTGTCTAGCTCATTTAGATCTTTCGCTATGAAAAAAGACCTCATTAGTTTAGACTTTATAAAAAACAGATTATTGTTCTTAATCAGCCCCAGGTTGTTGGGAAAAAATACCTGCTTCTTTTCTACTGAGCTCACTTTGTCACCCATACTTGAACTTTTTTGCGATGGAAACGCCTGGCAAAATTCTTCAATAGAATTTGTTTAGAAATTTGCAAAAATACTACTGACATTGTGTTAAGCGGTATTTTTAGCGCACTCACTTCAAACTTTAGGTTGATCGGTCTACAGAGGTAGCCGATGTTTTCGGATTTAGATTTGCACGCGTGCCACTAAACTATAATTTTTGTCCGATTGTCATCAAACTTGCACAGTAGTTGGTTGAATAAAATTTGTTTGGCATACAGCAACTAATCATGCACTATTATTGTTTTTAATATTTGTTCTATATTTTTTAATTGTTGCTTCTCTTTTCTGTAAAAAATATATATCTATTATATTTTTTAAGACTATTATATTTGTATAAACTATTGCGTTATAATTTCTGTTTATAAATTTAAAATGGTTAATAAATTTTTAATATCTAATTTAACCTATTACTATAAAATATCTAATTAAATGACTGTAAATTAGTCCATAACATGTATTGCATTAATAATGTGATGTATTACACCAATCAAAAGAACAATAAAATCTTTTATTTGAAATTTTTAATTTCATGTTATAAAAATTTATTGCTTTGTTATCATAAAAGGAAATAGATTAAATCACGATAATTACTTGATGAAAATTTAAATGCGTAAATTATCCTTTACGCTGAATTTCCGTCCTAATTGCGCCGCCGGCCTATCAATAAATACAGCAATAAACTTATCCGTCGGGACGTTAATAAAATATTTACGAGATTCTTGTATAGATTTCTGATTGTGCCGACTATAAACTAAATAAGTCTCCCTTGATAAATATTTGAGAAGGACGAAGAAATTCGATTGAACGGAAAATGCGTACGCATAGTTTAAGAAATTGATTAATGTTTTTTTACTCTGTAATTTCGTGAATATTTACGATTTCTGTACACGTACAGCCGTAATTTACTCCCCGCTTTATGCTGCTAATGCCCCATTACTCCGTCGTTTATTCGTGAGGGGAGAGTCGCATCATCACAGTCTACATTTGCCAACTACTCCATTCATTCCTACAGTGACCGAGGATATTTTTCAATTAGTACAACGCAAGTTGCATCAATAATTCATATTTCCATTAATGTGTTCTAAAAGCAACACAGTTGTTTTTCATATGGGAATAAGCCTTAGGACATTCCACAAAAACAAGCAAGATAAACATGACTTTTTTGTTTTTTTTTTCTGACAAACAACAATATGTTATGTGGCATTATTTATGGTGAACTGAATAAATCATGCATTGCATTATAAATAAATCAATTATCAATTTCATACAAAATCGACTCATATATACGAGATATTTTGATTTATTCTGTGCAATTAGCATGGATTTCAATTAAATTGCATAATGGAATATGGTTGTATATGATTTTATTAATGTATGAACTATAAAACAATAAAAATACAAATGCAATAGAAGTTTATGATTATTTTTATAAATATGGTTGAGTTATGAATTTATTTTAATGTTAACAAAGTATTGGATGCTCAAAATTAAATGCCGGAATTAATTTTGGATTTAAACGAATTTATTGGAGTAGAGTATTAATGCACTTTCCGATTAAACATGAAAAATATGTAATATTTGAAACTACCACGCAAGCAAAATACTAAGAATGGGCAAATTAATTGGGTAACAAAGATAATAAGTTCTTGCGATATTGACTCCTTTTGAAAAAAGGTTATTTAACAACTAAACAACAATTGTCAATAACTCAAATGCATGAAACAAATGCATAAACGCTGACCTAGTCAATTTTATCAACAACAAAACATATTGCTACTTTTTTTCATGTTTTCCATCATAAAATGCTGTATTTCTCTAAAGCAGTTTACGTTAGAACTTTTGACTAAGAGTACCTTTTTTGTCTAGAAAATATTGGTGGTTCACAATGTGCTTTCAGAATGCCAATTTCTCAAGTGTCATAGAAATTAGAGCTATAAAAACCTCACGCAACCTTAAAATTTCTGTCAATGGCACATGAAAAAAATTGAATAAGCGCTTTAAAAGTAGCTAATATTAATGCTAAGATGTGTACAAAAGCTGAGTTTTGTATCTCAAACGGTTCCTGAGATAACGTCAAAAAATTAAAAAAATTATGTGTTTACACCCTGTATCTTGAATACGGTGCGTTTGCGGAACCATGTTAATGAGAACTTTTTTTCTTATAATTAGCCAACCAATCCCACCCTTTATTTTTTGCGCCTCATTTTCCGTTGCCTGTACATAGAACATTGGAAAAGATTTCCCGCCTCATCCTACGCATACTATCTGTCACGATTACGGGCGATTGGTGGCTACATTTATATATTTGAATGTAATTGACAGTCTTTAAAATACGGAGATTGCTCTCAAAGTGTGTAGGCTTGTTGGCAAACTTTGAGAATTACTGAACGGACCAGAAATAGTAGCCTGGGCCTTAGTGGCCGGCCAAGCCAGCAAAAGCGGACTCACTAGTGGCCTTATTTTGCTATTTTGACTCTTTTTTGTGTCTGTCGGGGGCGGCGGCAAATTAGAGATTATTAATGTGGGTTTGAAATTGCCTTAGAGCAAAAACTAGGCTACTGGGGGGTTGATGGTCACCTTTTAGGGTTACCACAAAGTTATTAAACGGAGGCCATCGAATTTTGTGCATCTGAAGTCACATCTATGGCGCACCCTAATCCGCTAACAATCCACCCCACTTTGCAATTTTGTTTCCTATTCTTCTTTCTACTGTGTAACCTACCTGGACTTTTAGCGTAGGGTTACGTGTTGGTGAACACAGTTTTTTCACACGTTATTGTCTTGTCCAAGAGACACGATCGGTAATGTTAATGAAATTATGTCGTGGTTTAATACACTCAAGTTGGTAGGATGTTTATTTGTCCCTGACGTTTGCGTACCGCGTTCAGCTTTTTTTAGCTTTTGCGATTACGCAATTTTGATTAAATTGAAGACTCTAGTGCAATCCTACAGATTTTACTTTACGGAGTTTCAGGTTTGCGTCTAGAAGAATAGGAAATATGTTGGCTCTAAGTAGAATAATCAGATGATGATCAGAGCAAATGCAATAAGATCGTACACCAGCAAATTTGGTGTTGCGCCGACGACTCCAGAGCCATGTTTAAGGCACTGTAATTAGTACTAGCTTGATTAGATGCGTTAACGTCTATTGAGTCATCTTTGTTCAACCAACCTTTATTTGAGTCTATGTTCGATAGCAAATTGGCACTGTTTGCTAACTCGGTAGTTGGCAAAGGAATTGTTTGGCTATCTGTCAAACCATTAAATGTAGAATTTCCATTTTTTCATGTCGGGGTTCTTCTCAAAGTTTTCCTACAGGTCACGTTTGAGCTTCTTAGGTTTGAAAGGTGTTCCTTTAGAGTTTTTTGCTCAAAAACAGAATTTTGATCAACCTCGTTTAATAAATTTCAGTTTTCAAAATGTTGAGCGGGGAAGATTTAAAGTTTATCATTTTTCATTAGCAGTACATAGTTATATAGTTTTTTTTTGCAGCAAGTTTACTTGCATTATCTGATTAAGGTGTAAAAAACGGGTTATTGTGCGGTTGCAAATTTGAATGAGTTTTTAGGTGACGTCTCCTAGATGGCAGGAAATCTGAAAGTTGTTCCAATAATGAGCAACCAGATGGTAATTTTTTTTTAATAAGTTTTAGCTTGTGGGGTTTAAGGCACCTTTACTCCAAGATGCCCTACGTTGAGCACCAGTTGTTTCCGGTTTAACTATACTACTGGGGAGTTAGTAGTCACTGTCCGGGCTAACACAAGGTCACAAAATTTTATAATAAAGTTTTTATTTTCTAAAATTGTTATTAAAAATGTACGGTGTTGCCGGCAGTACGGCAGAGAGAGCATGTATGATTACTAGCGCTAACAAAAGTTAAGCAACGGCTGTTCCGGTCGCGACTTGGATGGTTGACCCACAAAGTAATGCCGAGCGTAGCGTTCTTTTCAATATGGGTCCGTTACCTCATATAGGCATCCAAACATACACATGTCTTTTCTGTGGCTCGGTGTGTCTGACACATTGACATCTAACGGTATTAAAAGGTTATCAATTTGATAGTCAATAAAATGATAAAAAGATTTTTTGGACCAATATTTTTATACTGGAAAGCTTTGACACTTATCTGTAGCAAGAAAAATAAAACAAACGAGAACGTGCAGCTGTTATTACAACGTGAACAATTAATGTACACTTCTTTTTTTAATTTTCTAATGCACTACGTAAATCTTTTTTAGTGTATGCCTAAAGGAAAACTTTAAGTCTTAGCAACAACGGTTTTAACATTTTTTATAAATTTATCCGATAAGGTGTAATTTTTGTTTTTGTAACGGACTGTTTTTGTGAACAATTGCCGCAGCTTTGCAACATTTTTTTTGTACCATTTAAAATCAAACATTTGCTCTTTTGTTAACGAAAATCAAATGACATTTTTCCAAGTTTTGAGGAAATAAAAAAAGAATTAGTATAGCCGACAGTACTCTTGTACTTGTAGTTTGTTTGGATTAACTTGGAGTTAGTCTGAAAAGATGGAACCCGGAAACGACTTAAAAAAGTTTTGGTTACTAGACGTTAAACGACATTCAGGGGTTGCTAAATAAGAGGTCTTTATAAAGTTTTGTCAGTGCAGTTTGATTAGAGGCAAATCCCGCAAAACGCCGGTGAGGTTTCCTATGGTAGAAGCGCCTGTGTCTTTGTTTGGACTTTGGGAGATTGTATCAAGCCGCCTCTGGAGCAACCGTCTTCGCGACAGTAACGATCTTTTTAGTTTGGCATAGTTCTTGTTGTTGCGCTTTATTTGGTGGAAGGTTTTTGTTTGGGAGTAGCGGACAGTCTTTGGTGGGGGACGACCGCAGTCGTCTTTGTAGACCTTGGTTGTGTGTCTGTGGGGAAAAATTTCATGACTAGAATTTTATTTTTAGTTTGTTGGGGTTATTTTTTATTGCAATGTATGTTTTGTTAGTGTCAGATTTCTTGGAGGCGATCATTTTGGTCTTTTAGGTTATTCTCAGTCTTGCGCTTTCTTTTAGAATTCTCTCAATTGCCTGAGCTATCAAAGTTTTGTTGAGCGGTATGTTGGTGATTTTGTTGCTAAAATAAAGCAAGAGAAGTTAATTTGTTCCAATTCTTGCTGGGGTTCTCTGCAATGAGGATCCGTAGATTATTTTTTAGTTCTCTGTGTCAACAATCTATTGAATTTTCTTGGGGGGTAGTACGTAGCGGTAGTGTGCTGAAAACATTTTCACTTTGTGCAGGCTTTGGTTAAAATTTGGTTGGTTAATAAAATTGTGGCTTATTGTAAGACAGGATAATTTGTTGGTACCCGTAGCGGTAAAAGGTTTGGTGCTTTAGGAGTTTGCATGTCTTTTAGCTGGTGGCGTTTGATACTGAGAATTACTTGGTTCACCGGCTGCACATGTCTATCACCGTCAGTGCAAAGCAATTTTATCCTTTTTTTTTTTTGTACGACGGAGAAGTGAATCTTAAAAAGAACATCCAATCTATGGAATGCTGCTCGATTTGATTGCCATTCTACAGCTTTGCCTAAACACCCCCCACTCTAGCCGTTTCATCGCGGGACCGCTTACGCATTACTTCACGATGGACGTTATCAATTTACCTATTTATCGGTATCTTCTTGCTCTTTGGTATAAATTATGGTGCGGATTAGGTCGTACACCCTTCTCTATGGTTCTCCAGCAGCCTGCAGGCTTGTCATCATAATTTCCTCGTTAAAGGTATCTCTGATGTAGCCACTTCTAACGTTTCTCCACCTGGGGCAAGTAAACAGGGTATGTCCTACATCATCGGTCCGGTCACAGTAAGTACACTTCTCAGTCGCTGCTCTGTGTTTGTCATAGAGGTATTTCCTGAAACAGCCTTGCCCGGAGAGGGCCTGCGTAAGGAAATAATCTACTTCTCCGTAAGGGCGGCTTACTCATTTTTGGATATTCGGTATCAACCTGTATGTCCATCTACCATTGGTCCCGCTTTCCCAGCTTTCCTGCCACCTAGAGCTTATGTCTATTCTTGTTGAGGAGTTGTTGTACTTTTTGGCTCTTTCCCGTATCAGCAGCTCTATTGGCGGGATGTCCGCGATTGCACCTACTGCCTCTGTCAAAATGGTTCTGTATGCGCTACATATCCTGATTGACATCAGCCTTTGGAGTCCTTTCAGCTTTTTCATGGCTCTTCTGTTTCCAATTGCCAATTTCCAAGTTGGTGCCGCGTAAAGAATCTGCGAGTGAATCACGCCTGCCATTGTTCGCCTTTTTGACGCTATGGGTCCACCCACATTGAGCATTAGGCTGGTTAGAGCTTTTATTGTTCTTGCAACTTTTCCGGTGGTTTGCTTGACAGAAAGTAAGCTTAGTATCCAGCCAAATACCAAGGTATTTGATGACAGCACTGGGTTTGATAAAGGAGACTAGGTTGTTAAAGCGTATGCGCCCTATTTTCCGCTTGGTGGTCAAAAGTACGGCTTCTAATTTCTCGGGTGCAAGCTGTAGTCGTTTTCTTTCTAGCCAATTTGCTATCCAAAGAAGTGCTATGTCTGCATTGTTTATTAATATTGCTTCATTTTCTGCAACCACAGTCAGAGCCACGTCATCGGAAAATTCAATTAGCGTTACTTCTTTTGGCTGTTTCATTCTGAGTAGATTGTCTTATAAGATGTTTCACAGGGTTGGACCAAGTACTGATCCATGCGGAACACCGCTATTGACTTTGATGGTCTTGGTCTTGTCCTCAACTTCTAGGATTATCTTCCTCTTGGATAGGTAGGATGCTAGTACATTTATGAGACTCCTTTCTATTCCTTTGTCCCTTAGATTTTCGAGGATAATTTGCCACAAAGCACTATTAAAGGCGTTTTTCACATCCTTTGTAATAACAACGCATAATCGTCTATGTTGGTGTGCGTAATCTGCCGCTATTTCTGCAATTTCGATTACGTTGTTTATCGCACCCCCTGTTTGCCGCCCTTTCCTGAAACCGTACTGTTTGTCCGCTAGACCTTCAGTTTGCTCAAGTTCGTTTTTAAGCCGCAACAAGACTAGCTGCTCATATAGTTTTGCTTCAACATCTAGTAGGCATATGGGTCTATATGATGCCGGCTGGTCCAATTGTATGTTGCCGTTTATATGCAGCACGAGTTTAGCAAGTTTCCAGTTTTCCGGGAATGTACCTTTGCGCGCTAACTTGTTATACACCTCTAACACATATTAAGGTTTGACATTTACAAATTCTTTTAGCACTTCTGCAGGGATGTTTATTGGTCCAGGTGATTTGTTAAGCTTTAGCTTACTACATGACGGTTGCAGCTCATCTAATCTAAAATCGGTGAACGTCACGGTTCTAACACAGATAAAATTGACTAGGTCGTGTTTTGGAAAGAGGTGTTTGAAAACCGCTTCCATCATTTGCATTGTTATTTGGGGTCTTGGAAGAAAACCGATCAGTTGTTTTATAACAATTTTGTACCCGTCTTCCCATATATCACAGTCGAGTTTATCACAGATAGTTTTCCAGCATTTTTTATTTGCCGCTTTAATGCTGTCCCGCAAAGTTTTATTGTTGTTTTTACATGCATTTGCAGATTTAATACCTTTCTTTTCTTTATGCATTCCTTGCGCAGATTGGCAATCTCGTTAGACCACCAATATACTGGCTGCATTTTTATGTGTTGATTTCTCTTCGGCAAGGTAGAGTTGCAGATGTGCTTAAGGTTTTTTGAGAAATCTTTTGCAGGTGACGCGTTTTTTTAAGTGATGTCGGCATCGGCCAGGGCCCGTTGCAGCATCTGCTTGTCAAGCGTTCCATCTTTTATTTTGGGTTGGGTGGGTAATCTTCTGCTGTATGTCCACTAGCTCAAAAATGATGTAGTTGTGGTCATTCAAGATTTCCTTGTTGTTCACTTCCCATTTTCTTCTTGGGTGACATCGTACAAACCCACGTAATATTTTCCCGTCTTCTCTTTGAGTCTGTCTGTCCGCTGGTGGGCTTACTCTTGTTTTTTCCACTTTTTACCGTAGTGCAGATAAAGTACTTCTTAATCATTTTTGTTTGGCATGTGGTGTACATTACAGATGTTTTAGATAGTCCTATCGGTTTTCTGTAGTTTTGATTAAGTTTTTGTCCACTTGGTATTCACTGTCCGGCTCAGCCGGGTATTTATATTTGTTCCACAGTTCTTTAAATTGACGGAAGATTTTTTGGGTAAATTGGCAATTCTTCCAGGCGCATCGTATTTTAGAAGCAAAAGTTTTTACTTCCGCTGTTTGGCCTGTGTTTATTACTTCCGTTTTTGTATGGCGTTGGGGTAACGCAATTTGGTCTACGTTTTTGTCTGTTTTTTTCACCGGTTTGCCGTCTCTCCGGAGGCGTATTTTATGCAAAAATTCAACTTGGTTAGTAAGGTAAATCACCTAGTAAATTTGCAGTCGGACAAATAGTTCAGCCAAATCAGAACTCGGCTGTCTACTCGCATGAAGAACGGCTTATCTTCTATGTACGTTTGGTTTTTTTTGTATTGCCCATACAACACTTTGGCACTCCAGTTTGTTGCTGAAAAAACGCTGTTGTTGCTTGTTAAGGTAGGAGTTGGAGTAAAAGACCATTTTTTGAGTTTTGGATTAGAGTAAAGTGTGTGCTAATAGTTTTGTTCATTCAGCGATGACGCGGTAAATTGTTCAAACTTTTATTTTAAGATATTGCACGTTAGTCCGTAGCCTTAGATTTTCTCCAGTACCTTTTTTAGGTGGGTTTGGTGTTCTTTTTGGATCTTGAAACCACAACAATATTGTCAGAGTACTCAAAAGCAATCTTACCTAGTAAACCCGCCAAGACTAGAATGTTGTTGAAGCATTTGTTATTCTAAAAGGACATTGCCCGGAACTGGTTTGTAGCGCCGTTAAAAGTAGTAAACGAGGTCAAGTGTTTGAAGTCTTTTTTGATAGGAACTTGCTCTTCAAAAATTGTGCAAAATTTTGTGGATTTTTGATAACGAGGCAAACTTGTCTCTTGTAACGCCGTTTAGCTTCCAGTAATCTACGCAGAACCTAGGCGTACTGTCCTTCTTTTTCACAAGCACCAGCGGCGCGGAGTACTGGTGTTGGGCGATAATTATGTCGGCTAAAAGTTGTGTAGATAATTTTTTTTAGTAGGGGTATATAAATACGATTTGACGCTAATAGGGGTAAGGTTTTTAAATTGAATGTAGCGTAGTACCGTTTTGGGAGTGCTTGGCAACAACAAGTTTATTTTGGTGGAGGTTAATTTTGATCCAGTTAACGTCAGTTCAAGGTCCATTCTCAACGTAGAGGCATTGTTGACCGTAGTCTAGGTTTGCCTTTGTTTCCGACAACACAGGATCACAGAATCATTTTTTTTTCTTTTAACTGGGAACCAGAAGAAAGGAAGCGGCAGATAAGATGTTTTTTACATGGATTTCTGCTTTGGTCACTCCGGTTATGACAAACTCCGCTGTTACTAAAGGCAAATTGTGGTTGGCCGTTGATACTTGTGAGTTTTTGAGTTTTTTGGTAGCGGCTTCTTTTGGTTTGTGTTTGTAGCCGTCTTTATTCCTGGCTTTAATATTTATGGTTAGCGCTATTTGGTTGTCAAATGACGACGGCAAGACGGTGTCCAGGGCCGTTGCAATCTTTTCAACTTATTAACCAATGCGTTGACTATCTGTTTTTGATGTGGTGTTGGTGCACCATGACATAGTTGGTGCGTACTGTGATGTTAAAGGTCTTTATATATGTATATGCTATAGTACATGTTGCAATGGCCTTGCAGATAAAAGCAATTTTTGTTTATGGTAAGAAAATTTGTGAAACTGGTTGGTATTGCTGTTAGTTTTGTCATTTGCAATTGGCAGACACTACTAGCAAGAATAATAAAATGTTTAAAAAAATGTTGTGTTCAACAAATATCTTTTTTTTGAACAATCTATTGTTTATTAGAATAATGTTGCGGAAATTATACTCATTTTGTTAAGATGAGATAATTTTGTTTTTTTTTATAGTATATAAGTAAAAATATCATACATTTCATGGGCTTACATTAGACGTTATTTATTACCGGTGTTCTTTTGGGAGTAAATTTTTTTTTTGTTAGGCTTAACTTGGTGGTCTATTAGGGTTAAGAATGAAATGTTTGTCTTGTAATGTTAAAAATGTTATGCGGGTTTTTTCTTGATATAAAATAAATTTGTGGAGTTAAATCAATAAACATAATTACAGCAAATTATTTTGCTTGTAAACTTATTCCAATTATTATTTGAATATTATTTTCATTTGAAATTATAATTGGAATATAAAGAAGATTTATCACGACATGATCTAAATCCATTTCAGTTGACTTGAAATAAAATACATAAACAAACAATAAATTAACGTAGACACACAAATCAGCATCTATATTCTGGACCGTCTAAAAACCACATCACTTTATCTAAATAAAATCAACAAGTTTTCATGCATACAGACAAATTATAAAAGTTGTCATCGTCCCTTTGAAGAAATGAGAAAGAGGAGTGAGTTGAACATAATTTCCAAACCAGCTCATGTAATATTCGCGCGTCGGGCAGAGAAACTTTTAATTGCGATCCGCGATAGCAGTCATCTATCCAACCCCCCTTCACGAATACGGACCCCAACTGTACCCAATTCGGAAAAACATTCCATTTCCGATTTCACGGCCATTAGGCTTTCAATCTGCGAAAAACTTATTTCTTCTCTGCTGCTCTTTTTTATATTTTATTCCAATGCGATATTGAAAAGTTATATTGTCGCGTGAAATTTATGCACGAAGAAAATTAAATCTTAATCGATTTCTTTTTAAATGGATTTTATTAGGCAGATTAAATTGTCAATTTAGTACGACAATAGGGCATGATCGATGTGCGTTTGCTGCAGTCTGCATTGTTGTTGTATATGTATTTGCAAGTTGTAATGGAGAACTACCTTGTACGGAATGACCGTTTTATTTGTGCGCTGCATGTGGCTCGCAACATTCAATTAGAATTTATGAACGCGAGGAAATCAGAGGTATTTTGTGTCCACATTGTATTCTATTTACATTTATATAGAAAATCTAATTAAGCTGTACTGATTTGTATTCTAAAAAATATATACAAAACCAATGCTATTTATTAAGAAGTTTTAAATACTTTTTACTTTGCAAAACTATTTAATATTTTATTTAGTAATACATGATTATTATTGTATTCAAGTTTTTTGTGTTAGCAATAGACTTATTTCGCACGCAATATGCGTGCGTAATAAACGGTGAAGTTTTATCAATTTAGATATTTCTTTATTAAAAGCTTTTTTGTATTTTAAGACTCAAATAGCAATTATTACTGCTTGAAAAGCATGTTATGCAAGCTAATAAAAATAATAAAAGATTTGACAAATTTGTGCAATTAAATTGTCCATAAAAAATCTATTAAACATTTCTTAATTCTAATTAACAATTCAATTTATAACACTTTATACAATATAGTAACATAAAGAATTTCAATCAGCTTTGAATTGATTCAATCTTGAGCTGTATTTTATATTCCTTTTATTATGTTTGAATTCGTTAAATTCCTTATTGCTATGATTATAATTTTATGTCGTTCTGGTAGATTTGGCATAGAAGGGATCATTAAATTTGATTACTTTAATTTGATAGTTCTGTTGGTTTTAAATCTACCATACTTCATTTTATTGCACGGAATTTCCATTTATATCGTAGTAATAAAATGCTAAATGTATAAAAACTTTATCAATTATGGCCTTAGTTTACCGTCGTTTTGTTTGATATAAATGAACATTTATTTGAATTGGAATGAATACGTAAGGAGAGAATAAATTACCTCAACAATACTGCATTAAATTGATTATAACGTAATAGTATTTGATTGCAAAATAATTCTAGGCCAACATGACGCGATGATTAATGGTTTTGTATAAAATTAAATAGGTCACGCGAGTTTTTGCTTTTCATTATTAGTTTTATTTATTTATCAATAAATATTTAATGAAATAAAATGATGAAGTTAATAGTTTCGTAATAAAATTTAATGGGTTTTCAGGAAATATCTATAAATATTGCTTCTATTACATTCAATCGACGTTTTGTCCATGCAATCTATACGAGACGTGGCGATAAAGTTCAGGATAATTAATTTAAAAAATGCTGAAATTCAGACACAGACACAGTATATACAGTTTATAATTTTTTTTTTAAATCAAACAAATTTTTTTAATGTACAAATTTTAATACAAACTTTGGAAGACCAAACAACTAACGTCAAAACTCTGTGCATTGCAAATGAATTTGGTTACTTAAGTTTTTGAGTGTCATCAAACTTCAAATACAACTTATGCAATTAAACTCGTTTTTAAAGTAGGTATTTGCAACTTAAATAAAAAATTTACTGACATGAAATATATGAGAATCTAAAATCTTTATTAAATTTTTAAATTAAATTGGTATGTTTTTATCTTTTAGCTGATGGGCTAGATTTGCTGAGTTTTTTATGCTGTGGGGTTTCTAGAATTAAGTAAAATGGCAGATTCTAGATTTTGGATTTAGAGTTAGAAAGGAAACTAAAGTTTACTGGACGTAAGCGTCATTTGGCCCATTGTATCTCTTTCAGACATTCAACCACCCTATGTGGCTGATGTATGCAAGAACAACTTGGAGGAGTCTTCTTTATACTGGATACGTCAAGCTAGCAGCTCCTCAACATGGACTCCCTATTGTAGAGAGCAAGTAATGTACATATACAGCACGTGCGTCTTGACAATCATTTCACTTTTTCTTCACGTTCGACTTAGTTGGCTTGTCAAAATTCCTGTCATAATTTGCAAGTTCTTGCAGGACAGTTGCAAGTAGCAATTGGTTGTATCAGCGTTTAAGGCAGTTATTGCCTTTGTTGCCTATCTGAAGTCCGGAGTGCCGTTCCAACGCTTTCTCAATGCGTTGTTTGTGTTAATTTTTAGTAGGTTATTGAAACATTTAAATGGTAAAGTGGTCCAAGGTACATGTCTACACGCCATGAGGGTTGACCCTTTACGCGCCAGCCCGTCTGCCTTAATGTTACCTATTTTGTTAAAATGTTCTTTTACTCAGAACAGCGCAATGCTATTTTACAATCTAAAGTAAGGTCACGATAACATTTAAAAAATAGCTTTGATGTGATTTTAGGCTTGTTTATAGCAATTAGAGTTGCTTTACTATCTGTTAGAATTTGGACACTTTTGCCAGATAATTTGCGGTTTACCATTACTATTTAATTTTTATAACACAATAAGTTATCCCAACTTCTGCTTGGAAAATAATCGTGTGCTTTCATAGTAATTCTAAAGTCCTGATGTTACAAAAAATTTTCGCTTTAGAACCTTTTTTAGTTTTTAAGCTCCAAATAGATTCTAATAGCCACAGTTTCCTATTTTTGTTTATGTGTTTACACGTTGTTGGTCAAAACTTTAAGAAGGGTGATATGTTATCTGTTTGCTTTCCTAACAGAAGTGTTTTCTTAACAGGAGGTTACAGTGTTTGCCAGCTCTCACAGCATTGTGCTAAAGTCCAACTGCATTCAGACACAAAGTTGCTATTGTTGCCTTCATTTTGACGTAAATGTTGTAGGGCGGCAGAAACAACATTGCCTCCATAACTGCAATTGGTGTTATGCGCATGGCACCTGTTTTACTTAGAGATGCCATTTGTTGCAACTGATTTAGTTTGGTAGACGTTTTCTGTCTAGTTTTTGGTCACTATATTAGTCTAAGCATAAGTCTTATGACGGTTGTGTATAATTATAGCACTATCTTAAACAAAATGTACATGTTTTTTTATAGTTTGTTTGCATTGCCAAAAAGATAAATGAACTTTTTTGCATTTCATATTTATAAGTGGTCCCATGTACACTTGTTATAAAAACACACTCCATGATATTTTACATTGGTTAATAGTAGTCTCCACTGCCGCTATTTAAGAGTTTTAATAAGTTTAATTTTTTATTTTATTTTTTCAGTAAAAAGAACCAGTTCGGTTTTTAAAATGTTAACCGTAAGAGCTGTTCTTTGCACCAATTTTTGATTATTCTTAGAGCTTCTTGCAATAAGTTGCAGAGTATTTTCTCAAATTTACCGTTATTTTTTTCATCAGCCGTTTTCTACCCATTTTTAGGTAAAGGCCTCTCTCATATTCTTCCACACTTCTCTGTTCTGTGTTTTGTTGTACTAGTTTAAATCTCTTGTTCTTTTTAGGTCATCACCCCATCTCTGCTGTGGTCTTCCTGTGCAATGACTTTCTCCTCACGGCCTCCATCGGCTCACTTTTTTACACCTCCTGTCTTTGGCCCTGATGGCGTGGCCAGCCCAGCTTCATTTTGTGAGCTGATTTTCTTAGCAATATCGTCCACGTTGGTCTTTTCTCTGATCCACTGGTTAGTCTTGTGGTCCTTTAATGAGATTTTAAGTATTCTTCTTTCTACTGCCCTATGATATACTTTCATTTTGTTAATTATATTTTGTGTTAAGACCCACGTTTCTGCAGCACTGGTTGTAAATTTGAACTTTTGATTTTAAAGGAATGTTTAGTGGCACAACGCCAGTTTTTTGACCAAAGAAATTGTAGACCAAAAATTACTTTTTAAAACCACTCTAGTGAGGCGTCATCATCACAAGTAATCCTTAAAATCTTTTTTTTTTTGGGTTAAGACCCACGTTTCTGCAGCACTGGTTGTAAATTTGAACTTTTGATTTTAAAGGAATGTTTATTTATTTATTTATTTATTTGTTTGTCTTTATTTCCTATTATTACAATAAGAAAATGGCAATGTTCAGCAATATTGCTGATCTACCACTTAACAATAACATTTTTACAATCAAATTTTATGTTCATGTCAAGTGCAAATTTTATTTTCCTTTAAGCTGCCCAGCTAAGGCGGATTCTACGGTTTATTTTCAGTTCTTGGTTTGCTTTGCCCGTTGTTAATTTCTGTCCCAGATATATGTATGACTCGACTTTAATTATTCTTTATTGCTCTCTTAGTTCTATGTATGTTTTCATTGTATCTGAGTTGGTCATATATTTTGTTTTAGAGAAATTCATTTGTAGTCCCACTTTTCCTGATGCTATACATAAATCGTTCAGCATATCAGTTAGATTTTCTTCCTTGTGGGCAAAAATTGTTATGTCGTCTGCAAATCTAAGGTTATTTAGCATTTCCCCTGCTACATTTATTCCTTTCTGTTTCCATCCCAGTTCTTTAAAAACATCTTCTAGTACCAGGGTAAATAGTTTTGGTAATAGCACATCTGTTTGTCTTACATCTCTATTTACACTATTTTTTTGTGTGTCGTTGTGGAGTCTAACCTGAAGCGTTGCTTTGTCGTATATACTTTCTATAAGTTCTGCATACCTGTGGTCTTTATTATTGCCCACCATTGAAGGTGTCGAACGCTTTCTTAAAGTCTATAAAGGCTACCCAAATTTGTATATTGTACTCCGTTGCCTTTTCAATTATAATTCGCACTGTTTGTATATGTTCTATGGTGCTAAACCCTCTCTTAAACCCTGCCTGTTCCTTAGCTTCATATAGTTCAAGTTTTTTCTCCATACGGATTGTTAGTATTCTTGAAAAGATCTTATAGATTTGAGAAAGCAGGCGTATAGGACGGTAGTTTTCTAGATTTTGTATATTAGGACTACAATGGCATTCTCTCATTCCTCTAGGATCTTTCCGTTTGTAAAGCATTTATTGAATAGTTCATTTAATTCTTTTATTACGGTTTCTCCTCCTGATTTTATCATTTCAATTGTGATCTTGTCTTCTTCCGCAGCTTTAAAATTCTTCATCTGTTTTACGGCCTTTTCGATTTTATTGTTAGCTATGTCCGGCATTTCTTTGGAGTTAACATTAGTTATGCGGTTTTCTTTAGCCTGGTTTTCCTATTCTACTTTCCTGTTTACTACTTTTTGGTTGTATAGTTCTTTGTAGAATGCCTCTGTGATTTTAGGGACTTGTTCTCTGTCATTTGAAGTATTTCCTATAGAGTCTTTTAGTTTTAGAATTTCTTTTTTATGTGGTGTTTTCTTTTTGAAGACTTTCATACCTCTGTTGTTTTTTATCAAATTTTCAACCATCTGGTTGTTATATTTCTTTTTTTGCATTTTTCTTGCTGTTTTGTTTAATTCTGCAAATTCTATGGTGGTTTGCTTTTGTTCTTTAAGAAGGGTTTTTCGTCTTTCCAGTAGCTTCCTCGTTTGTTCCGATAGCTTGTTGATTTTTCTGGGTTTATTTTTGTTTGCTATTTTTTTTAGCTTTTCTGCTGTTTTTGACAAGATATGTGTGACTCTGTTATTTGTATTGTCAATATTTGCTTGTCTCTCGTATGCATAGCTCTGGATCTGCTTCTGTATATTCTTCTCAATTTGATTTCCTTTTTTTCTAAATAGTTGTCTTCTCTCCACCTTTCCGTCCAGATTCACCATTGTTCTTACTATTCTATGGTCACTTCCAGTTGTAAAGCTGTTTAGGACCTGTAATTTCTGTATAATATGTTTTTGATTTGTTAAGATGTAGTCAATCTCGTTCTTTGTTTAGCCATTTAGAGTTTTTTTCTTTCTTGGAAGTTTGCCGTAGTATTTTCCCGATAGTTTCGTTGTCCTAGCCCAAAGTTGCTCACAAGTTGTTCTAAGTCATCACTCCTTTTTCCTATTTTGGCGTTGAAATTTACCGCTTAGCAAAATCAATATGTATTAAATGTAACCAATTCTATAGAAATACCGATCATTAAGTAAACCCACATAGTAGTCTGACCGTCAAATCCTCTACGGTAACAGT
Source organism: Tachinus rufipes (assembly GCA_963932245.1). Classification (NCBI taxonomy): domain Eukaryota; kingdom Metazoa; phylum Arthropoda; class Insecta; order Coleoptera; family Staphylinidae; genus Tachinus; species Tachinus rufipes. Next base: position 24,544,110 of record OZ010742.1, on the reverse strand, counting down.
TACGGCTCTTTTTGCCAACATGTGCTTTATCTATCCATTAACTGTGAGGTTTACATCAAAAAACGTCTTTAATGTCTATAAATACGCTCAAAATGTCTTGTCTCTTGTAATCTTTTGATTTGGTTTGTTACAAGATGTACAAATAATTTGGTGAATTTTCCTTGGGTGTATGCATGTTAGTTCACGTGTATTGGCTTAGAGATGAAAGTTATTTCCTAAATTGATTATTTGCATAATTGCTCTGTCTTTAAGAAATAATAATAATAATAATAATAATAATAATAATAATAGCGTTTTCAACAAAGTGGCAATCAACCACCTTCTCTTCTTCTGATAGAGTTGCAGCGTTTGGCAATTTGTGCTGGGCCGGAACAGCCTGGAAAGTATTTTTGTTGTGTATAAACCGTCAATTTCTTTCAGGCAACCCAGTTGCTGCTGGGGGTTTTTTGATAAGATTTTTTTTATCTTTACAACAGTTGAGGTGTTTTCATCATTTTCACAAAAAATACTTATGTTTTCAATTGACGTATACGCATTTTATAATCTTTTTGGGCATTTTTGTTCTCACAAAATTAATCAGACTGAATGTTATAGTATGATTAATTTTTTGAGTTTTTTGCTCTTCAGAAGGAACTTTGTGCAGCCTTCTTAAGCCAACTAATTTTTTTGCATTATTAAGGTATGCTGTTGTTGGATTTAGACCAGCCTAAGTGAGCACGAGTCCTAATTTGACGTTGAGACAGACGTAGATACTTGCCAGTCGTGGATTTTTCTTGAAATGCTAAAAGTTGCTAGGGTGTGATCTATCACAGTCTAACTGTAAGACGTAACAAACGTTGGTTAAACGTTTCAATTTAACATTTCTAGGTTAGTACTGATAATGCAATCAAAAAGTTGCTTACCCCTGTAATTTGTGTTTTTACTTCTCTAGACAATATGATAAGAGTTGGTGTCACATCCAACTATTAGGTCAACATTTCCTTGCGTATAATAATAAATACACGTTTTTAGCTTACTGTTAGTTGAGTTTGAATCTTATTCTTACTTAGTTTGCCCAATTCATAATTTTAGATTAAGACTAATGTGTCCTGAATCACTTCTAGTCCACTATTGCTACGGTCGCTCAACATTAATGCAGGTTGCATTGGATATCTTTAATGTGCCGCATCATCGGTTGGCTTTGAAAACAGGTATATCTCCACCCCGGTTGTGTCTGAGTGTATCAATCACCTCCGTTTCTATTGCTTCCTCCTGCGGTGGCTCATTTTTTGTTATTTTAATAATTTAGTGGGTTTGTCAAGCATATAGTTTAGCAGATTCCTTTTACCAATTAGTATGCGTACATTTTCTTTCCTTATTCCGAAAACAAAGAGTTGGCCTTTCAGTTTCTTTGACTTGGCGGTTATTATTAAATTTTGGTCAAAGGTTCTGTTTTTCCAGCCAATTCATAACCAGCTCTATGACATTTGCTTTTCTCAAAAACCACGCAGTGGCTTTTGGAAACCTAATCAGTGGCACAACGCCAATTTTTTGACCAAAGAAATAGAAGACAAAAAATTACTTTTTGAAACCACTCTAGTGAGGCGTCATTATCACAAGTAATCCTTAGAATCTTTCATGTGTATGACAGCCTGCTAAAGGTAGGAGGATGTGTTTTGCCTGGGGTGTATAAAGTATTATACAATTTTTGGGTAAAAACATCCTTTACTAAATTATCCTGTTTATTAGTGGTTTAATCTAAGGGTTGAACCAGGCTGGTAACCGCCACACAAAGTGCAATAAAACAACTTTTTTGTAGCTGGGTTTTTCTTTCTTTCTCGTCGAGGGGGTCTTGAGTTTTCCTCTCGTGTCTACCTTCTTTCTTGGTTGTCTAGATAAAGGCAAAGAAAAGCAAATTCTTTTTTTTTATGTTCCCGGTTTTGAAGGAAGTCTCTTTGCTTGAAAAATTTGAATATTGCTTCTTATAGGGGGGTTTTTGGTATGGTTGTGAAACACTTTGAATTATCAGTTGTTGGCCCAGTACATAATGTGTATGTCTTGTCGGAAAAAGAGTTTGTTTGCTTATCAGTCGTTATATGCGTTTTTCTTTGTCTTTTTGCTTCAGCCCCGCTAATTCTTTGTTTTGTCACCGGTTTTGGACGTCAATGAGGTATCCATAGACGGATTCATTAAGTTTGTGGTTTTTAAGGTATTCAAAGATTTATCTGATCAATTAGTTTTAAGAATTATGTTATCCATAGTTGAGAGACTAAAAATTGATTTCTTAAATTGATCGCTAAGGTTACCAAAAAAATTAAGCCTTGAAAGTAAGTTGTATACAAACAAATGACGCACACCAAACCAGTAAGTGTGCGGTCCTTTACTTTCAAGGGATCACCCTGTTGGCGATCTTATTGGACGGTGAAGCAATTGATCAAAGCATCTTGGTCTTAACTCCCGTTTAAGAAAAACGCAGGCCAAAGTTTAATGTTGTCAAACTCTAAAGACATCAAAAGTGAGATGTCTTTTAGAAAATGTTTTTTTACCATGCCATGCCAAATATTAAAAAAACGGAACAACCGCGTTCTGTTCAAACACATGAAAACATTGCTGACGTGCGTTATAATGCGTCAATAAGCAGATCTGCAGAAATTAAAGAAAATGAGATGCATCCACAACGCACGACTGTATAGTGTAAGTTCTGAGCAGGAAGAGTGATCGGCCCGCACTTTTTTGAAAATAATAAAGGAACTGCCGCTACTGTGAACGGCGACCGTTACAAAAACATTGATTGGTTTTTCCCAGATGTAGATCAAAATAATTTGGTTTCAACAAGATGGTGCGACATGTCACACAAAGGATTGTGACATGTCGCACCAAACGAATGCTTTGTTGAATGAAAAGTTTCCCTAAAAAATGATCTCTTTGCGTGGTAACCAGGAATAGCCTGCCAGATCATGCAATGTTAAGCCTTGTGACTTTTTTTTGTGGATATTGGTGAAATCAAAGTGTACGTTAACAAACCACAAACAATATACTAATTCTAGGAAGATATTCAAAGAGATATTAGCAGCATTCCACCAGATGTTTGTTTGTCATCGAAAACTTCAACGAACGCATTGCTCATTGGGTGGTCATCTGGAGGATATAATTTTTCATACATAAATGGGAGATGTTACTTAATAAGTTTGTAAAAAAATTTACATTTTTAATAAATTTTGTTCTAGAGCACTTTAATATTTGTCTCTACTTTCTGGACACCTTAAACTAGTAAAAACTTATAAACATTAATTAATAACTAATTAGTGTAAAACAAATTTTTATAATAGTTTTGTTATTTTTAAATACCTTAACATATCCACTGTTTAGCATATTAACTTAGAATCCACTTACTACTGTAGCAAATACATTCATTTAAAACATGTATAAATGCAGGATACTCGTGAATATTTATAATTGGGCAAAAAAAGTTAATTTTCCACTCTCTCTATATATAATTTTTATTTATAACTAGTCCTAGGTTGTTGAGTGTTAATTAGTAGTTAATTAAAATTAGTTTTATCCGGAGTTTTCGAGCGTTGGCTTATTCGCTTTTCTCTCTTTTCTGCAACTACAAATGTGTGAGTGTGTTTCATGTTGGTATTTCGCGCGATGATTATAGATAAAAGAAGGGAAAAGGATGTTCCAGCCGGGCTAATTAGCCGTGCCGTCCGTTCGTTTACTACCAGAGACGGGAAATGCGGCCGATTTATCTTCGAGGGAAAGGTCTCTAGAATCCCCTTCTTAAGACAGTTTAAGGGTTATTTAGCTTAATGGCCGCGAGTAGAAAGTTGGCAAGATTTATCGCTTATAATACTTTGTTGTTTTAGAATATTTTCAAATGTAAAAACGAAACGAAAAGTTTTTTTATAAAATTGTATATTATATTTTATTTATTAGTTGTTTTAACTTAATAGGAAATAATAAAAGTATAGTTTTTTAACTTGTAAATTATAGCTAAATATTCAAGAAAAAATATAAACAGGAAATGTAAAAATCGTAACACTGGAAAGATATACAATGCTCAATGTAAAACTTAGAAACAAAACAAATGTCACAAAGCAATAGTTTAATAATGATTTATTCTATCTGGTTGCCCGATTTTGTGTAACAGAATAAATGAAATGAATTGGGATAGAAAATCAAAGGTATTGAAAGATAACAAAAGATTTGAACAGATAACAAGAGTACATGAAAACTATACATAGTTATTGCAAAAAAAATGTATGATGCAAAAATATTTGATAAAATAAAAAGAAAATATGATGAATGAGGTGAAGTCAGTTATGAATCAGAAAAAAATTGTATTGTGTGATCAAATACCAGTCAAACCCTGCAAAAATTTTGTTGTTAAATATTTTTTTATATAATGGTGTAAATTCTATTTTCAGAAACGTCAACGTTTGGTTAATTTTTGTTAATTTGACAACATTTACAATCAAATGAAAGTACTAAACGTCTCTTAAGTGTAATCTTTGTCAATAGCAATACTATTACTATTACGAAGACTAGCTAGAATACAACCAGTTTGAAAAAAGGAATATTTTCCTAGAAGCCAAAGATGCAAACCAATTTCAATAAAAGAATTTTTAGCTACCAAGTGTTCTTCTTCTTCTTCTTTGTCAGCCTGTTTCTGTCCACTGCTGGACGTAGGCCTCCTTCAAACAATTCCATTTGTTGCGGTCTTGTACAACTTGATACCACTGCTTTCCAGCAGTCTCCTTGACGTCATCTATCCATCTTTTCTGTGGTGTTCCTCTATCACGGGTGGTTATTCGTGGTCTCCATTTCAGTAGCCTGTGTGTCCATTTGTTGTTGTCATCTCTCGCTACATGACTAACCCAGCTCCACTTTAGCTCTGCTATCCGTTGAATTATATCCTTTACTCCGGTGTTTCTTCGAACGTCTTCGTTCTTTTTTCTCTCTCTTAAACTTACACCTAGCATACTACGCTCCATCGCCCGCTGGCAGATTCGTAGTCTGTCAGCATTTTTTCTTGTTAGTACCATGGTTTCTAGGCAATACGTTGTGACAGGTAGTACGCACATATCGTATACCCTCTTTTTAAGACTTGTGGGTATATCCGGGTTCTTTAGTATGTGCCCAAGTCTTCCGAATGCTGCCCAGCTCTGCCTTATTTGTCGTGTAATTTCTGCGGCTTGATTTGCCTTACCAAGTGTTAATCTTCATTATAACATAATTTTTTTGGCTTTATACTGCTTACTACTAAGAATGCTACAAATAGTTCTGTTAAAAAAATTTCAACAATGTATAGTGAGTGGGTAGTACAAACCATTTTTACTTGTTAAAATATTACCATTTATTGGCAAAAATTTATAATTTTTTTAAACTTTGGAAGATAGAATAGGACAATAATAATGTCTGGGATCACTAGTTTTTTTAAGCAAAATTGTTTATATTTTAGGGTATACAATCTTATATTGGAAAAGACTTGCAGATAACCAAAATACTGTTTCAGCTATTAACACAATAATCAACTGGACACGACTTACACTATCAAGTCTGCACCGTCCCAATGATTGTAGTTTAACCTTTATATTTTCCCGCCTCTCCATTCCTAACAAATTTTGTGGTATTGGACTTTTATTGTAACAATGAACACTCTTTGCAAGTAGATAGAAAAAACTTTAACATCAATAGAATCGCATTAAACTATATCCCTTATTTACAATCCTAAAACTAGCAATAAAAATTTTAAAAATATTGGATGTAGAGCACCTAAAAATTTCTAAGACTTGCAAAAAGTGTCCAAAAAACGCGTAAAGAGAGCGGAGATTAACGGCCATCATCTTTTACCGGCAAACACTAGTGCGGGTGAGCAAGCACTCTAATCCAAACTACTTGCGCGTAACCATAAACTTGTGTCCCCGCCCACCTATCCAATCTTTTTTTCACAAACACTTGGGCGGGTAGTTGGGTAACTCCAATCATAAATTTGTACCTCACCCACCCGCCTAGGCGATTGTAATCCAATCACTCCCATCAAAAATACTTGCTTGTAGTTATATACTGGTGTAATCATAAACTTGTGTCTTTGCCTACTTACCCAAGTGTAAGTCACCCAATCCCTTAAACACTTAGGCGAGTAGGTGGAGCACTCTAATCATAAACTTGTGTCCTAGCCCACCCACCTAGGCAATTGTGATCCAATTTATTGATCACAAACACTTGGACGGACACTCCAATCAAAACTACTCGCGCGTTATCATATATTTGTGTCCTCAAACACACACCCAAATGTTTGTGATTAAGAAATAGGATCACAAGTTTGTGTCTCCACCCATCCACCCAAATGTTTGTGATTAAGAAATTGAATTCGATCAAAAATACTCGTTTGTAGTCATACACTGGTGCTTACGCCCACCCACCCAAAGTTTATTCATCCAACCCCTTAATCACAAACACTTGGGCGGGTAGGTCGGGCATTCTAATCAAAACTACTTGCGCATAATCATAAGCTTGTGTCCCCGCCTATCCACCCAAATATTTGTGATCAAGAAATTAGATCACAATCATTAGGGCAGGTGGGCGGGCACTTCCATCAAAAATACTCGCTTGTAGTCATAGACTGGTGTTCAAGACCACCCACCCAAATCTTATTCATTCAATCGCTTGATCACAAATACTTGAGCTAGTGGTTTTTTTAATAAAAATTTGCTAATTTGTCCATGTTTTGCTGCACAACCTAATGATAACCATTTATATGTTAGACTCGAAATATAAAGAAGAAGTTGCTCGACAATGGAGCAAATATTTTAATTCTGGCAAAAAGAAGCTAGGTGGTGTTTGTGTGCCTTTAATTTACAAATAAATCTTTGTAAAGTATGAATGTAAGCACTGCTAAAGATACCAAACAATCTGTCGCAGGAAAAGTAAAAATCTTTATTTTGGTTTTAAAGCGCATGCAGAGTTGTTGGTAATGCCTTTTTTCCAATTAAGTTTAATATTAGGTATTGGCTTCATAAAGAAGAAAAATTTAGTTTTGAGTTTCAAAGAGAATACGTGAACAAAAGCCAAGGTTTTAAGATTTTCAATTTGTTTATAAAAAACAGAAAATAATTGATTGACGCTCAACAGGTAAAATTAAATAATTTAACGACGTTGGTTGAAACCAAAGTTTTGGGAATAACTTATTTATTTTAGTACCAAATTGATACCGGTACAGCATTGCCAATTAAGCAAAGACAATACTGTCTATCACCTTACATGCAACGTTTTGTAAATATAGAACTACAGAACCGCATTTTAAAATGTTAAAACTAAAGTATCAATTTTGTTTTGTTCGAAAACAGCCTACAAAAAGAACACATACACTTTACCGCTTTTCAATGATAAATCAAGTAAATTTAAGGATTCAAATTATATTACCAGCGTAAACTTAAAATGCAACAAAGTCTAACAAATTTCTGTTGACCTAATTTTGCTGAAAAGACTGCATTTATTGTAACCAGGACGGGGTCTTATTGAATTCACTTGTATGTTCTTTGAAATAACAAACGACGCCCAAGCTCAGCAGAGGTAGATAAACTCAATTTTGAAACATGAATGAGAGTTTTATGTGTACGTATATCTTGATAATTTTCTAATACAAACTAGCGCGTTTGAGAAGCACATAGAGATGTAAAAAGATGTCACAAAAAAACTGAAAGCAGGTCTGACAAGAAAACCAAATTATGTAAAATATCTAGAGTTTTTGGTAACTTATCCAGTTTTCAAATCTATAACAAAAGTAAAATGGTTTTTAGGTCTATGTTTTTGGAGTAGACAATTTTTATAAAACTGTGCCAATCTTAAGGCCTCTAAAAGTGTTTTTTAAAAATTGTTTTAAGCAAATTTTGGGCTATTTTTCTTATTTGACAAATAAAACAAAAACTAATCAATCAATTTTGTTGAGTTTTGTTATAGATAATCTTGAATTAATGCTTTATTGTTAAAAAATTCCAAGAAATTAAAATTTTATACAAAAGTAATTTTTTAACATTTTTTAAAATTGTCTTACTGCTAATTTTGGGTCATTTATCACTATTTGTCGAACAAAACAAAAACTAATCAATCAATTTTTTTGAATTTTTTTGTAGATAACCTTGAATCAATGTTTCAATGTTAAAAAATTTAAAAAAATGAGATTTTTATTCAAAAGTTATTTTTAATTTTTTTTTAATTGTCTCACTGCAAATTTTGGGCTATTTATCACTCTTTGTCGAGTAAAACATAAACCAATCAATTAATTTTGTTGAAATTTTTTATAAATGATCTTGAATCAATGTTTTAATTAAAAAAAAAAAAAAAAAAATGAAATTTAGTAATCAAAAAATTTTTTTTTTAAATTTTTAAGTTGTTTTACTTAAAATTTTGGGCCATTCATCACTATTTGTCGAATAAAACAAAAACTAATTAATCAATTTTGTTGAAATTTTTTGTAGATAATTTTGAATTAACGCTTCAATGTTAAAAAATACGAAAAAATGTAATTTTTATTCAAAAGTATTTTTTTGATTATTTTTTAAATTGTCCTAATGCAAATTTAATGCCATTTATCAATATTTGTCAAATACAAGAAAAACTAATTGATTAATTTTGTTGAAATTTTTTGTAGATAATTTTAAATCAATGGTTTAATGTTAAAAAATACAAAAAACTTAAATTTTTATTTACAAGTATTTTTTAAGTTTTTTAAAAATTGTCTCATTGCAAATTTTGGACCATTTATCAGTAATTGTCAAATAAAACAAAAACTAATCGATCAAATTAATTAAATTTTTTTGTAGATAATTTTGAATAAATGCTTCCTTCAATGTTAAAAATTACGAAAAAAACAATTTTTTTATGCAAAAGTTTTTTTTTTTTTTTTTAATTGTCTTAATGCAAATATTGAGCCATTTATCACTATTTGTTGAATAAAACAGAAACTAATCGATCAATTTTGTTGACATTTTTTGTAAATAATCTTGAATTAATGTTTAAAACATTTTTAAAAATTATAAAAAAATGGAATTTTTATTCAAAAATAATTTTTTTAATTTTTTAAAATTGTCTGCAGCATTTGGGTCATTTATCACTATTTGTCGAATAAAACAAAAACTAATCGATCATTTTTGTTTTTTTTTGTAGATGTTCTTGAATACATGCTCCAATGTTAAAAAAACCGCAAAAATAAAATTTTGATTCAAAAATAATAATTTTAAATTTTTTTGAAATTTTTTAAAATTGTCTTAATACAAATTTTCTTACATTTTATATTACATAATCTAAACATTGTAATCTATTTCATAATAAAAATAATTTTTAAAAAATATAATTGAAACAAGTTAATTTAATTCAATTTTCTGCAATTTTTTTTTAATTTCAATCAAAGTAATCTATTAAAACTATTTTAAAAACAATAAAATTTTTCACATTTTGATATACGACAAACCAAATATTATATTTAATTTTAATGCTTTCTGAAAAATATATAACAAACAATTTTGATCTAATATTTTGCAATTTTCTGAAAAATATTATAACAGTTCTTAATTAAATTAATGTAAATCATTCTAAACATCTTGAAGACAATCAAATATAACGACATTAATGATGTGACAACAATTTTGAGCATCTAACTCATCTTTGCCTTCAAAATAGCCATCTTTTAAGACAAAAAATGATAAAGCGACATTGTTTACTATTACTAATTTATTTAAAAGTATTGTATAACAGTCTTGCCTTTTTGAATACCTATAGACAGAAAATAAATGTTAGCAAATCATAACAAACTTTTTTTTATTAAAAGCAGATTTAAATCACTTTTTATCTTTGGGACTGTTGATTGATGATAGTAGCACAGTTCAATGATTTCAACACAATGCCGACGGCACGCAATTGAGTGACTAATGTTGCCCGTCTTATTTTTGTATGTTTTAAATTTGTATTAATATATTTATATCTTATTATATTAAATAGAATAATATATTTGATTCAACATTAACAAACTTTTGTGAAAAATTCCTCCGGCTGACATTTACAGTTCCTACGGCTTTAACTAGTTTAAACTTGCAACTAATAAAACTCATTAAATTAAGATTTCCTGAAACATTACTCCAATTAACTAAATACATCACTGGATAATTAATCAGGACTTTATAAAAAAAAGATTACTGCCTCAATTTCAACATCCCCTCACATTTATATCGAGTGTAAAAATAGACAACTTATCCCGCATCCATCCATTAGAACGTTTTTTTTTGCTTCTATATGTACGAGCTCTTTCTCTTCCCGTGTGTGTTAATCGTCGTAGGAGAATCGTGGAAAAGCTCCGCAACTAATGCGTTTCACGAATTTCCTTTTTGTTGGCTGAGCCCGGTGAATGTGTAGATAAACATAGGGCGGGATGAACGTTATGCGAGGTAAATATTTGATGAGAGGCAGACGTTAAAAAGTGGCACAAAAAATATATATCTAAACATTTTATTTGGTGTTGAGGTGAAAATTTTATTGATTATACAATCCAGTTTAAATTTGTTGTCGATTTAAAATGTTCCAGTAATTTCCGACCTGTGGCGCATTAAAATTTTATAATCCGATTTATATTTATATTATCCGAGGGGGTATTGTTTTATGTATACCAATAAATGCGATGGTCAGTGAATTTTCGCGTCAGCGGGTTATTAAGCGTTTATCTAAAATCAAATGCAACAACATCCGCTCGGACAAATGCGACGCAACAAAACGCATTTGCCAAATGGGACGTGCGCTGACCATTAATGCCGACATCAAAATAGAAATATATTATAAAGCGTAAATTAATGGATGTGCGATATTTTATAATCAAGCCACCGGCATTATTATTACATTGCAATATTGTGACACTCCGACGCATTTACAATATTTGGTGCTTGAATTTAGTGGCTTCATTTGAGTTCATCTGGTTGCACAATAATTTATCATAGTAATGTAAAATTATTTAGAGTATAAAATTGGTGTTTATATTTTAAAGTGAAAAATAAAAATTAAATTGTATGAATTGTGTTTAAAAATTTTAAAATTAAAACCATTCAAACAAAAAATTCACTTATCTCTAGTTGGCAGTCAACAAAAGCGGTAGAGCTTAACATTTTATAATTTCATTAAAAGCATTTTTACTTTAATATTATAATGTATATTAGCTTAATTTATTTAACTACAACTTTTTTTGCTTGTTTCAGGTATGTCAACCCGATGAATTATTGCAAATTTGTGGTGAGTAACAAATAGATGTGTTCTTACAGAATATTGATAACGCGGGCAGAATTTTAATTTTAATTTTATTTTTATATTCAATTGAAATAATAAATCAACCGTTACTGTATTTGCAAATTGTTACCGGCTTCAATGATAAAATGAGAATATTAAAACATATTCAAAAGACGACCAACAAAAACTTTTGTTGATTGTTAAATTGTTTTATATAACTATTTATTAATTCAAATTTTTGTAATTATAAATTAACAAAATTTGCCAATTTAGATCAAAATTAAAGGGTTGATTGATGTGTCTGGGTGATTCTGCAGCTTATTATCTCATGTCACTATTTTTCTATACAAATTTACATATACTATTGAGATGATAAAAACCTTTCATAAAAGTTAAGTGTTTTACAAACAATGAGTTTTTAGAATTAGGTAGTTTTTTATCCGTTTATTCATACAACACCTTTATCTAGTAACTTTTTATAACAGGATAAATTATGTCTTCAATTCAATATTAAATCAAATCATATTACTTAACTAAACTTTAATAAACAATTATAGGAATCAGTATTATATATACTAATTATTGTACTTACTACTATTTTTAAAGTATACAAATAAATAAACTACTAAAAATTTGCAATTTAAATTACAAACATTAAAATTATTCATAATCTTCCAGTAAAGATCTTTGTAAACTTAAACTTTAATAAAGTAATAGAACATTCAAATACAAACTCAACTTACAAACAAATAACAATAAATTATCTCTTATTATTTAATATTTCAACTGTTTGAGAATTTTCGCATTCTTATTAAGTAGATGAAATTGGGTTGTTAGTGCCAGTGTTAAGGGAGAGACAGTACGTCCCCCCAGAGAACTGGAAGCGAACTCCTTACGCATGCAAAAATCTAATTAATAATTAAATTTAATAGTCTCGAAGTTAGTTACACACCTTGTTTGCGACGTTACGTTAATAATTAAGGCGTCCCAGCATCGTAAACGGGAACTTCTGAACATTGTTGCAACGTTTATAACTATTTCGTGTTGCGAAGAGTTTTCGCGGAGGGAGTTATTAGTCGGGATTTTAATTAAGAATGACGATTGGGGATGATTTTGGCGTGGAAATTTAATTGAAGGATTTATAGTGTTTACCTGTTTTTGGAATTTAAGTTTCTCATATATTTTCTAAATAGTTTATTGTTTAACAAGTGCTATATGATGCCCGTTTTTTACGAATATATTTAATAATGATACGCATTATGTGCTAGTTATATACTATACTTTTTCTGCTACTTATAACGCATAGAAAAAAATCATATGACATTTTTTGGTAAAAGCGCAAAAAAAGACAAAACCAAATTTAATATTTACTTTTTAAATAAAAATAAATTTTCTGCGTAGTACAAAATGATAATACGTGCAAGGCGATAAGATACAAAACAATAACGCAATGAAAAAAATATGTATAATTTGCACAAAAAAATGAACTAACACATCTGCAAGCAAAATATAAAATACATTATGAAAAAAAAAATGGAGTTTCGATTTTACGATTTTTCAAATTTGTCCCAGTGTTTCCAAAAGAAATCTAAACTTAAATAGTAATAAAAAAACTACAAATTTAAATAATTCAATTTTATAATTATTTGTTAGATGTTTGTTGTCTGTTAAGATAGTCGTGTTTATACTTATTTTAATGTTTATGAACAGCACGGCGTTTCTACCACACAACACAAACGTATTGTGCTTTTGTATGTAGGTTGTACGCTGTGCACAAAGTTAAAGCATGTGCTTAACCTTAACCTTATTTTATGTAAAGTTGTTGCAATATCAGGTAAACCTCAAGTAGCTTCATTTGCAGCCCGTCATATCAAAGTACATTCTTAGTGATTTCCAATAAAAATACAATAAATTGTGGACACAAAACTTATTTTCAGTCATTAGTTTCACTTGGTGTGCATACATTGACCTTAAACATGCACTTCTAGAAAAAAAAAATTGTAAGTAACATATTAAAAATACAATAGCGGAATTAACAAAATTAGGAGCAAAACGATGTCAGTCAACCAAACTGAGCAACTTATACTCTAAGTTACCAGGAGTTCTATGGCTTTTTTTGGAAAAAGTGGAAATACTTTAAACACGTCTACTCTACATGACAGTAGGGAACTAAAACCTTATTTAAAAAAAGCCTTATCAATTTTTGTATCCACATAAGCCCTAAAAAATTACCTTTTCGGCATTACTTTCCCTACGGTCCAGCTATTTTTTGCGTTCCTACAAAATTGCTTTTTCTTGTAGCTTTCTATTATAGATATCTTTTTTCCGCATAATGTTAATTATTTTCCGTTCTACATGTTACCATTTTATCTCGCTTGCAATCATCATTTCTACAATGTTTGTTTAATCTTATTTTGCCATATTCAAAATTGAGTGAAAGTGTGTTTATATGCAACAAAACACCCATGTCCGGCTTTCTTATGTCGCCCATTTGTCTTTCTACTGTCTGATGCTTTAGGATTTAGTACTTTTTTTAATTGTGGTTTTGGAAAAGCTCTACCAGCCTGTGTATGTGTGAAGTTTTCATCCACTTAAATCCTATTTTGATTTGGCGTTTTTGTGCTTATTTTTGGAATTAGCCAAAACCTTGTATCAGATAAATTATTCCCGGATATGCTTTCTGCATACTCTAGATATCATATAATGTTTTTTATTCTATTTGGTTCTTTGGGTTTTGCTACTTTGTTTGATCTTCTAACTCAATGCTTACGATTATCTTTTTAATAAACTGTAACAAATCTGTGTGTTATTACACACGAAATAGCTAGAACTCTTGACACTTCTGGGCAAATGGACGTTATTTATACAGATATGTCAAAGGCTTTTGATAGAATTGAACATGATATTCTCTTAGCTAAGCTTAAAGATTTTGGTTTTTGCAGTTCATCCATTGTACTGATGTCATCTTATCTCAAAAACCGTGAGTCGTATGTTACTTTCAATTACTATAAATCTAATTCTTATTTTCCAACATAAGGTGTTCCCCAAGGATCAATATTGGGGCCCATGCTGTTCAATTTATTTATTAATGACCTTTCCACATCACTAGGTTGTCAGCATCTTCTATATGCAGATGATCTTAAAATATATTCTAAGATCAACAGAATCAATGACTGTTTTCAGTTGCAGAACATGTTAAACCAAATTTTCATTTGGTGTATTGTTAATCGATTAGATTTAAACATTAACAAGTGTAAGTTTATGTCATTTACACGCAAAACTAATGCCATAAAGTTTGATTATCTTATAAATAGCCTTTCAGTTGAGTATGTTAGTACTTTTAAAGACTTTGGTGTTTACTTTGATACTAAACTAACGTTTAACTATCACATTGAAAACGTTGTACAGAGTTCTATAAAAGCTTTAGGATTTATTTATCGTAACACCAATAGTTTTCAAAATCTTAGTGCCTTAAAGGCTTTATATAATTTTTTTGTGCGTTCTAAACTGGAATACGCTTCTTTAATTTGATACAACAACACAACAAATTAAAAGTGTGCAACGCAGGTTTTTAAAATATTTATCTTTTTAAAATTGAAGGACATTATCCTATCAGAGGCTATGATCACCTCAGTTTAATCAACAAGTTTAATTTTGAATCACTACAGCTTAGACGTTTTAAGGCAAGTGTTCTTATTGTGTATAAACTCTTGCACAATATTGTCGATTCTCCTGAAATTATACAACTTATTAAATTGCATAAACCATCTTTTAACAGTCGACAAAAACCAACCTTTAGTTTACCAACAATACGTACTAGCTATGGTCTTAAGTCGCCAATCGATAATGTTTGTAGTAATTTAAATAATATGCCACCCTGCTGTGATATTTTTAATGATAGTATTAAGTATTTATTTGAACAAGTTACTTTATTTTATTTTATTTTATTTATTTTTTGCAAATGCTAATCTTAGTTTAAATTGTTTAGTTTTTATATGTATTTTTATTATTTTATTTTATTTGTATATGGTATTTTTTTTTGTATGTTGTCTTGTAATTGGGAATTGTTTCCTGTAGGGCAATAAATATCTATTATTATTATTATTATTATTATTTAATATTAAAAAACTATAAATAATTCCCCAGTTCATATCATATGTGATCTTCTTGGTCTTGAGAGTACTACCTATAGTTTTCCTTTATTTTTCTTCTCGTTTTATGTTACTTGTTGCACTCAAAAATTGTATGTTTTGCATTGCCTTCAATTCCACAATAAGTGCATTTGATATTGATTTTTAGTTTAAACCTATGCAAATGGATCTTAAAGCATCCGTGACCGCTTTGGTATTCTGTTAGGTAGTAGACAATTTTTTCATGTTTTAAACTTGTTCATATCAGTATATTTTTGATCAGTAATTTGGTTAATTTTGATTTTCCTTCTATCTCTTAGTCATTTTAATTGCTATTTATTTAGCATCTGAGTTATATGTACGTCGATTTTGTTCTACAATGTAATGATGACTATGACCGCCTCCGTAGTTCTGTATCCTCGAATTATTTTTAACGCAATTTTCCTTTGCTGAGGAATTAACATATTTTTATACTTAATATGCTTATTTTAGCACCATCGCTCAATTCGGGCTTTGTACGTGTGTGCTACCGAGTATAGTAGTCTTCTATTAATAACGGGCGGTCAATGCATTAGTTTGCCAAATGCATTTACAATTTTATCAGCTTTTTTGGAAATTTTGTTGACTTGCTTTTTCATTTTAAGACTGTAATTAAACCAGATCCTTAGGTACTTGATTGCATTTTTTGTTTTGGTCTTAGTGTTTTCAAATTATATTTCCAGCTTTTAGATTCTTTTAATTCCGTAGACGGCGTTTATCACCTTTTCTGTGGCACCAATTGTAGATGTTTTACTTTTGACCTTAATTTTTAATCTAGATGTAATTAAGTGTTTAAACACTTTACGTCTTTGCATCTTTTAACTTTTTTTTAATATTTTTGTGCATTTTTTTGATGTCTACAATTTTTTTGATTTTATCTACTCTGAAGACCTTTTTCGTATTTACTGGCAATTTAATTTTTTCTACTGTTAGTTTTGTATCAGTCCACCATTTTTTATCCACCCATTATGAATTATGTCTCCTAGCTGGGTGTTGCATTCCGCTACTTTACTTATTATTTTGTTGTCTGCATTTAATTTTAGATCCAGGAGTAGGATTAAATCTTTTGTATCCTTTCTAAAATCTCTTTCATGTTTATTATTGAAGCCTTTCTTCCAAAAATTTTTTTATTTCTTTTTGTTGTATTTAAATTATTTGGAAGTGCAATATTTACTTATTGCTTCTTTTATTTGTGTCTTGGTGCTCACATCTTTTTTAATGAGGTTATTTAGGTTTTTGATCTCTTTCTTAACATTTTATATTATTTTGATTAATTATTTAGATAATTTACTTTCTACTTTTGCTTTTTTGCTTTTTGGCCATATTTTTTGTTTTGTTTTGTCTTTCAACTTCAAAATACAAATTCAACTACTTGTAGTAAATGATATTCAGTAAATGTCCTTAATTCTGTCTGCATAGGTTCATTATTTTTTTTTTTTTAAGTTTTGCAGAACATTTTTGCACAACTAAAGTTCTATATGGCAAATAACAGTTTGAATATTGTTTTTGAGGGCTGGAACTGTTTGCGGAGCTATAGCGTAGATTTTCATGTAATTCTAAAAAAAAAATTAACGTCTAAAGTATCAGAAAATATCTTGTGCAATTGTTTCACGACTAGTGCGGCGCTATACTACTAAAAATAGAAACTGCCTGTGCTTAAATTGTTTAATATAAGCTAAAAAAAAAACAGTTAGCATTTTACGGTAGCATTAACTGTAATTGTAGCACCATTGTCGTTCTTAACAAACAATAACTCATTGGAGGTAAAAAGGTTTCTTAACTGCTGTTCTAGAGTTTTTGAAAGTTGGCAGTTTTGTCTAGTGATAAACTCATTGAGATAGAATTGGGCTTTGTTGTTAAAAATGATTTATCTAAAAAAAATCAGAATTTCTTACATTTCCAGCTCCCAAGAAACCAAAGTTTGGTGTTGATCATGTTAAACCTTTAATACATGTTTCAACTGCACTTTATATGAAAGCTAATATTTTTATGCAGTTTGCAATAGAGGCTGGACTGTGAGATTCTTAGTTGCTGTAAACGTTTTGGTATAGACAAAACTGGGTTTTCTAAAATGCTATTAGCGACAGCGGCAATGTTTTTGGCTAACTTGATAAAACAAATTTTTAAACTGACAATTATACATCAGAAACTTCAACTTTTTTGAAAGAAAAGTCTTGCACTATAGTGTAGTTGACAAATTTTAACTTTATGGTCTAAATAGTTGTCAACATAATTTTGCTGCATTTGATTAGTATCTTTGTATTGGCACGTTTGTGATTACCTACCAAAAACAAAAACTACATTAAAATCTTTTAGTCAGTTTGTTTGTTTTGCTTGCTTTGTTATATATATATCTCTCTAAAAAAATGCAAATTTAACAATTTTAATTTAAAATTTTTGCAGCATTGTTACATGTAAAAAAATTTTTGCGTTGTTTTAGAATTTTTAAGAAATGTTGCGTTGCATTTTCATCAAAAAGTAATGTTACTGCTAATTCAGGCTTATGCAACAGGGGCTGACACTAGAAGTCTAATGGCCGTGCGGTTTGACGTGTTTCAAGTTTTAATAGTGTTTATAAGTATCACAGCAGATATTTGCAACTGCTGTTGTCTTCACAATAAATAATCCCGGTTTTGAATGTACTAACTGGATCTATATAAACAACGATTACTTTTTAGTTGCAAAGCCCAATATTTTAGGACTTATGCTACTACCACACAAACTGCTTTTGAATGAGTACCTGAAAACACAAATATATACTATCGCACCCGTTATTTGAAAGAATAGAGGCGCTATTGATACTGACGAGACCTAGTATCTGGTTCACCCACACTCTCATATTAAATGTAATTATGGTTAAATAGACACTTATTATATATTAGACAAACGTAAGTAAATAAATGCCATAATTTCTTAAAAAATTTCAGTCAAAGCTGAAGCTTGAACCTAAGACAAATTATGAGCCAAAATTCAAACTCTTCTTTGTACGGAAAAATTGCTTATTGATGCCGTTTTATGACAAAAAACATGTTACAGTTAAGAGGTAGATTTTGATTTTTGTGATTTTTGTTATTAGAAAATTTTGTCATGGTAAAATTCACAAAAATGACGTAATTATTACGTCATTTCAGTAGCTCTTGATAATATCCTTAAAAATAACGTTGGGTAGCCGACAGTTTCTTTATTGTGATGTAGATAATGAGCCTTTCATGGTTTAAAAAAAAATGTATTTTTTTAAGAATATAATCGTAATTTATGGCTTATAAAAAAATTTGTTGTAGTAATATGTTATGCTATGTTATGGTGGTCAAATTTGTTCTGAAAGTCTAAGTAAGCAATCTGCAAACCAAACAAAATAAACCTATATTGAAACAAAAGCAAAAAAATATTTTATTCTTTTTCTGCTAATTAAGTGGAAACTTTGTTAAAAACGCGTTTTTGTATGTATTTTTATTCAACCAATCCAATGATGCACTAAAGCATCCCCATTAGTAACCACATTTGACCAACCTAATAGTAACGCAATATTTTGTTACCAGTCAGTTAAAACTGACCACCAGCCAATTCAAAATGAAGGCAAGATTAAAATAGAACATCTGCTGCGTTTGCAGAGAATCACAAAGATTTACCCAGCAAACTTAACAGTGTGCAGAAACAGACAAAGCAATATCTACAGTGCAACTCAAAAAAGTTGAGTTGTGCGGCTGCTACACATACGGAATTGCCGCAATCATCTTCTATAGATTAGGCATAGATAGGTCTAAGATTTTAGATTTGGGTAGGAAGGTAAAATCACTTATGTCTCATTAAGCCATTTGTACTTCCTCCAGTAGCAAACATTACTGTTCCGTCTCAACGCACAACCAACCTATGTAATTGATGTATGCTAAAACATTGTTTGGAAGGGTTTCCCTTATGCAGGCTATGTCAAGCCAGCAGTTTTCTAACATAAATTCTTTTGCGTAGGAGAGAGCTGAGCAGGTACATAGCTGTCTACGATGCCCGTAGTAGGCATGTGTTTTTTTAATCAAAAATGCCTGCCCTGTCAAGATTCTTGTTATGATTTGCAAGTTTTTTCTAGACAGTCGGAAGTAGTAGTCAGCCGTTTTATAATTTGGGGCAATTATTGCTTCTGTTTTCTATTTAGACTATTGTGTATTAAATTTTATTTTGTGTGTTTGTTTTTAGTAGAGCTTTTTAGTGGTAGTTCTAGGTTCAGATCCAAGCATTTTGAAGGTTCATATTTTGCGTGTTAATCCATCAGCTTTAATGTTACCTATTGTGTTGGAGTGTCCTTTCGCCCAGCACAACTAAATGTTATTTGCGCGAGTTACCAATGTGAATGATCTTAAGAGTAAATTTCTGCTCTAGAAGTCAGTGTACTTTAGAAAGAGTTTTTCCTTATCTGTTCTTTGCTTTTGATGTTTATAAATGTGTACACTGGGAAGTCTTTTAAATATGAAGTAGGAGAAGGATATCTGTTTGCGTTCTTACTAAAAGTGTTTTTTACAATTTCTTTCAGAAAGGAACAGTGTTTGTCGACTCTTTCTGAAGTGTGCTGAAGTCCAGTTGTACCCAGGCGCAGTGCTGTTGATGTTGCTATTTTCTCGACATCAATATCTACGGTGGCAGACAGCATTGTATTCATTGCTGCAGTCGGCGTTATTTGCATATTGCCTGTTGCACTTAAAATGTCATTTTTTCATTGATTCTGTTGGTTTACTGACGTTCTTGGTCACCAGCCACTTGCATCATAAGTGAGCATAAATCTTATAACAGCTGTGTATAACCTAGTGTTATCTTTGGAGACAGTCCCCATGTTTTACCAACAGTCCATCTACATTGCTAGAACAACATATACACTCTTTTACATTTCTTGTATAGATATGGTCTCTATGTAAGCTTGTTATCAAAAACTACACCCAGGTATTTTAACTTGATTAACAACGTTAATGAGGTGTTTAAGAGTTTTGGTAGATTTAGTTTAGTTTGGTATAACTGTAAGATTTTAGTTTTAGCACAAATTTTCTATTATTTTTAGTGCTTTTTGCATTAAGCTGCAGAATATGCTCTCAAATTTGACACTTAGCAGAATTGTTATATTATTTTTGTAGTCAATTGTGTAGACCTCGGTCATTGGTCGTAAAATTAGGCTGTATATGTTGTACTATATTCCATAAAAGTAGTTCACTCTTTGTTAATTATTTTTCTGACTATTATGTCGCTTACAGTGACTGTTACGGCTTTTTTCTCTGGCAGGGTTTTTTATCCATATACTGAATGTTGGAGTAATTAATACCATGTGTCAAAAGTGCTGGTTTTATTTTATGGAAGATGATTTTCTCAATTGCACCATCTATGTCTATAAATACTCCTAGGGCGGACCTTTTGTCATGTAATGATTTTTTGTGTGCAAGTTATGGTAAAAAGATTTATTTCGCTATTTAAAACCAATTTCAAAAATCTTCTTTGAGTGTATGCGTGTTGGTTTAAATGTTCCCAAATTGATTTTTTGCACAGTCTTTCAAGTGTCTACAAAAGAAAAGACGTAAGACTTATAAGGCAATAGGATTTTGCCAAAGTGTAATCACAACTTATACTTCTCTCCATGTTATGGGGATGTAGCGAAAAGCGCGATATATGCTCTATAGATTTTTACCAGGTGGGCTAGAATAATATCTTTGCCCCATTACAAAAAAGCCAGGAAAATTTTGTCTAATCCTGGTGCCTTATATGTTAAAAAGTTTTTGTTTGACCAGGTTACATGTGTCTTCTACAAGGTAATGTGCAACGTATCAGTCATCCCCTGATCGGGGTAAGTTTTGGGTCGGAGTGGTACTGCCTGGGAAGTAGGTTTCTAAAAGTATCATGGTTCTTTCCGATAGGTAGGCTGTGTATGTGTCGTCCAAGCGTTTTAAGCATTTGAATTGTTGTTTGGTGTCTTTTGATAAATGATTTCTTTTAGCCTTGCGGTCGTAGAGGTGTTTTTAACATTATTGCAAGAAGTTTGACATGTTGACGAATAAGTTTTTGTACTCTTTTTGGATGTTTTTGTAGGACATTCAGATTAATCAGCGTTTTTAGTTTTCTGTTCTATTGAAGGATTTTCTTGCGGCTGTTGAGTTGTCCGATTTTGTCACACTACCAGGGTATAGTACTCTCAGAATTAGACAACAACTTTATTACCTAAGTAATTTTTAATTTCTTTTAGGTTTACACAAAACTTTGGGTCTAGGAGAATCATTGTTTAATGCGCAAAGCAACAAAACAATTATCATCTGGCAATGAACAAATTTAAGGAATCATTACAGTATATTAGAAGTTTATTACACCAATAAACATTCCCATAGAGTTTCCAACAAAACTCCTTAAACCGATCCCAAGTCTAACACGATTTAAAGCGACACCGAGAATTTTTCCCAGCGGGTATCACAAAATTTTAAAGCGGAACATACGCACAATCTTCTTGTACCAACACCTTTCGACTCCCGTTTCAAAGTCAACACCTTAAAATTCACTGCTAGTAAAAAGCCACAGCGTAACATCACACGCTAGGGGTAAGTTTGCAGCGTCAGACCACTTTTGGGTCGGGATGGTTCAGCCTGGAAGGTAGGTTTCCAAAAGTATCTCGGTTCTTTCCAATAGGTGAGCTGTGTATGTGTCATCTAAGTGTTTTAAGCATCCAAATTGTTGTTAGCAGTTTTTTGATAATTTGATTTCTTTTAGCCTTGGGGTGGTAGAGGTGTTTCCACTATTATTGCATGAAGTTTGACATATACAAAGTACAAAAACTTATTTGTCAAATTTGTTTTAGATGTTTTTATAGGACATCCAGTTTGATTGGCGTTTTGAATATTCTGCTTTATTAAAGGGTTTCCTTGCGACCGTTGAGTTGTCCAATTTAATCAGACTACCAGGGGTATAGTACTCTCAGAACCAGGCACCAATTTTAGTATTTAGGTAGTTTTCAGTAGATCATTACACTTAGCGATCATTCCCATAAGGTTTCCAACAAAACCCCTTAAATCAGTTCCGGGTCTAACACGATTTAAAACTAAGTCATACCTAATGCACTGGGAGAATTTTTCCAGCGGGAATCTCAAAATTTTAAAACGGAACTTTTGTGCCAAAGTCAGCACCAACTTTGTTTACGGCAAAATTCATCTTGTTACTAGAAATATTACTTTAGGTTTTATCTACTAAATTAACTAAATTACAAATATCAAAAACACACTACCTTTATTATAATATCCTTCTGTACAAATCATAAAGCCAAAATTTTGGATTCCGGTAATGTATACGTTTAAATGACATTTGTCAAACGTGGATTTTGAATTGCAATTCTAAATACCTTAGTTGAAATTCTCCAGCAATTTCGAATCTGGAATTTACGCTATACATTATATTGTATGTAGCTTTTCAAACAAAGATACTATTGATAGACGCACATTTATTATTTACCCAAACTGCATATATTTTTCGAACTCGTAATTCTACAGCACAGTACTTGCAAAAAAACCCGAGGTGCTGATTACGAATATAAATTCAAAAATGTTATATTCAGAATCTGGATGGCTGAATCTGCGTGTGAAAAGGGCTTGATAATGTTGGCCACCAAAGGCTCTGTAGCCGCAAAAGTCTATCCGTTTTTTTATTGTCTACAAGGTTAATTAGACGTCAAATTTTTGACATTCAGGTTCAACGCTTAAAGAGTCTTTTTATATTAATAATAATTGACTGTTGAGTATGTACCTACCTAACCTAATCTAACTTATATTGCACATAGTCTGACAATTTTTGATTGCTAGTTGTGACACAATAT
Organism: Tachinus rufipes; assembly: GCA_963932245.1. Lineage (NCBI taxonomy): Eukaryota > Metazoa > Arthropoda > Insecta > Coleoptera > Staphylinidae > Tachinus > Tachinus rufipes. The sequence continues at coordinate 24,520,869 of OZ010742.1, read as the reverse complement.
GCATAGTTTTATTTTATCCAAAGCTCTACAATTGGCAGTTATGTATACTATATGTATTTTTTAGATAATTTTGTCTTGCTTCATTTGTTTCTTTACAATTAGTAGTTGTTTTTGTCATTTAATCAGTAGCTTAATATGCTATTTTTGGTTGAAGCATAGAAATGCAGTTGCTTCTGATGCAAGTTACCGACAACAATAGAAGCTTTGTTAAAACAAAAGTTCAAAACTCAAAGGTTAAACTTTGGACTTTTTTGGTTTTGGTTTTAACGTAAGTCTCAAAAATGTAAATTGCTGGATTTGTTTAAGTGTTTAAGGAATCCAACAAAAGCTGAAACTAAAAATAGAAAATAGAAGTTCAGTCACTACTTTAACCGATTTTAGCAAAAAAAACATAACAAAATATTACCTAAAACTAGTGACCAGAGATGCTATTTTTATGATATATATTTCCCGAAATAACTAAATTACGCGCTCACAAAAAAACAGTTCAGCCACTGTTTTCAATAATTTTGTAAAAAAAACTTAAAAATTGTTACTTAAAACTTAACATTAAACCCCTATCTATTAAAAACAGTCACCAGAAATTAGAAGTTTAAGATTTTACCAGAGATAACTAAATAAGCATGTTAAAAATTAAGTTTTGCCACTGATAATATGAAATATACGATCCTGTCCAAAAAATTTAAATTATTGTCTTATTTTTTACTGGCTCCCTTTGTGAAAGGCTCAGTTTGAACGCTATAAAACGTATGAAATAAAATATGTTTTTATAGCAATATCAAACATACATGACAAATTACAGTAAGTACAAAATAGTATATAAATGTACATTTTCCTCAAATATAATCGCACACAAGCTTTGGCGCTCATTCAAGTGGAAAATGTGTGCAAGTTACTTTTTACTACGATTATAATACATAAAACGTTTATAAAATTAAATTATTATCAAATGTCATATATTATAAGTTAACTTTCAATTTTCTAATAGCCAAAAAAAAAATCGATTTATCATCGCGTATAAAACCGTTTTCTGTTTATTATATATTTATTACCAAGTAAATAATTTCAAGCTTTTAGTGCTGACTTGCAAATTGAAACATTTAGTAGCAAAAAGTCAAAACTATAATAAAAGTTTATAAATAGTGATTTAATTAGGAAAAACTTAATTTCTTGTCGATAGCAATTAAATCCCTTCGATCCAACCACTTGAAATATTTCAATTAAGTTCTCCCATCGCAATCGTTCTGCGGATCACGTGGTTAACAGGCGTGACACCATCGCCCCTTTACGTGACCTTTCGTGCACAAAACCACCCAAAAACGCCACCAGTTTTGGCAAATCTGTGCAAAAAGCATAGCCTCCTTTCACAATTCCCTTCTTCCCGCACCGAAACCGACGTCCCGAATGTGAATACTGCCTGTTTCTTCGACTTGGCGAACTTTAATTCTAAGTAATTACAGCTAATGCCTTTCGGGGCGAAGTTCATAATGAAATTAGGTCCGCAACTTAGTGGCGGGTGGGCTATTAAATAAATTTCCTCAAACTAAAAACAAGAAGAAAAAAATATATTTAAGGAAGTGTAGGCTAGATGGAGGGGAAAACATGACAGCGTAAATGATGGAATTTACGGCTCACTCCTGCATACAAATGGTCGCATTATAACTGGGGGGTATTTTATTGAAAATAATTTCATTTCATAGTGAAATGTGCATCTGCGTACTAATGGTGTTATCATTGCATCGATATTTATTTCAACGAGCAATTTAGTTGATTGGAATTCATTAAACAAACAATTAAAGAAAAATATTAAAAATAGTTACAGTAGTTGCAATGCGCTTTTTCATTTACGCTATTATACAGGGTCTTCGAGAAAAAAACAAAACAAAAATAGCTGACTGGACATTATTGCTAAAAGTATTTTTAAGTTTAAGTATAAACAGATTTAGAAATACTTAGTTAGTTTTATTTAAGTTTGTGAATGAATTTTATTACTTTGTTATACCTGTAAGTAAATAAATCTTGCATACTAAATATTTATGTAAATATACGTAATATGCATTATCATTTTTAACTCTATTTGAGTTGTGTCATTTTTTTTTTATTTTACACACGATCTACACAAGATATACGTACACAATGTCAATATAATAAAAAACAATATATGTACTAAAACACAATCAAGTTAAACATACTTTGAGATAATTTATCAAACGTATGGAGATGTAAAAGTAGTTTTGACTCAAATCTAAGTTACTTATTTTTTGTAATTTGATCTTGGTGAAAAATGTAATCATAATCATATCTAATGCATTTTGCAATGTTCTTTTTATGTATTTCAAAGATAAATATAACATGCACTATGAGAAATTAAGAAATTGAGACACACAATTATCTCTAAAACTTGGTTCATTAATTAATATTATTTTACGACTTTAAAATGAGAAGATCTGGGAAATATCATGAAAATATTGTATATTTTACTCTTGAATACCAAGATGTTAAATAGCTTTCAGGTATATAATACAAACATAATTGTCCCCAAAAACGGTTGTTAATGGAATAATTTGCTGAGATCTTTAAGCCTATGTCGTAAATATTTCTTGTCTAACAAAAGCAATTGTTCGTTTGTACTTAACTAAAATGCAAGGACCGCAAACAAAACGCTTCTTGCAAATGTTACCGGCTTAATTTCTGGCTAAGGAATTGCTCTAAATCCGTGCGCCGCGCATACTCTCAACCCTTTGCTGCAACAAAGAGAGGAGGATACCCTCAATATTGTGTATAGTATTGTATCTTGTACCATGTTGTCACAGTCACCTTGTTGTATATTACATGTTCCTTTGTATCTTGTTCCATATTGTACTGTGTAACCGTTCACTTGAATTTTGTATCAGTGTTTTTCGTTCCGTAATAGACTTTTGTTTTATCATTTATTTTTGTGTGACTATTTTTTGTGTTGTGATTGTGCTTTGTCCTTTATCCCTTCAAAGAGTCACCTCGTGACAAGTGGCGCCTAATTCTTGGGCCGAGAAAACCAACACCCTGAGCCGAGCTAGCCAAGAACGTCAAAAGAAAGAGGACATATATGTTATTAAATTTTTATAAATCATTTATAAGAAGCAAGCTGGAATACTGTTCCATAGTATGGCATCCAACAGCTGCACTGTACATTAATGAAATAGAAAAAGTACATAGAAAATTTCTAAAATCTTTGTACTTCAGAACACATGGCATCTACCCAAATCGTGGCATCTTAAATAGTCTTCTTCAAAACGAGTTCAACTTACCAGCTATGGATTCAAGACGTATTATTGCGCAAATATTGTTTGTTTACAAATTAATAAATGGCCACATCAATGATGAATACTTGTTATCCAAACTTAATTTTATTGTGCCCAGAACAAACAGAAGATCAAAAACTGTTTTTTATATAGAGCGTGCCATGACTAATCATCATCTAGGATCTCCTATTTTATCAATGTGTACTAGTGTTAATACGTACTGTAATGATGTTGATATGTTTAATACATCTAGTAGTAGGTTAGTTGAGTCCTTAAAAAATATTATATTAGACTGAATTATGTAATTAGATTTTTGTTTTTGTCAATTTTGTTATATTTTTTTATAATTTTTGTTGTTTTTCGTTTTGCAAACTATATGTAGCATATATAGATTATGGTTAACTTCTTTCTATTATTATTTTTGTTATTAAAACAATGTGCATTATTTTTGGTTTGCTTAATATATAAAAATTTACTTAGTTTATTAGAATATTGTTGTTTTGATGAGTTATAATTATTATATGTAGTTGTAATCATGACTAGATATTGTGTTATAAATGATTAATTAATATTTATGTTTGTATATGTACATAAGTACAACATATTGTATTAGTTTTATATTTAATATTATCCTGTTATTAGTTTTTTTGTAACTGTTGGATAATAAATATTATTATTATTATTATTATTATTATTATTATTCAACAGAAGCTTGAGACAACTGCAAGGATTACCACCAATCACAGACGACATCATCATAAACTGCGCAGAAATCTAAACTCTCAACGGAAAAAACCAGACAAAAGAAAATCACACTACAGATGAAAATCACAAGACAGACAAAAACGGAGATACCCTTGGAAATAACCAACCCCAAAGCAAATAAATATCCAAAAAAAATACTACCTACGCTTTGATCCAACAATACTCTGGCTATTAATGACGTTTGGCTAATCCAACTACGCCGCTACGCAGTCATATGCTTGCCGGAATTTACAAGCGCGCTGAATCAAGATGTCAAAGGCTTCATAAAGGAAACCGAACTAACTCTAGAAGAGTCACTCTTCCACAAGCAAAATTGGACACGCGTTGCTGGGCAATGGCTACGAAGAGCCGCCGAGAAGAAATTCCGTTTTGCAGCCGAAAACAACACCCCGTAGAGGCGACTGACTGATACACAATACAAGAGGTGGTGCCTTCAACAAACTGAAAAGGACATAGTCCATTTAATCCTGCACCTAGCCAAACAATACTTTAATGACGCGGTTCAAATTCCATCAACAAACATTAAAGACTAAATAAAAATTGCGCTTACCAGAGTGCAGATATTGCCCCAAGGGCACCCTCCATTACCATGGCAACTGCCCAACACTTCGTGAAAACACAACCAGGGAAACGGAGCACCGGCCGGACGTCAAGCTTAATCCATGTTAATTGGCCAGAACAAACCAACCAATGCAACGTTGTGGCCCGCGCGCTTCTGATTGTACCACAATCGGAAACAGGACGTACAAGTGTCTTGTAGACACTGTCGCAAACACCAATTTTATCTACGCCGACCTTGTACCTCAATTTGAGCCGTACCACGAAAGCCTGATGACGGCATCCTAAAACGCAACAATGCAGACCATTGGGAAAACTATCACCACGTTTCAGCTAGGAACCGCCTCATATAACGCGGACTTCCTGGTATCCAAGGACTTGCGCCACCAGGTTATCTTGAAAACCCCTTTATTGTTCTTTCATGCCGGCACTGTTGACTTTACTCGCGGCTGTCTGCATCTGGGAAAGAAACAACGCGACCCCATTTTTTAGGGACAGAGTCGGAAAACCCCTACAACGAACAAGACTCCCAAGATGGAACACAATTTCCAAGCCAACCACAAACCTCGTTTCAGAGCATTTGCAGAACAAATTGCCAAATTATTTAAAGCACGAGACCAATTTGCCGATCTGCCCTGCACATTGGAAGACACGATAAAACCGACGCAATTCAATCGCAACTCGACTATACCGGGTAAACGCGGAAAAGAAGAAAAAGATAGACGCAGAAGTACGAGATTTGCTAGAGCAAAGAATAATTAAAGCTTTGACAGGCCCATACTCATTACCAGTACTATTGGTAAGCAAAACAAACGGCAATTTCTTTTGTCTGTATTACTAGAAAATTAACAACGTAACCTCATCGGAACCAACACCAATGCCAATGCCAATAATCCAAGAAGCATTGCAAAACCTAGGGTCTGTTACCGTATTCTTCACCTTATATCTAAAAAGTGAATACTGGCAGGTTCCAATAAATAAAAGATCTAAACAATATACTGCATTCAGCACGTCTAATAGAGGCCACTACCAATTTAGTCATGCCATTTAAACTCAAGAATGCTCCTGCTACGTTTCGGCAATTAATGAACCAGGAAGTTGCTTGCAGGATTCCTTCACCAATGTACCATGGTGTACCTCAACAATATAATCATATACAGCAAATTGTATGTGGAACACTTGAAGCATTTCTTGCTCGTATTCGAACGTATACAGAAGTACGGCCTCCGTCTAAAAAAAAAACAAATGCACCTTTGCAAAAACGTTGTTAAAATATCTGGGCTATACAGTAGATACGGATGTAACCCGACCACTGTCCAAACACTTAGAACAGATTCAAAGACATCCGTTACCAAAAACCAGAAGACAGTTACGGAGATACCTGGAAATCTGCAACTGGGTATACCGGAAGGAGAGAAAAGAGTCTTCGCAAAACTTAAAGACACAGCTGAACAGTATTACGTCAACAAACAGGAATGTCTTGCGCTGATATAAGCATTGGTAAGATACCGCCCACTGTTCGAAAGTCGCTATTTCACCGCAAAAACGGACTCCCAAGCTTTGACATGGTTAATCAATTTTAAAGACCACCCGTCTAAATTAGTGCACTGGGCCTTGTTTTTACAGTCTTTTGACTATAATATAAAACACTACCCGAGAAAACTGAACCAATTGCAGGACTTACTGAGCAGGAACCCAGAAGATCTACAAAAAAAAACCATAAAATAGTTTTAGAAGCTCTGTTACCACTACAAATCTGTGTGATTGAAGTACCGTTAATTGAGGAAATCAAATCGGCTCAAGAACACAACAAACACGCCGTACAGATCACCAATGTACTCAATCAACTTGACCACCCACGGTTTGAAGAGCACGCTACCTACCCACATGGAGATAGATGACGGAAGGATATATTGTAAAGCCGTACACATGCAGGATAGGTGCTTGTATGTAGCAAAAGAATTTTGCTCTAAGGTGCTGCACGACTAACACGACAAAAAAACCTAACCTGGTCGCGACAAACAGGCCATCCACAGCCGCTAATACTGACCAACCAGATGTACAAAAGAATCTAGAACAAAAATTGTTGTTCGAATACTAAAGAAAAAAGTATGCCACCGGTTTGGATATCCAAATGCAATCATTACGGATAACGGGTCGCAATTCAAATCGTACCGATAGACTTGCGCATGTCGGAGTTGGGATTGCAAAACTTATTATACGCCAATATATCACCCCAAGCCAACGGAACGGCGCAACCAGAAGTTCAAAAAGAGGTTAAAGGTAAGAATGCAGGGACAGGCCCCAAAAACTTAGGCTCAAACTATTGCTCTAGTCAGGTCCTTATAGGATTCAGTCTACCCCGAGCCGGAGATCCTAACGGCAAGAGCACCAGCCGGCACCGCCAGCTCTGATACGTCTAGAGGTATGGCGAGCCTACACAAACCCGCACCTATACAAATGGACAAACCAGTCATGATACGGGCTCACCCGCAAACAGACAAACACAGACAAGTAAAGCCAATTGCTCTAAAATGGCTAAGGCCGTATCATGACCTGAACATATTCTGCGGACGCGTGTATAAAGTGGATCAGATTGGAGAGTGAGTCCGAATCCACGCCGACGACTTACGACTAGTTCCACCTTCAAAAGATTTGACTCCAACACCGCCGGTTTTGCCAGTTCAGGTCTGCAACGACAAAAATATATCGTAATCCAAAGTCAAATCAAAAAGTTAAAATTCTCAATGTTTTGAAAGTTAACGACAATGTGTTAATTATTATGAGTGATGAAACGTACTTCTATATGAACGCTTCTAAAAATAAACAAAATTCCCGATATTGGGTAATGGATAATCCACAACAGTTGCATCAACAGCTTCTGCATAGCATCCAAGTAACACGGTGCCACTTTCAAATAATTACTAACTCTTTAGTGCCACAACTACAGAGACGGATAATAGACATTAAAAGTATATGGTTTCAGCAGGATGGAGCTAAACCCTACACAGCATTATTTGAATAAGAGTTACTTTTAAGACTGTTTATAAATCATTTCACGTTTTGGCGGTGTGTTCAAGTCACCTCTTTCTCCAAATATACTAGTTTGTGATTTATCTTGTAGGCTTTTGTGAAATGATTAGAAAGAGTTGAAAGATGCCTTTTGCCGTGAATTGCAGAGAATTGATCGGAAACTGTTGAAACATGTTATGAGCATTTTTAAACAAAAGTTTGAAATTTGCATTTGGAAAAAAGTTTGTCATTTAAGTGATTTATTTTCCGCATTAAGTTAAATAAAATCACATTCTGTAACAAATCAACCAAGTACTCAATATTTTAAAACCATGCGGTTTTCTTAAATCACCCTGTATAAGCAAATTACTGCAAAAGCAAGAGTTTCCTTTTTTTTCTAAAATGAATGATCGCCATCGATAGGACTTTGGATAAATTATTAAAAAAAAAGAATCAGCACACAAGATTTAAAACTTAAATAGAAAGAGGTTAATTCATGCTTATGCCCAAAGTAGATCGAATGTAAAATTTATTATTTCAATTAATTTAAATCAGATTTTTTATAAAATTTTAAACTTTAATTTTATACTTTTTCCTGTAAAGGTGTTTATTGCAATGCTTGTTTCCTTTGACAAGAATTCCAACATTAATTGTATGACATTTGTTTTTTAAAGCTACTTAAATGCTTACTGATTTCCACATCCCATTAGCATTTGTCACCTTATTGATGTTCCACTACCTCCAACAAGTGTCTATCTTTCTTCATCACCTCATTTAAACAACTTTTCTATTTTATATTTCAATCTTCTAAATAAACAAAATATGAATACTACTTATCATTATGTAAGCAATGTAATGCAACAGATACATTACATTATTTTATGTAATTTTAATTCATTTTGCATGAATCGAAACTGCAACTTTTAGTTTGCAACTGTACTATTAACTAACGCTCAAACTACTAAGCCGCAAATGATGTAACTCTATGATCGATCATGTGGCTTTTAGTTTGCAAGACTTGTTATAAATTGCCATTATTTGTAACCTAGTTAAATTATAAATTTTATAATGATTATTTGTAATCGCTAATCATCTATAAATTTAATGCACTGTAAAAGTTAGAATGTTACAATTTTCAACAATAATTAATCATTAGTGCAAAAAGAAATACTACATTTATAGATGCAACAATAGTATTACTGAGTTAATTGCATTTCTGCAAGTTTTTGTCTTAATTGATTAATAAGGGTAAATTCAGCAATTTCAAGATTAACCGAAAAATGCCGACTAACTAACTTAAAACTTCTTAAAACTTTGCGCATATAATTTTATAAACAGTTTAGTTGTGCTGTATCCACTAAAACTAAATGAACTCTCACCTCCTCCTATCCTACTGTTAAATTCTTCTCCGAGTTCCAGGCATATTAATCCGAACGCGGTCTCACTCCAAAGAAATTCCTTTATCCAACTCATACCAACCCACCCCTTTCTCTCTCACCCTAAACACCTCTCGTTCGTAATTCCTAATAAAGCCTTGCCGCGTGCTTAAGTGACGACGGCCCGCGAATTTAATATTTTCCTCGCGAAACCGCCGCGTATGCCCTTCCACGTCCCTCCTAGACGGTTCTACGTGACCGAGAATAATAATTACATATCCAGAGAGATGTGGGGCGGCTCAAGGAGCTGCAGTAGGTGTTGGGATGTGGAAGTTATGATTCCGCGACAACCCGCTGATTTATGGAGAAAACCCTCCAGCCTCATATATTATGGGCCTTCGTGCTAGCAGCGCTATTTCTTAAAAATATATTATACGTTCTTATCCTCTTGGCTGGCTCAGATAATTATTTATTGTCGGATTAGGACAATCTTAGGTGAATATATTGGATTAGGAAGCAAGGTAATATATTAAAAGGCCACTCCTCTAAAATCAACATTGTTTTATCATCAGTTTAAATCCTTATTTTATTGAATTAATCTATGCAATTGCTAATTATTCAAATTAAACCATGCGTGTAATTATTTCATGTTAAACTCACCGAAATTATCTATTTATTTATATAAATATTTGTTTTATTTGTGTTGGGTGGACTATTTATAATACGCTTTTCTATTTCCATTCAGCTGTAAATTATGTGTGGATATATTTAATTTTTTAGCTTATTAACAAATTTATGTGCATGTTCATCATGTTTTATTCAAATCAAATGCTCACAATTAAAATAATAGAAAATAATGAAAGATGATTTACAATTTATGATTAAATTGACTGCATACGTCTTAGACGTTTGTAGATTTGCTCACAAAATATAATATACAAACAAATATTGATGATTGTATTTCCTTTATGACAATCTTAGAGAGGTAAAATGTGTCAAATTAAATAAACCTATATAACAAAAGCAAAAACATATTTTGACTAAACCTGCTTAACTGCAATTGTTTTTGCTAAAGCTGTTTAAAATTAGTGCCCAGCAGAACTGAGTTGATGCTGATTTATTTTCCTGCTACCAATAATTTTAGAACAGTAATTGCAAAATATAATAATATTTTTGTCAAAATTTAAATTGAGTTCACATGGTTTGTACATGACCAACGTAAGTCACGCTTTTGTGAACCAATCCCAGTTGCAGTACAATTTTTTTTACAAACTTCAAAAATGGTTTTAACGATATCAAACAAAAGTAATTTTTACTAGCAAACTTTTTGCAAAAAATTTAATTACGTCTCATAGCCTACTATTTTCTATTTTGTTGATCATATTTTTAATATATTTTTGAAAAATTGTTTAACCAACAACACTTAACTTGATACTCTACTGCAACAAATTTTTACGACTAAACATTTAAGTTTACTATGCGTGGGCAATTCAAAATGAAGCTTAAGTTCTTAATTTATTTTGTGTTTAAAAGCCTGTCTACATTGTACAGAGTTTTTTAATCTTTCTTATCAACTAAAAAACTGTATACACTCGACATCCATCCTTGTACTAACAGAAAAAAGATAGATATTACATGAGGTATGTTATAGTGGTGGTATTATTATGTATTCTTGTCTGATGTACAAACTTGTAAACTGAAGACTGCCCAAGGATTAAGAATATCATTCATAAAATGTACTTACGACGCAGGTTGCATGTTGCTTGCATGATAGTTACTCAGCCCTGCGGCAAAAATAAATGATTTTTGTTTTTATTAGCATTAATTTCATTTAACTTCCTTGTCTTGAATGCAGTCTGCCGATGTAAGAAGTTGTGATTCTGTTAGTGACGCTGTCAGCGCTAGTTTTATTTCATTAAAGTTTAGTTTGACAGGTAGCCTATGTTTAATAACAGTTTTGGTGTAGTGATAATTTTTTTTGGAAATTGTTAACTAAAGATTTTGCACATTTTTGCATTATCACCAGTTGCCATTTGTTGTATTTCATGACGTTGGTCCGCCGTTCACGATACGCAACATGTCTTTCTCAAACTTGTTGTATATTATTGTATATGTCACGCGGTTTAGCTGATGTACAACAGAGTATTTACGTCAAAACCCATGTTGATGAGAAAAGAAAAGAGAGAATTTACTTTTGCGTGTTCTAGGATATCATCTTAGATTACTCATTCTATGACCTTGCTCAAAGTGCATAGGAGACTGATTGGTCGGTAGTAGTAGGGCAATTCCACGTCAAGTGAGCAGTCCATTCCTTGGGAAATTTCCCATTGGTTATGACTAATCTAAAATTTCCAAACTGAAATGGAATTAAGATAAATAAAGTTAAAAATTTAACTTAAAAATTGCCGTAAAATTCAATTGGCTCTACGAAGCGAACTATGTAACCTAGAGGTCTGAAATTTGGCATGAAGTCATATTTTGGGTACTCAAATAAGTGTACAATTTGAGCTAAATCGGAGAGGGTCGTGTGAAATGGACTGCTCACTTGACGTGGAATTGCCCAGTAGTAATAGTGGGGAAACTTGTGGTTTTTTCCAGGTTTTGGGATGTTAATTACATGAGATTACCACAAAGCCTCTGTAGAGACCTGGGCAATCCTAGAAACAAACAAACTTGCTGAAGTATATATACACCAACTCAACAATGCAAGTTAAAATCGACAAAGATTTGAAATCAAGCTTTGTACAGGTCAAAAGAGGCGTGCGCCAAAGGGACACGATATCTCCTAAACTGTTTACCCTCGTACTTGAGGATATGTTCAAAACATTACCGGGGGACAAAATGGGCCTGAACATAGACGGCATAGGAGCTCCATTTTAAACCACCTAAGATTTGCAGACGACGTAGAATTAGTCAGCAAGGATATCGACTAGCTGGAAACTACAAAAAGCGTTAAAATTAATCGGACTAAAAGTGAACATGAACCAGACCAAAAACATGAGTCCGTAAGAAATAGAAATCACTATTGACAACAACTTTCTTGAAACAGTAAATAACTATATAAATATCAAACTCATAAAATTAAACTGGGAAAAAAACAATCAAACGGCAGAAATCATGCACCTTGTATGCCTAGAATGGGCAGCCTTTGGGAACTTAAAACATATTTTCAAGAACACAGATATCCCAACTAACCTAAAGAGCATACATAACATACGGATTAGAAACTATGACTCCGACTCAGATAATTTAATAACAACCCAAAGATCAATGAAACGAGCTATGTTAGGGGTGAGCCTTAGAGACAGAATAAAAAATAAAAAAATAAGGCAGAAAACAAAACTTACAGATGTAATGACACAAGTAGCTCAACTAAAATGGAGATGGGCAAACCACGTTGCCAGGCACGACTGTAATAAATGGACCACCAAAATACTACAATCGAGACCAAGAAGAACAAAAAAAAGTCAGTAGACCACAAAAAAAATGGCTTGATAATATAAAGATAATTGCAGGAAAAAGATGGTTCTAAATCGAGCAAAATATAATAACATAAAGAAACCTGGAAGAGGCTTATACCCAGCAGTGGGTAGATTAAAACTGATAAGAAAAAAAAAATAATTATTTCCAAACTGTTGGACAGTGCCCTGTATGTAGGATCGCATTGGCAATATTGGTCAGAACTATTATTGCTTTGTGCAAAAAGGGTTTTAAAGCTTTATTTGAAATACCGTCAGGACCTGGCGCAGATCGAGTCTTGAGTTTTGATATGATTTCTCTGATCCGTGACGGTCGAATGCTGTTCAACGAGGTGTTGTCGTCCGAGCCGACCAAAAAGTTCTCAACTTTACTTTAGACTCTTTTGACGTGCTCCGTATTATTGTTCTCTATAGAGAAAGAGCATTGAAGTTTCAGTCTGTCGGCAATTGTTTTGATTTTTTCCTTGATGTTATATTGTTATATCTCAACAAAGATTACTGGGACTTTTCTGTTACGTTATGCTTTGGAGGCCTTAGATTTTTATCTTTTGAGGTTGATTTTAGAGTTTTTTGTGCAGCTTTATAGTCGACCTAACTTCCTTATGAAAAGCATAAAAAATTCCGCGATCTATGGAGTCGCGATGCTTTTGCCATTGATGTCTGCCAGCATTACTTTTACAAATCTTTTCCTTTTGTTTGCGAGATAGTACAATGGATTATTGGCCTAAACCTGAAAGGTTTTAGAAGCTTTCTCTGTGGCCTAATAAATTAGTTCTGTGAACTGTTTGACGACTCTTTCAATATCCACAAACGTACATACTAAGACAAGCTTATCTATGCTACATTTTAGGAATCTCGAAAAAAGAGGCCAATTCGTGTGGATAACAAATTGTCTTATCTTCTTGTTTGATCCTTGTCCACAAAGTTCCAGGATTACCGAATAGTTTGCGTAACTGAAGTGAGTGGGATCATCTGTCTTTGACTCAACGTAGTCTTGCAAATCTGGACCTTTCACGTTGGTTTACCAAAGAAAAAGAGACAAGAAAATTGTGTTGAATTCCACCATTTCAATTTGGTTGCTTAGGTTGACATACCCAGATGCAATTTTGAGTGAGTCTATTCTCTGTTACCTTCAACACGATCGCATTAGATTCTAGAATCAAAGTGTCTTTCTCAGCCCTAGAAATAAATACCAATACGTACCCGGCGGTAAATAATTTGTTATATTATGTACTTTGATCTGAAAATGTTGCATATTGAGATATCTTGTAGATACATTGATATATACCGCTCTGATTGTGAACACATTTTATGAAATTGACCTGACTTTAAAGTGGTGCTACATTGCAAAATCACAATATAAAATATTTTTTATTTAATGCCCTTTCTAAATGATTATGGTTTTTTATGATCATTTAAGTACTTCCGGAAATATAGTGTTTTAAAGTTTACCATTATTGACAAAAAATGCAAAAATTGACATTTTCATACAATTTTTCTATCAAAATGTGTCTACTTCTGAATGGTCCAGCAATCTTTTTGCAATATTTACTGTCATTTGTTTCTTGTCCACTTTCAACGTTTCCAAATACGTAAAGGTATTTGGGAGTTTGACTGCGTATCTGGGTTTATGATTTGACTCACACACTAGAATGACGTCGATGTCGTGGTCAAAGAAGAATTTGTCCTCTTTGTCCATTTTATCATTTGAGCATGCTACAAACTGGTAGGGACCCGATTAATCACGGCAAACCAGAGTTGCTCTGAAGCACTTCTTGGCAATGATTTTTGACATTGGGCAATGCTTTGGCTCTTTTTTTTAAGTTCAATTTTGACCGTAAGATTAAAGATTTTCTTGATATCTTTGATTTCCATACTTTTTTCCTCTTGGAAAGTTGTACGGAAATCATTGGGAAACGAACAAACTTGTTGCCCATGCAATGTACGTTAGATAGCTTGAAGCCCATCTCCTCCCAAGACCTTCTCTACCTTTTTTTAATAAGGCAGAGCTGCAAGTCACGAATCACCACTTTCATGCAGTTGTGATTTTCAGATAGGCCGTAGGCTTTCGGTAGTCCCGTAGTGACCCGAATACCATTCTAGATATGTTGAGCCAAAACAATGTTGATCTCATTGTCCTTGCAAAATATTGCAAAGCCCGAAAATAGGTTTTCATCAGTAATGACAATGAGAAGCAGGAATTTGGGGGGTGGGTTATGGATTTTGCCTTCGACTGGGTCTAGGTCCTTAGCGGCCTAACCTAACCTAACCTTTTTTTTTTTTTTTTTTTTTTTTTTTTTTTTTTTTTTTTTTTTTTTTTTTTGGGAGGAGTAAAATCTTCAGCTAAGACACCGGCAGCCTATGCTGCACGGTAGTGCCGGGTTTCTACCGGCTAAAACCCTCCTCCCATTGGGATATATCTGTTTTTACTCCACCCCGGGATTGCACTAAAGCATTACTTCGGGGTGGAGAATCCCGGACGACAGTCTATCTTTTCTGCCGCCCTCTCTTTTCTTTTCTTTTTTTTTTTTTTAAACAAGTTTTTACAAAACATACAGTTCAAAAGTTACAAACACAATTTTACAAAAAAATTTTTTTCATTCACACTTTAACAAAAATAAGTAAACTAAACCAGCTACCGGCCCCCCCAAGGTTAGACCCCCACCCCCCATACTTCTACCGGAGCAAGCTCTTTCTCCTCCTCCTCCTCCTTCTTCCGAAGAATAATCCCTATCATGGTGGACACATCATCCCAGCCGGCTTGAGACGCCATCATTGTTTCCACCATGTTGTCAGGGTTCACGCTTGCTCCGCCCATTCTCACCATCATTCTCTCCCTCACTTCCGTCCACCGCTCGCAGCAAAACACGGTGTGCTCGACCGTGTCCCGCTGCCCGCAATACAAGCACTCATCGCTCTCGCACACTTTCACCCACTGCAGGTACGCCCGGAAACACCCGTGTCCCGTTAGTACCTGCGTGAGGTAGTAGTTTACCTCGCCATGACCCCTGCCAACCCACCGCTTTACGTTTGCGATGAGCCGCCTGGACCACCCGAGTTCACTGCTACCTCCACTCGACTCGCATTCTTCCCACCTTCTCTGCCATTCTCTCCAGACCCATTCATCCCCTTCGCTCCTCGAGAGACGGCCTTCCCACACTTCCGTCTTCATACGTATTACGAGGTCCAGTGGCCTCGTTCCCGCAACCACCAGAAGAACTGCAGTCGACGCCGTCCTGTAGGCGCTGCAAATCCTCTGGCAGCACCTCCTCTGAGTTCGCAAGACCCACTCCATTTGCCTCCCGTTGCTGCGCAAGGTGTCCCCCCATATCTCTGCACCGTACAGCACTATGGAGGAAACAACCGAACACAGCAGGCGCCTGCAGGAAGCCTTTGCTCCCCCTAGATTCGGCATTAGACCCGCCAACGACCGGGCCGCCTTCTCTCCTCTCATGCATGCCTCCCGTACCTGCCCGCCCCATGCCATGTTGCTGGACAATACAACCCCAAGGTAATTTAACTGCTTTTTTGACCTGACGGTGGTCCCCGTGACATTTATTTGTACTTGTGGTACCCTCTTTGAGCACGAGAGTACCACAAGCTCTGTCTTCTCCGGCGCTAATTTCAGCCCTAGCTCGCTCATCCTAAGCTCAATTAGGTGGACGGCGTAGTTACCTGCATCTTCCACCTCGAGCCTAGAGCGTTTTGTGACCACCACCGCCAGATCGTCCGCGTATGCCACTACTTTAACTCCTTCCGGCATTTCCAGGCTTACCACGCTGTCATACAGGACGTTCCACAGCGTGGGTCCCAGAACCGACCCCTGTGGCACACCCCCCGACAGCTTTACCTCTTCCCCCTGACCCCCCTTGCCCAGCAACAAAATTCTACCCCACAGGTAACTGCTGATTATATTCAGCAAGTAACCTGCTACCCCCCTGCTTTCCAGCGCCCCCAAAATCCTGCCCCAGTTAGCAGTGTTAAAGGCGTTCATCACGTCCAAGGTGATCAACACGCACGCCTTTCTGTGCGTGTAGCTGAAACGTTTTGCAGCAACTACCGCCGCTTTCACCTCCGCGAGCGCGTTCAGGGTTGAAAGGCCCTTTCTAAAGCCGTACTGACGCTCGCAGAGGGCCGCGTCACCTTGGAGCGCCTCCAAAAGTCTACCCACCACCAAATGTTCGAGGATTTTCCCCCCCACGTCCAGGAGACAGATTGGACGATACGCCCTAGCCCCCATACCCCCCTTCCCCTTATCCAGCAAGACCAGGTTTGCTCTCTTCCACACTTCCGGAAAACTTCCTTCGACCAGGCACCGATTGTAGACTCTAAGCCAGGCTTCAGGGCACCGTCCGATTAGGGCTTTGACAAGTTCCGTAGGAAACCCGTCAGGCCCCGGTGCCTTCCCCGGTCTAATTTTTGCCGTGGCTTCCAAAAGTTCTCCTTCCGTGAAGAGTCGGACGCCCCCAGCCTCTACTGGCCATCTCCTAAAAACCCTCCCCACTTGCGCTGGAAAAAGCTCTTCTACTACCACTCTCTGAACCTCCGTGTTCACCTTCGGCGGTCTCCTGCCCACTTTCCCCATCACAATTTTAAATCCCCTGCCCCATACGTCAGCATCAACTTCATCGACCAGGAGCTTCCACTTCTCTCTCTTGGCCGACTTGATGAGACCCCCCAGCCTCTTTTTTAACCCCTTGTATTCCCCGACTAAAACCCCATTACCCCTCCCCATTGCGTTAGCTCTAGTGAGCGCTCTACGAGCCTTGTTGCAAAGCATCCTTGCTTTCGCGATCTCCTCATTCCACCAGTATTTAGGACGTCTTCCGATTTGACGCCCCTTTCTGATGAGATGAAGATCGCAAAGATGCTTTATGCTCTCGCACAACTGCGCCGCATTTTCAACCTCCCCTACCCCAAGCTCCCCAAAATCCCTACACACTTTTTTTAACCCTCCCGACGTTATAACCCACCCGCTTTGATCCACGTCCCTTGCACGCGACGGAGCCGTTCTACCAACGCCAAACCTGATGGGACGATGGTCGCTGAGGCACTCCTCTTCCATCACCTCCCACCCCGACGCCAACCCCACTACACTAGTCCCGCAGAAGGTCACGTCGATGTATGATCGTGCCTCTCCCCTCCAGAAAGTGGGCGCTACCCCATCGTTCATTGGTGTCAAATTGATACACGCGGCCCATTCCGCCAGCAAACGACCCCTCCCGTCCTCCACGTTCCCTCCCCAGATGGGGCACTTTGCATTAAAATCCCCCCCTATAATGGCATCCCTAATTCCCATACCCAGTTGAGACCTTACGCATCCCAGTATGTCCTCCAGATCTTGCAGTGCCTTATTTGGCGAGGCATAGCAGGACACGTAAAATCTCCCACCCACTTGAGCCCACACAAAACCTTCCCCTTTCCCGCGTTTTCCGATTCCCAACCCACTGTTTAGCACCGCCAGCGCTGCGTCCTCCCTGTCGTCCATAAACCAGGCGTTTCCCTTTGCCGTGCGTACGTTGGGTTCGGAGATCAACGCGATGTCCGCCCCGATCTCCGCGCACAGCTGCATCGTGAGGTCGCTAGATGCAGCCGACCTGTTCAGGTTTATTTGGACGACGGTCAGCATCCCGACACAGACGGCGCCTCCCTTCCCACCCCCTTCTTCCGCTCCGCCATCTCCCTAAATTTTGGACAGGCCATGGATGAAGTCCTATGACCTACCTTGTCGCAAGTTCTGCAGTGCGCTTCCCCGCCGCAGTCTCTGACCAAATGCCCCAGCTGTCCGCATTTATGGCAGCGCTTGCCCACTTTCTCGGCCGTACACCCTGCTGCGATGTGACCGAGCTCCTGGCAATTGAAGCAGCGGTCCACTTCAGCAAAGGCCTCCACCCTGCAGCGCGCCCACCCTACGTTTACCCTTCCTAAGTCTAAAAGATGCGCGCGTGGACCCCTGTCCAGCGAGACCACGGCGTACTGGTCTTGCCGACCCCACCTGTTTTTTTGACTCCTAAGGCTGTCAACCTCGCAACCCCTACCTTCTGAGTTGCCAACAATTTTGTTGATGGCAGCGCATATTTCACCCTGTGTAATTGCCCCATCTAATCCCCACACCAGCACCTTCCCTCTTCTGCTTAATGCCTTCACCTCCAACTTGGAGCTTTCATGGTCCTTGTTGAGGGCTTCCCTGAAGGCATCAACAGATTTCTCTCCTCCCCCCTGCAGCCTAAGCCTTATTTCCCCTGAGGCCATCTCCCTGGCGTCGAGGACCTTAACTCCGGCAGACTCCCCTACTCGCGCTTTAATTGCCTTGAGGCGTTCGGCGTAATTAGCCCCTAAGGTTTTTCCCTCCACCCGAAGGTCCGTCGTCTTTCGGCTTTTACCCCTCCTTACGACTTTACTCCAGGTGTCCCCTCCCTCCACTTGAACCGGCCCTTCCGCGCCCTTGGGACGGGGAGTGTGAATGGTCATCTCCAACTCCGTTCCTTCCGAAGCCCACTCCATCACCTTCCTCACACTCTCCGTTTCCCTTCCCGAGGTCAACACAACCGCGAGGGTTGTTATGTTCCGCTCCTGCACCGCCGCCAACGCTTTTGCCGCCATGGCCAGAAATTCCTCCCCCCTGACTTCCAGGTCTTCGCCAGCACCCAACAGGAAGGTGAAACTCCTGTCCATGGCCATCTGCTCCCCGTCTAGAAAAGCGCTTGATTCCTGAGCCACGCAAGCCAGTTTTCCGTCACCCAGTTTACCCCCCGTTAACAACTCTTTTATCGTAGCCCCCTTTTCCCCGTATAATTTTGTGATGGGGTTTTCGGCCACATTTCCCACGTCAACTATAACGAGGGCGTTATCCCCTTTTTTTGGGACCCCTACTACCACCCTCGTTCGTCTAAATACCTTTTTTGGGCACCCCTCTCTCATAGATTTAAAAAAGCCCTCCCCTGATTTCCCTCTTTCCTTACCCATTTCCTCCCATATTTCACTCAACAAAGCATCCTCTGCATCCTTCTGCATTTTCCTCTCATCCTCATTCACACTTTTAACGCATATACCCATGCACCCGCACCCTTTACAACTCACCCTTATCTCCGGTAGCTGGACCATACATTCCTCCTGTCTTTCATCCATCACACTCTCACCCTTCTTTTTTTCTTCTGCTTCTTTCTTGAGCGCTGCAATCTCGCCAGTGAGTTCCGAGATCCGCCCTCGGAGCTGCTTTTCTTTGTCAGCTTCGAGCCACTCTAGTTTTTTTGTAGTGGCCCTCTTCCTCTCTTCCTCCTCCAAACATGTAAGGCTTTGTATCATTTCCTCTACAAAATCGAAGGACCCGTCACTCTTTAGCTTAGTTGCTTTTCGCTGCAGCTTTGAAATCTCTTCTTTCATCTCCTTCTTGGTGTTCGAGTTTTCTGAGACTAGCTTTACTAGCGTGCATATGCTTGTAAGCATGCTTTCGACAAGGCCCTTTCTCGCGGATAACTCTACAGTGGCCTTCTTTATTAAGATGGCCGTTTCTTTTTGCGGCCGTTTTGCGTCTGGAGGAGTCTCCACCCTTTTTCTTTTAGTTTCTTGGCCCACGTTGCCTGTCGCGGCCTGTTCTGGCGGCGATCTCTGCGTTAAGCAGCTCCTTCTCCCAAAGGGGTCCGTGTTAAACGGACCCGTAATCAAATCCATACTCATGTCCTTTTCGTTTGCAGTGTCGTCAATTTGGGTTTGGGAATCAACACCGAAGGTAACCCCTCCTTCTGGTGCTTTTTTGTCCGAGGCTGATTCTTGTTGTGAATTCATGTTTTCTCCATTTTTTTACGGCTTATGGACAGCCTATAGGGTGCATACATTCCCAACGGCAGAGCCCTATCGGGTCACTACTAGCTTCATGACCTACCGTTGGGAAGCTTAATTCTTTTCCAGTATTTGGCTACTGGCAGCCGCTCACTCTCATTGTATATTGTTTTGTCGGCGTTGAGTTCCGCCCGGGTTAGAAGAAAAAAGGAAGTAAGGAAAAAAGATGCAAGAGAGATGTTTGGTTTCCTAGCCCTCGTAACCTAATAGCATAGGTTGCCGAAAGTGATCCAGAGTAGATCCAAGAGTTTGACCAAGAGAGGCCGACAGTTCAAAGTAGAAAAAGAAGAAGAAAAGGTAGTCCCATAAGCATGGCTACCGTGCAATGGTGTTGGTCCGCGTGTGCAATCCCCTATCCGCCACCCGGGGACGCGCCTGGAATGGGTTTCACCTTCCCTTGCCCCCAAAGGGAAGGTGAAACCCATTCCAGGCGCGTCCCCGGTAACCTAACCTAACCTAACCTAACCTAACCTAACCTAACCTAACCTTGATGAATTTTTTGCCCTTTGTATTTTTGAGGGCTGATTGCCCTTGTGCTTTTAGGCCCTTTAAGGGTTGGCAGAAGGAGCCTCTGATAGCTGTCTAGCCAGAGTGAAAGACTGCCCGGGATTGGCTGATAACCCGCTAGATAATAGATTTGACTCACCCTTAGTTTTCTTACGCTTATTCTGGACCACAAGGTGTCCTTGATTTCCGTAATAGGAGATTGAGTGCGGTAGCGTCCTGAGAATCTTCTTCAAAGTCCTCTGCGGCTGCTTGGGAATGATCGGCTGAGTCGGCTTTGTCCTCAAAGTGATCAGCTCGCCGCTTGAGTAATGTGAAGAGGGTCACTTCTTTATCCTCCTCTTCAATATCTTCCTGCTCCATGTCTTTGTTCTTTAAGATGATTTAAGTAAACTGAGAGATAGTATCTTTTAGCTTACCCTTGCGGGTTGCCATGATCTCAATGATTTCCTCATCTCCTTCATTTGATGGTCAAATAATAATAATAATAATCTTGTCTTTATTTCTGATATGTTACATATAGAAAATGGCAACGTTCAGTTATAACACTGCTCTTCCACTTAACCTTCAATTTTTACAATAATTTAATTTCTTTGACTGCATCAATTTCTACATCTTCTACTCACATTCCTTATTTCATACAAAATATGGTCTGCTATTATTATATACATTACATACTTTCAATTACTTTAATTTAAAGGCCTTGAACCTTGGACTTTTTGCTTTTGTTTAGTTTTGATGGTACCCTTTGACCACAGGATCCTCTAGAAGGTTGAGCGGAGTTGGCAAAGCCACAGGTGGCATTACCGTTGGTGTTGTCTATAAAAAATTGTCATTTTTTTTTTTTTTATAATTATTATTAGTATTTGTGGAATAATAATTTCAGGTTTTTGTTTCTGAGTTGAGTTGCTGCCTTCTCTCTTTCTGACGTGCGATGTGTATGCTTTGGTTGTTCTTAGTCAAATTGCTCTGTTTGCTAATTTAGACATTATTTTAACATTTTCTAATTTATAAGAAGTTTTTGAATTGATACTTTTCACTTTTTATTTTTTGCATTCGTAAATATTATTTAGACATTTAGAAAACATTTTAACAGTATTTATTAAAATTTAGACAATCTTTTTGAGTGTTTTATTATTTTTTTTATACTTTTACATTTATAAAAGATTTTTAGTTAATATTTTGACAAATTCTTTTGACATTTAGAGAATACTTTATGAGTTTAAAAAAAATTTCAATTACGTACATGCAGTTTTAGAGGTTATTTTAATATTTAGACAACGTTTTGACAGTTTTAAACAATTTTTTAGTTTCTAAACAATCTTTTATGGTATTAAAACATTCTTTTGACGTTTTCTAATTTAGAAGATTACTTTTAGACATTTTTCGCACATAATTAGACTTTTTTGAGTTGAAACTTTTGATCTTTAATTTTTTTGCAGGTTTACGCATTATTTTGACACTTACATAACATTTTTATAAATTTCGACACTGTTTTGACAATTTTAAGTTTTTTTTTTAAATTTTAGACAATCTTTTTGGGTGTTTTAGAACATTTGTGATACTTTCTATTTATAATAGATTTTTTGACTTTTATTGACATTTTTTATTAAACTTATTTTTTAATTTTTCAGCTGCAAATTTTAGATATTATTTTAACATTTGGACAAAGTTTTAACAATTGTTTATGTAATAAAATATTTTGTTGAAGTTGCAACCAACAGTTTGTTTGAACTGTAATGTAATCAGATATTTAGTGCCACGCTTTGTCCGTCTGTTCATTAATGTATTTTACCACTACTCTTTTATCTACAAATTTACTTTGAAAAACGGTATAGTTTTGTGGCAACTGAATAGAGCACGTAGTTTTCTTTTTTTAATCATTTTTTTAAACCGTCTTTTTGAATTTTTTGTTGGAATTTGTGACGCTGCTTTGGTTTTTAGTTTATTGTTTTGATACACATTTATTTATTATAACAGTTGTGCAATTATTTTTTAGTTTATTGTTGGTCATTGATAATGGCTTTTAAAACTTAAGTTGTAATTTTTTTTTGTATTGATCTTTATTAATATTGATTTATATCAATAAGGTATTTGTGGTAAAAACTCATTTTTATTTAGTAAAAGTCTCAGGCATTCTTTATATTAATATTTGGTTAGTTTTCAAATATATTAAATGAATTTCTATTTGGACTAAACATATTGAGGTGATTTCAAATGGTTTTAATACTAGATTACGTTTACTTTGATTGATTTAATTATAAAATAATTTGTGTAATTTACTCGCATAAATATTTAGCCAACTGCTTTGATCTTAAGATCGTAATATATTCATTTGATTATATTACACGATCTATTTAATTCTAATCAGAACCTAGCAATCAAGTATGGCCATTCCCACGATATTCCGCCCCCGTGAATCCAGCTTCCATTAATCACAGATACGGTCAATTATATGAGATTCAGCAGTTCGATCTCGCAACGTACTCGTCAAATCGAAAATTAATATCTCCGCGCGGTTAACGGTTTTCACGGACCGTTTGTGCTCGCCTCTTCGCTATCCACTCGACTCGACCTCTTCCACAAATTACTGTAATTAATGTTGATTGTTAAGCGAGGTGGTTACAAGTGTTCTCGGCCTGTTTCTCCGCATGCATGTTTGCGGTTTAATATCGTGCGAGGGTTGGGTGGCGTTTTGCTGCTCGCGACAACGCATTAACGGGCGGCGAGTGTCCCCGGGGTTTGGGGGTGATATCAGGCCGCTATCTGCCCCCCGGGTTAATTGAACGAGGAAATATACCAACGGGATATAATTGCGCGGGAACGCGATGGGGATATATTATGTTTCAGAGGGTGCTAGGAGACTACGTTGGGGGATAATCGTAATGAGTACGCGAAACGTATTGCATCCTTTTGAAAGGGGAGTTGGCAAGTTACAATAGATTAATAATTTAATTATTAATCGGAATTAGGAATAAGGAATTTAATTATTAATCGGATTTAAGAATTTAGTAAAACGTGCATTTTCTAACTAATTACACAATTATTTATTGATGAACACTCATCTTTTATTCTTATTACTACTATTAACTAATTTTTTTGTAAATTAATTTATAATAAAAATTATTTATGTCCTTTGAACTTGGATGCAATCCATAAAGAGTAAAACACCACGGAGATGGTGCGGTTTTTACACTATAGAACACTTTTTTGGAATTTGTGTGTTTTTGGTGTAGATGAGCACAATTTTGTGGAAAAAATCTCTAGCTGTGAAGAAACTTTGGGGCGTTTATGTTTTGGCATTGTAGAATGCTGTGATACCAAGATTTGGTCAATGGTGAAAACCTGATGGTTGAGTTTCCGTCGGTTCAAGGATTCCTAGTTGCGTTGTTAAATGGCGCTGAGGCGGCACTAGGTCTGTTTAAATGATCGTTTAAAAATGCGTTAGCGGTGGCGGTAAGTGTTGGGCTTTCAAGTAAGTGTCTAATTTTTTGCAGAGGTCATCATCGATGATTTAGTTGTGGCGTGGGTATAGGTTATTTTTTATTCACTTTTATTCACTTTAGACATGTGTGTAAAGAATGTAGCCATGTAATTGGCTTGAATCAATCTAAATTTTTTGCAGAAGATATGATAAATTATCGTTATTTGTTTCTTCTCTCTTCTTTATTTTGCGTTTTACAGCTATTTTACATCGCCCCAGAAGTCTTACGACTTGTATAAAAAGGGTTGATAGGACTACCGGATTATTAGGTGACTTCCGAATCACCCCGGTGGATAAAGAGCAAAGTTATTATTTTAGTTCTACTCGGGGATCGAACCCCGGACTGTTAGCGTGCTACGCTAACGCTCTATAACTGAGCTATCTCACCGTTTGAAACACGCAAAGTAACAGCTGATTTTCAGCTAAAAATTGTGCGTTTTGCGCCAATCCCACTGTTTGTGCATAAGATTGCTCTTTGCTAGTACTGGGTGTGATCTTGGAAGAAACAGAAGTGACAAGTAACAAATACCTTACCGTGAGCCTGATTGTTGCGGTCAACTCTCAGTTTAACATAAACAGTGATGGTGATATTTATTGACTTAAACCAACAGCTTTTGATATTCGGATTTCTTCTAAATAGTGATGGTAGGAGTGGCACACGCAAGCGTTTTTTGTGGGTGCTGCCGGAGTAGAAGCGCGTGAACGGGGACCTAGAGAGCTGGTAATCAGACCAGAGTTGAGAACCTTAAAATCTGGCCGGGCTGATGGGCCTTAATGACTGAAAGTTTTTTTGGCGCTGAAAACACCTGACGTTAGCTAAAGGCTTAGTGGAACAAAAATTTAAAGAGAACTTATCCGTATCTTTTTTTGATTTAGTCTTTTTCTTTTCTTTAGATAAATTCCTCTTCTTGGAGCGGGGTTTCTTTGTGGTTTGGCAACGTTATTCTCCAGCGCGATCTATATCATTGTTCTCAAAAGAGTTAAATTGTAAAATTGTAAATGCCCTTCATAAGGAAGTTTAGTCAACTATAAAGCTGCTCAAAAATCAGTGCTGGCAAAAGACCATCGAATCAACCACAGAGAATGCAAATCTGACGTGGAAGATCTACAAAGCCTTACGTAACAGGAAAATTTTGATACCAGTCATCCATAGTGAGAACGGGCTCTAATATTCTATTGATGGAAAGGCCAAAGCGTTTGCCGACAGCCTGGAACTCCAATGCTTCCCCTCTAGAAAGGAACACGTCGAAAAAATCAAAAAAGAAGTTGAGTTTTTCTTGGCAGGCTCAGACGACGACACCCCAGCGTTCAACCGTCACGGATCAGAAAAACCTTATCAAAACTCAAAGCTCGATCTGAGGTATTTCAAATAAAGCTTTAAAATCTTTCTTGCACAAAGCGATAATAGTAATTAACAACCCAAAACCTAGGAAGGACCAAAAGTTTTCCTAAAACAACCGGCCAATTAGTCTCCTATGCATCTTGAGCAAGGTCATAGAAAGAGTAAATTCTCTTCTCCTTTTTTATTAAAATGGCTTTTGGCGTGAATACTCTGTTGTACAACAGTTAAACCGATTGACAAATCACATTACCAAAGATTTTAGACTGTGAAAAGCCACGAGGGTAGTATTTTTCGATGTTAAAAAAGCCTTTGATAATATCTGGCATAAAGGTCTACTACTAAAACTGCATATACTTAAGTTCCAACTGCGTCTCATAAAGCTTCATACTTAGAATGCAGAATTTATTAAAAACAGTAAAGCTCCAAAACCATGTCTCAATCTCACGGCCAATCACGGCAAATGTACCTTAAGACTTTTTTCTATCTCCTATGATATTTAACCTTTTCGTTGCCAACATAACTTTGGGCTGGAAGCACGGGGTCAAAATGGCACAATAGAACAACGATACTATAGCTCATGATGACTACCATAAGCGTATGGTGATCACTATTGCTCATGGTGACCACCATAGTTGTATGGTGGTCACCAAAAGGCTTCAGAAAGCAACCAACGATCTACAAGATTGGTGTAACGATTAATAAGTCAAAGTAAACCAAAAAACTGTTCTTTTCTCACGGCAACAAAACACTTCTTATAAAAACGTCTTCATCGATGACGTTCCGATTCCGTGGTCAGATTCTGCAATGTATCTGGGAATCACTTTTAATCATTTTTCCAATCTGGGGAACGGTGGCTAACTCTCACATTCTAATTAATTCTAAAATCTAACATTGCGTTGAATCGTCAAAACCCTACAAAATGCAGACATTTACAAGGACTTACGCATCACACCGCTACGGCAATATTTTGAGAAATATTTTGCAAATTTAGCACTTTACTCAAGTTTTGATCTGCCCAGACTGGCAGAGCCGGACAAAGAAGACCACTTCTATAGGAGACCGATCAACCTAATACAAACCTAAGTTGGTTTACCCTACAATCTCACTCATAGCCTATAAGGCGTTCTATCTGATATTATCCCCTTAATTTCTTTAAACAAAAGGTTTACAAGTTTAAAGTCTCAAACTTCCAGGCAATTCTCAGATTGGGTGGGGTTTAGTCAGTAGGCGCCCCCGAAAGGGTGAATCCGATACGTGCTGGAAACGAAAGTTTCTAGAAGGTTTTCGGTAGGCTTTTCGATAGAATTCTGGACCTGGAAATCTGGAGTCTTGGTGGATTGGGATTTGGCAGACGCAGGGGATTTTCTTTATGGGAGGATTTCCGGTAACGTGGTTGGCTTAATGGTGTGCCTGGCAATAAGTAAATACGTGGCCGCATTTGAAATTGCTTTTTACTCTTCCTTATCTCTTGCTTAACGTCTTTGATATTAATTCATTTGTTCAATTTCTTCTTTAATCAACTTTATGACATATCTGTTAAAGTTGTTGACTTTGGTTTCCATTTTTTTCAACCGGTATTCCAGCTTCTAGGTCTGGAACAACTGAACAATGCTACCATGGCTGGCAGTTAACAAATCCTCTACGTGACTTATTGCAGTAAAATCTGCATTTATTTGGGCTTTGGGTTTGCTACCTTCGGGTGATAAAGTAAGTTATTTTTGGAGATGTTTCGACCTCTGCTACATTTTTCTTTACTCATTTATACTCCATATTGATGATAGCCGTAACGCAAAAATTAGTCTTCATTTGCTTTTCCTTAGTTGTTCATAGGCTCTGCCTTTAGGTTTGATGGTGATTTGCTGATAGGATAGCCAATAAAAATTTTGGTAAGTGGTTTTAGTATACATATTTTTAATGCTTCGGCTTCTGACTCCTTAAGATAAAAAAAATTACAATAGTAAATTTGTTTCTGGCGGCTAGTACAAAAATACTACTGTACACATGATAGACAACAGGTCTATCTTGTGTACAGATCTATTACTGCCAAAGCAAATATATTGCCTTATTAGGTTATATCGTATTGTCATACATTACCAAATACTTTTCTATTTTTTATTATGGCAATTGAATATGTTTGAAAGGGGACAGGCGTTCAAGTTTTGAAAGTGCTAGTCCTGAGGTAAAATCAATCTTTCTTCCGGTTTCTTCTTGCCTGGTTTATCCAACAGTATTCTTTCTAAAGCTTATGGTAACGCCATAGATTATTCTTTACCTGGAAAGACTGCTGTTATAGTCTTTCTAATAATTAAAATTTGTTAAATATTATTTAAACGTTAAGTTTAACCTTGCAATTGAGTGTATATTCGTTTTAAGTAATTCTGATCCGATTTTAGTCATTTTGGAATATTTTCAATAAATTTGTTTTAATCCATGAATTATTTTGTATTAGTTTAAATTACTGCTGATCACTTTAGAAGATTATTTTAAAATAAGTTTGAATCACTTAAGTAGTAAATACTGCGTTGCATCAGTTTCAATTGATTTAGTTCACTTTGCATCACTTTGAAACTTTTTAGTCACTTTGGAGCACTTTGTTTACTTTGACACATTGGTTTGGAACAATTTAGAACACTTAAGACAGATTTGTACTATTTTAGAATATGTGAAACTGTTTAGATTACTTTAGATCAGTTTATATTACTCAATTTGGAACATCTTATATCTTCTCAAATTAATTTAGATCACTTTAGCAAAATTTATATGTTTAGATCATTTGAAACAGTTTAAATTTGTTTGGAATATTTTAGATCAGTTTGGACCAGTCAGTTCAAAAAACTTTGGTCTCTAATAAAACACTTTTAATATTTTTGCAACAATTTAGATCTTATTAATGGATTAGTATGGATCAGTTTAAAAAAATTTCTTACAATTTTAAACAGTTTGGATCGTTTGGATTTGCTTGGAATAATGTAATCAGTTTGGATTATTTTGGAACGCATTTCTACTACTACCAATTACTAGGAAATAACAGACCGCAACCGTTCTAAGACATATTTGCAAAGTTTAGAATTTATTTGCATAAATGGTACTCAAATTACTTGGGTACCAACACACTCCGTAGTAAACAAACATAAACACCATAGTCGACAAAAGAATTGTAATGCAGAGTGTAGCCTTTTGCACCTGCAGTCCCACCTCTAATGCATTTTAACACATTAACCCTTGCCACCAATTTATACAAATATTTTGGTTCAAAACCAATACGCAAGTGATAAATACAATTTTGGCAACTAAGAATGAGACTAGATCATAGAGTAACCGATGACATTTTAGTGTCTAGACTTTTAATTGGATGACGGTTTCATTACATAGTTTGAGTTTTAAATAATCAACAAACTGATGACCTTTGTAATCTACTTAATAAAAACAAGTTAATTTATTACACTTTAAAATAACAAAAACTATAAAACAGTCCTTAATTTATATTGTCTCCATTATATAAATTGTAGAAACGTGTCCATTATAAATAAACCTAAAAGGCTTTTCATATAAAATTATTATTTAAATTAAACAGAAAAGTTAGTAATTCGAGATAAACTTTTAAATGACATGACTATATCAAGTCTAAAGGAAAGTTCCCCTTCACATTCTCCTTACGTAAATCATCCCCAATTACTCTCCACCCTTGCAGGGCATTTAAAACCACGCACAAAAGATGGCCGTGCGCAATTAAACTGTAACACAATCGCAAGAAATCCCAATAGAAGAAAATATTCTCGTCCCCCTTATAGAATCGGATAGACGAACGTCGTGTCACGTTTCGGGCGTCGTTTATGGTAGATAATAAGGCGGTCGTAACAAGTCCAATAACTTAGCTCTTAGCATCCGCGTGCATCTGTGGCAATAAAGACATATGCTGCAAGTTTGTGTGTGTGTCGAGTGTGTAAAGGTGCCCTGGAAAAGGCGACGCATATTAAAACCATAAAGCAAGCGACGCCTAGCGTCACTGATTACGGTTTTGCAACCCGCGAGCACGATTTCGATTTGCGAGAGCGGAAATAATCTTATGTGTTAAGTGGGTGAATGCAGAAAACGGTGCAGCGAAACAATACATGCATACAACCAAAACGTTTCCTTGAAATTCTATATTTACTATAGTAATAATCTGGAAAATAGCATTTTGTTAGATATTTAGATGCACCAAAACTCGACACTTAAATTCATAATTAAATAATATATTTGAGCGTTAGTAAAAGCTCGAAAGCAATATAATTGGGTGCAATTAATTTATTTATTATGATTGCAATTAGTAACAACGCTTGTCTAGTTATCTACTGCTTGCGAGTAATTGAATTATTTCCCAATATGCGGTGTAGATTACTAATACGCTTCAGGTTATCTACAAGCTCCCGGCAATGTTTATCAAGTAGGGTGGTTTATTGCTATATTATGTATCATAAATATATTTTATAATGCTCATTTGCAACTGACAGCTTTTATCGTTTCATTTTGTTAATTTTTGAAACAGGTTAAGTTAGTGTTAGTGATAATTGTAGGAACCGGACGTTGTTGGATGTACTGATGGCTGCAGTAATAATAAATGTTTGATTACATATGTAGCGGTCATCCGATGAGAAGTAAAGTAGCTGCATTTTAGATTATACTGCTGTCCGGCGTTGCCATTTACTATAATGAGATGTTCCAACAACCAACCATATAGTGTGATAGTTTGCTAAAATATTAAACGCCCATTTACTATTATATACTGATGGTATGATTGCATTATTTATCAAAAGAAATTTGTTCATTGTTTTAAACTTTGTTTTGTAGTTTTGACAGCACTCTATAGTATGTTGGAATTAGAGGTCAGACATATTTTTATTTATGTTTGCTTTGCAATGGATAATAAATAATTTCAGAAATTTAATGTTTGATTTAATCATCATCTTTTATTTACGCAAGGGCTAATATTTTAAGACGTATGCTTGTATTACTACTTTACAACTGCTGTTGAATATATACCTAAAATTAAACACAAATATATGCTATCAAATCCGCTAAATGAGAAAATAACGGCACTGTAGATACTGACAAAAGTGACAAAACTCAGTATCTGATCCAACCACACTCTCATATTAAATGTAATCGTCAAATAATTTATGTTTGTAGGTATAAGCATTGATGTAAAATTGCTTTGATGAAGAGCTAGTGTAATAAACAATTTTTTTTAGTCTAAATTTAACAGTAAGAAGACATGTGGCAGAGCTAAATTTATTAGCAGCAAATACACAAAGAATTCTGCACATGATGAAATTCCATCCGTACAAAATGGCACTAGTTCAAACGTTTATGAGTTTTTTGGAGTTAAAGAATGGTCAACCAGAAATTGCACAATATCTTTTTATGAACTTTTTTAATACTTTAGGTGAATTCACTGAAATTCACTCTCTTGGCTTTATTGTAAACCTCTAGTTGTTAATTCGTTCCGTTTGATCAAGTTTAAATTTTTTTTGCAAGGAATTGTCTTAAAATTTTCTTTAGTTATCTTATAATTTCCAAAATAACACTGCATTTCTTATTGCAAGCTTTGCACTCACTCAGCAGATGTAGACAAATAGCATTTGCCTCCGCTCAGTCCCATTTGTTTGGCACATTAAGGTTTTTTTTGTTTGGAGGCTCTGCTATTGTAGAGTCTCTGTATAACTTCTTTCTTTTGTCTAAAAGAACCCAATATTTTTTGTGCATTTTTTGATTGGTGCTTCTTAATTGAGAACAAGAAAAAGAAAAAGAAAGTTTGCTTTGGATAAATGCTTTCACAAAACCTCTTTTAAAAATTTTTGTTTGTTTTTTTTTAATTCAATTATATGCTAATTCTTAGGAGTCCAGTAACCATTTCTCTTAGCATTTATCATTGCACAGTTTTTTAGTGCTAGCTTTTGGTCGGGTTCAAACTTTCTAATTTACCAAGTAATCTTGTTTGAGGTGTGTTTGACCGTATATTATATTTAATTTATGTTTTGCTATGATACATTTACGAGGATTGCATAAGGTTTTAGTTGATAAGAGAAAATCTTAATTCTTCTATATGGACAAGGGCAATGTCATGTTATGTTTATGATTTACGCTTAGAAGGCCGCGTTTGGAGTTTGCCTTGAACTGATGTACATTAATCTGCACAACTTTCAACTTATTTAAGTCATTTTTCCGGTCGTCCTTTGGCAATTCCTCTTCTTTTTTTGACGGTACACTTTTTTGGTTTGTCTTCACCCTTTTTAGGATGGGACAGTGCCCGGACGGGTTATCTAAAAAAATCAAGTGTAATTTGCTCTATAGGGTTTATATTCTTTTGTCCATGAGAAAGTTTTTTAAATTTAATACTCGCATATATTGTTTTGTACTCAAGTTTCACACTGTAATGGTAGAAAGGCAATGGATTAAAGTTAAAAAAATATTGTTTTGCATCTTTAGCTTGTTAAACAAATGGTAACCGGTTCTAATTATATCCCCGGCACCCATAACACGATTTTGTTTGGTTCTGGCAGTTTTTCAAACCAATTATCTGCTACTTACCCTCCAAAAAGCTTCTCATTGGTACTCTTGTTTGCACGTAAACTTTTTTTTGAATCTACTTGCAATGCATACCTCTTCTTTAAATTATCAATTTTTCTAAAAATAAAGAATTTTATAAATTCTGCGTCTTTGACATAGACTGAGCAAACGAGGTATTTTTTGGTATTAGTGCAATTTCCAAAAAAAAATCTTTGTTGCGCTTAAAAGTAGTGTCAAGGGTCGCTGTTGCGTGATCAGCTTGTCCAACTTTGTGCATGCTTGCGTACGGTTACTTGTCGTCACCGCTAAAGTTTTTTTGGTTTTTAGTGCACACTGAGCTCACTTTAGTTTACAATATGCAGAATTCTTGTCATTTGGTTAGAGAAAACGTATGTAAAATTTATGAAAGACCAAAACATAGACCAAAAGTGTCTGTGTGGTGTGCAATAACATGATCAAAAATCATTGGCCCCTTTTTTCTAAAAAAAAATGATGATATAGTCACAGTCAATTCTAAACATTTTTTATTTGTCAACTCTAAGAAAAAGAAAGAATTTACTTTTTATAACAAAACGGTGATACAGTAAGACAAAGTATGGAAATCTTGCAACAATTGTAAATAGACTTATCTTTCAAAATGGTGATCTCTGGTGGCTCGCAAAGTCTTTCTTTCTTAGAGGTTTTTTAAAAAGCAAAGTATTTATGAGCATGCCTAGAGATCTTCCGTTTTTTTTGCATTTTATTCTATCTTTTTCTTTTTTTAAAACATCATTGGTCTTGCATCTTCTTTTTTTGAATTTGCATTTAGCATTTCTTTAATCGCGTTTTTTAATAAACAATTTCTTTTCATTGCATGCTCTACCCATCCTGTTTTTTTTAAGGTTGTACTTGGTAGCATTCTTTTCTCTTCTTCATAACACTTCTTCAATCCAGATCTTGTCTGAGAGCTTAATGACTATTAATCTTCTCTAAAGCCAAATTTTGAATGATTAGATTAGTTTTGTTCTGGCATATATAAACCAAATAAATTGCTTGTGCGTCAAGGCATCAAAGTTACTACTGGAAGAAGTACAAACGATCTAATGAGGCTTAATTGACCAAAATTTAGAATCTAGATAATAATAATATAATAATAATAATAATAGTAATAATAAGTAATATTGTTCACTTGTCTAAAGTCTAAAGTCTTTTATAAAATCTTGTAAGGGTGATACTGATGCGTTTTTTGCTCCAAATTGCCGCACGTGGATCTTGGACTTAGGAGTCGCTAGTGAAGCAGTTTTTGATGTAATAGTCTCAAAGTTGCAGTGAAAACTGTCTGTCAAGCATAATCAAAGCAAAGTTTTGATAATTTTGGATATCATGCTGTTTGCGAAGCGTGCAACTGTTTTCTTCACTTTTGCAACGTTGTTTGCTAGCAAAAAGCTTTACGTATTAGTCGTACGCATTCAAGCTCTCACACACTGCGGCTTGAAAATTGAGCTTGCAAGAGTAGATCACGGGTAGTTGCACAATAATTAAATCAGGGTTAGCGTTGGCACTGTAGTGAAACCACCTAGAGTCATTTAGATTGTATTAATATTGGCTATTCTATCCAAAATTCACGTTCTACACTTAACGTGACTACTCCAGTTTTGGACAGAATAGGTTATTTTGATTCTGCCCTATGCAAATGGCTAGTGTTGGAAATTTTTTTGTATAAATCTTTTTTAATTGTTTTTATGATTGTTTCTCGGTTCTATTGATTATTTTTTCTTGCTACATGTTCTATTCATTGCTATTTAAGCTCTGATGTTCTTTACATGATTTCTGTTATTTTTGTTCTTGTTTGGATATCGGAGTTGCGCATTTTATCTGTTGGTAATTGACCCATAGTTAGTCCAGGGTTGCTTTGTGGTCTGCTTTATGAAAGTTGATTAAATTAAAAGTAATCAGATTGTTGTTCATACGTAGTGATACGTTTTCCTTTGACTTTTGCCTAGAATACTGCATGTGGTAGAATTTAAAGGTCCCTTGTTGGGTGCAATGTCGATTAGGTTCTTAGCGTAATAAGTATCTTGCAATTTACGTGTAAAAAATTTTGGTCTTTGACAATTTTTGGTTTTGGGTAGTCTATTGGTTTATTTTTAATTCCTGGCTCAAGTATATAGATACGTATTTTTACCAAAATATGAATTTTATTAGAAAAGGTCAGAACTAGCAGCAGCTGGAGGTTGAAAACTTTGAGTTTGCAGGTGTCTCCAATTTCACATACCTGGGGACGCAACGGAACAAAAAAAACAAACAAGAAGACGAGGTCGAGATAAGGATCATGAAAGGCACGCGGTGTTATTTCGCCAACAAATCCTTACTAAACTCAAAGATCCTGAGCAGAACGTGCCAGCTTAAAATCTACAAGGCCCTCATTAGACCTGTGGTCAAGAAAAAAAATTCTGCAAAATATCTTTGGACTAACGCAGAACAAAAATGGAAGTTGGCGCATAAAAGCAAATTACAAATTGGCACATTTAATCAACAAAACAGATATAGTTAAGTTTATTAAAGCTCAAAAGGTTTGTTGGTTAGGACACGTAATCCGAATGAAAAAGGGAAAAAGCGCCAAAGTAATAACAGATTAGAGACCAATGGAGGCAAAACCTAAAAGAAGTCCTCGCAGAAAATGGATTTCTGCAGTAGAAGAAGACCTCATCAAAGATGTGCATTAACAACTAGAGTTGCCCTAAACCGGAAGAGTTGGAACAAAGTCGCAAAGGAAGCCAAAACCCACTTAAGTTTGAGTACTAAGTAAGTTAAGAAATGATTTAGTAAAAACAATTTGCCCACTTATTTGGAAAAGTCTTTTGACTGTTTAGGGTTTTTAGTGATGTCTATCATTGTTGCGTTCCAAAGGGCAAAGTGGTTAAATTTGAAACGGTGTGTGGTTTTGACATAGATGTTGGTATTTGAAATAATAATAAAAAAAATTCTTGCCAGAGTTTGGGTTGTTCTTTTCATAAAAGTTTGTTTTTAGAGTAGAAATAGTAGTTTTCCTGCAATAACAATACGGAGTTGATGGTGGAGGTTGTCAGAGATGGTCTTTACAAAAGTTTGCTTTTTGTGTTATAATGATATTCCTAGCTCATCTAGCAAATGTCAAACAGAATGCTGTCTGTCCATAATAGACAAAGTTGCATTTGTTGAAAACGCAAAATTTCTTGGGTAAAACCAAACCTTCCGTCAATCGATTTCTGGGTTATCTTTGTAAGATTAGCAAATTTTGTATCTAAATCAAGTGACAGTTAGTTTTAATGCAAGCATTGACTCTGTCTGCAAACATTTTTTAGTTCATTTTCTGGCTGTCTTTTTTTCTAGAGGAATAAGAACTGTGCAAGATGTTTCTCAGTGTGAACAACATTGGGTTGTGATAGGAGTGTAACTTAGGTAAAGTTATAACTACTTGTAAACTCATCCAACACGTCGCCTACATGGCCTTAGATGTGAAAATGGTTTGGTTCGTCCGGTGCTACAACCGCGAGTTAATTGGACTGCGCAAATCGGTGCTGCGTTCTACCATTGGTATTGGTAATTATTGAGTTCTAGCTACTGTGTTTTGTTTTTGGCAATTTTATGCTTAAATGAGTGAATGTCCCTTACGCCAATTGCCAGAGATAGTTTGTTGTAAAGAAAAGCCAAAAGAATCTCCTCACGTTTAATACTAGCAATCACACATGTTGCACTTGTTGCTTTGATGGTGAACAATTGTGGACTATCTAAGCCGTAGTAAGAGATGCTTTTCTTTATAACAATAGCAGTGTTTTCACGACAACCAATTATTTTGTCGTTACTGTATGTGACATAATTAGGAATGGTGATAGTTTCACTTTTCCTTAGATGCATTTCACTAAGCAAAATGGTTGCCGTTAGCATTTAGAACAATACATTTAAAAATCAAAAGAGACAGCACATACTGTCCAGTAGTGTCAGGTTTTTACTGACTAAAAAGCCCACTTTTTTCTTCCTTACCTTGAGGTGGTTCTCCTGGTGGCGCCCCTTGCACTGCGGTTCTATTGGGCCTATTGTACATCTCTGCTATTCTACTCCTTTAGTAGTTCTGTCTCTTCAATAAAGTCCAGTATCTTTAGCCAATAGGTTGTTTTTAACATATCTGCGGTTGGATTTTGTTTGCCAAAAATGGCTATGCGTTTCTGTTTCAAAAACTTTGTTTTTCAATCAATAAGTGTATAAGTTTTCTGCAAATTATATCGTTGCTGGTCTCGTATGGGATCCCAAAAGCGAGCTCTGATCCAGTAAATGTCCTCTTTGCTCCTTGTTTGGCAAGCTGATTTGCCATGAGATTTTCTTTTGTCTACTGGTCTTTTGGTATCTATATCAGGCAAACTTTGCAGATTGTGGCCACTGCTTCAAGACTGTATATGCAAGTCATAACCAGTTTGAATTTTATTACTGGCAATTGCAGAGCCTGCAATGCCGCTTGACTGTTTGACATGATAGTTATCAGTCTGTCCGGTTTTAATCCCTTATCGATCATGTCGTTGGTGCACCACACCAAGGCAACCACCTTGGAAAATTAAGGCATGTTTGCCCAGAGGTAGCAAAATTTGCTTTCCTTG
The DNA here is from genome assembly GCA_963932245.1 of Tachinus rufipes. NCBI lineage: Eukaryota > Metazoa > Arthropoda > Insecta > Coleoptera > Staphylinidae > Tachinus > Tachinus rufipes. The sequence goes on along the minus strand of OZ010742.1, from coordinate 24,484,070 downwards.
GTGTTTGTCCTTGTAGATTCCAGCCCCGGCACGCATTTGGTCTTTGGACCTATCTGTGTACTATTCTTTCTTACTGATGCACTGACCCTTCATGAAGTCCGACCTCATTATTAGAGTTTTTTCTTTATGCGACACATTTGTAATGTTAGGTCTGTAAGTCCCATTGTGTTCGTTTATCTGCAGCCTGTATGCTGCTTGTCTAGCTTCCTCCATTACCATCAAGTAAAGTAGCGGTAACAATAGTAGTACTTCTATAACTGCCGTGGGCGTCGTTCTCATTGCAAGAGCAAGAACTAGTATACGCTTGTACATGCATACGATTGCAGTTTTTAGAAGTGGGGTATATTTAGTACCCTGCTCATGCAGACTCATTGGAGCAAGAGCGCTACTTGGTCTTTGATAACCAGGTTATGCAAAAACCAAGTCCATAACAGCAACAATTTTGTGGATAGTAACTAAATCTTCAGACCTTCTATTTTTTGCATGGTAAAACTAAGTATAAAGTTTTCTCAGCTGTCTCCACAAACAATTTTGATTTTGCAGCGCTAGACTTTAATTGACAACCATTCTTGGGGCGTGGGGTTTCCAAAGATTCTTTTCTGGTTTGGAGTAGATTAATAGTATCTTTAGTGGTTTGGAATCCACTCAAAACTGTAGGACCACCTGTTATGTAAGTTGCCAGCATTACAAGCAAAAAAAGGCAGCCAGCAGTAGCGCAAAAAATAATTATATTGGCTTAGACATCGGATTTCTGCTTCAAAGATTATGAGTTTGAATTTGTATATGCTTCACCACTTCCTACTTTTCAAACCCGCCGTGTTAGCAGTTCAATTTTATGGCAAAAAAACCTTTTCTGATAAGGAATAGATAAATAATCTCTCCAGTGGTTAGAAATCTACTCAGAACTGTAATGTAACTTGCGCAACTTGCCAAGATTAAAGGCAAAGAAATAAGTCAACACGACAGCAGTGGCATAAAACTGAAAAAAAAGAAGTTCAAATTCCAAACAATTTAAAAAAGTTAAGTCTTTTTGCCAACTTTAGATTTAACACTTAAAGACAAAAAATTCCTTATACAGTAAACATAAGCTTGGTCAAGAAAAGATGGCATAGATGCAACAGAGCAAACAATATTTGTGTACAGTAAATTGCTTATTATAGCGGCCAATTTAAGTTTGAAGTAGTATACGTACTTTTTTCGTATAGTACTAGTAAAAAAGCAAACATTATACCTGTTTTTGTTATTTTCACGCTTATACTAAGAATGCGCATATTGAAAACATTATCAACACATTAAATATTTCTGTAACTTATAATGGTTTCTTTTTGTTTCAGGTAGGATTCAAACAAGTCTACAATTGAAGACAATTTGGTAAAAATTGCAATATTTATAATAATTTAATATATAATTACAAAAAAATTGCTATAATCAGTTATGATTTAATTTATTTGACTAAAATATAATTGAAACATTTATTAATATGTGAAATAATAACTAGCACAAATTATTATATTCAATTATTATTATTGAAAATCAATCTAATTGCTGCAAACAAATTTGTTATATTTATTGGTTATATATATTATTCAATTATTTATAACAAATAGTTATTATTAATAATAAATAGAATTGATTTCAAATATAATTGAAATGCTGTGTGAAGTTTCATAATATAAATATAACATAATGAACCTTCATATTAATCAAGTAATTGAAATAGTTTTAATTTAGTATTATATGTTATTTGAACGAATTATTATATTTTGTCAAACACTGTGTGGTAAATTGAGTTTGTAAACTTAGATCAAATTTAATATAAACTCCAATATTGTACTGATTTCCATAATTGCTATTCTGAAAAAAACCGTATTATATTTTCTTATTCAATATTTATGGCTAAAACGATTTAATTAAAAATAAACAATTCTAATATTACTGCTGCTTATACACAATACAATAAAATTAAATTTGAACCATTATTAAAATACACGTATTATCCCAATTGTATTACATATACATTCCATTTACAACGCTTTACAATTCGTATCGAAGGCGAATATATCTCACAGAAACACTTATTTAATTTAGCACTTAAACTTCCGTACCGTAGAACTGCACTTAATATTTGTTTAAAGGATTTATTTTGCTTTGCAGAGGAGTCGAGAGACAAGCGTATATAAACACACAAAGGCAACAAAGTAGAATTTTAATCTATTTCGAGATTTCCTTGGAAAATTTTCTTGAGTTATATTTGCTGTCCTCATTATAAACGAAATACTGAATATATGGATGAACATAAAACTAAAGAGATTTATTAAATTTGTTTGATAAAAATAAAAAAGTTATTTGTAATTGATTTAATTATTGAAAAGTTTAAATTTATTCCAATTATGAATTCAGATTTCTAATTATTTTCGTAGGTATTGAATCCTTCTATAAAATCAATACATAATATTAAAATATTTAGCCTCACAATGTGGCTTAAACTTAATGAATCCAAGCAGTTTTTCGCGGGTTGTTCCATTAGGGACGCGCTAGCGATAACAATAATCCCGGCAGAAGAGAACATCGGGTCTGGAGTAATTAAAAGTGGATTTGCCAGGGCCCCCGCGGCTCGCCTTCCATTTTCCAGGATCGAGTTCCTAATGACTAATTACCATCAGATACATTTTATTAAATGAGCGTAGTCCACGCGCACTTATATACGCGTTCCGGGAGAGATTAATGGCCCTGTTATCCGGCTAATATCCACTCCTGGGCGATACTCTGGCTATCCATTTGCCGACACACATTCCTGATGAATGGCCTCCCGAGTTTTTCTACAGGATAAAGGCTTAAATTTACTGAAATACGTATTTTTAGTAACGCTATTATTAAAAGGCGCTTATTTTTTGTTCATCTCAACTTAAATTCTTGATTTTTATTTGATGGAAGTTGAAAGAATAATCTTTGACTTTGTGCATTCTTAAATAAATTTTAATAGCAAATAGAAGTAAATCAAAGAAAAATGTGTACCGAATTTAATTAAATTTTGCAATAAAAAATTCTACTAAATTCTTTTGTAAATTTGTTAGCTACTTAATTATCCTTTAGTTTACGTTGAGTTGGTGAGTTATAAAAAATGCCTTGAGGTATAGAACTGTGAGACAATAAAAATTTAGACGTAAAATCTTTTATAAAATCTAAATAGTTCAAACATAGAATACGGTAATAAGTTTTGAATTTGTTTAGATATTTCTAGAACTATTAAAGAATCAATTATGAAATAAATTAATAATTTATTTAAACTTAACTAACGATTACAGCGGCTAAAATTTAAGCACAGACAATTGTTTCAATGTGCCATGAATGACTACGGCAACGCATGATAGCAAAAGTCAATATTTTTATTTTGTGGTTGGGAAAGGAAATTTTTAGACTTAAATTAACCGACTAATCCCACCCATTATTTTAAAATGATGCTATCCTGTTAAGATAAGAAGAGGCAGCCATACCTCAAACTGGACTAACATACGAATAGTATTGTGCAAACAATTACTTTAAATAGTCGCAATTTGTTGCTAGTGCTTGCACTGCTTTTTTTCAGCAACAGCAAAGTTAAAAGATTGCTTGTCATCTCGGCCATATCTAGTATAGTCGATATGTGCAATCTGAAAGTTAAACCTCTATCTTATTCTATTCTTAGGTACTTTGCAGTATTCATCTATGAAATTAGAACACTATTGAAATAAACGTTTTTATGTCATTAAGAGTCAGCAAATAATTCTTAGAGAATAGTATACCTTCTTAAAAAAATGCTCTCAAAGCTTTGTTCCGGGCTTGGTGCCAATTTGGGTTTGAGATAAGTGATGATATCTCTTACTTTAGAAGGCCAAACCAATTACGTAGTGTTGGTGCGCTGAAGACACTGAGTTACTTTTTTGTAGATCCTTTTTACGTAGTCCAAATCTTTGCATTGGAGTTTAAAGCTATCAGCAAATGGCTTTGGGGGCTTTTGGAATCTTTCACATCAGATTATCATCTTTGTTGTAGGGATTCAAAAACTTGTTTTTAGAACTAATTATTAAGGTTTTTTATTGCTTACCATTGAGCCAGTTTAGCTTACTTTGGTCAGTTAGGTTAGGTTAGGTTAAATTAGGTTAGGTTAGGGGAAATTTGAAACTCCTATCAGGCGCGTCCTAGGTAGCGCATTGAAATTGCACACGCAGACCACCACGGTAGCCATGCGTTTGAGACTACCTTTTTCCTCTTTTCTATAGACTTTAAACTGTCGGACTCTTTTGGTCAAACACTTGGATCTACTCTGGATTACTTTTTAGCAACCTATGCTATTAGGTTACGAAAGCTAGTGAACCAAAATACTTTTAATTTCTTTTCAATAAAAACAGAATTTATATGGAATGACAAAGGACCGTGAGATGAAGGAAGCCTTTGGGCAAAAAAGTAGAGTACTTAGATCGCTTGTAAAAAGACACTCAAAGTATTTTAAAGAATACAAATGTTGCAATCCAGATGGCAATAGATAAGAAAGTTATTGACTAAAAAATTGATACTGTAGAAAAGATATGCGTAGATCAGAAAAAAAGATCCAGGGAAAAAAACAAAACTACCAAAAGTAAAATGATAAACGTCTTTAAGATGTCGATGCAAAAAAACCTTATGGACCAACGAGTTGAAGATATTAAGTGCACAAAAGATATAGCCAGAGAAGTTGCACAAAACACAAAAGTTGAAACTAAAAAGGATGTGGATAAATTATAGGCAGCGACTAAAAGATTGGAAAAAGCAAGGCAGTTCCAAAAGCCGAAAAAGGAAGAAAAAAGGCAGAACAAAGAAAAACCGGTAGATGATGAAAAAAATTTGCACAGAGAGATTTATAGCCAAACAGAAGAGTTAAAAAAAATAGATTAATACAATATTTAATGAAAAAATTAAAACAATAGAAAAGCAGAAAGCGGAAAGGTAAACACATAATAGTATGCAAAAAAAGGAGCTAGAGCAACTAAGGATTGTAAATAGCAAACTGAAAAAAAAAATTGAGCGGAATAAAGCTCAAGAAAAAAAACTGACAAAACACCTCTATTGAAGGCATAAGAACCTACAAAGAATACAAAAAAAACAGATAACCTTAAATGAAACAAAAAAATTCAAGATAGTAGAGCAAACAACACGAGTGCGCTCCAGAGCACAAGAATGCAAGACGGGCAAAATTATTCTAATAAGACTTGATGGCCAACCAAAAATTTATGGACCAAATTAAACACAATGAAAGAAGAAACTTCTGGTGACAAGCAAGTTGTCTTACATAAGATTGACACTGTAAGTTTACCAACCTTAAGAAAAATGTCAGAGTGCGTATACAAATATACAGATACTAAGGTAGTGATTTATACTAACAGGGCGCAAGAAGATAAACCCAATGAATAAAACACTTATGCACTAATTATTGTCGAAAAAGCGGGGAAGAAAACGGAAAACTACTAAACTTTTTTTCAACAGGTTAAAACAAACCTTAATGGGAACCCAGACGGGAAAGCAGTCACAAACATAAAAAAAAACAAAATGATTATCACCGTGAAAAAGGACGCAAACGCACTAGAAAATATCAAAAAAGCAATCAAAAAAAGCAAAACAATAACTAAAAGGAAACTGGGAGCAAAAAAAATGAAAAGCATAGTCATAAGAGACCTTGATACATTACATTGGCCATACAGGCAATTGTGGAAGATAACGAGAAATCTCTCAAAATTGGTACACTCAAAGAAAACAATAAAGGTACCCAAACAACAGCAATGACTTTGGCTAAAGAAGAGGCAAACAAACTGCTAAAGAAAGAAGCAATCAGAATTGGCTACACAAACTGCACTATGGAAAAAAAATGCTACAAGTGCTGGATGTACGATCATGAAGCCAATGAGTGCAACGGTACAGATAGGACCAAACTGTGTTACAAATGTGGTGAGGGAGGTCTCACTATAGGCCAATGTGATAACAGTAAAAAATATCCACTATGCCAGGAATCTGGCCATAAAGCAAGCACAAGCAAATGCTCCGTATTCCAACAGGCTCTAGAAGCAAGCAGGAAAAATCGCGAGGCAGGTATCGAAAACAGCAGAAATAAAGGCAATAAACATAAAGAGAGTACTAATACCGGTAATAACAACACCAAAAATAAAAGTACTACAATGCAACATAAGCAAAGCCAGGGCCTACTGCATAAAACCTGGTAGATGTATGTATAGTGTCCATGCCTAATAAGAACATGGTGTCAGGGGGCCTATGGATAAAAGATAGAAGCGCAACTGTTCAGATATACAACAAAAGTTATACTACAACGAAATGGGAACAAAACAGTGAAGGATTTGCTTGGGCAGAGGTAAAAGGTATAATCATATTGACTTGCTACGGGTTTCCTGATAAAAACATCAAAGAATTTTTAAACATATCTACATAAACTTGGAAAAAGTACCAAAAAATATGACAAACCCATAATTGTAGCGGGCGACTTTAACTGTAAAGCAACGCTATGGGGAAAAGCAAAGGAAAACAAGGAGGGAACAATGCTAAAGGAATGGTTGGCTGAAAGAAACTTTGCCATAATCAATGATGGAAAGGAACTCACTTCCAAATCGTATCAGTAGATATAAGTAGGAAAATGCAAAACTGGTTAGTATCGGAAGAGGAAAGCTTGAGTCTACACAAAAATATCAAATATGAGGTCAAAACACCAGAAAAAAACTGCGAAATGCACCAAATGAAAAGCGTGGAAGGTTAAGTTCAAACTTATGCCTGCGTTTATAAACCGGTTTGTTGACAAAATGATCATGGTGACAACAAAAAGCACTAAAGTCCAAATGCAATCAATAAGAAGAGCCATGAATAAAACCTTTAACAAAAAGAGAAAAGCCAAGACTAACAGTAGGATATATTGGTGGTCTGAGGAACTGGAGAAAACCAAGAAAGAATGCAACCGAGCTAGGCAAACCTCGACTAGGGTAAACAACAAACGCAACCAAGATGCAGGCACAAAAAAGATTTTAAGTGACAAATATAGCAATAAAAGAAGGGCTCTCAAACTAGCCATAAAGGAAGCTAAAAAAAAGACATGAGTACGGGTATGTGAGGAGATAGAACAAGACACCTGGGGCTTAGGCTACTAAATTGTAAGCAAAAAGCTAAATCTATCACAACAAACAGCGTTAAACGACGAAAAGCAAATGAAGATAGCAACAGAAGAAGAGCTAGAAAACGCCCTAAAAAGAACAAAAAAGTAAAAAGCGCCTAGGCCAAATTACATACCTACAGAGATTATAAAACTGATTGCAAAGACTTATTCAGAGTTAATTCTCGAATAACAAATTCAAACAAGGAAACTTTTCGACTAAATGGAAAGAAGCAAGGTTAGTCCTGATAGAAAGGTCCAAAAAACAACTATAACCAAGACAAAGTACAGGCCACTATCTTTACTAAATTCAATCGGCACACTATATAAACAATTAATAGCTGGGCGACTAAGGAATGAAAAGCTTTTGTGGCTGTTTGTCTTATGTACTTTTTCATGGTAATACTGTGATCTATCTACACTCCAAGATATTTTATAACCGTTTTTTATTGGATTTGTATCTTTCCAATGTTGAGAATAATCTCTGTCAGTTTCCTTCCTTTGTATAGGATAACTACTTCTGTTTTACTGTTTTTGATTTGTCGCTTTATTTCTTCAATTTTTTTCTTTTATACGCGGGATTGTAAGGTTAGCAAGATTAATCAGTTCCCTTTCTTCCTTGGCCCATACTATTAATCCCGTGTAATCAGTATGGATTTATGAATGGGGAGATCAACCATAGACGTTATGGAAGAAATTAAAAAGGCGACCAACGCGGATAAAAAATATGCAGTACAAAACAAGAGATATTGTATTCTAACAACAATTGATATCAAAAACGCTTTCAATACCGGTACTTTAGAAAAAACTATTGGAAATGCTAAAGAGAAAGAAAATTAGCAATCACATAAGAAAAGTGCTATTTTGGAGGTAGCTAACCTCCAAAACAGTAAAATCTCTGTAGGAAAAATAGGGACCTGTTCTTGGCCCACTACTATGGAATTTGTACTACATCTACACTCTAGAAGTCAAACTACCGACAGGAACAAAGGTAATCTGCTTTGCAGATGACACGGGAATAATAGTATGGGCCAAAGAATAAAAGGAACTGATCAACCTTGCCAACCTTACAATCCTGCGTATAAAAGAAAAAAATAAAGAACTAAAGCGACAGATTGAAGACAGTAAAACAAATGTGGATATTTTATAAGAAAGGAGAAAACTGAAAAAGAGTACTCTCAACATTGGAAAGATACAAATCCAATCAAAAACGGCTATAAAATATCTTGGAGTGTAGATAGATCACAACATGACCATAAAAGAGCACATAAAACAAACAGCCACAGAGACGGAAAAATCAGTGCTGGCATTAATAAGGTTCATGCCCAAAATTAAGAAATTAGATCTAAAATAGAACAAGCTTGCACGGCCTTCAATAAAATGAAGCAAGTTATGTGCTGCAGGGATCTTAATCTCAATCTGCGAGTTTGGTTGCTACGTTGTTACGTTTTCTCCATATTAATGTATGTATGTAGAATCATTCGAGATGTGGTCTTACAGATGGATGCTACGTATAGTGTTGACAGATAGAATATCTAATGCCCAAGTTCTTGCACGCTTCAATAAGGACACAGAAATTCTATATCTTCTGAAAAATGTTTGAGTATCTTGGCCATATCATGCGAGGCTCGAAGTATAGATTACTGCAAAATATAATGCAAGGAAAGATATCTGGTAAGCAAGGGCCAGGTCGCAAAAAGACGTCCTAGTTGAAGACAATCTAACATCTCTGGTAAGCTAGCTTATCAGGACAATCCATCTTGAAGATAATAATGATTCCAGAGTGGAAATCCGCATCGTCAAGTAGATTAGGGGTTTAGTAGATGAAAGCTCCACACTCAGGCTGACAGAGCATTCCTCAACCACTATTAAAAACAAAAAAATTAGGTTAGGTTAGGTTAGGACTCACGAGAGATGTCGTAATCTAATCTCATGATAACTAACACTTGGATGGGTGAGTGGGCCACTCCAATCTAAACTACTGATTTGTTACCATAGTATGGAGTGTCATACTCACCCACCCAATTGTTGGTCATTAAAAGATTGTACGTTTGACTTCTCAGCAAAGGCCAGAAGTTATTTAGTCACAAATGCGGTAGTGATCCAATTTCTTGATAACACCTGGGTGGGTCTAATACAAAATTCTGACTTGTTATCATGCTATAAAATGTTTTTGACACCCACCCCATAGTTGGTCAATATGAGATTAAATATTTGACCTTTCTGCAATAGTGAGAAGTTATTTTGTCACAAGAAACGGTCTTAATCTAGTATTTTAATAAGTAACACTTTGGTGGGTGGTTTGGTCACTCCAATCTAAACTACTGACTTGTTTAATAGTATACAGTATCACACTTACCCACCCAATATTGGGTTGGTCATCAAGAAATTAAATGTTTGACCTCTCTGCGAGGGTCAGAGGTTATTTTCATAACACTTGGGTGGGTGGGTGAGCCACTCCAATACAAACTACTGACTTGTTATCATAGTATGGAGTATCCTATTTATTCACCCAATTGTTGGTCATTAAGAAATTAAATGCTTATCTTCTGAGCAAGCGTCAGAAGTCATTTTGTCACAAAAGAAAGTTGTGATAGAAATCTCTTCATAACTAAGACTTGGGCGGATGGATAAGTATCACCAATTTAAACTACTGACTTGTTATTATGGTATAAAGTGTCCCACCCGCCCAAACACCCACCCAATTGTTGGTCATTGAAAGATTGAATGATTGATCTCTCTGCGAGGATTAAAAGTTATTTTGTTACAAGAGACGGTCGTGATCCAATCTCTTTATAAGTAACATTTGGATGGATGGGTGGGTGTGTCACTTTAATCCAATCTACTGATTTGTTGTCATAGTATAGAGTTTCCTACCCACCCACCTAATTGCTGGTCATCAAGAGATTGAACGTTTGAAAGTCAGAAGTTATTTTGTTACTTGAGACCGTTGTGATCCAATCTTTTGATAACTAACACTTGGATGGGTGGGTAGGTCACTTCAATCCAAATTACTAAATTGTTATCATGGTATAAAGTGTCGCAACTACCTACCCAATTGTTGGTCATCAAGAGATTGAATGTTTGACTTTTCGACGAGGGTCATACGTTATTTTGTTACTTGAGACGGTCGTAATCCAATCCATTTCAATCTCAACTACTGACTTGTTACCTTTAACTCAACAGTTGGTAGCATAGAGACTTACCAGTAATCAGCCGATCTTTTAAAGATAATTGCTGTTCCACGTCCCTGTCCTTCCAGATACTTGAAAGTGCTAAGGATGTTATAAACTCTTCTAAAAATTTAAAGTAAACGTGTTTCAATCATAATGTAATATAAACAGTTTGCTTAGTACATTTTAAATTTTAGTTTGCTTTATAAAATTTGAGAAAGATTAAATATTTATAAAACTACAAAAGTTGTTGTATGTAATAGCTGATGTGCAAAACTGGTTGGCTCTAAACCTCTTGTAAGTTTTGGAACTTCTAGCAACAGTTGCAGTTCCAGACTTCTTATATATGTTGCTGCGTAGACGTTAGCACATTCTTGGCTCAGAATGCCGCTAATTTTGTTTATTTTTGGTAAAAAAAATCTTTAGAAAACGTTATATGCACTCACCAAAACTATGAGAGCGGGAGAGTATACAAAACGCCGGTCAAAATCAAGGTCATTTGATGGTAGGAGAGTCATGCTGGGTAATTGATCTTCAAATCAACTTAAGAAATGCCTTTATGCCCGCAACACATTATTATAAACTATAAAAGACTATTGCAACGTTAGGAAACAATATTTGTTGAAACAAATTAAAAAAATACTCCAATAATTGATTAATATTGTTTTTTAACACAATTTTTCATTACACATCTTACTGTTTTTGTCAAATAAAAAATGACACATTTTGATTTAAGACTTTTATTTCTGGAATTGTTTTGCAAAGTAGCATTAGAATAGACGTATAAACTTGTTCGTAGGAACAATATTAAGATTTATTTGCTATTCTATTTTTTGAAATTATTGGTGTTATGTTTGCTCAAAATGATGTATATCTGATTTATAGTGTAACAATATTAAAGTAATGTACAAAGTTAGTTTTTACTTATAACAAGAGTAGATATTGCCCAAACGTCTACCGTTATTATTTAATATAAATTATACAACTCAGTTCTATTGGCGTTTTAATAAGATCAAGAAGTGGAATCATTCAAATTCGTTAAAAATTTAGTTCAAGATTTTACTAAAATTGCACATTTCCGATTTCATGATTTTAATATTTAGAAAGACATTTTATTGTTAGGCGTCTTTTAGTTGTAACATTTAATTCTGAAAGTAAGCTTAAATTGAAATCGATATGATTACCAATGACGACCTTATTTTTATGTGTGTTCAACACAATCAGCATCAATTCGGCTTATTGCAAATGGGATTCGATTCGATCGAATGGGAACCGGTTTAATTAACGGCGGAACTTAAAACCCATCGGCTGCGATCAAACGTTTTCCGGCTTCTTGCGGTGAGCGGAGGGGAGCGGCGCGCACTCACGGAGATTATTGTCATTATTCCGGGCACATTCGTCGCCATTAACGTTACACTTAGTTATCTTGTTCGAGTTTATTAAGTCCCCCGGATTATACAAAGCACGGCAAACAGGGAAAGAATCGTTGAACACTTTGTGTAAACCCGACTTAAAATGGGATTTTCAAGGAGTAGAAAAATCGCTAAATTGCGGACTCGCTTTAAATTGTTATTTCGAATTAACTTTAAGTGAAATGTAATTACATGTGATTTTAAAATGCGAGACCATTAAATCGTGTATCAAACGTCCCCATTAAACATGATTGATTAATATGTGGTAAATATAATTTAAATCCCCTTTGCAACTTAATGATCGTAGTTTCGAACTGGGATATAGGGCGGATTTGCTACAAACGTGTGGTACTTTAAACAACCCTTAGGCTATCAATTTATGTATTCTTCTTACCAAACAATATATTAAAATGATATAGCGTTATGGGGCTATGTTATCTCACTCAATAAATTTTACTGATCATAAAAATCAAATGATTCATAGATTAGTTATGCTTGGTTGGTGCGATGGATTGAATTTGCATTTACAACTATTGAAGATTATTGATTCAAATATTTGTGATTTTCATAGTTTTAAAGCAATCTGGCACATCTATTGCATGTTTTTTCTTGAATAAAAATGTTGATTTATGTTAACTAATATTTTTAAATCAAATTGTTACAAATATAGTTTTATTTTATTTGTTTATTAGTGATTTTAGTCTGGAATCACATATCGCGTCAAAATGTTTCTAAAAAGTGTCGCTGAGAGCTTATTGTATTCTAATGGCTCAGAACAATTACTCCACTGGTCACGCCTGAATCTTTTTACTCGTTCTTGAGGTAAGATAAATTTTTTAAAAGCGTTTTTACGCAATGACAGTTCCAGTTTTTTGCGCGTAGAACAAAAAAAATTAAGAGTTATCTAAAAATAAATAAAAAAATAAATAAAACCTGATTTACTACTACTGTGAAGATAACAATGGAACTAATTTTGCATCATACAATAAGATTTGTCAATGCTAATAAAATATGCTATATCTTTACAGTTGTGACATGTTTGACATGTGGCCTTTGAGTTACTAATCAAAAAATACAAAAAAAATTAAGTTGGTGTGCAGAAACAACACAACATGTGAACATTGCATTTGTCGCAAATGTTTTAATTTTTATTGTGTTTTTTTGCGGCTATTTTACATCGCCACAGTAAGTCTACAACTTGTTTAAAGAGGTTATAAGCTAATCTCTTGTTTCCATTACCCTCATAACTCAGCGTCCAGATAAAGATCAGTATTAGTTCAAATTAAACTATTGAATTGACGGAGTAGATACATTTTTTACTCGAAATTTTTCTTAAAGAAAGCCTTTTTAGAAAAAATAAAAATAAAAGTGAGATGTCAGATCTAGACAAACTTGCATCCTTGGAAAAAAATTGCAAGAGTCAACTTTAATTTTTGACGTATACCAAACTACTGACGTTAGGCTTGAAATTGTTTTTACTACGTTTTGTAGTTATTAAATATTGGTCAATTATTATATAAATGTTTTGCTTTTATTGCAGCGGCATACAAAGTAGATGCAATGACCTGTTAGCATATATAGTTTTAGCCAATAATTTTTGTCAATGCGTTTGTTGTGCAACAGTAATCCACAAAACCAAGGTTTTGTACAACAGTATCTTTCTCCTTACTGCCTAGTTGATGTAAGTCAAGTATTTTTAAAGTTTGTTTTGCATTTTGGGACAAGTTTATCATTATGTGCTTGACAGGAGAGAGACAACATAAAATATAGGTACATTAGATTTTGCGGATAATTTTATGCCTTTACGAAAATTTTAACTTTTTAGTTAATACGACTTAGAGCTTATTATGCCACATTTGCCCTTAAATCTACGTCCGCCTCTTGGGTTGTAGCTAAAGGTTCTAGATGAAGCAAATGTTCTTTCTATGAAGCCCCAAGTTGTTTAGATCTGCAATTCGCTCGTTGTGTCTTACCTTTTCAAAAACTTTTTGATTGTTTATTAAGCAAACATAGACATCATTTTGGTAGTCTAAGCATTTTAGTACAAGGATCACATGTTACAAGGCCGTTACGTGACCCGAATTGCACGTTGCTGATTTTTTTTTACACTTCTTGTATGTTCTGTTTTTTTATAATATTCAAAAACACTTAGAAGGTATATTTATTAGGCTTATGAACTAAAAATCTTCACAATATTTGGCAATTGATTTTTTTAGTATAGTAATGAAGATAGAGCTATAATATTTCTACGTGTATTTTATTTGGTCCACTAGTTTTACCTGGTTTTGCCGTTTTGATTGCGTGTTTGACTTCAGTCCTAAAATTAGTTATTTTATTTTGTGTGATGTTTTCGGTTTTTTTTTTCGATCGTATTCAAATAGTTTGTTTATAAAGCATTTTCATGTTTTTTATCTTTTTTTTTTGTTTAGTATTTTTTTTTTGTTTTTGTCTATCAAGGTTGGTACTCGTCTCTTTTTATATACATTGCTAGCTTCTTTCAAATTTTTCGAGAGCTAGTAAACTTTGTACGTTGCAAGTTCCAATTTTGAATGGTTTTGTTGTCACAAGACAGGCTATTTTCCACACTTCATTTAAGGGACGCCGTGACTTAGGGCCAATATTATTTTTTCTTGACTAATAAAGTGGTTTTCATAAAAAGTTTAGATGCTGCCGTTTGCTACTAGTAGCTCATCTTCCGTCATTTAGACTGTTATTTTACAGTGATAGCTATAGACCTCAACTACATCAGAGTATGTCCGACTGGTAGTTTAAGCTCTCGCACTTAGTTTAACATGTTGGCCAAGACGGTTACCCCTGGGATAAGTGTGAGTCTTGATGACGATCAGTGGTTGTGCACAAATCCTGTTATTAAAAAACGTGGCCGTGTCTAATCAGATGTGCTAACTCTACCAAGAGACAATTTTAGACAAAAAAAAAATTGGCGCAAGTAATTTTAGATTTTAGATAGACTAACGCCAAGTTTTGGTAAGGTATTATGCGGCAGATAAGCACATAAGATTTACAAATCTAGTTCTTTTATTTTTGTCCACTAAGTTATATCATAGGCTTTGTTTAAATAAAAAACACCGAGACTATTTTTACAGAAAATTGTCATACTTGTTTTTTATAAAAGATTTGGCTAATGTTGTTTTCAATTAAAACTTGACTAACCGAAAAGGTAAACAAGTTTAGGCTATAGCTGTTGACGTGATTTACAATTTTTAATTTAAATAAATTTGTTAACATTTGCTGCGTTTTCCAACTCAAGTTGCAGATTTCCAGCAAATTTATTAAATGAGAAAGAAAAGGTGCAGTGCAGAAGAACTTTCTTTGTCTCTGAGAGGTGTTTACAACTATTTTAAAGAAAAGAGAAGTTGATGTGCAAAGATTTTAAGTAAAAAAAACATAATGTAAGTTTTAACTATTTTTTAACTCAAGAATTGTTAGCTGAGAGGTAGTTGCAGACACAAACTGAGTCGCCAATATGTCTGCAATATTTTGTCAATAATTAAAATAATAATTTGACACAAATTTTTATCTGCACTGCCTGACGGACGTAACTTTTCATGATCTTTGAAAAAGTTTTGAGAAGCCAACATACTTTTTCGCGTCACAACTTTCTAAAACAAGTTAAAGATTTTTTTTAACTACAGCTACTAAAATTTTCTTGTTTTATCAAAGAACAAACTGACCAATAATTATCATTAAATAAAATATTTTTTAGCAACCGGTTGTAAAAGAGTGGAATTAAAAAATAAGAGTGGGATGTAGAAATGATAATAGAAACAAATATCCTGGAATGGCTTTAAGTTCTTAGTTTTTTAGCAGGTTGCTTTACTAATTTAAGAATAGTAAAGAATAGGAGACAAAACTTTTTAAGTTTAGGTGCGATATTTGCACACAAAATTTTATTATCAACATTAGGCCGAGGTTGTTCAGAAAACTGACTTTGACGTAAATAAGTTGTTTTGGTTAATGTTTGTAGTAATCGTACTTTTGATAAGACTGCACAAAATGGTATTACTAAACCAATAAGTGTTGCTTGAAAAATCTATTGCAAAAATAAACGTTTAACAAAAAACGGAGCATGACTATAATTCCGGAAGTTATATTTATATTTCAACCGCATAAAGCGGTGTTACTGAACCAAAAAAAGTTAAACTACCCGTAAGTTGCTAAAAACTTTGAGTGTAACAACAATTTGGAAAGTAAACTTATTAGATATTACTCAAAAGATTCTGATAGGTAAAGACGATATAAAATTAGGATGTTGTGAAACCGATTGCAAGCTATTTTAAAATAGTCTACTTACTTAAAAAAGTTAAAAAAAATCACAAATTTGCGTTCTAGCAGAAACGATTTAACTAAACCAAAAATACTGTTTATAATATATTTTGATTAACATCATTTTTTTTAAGAGGAAAAATCTTCTAAAGACTTTGTGCCGGACTCATTTAGAACTGGCCCCCAGACGCCTAACAACTAAAAAATCACTCAATAGACTTACGTAGGTTGCTGTGGAATCATCGTTAAGTATTTTGTTGCAGTGGCTACTCATTTTGGTTATTTTTTACTTCTTTGTTCATTTTTACGCATAGTTTTATTATCAGACCTTTACCTGCCTGGCTTTGGCTTGACGGTTCTTTTCTTCCTGCTCTTTATTTTTGATAATTTTTGCAGCCTGATTTTCTATAATCCTCCATGCATCTCGGCCTTCAAGCATATACTCCATCATATTTTTGGCTGTCAGAGCTAAACTTCCAGTCGTCCTCTACTTTGTTCACTGCCACCTATTGCATTGAAACATGGAGTGTCCTCTTTGTCACAGTATAAGCATTGGTCACTCTTCACTATGTTTATTTTTTTCAGGTAGGCTTGAAAGCAGGCATGACCTGTCAAAATCAGGGTAAAGTGGTATCCAACTTCCTCATATTTCCTCGTAACCCATAGAATCACTTTTGGAATTAGTTTCTTTGTTTATCTTCCCGTGTCACCTTCCACGTCCGATTCAGTTTTGCTCTTCAACAGAGTTTCAGCTCTGTTTGCCGTCTTTTGCGCATTCTGTTTTGTACCAGCCGTGTATTTTCTTTCCAGGATTTTAAGGTCCTTGCTATCCCCTGTAGGGCCCTGTTAAACACGATCCGGTACGGTTTTGCCACACGTATTGCTATCTTTTTATGTAATTTTTCTGAATTTTGAGCTCTGTGTACAGTCGCTCTACAAGGGAGTACAATGGAGTTGGACACCGAGCTAATAGCCAGTTTTCTGCCCGTTCTGGCTTTTTTCCTTACCAACCACATTTCTACGTGGTTTGCCGGCGTACTCAGCATTCTCTTTAATGGTTGCTTTGCACGACCTGCACACCATCTTAGCGAGATCATTTGCATACCATACTAAAGTTGTATTCTCCGGCATAATTTCTCTGAGCACCCCGTCGTAGTAGGTGTTCCATAACGTAGGGCCAAGAACTGAGCTCTGTGGTACCCTGCAAGTCATCTCTAACTCGCCCTGTAAATCTTAGCAACCTGTTGGGAAAGGTTTTATGCTATATTAGACTAAAATCGAGGTTTTAGTTTATGATAATCATCAAACAAAAGGTTGATAGTTTTATGACTAACTGCACTATTTGTAAGTAGCTGCATAAGTTTGTCAAAAAGCAGAGCGACCAATTCCAAAAGTAATAATTTCAAGAACACAAAGTGTTGTTACTAAACCATTAAGAGTTAAACCAGTAGTCCAAAAATGTAAACCCATGAGTCAAGAAAAATGTTGATGATTAACGACGTTATGGATTTACAATGTTGCACACTGCATAGTCTACCCAAAGTAATAAAAAAAAGTTGAGTAAAGAAAAAAAAAATTTCAAGTTTATTATTAAAATTGAACCAAAAGTAGTGTTTGATAATTAGTTTGATTAGTACCAACGCTGAAATATCTTTGTTTTGGGCAATGATGGGCTTGTAATACAGCGTTTAGGCTATAATAATCATCAATTAAGAAGTTGATAGCTCTATGTTTAAAGTTGAAAAATTGCCTGATTTGATTGTTTATCTGTAACAAAGTGGAAAGAACCACCCATAAATGTGTTGCATCTTTAATCTGTTACTGCTTACTTGTCGGTTTTCCAAATTATTTTTTTTTATCCAATCTGCATTTTTTGCAAAAGTTAAACCAAACTTGTCAGCAGATTACTAACTAATCTCAATTGTATCTGTAGCACTCCAACATTTTTATTGTTTTAAGTAATTGTGAATAGGTTTTGGGTTGAATGTTGTTTGACCACCAACAGCAAGAATTCCAAAAAAGGAGTCTATGGGTTTGTGGAGTATCTTTGCATCTTCAAGGTTAGTTTATTAATTTTAGATATTTTAAAGGTTTATTACTTAATATAAAGTCAGTATTGCAGCAAGCAATACCTGAGATAGCTAAAAGCAAAAACAGTCTACCCGTAATAGTAGATTATCTATAGTTTTATGTTACTATAAAAACAAATCTAAAAGTTCAGTAGGAAAGTAAATTAAGAAGGTTCAATGGTATCTGTTTTTGATAAGAAGATTGCATAAAGGTTAGGTTAGATTAGTTTAGGTTACGTTAATATAGATTAGGTTAAATTAAGTTAGGTTAGGTTAGGTTAGGTAAATAAATGTATCAGGGTAACTAAAAAAAATTATTATAGCATATAAAGTATAGAAAACCACAGAGGTAAAACGTTACGTGAATGGGTGGCCCAGCATAACCTCACAATACACAACGATGGGCTTAAGCCAACATTTATCGGACCTCAAGGAAAATCTTTTATAGAGCTTACTATGAGTACATTAAAAATTAGTACATAGATAAGAAACTGGATAGTGTTGGATGATGAAAATTTCAGCAAAAATCAGAACATCTATTTCACTCTGCAACTGGGCAAAAAAAGCTCAGCAAAAAGGAATAAAGACAAAGCAGGCAAATGATATATTGACCCTAAAAAATTGGATGTATACCTTAAACAGTTACAAAAAAAGTTTAAAAAATTGCAAAACCCTACTTCAGACAAAATTATAAAGACCACAATTGTCGTCTGCAACAAATTATTTATTACAATAAAAAAACTTACAAAACCCAGAATACTGGTGGAACCAAGAAGTTATCAAAACTAGAAAAGAGGAGACACAGTGCTAGAAGACAGCTGACAAGAGTTAGAGGAAATAAAAAAACAGATCAACAGACATTTAAAAACCTGGAAAACGTATACAGCCAAAAAATAAAGGTCTTCAAACTGGAAATACTAAAAGTTAAAAAAAAGGCGAAAACAAAATAATAAGCAAAATAGACAATAACCCTTGGGGACAAGAATACAAGATTGCAAACAAAAAGTATCAATTGCGACAAATAACCAAACCTAAAAACAAATATGTAAATAGAATAGTCGACGAGTTATTTCTAAACGCACCAGTTATACAAAAAATAGCATTAACTTCCCATAAACTACCACCGTTTACTAAACAAGAACTGGAGCAAGAAGTAATGAAATTAAAAGACAGAAAAACTCCAGGCCCAGACAGAATCTCTACAGAAATTCTAAAAATTAGAGTAATATCTAACCTACGACAGTACCTAAATACAATGAATGGGATACTTGCTACAAACTTGATGAGAAAAAATACAGGTCACTATGCCTAATATACAGCGCAGGAAAACTACTCAAACAGCAGACTGAAGGAATACCTTGCCACAAAACGAAAACTGGCCTCAACCCAATATAGTTCCTGCAAAGTCAAAAGCACAACGGATGAACTAGAAAAAGTTTGTAAAACAGGAAAGGCAACCAGAAAGAATGTCTACAAAAACCGGAGCAATTGCATGCTCATTGCACTAGATATTAAAAACGCATATAACACGGTAAATTGAAATTGAAAACGTATCTTCTAGGCAATGGAAAGAAAAAATATAGATTTATACCTAAGAAACATTATAAGCAATTACCTAAAAAACAGGCTAATAGTAAGCAATAGCCACACTAGACAAATAACTTGCGGTGTCCACAGGGGTCGGTACTGAACCCATTGATGTGAAATATTCTGTACAACAACGTAATAGGGATAAAAAAAAAAAAAGGTAAAGCTAGTCGGGTACGCAGATGACACAGTTATTATTGTCACTGCAAAAGAAACAACTATTGGAGGAAACGGCACTCACGGCGGTGGACAAAACCACCCAATAGATAGAAAAGCTAGGACTGGCAATTGCTTTGCAAAAGACATAAGCTGTATTACTTTACGAAGGCTACAAGTTAAAGAACTTTAAAATTGCAGCCGCCAGAGCGGATAAATGCCATGAGCATAGCTAGAATTTACACAAAAAACTCTTAAATTTGGTGACTCACTTGGCTTTTGTATGAGGCTCCAATCTGGTAAGAGTCGCTAAAAATTGCTTAATACTGGCAAATAGTAAACTCCAAGCAGCAGAGAGAAAGCTAACATACGAGAGAAAAAAAGTGATTTTTTACAAAGAACGCCGCCTTGAGACTCTGAAGGAATGGACCAAAAAATGGATAACACCTACAAAAGTAGCCAACTAGACAAAGAAGCTCATAGTTAACTTTGATACATGGACTGCGCAAAATCATGGCAAAATTGACTACTACTTGTGCAAATTTCTTGGTGGACACGGGGCGTTTGGTTCATACCTGAAAAGATCCATCTAAGAGACAAAGACAGTTGCACTGTGGAGAAGAAGACACTCCAGAAATGCTTTTTTCAAATGCAACGGTTGGGAAAAAGCAAGAAACAATATTGAGTGGGCCACAGATATAGCCATAAGGCTTGAGAACATTTTCAAACATATGCTCGAATTGTAAATGACGTGAAATAGGCTGCATAACTGGATCAAATTGATGATAACAGAAAGAGAAGAAAGACGATAAACTAGAATAATCAGGGGTGATGATATGCAAGTGTGTTGTTCCGTCCGAAAAAAAATTGAAGATACGGGGAGAAAGAGTTTTAGTCGGAAAGCACCTACAAGAGTAGTTGAATCCGGCATGCCCGCTGAATGAATCTTTTAAAGATCACTCCTCCTTCAGGTTAAAAAAAATGAAATCAGATACTTTATTAATTTTTGTGGTTTTACCAAACTTTGAAAAAACTGATTAGACAATTTTTTGGAGAAATATCAAATTTTCTACCTGGAAGGAGAGAGGTGATAGACCGAGTACAAATGTGATCAGGCGTAAAATAAATGCAGACAAACTATTTTATAGATTTTGATTAGTCAAGTTTGGACTTAATAAGCTGTTTCTATCTTTACATTATATCTATTATCCAATCTATATTTATGTTATATTGGTAGAGTTTATTTAATTTTGTATTGAAGCAATATTAATTATAATTAAATATTATGTCAGCTTATTCATGCGTATAGGCTTACTAACATACCTTAATAAAATAATATTAATTCGATAATTGATTTTACACTCGTGGGGCCTTGTGCAAATTTAATTGCCTCGCCTCCATTTACCTGCGGTTGGGGTGTATTTTCGACTGTTTGCTTGCTAAATACAAGTGGATGGGTTTAAATATCCCTAGGGACTTATAATCAGATCAATGCATGCGTTCTTGTGTTGGCATATTGTGATAAGAAGATAATATATAGGGTGGATGAATTATTTTGATAATAAATTAATAAGATATAGAGGAATTAGAAGAGTTAAGTACATGCAAAGAGTTATATTACAAAAAAATGTTGTTAATAAGAGTACAAAAATTAAAAAAATTAAATAATGAGAAGAAGAATTCAATTTTTAAACTGTCTTTATTGTAAGTTATTTGTATATCTATATACTAAACACATTTGTTGTAAAAAATAACGTAGGTTGTAGTATTTATTGTTACTAAAAATATTGTTGATTTTACTACGCTGGAAAAAATCTAGTCGTTCACTTTAAATTGTAGATTTTATAATTAATTTCCGTTTTGTCAATAAACTAGTTTTTTTTTCTTTTATGAGGATTATAAAAGTTTACAATCTAATTTAAAATATATTATCTTGGCACGGATTTCATTAAAGTAGTAAACAGTCGCAAATGCAAGTAAAATATTGAAGTAATCATAAAATGTCGTAGATCACGTAATTTATATGCAAGTTTCAAAATAAAAACAAAATTTATGCTTTATCATTAAAAGTATACTTTGTTTTTAAAGAATTTGATATACGTAAGATAACAAAATTTTGATATTTATCTTTTTCTAAAATCCAAAGTTATAAACTTGTTTTTTGTTTTTAAGTATTTTTGATCAAAACATTAGAATGGATTTTGGTCTATGATGTGTTAAATGTAACGTCAAAGTACTTGGATTATAAAAAAAATGTACATGTGCATGTAGTAAAGTTGCGTTAAATTGCTAGTTATGCCTCAGGCTGTCGATAAAATTTGTGTCTTTGGGAACAGTAGTAGAAATGAATAGTTAAGCAAGTGCAAGAACATATAATATAATTCAAAACAAAACTTTGAACAGCTTTAAGAAAAAAAAAACCTTAACTTTATTAAATTTAATTTAAAAAAATCTTTTCTGTTTAGAGTTTTTTTACTTTGTTTCAATTAAATAATCAACTTCTTATTTAAAGATACCTATCAGACCACAAATCTTCTGTTTTTTTTTTTTAATCTGAATGCTGTTAGAATATTGCATTTTATTTGGCCGCATTAAATTCTGTAGCTTTTTCTTTTATAAACCACTTTACTATCAAGAGAATTATTTTTACCTTTTCACAATTACTTAATTCATTCGCAACAGTTTTTTAAGCCTACTATTACATTATATAAAATTGTAACTTCTTAATAATTAATCAAATTTGAAATGAATTTAAATAACTATTAAACCCACAAGAAAGTAATTTTTTATATAAATTATTTGCTACAGCTTTTATTGATTAATGATTTTTTTCAAGAGCAAAAACATTTTGTAAGGTTTTATTTTATAGCACCCTTATATGAAATGCGTATGCGAATCTATTAAAGCCAACGAAAGTGAAAACACTTTAAAATGTCAACAATGATTTTTTTCTGCTTCCTGTATGTAGATCGTTCAACGTGCCCTAACAATAACAAAAAAGGGATGACTGCTTTTGTACACGTCAACTCGGTCCCACCGACATTCTGACCCCGATAACTTACAAAACACATTCGGTTGAGAGATAAAAATTGTGAAATATAACCGCCAATAATACTTCGTCACCGTCCGCTCCGTTTTGAATTGTAAACGTCTTCTAGGAATAAATAGTCATTCTTATTATGCTATAAACGTTCGGATATTTTCCGCTTATCTACATGCAAAATTTTATTTTATTTGTATAATTGCATTACAGTTGCCATCCTATTTCCAATATAAAAGAATTCACAGAAAATCCATTAAATCCTTAATAATACATTAATAGATGTAGTGGATGAAGTACGAAATTGAATTTATCTTACGGGACGTTAATTTAAAATTAATGATAAAATAATGAGAACGAAACGGGGCGGAAGAAGAGCAAGCAGAAAAAAGGGAAACAGAAAAAAATGCGATTAAGGGAATTTATTGCATCGTATTTTTAGACCAAATAATAACTGACATTTAAAGACACCCAGCAATATAATTGAAAATATATATAAATTTGACATATTTTATTCAGTTTAAATGGACGAGAAAGATGAATTGGATTTAGAAAGAGTATTTTAAGGTTTATTTATTGTTTATTAATATTTGAAAGCTTTTTGTGGTAATAAAAGATATTCTTATATTTTGTGTTTTTGTTGGGTGTACATTTTTAAATATTTTAGTAAAATAGCTATTTGTTTACAAAAATGTGTATATTACCTTTTATGTGAGAATTGTGTATGGTTAAAAGCAAAACTTAATTCATCAGGTTAATTTGGTTTTATACTGGTTAAATAAAAATTAACTCTTCATAGCATTTCTAAAAATTTGCTTCAAATAAGATAACAAATAAACTATGTACTAAACTTTTTAGACCGATTTGCGTTAAAAGAGTTACTGTTAGACCAAGCTTTGATCACAACGTTAATAGTTTTGCATAGATAATCTAATAGTGATGAGTTGTGTTCAATATTGAATAAGTTTTGTTACAAAACTTTATCAAATCTTTTCCAAGTGTTCAAAACATAGCTGTACTAACCTTTTAATCTGTTTTTAATTACATTTAAGTACATTTTTGTCAAACTGATTTAAGTATTATTAACTTTGACAAAAATTATATAAAATATTACTAAAAACATTTGAAGTTTCTACACATACTAGCGGCCCAAATTATCTCAGCCATCACTTTCAACAAAGCAGAATTAAGTGGTTAACACCAAATTATAGAATTTATAATAAAATATTTTGAGCGCACAGAGGTAGCAATTTCTTATACAAATTAGGATTTTGCAATGGCAATGGCCAAAATTAGTTGTGACAAGTTTGACGAGTGGTAAAATCAACCTGTCATTTGACTTTTGCTTCTGTGACAGAATATTAACATTTTTTATGAAGTAATTATATTTGTTATTTGTTAATGACAATAAATTGTTTTTGATTGCATGCTGTGATGATGGCCATAATGTGTCTGCCAACTAGTAAACCATAGACTTATGTAGTTATTAATGCTGCTCTCAGTGTAACTTTGATTTGGGCAAATGACAAGTGCCCAAGATTGCGGGTGCAAAAAAATATAGTATGCTTATTAATAATGACTACGTTGGTTTTTTTTACTGATTTAGTATTAAAAGTCTAATTAGATTTAGTGGTTGTGTAGTAAAGCAGCAACCGTTGAAATTGGCAAAGATGGAACTTTATTTAGTTTTGCTTGTTTAATTGTCATACAATCCAGTTATGGCGGTTAGCAGTTATAACAGCATTTTGCTCCAGACGATAAGCTATGAACTATTGTTAAGCTTAGTGTTTCAAAATTTATTTTTACATATAACTGACGCAACAAACGCTTAATCACGCATCCACCACACCGTGCATTCACATATTATCTTTATTAATTAATTACTTAACACAGTTCATAAAACATATATCCGTTCAATCGGTAATTTACAGATGTACAACAAATTAAAAAGTTTTGTTTACCAGACTTAACATCTCAATGACAACAAAATTTACAAACCATACATAAAATCAAATTGTTTACATCCAGTTTGTACTTAATACATTTATAAACATTAATGACTAGCTACCCACCCCCTTGCTCACTTTGTTTACACCATGGAGCTAACTCTTTCTCTTCTTCCTCTATTGTACGCAGCTTAGGTCCTATTATGATGACTACAATGTCCCAATTAAACACCAAAGACAGCATTATTGCCACAATGTTAATCTGGTTTAATTTATCTTCTAACAAATTTATTTTAGCTTTTTTACTCATCTCCAGTCATTTCTCTGATTTTTACCTAAACTCAAAAACCAGCCGCCATATTGTTATTTTGCAGAATATTTTGTATTTAATTAAAGCATTTTATTTGAACATATAAAGGTTTTGTTTGTGTCAAATTTCATTAAATTCTACCAAAAAATAAAAATGATATAAAACTTTTTTAATTTTTAACAATTTTTTAATTTATTAAAAATCTTTTGCTATTTTGTTAATTTTAAAAATTATTTAAATCTAGTACTCTCGTTTGTTTAGCACATTTATAAGTTAAATGTAAATTAATTTTGAATTATTTCCAAGCAATAATAAAAATGTTATGTAACTTTATTAACTTCAACCAAATTGATTCTAATTTAAAAATCTGCCGCCATTTTGACAATACTATAAATAATCAAAATACAACTAAATTATTATACTTGGAATTTTATGTGTCAAATGTAAAAAAAAATTGACCAAATTCAAGCTAATAATAAAAAAGTTATACAACTTTTTTGACTTCAGCCCTTCATTCATTCTAATTCAAAAATCTTCCGCCATTTTTATAATTTCTAAAAATTTTAAATTTCATTAGATACAATATATTTGTCTCTTTATAGGTTATGTGCAATCAATTTTTATTAAATTTTGAATGTTATTAAAAAAATGAAACAACTTTTTTTTGTTTTATCCGAATTTCTAAAACTTCTTAAATTTTCTTCATTTTGTTATTTTTTAGTAATTTAAATCCAATACTATTGTTAAATTTGCACATTTATAGGTTAAGTGTAAACCAAAATTTATTATATTCCAGCCACTAATAAAAATGTTATGCAATTATTTTACTTTGACCATGTTTTATTTTCAACTAAATTATTTATACATCAAAAAGTTATGTGTGAAAAAAAATTGTTGAAATTTCAGCTAAAATTAAGAAAGTTATTCAACTTTTTTGACTTGCAGATTAATTCAAATTCAATTGTTTTTTTATTTTTATAGTTTTTAATTTTTTTTTAATTTATTAGAAACATTATATTTGTATTGTTATTAGTTATGATTTAGTAAATTTTTATCAAATTTTATCCAATATTGAATAAGTTAATGAACTTTTTTTTTATTACTTAATTTTTTTATTAATTTTCAATTCATTTATACATTTAATTTAAATAAAATTTAAAGTAATTTTGAAAATATCAACAATGCAACAGTCCATAAATTGGCAAACAATATTAAAATCCTGACTTTAAATGTTCAAAATATTAAAATCCAGCCACAATCATAAGATTTTTTTTAAATAGCAAAATCCGGCCAAATAAAGCCAAAAACATCAAATTTCTGTAAAAAATAACAAAAATCTACTTATAAAATGTTAAAAATTAAGAAAAGCAAAAAATATCAAAACTCTGTTTTAAAGTACTTAGCAACATTTGGTCATTAATTGTCAATACTAAAATTCTATAACAAATCTTAAAATTAATTTAATAAACACCAAAATCCGGCCATAAAAAATGCTCTTTGCCCACAATACAAACCGTTATTGTTTTCAATCATTTTCATCTAATGCAGATACTCCCGAAGACAACCGCGTTGCGTAAAGTAGTAATTTATTTCGCCATAGCCGTCTGTGATTTGACACTTGACACAAATTTTTTCCAATTTTTTTGCAATTTTACCCCAACCGTTCTTTTACTTTACACTTAGTAAAGCGACCCTCTACAGACCGTCGTTTTTAATAGCACCACAAGATTGCCTGCCACAACCGTCTTGTACGCGCTGCAAACCTCTCCGGCAGCACCTTTTTTAAGTCTGCAGAACCTTATGCTTCTAAATACTGCACGCGGAATTCTCTTGTATTTCTGCCCCATAAAGCACTGTAGAGGAGCCAGAAAGCACATCAGGCGCCTCTTAGCGTTTGGTAACAATCACCGCCAGGTCGTCGGCGTAAGCTACCACGTTGTCATAGAAAACGTTTTACAACGAGAAGCCAGAACAGATACTTGTGGCGTCCTTCCCTCCTCCTCTTTGCTAAAATTACTTTTTCCCTTTCTACACCTTCTTTCAGTAATGAATTTCGGAACACCCTTGCTCTCTAAAGCCTTTAAAATCTTTCCCCAGTTGGACGTAAAGTCCAAAGCAACCAGGATGAAGGCGTTTTGATGTGTGTAGTTGTACTTTTAGCTTTTACTTCAGTAAGCCCGCAAAGGGTTTAAACTCATACTAGCACTTGCTGAAAACTTTGTCAGTTTGAAATATTTCCAGCAGCCTTTCTACTATAAGGTGTTTAAAAAGCTCTCAACCTACGTCCAGGAGACATGGGCTAAAAGCTTTTGCACCTACGTTAGACTTTCCCATCTCTAGAAAAAGCCCTCTCTTTTAATTTTTGTTTTTGAAATCTCTATTTTAATGCATAAGTTAACAGTGGCTAATCACATTTTGTGACATTGCTCCACCAGAACTTTAACAATTTCTGCCGAGAACCCGTCAAACTCTGTTGCCTTTCCAGAAGCTACCGCTGCTGCAGTTGTGACCTTAATCATTTTTATCTAATGCAGATAAGCCCGAAGACAACGAAGTTCCGTTAGTACCTGCGTGAGATAGTAATTTAATTTACCCACCCAACGTCTTACGTCTGTGACTTGATTGACACGCATTCTTTCCATTTTTTTAGCCAATTCCCCACAACCATTCTTCCGCTTCACACTTGGCAAGACGATCATCTACAGACCGTCGTTTTTACTTGCACCACAAGATTAAACGGCTTTGTGCTTGCCACAATCAGAAGGTTCTTTGTTAACGCTGTCCTGTATGCGCTGCAGACTGAATCCGCAAAACTAATTCCTTGCTGCACACGGAATCCTCTTATATTTCTTCTTCATAAAGTACTTTAGAAAAAACCACCAAGCACATTAGGCGCCTGATAAAAAATAGAGCTCTTCTTAAGTCCCCCATACCCATACCCCACCTTAAGATTCTAAACATTTAAGTTCAGGTTTGACCTGATAGTGGTTCTCGAGAAAGTCATTTCCACTGGTGGCTATCTTCTTGAGCAGGAGCCAATTTTAAATCCAGCTTTTTTATTTTACGGTCTATGAGGGCAAAAGAACGGTTTTCCGTCTTTTCTAGTTTTGCGTAAAACACTTGGTAACAATCACAACCAGATCGTTGGCGTATGCTACCTTTTTTGTCCCTAAAGGCGGCTTTAGACTTAACACGTCGTCGTAGAAAACGTTTCACAACGTAAGGCCTAGAACTGATACCCTTTTCACACCTTTTTGCACTATTAAAACCCTATCTCAAAAATAGCTATTGATATTATGCAGTCAGTATTTAGGAACATCGCTCTAAAACCTTTAAACTCCTTCTCAAGTTAGCCGTGTTAAAAGCGTTCTTTACGTCCAAAGCAACCAAGACGCAGGAATGCTGTACTTTTTGACAGCTATCACAACCACGGCAGCAAGCGCGTTTATTGTTGACCGACCTAAACTCGTACTGGCGCTTGCTGAAAACTTAGTCACCTTGAAGTGTTTCAACCTTTCCACTTTTAGGTACTCAAAAAACTTTTCAGCTATGTCCAAAAGATATATGAGCTAAAAAGCCCTTGCACGTACCGTATCCTTCCTCTTTTCTAAGAAAAGTTTCTGTTTTTAATACACTTGTTGACTGCGGCTAGCCACACTTTAGGACAACTTTTGCGGAGATTTTGTCAAGTTTTTCCATAAGCTGCAGCTGCCACAATTGTGACCCTATCCTGGTATTTGATAAGTATATTTTCCTTCTAGCATCTGCCACCGTGACACCACCTCAACCACTTTTGCACCACATAAGGTTGACTGCACTTTTTGCTTCCAAAACATGCATGTTGTTAATTCACTAGTAAAAGATCATTGGAAGTGGCCCACTACACAAGTAAACAGCTTCTCCCGTCAACGCTTTCAACCCATAAAGAGCATTTAGTGTTGCAGTCTCTCCCCAATTACGGCGTCTCTAATTTTATTTTGTAGCTGTCGTTTAAGGCCTTTCAAGCGCGAGATTTTGCAGTGTTCTGTTTAGCAAAGCGTAATAAGACAAGTAGAACTTCCTACCTAGATGCATCCATACAAAACTTTTCCTCTGACTATGCTTTCTAATTTCTAGATTGCTATTTGGCACCACTATCTTGCCTGTCAACTAGCAACTAGGCGGCACCCCGTGTTGCTTGCAGATTAAGCTAGGAGATTAAGGCAATGTTTGCCCTAATCTCTACAGCAAGCTAAATTGCAAGGTCAGTAGCTGCGGCTAACTTGTTTAGGTTTACCTGGATGACTCTTATTATGCAATTTTGTTCTTCTCCATCTCCATATCTATGGAGCATACCATAGACTCATTTCTGTGTTGCGCACTTGCTAGAGTAAACTGTTTTCAAGCAGTTCTTGATCAAGTGCTCTACTTGCTTACACTTAATACAGCGTTGAGTCATTCTTTCTTTCAAATACTTGGCCGCATTGTACCCAAGCTTTTGGCATCGGTAGCACCCATAAGCTTCTACATGACACCGCTCGTAGTCTATTGTTTTACTATTGACAGTTGAGATATACATAGCTTAACTTAATAAATGTTGAAAATCTACTGACAAATTATGGCTTTGCAATCAATGTGTCACAAGACACACAAAAACATGTTGACTGTTGCTTGACTTGTAAAAAACCTAACCTAATCTAAATATAGTTTACACACAACTTATTTCCTTGCAATTAATGTGTCACAAAATACACAACTAAAAAAACTTGACATCTTGTCGTATTTTTCAATTACAGTGAACCTAACCTAAATTTTTTTTTGTATGAGTAGAAAACTTGACCAAAACATCTGTGTCTACAGATAGTGTCTGGTTTCTATGACTAAAACTAACTCTTTTTCCTTCCTTTTAGAAGCGGTACTACAAAAGCATTTCTTTATCTCACATGAGAGAGTAATATCAGTATTGTTCTGTCAAAAACTATACCGCTTGCTGTAGAGATCGTTCAGTATCCTCTGCATATTCTGAAGGTTCAAGTTTTTTAATTTTTTTTTATTAAATCCTAGCATTTCAGCATGTTTAGAACGTTTCTTTACTAGTTTGCTTCATATAGGATTACTGATTTAACTACGCTGCATAATATTTGTTTTCTCCAATCCAGTTTTAGAATGATTTTTAGTATCGCTTTACAATTAACAGTGAATCAAATCTAACCTAACCTAAAGAACGTTTATACTTAAAGCAACTTCACAATTAAGAGTTTTGAAAAACCTTATCTAACCTAAAAAAAATCTATTCACAAGCAACAATAAAACGTATATGTTAGCAACAGAACACGTAATTATCTTAAACTTAAAAAAAAACTTGTACATTAGCAAAGCACAAGATAATGGCCAACATGCAATGACAATTGACAAAACAATAATAAAACAATTCTAAAGATACCATTACTACGATAATAAATGATAATAACAATTATACAACAGAGAAACAAAAAAAGTTAGATCTAATTTTCTAATACTACTTTTTATATAGAGCAGAGATGTGGATGCTTATGAAATAAAACATGAAACAAATCTTCAAAATCTCGTGGACAATCAAAATAATTAAAAGAAGAAAAGGAAAAACGGATCTTCACCATTCACAAACAAAAACTAGAATACCTGGGACACGTCATAAGAGGAGCAAAATATGGGATTTTACAACTGATAATCCAATAGAAAAAAAAAAGAATCTTATGGCTGAAATACCTCCAAAAATGGTTTCAATGCACATCGATAGATCTATTTAGAGCAGCATCATCTAAAATAAAAATTGCCTTGATGATAACAAACTAAAAAACCAAAAGTATGAGAAAATACTCAAAACAATATAACACTGCACTACTCTACCTCTAAGGTCACTTTGTCACCTTTTGCAGAAATACAAAAGCTGCCGTAAAAAGTCAACACAAGAATTCAATCAATAGCTTAAACATTTACTAACTTAGACTTACAAGACCTTCTGAATGTTTAAACTAACAGAATTATCATAATTTTCTTTTTTCTAAATTTTTTTATTATATCTTTTTTGATTAGTTTTGATTAGTAGTTTGGAAATAGGATAGCAAAAATTAAAAACTAGTGTGTGCTATTAATTTATTACATCGTTTTCTTCCTCATGGCTGGTTGCAGGATACAAGAACACTTTGAATCTACTATGTTGAGCTTACTAATATTAACGTTATATGTTTTCAACCATTAATTGTAATTTTTATTTGCAGAGGTCGAGGCATCACAGAGATTCATTCACCACGTCCATCCCAGAAACAACACATATCACACTTTTAGAAACAAGTAAGTCAACCATTATTTTTTAATACATTACAACTATTTATATCTTCTGTTTAACGCACTATCAAAAAGGGGTTTTTCCTAATCCTAATTCCGCAGCGCCGAGACGTTATAATTGTTCTTCACTACAAATAAAATCGGTCAAATAAATGATAAAAATTTTAAATAAGAAGTATATTGTAGCATTAAACGCAAAAGAAAAAGGCGTATTTGATTTATATTGTTGATTTTAAAAGGGTAGTTGTTAAGGTTATGGCTTTTCAGCTCGGGTGGATTTTTATAATGATATATTAAGCTGTGGTTGGGGTACTGTAGTCTTTTACATCACATTTATTTTCTTTGTGAAATATATAATAATGTATTTAAATCTTAACGTAAAATGTATTTTTATATAAATTTATTTTATTTTATAGAACAAGTAAAAAATATTATTCATACTTATATTATTTCCTTAAAACGCATTACAATCTAGTATATTTAAATTGTGGCCGCTTTTATCAAAGCAATTCCATTTTGTAAGCCAACAATTACTAAATAAAAACTTATTTTATTTAATATAATCACTCACTTTATATAAACGTTTTTAACAACCCTTCAACAAATTTATAAATCTTAAATATTTAACTATAGTAGAAATAATTTTAACTTTTAATTTAAATTCTTTTCAAATATATGATTAATGTAATATAAATTCAAACAAGTTTTCTCTCTGGCAGAAGTGTTTTTGATACTTTTTTTAGAAATAAAATCCGGATCCAATTTGTCGAGGATTTTCTTTCTCGCGAAAAAAATGAACTCACATTTTCCCTTATTTCAGACATATACATTCCCCTTTATTTTCGCATTTCCAGGAGATTATCATTAACATACTGTTTTATTATCACCCATCATCATTGTTTTTTATGTAAAACCCAAAATATAACAAGGGTTGTGTAATATGTTTTTGTTGAATTCAGTCTATTT
Organism: Tachinus rufipes; assembly: GCA_963932245.1. Taxonomy (NCBI): domain Eukaryota; kingdom Metazoa; phylum Arthropoda; class Insecta; order Coleoptera; family Staphylinidae; genus Tachinus; species Tachinus rufipes. The sequence continues at coordinate 24,451,659 of OZ010742.1, read as the reverse complement.
TATTAATAAGTAAATTGAAATTTTCAATTAAAATATTTAATTAATATACCTATCTACTTAATTAATATTCTTATTTACAAAAATTGTATTACAATAAAAATTGTTTTTTTAATTAAATTTTTAGAAGCGTCGACATAAAGCTATTGGATACACCTGGTGGGTGTTGCTTGTTTTAAAATTTATTAATAAATCCAGAAATGTCTGGCAAACAACATAATATTTATGATTTAATTTATATACAATAAAAATAATCAAATTTACAATTTAATATGACCGTTTTGTTTACTTATTACAATAAAGTTGATAAAACTAATACTACACTACACTAATAAAAGTTTTTAAGTAAAATTAAATTAAAAAAATTAACCAATGCTTAAACCTTTCTGCCTTACTAATAATGTCTTATTAGAGAATTACTTAGTGATTGTAGAGAGCTTGTACCACAAAATTCAGACAACTGACAAATAGTCTGTTTCTAGATTTTTAAACTTAAAGATGTATTAAAGATATATATATATCTTCTTTAAATCAGCTTTGCTCGTTTAAGCCAAACAGAAAAAAAAAACTGATTTCTGACTGACAAAGTCAGTGCGTTTTAGATAGATAGATAGATAGATAAATTTTATTTATTTCATAAAGATTGCAAAATACAAAAAAAATATAAAAAACAATAAATATGAAACAAGTCAAAAAAAAGCAATACTGAAAATACAGTTACTGAATTACAAAACAGTTTTAATACATTTTTACAGTTTACAGTTTTATGTTTAGTTTTTCGTGTCTGTTTATAAGGTTTTTCCTTGCGGGCATTGGGAGTCTGCTTTGAAAAGCTGGTGCCTTAGGTTAAACTTTTAGAGGAGATTGGCTTGCCTTCTTGAAAGCTTGAAATAAGCTAGACAGCCTTTATAGTTTGCAGTATGCGGTCCATTCTACGCGGCGCATGTTGCTACATGCCCTGACTCCTTTGTGTGTTTGCTGGTGAAGCTGTGCATCTGGCACAGACGTTTTGCATTTGAATGCCATGTGGCCATAACGCTGACAAAAATAGCATTGCACCCCTGACTTGCTCTTGTATTCCACGCTTACTGTGAGATTACACAGGTGAGAGACAAAATCTTTTGACTGGTTGCGTTGTGGGGCAACTGAACATAGAACATTGAAAATTCTTTTTTAGACGTTTGACGGAGAGTGAAGCGTAATCTAAAGCGATTAGCTCTTTTTCCACCGCATTAACTTTGATGCATTTGAATACGTTTCTGATAACGTATTTTTAGACTCAAAATTGAACAAGATTGTTTTCACAATAAGCAATAGCTGCTCTACAACGTTTATGGTGCACGATGCACAAGACTTACCTGACCTGGTGGTCGGTGGAGTTAACTTTTATTCTCTTCTTCTTTCTCACATTCTCTTGTTTTATGAGCCGGACGTCAATCTCTGTGTATAACCCTTTAGATCGTTGTCTAATTGTCTTGCCTCCCGAGGTAGTCGTCCTTGTCGCAATGTTGGAAGCAACGTTGTCGATGACTTACACATATCCGGTGTGGCTTCTTTAGTTTTCTATGAGAAGTGAGTTTTAGAGCTAGACGGAATGCCGGTCTGTGTGCCAGCAGATATCTCTGGGTTGCTTAGAGATACTGTCTTCTTCTCCTCCTCGGAAACCGTGAAGCGGTTTTCTTTTGACTTTTTATTGTTTGGCATGGTCACTTGTGTTTGTAAGTGTGTGGAGGGTAGAGCCAAAGTGTATCACTTTTTCGTGGTACTTTTCCCCGATGGCTGTTGTTGCTTTTACTTCAATGACCATGACCCGTAGTTGTTCAATAGGTTTTGGTACGTATTCTTGAACTTCTTTGTCGGTCTTTTCCACGATGCTGTTTACGTGCGCATAGCTCACCGCGCATAGTGTAGTACAGGTCAAATAAGGCATAGTCTCTTATCGATTTCTCACAGAAATATTGCGGGTCAATCATGACTTCATTTATGTATCAGGCTAGTCGGTGGATCTTGGCTAGAACTTTTTACTTTGAGATAGCTTTGTGGCATTTGGCTTTTGCCATAAACTTACCCATTATAAATTGTAGGTGGCCAGTCTTAATTGATGGGTCGTCCTGGTGATAAGTTATAATAACTTTGCCGTTTGTCTGGTATGCTACCGTGCCGCCGTATACCTCTAATGTAATCGATGGGTTGAGGAGCAAGTAGCAATGTGCTTTCATGCCACTTGAAAATACACAGGCTTGCATGTGTGGGTGTGTGGGGGTCTGGTCCACTTTGTCTTGCTATAATCCATGTCGGGCGTGCCCGTATGAGTCTGGAATTGTTTTGGAAAATGTGCTAGGACACTATCCATAACTCCGTCGGAGTTGCTGACTGGGTTTACAACTTGGGGGTCAACAGGGTTCTTGGCCGGGTTGGGGACCTGCTTGTTAAGGTCACCCAGATGACGTGTTAGACCGTCATCTTCAGAGATGGTCTATGTAATTCTTCTTCCAAGCGTCTTTGTCGCGGGTTTTCTTCTTCTTTTTGTTCTTAGGGTGTTCACTGCAAGAACGTGTAGGTGCTATGCCAATCAGCGCCCCTCGTTGAGAGTCATTTTTTACTGGCATACCCCGCAAAGTGCAATGAAGGTTGCTGGCCCAAGTTCAAGAGTCATTCCTGGGCAGTGGTGTACGTTTGTCCTTTTGTTTTATGTTATGGATGAACCGAAAGTTCCAACACACACGTCACACAGACGCTCATACACACGTATGCACACAGCGTGCGTGTGTAAATTGTTAATCTTTAGGAGAACGAGGGATGCACTACAGAGTCAGCAGGCCGCCTCGGATAGAGCCAAAAGAAAGGCTTTGCTTTTTGTAGACGTGGTGGAGTTTGAAAGCTACAGCTACGTCGGTGAACAAATCATATCATCAAGTAGCACATTGGTGGTTGGATAAGTTCTGCTCGATAATGTTCTCTGCTTGCAATCTTGGTCTCAACTTAGGAGCGTTTTTTTGTTGTGTGACGTGGGTGGGGAATCTTCTAAAGACTTACGTTTCCAGGACGTGTTGGATTTACCGGGCGCCTACCGACTAAACCCCACCCAATTGCCTGAAAGTTCAAGACCTTTTGGCTCATGCCTTCCGTTTAGAGATGTGTATGTAAGAAGTGGTTTAGGAGTAGCCTTATAAGCCATTGGATTTTGTTTTGGATGTGGTTTTACCCACGTTACGTTAGAAGTAACTTGGCTACTATTGAGTTCACCGGTCGTTTGTGGATAAATTCTTTCCGATCTGGTTTGGAAAGTCTTGCCAAATTAGGATTGGAGTGAACCGCAAGGTTTTTGAAGTACTGTTTGCCTAAAGCCTGAGAAGCGGAAGGTAAAAGTTTGGTATTTATACATGTTTGCGCACTCGTTGCGCGCTCTGGTTGGTGGACAAGGCTTTGTCTACTTGCGGTAACTCAGTACACAAAGCAAGTTTGATTAATTCCTAAATTAAATAATCAATTAGTATTATTGGGCAGTCGAATCTCTCGCGGCTCGCTTTTCAGACTGTTACCTTCAGAAAATTTGCAAGTTTTATTTGAAGCGTGCCTAAAACAGTTTTCTCCATCTCTTATTGGGTTAGTTTTTGGGTCGTGCTTACGCAAAAAATTCATAAATTAAAATGCTGTTGACAAACCCAGGCTTAAGTTCCGTACAACTAACATAGTCACATTCAGTGGTCACATTTGATAAGCCACTTTAAGATCCAATTATTGCATTAAACATTTTTTGGAAAATACATTTAGGTTTTACAATCTTCGGTGATCACGTTTGATAATGTCATATCCAATAATTACTAGGTCGTTGATGCTATGTTATAGAAGTTGAATTTGCTGCTTGGGCGGCACTGGTTAAACTTTTGGTTGCAAAACCTGTTAATGGATCTTTGTAGGTTGATAGGGTTGATCTTCTATCTAATAACAGATGTTGTCCATTCATTTGGCTACTGCATCAAGACTTGTTTAGTTGAGCAATACACTACAGCGTTCTAACGCCTGGCGTAGCTACGTATGCTGCTAGATATTGCTGGACCTTTTAGAGTTTCTTGCTTCTGCGATTTTGTCGGCGTCAGGTTTTGGTCTACCGAGTGCACATGGGTGGTAACTAGGGGCCCACGCAATCTGCCAAAATTCACTTTTACGGATGCAATTATTAACATTGCACCAAACATTCAATGTTATTTCCGGAGAATAGCTTGTGTGGTTTTGTTTTTGATAAAGTGGCCAATGGTTTTATCATTGTGTTGTTGGTTCAAGGCCTCTGGCTGTACCTTGTGAAATACTACCTGTTAGTTAAATAAGCTACACCTCATTCAAGGCAATTGTTCTTGGCTATCATGCCTTAGTATTGGCCAATAATGGCAAGCGTTTTAGCTCACGTAACCTGGACAACTTTTTTCATTCCCTGGTGTGTGTTTTACAGTAAACTAAAATTCCTGGACTAGCAAAAACTATCTGATAAATTTGGCTTTTGCAAGGAATTGTGTAGTCACAACAGCACAGTCTTGAGCACGGAATTTAGAAAGTACTGTATTCAAAACTACTGGTTTGTTACCATGCTCTAGAGTGCCCCGCCCACACGTCTAAGTAATTGTAATTAAAAAGTCTGTCTTCTATGCGGACGTCTGAATTCATTTTACAAAGGAAGATCGTGATCTAATTTCTAAATTCTTAACTATTGGTTTGTTACTATGATCTAGAATGCTCTACCGACCCACCTACGTGTTTGTCATCAAGAGATTGAATGTTTGTCTTCTATGGAGCGTCAGATATTATTTTGTCACAATGGTAGTTTGTAGTTCAATCTCTTAATAACTAATACTTGGGTGGGTGGTTGGGTGGGCCATTCCATTCCAAACAACTGGCTTGTTACTTTGTTCTAGAGTGCCACAGCGACCCACCCAAGTGTTTGTCATTAAGAGATTTAATGTCTTTCTTTTATGCCAACGTCAGAAGTCATTTTGTCACAAAAGAGGGTAGTAATCCAATCTTCTAACAACTATCACTTTGATGGGTGGGTGAAGCACTCCATTCAAAAGATTCAAAAGTTAGCTTGTTACCATGCTCTAGAGTGCCCCACCCACTCACCCAGGTATTGGTTATTAAGAGATTGAATGTTTGTTTTCTATGCGGGCGTCAGCGGTAATTTTGTCACAAGAGAGAGTCGCGTTTCAATATTTTAACAACTAACATTGGGTGGGTGGGTGGGCCACTCTTATTTCAAACTACTGGCTGTTGCTATGCTATAGAGTGCCCCACCCATCTCACCCAAATGTTTGTCATCAAGAGATTGAATGTTTATTTTCTATGCGGGCGTCAGGTTAGGTTAGGTTATATTGTCCCAAAAGAAGGTTGTAATCCAATTTTTTAACAAATATCAATCGTACGAGAGTGAACCACTCCATTTTAAACTATTGGGTTGTTATTACGATCTAGACCTGCGGTATTTCCAAAGCCGCTGTGCTTGGCTAAACGCCGTAAAATATTCTGTATGATAGTATTTTGAGGTTAAAAATTTCAAACGAAACAATGCTGGTAAGATATAATGACGACAGAGTCATGGTAGGTAGTAGTGCAAAAAATCCTCAACAAAAATAGAAAAGAATATAGAATGGACTAAAACTAGCTCACAATAATGATGATAGGATAATGGAAGCTGACACAAATTCGGTAAAAAGGTCCTTTACAGACCTTAGAAGAAAACTTGCCAGGTTTTAGTATTTTTTTCTACAAAATTCTGTACCTTTATCAGAGCCTGATTTTAAAGTTTATAAATGAAATTTTGCACTTTTCAACAGTTAACCAATTTTAATTATTTTTGATGTTTTATAAATGGAACTTTGCACTTTTTGACTGTATATAGCAAGGTTTTAGTGCTTTCTGACAATATTTTAATAAATCATAGTCGGATTTTGCTGTTTTTGATGTTTCTTGAATGGAATTTTACACTTTTTTACAAATATAGCTAGATGTTGGTGATTTTTGAGAAAATTTTGACAATTAGAGCCAGATTTTGCTGTTTTCTGACAATGTTTTGATAATTCAAAGCAGTATTTTGCTATGTTTGATGTTTCTTGAATGGAATTTTGAACTTTTCAATAGTTATAGACAGATTTTGGTTTTTTCTCACAAAATTTTGATAGTTTATGGCCTGAATTGGCTATTTTTGATATACCAAAAAACAAATTTTGCACTTTTCAACTATTTATATGAAGATTTGAGTGTTTTCTGACAATATTTTGATAATTTATAGTCGGATTTGCTATTTGTGATTTATCATGAATTTTGCACTTTTAAACCGTTTACAGCCAGATTTGAGTGCCGTTTGACAATATTTTTACAAAATTTGCTATGTTTGGTGTTTTATGAATAGAATTTTGCACTTTTCAACAGTTTATAGGCAGATTTGAGTGTTTTTTGACAATATTTTCATTATTCATGGCCAAATTTTGCTGTTTTTGATGTTTCATGAAAAGAATTTTGTACTTTTTCAAGTAGGTCTCAGTAAACAAGAGTTTAGTACCTTTACGTTTATTCTGCATTATGCGTTGGGTGAAGTCTAAGGAGGTGTTTTGTTCTCTTAGCCATGGTTGTACTAAGGTTAGATCCTTTTAGAACGCAACTCAAAACAGTACTTGCTGCTACGGCTATATACGTGCTAACCTCAAAACTATTTTAACACAGTTATTTTTTTTGGTTTGAGTCTCCTTCTGCTAAGTCACGCCCAGTTCAACAAACGTCCTTGCTAAATACAACAATTCTTTGAAATTCTTTAACTAATTATAGCAATGTGGCAAGTGGTATAAAGAAAAGTCAATCTGAACATTTGTTAGACAAATTTTACCAGTTTAGAAACTTTTGAAGCAAGGTTGGACGTCATATAAATTACTAGTCATTCCGCTACCTCAAATCGTTTACCTGCGTTACAATATCAAATCCAGCAAAAAATCCACCGTTAGAAAACGAAGTTATATTTTTACAGATCTTCTGCGGTATTGCTTCTCCAATGCTTGAACACACCAGATATCTCTCAAAGATCCTAATGTTACTATAGTGTTATACTCTCACTTGTACTTTAAGGTCTCTCAATGCTACTTAAACTTAAACCCAATGTACTTCAAAGATTATCTATGTTTTTCAAAAATTTTATGTTGTATCTTCCCAATTATTTTTAGACAGTCTTTAACAATTTTTTTTACGTTAATTCCAATGACGCTCCATAATTCTCAATTCTTTCTATTATCTTCCAAGATTATTTAAAATTTCCCAAAATCTATTAATAACCAAAAAATCTTTCAATGGTTTTTAAAATTTTTCTAAAATACATAAGGTTTTCCTAAAAAACGTCTTTTAAGGTTTTATAGTAACTAACAATTCTTCAAGCTGTACCGATGGTTCCCAAAAACCCCCAATGTTACGTTTTTATTACTTTAAAGTGTCTTAGGTCTTCCAAGATTTTTGAATATCTTGTTATTTCTAAAGCTATACCAATAAACTCAAATTCTTTTTATGTCTATAAAAAAATTTATAATGTTTTTGAAAATGTTCTTTACTTCTTACTTTTTTGTTATTACAATGTTTTACCTAACAACGTTTTCAAAGTCTCATAGTGACTCCGAAAGTACTTCAATAATACTAAGCAGAGCCAATGTTTTCCTAAATACTTCCAAAGTTTTACAATGATTCCAAAGTTTTTTTTGAGTTTCAAAATTTTTCTCTTCATTTGGGTGCAGCATGAGTATGCAATGGTTTTCCATGTTTCTTATATATATATATATATACTTTTTTTATATCTTTTTAGGTCTCATGCTCAAATTTTTACCAACTTTTTGAACTACATTTTTCAGTTAGTTTGATGTCTGCAAGGTTCTCTCAATGTCCACCGTACACTCCCAATATTGCAAAAGGTTTTACGGTGCCGCTTAATTTTTTATTGTCTTTCTTAATCTCTTAATATATCTCTTAACGTCAGCACTGGTGCAACGATGTTTATCCAAATCTAATATACTTTTTATAGTTGTCTTTCAATGCATTTAAAGCTTTCACAAATTTTGCTCAAGTATTTGTACGTACCCAAACTCTTCCAAAGTCGCCCAAAGTTTTTTAATTTCGATTATTTTTATATCATCTGTGTTATTATGACCAGGAGTAAAGTCCGTAACAGATAATAAAACTGGGTTAACGGGAACTTGTCTCAATTTTATATTGCTCAACTCATATCATAGAATAGGAGCCGCAACCTCCACTTTAGGATGGCTGGCCATAAACTAGTCTATTCTATCAGCGTTGATCAAACCTAATCGAGACTGGAGACTTGCACTCCCGTCTCCAAACAATCCATTCAGTACTTGGACACCACCAATAAAGTCCTTACCCACTCCAACACTAATGACACAATAATATTATAACGAATAAATTACTTTTATATACATACTAGAGTAAAGATTAGACATTTGAATAACTTATTACGGACTTATTTACTATTTTCTATAAACTATAACTGGAAACTTTTATAAACTTCAATGTAATATCTTAAGTTTTAGTGATTGTTGTGCTAACATAATTAATTCTTAAATATTATATTTTTAAACATGCTAAGAACAGAAATTGTGTAATTTGATATCAGTTTTACATTTTAACCTCACCGGTTTGACTGACGTTGCCTTAAAACTCAGAAAAAAGTTACGCAAACTTAAATGTGTGCTTGAGGTAACTTAATACTATATCACATTATGATAAATTTAATTAAAAATAATATTTATGTATTTTTTGCCTGGGGAATTAGCACTAATTCAATTTAAAAAGTTGGAATAAGATTAATATCAAGTTCCACAATAAATTTTACTTCATTATTACATTTCTCGGAACGTGCAATACAAACAAAATCAAACCCATACAACCGCAAAACAAAAGAAAAACATTTCCAATATTAATCAGAAACGACGTAACAAATAATTACGAAAATATCATCCGATTGTCCTTTTTAATTAAAACACAATTCTACGGGTGCGATATTTTTTGTGATGAATTGAACACGTCTAAAAATAAATATCAAGAAAAAACTCGCATGGAAATTTTAATATCCGGCAACAAATAATAATTTTTTCGCGTTTAGATTTTTCTCTAGTGAAAAATATGTTCGCTTTATTTACTAGACAGACACAAGGGCGCGTTGAAGCTGAACTAATTCGATGAGGGTTCGCCAATTTATATTTGGAAATCGCTGATAAAGACGAGGAACTAGGAGAAGCCAGGCGTGATTTAAACGGAGAATTTTTAACAAGATATTTGACACTATGGACGATTAATATTCCGCAAATTCTATTTATAAAAATAGAACGGAACTGTGCCAGTGGATAAATGTTAAACTTTCACATAACATTATTCAAATTTGTCGGAAGTCTTCGACCCGTTACTTACAATTTGTTGTTATGTCTTTTACAAGGGGTGCCTTAAGTTTTATTATTTGTGTGCGCACCTCTGATGCCCATCAAAAATATACACACCCTGAAAACTTTATACGCGCCCTCTCGCCCGAATATGAATATCGTTCTGCCCCAGGGAGTACGTCGCTCCGAATGCGCGGCTACATATTTCTCTCGGAATTATTTCATCGGGAATTATGTTTCTTCCTTCTTTTACTCGTTTGTTGTATTTTTTTTTTTGCTCTTCTTGTTTATTCCGGTTCCACGGTTTTATGTACCTGTTATTCGACGTGTTTTATTATCCAGTGAATGTATTTATTAAATGTCACATAAAGGGGGAGGATGGTTTCGTGTATGCAGGATGCATATTTTACGAATTACCCAGCCCTCTCTGTATTAATTCCAAATAAAGGATTCTGAACATGGTTTTGTTATGCGGATGGATAGAAATATTTAGATTTGTTGAAGTCAAAAGTGCAATTTATAACTTTCTAAACATTACCCTTAGACTTTAGTCGACTATTTCTAAAAGAACAATATTTCAATAAAATTAGACTGATCTAACATGTTGGCTACAGAATATTAATAACTTAAAGCTTTAATAATCCTTCGACGTTGGAGGCCGTAGTAGTGATACGCAGCTACCCACGATGTAATCGTAATTAAGTAAGGAGCGGCGGGTTTTATTTTCTATTGTCTTAACTCAGTGCGTTCAATATTTATGAACTATTACATCAAAAGATCCCAAACAGTTTGATCTTTTGTGTTAACTTTTTTTAATTAAAATTAATAACCATACACATTTTGAATAAACGGTTTAACCATTTTATCTACAGTCTCTAGTCACAGTAGTAGACAAAATATGAAAATATAATATTCAAGGCTCTATCACAACTGCCTATTAAATTGTTATTTATATATCAGTATCAATTTTTTAATCTAGTAAGTAAAACAACGAGCAAAGTAGAGGTATTTTAATAGCATCTCCCATTTATGCCACATCTCTTATGTGGGAAATAGAGGATTCCTTTGGCAGCGCCTTTTTTGTGTGGTTGTGGGAAATTTCTGCCAGCCTGTGTGTGACGAGCTCTTATCCACTTGACAATTTGTATTTTACCTCAAAATAATGGTATTTTTGGTATTTTGTAGATATGTACAATGGCCTTTGTTTATCAGTGTGAACCGTTTTAGGTAGTTTTTAGAAACTGTGTTAAATGATCTCCGTGTTTATTTTTTGTTTTTCCATTCTTTCAATTTTTGATAAGTCTTTTGGTCTACTTTGTTTTACTAGTGTTCCTTTCCCACTTTAGTTGCCATCTACCCATAATCTTTTTATGTGTCATTCGTTTCTTGTTTTTGTTTTTTTTGTAGGTTAATCTCTTTTGCTCTACCAAATTCTATATAAGAGATAGCGGTTATTTCCATATTAACCTCTTACAATATTGTATATCCGTTTGCAGTTTTTTGTTGCGCTACAAGCATGTTTCTGAATTTCAGCGTTACTTCTAAGATCTGGGCCTTATACAGATTAATACAGTGAAATATTATAGCTATTACTGTTTTTTCTGCTTTTGTGGTTACCTGAATGACATAATCCTTCATATTTATGTAATAGTTATACCATACTCTAAATTTTTTTTTAAAAGTAGTTTTTTTTTCCGGTGCTAGTGTAATTTCTTTCAGTTTTCAACCTTCGTATAATAGTACTTCTTCTTATAGTGCCATATTTGCTATGAGCGTCGGCATCCCTCTTGTATGTTTGTAGTGTGCGATAAAAGTTCCACACAAACATACACCTACAGTTTAACGTGGAAGTTTAACGTGGAATCCAAACCACATTACTAGAAGGGTTTACGAGGCAAATATTTTGCATCAAAACATATTCGACAAATTAGATTTGCCGCTGCCGGGAATCAAATCCGGGCTGCCTGCACAACAGTTCTCGCACTAGACCATTGTATACATGTATACCTAGTCACACCGTTTCCTTTCGGGGGTAAGCAATTGAGGTATTGGGCACACCAAGTCACAGAGAAGACATGTGTAGGTTTGGATGTTCATATAAACTAACGGATCTATTAAAAAAAAAAATGCTACGCTCTGCATCACTTTGTTGGGGACATTTTTCCAACTCGTGACCGCTTTGGCCGTTGTTTAACTTTTATTAACCCTGTAGTCATTTATGTTTTCTTTGCCGTACTGCCGATTTTACTTTTTTTTCAGATTTAACTCAGCAATTTTATCTGTTATTTGTTTAATTATGCAATTTGCTAACTTTTATTTTAATTTTTGGCTCAAACTTCGATAGCCGTGTCGTCGTCAAAGCATAACAAATTAACTCCAAATAGGATTTTTATTTTTAAAACATTGTTATCAAAAAAATCTTCCCTAGCAGTGAGCTCAAGACAAATTCTTAAGGAACTTTGTTAGTGAGTATCATCGCTTCTTCTTTACAAAATTTTCCTGTTTTGAAAATACTTAGTTACATAAAAATTGGCCTTTGCATTGCAACTACCTTTGGTCCTTGAAAGTAGTGCCATAATAGTTTTCCGACTTGGTTTTGTAAGCTTTTTCTTCTACATCAAACTCTTCTTGAGTTACATCCAGTGGTTCAAGTCAACATGGTACTTAAATTAAATTTACAGTAGCAATATTATTTGGTCTGTTTGATATGTTCTGCGTGGATGAAACGTTTTAAAAAGTATAGTTTATGAGTTGCGTTGGCGGTTGATATTTTTCTTGGTTAGGCTGGTTCCAAACTTAGTTATTATTTAATTTAAAATGTCAAAACTTTGATTTGGTTGCGCTCCATCATTTTGTGCAATATACTCTGCGGTCTTCAAGCGCGCTAATACATTGTTTATTGTATTTAAATCATAGGAGATCCACGGGTTCATACGAGCTTCTCAAAATGGCCAGCCAATTAATCACTGCCATTCACAAGCCAAAAAAACCAGTAAAGAGTTACATAAGATGCTTTTTATTACCGACAGTACCAGCACCACTTCGAGAAGTTATTTTAAACACTTTGCAACTTTGGTAGAAGCTTGAATTCAGCAGTCAATGAACATCTTCACTTGTAAACCAATTTGGCTAGCCGTTTACTTTTTTAACTTAATTCAAGACTTAGTTCAAAACCAACGATGGCGGCAAACACATTTCTTAACTTGCCCATCCGCAAAACAAGGATCAAACCGAGAAACGCAAATCTCCCAATTTAAACAAACAAAAACAAACATTGCTTGGGAAACAAGCTTCCCATGACAAAACCAGTAATTACTAAAAATCCAGCTTTTAAAGACAGAGAAGGAAAGGTAAAAGAAGAAATTGAACACCAATGAAACTCTAATCAAAGTCTTAAAAGGTTTGGGGGAAAACCAAAACTTCACACGGTTTTGCCTAGCCAAAACACAACTATCAAACAAACGAACCAAGCAGGCTGATCATACAACAATGTACATGCACCCATAGCTGAAAGATCAGGAAGTCAGTATTGACTATTTTTGTCACTGTTTGCACTACGGAAAGGAATGCCGGTCCACTATATACTAATCACAACAACAACCAAACCAGGTTATGGCCAAAAAATAAATTGAAATTTCCAACAACTTGTTCCTAAATCAAGCCCGATTAACAAAAATACTCAGTAGTTCCACACAGTAATTAATAACAGCATAGTTTACGTTTGATCCCCGATTATGACTCAAATAATAACTTGCTCTTTATCCATCGGAAGTCATCTAATAAGCCGTTGGTCCAATCAACTCTTTTCAAATAAGTCGTAAGTTTGGGGCGATGGAAAATAGCTGTAAAACGCGCAAAAAAGAAAAGAAGAAATTGATCTAGTAGACAAAACTCCAATACAAACTTTTCAATACACTCACAATGCTCGCTAGAGGCTCAACAAAAAAGATAACAAGCCACGTTTTTGCAAAACTTTGTTGTAGTTTTGCAAAAACGTGGCTTGTCAATCAATTGGATTTTTGGAAAAAGTGTTGGTGCATGAGAAACACGTAAAAAACTTTTTTTTGTTTTTTTCAAAAAATTTCAAAATTTTACTATTTTTTGAAAGTGACAGATTGCTTGCGAATCGCGTAAAAACAGATTTTTTTTGGTTTTTTTCAAAATTTCACCGCAAAAACCTAACCTAACCTAAAATTTCACTTTTTTTAATGTGACAGATTGCATGCAAAACGCGTAAAAAACATATTTTTTTTTAAATTTCTTCACCTGCAAATACCTAACTCATAAACTTTTCAAAATTTTTTTTTTTTTTCGGAAGTGACAGATTGCATGCGAAACACGTAAACCTAACCTAACCCATAAATTTTTCAAAAATTCATCCTGTTTTGACAGATTGCACGTAAAAGACATTTTTTTTTGGTTTTCTTCAAAAAATTTCACCTTCCCCTGCAAAAACCTAACCTTTTTTTTTTTTTTTTTTTCCTGAGGAGGTGTAAATCTTTCATAAGACACCCCGAAGGGTAGTGTCAGATTCTTACTGACTAAAACCACCTCCCTCTCTTCTTGCGGGAATGACGATCTTTCTCCACCTCGGGATTGCACTTAAGTATTTCATCAAGGTGGAGAGTCCCGCGCGACCGATTTCAGGTGCGCACACAGTTCTATAATAACATCACAACATTTTTTATGTAGCACCACTTTTTTTTTTTTTTTTTTTTTTTGGTGGTACAATTTGCATGTTAACTCAGTTTTTTTTTTCTTTTTTTTTTTATCATTTTTATGACAATAACAGTCTACAAAACATACATAAGAAAACAAAATTTTACATAAATCCACAAAACATTTATGAGCAGCTACGGCCCCACCCCCCTCCCTACTTCATTCACACCACACCATGGAGCAAGCTCCCTCTCTTCTTCTTCTTTCATACGTAGCATGGACCCTATCATGGTGGCCACAATGTCCCAATTGGACACTGAAGACAACATTACTACCACCATGTTATCCGGGTTCAAGCTCTCTCCCATCAGTTTAATTCTTGCTCTTTCACGCGTCTCCAACCATCTCTCGCAATGGAACACGGTGTGCTCAACCGTATCCCTTTGCCCACAGTACAGACATTCATCACTTTCAATCAATTTCATCCAATGCAGGTACGCCCGGAAGCAACCATGTCCCGTTAGTACCTGCGTGAGGTAGTAGTTTACCTCACCATGGCCCCGACCCACCCAACGCCTCACGTCTGCGATGAGCCGTCTGGACCATGCCGGTTCACTACCACCCCCACTCGACACGCATTCCTCCCAACTCTTCTGCCATTCCCCCCACATCCATTCTTCCGCTTCACACTTTGTAAGGCGACCCTCCCAGACCGCCGTCTTCACTAGCACCACAAGATCTAACGGCTTCGTGCTTGCCACAACCAAAAGGCCCGCCGTCGGCGCTGTCCTGTATGCGCTGCAGACCCTTTGGCAACACCTCCTCTGAGTCCGCAGAACTAACTCCTTATGCCTTCCGTTGTTGCACACGGCATCCCCCCATATTTCGGCCCCATAGAGCACTATGGAGGAGACTACCGAGCACATCAGGCGCCTGGTGGAAGATCTCGCTCCCCCCAAGTTTGGCATTAGCCCTGCTAAGGACCGAGCCGCCTTCTCCGCCCTCTCACACACTTCTCTCACATGCATTCCCCACGCTAGGTTAGTACCTAGCGTCACACCCAGGTACTTTAACTTACTTTGCGACCTGACAGTAATTCCCGATACGGTCATCTTCACTTGTGGCACTCTTCTTGAACAGGAGAGCACCACAAGTTCCGTTTTTTCTGGCGCCAATTCAAGGCCCAACTCGTTAATTCTACGCTCTATGAGGGCAAGAGCGCGGTTTCCCGTTTCCTCCAGTTCCCCACTAGAGCGTTTTGTAATTATTACCGCCAAGTCGTCAGCGTAAGCTACTCTTTCAACACCCAGGGGCAATTCCAGGCCTACCACGTCGTCGTAGAGGACGTTCCACAACATGGGGCCTAGAACTGATCCCTGTGGCACCCCCCCCCGTTAAAATTACTTTCTCCCTATCCCGACCCTCTCCCACTAGCAAAACCCTGTCAGACAAATAGCTGCTAATGATATTTAGCAGGTATTTGGGAACACCCCTGCCCTCCAAAGCCTTCAGAATCCCTCCCCAGTTTGCCGTGTTGAAGGCGTTCTTTACGTCCAAGGCAACCAAGACGCATGCCTTCCGATGTGTGTAGCTGTATTTTTTAGCAGCTACCACAGCTGCTTTCACCTCAGCAAGCGCACTCAGGGTTGACCGGCCTTTCCTAAACCCGTACTGGCGCTCACTGAGTGCTTGGTCACCCTGAAGTGCCTCCAGCAGCCTTCCCACTATTAGGTGCTCAAGAAGCTTTCCGGCTACGTCTAAAAGACATATGGGCCGAAAAGCTCTTGCACCTACCCCACCTTTACCCTTGTCTAGAAGAACAAGGCTCGCCCTTTTCCAAACTCCCGGGAAGTCTCCGTTTGAAATACATTTGTTGGCTGCCGTTAGCCACACCTGGGGGTATTGTTTCACCAGAGCTTTGACGATTTCTGCGGGGATCCCGTCAGGCCCTGGTGCCTTCCCACAACGTATTTTTTGCGAAGCTTCTCGGAGCTCGTTTTCCGAAAAAGGACGAACCTCATTCGCTTCTACTGGCCACTCTCTACGTACTCTTTTCTCCTGTTTTGGAAAGAGTTCCCCCACAACTGTTTTTTGCATTTCTGCCGATACTCTTGGCGGTGTTTTCCCAATTTTCCCCATTACTATTTTGTACCCTCTACCCCATATGTCCCCGTCTACCTCCTCCACCAAGAGGTTCCACTTACTCCTCTTGGCGGATTTGATTAGACCCCCTAACTTTTTTCGCAACCCCTTGTATTCTAATACAGTTTTTATATTTTCCCTCCCCGTGGTGTTGCCTTTGGTAACCGCCCTTCGAGCCCGGTTGCACCGCGCCCGCGTCTCTGCGATTTCGTCATTCCACCAGTACTTTGCGCGTTTGCTTTGCAAACGACCTTTCCTGGTAAGATGTACGTCGCAGAGACGGCCTATGCCTTTACACAATGCTGTCGGGCTGTCTCCCGCCCCTATTGCCATAACCTCAAAATTCCTAATTACGCTTTCTAACCCTTCCCTTGAAACTACCCACCCTTTTTTATCAACTGCTGGCGCTGCCGTAGTCGTAACCCCAACTTAAAATTTAATTGTTCTGTGATCGCTAAGGTTTTCATCCTCCAGCACCTGCCACCCTGCTACCAGACCCAACACCTTTGCACCACATAAGGTCACATCAATATATGATAGCGCTCCCCGCCTCCAAAACGTGGGTGTCACCCCATCGTTAAGTGGAGAAAGATCTTTGCAGGCGGCCCACTCGGCAAGCAGGCGGCCTCTCCCGTCTTCAACGCTACCACCCCATAAAGGGCATTTAGCGTTGAAGTCCCCCCCAATTACGGCGTCTTTGATATCCCCCCCCCAGCTGTTGCTCTAGGCCTTCCAACACAGCTTCTAGGTCCCGCAGCGTCCTGTTTGGTGAAGCGTAACAGGAAGCGTAGAACCTCCCGCCCAGTTGCAACCACACAAAACCCTCACCCTTTCCCCGCTTCCCTATCCCTAAATTACTATTTAATATAACCACCGCGGCGTCTTGCCTGTCATCCAGTGCCCAGGCGCTACCCCTTGCCGCTCGCAGGTTGGGCTCGGAGATTAAGGCAATGTCCGCCCCAATCTCCGCACCCAGTTGCATCGCAAGGTCAGTAGCCGCGGCCGACCTGTTGAGGTTTACCTGGATGACACTTATCATGCGGTGGTATGTGGAGCCACCCTATTCCCGTTTTTTAAATTTTTGACCATTTCCCTGTATACAGGGCACGCCATGGACTCGATTCTGTGTCCTGTTTCTTTACAGGTGTTACAGTAGGCTTCAGCTTTGCAGTCCTTGACCAAGTGTCCTGATTGCCCACACTTAAAGCAGCGTGAATCTACTCTTTCTTTTGAACACTTGGCCGCAATGTGTCCAAGTTCCTGACACCTGTAACACCGGTCTATGTTCGTATAGGCCTCTACTCGACAACGCGCCCAGCCTATCGTCACTCTGCCCATATCGAGCAATTGAGCGCGGGAACCTTTCTCTAGAGAAACTACGGCAAACTGGTCCTGCCGATCTTGCCTGCCTCCCTGCTTTTTTAAGCTGTCTACTTTGCAGCCATTTTCCCCTTGAGTCCCGACCAGTTTGTCTATAGCTTCCCTCAGTTCCTCTTCCGTGGTTGCCATATCTATTCCCCACAGCAATACTTTTTCAGGTCTTGACAAAGCCTTCACCGTAACCTTAGTGGTTTGGTTTTTATTTACGGCTTCCCTAAATGCATTTAGGGATTTTTCCCACCCGCCCTGTACTTTGAGCCTAATGCCCCCCTCTTTAGTTTCTCTGGCGTCTAGGACTTCTACCCCCGTTTCCGCTCCTACTCTAGTTTTTAGCGTTTTTAGCCTCTCAGAGTAGCTACCTCCCAAACCTTGTCCCTCAACAAAGAGATCAACTGTCCTCCTCTGTGTTTTTCCCTTTTTGGCGACTTTAGCCCAACTATTTTCCTCCTGCGGCGCAGATACTACGACAGTTCCCTTGGGCCTTGGAGTGTGAACCGTCAGCTGAAGGCTTAAGTTCTCCGAGGCCCATTCCACTATTTTTCTCACCCCTTCAGTGTCTCTACCAGAAGCCAACACTACAGATAGGTTTGCCACTTCCCTCACTTGCACTACGGCAAACGCCTTTTTGACCATTTCCAAGAACTTCTCCGTCCTGACGTCCTGGCCTTCGTCGGCACCTAGCAGGAAGGTGAAGTTCTTGTTGCTGGCCAACTCTTCGCCTTCCAGCATAGCGCTGGCTTCCTGAGCTATACAGGCCACATTGCCGGTGCCTAGTTTTCCCCCCAAGAGAATGTCTTTTATAACACCCCCCTTTTCCCCATACAGCTTTGTGATAGGGTTCTCCTTGTCCCCCACATCGGCAATAACTAGTACGTTGTCCCCTTGTTTGGGCACCCCAACTTGAACTCTTGACCTCCTAAATGCTTTTTTTGGCCACTCACCTTGCATAAATTTCTGAAAGGCATCCCCTGACTTCCCTCCCTGCTCTCCCATACCCTCCCATATAGCGGCAACCAAAACTGCCTCTTCCGCTTCTTTCTGCACCCTTTTTTCATTTGCTCGCAACGTGCTCTCACCTGCCGTAACTCCTCCATACATACTTCGTCATGTACGCTCGACGCTCCGTCTTCTTCTCCAGTTTCTGCATTTTCTTCCCTTTTCTTCTCCTCTGGAAGTTCCCATTTGTGTTCCTCAAGCCAAGCCTTTGATGCATCATTTCTGCTTACGGCGGTACACCTTCCAAGCTTGGCAATGAGATCCTTAAGGTCCGTTTTGGTGTTGCTAGTGACCTTCTCGTTTAACTCCATTGATATTCCGTTGATGGCATCTACCGCCTCAATCAGCCTTTTTGCTTCTGAGTCAATCTTCCTGTCTTCCTTCTCCTCTTTGAAGGAAGTATCCTGCACCTTTCTTTTTTTTTGTTCCAGTTGGTGGTGGCGTCCTCTGGACCTTTCCTCCTCGTCCGAAACCGTCTTTGCTAGCTTCATCTGCAACATTTTTCTCTGGGCCTTCCATTTTTTAAAAAAAATATTTTAAAAAATAATTTTGGTGGATGCGCCGGGTTTCAAAAAATTTTTTGTGTTCAAAAATGTCAGTTTTGGACAAAAATTTTCGGCAGTTCTTTTTCCGCTGTTGACTTTGCGAGGAATCGCAAATAAAATTTCCAACTTTTTTATCCTATGCCCGCGAAATACGCGAACAACGAAAAAGGGGCGGTTCTCCCACTCCTCAAAAGTTCGCGCGCACTTCAACTCTCCCACTTTCCAAAATAATTCGCGCGCAAAGGGGGTTCTCCCACTTTACACACTAACAATAAACGAAAACGTCACAAAAGTACGTCACACCGCGTGACGAGTGGAAAATTTCCACCCGACTAAAAACGTAAATTGCTAATAACAGGAGCAATTAGCAATTTATCGTTACCGCACAAACACTAAAGTGAAGCAGAACACTTTCCGAAGGTGTCTGCTTACTTTCCACAATTCCACAACGCAACTGCACACCAATTCAACGTTAATTGTAAGAGCTCCGTAAAAACACGTGTTGTTGCTACGAAGATCTTGCCAACTATCCCACAAAAACCTAACCTAACCTAAACTGACCTAACCTATCCTAACTTAACCTAACCCATATTTTTTTTTTAAATTCATCCTGTTTTGAAAGTGTCAGTTTGCACGTAAAAGACAATTTTTTTTGGTATTTTTCAAAAATATTCAAAAATTTTTTACCTTCCCCTGCAAAAACCTAACCTAACCTAACCCATGAATTTTTCAAATATCACTTTTTTTCTAAAGTGATAAAATGCATGCTAATCGCGCAAAAAACAGAATTTTTTTCGTTTTTCTAATTTTTATTCAAAATTTCACTTTTTTTTAATTTCTTTCCGTAAAAACCTAAAGACTTTGAAAGATTTTGAAATTTTTTAAACCTAAACTAAACTTGACCTTACCACCGGCTACTGGCAGAAAATGATTCATTTCACCGCTTTTGCAGCTCCGAATAAAAAAACTTACAATTCATAGCGATGTCATTCGGACTCAAGAACGAGTCAGCCACTTTCTACAAGTATATGTTGAGGGTGTTGGACAGGTTCTTTAGAACCATGGTTTTTGTCTACTTGGACAATATTATATTTTCCTCCTAGAACAATTGCAAGATTTTGGTTTAAAATGCAAATTGTCAAAATGCGAGTTTGAAAAGAGCAGTGCTGAATACTTGGGACACTAAATTAGATCCAAATATAACCAACCACTAAGGCAATCAAAGACTATCCAACGCCAAATAATTTGTATCTGGCTCCAGGAATAAGTTTTTAGTTTTTCATCATAGCAAGCTTGCTTATGAAATTACAAGGAGAAACTTTGGAAATGCAGAGAGAAAAAAACCAATTCTTCAAAGCGGTGAAAACCGCACTGGCCCGATTATTCCTTCAAACGGACGCATATAACCTGGGTCTTTGGGCCGTATTTTATTAAAACTAAAATCAAACTTACCAAACCTCAAAAAAGGTTTATTCAAATAAACAAAAATGTATAGCAATCAAGTAAGCTGTAAAAAAATGTCAAGCCTACCTAGAAGATAAACCCTTTAAATTAAGAACGAACAAAAAAAGCCTTAATTTGGCTTAACAATCCTATAGATGCCAAAGTCATATTAACCCAGTGGTCATAAGTTCTGCAACAATTTACGTTTACCGTAGAACATACCCCAAGGAACTCAAACATTCTACCCATATACTATCCAAAAACCCGGAAAACAAAATTGTAGACTTTGCAGATGAAACCAATGACCAGCTATTACTACCCAAAAACAACAACAATCTACCAACGTTCAGATGTTTTATTAGACAACTCGTCAGCTCCCATCTGTCAAAGGTAAAATTTTGGCGTATATGGTACAACAATGTCAGCTGGAATGTCCTCAGACCCAGTGCATCATCCAACGGTACAGAACCCAAATTAACCCCGGGACACGGACATGGGGTATTGTATAAGAAAACAAAATGAACTGCTTTGCAATTCCGTCGGCTGGGATCAGTTCTCTATATCACCAAATGCTAGACACAAAATTTTAAAATTCTACCACAAACCCACCACTGCAGTTTATTTGGAGGAGATGAGACTCAAATAACCATCATACGCTTGTGCTATTGACACTGCGCGCTTCCGAACTTTTTTTGGTAAGCCTTAGAAACGTGTGGCGATATATTATGTAAAACCTTTTGACACTACCCGATCTGGAAATAAGGTGGCCTTAATTAACAATTGCGAATGTATGTGCACTTGATGGGTCAAAGCAGTATCACTGCCATCAGTAGGTAGTGAAACCGCCATCCAAGCTCTATAAAGTCATTTGATACGCAAATGAGAATATTCAAAGATCTTCCAGCGCGGCAGAGCTAAAGGTTTTGCCAATAATTGGATGAGCTCTAAACGGTTTATCACAATTGCCGGCTAGAACTTTTACGGGGTAGATAACCACCTATACAGAATCCGACCAAACTCCATCTTGACAATATTCGGCCAGCAGCACTTATTAGACCACCCGACAAAATTCAAGAAGATGCTGCTTTTGTCGAGAAAGTTAAAGAAACTAATACCAAATGAGAAGAATTCCTATTGGTTATTGCTCCAACAACCGCGCCTAGCAACGGAGACCCCGTACCGTTGCTCGTTTGCTGTTTGCGGAGAACAACATCACTCCGGGTAGAACATCTCCCACGCCGCTGAGACAAAAAAGAAGTTAAGGAGGAAGCTACCTGCAGTAAGGAAGATGAAGAAGCGGAATCAACAGTCCGGAAGAATAACAACAATAACGCCATGATGAAAATTCTTGAAATACCCCGAACACTAAATAACCCTACGATGACGACACCTGCATCGGAATGGTTCACAGGACAGATTTCTATGTACGCACCGACGATTGCACGGCTTTCTCATGCGCTCGTAGGTTAATATTGCACTAACCGCCCTTGTTGACGCGTTTTGAAATGACTACTTGAACGGACAATGTTGTCGCAACGTCGTTTGACTTCCAGGTGTCCTTGCACTCAATGCAGGGAATCCAAACCATTTTCCTCCAAGACCACACCACACTTGGAAAACTTATCCAAGGAGTTGCATAAGACCCGGAGCACATCTACGCCCAAAAACAAACAAAAACACAGAAACTTTGAGAATGTGTTCCGCTTTTCGACAATCACCTATCAACCGGAAGTTGTGCAACCACTGCATCATCTCCGGATTACCCCCTCCGCAGGTTGGTTCCAGACCGGGAAAAAATTGACATAGTCAAAACACATGCCAATTACCGCATCAAACCGGATTTTTGCTTCTCTACAAAATAAAGTGACCAAAGTTTAAATAGTATTCAGTAAATATTAACTGATTGCTCTAGTTTTTGTAGAAACTGCATTGGTTGAATATTTTGCCATCAAATATGAGAATTTATTTACCAAGATTGCTAATTTTCAAATTGAAAGCCTTGTAAAGCTATCTTAACTGAACCTTTAAAAATGTTAACTAAACAAACGTTAGATTAGTTTTGTTTAGTGAGTGTACGTGAAAAAGTTTTGGCATGATGATCCCGCAAATATCCAAACAGAATCGGGGTATTTCAAATGGGCGCACATAATATTTTGCTATACGGGTTTGCCACGTTACTAAAACGTAAGTGGATAATTAAATTAACTTTAACAGACTAAACTAAACAGTAGTTTGGCGCTTCGATCCGTTTCTAGCAGCAACCTTAAAAGTTTTTTTCAGTTGGATGACCTTAAATGACGCCCGGATGCTTCTAAATAACAAACAAGAGCAAATTTTGTTTCTTTTTGTAGTGATAAGTCGAAAGACTATTGGTGGCAGATTGGTCGGTCAGCGGCGTTTTAGCTTACTTGCTAAAGTCCATCCCAGAGTTTTAATTGGCAAAGATTATGCTTTTAAACTAATTCCTGTGTTTGTGCATTGCATAAACTTGCAAACAACATAATAGTCAATTTTGTGTTTACTTGGTTGTATTTTGGCCGCCGTGTAAGCTACTGCTTCTGCAACAGCAACACCATTTTGGTTAAAATCTTACTTTCAAAAACATGCAACGATGTTTATGCTTGCATGATACGGCCGAGGACTATAGTTTGGAAGTCGCTGGATAAGTACCTTATGCTGGCGGCAAGAGTGGTTTGTTTGCAACGGGTTAACGTTTGTAATAAAAATATGCAATATTTTAGCGTTGTAATAGATATTTATCATACCGTATACAAAATACGTTTTTTTACTTTGTCTAAAATTACTTTTTCTAACTTTACTTAAAAAAAAGTTAATTCCATACAAAAGAAATTAAAACAAAATTATAAAAAAATAATTTAATAAACTTTAATTTTATTTAAAATATTTTGAATTTATAAATCTGATTACATACGACAAAAAATTTTTATTATTTATATTTTTCAATATAAAAAACCTTCAACTTCAAAACAAAACCAATATAGCCGCCGTCGGAATTGATTTGCAAAAGTTTAATCAAGCTCAGATTACGACGTATATCCTTTATAGTTATACCGAGATTAATATAAAAAAATACGCGCAATGCACATTTCCGCGGTTTTAATATAATACTTTCCGCATACAAAGTAATACAATATTATTTTTCAGTGCCGTCCTCCTGCTCTTTCCACCAAGCGAGTTTCAACTTTATGGCCATTATTAATTTCATATGCAAATAGGGGGCACTAAAATAAACAGGCAAAAATAATTATAAATGTTGCACGCCGTCGGCCATACGATTCATAAAATTTAATCCGCACCGCGGATGTATCTTTTACTACTGCGGTTCTCAAACAATCTTAGAGAATTTTTGTTGAAATAGTTTAAAAAAAATTGTAAAAATTTTATCTGATTTAATTAAATAATTGTGAATATTAATGGTAGAATGTAGTTTGACTCCCCTCCGTATTATTATTCACAACGTATTACCGCCTAAAGCTTGAGTTAAACTTCTTATGTTCCTTAACTAACTGCGTTACGTGTTCATTAAAATAAAAAAAAATATAAGTTTGATAGATAATTTTTTGACTATACACGACTTGCAACTTGAAACAATTTATATCCATAAACTTTATTACATTATATCTTCCCATATAATTTCCAACACGTTTCAAGAAATCCAGGTAATAAGACACGTAGAATATGTGCGTCGTTCAAAAATATGCATATAGAACTTGTGTGGGGGGTGCTATGAAGTAAGCAATAAAACCACCCGACATGATTATCTCCATACCGTTGGCATTTTTAATAAGGGTTTCTCGCTAGAGAAAACGCGAAAGGATTAGACCGACGTGCCGTGATATATCGCTTAGGTTCCGAATTAAAATAAATTACGCCCCCAGCTTGAAAGAAATAATACAAAAAGAAAGAAAAATAATATAACACGAACTGTACGGGAAAAGTTTTCCCAGTTATTTTATTTCTCGGTAATTCATCGCTGGGTGAAAAATCTGAGCCCCTTATTCTCCCGCCATGGTGGCGATTGTATTTTTTTAGATATTTCTTTCGATTTTTTATTTTATTTTTAACCCCCTGACACAATTGATCTAACTTAACGTGTGATGTGACAAACTTAAAAATGACACGAAGGGTGGAATACACGTGTTTCTTTTTTCGTTTCGTTTGGATGGATTGTGGTCATATGTTAGACTGTATGAGAGTCTTTATTACCACTAGTGAAATTCTTTTGTATTTGTATTTGTATTTACATATTTAATTTTGTTGGTTAAAATTATAATTATTTTAATATTCAAAATTATTATTATTATAAAGTCCATACATTTGCTTTAAGTTTATTATTCACCAAAATAATTTAATTTGTATCTCGGAACAGCGAGGTATATTGCTGATGAACATCCCTGGATGGAAATCTTTTTGTGTGTGCTTTTTTGTTCAATTCCCCACTGGTATTGTATATTTCTGCAAGTTTAAGCATAAAGTAGCACGGGGATGAATATTACAACGAGTGCACAAATCTTGCTTTCTATACTCTATTTTTTTAAATAAAAAAGTTCTAATTAGATTTGAAGTTTACTAGGAGATATTCATACTAAAATTTTCTATTTACATATTTATTATTTTAATAAAAGCTAATTATATATTGTTTTTTAATAATATTTATAAATATTTAAATAAAATCCTCAATTAGTTTTAAATTAAACTTAGCTTCATTAAATTCTTCATGTATTAAAATCAGCTTCAATTCAATGTATTTACTTTATATAACAAGTTGTTTGAAACAAAGATCAAGTCACGCATTGCAATTCTATGAAACGTTTCAAACACGAATGCATGCAAATGTGTATTTAAACTTTCATAACTTACATTGTCTATAGTGCACATCTTCAACATTGTATGTTTAATGAAAAAAGAAGAAAAATCAAATATGAACGCGAGTACAGAGCTTTTATGAATATGAGTTATTCAGTAATTTCTTTATTTTTTGTTTGCTTTTGTTGAAATTATTATTTTGTTATTTTTTGTGCTCATTAGTTAATGTATTTATAATGTTTTAAATTTATGATAAACAAGACTTTGTAAAGGAATGAATTTAATGCTTGTTTTTGGTAAAGGCAGATGGACAATAGAAATTTTATAATGACATGTTCTGGGTTTATAATTATGCTTAGTTGTTGCCATATATAATTTATTTTCGAAATATTTTTTAACTTTTAACTATTCAATATAGAAACCAACTTTACATTCAATAAACTAAAATTAAAAGTAATATTTATCATACACAAATACGAACAAATAAAATATAAAGCTGTAATTGCAACGTAACATCAAAGTTTATCCTAGAAAAGCCGCTTTCGGTTTCAATATATTTTCAGTCCAAATATACCCAGTTTCTAAAAACCATTTTAAATTGCAGTTTCCATTTAGAGATCCCGTAGTTTCGTAATGAGTATTGGTGGCTTTAGAGATAAAATAAGTTTATAAATTCGTTCGTGACCTCTATGTTCACCATCCAGATGCAATAACATAAAATATATGTATTCAATAAATATAAATAACTTTCACAAATACATATAGCGTAGGAATGAAAATATGTATTCGTGCAACACATATATTTGTTTGGTGCGAGGTCAAAGTAAGTTTTACAAAAGAATACTTGGGGATATAAAAGTCTACAGCGTGAAACAAAGTTCACTGAAAGAAAATTTTTATATATCTCTCTATTCTAGCTGGAAAGTGGAAGGAAGTAAAGTTTCCACATAAAACATAAAGTCGCTTGTAAATAACTTCTGTAATCATTACTTTTTGCTTGGAAGAAGTATTAGATTTTATAATAATGTATAATATACTATAATAGTTACACAGAATTAAAAATTGTTAATAAATATGATTTATTTGACTGTTATTTGTTGATAAAGTTTGTGCTTTTATCGTAAATATAAAGTTAAGCAACAATTATGTTCTTCATACAAATTTTGGTGGGTGAAGTAAAGAACTTATGGTTTGTTAAATTATTGGATGAGCATTTGACATTTTGTTCTCAAGTGCTAATTGAACTAGTTACATTTGTCTGATCTAAAGTGTAGTTAATTTTAGATCAGATATCCAAGTTTTGTTTTTAGCTGATTGGCTACCGATTTTACCAACTCTCAAGTATCTATCTTTTATGCATTATGACCTTAAAATTTAGCGTTTCTTTTGCTATGTTTTTAGTGTGTGGTTCCAAAAACCTTTAACTTAAGCTCTCTTTAAGTAAAGTTTCTGTTTTTGGCGGCGGTGTCTATAAATTTGCCTAATAAAGTAGCAGTAAATAAAAAAAAGTTAAAGTCTATTTGCATCAAGAATGTTTATATGTAGGTCAAGATGCATAAAAACCCTAAAGCTAATAACTTTTTTTTTTCATCTACTCATGTAGGTGCCTACCGACTAAAACTCCTCCTTCCGTGCATCATTCAGTGCAACTGGGATCACTTATCGTATTCTTCATTTAGCTAGGTTATGTTATTTTTGTCTACTTTGTTTTATAGATGCTCTCTTCTCTTTTTAATAAATTTTTTTCTTGAGCCCTTTTATCCTCTTCTTTTCTTGACATAATTTTATCCACCATACTGTTTATTAGACTCCAATTGTTCTTGCTTTCCAGCATTAATTCAATAAAGTTTTGTATATTCAGTTTAGTTTTGAGGGCGTTCTCGGTATCACCTCTTTCTTTATCCCACCTATGCACTCCATGAGCGTGTGCTTTGCGGTATCCGGTTGGCCACAGTACGTGCAGTTATCTGTGTTATTTTTTTTAAATTTTTGCTTGGCAGTTTCTTAAGCATCCATGGCCCGTCAGACATTGTGTCCCATCTCCTTCTACCTGGAAAAAGTTCATAAATCCACTTTCTTTTTTAGTCTTGCGTCTTCATTTCCTGCTATTTCTTAATGGTTTCTCATCTTGTCAAATCTTTTTTCTGCTTCCCTTTGCCTATTATGCAGCTCCTTTTTTTGGCCAGCAACGTATAGGAAACCATGCGCGCAAACACCATAGCGCTTATTGTCGGAATCGTACTATACGACCTGCAGATCCTTATGGCTACGTTTTGCTGTAGACTGTTTAATATGCCTACGTATTTTTTGAACAGTGCCTCCTTTCATATTGAGTAACTTGGAGATCTTTGACCGTCTTGTCTCATGCTGCTGTGTTGAAGGCGTTCTTTACATCAGTTGTAATAAAAACGCATAGATCTTTCGTCTTTGGCGTTTTTTTAATCTATACTTTAGCGATATTCTTTACTACCTCAATAAGTCCAAGAGTTGACTTCCCTTCTCTGAACCCAAACTGGGCGTTGGATCGATCCTCTCCTTCTTCAAGCTCCGCCTTTAATCTTTTGACTATAATCTATTTGTACAATTTGCCCATGGTATCTATAAGGCAGATTGGGTGGTATGCCCTTGGATCCGCGTCTTTTTTATTTGGTTTCTATAATAGTTTTAAACCGCTTTTTTCCACGGAATTGGAAACTCTCCTCTTTCCCAAGCAATGTTCAGTACTGCAAGGATTGTTGCTGGTATTCTTCGACCGACAGTTTAATGTTCTCTGTCGGGATTCCGTCTGGCCCTGGAGGTTT
The DNA here is from genome assembly GCA_963932245.1 of Tachinus rufipes. Taxonomy (NCBI): domain Eukaryota; kingdom Metazoa; phylum Arthropoda; class Insecta; order Coleoptera; family Staphylinidae; genus Tachinus; species Tachinus rufipes. Next base: position 24,423,453 of record OZ010742.1, on the reverse strand, counting down.
CTTGTTTTTCATCCTCCCCGCTGCTTTTTTGAATTTCTCTACTGTTATTCTTATAGTAAAAATTTCTTTCGGTTGCTTCCTATCCCACACGATACTGGGTTGCTCCTGGAATAGCGTTTCTCTAATCCGTTTTTAGAAGTCTTCTAGTTTGTCTGGTCTGTTAACTTTTTCCATTCCTTCTCTTTGGCCTTTGTAATAAGTATCTTAAAGAGTTTATTTAGTCTCTTGTATTACCTTTTCTATTTGCAATGTTTCCTCCTCATCACCCTTTCTTTTCCGCATCCTTGTCGTCTCAGTATGCATGCTTTCCTGCTGTGCGCAATTTTCTCCACTAGAAAACCTGTTTTCTGCCGTTATCGCAGTTTCTCGGTAACGTCTTTATTAGGGTGTTAAGAAATGTGGCTATTGTTTCCTCAGTTTGTTGTTTTATTGCCTCTCTGGATTTTGTCTCACCCAACTTTTGGATGTTCCACCCTTGTTTGGCACAGTTTCTGTTGATTCCTAATCCCATATTGGATGTACTTGTTTAGGCTTAAGGTTTCAAAATTCCGCCATCCATACATCTTGTTTATTAAACTGCCAGATCACATCGTGAGGTTGATAAATGAAATCTGTTCATTCCCTTCAAAAGAGGGCTTTTTCCCATTATTTACAATAACAATACCGGCCATCCACTCGGTAAGAAACTCTCCTCTTTTATCCTCCATTTTGGAATCCCACTCTGGCGATTTTGCGTTGAAGTCACCTGCAATCAGTAGGTTCCTAATGGTCTGCCTAAACTCCTGTTCTAGGGTAGTAATAAAATTTTTGTACTCCAGCATGAAGCAGTTGGGTGATATGTAGCAGCACATCAACCTGATGTCTTTTACGTCCATCCACATGTACCCTTGTTTTCTTTTTTGTCTTCAATTTTATTTTTTTTGTTTAGAATCTTGATTTCCGCCTCAAGTTTTGTGTCAAAAATTGTTGGTCCTTCTTTTTTTGCTATTTTTTTGTTTGGCTTGCTGATTATGGGCACATTTAATTTACTCATTTTTGTGGTGGCATCTAGCATGTCAATGTAAATGCATGTCAATGCCCAAATGAATGCTTTTAACTCAGCCGGACTCAACCAGGTTCTCGGCAAGCATCTTAAAAGAAGTGGGTTTTTGGTCTAGGCCGGAACTTCTGATATGCTGCCAAAATGGTCTGCCTGGCTATAAAGGACATCATGGCCGCAGTTTCACTCTTCTTTGTTTTCTGTAAAATGTCATTTTGCAGGTTGATTATAAATTATGGATCCATATGGCGGAAACGTAGTGCGTCTTAAATTGCTAGCAATTTTCTATTGTACGTTGCGTATTTGCGTTCTGTAATGTAAAAGAACGCTAAGGGCTTCTGGCGTTGTTGACTTTCTGTTGAAGATCTGCATCAACGATAACAACAATATTTTACATTTTTGAGCACTTTGTCGATAAATCAATAGAACACTTGAGTAGAATTCTAATGCCTGAAGGTTATACAAAGAAACTAAAACAATCTAAACAGTGTTATTATTACAGTTTTTGCAATGTTTTCATCTGCCACTAGTATCTCGTTAAATGCTTTGATTAAGTTAACTAAAGATTTTAGCTCTGTTCAGATTTTGAGCAAAATCTTAGATGTGCCATACCCGGTAACAATCAGATTCAGTTCATGCATTTAATCATCTAGATTTTTTGCTTTGCGTGCAAATCTCAAATAGCATCATCAAATGCCACTGTCGCGATGTTGGTTATACAAAGCTAATTGTTAGCGCAACTTCAATCTTTTATGAAATTTATTTCTGTTTTATTGTAGCTTGTACACTTCTTTTTTGATTGATGTTATCTCCCGTTGCAGTGACAAACCTGAGCCGTTGCTTAAGAGACCGTGGTCGTCCACAATAGAAGCAGCAAATTCCGCATTATTTTTTTTTAATTAGGTTTGCTAATCCGGCCAGACCTTGACGTTTTTTGGCCCGCAGTCATTGCTGGTAACCCAGCTTACCAAAAATGTTTTGAGGACTTCCTGGTCGTTTGTCAAAGAAGACCAAGCTGACGCTGATGTTGGACAATCGGATCGGTTTAGTGGGTTTTGTTTGGTGTAGTCTTTTGTTGAGTTACTGGAGGCAAGTAAGGTTTCTCTTCTTTTAGCTGTTTATTAGTTATTAGTTCACACGCATTAGCTAGAATTTTGCTTTCGGGCTTGATTTGGCTCGATTAAGAGTGGTCCTGCGTTATTTTTCAGTTTTATCCTCTGGGTTCTGTTCATCTATAGAGTTATCTAGAAGGTCGTTTAGTGGTGCCTGCGTAGATCTTGGCTTCTGTTAGCTGGGAGTTTCCTTTGCTCCTCTGCAAGTGTCCTGAGGTTGTATAATTTACTTCTTCTGTTCTTGGTTGGCTTGATTGCTATAAGGTAAACATTTAGAACAGAAAACCTTTAGATTTAACCTCCAACATTGGATAGAGTTTTGACTCTTCCTTGGGTTTTTTGAATTTTTTGTTCTCAAAGCTGGAGTTGCAGTTTTCATATTTTAGAAAATTGCGCGGCAATCAGGAAGGCATTTGCAACAAATAATGCAACAAAGCTTTTTTCTATTTCAAAACAATTTTGCTATGTATGCCCTGCCCATATGCTGTCAGTGATTTTATTCTCAAAGCTTTGTGATTCAGCTGAAACTATTTTGTAATTGTTGAGCCTAGTACATATCGTCATCCAGCATAATTTGTGGTATCTGGCGGGCGTATTTCGTGTTTATTTCCAAGATAATAAGATTATGTAGTCTCGCTGGGGTTTTCATCTCAACTTTCTCTGCTTCTTTTGCTAGTTTCCTAAGCGTAGAAAAGCGTTTGTGCTTTATTTGTTTTTGTATGTTCCGTAACAGCTGTTTTTGGAGGGTGAAGATTTGCGGCCAGCACAGATGGGGAAAGTTTGTAGCCGTTTTACTATTTGTTGTGGAGATGGTATTGATAAGTGCTTTTCTATCTTTAGATTAGGTTAGGTCCAGTTGTCAGAAATCAAAAAAAAAAAATTGTAAAATTATTTTATTAGTTTTCTGGATTTTTGTACGTTGGGCGCCAATTTTGTCGATCTCCGAGTTCTGCGTGGTTGGTAAATTCTTTTATGTAAAAACATAATAATTAATGGAGTTTAAACACTTGCAAATGATGGTAGAGATATCGTGTTCCAAAAAAATTATTTTCTTTCTCCTAGGAAGCTTCCAGCCGGTAATAAGTTTTAAACAAGACTTGTAAATCCGTTTAGTGCTTACTGACCTTTTCTTAATAATTGTCTGCATTGTTGCAGAACAAACTTGCAAAGTGTTTTTTTTTTCAAAGACATAAACCATGCCATGCATCAAAAACAACAATACTAGTTATCCATTTCCACGTAATAGTAGTTATCTAATCTACAGTTGCTAAAATCAATATGGTCACCATAGAACGTGCTGCCATTACTGACTTAATTATGCAAATTCTGCTCAGGATTTTTATTTCTAGCAAGTGATTTGTTAATCAAAATAATGTTGTTGTCAACAAAATTATTATTACAAACTACCCGCCTACAATTCATAAACTAAGTGCTTTGCCCAAAAATTTGTTATAAATGCAATATTTATAAATACCTCATGTTTTGTGCTTTTGACGTTTATTCAGTTTTACAATAAAATTGTAAAAACGTGGCAGTAACCAGTTTGTTGATGACAAACTTTGAACTGGGTGAGCGGAGTGCACCACTCTAAACCACCCGCCTACAATTCAACTAAGTGCTTTTCCCATCCGCCAAATGTGTTTGTCATAAAGGAAAAGTCATTGCACGTGTTGTGAATTTGGGTCTCTAATAAAACAATTACGGTTGCTTCCTGGTTTTGTAACAAGGCTTCTTACAGGTACTTTGTTGCTGCTTTGACGTTGAGTGAGATCTGCGGAGAATATCAGTTAGAGTATGACCAAGCGCGTAGACAGCATGCAAACGGCGCTCGAAAGATCACCGTAATAGTGAAAAAGGCGTGCTTCAATAATTTTTTGTATCCTCTTAAACCGGTAACAATTTTTACGGGGCGGAATTTGGAGTACTGTATTGGTAAATGGGATGGCGGCTGGAAGGTGGCTGGTCGTCTTTTCTCCGAAATGACCACAGTAGTCCAATTTAACCGGAAACCTTTTTGGCGCAGAATTGCTTTAGTTTTGGGATTTGATAGATTTGAGATGGGTTCTTCCATCCAAGATGGTAGTTGAGGGTTTACCATTCCTATCCAAAAGCTTTTTCTGGTGGCAGTCGGCTTGTCCATCTTTGTGGCGTTGATGCCAAACCCAAGTTTTTTTTTCTGGTTTTTGGTGCTGGCCTGCAAATTCTGCTGTCGTCGTTGCTGATCTAGTCTAGATAACTTGCATCCTTTCTTTTTTTCTTGGATTTTATTTGTTTTGACAAGTTTTTGTTTTGCTGATGAGACGCTGATCTTTTGTTGATTGATGATCTGGTTCAGTAAGTTAGCGCGTTTATTTTGTCGCACAAGACAACATTGTTGAAGTGGGAATTGCGATGCTTTTTATGTACTTCTGTTTCTTTCGCTTTTTTGTTCATTAATATTTTCCTCTACGTTTGTCAAGTGGAACCAGGTTAACACCATTATTGGACGATTAGATTGGTTTGGTCAAAAACTTCTTCTTCTTGGTCCCGTTTGGTGTATTCTTTTGTTGGTTTGTTGAAAATAATTAAGGTTTTTTTTTCACATGTTTTTTGGTCATCAATGTCCAGGCATTTGCTATAGTTTGGCTTTGGTTTGACTTGGTTTTGTCCGGGCTTTGTTTGTTCATCAAATCATCCAAAACGTTGTCCAGTGATGCCTGCATAGGTCTCGGTTTCTGATGCCTACAAGCTTTCTCTGTTCCTTAACAGATGTTCTTGAGTTGAACATCTTTAATCTTCATTTTGTCCTTAGTGGGCTTGATTGTTATAGATTGAATTTTACCTTGGGATTTAGCATCCCGCGTCGGCTGGGGTTTCTGTCTCTACCTGGTTCATGGCTTCTTTTTTTGGACGTTTTTCTTTCTCCATTTTCTCTTTATAGTTGCAGAAGTGTAGCAGGTATCCAATTTGATGATGACAAACACTTGGGTGGGTAGGCGGGGTACACTATTCCAAAACACCAACACTACACGCCCTACTGTTTGTTATTAAAGATTTTTTTATAGAAGTCTTCTGCCTTGTCTTTTAACAACATTCGTCCAATCTCTCCAATATAATTGCAAGAACGTCGTAAAGTTTGACAAAAGTATGAGAGATCATTATTTTGTTGATTACAAATACTTAGGAAAGTGAGGTAAACAATTCCAAACAACCAGCCCACATTATATAAACTGAAACCTTCTTTCGCGTGCTTTTAACAACAGACTTTTTTTATTTTGTCATATAATGTGGTTGCACTAACACTTGTGTGTATAAGGTATCCGCGGAAGGCTGGTAAAGCTTATTTTTTATGTAATTTTCAAAACGTTTATTTACTAAAAAAAAGTATAAGGTAACTAACACAGATTTTGTTTGATTCTTTTGTTGAACCTTAGACAACATTACCTAACGTAAATAAGAGGTATGTTAACTTATCTAAGCCAGTTCTAATTTAATAAAAACCAATTAAATCTTTTTTTTTAACATTAAATCTTAAAATTGTTAACTTTTTAATCTATCCAAACCTAATTATTAAATATAAAATCAAAAAAGATATTAGAAAAAGTTTTATTAATTGTCAAGTTCTTGATTGATTGTTTTAATAAAATAGAATAAATAAAATATACAATAATATATAGATAAAATTAAGAAAATTTACAATAAAGACTTTCACATAATGTTGTGTTAATAATCAATAGATTTACCGTGAGCATTAGTTAGCTGATAATCCAACAGATTAATTTAATGACATAATACAAACTAGTTTGACCCCTAAAATCCGAACAATAAGGATATATATTATACCGTAATTATACACATAATTTCAACCTCTTGTTTCAAACCAATGTTTGCTTGTTGCAGATCCATGTTTGGTACACTATTGTATGAAGGGGCACGAGTGCGTGCTAAATGTGGACGGCGAGGCTGAATGCGTTTGCCAGAGACAATGCAACACCATGCATCATAGGAGACTAGTTTGCGGTTCAGATGGCCATATCTATCCAAGCCACTGCGAACTGCACAGGGCCGCCTGTCTCACACAAACTGCGATATCGGTGCAACGAGGCGTGCACTGTGTCAAACATAGTAAGTTTCCGACCGCAACCAACATTAACTATTTCGAAGTTAATATAAATTTATTTTGGAAATAAAGATACTTATTTTGTCTACAGGCAAAGGTTGGGCACCGACGATAAAACAAGAAATCCCCACGGAACAGGACGACGACGTCCGGACGACCGAAAAAATACACACGTCGTCGTCGTCGACGTCCACGCCGGTCACCAGTGAATACGCGTCGTCGACTCTATCATATGATGAAGGAGAAATTGCGGTAAGAGATATAAAATATATCTTGTCTCAAATAAATAGGTGTGGGAATACTAAGGGTCCCCTACAAAGGAAAGAGATCGCGAGGTTGGTGATGTATGACCGCACATATATTTTGGATTATTGAAAAAAAGAAAATAAAACGAAAAGGAGCCTGACAAGAAAAAAATTTATACCCTTTGCAGATATTGCTATTGCTATTTCAATTTAATACCCCCCAGCTATAAATTCAATTATTTGTTTGATATAATCTATTCATTCATCCACTGGTTTGGAATTAATATAATTACAATTAATACCAAATAATAAAAAAATATGTAGCTGGGGTTGATTTGTGTGGAAAATTTTCCGTCCCACATGCAATAAATTATATAAAAACTTTCATTTTTCTTTCGCCTTTTGGGACGAGGGTGGTTTTTCCTCCTGAATTATAAATGGTGTTGAAATAATGTTTTATTGCTGCACATTTTTGCGGGACTCTATCGATGTAACTTGCTTACGAGTTACATGCCAAAAAATTGCGGTTAATGCAGTTCACTGTGCTTATTATGTGAAGTAACTTATCTTCATATCATTACATATATCATTACATATATCATTTTTATTATATAGTTGCTGAATTATTACTGTTCCAGTTTATAAAATTGATTTATATTTTTACGTATACAATTTTCTGTTGTTGCGATGTTGATTTTATAATGGAGTTTATTTTTATTACTCACTTTTATCTCTAAATTTAAAATCTGTTCTATACGAAACAAAGTCATATCCTAATCAAACTTCAATCTTGATCAAATGCGTATCTATATTCTTACATTATTTATTTTAACAGGCCAATAGTGAAATTCCCTGGGTGACTTCTAAGGAGCCATTAGAAGATAATGCAGAGGAGCTCCCGAGCGAGTTGGAAAACGAGATCGACACAGAGACGATCGAAAAGGACGAGCTCTATTACGATAAGGACGACTGCTCAATGCAGGAATACGAGATCATGAAAGTAAGTAATTTATTATATAAGAAATGCGATTATGAGAGGTGCTTTTCATTCCTTTCCTGCTTTTTTGTCCCCCATCTTTTAGGATAAATGGATTAAAAAAATACAAGCCTCTACACTCGACTCAATCATGAATTTATGAGGATAAAAACATTTGCCGAACAAATTCCATTCTTGTAAATGTAAATAATTAGTTATTAAACATCTTTTTTGTTTGGGATTGAGAAATATTTTACTTATTTTGAGACGTTGGAATTCATATTTAATTTAGTATAAAATAAAAAATTTAATTGAATTTATTATTTAATTATAAGAAAAATATTTAAACGCTTTAATTAAAAATACAAATATATAATTTAGTCAAAAACAGAAAATTTAAACATATTTAAGCAGTTGATCAATAATTTAAAAGTTTTACCAAAAATTTGTGTGATTGATGACTAATTAGAAACAAAAATAGTTTTATCACAATTTAACAGTTTTATTAATAACTTGTCAGTTTTATCAACAGTTTGACAGTTTTTTCAACAATTTGTTTTGAGAGTTTTGTCAACAACTTTAGCAACAATTTTGTTAAGTTGACAGTTTTACAATTTAAAAGTTCAACAAACATTTGTCAAATTGATAAGTTACTGCAACTTTCTACAATCTTACAGCTTATGTGCTAATTAATAATATGTCAAATTTATCAACAAATGTACAGTTGTGTTATTAATTGACAATTTATTCAGCAATTTAACAATTTTAACAACAATTTTGTAACTTTAAAAACATTCTGACAGTTTTGTTATCAGATTGACACTCTATCAACAACTTAAGGCAACTGACAGTTTAATAATAGTTTGTTAAGTTTATTAGTAATAACATCTAAAATTTGGCAAAAACTTTACAATTTTAGGTAATTTTATGATAGTTTATTAGTTTTACAGCTGACATATCAACAACACAACAATTTGATATTATAATTTGTCAACAACAACAAAAATTTATGCATAACTGGTGACAATTTTATTATTTTTTGGCAGTTTTGACAATTCTACAACGTTTTGATGGTTTTCACAAAAATTAAAATAATATTATGTTTGGGAGTTAGCATATGTTTTAAAAACCACGCAAAACACAAAAAGAAAGGTACAAAGATATGGACACGGCGATAATCTTAAGAATTGCTCCCTAATGGTGTGAGCCGCCGCAGGTTTTTAAGACAAAAGTGCAGTATCTGGCAACAAAAAAGGTATTGTGGTCCCCTCTCATCAATGCTGAAGGTGTTTCGTTGACGATCTAGAATAGATAATCTTCCACAATGACCCTGCAATGGTGGCAAAACAAAGCGTTTGTTCCGAGGTCAATTAATTCCTTTTCACTGTCTTCTTGCTTTTTATTACTATTAATTATCTATTTTTTCAGTATGGTTAAGCGGTTTTCTGTTTAATCTAGTTGTAGGTCTGCTTGCTTATACATTGCGGCTCTGACTGGTTTTTGTCTAAAAATGTTACCAGTTTTGTTTTGTCAGAAGCGGTAAGAAGTGGCGGCCGATATCGGTTCTTCTACGGCTGGTGCTATGCCTGGCTAAATAGGTGTTAGTTATAGAATTGTGCAATGGGGAATGTCTGTTGCCTCTGGGACAGCAGCAGGAACAAAAATTGGGCTACCGTTAAAAGTGGTTACTCTCTAAGTTTATCACAAGGTCGCTGGGCAAAGGTTGCCGGAGATAGGGGATCTATCTTGGCCCGTCGCGTTAAGTGCAATACAGTTCTGCGGTAGGGAACTGCAAGGTCAGTAACAACACCTATCCAAGGAATGGGTCCTCTTGGATCTGTCAATGTCAATGCAGCATTCCAGTATATTTCATGGCGCGTCAGGTGTTTCCGTTGGGAAGCAGAAGAGTTGTTGCGTTGTCATTTGAACTGGTTAGCAATACTTTGCACGGCGGAGTTTTGTGCAAGTTGAAATCACGCCTACAGCGGATTCTAGTCTGGTGGCAAAAATTGTCGCCTTTTATAACTGCGCTGACCAAATAAAAATTGTTTGGAGCGCTCACATTAGTAGACTGCATATCGGTTGGGGTTTGCTGCCGCTGAGCTGTTCCTGATGTTATTGGGTAACACCCAATAACACGGCATCATAACTAACTTGCATAATTTTCCTGATTGGTATGCATATTGGTATCGGGCAGAAGCAACGCCCCGTATATACCTGTCAACTACTTTTTTATAATATTTTAGTATAAAATATGACAGACTAATTGATCTGCAGAGTTTGGCTAAGGCAGACAAAGTCCCTCTAAATTTTAGTATAAATAACACCTTAATTGCTGTTCAGCTGTTTGGTATACGTGAAAGTTCTAAGCTAGCTCTAAAAAATTTACATAACAATCTTTTAAAGGTTCCTTTTGACTTGAACGGTTCAAGCGTGCCAATTCTTTTTTCTAAGGTGTCTTTGTTTACTATAGTTTTTGCATCTGCTTAGTCCCTTTTGTTTGCCTTTTTGTAAAAAGCTTTTGCAAGCGTAGAGCTTGGAAACTGTGTCGGCATTACATTGTATTCTTCTTTTTTTATGAGCAGGGATACAATCTTGCTCAACGCCTTAGGAAAGCAAAAATATGAGAGCTTGTTCTGAACGCGGCTATGCTGCGGCAGGATTTGAGTTGTGATCGATCGTTTGGCAGGGTCGTCAAACACGCGCTGTGGCATCAATGCAACGTACCTCAAACAGTTTGCTACTTATATTTGCTAGTTTCAGATGGTTTGATGCGTGCTCGGCGCGTGTTTGAGGTAAACAAAATTACCCCGCGGCAATGCAGCAATGCCGCGTTGCAGCCGCAGCGCTCTCGTCTATCTGCGCCATTACATTATCTCCTACAAAAATCTTTTTTATCACTAGTTTTGTTTGAGGCAGAGTCACCGTTTCTTTGGTCTTGTTAAACAGTTTCCTTGTATTTGTCCTTGCTCTGTCAAATAATCTTGTTGGTGGTATAACTGACAGTGATTTTTCAAAAACTGTTTTTATAAAGTTTACAAACTGTAAATTGTCTCCAGCTCATGATTTGTTTTTGTTGCATTTAGACAGTCCCCAATTTGATTAACTAGTGTTTTGTTTTACAAATCACATTTTTTTGGGTTCCTGCTCATCCGACACGTGTCTCTTTTTGCTTTATAGTTTGGTTCTCGAAAGCTGTTGAATAATTGCACCCAATCAAATTCTGGAAATTACCTGAAGTAAGTTTCTACACTATTAGTGCTACCCATCTGGAGTATGTTGTTATTTATTGACATTTTATTTTTTTTTAGTTTTATGCTTACTGCCAGTCTTATAGTAAAGAAATAGAATCATAGATTGTTTGGTTCATTAGTCCAAAATAGAATCTAGTTTACAGCAAAAAGTTTGATCAATAAAAGTAGACAGTTTGCAGAGCAAGGAATTATTATACAAGATGCTCTAGTAGAAACCATTGATCAAGACTGTTTGATTACCGGGTAGTAACATGCTCTGACGTTTTTAGTGTCAGACGTCAGCTTATAGGTTTGTTAGGTTATGATTGCAAAAGGTTATATTTAGGTCTGTGGAGCAGTTTTTTATTTTGGCATAAACATTCAATCTTTTAGATAAAATACGTTATTCTACCACGTAATAGTCACAAAATGTTAATAACATGTCCAATAAAACATGCCAAAAGACAACTACTAAAATGTTAATACTAAGAATAGACTCATTTTTTTAGTTTAATTTTTGATTTGGTTCTCCAATTTGTAGTTATTGGAGTTTTTTGCTTTTTGAAAAAAAAAAAACCACTCAATTGATTTTTGAATTTAAAATATTTATGAAAATTATTAAAATGATTTATTATCAAAAGTTTAAACTACTTGAAATGCTTTTAGTTTTTGAGGAGACAAAACGTTATGCTTAGGAAGCTCGAAGAATCTATCGCAAAAAATACTCAAAATTTCAACAAGCAAGTACAACTTAAAAAAAAAGTAGATGTTTGTCAGAGACTAAATCTAGTGACAGTATTTAAAGTTCTGAAGAAGCAGGGTCTTTTCTGTACTCTAGACGAAAAATGCAAATTTTCTGACCTACAGCCAAGGCTGCTGTTTTGTTGTTGGCTTTTTTGACATTGTGCAAAGGCATTTTGAAGAGCTTATTTTGTTTACGGACAAAACTTGATTGTGGTATTTAATTTTAAAATAATCACCTGTGAGCTGACAAGAATCTCCACGCACCATTTATTTGTAAACATCAACAACGTTTTGCTATAAATGTATGAGCGGAAATTGTAAAGAAGCTAGTAATGGAGTCTTATTCTTTTCTAAACCGTTTGAATTGTGAAAATTATAATTTTTTTTTTTAATAATGTGTCAGCAAAGTTTTCTGCCATTAAACATAAGACGAAGCTTTGAGCATAATGGATTGCAAATTTGAGAATACCCAGATAAGTGAATTGGGAAGACATATCCTATTATAAGGTTAGCTTGAAGTTCCGACCTAAATCCATTAGATTTGTTAAATAAGATCTTTGTATACTAAACACCAGTTAGTAAATTAGTGGTTAGAATCGTAACTGCAGCAGAAAATATTAAAAAAAACTGGAAATCCTTACAAAAGTCTTAAAAAAAAAATTCAGATTTTCAAAGATCTAAAAACTTTGTTTGTTTTTCAAAAAAAGCGAAAAGACAAACCAGGGACTAATTTAAAAATTGAAACTAAGAAAAGTTGTTTGTTTTGAAGAATCTTAACTGCTTGTTTCAAAACATAGATTTTTTATTGATAAACATAATTGCTTAGTCAAGGAGACTATAACTACATCATTTTTAGATGAAAAATTAGATAACCAATTAAAGTCTAACAAGTCAATCAAAAAGTTAAAAAAAAATTACACATATAAAAACAGTTGATTTGCCTTTAAATAAGATAAAACGCCGGTAATGTTCAGAGTCGTTTGACTAACGGCTTTACCATTTCAAAATTTGCAAGCAGTTTGAGCAATAAGACAAAAAATAGTTGTTTTATTTACTTCACCCTACACCTCTATGCCTACAAAATCAAAGATTTAACATTTATTTAATGGCATAACTTTATGTTGTAAATGTTATCTTCCAAATTTCTGAAAATAACATCAACAAACGCTGGCAGGGGTTAAAGTCAGCAGAACTAGGAACTAGTTAGATGTGGTCATTTGTATTTTGGTTTTGTTTGTTTGTTTGTTCTGTCTATGCAATGTGCAACAAAATTTTTTTCAGTGTTAAAAATAAAACCGTTGTACTGCAAATTTACTTAATTGTTCTTAAAGAGGATTCTTTAAAAAAAAAATTGACTTTGCAATAATGTAACCACGTGTAGTTGAAATCTGATCATGGCGTGCTTAAATGAGCGTTATTATGATAGTGTCATTCTATTTTAAAATAGTGTAGTTACTGACTAACTACACTGTTTCTAAATACAACTACACTATCATCTTATAAGTAGCTTGTAAAAGTATACTTCTGGCCATAGTTGTGTTTATGACGATTTGTACTTTTAGAACTAATTTTTCTTCTCGAACTGCTTTTTTATAGTTTTTCCGGACAACCGTAAGCCACATACAAAATTGCTTTTATGGCAAAAGCTTCACTTTTTTTTAGGATCAAGGCAAAGTCGGTAATGTGTACTTTGGTTGAAAGTTTTCAGTAGAAAATCTCGAACCGCTAACAGTAGGTTTCTCAAAACAGAGAGTTTCTGCAAAGGTAATATTATTTGCTAGATGTTTAACTGTTTATTAGATAAATTTTGGCTCTTTTGGTATAACAACGTGTTTATTATATTGGTTAGCGTTATTATGCCTAGTTAGTTTTTTATAACTTTTTTGTTTTAGAAACATTCTAATTGCCGAGTTGTTGTAGCTATTGTAACAATTGCTTGGGTTGAGTTTTGTTGCTGTTTTTATTTACATTTAAGGTATTAACACAGTCAATAGTAACAGCTTATCCCTAATTTTTATGTATTTTTGGACAATAACCTTAGTTTAAGGGTATTTTAGTTGTCTTTAGCAAACGGCCGCACGCAGGACTATACAAACTATCTAAACATAAGTGGTGTTTCATTGTTTGTTGTTTTTTATAAGTATCTACTGCCAATTTGTATTTTTCAAATCTTTTTCGAAAAAGTTTTTGACCGGGATTCTTAGATATGACATCTCAGCTTTAATTGCGCTTCATTTCTAAGATATATAGCAACAAACACCTTATAATTTTTGAGTTTTTTTTCGTTAAGTACTTGTGTTTGATAAAAAACTTACCTATAATTTTTATTCATCAGTTAATTGCTATGTATTCCTGTTTACTATGTTGTCTAAACTTTATTTTTTAATAAAAGAATGCAGCCATGCCAATGTAAATGTGCAAAAACAACGGCAATCTTTGCATTGACTGTAGCATCGTACATTTGCTTATTATATTGGCTTAGTGCAATCTTTGTATAAATTTTTTTTTCATCAGATTTGATCTAACTTTTATTTAATTAATATGTACCTTTTCTAAAGAAAATGACAAAAACTCTATATTGCTTAAACTACAGTTACATCAAAACTAATATGAGATAATATAGTAATAAGTGACTAAGCTAGGGTTGAAGCTCCAGTGTTACAAAGTCAAAACGTCTAATCAAGAGTTTTTCTTTATTAATATTGGCTACGTATTTATAGAGTAACGTACAAAACCTTACGAAGCATCATATCTATTTTTTGGTAATTGCCGTTGCGTATATTTGGATCAACTTCTGATGCTATTTTAATGAGTAATTAATTTGAGAAGCAATTTTATGGCCAAAATATCTTTACTTTGACTTATGTTTCTGTATTTTATTAACTTTTTAAAAGCATAAAAACTGCAACATTATAACTTTGATTTAATTATTTAAAATCATGTAATAGAAATAAGCTTTTAAATTAGTTAAATAAGACAAATTGCCTGTTTTTCATTAGCATTTGGCCTCATTTTGCCCATCTTTTTGGTGGTTTTTCAGGTTGTTTTCTGCCCAGGTGGATTCCGTTACGCACGATTTTTGGTAGCTGATTTTTATCCATCGATCAACGTGTGCGTTTCATTCTTTCCTTCTGGTCTTGGCAAATTTGATTATGTCCTGGATGTCGCATTTGTTCCTGATTTCTTGACTAGGTATTCTGTCGTGGAGAGTTACCCCTACTATCGTCGTTAGCGCCCTCATCTCTGTTACTCTAAGTCTTTGTTTTGTTGGTCTTACTATGCTTTTGTAGATTCAGACTTTATTCGTTGCCGACATGTATTTTTTGTAGGTGATTACTTGTTTGATGACGCGATTGTCGATTTTCAATTTGCATCGACTTAAAGGTTTTTTTGATATTGTTAAGCATTTTGTTTTCTCCTTAGATACTTCTATGTTGACATTTTTTGCTGTTGTTATGAACTTGAATAAAAGACTTTGAAGGTCGTCTTCGCTGCTGGCAATCAGGACCGAATTGTCTGCATAGCATATCACGTTCACACTGCTTCCCCCCATTCTGAAACCCTTTTTGGATTTGACGCTGTCGATAATTTTGTCCATTATGATGTTAAACAGCATAGGGCTTAGTGAGTCACCTTGACGTATTTCGGATCTTGTTGAAATTTCTGCTGTTATTCCATCCCCTGATTTGATACATGTATCTTGGTATAGGTGTTGAATCAGATTAGTTCGCGGTTTAGAGACTTTCTTTACAGTGAGAATTGCTATTACGTCAACAAAGCACATGAAAGCCGGAGAGTTGTACTCAATTCATTTTTCAACGATTTGTCGTATGATGAATATTGCGTCGGTGATTGACTTGTTTTTCCGGAACCCCATCTGTTCTTCGTTGTTTTTCAGCTCTAAGTTGAGCTTGTTAAAAGTGACTTTTGTTATCAGTTTCAAGACGGAGCTAAGTAGAGCGATTCTTTGATAGTTTTCGTGTAATTTTATGTATCGGTATGGTGACACTAGTCTTCATTTCTTTAGTGATTTCCTAGTTGTCAAATGTTTTTTGAGTAAAGTTCTAACATTAAATCGGGGCCCTCATACTTGAACAGTTTGTTTGGTATACCATCCAGCCCTGGTGCCTTTCTCCGCCTCAGACTTTTTAATGCTTTCTCAATCTATTATGATAGTGTTATTCTCTATCTGTAAGTCAATGTGGTTGTCGCCTGTTGGTACTTGATCGTACATATTTTTGAAATGTTCATACCAGTCTTCTGTGCATATTTTGCAAGTGGTGAGATTTTCGTTTATATTTTTCCTTTGATTCCGAATCATTTTCCATACTTTAATTTGGCGGATTCTTGCGTTTGGTTTGTTACGTGTTTCCTTTTACTTACTGTAGTCCGATTGCGTTTCTGAAGACTTATATTTTACGTACGCTTTTTTTTGTTTTACTTAGAATTTTTACTTCATTTGTAAACCAGGAGTTTTTGTATTATTGGTTCCGACACAAGGACAGTTACTATGTCCTTGTGCCGCATGCTATCTTTGATGCAGAAATGATGTTAACTTTCAGCTTTGCTCATGCATCGTTCACCGAGTCAGTTGGGGTGAATCTTTGCGTTTGTAGTATCCTGCGACTTGTGATAATGTAATCTAATACTGATGTCTAGCCTCGTGTATTTTGCCAAGTTGTTTTATATTTATCAGCGTGATTGAAAAATGTGTTGTTAATTCTTAATTGATTTTGGCTGCATAAATTCACGAGTAGTTCTCCATTGTCATTTTCCGTAGCTTTGTTGAAGCGTTGTTTACTGCCGGGTATAATGCCATTACCAATTCTTGCGTTAAGATCGCTCATAATTATTAGGTGTTCGTTTGGCGGTATCAAATTACGGCTTGTAATCGTTTACAGAATAGTTTCAGCTGGAACAAAGAATCTTTGTCTTACTTATGTGAGAGGCGTATACGCTTGTTATGTGTAGAACGTCATTTGGTAGTTTGAGGGTTACGGTTATTATTCTTTTATTGTTTCTTGATCCCTAGAGTTCCAAGACATTATATTCCAGGTTTGCTAGTCTTATTGTTTTAATTGCTATAAATCGTTTAGTCCTTGTTCGTTACGGGGTCGTTATCAGTTTATTACTTTGAGCGGTGTGTCTTTTTTTCCGAAAGGTAGGTTGCTAACCTGGCCCTTCAACCCTCTTCCTTTTTCCAGGTTTGGAACCGACATCAGTTCCGACCAAACTACTCAATCCATCTGGCCGGAGTTGAAAGCAGAGAGAGACAAATTAATGATAATCAAAAAGCAACTTTCAAAACCGTATAATTACTTGCTACTTTTATACACAAACTTCTTCATATTTATAACTTTTAAAATGTTTAAAGAAATTAGCTCCAAAACCGTGTATTTAGCAATTTTGACAACTTAACTTAAGAACATTTTACAGTTTTTATAAAACTTTTAGTAATTTTAATTTACTTAAAAATATTGCAAAATACTTTTAATAAACTTGATAGATAATATATTATCTTGTAACTTTTGAGGTATTTAAAAAAAACTTTAGAGCTCTCATAAAATTGATTTTGTCTTTTTTAATATGAAAACATTTTAGTGTTCAAACTTAAATTATCTAAAGAAATAAAAGCTTTATTTAAAAATAGAAAATTTTAAGCAATTTGAACTAAACTTGAAAACACTTTAAATGTTATAGAAATTTAACATAAAAAAATTGTTACTATAACAATTTGCTTTCACAACTAGCTAGATAACATAAAATATTTATCTTAAATTGTTAAATTTTGTTAGTAGAGTCTTATTTAAATATTATTGAATTGCATTGAACAAATTTAATCAATAATAATTTGCAGCTTTGCACATTTACAGTAAATTATAAACTTTACTGGAAGCTTACAGTTTGTAAACACATAAATAGTAACAAGATTACTATGCTACTACACATACTTCACATACAACACTAATGCTGAATCGGTTTATATTCAAATTTTTAAATCTATATGCTCAATTTTACACAAATATAAGGTTGCTTGTCAAAGCAATATTTTGATTACTTATAAAGAAAGTTATTGAAGTTGCAAAATTGTTTGACAATTTCACCTGATGAAAAGGACTTAAACAAAGTTAAATATTTAAAATAAAATGTATTCAAATTAAGCAAATTTGTTAAAATAAAACAAATGGCATTTCAAGTTAAACAAGTAATTCCACACAGTAAAATGTAATTAACAACAAACGCAAATTGCTAATCCAACAAAATAACGAAAGCGGCATCAGCCCAGAAAGGTTGCGGTCGCGCTTGTTGATGAGACGCAGCTAAAGAAAACCGCACCCTCACCATGCTTAATTTGCTTCATAGGTATATGTAGTAACATATTTACAATTCCAAAATTATCATACTTAATAGAACTGTAATCAAAATTATTAATACGATTAAATTAACTAAGCTTTTGTTAAATATGTAATTTAGTGTATTATACTTGTTTTATTCTAGTTAATATTATGAATTTATATCATCATTCAAAACAAAAATCATCAAACGTAAAATAATTGTTTTCAGTAAATTTTCGCCTTTATATTGAACACTTATATGTGTTGTAGACTGGAAACTCGTACTAATAATAGCACACATTTTCGTATATAATTTTATACTCCTCGTAATATAAAAGGCAAAGGCAGTAACGTTTATAAATTTTGATTAAACTTTTAGAGAAGGTGACTTTTATTGCTAATAAACATTATTAAAATTTAAACAAAAAAATTGAGTTATTTTTTATAGTTTTAACAATAAATTATTGATCTCTGTCCTTTATTCGGAACAATGAAAGCAGATCTTATCCCAGTCTCTCTAGCCTAATTTTAGATTTCATTATTCATACTGTAGATGACTGATGATAAATATGGTGATTTATACTATTTTTACATTTTTAATTATGTTTTTTAATTATACGCTATAATAATATTGTAAATAAATCAGCATTATCTGTAGATCTGTTTTTATTTATACTATCTTACACAATTGCCCAAAAACAAACCAACATTTTCTTTTACAGTGATTTAAGAAAACATATGTAAGAAAAGTATTGCACTTACTATATATAACTAGCATTTAACACGTTTTTATTTATTGTAATTTAGTTAACAACTTTTTATTGGTTTTATTGCTAGAAAATTTAATACAAATTAAAACACGTTTTATTTTTTAATTAAATTAGATTAAAATTTAATATTCTGTACATACTTTAAATACTTCAAATAAAATTAATTAAAAAGAGCCTATACAATATTATTTTTTACATTTATTAATTAAGATAAACAAAACTTTATATTCAATTAACTTTTTTATAACTTCAAAATAATTAAACAGTTATAACTTTTTAACTGCGTACACTGTACCATTAGTTGTAGCTATAGTTTATTTAATTACATTTTTTATTGCGTGTTTCATAAAATAATGTCTAATTTTATGATTGTAGTCCTAAATGGATTTTACTTTAGCGCAACTTCGGGTTCCCTAATAAGTTATTTTACAGCGCACCTTTATAATAACTTAGAAGAGGATGTAATAAAGCCAAGCCAAAGTAAAGATATAAATGTGCAGGATAACCGAGTAATTCATACTTTAATGTGTGCGGGAGAGGAATCGTCGTTAGGGACGTCATAAAATCCCAACGAGTTGAATTCAAAGTGGGATTTATATGTGCAAAAATTTACTACGGTCCGAACTACGTTTACTATTTTTATCTACGAAAGTATTGATCATCATACATTAAAATTACATACTTGTTGCAACGTTGAACGTATAAGGAAGTAGATAATTGTTAATATAAATGGAAATAGATAGTAAATTAGGTTTAATCATTTTTTATCCACAATATTCCTGTATTTATTTCTTAAGAGGATTAAATGACGGCTTTCTAAAGAGCTTTGCCTTTATAAAATAAAAATACAACTAATAAAATCTATAAAGTCAATAGTTTATTCATTTAATTCTTGTAAAATAATAATTTCAGATTAACGAAAATGTATTGATTTTTATTTATAACAAACAAAAAAGTCATGTAACGCACTAAACCATTAAACCAGTAATAATCCCTTAATAACATAAATACTCGCAGCGCTGTGGTTTACAGATTTTATACATAGAAATATTTACATATTTTCATTAATAAAAAGCACTTACTTTTTTATTAGGGTTCGCAATGCCAATAAATCTTTAGAGTTTATACTTATAATATGAATTATACAAATTAGTAATAAAACGTGAAAAAAAGAAGCCGATCCAAAAGACAAGCTTGAAGAAGTTCCACAAAAAATCACATTTGAACAATAAATTTATATTTTCAAAAAAAATTCCAAGAGTTAATAATAATTAGTAAATTTAACAATCACTTTTTTATTAATTTCAATCAAAACATACGTTTTCTTAACGATATCTATTTAATTATCTGTGGCAGTTGTGTTTTCCAAGTGACCTTTGATGAATTTACTTTATAAATCGCATTTTCTAAGCGAATTTATCAGACGGCAAATATAAATTAATACATTTTTTTTCTAAATACATTATCGTGGAATTTGTATTAAACTAATAAGGCTTACTGAGTTTATTGAACGATTGTTAACTGTGGTTTCTGTTAGCATTGATTATAATAGTTAATGTACTGTAAACATTGTTACATATAGAGTTGTTCACACTTAAACCTTGGGCGGCCTCGACGTGATTAAAGTGGACTTCTTTCATTAACCGGCGAAGTTCAAATAGTGAATTAGTGATTAATTAATGATTATACTACGAGAACGCACGGTGTGGTGGATGGATGGTTAATTGTTTTTTGCGTCAGGTGTATGAACAACTATTTTTAAATATCTGAGCGTACACACACAACATAAAAGAAATTTAAATTATTAAATGCATTTTTTAAACAATTTTTTAACAATTACAAATAGTAAATGCCTTTTTATTCCAATTTCTAATCAATTATATATGGTAAATGTAATTTCGCTATAAGTAAAGTTAATATTTAGTAAATTTGCTTTTTATTTTGGAAGTTTACATTTAAGTATGTTGATATTTTATAAAATCTAAAAACATTTTAAACAAAACTAGATGAGCCAAGGTCTAATATAGACAAATTTTGTTAAAAATGTTAACAGTATTTTGACAACATAACTTTAGAAATCTCAAAGAACTTTCTAAAAATAATAGAAAATATTGAGAGCTACAAAAAGAAACCAAAAAAGTTGTATAGGGTTATAACAAACTTTGTGAGGTGAGCAGCAATATGCAGTCTTGTTAAAAAGTAAATATACGCAAGTGCTTCTTGAAATACTATGCTCAATATTTAAGTTACTTCTTATAAACAATATTTTAGTTATGTCATGGGAAAAAAACAATATAGATTTCTGAGATTGATTATGAGTAGAAAGATAAATTGGAAAAAAATGTTACTAAAAATACTACAAACAGAAAGAAAACTTTATCAACAAAATATTTTTTAACAAAAATAACGTCATCAATTGATGTTAAACAATTATATCTACCTTGGCTATGTGGGTTTATTTAACTAGGAGTTGATCATTCAAATTCAAGAGTTAATGTCAATAAAAGGTGTAGGTGGTGTGACCATTGACAAAGTCGAAGTTCCAGTCTATGACGTTGTTCGCTGATCTAATCTATTTGAATTTCTTAATAATAAAAAACTGAATAAATGTCAGTTGTCATTCAACTTTATAAAAATTATTAGCAACTAATTTCTAGATAATAAATACTTTGAAAAGTGTACAAATTCTACTAAACAAAAGTATGATGAAAGCAAAAATCCCAAATCCCAAACTACTTACAAAGATTGTAACAAACCGATTAACTTACAAAAAGGACTTATACCAACCATGCGAACAAGCAAAAGATTTGGGACTATAGACCACTTGCAGACACTTTGTACTCTCATAAAAAAAGCACTAAGTATAATATAACAATGCACATAGCCTTTGTAGATTACAAATAAGCATTTGACTCTGTCAAAACGTAGGCAATACTAAGATCCCTAGACAATGCGAAAATCGATTTCAAAAACTCAAAACTTATCAAACTATCCACGTTAAAGTTGACAAAGATTCAAAGACAGATAATATCCCAATTAAAAGAGGAGTGCGACAAGAAGATACAATTTGTCCAAAACTTTTTACATTAGCCTTGGAGGATGTCTTCAAAACCTTAAACAGGCATAAAAAAGGAATAAATATTGACGGAGTACGTCTCAATCATTTGCGATTTGCAGACGATATTGTTGTCATTAGCAGCTTTGCAGAAGAACTTAAGAGCATGCTTCTGGAACTCCATCAGGAGTCAGTAAAAATTGGACTTGAAATGAACCTGTCAAAAACCAAAGTCATGAACTCAAGAAATATCCAGGTAACAATTAATAATCAATCTATTGAACAAATATCTACATACATTTATCTTGGCCATAAAATTCAACTTGGTAAAGAAAATTAGATTTCCAAAATTTCAAGAATTTTTATATTCTTTCATGGACGGCTTTTGGTAAATTAAGCCATATCCTCAAATCCATGAAATTTCCTATAAACCTGAAAAAGAAGGTATTCGAATCCTGCGAGATGCCAGTGCTCCAGTGCTCACTTACGGCCTCAAAAATGTTTTTACCCAGAGGTCTATGTTTGGAATTACTTTGAGGGACAAAGTTCGGAATGAAGAAATCCAAAGAAGAACCGGTGTGATAAAGGTTCTTATTAGGGTGGCGCAGCTTAAGTGGCGATGGGCTGGCAACATAGCAAGCAGGACCTTACAGGTTAACAATGAGGATTACAATTTGGCGTTCGAGAGAGACTAAACAAAGTGCTGGCAGACCCCAGAAAAAATGGCGAGATGATATCCCAAATATCGCAGGAAAAAAACAGGATTCAAACTGCAGCAAATAGGAAAACGTAGAAATTTTTAGAGGAGGCCTACATCCAGGTGTGGATACATAATGACTGAGAAGAAGAAGAGAAGAAATACTTTTGCAAAGTTGTAGGTTTATAGTTTATAATGCTGTTCAAATAGTTAAATGTTTCTTTTACTTCTAAAGTAGTTGTATTTATAATATTTGACGGAATAAAATCAGTTGTTCATAAACTTTATAACAATTGTCAGATGACTACTTTTTATGTAACAAGCATTTGAGGTAATATGTTGACAAATTCACTCCAATAGGTTGGATATTTATTAAACTTTAGAAAAATTGCTATGCAAATAATTTAAAGTTGACAAACACTTGGGCAGGTAATGTAGTTTATAATTATGGGAGGGCAACTTATGTTATTGTAAAAGTTGGATGTTTACAGAAGCACTGCAATAGCTTTTGCCTACTATGGTCCCCAACTTCTTTAGAACTTTTGACTTCTATCTACGTGGTAGTTTTTGACAATTGCCGAGGTTCTATTCTTTGAGGAAGAAATAATTCAAACATAAAAATGTATACTAGAAGCTCACTATACTGTTGGTTAGTTAAAGAATAAATATTTTGTTGGTTTTTTTGTCCAGTAGTGTTTGTCTTTGTAGGTTAAGGTGTCAACTTTTTTTCTATGTTGTGGGAGCATCAATAATGACAATATTTGTCCATATTGTCACACATGTGTAAGCCGTTTTTATTTTCAGTTTCTTTAGGATAGAGGTATTTTGACATGCTACTTATTTTGTTAGATAATATTAGCTGTAAAGCAGTTTTTATCGATCAGTTCTAGATTCTGACTTACAGCAGTATTATTCTGTGTTTGCAAGATTTAAAAACATGTCTAAATTACTTTTAATTTAATTTAAGCTTTTGGCCAAAATACTAACTGGTGACATAACCGAACATTAGTAAACATGATTCTGTACCCGTCAATTTTAGTAAAGGCTATGACAATGTTGCTGCTCGGATAATTTAGTAGATAGTCATAATCAAAAGTGGTTACTATGCTTAGTTTAATTTTGCAGTCGCTATTAAGTGGTTGCAATAAGTGGTGTTACTGGTCAATAAGGTCCCATAAATAATTAGTTGGATAAAACTGAGGTTAATATCATTTTTATCAAAATTGAGTGATAGTATTTTCTTTATTTTGCGGTATCAGTATTGCTTGGTATTTTTTTTTTAATTTTTAGAATGTTGAGTTTGGTACAATCCCAAAAATAAAAGTTCTTTTGTTGAATTTTGCTGTAAGTGCTAAATAATTTTTTTCAAAAATAATAATTTTTAATTTCTAAAATAGAGTAACATTGCTCTTACATTTTAAGACTGCAAGAATTTGGATGAGCATTAACACAACTAAGGATCTGCATGTGTCAAGAGCAAATTTATTCCAAATTCCAGTAATGTCTATTGTTGATTGTCACGCAATATTTTATTTTATGCTAAACTGTTTCAATGACATTAAGGTCAGGACTGCTGGAAGATTAAGAAAAAACATTTACATTGTAGTCGCCAAACAACGTTTTTGTGGTTTTGGCCGTATGGCAGGTTGTAGCACAGAGTGGAGCTTCTTGCTAAAAAATTGCTAACATTTAACTTTGCGATACTTGGTAGCAGACGGTTTTGCAGTATTTGTTAATATTTTGCAGCATTTACGGTACCATTATTAAATTCAAAGCATCTTAGTTCTGGAGCTGTCTCAAATAATTACTTTAAAAATTTTAAGCAATTTTTCTAAAAAGTTTTATTTTTACTGCAAATTGTGTTTGCGGTCATTAGCAACGCATACGTTAAGTTTTGATTTGTTATTAAAAAAATTCTGGATCAGTCTTCCACCGACTAAGATAATAGATTTTGCTCATGCAAGTCTGACTTTCTTTTGGTTTTCCGTCAACAATGACATTTTTTTGCCCATAAAAAACATTTTTATTAAATACACTCATAAATTGATACTTATTACTAATTCAACCTTATAAAACTATATCGTGTGATAGATTTGATCTAGTTTTGTGATCCCAAGCTAAAGTAATTTGCCTTATTTAGTATTTCCAACTATCAGACCGTGCTTTTACGTTGTATATTAATTAACTTAACACTAACTTATCAATCAATCGAGAAACGGATATTGCCGCATCATTTGACCGCATCACTTGCGCAAAAGTTACTGATCATCTTTCTTTGTCCCGTTCTTGCCCCACTACGTTGCGTGTTAATTGTTTCCACGCTTTTCTCTATAAATTAAACCTTACACACAATTACTAATGTATTCTGTAAAATTTGCATACATAGTATTTCTCACTAGCATAAACCTCAACAGATCGTAATGCCAGAATCCGCATCTAATTGCTCCTTACTAATGTAATGTGCTCTGCATACAACCTCAAGACTCAACTGGCTTTTCTAAGCTTAACAACCTCAACTACCAGTGCACAACATACTTTTGGCTAATACGTTTAAGGCCTTACTGCCAAATACATTGTTATCACACAGTCCCAAGACTTTGGCCGCCAGTACGTGAATAACAATCTTCAAGTATGCTACAAGTATCAGTATCTCGATGACCTAGCTATGTGTGAATAACTTTTGATTGCCAAATTACACCCCTTAAAGCTTCTCTAGTTATTGTGTAATTAAACCTCTTTTTTTTGGAACTTGTAGGTAAAGATTTAACAATATTTCCATCAACATATATAACAATCTAAAAATCTATTACTTATCTACCTGTACTCAAATAACAATGTTTAGTACAATAATTATTATAAATAATGCTAACCCAAACCTTTAACATAACTTAACTTATATACTTGCTGTTTACATGAAAATAATTTAAAAACTCCTACATAACTAGGTGCTTTGTTTTTGATTTCTGAAGAAAACGTTTAGATATTAACAATTAAGTTATTGTATGTAGTAGTATGCTCCAGCCTACAGTTATTCCATTTATTTCTTTAGTAATCATTTAGAAGCAGATTCTTTTATGTTCCTAAATTGAGACATTAATTTGAGCCTATGCCTTTAAGATACTTGCTAGGTTGTTTGAATACCTTAAAAGTCAGTTTGGTTTTTTAAATAAAATGTAAACTGCTGGACATTGTATTTTATATTTCATAAAATTGAGCACAGTAGCAACTACAGATTATACAATAGAAAATTAGTTTTTCTGTAAATATTTGGCCACAAGTTTTTGCGCCATTTCTTGGCTCCTCTAGCAGCCTGCAAGTGGCGCTGAATTGTTTTTGGCTGTGAAACTTGAGGCCCCAAGTTTTGACGTAAGAGCAATATCAACTTGCCGGTGCATATCCGTCTATTCTACAATATGGCAATCTGAAAAAAAGGGTTGTCAGCCGAACACATAAATATGCACCAAGGGCACTCTAGTGAGCAAAGAGTGACAGCAGAAAACGCTATTAATCTTGGGCCAATAAAGACTCTAATTTTAAGACATGCACTTTTTTATATTATTTTAGAGATTTTATAGGCAGTTAAGTATTCCTTAAATTAAAAATGAACAACTAATAACAATTAAAACTACAAACTGTGGAGAAACCAAACGGGAATGTACCCGTTATACCGGTACGCCCACAACGCTATTAATATCGTGCGTTTTTGACTTTTGTCCTGGATACCAGTGCAGTTTGTGAATTACTTGTATTAAGTATTTTGTACAAACCTAATCTAATCATTGCATTACAAAATTACTTGTTCTCAGCATCAATACAATCAAAGCAGTGAATAGCACAAAAATGACAAAACTTTCAATTTTGATAAAAACTAGCATATTTTTCGATGTGTAATTCTGATATTTTCTAAAAATTCGCGTTTTTTAGGATATTTAAAATCTTTTCTGCAAGCCTAAGCGCAGTGTAGTGCGTGCTTGGTTACTTTCAAAAAATCTATTTTAATTGTCAACTAGAAGTCTAAACCAAAAATTGCTTCAGCTAAAACACTTTTCTGCACTTCTACTTAAGAAGTGTCCGGTCGTTGTCCGAAAAAATAAATTTTGGCGTTTTTCCAAAAACTTTTGATTTTAGTCAAAATGATGAACATTCATTTTTAACCATAACAAAAATTAAAAAAATCAAACCAGCAACATCGACTAATAACTGGTCATTTATGATTGCCACTTATCACTGCTCCAACTTGTAATATACATGTAATTTTAGCCTAGGGAAGTAATTATAGGCCAATTATGCCAAAAATGTTGTGGGACCCACTCCAAGCAGATTCTATTTTTAGATAAACAAAAAAAAAAACAAGATCCGCATCTTAGTCGCTAATTTGCGCGTTTACGTTCATCAAACCCGACGACGGTGCCGGTTCTGTCACAACACAACACAACAATCAAACTTTATTTTTAATATATTTTAGCAGGCAGAGGCCAAAATTTTGATAAAAAAAAGTTTTTTCCGTTTTTAGTTTAGAAAACTTCTTTTCCAAAAAAGTGCCATAATATGTAGTTTAGATACTTTACTGTACGAATATCTTCTGACGTTTTTAATAGTTAAAAGCAAACGATGTTTTTTACCAAAACAGCGTATGAAAAATGCACAAACAAGCATAAAAGTGCAACTATTCTAATATGAATATTATTTTGCGTTCCCTTTACTAGGTCATCATTGGAAGGTGAAAAAATAATGAACAAATAAAAATTACAAAACATTTATACTAAAGTAAATAAATACAGAAAAGGGGAAAATTACATACATATAATCATACAGTCCAATGACGACCAGGTAAAGGTTGAAACTAGTAATGGTTTTTTAAATATATTTTGTGATACAGTACATAGTAAATGTGTTATTTAATTAAAAATATTAATTGTTATTTTTGAAAATTGTGGTTCAACATCAATATTTTCCAAAAAAAATCAAAAACTTAACTTAAAATTTTATTGTAAAAATTGTATCCACGGTTCAATACAATCAAAGCAGTATTTAAAAAAATATGTTTAGATTTTTTAAATTTAATATTAAATATCTCATCATATTAAATCATGTTTATGCTATATTTTTACAAAATATTATATTTGAAACTGATTTCTTATTTTACAATCCATTAAATTTTTTTTTTGTATATATTTTAATATGTATATTCAATAGTTTAAATAATTTTTTAATTATTTACTTTTAATTGGGTGATGTTTAGGCTAAACTTATACAAAATATAAGTTTAGGCTAAACTTATACAAAATATAAGTTTTTATTTTAAAAATTGTGTCTTCAGCACCAATAAAATTGAAAAGTAACTTATCATATTAAATTATATTTAAGATAAGTTTATACAAAATATAGTTTTATTTTTTTTATGTAATTTTTGTAATATTGAATAATTCATCAATTTAATTATATTGAGGCTATTTTAAAAATTGTGCCAATACAACCAAAACAGTGATTTTACAAGAAAATCAAAAACTTGGAAAACATTTTTTGTTATTAAATATTTAAAAGAATACAATAGTAAATGTAAATGTTACAGGATCAAATATATATTTACATATATTGTGAACAATAAATTTTGATAAGAATTAAGATAGGAAGACATTCTAATATCGAATTAGAAAGTATTGTTATGCAAAATCGTAATTAGTATCGATTTATCTTAACAAATATACATCTTATTCTTATCTCCAGTTCCCGTTGCCCATTCCCAGATCTAATCCTATTTCGCCAAGGTATCTCCTCGTCGCATCCATATTAAAGATCAAATCCTGCGATAACACCCCTTACGCAGCCAATGCCCCTTACCCCGCTTAAGAAATAAATTCCATCCACCCGTTTATCTCGCCGCCATTTAGAGATGATACCCGTACTCTAGCCGCTATCTGTTTTTGTGTGTTTACAGGATAACCTACTACTATACAACCACGCCCGCCTGATGTCCCAGGACAACCATAGCAAGGACTATCTGGTATCCATCATGTTCTCCCACTACGACAGCAATAATAACGGCAATCTTGAAGCGACAGAGCTGAACGAGGTAATTATGCGAGCGGTCGCGCGCGAATTTACTCGACGGCAGCAAGGATTTAACGGTCGTAAAGTATGAAACCGCCAGCCCAGCTCAAACCGCGCGCCGGATTGTTCTACGGTTTTCGCGTGTGAAAACCCGGCAGGATGAATGTTCCCCGTTAGTTGTATTTTTAGTCTTTTTATTTTCAGTCTTTGGCATTTGTGCTTCACGAAACGGAACAAAAATTACGTGGGAAATTTAAAACATAAAACTTTTTTGTTGAGATCAATGTTAAAAACATTCGTTTGATAAAAATAAAAATATATTTTTTACAATTATATTCACTGAACGTCTTATTTAAATTTATTGTTTGTAAGAATGCGCATTTGATCGCAATTATGTAAAACGTAAAAGACAAATGTAATAAAATTGAATTCTGCATAATATTTCCATAGATACAAAAATAAAACATTTCTAGTAAATTGAAACCAATATGGATTTTTCATCAAAACACGATATCTCAATAGTTATGCTCTGCAATAACAGAATCCTGATGTTATTTCCTATTTCTAGATCACCACTCAGGAGCATTTGGACACATTAAGCAACGGATGCACATTGGCCAATATGATCCAATACGAGGACACCGATCGAGATGGAAAACTAAGCATAAACGAGTTCTACGTGGCTTTCAGCAAACTTTACAGTGAGTATTATAATTTATAAATTATGAAAATTGATTTAGCTTTAATTGATGGCGTAATATTCGTAAATGCAGTGGAAATTATTTGCGGAAGCAGTTGAGCGCGAACGGTCGCATCGTCTAATTGGGCGTAAAATTTTAATTATCGTATTAATCGTTTTGCGATTTATAAATTTTGCCCGTTGAGTATAATGTTGGTTAGCGTTCGTACATTATGCTCACAATGTTTTGAAATTATAATAGAGAATCGCATAATGGCGAACTTAGTTAAGACGTTTATGTACGTGAAGGAATTATGCAGTATTTTAATTAATACTTGCGGTAATTACTAGAAAATTTTATGAATATTACCTCCGGTTTTATAAGTTAATATTTTTGTCTTAATTAACATTCTTAGAATAATTTTAAATAAATTATTGCAATATTAATTGCATAACTAAACATTATTTACGTGAAATTTTTACAGAAACTTTACACAAATTTTGCCCAAATACCACTTTAAGATACAATAAACAGTTCAACAACCTGAATGCGGAATACCTTGCCAATAAAGTACTCCGACTACTGCTACAACTGCAGCAGTGACAAACTTATTGCTCAAGATGTATTATGTCGTCCAGCTTGCAGCAATAAAGATCTCAGAATAAATTGAATTTAATGGCTCAGAGAAACCGCTGAAAATGAAGTTGTTTTAAATTGTTTAAAAATTAATAGATGTTAGTAGTGTAATAATTAAAAACGTCTGCTTATTTTGTGGGAAATAACAAAATTTTTATAATAAATCTACCAAGATTAAATAGATCGTAAAACGCAATATCTGTTGATCTAGTCTTATTGCCAAAATTACCACTCTAGATACACATTTTTTATTTAAGGAATCAATAAAATCTGACTAGATATCTCGTATGAGCTAATACGTGATTAAAAAAAAAAATAACATTTATAATCCTATATACATTGGCTAGGAATCGGTGTAACTATAATAGAATTACTGGTAGAGTAGCTATAAAGTTGGCTTACTATGTCTATTGTCCAAGTTTGATTTTGAATGGAGATCTACAGATCGGGTTGAGTTCATGATGAAGCTTGCAGCGTTATAATATAGTTTGCCAAAATATATTTTTAAGTTCTCAATGTCTGTTATAGAAACTAGCCGTCTGCAATAGTAACTGCAGATTCAGATAAAAAACATGCTTTGTGAGCTTGAATGATGGGTCCTGTAAGTGTTTTCTAGTAAATATTTGTTCACAATTAATTCCGGTTGTTGCTTAGTGGTTCTTTGGCATAGACAAAACGATTGTTTTTGCAAGGATTACCTTTTTGCTTGCAACATGTTATCTCACGATTTGACGGAACTTTAGTGTGTTCAAAACTCGTGTAGCAAATGCTTCTGTTTGTGTTTTAATGAAGTGCTTTGACTAAAAGCATTAATTTGCTTGGTAATAATGATTTGTTTGTCAAGTTTAACTGAAATTCTTTCATTCATACAGGATCGCGTTCCTTGTAACTTTAAATCACATTGCTTGACCTAGAGTCTTTTATATGCTTTTAGATATAGGTGGAATTTTCCAAGATCCAGAATTGTAAAAGTTTTTGTAACATTTGTTCTTCACCCTCAATTGTAAGACCCAGACAACAATTTCATTTTTATATTGTCTATTTTACTAAGACGGCTTCTTGCTCATTGTAGTTTTTTCTTGACGGTAGTATCCAGATAGCAACTTCCAGGATTTTTGTAGCTCAAATTTTAGTTAACTGATAAAGACTGGCTTGTTATCTCTTGTTGTTGCCAATTTTTGTTTGGTCGGCTGAGATTGTTAATTTGGCTTAAGTGACAAACCATGTTATTGTTAAAGCTTAAATTACGCTTTTGTTTAGTACTTCTACCTTAAATGTCATTGGTTTAGATTTACAGAGCGCATCTAGCTCGTACTTTTCAAGCCACAATAACATTTAGTTTTAATTTATGCAATAATGAGATGGAGTGAAAATACATATATGTTTTTAAGTTTGGTTTTAGATCTTTGCAAGCTACCGCTGAAATTAGTTTGCAGTTGAAAGTCTAAACTATCAGCCAAATAAAAGGAGTATTTTGTTCTGGCTTAAAATTTTTTGTTTGATTTTTGTTTTAACAACCATAGAAAATTTGCAAACCGATTTATGCTGCTCTTTTGGCTGGAAGTTTAACTGATTGCTGCAAATTAAGGACTGATTAAGTTACAGTAAAGTTTGTTAAAGGTTTGATGATATTTTTTTTTTTTTTTTATTCTTGTACAATTGTAGTGTGCAAAAATAGTTCTACACACAAACAAACATGTGAGACCTACAGTTTAACGTGGAATCTAAGCCACACCACTAAAGGGGTTTACTAGGCAAATACTTTGGTAGCTTGCAAAGGAGACAACCGCATTAAAAAATATTTGACAAATTAGATATTGCCGCTGCAGGGAATTAAACCCCCGCTCAACAGTCCTTGCACTAGACTTGTGCTACGGTCGCCTCAATAGTTTAGAAGGTAAAAACTCAATTAGTTCAGTTAACTTTTTATCTTTAGATTAGCCAAGCTTTGTAGGCTGAATTGATAGACGTCATTTTTTATTAGAAAAAGTTTTGCAAAACAGTGGTTGTCCATGATCATCTTGGATTAAGAGCAAGATAATCCAAATTTTACTGATATAGCAAAATTGATTGAAACGTTCAATTTGTTTCCAAAATTATGTTAATTTGACGTTTGTAAATTAATAGTGAAAAAGTTGTCTTTGTCGTTTATAACTTAGTGTACGCACACAACATGAAGCCGACTATAACATCAAACCCTAAAATACTGAAGCTTTGATTCTAGCTTGGAACCCTCATTGCTCTAATCCTTGTATTTATATATTATTACAATCAAAACTTCAATGTTCCAGGATTAAAGCATTAAGTGAAGAACTAGTATATAAGCTATATTCGAAGCAAGGATATCCGCTGTGTTCGCAGCTTATTAAACGGAGTTTTGTTCTTATTCCTAAAAAGTTCATTCAGACGGCACTGGTCAAAATTTAAGATCACTTTTGGGTCTTTAAAAAAAAATTATGTCAGATAATTACCATTCAGTTGTCTTTGTCCTTTGCAAAATTACATTTTTTTACTTTGAGCAAAAAAAGCTCAACAAGAAATTTTTAAAAGTTTTTGAAACTATGGCCAATCTGCATTATTTCTACAAACAAATATTTTTATCTGCAATTAGTTACGGTATAAAACTGGCGTTTAATCAAGTCTAATGTTTTTTTCCAATGGCTTCTCAAAGATTCAGCAAATGGAGAGCAATCTGAGTAAACGCAGATCTTAACGATAACGCTTCACATTTTAATTTCAAAATTTTTCAGAAAATGCGAGGCCAACGTTTTGACTCGATTAAACTACAAGAAAAAAATAACTTTATTTTTAAAAACCATTTATTAAGATTGTCGTTGATTTAAAAATTGTAGCGAAACTTATTACGTCAAAATACTTTCTCACAAACCTGATTTAATTTTTTTAAATTCTATTTCTAGTTTTTTCAGCATGTTGTATAACAAAAAAATTTCCTAAATCATAGAACAGTTCAAGTTTACAAATTTTGAAACTTTATAGAGGACCATCGGTTACAACTTCGTTTTTGTTTCAAAACTTATTATAGACGGTATTTTTTGTAGTTTGCGCTTTTCGTTACATACGGCTTTAAATCTAAGGGAAAGTTATAAAATTAATATAATTTGAAGAAAATGCACAATTAAAACTACATTTTTTTCTAAAACACTGCGGCTGGTGTATATGCTTTTCTTGTACCACTTTTGGAGCAGACGTAACAATGTTATTTGAATGTTGCTATTGTTATATACACTATGCATTGGTAAGTGTTAAAACAAGCAAAACGATTAAATATAAAAAATGTAAATATACCAATTCTGACGAAAATATCGCTAAGGAAAGCTTGAACTTGAACTTGAAGACAGATGAAGAAATAAAACCATGTTGGAAGAAATTATAATCAAAGTGAACACAAAAGAAAGTACAATAATATCCATAAAGAAAGAATATAGATAAAAACAAACTGCTATAGTGAAAATGAAAAAAAAAAATAGGGGAACAGATAATAGGAGAAGGAAAAATAAACATTCAAAAGATGCTACAAATGCTATCAAAGGAAAAACTGCACGTTGCCAAATGTAAAAACAGAAAACTGCATAGAATGCAAAAACAGTAGGACACAGAAGGGGAGAGAGAAGATGCCAGAAAAAATAAAAAAGAATATAAAAGACAACAAACCCAATTACTGGAGAAACACGAGGATCAGATGATAAACCAAAGTGTATAAGTTTATATAAACAAATGAAGGAAAATCACCGATATGAGGAGAATACAAGAACTTTTTCTAAAGAAATATCTTAGAGAAGATGATAGCGGAGTTAAACCTCATGTTTTGCAATAAAGAAAACGCACAAACGTTTCTAAGAGGAAGTTTAAAATTACATATTGACATAGCAACTAGGTGGACTGTGGCAGAAGAAAAATAATTAAATTTACACAAACATATACAACAATACAATAGAGAAAGGAAACTATGAGTACACGAACGAAGGTAGATGGATCATAAGAGAGATGGACAAAAAAAATAACAAAAGATACTCAAAAAAGCTAAGAAAAATGACTGATGGAGCAATTTCCAGGTACAAGAAAATGACACAAAAAAGACCATACTAGTGGTGCAGAGAAATATATAGACGGCGATCCTTGAAAAATACCGTACAAAATAGTGATGAATAAATTGGAAAGAAGAACAAAGAGAGTCTTTCTAAAAAAAAAAACAAAAGAGAAGAAGTCATAATTGAAAAATTGTTACCCAAGGGAGAACCGGTAAAAAACCATAAATAAGAAAAGAAGAAGTAACAGTTATGGCAACAATGGAAAAGTTAAAAGGAAGTTATAAAAGAATTGCTCATCAACAAAGCAACATGCCTGGATGCAATAAAACAGACATTTTAAAAGCAGCGCTAGACGGGAACAAGGTAGAAATAACTCAAATACTCAAATGATACTTAAAAAAAGGAATACTGATTGAAAAAACAAAAAAAGCAAGAAAAGCAATGTCGTACAGGCCAATAAGCTTAATCAGAATATTAGCTATGGAAAAAGTTAGTATGCGAGGAATAAAACAAGAAGTAGAAAAAAAAAAGAAGGATGTATAAAGGAACAATACGGATTTATTAAAAGAAAAGACAGCGTGTTATAGGAAACAATACTATAATATAGTAATAATAATATCAAACTTATCAGAGAGGTACCCCAGGGCTTAGCACCTGAACCAAAACTGTGAAACTAGTTTGGATGAGGCTGCCGGAAGACGTGCCAATAACGGAATTTGACAGACAAAGTAAAACTAGTAAGTAGAGATCTAGAAGTGTTCATGCATTAGTTTTTTTAATTAGGAGTTTTCTATATAACTACTATTATACTATTTTATTTTTTCAGAAACTATTAAAAAAAAACCACACGTAATGGTACATGTTATTAACAGTTTAACAAAAATGGTTTAATCCTAGGATGGCTAGGATTATTGCATGAGATCAAGGAACAAGCAATAAACCATAGTGGAAAAAGAAGACCAGAGCTGGCAACAGAAATGATACAGATATGGATGAAAGGTAAAAATTTAAAACACAATAAACAGAGGGGACATGGTTATTTACTATTTACAAAGAGAACTAATAGAGGAACGGGTAAGATACAAGATAGCAGATCAACTGATAGCCATAGTAAAAAAATTCAAATACCTCGAAGCAAAGGAATGGAATGAACAAATTAAGGAAGGTCATGAAAACTAAGAAAATGAAGAGGAAGCTTGGTAGACTGGTGACAAACAACGGAGGTCCAGGAAAAGAAACTAGAAGGCTAATAACAGCAGCAAGAAGCAAATTGTTATACTTTGCAGAAAGATAGGAAGAAGTATGAAGACAAAAACACAGGAATGAAATAAGAGGTACTACGAGTATCACAGGAAGCAGTAAAGGTGATTCCGGAAAAAAGACAAAAATAACAAAAATAACAAGGCAAATACTAAATGCTATAGAGTTATCTAGAAGTTGAGAAATAACGGCACAAAGAAGTAATCTAGATAAAAAATACAAGAATTTTACTAGACTTACAAATTTAGGATTTCCAAAAAGAAAACTAACTAATAGAACTGCATAAACTATTTATAAAAGAGAAAGGATTTGCCGAAAAAATGTGAACAAAGTCTTAAGAATACTAAAAACAAACTAAATATTTCAAATAAATAACACACTGATTGGAAGAAGGAGAAAGTGCAGAGGTGGATGTCAGTGCAAATAAAATGACAAAAGATACAGACACAAGTTGGGGCAGTACAAAAAAGACGGACAGGGGACAGTATGTGCGCCGCAAAATCTTTGTGAAAATCCGCTCACCTCGGACTAGTGCCAAATTTGGACTAGTTTGACAAGAACGGTATAACAACCGAATTTACGCAGAAAAGAGAATATGTTTCATATTGTCATGTGTAAGTCATTTTTAAGGGCTACTTGCTGAGGTCAATTGCAAACCCGGCTAGCAATACAAACTGCTACATTTTACCATGTTTTACATGAAAAGAAGCTAAAAATTGTGGCCCAAAATCTTACAAACAAAACTCTAAAAAGAGGTAAAATGAAACTCAGATTAAAACAAAATCTAAACCCGACTTAAAACGGCTCAAAAGATTATAAAAACAGATCAATCATTTTTACACTGGCGCGGTATGCATCATTTTTTATTTTTTAACAAAATCATTCTTATTTTTCTATTCCGAGTAGGTTTTGCTACAAAACAAGTTTTAGACAATTTTTTTTTAGATTTTGGACAAATTGCAAATTATTTTATACAACAATAAAAAAAAAATTTGTTTGTTTTTTATTTAAAACCAAGTGCTAAGTAGCAGGCCATTATATTTACCGTTAGCACAATCTCAGAAAGTATAACATTTTAAAACCCCGTTGTTAAATTACTAAAACTACACCAAGAACAGAACAAAAATAGTGACCATCAGTTTTTAAAAACTTTTACACATTTGCCACAGACGTCTGACATTAAATCAATTGTATATAAAATAACAACTTAAAAAACATTACTTAATTTTAAACAAAATATGTTTTAGAAACGCATTTTGCATCTTTGAGTTTTCTGCAATCAAAATTGTTTAAGATTAGCTCGAAATCTTAATTTTGTTTTAATTGCTGGGTAAGTCTTAAATGGTAGACAAAAAGCGTAGAAATCAATTCATATAAACTGTCATATTTTTTTTTATATTCTTTTAACTTTTACAATACTCCTATTAAGAAAGAAAAACGGCAGATCCAAATCTATTGTCAAAAAGGCAATATTGAATTTACCGTGTTTTTGAAAAAAAATGGCAACTTTAGGTTTTGAAAAAAAAAATTGGCAAAGTTTTAAAGTAAATTCAATTATCTGGTACACAACAACTTTATAGCAGAAAAATAAATTTTCAACAGAGCTTTCTGGTTTATTTGTACAGGTATCTAAACATTATAAGAATAACAATTTGTAAATCAAGATTAGATCTTTCGTACGAATTTAACCGCATTATTGTACGTACCTTATTTATCCTGTTTTTTATTATCAAATAGCATATTTATTTGCCATTATTTAGACGTCATGATCAAAAATAAAAGTCTAACTAATAAACAATTTTAGTTAAAAACACTCTATTCTTGCGTTCTACAATTGCCAAGAGTCCGGTTTATTGCAAAAACACGATTTTGATGAAATTATTGGTTTACATATAAATGTATACAAAAAATACATTTTAGAAAGTCATTGAGCTTTTTGCAATAAAAATTGTTTGAGTTGTTACCGGTCTGCGTTTTTCCTTCAAAAATCTGCCAATTAGCAGATTTGGGTCGGGAAAATTTGATCTGAAAACTAATATACGCTCTTACTGTAGCAGAAATGTTATTGCTGGCGCTCAAACGAGGTTCTGACCTATCCAGTGGCTTTTAGATAAGGTGTTAGACGGAGTGCAATCTTAAACATGAAAACAACGCAAAATACAAAAAATAAAATGTTTTTTCTTTAATAACCGTGCGGCGCGTAGCATGTCAAACTTCAATTCTAGCAAAGCTAAAACCGAACGACAAAAAAACGTTATACGTGTTTTTTAAAACACATTTTTTTTAGATTGCCGGTAAACTAATAAAAGTTTTAGCAAAACTTACTTTGGTTCGCTTTTATTGTTTTTCAACTGTTTTGGCTAACAACATAAATTGTCGACCGCAGCTTATGACTTATAAATACCTTTTGCAAAACCTAAAGTGCACGTCGCAAGATATTAAGATAATTCTAAAAAATCCACTTAAACTTTATTGGTAATCTGTACGTTTATACGGTATATGAAATAAGTAGTCATTGCGCAAAACTCGAGCTAGAACATGAATACCAATTCAGCTGAGCAAGTCAGGACAATTATTAATCCCATGAAGTACTTTAAAAACTAGTGTCACGTGAAAATTATAATGTCATTTTTTAAGTCTGTATGGAAATGTAGAGAGCAGTTCCATGTAGTCGCCAGTAATGTTGCATTTATACTCCCAAAAAAAAACAAACTTTTTTTGAACCTGTTAAATTTTTCATTTACTGACGGCAGTGTATGCAGATTACACATTTGAGCAATACTTAGGATTGAGGCGTACTAGAGCGTTGTAAAAGATAATTAGTGTACGATAGTCACAAAACTCCTTAGAGTTACGCTTGACAAATCCTAAAAGCTGGTAATAACAAGGTCCACTCCAATACAACGTAGTTTTATAATTTATATCTTGTGGTCAACGGTATTGAAAAGTTACACTGACTTTCTTAACTTTATAAGATTTA
Source organism: Tachinus rufipes (assembly GCA_963932245.1). Taxonomy (NCBI): domain Eukaryota; kingdom Metazoa; phylum Arthropoda; class Insecta; order Coleoptera; family Staphylinidae; genus Tachinus; species Tachinus rufipes. The sequence continues at coordinate 24,385,492 of OZ010742.1, read as the reverse complement.
ATAAAATTTAAAATGTATGGAAGCTTTATCCATCATAACAAATTAATGACAACACTACTCTTAAAACCCCTCGATCCAATCGTAGAAAAATGTTTAAGTTTTCTAAATCCGGTCACGGATTGTAATTATGTTAATCTTGGCGCCCGTATACATGTAATTCTCTATACTGGCCAGGGCCATAGAGGTCTTTTAAGTTAGTAGAGTGATGATTTATACTTACTAAGTAGGTTAGTTCAATTCTCTACTTGATTACGTTTTATTCATGTTGATATGTATGATCAGATATAACCAATTTTAAACATAGCATAGATAATTAAAATTAGTTTAGATTTATGGCATATCAGCCTAAAAAAAACAACGAATGCCTAGTTAAATTAAAGAATTAAATAAAGATTGCTGATAAGTTAATAAACTTATTTTAGACTTGTCGACGTAAACTTGCTTTTTTGCTTAGCTCCGCTTGCATTTATTCGTGGCTAGTCTACGAGAATTGATTTCTCACCAGTCAACTCGGTATCTTCATCCAGACTTCATACTGACCCATGTTACAGAGAAACAATAGAACATTTGATTAAACACACATAGGTCAATAAAACTGAATCAATTTTACGATAACTTTTGACCAGTCAAAGAAATCAATATTTTTTTGTGTTAAGTAATGCTAAAATATATAATTTTATAGCGGCTTTAATGATTACTTATTTAGAAAAATTAACTTTAAAAGTTTACAGCACCGTTATAAGCTTACCAAACGAAAACTTCTCATCAACTTGAAAGTAATATAAAAATTCCTGGAAATTCATATACCTCGAGACATCATAGCATACTACATGAAGCGCTCTTATAACTAATCAGCACTAATTAATAACTTTCCAGACAATTTTACTCCAACATCCATTTTATATATAAGTTCTCATAAAAACATCGTATTATGTAAAACTATAGATTACAATTTTTTATATGACATTTTTTGCGACCTATATCAACACAGACTATGTAATAGCCTGCTTGATTTTTAATGCATATTTAAAGGCCCCCTTTTTTGTAAAACCATTAAAAAAAAAGTTGTAACATCGGATATATTGCCGGCGGGAAAAAAATATGAAAGGGATTTTTTGGATCATTTTTCATACACAATCGATTGTAAAATAATGACGTTATATGTTTTATAGTCGCAATTACTTACGTAATATGTACTTTTTTATGATTGCAAATTTTGAATCAATTATAGTAGAAAATATGATAAATGATAGCAGAATAAATATTTAATATTTATATGATTCATTTCAGGTGTTTCCGTTGTTTCTTTGGATAAAGCATTGGAAACGAATCATCTGACAGCACGTGTTGGTGATAACGTGGAAATAAAATGTGATGTGACTGGATCTCCTGTGCCACCAATCGTCTGGAGGCGCAATCAGCTAGATCTCGCCACCATAAACGAGGAGGATGTGAGAGTGTTTACAGATGGATCGCTTTACTTGACCAGGATTCAGCTCCAGCATGCCGGAAACTATACATGTCACGCTCAGAGGAACAAGGATGTAGTCCAGACACATATTTTAACAGTCCACAGTGAGTTATAATATATTTCTTTCATATTATATTGTTTTTATTATATTTTTTTTTTCTTTTCAGCCGTTCCAGAAGTGCATGTCACTCCCAGAATTCAATCAAAGAGGCCTGGAGAAGATGCCGTTATGTATTGCCACGTGGCCGGGGAACCGTTCCCGAAGGTAATTAATTTTTATTAATAGAAAAGCGTGCGAATTCTGTACATGATTCAACAAGGTTATAGAAGAGAATCAATAACGTATAGAATTTATTATATAGAATCTGTTGGAAATAAAATCAGTGGAGTGTATAAAAATAATAAGAAAATTTGTTGAACGTTTTAGAAATTATTGGAGTATTGTAAAGTTGCATGCCGTAAATGTGTCAATAGATATTCAATAAAATACTGTCGAGTATAAAAATAGAAATAATAATAAGTTTATAAAAATCTTTTTGGATAAACTAACAAAGCTTATAAAGTAAATGTTCGAATACACTTATACCGTCATTGAATTGATACAAACAGAGATGGTTTTGGGTTCGATTAGTATCATTAATCATCTGCTAATGATGCCACTGTGTGGTGAAACATGTTGCAGTTATTGAAATAAACTTTGAAACCCAAATTAATAATATTCTGTGTTAGTTAGTGACTGAACTGTTATTGTTACAGTTTATAACTAACTCGAACATTTGATATTTATTTTAATTAAAAATAAAATTTGTTACTTTTTATAGCTGTATTGAGCGTTCTTTAAAGTCATAAAACATTTTTAATATTATTAAAAAAATGATAACTATTCAGATTCTCATCTTGCCGTATGAGTAAGACAAACACCGGTATCTTGAGTTCTTAAAATTCTCACGAGTAATCTTAACACTGCAGTTAGCAACTTTCTTACTAGAGGGCATTGCGTAACAACCTTTTACGTTTTTAAGTTATTATTCATTGCAGCTTTACTATATTTATCAATAACGATTAACAAGTCAAGATCTACAAGTAAATTGCAGTTTATAATCCGACAAGAAACTTAAGGATATCAGATATTATAACTGTTGCAATGCACTACTTGAATCTATTGCTAGTTGTGTCATTATTTGTTAATTAGTAGCATAAAAAAACAAGTAGAAACTGCTTTGCAATTATATAGTAAGGTCAGCTTTTTTAAGCGCAATTAGTACCAGAATTAGCTTGCAAGTTACTAGTTCTCAGATCTTTGATGAAATTGCCTAGTTGTTGGCATGTTTGTTTAAACTAAGTTTATGTATTTGACAACCGTAGAGCAAGAACAGTTGAGTAGGCAGTCTGTCGTCTACGCACTATATAACGCAACGAGGTTAGAGTAGAAAAATCTTTACCATAATATTCCTATTGTTGATGCTTTAGAGAGTTTGTTGTTCAAATTTTGGTTTATTTTTGAAAACCCTTAAAGGAGTTATTCAATCTGTTTTTGAGCACACGCCAGTCCCAAATCAGATTATCAATTCTATTATTGATCGAACGGAATTTGGAGCATTTTCACCAAAATTATTTGGTTCTATCATTAACGAAGCGTTCAAAAACCAGCAAACATTTCATTGTTTTGAAAAAAAAAGTTACTATTTATCATCAATACAACAAAACTTTCTATTCTCTTTTTAAACTATTTCTTCTTGAGCGTACCGGCTGCGTATAAAAAAAAAACAGACTAACCGCAAGTTTCTTTAATTAGCAAAGAACATGAACAATGGCCAGATAGTTTCTGCTAACACAAGAAATTATTGTTTAAGTTTACTCACTTGAGCACAAAGAAAAACTTGGCATATATGCTTTTATACCATCTCCTGTTCAAAACACATCAGTTAATAAAATATACGCACTTTTCTGCCAAAGGAAACTGATAGAGTCCTTTAAGTGGGCCAAAAATAGCAACTAAGAGCTATATAATTCGTGGTTACTAAAACAGTTTTTAAGTCAAACTAGATCTGTAACCTATTATCTGAAATGAATTAATAATTTATTCAAAATCAGTCAATCGATGGCAAACCAGTCTTTCGTTTGATTATTTATAATACCTATTATCTGGTCACTTTCCAGATTTACCCGTACAAAGATAAATAATAGCAGTACGTTTGTGGTATTGAATTGTCGACTGGTCGAGCATATGGAACTATTATTAACCAACAAATCTTTAGGAAAAATACGTTAAAGAATTTACACTGTTTTGAGAGTTTTTACAGTTTTTTTTTTGTTTTTCCCGATGCAACTAAACCAGTTTAGGCAATATTATAAACCACTATTAGCCTTACAACACCTAAAGTAAAGAACATGATCTGATCAACAAAGTAGGGATTGTTTTACAACTAGAAACTGAAAGTTTCCGCTTTAGAAAAAGAAGAAAAAAGCATCCACTTTCTATTGAACTTTGATCGACATCCTGAAACTTAACTTACTGCGGTCAATGAGCTAACAAAGACTTTGTGCCGTATTTATCTGTATTAACGCTGTATCATGTACAACCGCCGGACGCCTATCGACTAAAAAAACCCTACCTAGACTAACGTAGGTCACTGTGGAATCACCGTTAAGTATTTTGTCGCAGCGGCTACCAGTTTTGTTTATTCATTACTTCATCGTATAGACTTTATCATCCGACCTTTGCCTGTTTGGCTTTGGTTTCACGGTCTCCTTCTTTCTGTTTTTTCTGCTTGATAATTTCCGTTGCCTGATTTTCTAAAATTCTACATGTATCCCTCGCTTTTGAGCATATACTTCGTTATATTTTTGGCTATCAGAGCTAAGTTTCTAGTTGTCCTATGCCTTGTGCACTGGCGCCTATCGCATTGAAAAATGGTGTGTTTGGGTGTATCCGTTTCGTCACAGCATACGCATCAACCACTCTCCACTATCACGACACCATCTGTGTGAGGTGGTATCCAACTTGCCCGTAACCCATGAAATCACTTTTGGGATTAGCTTCTTTGTCCATATTCCCGTGTCACCTTCCACGTCCAATCAGCTTTCCGCTTCAACAAAGTTTCAGCTCTGGTCACCATCTTCTGCGCATTATGGTTTGTACCAGCCGTGTATTTTCTTTCCAGAACTATCAGGTGTATGAGGATGGCCTCTGTTACCACCTGTATGGCCCTGGTAGACACTGTCCGGAAAGCGCTTGCCATCTTTTGCTGTACCTCTTCTATCATTTTTTTGTACTTTGGAATCTGTGCACAGGTTCTCCACGTGGGTGCTCCGTTTAGAACAATGAAGTTGGCCACCGAGCGAATAGCCAGTCTTCTGCCCGCTCTGGCTCCTCCATTATTGGGCATAAGTTGCGCAAGTGCTGTTACCGCTTTTCCAGATTTTCTGGTAGTCTCTGCAATGTGGGCTATGACATTCCCTACTCTTACGAACAGATTTGAGTGTGTTACGTCTAACCAGTACAACCGCTTCAGTTTTGTGGGGGGCCAATTTTAATATTTTGCTTGCCAGCCACATTTTTACGCGGTTTGTGGCGTACTCAGCATTCTTTTCGATAGTTGCTTAGCACAGTCTGCACACCACCTTAGCGGGATCATCCGCATACCCTACTAAAGTTGTATCCTCCAGAATGGTTTTTCTGAACACCCATTTGTAGTAGGTAATCCATAACATGGGGCCAAGAACTGAGCCTTGTGGTACCCCGCAGGTCATCTCCAACTCGCTGCTGCCAACATGAATTACCTTGTTGTGGTTGCAAATCTGTCTGACAAAATACGGCGTCACTTGCTTCCTCTCCAGTTCTATAATAAGCTATGAACCATGTCTATTTTTCTGGAATGATGCTGTTTTCCGCTACGTGCACTGGTTGTATTTTTGTAGTAAACAATTTAGATAACGTTTCCGGAATGCTTACTATTGACAACTTTTGCATTTACTCCAGCGCACAGTGGCCCATTTCCCAAAAAACGCGGACAAAAGTCAAAAATCATTCCGATTGAAACAAAAGCTGGTATATAAAGGTTTTCAAGGTTGCTGATTATGAATCGGCTTTTATTTTTTCAAAATTCAAAATGGCGGTCAAAAATTTAAAAATAGTCTGATTAAAACAATAATTGGTATATAATGGTTTTTACAGTCTCTGATTATGAATTTAAAATTATTTTTTTCGAAATTCAAAATGGCAGATCCAAAATTAGGAATCTTATTATTTTTCAAAATACAAAATGTCAGTTTTTTATTTGAGCAATGAATACAAAACTTAAATATAAATAGTTTTAATTGGTTTATTGTGGGAATATTCTTTTTGTCCTTTAATTTATTAAATATAGTATTGTGTATTATTTTGTTGATTAAAACAAAAACGCCGATATATAGTACAATTAATTAATTTTAATATTTAAATGTGTGCTGAAGATGACAGTAGTTTCTGTCGAAACGTATACAATTAAATATAAATATATTAATTAGTATTTATATTTAATTGTATCCTACTTAAATATAAAACACATACAATGATTCAGTCATTCATATACGAATCGTCAGTCATGTCAGAACTGGTGTCGGATTGTGATTGGTCCAAATTTTCTGTCACCTTTGCATACGCCGGGAGCAAAAGGCAAATTGCTTTGCGTGACAGTGAGTCGCTTTTCTTTGGAGGTGATAGTCGTAAGCTCGAAACCAACGGATCTGATGAGACAAGCAAGCAATGCATTACATCCGTCATGGTGTTTTCTCTAGATGATTTTCGGGAGTATTTTTCTCGGTAGTTTTTGATATCTTTATTCCGCGATTCTTGAGCTTCCTCAGAAAGTTTTCCGATGGGTAATGGTGCATATTCAACAATACGAGGACCATGTATTAGCACCTCGTGAATTGACGTAGGCATGCAGTACCACGGAAACTTGTCGACAATTATGTTTGCAGTTTCTTTGCAATAATGTTGAAAAAGAGCCACATTTCTACCAAAACCGCATGACAAGACTTGCATTATAATGTGAGCGCGATTAAGAAATTCTACGTCTAAACCCAGAATTTCGGCGGACACAGAAGAATTTGCAAAAAATCGCCTAGCTGTGTTGCCATCGTTACTATTTCCAAATCCGCCTACTTTCGGAGTGTCAATAATAAGACCAAGTCGCAACTTGAAACCTTTCTGAATAGCCGATTTTTGCATTTGCACACTTTTCCTCCTCGGATTGCGCTTGCCATTTTGTAATGTCTAGTTTATATCCTAAGTGTACAAAATACTCCATAAAATGTATCCACGCATGTAATATGGCTAAGCCATATTGAAATTTTGTTTCATCTATTGGCAATGACATGACCTTCTCAAGATTGTTAAATTGTTTTGACGTGGCTCCACACAAGTAGCATCGCATGTTTGATTTTGTAATTGTAATTGTGTTTCTAATTTTTCCATCAATCATTGTAAACAGTAATTTGTATGTCACTCTAATATCTTTTCCGTCTATAATTGTTTCATATGGAACAAGGTTATCTATTTCATCACCAATAAATTTATTTTCCTGCAAGGTTGAGGTAACGTTTTCGCGAATATACTCTATTTTTATCTGAGTGCAAATTCGCGTAGAAGAAGGTCTTGGATTTTGCCAAAGCAGTAGGTCTGTGTCTACACTGTTTGTTAATCGTAACGGTACAAGCGATGTTAATAGCATACTCGAATCTGAAGCATTCTCGTCATTAAACTTTTGTTTGTATTCACTTTGACCGGAAGAACCGTCGAATCTATATTTTACAATCAAAAGCAAATTTGCTAGTTTTTCTGGAGATAAAGTTTTGATTACGGTGTTTTGTGTTAAAAGAATTCTGCTTGTTCTGTGATCTAACAAAGATTGTAATGGAACTTTTGCTGTAACCTTAATACCTGGCGGATAACAACGAGTTTTGGCCTCCGCAACTCTATGATATGATGGATACACACGAACGCCATTCTACAGTTCTCTTTTTCTTATCAACCGATACGTCTTTCTCGTCATTTTACTTTCAATAAGATTGGAAAGTGCAAGATCAGCAGAAATTTCTGTACAAAGAGAACTTTTAGCAGATTTATCTGCTCCCTTATATTTTGCAGCTTCAGACGAGGACCTAGTTGCGACGTCCTTAATAACCGCAACAGTTTCGGCAGCTCCGGATGCACGAAGACTCATGTAGGTTGCAAACGTCAATTCCGCTGAGCTATGTGTTTTCAGCAGATTTTCCGACCTCCGCCTCTTTGTTCTGTCTGACAACTCGTCGAAGTATTTAATGGTCGACCCATTTTGGATTTTCCGGTTTCAGATGCATCAACCATCGTAGCAGATTCCACAGGGCCACACTAAATGCATTATAATCTTTATTATGTAAATAAAAAATTAACTTTCAACTTATAATTTTTAATAAGTACTCAGCAATAATTTTTATTAATAAATATACTTATTTTTTTATTATTACCTTTAGTTTAATTGTTCCTTTCAGCCAATTCGCATTTTTGTTAGAAAACCGTTCAGCTGTTCGGTTACTTTTGCTCCATTTGGATTTCATTAGCGTAAGAAGATTTTTTATCGCCAATTTGTCATCTGCATGAAATATGAATTTCTTTTTGATTTTTGCAGACACGCATTTCTCTAAAATTCCAAGCTTCTCGCTATGTTCTAAGTGGAATTTTGTGTGTATAGCGTCGAAAAATTCATGCCTTTTGCATTCTACATCAGCGGTAGTTGCTGAAACAATGAAAATTAATTTTTGTAATTATAGCGCGCCTTTTGGTTACACACGGACGTACATTTTCAAACTGACTTAGAAACTGCAGGGGCACCTCGTGGCACGAGATCTTGATTGAAATTGATAGATAACTATCTAACCTTTCTTTAAAAAAAAAGGAGACCGTTAATCTCGATCAATCTCACTACTATTTTTATAATTGAACAACATTTATCAAATATATAACATCAATATTTGCCGTGAATGTTTAAGCGCGTAATAAATGTTAATTACACTTATTATATTACTAAATATATACTTCTTACCTTTGTCAATATTGTCCATTTTGCCGAATTGGAAAGCAGCACTTAGAAAAAATGATATTGTTGTTTTTAACCACCACTTGATTTTCTTGATTTTCTCGAGGCGAGAGCGCGGCAGCGTTGTCACGGTGTTACACGTGTTGCACGCGTGCGCAACTCATTGTGGACTCGCACCGATATACAGTGGTGCATCCTCTACCAGATTACGGGGTACTAAACATAAAATTACAAACTTCATTTTTTCGACTTTTGTCCGCGTTTTTTGTGAATTGGGCCACTGTGCAGCGCACCCTGCTCGTACAACAGAGCTAACACTAACCACTAACTCTATTCTCAGTTCTCTACCTTTACTTAATTATTTACCATGACCACTTGAGTTCACTGTTTACGTGCAAAACTATAATTTTGTCTCCATTCTACGACCTGGAGAAATCCCGAACTCTAAGAGATGTAATTATAGCATACGTGCAGGAAACATTGAGAATGTCGGTATAGCAAATAACCACATGCAAAGTTATAAAAATGGTCGGAACATTCACCATTGACCTTGATCTTGAGCTTCTGACTTCTTGAGGGTGAAACCGGTAACAGCAGTTTTAAGGGTTTGCCATTAAAAGTAGCTAGCAAGCAGGTGGCATAAAAAGTATCGGTTTTTATATTTTGCAGGTAGCTAGTTCTGTGTCAAAGATGCACCAATCTTTGACTTTGTACTAATACATCTGCGTTCCTAGTCATCTTATGACAAGATCTACGATTCCCGGTTTTCCCGAAAGCCACAGTGCCCTTTGTTAGCCTAGGAAGCCAACTCAGTGCCACAATGCCTAGTTATGATTTTGACCACAGAGGTTGTAGACCAAAAATCACTTTTCTTAAAGATTTTTCATGTGTATCACAGTTCACTGAAGGTGGGAGGTGTTTTGCCTGGAATAGATAAAGTATTATCCTGCTCATAAAAAAAAATGTTTTATTAAATTGGCCCGCTCATTGGTTGTTTAACCCACGGGTGGCTAGGGTGTTTACCGCCACATAAAGGTAATTTCTTGTTTTGAGTCTTCTCGCCTTTCTTGTAAGGGGAATCTTGGTTTTTTTCCTGTGTTTTTGAACTTTTTCTTGGGTTGTTCAGGTGAGAACTTAGACGTGGAAGAACAAATCCTCTTTTTTGGTGCTCCCGGTTTTCGAAAAAGAATCTTTTTGCTTGGGGGCTTGGGATCTTGCTTCATTGGAAGTGCTTTTGGTTTGGCTTTGACGCATTCTGTTTTGGGTTACCTGTTGCTAACATGAGGTATTTGATTAGCCGGAAAGATGATTTGTTTGCTTTTTAGCATCCACTAACTTAGTTTGTAATTTTTAGTGTATCCAAAGATTCACCTGAATTTTGAAATTTTTGTTTCTAAAAGTTGAGAGATTAAAAATTAATTGTTTGGCTCCATACCCACAATGGAGCCTGCTAATTGGAGATGTCTTAGATTGATAGCCAAGATAGCCAAGACCGGCACTCACCAGTCTGGGTAGATAATGAACAAAGGAGGCAGCTCTACTTGACCTACGCTGAACAAAGATTGCCATTCAAAAAAGCAATTAAAGCAAGAATCGAAAATGAAATCATGGGCTAAGCTATGTGCAGAGGTAACAACGACTTATGGGGCACTGGATATAAAATAGTAACCGGAAAGTTAGGAACACGTTCTCCGATAGCATTGTTGGAAGAAAAACAAAGAAGACTAGCTTGCAAGCTTTTTTCACAGCATGCCAAAACCGAATGGTGAAAAGAGCTATAAACGATGTAGAAATTCCTCTGGCTGAAACGAGGGAATGCTGCAGGAATACCGCCGGAGGTAGCAGAAGTTATTGCCGATAAAAACGCAGAGTTCTACAAAATAACTTTTAGCGCACTGTTAAAGAAAGGGTCTTTTTCCAAAGAATGAAAGCTGGTGAGGTTGGTCCTAATTGAGAAACTATCTAAAGGTATCAGTACAGTAGCCTACAGACCACTATGCATGGAAAATAAGAGACTGCTGGAAGAGCTACTGAGAAGTGGTTGCAGTATTGCAAGGCGGCAAATGAGGGCGTACAACAAAGTAATCTAGAATGACAGCGGCGAGTTGTAAATGACCTGCGGGGTACCGCAAGGTTCAGTTCTTAACCCCACGTTATGGAACATCTACTTCAACGGAGTGCTCGGATAAATCATGGTGGAGGATGCTGAGTACGCAGCAAATTGCGTAGAAATATGGTTGGCAAGGAAAGGATTGGAACTGGCCCCTCACAAAACTGAATTGGTTGTACTAGTCGGAGGTAATCTGTGTGCGTAAGAGTAAGGGATTGTCACTCGCAAAAGTAGCGCTAAATACCTCGGATTCTTTCTTGGGAGAAATCTGCACATGGGAGCCCCCATTGCAAAGACTACCAGAAAGGCTGAAAAAACAGCACTTGCGCGACTGCTGCCCAATGTCGGAGGAGCTAGAGCGGACAGAAGACTGGCTATTAGTTCGATGGCCGTACTATAAGGAGCCTCTACAAGAAACGACTGTGCATAGATCTCAAGGTACAGAAAAACGTTAGATGGAGTGCAGGGAAAGGTGGCAATACGTGCGAAAAGCGCCACCAGGGCCATACAGGTGGTAGCAGCGACCACCCCCATACATCTTATGGTCCTAAAAAGGAAATACACGGCTGGTGCAAACCAGAATGCGCGGAAGACGGTAACTAGAGATTAAATTCTGTTGAAGTGGGAAGCTAAATGGGACCTGGAAATGTGACACGGGAAGATGGACAAAGAAGCTAATGCCAAAAGTGATTCTATGGGTTACGAGGGTACACTGGAAAGTTGGATACTACCTTACCCAGATTCTGACAGGTCACGGCTGCTTTCAAGCTTACCTGAAAAGGATGAACATAGTGGAGAGTGACTGATGCGTATAATGTGACGAAGTGGATACACCCGAACACACCATGTTCCAATGCGATAGGTGGCAGTGCACAAAGCAGAGGATGACTGGAGGTTTAACTCGGATAGCCAAAAAGGATACATGGAGGATGATAGAGTTGTTACGCGTTTGAGGGCCATTACCAAATGAATTTGGTACAAAGTCTTTAGACGATTTTTCTCCTCCAATCTTAAAAAAAAAGATTGATAGGCAGAATTACCAGAGAAATATAGCCCCAAAGGTGGGTTGTATACAAACAAATGACTCACATCAAACCAATTAATGTGCGGCCCGGTGCATACCCGTTTGCTTCCAAAGACTCACTCTGACTAGACGACTGATTGAAGTGGATTTGTCGTGACCTCCAGTTTAAGAAGAAATGCAAGCGAGTGTTGCCAAGCCCTAGAGACGCATCTATAGGGTGATTCAGCCACCAGGAGCTCTTCATCCTCCCTTACCGGTTTCCACGCACAGCACAAAGACAGAGAGTAGTCATTCTACAGACCCGCAGCGCTATTACTTCGTTTCGGAGTGATCGTAGTTAGTCTAGAACTTTGCCCTTGGACGTTTAGCAGCTTGTTGTTTAATGCGAGGAAGTGGGTCCGGCCGGACCCACTGACAACGTCCAAGAGGAAACATGCAAGCCTCATAACCACAGCAAGGTTAAGATTTTTGAAAGAAGAAAAGCGTTGCGTTTGATTAACTATTGCCCTTCCTTTATGGGGAACACGTTAACTTAAGATTATCATAGAACGTGAACCCAAACGATCTATTTGCAACAGAAAAAAGCTTTGGTATTATTCAGAATTGACATACTCTGTATACTCATTTGCAAAAAACTTTTTTGGACAAATTACACACTAAGTCTCTGTTACAAATTGAGTGTTCTTTTGCTACTCATACGTTGCATTTCATAGAATAGCGACACGTGTAACTAAAAACTAAATTAAATTTTAACAATTACATTATAAATATGGTGTAACGTAGAAATGGTTACCAAAACATTTATTTCCACGCCACTAGAATGCAAAAAATTCATGTAATCAAAAACCTACGAGTAGTGCATGTTTTATGATGCTTGCCGTCTGCTTGAAAAATGTGCATCATTACACATAAAAAAGTTATTCAAGTTTAAAATAACACATTAAAAAAAAAATGCTAACTTTTTGTACCTTAACAACAATTTCATCGGCATTGTTAAACATTATTAATAAAGTTATAAATTAGTGTAAAAGTTAGTTTGTTTAATTGAGTTACTCTATATTCGGATAGTTTAAATTGGTTTTCAATCATTATACTATATTTTTATTACATGGCCGCCGACTAGTAATTTGTGTTACTTTAAAAATGATGCTACTTCACATATAGTAAAAGCTTCATTGAATTAGATATAAAAAATGTATTCTGCTTGATTTATCTCCAAACGTCAAACAGCCCCAACATTGACAGATTATATTTACGAAGGTAAAGCTTTTATGAACTGAAAACAAAAATGTATAAAGAAAATACTAATATTATATTATGTTGCGTCGAGTTAAACGGATTTTTTGATGAACTCTGAGTAGAGAGATTACATAGTGAAAGAGATCATATACCGTATAATTTTTTTTATAAAATCTCTACATTTCTACTTTGCTTGGAATAAATTTTCACATAATTAATTTGATGAATTCTATTAGTTTTTGTGAGAATTAATTTATTATTCTGTATCTTTTTAGGTCAATGTTATATATTAAAAACCAAATCCCACTATTAACTAAAGAGTTCTTGAAACCCGGTAGTTTAGATAAATGTCGGTTCAGCTATAACAATAAGTTATTTTAACATTCTAGTAAATATTTCATGATAATCGCTTTATCTACTTCTAATATATTTGGAAAGAAATATAGTAGAATAAAATAAATTACACTTAAAATTTCCATGATGGTATCGTAAATTGCTATTGAGGCCATTGAATTTGATCCCACTATTTTTTTCGGAATTACTTAAGATTATCGGTGCTATAAAAGTTGTCCGATGAATTTCAGGTGGAGTGGCTGAAGAACGATGAACCGTTACATCTGGATGCTCCGCACAAATACCAGATCGTCGGGAACGGAACTGCGCTCAGGATAAAGAAGATTGCCTTCGCGGATACGGGAGCTTATATGTGCCAGGCCACTAACACCGGTAGGTATTTAAATGATATGGAGAGAATTCAAAAGAGAAAAATATATTTTCTCAATTTAAATGATGTTAAAAACCATTATTAACTGTGCTGTATTTCAGGAGGGCTAACAAGAGACATAAGCTCGTTGGTTGTGCAGGAACAGCCCACCCCTAGTAAGTAAACAGATACACTAGTTGGATATGTAAATGACCATGGTTTTCATTGTAGCGGCGCCTAACGAGGAGAGGAGGTTTTTTGCCTTTCATGAGAGAGGAGTCTCTGTTTACGAACCGACCACGTGCCGTCTCTACCACCAGATACAGTCCACTGACATTATCCCAGGGACACAGGTAACAAACACAAAGTTACTTTCACATACATGAGCTGAAATTTTAATTTAACTTCAACCCTTCCTTTCCGGATCCGATCCGACTGAAAGGATAGTGGTGTTCTATGTTTACTTCAACTAAATATTTTATTTAAACCGCAAACTAAATCCCATTATATAATCAATTGATATTTATTTTAGACGAAGTTGTAGATGCTGAATGTTTTGAAGGTATAAAATATTAAGATTATTTACACAAATAGCTAAGAGGTTTGTTTAGGTTTGTCTTTCATTACAACAAATCTTATTCAGTCAGATCCCTTGGTAGCAAATGATCGTGTAAACTTTGGAAGCAATGTCTTGCATAATTGAGTGGCGTCTTACAATAAGTACTAATTGTTATAAAAAGTTTTAGATTTATTGTAAAGCATATTTTAATAATTTATATTATTTATTTGATAAAAACTATTGCGCAAGTTTATTATTAAAAAATATTAAAATTAATTAAATTAATTTAAATAAATTATAAAACCATTAACATTTATTATTTTGTCTTTTGTATATACGGACAAAAATAGAGATTAAATTAAAACATTTTTATATGATTTTATAAAATTTGATTTGATTGTAAAATTAATTCTTCTAAAAGGATTTTATGGATTCTAAACTTAATATTTAGAAAAATATGACTTTGAAAATACTTGAGATAAAACAAAACATTTTCAAAAATTTCCAAAGATGCTTTTAATTTTACAAATTTAGTTTTAAAACAATTCATTTATTCAGCAATGTCTTAATTATATTTGGCCCAAATTTGGACTTAATATTCAGAAAAAGATGACTTCAGCAACAATTTGAAAATATTTGATAAAACACATAATTTTTGGGTAGTCTTATAATGGGAACTTTAATACTTTAAATGCCAATAAGGTATTTAACTGTCCCGTAGTTGACAAAGAACTGGGCATTTCAATGTTAATTGATTTCATCCTCATCTGATGCACCAACTATTATCAGTTATGCTGAGAGATGAAATTAACAAACGAGTGTGCTCTGACTATTTCCTTTTTGAAAAAAATATATACAGAAGACCCTGTGTCTGTGTGACGCCGTCTCAATTAAGAAATACTGGGCGAGGCAATTATTTTAGTCTAACTACAAAAAATATCTTTTGGGCAAGTAACAGTACCAATTATTTTATGAAATTGGTGGGTTGAGATAAAAACTAACATTTTACCGTTCACTCCAATCCAAGTGTACTGACTCGTTAATATGCTATGGAGTGACCTACCCACCCACCCAAGTGTTTGTCATCAAGAGATTGAGTGTTTTAACTTACTGCAAGAGTCACTTAATCCCAAGAGACAGTCGTGATCCAACTTTTTGATAACTACTACTTTGGTGGGTGGGCAACTCCAATCTAAACTACTGACTTGATATCATGTTATGGAGTGGTCCACTTACCTATCCAAGTGTTTGTTATCAAGAGATTGAGTGTTTGACCATTCTGCAAACGTCAAAAGTTACTTAGTTGTAAGAGACGATTGTGATCCAACCTCTTGATAACTTACACTTAGGTGGGTAGGTCTTGAGTGGTCCACCCACCTATCCAAGTGTTCGTTATCAAGAGATTGAATATTTGACCTTTCTGCAAACGTCAAAAGTTACTTAATTGTAAGAGACGATCGTGATCTAACCTCTTAACAACTAACACTTGGGTAGGTGGATGGGCCACTCTATAGCATGATAACAAGTCAGTATTTTAGATTGGCGTGGCGCACCCACTCACCCAAATGTTTGTTATTAAGAGGTTTAATGTTTGGCCTTTTTGCAAACGTCAGAAGTCACAAGAGACGTTTGTGTTCCAACTTTTTGATAACTAACACTTGGGTGGGTGGGTGGGCCACTCCAATCCAAATTATTGACTTGGTATTATGCTATGGAGTATCACACCCACCCATCTAAGTATTTGTTATCAAGAAATTCAATGTTTTTCTTCTCAGCAAGCGTCAGAAGTCATTTTGTCAAAAGAGAAAGTTATTCACTTTATTAATTATGGGCGAATAGTTCAAAAACTGTACATTGAAAATTAGTTTAGTACTAACATAGTTCAATATTATAAGTACCAACAGTGGAAAATTTATCAAAATCCATATGCTCGATTTGCTATAACCTCAAATCAATCACTATACAGAAGCAGAAGTTATAGGAGGAATTACCCATAACTCAAAAGAAGCGGTACTTTAAATTGTGGGAAATTAATGCAATTTGATACCAATATAGTTCAATACCATCACTACCAACTGTGCAAAATTGATTTAAATCCATACTCTCAATTGGACATATGACAAGAAATTTGATTGAAAACAATTTTAGTGAAATTAGTTATGTTGGTATAACTTTTTTATTATTAACTTAATCAAGATACATTTTATATCATTTAAAGCCTTACTAAATTTTGCTTTATTTGTTTTAGATAAATAACTTTGATTAAGTTTTTAATTTAGAACTTATGACAAGAAATTTGCGCAAAGGTAATTTTTATGAGAGCTGAAATTTGCTTATAATTTGGTTATTATTATAGTAATATTGATTCTCAATAAGTCATTTTAAAACTATTTTCATTTTTCTTAATTTAGAAAGAATGAAAATAGTAGATTTAAGCCATATTTTAAGTCTTATGACAAGAAATCTGCACAGAGGTAAATTTGATAAAAACTGAAATTTAATTATAATTTGATTAATATGGTAGCAATATTGATTCTCAATAAGTCAATTTAAAGCTATTTTGATTCTTCTTAGTTTACAAAAAAATATAAATACAGATTAAGGCCTTACTTTAAGACTTATGACAAGAAATATGCGTAAAAGTAATTTTAATGTGAACTGAAATTTGGATTTAATTGGGTTAATATTGATTCTTAATAAGTCATTTTAAAGTTTATTTGATTATTCTATATTTAAAATGAATAATAAAAATTGATCAAAGCCTTATTTTAAAACTTATAGCAAGAAATCTGCACAAAGGTAATTTTTATGAGAACTGTAATTTTGTTATAATTTGGTTAATATTGCAGCAATATTGATTTCTAATAAATCATTTTAAAGTTAATTTGACTCTTCTTAATTTATAAAGAATAATAAAAGTGGAACAAGGTCTTATTTTATACCTTATGGCAAGAAATCTACGCAAAGATGATTTTTATGAGAACACAAATACTGATTTAATTTAATTAATATTGCAGTAATATTGATGCCTAAAGAGTCAATTTAAAGCTAATTTGATTTTTCCTAATTTACTAAGAATAGTAAAAGTTGCTTAAGTCTTTATTTTAAAACTTATGACAAGACATATTCACAGAAATTATATTTATGAGAAATGAAATTTTGTTATAATTTGATTAATATTGTAGCATTATTGATTCCTAATAAATCAATTCAAAGCTAATTTGCTTCTTTTTTGTTTACAAAAATGATGAAAATAGATTAATGCCTTATTTTAAGACTTATGACAAGAAATATGCACAAAAGTAATTTTAATGTGTACTAAAATTTGGTTTTAATTTGGTTAATATTGCAGCAATATAGATTCCTATTAAGTCATTTTAAAGCTAATTTGATTTTTCTTAATTTAGAAAGAATAATAAAAGTAGATCAAGGTCTAATTTTAAAACTTATGGCAAGAAATCTGCACAAAGATGATTTTTATGAGAACAGAAATACTGTTTTATTTTAATTAATTTTGCAGTAATATGGATTCCCAATAAGTCAATTTAAAGCTATTTGATTCTACTTAATTTATTAAGATTAGTAAAAGTTGCTTAAGGCTTTATTTTAAGGCTTATGACAAGAAATATGCACAAAATTTTTTTTATTGTAAACTGAAATTTGGTTTTAATTTGATTATTATTGCAGCAATATTGATTCTTAATAAGTAATTTTGAAGTTATTTTGATTCTTCCTAATTTAGAAAAAAAATAATAAAAGTGGATCAAGGTCTTATTTTAAAACTTATGGCAAGAAATCTGCACAAAGATGATTTTTATGAGAACAGAAATACTGTTTTAATTTAGTTAATATTGCATTAATATTGATGTTTAATAAATCAATTTAAAGCTAATTTATTTTTTCTTAATTTACTAAGAATAGTAAAAGTTACTTAAGGCCTTATTTTAAGACTTATGACAAGAAATATTCACAAAAATAATATTTATAAGAACTAAAATTTTGTTATAATTTGATTGATATTGTAGCAATATTGATTTCAAATAAATCAATTTAAAGCTAATTTAATTCTTTTTAGTTTACAAATATGATAAATGTAGATTAAAGCCTAATTTTAAGGCTTATGACAAGAAATCTGCACAAAAGTAATTTTAATGTGAACTGAAAATTGGTTTTAATTTGGTTAATATTGTAGCAATATTGATTCCTAATATATCATTTTAAAGTTAATTTAATTTTTCTTAATTTATAAAGAATAATAAAAATGAATAAAGGCCATATTTTAAAAATTAAGGCAACAAATCTGCACAAAGATGATTTTTATGAGAACAGAAATACTGTTTTAATTTGATTAATATTGCAGTAATGTGCATTCCCAATAAGTCAATTTAAAGTTATTTGATTCTACTTAATTTACTAAGAATAGTAAAAGTTGCTTAAGGCTTTATTTTAAGATTTATGACAAGAAATTTGCACAGAAATAATTTTTATGGAAACTGAAATTTTGTTTTAATTTGGTTAATTTTGCATCAATATTGATTCCTTATGTCGTTTTTAGGTTTTTTTATTCTTCCTAGTTTATAAAAAAATCACAAAAGTAGATCAAGGCTTTATTTTAAGACATATGACATAGAAGTTAGTGATCCAAAGATTAGTTTCTTTTTGAGTAAAAATTGATAAATTTAAAACTGATTATTGGAAATTGTCACAATTTGGTACTAATAGATTCAAACATTATTAATACCAATTGTGCAAATTTGATTAAAATCTATACGCTCAATATGACATAACCTCAAATTGTATTGAGTTGCGTAACTAAAGCAGCAAACTTGCTAACTTTATAACCATTTATTAAAAATTGGTGCAATTTGATATTAAAGTACTTTACTAACATAACTAATAGCTGTAAAAAATTAATAAAAATCCATACGCCCAATTTAACATAACCTTACTTAAATTAAGATAACTTACCTAAATGAAGAAACTTGAGGGGTTATTTAAAAGATCAAAACTCAAAAATGGTGCATTGGAATATTATGCAATTTAGTACTAACATATTTTAATACCATTAGTATCATTTGTAAAAAAAAAATATAAAAATCTATACGCTCAGTTCGACATAACTTCACTTAAATCAACATAACCTATCAAAATGAAGAAACTTGATGGATTACTTAAAAAATCATTACTAAAAATTGGTGCATTGGAATATTATGCAATTTGGTACTAACATACTTTAATACTATTAGTGCCATTTGTGAAAAATTCATAAAAATCCATACGCTCAGTTTGACATAACCTTACTTAAATCAACATGACCTACCAAAATGAAGAAACTTGAGGGATTACTTAAAAAATCATAACTGAAAAATGGTGCATTGGAACATTATGCAATTTGGTATGAACATACTTTAATTACATAAGTATCATTTGTAAAAAAATCATAAAAATTCATACGCTCAGTTTGACATAACCTCACTTAAACCAACATGACCCACCAAAATGAAGAAACTTAAGGGATTACTTAAAAAATCATTAGTAAAAAATGGTGCATTGGAATATTATGCAATTTGGTACTAACATACTTTAATATAATTAGTACCATCTGTGAAAAATTCATAAAAATCGATACTCTCAATTCGACATAACCTCATTTAAAACAACATGTCCTACCAAAATGAAGAAACTTGAGGGATTATTTAAAAATTCACAACTCAAAAATGGTGCATTGGAATTTTATGCAATTTTGTACAAACATACTTAAAAACCATTAGAACCAACAATAAAAATTTTATAGAAATTCATAAGCTTAATTTGACATAACCTCAAATAAAGCAAAATAACTTGAGGGGTTAGTTAAAAATCGTTTTTTTTTTATTTAACATAGCATCTAGAGGTGTGTCAGGACTCACAAAGGACGTTGCAGCACAGAAGACGACTGTGCTGCAGCAAGCTCTTGCTCTTTAACTGATGGTTTAAGTAATAAATGATGTAATGTAGGTAGGTTCCGTACCTACCTACGATACTAAAGTAAGGATGCAAAAGTTCTTTTGGCGACGAGTCAGATGTTCAAACTGTAGTAGAACGAGTCGCAACAAGCCAAAATCAGAAATTTTTGATCTATATCACAGCTTTGCAGTGCACTATGGAGCGTGTCAACTCAGATATTTGTTTATGAGAACTTGTTGAATTTTGGCAGGGAAATCCTTTAAAGTAAGAATTGTGACCAAGTTTGAGATAATAAATTTTACAAAATCTATTCAACTAGCTTGTCTTAAGCGTGGATCGTGAACCTTGATCACTTCTCTTGTTAGCTGAAGCTATATATTCTATCCGTTCACGGTAAGACTGTATTTACAGCTTTGGCAGGTTTGCTGGTACCAACCAACTTAAGATTTAGAGAAAAGATCACTCTAGCACGTGTACAATACGTATCCAAAGCATTTTAATGTTAAAAATAACAAAATTTGGTCTTGAAACATCAAAATCGTCATCATCATCAATCAGCCTCTTAGCGGCCACTCTTGGACATAAGTCTTTCCTATGATTGCCCACTCCTTCCGATCTTGGGCTGTTTGTATCCAGTTGGTGACCATTTGTTTTAGGTCATCTGTCCCCCGGGTAGGTGGTCTTCCCTTGCCTTGTTTGTCTGCGCGTGCTCTCCACTCTAGAAACCTTTTTGTTCACCTTCCATCTTTTATCCGTGCTACGTGTCCAGCCCAATTCTACTTTAGTCCTTCTATTCGTTTGGTGACATCCGTGATGCCAGTTTTTCCTTGTCTTTTTTCGTTCCTAATATGATTTCTCAGTGCATTGGTTAAAATCAAAGTTTCAACGCCGTAGGTCATGACGAGCAAAACACATTGATTAAAGACTTTACGTTTTAGGCATGTTGGTAGTTCGCTTTTAAACACTTCTCTCAGTTTTCCGTATGCAGCCCAAAAAAGGATGATTTTTCTGTTTATCTCGCATGTTTGGTTATCTCTCGAGATTCTTACTTCATGACCAAGATATGTATATTTATCCAACAGCTCTATTTTGCTGTTGGGTACCAAATTTGTCATAAATTTTGTTCATTTTCAAACCAACTTGGGCACAGACTTCTTGCAGTTCTTCTAGCATAAGTTTTGCGTCTAATAAATTGTTGGATGCTATAACTATGTTGTCTGCAAAGCGTAGGTTGATGAAGTTTTTGCCATCTATATTTAAGCTCTTGTTTTCCCAATTTAGCTCTAAAACGGCAATAAATAGTTTCAGTGATATTGTATCACTTTGCCGTACACTTTTGCCGATTGGGATATGGCTCGTGCAGTTTTACTATTATAGTTGCGCTTTTGTAGATGTTGTAAATAAGCTTTGTGTACCGATAGTCGATCTGGCATTCAATTAATGACGCTAAAACATCAAAATATTGTCAAAAAATGTGGCCATAAACTGTCTAAAAGAGCAAAATCTTTAAATAGAATATTAAAAATAGCAAAATCTGGTTATAAAGTAAAAAATATTGTCGAAAAGCACCAAAATTAGTCATTAACTGTTAAAAAAAGCAAAACTTTATTCATAAAAAGTTGAAAATAGCCAAATCCGGTCATAAAATACCAAAATATGTTCAAGTCAATTTAAAATCCCGCCATAAACTTTAAAAAAAGGTAAAATTCTACTCATAGAATGTGAAAAATAGTAAAATATTTTTATGAAATATTAAAATACATAAAAAACAAAACTGACAAAAAACAGTAAAAATTGCACATTTTGTTCTGTTCATAATTAGCAAAAAAAGCCTCTTGTGCTATATCACATTATTGAGTTTCATTTGCCCTTGATCTTTATTCCAATAGTTTTTTATCAACAATATAATCTAGCTATTTCTACTGCTGTTACAGTATTGCGATCATTTTGCAACGTTATGTCCTAAGGCGGAGTGACATTGGAATATACTTTGATCTGAGGGTGTGCTCATATAATACCTATAAATTTTTATGAAACATTGCTACTAAAATTGACATTTCAAAAAAAGAGGTTTGAGAATTATATAAGAAAATCCATATAATAAAGTTTGACCCAGCTTAAAAATGTGGGTGGCATTGTATTAATAGAATCAATATATTAAATAATATATAAACGGTAATATGAGAACAGATAGATTTCATAATGAATTTAAAAAAAATCCTTTGCACTCAATGATTATATAATTAAAATAAGCTGATTAAAATTATACGGTCCTATTATTATTCAGGAATAGTTTTAAAACCATACTTTTAAATTATAATTCTCATGAATAAATTCCGAAATTCACAAAATGAACAATTCAATTAAATCAGTTTAAAATAATTCCAGAACGTATTCACCTCAACGATTCGTACTCGTGCTCCAGCATTATTAATAACGAACGCGACCGTTTTGTTAGATTCCTGGTTTACTTTATTCAACTGCAATTGCATGACCGTCCGTCGTGTCGGCAACGTGCAACACACTCAATCAAAATAATTTATGCATTGAAACAGCGGTGGCTATCTCGCGCGCGGCACATCTACCATTCCTAACATTTATGCGATTATTCATTACGTATTATATAAATATAAAGTAAATAATTATGAGGGAATTATAAACTTTGTTCTATATAAATCTGTCGCTTTCATAGAGGTTGTGTTTATTTTATTTTTTAAACTGCTTACAACAAGATTATTGAGTATGTTTGTAAATGGAATGTTATGTACAACTAAAGAATGTGAAGTATTAGGATTATAAAGGCTATTTTACTACATTTTTCATCAGTTTTTATTTTGAAAGCAATTTTATCTTTATTTTAAATTTTTTGTCATTTGTGTTATAATATATAAGTTCATAAGTTGCTCTAAAACTTTTTCAACTGAAATAAACCTTGATTGTAGGAATGGATATAGTTAACTAGTTGGTTAACCGGTCGCTTGTATAAAAAAACTTTCTTATCTCGCTCGGCGAGTTGGGCCAGATCAGGATTAAAGTAAGCCGCGAGATTGTAGAGATACTTTTTGGCCAAAACTTTGAGGTGTTTGCGCAGTGTAGGAATCTCAAAATCGTTTTGAATTTCACGATTTTAGAGAAACCATAGAGCTACGAGGAGCATCCACAAAGTCAGGAAGGACTCATGTTGATCGAGTTGCCACTTTGCGGCGGTTCACTAAAAGAGGGGACGGTTAAGTAACCATTAATTTGATAGTAGAGGTGTACAGCTAGATTTTGTTTCGGAGCGACAAGCCACAGCATTGGAACAAGAAGATTTTTTTCCAATCTGGTTTTTACAAAAATAGACTGCACGTGCAATCTGTTTGTGAGTCTTTTGTTAAAGGTTATACCCAGATACGTGACAGCATCACACCACGGTATAAAGGAGCTTTGTTATTCTCCGGATTTACTTTGATTTACTCAAGATCGGTGGTAACTTTTTGTAGCCTGGATGTAACTATGTGATTTTGTGGATCATAGAATCGCTGTGTCGTCAACGTATTGAGCAATGTTTACCCCGTGCGTCTATCCAGAGAGTATGCCGTGATCTGCTGTAAAGTAAAAATATTATTTAAATTTTTTACTGCCAGAGTTCTGCAATTTAGATGTGACGCAATCAGCCTTATCAGATGCAGAGGGAATTTATGACGGTGCATATTGTAGAGAAAACCTTTGTGTCAGACCTTGTCAAAAGCTCTTCCAACGTCGAAAAATACTCTTATGGTCTTTTTCAGTATAAAACCTTCGACAATGAGGTCAGTTACGCAATTAAATTCGTGGACCGCTGAATGCCTTCATCTGAACCAATGTTGGTTACTTATGTTGCATAAAAAAATGGCAAAGCACCGGACGAAGACAAAATAACAGCTAAAATGTTAAAACTAGAACAGCACAAGTTAGAAGTCTTTAAATCAGCGGAAAAAGTGGTAATATCTAATCTTTTGATGACTAAAACTTGGGTGGGTGAAAGGGTCACTTGCGATTATAATTACCATCGAGAAGTTTTTTAATTATGATCTGAAGTGACCCGCCCAAGTGTTGGTCATCAGAAGATTGGATATTACCATTACTGAACTTGCAGAGAAGAAAAACTTTCAATTCTTCGATATCAATTACTCGGGCAAGTGGGTGGACTCTAGTTCAAACTACTCGCTACTAATCCCGATTTGGAGTAACCCACCCTCCCGCCCAAGTGTTGGTCATCAGAAAATTAGTTTGTTATCAAAGAATTTGAAGTTTCTCTACTCTGAAAGTAATAGAAGTTTTTTAATTAGAGGAGGAAGAAGTGATATACAATCTTATATTTACTAGAAGAGTAAATAGCTTCTAATTTGTCAATTTTGAAACTAGAAAGTTGAAATTTTTAGAACATCTTCATAACCTAATTAGCCAACAAATTTGCTAATCAATAACGCAATTTGTTGTTAACTACAAAAAAATGTAGTACTATAGTGCAAAAATTGGAAAAAATTTATACGTAATTTGTCGTAAAACAAAAACCAATCTGACGATTTTAATCAAATTTTAGATGAACTGCAAAAAGATACTGCTAACTATTTTAAATTTATAAAAATCAAAATATTTTTACAATAAAATAGTCGTCTTAGCTTAAACAGCAAAAAACGGTAAAATTTGTGCAAAATTGGTTGTAAAACAAAAATCCATTAAGCTATTTTAACAAAATTTTATATTTAGTGCAATAAGATGCTGCTAAACACATTATAATTATAAAAATTAAAATATTTTTACAACAAAATAGTTTTTTTCAGCTTTATACAGCAAAAAAACGGTAAAATTTGTGAAAAATTGGTCGTAAAATAAAAACCAATCAAGCGTATTTAATCAAATTTCATATTTAATGTATTAAGTTGTTTCCAAAAACATTGAAATTTTAAAAAATCAAATTATTTAGCTTACTTAAGCTTTAGACATCAAAAAACGGAAAATTTTGGGCGAAATTTGTGGTAAAACAAAAACCAAGTTAAATTATTAAAATTTTCAACAAAATAAATTTACATTAATATACATTCATTTTAAAGAAACTAAAACGTGTTTTAAAGATTAAAGGTTTGCGACTCGACTAAATATTATTTGCAACTTGACTAAATTATTAGAAACTGATTAAATAAGTCAACAAATTAAATTTACCAAGTATAAGTTTGTTTTGAAACAAATAAAACGTGTTTTGGAGTTTTAATGTTTGCGACTTGGCTAAATATGGTTTGCAACTTGACTAAATTATTAGAAATGGATTGCTTACTGTAAAAAAATGACAGGTGGTAACCTCTTATTTCTTTATGATAAACACTTAGGCGGGTGAGCGGAAACACGTTTCCAAACTACCGGTCCAACATTAATAAATTTAATGCTGAGTGTCGATCAAATGAATCACAACCCAACATTTTTAAACTAACTGCTCGCCCACCCACTCATGTACTAGTTGTTAAAAAGTAGGATCACAAACAATTGAGAGGGTGGGCGGGAACACGTTTTAAACCACTGACCCAACATTTATAAAGTAAGTGCCCAAATGTTTGTAATCAATAAATTGGATTGAGCGGGTGGGTGGGCAACACTAATCTATACTATACGCCCAAAAGAGTTGACTGCCGGTAGTTTTGTGAGAAAATCCGGTCTTTCCCAGGTTTTTGGATGTTAATCACGAGTTTTTTCCATTCTGTAGAAAGTGCCGGTTTGGAAAACTGAGTTAGCAATGTTGGTGAGCGCCGTTATTTCTTTATGAAAGAACTATTTTAATGCCCTATTTGGTATTTTGTCGGAGCCAGGAGCAGACCAAGTTTTAAGTCTATTAACAATTTCTTTGATTCGAGAAGGCCGGACGCTTTTCAGCTGCGGGTCGCCGTTATTGGCTTCGAGATGGTTTCTGGTTTCTCGATGAACCCTTATGACGTGCTCCGGATCCGTGTCCTTAGTAACTGAGAGGAGCATTTCAGGCTGTCTGCAATTACTTTGGCCTTTTTTTATACTGTATTGAACCCTATTTTTGCCATAAATGGCTGGAGTGCGGTCTGTTCCATAAGGCTTAGAATGTGATGGATTCTAAAGTGTTTTTTTACTGATGATTTTACTGATGCCTGTCGGCATTTCTTCTACGGATTAATACCTTTGTATTCCGAGATATACCGACAGGATTATCATCGTAAATTAGTTTTAAAAACCTTTACCAAAACTTGGTATACATGGTTTTTTGCTTTACCGAATTGAGCAACGTTTGACCTTTGGCGTTTGTACATTTTTCCAATTACGTCAAAGTATTTGGGAAACTTAACGCTTGAGTGAGAGTGTTATTTCTTGGATAAAGAACTTTGCCCACCTTAACTGAAGATTTTGCACAGTGTGTGTAAATGCCGGAGTCATGCGGTATTATTAGCGTAAATTTAATTGTTTTTCTATTCCCACATTGCAATTTAATCGAATTTGTTTTCGACTTTGATCCGCATGCGAAAATAAGTCTAAACGCACGGAACGTTGCTCGCGGCGGTCGTTAAAAGTATCAGGTTGGTAATTTGTGTTCCCGCCCACCCACCCAAGTGTTTGTTATCATGAAATTAGAAGTCACAATCACCTACTGCGTTCCAGCAACTAAAAAACAGAACAGAATGAGTGAAAGATGTCATTAAGTTAGTAGAAGGTGGCCTCGTAATTAATTTCTTGAAAACAAACACTTAGGCGGGTGGGCGGGAACACAGTTTAAAAGTATCAGTTTGGTAATTTGATGTTGTGTTCCCCCCACCCACCCAAGTGATTGTTATAAAAACACAGTTTAAAAGTATCAGGTCGGTAATTTGATATTGTGTTCCCGCCCACCTACGCAAGTGTTTGTTTTAAAAAATTTAAAGTCACAGTCACCTACCGCGTTTCTGCAACCAAGAAAGATGACAGAATGACAGTCTGATGTCATTAAGTTAGTAGAGGTTGTTGTCGTAATCAATTTCTTGATAACAAACACTTGAGCGGGTGGGCGGGAACACAGTTTATCAGATCGGTAATTTGGTATTGTGTTCCCGTTTACCCACCCAAGTGTTTGTTATAAAAAAATAAAAGTCACAATCACCTACCGCGTTCCTGCAACTAAAAAACATGACAGAATGAGCGGCAGATGTCATTAAGTTAGTAGAAGGTGTTCTTGTAATTAATTTCTTGGTAACTAACACTTTTGCGGGTGGGCGGGTACACAGTTTAAAAGAATCAGGTCGGTAATTTGGTATTGTGTTCCCGCCCACCAACCCAAGTGTATGTTATAAAAAAATTAAAAGTCACAATCACCTATCGCGTTCCTCCAACCAAGAAACATGACAGATTGAGTGACAAATGTCATTAAATTAGTAGAAGGTGGTCTCGTAATTAATTTCTTAATAACAAACACTTGGACGGGTGGGCGGGAACACAATTTAAAAGTATCAGGTCGGTAATTTGATATTGTGTTCCCGCCCACCCACCCAAGTGTTAGTTATAAAAAATTAAGTCATAATCATGACACACTCGGGCGGGTAGGCGGAAACACAGTTTAAAAATATCAGGTTGGTAATTTGATATTGTGTTCTCGCCCACCCACCCAAGTGTTTGTTATAAACAAGTTGAAAATTACAGTCACCTACCGTGTTCCTGCAACCAAGAACTGAAGTTAGTAGAAGATAATCACACTTTAACTAATAAAGTTTGTTACCGTTAGGAGATAACGTTAGTGATGCATCATCTAGATCTATTTGGTTGCGTGTACTAGAATCTTATCGAGATTTGTGGTTGTGTTTGCTTGGGATATAGATGTTGCAAAGGCACTGACAACTTTTTGGAGAAATTTTCCAGATGCGGAGAAAACTAGAGGCCTTAGGTGTTCGTTGATTTGAAGTGCTAAAAAATGCAATTGTTAGGTCCTTCTTAGATTGGCATTAAATTGCTATAAGGCTGAACCAAATGATTGTTTGAAAATGTTGTGCATTGCCACTAAGCGAGTGTGCATATAATTCCGCTTCCACAAGAAAGGGTTTTCGTCGTTAAGTTTGTGGCAGGTTGTTTGCTGGACATAGTGCTGGAAAGAGTTTTAACGTTTACGTTAGTTATCTCTCGACTGGCAAATGCTTTTGTGGTCTAGGTAGAGAATTTTCTAGAAACTCAATGTATTGGATTTACTCTTCTAGGAGAGTGCCTACCGACTAGGTTAAGTTTGGTTTAAGTAGCATCTAACGCTCACATAGGCTTCAGATGGGCCCGTTGTGTTACCACAGGATTTAAAAGTACAACCCTCCTCAGGGGATTTTGTCAACATTTTGAGCCGTGAATGAACCTCATGAGAGTCTGCGCATCCAATGATGCGAGGTCCGAGAGGTCAGCTTAAGAAGATTAATCGTGTTGCGGACAGAGAGGGTCATTGGCATAAGTAATGCTGAACACTCTCCTCTTCCTCCTCGTCCAGACAGCTTCTGCAGTAGTCCCGCTTCGCTATACCCAGTCTCTCAGCGTGCTTGCCAATGGGACAGTGTCCCGTGATGTCTCCCACTGCCAGTCTGATATCGTTTCTTTTTAGAGTGACGATGTTGGTGCTTTTTTTCCTGTTTCGGTGAGACCATACTTGCCTGGTTACCTCGCAGGTGTTTTCATCCCTCCACCTTTGTTCCGTTAGGTTTGAGGTTATTTCGGCTATGGTCTCCTTGCACGAGGCAAATGGAATACCAATATCCTGTAATACTTCGGTTGAGCGCAGGGTTGTGCCATTCTTTGCCAGCTCATCCGCTTTTGTGTTACCGGGATCCCACATTGAGTCTCAAGTTTGTGTGTGCTTGCCAGCTCGTTCAGTTTTCTCCGACAGTCAGAGACCACTGTTGAGTTGGTACACACGCTACTAGTTGCCCTGAGTGCAGCTTGGCTATCGGTGTAAATGTGGATTTGTTCCTACCGACTAAATTCTACCCAATAGTTAAACACCTGGAAATGTAGCCCATAATAAAAATAAAATCTGTGCAAGATATTCCTATCTATAGATGTTTGGCATTTTGTAAAAATTTAATCGTAATTAACGGCTCCAACCTTATAGGCATCACTTTAAACGTGGTTTGCAATGGTCACTCATTGCCCACAA
Organism: Tachinus rufipes; assembly: GCA_963932245.1. Taxonomy (NCBI): domain Eukaryota; kingdom Metazoa; phylum Arthropoda; class Insecta; order Coleoptera; family Staphylinidae; genus Tachinus; species Tachinus rufipes. Next base: position 24,356,246 of record OZ010742.1, on the reverse strand, counting down.
AAAGATCGCCTAAGATGTTGTGATTTGTTTAAAAATCCCAACTAAGTCTGAGATAACGCCTGTCGATGGAGTCAATCAAAATTTATCAATTGATTTGCACCCAGTCTATTGCGGACTGACTAATCTTGAAAAGAAGCTGGGTGCACCTGCACAAAGCAAATGTAGCTGGCGTATTTGCGTCTTTAGAGCTTTTCGTTGAATAGTGTGAGCCGCGTCGGCAGTGCGTGGTGACTCCACCTGCATAAAAAGCGTTGTCTGATTTTTACCAGAACGTAGTGTAATGTAAAAAAAATTACTTGGATATTTGATTTTTTGAGGTTTCCCAATCGAATTACTGAGAGAACTTTGAATCCCAACAAAACAAGTTCTTTTGTAACTTCGTCTGTGGAGTGAGACTCCACAAAAGTATTGCAGATCATCACTTTGATAGATTTTTTATTATGCGTTTGAAATGTGTAAAAATTAACTCTACTTTTTTTAGACGATCGTACTCTGTTTTCTCTTCTATTTGTATGCTCGCACAAAAAATTGTATTAATATAAGGCAAACGCTGAAAAAATGTGTCCTATAGCCAATAGTAAAGGCCTTCTCCTACCTCTCCTCAATTTTTGTATATATTGCATTACAATAACACAATTGTTACTTTTATAAAAAAAAAAAAACTGTTAATTTGCATTCGTAATAATTGAGTTACATAAGCACATATTAATTAACGTTTAGATGGATAAATGAATTGAATAAAGTAATTAAATGTCAAATGCATTTATATCTCATTTCCACATGAATAAAAGAATAATATTATTCATTAATTCTTTTATACCATTTAATAAAAAAACATAAAGAATATTATTTTATAGTTTCCACTATTAAAACAGCTCTACAGTATTCCAGTAGGAATTCAAACAAAGACTCCAACAATCAACATAAAACATAACTGAAACAAAGCCCTATTCTTTCTATTTAATTTCCATTTTACACACCTATTACAGAAGAAAAAAATTATTTTTTTACAACAATACTTACATAATAAATGTTTATTGCGAACGTGTAACGAATCGCTAATAAGTTTTACCCCCGACGTATACATAAAGTAGTCCTTAATCTCCATGTAGCGCTATGATGAAATGTGTCGACTATTAATTACAATCCTCCTCTTTCTGTTTTAAGGAGTACGTGTGCGGGGATAAAGGAGTTAGCTGCACGTGGGGTAGGGCCGTCAACGTTGCCAACAGATACGTGTACGCTACCCAGCCAGACAAAGATAGGATACTCATCATTTCAAAAATACAAATGGTCGTTGTTGACGTAAGCTATTACAATGTATTACATTATTACAATAATAAATCCGATTATAATTACAGGTTGTTGCTACTGATAAATACCCCGTAGATTTGTATTATGTGCCACATTTGGATCAAGTTTGGGTATTAAATTGGAGGTCTGCGAATAATACAGGGATAAAGACAATACAGGTAAATCTTCTCTTAATTGCAATTGTTAGAAGTAGTTTGTGGTGAAACTAGTAAATCTTGCTTATTACAGTTGAGAATATATTTGATTTAATCACTTCGCAGGTTATTAGAGATGCCGGCCAGAAGCGTAAACACCACACCGTCCACCCCGAACCAATCGATGGACAATTTGATTTGGTCAAGGGTCTCTTCATTCCATCCCCGAATCAGGTATGCAGCAATTATGATTGAATGTGAGCAATAGAATGATTGTTAATTTCAACAAAATTAATTAATGAAAAACAATTTCTGGAATTTTAGCAATTAATTATTAACAAAAGTTGTCGGAACAAAAGGTCCGCATTCGCCCCACATTTGTATCTATTTTACAAACGTTTGTTGCAGGAATTGTCTCACTACAGTTTCAAGTACGGCTATGTGACACACACAAATCAGCGGGGCCTTTACAAATTAGACCTAGTGAATCTGAGATATACAAGATCCGTTGATCTTACACCCTACAATTGTGTACCGGCTCAAGTACAATTCTCAGCTTTATGTAAGTAGTTGCTTTGTGTAATCAAAGACTATTGCATTATTATGATTATTTTTTTTAGATGGATATGTAATAATGCAATGTTTGGAACCAGTAACAGGGCGTCCTTCAGGACAACTATTATTAGATTATTTAACAGACACTGTAATATCAACAAAACCAACATTGCCCGGTGTCCCTTACATCTCACCGGACTCTCGGAAATTGGTTACTTTAGATAGAACGGAAAGTGGCGCGACACTCATCGTCCAGGAAATCACTTGTAAGTCTTGATTCAATCTTGATATGTTTGATCCTGCAATATATTCAATTCATTTATTTTTTCTTTAAGCTGGTGGATTGGTGTTTTCTTTCGATGTGAAGACGACGCTCAACTTGTCCGATATCACTTTCTATCCGAGCGAATCGACGCACAGTTACGATATCTATGCCAGTGCTCAGGATAAGGAGGATATTTTGTTCCTCAATTTGCTTACGGGAAAAGTTGAAATTATTACTGGTGTCGGGAAAGCGATGCCTGTACAGATGGCCAAATGGGGGAATCCGAATAGGCCGATAAGTGGATCTGGTAAGAAAGTATTATCAATTAATTTAAAAAAATTGCTGAAATATTATGCAAGATAATTTTATTTTTATTTTTGAAATTATTGGCAATATATAATCTATGAAGTAAAAAAATATTGCTGAAATTGTAGTTGAGGAAGATGTTTATTTTCAAGCAATTAAATGATTGTGGTTAGTCACAAAAATGCATATTAAAAAAAAGCGTGAATTTTTATTTCGGTCCATTGTAAATAAGTAACGACTTTTTTTATATTTTCTAGAACAATTTACACAATTTTATTAGAAAATATGTTCTAACTTTTATAGAAAAATCCGATTCAAAGGAATGAAGTTAATTAACACAAATTTTATAATTTAATAAAACAAATTTAACTATAGATTTTTAATACAATAACTTAACTTTTAATTTTACTATGTTAAATGTTATATGAAAATGTATGCACGTATTTCTAAAAATTGCTCTTTAATTAGTTAACTTCTATGTAGACTGTTGAATAATAAAAGTTTATTATTATTATTATTATTATTATTGTACAGGTGATAAAAATTATAATAATAATAATATGTTTCTTTATTTTGCTCTTGGCTACATATACAGGTTCATACAAACTAATTGATTCGCATGTACATATATATACACTTGTGTGTTTTATAAAAAATATATCAATGAAATTTAAAATAATTACACAACAGTTGGAATCATTAAACCTCTTAAAATACTCTCATTGTTTAATAGTAAATAATTTTTTAAATTTTTAAAGTTAAAGGAAGTTAATGTTAAATTTTTTTTTCCAAAATCCATAAAATTTTTTGTGTACACGCTTTGAATTGACCTAAGTCCTGAATGCAATTTTCATAAAAAGCGGATGTGATTCTATCAAACGTAACTTGGCTAAATCTGTTGATTTTTAACATTCTAGTAACTGGTTAAAGTAGTTGCAGATGTATTACTGTAAATTTTTAAACAGTTTTAGTGTAAGTTTTTTGGATGCTTATTTATTCCAACTTTAACATTTTAGCATCTTTTTATTGTTTAACTTTCGGACAGTTTTTATTAAGAATCTAACAGTTTTGCCAACTTCTATCAGTTTTATTAATAATTTTTTATTTACGGTATAAGTAAAACCATTTACAACTACATAAAAATACAATGAATGTAAACAATATAATACATATATAAAATAACCAATATAAAAAACAGAAACAAAGGATCGACATAAAAAACATAATATAATATAAAATACATAACATTTAATCAATATGACTCAATTGTCTTAAACATAGATTTAGAACAAAAAAAATTGAAATTGTTTGTTAAACAGTTTGCAAATCTATAAATTCTACCAATGGGGTTGTGAAATCCATAATTAGTAGAATGTGCAAATTCTCTAAATAATGAAGTTTGCCTGGTACATCGTTCACTAATAGGAATGTAGAATGGAAAAGATACAAGTAACTTAGGACAGTCTACTTCAGACATCACTAGACCACGCAAAAATGAGAGATCTGATCTTTTGCGCCAAAGTTTTAGTGATGGTAAATTGTAAACAGTAAAGAAATGTAATTGCGATCAAAATTAACCGACAATATACCAGATCTATAGGACAACGAAAAAATTTGTTTTGAACACGTTCAATATTCTGACTATGAATTTCATAGAAATGGCACCAGACTGACGGAACGTACTCTAGATGATAACGCACCAAGGCACAGTATAGTAATTTAAGAGTACTTGGGGAAAGGTCAGCTGACATCCTATATACAAACCCCTGCATTTTTATAGTACGATTACACATGTAGTTGATATGCTCAATAAACGTAAGTTTAAAATCAAAAATTACACCCAAGTCTTTAATTTGTGTTACTTGTTGTAGCACCTTGTTATCGATAGTATAATCGTACGAAATTTTGCTTAGCGTTCTATTAAAACTGATTGCAAAACATTTATTAACATTAAACAAAAGGTTATTAATAAGACACCAAGCATTAACAGAGTTTAAATCTTGTTGTAAAAGATTACAATCATCGATAGATAATATACTTCTATACATTTTTAAATCATCTGCAAATAACAGAAATGATGATGAACTAATACAGTCAGAAAGATCATTGATAAAAAGTAAAAATAAACTTGGTCCGCAGTGAGATCCCTGAGGAACACCTGATGAAACTAAAATAGGTTGTGAAAGAAAGTTATTGATTTTCACACACTGCGTTCGGTTTTTCAAAAAGCAAGATAACCAAGAAACCACTGCATTATGAAAACCTAATGCACGAAGCTTAGCAATCAAAATATTGTGGCTCACACGATCAAAGGCCTTTGAAAAGTAAATCGATTCAACTTGAGATTTGCTTTCAAATGCGTTTAAAATGTAATTTTCGTAAGAAGGTAGATTGGTAAGTGTAGATCGACTCTCACGAAACCCATGCTGTTAATCTACTAAAATACTTTTGCACATCCAATGTATTTGACCAGTTATAATTTGATCAAATAATTTCGGGATAGCAGATTGAATGCAAATGCCTCTATAGTTTGTAATATTTTCTTTAGCACCAGATTTATGCGATGGCATAATATAAGTTTGTTTCCATACATCAGGAAATTTAGTTTCATTTAATGAAGCGTTGAAAAGTAAATGTAATGGTTTTGAAATTGAATAAATACAATTCTTTAAGAGCATAGAAGGAATACCGTCAGGTTCAGTGCTAAGATTAGATTTAAGGCTTGTAATTCCATTAAAAATATCTAGTAAACTGACTGAGAAATTTGTATGAATTAAATTTTTATCAAACTTAAACAATGGAGTTGGATGAATTTGAGAATTATAAAAAGAAGAGAAAAAACTGCAAATTTGTTTACAAAATCGTCACCATTAATACAGGTTTAATCACCATAATGCATTGTAGCTGGAAAAGCATTAGTTTTCCTAGCTTCATTTACAAAACTCCAAAAATGTTTTGGATTAGACCGAATGTTATTTCGGTGCGTAAAATGTACTTACAGTTTAAAATATCACAAGAAGTATCACATTTGACATCTATCACATAGGCATTATGATGTTGACTTATATATAATAAAACATCTACAGCATTTATCACAGTATTATTATCACAATCATTAGTAAAACACAAATCCAAAAATACATCCATACTATTTGGTAAGGTTATACATTGAACACAGTTTAAAAATCCAAATGAGTTAGCAACTAAATGTCCAGGGTAGTTTTCGTTACAAGTAACTCCAGTTCCAAATTCATCATTTAGCCATGTTGCTTCTGGTAAATTGTAATCTCCCAGTAGAATTAATTTACTATTAGGAAAGACATCAGCAAAAGATTCAACGGAGTAGCAGTGGTCAGCATATTTATCGATAACCGAACGAGGGGGTAAATAAACTGCACCAATTATGTACGATACAAACTTAAAGTTGACAATTACAAACACATGTTCAACACTTAGATATGGCGGATGTAGTAATGTACACTTAAGATGACTTTTAACTGCAATCAATACGCCACCTCCGCTTAATTTAGGGCTAGTTAAATAAGACCGATTACATCTAAATAGGTTAAAGCCAGTTAGTCTTAGTTCTGAGTCAGTGATGTCTTCAGATAGCCAAGTTTTGGTTAAAACAATAATGTCATAACTTGACAAAGCTACAGCTAACAAAAGTTTTTTTAGATTGGTTTTCATACTTCCAACGTGTTGGTAGTAAATTGAGGGGCTGTTGGTATTCCTGGAGACGGGTCCAAACTGTTGAGCGGATTTAACGTCCAAAAATTTCCTGCAGGAGTTGCTGGTAAATTTCGTGGTCGGCCATAGTTAATAAATTTATTGACGGCAATGTTTGCCAGCCAAAAGTTTTTAGAAAGAACTAAACCAGCTTGATCGGCTGGAATAGATACTTTAAAACTGCTTTAGTTTCCAGATCTCACTACCAACTCAACAACATCAATCAAAGCAGATGGTAGTTTAGCTTTCATATAGTTTGCAATTTCAGTTTAATTTAAGTTTTGACACAAGAATATATGAAGGGGGAACGTAGGTTTGTAGCTGGTCATTGTCTGGACCACATCCAAAAATCGTTGAAGTTTTGTGCTGTACTCTAGGTTTAATTGATTGTGAACTACTAGTAGTGGTAGAAGTACTGGATAGAATTATTTTTGCCGGTGGCAATTGAATTGAATCCGTGTTAATAACAGACCTAGTAGAAACAGGTTCAAGTTGACGGCATGATTTTAAGTCTAAAATTTCTATATCTTTCAGAGCTATCTTCTCCTTCAAATAAGAAATTTTGGCAGTTAAAAGTTTATTGTTAGAGCGAACTTCATCTAACAATACTTGATACAACATGATGTTTTCTTTGTATAGTTTGCATAGGTCAGATTCAGATTTAAAGTCAAATAAAACACCACAATGACATTTTTTGTAGCAAATAGCATAGCTATTATGAAAATTAACTCCACAACCACTACAAGTAATTCCAAATTGTGCTATACTCTTACACTTGCAAAGACCAGTCATAGTTATAAATGCAAATTTAAATATAAATGTGAATAAAATAAAATATGTAGGAAAAGGATTAAAACAAGGAGACAAATTTCACACCGGTACGGTCTATCACCTGGTGACTGACTTTAAAACAAACACGGATAAACCACGGAAAGGTTACAGTAGAGACAACGGGATAATTAAAAATAAACTTTAAAATAAAATTATAATATAAAATCACAAATTAAAACTCTTTGTTACGCCACTGGTACGAATAGTAAGAAAATATGCCGAAAACGGCGTGGATGTTGCAACAATAATTAAAGGTTAATTTATTAACAACAATGCACATCAAGAATATCGCTGCTATAAAGAGTTAATAATTAGCATATATAACTACTTACACAGTCAACACAAGATGTGCCAAGAAATTTTTAATTAAATAAACTTAATAACACACAAAATCACAATAGCACCAAAATAATAACAACACACGACACAGTGGCGTTACTTGTATTAGTAGTATATTAGTAGAATATATTTTTTTTAATAGATTTTGAGAATTACTAAGTTACTAATTATATATTATATTTACAAATATAGTCACATTTTTGTATGACAGTTTAGTAAACTTACGGTTTTTGCTACTTTTTGACAGATATTGCTAACTTATAATGTTTATATTTATTAAACATGTAAACTATTTGATAGTTTTAGTTATGTTTTGACATATGAAGTTACTTTTTGGCTAGTTTTGTATAGATTTGCAAACTTATAATGTTTTTATACGTTAATGCTAATAGTTTGATAGTTTAAAATATTATTTAGCAGATCTGATACATTTTTCCAAAATGTTTTTAACAGATTTACTACAAATTTAGTAATATTTTTAACAGTTTTGAAGAAAATTTGATACAGCTGGAAGTTGAAGAACATTTTTATTGTTAATTTGTTATACTTTTGTAAATTATTTGACAACTTCTGTATGCTTTGAAAGCGTTCGAAACAGTTTTTGATTTTTTTTGTAAATTCAGGGACATTTTTGATAATTTCTCATACATTTTTGACGGTTTGTGAAATATTTTGACTGTTTAGTATCAATTTTCGAAGGTTTTTACAGTTTTAGAACATTTGACAATCTAACGGCAATTTTAGAACATTTCTTATTAACAGTTTTGGAAAATATTTGACAGTTTGTAAAATATTTTGACTGTTTATTAACAATTTTTTACAGTTTGAGTTCATTTGATAATTTAACAGCAATTTTAAAACATTTTTCAGTCTTTATTTTACAGTTTTTGGGAATCTAGAAAGATCTTTTACAATTTAGAAGTAATTTGGTGCAGAAGTTGATGTCCAAAAATATTTTACAAATGACTATGTGATGTGCATATTTTGGCTATGTTCAGAAGAAATTTGGAGTTTTAATGTTTAACCCCAGTTTTCGTCTATTATTTTGCTCAGATCAATTATTTTGCATTTTTGAATAAACCTCAACTGTTTATAAATATACATATCTAAAACGCATAATAGATTAATGTAGAATTAAGTTGGATTTTTTTTTAATTTTAGACCAATCACAGTAGCGTGCATGCCCTGTTTATGTAAGAGTGATTTTAGGATTGTTTATTGACGCTACTTTTTAAAATAGATAGTGTAATTATTGTGCTCATGGTCACTTTGTCCAATTAGGGTAGAACAATTTTTTTGCATAAACTTTTGAAACTTTGACAAATTCTTCTAGTTTATTAGTGGCATCTTTAAAAATGTATCAAAACATTTTTTATACCTAAGTTGGATATTTTATTTGACTAAGCACTGCCACATGCGTAGAAAATACAAACAAATTCTATCAATAAATTATTATTTTTAAATAATTGACACAAACACTTAACTACACAACCACCACACCAAGCGTTAACTTCATTGATTATTCAAACCCCGAGGTTTGTTCAAAGCGTAATCTAACTTTATCTGGTTCATTCTTTGAAATTTTGTTTGTGAAAAGTTTTGGGTTAAGGTGTATTTACTGTGTATAACGCTGAGGGCATTCCTGAGCTTGGCTACAAGTTTTTCCGTTTGGTGTGCATCTGCTAATTTGTGTGGTTTCTCATGATTGAGCATATTGGTTGATAAAAGTATCAATCCGGTCTTCATGCCCTCCGGCTTATACTGAATGAGCACGATATGGCACGCTTCTTTATCTGTCTTGTTTGATGGGTCGATTTCACAAACTTGGGGTGAGCAAATTTGGTAACACTTGTTGTGATGGCTGGGTTTTTTCTTTTTTTTTTAGCAAAAAAGCTAAATTTATATTACAGATTAATGTGGTGACCAAATTTTTTATATTTTTTTAAAAAGGTCCATTATAAATCATCATGATGGCCTATTTCTTTATTAATTTATATTAACAGAGCCGGATTATTGCTAAAAATTGACAACCGGATTTTATAAAGTAAGTGCCGGATGTTTGTCTTCAAACGCTTAACTACCCAACCACCACACCAAGCGTTAACGTCTTTGATTATTAGCTGTGTATAACGCTGAGGGCATTCCTGAGCTTGGCTACAAGTTTTTCTGGTTGGCATGCGTCTCCTTGTTTGAGTGTTTTCTCAAGAATGAACAGGTTGGTTGATAAAAGTATCAATCCGGTCTTTATGTCTTCCGGCTTATACTGGATGACCACAATATGGCCAGCTTTTTTATCTGTCTCGTTTTATGGGTTGATTTCACAAAGTCCGGATGACCAAATTTGGTAACACTTGTTGTGATGGCTGGGTTTCTTAGTTTTTTTTTTAGCAAAAAAGCAAAATTATTATTACAGATTAATGTGGTGACCAAATTTTTTATATTTTTTTAAAAAGGTTCATTATAAATCATCAAATTGCCCTATTTTTTGTTAATTTATATTAACAGATCCGGATTATTGCTAAAAATTCACAACCGGATTTTATAAAGTAAGTGCCGAATTTTTGTCTTATTTGAAAAAAAAAACATGGTCAGATTTTTATTATAAATAAATTTAATTTTTAAAATTTTATTACTTAAAAATAATGCTGGATTTTATTAATACGTCAATGTTGAAAAATATTTGGTAATTTTTTAATTTTTAATTTTAAAATCCGTCTATTAAATAATACAATTAGATAAGAAAATACAAAATTATAAAATTTGGATGTTGAAATGTGAAATTTTATAAAAACCTTAAAAATCGGCCGTTAAATGATGAAACTGAAAAAAATAATATAAAATCCGACTATTAAACGTTAAAAAATAGATTTTAATTTCAAAAGCCAACCGTTAAACTTAAAATCTTATAATAATGCAAAAATCCGGCAGTTTAATGATGAAATCAGATACGAAAGTACAAAATCTTGTCATTAACGTTGAAACAATAGCTTTTAATTACAAAACAAATGACTTAATTAAAAATTTGATCTACAAAATCTGGCCATTATGAAATTTTATAATAATGTAAACATCCGGCCGTTAAATGCTAAAATCAGATAAAAAATTACAAAATCCGGCCACTAAACGTTAAAAAAATTGATTTTACATACAAATTCTAGCCGTTATCACATTGCTGTGAATTGTTTGACAGTTTAAGTAACTTTCTGAAGTTTTCAGTAGCTTTTAGACAATTGTAATAACATTTTAAATAGTTTAAAATTTTATTTGACAAATCTGGAAAATTTATGCTAACTTATTACATTGCTGAAAACTATTTGAAAACGTTAATAAGATTTGATAAATGTAGTAATATTTTTGACAGTTTAGTAATTTTTTGACAAATGTAATTATTTTTTAACAATATTTTTGTCAGTTTAGAATACTATTTAGGTCTTCTCTAACTATTATTGTAAATTGTTTGACAGATAAAGTAATTTTTTGTTATTTTTTGACAGATGTAATATTTTTGACAATTTAGAGTACAATTTGACATATCAGGCAAATGGTACGAATTTTATTACATTGTTGTAAATTGTTTGTCAGTTTTAGTAACTTTTTGTCAAATGTAGTAACAGTTTTGAAAGTTTAAAAAACAATTTAGCAGTTTTATGCTAATTTATCATATTGCTGAAAACTATGTGACAGTTTTTGTAACTTTTTGATGATTGTAGTAATATTTTTGACAACTTTATAATATTTAAATTAGTTGTCATAGAGTTAGTATATTCATTTTTTTGGTACTGATTAGTTATGTGTTCAGTAAACTTACAAGACTCTTGTAATAAATTTTTCCCAATAATTACTAAACGCTTACAATGTTTTTTATAAGGGTAGTATAGGTTGAGACAAAAAGATTTTTTGTTGCGTAGGAAGGAAATCTTTAAAAGACACTGGGCAGCTTGTACCGTCAGACTAAAAATTATGGGCTTTCTTTTTCTTTTGTTAATGGCAGTTTGCTAGGCGCCCTTTGCACTGCGGTGCTGTTGGTCTTATTTGCACTTTTGGATGTTACTCATCTGATAGTTCAGTTTCTTCGATGAAATCCATAATGTTTAGCTTGTGTTTCCCTAAATGGACCCTGCGTTTCTTATTGTAAACCTCGCATTCACTCAACAAATGTAGCGGAGTTTCTTCTTATATGCACGTGTTTTGCTTATTTGCAATACTATAGATTTAGTAGTGTATTGTTTTATCTGGAATAGCTTTATTTTTTGACATTTTTGTTGTGTTACATTTCAAGTTTTCTACGGATTATTTGCTTACTGAGAATCTCAAACGCAGGTTCTGGTCTAATGATCGTCTTTGTGGTTCCTTCTTTGACAAGCTGGTCCGTCTTAAGGTTGCCTATCATGCTCTAATTTGCTGATGTTCAGATCAGGCATACTCTGTTGTTCTTAGCTAATGTTTTCAGACAGTTATGCAGTCTATCACCAGGTTAGATTTTATAATTTTTTTCTGCTAAAGTTGGTTGACAATTAAAACGACATGTAACTATGAATTGCAGATTTTGGGGAGGAGGAATTAAAAACTGTCTAATGGCTTGATTTGTAATAGCGCGAGGGCTAGATCAAATTAAATATTTGGCTCCAGGCGTCAGATTTCTTACTGTAGTCTTGGGTTTTTTTGAACAATTTATTGTGGAAATTTCTAAGCGAAATGGTATTTTTAAACCAATTTTTGGCAAGTTTTATATAATAAATATATTTCTGTCTAAATATTATGCAATTAATGCATTTTCATACTTAGAAAATACGAGACTCATGTTTTTGGTTGTCTCCAATGTAAAAATAATATTATTAATTATATGATTATTATAATTTTTAATACATTTTCTATTTAAGTATTTGTATTTACTAATATATATTAGAAGTAATATTATTCCAGAACAAACGATAAAGTTTTTATATGAAGAAGCAAGTAAACAAGTTTTTATGCAGATAAGAGCGAGCGCTCACCTTGCAGTTTCGTCAGTATCAATTTTTCTCATGAAAACGACATTATTTTAGTTACAAGTCGGCTACTAAATATGCATAACCGGTATGCATTCAGTGTATATATTATTAGTGCATTTGGGATGGAATTAAATGGTGTGATGCCGTGACTACAATTAAGGTATTATATTTTAAACACTTTAAACATAAAAATGATGTAATTATATTTGTAATTGTTATACACATCCAATATAAAAGGTTTGATGTAATGCATCTTTAAACTTTAGAGCATATTTGTCTCTGATTATCATTTTTCCCTGTTTTGTGTTTGATTTTACAAAATGCAATGGTTTGCTTTTGTCTTTTAAGTATTATATAATATAAAAATTTATTTTGAGACATTTTAATATGCAATTAATTAAAATGTATTTTGTGGCGTATCCTTTTTTGTTTGTCCACTATTTTCAAAACGCTATTATTACATGAAAATGGCTTCTGTACGCAATAATCTTTCATGAAATCTGATTTCATTAGTGTCTCCTCTTTATGTAACAAATTTGCTATTCTATGAATTCTGAAATTTACAGTACGTTCGTTAATTTTTAGGCGGTACGCAGCTTGTCTCTCCTCCATTATCACAAGTAAATGTAGTGGTGGCAGTAATAGCATTGCTTCCTTTATTATCAGATATACTAACCTTTGTACTTTACTTAGTTTGGTTGCCGTACTTGTAGATAGTTTTTTCACTCCATACAAGTGCTCCGTACGTGATGATGGATCTAGTAACCACAGTGTATAGCCAAGGTTATATTGGGTGTTACTCCCCATATTTGCCCAACCATCGCTTTGGTTGCAAAAAATACCCGGATGGTCTTTGTAGTCACATTATGCAGATGAGTATAAAAGGTTAGTTTGGTGTCTAGCGTGAGCACCAAGTACATTACTTCCTTCATTATGCGCAGTGTGGCTCTATATATTTTCAGATTTTGTAACTTTTCATTTTTTTGTTGTCGTCTTGTAAAAAAGGAACGATTGCCGTTTTGGTTTGGTTTACTGATAGTAGTTTGGGATAAAATGATAGATAAAGGAAGTTCTACTTACTATGATGAAAACTTGAAAATTTATAAAAGCGGTTGTAGGCAAAAATTCAAAAACAGTTGATATAACAAATCTTTTTTTTTAATGAAACTATTTGCAACTTTTTTTTCAAAAAATGTAGAAAAAGTAGGTTGTGGTTAAAAATAATGTTAACTTTTAACTAACATTTGCGTTTTGTCAACGTTTTTGTACAGATATTCAAAAATATGTTTCAGAGAAGGATAAATCTTTCATTTGAAACTTTGTCAATTTTTGAGTGTCCGGGTTAACCAGTGACAAACCCTTAAAAGTTGTTTTAAGGAAAACTAATAGCTTAACTCAAAAATGTTTATTTTAACCTCTGTAAAAAGTTGATTGTTAAGTACTAGTTGTTGACTTTGGATGATATTTAGAAATACTTATTGCCGTGCTCTAATTTGCATGTTTCAAAAACACAAATGTGACGCCACTAGAATATTTTGTTAATCTCGAGAAAAAACATTTTCTTTCCCTTGTTAATTCTAAGCAATTGTTGCTGGTCGGTATTTTTGACAGGAAGAAATTGCGCGTTCTTCTTGTCAGAAATACCAAAGTTGTTTTCAGAATACCCATATAAAAAAAACTCCGGTCCGAGTTGGCGTAGAGAGTTGTTTTTGTTGTCAAACGAAGCGCTTAAAAAATTAAAAATTCATTTAAAATGATTAAAAATTAATAAATGACAAACATAAAACTTTCGACGTTTGAAAAAAATGACCCGACTTTCATTCCCACGGCACTGGCCAAACATCTGCGCAATGGAAAAAATTCTAGTAAAAATTTCAAAACAATCAGTTTTCTTAAAAATTGGCGATAAAAACGAGAGTGTTAGACCGAAATGTACATCTTGTCAAACCCTAAACGTTTGTAAGATAGTTACTGCCACCTATTTGAAAAGAGTTCAATTCCAAATATTGCAGTTGCGCAAGTCTGCTTAAGTCGGTTCACATTTGTAGAAACTATTCAACTGCTTCTTAATATCTGATTTCGTACAAACTTCACTTGATGTCCAAGTAGTCTCAAAAAGATTTCTTATAAAGTAACGTCATGCTCCATGTGTTCAATTTTGCGTCAAAAACCTTTTTGTATCTTTTCTCTTGTAGTAATCTTTTATGGCTAAACAAAAATTAAACATTTTTGAGACTCAGATATCATAAATTTAGGAGTTTGTACAATTATACTTGGTATACTTGACAGTAGCTTTGTCAACTTTTCTACCAATTAAAAAAAATTCTTAATGAAATGTAGTGTATTTTTTGCTTATTTTAAACTTATTGTGCATCTCTAGTTATTAATCCTCTAGGTTTTTTTTAGGTGGTTTGCTTAGCGCCCTTGCTCTGCAGGCATGATTGTCCTATTTTTCACTTCTGAATTCTTATTCCTTTGGCAGTTCTGTTTTTTGAATAAGTATAAAAGTTTTTACTAAGAGATTGTCTCAGCTTTTTTTAGTCAACTTGTGTTTACAAAAGGGATATTGTTAGCCTTACATTCGCTCAGCATTCGGGATAGTGTTGCCACTGTGATGTGATATGGCTTTTTTTCCTTTCTATGCATATGGTTATTCAAGTCATAGTGTCTGGTTATCAGTTCTGTAAACCTCGTAGTTTGATTAGAATTATTTGTAATACGTTTTTGGTAGTTTGTGATGGTCCTCTTATAAAAAATCTTGTATGTTTTATTTCCTAACAGTTTTTCCATAGATTGCTGTGTTTTGCTGCAAGTTTGCTTTGGATTACTTTTTTAGTCTTGTCTAGAATTCCGAAAGAAAGTTCAGTTCCAATAAATGTTCCTGTTTTTTTTGGTTTTGACAAGCTGACCTTTTATACTTTGGTCTTTTGGTATCCAGACAAGGTGCACTATGTTATTTGTTCAGATTGCTTATACAAGCCATAGCCACTTTATTACAAGCAAACGTAATAGCTGTAATGTCTCTTGACTATCAGACATTATCATCGGTCTGTTAGAGTATAATTCTGACTGAATTATGCCAATTACCATTTTGGTCTTTTGCTCCATGCTTTTTTTTTACTATGCCTAAGTATCTTATGTTTGTCCATTCGTTTCTTACCTGTATTCTCATATAATTTTTTTTATGCATTAACCTTTTATGAAGTCTTTTCTTAGCATTAGAGTTTATTTTTCATGTAACATATTTGTTGTTCTTGGTCTGTGAGTCGCAAAATTTAAAGTGAGTTTTTTTTTAAATTGTATTCTATATCCTGCTCGTTTTGCATTGGCCATTACTACTAAGTGTAGTGGTTGTAGTGAAAATAATACTTCCATGGTTACTGTATCAGCTTTGTACTTTGCCTAGTTTAATAGAGATTAATGCTCTTTCACCCTATAATGTACTTCTCTAATAGCTCCAGTTTTTCAATAAAATTGGTTAACTTGTGCTTGCCAGATAAGGTACTAGGTTGTGATATGTAAGTTTTGCACATTCAGACATTTGCGGCATAAAGGATTCGTCTAAATTCCCATTCTATACATGTGTTTGTTCAGGTTAGAATATTTAGTTCTGTAAGCTTTTGCGGTTTCTTTTTACTCATCTGCATTACCATAGTTTGGGTAAGGTGTGAAGGTCTTGTTAGCAATAGCCTTGTGTGCTTTATTTTCTGCTTTGTGTGGATTATTTATTTTGTGGTGTCGTATGAGATTCCGAAAACAAGTTTGGGTTCAATGAACGTCTTTGGGGATTTTTTTTTAACAAGCCAATCTCCCTAAAAGTTTTATTCTATATTTTAGTTTTTTGGTATCTAGATCAGGAGTAGCCTGTATTTTATAGTTATTACCTCTAGACTGGTTATACAATCTTTAGTGACAAGAGTACCGCCTGCAGTTTTGCTTGGCACAAAGTACATTGGTGTTAATGCCAATAATTCCCAACTGTTACAGATTATTCATACATATACCGAGAAAATAGGTTTTTGGTCTTTATAAGCAAATAAATTGGCATTGAGATTATTAAAATACTTTGCAGATGCAGCTTTTTACTTTAAACATTACACTCATTAGTTAGAACCATGTGCTGATATATATGAATTTAACAAATTTTAAACAGAACTAACATTACCCGGAATTCAAACCAAAAACTTCTTGTACCAAAACTAATTACTTGACTGCTGCTTCATCTAAGCGAATAAGGGATTGGGGTGTATTTTACTGTCTGAAGTAATTCATACATACACCAAGCAAGCTTTGGGCGTATATAATAGAACTGATTTGAAAAAAAAAACAAATTAATTGTACTGGATCAAGTTAAAAGTAGAGCAGCGAATCAAGGGCAAGTTAGCCAGTAGCATGAAGAGAACAACTTACCATTCTTACTTACTTAGCAGCCGACTCTGCGCGATGGTTAACAAAATTAGCAACTAATGACATTATATTGAAATATTTGTGTAGCTAATTAAATACGACGTGGATGCTTGGTGTGGTGGTTGGAAGGCAGAACACTTTGTTTTGTTTTATTTCCAAACATCATAAATCTTTGATAAAACAACAATGCAAATTATATAAGCTTATAATCAAACTTTATTAATTAGGGCTTTATTTAAAACTAGTGCAATTGAGCATTATTTTTATATTTCTTCAAATTTGATTGCATCATAAGTGTATATATATATATATATATATAGATTTTACTAAAACTGTACCGACAATATATCAATGGAGTTTATAAGATTAAAGGAGATCAAACTAAATTCATGTTTATACGTTGTCGTTTTGTCACAAACTTTAGAAAAGTTGGTGTATTTTGTAAATTTAATACGCAGTTTGTAATAGCATACGTTACATTATGAAGCAATGGCCGTTCTAAACAAAAAATAATTGCTAACTTTATATTTATTTCGAAAATCATTTTAATATTCTGTGTTCTGTATGTTCCCAGCACTATTATCGTACTTTTTTATTTATGTATTAATGTAATAAATGAATTGGCTATTATTAATACTAATGTTTCTTTTAGGTCTGTTTGGACAATACATGGTGACTCCTGCAAATGAAGCTCTTTTCGTGATAAACGGCCGTTCACGGACGGTAAACTGCGAAATTGGAGCGGTAGCTCATCCGAGCGCCATCGTCTGGACCAGCCTGAAATTCCATTAATAAAAAATATCAAATCATCCCCCATTATCCATAAATAAATAATAAGAATTTTAGTTTTTTATATGTATAAATATATATAAAAATCGATGATAATGAGAAAATCTAGGCATAGGCTTTGTTATGCGTTTGAAGATAAAATTAATAGATTTGACACAATGGGACCAAACACCCATTTTGACAAATTTGACAAGAATAAAATCCTAAAATGAAAAAGAATTATATAATATCAGACCTCATTGTAGATAGGAAGCCTGCTATGCCTCATAACGGGCTATTAAATTTACAACAAGAAAATCTGTCCAATATTTATTGGTGATTGGAACTGAGTATTTTAATATAAAAAAACGAACGTTGTTTCTAGTCATAATAAATGTAGTCTTGTGATATACATAAAAAAAATAAAAGGTAAATAACAATCAACGTTTCCGGTTATGTTCTATTATATTATATTTTCCAAACCGGAAGCGTTGATTAAAAGAAAATAATAATAAACTATAAGTCGAACCCACACCGCTCTCTCTAACTCCCACATATTTTGTATATTTTCTCGATTTTAGTCTTAAGATATGTCTTATAGATAAAAATAAATCTTTATATGTAGCTAAATACACCCTCTATGCCGTGGCTTTTCGCTCTGTACTCGCCTTTTTCGTGCTTCAAGGAGATGTTACTGTAATAACACAGATTGGCTTATTGTATTATATTTAAATAGGTATACTAATGGTGCAATATTATTTATACAAGAATAAACAAACAAAAAATTACAAACTTGAAATATATTTTGTTGCTTCCGATGTTATTGTTATTTTTTTTAATTTGATTGAATATTTTGTTGAAGTTTTGTCTCATTAGTAGTAATATATTAAGCAGAACGTAAGAAGATTAACGTCTTGGGAATGATTATCCGAAAATCATTATTGCCGATGTACCCAAGAGAGGCTGTGTCTATGTGGCACTTTGGGGTTTTGATTCCAAAGTTTGCGTGGATTCAGTATAATATTATCTTGTTATAGTTGCAGCGTTTAGTCTGGAGAAGTTAATCTTCATATTATACGTTTGGCTAATTATAATATACATATATAGTCCAACTAGAATAGTTTTAAAAATTAAATAGTGTAGTGTTTAAAGATGAGTAAATAACCTAATGCGGATATTTGACTGATGACAGAGAAATAGTAAGTTAATGAAGAAAAATTGTGTGAAACATGTGAACGCAAAATATATTCATTTATTACATAGCAAGTTATATTGGCAATCTTCAACAAATATTTTTCCATTTAACAGTTTATGAGTTAGGTATTTATCAAACATTTTAGAAGTTTCAGAGATCTGCGAACTGAGATCAATTTATGACTCCTCTTTTCAAGATTATAACTAGAAATTGTAAAGCAACCATAAAATCATTTAGTAAAAAAACATTCTGAATTATGTACATGTATGTAAAGAAAGAAAACTTTTAGGTCAAATCAATCCAACAAATCCGTATATCCTACATTACCATTACCAGAAGCAGAAACAGATTTGCTTTAACAATATTGGGTTATATTATATGTGGTTTAAGTAACACAGAACTACTAAAGAAAAAATGCCAATATCACACTACGGCCTTTCTCTTTAGATGCGAACTTGTTGAGCAACTTTGCAGAAGATGCCTCAATACTTTTTAACATTTTTTTGGATTTTATTTTAAAACTTTTTTTGGTGAGAAGAGTAAATGCTTTATTAAGGTCAATACTGCATGGTAGAGTAGGACTAGACACCGTAGGATGTTTTCTACACCGATTTGTATACACTTCCACTTTGGTTCGTTAACCAACACGTGCCCTACAATGTTTTGCACTGTAACTTTTTTTGCGTCTAAGTAACAAGCTAACATTCCATTTTTGCATGCTATCTAGTGCATAATCGAATCTCAAGCGTGTCAGTATGGGCAACATTTGTTAGCTCTCAGTTTAGACCCGTTCCTGCTCAGAAATTGGGTAAAATGATCGACGCACCCGTACTTCCTTGTTATCCATATATTTAGTTTGTGGGATGAAAGTCATTTTGTCCACGCGGCCGTAGTCTTCCTGCCATTCTTTTTCCCACATCGCGATAGTTGCTTTTCTTGCTAACTACTTCAGCTAGGAGATTCGGGCCAAGTACGACCTTTCTAAATCCAATAGGTACAGCAGTATAAAACTAGTAATGGCTTCTTATTCCCTTCTTTAGGTCCTCCAATGTTGGGATCAGTCTCTGCAATATGGAGGCCCATGTTCATATTGCAAAATTGATGCTGCTCTGGTTGGTTATTGGCACACCGTCTGAACAAA
Organism: Tachinus rufipes; assembly: GCA_963932245.1. Lineage (NCBI taxonomy): Eukaryota > Metazoa > Arthropoda > Insecta > Coleoptera > Staphylinidae > Tachinus > Tachinus rufipes. The sequence continues at coordinate 24,336,271 of OZ010742.1, read as the reverse complement.
GTTTTAGGCTTCTTCTATTTGCAAGAATGACAGACTCCGTCTTTTGCGCAGCGAGTTAGAGTTTAAAAAAAGCTACTCGATGCTCATTCAAAAATTTGACTTTCGCTATCATGCGATGCTGTGGTCATACAAGGCACACTAACGAGGTTAACATTTGTTTGTGCTTGACCGTTGGCCACTGTGATGGTTAGATTGAGTTTGAATAAATTATTGTTTTATTTTATAATAAAGCAAATGTTTTTAAGCATTTTGAACTCTTATTATTTTGTAGTAACTGAGGTTTCAAACTGTCGGACATATGACTGAGCCTAGTGAGATTGCAGCAAAAACTTTAATCTCGTAATTGTCACTTATTAAAAGCATTTTTAGTATCTTTTTTTGTTGTTTTTTACCAGATCCTGCACCTTAAAAAATACTTTGAACTAACCAAGTAAATCTGCATTAAATTGGGTGTCTTTTATGATTGAATTCAACTTGCTTTAAAAATATTCAAGTTTTTAACAAAAGAAGGTCTCAGTTTGTAATAAGTTAGGCAGTCTTTGAAACTAGTGGTGTCCTTGTTAAATGTGGATGTGGAGCTTGTTGCATTTAACGTACGCTTATGATAAGTTGCACCAAAATGCCATGTGGCAAAAACATTGACATTGGTGGCATTGTCCTATCTCGGCGGACATCCGTTGGTACGCAAAGCTCGCATATCTCGGTGAGAAACAAGATCTCTCTCTGTCTCTCCTTCTGGAGAACCTGATCATACTACAGGGAGTTTATAAATGAATGGGATTATGTAATCACTTTAAATATGCCGCCTTTTTAAAATTGTTTACTATACTATTTGTTTTGGCAGTTCAACTTTGACAGCTGTCAAGCAAGCAAGGTTATAAGAATGTATACAAATAGACTAGAACGGCACAAACGTACATTAGATGGTTACATAATCCCAAACATTTATAATCACCCTGTACATTGAGAAGGTTTTGCCGTTCCTTCCTATGCTTGTTATAGCAGTTAGTTTATAGTTTCAGAGCGGTGAGTTCTGTCTACATCAGCTTTGATGCAGGATATATTCTAAATGACATACTTTATGGTATTTTGAGCCTCTACTTGATAAGGGTATTGATGCACATCATTGCACAACATTCCAAATGCAAAAAAAGTTGCATGCAGATACCATCAACTACGTTCACTGAGCGGTCAATGGTTACGTTCATCAATTTGAATATTGCCAACAGCCTTTGATAAACGATTTTTATTACAAATAACAATGAGCAAAAAGCGGTGAGTCCCAATACCGTCTGTGGATGCTGACAAATTTGCTGGGCTTGACGGAAAACCTAGAGAGCTAGTAGTCCATTGACTGCGCTGTAGGGGTTAGTTGGGTCTTGAATCCTTTAGTATTAGTGCCTGATGACTTAGGTGATGCTGACGACCGATTCCTTCACTTTATTAGACTGCGTTTTGGGGCTCACCAGAGTGAATCTTTCCTTTAGAGGTGGTGTTTTGGGGTTTTGTAGGCGGCAATTTTGCTGTCCGATTGGACAACCTTCATCCACTGTTTGTCGTCAAATGTGGCAAAAACTGGCGGGTTTTCGGCAGGCCTCTAGAGGAAAGTCTGTGACAAAAGATGTATTTGATCCGGAGCGGTTGCTCTTGGCGGATTTTGTAGAAAATTGCTTACGATGAGTCCAAGACTGTGAGTGCTAATAGTTTAGTACCGAGCCGGGAGAAACTAGGTTGTATTATCTAGTAAGTTATTTCTCAGTCCAGCAAAGAAATGATTTTCAATTTCCTTTTGGTTGTAAGTATTGGTCTGTTTAAGAAGATGTTGGCGCTTCTTGCCTCAGACTCGACTGACTTTGTGGACGAAAATGTTACAGGGTCTTTGAGGGTAGCTAGTATTAGTGGTGATGGTGCTTGGGGTTACCGTACTAACCTTAGTTGATGTCAATAGTCGGTTTTGTGGGAATATCTTGTCAAATGATGAGTTTTAGTTTGTAGTTGCTATTTTGCCAGTTAAGCAATCATTTGCTGATTTATTGCTCTTGATGGATCTTGTCTGTGACTGCGGACGAGTTTTGTCAATTTCGCGCCTAGAGCGCGCGTTTGGAACAATCTTCTCACTTTCTCTGCAGTGTTTTAAGTTTGGTACGCTAACACAAGGAGTGTGTTGATCCAGAAACCACCCACTCGAAGAGAACTAAAGTTTGATACCTTCACGTTTTAGAGAAAGGTCGTGTCATTTTAAGAAACTCGCGCATTTAAGTTCAGCACGGGAATACTTGTCAGTTTGTCGGTATTGAAATAAAGTTTGGAAGTTGTAGTATTTGCACTTTCTCCCTGGAGACTTTGTCCATCTCCTTTGCTAGTATTACAAGAGTAGTTTGTTCCAGACATGTTTATGTTTTAAGGTGATACGGATTGCGTTGAGCACTGAACTGGCGCAATTGGATGGTCTGGCGTCAGAGCCGGTTTTAGGTCGTCGACGTAGATCTTAACTGGAGAGCAACGTTGGTTATATTTCATTCGCGTAAAGACGTGTAAACAAAAAACAATTCAAACTCAATCTAGAAAAGCAATTGTATTTCCCGGCGTTCCGGAGGCTTCTCCTATACGTGACCTGATTTGTGACAATTGGCGCCCAACGTAGAGTACATCGTAGCAATTGTGTCTTAACCTGCCCAACATCAACATAAACATGCTACAATAAAGTTTCAAAAAGAATCAGGGATAGTTTGTCCAGGACTACAAAACCGAATTCCTCTAACCAGATTTCCAGCCATAGCTAAAACAAAACAAAGTAGTTTGACAACATTAAGACAACCAAAAATTGGAACCATCATCTGTTGCTTTGCATAGAAGTTTTATTGAAAAATTTTAAATTAATTCCAAATTATGTTCAAAATGTATCATCAATGAACAAACTGTACTAAAATTAAACAAACGTAGACTTTAAGGTCTTTTAAACACTAAGCAACAACTATCTAGTCAACGCTTAAAACCATCAAACAATTCTATTCCCAGCGTCTATATAAGAAAGTTAGGTAAACGTGTAGAGACCTTGTTGGCCGAGAACCTGATAGCATACCTAATTTTGTCTCAATCGGTGTGCTTATTATTTAGGTAAAACCTGATGGCGGTTTCAATGTTTCTATTGAACCTCTCTGTAAAGTTAACCTGAGGGTAATAATAATTAGCGTTGTATTATTTCACACAAAATCGCTGACATTGCCAAATTTACCGCAAATTTGAACCAATTCTCTACTATTAATACTTCCGGTACCCCAAAAATCAGATTGAGTTTTTTATATAAGAATAAACTTTCGGCTTCCTCAAAAGTTTTGTAAACACTATTTTATGATCCAATTAGGTCCGTTAATAGCTGAAAAAGGTACTCAATTTCTTTTTTCTTTTTCATGTAACATGTTTTTGTATTTTTGATGTGTTATGATCTAAATCTTGTCGGAGGCGGTGGTGTGCTTGTGCAAACGGTTATTAATAATAATGTGAGTTTGTGCAATTCGGGTCTAATTCCTTTTGAAAATTGCCTCAGAGGCAAAAACGGGGCTACTGAAAACAATAGTACCTCTAGGCTATCACAAGATTTAGAAATAAAGGTGACTGGAGATGTCTTTCAGTTAAAATTCCGGAGCTAAACTATCTAGTAGTGTAAGTACTGCAAAATCTTTAGCGAAAGTTGTAATAGCATTTTCCAAGAAATGAGACCTTAGATCAGGTGTATTGATCGCGGTCGGTCAATACAGCTCAACGGTGTTTTTGGCGGCAACAAAGATGTTGAAACATCAAACATTGTGATGGAACTGGATATCAAGTTAAGTCGCGGCAAAGTTTTGTTGATAGCCAAGACCAAATGATGTACAGAAAGATAGCAAGGGTGCATTTTTTGATAAGATAAGATTGGAGATGTCGTGACGGGTCTAGATGCCCCCCTTGAATTTGAATTGAGATCCAAGAAAGACAAAACGCTTAAACGTAATGTCAAAGAGGGAAATGGGGCGGTACGACTCGGAGTCATCCGGGGTTTTTTTTGGTATTGGCTTCAAAATTGTATGAAAAAACATGTACGCATTAAATATGAGAACAAGATATAAAATAGCAGGGGGCAAATTTTTAAGTACTAATTAAATAATTTCATTTGGTCCTGGAGCGGTGCTTTTTCTAGGTAGGTGAAGCAATTTCTAGATTTCCTCCTTGGTGGTGTGCATTAAGTGTTCATCGAGAGTGAGTTGCTGCTTGAAGTTTTGACCAAACTCATAGGTGACTGGCTGACGTTTCGGAAATACTTGTCTAGGCTGCCATGAACATCGGGTCTTGTGGGTAGTGAAGCTTGCTTGGAGGTAATCTGCGAAGAGGTCATCTCTCTCTCATGGAGCGTGGCTTAAAGAAAGTTGTTAAGGAGGTAGTTTGATGAGTGTCATAAAACAACGAGCAGAACTCACGCAATTTAGCTCATTTTTAAAATCGGTTTTTTGCAAAATTTTGGAAATTTCATTCTCAACACGTTGCAAAAAAAACAATTTTAAAATGAAATTAAATTGCGTGAGTTCTGCTCGTAGTTTTATGACACTCATCAAACTGCCCCCTTAAGGTAGAACAGGGTAATGTTGGATGGCAGGTGACCGGTGAGCAAGTTAATTTTTTTCCAGAATTTTCCCCTATCACGGTAGTCAAGAGCGGCAATAGCTCTGAAGCGGTTTATAATGCAACGGATTTTAGCATTGAGCTTATTCCAGTAATTTTTATGAAGGAATCAAGAGTGCAAAAAATTCTGTGTAGGTGTGATGTTATTGTCTGAAATATCAAGATTTTGCGTTGGAATGCAGGCCAATTTACGTACCGGTAGTCACGATATTTGATTAAGATTAGAAAAGGGGGAGAAAGTTAATAGATAAAGCCTAAAAGGGACATATTTTTGGGGACACTTGGGCAGCATGATTAAATTATACATAATGATCGATGGCCGTTGTAATTAGCAAAAGTGAAATCTGCTAAGATAATGCCAAACAAAACGTGTCGGGCGTTTATATCGCCAAATATGATCAATTTTTCTCGGCTGACAACATATTTAAAGAAATCTGATGGAAATGGTTTGTTGGAGTTGAAGTAGATGGATAAACAGATATGCTGCAGATAACGCTTTGCAGCGCAACCGCCATTACATCCAGGTCCGTCCATGAGAGGTTGAGAGTAGTGATGAGATTGATCAAAAAAAGGGCATTATAGACTATAGCCACTACCATTGATTGGACCACCGCGTGTTTGTAATAGAATTAAAATTTGAAAAATGACAAATTTGTTTTGTAAGAGTCTTTTGTTTCCTGAAGAGCAAGGATAAAGATATTATTCGTTTAGACTAAATTTTAGATGAGTGTACGCTTTTGCGTCTACCTGTGGGAGTCTAGGGATGCAATTGTTGCAGATTGTGAAGCCATTAGGATTTGGTTTTAGAAGTGATGTAAACAGTGTTGCCCGTGTATAGAATTCAAATTTCAATACCAAAAAGGAAAGAAAAATAGCAATTCACGTTGTTGGCAACTTCGCTTCTTTTGTTTAGGTAAAAGTCAGTAAGTTTATCTATTGTTTTGATAGAAACCACATCATTGAATGTCTTCTTAGGCTGATATGCCAAAAATCTAAACTAGAAAGAAACCACATTTGTGAGAGAAGGCAGCATAGTCAGAAGCGGTGCATTTTAATAGCGTAGAAGCCGCCTGGGTGGTGAAGTAGTTAGCGTACTTGACTGCTATACTAGGGGTCTTGGGTTTGAGCCTCAAGCCCACTATCCGGAGAGTCAGTTTTTCTGGTTAAAAAACGTGTTGTAATAAATACGCCTTCTTTCAGATAAGAAGAGAAACTTAAGTAAGTTTCGTATACTGCCTTGATGTTGTAGTCTTAACCTCTGGCGCCGGTGATTAGCCTTAGCAGCAAAACTAGACCAACGTTAAATAATTAAAATTAAAAAGCGTCGATATGCTACAGGTAATAGTGTCGTATCAGAGATTTTGCACTCATAAAATTTAAAGCAACAAAGACATTGGAGGAGTGAGATGGGGACCAAAAATTCAACCTAGAGCAAAGTTTCAAAAATTATTAACCTAAGTAGAAAATTGATGATAGCGGGGTTGGCAAAACTTATTCTGATAAGTGAGGTAAAGCGGTCGGTGACATAAAATTTTATTCTGATTCACTGCGTCAAACCCGGTTTTAACTAGGGGTTGGGCAACGTTGGTGTCTGTGATAATGTAGGATACGTATTTTAAAACGCATGAAAAAATGGGGGTGTCAACAATACTGGTTCCCCAATGCTGTCGGCTATGGCAAAAGTAAATCTGTCCAGATCTGCAATATAGGGGGTAAGAAGGTAAGCCGTGTTTTTATAGATTCAGATCAAATCAATGTTATTAATAATAGAGACTTAACATGGTAAAGTGATTTAGTATTTCAAATTTCGGAAAAAAAATTCACGTATATTGATATTTCACCGCATCCTTCAGTTTTGGTGGGAGTTGGACGGGTGACATCAAAGCAGAGCGTTTGGATCTTTCAGAGTTGGTAGCGTTGGACCTGGAAGGCACCATCGTGTTGCGCGTTGCTCTCCGTTAGGTCATCCAGTTTTCGGGTGATGGCTTCAGTAGATTAAGAGTTGTCTGGGTTAAACAATAAGCCCGTCAACTTAAAATCAATGAACCAATGATAAAAGAAACTAGCGGTAGTAGCCAAAGTTGTTGTCATGATGGTAGCGGATGCCGTCATCTGGTTGGTCATCGCCAGATAAAAAAGCCGGTAACTAAAAATGTGTCTTTTTATAGCAGCCCAAAAAGTTTTTGTTTATTTAATTGATTAGTTTCAACGTCTAGTATGGACAAAAATGGCATCAAAATTTGAACCAAACGCGAGGACCGCATACAAAACGCCAGTCAGTTATGATTTTTGTTGTGGAGGTGCCGTGTTCCTATCCAGGTTCAGAATAGCTGTATCTAAGCCAACGTGTGACTATTTGTAGCCGCAATATAAAAAACAAAACCTCGTAAAAGTTCTCTATTCAATTTTCACTGCCGCTTCAAAGACTACGTAAACTTAACCAACCTCGACAATGCCAAACTAAAAAACTTTTCGTCCCTTTAAAAACCCTTCTATAGGAAGGTTTATGCACAACAACTGTGCCAAACTTCCACGCGATCCCAGATGAAGTAGGTTTTAGTCGGTAGGCACCCGCTAGAAGAGTAAATTCAATACGTCGTGGAAACACAAGTCTTATGAAGATTCCCCACCCACGCAAAAAACTACTCTTTTTTCTACTGCTGGACCTACCATTTTAACAGTAAGCCCACTTGTCGATTTCTGGACAAAAAACACTATCCTAAATTCTTAATTAGTCTAAAAAAATGTTATTAACACAGCCATTTAGGATAGTTACCGTATCAAAAACAAGCAACGATGTCTTTTCCACCAAAATTTTAAACGTCTTCTAAAACAAATCTTTGATTTAGTTTAGATCACTCTATCTGGGTGATAAATGGGGCTCCATTAAAGTCATTATTTGCAAAACATCACTTGCAACTAGCCCTCAACCTAACCTAATTTATTATTGAAGTATTTTTTTGTATTTTGCTTGTTATGTTGTATATCTAAAGAAAAAAGTTAAGGATAACATGTTTAAACATTTTTATTTATTTTAGATTCTTCAGTATGTCAACCTTTTCCTGGTAATGACACTTAGTTTAAAAATTAATTTATAAGTAAAAAGTAACGTTCTTAACTATAGCCTGAAATATTTATTCAAAACTGCTTTTTGGACATTTGTGGTACCTAAATACTTAACCAGACTTATGTAAATTGTAAATAAATAAAAAATTACAAGAAGCAGCTTATAAAATAAACAAATTATTAATTCTTTACATTTAGTACAAAATTTAATCTTCATTAGTATCATCTTCATACAAAATCTTATCGTGATATTGTCCAAACTCTTTCATTGGTTTCAATCTCAACGAAGCTCTAAGTTCATCAATAGCTTGAGGTTTCATACCAGCTTTGTGAAGTCCTATACCTCTTCTCCCTATGCATATAGCTCGTTGTTCCAAATTAGCATCAACTGCTGGTTTTAGCAAATCCAAAGCTGTAGAGCAATCCGTAACACATTTATTAAAATTACCTAAAAAAAAAATTAGTTAATTGACATAATTGCTAATAAATAATCATTTTCTTACCTAATTTCAGCTGAGCTTCTGATCTTTTAATGTACAAATCAACAAATTTAGGACTAATTTGTATTCCAAAAGAGTAAGCACTAATAGCTCCTAACAAATTATTATTTTTCAAAAAATCATCTCCTTTAGCCAACAAATATTGTGGATTTTTCTCTTCTGGACGTAGATCCTCACTAACGAAACCAACCGAACGCCTTGCTTCCGCTTGTTTACTCAACCATTCAGTTTCCTCTGCTTCCTGTGACTCTCTACAAGGAGTAGGAAGCACTCTAGGTGTAAAATCAACAGTAACCATAGATTTTGAACGTGGTAGAGGAATTGGAACATTTTTTTCTGGTTTTGTTGGAGCAATCAACATTCTAAAAAATTAAAAAATTAAAAAAATTGCAATACTAATGAATTATTTACCTTGGTTTTATTTTAAGTGGCTTAACTTTTTTTGTAACCTCTTGTCTCCATTCTTTAAGATCACCCAAAGCATTAATTTTTTCATCATTTCTTATCCTATCAATATTGTTTCTTTGTGCAGCATCAATACTAACAGCTTGACTTACAGCGCATCTTTTAAGAACATCTTTTTTAGTCACCTTTTTATCCAAATCTTCCTTCAGTTTAGTTTCTAATCTATTAACAGCCTCTTGTCGCACAATTCGTTTCTCATCTTTGCTTAAAATCTTTTCTAAAGCATCCCATTTATTAATAGTTACTTTTGTTAATTCATAAACAATTTCAGTTTCTTTAATAGTACATTTACTACCTTCTACATTAATACTGTCGTAAAGAAACAATTCAAAAAAGAATTGTTCAAATGACGCTTTGATATAATCATCACTTGTTTGTAAATTTACTCTTGTTTTAGGTATTCCATGTAATGGTACATGTATAGTCACTATGGATTCTGTATCGCGCCATTTATGATCTTTCACTACAACCGGCATGATTGTAAATGAATGTTAAAATATTGAATAAACAGTTGCCGTAGTTACAAGTTTATTAAATCAATACAGTCAGAGTGACATAAAATATTGATCAAATAATACAAAATGTGCAAAACAGATCCGATTGAATTATACCAGACGACTATACAAACAGTCGATCCACCTGGACCAAATATGGAAGATGAAGTTGCAATCGGTGCAGGTGAATTAAATGCATATGATATATTCTTTGAAAATGATGATTATAATGATTATTCGGGTGTTGAAACTGAGGAAGAAGAATTTGAAATTAATGAAGAAATAGAACCTGGCTTAAATAATTTATTATGGTTGGAATCAAACAATGAAGAAAATGAATGGGTTGATGTAGAAAATGAATGGGATAATGGTGAAAATGAATGGGTTGATGATGAAGAGGATTTGATATGGAATGATAGTAACGATTGGGATAATGTAGAAGAAGAAGAAAATGATGATAATACTTGGTGTGATATAAATAGAAGTGATGAAGGTAACAATAGTGGTTCTGAAGAAAATAATTGGAATATTGAAAATGATGAAGGTGATAATAGTAGTAGTAGTTCTGAGGAAACTGATGAAGATTTCAGTATTAAAAAAGACAATGTTAATTTTATAAATGAAGATAAAAGTGATTCAGAAAAAGAAGAATTTAGTACTTATAGTGATTCTAGTAACTCAAGCGAAAAGATATGCTATAATATATGCAGAAATGAGGCTAGTAATGTACATTGTGCATATATAAAAAACGTTTCACATTTTGAACTATTTCAAGCTAGTTATAATGACCGTGCAGGACAATCTAGTTCAGATGATGATGATGAAAAAGTTTATTATATTAACTCTGATAATATTACATTTATTTCAGATAATGAATGTAGCTTTGAAAATGGAAGCAGCAGCATTGATAAAGAAACAGATAACTATTATCATGATTCTAATGAAGTAAAAAATATTATAAGCGTAGATATAGAATGTAATTTTAATCAATGCAATATTGTAAGCGATGATGTATCAAATACTAATGATCATTTCAACATATTTAATCCTAATGAAGGTAACAAAAAATGCAACATTTTAAGAGAGGTAAGCAATGATGATCAAATACAGAATTTAAGTTATTCTGATCAGATTAATGTTGAATCTGATTTATCGAAAAGAGTTCGTAAAGAATTAAACGTTAGCGATGATGCAAGGCAAAGACTTGCTAATGAAAATAATGATGAAAAGTTATCATCAAATTTACAAACGTATTTACACCAAGCTGGTGGAAAAAGATTGAAGAAATGTTAAAACTAAAAAAATTGTTTTGGTATTATGTTTACAATTAAAACCAAAAGTAAACAAAACTATTTAAAAAATTTATTAATGTATAAACATCATATTATATATTTGTTTTAAATAAATTTTTATTAATAAATTTTATTGTTTTATTTATAACACAAATTGGCAAATATGTTTTACTCTTTATTTATTAATTAAAATAATTATCATAAGCATATTTGTATATATAATCAATTAATTTTCCTAAAAATAAAGTTGAAAGTCTATTTTAGACAGTTATACACTTTCTCACAGAATTCACAATTGATTTGTCAAACTGACACTTTATACTTTAGGTTTGGCAAAAAAAAACTATTATATTAAAGCAGTTCATGTCTGACAGTTGACAACTGGTTTGTAAAAGTTTTGTACAACAAATTTGTTTTGTGTTATGAAAGAAATCTTTTAAAGACTCAAATTGTCGGATTCACTCTCACAAAAAAAAAGTCTACCAACTAACTCTTTCAATGTTAAATGCCTGGAAGATCAAGACTTTCATAAACCTTCTGTTTGGAGATAAAAAAATTAAAAGGTAGATAAGGATAGGACACCGCATCGGCTGTGAATAGAAAGTGTTTGGCCACTTTAAGATAGAATAGTTCACTAGTTGGTTAGTCGGTCGATAGTATAGAAAAACTTCCTTATCTGGCTCAGCAAGTTGAGTCAGATCAGGATTAGAGTGAGCCGCAAGATTGTTAAAATATTTTTTGGCTTTGAAGTGTTTGTGCAGTAGAAAAACTTCAAGATTGTTTCAAATTTCATAATTTCCGACAAACCATAAAGCGCCGAAGATCATTTACAAAGTCAAACTTTAAAAGAACTCAAGTCGATCAAATTACCAGTTTGCGGTGGTTTCCCAGATGGAAAACGCATAAGTGATCTGTTATTAGAAGCATAGAGTCGGGTTTTGTTTTGGCGCAACAAGCTACTGATCCCCCGCAGCATCGGAAAAAGAAGATTTTTTGACCGTGCAATCTGTAGGTAAATCCTTTGTGAAAGGTTATTCCCAGATACTTGCCAGTCGTTCAACCTGCCTTCAAGACGGTGGCTTTTTGTAGCCTGGATGTAACTACTTTTGGTGATTTTGAAGAGTATAGAACCGGTGTTTCGTCAGCGTATTGAGCCATTTTTATCTCGTGCGTCCATTCCAAGAGCATGTTCGCGACAAACAGGTTAAAAAGCAAAAAAAAGAAAATAAAGCCTTAAGAAACTTCTTTTAGAAATTTTACTCTTAAAGTTCTGCAATTTAGATATGAGACAATCAAACTTATAAAACGCATAAGAAAATTCTGTCTGTGCAGTGTAAAGAAAAAATCTTTGTGCCAGAACGTGTCAAAGGATTTTTGACTTCAAAATAGACTACTCCCTACAAGTGATTAAGTTGGTGGACACCTGAATGCCCCCATCTGAACCAATATTGGTAGGAAAAGAGAAGATTGTTAGTTTCCGTGTGGTCTTGAATTATAACTAAGATTGCATATTTAATGAACGTACTTAAGGTACATAACAGACTGATAGGCCGGTAGTTTTGTAGAAACATACAATTTTTTCTAGGTTTTGGAAATTTATCACAAGTGAGCCTCTCCATTCTGCAAGAAATGACCGGTTCAAAAAAATTGCATTAGCAATGTTGGTGAGCGCCATTCTTGCTTTATGCAAAATCAATTTTAGTGCTCTATTTGGTATTTTATCAATACCAAGAACGAGTTTTAAGTCGATTAATAATTTTTTTAATTCAAAAAAGTTGAACGCTTTTCAGCGGCGCGTTGTTGTCAGTGGCTTCCAAAAAGTTTCTGACTTCTTAGTAAACTCTTTCAACATGCTCCAGATCCCTGACCTCTGTGATTTAGAAGAAACATTAAAAAAAAATTTCAATAGTGTACTGAACCCCAATTTTGCCATGAATAACTGGAGTAGAAACTCATCTGTTCTGTAAAGCTTTGGAGGTCCTCCACATTGGATTGTAATTGATGATGCCTGGCGGCATTTCTTCTACGGATCAATGTCTTTGTATTCTGGGACAATAAAAAAAGATTATTAGCGCAAACCTGATAAGTTTTAGAAGCTTTTACCAAGACTTGGTAAACTTGATTTGTCAAAAGTGTGATGGCTCTTTCTATATCATTAACTGTTTTCTCTTCTAGAGATCGTAAGAAAAAAGACCAATCCGTATATATTACAAATATTTCTTCCTCCCCGGTTGACCCCCTTCCAAAAAGCTCCAGTAGTACTGAGTTGTGGTCATAGCTGAAATCATTGATTACTTGGATAATAAATTAATAAGTTGACACCTGTGAGTATTGCTGCGTCAAGAACGTCCTCTTGGTAACCTGCAAAATTGTAGTGGGTGGGTCGTCTGGTCCCACTATTTGAATTCTTTTTTGCTCAACATAATCGAGCAACGCCCGACTTTTGGTAATTGTACTTAAAGTATTTCATGCAGGATGCTAGGAGTTAAAGTCCCTAACGGTGATTATAGAGAAAAAAAATTTTAGAATCGTGTTACAATCCGTCACGTCGATGCAATATTAATTGTGTTTAGCCCGGGAAGATTTGCTACAATTGCATTTAAATCCAGCGTAATTATGTCGAGTGTATCTACTTCGGAATGATCCAAAGATCTGTTTCACGCTTCCGATTTACCACCGACGTTTCCATATACGTGAAAGAATTTGGAAGTCTCAACGCTTGAGATGAAGTGTGGTTTGACTCAGACACTAGCATAACGTCAATGTACTGTTAGATAAAGAATTCTTCCACTTCATCCATCTTAGCTAAAATGCTGTTAGCATTCCAAAAACAAATCCTAAGCAAAGCTTTTGGTGTGCTGTTCATTATTGGTTCTCTTAAAAAACAGACATAATTTTTTGATAAAAATAGTTAAATTCGTTAAAAAATCAATTAACCTATCGTTACCCAGTGCCAGATTAGTAGTCGCTAGAGATACATCAACAATTTGTTTGCAGATTTGCAAGAACCTGCGCTTTGTGATGGAGACGGGGCCGGAGCCGGAACGGGCATGATTGCCGGTCTTACTACATTGTTGCCTTTACCATGAAAAGCCAACTTTTTTTTGGCATCTAGCCAACTTTATGAGATGCAAATTCTTAAAGTTGACAAAATGCGGGCCAAAACATATTGCACACTTGGAAGGAGTGTTTTTAGGACAGGCCACCAATTGGTGGGGCCCCAAATAGATTAACAGACAAGCTTCGTTTTGAAGCACCGTTTTAAAGCATGTTTTTTTGCATTAAAAAATCAAATTTATGAAAAAAATATCCTAAACTAAAAACATCCATAGACGCGTTTCGAGGTTTACCTCTTATCAGTATGGCTTTATTTATATATGGCTATGGTTAATAGCATTCTGAGAATGAACAAATAAACTAATTATTTCGGGATATTTAGAGGACATTGCGTCTCTTCTTTATATATTTTATACATGTTTTTTTGGTTCAACCAACACTTTCATGCCACACACATGCATGATCTTAGCGGTTTTTACTTCCTTCGGAAGCTGCACCTAGACCATGCTAAAGCGGATGTATTAATTGCGATAAATGTTAGTTGGGGAGAATGCAAGTGATTCAAGTGCAAACCACACTTTTTGCTCAGTGAGGTACTACGGAACATGCTAGATGACTACCTCAAGGCATTGTTCCTCGACGCTTAACACGTTTGGAACAAATTTGAAATAGCCAGTTGTCCTCCTGTGGTGGTTGCTAGAGGCAAGAGCTACGCAAATACCCTCAAGGGTAATTTGCAAAAACAGAATAGCAATATTATAATCGCTGAAAAACTTCAATTAACTCGGGAAAACGTGCTTATCTGTATCCACAAATGGCACGGGCACGGGACTTAAATAAAATGCTTGGAAGAGGTTGGAAGGGTTAGTTGTTAACAGTTTTACCGGCGTGGTTGAGGCTAAAAACCTTCTGGGCATTCCCCTTTTTAACAAAAACGGCACTTTTAAGAGCAAAAAGCCATTTTGCCTTTTGGTCGCTGAAAGCGGCTGAGAATTGGCTGATGGCTCGTTAGTTACTGGAAAGCACTCACCTCAAGTCTTCTTCTTTTTCAAACTGCACTTCTTATGCTGGACAGTAACGTATACATCAGCGTCCAAAATTCCTTTTGAAAAAAATAGTTAACTTTCTTGGGTAGGCGTGGCCAGGTAAATGGAGCCGGATTTGGCCTTGTCAGGAAGCCTGGTGTTTGCTGTCATCCTAGAAAAAAAGAAATCCATGCGTCTCCTGTTGCCGAAGTCCATTGTCTTCTGATCCAGGCTTAGCTTACAACAAAATTCGATAAGAGCTCAACATATACTTAATATACCCAAGTCCATTTGCGCTTTTAACTTCAGGATCTTCATATCCTAAAGTTGGAAACGGGCAGCCTCCCGAGTAGATGTTATGAATGTATCCTTCTTTAGTTCATATAATAAATGACTCAAATAATAGATTAACAGTTACTGTGTTAAATTACCAGTTGCCAGTTTCAATAATAAAGTTCACACTTTATCTGGCATCGGTGTCTTTTACAACTTTGATGACATCTGTAATTCAAGTTTTAAGTTTATTTATTTTATGTTTCTGGCATTAGTTTTAAAAAATTACTTTTTACTAAAGTCTTTTTATGACTTTGGTGTTTACGTGTAATTTATTTTTTAATTTATTTTATTAATTCTTTAAAACTATGAAAATAATAGTACAATGGAACTGCAACGGTTGCAAACGTAGCTGTTGTAAACTAACAATAATCCTGGTAAAGCACAAGCCTTTTTGCGTGTGCTTCCAGAAAACGCACTTCAAGCTCCAAGAAAATTTTAATCTTTAAAGGTTTTACATGCAATAAGCGACGTTCTGCTGGGCCTTTAAGCCAAAGGTCAAATTGCTATTTTTTGAGGAAAAATTTACCATTTTTGAAATAACTCCAGGCAATTGCGATCCGGCTTTTAATAAATTCCGAAATTGAACTTTGAAAAATATAGAACAATTTATTTTGCAGCTTCTACAGCCCTATCTCCTGGTGAGCAATATTAACTCGCACAATCAGCTTTGGGGTTTTACAAGAAAAACACGCAAGGTCCGTTTGATAAAACATCTATTAGATAAAGCGCCGCTGTCCTCCTCAACACGGGTTTTCCCACACACTTCAGTGGTAAGAGCACAAATTGTTTGGCAATTGATTTGTCTTTTACATCTAAAAAACCTTTTCGGCAACGATCACTAGTCTATCGCAATTCAAACCGTTGTTAAACTGGTCAGAGAGTCCGTTCCTCGTAGATGTGTGTGGCAAGGTTTTCAAGTTAGTCTGGTCCTACAAAACGTCAAATGGTGAAGATATCAAGATAAGTTTATCCAAAATCCAGCTGGCCGTTTTGTTAAAAAAACATGATCTCTTTCAAGAAAAAGCACCGTCAAATACAACAATCATGAGAAAACTACGTGTTATCAATCACGCCGACTACTTCGGACGGCAAATTGTGGAAGCCATATCGGGAAAAATTCTCTCTATGGCTCCCATCTTAATTGTCGATGTACGCAAAGGTACCAAAGCTGCTAAAATTGCACGCATTTCATTTCTGTCTGCTGGTAACTTACACAATTATAGAAAAAAATTCTTGCGTACAAAAAAACAAAAAAAAAAAAATCTTTTTCGGAGCCCCACAACTTCTTCTTTATCTTAAAAAAGTTGAGAACGGCTAGCACCAACAAGTGTAACTTTTCCGCATCAAAACCTGACAACGTCTCGGGTTAATCAACAGCTCCCCTCCAGTATGATGAAGCTGTTACTAAAAGTTTATAACTTAATAAAAGAAAGCGGCCAGACAAAAATCCAAACTACGTAAACAGCTACAGATCAATCTTGCTCACTTGCTGTCTCAGTAAATGTTTAGAAAAAATGATCAACAGCCGTCTGGTGTGGATGCTGAAAAGTTGGGGTCTCTTAGCTAAATAACTATAGTTTTAAACAAAACTACAGTACCGTTGATCATTTAACCTACCAAAAAAATTCCATCCAAGACGCATTCTTGGCAAAAAAATATCTTGTGCGGTGTTTTTCAACCTGGAAAAAGAGTAAATGACTTGGAGTTATGGAATTTTGCGGAAGCTGCACGCACGAGTATTTAAGGGCAGCATGCCTCTTTTTTTAATTTTTCATGCTCAATTGCAAGTTCAAAATAAAGGTAAAACCACTAACTCAAAGACAATAATTTTAGAAAACTGTTGTTCCCCAAGGATCGACAATTTTCGTCAAACTTTTTGCAATTGCAATAAATAATATTACGGCTTTAGTAGTTACATCTGTAGATAAATGTTTGTACGCTGACTATTTGGTGATCTACATGACTCCAAATCTCCAAATCTTCAAGTCCAAAGCGAACAAAAAGGCAGAAGCAAAAGATTTATGTTTTTCTACAATCAAAACTTTGTGCCTGCATTGTTGCTGCCTCATAAGACTTGATAAGACGTTTTCTTTTTGGACACATATTAATAAATTGGTTACAAAATGTAAACTATCTGATATTCAAGGTCGGCATTGGCAAGTTTCTACAGTGGCTAGTGCAGGGTGTAAAAGTTTGTCTCAATCTGATCTCCCAAAGCAAACAAAAACTTGCCACAACGTCTTGAAAAGCAAGTTTCTTTAAATTGTTGGCAAATGCCCAGATTCTTCGCTGTTGTTCAAAAACGGATCGGATAGTAGAAAGAGCTTTAATTTAAAACGGCAAGATCTGTGGTCTTTCCTTAAAAATACTTCCGTATACAATGCAGGAGAGAGAGCGTGGCGCAGTGGTCTAGGCATCCGGCCGCTGTACCGAAAATCGTGGGTTTGATTCCCATATACCGTGACATACTTTTCACTTTCTATACGCTCTCCTACTCCCCAACCCGCCTTGCCAGCGTGGAGTTTCACAGCTAAAACCTTCTCTAAGGAGTGATGAATTCTCTCCAGTGGTTCGGAATCCACTTAAAACTGTAGGTCCCTTGTAATGTAAGTTGCCAGCATTACAAGCAGAGAAGAGGCTAAGACGCCAGCAGTGGCGTATAAATGGCTGACAAAGAAGAAGAAGATACAATGTAGAACTATATGCATTGCATAAAGCCTTGTTAAACTGTAAGACGTCTTTTTACAGCTTGTTCTGGCACGCCAGTTCACATAGCAGTATGAAAGTAAACACCTTATTCAGAAAAAGTTTTATCCAGTCATTTCACCGTTGCATCAACCAATTTATTTCTCGCCTAGTTCCTTTTTGTCTTTTTTCTTCTTTTTAAAAATATTGCCTCTCGGGTTGAAGTTCAGCATGTGCTTAATAATGTTCTACACGGTGACTACTTTTGCGCCAAAGGTAAACGCTCTTTTTCTTTTTGCATTCCATCTAGTGCCGTGTGCTCAGGTGTATCAATTGTGCCACAATATAGGTAGTCTTTGTTTGCAGTTTGCATACAGCTTAAATCTAAACAGGTACGACAAAAAGCATTTGTGCCTGTTTACAAATTAGGTGAGATAACAATCTACGCTCTTGTGCTTCCTAGTTATTCAAAGTGTTATGCTTGAAATGAGAGCTTTGGTCTAGTTTTGTGCACCTACTGGTTCCATGTAAGTTTTTCATATGGAGGAAACAACGCTGCTCTGAATCCTTCTTTTGCCTTCTTTAGATATCTATGTTGGGTATCAACCTACCTAGTAATGCAGCTGTTTATCCGCTTTTTTGCCTTTGCAATATGGAGGCTCATATTTATGTTATAGGAAAAGATAATACCCAGGTACTTTAAACAGCTCTGGTTTGTTACTGTAACGCCGTCGATTCTAAAAAAAGGTCATTAGGCTTCTTCTGCCCAGTCCGTACAAACTTCAATAATCCGCCAGGCCGGGTTTGTACAAAGAATTATAAACGCTGAGTTATGTGAGTATAGTTTAGCCATTACAGTCGCCCGTCAGGCAGATGCGGATCCTTTTTTGTGTTGTACCTTAAACAAAATATTTTCCAGTTTTAATCTCCACTTAAAAAAACGTGAATTTGCATCTCCAAGTAAAAAAAGCCAAACCAATGGTTTTTGATCGGTTTCAACTGTAAACTCGCGTCCAAAGATATATGGTCTAACATGTTTATATGCGTCTACGATTACTAGTTGTTTGCATAATTTTGTGCAGCGCTATTTATACTTCTAGAATAGAATGCAATAGCTTTACTATTTTGTGATAGATCAGCTCTAATAGCAGTGCCAGAGGGATCAGTTGTTAAACAAAACGGTTATTTCAAAATTAAAGTAAATAAAAATTGATGCATTTAAAAAAAAACCTTGCATATGTCAAAAATTTTGAGATACAATGGTTTTTGGCAAAATTAGCAATACATTTTGTATAATATGCTGTGAGAAATGCTTTTATTTGTTTCACAGTTTGGTAGCGGATAACTTTGTACTGCATAATTGTTTCTTCGGATTTGCTTTAATTCTGTCAGGTAACCTAACAAAGCTACTTCTTTTCCTAGAAATGCTTCTTTTTGTAATTGTAGTTTTAAATTATTTTTGTGTAATTTTTAAAATATCAATTTTGCGTAATCAATGTATAAATTCCATACAAGGTTTCCATATTTCTTTGTATAAATTGGTTTTCTGTAAGCAATTAAAAAAAAAACTTTGAAAAAATTTATTTTGTGTTGATATACCATAATTGGTTAAAACACATTTCTGTACGTCTCTAATAGACCCATCTTTTTTGACTGCAGTTAGCATTAGCAAACGAAATAAAAATTATCTTTTATCTATAATAAATGTGTGTTCACTTTTGTCCAATTTCTTGTGTACTGCTTTACGATTGCCCATAGATTAAATTAGATAAAGTGTGGATTAGAACAGTATTTAGTTTAATAATCTAACATTATGTATCTAGTAAATCTAGAAATTTCATTAAATTTGTCATAAAAATTATGCAATAAAATAGATTAAAAAAACTATATAATAATAATGGTAATCAAACTATTAAAGAACAGTTTACTTTACTTCTTGTAGATATACTTGTTTATTTCGGTACTAATAAAAAGCTCAATAACACCGCTGAAATTAAATAACATTTCGCTTCAACATTGCGTTTCACACCTTAAATTAAACTCAACTGTTTCCATCTAAGTAAAAATTATCAAGTCTGCCACAGAGCGCTTGACTATCCTTCAGAGAAGTGTCTACGTGTCAACGTAGTAATGTCAAATATAAATACATGTTTGTTAGATTATTTTGTCTATTGTATATTTTCAGATTAATTCACACCAAAATTGAAATTCGAGTGAGTAAACTTAACAACCCACAATCACAAATTATCTAATAAACATATTTACAGGACGCCAATGTGGCAGCACTGAGCCGCGATGATATCGGCATGATATTCTGTAAGAATTATACACAATCCAATACACTAACACTTATTTATATTCCCTGCAGACATTACAGTTCAAAATTCTGATAATTGCGCCTATGACGTCAAAGTGAATATGATTGAGTGTACCGAGGTTATTGGAGAAAAAGATAAAGATACTGGTTTTATGCATCTAATAGGAGGTCACATGGGATATCTTAAGCCTAAATGCTATAAAAATATTACTGTACTTTATCCCAACATGGTAAGAAGCATATAAATAAAATAAAAATAAGTTTCAAATTTGTTAAATTTTAGTACCTTCATAATAGAAGAGGATTTTGTATAATTTCGTTAAAATTTAAAAGCGATAAGGATAAAATATCGCAAAGAAAAGCCAATATTACATTTGATACGTGGATTACAAAGCGTGGTACACCATCAATTATGCGAGGTATTGTGTTATTATCGTTTTAGGCGTTATTTTAACTTAATTAATTTTTAGGTTATTACAATAAGGGTGAATTTAAAAAATGCAATAGTGTTGATTTGGATCCGCTTAATAAATGCAAGCCAGTTGATTGTCATATGAAATATTTGGGGACTAGGAATTATTTCAATAGAAAATGGTCACGGTGCCAGAAAGTTCCCATATGTATTGCAGATCCTATTAAAGAAATGCCGGATGTTGTTAGTATACAAAATATTTTTGATTTTATTTAAGTTTATTATAGTTTTTCAAGTTTGATCTTTCAAGATATATATGGCTCAGTTAATTGTGTAATATTTTTATTTTGTAACCATACAGAAATTACAAAAACAATATGTGTGGTAGAAACAGATTATAAAAACGTTAAAGTAAAAATACTAACATAACAATTATAAACAAAAATAACATTATTTTATTATGTGGTTCTTTAAGTAATAATTGCTTGATACGATTTTTAAAAATATGAATCATTTTTAGAGTACAATTTATGAGTAAAATCAAGCAAATGAAAATTGTCCAATATGTGATGGTTCCTGTTGCTAAATAGTTGAACTATGATTGAACGCACTTTACTAGCACAGAATAACATAACTTGAGCTATGGCGCTTCATAGCTGGTTATATATTTATTTATAGACTACTACTCCCACCTTGGTGCAAAAATAATTCGAATGTTTAGAATTATTAAACTAAAATACAGACTATTACCTGTATCCCACCCTGGTACAAAAACAATAAATAGATTTTCAAAAATGTTGTTCGTACAGTATCATCGAAGATAATATAAGACAAGTAGTCTGTTTAATATTAAAATTACAACACGTTTTATTACTAACAACAAAAATACGCCAAATGCAAAGCAGAATGCGTATTTTCTAAAAATTAGTGTAATAATTAGACTACGAGTTACATTTGAAATAATAATATTACAAATTTGACTTTTCTTGTTATTCAACTGACACATCATGTTTAAATTAATTAAAAAAAATAATTTTTATATTCTATAAACTTATTTTTTTTTAATGCTCCATAGATAAAATTTTTGGCTATACATGCTTGCTACTGATTGACAATGTTTCGTAATGTATGAATTGAATTTTCAAAATTATAGTTTTTCTTTCAGTTTCTTGGATTTATGTTTAACTTTTTCTCAAAATTTTAATTTAAAAAACAGTGTTTTCATAAAATTGTGCCATAAACTATAAAAATATTGTCAAAAAGCTGTTAAAAAATGCAAAATTCTGTTTATAAAAAGTCAAAAATAATAAAATCCGGTAATAAAATAGTAAAATGTTTCCAAATCACAAAAATCCGGTCAAAAATTGGTAAAAAATAAAAAAAATTGTTTATCAAATGTGAAGAACAGTAAAACCTTGCCACAAATATCAACTGATTATAAAATAGGCAAATTTCGACCATTAACTGCTAAATAGTGCAAAATGCTATTTATGGAATTACAAAAATAGATTTTTTTTTTGGTTTTTATTTTGGACTGGGCGGTAAAATCTTTAAAAAACTGACTAAAATCCGCCCGTTGAATTACCTTTTGAAAGTTCGCCTTTGTGTGAAATGCCTTCCGGCATTTGCAAGTTTAGTATTGCATAATGCACATTTTGGCGTGTAGGTGTTGTAGCGATCATTGAACCACGACTATGATTCAGACTATCAAGTAAAAAATTTAGCCATTTAGGCTAGAAGCGTTGTTAATGCTATAAGCATCTTCATAAAACTTTTGTTGCTTGCCTGGAAGAGGCAAAGCATCAGCTGATGTTTAGTTAATTGAATTGCGCTTTGCGCTGGTCTTGCCGCTTGCGCATTGGATTGCTCCTTGCGTGCTTTGGGTGTGTTCTTCAAAGTTTGTGATAAACTTTGTAGCTAGCTAGCGGAGTAAGACCCGCCGCACGCAGCTCATGTTGTTACATGACCGGTCTCTTTTGTCTGATAACACAAAGAGTTCGGATGAGCCGCTGCACATTTAACGCACATATATGGTGTGTTGCACCGGGTTGCCGTGTAACCGAAACTCCGGCAACGGTGGCATTGTGCAATGTCTGCGGTTTTTTGCTTCTACTCAACAATAACGTTAAACCCGCACAACTTGGTGAAAGAGATTATCTCTTGGTTTTTAGCTTTCAAAGGAAACTAAAAGTAAAGCATTGAGAAGGGTTTCCCGCTCTTTCCCATGCGAGTTGTGGAAGTTAGAGTGTACCCCTAAGCGACTAGCTCTGATTGTACCACATCAGGCGTGATACAATCGGGTACATTCCGGATGACGTAGTTTTCATTGCTTTTTCAGACTCTAACTTGTACGTGTAGTGAAATATGTTGCTTACGTTGTAATGCTCAATGACCACTCTGAAATCCGCATGCGTAAGAAAGTGTATGCGCATACCGTTGTACACGTTCACTGCGCGTTTGACGGTAATGCACTCAGAATTGAGATACGCCATCAGCCCTTGATACTTTTCTTTATCTCGGATCGTAATGAAAAAGTTTGCAACAACGCCCTCTGTGAGTGCTGGTCGATTAGCTTGACTATTATCTACGTGGCCTAGAAAGCTTGTAGCGCCAGAGTTGGACAAAGGTGCTTTAGGGGTTGAAGACCCTTTGGCCTTGACTGGTCGGCTAATGGCCTAAGCAAATTACTTGAGAAATTCTCACCCGTTACCTTCCTCAATTTTTTCGCTTTTTTTCCTTTGACCAAAATGAATTATCATTGGGGTCGTCTTGTTGGGCGACATCGTTGCTGTCCCGGTAAACGACTACCATCTCTTCTTTATCGCTGGACAAAGGGTCGGCGGCGTTATCAAAAACTCTCTTAAGAAAGACCTGGGGCGGCGTTGTCTCTATCGGGTTTCTCTGGTAGAAGGCAAGGCTTTTTTAGATAAAACGGGCCTGTTAATCGACCCAACGGCGTCTTTTATGGCTTTCCCCATGTCCATCTTCATCTTCATATTTATCAGCGCGTCCATTTTGATCAGACGGATCAGCTTGAATTTGTCCTTATGGCAACCAATCCTTTTGGATTAACCCTCGATAAGGTAAAGAACAAATTGCTCCAGAGAGTTGATTTTTGCGAATTGCTTCTCAATCAACATTTTGTTTTTCAACCATGAAATATAAAAACATTGTTTGAGTCACTTTGTAATCTTCTCCCCCCATCCCTATGTTTTAAAACAGACGTAGGAAGGCAGTGTATGCTTGTAAACCATTCCGGACTGCAAACCCTTGCTAACTGATAACTAGGCCAATGAAAGAAACTTTACTTGACAAAAACTTTAATGCTGATTGTTAATAATTTTCAATCTTTTCGACTATAAGTCGTACCATTTACAATTTTGTTATACATTGATTAGTTAGACACTGTTTATATATAGTATATAGTGTATCAAAGGCCAAAAATAAGCTTTAGCAGCTTGCCGTTTTTAAAGAGAAAGGCTGCTTAAGTCTTTTGGCACGAGTTACACTCAATAATTTTTCACCTGCCTCTATTAAAAACATTGTTTTCAATGTCAATCAAATCAATCAAATACCGCAAATAGTTTAGAGGCTCAAGAGCCAAAAAGACAATTTTGTTCCTCCATATGCGGGCCAAGAAAGATGCTTTCGGTAGAGGCAGACAAAAAAATTGTATGCCCCCAGTAAAAGTGTAACATTTTAAATATACCATATTAATGCGTTCAAAATACGTTCCCATGCGCCGTAATTTTCTTTATGCGCTCATTTGTATATTGATTTTTGTATATCCAGAATAGGCCTATAACATATTGTTATATTAATATAATTTTTGCAGTGCATAGTCATTTTGAAAAATATGAATTATAATTATTAAAAACAAATGTGTACCTATTTTGAATTTCAGTTTATAATAATTAATATACAATCTATTGTCAACCCAAAAACTTCTTTAATCACATGCGTTAAAGTTTAACATTTTAATACCTACATTTCATAGTAGATCTATAATTTGTCCGCGTTAAGACTGCAGTGATGGGAGTGGTTTATAAAGTCAGTGTCACACAACTGTAATTACTACATGTCTTCGTTGGTATTGTAAAACAGCTAACTTCACTTTGTTTATTATATATAATAAAATTATTTTAAATTATTTAAAAACTTTAAAGCTGAAACAATATAGTTTATTGCTTCTTAATTAAATATTAATATGTTTAGTAGAAATGTATATAAGTCACTTTTAATACTAAAATTTATTAAAAAGAATTCCAAGAATTGCATGACGTTTACTCATATTTAAGTTTTTGAGGTTATTCTGTAAGTCAGCAACAAAAAACTCTAACTTACAGTTGAAATACATATAATTATTAACAAATGCGTTAACCTAGTTACAATAACGCAAAAAACTGATAAATATTAAATAGTAAAAACTGTTAACTAAATTTATTCAATTACAAGTAGCTTTGTTTTAATCTGGTAGTTATTCTATTGTAAATTGGGTAGGCCTCTAAGCCAACCAGAGCATTGTTTCCCAGTTGCCATAACAACTACTACTGCAGTCTTAACGCGAACAAACTATAGACTCCTATTCTGGCACTCATTGCGATCTTGCACCACATCATAGATTTCCCATACCGGAAGGGAAGTGTGACAAATAAATTTGTAATTAATAATACATATTAGCTGCTTTCCCGTTACGTTCTGACAGACCCTGGTGCACGCCAGGGCAAGATGCACTGCGTTTCCGTTACGTATACATAAGTGGGGTAACTTGCACAAAATTGTCTTTCCCCTCTTCTTCTAGCCCCAACCTTTCAAGCGGGGCAAGTTGCACTTCCTCATTCGATTGTTTGATTTAAAAATTACTACTACTATATGCTATTGGTGCACTGCAAAAAGTGAAAAGGCCATGTGATTTGGATTTTTTTTTTGCAAGCGGTGATATATCTTCAAGCAATCTCTTAAATTGTTTGTTTTTGTCTGGTGCAAAATATCAGCTAGTGCAAATTAGACAACTATAAATACATACAGCCAGACACGAATATTGTGACCTCTATATAGGCAACTAAGTATACACAAAAATTATGTTGAATGTGGTTAAACTTATGCCTTTGCCCGTTTTAACATCTTTCAATCCCAGAATAACGTCGCCCATGGAACGTTTAAAATGTAAGCGCAAATGAAAAGTGCTAAAACGGACAAAAGCATTAGTTTAAATACATTTAACATAATTTTTGTGTATACTAAGTTGCCTATATAGAGGCCACAATATTCGTGTCTGGCTGTACTTGTGTAAAATAAATCTGAAAAAGACCAAACTATGCTATGTCCAAAGGTTGTAAACGGTGGGTGGTATGACCAGGTTGTTAAAGTAAGACAATTCTATCCTATCTAGCAAACTCACAAGCCTGCAAATTCTTGCTGTGTGTCGTGTGGTCATCAAGCAGTAGGAGAACTTTATTATCTATATTGCAGTTGACTTTTTTTTTTATTTTTCAACCACTCAACAAAGAGTTCTGAGTTAATCTCGTGTCCAAAACCGTAACAAGAGATGCTCCAATTTTAAGATCAAAGTGACAATTTTATCTCTTAAAAATTATCATCGGTAAAATATATAGTCCAGCAGCACTAACTGCACGCACCATATTTGTATTGACGTCATGTTCACCACTAGAGTTCCTACCTGGTGCTTTCCTTTACGAGCAACTATTTTTGAGTGACTATTTTGCACAGTGATAAACTCAGATTCGTCCACTTTAAATATAGTGTCAAGTGCAAATTTATGGTCATTTACAATCCGTTCTAAGAAATCGAAAAAAAATGATTGACATTCTGTCTATTAAAGCCTCTGGCTTTCGCCATTGAGGTTTCTTCGGGTTTCCGGAGCGAGAGATAAGGATTTCGTTTAAAAAAGCAAAGAATCATTTTTATCAACAATTTTTTTATCTTTATTAAAACTGTAGAAAATCATAATTTTCAGCAACTTTAAAAGCCAATTTTCTAATTTTTTTAATTGGTAAACCAAAAATTCATTCTTCAAAGTGATGAATGTGCTCTGAAAGAATTTTTTCCATACCTGTAAAAAATATCGGCGGTCTAACCAATGCTAAAAACTTGATTGATAACGGCGTTCTCTCTATCAGCATGTCTCTTGATAGTTGCCTTAAGAACTCCATACATGCGACTGCATTCATTCAAACCGTAATCATCATTTTTGTATGCCGCGATAGCTAAAAATAAATCATTTTTAGACCATAGTGCATAGTGCCCTCTTTTTGACATTCTAACCCTAAAAATATTTTTTTAATTTTAATTTGCATATAAAAGAAATATCATTGCCTAAATTAGACCGGTCTGATTTAGACAACAATTTTTAGTCCAACTTGGGTAACTTGAATATTTAATGTTTGATATTGTACAAGAACTTAAATCTAACATAACTTCTCAAAATTGTTAAAATAACTAATTTTCTTCTAGCAAATAACTCTTCTCTCAATGCAACCACTATTGCATTTACCTCGTTCTGCATCTACGTATAACAAGATGCTTATCTAAAATTGCACAGATTTCAGCAGTCTTTGCATACCATAGTGGTTCAAATTAAGCAACAGTCCAAACTTGACTACCTTCTCCTACAACTCAACCAGTCGTACAACTAATCCGCTGCTTACATCATCAGAAAATTTAATAAAAAGTATGCTTTCATTATACATACGGTTTGATCTGTAACAACTTAAAATAAGGAAATATAACCGCTGTTTAATTGCTAGTATGTACGGTTTCTCACGGCAAAACGCCTATTGTTAACAAATAACCTAGAATATTAATAAATGTCATTTTTTTTACATTTTTATTTATTATACAATGTATAGTGCAATAACTAAAAACAAAGTTTAAAAAGTTTAATTTTTGTCCTTGGTCACAATTAGAATGGCCAGCAACCTGCAGTTTATTAAATAAAAACAGTCCGCGCTTTATTTTGCTTATGTCAATCCAGTCAAGTTAAAATAAACCACATCACTGAAAAACGCAAGTGCGTCTTAAGAAACGTGAAAGTGCTTCACACAAATTTCTTGAAGCATTTAAAGTCGACAAACAATGGGCAACTTGT
Source organism: Tachinus rufipes (assembly GCA_963932245.1). Lineage (NCBI taxonomy): Eukaryota > Metazoa > Arthropoda > Insecta > Coleoptera > Staphylinidae > Tachinus > Tachinus rufipes. The sequence continues at coordinate 24,308,858 of OZ010742.1, read as the reverse complement.
ACGTTTGTTCGAAAATATAGTTCATCGTGCAGATCAAAAATTCTAAGAGCATAGGCATGTTTGCGCGTAAAACGCCGCGGGGATGGCAAAACTGAAACTTCTACTGCTTAAATGTTCTCAAACTTCTGATGGGACGTGCGTTTCCAGTTTTTCTTTTTTGCAAAAACCCACAAAAGAATTGGTTTTTATTCGAGACAATACATAAAAACTGTAGAAAAATGTAAAATTCTATTTATAAAGTTTCAAAAATAACAATATTTGGTCATAAAATATCAAAACCATGCCAGAAAAAACCAAAATTTGACAAAAAACAGATGAATCGTCTAAAACTGCAAAATTATATTTATAAAGTATTAAAAATATCAAAATCAGGTCATTAAATATCAACATAATGTTATAAAACATCAAAACTTATATTTTTTATGAAATCCCAAAACTAACAAAACTCGGCCATAAAATATAAAAATATTTTTAAAATTATCTAAATTTTGTCATAAACTGTTAAAAAGTGCAAAATTCTATTTATAAAAAGTCAAAAATAGCAAAACTTTGGAGTAAAACATTAGAATAGTGTTATAAAGCACCAAATCCGGCCATAAACTGATAAAAGTGTATTTTTTTTATGAGATCACAAAAACAGTTAACTCTGGCAATAAAATATCAAAATATTGTTAGAAATAGCAAAATTTGAAAAATTATATAAATTTGTTCATAAAATATGTCAAAACAGCAAAATCCAGACTTGCAATTTTAAACAATTTTCAAAAAGCACAAAAACTCAGCTATAACTTTTAAAAAAATCTAATTTATTTAATAAAAATTAAACAATTGTCAGAAAATACCAAAGTTTAGAAATCTTTATAAAATTTCAAAATCCAGCTATAAATTCTATTCACAAAATGTCAAACACAATATAAAAAAATAGACATGGTTCCCACAAGAAATTTGTCATTAAGATCTTCCAAAAACAAGCTCAATATAAAAAACGCTGCTAATTGATGTTTTGACCTTGCATTTCTGTGTTCAACTGATCTAAGTAGTAGAAAATATCAAATACTCAAAAAGGTCAAAAATCAGTGTGCTAGAGAGAATCATCTTCTGTTACGTGTATTATTGATTATGACAACTAATAAACAAACATCAACGTTGTAGAGACAGTCCAAAATTTACATAGATAAAACATATAAATTGTTATATATTTTAAAATTATATTTATAAAAAATTAACGTTTATATGATTTTAATTGTCTATTATTAAAATAGACTAATTTCGGTGGTTAGTCCATCTTCGGTATAATAACTATAAACTGTAAATATATGAATAAAAATAAAAATATTATAAAATATACATAATATTTATATATGCATGATACTCTATAATTATTAATTATATATAAACAGTTATTTATTTATTGTAGTAAATATTTTTATAATAATGAGATATTCATCTTCTAAAGAACTTTCTTTTGACAGCAGATCTATTTTTCATATTTACATCCCAACAAAAAAACTTGTCAGCATTTTTAATTATGTTAGCATCTAAACCTGGACTCACAATTAAGAGTATTTAAGGTTAGTGCTGAGGTTGGCAACACAAAAACGTAAGAGGTTTTTAGTACTAAAAAAATATATTCCATCAAGAATTGCTTAAAGAATTGGATACTAGTTTATAGCAAAAAAAATGTCATTCATTATGTATATGTTGATTAAAATTTGCATTGACAATTAATGTCCCGTATAAAATTTCTTTAAATTTTTGCAGAATACACATTTGCAAAAGTATAGTCCCATACAGTTCATAATTTCATAAAATTGTAAATAATTTTCCATTATTTCATAAGAATTTCATAAAAACTTTATATAATTTTATATGATTTCACATAATTTCATGTAAATTCACAAAATGAATGAGATTTTTACTTAATTTTATAAAACTTTATACAAACAACTAAACATTCACAAGACGCTCCGAAATTATTTATTTACATTTAAAAATCGGCATAGACTCTTAAAATTGAAAAGAATTATTTATTGCTTAATATTTAAACAATGAAAATTGCAAAAAACTCATTTTAAATCGTTATCGTAATTCGCACATAAAATTTTCAATAGAAAATTTTTATCAATTGCAATTAATTCATTCAATAGAAATGCTATTCACTGATCAAATTCTTTGTAAAAACTCCTACGTTATGAAATTTTATTATTTTTTTTTATTCCTAAATAAAACAAATTTCAACTTTTATTGTATAAATAATTAAAAATTGAATAGAAAATTAAAGTAAAAAACTCTTCAAATATTGTGCATACATTAATCTTTATAAAAATTATATTACTATCAAAATTGCGCATTAAACATAAACTTTAAAAAAGATTTTATTAACGGGGCACATCCAATAAGCTTTTAAATTAATTATTTTCCAAGACGCGAATATTCAACATCAATCACAGACTTCTAAAATCTCGTCTTTAAAGTGATAGTTACAACAAGTGTGGTTTTTATTTATACATTAAAAAAAATGTCAGTTTCTTTGTTTTTAAAATGTAAAGTTTTGCGGCCGTAGCCAGTTAAAAAAAATCTTTTTTTTAGTTTTTAAGTTTTTAAAAGTTTTCTATGGCGGTCAGACAAAAAATAGACGTAAACACAACGGGCAAGTAAACAGGCGTGCTGCAAACAATGCTTTCTTGCCCTTGATACTTAATATACCATTAATAATATTTTATAACAACAAATGGGTTTAATACTTAATACACATTTAAAACAAAAATGACATTTAACTAGATGAAATTAGCGTTTAAAGCTGTTTTAAAATCACATTCAATTATTAGAAATATTACAATTAAATAATAATACAATATGCGTTTAATAACGTAAAATGTCCTCTTCAATCTTATAATGTTTATAGATTTATATGCCAATGAACAATAAATGTCGAGATATGGAAAAATCCGTAACTAAAGCAGATCTACAGCAGATAGATGCCGGTACAATGCAAGGTCCATGCGAAGAAAAATATCATTCGTTGGTTAGTCAATTAATTATTGCTTCTTTCCTTATATTAATTAATTTTTTGTTTGCAGCTAAATATGAATTGTCATTTTGGTAGGATTGATAATGATACTGGTATATGTACTTGCGATCCTGGATGGTCATCGGCGCCTATAGACAAAGACAATCCGGATACGGCCAGCTTATTTGTATATCACATGTGCAATATTGAGATCGATGGATGGTATGATAGCAGTTCGAAAAAGATCAAAGTAACGTGTGTTATAATTGGTGTAAGTTAGTTTTTGAGTTATAATTAACTACTTAATAATATAGTTGAAGTTGATACGTGATCATTCATAATAAAAATTAAATAAAGCAATTACTAACTTTTTATATCATTATTTATTACGTCACACCGTGACTAAACCTCAGCTTTTATCAAATATTAGTAATTGCTTGTGAATAAATTAATAATACTTTTTTGTAAAAAAAAATAATTTAGCCTAGTTGAAATTAAGAAAAAGGTTTTTGTATAAAATTGCTCCTAAATATTTTATTATTTTTTTATATATTTATCAATATTACTTTTGGTATTGTAGATTCTGGCCGTTGTGATTGCAATGATTGTAATAATATGCTCATTCTTAATCAATCAGTGCTACAGTTGCATCAAATCATTTGAAAGTGATTCGAAAGAAAAGAAAAAGAAAGGAAAAGACAAAGAAAAAAGAAAAGATAAACAGCCTCCACCAAAAAAGAAAAAAACTAGCCCATCTTCGTCAGGTGGAACAAGCCGTAGTGCGTCGAAGTCTTCCAAGTCGTCCAAGTCATCCAAAAACTCAGGTCGTTCAAGATCAAGTGACACAGGCTCTAATCGTGTTTGAACAGTTACTGTATAATGTATACTTAGTTTTTATTTTAATAAGATATTGTATAAATATATATTATATAATTCAAAAAAGTAAACATGGTTTTAACATTTTTGCGACTCAAAATGTAATAAATTTAAAATAATTTAACGAACGACTATCATAGAAAGTTAAAAGAAAGATGATCATTACTTGATGGCAATAAGCTATTTACTTCTGCTCGTTACAATTGCTACTATACAAAAACGATTAAACATTTTCTATAAAAAAACTGAACAGTTTAAATAACAGATAAATAAAAAAATCTTTGAGTCAATGAATGTTAGATGAACTCATTAAAGATAACTATTAACAAACTATTATGCACCTTATTTAAAACAGCATTCAAGTTCATAGATTATCGATAAATTAATCAATATATAATTTAAGTAATAAATATATATTTTCAGAAATTTTATTGAGCTGATTAACCCGAACTACAATTCACATTAATAGCAATTCATGTGCAATAAAAGGATTAACTAATAATATACTTAAAATAATTAATTTTATTACAGCTCTTATAGACAATTGAAATGATGTTTACTGAAAAAAATAATTACTATAACACAAACATATCAATCAGTCTTAATACCCCGGACTATGATCGGTCGCTATATCACTTGAAATAAAATAAAAATAATAATATTTTCAACTAGGAAGAACATTCTCACGAACATCTTGTTTGTGCGTGTTATCAAAAAGCCGCATGAGGATTTCGACGAGATTACCTAGATTTATATCAGATTTTTTTAATCTTCTCCTAATCCCCATATATAACGCTCGGCGTAATAACAGCACTTTAGTGTTTAGCAATCAACCGTACACCAAAATGAACGGGTTAATGATCGTGTTTACTTGTGCGCTAGTGATGGCGATGTCATCCGCCGTTACCGGATACGATATTGATGAAATTTTATCAAAAATACCCGAAGAAGGTAAAAATTTAACAACTTGTATAATTGTAAATTATTTATAATTTGTCTTAATTTTACAGAAAGGGTTGAGTTCTTGAGATACCACATCAATCTTGGATATACGTTGTCACAAAAAGCTTTAAGATATGAAAATGTAAGTAATTCTTAACAATATTAGATAATTTTTAAATAAGATTAAATAACATTAAGATAAGCTATTAAGCTTCCAGATAAATTTTCTAAATTTCATATAATATATAATTTTTACCTTTTGCTAGTCACTAGATATTAGATATCATTGTATATGATTGTTTTTAATTATAGACAGAAGAATTACCTGATGATTTCTCAATCCAACTATACGAGTATGCTAAAGACAACCATAACATTCAAGATCCTGACACTTTAAAAAAGTTTAGGAGTGTAATCTGTTTTGATGATGGAACTTGTATTGATATTGGTGATATTGGTATTCATCCATAAATTCTCAATTATATTATAGTTTAGTTACTATTATAAATGTTACTCATTTGTTGTATAACATGTTTTGGTCTAAATATAAAATTGTGATAATATATTGTTTAGTTAAATTTTTTATAAAATATAAATAAAAAACTCTGGATTATAACAAGTATTTTATATTCTAAAAATAATTTGTCGTCTTAATGTAATCTTATAAATACACAATAAAATTTTCCATAACATGATGATGGGTGTGTTGTGAAATGAGATAATAATATTTTGTTTTTATTTTGCATTAAATATTAAAAAACGACGCAGTTTAGCTGAATCCACATCAATAAACTGTTATGTTGTGTATTATATTTTAAAATTCAACACAAATATTTGCTATTTGTAAATAAATTTAAAACTGTTTACATATTTCCTCACAAATATTTATACTATGTATTATAAAATGATTTACTTTAGTTTTGATTTTATTTTTAACCAAATTAATACAAATTCTAAATGTATTTTGATACTATAATTCTATAAGAAAAATTGTAAACCTTCTATCTTTTAATAAAAAATATTCCTTTCACAAAACTAAGACATAACAGAAGTTAACATTGTCAAAATAACTGTATTTACACACAGCAAAGTCTACATTAACAATGCCGTGCGACCCAAATCTCTTTGAAGTCGACTTCTAAACCGATCTACGCCGGATAGGATGCCATGAAAATATTTGTGTACATTGCAATTCTGTAATCAGCAATTCTCAACCGGTTTTACTATAAAATTGTACATATTAATATGTGTTATTTATTTATTTACTTTATTTTATTATAGTGGTTATCGATTGGACAGAAAAAAAAATTTACATTTTATTAACCAGTTCTGTTATCTCTTAAATTAATTAATTAAGTCAAAAACGTTTTGCATCGGCAATTTTTGATCCCTGAATTCGATTAGTGTTTTTATGTTTTTAAATTAACTTACTATAGTTTATTTTTGTTACATTTTTCAGTTAATAATTTTAAACAGTTGCTGAGTGTTGAGGTTACGCATACACCGAGTGAGTTTTGTGGTGTATATACAGGGAGTTTATAAATAAATGGGATTATGTAATCACTTTAAATATGCCGCCTTTTTAAAATCGTCCACTATACTACAAATGTTTTCATATGTTTGATTGACAGCTGTCAACGTTGATCTATCAAAACAAATAGTTTAGTGAACAATTTTGAAAAAGCGGCACATTTAAAGTGATTACATAATCCCATTCATTTATAAACTCCCTGTATAAAGTATATTGACATTAAAGCCATTGTAGTAGTACATATAAACCTTGACATTTTTTATTATTGAGGCTATTGGGAACTTCACAGTTTGAAGTTATTCACACATTAAAACATTAAGTTACTTTACATCAGACTGAGGTTATTTGCACATAGACCAAAATTATCTTAGGAGTGTGTAGAATGAATTAACTGTAATAACAAAGTTTGACATTAAAATTTAGCCCATTAAGGTACTGAGGTTGTTCACACATAGATCGGAAAACTTTTAAGTAAACATTTTTTTAGCATTGAGGCCATTGAAGTACTTGAAAGCTGTAGTATTCTAGGTATTTTGCCAGGGTTGGGGTTGTATTAGACCACTCGTCGGCAACTAACTCCGTAGACGCACGAAGCTTTTTAAATATGCAATTGCAACTCTTTGTTCTTTGTCTTTTGGTTTGTGGGTGACAACAAAATCTTAAGATGATTTTAGTAAGTTTAATGACAAATATAAATTTTTAAAATTAGTATTACCAAAAGAACGTAATGTTACGCCAAAGTTAACAAAAACAATTTGTTTGTTATGTACGTAATGTTAGCACCATACATTACAGAAAGAAGTAAACAAAGTAATAAGTCTAAACGAAAGTATTTTAGCTTTAAAACCTCACGCTTGCACTACCAAGGCAGGTTTGGGAGTAGAAAATCCTATAATCAAATCCACAAACTTTGGTGCAGCAGTCAGATGCAGACGCAGTCTTCTGCGCGTTGTTCCGCCTTTAACAAAAGTAGTTTACTGTTGGTGATGACTTAAATTTTTAGTAGCTTTACTGCAGCTCATAAGATATCTATTGAAAAAATTTTAGTATTTTCGAAATTTTCCAACTATTTGTTGACTTGTTTGGGTTTCTTTAGGCGGCTTACTATTTTTTTTTACTTTCATGCCAACGTCATCAGATTATCCAATGACAGCAAGAACTGTCCAGAAACGTCGCAATACTTAGCTCCAATTTGATTAATACAGCAATAGCCATTTGTGCCTCGTTTTAGTGTAAATGAACTTTCTTATAGAAAGCTTTTTTTTGAGCAGAAACGTATGTATTACGGTTTTTCCCGTTTCTTGACTGACATGGTCTTCTATTATTTTTGTACTTTCATGACCATCTATTGGTTTTCAGTATTTTAAGAATTTCCAAACTAGTTGTTGACTAGTTTAGGCTTGTTTGCTTGCTATCAAATCAGCTGTGCAGAGACATCGCAATACTTAAAGTTTCAATTTCTTAAGTACAGCAATAGCCATTTGAGCCTCGTTTTAGTGTAAAAAACTTGTTTATAGAAAGCTTCTCTTGAGCAGAAAAACGTTTACGGGTTCTCCGGTTTCTTGATGTCGATGACAGTCTTCTATTTTTTTTTTTTACTTTTATAGTCAGCGTCTTTAGATTGTCTAATAATGACAGTAAAGGCTTTCTAGAAACGTAGCAATCCTTGGCTCCAATATGTTGAACAAAGCGTTTGCCATTTAGGTCTCGCTCTGGTCTGTTATAAGTTTTTTATAATAAGTACTTTCGATCTATACTTGAATGTGCGTCTTTAAAAATTAACGTTTTAGTTCAATAGAAAGTAAGACAATGGTAACTATGCGTAATTTTTTGTATAAAATAGCTTCAGGCTAAAACGGTAAGTCACTGGAAAGATTTCCCAATGCCGGAGCTGTTTAGTAAGTCAATTAATGTTGCCAGTCATTAAAGCGGTGACATGTAGCAAAACAAAACAACAGCAATTTCTTCAACTATGTATTGCTGAGAAACTTGTTCCAGCCCTAGTGATATCGGCGATCAAAATTTCCTATAATGGGGTTGCGTTTCTCCTTTAATAGTCTCCATGTAAAAGGAACATTGCATGATCTTACAAACAAGGGAAACCAAAATACGTGCAATTTTGCGTTTCTCTGTAAGTCCTCGGTGATGTTTTTCTAGGTTTCTTTATAAGTGGCACAATTTTAAACTGTTCAGCAGTTAAATCCAGTAACGGACATTTGAGTTTATTCTACAAGATAAAACCAACAGCTTATTAGGTGACTTTGGAATCACCCAGTATAAGTTATTATTTTAGCCATATTTTAGGGATCTAGCCCAGGAATATTAATTAACGTTCTATAACTGAGTACTCATTTAATTTTGTAAAACTAATAAACATCATCATCAAAAAAATTCTTAATAAAATTAACCACAACACATTTTAAGGTAAATATTACTAAACAAATATTCAAATATGATTAAAAAAACCCTTAAGGCCTTAGAGTTGTTCAACAACTGCAAACAATTGTTAACCTTTATATATATAAAGACTTATACCCAGTGAGCAACACATACATTAGTGTTTCAAGGTATGCACCCTTCAACAGTGTGCCTAGTATCTCACTGATCAGAAAAACAATTTACATAAAATCACAATTAAAGAATTAAAAATACTAATGTTACTGGCTAGAATCCTTAATTAAAGACAAAAGCAGCAGTTTCACATCCAGGACTTGTCCTGGAGATGGTTTCTGAATCGAAAGAGGTGGAGTTGAAAGTTTGCATTTTGTAAATGTTAAGAGTTTAACAGACGCATTTACTTACGTACACACTGACTCAGAATGCTGCTACTTACCTACACAGAATGTAGTTTAATTAGAACTATGTATTTGAATCGACGTAGAAGTGCCGAAACATCTACCAGTGGTCGTCCAAAAACCCTGGTGAATTGTGCAAGCACAGACTATTATTAGTAATCTCGGAAAAAGGCCGGAAGATCTACTATTTGTTAGTCAATGAGACCAGGGTAATGTCTTGGATAAGCTGCAGGTGTAGTAGAATTGCGTCACAACAGCACACACCTTCAAATTGATTCTTTAAGGTTACGTTAAAGATAAGGTTTATGCTACTGTTCCAGCAACCATTACAACCCAAAAACACTAAGTAAATAAAAATAAAAACTGTTAGAAGAAACTGATGAAAATGGCAACGTTATTGTGTAAATAAAGTGGTATTAACTATTAACGCCATGTTTAGTTGGTGTGATGGATAAGTGTATAAATGCATAAAATTTTAGTGTTAAATGATAAAAATTCGACGATGTCGACAACCAAACCAACCTTTTTGGCGTGTAACTTCTAAATCCCGTCCCCCCGGCAATTGTGCTAAGAGACAATTGTGCTTAAAAAAAAAATTCAACAGCGTTAATATATCTGCGCAAAACAGCCATGAGAGTATATGCATCATTCCGACCACAAACGCCAACTACAAGAAAGCAACGGCCTTCCTCAAATTAAAAGAGATCATACATGGCCAACTGCAATTGCACCATAACGTTTGCTGTATAAAAAAAAACCTCAATGATCTCCGTAGAACACCCAACGGAAACAAAGAATGCTTGCCGGCTTATAAGTCGTAGTGAAACTAAAAAGTGGAGCGGTGGCATACCACAATGCCAAATATGCAAACTCATTTCCAATCCGCCACAAATACTCAAGCCCTCATCCCGCCAACTTTCGGAGAGTGGCTCAGTTGGGTAAAGCGCTAACTCAAATCTCGGCAAATAATTTGTCGCAAGTTCAAGCCCTAGCTCCGACAAAAAAATTTTAGAAATAATGGCATTTATTACGTTCTTTGCAAATCCTCTTTTCTCAGTAATTACTGAACACTTTAACTCAAAGCACCAGCTTACAAACCAATGCTAAGAGTCACGCTCTGCTCAACTACGTAGAGCAAAAAAGTTCTGACTGCGGATGGATTCACCTTCCTTAGTTCTGCTGGCTACCAAAGGGACGTAGCAATACTTAACAACACAATGCTATTAGAGCTCTAAAGAAAAAAATTAACCAAAGATAGAAAAAAATCGTACCTGATACGGATTCAAATCATAATTGCTAGGAAAAAACATCAACAACCTGATCCTAATCTCAGTAATAACGGTTGCAAATATTGAAAAACCAAATCTTAAAAAAGTCTTCTAAAACTTATCAGGTTATCGCGGGCTTCGTAAAAAAAAGAGACCTATCACTTATGATGACAATCTTATGTAGAAAATCTCCCCATTCCAGTCATTCACGGCAAGAATAAAGTTTAATACACTGTCAAGAGAAAGCATTTGCCGACAGCCTCAAACTACAATGCTCAATCACTAATTATACTAATCTAGAACACTTTCAAAAAAGTCCACCAAGAAATCAACGACTTCCTGGAAGACGATGACAGAACGTTACATCTTTTCAATTCAGAGAAAAAGTAAAAAAACTCAAATATCAATCTGCTCCTAGCCCCGATAAAATTCCAAACAGAGCTCTTGCATAAAGCATTAATAGCTTTCACAAACATAAACATAGCAAAACCTTAAAATACTAAAAAAATCCCAAAACTGCCTAAAAAAGATCATAAAAAATGATGATCTTAGACGTAATTTAACTCCACGCAGAAACTAATTATCTTCTCCTCTCTATCATCATAGGTTCCAATGGGGTGACTCTAGTGTCCATCTATTAAGCCGCGTGATGGACAACATAGTTAAAGATTTTAGACAAAAAAAAAAGTGTAAAATGGCCCAATCTGCTGACGACACAGCAATTCTCTACACCTCAAAGAAAGTGGTCACTATAAAGCTACAAAACACCATCACCGATCTAGAAGACTGTTTGAATTCCTGGCAAATCAAAGCAAATTTAGGGAAAAACAATGCTGTTCTCTTTACATGGCGATGGAGCACCAAGCACGCTTCATAAGAACATCTACTTAAACGACGTGCCTATACCATGATCCGATGCTGTATCTGGTGATAACCTTTGATAAAGGTCTAACTTACAAGTTCAACGTATAGTCCATTCTCAATAAAGCTAAGAAAGATTAAAAAAAATAAAAAATATAGATAAACAAAAAATTTACTACTTTTGTTGCTGCAGCAAAATAGTGAAATGTCGCTCCAGAACAAAATCCTAATTTACACATCTAGCATCAGAACACAAATTACCTATTCGTCCCTAGTCTAGGACACATCTGCAAACTGGCACCTCAATTGTCTCAAAGCTTTCCAAAGTTCAACTTTGCAAATGCTCTTCTGAGCTCAATGGTTTGTCTAAAGCAGGAAAATTCGGATTGACCTCGAGATTTCTCCAAAAAATACTTATTGCGGTTCACTTCAATCCTGACCTGGCCAGATTCGCTGAGCCAAACAAAAAAGTTTCCATCAATTTACAATAAGTTCTGATATAAAATATTGTGCAAAACACTCTATAACAATTATAAAAATTGTGTTCTTGTAGAAGAAAGTCTAATCTGTGTCCTCAAATTTGTAGAAATTTGGTGCGATACGTCTTTTCTCCGCAATTAATTTTTAAAAAGTAGCGTTTTTAATTAATTTTTTACTTGTTAAACATAACTTCAAATCTTTAATCAAATACATGAAGACATAGAATATTGTATGTAGTTCAACATATAAAAAGAGAGATGACTAATATCTTATCGTTTGGACATTGAGTTGGTTGGCGTTTTGTCCCATAAGAACCAATTTTAATTTAAAAATGGCGCTGTACGTGTCAATACTTTCTTAGAAAGACAGGTTTACCAATATTATCGTAGATGTGATAAGATTTAATATTTTTCCATAACAATATTACTAGTAGCATCCCAACAGAACGGGGCGACTAAACCTGGCAATTCTCTAGCGTTAACTTAAAAAAAATACCTGAAACAATTTTCTAGGAAAAAAAATAGTTTGCATACCTAAATAAATTGACTATTTAACCGTAAGTGCGTATTATTTCTCCAAAAGACCGTCATTCCACATCTAAAACAACGTTTACATCAGCACCACACATAAATCTTTTATAAAACGCACACATATGCTGATTAAATTGTAATTCTAAATTAAATCATAATTTTTAATTAAATGCTTTTAATATTATTTAATTTTACATAAACTCACATAACTACGTTTTGACATTTTTATTAAGAAATATAGAAATCTACTTTTTTACAAGAAACATAATTAACATAACTCAACCAATTTTGTCGTTTATGGATGAATGCTTGGATCTCCAATATCGATACAAGTTCCATCATCAAAACATATTACTTTCCTCAAAGCATCCAATACAGTTTCGTCTTCAATATTTAAATTCTCCAAAGAGTATTGATAGAGAGCTATGCTAAACTCAGCTGGATAGTCATCATAATTCTAAAAATAAACAAAATAATATTAGTAATAATTAAAATTGAATAATTATATTAATTTTTTTTAAAATTATTCAATCATTTATAAAAAATACTTACATTAATTAATCCACTTCCGTATTTAACCAAACTATATCCTAAATTGATATGATACCTCATGAACTCTAATCGATCTAAAAATTAACAAGTCTAAAATTAACTTTTGTATACAATCAGAATTATGAAAAGCTCGTAAACATGATAACAATATAATACCATCTGAAAAAATTGACTGGAACAAAGCTAATCAAATTTCTTAGCTTTCCATAAACAACAAAAATGTCTACAAACAATAAATTCATTAGAAGGTAGAGATCTTCAATACCTTCTCTTCAAAATGATCAAAACTTTATTTTTGCAAACCAATTAGCATATAACCGTTAGTGATAAAATAAATGGTTTATACAACAAATTGTCAAAGAATATTTTCTTAAATTAAATACCAGAAAAGCATCAGGTATAGATAAAATTCCATATATTAATCTTAATAATAATAATAATAATAATTTATTTCATGTTATTACAAAATTAATTGTTTACATATGTCCGGGAAAGTACAAGTATATTTAACAGATTTGCAAATAAATTAACTATAATTTTGATTAAAATATAAAAACGAAGTAATTTATTAAAATTACAAATGTAATGTGAAAATGTAAAAAAGTAAGTCTTACCTGCTTCAGGAATATCAGCCAAAATCTTTTCAATATCAAATTCTCTATGGATTGAAAATGCCGATATGGCACAAGCCATAAGCAACACCAAACAAAAGGCTTTCATTGTATAATATTATTAAATAACAATGATTAGATATATTTATAAACTAACTGCGTCGTGTTATGTGCTATTGGTTATATATCGGAATTATAAATAAAAAGCTGATAATATGAATCGCTGTTAATCCTACACAAATCCCACCACAGACGAGATTGCGGCGCGGCATTACGTAGAATAAAGACAAACAACTACTTAATTCAAAACTAGCATTACAAACGTAAAGATAAGCAAACATTGATTTTTAAGAATTTGTTGAGTAATTAAAATTATGAATGAAATATTGGGAGTTTGAGTTTTGTAATTAAATGACTAAAAATAAACGTAGAATCACAATGAAATGATTTCGGAGATTTTTTTAGATAAGGTTTATTACCATTGGATTAATTATGTCTTAACGGTTTAATATTATTTACACAAAAAAAATAATTTTGAAACAAAAAAAAATTATTTATAAATATGAAATAATTATAACTGCTAAATTTAAATAGATTTTACAAAAACCAACTGTTTTTAGGGTTTGTATTTTGCTTTTGTCTCAAGTTTTTAGATTGATTTTGGCTTTGCACAAATATTGAATGATCTTGGTACTCTTATCCAACAACACCTAAAAAACATGATCAATTTAACATAATATTCAAATAAATAGTATATTAATTTAATATAATAGTCGCTTACTATTCTAATTTTTTTTTTGTCAATTCCAGAATATTATAATATTAATTAAGTAGTGTAAAAACATATTTGTTATTGTTTGATAATCATGGTGATATCAAATCTATGTATTACAATCCTTTTAAGTGTTATTTTTGTTTTAAAACACACAATTAACTACGTTGAATTACTGAATTGTCTGCTTTTTTACTCTAAACTAATTTTAATAAATTGTTGTTTTTTAATCAATTTTCAAATTAAAGTTTAAGTTGGTTTGACGTTGAATTTTGCAAAATTTAACTATAGATTTTCATTAAATTTGTAGAGTAAGTACTAGTACTTAAGATGTTTGTGTATTTTATTAATTAATAATGCAATGTGTGCTTTAAAAGTTATGAATTTTTAGTTATTATTAATAACTAGTTCAAGTTGGTTTGACTAAAATTATGAAAAACTAAACGCACAAGTTTTGATTAAATACGTCAGTACTAGTACTAAAAATGTCTATTTTGTATTAAAATGTATCAAAAACAAGTTTGACTAAAATTCTGCAAAATTAGAAGTATGAATTTCAATTAAATTTGTAAAGTTAGTACTAGTACTCAAAACGTCATAATCTACTATCTAGAATTAAAATCCAATTTGCGCTTTAAAAGTTAAAGATTATTAGTTTTAAGTTAAATATGTTTGAACTAAACTTAGGATTTTTATTAAAATTGTAGAGTTACTTCTTGTACTCAAAATGACTGTGTGTACTAAATTTTATCAAAATCCAATGTGTGCTTTGAAAGTTTTGCATTATTAGTTACAACTTATAAATATTTGTAGAAAGATTTGTATTTAAATTATAAGCACCTAAAGAGTAAAAGTAACGCTGCAAGCGTCTAAAATATTAAAACCAGCTTCTGTGTAAACATTCCTATGCTTCTTGTTAGCAACTAATATATTAAACAGTCGGATATCACATGCAGAGCAAACATAGTAATACTTCTAAAGATTCTAACCGGTTTAGAATTAGTTCTGGTGTTTCTACTACACTCCATAACATGATTACCAGTTAATAGTTTAATCTGGAGTGCCAACCCACTCAAATAAGTGTTGGTGATCCAGAAATTAAAGTTTTTCTTTCTGGTAGCGTTGAAAGTCTTTATATCAGAGCAGGCAATGGAAATACAAACTTTTAAATAACCAACAACTGGGTGGATGAGCGGGACACTCCATAACATAATTACAAGCCAATAATTTAAACTTGAGTGCCCACCCACCCTCCCAAGTGTTGGTAATCTAGAAATTAAAAATTCTTTTCTCTACTAGCGTTGGAAATCTTAATATCATAGGAGGCAATGGAATATCAAACTTTTGGATAACCAACAATTGGTTGGGTGGGTGGGACACTCCATAACATATTTACCAGTCAATAGTTTAAACTGTAGTGTCCACCCACCCGCGCAAGTGTTGGTAGTTTAGAAATTTGAGTATCTTCTCTGCCCGCGTTTTAATTCTCTATATCAGAAGAAACGATGGAAATACAAACTTTTAGATAACCAACAATTGAGTGGTGGGTGAGAGACTCTAAAAATAATTACCAGCCAATAGTTTGAACTGGAGTGCCTACCCACTGGCCCAAGTGTTGGTGATTCAGAAATTGAAGTTTCTTTTCTCTGCTAGCGTTGGAAGTCTCTATGTCAGAGGACGCAATGGAGATACAAATTTTTGAATAAATGGTGTTAAACCATAAATTTTTGTCATGAGCTAATTTTGTGATTAGATAAGAAAAATTAGTTCTAGTATCCAAAATTTGAATTTAAATGCTTTGCTTACTATCTAGTATTTTTAACTATTATAAACCAATCAACAAACTCCGCTTTAGGCGCTAGAGTAAAATTGCTTTGCAAAATTAACTCGTTCTATTGCATTTATTTCTTTGTCTTAATTCAATCACTACCAAAGTTTTTTAGAAAATGCTTAAGATTCTGTTGTGGTATACTTCTTCTTTTCATTCAAAGTGACCAAATTTTTATAAATAAAAAAAAAGTATAAGATGTTTTGGGTCGTATCTGACATTAATTTTTGAAATCCACCTCCCGCCCCACAAAATTTAATTTTGTTTTTAATTACCACAAATTTCAAATTTTGTTGCAAGGTCTGCCAAAACGTCTTTTTCGGGGTATTTTGAAGTCATGTTTTGAATAAGCAAGATATCGTCTTTTTTTCGGATCGCCGTTTGTGATATCTCTTAAATATATTATAACGTTTATGACAATTTACAAACATTTTATAAGACGTGTGACAACTCACAAACATCTTATAAAGTTTATGACAGCTCACAAAGAATTGATGATAGTCTTGATATCTCACAAATATTTTATGATAGTTCAAAAATATTTTATAATATTTATTACGTTTACGACAGTTCACAAACAATTTATAAAATTTATCATAAACATTTTAACGATTCTTACAAACCAAAAACATTTTATGACATCTATGACATCCCAAAAACATTTAATGACATTTCGAACAGCTCACAAACATTTTATGACAATTATAAAGTTCCCAAAAGTTTTATGATTGTTCAGGTACATTTGTTGACACTTCACAAACATTTTATATTGTTCATGACAGTTCAAAGACATTTTATGACGTTTATGATATTTCTTAAACATTTTATGATGTTTGTAACAGTTTAGAAACTTTTTATGACGTTTATGACAGCTCATAAACAATTAATAACATCTTAAACATTATATGACGTTTATAACAGTTCACAAACATATTATAACGTTTATGACATCTTACAAATATTTTATGACAGTTTAGAAACCATTTATAATGTTTATGACAGTTTAGGAAGTTTTAATGACATTTGTAATAGCTCAAAGACAAATAAACAAATAAACAAACAAGCAAACCCACCTGCCCAAATGTTAGTTATCAAAAAATTTATTAACTTTTCTTTGCATACGTTAAAAATCACTATGTGAGAAAAAGTGATACTAACCTCTTAATAATCAACGTTTGAGTGAGTGGGTAAAACACCCCAATTTATGATTACTATTGAGTAGTTTACACTGTAGTGCCTAAGGACCCGTCAAAGTATTTGTTATCAAGGGAATAAAAGTTTATCCACTCTGCAAGTGTTAGAAGTCTCTATACTCAAAAAGAAGGTAGTGATACTAACCCATGATGACAAAGATTTGGATGGGTAAGTGGTCAAAACTTAAATTCGGGCGGATAGTTTAAACTGGGGTTCCCGCCCACTTGCTCAAGCGTTAATTATCAAGAAATTAGAAGTTCTACTTCTCTGCAAGCGTTAGAGATCTCTATGTCAAAGGAGGTGACGGTAACACCTAATCTCGTAATGACAAATACTTGGGCGGGTAAGTGGGTCACTCCAGAAGATTAGTACAGACGGTTTCAAATGGGGTTCCCGCTTACCCGTTAAATCTCCATGTCAAATTTCTTGATGACAAATACGTAAGCGGGCTACTTTAGAGCGTAATTACAAATTAGTAGTTTCCGCCAACCAAACCAAGTGTTAATTATCAAGAATTTAGAAGTTCTACTTTTCTGCAAACGTTAATTTTCATTTTCTCACAGAACGTAATAGTGTCAACTAATCCCTTGATGGAGGACACCACTTAATGGTTGGAAGAAGCTCAAGGGGCACTCCAAAGCATTAATACGGACAAAGTGTTGGTCATCAAAAAATTAGGAGATACTGATGCCAATCTCCTAATGACCAACACTTAAGTAGGGAGGTAGATGAAACACTTTAACTTATGATTACCATTAAGTAGTTTAAACTAAAATGTCCATTCACCCATCTAAGTATTTTTTATGCGCGCAATCGACTCTCCGTTTGTCGAACGTCCGTCCCAAAAAACTACCAACGGCAAAAAACTTAAGAAAAGTATATGTATATCAGTTTATTAGTGCAATTAATACGGACTATAAACAGTGTGAGTGATTCGAGCCCGAAATTCGGCAGATTATAGCTCCTCCCGGGAGCACTCCCAATGCTGGCACGAAGCTACCCTATGCTCAGGCAGCAAGAAGTCCTAAACGCTACGCTATCTGAAAAAAATCAGTTTATCCTTTGCTTTTCTCAATCAAACAACGCAGATTTTAAAAAATATTTATTTCTATATTTAGACTATTTGCTTGTTAGTCTGTATATCAGACATAGTCGGGGTAGAAATTTTCTCCAAATACTATGTAATGGCCTATATGGTTAACACAAACTTAGATTCTTAAACTTTCCACCATGACCATATTCACAAAAGTAGGAAGGTCATTGCACAAATCTGTGCACATTTCTAGGAATCATTAAGAAAGAGTTTAGTCGGTAGGAGCCAAAATGTGTATCTAAAACTTTTGCAAATTTTTAGAAAAATTGGAGTTCAGTCAGTCTAGATTAGTCTATCTGTACACACAATTTGTCAAACTAGTTAATACATTAATAAAACCATTTTGACAATAAAACCATATATTTTAATAGTGCAACAATCTCATAAAACAGAGTGAATGTTTTTGTTCTTATATTTAAATTTTAAGTTTTTTGACAGTCTCCCCACTTCATTAAAAAAACGTATAATAAATAATTTTAGAGTATCTTAGTTTATGTTTTTGTTTTCATTTATTATAATGGCTCCCCTCGGTCCAACAAATTCCGAATTTGGTCGCAAGGTCTGCGGAAACGTCTTCTTCTAGAGATTTGAGGTCATGTTTTGCATAAACTAACTGTCTCTTTGACGCACCGTTTTAAGATATAGTCGTTTTTTTTTTAAATTTCCATACGAACCAAGGTAAGCTTTTTATTTGAGCCGCCGCTTGGCGCTATCCGACTTCACGTCCAACAATTTTTGATGAGTGGTCCACTTGCGTGTTATTAAGATAATTGTCATCATTGCGGCAATGGTGATACCAATTTTCTGATGAGTAACACTTGGGTGGGTGAGTGGGCCACTCCAATTTATGATTATTATCGAGTAGTTTAAACTAGAGTGCCAACCTACCCGACCATGTGTTTGTCATCAAGAAATTAGAAGTTGCTTCTCTCTCAATTTAGAATTACCATTAAGTAGTTTGAACTGGAGTTAGAAGTTACTTTTCTATGCAGCCGTTGGTAGTCTCTAATATTTAAAGGAGAGTTGATGATACCAAGTTTTGAGACACTTCAATTCATGATTACGTTTGATTAGTTTAAACTAAACTTTCCACCCACACGTCTGTCATCAAGATTGCTTTTCCGCATTAGAAGTATATATGAATGTAAGAGGAAGCAATGTTGATGTCAAACTCTTAATGACACAATACTTGAGTGAGGGGGCGGGGCACAACAATTTATGATTACTGTCAATTAGTTTAAATTAAAGGTGCCCACTCAAAGGCTTGTCATTAAGAGTTGGTATCACCATTTCCTCTTTGAATATAGAGACGATTCTAACGATTGCAAAAAAAAAGCTTTAAATCCTCTAATAACACATATTTGGGCAAGTGAGTAGACACTTTAATATATTCACAATTTATAGCCTGATTTTATTTAGTATTTGATTTTACCATCTTTGAGTTTTGTAGCCAAATTTTAGTGTTTTTAATTTTTATGAGCAAATTTTCTATTTATTTGTTATGTTTTGACCGGATTTAATTTTTTTTCTGTCCCAATTTTTGACGTTTTTTATAACCTATTTTTTAGCCGTAGTTTTGTGGCCGGATTTTAGTGTTAGATATAGCTAAATTTCAATATTTTTTAAGTTTTATAGCCAAATGTTGGTATTTTTTTAAATAGTTCTAAAATTTTGTGGCCAGAATTTGTTGTTTCCAACTTTTTTCCGGATTTGGTAATTTAACAGTTTTTGAATCTTGTTAATTTTAACGTTTTATAAAAGGATTTTGGTATTTAATGCCTATTTTTTAAATTGATTGGCCGGATTTTAATAATTTGGACATTTTGTGCTTGAGAAAAAGTACTTTTTTTTGAAACGATTGAAATTATTAAGGCTCAACAAAAAAAAATCTATTATTTTATGTTTAAAAGAGTATTCTTACTTCAAAAAGATTACAAGAAACTAAAAAAGAGTATGCCTGGTCAGCCTGCATAAAATTCACTTCAGAAAAAGTTGATATGTGATTGATACATGGTCCAGTTTATATCAAATTGAAACTATAAGGACTCGACTAAAAAAAAAAGTATATTTTCTAATTTTCAATTAAAAAAAGTAAAAAATGTTCAAACATCAAGGAGTATATATAAAAAAGGAGTAGGTCTGGTCAGCCAGTTTCATTAATTCTAGTAGCCAATACTTTTTTTCTTTATAAGAGCTGCTTACACAATTCCTACATCAGTAGCCATATCCATGCCGCCAATCAACTCTGTAGTGATAGTATATTTTAATTTATTTTTAATTTATCATATTACAAAACATCTTTTCTGCATTCAGAGTACGCAACAGCTTCCAGAATGTTTTGTAAACTTATCAGTGATACAGCAATGTTTAAAATAGTTGTCGAGTTGCTATCAAAATTGCCCCAGAAGATTGTAAATAACTATAATTCATAAAAATTCTAAAAAATTTCATATAATTTTACAAAATTTTAAATAAATTCATAAAAAATAAAAAAAAAATATTCCAAAATAAAAAAAATAGCTAATACTACGCAAATTTGTTAGCTCTCCAACACTACTAAATACAGCACAAAAACATTATCATTAACATTATCTGGTAGTAATATGGATTGCTTCCACCTGTTAATGATAAAAATAATTAATTAATTATTAACTTTCATTATAATAATTTACAATAGTGAATAGAGTATTGTAAGTGAAAAAATTAATAACTCTTAAAAACTGTCATAAATTTCATGCTATAAACTCAAAGAATTGCAATTGAATTGTTTAAATCAATTATTAAATTAAAATAATAATAATAATTTATGATTAATAATTAATCTTATAGTAATAAAATTTATCAAAAAAATCTCTGAAATATTATTTCATTAATTTCTAAGATTTTTTGTTTATAATCCCTAATGTTTTATTCATCATATTAATTCCTAAAATAAATTCTTAAAATGTATGCTTATCTTTACATTTGTAAAGATAGTTTTAAATTAAGTACATATTTATCTTTTTGTATAACACCGCAATCTTATATGTGGTAGGATTTGTAAATGATTAACAATGATTCATACTATTATCAACTTATTAATTTTTAATTTTGATATATTTCAATGCACATATTCCTTGGCCAATTCTAAGAATATTTTGGTCTATGATGATTTATGAAAAACCCGTTTGTTTTAAAGATACAGAGTGAACAAAGTTTGCGACAACCATATTCGATATTTGTTGAAATCATTAATGTAAATAAAAATATGTGGTACGCCAAAGAATATATTAAGTACAAAAAATTGTTAACAATAACTTGGAACGGCTGTTTTATCTACTAATGTACAAGTAGATTTTATTTGAATACGTCTCGTCATTGATCTTTACATGTATCGGCAGTTATTTAGATTGAGTGACGTGTCATTAATTCATTAATGGTTAGTAAATTCCTCTACCATAAATCACTATACAAACACCAAGATGACTGACATGCATTTCATGTATGGACTTGCTGATGGCTATTCATTACAATTGGCTAACTGCACATTTGACAATAAAGTCTCGCATGTATGTAGCCTTTTTAAAACTACAATCCTAGTTCCTCCGCTTATAGAATAATGCTTTTTTTTATCCTGTTGGGCGCTGTGTGCGTATTTTTTTTTAGACTTTACTTTAGCGTTTAAGTATTACTGGCGTCACTTTATCACTTATTTTTTCTTAGTTTTTTTTATGTTTTGTTAGCTGCAGAAGAAAAAACATTAACAACATAAAATTTGTAAATAATACTGCTATTACAGCCAAAAGTAGTCAGCAAGACAAGCATCCTACAAAGAATTAAACATCAACATCGAGAAAAATAAAACAGCAGGCAACTAATTGAAAAACAACTTATTAACTGATTGAAAAATTTTGGCAGTTGGATAAATGTAGCAAAGAACTCCAATAAAAAGATCCTTACGCGTATCAAAATTTCTCAAGTTGCATTCAGATCATACTACTTTAACTAATCAAAACCCATTAATTTTTAGACAAAAGATTGATTTTGTTGATGATAGATGTGAGATTTGTACTCTAAAAACAGCAATCGTAAATCGTCTAGAAAAAATTGAGCTATGATGTTATCGCCACATGATAACAATATCCTGAAAACCAAAAGAAAACTGTTAAATACAATAAAAACAAGAAAAACTGAATACTTTGATTACAAATACTAATTATACAAGAAAAGGTTGAGGGAAAGAGATAGATAGGACGTAAGAATCTATCATGACAGCGCAAGAATAGGTAATGAACAAGCTTAACAGTTGAGGATAAGTTTCAAGCTGCAAGCAATTGAATGAATACCACCGAATTACTGACACAACGTAAGCCAACATTTGAACACAGACAAGGCACCACAAAAAGAAGTTAAGTGTGGTAAAAGCATGTCCAACTTTTAATATTCTCAACAAAGTGTCAACTGAGAAACTAGTATCACTAAAGTAGGTCTATCAGGAGCAGACGACAAAACTGTAATTACAAACTGGTCGGTTTTTTTAATTACTTGGTAGAGTCCAACGTAGTTAATAGCAAAACTTTCTCCAAATTTCAAAATCAAGTTTATGGCATCGGCAAAGTGTCTAGTAGTAAATTAAAAAACATTGTCAAAAATATTGACCGTTTTTTCTTCTAGTGCCTATCCGCTTTGGATGTTGGAAATCATCATCAAAATTTAGACTTTGTTTGCTACATCACAATAAAAAAGTTACTTTAGTTACGACATACCAGATTAAACCATGTATAGTTTTTTTTTTAAGTAAAGCGGTTGCAAAGATTAGTTTGCTGCTGGAGTCGATAGGCAACCTTGGTTATTGACCTCAACAGCAATGTTTTAGTTCTTATTAAACAAGTGCAACGTCAATTAATAATAATTCTGGAAGTAGTAAAGTTTACAAGACAAGCGTTGCAAGTTTATGCAAGGTTTAGAATGTTTATGTGTTTTGTAGAGCTGTCTACGCGTAGTCAAAACGATGTTGAGTCAAACGGAATTTTTTTAAACTTTCATAAATTGGTTGCTGGTAAATAAGCAGGATGTGGATGAAGCGCACTAATAAATCCTCGTTCATACTCATCAGATTACTTAAATTGGCAAATGAAATAAGAGAATTATTCATTTTAACGTTGACATTAAGGGCACGGTTTAGGGAGTGTCACAAACTACAAGCTAACCTCACGCAATTTAACTCCTTTTTAAAATCAGTTTTTGCAAGGTGTAGAGAATAAATTTTCCAGTCTAATGACATATATGAAAGTCCAAAATCTTCAATTATTTATGAAATTTTAAAATTAACTTGTATTTTTTTGTCAAAACATTTGCTTTAAGATTCATACTTCATTGAACATCAAATTTAGTAGACTTTTGATTGTGCTATAAGTTATTTTAATTAAATAACAATTGTTATAGTTCTGTTCGTAGTTCTGAATGTATGAGAAAATGTGAAATTTGAAATTCCCAAGTGTATTGATTTTTCTATTAATTAATTAATTAAATGCTATTTTTATTTTTTGTCATTGAATTACAAGAAAGGTTTAATATTAATTTACATAGAAGAACATTTGGCTTGGCTAATTCAAATTTAACCAAAACATTTGGATGCAAAACACTAATTTTGAAAATAACAATTCCATTGACTACAATCTCAGCAAATTGGAAAACAGGCTGGATCTAAAAAAGAAAAAACAAAATAATCAGAAATTGATTTATGTTGAATCTTTTTTTTTGTTTTTTTACTTATTTTTCAGACAAATGTAAGTTTTTTTAGTATTTTTTTTGCTTATTTTTCTGTGAAATGTTGGTTTTTCTGGTTACTTTTCGGTTTACTTAATTATTTTTATGTCAAATGTTAGCTTTTCTAGTTACTTTTATGTTTACTTGGATATTTTTCTGTCAAATGTTTGCTTTTTTAGTTATTTTTCTGTCAAATATTATTATATAATATAAAAAAATATTTAAATATTTTTAATAAGAATCAAATTAGACTAAAAACGGTTGAAAAGTAAACATTTCTATTTATAAAATGTCAAAAATAACTAAATTTGGCCTTGAAACATTAAAATATTGTTTGAAAGCACCAGAATCCGGCCTTAAACTGTTATTATGTTATTAGTGCAAAATTCTATTTAGAAAATGTAAAAAACAAATGTTACCGGTCTTTGGTCAACCTACACAGACCAGATTTCAACCGTCTCAGGTCCCGCAGGATCCATCGCAACTGCAGCTTCCAGGTAAACGACTTCAATCCAAACCTAGTGCCGTCGACAATCTCACGTAATCATATCCCCAGGATAGTACGGGAGACTACAAACATGTACTCTGTGCTTGCAAACCCCACCCGAGTTTTGCCACTGACAGCTGCTCCGGCACAGCCACGTCGCTACCTAAAAACAAAGTCAAGTTCTACGAAACCCTGTGTGGGTGAGTCAGATGTGTGTATGTGCTCTCTGGGTGAGAGTGTTAGTAGACAAAAAGTTTGTAAAATAATGCAAACACCCCGACACACGCTCCGGACACATCTCCTGGACCCGAACCAGCTGCTTAGCAAACTATTCCCATATTCTCAGGCTTACCATAAACCTAAAAAAATTGCCGTGTGACGCCTCTTCAAACAGACATAAACCGGCAACAATTGGCACCCAACGTGAAAAATCGTAGAGTAAAAGTGCGCAAACCCAAAGACCTGTCTTCCCCATTCACCTGGTAGAACCTCCCCCAAAAAATTGACAGAATGTTATCGTTAATATAAAATTATTATCTGGTTATTCATATTGAAACAACTTCCAGACCCCCTTACCACCTATAAGATGTCATCTGAATTCCCGGCCAAAATTAAAAGCACGTACTAACCCGTTCTTTTTTACGCACCCTAATCAGCAAAAAAAAAAGCTACATAGATTTTGCTAAATGTGAGCGAGAAACCGTGAAGAATTACCTCACCTAGAAACCCCTCAAACACAAGCAAAACCCCAACTTGGAAAGCTAGAAATCCTTGTGGGCTTGTGGTTAACTTGGTTATATTCTTGATGATTTAGTTTATTTTATCCTCAATACAGTTTTTCCTTGTGCAACTATAGCAGTGTTGTCCGCAAAGCCAAAAATCTCTACTCTAGTTTTGTTGTTAATTTTTAGTACCTGGTGGACACCAACCTGAAACCTTATGAAGTAAAAGCCCTGAGGCAACACCAGGGTAACCTCAAGCATATCTCAGGCTCAAGTGCCACAAACCGTAAAACTTCAACAACAACCCAAACAAAACCTTGTAGTTGCAAACACCGACACGGCACCACAGTACTCGGAAGCTGGACCCAAGCGCACTACACAAACCAGAGCTTCTGAGGTCAGTAACAAATAAACCATGTGCAAAACTTTAGTTTTTTTAAAGAAGATCACATTAACTTAATCTCCAAATTTTTTAGCAAATCTTTTGCAGACATTAGTGGATCTCCCACATAAATTGCAAATGTCTTTTAAACTTTATACAAATTCTACTTTTGTTTTTAAAAACTTTTTTATTCCTTCTTAGTATTGCAATTTTTAGGCGACTTAATACATTGATATTTTGAATAGTCTATAATGAAAAGTCATAAAATTTGGTATAAAAGTGACTCAACTAAGTCACCCTTAATTGACATATTTTCAAAACCAAAAAAAATTACTATTTTAAACAAGAGCTCTCCCAAACAATGTAAGTAGAAGAAAGGATCCAACATCCAACAAAAAAAAATTATTGTGTAGTCTGACAAAGGCATAGGCCAAAACTACAAATGACAAGCAGCATATAGTAAGAAAAGTATTTAAATCCAAAAACTACCCGCAACATCTAAAAACAAAGATCTTTAACCAGTGCGTACTCAACACTTACATAAGTCTCCAAAACATGGTTATTGACATAGACAATTGTACATTGAACGGTTTCCTGGCCATAATATCCCCGACCAAAAATTTTTCAAAAACATTTATCAACGTCTTCGTAAAACATTGAAACAAAATGAAGAGTCAAGAAGATCAATGATGGTAAGATCTGAAACATTCTGTTCTGGACACAATAGAGGAAGATCCAAGTAGTTCTACGCAAAAAATTGCCAATACTTTACATTGGACAGTTTGGAAAATTCTTAAGGGCAATTTGTTGTATCTCTACCACATTCAGCGGCTTCAGGCACTAGTACTTGCTTATTTTCATTTACGTATTGCGTTATGTCAATGGCTTTTGCAAACATTAGTTCTAATCCCTCAATTCCTGACACTTATTCTTTTCACCGATAAAGCCAGTTTCTCAAATGCAATAAACAATTTTCATAACAACCATGTGTAGGCAAATGAAAATCTGCATCAGGTATGTAAAGATCGTTCTCAACATCAGTTCTCCTTGAAAGATTGGGTTGGAATTGTGGACGACTGTCTAATTAGACCAATATTTTTATTAAGAAGACTTACCGGCGAGGTGTATTGCAACTTTTTAAAACACATGCTACCTCAGGTTCTGGATGATGTACCATTGGCAACAAGAATTGCAATGTAGTTTATGCACTATGGTGCACCAACACATTTTGCTGGATTAGTCAAGGTCATAGGACAAAATATTCTTAGAATAGACCAAGGGATTGGACACTTAAATTTTTTCCGTATGTTTACCTAACAACAATTTTTATTTAATAAAAATATACATTGTACCGACAAAATATAAATCGATTATCAAATTATATGCAGAAATAGGAACGCCAAAGTTAGTGTTTTCCTTAGAATACTGGAAACTGAGAAAAATTATATGTTCTTAAATGCAATATTTTATAAGATCAATAAGACAATAAAACAAAACAAAAAAAATAGCAAATGTACTTCTTTATTTTTATTTTAATAATTTAATAACAGAATATTTTTATAAAAATTATGTACTAACAAATTTCAAATATAACAATCAGTTTATTAAGTTAATGAGTGATATCCAAATTAATTTCATTCAACCACTTACAATTTATTTCTGACGTTACATCAAAGCGCTGTACGCGCAGTCTATTAAAACCAACAGTAACTGAAAGCTTAACAGCTTTTCTTACAGATGTCAGGACATGCTTCGATCAACAGTGAAAGTTTAAAGTTTAATTGTCATTTCTTTATAATAAATATTATTTATATACTATATAAGTAATTAAATTAAAGAATTTGATATAATTGATTTAATTAAATTGTTTGATTGGTATTGATATTTATTAAACAATGTAATAGCAATCATCTAAATCATTATTTAGACGTAATAGATGTTTTCTTTTTTGTATTTTTCCAGCGATACAATCTCGTCTGTAGGGGGATTTGCTATGGATTAACTACAAATCATATCTGCTTTTTTATGTTGCGCCCATATATAACCAATTGCACATAACACAACGCAGTTGGTTTGATAATACGTGTGAAGATTAATTAGATAGCAATATACAATGAATATATTCAGTTTAATATCTATTCTGGTGTGCCTAATTGCTGCGGCTTCAGTCACACAAGCGTATGATTTTAATGACATCATCGCCAATATACCGGAAGAAGGTAAGTTCAATCACTTATTATATATTAAAAAAAAAAAATAATGATGTAAGTCTTTATAAACAAATATTTCATTAAATAAATAAAATAAAATTGTATGTGTAATATTACAGAAAGAATCGAATTCCTTAAGTATCATCTCAATTTAGGATATAGTTTGTCTCAAGAGTCTCAGAAATATGCAAATGTAAGTAGCTTTTATGTTGTCGTCAATAGTTATTATGTGTTACTTTTTTGTAATATTTGTTTGTAGAAAGAGAATTTGCCTGAAGATTTTTCTATTTCCCTCTATGAGTATGCTAAAGACAATCATGACATCAAAGACGAAACTGTGTTGGCATCATTAAGATCAATAATATGTTTTGATGATGGAACTTGTATTGATATAGGAGATATTGGCATTCATCCAATGAAAGTAAAGAAAAATTAGAAATTATTTCTTTATATTTAACGTTTATTTAATTCTATTTATATTATTAATAATTTTAAAATTATTGAAATGTAATATTATGACAATAAATTAACAGTATTTTCTTATAAAATTAATACTCATAAACATCCTAAACATTACTTAATATACAGAATCAAATTGCTAAAAAAAATTGATAATAGAATTCAGTTTTTTTGTACAAAATTCAAAAAATTTCACAAAATTTTATATAATTTCTTAAAATTTTTACAAAATTTCATTAAAATTTCTACAAAATTTCATTTTACATAATTTCGTAAAAATGTTACATGATTATATAAAAAAAATTACATAATTTCATAAAATTTTATATAGTTTCTTAAAACTTAAAAAAAATAATATAATTTTACATTTTTTTTTATAATTTTACAAAATTTTATATAATTTTAAATAAATTTATATAATTTCACAATATCTTATATAATTTTAATTTTTTTTATATAATTTCATATAATTTTATATAATTTCATAATTTCTTTATATAATTTTATATATTTTTTCAAAATTTCATTTCGTTTTATCTACTGACTTATGACACTTTTATTAGAAATTTTCCTTGCTTAAGCTTAGAAAAATATTTAAGACGTTTTAGTCTTTTAAAGTTTACTCGAGCCTTTCAAAATCTTTTTAAAATAGTTAAGGTTTGTTAAAACTTATATAGTAGCCTATACTAACTGTCAAAGATGTTAAACAATTCAATTCAATTTTTAATTTACCTTAAAACAATTCCGAGTTTAAGTTAGGTTAGGTCTATAACATCTCACAATCATGTACAATTTATGAATATAAACTTTTAAGAAACACAACTCCTTAAGAAGCCTCATCTGTAAACAAAAACTTACAATTTTTCTCAAGTCTTCAGCCGTTAAATAATCTAATACTTTTCTTAACAAAGTTTTCTAAGAGTTTTTTCAATGTTTTTTATACATTTGTAATATATTAAGTACCAAGGGCAAAAACGCACTGTTTGCAACTCGCAGATGTTTATCTGCGTAAGCTTGCCCGTGATAATTACAACTATTTTTACCTGAGTAAAAAAAATATTAAAAAGTAATTATTTAAAGCTCGATTTTTAATTATTATTATTAATTTAAAATGGTATAATTTTTATAAATTGTAAAATAAAATCCAAAAAAGTTACTAATTTTAGTGTGGAGCAGGGTAATAATAAAACAATTTACTATGTTTTTTATCAGAATTTTTTTCTTACGAATACATTACTAGTTTAAGTACTACTAAAGTCTTTTAAAAATGTAACTGATGTGCTTTTCACAACGTCTGCATTGCATCCATAACATGCAAGTGTAGGTTAAGTTAATGTCTGCCTGCAAATATTTATAGTGTGGCCATGAATGCAAGAGGACATTTAAATTGTTTTTTTGCGATCTTTTCCAATTTCATTGTAATTGTTGTTCAAAGTTTGCTTTTTAACGCTATTATCTTCAATCTCTCTTCCTTGAGTAATTGATACATCAAAAGTTGCAATATTACTTCAGGGAATTCTTTCTCTAATAAAATAGTTCAATAATCCAAAAAAAATAAGAATTGTATACAATAGTCCGGCAAAGTGTTTATTTTAGACATTAAAGCGTGTTTTTGTGTTTTTGTGACAACAATATTTGTGTCGCTTCTTGTCACATTTTATATTGTGACATTTGTTAAGCAAAGTTTCTTTGTAGGTGTACAATAGCTTCTTCTTATTGAATAGTTTGACTTTTAATGCCTTGCCACCATGTTACAGCATCTCCTTCTAACATCAATGTCAGTCCAAACAAACTAATTGCATCATTTATATTTTCAATTTGTTTAAAAACTGGAACAAAACCGTCTTCTCGCAAACCGGACGCTAAAAAAAACGTCGCAGATCTCGCTGCTGAGCCCAGCATAGCCCTCAGCAAGATACGTGTGGTCACACCCAAACACCCGACATTGTCCCAACCGTCACTGTTATACAAGAACCAAGTCTGACTAAAGCTACACACTGTAGCAAACTATCGCATACCATACATCCGCAAAAAAAAAAGAAAGAAATTGGCCAGCAACCAACTACCCGGATAGACTCTATGCATACCCGCAATTTTTGAGCGGATAAAAACGCAAAACAGCGTTCCATTAAGACCTCCGCCTAAGCCCGGATTGAGCCCAGTTTAGGACTACCGGTGCTGCGAGTGATTTATACTTTCCAAACTGTTGAGTCACCTAGACTCGGTAAATTCTTTGTGGATACTTCTTATAACAAACTATTCCCGTCCTTGTGCAATAATGTCTAGAACTAAGTCGGCGTTACCTAGACTATAGACTAGACTCTTATAAAGATCAAACTTTTCTGTTGTCTGTTTTTTGTCAATCACCGCCCGATCAGTCTTTTGTCGACCCTAAGTAAGGTGCCAGAATTGGGCCCACAACCTATCAACTAATCAAAGTTACCAACCAAACTAAAACTAGTAAGGCACCAAGAACTACTCTCAAAACTTCAACGTTTCTAGTTCAATCCTAAATTGATTATTGCTTTCTATCTAAAAAAAGAACACCTGCAGTAAAACTGTTCGGGCACGTGTTTACCCCTTGCTTAATCAAAGCAGGGGTTCCTCAGGGTTCAGTATTATCACCAATGCTTTTCAAATTGTAGATGTCAAAAACGCTCAGTACGTTGACAATACGACACTGTTGTGTTTCAAAAAGTCACACAATAAGACTTCAATCGGCTAGTGGGACACTTGAAACTTTAGGCTTAAGTACTGGAAAGTAAAAATCAATCGGAAAAAGAGTAAGGCTATTTTTTTCTCTAAGCAAATTTCACGTGAGAACGTTTATCTCAACGGCGCTCCAATTCCAAAATAGCTAAGAATAGAGCTAGATCTTAGACAGTTTTCAAATTACAAGCCCAAGTTAACTCTATTGCTGCGCAATATTAATATTTGCAAAATAAGACTTCTCAAAGCACTTAGTTAGAACGTAGTGTTCTAAACACCCAACTGAGCGCTGATATAGGATTTGATCCAATCAGTAAACACATGTTCGTAATAGCAACCAATCAAAAAGTTGCTATTCACTCAGACCCTGAGTTATCAACAAACACACCTTTAAACACAAGCGGCCTAACTAACCTCTCAAAAACATCTCCTCTAAGGCACACACAGATTGGAAAGTTATACACATTGGTGTGTAAAACATCCTGGTAAGTGTTCACACCAGAGAGAAAGAATTAGTCAGTAGGTGCTTCCAAACTTTTGTACAGTAAATCCAACACACTTGAAAATTTCTTTCTCAAGCAAAACAAATTTGAGTCAGTTGAGAATCAGGATCTAACCAGACAACTTTGAACTGAACTGAATCTAGGGCAGACATATAAGCTAGATTTTTTGACTGCTGCATCCACCTAGAATCAAACCGTCTAGCGTTGCAGCTTCCGCAATGACCACCATGGTGCCGTAGACCTCCACCGCCTTCAACCCTGAAAATTCCGAAACAAGCAAACCCCAACTCTGTGCTTGCACACCACGCCAAAGTTTTAAGACAACATCTGGTAAGCTGCTATATGCACTTCCACGTCGATCCAAACCAAAATAGTTGTAGTGGACACTCTGAGTGAGTGCACATACTGAATGTATATGTGTGTATGAGTATTTTGAGTAAATACGTTTGTCAATACTAATTTGTTTCTAAAAATGCACTCTGCTCCTGGACTTGGACTTATTCATGCTCTCAGCATATTTAA
The DNA here is from genome assembly GCA_963932245.1 of Tachinus rufipes. Taxonomy (NCBI): domain Eukaryota; kingdom Metazoa; phylum Arthropoda; class Insecta; order Coleoptera; family Staphylinidae; genus Tachinus; species Tachinus rufipes. Next base: position 24,276,773 of record OZ010742.1, on the reverse strand, counting down.
GTATTATATTTAGTCTCATATACCTCTGTTTACATTTTCCCAAGTCTTCCAAGGTGGATTAAAAACTCTTGTTGTTCACTTTTATTTAGAAGATTTGCTCTTCTAAACATGCGACTTAGCGAATTATTATTAGACAAATTTGAACTGTGTGTGTCATAATTCTAAATAAATTGCAATTTCTTAAAGCTAACGAATAATTAGACACATGAAATCCAATTTCGGATAAAAGCGAAGGACAACATATATTGGCATTAAGCAAATCGTTTAGAAAACAAATATCAGAAACAATCCTGCGACTATTGAGAGTTGGAATATGAAGCAAATCCATAATATCGTTGTAATAACCCGAAATATGCCTTAATCCAAGTTTGTTTTCAATACATCTTAAAAATTTCTTTTGAATTGATTCTATCCGGTTTACATCGACGTCTAAATAAGGTGACCATACCGGCGAAGCATACTCTAAGTAGCAACGAACTAAAGAACAGTATAACGTTTTTAAGCAATTTGCATTTAATTCTTTAGCAATATTCCACACAAATCCTCAAAGTTTAGACACTTTGTTACATATTGCATTAATATGTTCTCTAAATAACAGACGACTATCAAGTAATACGCCAAGATCTTTAAAAGATTTAACGGATTTTAACTTTGAAGATTGAATGGAATATACACATTTATCAATATTAACAAACAGCTTATTAAGATTGCACCACTGAGTTAAACAATTTAGATCTGCCTGTAAAAGCATACTATCTTGCACATTATTTACTATCTGATATAATTTCATGTCGTCCGCGTATAGTAGACATTCACCAAATTCAAACACATCTATTAAATCGTTAATAAATAATGTGAAAAGAATAGTACCAATATGGGACCCTTGTGGAACTACAGAGCTAACAAATATTACATTTGATACAAAATTACCAATTTTGACACGCTGGGTACGATCATTTAAGAAAGATGCAAGCCATTGCATGGTATTGTTATTAAAACCTAACATAGATAATTTGGTAATCAAAACATGATGGTTAACTTTGTCAAATGCCTTTGAAAAATCTGTGTAAATAGTATCTACTTGACAATTACGATCAGAAGCTTTTGAAATGAATTGCTTAAATTGCAACAAATTACTTGAGGTCGATTTACCTTTTTGAAAACCATGCTGATTATCGAAAATTGTAGATCGAGACATCCAAGCTAACTCATCACTAATTATGGAATCAAGTAACTTTGGTATTGACGACTGTATACTTATACCACAATAGTTATTTTTTAAACTTATAATACGATTAAAGATAGTTTCAAGTAAAATATGTAAAATTTTATCTTGAATTTGATGTTTACTATTGTATTAAGGGTAGTTAACGTTGGATTGATCTGATTCATAAACAGTAGAGAAATACTCGGCAAATAAATTGACTATATCACAACCTTCATCAGCAGATTTGTTGTTTAGTTTCATTAAATTTGGGATTCCATTTTCATTGCGAGCATTTTTAACAAATTTTTAAAAAAGAGTAAGATCTTTGTTAACATTACTTTCAACAAGTTCTAAATAGTTTTTATGTAAGGTTCTAGATAATTTGCTGCACGATGTTCTTAATTCGGAAAAAATGTAGTAATGTTCAACTGTGCCAGTTTTTTTATAAGTTGCATGTGCAATTTTCTTTTTTATAACTTTATCAATAAGTTCATTATTAAACCAAACTGGGTAATTAAATTTACAAATTTTTATAGACTTAGTTGGAATAAACATATCCATGCCTTGATGCAAATAATAATAAAAAGTTTCAAGAGCTAAATCTAAATTGCTATTATTTAGAACAAGATTTTACTCAATACTGTGAAGAAAAAGATTAAGCTTTGCATAATCAGCTTCTTTAAAGTTAAAACGCATTTCATTGCCTGTTAGAGTATCTACATTAGAAAATGTTGGTAATGTACAGATGTAAGCAGAATGGTGATGATTTGGAGCAAGTAAAATATCATCAGCAAGACATATTTGAACATCAATATCCGTAAAACACAAATCAAGAAAGATACCTCTTAAGTTAGCTACAAAAATTAATTGATTTAAATTCATAAACAAGTAGGAGTTAATAACAATTTCAGCCTGAGGACAACATTTCGCAACCAGCTGGAGTCCACTTAATATTATTCAAATTGTATTGTACCATAAACTTGTAGTTACTATATTTAGATTTCAATTCTTCTACTATTGTACAATGTTCTTTATAAGTTGCAAAAGAACAAGAAGGAGGAAAATAGATACCTCCAATCACTAATTTCATCTGTCCCAATCTAATAGAAATAAAAATATGTTCAATTGTGCTTGAGTTAGAAGATAATAACTTCGATTTGAAGCATTTTTTGATAGCTAGTATACCACCACCCATAAGTTCACCGTGAATGGTGCGTTCAGTTCGAAAAAAAGCATAGTCTAGTGTTGCAAATTGACTGTCTAAAAAATCTGTATACATCCAGGTTTCTGTTAAAACAATAACATCATAAATACAATAATTAACATTAAACATAAAATCTACTAGTTTTGTACGCATACCTCCAACATTCTGATAATAACAAATTCGTTTTTTAAATCATCTTCAAAATTGATGTTAGATTTAACTATTTGAGAAACGCCATTGCGGTGTTTAATTACCAAGTTATTTTCACCATTTGAAATTCGTTCATGCAAATTTAATTTAACCTTTTTAAAATACTCTCTTTCTTCCTGCGATTTATCACATCAAAACTGCAATTGTTTATTGGTGTTTTTTGAATTAGATTTTAAAACTTTTAAGGCAAAATTTTTGTTTCTAAAAATTAGTTTAAGAGGACGACACACAGTACTAGATTTTTTCTTACCAAGCCTAATTAATTTAATAGGTTCAATATTAACTCCAAGCGGTTCCAAAATATTGACTACTTCTTTGAGGTCATCTTTAGATTTATCTTCCAATGATATAGATTGAGATTCCTTAAGGTTAAATAACAACAGATTAGATTTTCTGCTGTGACGGTCTTCAATTTCACTAATAATTTGATTTACATTAACCAATGAACTAGTTTTTTCAGTTTATCTAATCTTTTCTCAATGTCGACAAGCCGCGAGTTTAAAACGTTTAATATTTCATCCTTAAAATTGACAAGGTCATTCCTAAAACAGTCTAATTGGACACGAATCATATTGTTTAATTCATCACTGGAATTAATAGACAAAAATTCAGCTTGTGGCAGAGAAATGCATTTATGGTACACCCACTTTGACTTATCATTGACAACGAAGCAGATTTCATTATCATTTAAACGAGAACAACGAACATATATTGACTTGTTACATCTTCCATTGCATTTAACATATGGAGTATTAGGTGTAATACCCTGATTACAAATGCCGCATTTAAAACCCATGATAAAATATACAATTTAATATATAAGATATTATACAACACAAGACAAATGTTCACGCTGACGCGGTCTATCGTAGCGACTTTAATAGACAAAAGAGAAAACTTCCTCTTCCTCAGAAAAAAATAAACTAAAATATCGGCAGCAATAAAATAATTAAAATTAAAATCAATTAATCAATTAACTAAATAGTAAATTCATACAAATATAGAATTTATATGAATAAAATATTAAATAAATAATCTTAATAAAATAAATACTTATTTGATGTGTTTATATGATAATATTATAATAAAAGTTAAAATATGTTCACATTTGTTAAAGTGATTTAAAATTGGATTGTAACGACGATAAGAGGGTCCATTGGAATCAGCGTTTTTGTACTATCCACATGCCACAATATTTTAAATTTACAAAAACTCGTTTTCTTAGATATAAATGGCACAAAAATATTATCACAAGATGCACATACACTCAATAAATCAATATGAAAAAGAAAACTAGTTTAATTTCTATTATTTCACAGATAATTTAATTTTAAACGGAGCAATCGATAGAGCAAACTTAATCAGTTGCTTGCCGAAAAGTCTATTGAATCTGTTCATGTACTCTAAAACCCATATTTTTATGTTTTATATCGTGGCAGTCATTTTGATATATTAAGCTTCAAACATTATTCCAAAAAAAACCATAAATTTAGCAGAATTGCAAAATTTGCTTTCTTTAAACCGTTCTAACTTTGTCAAGTCTTAACAAAATTTGATCCACAAAGTCTTGATTTCTTTGTGTTTAAATTCTTTTTAAAGTGATCACACAAGATTTATAGAATCAATACGTATACACCACCATTTTGATGCAGGAAGTTCAAAAGTACACCTACAACCAGGCCACGCAGCACAACAATTTGCATTTTCTCAATGGCTTCTTGATAATACCCAATATACCATTTTTCATATAAATAACATTTTTTCTTGTAGTCTGAAGAGTAGTTACTAAAATTTTGACAAAAATCGACATAGGGTGACAGCGTTTTTTAGGACCTGAAAACTACAAGTTTTGAAGATCGCGAAAACATGTGCATTTTCCTGCATCAAAATAATGGTGTATACGTATTGATTCTATAAGTATTGTTTGATTACTTTAAAAAGAGATTAAACACGAGAAAATGTAGACCTTGCAGATCAAGTTTTGTTAAGATTTAAAGATAGCAAAATTTTGATATTTTTTAAAATTTTACAGATTTTTTTTTAATAATGTTTAAAGCTTGATATATCAAAATGACTGCCCTAACATTAAATATACAAATATGGGTTTTAAAGTACATGCAATAAGGAATATTTTGAGTCACCGTAGACCTTTTTATCTTTTCCAGAGGCCCAAAAATAAAGATACAAAAATGTGTCGTTTGCCGATTTTGACAACTTTTGAATATTAAAAAATTCTTGATAATGCCCAATATACCATTTCTCATATAGATAATCTTTTTTCTTGTGTTCTAAAGAGTATTTACTGAAATTTTGACTAAAATCGACATAGGGTGACAGCGCTTTTTTGGGACCTGAAAATTACAAGTTTTAAAAATCGCAAAAACATGTGCAACTTCCTGCATCAAAATAATGGTGTATACGAGTTGATTCTATAAGTATTGTGTGATCACTTTAAAAAGAGATAAAACACGAGAAAATCTAGACTTTGCGGATCAAGTTTTGTTAAGGTTTGACAAAGATAGGTTAGGTTAGGTTAGATTAGGTAAGGTTAGGTTAGGTTAGGTTAAAGAAAGCAACGGTTTAAAGAAAGCAAAATTTTGAAATTTTGCTAAATTTACGGTTTTTTTTGGAATAATGTTTGAAGCTTAACATATCAAAATGACTGTCACAATATTAAACATAAAAATATGGATTTTAAAGTACATGTAATAAGGAATAATTTGAGCTATCGTGTACCTTTTTATCTTTTTCCAGAAGCCTAAAAATTGAGATACAAAATAGGCTAAAAAAGACGTTTTATTGTGAAATTTTTTACCTTTAAATGTGTGTCATTTTGAACAGGCAATATTCTAAAGTCCAAAATTTTGGGAATCTCATTTTTTTCATCCATATTTTGATCCCTAAAAATTTGAGCAAAATCAAAGAGGTCGACTTTTTTGAATTAGTCGAAAAGTAATGGAATTACCCATATCCACAAAATAAATAAAATATAGTTTCTAATTTATTATATGTATTTTCTACTACCAACAGATTTATTTTTAATTACAATGTGACTCAAAAACTATGACCATGCCTCTAACTCAGAAGTCGCCAAACTTAGAATGAGAAACCATTTTCGAAATTACAAGAGTTAGAAAAACATTTACATTTATTATAAATCCGCAAATTATGTATGTGTTTTCTACAACAATTAAAGATTTTTTCATGCGCAATTTTTTTGCTTTAAACGTATTTTCTAAGAAAATTTTATAATAAATTAGAATTTAAGTTTGTTTTATAAGTTTTTCAAGCGGCAAACAGGTTCCGATATCAGTTTATTGCATTACATAAAATTTCTGCACAATTTTTAATAAATTTTCCACAATCATATAAATTATTGTTTACATTTCAAATAAGTATTTAATGCACAGTTTTGCTGATTGTTTCATGCGCGACATGCAATTTTAAATTATTCAGTGCAACAAAATAATTTTCTGTGTTATTTCAGATATAAAAAAAAAGACATTTTGCGCAATGTTTTCATCAACAATTTCTTTTGATAAAGTAATGCAATAAATTCGATTTCTATAAAATTTTGAATGAAAAAATGTATGCGGAAAATAATTTTAGTGCAAACTTTGTGATAATATAATAAGTAAAATGAGTTTTGGGCAATTTTAAACTGAATTTTTTGCATTAAAATGTGTTTCAACAAATGCATTTTTTGTGTAAATACCTTACCTAATTTTTTATTACCTAATAAATAATTTTTTATACATTTTTCTGTATGATATGTCTCATAAAATAAATAGTTGCTTTAAATAAGTATTCTGCAAAAATAAAAAATAAAACTCATGCTTAGTTTACAATGCACGTTTCATAAAAATAAATAGCTTTTATCAATAATTTTTGACAATATTTGTGCTATAATTGGTTTTTTGTATCCAATTTTTAAACATTTCTAAGGGCCGGTATTATAAAGACAAAATAAATCACCGAATAACAAATCTCAAATTAAATATATTCGACGAATAAACGTATTCCGGTATTATAAAGCTAAATTAACTATTCGTACAATAAGGAACTGCAACGCCGCATTTATATGTTATTTTGATATTGTAGTTATTGATGTGTTGTATTGTAGCCTTTGTTCTATTAAAATAATCCCCTACAACATTTTGAAAGGCCATTGAATAAAATCATGAAGCAATCAACAGTTGATTTTCAACAGAAATTGGTCCACATTAAAAATAACCTAAGAAACATGACATGTGTCAAATTATTCATTGAATAAATTTTAACCCCTAGATTTTGGATGATCAATTTATTCCACAGATTTTGTTACCTACTTTTATTATTTGACGTTTATAATACCGAAATCAGCCAAGTAAAATAATTGACGTGGTAAGTAAATAAAATCTACAGATTTTAATGGTTTATAATACCGGCCCTTAATAGATTAAGTTATAACATTAAAATTAAGGAGATAAAACCTCTTTACGTTATTGTGGTTAAATACGTTTTACATACACGGCACAGAAAAGAGGCGTAATTACAGCTTCAATAAGCCGCATGCGGTTCCGAAACTTCTAGCTATCGCTGCTAAATGTAAAAAAAGTTAGTTAAACGCTTGATTCTATCTATCTAAATTAGTACTTAATAAAATCACCAAAACAACTTACCCCTTGCACTAATATTCTTGCATTTCCAAGCAATATATAAAGTGTTAACATCATATCCAAGGTTTTTACTTCCTCTTAGTAGACAACTGTACTAAATCATTTAGTTTTTTAGCTTGCTGATTTTATTAGCTGTAAGTAGAAAAAAAAGCACAAACAACGCTCTATTTTGCTTACCGTTTATAAATTGTGCAATTATATTTCCAACTAAAACCAGAATATTATTTTAAAATAGAATATTAAACAATTAAAACTTTAACATTTAAATAAGACAATATTTGCAAGTAATTTGCTAATTTATATTTTTAACAATTTAAAAATTTATTGCATGCAAAAAATATAAATTATTTAAAATTATACTAACATGCATAGCGTTCATGAAAAGCGCATGTTATTTATATAGAATCATATCTCACAATTCAATCAAGTAGACTTTTTATATGCATATGTAGTAAATCTTTTATATTCCATTACATTGTAAAATGATAGAAGGTATTTGTAAATATATTTATGAAAATAATCTATAATCCTAATACAACAGTTTAGTAATATATTTACAGATTGATAATTGTATCTACTACAAACACAAAACTATAATTATTTTATAATTTCTAATAGTGCTTATCTAATCAAGGGATTTTAAGCTTAACGCAATTTCGATCAATAACCTATTATGTACTGTTTTGTGTCAGGATATAATTACACTCCCTATTATATGTAAAGATATATCTGTCTATAATCAATCATTTAATTAATTAATTTGATTAATAGTTTTATAATAAATTTGATTGTGTTTAATTTTAAAAATATTGTTAAGTTACTAATTAATCCTTGATATGTTAAAAACCATATTATATTATTAATTAAATGCTTAATGAAAATAATACCTCAAAATTTCAGTAAAAGTTATAATTCTACAGTTAATAAATTTTTATATTTTCTCTCAACTCAAAGCAATCATGATCCACACTTATTTTACCCCAATAATTAAACCATATAAAAGTTCAATTTCAATCAGTACTTAATAGTAATTAGTGTCATCTATAAAATATTATTATATTAATTTACATTTATTTACAAGAAAAGTTTATGCGTTGTATACCAAGCACAATATCAACGGAAGAGAACGAACTTAACCGAGCACTATCTTTATTGTTGAAAATAAATCCGTAGTTTATTTTTATTATTATTATTATTATTGTAGTGTTGTAAACACATTTTAATTATACCAAATTACATTTGCGATACTTAGTAATAATATAAAATAATATCTCACCTATGACACATATTGTTCTCATCCGGCATAATGAACAGCACAGCAGCGACAAGAATCAACACGTTTTACACCACAACACTATACACACAACACTCAGTCACTACACCAAGCTATAACTGCATATTTACTAAAAAATCGCCGATTAAATTATTATTTTTTGCAATTTTTCTAAGAGCAAAAATTGCATGTCGAAACACAACACCGAAGACTGAAGAGATCTGATAAATCCGAGCGCACACGATCGTCTACTGGGCAGAACAGTGGTGCCGATTGTTTGATTTTGTTTCATATTAGTTTAACTTATTTACATTTATTGATTTCATTTATTATTATAAAAAAACTTTAATTTATATTTGCATACAATTACTTTCAATTGGCTGACAACTTTTATTATAAGCACAGAAATATTTATTCAAAATTGTCTTCGCTATCATGCGATGCCGTGGTCGTACAAGGCATACTGACGAGGTTTGTAGAACCGAAACAATTGTCTATGCTTGACCCTTGGCCGCTGTGATTCGATTGACTGATTTTGAATAAATTATTAATTCATTTCAACTTTTATTATTATAATAATTAAATTTAATTACACAAGTAAGTTTAAACAAGAGTAAAAAATACTTCAGTATTACAAATATTGGTTATAAAAATTATATTATGTTTATATATATTTTTTTAACCAAACCAGGGCTTTGTCAGTGCGCAGAATAAAACTATTATTTTTCAAGTGAAGCCTATGTTTTTTTATAACTTATACAACAGTTTTGAGTTTTAGCTCGTTGCTGTGATAGCGTTGTTGTTTGTTTAAGTGCATGTATGTATTTTGGTATATAAATGCTTCCAGTTTTAGGTAGTTGGAATCATTTGCAATACAAACTTCAAACCTGGTTGCGGTCGGTGGAGAAAGTGTGATCGTTAATGGTAGCCTTGAGTTTCTTAAAAGTTTAATAAGTTTTGTTTCATTAAATTAGCTTGGTAACTTTCTGCAATTTGTTTTGGCAAGGCAGCCATATTTTCAAATTGGGAGACATACTTGCGTAGCCAAGTGCCGATGCCCAAAAAACTTAAAAATTATTTTTTGCTAGTAACTTTATGGTTGTTTTTAATTAGCGGTAGGTAGGTGGTTGGTAAAAAATAGTTTGCTTTTGTTGGTAATTTTCTGGCCAAACTATTCAATTTTAAAGGTTGTATTGTACTTTTGAAGTTGTTCTACAATTCTTTTAAAGTCAATGATATATTCTTTGTGGTTCTTAGAAAATACAACAGTAATTTAGCTAAGTTTCTAGTAGGTGGTAGAGGCTTTTTTTTAGTCTAAACGGTATTATTCTGAATTAACAAATTGCGTTAACCAGTGTAGCAAATACATTCAATTGTATAAATTTGTTTATTGGTGTCTTGCTAGCCTTGAAGTTTATCTTTGTTTTATTGTACTACAACTGCGTAGTATTTGTTTGTACTCAATTCAATGATGCCATTTTAAAGTGACTTTATGGTTTTGTATATTATAGATTTCTTTATCGGGTTGTATGTGAACGGTCAAACCTTTGTGAGTTGTGAGCATAGGATTTGTTTGTTGCAAGATGTTGGCATCTTAAAAACGTTGTTGTAAAAACCGCGAGGAGATCTCAGAACACTGTTTAGTTAAGACTACTTTTTTGAAGAATTACTTAGACAAACCCAAACTCATTTAGCAGGGTGTGACCTAAACCAATAGCCGTTTGTCAATAATTTTTTTTAACGTTGAGGTGCTGTAGTTAAATTTGGTTTTATTTCTTCAATCTACGGATTTTTAAAGACTGTTTTTTTTGACAGCTGTAAGGTAATTAAAAAAAATAGTAGAATCGTTGTATACCTGCATCTTGAGTTTGTGGTTCTTGAAATGATGTTCTAGATTTTAAACGCAGATCATTGATTGCAGATATGTGATTCTAACTGGATTGCTCCGACCGCCCACGTTAGTGTTAGTTATCCAAAAATTGATTTTCTTCTCTTTGCAAATGTAATTAATTTTTAAACTGGGCAGGAGGTTAACATAACAACCTCTTGATAACCAACAGTCAGGTGGGTGGGCGGGGCACTAAGTTCATTGGTTGCGCAACAACAGTTTCATCTGTAGGCTTTGTTTATTCACCCAAGTGTTGGTGATCCAAAAATTTAATACCTGTCGAAGAGCTATAAACGGTCAACACTGTCTGTTAAGAACTACGCCGATACTTGCCATCGAGTAGCAGACTATCGAGATCTGGTCAGCTACCTGGCAGAACATCCAGACGTCAACTCGCGTGACTATGATACGACCCCAACATTACATTACCCTCAAAAATCTCTGTCGTAAACGCCTGCAAGTCAAGAACCCCATTGACCAGTGCTCAACTGTAAACCAAGGCTGTCCTGCGATGTACAAACTAATAATCGCCTAACTCAACCACGACCCAATCGTGGAGAACCCAAGTCCGATTAACAACCTTCTGGAGGAACAAGCGGGTCCGGTAGAGATCCTCATCCGTCCCTGCTGCAACTCTCCTGGAGCCTCCCACATAAGGCAAGGCGACGGTCTCTTTGCCAGATGATTGCATGGTTGTGATTAACATAAGCCATATCAACCCCAACAACTGCAGTTCTTGCTCCAAGCGACTGCAATCCCGATACAATCTGGAATATGGATCAATACTTGCTACCACACGGCGAAACAATCTACCGACTGCTATAAGCGGCCAACTGCTGCCCCGGCAAAGAGACCGAAAACCGAGTACAAGCGAGTACAAGTAACCCTATCCTCCCTGATCATAGCGACTTTGCAGCCAAAGTCACTTTAACCTTCCGAATAAGTCCTAACACTTTCAGACCGGAATTATACCATCCCCAACCGTTCCGCTTATACAGTAGGAGTCCCAAGTCAACAAGGCACCCCAATCGGAAAAATCGGCAGCTGAGCCCGGCACTACCTTGAGCGTTACAGGCGCTGTCTCCATTGCTACCCACAGCGAAGACGCCGTTGCCCTAAACATTCTACAGAAAAAACCTTATATGAACCAGCACAGGTTGCGCCAAGGTTACCAAACATCGACTTACCCCGTGCCCTCAAACACCTCACCGCCGCGCTGCAGTGTTTAGTGTGTCAAATTTGCGTGCCGATTGACGCATCGTATTCTGTGTCTTAAACAATTGTACCCCCGAAGGAAAGACAATCAGCAAAACCACCGCCAAAACCCGGGACCTGACAATCTTAAACCGGCTCATGCCGAGTGATTCAGGCAATTACAACAATGGGACACCCAAACTTATAGTAGCCTCTATCTTAAACACTTTTTAAATATTGAACTAATCCCGTCTCTAACCATAGTGTCACTCAACCGGATTTATTGTGCATACGCAGATAGCATCTTCTTGGATAATTTAGTGCCCCGAATCTGAATCTCCAAAGTGAGAAAAATTGTTACGGTTACTTGTAACCACGCCTCGGCATTCCATCTGGAACCTTGACTTGACTTGACTTGTCATACCATACACCAAATCGTCTTTACCCTTATGCGACGACCCCGGCGGCGAACACTAGAGACCGGGCAAATACCATTGCTATGAACATAAATTTCAATGTTGCAGCCAGTAGGCGGAGTAACGGTCAATCAGATCGCACCGTTCCTATTGTTGCGGCGCTGTCTACCCTAAAAATGTCTAATCAGATCCCGACTTCGCTGCTTCACCCGAACTCGAGCTCAGTAATGAACATGGATTATGCAACCTTCTCGACTACAACCTATGCTACGTACCCGGTTTATGCAACCAGACATACTACAAGCTACGTACCCGGTTTATGCACCACGCTAGCACTCGGTTCTTTTTAACAATTATTATCTGAAAAGCCACCTTTAGTCAGTTGCTAGACACCATCCTTACTAGCCGCATTGGAACATTAACAGTGCGGGATGGAATTAAGAGAATGATGTCTTAGTCTACCTGAGGGAGATAACTCGGCAACCCGCTTACATTACGAGGGGGAGTCCAGTGACATTTGAACCGCAACGGCAGTGTTTTTCAAGCAGCGTTAGCCTCTGGATTGACTAGGTTTGAACCGTCACACCGAAGTCATCATGCGACCACAAAACAACTACCGTACCTCAACATACTAGACCACGGAACTTGACCAACGATTCTCTTATAACTCCTGCGCTGCACAGGACCCACCGGCTTGCACCCCCGCCGTAAGTTCCTTGTTCAAGTCGTGCACACACTATAACAAACCGATCACCACTCAGCACTCAGCCAACTATTGGAAAGGGCATTCTCTTGGCCGCGGGTTTGTTTCTAACCAAGTTACGCACCTGGGTGTGGACGCTGAGTGGAAGCATTAAACCAACCTCATGCGTCGTATATGGCCATCAGAGACGTTTGCTTTCACCACATTTTGATTTTAGGCTTTAATTTGTTAATCAAAATGTTGACCATATTGGTAAAATTATACCGATTTGAAAAAAAAAAAAAATTTAAGCAGTAACGCTTTGATGTTTTTTTTTATTTTCTGACAACTTATGCATAAGTTCTCATAACAGGTTGGCAATAAGAAATAGGTTGCAGTATATGTACAATGATTTAAAACATTTTTTGTAAGTTGTTAGTAAGCGGTGGACTTCTTTCTGTGCAGTTTTTAAAAGCTGGTATGATGGGCTAAGGTGTTAACTTAAAGTTTGTAGAAGCCCCTATTCAGTTTTTAAAAAAAGATCTTTATAATACTAGCTATGGAACTTTGTCAGTTAATTTTTGGGCTAAATTTTTGGCAAAATATTGTTGAGAATGTAAAACTTCTTCTATTCTCAGTTTTTTTTTTAATTTTTTTATTGTTCTGCAACTTGTAGCTATTTAATTTAAAGCTCTAGGTTTGATTTGTTAGATAAGATATGAGATAACCCAAGCTTGTTAACAATTGGTGCATTTGCAACAATTGTCGCAGTAGCAGCAGTCGGTGCAATAACAACAATATACTGTGACAATTGTTTTAGGTTAATACGTATTTTCCTTTTCTGTTCACTGAATGCAGTCAACTAAATTTATTGTTTAAGGCATTAATTTGTTGCAAGGATAAAATAAAAATAATCCAAATGCACGGTTTGTTACCATTAAATAGCTTACTTGACCAGCGTTTTAAATAGACTGCATGCAAAACACCGGCCAAGAAAAAATATTCAAAAAACGTAGTATTTCTACCCATACAACCATATCCGCATCTGAAAAGATTTTATAACGCTGCACTTTTTACTGTGATTTTAAAATTAAGAAACATTACCACATACGCACTTTTTCTAAAGACAGTATTTAACCGTTTACTTCGGCTGCACTAAACTTAAAAAAAGTTATAATAAACGTAAAAAACTCCTTAACTAGCCAAAACCTACACAAAATCCGTTAACGCTAAAGAATTGGCGGGTTTAGTCGCTGTGTCCTATTGGGGTGCCGCTAATATTATTACAAAAAATTATTAAATTTTATCACATTTACAAGAATATTAGTAAACCATTTTTTCTAAAAATTTATTGACACGTACAGCGCCGTTTTTAAATTAAAATTGGTTCTTATAGGACAAAACGCCAACTAACTCAATATCCAAACAATAAGATTTTAGACATCACTTTTTTTTATATGTTAAACTACATACAATGTTCTATGTTGCATATTTTGGGTAAAAAATTTGAAATTATATTTAACAAATTAAAAAATTAATAAAAAGCTAAATAAAAACACTACTTTTTAAAAGTTAACTGCGAAGAAACAATTTAACGCATTATATTTGTTTTTTGCTCAAACTATTCTCTACACGAATGCTGATCATAAAAGTTTTTTCATATTTTTTAGTAAGCCATTTCTGAGTGATAAGCAATTAAAATTTAAAAAAAGCAAGTTTTTTGCGTTTTGTTTACATTTTTTGATCGTGTGTAACTAAGATTGCATTTAAAAAAAAATTAAAAAAATCCTTTTTTTTAAATTGTCAAAAAATCTTTTTTTTTTTCTTAAATATAGATTAAATTGTGCTTTTATATGTGCAAATGCATTCTGCCGTGAACAATAGTATTGTCAACACGCAAATAAATCATCTCCGTTTAAATAACCAGTTCAATTCTTCAATTATTTTTTTGTTAGTTGTGAATGTTAAATAAGTGTTGTCCTAGTGTACTTAATAAATACAAAATAGTTCCAGCATAGCTGGAACTACACATTATTTATTAATATTAATATGAGTGATGCCGGGAGAAACTACGGCCATGAAGCCGCTAGCGAGGCAGAGAGTTTCGCGGGCTCGCAAATGGAATACGAGACCAATGATTCCACGCGGCCTTCTAACATTAAAAAAAGGGGTCGTCCGAAAAAAAAACAATAACAAAACAAATAAAAAATAAAAAAGGAAAAGGAGATGCGGGATTTAAATTTTAAAATAATATAAATAATATTATAACGCCATCCACATCAAAAAATTCCGCCACTACAATGGATAATAAGCAACAACATCAACAACAACACCAACAGTTGTCGCAGCTACAACCAACACATACACAACAAATACAACAACAACAACAAATGCAACAACAACAACAAATGCAACAACAACAACAAATGCAAAAACAACAACAACAAATGCAACAACAACAAATACAACAACGTCAACAACATCCACAAATACCACTACATATACCAAATAGATTCAATAACAACTACAATCAAGCGTACTACATAGAAACAATTCAACAGCTCTCACGTACACAATTATCTGACATATGGTGTCAGAATACAAATAATAATAAAGATATTATCTTAGCAACCAAAACTGGATTCATTATAAAACCCAATAATGATAAACCATCTACAATGAACTTGTTGCAAAAACTTAAAGGGTCTAACATTTTAAAATCCTTTAAAGAGACTACAACGACAAAAACAACACCCTACAAAACTCCGTCAGCATCATACTCGGCTGTTATAACTTCAGTTGACCAAGAAATCACGGATGAAGAAATGGCTAAAGTCCTCCAGACAAATAATTTAAACATTAAATATTGCAAAAGAATAATATCAAGACTGACAGGCACTCTCACTTACAAAATGCGAATTATTACCGCTGATGTAGATGCTTACCAAAATTTATTACAACATGGCGTCTTCTACAAAAGCAAACACTTTGCGGTGTATGAAAGTCTTGCTCCAGCACCGATACCCGTCCCTTGTAGCAAATGCAATTCATTTGAACACACCACAGACAAATGCACTTCTTCGCCAAAATGCAGCAAATGCGGAGGTAACCATAAGACTGTTACCAACCCACCAACATGCACATCATGCAAGGAAGAAGGCCACGAAGCGTGGTTGCTTAATTGTAAAAACCGACCTACTGCTCTAACTGAAGGAATACCGAACATCAAAATAAAATCGGCAAACAAGAGATCAGAAGAAATTGCGCAACAAATAACTCGGGCTTCAAGAATTCACTCACCTGTCACCGTTCATGACCATATCATTGACACGTATGTACACAAAATTAATTCTCCCAAAATAACAGACAGACAACAACTAATCCAAAAATTAAAAAGTAGATTCATTCAATCATACAACATTGACACCATTGTATCCTTCTCCAATTACAGAATATTTATAGTAATGTTAGATCTCCTTAACCCAAATCAAGCCCTTCCCACCTCTCCCATAGGAGGCGTACAAGTCACCATAACTCAAACCCAAAATGTCTAGCCTAAATTTCATTTAGTCCAACATTAATAGTTTTTTTTTTTTGATGAGTAGTTAGACGTCCTTGTATATGTAGTAATAGGGTTGGATGGCATAAACGGACAATTATTTAAAATTTATTTAATCTTTATTATCGAGACGTTTCGGAAATTTAAACATTTTTCCTTCTTCAGTCGAAACTATAACGGAAACACACTTACAAAACAATTACAGCTTAATATACTAATTACACGTTTTATTATTTATATATTTCAAAAAATGTTTTTAACGTGTAATTAGTATATTAAGCTGTAATTGTTTTGTAAGTGTGTTTCCGTTATAGTTTCGACTGAAGAAGGAAAAATGTTTAAATTTCCGAAACGTCTCGATAATAAAGATTAAATAAATTTTAAATAATTGTCCGTTTATGCCATCCAACCCTATTACTACATTAATAGTTTTGCTCGAAAATCCCATATCATAAAAAACTTCCTCCCAATTAATAACATCTCCTGTGTTTTGTTTGTTGAAACGAAATCTCCAAATCCTATATCGTTTCAAAATTGGTCCATAATCCAAAATCCTGCCAATATTATTAACCAGAATTATAGAGATAGATCCGTATCTATAACTCATCCATGCATTAAAATTAGGAAAGAAAACCCTCCAAGCATCAATAATGCATTAAATGATTGCATCTACTTCTCAATTCCTTTCCTTCAGGACAGACTCCACATATTCCTTGTTTACATTCACCCATCCTCTGTTATTGAAGATAATATTTTTGTAAAAGCTTCTCTTTATCCTCACTGTATTATTGTTGGTGATTTCAACTTAAATCTAAGGAAAACCCGTCACCTCCAACAGTTTCTAACAAACTTTGATTTTTCTAAAATATTTACTTCACCAACGTTTATTATGAACAATAATCAGAGCACTACTCCTGATATCCTCTTTTGTTCGTCTAGTATAAAACCCCTTATCCACTATGTTAATGTTATCCCTGATCTTTGTTCGGACCATTTGGCAATTAGATTTAGTATTGATATCCAAACATTACCTTCCCCTAAGGAGTTTATTTAGAACCTAAATATGTGTAACATAACAAAAGTGAACCAAGAACTTTCTTCATTTGCTATATCTCACCCAAATATATCTCCCACTACCATCTCATTATTTTTTAAACTAACTGCATCATCTATCCATTGTCATACCCCTAAAACATTAAAATCCTACTATAATTACTCTCTTCCCCCATTTATTATGCGTCTTATTAAATATAAAAGAAAATTATATCGTGAGTTTAGATATACAAATGACAGAAGATTAAAAAGACAGTTCAATGACGTGAATAAAAACATACACGACTTAATTTTCCAGTACAGACAAGACAAATACATAACGGCTTGCAACAAAATTAATGAAAAGAAAGGAAAAAACTACTTTCAAGAAATTAAGAAACTGACTAAATACAAACGCACATCTTACATACAATCAATAACAGAACCGGTTTCCAAGAATAGTTTTTCATCTGACATTGACATTGCCAATACTTTTCAAAGACACTTTAACCACGCATTTGCCCATCACTTGCCTTCTCCAACTGTGACAATTTTGACAATATTTATTTAGAAAACGTAAACAAATAGTATGACATATTTTGTAGACAGACGTACAACACTCTTTTGGACAAAACAATACACAAAGACGACTATTACGATTTGTTAAATAAAAGTAAAAATTCAGCACCAGGACATGATCTATTAACTAGACAAATTTTAAAACAGTTCACTGACGACGTTCATAACTACATATTAAAAAATTTCAATTATTGTTATTTTCACCAATATTTTCTTAATGAAAGGAACGTGGAAACAATTGTATGCGTCCCTAAAAATGATGCTAACCTTTCTTACCCAGCTAGTTACCGCCCTATCACATTTCTCTCAGTTCTTGGTAAACTATTTGAAGGTATATTGCAAAATAAACTTCTAAAATTTATCCACAATAAAATACCCATTACACAATTTGGTTTTGTAAAAAATAGATCCACAAGCCAACCATTAACTATCCTGACATCTAACATCCAAACATCCCACCTCAAAGGCAGACACTCGAGCGTCTTGATTATGGATATAAACAAGGCATTTGACTCTGTCTGGCATAGAAGCCTCCTATTTAAGCTATCAGTCCTAGAGGTGCCTAACCATTTAATTAATATAATAATAGGATTTTTAAATGATCGAACTCTTAAGGTTTGCATAGCTAATACCTACTCCAATCCTTTCACTCCACAACAAGGTGTCCCACAAGGATCTCCCTTGTCTCCTCTCCTATATAATATTTTTTGCTCTGATATATATAGTTCTAACCCATCCTGTTTTAATCCAAACTCCTACATCCTACAATATGCTGATGATACAACATTGGTTTCTCACGCTAAATCTCTAAACCAATCTATGGATCAATTGCACACCTTGCTAGATATTACAAATTTGTGGTTCAATAAATGGCGCCTTTTTGCAAACCCGCTAAAACCCAACTACTAATTCCCTACCACAAAATCCATGAAAATTTACCTAGTATCCAACTGAATCAACAATCCTTAAATCCATCTCATATTTGTGAATATCTAGGAGTAAACTTTGACCCTAAACTAAATTTTAAGTTTCACACTAACTCCATTAAATGTAAAATCAAATCCCGAGCAAAACACTTCCGATCCCTTACGTACAAAAACAATGGAATTGACATTAAATGTGCCACGCACATATACAAGACGATCTGCCGCCCAATTCTTGACTACGCATCCATAATATTCCTGAACTCCAATAAACCAACTCTCAATCCCCTTTATGTAGGAGATGCCCTTTCTCCTACATAAAGGAACATCTTAGAACTATTACCAAAATCCGACATCCCAATAAACCCCTCCATAATCCTTCAAACGAACTACTGTATGAAAAAACCAACCTCATTTCACTTTCCGAAAGACTCAACACACTTCAAACCAAATTTGTAAGTAATCCTAACAACCCAGAGGTTCTAGATAATCTAATAATTCCTAGAAATCTAGGGATTATTGCAAAATATAAAAAACCTGCTCTTTCACTATTCCAACATATCCTGACTCTCGCTAATGACAACGACTAACTAACAATATCACTTGACAAACCATATTACTGAATCATATATCATAAATCATGCATCATTTTTTTTTGTGTTTTTAATAAAAATTACAATTTAATTTACCTTATCTCAATGGCTGAAAGACTACGGTCGATAGCCGTTTGTACAAAACATTTTTTTCCTTCTATTTATTATATCTGTTCAAAATGTTGTAAATTACTTGTGCAATAAAAATGTTATATATGTATATATGTGCAAAAGATGCCCTAAAAATTTCAGAAAATGCCGTGCGTTATTTTATTTTTAAGAAAATTTGTTTTAAATTTGAACAATATTTTCAAAATTTAAAAAAAATTTGGCTGTGAAATTTTTTTTTTAATAATTTTGAAGAAAAAAGTTCTAATATTTTTTTTTTAAATGCAATCCGGAGAAGTTACAAACAATCAAAAAATTAAAAAGGCTTAAATTTCAAATTTTTAAGTATTTCTATGAATATAATTAAAAAAAATACCCGTTATATTTTTTAAGAAAAACTGTCTTTTAAAGTTTTGCAAAATATTCAAAATTTAAGAAAAAAAAAATTTTACTGTGATAACTTATTTTTTTAACATTCTTTCTTTTCTTAAAAATAAAATTCTTAGAAGTTAGAAACGATCAAAAAAAGTAAAATAACGTAAAAAAAATCGATTTTTTTAAATTTTAATTGCCTATTACTCGGAAATAGCTTACTGAAAAAACCTGAAAAAAATCAAATAATCAAGATTCATGTAGAAGAAAGCGTTATTAGTGGTTTGAGAAAAAACAAATTTTTACTATTTTCCTACAATTTATTTTTATTCTTGTATATAGGATTTAATATTTTTCCATAACAATACTACTAGCGGCACTTTAAAACTAAGCTTTAGCAAATGCTTGAAAAGTCCAAATACGTCAATCTAGGACATCACAAACAATAAAAAAGTAATGAAAAAATAATTTTAATTTTATAAACACAAAAAAAAACCTAAAAATTTTTTGGTCCCGATGAAACCGATCCGTTTGCCCGATATTGTCATCAATTTAGTTTTTTTTTTGACAGAAAAAAAAATCTTTTAAAGAGTAATGTAACTTTTAACCCAATACTTAGCCACGTGCTACCAAGATAAAATTAATTGTGACAAGAATGGGTCTTGACTGAACTAAACCGACCGCCTGGCACAGCAGTAACCTAATTTTTTTTTATAACACGTGAAAAAATGCAATTTAAAACTAACAAAACAGAAAAAAAAGCTTTGCAACTATTATTTTGGTACGCTACTAACTACTACAAACAAAGTTACGAGCAAAACCAACAAAAAAACTGTTTTTAAAATTTAGTATTCTAGGAATACTTAATTTTTTGGTAAAAAAACAACAAATTTTTGACTACTATCGTCCATCACAAATTAAACAAATTATTTTAAAACCACCGGACTTAGAAACCAATGAAACTAGTATGAGCAAATTTTTATTTTAATTATATTTTGGGACTTAAACTCCGGGCTGTTAACGCTGTATATAACTGAGATTTTTTACCAGATTGCAGAAGTTATTACAAGCCAAGTCCAAGACAAAACAGGAGTTGCCTTTGCTAAAATGCACAATCAAAACATTCTTTTTTTTTGTTTATCGATAACATCTAACGCCCAAATGACAATAAGTAACTAACTCTCCTGTACAAGCAATATAAGCAGACCTGCAGCACTTTAAAGACTGTTCAGTTCAAGATCACAATATATTAAGATAAATTATAAACCAATATTTTATTCAAATATATACAATATATATGTTACTGACAATGTGCGGAAGTTTGATAAATTGCTGATTAACTAGCAAATTTGCAAATTATCTACTCATACACGAGCAAAATCTTAGTCGTGTTGCGCATATTACCTAGGCAATCTGCAGACAACGCAGGAAATTTGATGGTTACCGTACAAACCCTGGTTAAATTAACACTTAAAATTTGTAGTGTTCTAAACAATTATAAATTTGAAGATCAAAGATTAAAGATTAATTTTTACATTATGCCTGTAACTATTTAGGTTTTTTATGCAAGTATTTTTTAATTACTTCTATAGAGTTACGTATTAAACAAAAAAGTTATCTAAATTTTAAACTACTGTAACACTTATAATAATTATAAAAGTAATTATTTAAAAATTAAATAACTATTTATCAATCAACATGAAAATACAAAACAGATAATCTGTTGTCGGTAAACTTTTCTTTTAAAGTTCAATTTTTTTCAATATTTCCTGAATAAAATTTTATTATTTTCTGTAATCGTTGAATTGTACAGTTTTATAAATTTTTTTTTTATTTGTAAGTGTGTGAAGTATTTTCTACTTTTGCAGAATAATCAAACATTGCTTTGTATGAACTTGGTTTAATACCAGAATGGTAGGAGTAACTCTTCATAAACTGTACAAGTTGCAACTTTTGCTAAATCTATCAGTTTTGTTGTCAGTCATCTAAGTGATTATCACATTTTCAATATTTTGATTTGTTTGTTCCACACTGCCAAGACTGTCTGTGGCTTAGTTTACCATAAATCGTTTTTAATTCAAGTCATATTTTTATTAAACTTTCTAAAACTTTCATTCAAAATTCACATATGTTAAAAAAAAAAAAAAGAATCTTATAAGCTATTTTGTCGGCTCGTTTAAACGTTATTGATTTTAAAACAACAAATATTGTTAAATGGTTTTGATAAACAAAAAGTTGAAATTGATTGACAATAATATTACCACAATTCTTTTTGCTATTTGTTTTTGTTGGCAAAACTTGCATACTTTTTAAAATATTTTTATCTAAACCCAAGTAATATTTTTGTAACGTTTTTTCAATTGTTTTACCATTCATTCTATCTCAATCATGACCAAAAATAATATTTCAAATAATTCATCTATGTAGACAAAATTTACGTCTTTTTGAGAATTCAAGAGTGCTTTTTCATATTATACCATTTTTGCACTTTAACGAACAGCTTTACGGTAATGTGCAGATTATCTAGGTAATATTAGAAAAATATTATAATTCCCACATTAACTTACTAATTCAGTTAATGTGCACATTATCTTGATATTGTGCACATTAACTGCTTCCGCGCTTTATCGGTAACATATACATTGTAAATATAATTTATTTTGAACTCATATTGCTTCCTAAACCAAATATGAATTTGTGTTAATGTTAAAATTGATTCATTAAAATAATGAATTAAAAATTATCAATTTAATAACAAAAATGTTTAAATACTGAACTATTTCTTGCTACTGTACAAATTCACATTGTGTACTTCAATTTAATTAGTTTAGTTATAATATTAAAATATTATTATTGAATAAAATTAATTACAAACGTTTGTTGTAAATATCAATCAAAATCATACAGACACCACTGTTCTCCCAAGTTGACGATCGTGTGCGCTCGGCTTGGTTCGATCTCTTCAGTTGTCAGTGCTATTGTTGTATCTCGACGTGTTAATTTTGCTCTTAGAAAAATTGCAAAAAATAATAATTTTGTATATAAATCGGCGATTTTATTAGTGAATATGCGGTTATATCTTAGTGTAATGACTAGTGTTCTGTGTATAGTGTTATTGATATCAAATTGTGGTGCAAACGTGTGAATTCTTGTCGCTGCTGTGCAGTTTATTTCGCTGGAATAGTAGAATATGTATGCCGAAGGTAAGTTATTATTTTATTATATTATTAAGTATTGCAAATGTAGTTTGGTATCTTAATGTATTTCTAACACTATAATAATAACAATAAACTACGACTCTACTTTCAACAATAAAAATTGCCCGTGCTCGATTAGGATCGTTTTCTTTTGTGAACATTGTTGCTTAGTATACGGACGTATAACCATTTCTTGTAAATAAATGTAAATTGATAAAATAATATTCAATAGGTGAAACTGATTAGTGAGTATTGAAATTAAACATTGTTTAATTATTGGGGTAAAATATGTGTGGATCGTGATCTTTGCAGAAGTATATTAATTAATTAATCATTAATTTTGATTTTGATTTTTAGTATAATTTTATTTTTTTATACCATCATACTAGTTTATTTTGAAAGTTGTCATTATTTACATAATTGTTTTTTTAAAGATGTTTTTGTTTAGAACTAGCACAGCGTATGCTATTTATAAACGCAAAAAAATAAGTATTTATTTATTAATGACTTCAAGGTTTCTAACTGATAATCTATTGCATTCTTAAGATAACAATTAAATAAAACAACCAATTCTTTAAGTAATATTTTTAATGATACCTTAACTTATCAACAATAAATTAATAAATATTAAACAGATTACAAAGCCAGTTTTAAACCTTTAACACATTATCCAAAAATTGATCCCATTTTTCTTGCCACGTTTTAATTGCTTTAGATTTTCTCTCATCATCTAATGAACTATAATTTAAAGAATTTAAAGCCAATTGTTTCAACACTTTTAAATCACCTTCTTTACTTGTAAATGCCATAAAAGCATAATACCAATCATAACTCAACGCTTCAGCTCCCCAAAAACTGGGATCATCATTGCTAATAACCACAGGAAAATCATTGGCAAAATAATACACTGCAGGATGGTTTCTTAAATCTTCAACCAACTTTAAAACTTGGTTAGAAATAGGGCAAACTTCTACAGCAATTGAATTAGCTTTAACATATTCTAAAACTGCAGGATGTTTAGTGATAGCGTAACCATGCCCAATTCTTTTTGGATTTAATAGAACTGCATCAATTACATTCAAATCAGTGGTAGATCCATACCAATTTGTTTCACCGGCATGGTAAAATGTATCCATTGAAATGGTGTTTAGTAATTCAATGAATTCTATTAAAGGACGTCCCAAATCTTCCTGACCTACCAAATCAAATCCGGCTATGAAATCAGGGTATGCTGCTTTAATTTCCGAAGCAATTTCAATATAGGCTGACATTGTTGCATTATCTACGTTTCTTAAAGGTGCGTATATAAATCTTACATCTGTAAAATCAGGGTGGCTTGATTTGAATTCCTCTAGTACATTGACATAAATTCCGATTACTTCTATATGATCGTATATGTGTCCACTTAAATCATATAGATTTGGTAGTGTTCCTCTAAATTCTGCATACATAATATTATCATCATAAAGTTCCTGCAATACTTGTCGGAAATAATCGCAAAACACTGGTTCATAAGTTAGTAGGCCATCAACAGCTCCAAATTTATACATGAAGATGTTCCAAGCTTCATTTACATGTGGATAGGTTGTATGAGGGTCATCTACTATTAAAGTTAATTGACTGCGCATCCAATTATCAAAATTTTCTTCTTGTTTTAATTCTTCAATTAATTTCCAATCGCATGAATCATCAGGTAAAAAGTGCAATATTAAATTTCCATCAACAGTGCAACCATATAAACCATCCCAATTTGTTAAATTAAAAACGTATTTATCAGAAGCCATTGCTGTATCATGAGCATGTAATAAAGCTCCTTTCGGTAATTTCTTAATAATTTTAAATACATCTGATTGTTCGATACCTTCTTTAGCAAAGAAAAAATGTTGCGTTGCTAATAATTTGCCAGGATCCTTAAAGCCGGCGTCTAGTTCGGCTAATTTGGCTTCCATTAAAATGGCATTAACAGCTTCTTCCTTTTCATTGAGGGTGATTTGAGAACCGAGCTGCAAGCTCCTTTCGTATTCCAATAAATCCTCGCGGGTATCCCATTGGGCCGCCGATGTAGTTGCGGTGGTTATAAGAAACGCGATCACTAGTACGAGCATCTTGGGAATAAACGACGTGTGCAGTTTTAATTTCCTTTTATATGATCGTTATCTTGAATGGCGCGCTTTTATGATTGCTCACAAATTATTTTTTTGTATCTTTATTGATGTCCGCGCTTTTATAGCATACTTGAGTTTGTAAATTGCTAAGAATAGGAACTAATTAATGTTTAAAAGGTTGATTTTATTATTTGTTCTCTTATTAATATGATGTTATCCAATAATATATAACGGCAATAAATTTGAGCACTAAAATAAAATATCAAAAAAAAAAAAAGATTTACTGTTAATTCATAACTATAATATAGATCTAATCGGCTTATAAGATTCAGATAATCATGTTTTAGTTTAATCGTACGGCAGGTTTAATTAAAATGCAGTAGTTTTGTTATTATTAATTAATTTATAATATATAAAAGATAGACAAAAATAAACAAAATCGAATCTTAATTAATATTAAATTTGATAGCAGGTTTTAATTTTTTTTTTTGAAATTTCAGTCAAATATTTTTGGAAATGAGAAATAGTTTGATAAATAATTATTTGGTATTGAACAACTATATATTAGTTGATCAGTACTAAAGCTATATGTTACCGACTTTTTAGAATAAAAGAAACATGTTTTGGGTATCAATAAGATTTATTAAACTTTCATTAGTTTTTTGGTTGTCACCACAAATTTTTTGGCAAAAGGAATGGTTTTCTAGTGACGTCTTATTTGATAGTTTTACTCAAAATTGTCTTTTTTTATTGGTATTTTTGGATAGAGTAGTTCTAAGTGATTGGATTCTTTTAGATTTTATCAAAAAGATGATACTAAATGGATTTTTTATGATAAACTATTTGTTGTGGAGGTAATTGTTTATTTTGACTTCTAAAGGTTTTCCAATAAGAAATCTCAATTTAATAATAAAATAAACTTTTATTTATTTTAAGCAGTACAATTTTTTAATCAAAATTTAAAGTACAAACATCTCCGTTTAGAAAAATGGTATTTAGAAAATGCCTACTTCCACTCTGTCTGCAAAGGGTTATTCGGTTGAGGAAGTTTTGCAAAACATTTTTGCACAACTGATGCTCTATCTGGCAAATAACAGCTTGCATATTGTTTTTGAGCTTTAGCGTAGACATGGGAATTTGTCGGTTTAAGTAAATAAGCAATTTGAATTTTGTAACGATGGAAATGAAGATCTTTGTAGATTTAGAGAAACATAGTTTTATGTAAACCCAAAGTGTGGTTGTGTTTTTAACTTAAAAGTTTGGGATTCTTCTCTATAGCTGCTTTGAAGCGTTATTTGAGTTTTTTGACACATCTGCTTAATCTTTTATGTTTTTGATTGTTAGCTGATCTAGTTTCTTCAAATTTATGAACCAGTCTTTTTATGGCATGGGGAGATGTAACTACTGTCTTGTGACTAAAAATATTAAAATTAATTTGAAGTTGCTTCTGCGGTGCTACCACACAATTATGATTTTTGTAGTAAGATTTAATCACAAATAAAGGTTTTTACGAACTAAAGGGTAGGTTATCTAACTTTTGGATATGTTTTTAAAATTATGAGTTTATTATAAAGATTGAACCTTTTTATTTAAAAATGAAACACAACATTATTAAAATGACTGCCACGGCTGGCTTTACAGTAACCTATCCAATTAACTCAATTTTTCACTACTTTTTTGATTAATTGGGCTCCAATTGCATGAATGGCAACTTCGATTTTGTGTTTCAAGGCATCAATCGTCTCTGGATGGTTAGCGTAACACTTATGTTTAAAATCTTTCTACAAAAAAAAAATCAAATCATAGCTCCTAGGCGGCCTATTGACATCAGCATTTTGGCTGACTATTCAATTTTCAAAAACAGTGCGCAAAAAATTGATATTTATGTTGGCTGTATGACAAGTGGCCTCGTTTTGTTGAATCTAAATGTCATCCATTTCATACTCTTCAATTTTTGGAAACAAAAATTTGTTTAACATGGCACAGTAACGTTTGCTATTGACGGTAACGGCGGCTCCTTGCTCATTTTTAAAGAAAAATGGCCGCCTGACCAAAAACCACACCAAACGGTTACTCGTTGTGAATGAATAGGCTGTTCAATAGTCATATTTGGATTCTCTGATTCCTACATACAACAATGTTGCTTACTGACATAGCTGCTGAGATAAAAATGAGCTTCATCGAAAAACACGTATTTTCAATAAAAATGCTCATTTTTGGCCAAACGATGTTGAGCCTATTGGGCGAATTGGAAACGCATTGGATAGTCATGAGGCTATATTTTATGAATTAATTAAATTTTGTTGGTTTTTAAACCAAGGTCTTTATGCAAATTATTTTCATAAAAATGCGAGAAATGTTCAGTTCCTGCTGAGAACGATGACGAGTTTATTTTGATGCGCGTTCACGCATACTCTGAGCAACATCATTATTTTTTTTGGCTGAGCGCACTAAACGAGAACATCAAGGTGTTGTTTTATCTACCAACGTTCCAGTTTTGCAAACTTGCTTTACAAACTGGTCTACAAACTGCGTTGAAGGCACTTCTTTTTTATCAAATTTGTTTAGTAAATTTCTTACCGTTTGAGTAGAAGACTTACCACTTTGGAAGTAAGTTTTTATTATTTCCAAACTTTGTTCAAGTGTAAAGCGTCTCATTAGGTAAATGTCAAACATACTAAATTTCTGTCAACTCATAAATGTCATACCTTTGATAAATAATATAAACGGTAGTTCAAATTTTAAAATTACATGGCCCACCCTTTGCATGGCTTAACTACAAAATAACATATTTTTTACATTTTTTTGTTTTTGTAGTTATTTTTTTTGCTGATCTAAAGTGTAAGTTTATATTTTTGTAAAGTTTGTGGTGGCGGTGGTGATAACGTAAGTTGTTGTACGGTGGTTTTTATTCTGCTGGATTGTTTCAGCAACGCAGATCTATAGGAAAATAGTGTACTTTGTATGTCGTAACGATTACTCACATTTAGTCTGTCTATTATTAATTAAGAAATCTAGTGTTAATTTATTATGAACTTATATTGCTCAAATTCCGAGGTCAGTTACAAATAACGTTGCATAGCTACAATAAAGTTGTAAAATTTTTAAAGTGGCTACATAAAGTCGATGAGGGGCATAAAAATTTGCACTTTGGGCTATTATTTATACTCCAATGGTTCTGGTTTGTACGGACTTTAAAACAAAGTTTTTATGTTATCTACTTAGTTATGAAAACATTATTATCGTGAAAAAAAAAAACATTTTACAATTATCTTTAAGTTGAAACAATGCAAAAGCCCGAAGAACGTCTATGAGAGAATAGTGGCAGTGTATGAAGAAAATATCCCGTTCTATTTTTAAACCTAAAGCAGTTCAAATGAGGCAGGAAATACATTTATGATGACTCAAAATTTGAATACCTAAGCTAAATATTTTGCGTTGATTGACGAGTAAAAGTTTTAGTTATTACTAACTAACTAGAAATATTAAAACAAATGTTTTTGAATTAATGAAATGGAAATGAGTAAAGTTTCAGCACAATGGTTTCCTAAGCTGATCAGTTCTGAACAAAAACTGTACAGACTACAAATTTGCGAAGAAATTTGACTGTTTTATCCTAAGATAAGATAAGATACACTACTGGGATTTTTTCACAAGAGTTCATAGATTCATAAAGGCTTTTTACAATGGTGCGTTTTGATGATAACAGTTTTTGAAACGTTGAGGGGGTTTTCTTAATTGAGTATGTGCCAAAAAGGACTGACATAATGAAAAACGAAGAAAAGTTTGCTTTTGATTCTGCTTCTGCAGGATGCATAACGTACAAATTGTTCAAAAAGTAGTTAATAAATCTGGTTTTAGAAATTACAACATCCACTTACAGTCTCGAATTGATTGCTTTTTATGGAATGACAACTTAGAAAACTCCGTGGTGTCCTATTTTGCTGAATTAGTAAAAGATTTTTTTAGGAAATTGCGTTACTAGAAAAACTTTAGAACAAAAGTGTTCATGTTAATGGTTTTTAGTTAACAAAAAACTTTTTTTGTAGTTTTGAAGTCTGGCGCTAGTGTCAAAGATGTAATGTTTTTTACGTAATGTTAAGAACAATGTCGATTGATAGCTGTTGTGGTATATATCAGTTTTGGATAAGATGTACATACGGCAAATTCATTAACAAATTATGGTTATGTTGCAAATTGAGTTTTAGAGCTTTAGCTAAAGCTCTGCATCAAAATATATATATTACAATAAATACATTTGAGGCAAAATGATAAACTCTAAAACAATTACAGCGCCACACTTTTTATTAAAAGTTAATTAATAATTTAAAAAACGGTTAAAACTTTTCCAAAAAAAATGTTTCTTGCGCTACAACTTCTATTAATGATTAATAATTTGCGACAAAATGATAGAAGGGCAATTCCACGTCAAGTGAGCAGTCTATTTTACGCAACCCTCTCCGATTTAGCTCAATTTTTGTACACTTATTTGAGTACCCAAAATATGACTTCATGCCAGATCTCTAGGTCACATAGTTCGCCTCGTAGAGCTAATTGAATTTTACGGCAATTTTTAAGTTCAACTTTTAACTTTATTTATCTTAATTGCATTTCAGCCTGGAAAAATTTTGGAATAGTCATAACCGATAGTAAATTTCTCAAGGAATCGAATGCAGCGGTCAGATTTTTGTTATCTTGTCCCGCACCCGCAGAAAACGCAAAAACAGTTTTTTTCAAAACTTATTTTTTCAAAAGTTGCCACCGATTAAAACTCCAAATTTTAGAAAAAGGCAGCTAAAAGTATGTACTTTAAGATGCTTAAATAAAATTTTCCCACACTAGTGGTAGTTTTTGCTCTAGAGCCTCTTGAACGCACAAAACCATTTTTTAATCAATATTTTTGATATTAGACAGGTTTCTAAATTTTTTAGTGGAATTTCTTTGTGTGCACCCTCAGAAAGTGATTTTTATACAAAAAAAAGTATGCCATGAGAAATTTCAGACCTTAAGATACCATTGAATATTTAAAATTAATATACTTAATAAGTATCATTAGCTTCCAGATTTAAGTTAGATGCATACTTTGGGTCCCCAAAAAAGCAAATGAGTACTTGCTAATTAGGTTCCACATGAAACTTTACATCAATATACTCTGTATATATATTTTTTAAATTATAATATTTTTATTATATTTTAAATTTTGAACATAAAATTAGACTCATAAACTAAAATGATTAGAATTTAATAAGGTTTAGGCCTATAATTTTTTTTTTCAATTTAAAAAACTTAAAATGACGTATTGTACATATTTTTTTTATTTTGTCAAATTTGTAACATTCTATTAATTTTATTTTTAAGTAAGCTTAAAAAATGCTTGAAGTTTTTCTATAATAGCACACAATTGGTAGGAGCTACATTAAAACATGTTATTAAGTAAAAAATGCGCAATTGAATGGCCTTTAGTTTGAATTTAATTTTTTTTTTAAATTTTTGACTTTGAAACATAATTTTTAACAAAAATAACAAAAAAAAATATTTAAAAATCATTCTTTAATTTATGACATAAGTACGGTTAGAGATAGAACCAGATATGCTTCTGAAAAAAGATGGACAATTTAATTGCCTATAATTTTTATATTTTATTGTTTTTTTTTTTAATATAGACTTTTAAGAGAGATATTTTGAATATTGTATAAAAAAAAACAAAAAAATTTTGACGTGCAGCTTCTAAGGTGAACATGTTTGCCTATAAGTTTATAATTAAAAAGTGTCTCAAATAAATCCCCCTATTCACCCTAAAAGTTTGTTACATTGTATAAAAATTAATATGTGCTAAAATTTTGATTAAAAATTGGTTTTGTGCGTTTAAGAGACTCTAGAGCAAAAACCACTACTAGTGTGGGAAATTTTTATTCAAGCATCTTAAAGTACATACTTTTGGCTGTTTTTGCCCAAAATTTGGAATCTTTATCAGTGGCAACTTTTGAGAAATGAACGTTTGAAAAAAACCTGTTTTTTTGAGTTTTCTGCGCGTGCGGGACAAGATAACAAAAATCTGATCGCTGCATTCGATTCCTTGAGAAAATTCCTATCGGTTATGACTATTCCAAAATTTTTCCAGGTTGAAATGCAATTAAGATACATAAAGTTAAAAGTTGAACTTAAACATTGCCGTAAAATTCAATTGACTCTACGAAGCGAACTATGTGACTTACAGGTCTGAAATTTGGCATGAAGTCATATTTTGAGTACTCAAATAAGTGTACAAAATTTAAGCTAAATCGGAGACGGTCGCGTGAAATGGACTGCTCACTTGACGTGGAAGTGCCCAGAAATAAATTGCGGAACTACAGATTTTTAACAAATTGCGGTAAAACAATAAACTGAAAAGCCATTGCGCCACTACAAATATTACCAAATAAACTCCTTTAAGAATAATAAAAAATGTGCATAAAATTGATAAACTCATTGCAGCTCCCAATGTTTTTTTTAAAAGTGCTCAATACGATAAATTAAAGACTGATTGCAGCGCTACAAGAATGCTCAAAAATGGCGCAACAGATTGAACTTAAAATTGATTAAAACTCGAAATGTGATATATAAAAGGGATGCGAAATGAATTAAAAAACGATTTCAAAAAATTAATAAACTAACAAACAATTGCAGCGCTAAGTGTTTTATTAAAAATGTAAAAATGTCCAACAAATTGCTGCTAGCAAACTGATGGACTAAAAATTTATTAAAGCAGCAAACGTATTATTAAAAAGGTGTTAAAAGTTAAGAAATAATTACCGATTACAGCGCTACGAAAATGATTATAAAATTGGTAGCAAATTGATAAACTTAAGAGGACTCTATATCCTCGGCCGCCAGTATTGGGAATTACATGTATACGAGCGCCATAATAACTAATGCATCGGTTAACATAATTACAATCCGAGACCAAATTTAGAAAACTTAAACATAGTTCTACGTTTGGATCAAGGGGTTTTAAGAATAATAGTGTTATTAATTTGTTATAATAGATAAAGTTTTGCCTACTTTTTTAATTTTATAAGATTTAATCAAGTTTAAAATGTATGCAAGCTTTATCATAACAAATTAATGACAACATTATCTAATTGTAAAACAATAAAGTAAAAATCAATATTTTTTTGTTTTTACAGCTGGATCTTGCAGTTGACGACTATTTAAACTGAATAATATTCTTATAGATATGAAAGACTTTTAGATTTTAAAAAATATTGAATTTTTAGTTTTATTTCTATTTCTCAATCTAATAGTGGATGAAACCAACTAATAGGCCAAAGAAATTTTCACTGGGATAGCAGTTTTGGAAAAATTGAGAATTTCTTGCTGGAAGCTTGCCACTGCCTATGAAATGTTCATATTTGTGGCGTTACTGCTTCACATAAAAACGATCAAATTGAATAGACTTTAGGATTACTGGAAAAGTTATCTATTGTTTAATCTAAATATTTTTTAGCACATATTAGCCGTGATCGATTGTTTTTTTTTTTTTTAATATTGCGATGTTTTTATTTTACTTTAATTTTTAACCTTGCAAGACCTCTGCGGATATGTTATGATACGATGATTGTTCAATATTTACTTTAACTATGAATTTTTGGAAAGATATTTTTTTTTCTTTTTTTTTGACGTAGTGATGTGAAGCTTTAACAAATGACTCATAAAAATGACTTACGCATGGCACTATTTTCCTTTTCTGCGTAAATTCTGTTATGATGTCAAACTAGTCTAGATTAGGCAGTACTCAACGTGGGTTGGTTATTGCCTTGTGGATTTTCACACAGAATCAATTGGTGTCCCCGGTTTTTTTTCTTGCTAGAGGTACTACCTTTGGTTGTCTTTTTTGCTTTTTTGTATCTTTTTTATCTGCACTAATATCCAGTTCTGCATTTTTTTCTTTCTTCAATTTGGTTTGTTTACAGATGCGTTCTTAGTTTTTTTAGGTCTTTGTTTACATCTCTTGCATGAATAGTTTATGCAGTTCCATAAGTTGTATTTCTTTTAGCAGTTAGTCCTAAATTTGTTAGTTTTACCTGCAGTAATATCCTTGTTTTTCTATCTGGGATTACTTCTTTGTATCCTCTTGTTGCCAGGTATATTTTGACCATCTCAAAAGTTGTGTTATCCATTAACCTTGAGAGCGTTATTCTGCATTTTTTCTGTAATGTTTATCTGTTTTTATCTATTTTTTTAGTATGCATACTTATCCTTTCATATTTTCTTTTCAATCTTTTTTTCTGTTATGTTGTTTCCATTTTGCTTCTCTCGTTTTTCTTCTTTCTCTTCTATGGCTTATATTTTATGTATTTGTTTTTATTGTTTGTATTTTTTTTATATTTTTTTATTGTCAAACTATTAATTTTTTTTTTCTTAGTACTCTTATTGCATAGTTTCTTAGCGCTCTCTATTTATTTACATATTTTAGGCATTTCCTAATGATTTTTGTTTTATACACTTTGCTTTCTAGTATGTTTTCTAGTAACTTCTTCTTACTCTTTGCATTCTACTAGAGTATGTTCTGCATTATTGTGAATTTCTTCCTAACAGAATATACATATTTTGTTTTCTTGTTCTTTTTTTTACAAGCATTGTATGTCATTAGTTTAAAAATAAGATTTTTAGTCCAGGCTTTATGAAACGATTTTTTAATATCTAATAACGTTATC
This sequence comes from Tachinus rufipes, assembly GCA_963932245.1. Taxonomy (NCBI): domain Eukaryota; kingdom Metazoa; phylum Arthropoda; class Insecta; order Coleoptera; family Staphylinidae; genus Tachinus; species Tachinus rufipes. The sequence continues at coordinate 24,242,877 of OZ010742.1, read as the reverse complement.
TGCGTGGCGATGCTTTTATTATAATTGACAGTATTATGTTTAGGCCAAAAGCCAACAGATTCAGATATCTGGGAAGTTTATTGAGTAGTAAGTGGGATAGCATGCAGGAAATAAAGTCCCGCATTGAGCAGGCTAGAGCAGAATTTAGCAACATGAAGAAAGTGCTTACATCTCGTGACTTGTCAATACCCCTACGTATTCGTTTACTTTGGTGCTACGTCTTTCTAATTCTGTACTACGGAATAGAAGGGTGGACTTTAACAAAGATAATAAATGTAGTGCCTGCTTAAAATATTATGGGTAGACAAAGTCCGAAACACTGAGGTGCTTGTTTGTCTCCAGAATCAACCAGAGGTCATGTGTACCATCAAGAAACGCAAGCTGGAGTACTTTGGACATGTGTAAGAGGTGAAAAGTAGTTATTGACAATCAATTATCTGTTTGTATTTTTAACTGGATTATGATTCATGAGTCAGTGCAGGCAAATTAAATCTTGACGTTTTTTCTGATTAGAATAGCTACTTATTTGGCATTTGATGTACGATTTTTGCAAATTACTGCATAGTTTTGGATAGTTATTTTTTGTTGAGGTATTATTTTAGTTTTATTTATTAGCATGATTGCAATATCTATTCTAGTCAGAAACTCCACCAGGCCGCCATTTTTGCACAAACGGCTATATGGGGGTTAACAATTCAAATATTGTCTTTGAGGGCTGGAATTGTTAGCACGATCTGTGGGTTCAATTTTTGTCCGAGTTTTGCAAAATAATGCACTTAAGATTTTTTTTGTGAAGCATTGTTATTGTTTTACGGTTTGTTACTGCACCAAACAGTAACTTGTTGGAGATAAAATGATTTCTTTACTATTGTTCTAAGATTTTTAAAACCCTAGATGTGAATTATTGGGGGTTTTATGTTAAACTTGCCCTACCGTATAAATTAGGGATAAAATTGGGATTTGCGTTGGTGGCGTAAATAATTATTAACGACTTTAGGCGGTCTGGTGTGGATATTCCAGGACGTCGGTTAGTTTATTCTTAGTTTATCTTTGGTGCAATGATTCTGGATTGGATTGGAAACTGGGCTTTGGGAACTAACCACCTTCTTCTTTACGCTACTTAAAATATTAATAACTGCCATCTCAAGTTCTTGGGGATATTTTAATTAAGGTATCAAATTAATGTTTTTTTTTTTAATTGAACATTCAATAAATTACAAATTAAATCATTTTTTATAAAAAATAATTAATTGAAGTAGGGGTATAAACAAAGAATGATGAAGAAGGATGATCATGCAATAAATAGCTATAGTCTAATAACGCTTTATTTTCTATTGAGAGTCCATCGAATGAACGAATCGATGACAGGAAAACAGTATTAACAAGTTTTTGAACAAGCTATTTGTTAATTCACGATGAAGAAAGTTTTCTCCGTAATATTCTTTTTTTCTTTGATTTTTGTTTTGGCGACAATACATATTTACTTTTTAAAATACAATTTGAAAATATATTTATTTAAATAAAGCTGTGAAAACCTTAATTGAAAGACAATCTTGGGTTTTCTGCGACAATGGTAGCAACAGCATCAATGTTAACCTGACAGTAAGAGTTTGAACTAGTCATGTTAGATTAGTAATTTGACAGTTTTACCTAAATTTTGCGATTACATTTACAATGGCTTTGCTTGTGCACATTGCTGAGTTTGCTCAACTTGCCATAAGAGAATACGGCTTTCTAAAAATTGCTTATCTTTTCAAGAGTCTAGGCTTGGCTTCTAGCGACTACTTCCTGTTTTTAAAATTAAAAAAAACCTTTAAAATAGATGATTTCTTGACGATGAAGAGGTGAAAGTTTTTGCTAAAACACAATTTGCAAGAATGGTTATATTTTAAAAACAAAAACGACGATTCATCATTTTAGAACTAAAAATCATATGCAATTTGAAAATGATCTTATATGCACTTTGCAAAGGACAAAAAACGTAAATTTGAAACTAATAATTATCTATTAGCTTTACACAATATGAGGATTGGATGCGTGACTCTATTAAATCAATTATAAAATTGAGTTTTAAGTCTGAGACTAACTAATTAAATAAAACAATTATTTTTTAAACTAAAATTTTTATTGATACTTAACAATAAAGTTTTAAACCTTTAATACATTATCTAAAAATTGATCCCATTTTTTTTGCCACGTTTCAATCGCTTTTAATTTTCTGTCATCATCCAACGAACTATAATTTAAAGAATTTAAAGCCAATTGTTTCAACACTTTTAAATCACCTTCTCTACTAGTAAATGCCATAAATGCATAATACCAGTCATAACTCAATCCTTCAGACCCCCAAAAACTAGGATCATCATTGCTAATAACCACAGGAAAATCATTGGCAAATAAATATACTGCAGGATGGTTTCTTAAATCTTCAACTAACTTTAACACTTGGTTAGAAATGGGGCAAACTTCCAAACCAATTAAATTAGTTTTAATGTATTCTAAAACTGCAGGATGTTTATTGATAGCGTAACCATGTCCAATTCTTTTTGGATTTAATAGAATTGCATCAATTAAATTCAAATCAGTGGTTGATCCATACCAATTTGTTTCACCGGCGTGGTAAAATGTATCCATTGATATGTTTTTCAGTTTATCAGTGAATTCTATTAAAGGACGTCCTAAATCTTCTTGCCCTATCAAATCAAATCCAGCTATGAAATCAGGATATGCTGCTTTGATTTCCATAGCAATTTTAAGATAGGTTGACATTGTTGCGTTATCTACGTTTCTTGACGGTGCGTATATAAGTCTTACGTCTGTAAAATCAGGATGGCTTGATTTGAATTCCTCTAATACATTGATATACATTTTGACGACTTCTATAGGATTGTATATGTGTCCATCTAAATTGTATAGATTTGCAGGTGTTCCTCTAATTTCTGCATACATAATATTATCATCATAAAGTTCCTGCAATACTTGTCGGAAATAATCACGAAACACTGGTTCATAACTTAGTAGACCATCAACAACTCTAAATTTATTCTCGAACATGCTCCATACTTCATTTACATGTGGATAGATTGTATGAGGGTCATCTACTATTAAAGTTAACTGACTACGCAACCAATTATCAAAATTTTCCGTTTGTCTTAATTCTTCAATTAATTTCCAATCGCATGTATTATCGGGTAAAAAGTTTAATTTTAAATTTCCATCAAAAGTGCAGCCATATAAACCATCCCAATATGTTAAATTAAAAACATATTGGTCGGAAGCCATTCCGGTATCATGAGCATGCAATAGAGCTCCTTTCGGTACTTTCTTAATAAATTTAAATACATCTGATTGTTCAATACCTTTTTTAGCAAAGAAAAAATGTTGCGTCGCTAACAATTTCGAAGGATCCTTAAAACCGGCGTCTAGTTCGGCTAATTTGGCTTCCATTAAAATCGTATTAACAGCTTCTTCCTTTTCATTGAGTGTGATTCGAGAACCGAGTTGCAAGCTTCTTTCGTATTTCAATAAATCTTCGCGGGTATTCCATTGGGGCGATGCGGTTGCGGTGGTTATAAGAAACGCGATAACTAGTACGTGCATCTTGGGAATAAACGTGTGTAGTTTTATTTTCTTTTTATATGATCATTATCTTGAATGGCGGGTTTTTTTCTGATTGTTTACAAATAATTTGTTTAATCTTTATTAATGTGTATGTTTTTATAGCGTACTTGAATACATTTTATAAATTGCTTTTGAAATTACATTAATAGGAACTAATTAATGATGTTTCTAATGTTATTATTTATTTTTTTAGTTAAAATGATGTCATTGAATATTACATAACTGGTTTATCCTGGCGAGAATCAGGCGTTTAGTATTAAACAAAAAATATCTGTTAATTCATAAATAAAATTAAATTTAATTGGCTTATATGATTCAGATAACCATATTTCATCTTTGACATATACAAGATTTAATTAGAATCTGGTTGGTTTGTTATTATAAATTAGTTTATTCAAATATGTAGCTTGAATCAATTACAATTACAAACTCTGATAGTCATTGTAAGAATGTGTTGTACTAGTACAATATAATTTTATGGTAATAGAAATTTACTACAGTATTAGTTCTGTGCCAAATGTTCAATAAATATTTTTAAAAACATTCAACATTGTACTAATATTCTGATAAAAAAAATAATTCAATATATTCTCGTTGTTCTAGCCTTTAGTTCAGAATTTTGTCTCATCTTTTTATAGTAGATTATTTTAATTAAAAATTATTTGTGTAGCTACTCAATGACATCTTTAGTTTAAATAAAACATATGATTTATTGAAACAAAATAAATAATTTAAATAGTTAATACCTTAACATAATAGTATACACATTTTACTATTTGTATTTCTGATTAGATACGATTACTCATGATCCTTACAGTATTACTGCATTACCTAGACAAACAGCGCTGCATTATTATTCTAATGTCGTATTCAGTAATTACATTCTACGTCACAGTACATCACTTCACTATTGCTTGTGCACCTGTAAAAATACGAACATTTAAATTAAAAACAAACTTCAATTATCCACGTTTATTTTGACTGTCGTAAAATAACCAATTGCATTATTTATTATTATATACTTCTAACAAAAGAAATCAACAACGTCACCTATAGATAAAGATATTAGAAGAATTTACTAATAATAGTTTGATTGCACCGAATTGGCGAGAAATATACATTCGTTTTATAAATAGTTATTATACAATACAGTACAATTTATAAGATAGTAAAATTAACAAAGGACAATCTCGGCAACTTCAGGTATTGTTTGACAAGGTTATTGTATCTCTGTGATAATATAATATCTAATAATTATGTTTCAAAGTTATTCATGTATAATTTTGTTTGTGCAATTTATTATATTATATTATTGCTGAAGGGTTTGAATTATTATGGAAGTAGTTTAAACCCTTCAGGTACAGTTGTATAAGTTTATTAAATATTACTGAACTGCATATGATATGTTTTAATGGCAGTCTAGTTTAGACTGATTTAATTTAGATTTTGTAACAATGATAAATTGTGTAACAAATTTGTAGAGCGTAAATAATTTTTACTGTCACTGTTTTTTATAGAAAATTTGTGAGAAAGTTAAGGTAGGTCACCAACAGAAAGTCGACAATTTTTTAATTGAGATTATGTTGTTTTCGAATTTAATTATACTGATTTTTGATAGTATCATTTCAGCTTTATATCAGGAAATGGAAATTTTGTAGTACCACTTTTTGAAGGTACCATTATGGATTTTTTTGTGCTCTTTTTTGTGATATTATTATTTTTTCAGCCACAAAAATGTAATGTGTTTTTACAACCAAAATTTTAAAATTAAAAATATAATGTATTCAGAAATTCTAAAAAACGAAACCAATTTATAGCAAAAAATTTGTCAAAAATTATGTATATATAAGTTATTACATTAAACTCATCAACACATTTACAGAATACGCATTTATAGCATTAAATAATTAATAATTAGAAAAAAAATGTCAAAAACCACTTGAAATTATTTATAGGATGAGATTTATACAAACATTTTAAAAAAAATATCAAAAATTTGCACTGTAATTTAAAATAGCACAGAAAATTATTTATTGCTTAATAATATATAATAAACAGAAAATTTACTTCTTTGAAATACAACAAAAATTATTAAATTTGATTTATTATAAAAAATTAAGACCAAAATTGCTCAGAATTCATTGGCATTTTTGATAAAATTTTTGATCAGTTTCTTTTTTTGTAATTAATTTATCGAATATTTTACATTACCAGACATCTGGCTTAATTCAGAAGTGGTTTTATAGAAATCTTCAAGCGGTGGTAGTCAGGCTTTGGCATAAACAAGCCGCCGCGTTGTTAAATGAATAAAACATTTGCACAACAGGACGCAGATAAAATGTGATAATCCATAATAAGAATAACTAAGTTTTCTTTACAAATACAATAACATTTGCTTAAAAATTAGCATTTTAATTTATAAAAATTGATTAGAATCGATTTTTTTTATGAAATTTGTCAAATATTGTCCAAGATTTACAATTAATTTGAAAACTAAACTTGCTCAACAATTTTTTAAAAGAACGCTTTCTAATATAAAATGTACAAATATTTGCTTTAAAAAACAAAGTTTTATAAAAAAATTGAAAAGAAATTTTGCATAAAATGCATTTTATTCACTTAAATTTATAAGAATTATTTTAAAAACTATATTTTTTTTGTGAAATTTTTCAAAAATTATTAAGAATTGCAATCAATTTTTTGTTAGAAATTTTCTAAAAATTGCTTCGAAAATGCATTTTATTCACTTTAATTTTTTGTATAACATTTGTTAAAAATTCTCTATAAAACGCATTCAATAAAAAATTATTTTATAAAATATATTAAAAAAATTACTTATGAATCAAAATTTTATTATGTAATGTATTTGCTTAACAATGCATTTTTTTATCAAGTTTTTTTTTTAATACATTTTATTGTTATATTTACAAAGAATTGCTTAGAAAATCGCATAAAAAATGCATTTATTTACATTTAAAAAACTATTCAGAAAAAAGTATTAATTACTCTTTTTAAGTATTTAAAAAAAAAAATTGAATGGGTATTTTATTCATTAAAATCTACAAAAATTGGTCAAAATTGCTTTTTGTATAGACTTAATAAAATTGTTCAAAAATAATATTTTATTTACTTTTAATAGATTTAATTTGCTCAGAAAAGTGCTTTACTCAAGAAACGTGTTTAATTTGAAAAAATTTGCTCACATAAATAAACTGGAAGATGACGTGTATAATGTGGTGCACAGAACTAAGGTTTTTATTTAAACTTGACAATTTTTTTTACTAAAGCTTTTTTTGCATCACATTTCGATTTACTTGATTATGTCGATCTGAGTTAGCTACTGATGTATTTTTTTTTTTTAATTTATTATTTTATTCATACACTGGAGTAGTAAATAAGAATTTTTGTATTGATTGTAGCTTTCTTTTACGATGCACATTATTTATTTACCACCATTTATTGTACGTTTTACTGTTTTTTTACTTTACCCTTGAAGTCTTACGACTTGTTCGAAGGGGTTGATGGAAGTAACGGTTTCTTAGGTAAGTTTTAAATTACCTGGTGATAAAAAACAAGTTTTTATTGAGTCATATTTTTAATCAAACTTTGTTCTGCTGGAATGCTAAGCTAACGCTCTATTACTGAGCTAATTTATCGTCATCGTATTAATGCATTTTACTGTGCAAGAAACAAGTATCAGAACGCTTTTAGTAGAGTTTTTTAAGGCTTTCTACATCTCAAAAATAATATCTCTGCCAACTTGCACAAGAAGATGATTTTGATTGGTGCATTTTTATGAGACTTTTAAGGTTTTTTTTTACTCTGCTGCGTAATATTGCAGAGTTTGGTTAAAGCAGCAGTTTTTTTGCACTACAATCTTATCTGGACGCTACTTTTGCTTAACGATGTGTCTGTTCATCAACGACATGCAGTGTTTTTTGAAAGTTACATATAGGTATTGCATCTTGATTTTAATAACGTACTTAGTATGACACATTTTGTTTAAAAAATGGGCAACGCTAGTATATTTGTGTGTACTTGTATTTGAAGCTGATATTTGCTAATTTGTGTGTGAGGCAAAAACATATTATCCTAACACTTCGTTCTAATATTTTTTTACTGAATGTTTGCTAATTTTTTTTAGTTGAGTCATTTTTCAAATGAAATGTTAGAAACACATATTTTGTGTTTTTCTGCTAAATTTATTGTAAATTTTGAACAATATTAATTTGTATTCTAAACAATTTTGTTATTACATTTTACGCTATAAGTTAATGATATGAGATCATTTTAATGAATTTTAAATAAACAAATGAGTTTTTGTGACGTTTTTGCTTTAGTTTGATTTTCTGAATAATTTTTGACAAATTTGCATAATAAATAGATAAATTTTCTATTTCATTTTTTCTGCGACAAATGTGTTTTTTGAGCAGTTTTTGGCTTATTGTCTTAAATTTTCTGCGCAGTTTTTGAACATTTTGTGAAGTTTTTACAATATGTTTCATTAGTTTTTTGTTTTAAGTAAAATATCTACGCAGTATTTATTTTTTTACCAATAATTAGGATTTTTGCTAAGTTCTTTTTTGTTTTAGGCAATTAAGTATTATTATTTTTAGAAAAATTATAAATCATTTGCTATAAATTGGTTTAGTTCTTGATTTTAAAATACACATTTATTTTATGGGCAATTCCATTTTAAACGGACCAGAGCAAGGGTGGGGGGGTGCATTGAGAAACTTGTTTTTTTTAGTTTCTATAACTTAAAAATTCTACAATTTTTTTTAGTTTTTTTGTTGTTTTTTATCTTAAAATATAATTTTTTTTTGCAGTTTTCTTGAGTTTTAGACTCCTAAAACCCAAATTCACAAAACATTTATATTTTCTAATTAATTTACATCAAAATAAGTCAACTTTTGCAGTAAAAAAAAAATTTAAATGATTTTTTTTTTAGCCCACTGAGAACAAAAACAAAATCTTATGGCTTTTGCGGCTAATAAACAGGGTAAGTTAAAAAAACAACAAAAAAACTTTTTAGACGGAAAATGTTTTTTTGCAAATTTTATAATAAATACTTTTGTTGGATTTTAAATGACAAATGACATAAATAGTTTTGTTGCGATTTTATATTTATGCACTAATTTTAGACAAAATTTTGATAGCCTTCAACACTGCCTTATTTTTGTATGTTCTGCAGCCGTATTTTTCTGGCTGATGGGATGTTTATTTCAAAAACATATAGACATATATTTTGATAAAAAATTAGTAAATAATTTTTCCAAACTCGATGTGGGCAATTCCATTTCAAACGGACCAGAGCTGGGGGGGGGGGGGGGGTGCATTGATAAACTTGCTTATGTATTTTTTTTTTTAGTTTCTATAACTTATTAGTAGTTCTTTGATTGGTATATAAAAGTATGTAACACATAAAAAAAATTCTACGATTTTTTAAAGATTTTTTGTCGTTTTTAACTTAATCGCATTTTTTGTTAAAAACCGCAATTTTAACTTAAAAAAAATAAATTTACTAATGAAATCAATCATAAATTTTCCGTAGAATTCAAATCTGGTGCCATTTTAAGTCTATACCCTGTCAATAAGCCGCAAAAGCCATAAAACCATGTTTTTCTTCTCAGTGGGCTGGGCAAAAAGGAGCATTTTTTTTTTTTTAACTGCCAAAGTTGACGTATTTTGATGTAAATCAATTGAAAAATATAAATATGTACTGTGTATTTGGGTTTTAAGAGTCTAAAACTCTGCAAATCTGCAAAGTAGTCCTATTCTTCAACATAAACTCTTACAAATGCACGTTTAGTTGCGTTCAGAGGAACAATACACCAAATATTATTAAAAATTTGAATTTGGGAGACAATTTTACATGGAAAATAGTCAGTGTTGTAGTCATCGTCTATAGAAAAGTCCATCTAGAAAAAAAGATTTACAAAATTTTTAGACAAAAAATGCGTTAAAAATTAATTATTTTTTATATTCACAAAAAATATTATAAACACACTAGGGTGTGGTTTAAAACTTTTTTTTAACAAATTTTGATAAGCGCCAGGATGATTTATGTTTGAATGCCAAAAATAATAGTATTTTCTAATTTTTGCGCCAATAGATCGAGTCTAAATTTGTGCCGCAAGCGCAAAAACTATCAAACAAAGAGTAAAATTACCTAAAATTAGTTCAAACAACAAAAGATGACTTTGTTAAACTTCTGAAATAAGCTTAAAAAAATATAATCCAAATAATCTTTAAGAAAAATTAAAAAAAAAAAAATTTTAAGTAAATGTTGAACAATTTTTTTTTTCTAGATGGGTTTTTTATCGCCAGATAAGCACGACACTGACTATTTTTCATGTAAAATTCTTTGCTAAACTCAGATTTTTAATAATATTTGGTGTATAGTTTCTCTGAAAACTGCTGAATGTTCATTTGTAAAAGTTTATGTTGAAAAATAGGCTTATTTTTGCAGTTTTTTTGTGTTTTAGACCTTTAAAACCCAAATACACAGAACAAATTTATATTTTTTAATTAACTTACATCAAAACACGTCAACTTTGGAGGTTTAAAAAAAATTTTAAAAATGTTCCTTTTTGCCCAGCCCACTGAGAAGAAGAATATGGTTTTATGGCTTTTGCGGCTTATTGACAGGGTATACACTTGAAATGGCACCAGATTTGGATTTTACGGAAAATGTCTGATTGATTTTATTAGTAAATTTATTTTTTTTTTAGTTAAAATTGCGGTTTTTAAACAAAAAATGCGATTAAGTTAAAAAACGACAAAAAACTTAAAAAAATTGTAAATTTTTTTTTTTTTTGGGTTTCATACCCTCATATACCGATTAAAAGACTACTAATACGTTATAAAAACTAAAAAAAAAAACATGAGCAAGTTTCTCAATGCACCCCCTCCCCCCCAGCTCTGGTCCGTTTGAAATGGAATTGCAACAATTGTTTTAGTTTTACAAACCTCATCAGCGTGCTTTAGTGTGATTATTTAAATATTTTGATGTAGTACATTTCAAAATAATGGTTGCATTGTTTTAAACTAACTACAAAACATTTATTTTTTAATTTTAGTTTGTTTTTTTAACGTGTAGCATAGTTTTAGAAGTGTGTTTAAGCAAATTTATATTTTACTAGACAGTTTTTTTACTTTATTTAAGTCACAAAGTATAAGATTAAAAAAAAATAGTTTAAGCAGTGAAATAGTGTACATGGTATCAATTGTCCTGCTTTGTTTGCAGCATGCTAATATTTGCCGGCATGAGCAAATGCTTTTTTGCCCGTGGTGCTAACAACTATTATCTGCCTACCAAAAAAAAAATCCAACATTTAGATACAATTTTTTTTTAAAATGTTTACAAACAAAATATATATTTTTTAATCATTTTGATTTAAGATAAGCTAGAAGAGTTCTGGACCAAAATTTAATAACAATTTACATAAGGGTCTGAAATTACATGACCATCAGCGTCTTTTGCGTAAAAATATTTTTTTTTGCTTGCACACCCTAAAAAACATTTTTTCTGTTGATTTTTAATTTTTATGGTTATTGGATGGAAATAGTATTTAGTGTATCATGGGTCGAAATTGGACTTTAGCAGCCCGTGGCTTTTAGCAGCACAAAGGAACGAAGCGAGTGAGAGCTGCTAAAAGCAAAAGGCTGCTAAAGCATTTTAGCACGAGATACACTCAATATTTTTTTGCCTGTGTCAAATAAAAACATTATTTCAGAAAATTGCAAAATTTATTATAATCTGTCACTACTATCAGATTTAAGGTGTGACGTCATCATGTGAAATTGAGAGAGAGTTCTGGACCAAAATCTTATAAAAAATTGCATAGAAGTCTAAAATTACATTTTTGTTATCTTGGATTTTTGTAGGAGACACGTTTAGAGACGTCTGATTATTTAAATCTGTTGAATCGCTTATGAACAACGTTGAAACGTTTAAAATTTATAAGTTGATTAACGTGATTCAGAAGTGGTCAGACAAGAAACGTCTGACCACTTCTGAACTAGCATGTTTCCCACAAATAATTTAAGATATCGAACACTTAATTTTAGGCTTCTTATAGGATTTTGATCCAAAACGCTCCTAGCCTATCTATCTATCGGACTGCAAAAGATTGCTCAATAACCATACAAATTAAAATACAAGCAAAAAAAAAACTTTTTTTTCTGTCTTTTAGTTGTTAATAATATATTTTAAATTACTTTTTATGATTTACTGAAAAAATGAAACTTTTATTAAAAAATAAAGTATTTCACTCAAAATAGTTTTTTTGACATTTATTTGCTAATGCTTTACTGGTTAACATACTTTAAAATTAAGTTATGTTTAATAAAAAAACTTGTTATTTACAACACGACCTTACAATTTTTATTATTTTATGGAAAAATTTAATTTTTGATTTTTAGATATTCGACTCAAAATTGCCTCTTTTAAAATTGTTTGACATTTTTTATATTTTTATTGTTTATCTACCATTTGGCATTTGCTTTGTTATTTCTGTTAATTTGCTTTTATTTAACATTTTTTTTCTTTTTTTTATCTCTGCAATTTTGTTTTTCTATTTTCTATTAGTTCTGTTGTTCCTTGTGTCTTTCTTTTTGGTCTTTTTTCTTGTTTTTTGTTTTAATTTTGTTTTTTGTCTTGTATGTTTTTATTGTTTATTTTATTGTTATCATTTTAATGCATTTCACTATGCAAATCTACAAACAAATATCAGAACGCTTTTAGTAGAATAGACACTTTTTTTAATTAATTATAAAAAAAAAATCCATACGTTATAGCAAGGCTTTTTACATCTCAAAAATTATATTCCTGCTAACTTGCGCAACAAGATGGTTCCGATTGGTGCATTTTGATTACAATTTTAAGGTTTTTATTTGATTCTGCACCGTAATATTGCAGAGTTTGGTTAGAGCAGCAGTTTTTTTGCACTACAATCTTATCATCTGAACAGGATATGATGGCCAGTAAGGGGGTGATCTCTATTTTTAGTGATTTGGAGACGCTACAGTGTTTTTTAAGAGTTATATATCGGTATTGCATCTTGATTTTAATAATATACTTAGTATGGAACATTTTGTTTAGAAAATAAATATTAAGAATAGGCGCAACGCTAGTATATTTGTGTGTACTTGTTGGTGCCGTTTTTCTAAATGTATCTGTTCATTTCACATACCTTGCAAATATTTGTCATTTCAAATAAAACAAGATTTGAAGCTGATATTTGCTACTTTGTAAGTGAGACAAATATATTGAAAAAAAAAAAACAATACTACAGTAAGTAAAAACAAACTATCATAACACCTTGTTCTAATATTTTTTCACTGTTTGCTAACTTTTTTTAGTAGAGTCATTTTTCAATTAAAATATTAGAAAAACATTTAGGGAAGCGCACATATTTTGTGTTTCTTTGCTGAATTTCTTGAAAATTTTGATCAAAAAGTTTTTATGTGAATTTTTTGCATTTAATTTGTATTCTAAACAATTTTTTATTACATTTTACGCTATAAGTTAATGATATGAGATAATTTTGATAAATTTTATAAAGCAAATGAGTTTTTGTTACTTTTTTGCTTTAATTTGATTTTCTGAATAATTTTTGACAAATTTGCATAATAAATAGATAAATTTTCTATTTCATTTTTTCTGCGACAAATGTGTTTTTCGAGCAGTTTTTGGCTTATTGTCTAAAATTTTCTGTGCAGTTTTTGAACATTTTGTGAAGTTTTTACAATATTTTTTATTAGTTTTTTGTTTTAAGTAAAATATCTACGCAGTATTTATTTTTTTTACCAATAATTAGGATTTTTACGCAGTTTTTTTTAATATTTTACGAAAGTAAGTATTATTATTTTTAGAAAATTTTTGAATAATTTGCTATAAATTGATTTAGTGCTTGATTTTAAAATACACATTTATTCTATGAGCAATTCCATTTTAAACGGACCAGAGCAAGGGTGGGGAGGTGCATTGAGAAACTTGTTTTAGTTTTTTTTCAGTTTCAAAAACTTAAAAATTCTACGATTTTTTTTTAGTTTTTTTGTTGTTTTTTAACTTAAAGTATAAATTTATTTCAGCAGTTTTCTTGAGTTTTAGACCCCTAAATTTCTAATTAATTTACATCAAAACAAGTCAACTTTTGCAGTAAAAAAAAATTTAAATGTTCTTTTTTAGCCCACTGAGAAGATAAACAAAGTCTTATGGCTTTTGCTGCTTATAAACAGGGTAAGTTAAAAACAACAAAAAAACTTTATAGACCGAAAATGTTTTTTTGCAAATTTTATAATAAATGGTTTTTAACTTAATTTGTTATATAAATTAATATTATTAGCAATTGTTGGATTTTAAATGACAAATGACATAAATAGTTTTGTTGCGATTTTATATTTATGCACTAATTTTAGACAAAATTTTGATAGCCTTCAACACTGCCTTATTTTTGTATGTTCTGCAGCCGTATTTTTCTGGCTGATGGGATGTTTATTTCAGTGAATAATTTTTCCAAACTCAATGAGGGCAATTTCATTTCAAACGGACCAGAGCTGGGGGGGGGGGGGTGCATTGATAAACTTGCTTATGTATTTTTTTTAGTTTTTATAACTTATAAGTAGTTCTTTGATTGGTATATAAAAGTATGTAACACATAAAAAAATTCTACGATTTTTTAAAGTTTTTTTGTCGTTTTTTAACTTTGCATTTTTTGTTAAAAACCGCAATTTTAACTTAAAAAAAATAAATTTACTAATGAAATCAATCATAAATTTTCCGTAGAATTCAAATCTGGTGCCATTTTAAGTCTATACCCTGTCAATAAGCCGCAAAAGCCATAAAACCATGTTTTTCTTCTCAGTGGGCTGGGCAAAAAGGAGCATTTTTTTAATTTTTTTTAACTGCCAAAGTTGACGTATTTTGATGTAAATTAATTGAAAAATATAAATATGTTCTGTGTATTTGGGTTTTAAGAGTCTATAACTCTGCAAATCTGCAAAGTAGGTCTATTCTTCAACATAAACTCTTACAAATGCACGTTTAGTTGCGCTCAGAGGAACAATACACCAAATTTTATTAAAAATTTGAATTCTGGAGACAATTTCACATGGAAAATAGTCAGTGTTGTAGTCATCGTCTATAGAAAAGTCCATCTAGAAAGAAAGGTTTAAAAAATTTTTAGACAAAAAATGCGTTAAAAATTAATTATTTTTTATATTCACAAAAAATATTATAAACACACTAGGGTGTGGTTTAAAACTTATTTTTTAACAAATTTTGATAAGCGCTAGGAGGATTTATGTTTGAATGCCAAAAATAATAGTATTTTCTAATTTTTGCGCCGATAGATCGAGTCTAAATTTGTGCCGCAAGCGCAAAAACTATCAAACAAAAAATAAAATTACCTAAAATTAGTTCAAACAACAAAAGATGACTTTGTTAAATTTCTGAAATAAACTTAAAAAAATATAATCCAAATAATCTTTAAGAAATATTTTTTAAGTAAATGTTGAACAAATTTTTTTTTTCTAGATGGGTTTTTCATCTCCAGATAAGCACGACACTGACTACTTTTTATGTAAAATTGTTTGCAAAACTCAGTTTTTTAATAATATTTGGTATATAGTTTCTCTGAAAACTGCTGAATGTGCATTTGTAAAAGTTTATGTTGAAGAATAGGCCTATTTTTGTAGTTTTTTTGTGTTTTAGACCTTTAAAACCCAAATACACAGAACAAATTTATATTTTTTAATTAACTTACATCAAAACACGTCAACTTTGGAGGTTTAAAAAAAATTTAAAAAATGCTCCTTTTTGCTCAGCCCACTGAGAAGAAAAACATGGTTTTATGGCTTTTGCGGCTTATTGACAGGGCATAGACTTGAAATGGCACCAGATTTGGATTCTACAGAAAATTTCTAATTGATTTCATTAGTAAATTTATTTTTTTGAGTTAAAATTGCGGTTTTTAAACAAAAAATGCAATTAAGTTAAAAAACGACAAAAACTTAAAAAAATTGTAAAATTCTTTTTTATGTGTTTCATACCCTCATATACCGATCAAAAGACTACTAATAAGTTATAAAAACTAAAAAAAAAATACATGAGCAAGTTTCTCAATGCACCCCCCCCCCCCCAGCTCTGGTCCGTTTGAAATGGAATTGCCCATGTAACGATTACAACAGCCAAAAGTCAAACACACACAATTGATTTGGTTTTACAAACCTCGTCAGTGCGCCTTAGTGTGATTATTTAGATATTTTGATGTAGTAAATTTTAAAATAATGGTTGCATTGTTTTAAACTAACTACAAAACATTTATTTTTTAATTTTAGTTTCTTTTTAATGGGTAGTATTGTTTTAAAAGTGTGTTTAAGCAAATTTATATTTTACTAGACAATTTTTTTACTTTATTTAAGTCACAAAGTATAAGATTAAAAAAATATAGTTTAAGCAGTGAAATAACATAACAATTTACATAAGGGTCTGAAATTACATGACCATCAGCGTTTTTTGCGTCAAAATAATTTTTTTTTGCTTGCACACCCTAAAAAACATTTTTTCTGTTGATTTTTAATTTTTATGGTCATTGGATGGAAATAGTATTTAGTGTATCATGGGTCGAAATTGGACTTTAGCAGCCCGTGGCTTTTAGCAGCACAAAGGAACGAAGCGAGTGAGAGCTGCTAAAAGCAAAAAGTTGCTAAAGCATTTTGGCACGAGATACACTCAATATTTTTTTGCCTGTGTCAAATAAAAACATTATTTGAGAAAATTGCAAATTTATTATAATCTGCCACTACTATCAGTTTTAAGGTGTGACGTCATCATGTAAAATTGAGAAAGAGTTCTGGACCAAAATCCTATAAAAAATTGCATAGAAGTCTAAAATTACATTTTTGTTTCTTGGAGACACGTTGAGAGACGTCTGATTATTCAAATCTGTTGAACCGCTTATGAACAACGTTGAAACGTTTAATACTTATAAGTTATTTAACGTGATTCAGAAGTGGTCTGACAAGAAACGTCTGACCACTTCTGAACTAGCATGTTTCCCACAAATAATTTAAGATATCGAACACTTAATTTTAGGCTTCTTATAGGATTTTGGTCCAAAACGCTCCTAGCCTATCTATCGGACTGCAAAAGATGTTCCTGCTCAATAACCATACAAATTAAAATACAAGCAAAAAAAAAACTTTTTTTTCTGTCTTTTAGTTGTTAATAATATATTTTAAATTACTTTTTATGATTTATTGAAAAATTTAAACTTTTATTAAAAAATAAAGTATTTAACTCAAAATAGTTTTTTTGACATTTATTTGCTAATGCTTTATTGGTGAACATACATTGAAACTAAATTATGTTTAATAAAAAAACTATGTTATTTTCAACACAACATTATAATTTTTTTTTTATTGAAAAATTTTATTTTTGATTTTTGGATACTCGACCCAAAATTGTCTCTTTTAAAATTGTTTGACATATTTTTAAATTTTTATTGTTTATCTAACATTTGGTATTTGCCTTGTTATTTCTGTTAATTTGTTTTTATTTAACATTTTTATTCTTTTTTTTTATCTCTGCAATTTTGTTCTTCTATTTTCTTTTAGTTCTGTTGTTCCCTGTTTTTTTCTTTTTAGTCTTTTTTCTTGTTTTTTGTTTTAATTTTGTTTTTTTTGTTTTGTATGTTTTTATTGTTTCTTTTTTTATATTCTTCTTGTTCTAACATTAGCGCCTTATTTTTTTCTTACGCCTCGCATCTTACTAGAGTGTGTTCTGCATTATTGTGTGTTTTTTCCTGACAAAATATATTTTTTCTTTTCTTTGATATTTTTTTAAAAAAATTTTATGTCCGGTCAGTATTTGGTTTGCATTGGTAAGGTGCTTTGTCTACGATATTCGAAGTGTTCTGCTAATTGCCGTGTTTTTCCATATCCGCGTTAGTTTGGTTGTGGCCGTTATTGCTATTGCTAGCCGGCACTTTATCTCGTTCTTGCTGCCTTTTTTTATTGGTGATTATTGACACAAGATATATAAATTTATCTACCACTTCAAAACCGGCCACATGCTGGATATGTTGGGAGTAATTTGTTTTTCTTTCAACTGTCCTGACTTTTGTTTTACCTATATTTAATTCTAGGCCATAGTCTTTGCTGATGTTGTTTCTATGTTACTGCGGCGTATAACAATTTGCTTTTTTACTTCTTCTCTTTGTTCCCATGACTGCTTTTTTAACTTGTTCATTTTATCACTTTGATGCAAGTGTCACCTTGAGGTATTTGATTTTTTTCCAATGATTATAAGATGATCTCTATACCGTATCTTACCTGGTCTTGGTTTTTTGTGTTGCTAACTTTAAATCCTTATTTTTTATTCATATTTGTATCATATCTATTGTCTTTCTTTTAGTACTTTACTTTCTTTATCTTTACCTATAAGTGCTACGTTGTCTGCAAATACTGTTATTTTTTCTGGCTACTTCTTTTGAATTAGCTCATTATAAACAGTCCCATAGTTTTGGTTCTAGTGCTGAGCTCAACGGTACCCTTCTGGTAAGTTTGAATTTTTCTTTTTTGGTCACTAGTTTTCCTGTTCAGCTTTCTTTTCTTTGTCTATATGCAACGCTATTACAGTGTTTTCTTTTTTGTTGAGTTTTGTTGTTTGCTTCTTTTGCTATTGCTTTCACTTTTTTATAGCTTCTAAGGTTGCTTGTTTCATTTTTTTTTGTCACTTTATTTTTGTAGTTAAAGCTTTGACCAGCGTTAGCGTTTCTGCGACGTACGTTAATTCCGTCAACACATTGGTTAAATACCTGCCGTTTTTTAAGGATATGTTTTAGCTTTCCAAAAGTTGTTTATCCCAGGTCTACTTTTTGTGATATTATTTAAGTTTGGTTGTTTTGGTCGATTTTAATTTTATGTCCTAGGTACTTATATGCATCTACTTATTTTATTTCTGTGTTTTGGATTTTGATATTTTTGCTTAGAATCTTGTTTTGTTGTCATGAATTTGGTTTTTGTCATATTCATTTTAAGACCAACTTTTTCTGATACCTGTTAGATCTTGCTGAGCATTGCTTTAGTTTTGTCGATGCTCTCGAATTTAGTACAATGTTGTCTGCAAATCTCAGGTGACTTACCGTTTCTCTATCCACCATGATTTTTATGCGAAGAAGAGTTTTTAAAGGCGTATTTGAGGGCTGCTAAAATAACTTAGGAGACGTCTTAACTTATTCGTATTTTTGTGTAGCATTTGTGTAGATATGTTGGATTATGTTTCCGTATCAGTAGGTAATTCTGTAATGTTTCAATGCGTTTTTTTTTTGTTTGGAGATGATCGATTGTACCGTACTTTTATCTAAAACTAGTTTGCTTTTTAGGTCAAATTTCTGTGTTAGGAGTGTGCCTGTAGTTTCCAAGTACCGCTGCATCTTCCTTCTTGTGTAACAGGATGGTTATTGAGTTGTTTGAAACTGTGAGTATAGTATTATTTTGTAGACATTGAATAGTTTTGTTGTAAAGTTCTTTCTCTCAGTTTGACTGTTTTTATGATCAACTTACCTTCTCCCGGCGATTTATTGTTTTTCATTTTCTTTATATGTGCTAAATTTTGTTTAAGGCTATACCCGGTAGTTTTTTAGAGCTTTATTTTCCTATTATTTCTTTCTTCCATCTTTTATCTACATGCTCTCGTCCGTTGGTTTTATATAGAAGTGTGTTGAATTTTGTTTTTTAGTTTGAAATTATTGCCGTTATCTTTTTGTGTTCTTTTTGTTTTTTTTTTGTGTTGTATCTTTTTATATCTTTTCTGATCTTTTTGGAGATTTTCTAGATTAGGTTCTTGATGCTATTAGTTTTTTTGTGTTGTTAACTTTTTAATTTTTTTGCGTTTTTTATTTTTGGGATCAATTCTTTCTAGGTCACCTGTTATAGTTTTTTTTTGTATTTGTCTACGTTTTCTGGAGCGTCCATCTAGCATTTATTTTCTTTTGTATCTTTCTGTCCGTAGTATTATCTGTTTTTTTGCTCTAACTAGTCTGTGATTCCGGTTGAAAAGTTGTTTAATACGGTTACGTCTCGTATTATCTGTTTTTTGTCCGTTATTATAAAATCAATTTTATTTTTTGGTTTTATTTTAAGGCTTACGTATATTTTCGATCTTTTTTGTAATAGAAGCTATTCAACAAGTAGAAACTGGTCTGTGCAAAAAAGTTTAGGAGCACACAATTTAAAAAAAAAGAGTTGATATTTTGTTTAAACATAGCTTTAGCAAGTATGATGAGTCACTCACAAATTTAAGAAAATCTAAAATGGTTATTTTATAATTTTTGGAAAGTTGCAAAAATGTGGCTTAAACACAACTAAATTTAAATAAAACGAATGACTTGCACAATACTGATGAGGTTTTTGTAGAACCGAAACAATTGTTTATGCTTGACCCTTGACTGCTGTGATTGTTAAGCGGTCTCTAGACGTTCAATATTATAGTCAATATATTGCACAATACTTGATATTATACAATAATATTGACCGTCTGTAGATCATATTGAAAGATTGCACAATATATTGAGTCAATCAGAAAGATTTTAATTTGTATTGCACAATCTAACCTTAAAGTATTTATTTCTATTTTTAACCATTCCTTCATCTATCTGCTTCATTTTTTTTTCTTTTTTTTAAGCTCTAACTTAAGAAATAGTCACACAACTTGCTTTATTCTACATGTTGACTGCAGAAGTGTCAGTAACTAACAAAAAGTTTGCGCAATTATATTGTAACGTCTAGGTGGTCCTAAGAATATATTGTGCAATAGATTGTTCAAATTTATTGACAATAATATTGATCTTCTAGAGGCATTTTTTTTAAAGCATTTTATTATACTTATAATTTTTTTGCTTGAAAATGATTTAAAACTTGATTGATAAGTAATTTGAATTAATCTTTCTAAGTTCTTGTTTTTATATTTTAATATTTGATTCAAATGTGTTTTCTAATTTAAATGATTTCATTACACAATTAAATAGTTTTGACAATTTATTAAAATTAACAGGATTGAAACTCGATCTTAATTATTAATTCATAATAATAAACACAAACTATTTCATTGAAAATTAATTTTGCCTTGTTTCAATAATTCTAAACATTTGAAGTTGCCGAATCGTCTTAACTAAATAGGATTTCAGTGAATATTAAGCTCATTGCAGGATTACTTTGTGTAACTATATTTTGGTCCTCTTAATTAACTTCTAACCCTACATTCCTTATAGTTACAAAATAATAATCATAGCAGGAATTATTGAACTTTCCTATTGAAATTATCTACGTCTATATATACACGTCCATCTCTATACAATTAAATTCGGTCCGCATTATATAATTTATAAAATTGTCCGCTGTGTATGTGATGAAAGGCACGAGCAACATTTATATTGTGCAGCCCTATCGTGATATGTAATTATTATGGGGCCGCGGTTCTATGTACACGGTGCAGGATGACCGCTCCTTGTGTGCTTAAAGTAGGATCGGTTGAAGTCAATGTATTGCCGCAGCTGCATTTTAATACCCATTGTACTGAAACAGTGAGTAGTTTAAGGTCGGGACGAGATGGATGTTCATCGGTCCAAAGGTCCTCTCCCGGCTCTATGTAGTCTGGTAGTAGATCCTGCGGGGATTCAACTGCGTCTAGTGGTGACTCGCAGAAGAAATCCACTTTGACCGTTGTGCTGAGCAGGGGTTGACACGTGATTCCGGGCGACGTACAGGAACCGCAGTATTTTGGTCTGTATCTCTTGCGACTGATGCACGGTCCAAAGCGGAGGTGGATGCCGTTTGTGAGGCGGTGCGTTGCTTTGCATTCATGACCTCTCTGCGGATAGAAAAACAAAAAATGTGGTTTTAAATTATTCATGAAGTTGTATAGTTTAGACATGAATAGTTCAGCAGTCGCATACGAATGCAGTGTTAATAAAGCTTCGCGAATTCAAATCCCATTGAGGGAAGAAAAATGTCAAATGTTGCTTTTAGTATATCTACATTATCATAGTTGTTTACATACAAATGTGTACGTTTAGAGTACATAAAATGGTGTTTTATAGTGATTAAAACGTAATGCTATCATTTTTGCATAAAATATTTCAGCGTGTGGGTAAAAAATGCAATAAATTTATTGCTATATGGAATCCCAAAAACACCGGATCTGGGCTATAAATTAAAATTATATTATTGAATAAAACGACTATATATTATAAATAAATTTAACGTAAATAATGAATTTATTCAGCCACTACAATAAATATAAACTGTTTTTATTTAATTTTTATAAAAAAAATTATATAAGCTTATTAAATTATTTTAATTTCTGTTCTGTTTGTTTAAATTTTGAACACAAAATAAAAAATATTTCATTATTAAATTTGTAATTATGATTTTTTTTAATTTTGTTTAAATTTATTCTTAATTTGAAAACAGTTTCAAAAAATTATATTTAATGTTAACAGTGGTTTCTGTAAGCTTTATTTATAATAGTTAATGTACCATAAATATTGTTATTTGCGTACAGGTAGAGCGTCTGAGGTTATATTAGTGGTACATAAGTAATGAAATAGTTATAGATTCTTATAAGTTCTAATAGAAATTTTAATTACACAATGATTAGGGAAGCTTTTAGGGGTATAATTCAGTTATTAGAGGTTATTCACACATACACCGAGGGGGGTTTTGGAGGTGTAAGTACATTGGAAGTGAGATCATCGATGTAATGTTAGCAGTAGCATGCTTGGAGGACTGTAAAAGATTGTTATTCACACACTGGTCGCTAAGACTTTAAAGTTGAGTTATAACGCAGTAAAGCATGTTGTGCATTTTTACATTGGTTTTATATTGGTAATTGCGTAAAAGTTCAATTTATGAAGAAGCGCACAAGCACTATATCGAGCCAAAGCGGTGTCACGCTGGTGCAAGAGAACATGATAGATTAGAGCAGCACAAACGGAGGGCAGCGGGGCCGTTCTTTGATTGATGAATTAGTGCTAAATTAATTAACAAACAACGTACACGCTTGGTTTGGTGGATGGGAGGTTTAGCGTTTGGGCGTCAGTTTACATTTTACTTAAAAATTAAATTGAATATTAATTTGATTTTTTTTTTATACTTATAGGGGTCATCACTGACAAAGACAACTACCCGAAGTACTCGCAACACTTCGCAGATAGCGGAATTAAAATCGCGTCGGCGAGTCATACATTCGACGGTATTCGCGTGACCCCGGACACCAACGACGATCATCGAAAGGCTACGGCCTACATTAAAACAACCACCTCTAACTACTTCACGTGGGCTCTTCGTGAAGAACGCTGCTTGGAGGTGGTCATTTGCGACCTGCGGCTCTTCCTCACTGAGGAAAAGGTGGGTTAAGCACTAGAGGGAATGGGCTTTGAACCCTCAAACGTGCATAGAATGGGAAACGAATTCGGTCGCTTCCCCATGGTTTCGGTTCAACTCCCAAAAGGGAAGAAGAAACAATCTATCCGGGACCTTAAGGTCATTCTTGGCTTCACTGTGAGAGTGGAGCCAAAAAAAGAGAAGCGTAGGCATCGCTCAATGTCAAAAATTCCAGATTTACGGCCACACTGCCAAAAGATGCTTCAAAGCAGGCCAAGTGTGCCGTAATTGTTCGGGTCCCTACAGGTCGATGGCATGCCCAAAAGGCACACCTTCAAAGTGTGCTCTGTGTTCAGGCCCTCACCCCTCCAATCATCAGGGATGTAGGGTATACATGAAAATAATGGCCGCTCAGGCTAAAAACAAAAAAGCAGCCTCTCAGGCTTTTCAAAGCTCAGGTCCCCGCAAACCTACAGCTGAGGTAAACCCTATTAGGTCTTTTGCTAATATGGTGGCGCCTTCAGCCCCATCCACGGCAAACAACAAAATTGCCCAATTATCGGTTGAGCTCATTAAGTCTCAACAGGCGTTGAGGGTCCCAAATACCTTCACGTATTTGGGAACGTTGGGTGGACAGGAGGCGTGGGACAGTGATCTTTGCAAGGAGATCGCTGGACCATTCCAAAGTGGACACCCCAGACACTGTATCGTTAGAATCTTATGCGATAGTGGTGAAGGTGCTGGGGTTGGGCACTCTTAAAATTGCATCTGGGTACGTCAACCCAACCAACCAAATCGAAATGGTGGATTTCGACGCGGTTTTATCTTATCCGTTCTCTACTATCTTAGCAGGAGACTTCAACTCAAAACACCCGGCTTGGAACAGTCGGGTAACCAACGCGAAAGGCCGAGTATTGCAAGGTCATGTTGAATCTAAAGGGTATCAAGTACTGAGTACAGACGATCCAACACACTATAGCTTTGCAGGTTACCGAGGGGACGTTGTGGATATAGCAATCCTGAAGGACGTCAACTCGCAAACTGAAGTTAGGACAATCAATGCTTTAAGCTCCGACCACATTCCGGTAGTTCTAGAACTCTATGGAGAGGGATTTGGCAAGGAAAGAGGACGATTCGTTACCCATACGAATTGGCCTCTTTTCTCGAGATACCTGGAAGATAGCATAGAAAGGATTGTTCCAATAAGAACGATTGCTGACATCGAAGGAGCCGTTGAAAAGTTCACAGAACTCATTTATAAGGCCAAAAAACTGGCATCTAAAATCCAACAGGTTTGGGCAAATAATCCACTTGGATTGTCCCGCGAAATAAAGGCATTGATTTGCAGGAGAAATGCCGCCAGACAACAATGGCAAAGGCATTGCGACCTTTTAGATCGTAAAATTCTAAACGACCTTCATAAGGAAGTTAGATTGTCTATAAGGCTGCACAAAAACCAGTGCTGGCAGGAAAAGATGGAATCAACCACAGAAGATACTAATCTGATGTCGAAGATTGCCAAAGCCTTACGAAACAGAAAAGTCCCGATACCACTCATCTATGGTGAGAGCGGGCTCCAATATTCTATAGAGGGAATGGCCGAATAACTCGTTGACAGCCTAGAACTCCAATGCTCCCCCTTGACAGTGGAAGATGATACGGAGCACGTCGAAAAAGTTGAAAGAGCGGTGGAACGCCTTTTGGATAGCCCTGACGACGACACTTCGTTGAATCACGTTTGACCGTCACGGATCAGAGAAATTCTATCTAAACTTAAAGCTTGATCTGCGCCAGGTCTTGACGGTATTCTGAACAAAGCTCTTAAAGCATTTTGCACAAAGCAATAATGGTTCCGACCAATATTGCCAATGCAATCTTACGTACAGGGCACTTTCCTTCAGCTTGGAAAGGCTCACTCGTAATTAATATCCTAAAACCTGGGAAAGACCTTGATTAAGGTCATAGAAAAAGTAATC
Organism: Tachinus rufipes; assembly: GCA_963932245.1. Taxonomy (NCBI): domain Eukaryota; kingdom Metazoa; phylum Arthropoda; class Insecta; order Coleoptera; family Staphylinidae; genus Tachinus; species Tachinus rufipes. Next base: position 24,217,888 of record OZ010742.1, on the reverse strand, counting down.
TTCTATCTTCTCATCAGCATGGGTTTAGGCGTGAATACTCTGTAGTACACCAATTAAACCGCGTGACAGATCACATTACCGAGGGCTTTAGACCACAGGGGTGGTATTTTTTGACGTCGAAAAGGCCTTTGATAAGATATGGCACGACGGTTTAATTCTAAAGCTACATAGACTTAAATTTCAACTGCGTCTCATAAAGCTGATAGCTTCATATCTTTATAGTAGAACTTTAGCAGTAAAGCTTCAAAATCATGTTTCAACCTCTCGGCCAATTACGGCAGGGGTACCTCAAGGCTCTCTTTTTTTGCCTTTGCTATTTAACCTTTTTGTTGCCGACATGCCATCGGGCTGGAAGCACGGGGTAAAAATGGCACAATACGCCGACAATACGGCGCTTCTCTACAGTTCAAGGTCGCCTATGGTGGTCACTATGATGCTTCAAAAAGCAACCAACGATCTTCAAGAATGGTGCAATGATTGGCAGCTCAAGGTCAATCCTGAAAAGAGCTTTGCCGTTCTCTTTTTGCGGCGAAGAACTATACTGCACAATAACGTCTTCATTGATGACGTACCGATTCCATGGTCAAATGCTGCAAAGTATTTGGGAATCACATTCGATAAAGGTCTAACGAACGAATTGCACGTTCAGGCTGTACTTGATAAAGCCAAATTGGCAAAAAACCAGCTAGTCCCAATGCTCCGCAGGGACAGCGGGCTATTGCTTCGGAACAAACTCCGAATGTATACGTCTATCATTAGACCGCAATTGGTTACCCAATCTGGGAAACGGCGGCAAACAGTCATATAAGGCGTCTTGACGCTTTTCAAAACTCTTCGTTGGATTGTAGGAGCGCCATGGTACGTTAGGAATGTAGACATTTACAACGACCTAGGCATCACTCCACTACGACAATACGGCTTCCTATCTTTATTCATCTCCTTAATTTTCTCCCAATAGAAGGTTTATGAGCATAGGTCTCGAACTTCCCGGTACTCAAAATGGGGCGGTTTTTAGTCGGTAGGCACTTTCTTCGTGAGAGTGAATCCGACACTTTGAGTCAGTCTTTAGAAGATTTTACCGCCCTGACCACCAACAAAAAAAAGAAAAGATTGCCACCTTTGCAATCATAAAGTTCTTTCTAACTGAAGTTATACCGTCAAGTTTACTGGAAGCCAAGACAATAAATTGTTTAAATACGTCTATTGTACTTTTTTTTTAAACCCCAACGACGACCTTTGCATTGCCCTTCGTACATTCTACTGCAACGGTGCCGACCCACGCTATGATCAATGACTATACTCACAATTCTTACGTTTACTTGCTACAGATACCACACGATGACGACTCCCGCACTGTCTTCAGTTTATGCTAATGTATCAACCTTATTTACTTTGCCTATACCGGGAGCATTAGCTCCGCTCCTGGCCTTCTACTGCCTCTACACAGAGCGGTGATTATTCATTATATGCCTCTACAACCACACATGGGGAAGCCCAGAACTCTTGGAACAGATACATTGACTCCTAGTGTTGGAGATATTGACACAGCTATACCAACATTAAAACACACCAACAATCATTACCATACGTGGCAGCTCTTTTCACAAACATTCTCTACTTTGATAGGAAAAACCGGTAACAAATAGAGTCTAACTATAAGCAAGCGCGCTTCATAAAACATGACGACACTAAGAAACAGAAGCAAATTATTTTGGCCCATCTTAGACGCAACGTTAAGAAACGTTTAAGGCACATAATATGCATTACGCTATCAACAAACCTTAAACCAAAAATAGCAAAATTAATGTATCCTCAAAACGTGTACCAAGCTAGTAGGGACTTGGAACAGCCACAAACATAACCAGGTGGTGTAGTGGTTAGCGTACTTGACTGCTACACTAGGGGTTTTGAGTTCGAATCTTTTTCTATCTCGAAGGTCAGTTTTTCTGGTTACGAAAAAATGTTTTGTGATAAATACGCCTTCTTTGAGATTACAAGAAAAATTTTAGTAGGTCCCGTGTACTGCCTTGATGTTGCGTGTTTTAACATCTGGCGTCAGCCTTAGCAGCAGAAATAAACCGACGTTAAATATACGAACTAATCTAACCTAATCGGTTAATTACAAAATTAAACCGAATTATAACTAAGTGCGATGTGACAATAGCAAACATGGCAGAACCACCGCGACAACAGACATTATGGCCAACTTTGGAAATCAACCGAAGCTCAACTATCAGTACGTGTGCCAAACGCCATTGTCCTTTATGGAATATAAAACACAAAACTACAATAGACGAAAAAGTTCCAAAGTTTTTGTGTCTACCTCATGAAGATCCCGTTGTGAGATTGTCAACAAGAAGGCATTACCTCTCGTTGCAATATTGGCTAAAGAGCGATGTAAAATTATATTAGGACCAATCAAAGAAGAGATTGTTGTGGATGTGCGCTGATCTTTGCTACGTAATCCAGCATTGGCATTATACAAACAAGTATATCAAACGCATTTTGAGCGGCTCATGGCTGACAGTCTAACCACAATGGTGGAGCTAAGATTTCAACAGTCTTTTGAACTACTGCAATATGATACGCTGGAAGATCTAATTGACAAAGCGCCTATGAAAATTTGTTCGTGATTTTTACCGACCCTAACATCCTGTAAAACAGAACAATAATTGCCTGGGAAACGTCAACAGGGCCAGATAATGGGAGAAAAAGTAAGCTTTGATCTGGCCCGCATACAGCCAACAACTCGTCCGTAACAGCAAAGTCGAAAACAAACAAATGCTTAAAGAGAAGCAATTCTTGACAAAGTAGGGGTTTCAGGGAACTATGACTAAAAATTCGCGTTGAGGAAACACATAGACAAGCCTTGATTGACAGCGAAGCTAGTCAGAACTTCGCTTGTTTAAAGATACCGGGTTTTATACCCGGAACTTCTTAAGTCAGCCAAGCAGACTTAAGAGCCGCTCTGAAGATTGCATGCAAAGTTACCGCAAGCGTTTACATTGAAGAAACAACAAAGGAAGTGTAATTCCTAGTGGCACCCCATCTGGAAAAAGATATTAAAAAACTTATGGATTACAAACAACGACGTAAGGATGGATTACACTAAAAAGTGTTTGGAAGACAGTGCAGTCTTTTCGGACAGTATAGTTCTGACCACCACTTGCACAGTTACTTATAAAAATAATTTCAAAGATTTTACCACAGCAAAATCTCCACGATACACGTATAACGTTAACTACCAAATCTTAACGCGCGACAACTAAAACCAAAAATACATGAGACATTAAAAGGTTTTGGCGCGGCGCAAGTGTTTACGAAAATGTATTTTGAAGCGGGATATTGCCAGATCCCTATAATGGAGGCGCATAAACACTACACTTTGTTTGGGGCCCCCGACGGCGGCACATATCAGTTTTGGGTGATGTCGTTTACGCTTAAGAATGTCTCCCGCCACATTCCAAAAATTTATGTTACAATTGCTTGTCAAATTATAAGGTCACTTTGTGCTAGTGTACCTTGACGACATTTTGGTGCATTTGAACAATCACAACGTCGCGTGTTAGAAAGAGTCCAGTAACACGGGCTCAAATGCAAGCTGTCTAAGTGTGAGTTTGGTTGTGAATTAAAAGATTGGGCACTAAATCACACTCAACACAAATTTACCACTGCAACATCAGCTGACGTTCATCAAAGACTACAAAGTACTCAATACCAAGAAACAGCTTTAAAGTTTTTTGGGAGTTTGCACATGGCTTTTTATGGGTTTTCAAGGACTAAAAAATTCTTGAAGTTGCCAACAAAGCCTTTCAGGAAGTAAAAAAATTACTTAGCCGGCCGATGAGACTTGCTTGTACAAGATTTGATTTACCATTTGTATTACAGACAGATGCGTGTAACGCGGGATTTTTTTTTGTGAGGGAGGAAATGCATTGCATGCACATTATGTGAGACATCCGGTTTCCCGTATACCTACTAAAACCCTGAACCTTTCTATCTTCCTAAACTTGCAAAATTGCCGTTGTTACTTCACAAGTCACTTTCTATTTTTGGCTTTTATTATCCTTTCTTCTTCTTCATTTGTTGCCATTATTTTTCTTATTCCTTCATCAATAGCCCTCTAGTTGCTTGCACTTTCTACCATAAGTGGGGTCAGATTGCTGATGGTTGTTTTCTTTCCGATTTTGTTTTGTACGTTTGTGATGTCCTTCCAGAAAGGGCACTTTACGTGTGTATGCTCTAGAAGATTATCCGTTTTCTCACAGTAGGGGCAGCTGCCATGCACCGCAAAACACTTTTTTTTTAAGTACGACCCAAAGCATTTGTGTTTGTTAGAATCTGTGTAAGATGATACTTTACATTGCTATGTTTCCAGTTTACTCAAGGAGTCATCACGGGTATAAGAGTCTGCGTATATTTGGTTACATCTCCCTTGCTCTGCCATTCTTCTTCTCATTTTTCCATTGTTTTTATTCTATTCGCTTTTTTTTGTTCTTTTAGTTGTTTTCCTATGTTGTTGTCTTGCTTTTGGACAAGGAGGTGTATGGGGATTGTTCCTGTTATTGCTTGTATAGCCTTAGTCGAGACTGATCTGTAGGTACTTGATATTCTGATTGCCATTTTCTTTCTGGCTCTTTCTAGGAGAGTAGTTCTTTGCATAAATTTTTTCATGCCATCTTTTTGAAGTCTATTATTGCTTTTTTTAGAGTTTTTCTTGCATATGCTTCTTGTGTTTTTGTTTTTTTGCCATTTATGTTTGTTATCGTCCTTTTAGATTTTATACAGCACCTCCTCTTGTCTGCAATGTCTTCACTCCGTGTAACGCGGGATTAGGCGTCGTGCTATACCAGATAGAAAGTAAAACCAAACACTTAATCTCCTATAGCAGCGCTTGCTTCTCGAAACACTAGACAAAATTCTACTCTAATGAACTGGAATGTATGGCCATATACTGGGCGGTAAAAAATTTCTGGGTTTATTTAGAGGACGGTCCTTTTACTCTCAGAACGGATAATATACCGTTGGTATAGCTGAACAAATCAACGGACGCAATTTCCAAGTATACCAGGTGGTCGTTGCTTCTACAAGAATTCTGGTTTAAAGTGGAACACACCCTTGAATTCATCAACCATCTGCCCAACGCACTATCTAGAAATGCGTGCTCTTTAGATATGGTATGCCGTCGGAATAGAGACTATAGAATAGTTGCTGCTCCCAGAAGGCAAGAAAGATTCGACAACTTACATTACCTATACAGCCAATTAGGCAAGAAGCACCAGGTCTCCAGAAACAAAAATTACGTTCTAGGTAAAAAAACCTGACTGCTCTAGTGCGAGGAGCACAGGCTAAATGTCCACAAATACAGGAAATAACACGTCAACATCAAACGACGTTAGACGACTTTGAAATCCCTGACGGAATTGACGTAGGGTATAAGTTTGGCAAAGCGGGAGAACTTCTACGGACTCTAGCAGGACATATCTAGCTAGTAGTGCCGCCTGCAGCCCAACAAGAAATGCTGAAGGAATATTACTCAAGTGACATTGTAAGACACTCCAGCAGGACAAAATCCTGCGTACCACTACCCACGCGTCTGAAGAGATGTACGCACCTTTATCGGGGGATGCTTAGTGTGTGCTCGATTTAAAACAGGCCACGCCGGAGTTAGTAGTATAAATTAAATTGATTTAAATTTTTTAAATCGCAACCATATAGTTTTCTCTGACTGGAAATATACCGTCAAATTTAGACAGCTATAGCGACATTGAACTACACCAACAATTAATACAATACGTGGCAACTCCTCTCACAAACATTGTCCGGCTCTTTTTGTAAACTATTACGCTTATATGATTACACTAACAAGAGATTACTGAGATAGTACGCCGGTGGTAGTAACATTGTTGATGAGCAATCTGACAGAGCAGATATGCTGATATGTGTGAGTTTGCATTGTCATGGTGAAGAATGATTAACGGTTGTGTACTATTTAGAATAGACCGTTCTACGTTGCTCTAAAGGCATAGTTGCCACATGACCATTTATACCGAATAAACAAGGCACTATTTGATTTGAAGTGCTGTGAGCGCGAACAACTTTTGTTGGGTTTGGCTTATTTTGGAACACCTATACATTTGATTGCTGTTCAGTTTTCTGCTTATAACAAAAAATCCAAAATTGGTTTTTTGTGTAGATGTTATATACTGCGTTTGCTGCACATCGGTTATATTTTGTAATCATTTTTTGCACTAGTTCAAACAAATCTTTTTTTGATCAATTATTAAATTATGTGGAATCCAACACAAACATTTTTTTTAAATTCTAAATGTTAATGCAATATAGGTTACATGACAATCTTGCAATATCAATTCGTACGCAACATCATTTTTTTCTGGCATAACTACCGATTTTGGACGACTTTCTTTTTATTGCACCTTGTTGCCAGTTCTCAATACATAAATAGCAACTTTTGTAGCTGGAGGATAATGAGTTTACGCTGCGGACATATAACTAAGCCCTAAAATCATAGTAGAATTGAGACGCCTTTTATTACAAACAAGTTGAACTGTATATACGTGTAAGGAGTCTAAAGTATAGTCAATCCCTTATACAAACAGGTAAGGAAACTTTTGACGTGTTTATTATTGTAGTTTTATGTAAATTGTCTCTCTGACCATTAAGATGCTAAGTACACGAATGAAGAGTGTATACTCTGAATCACTAGTGTATGTGTCTTACATTGGGTATAGAACTAATTTACATAAAATACATGTTTTATTAAATTTAAAAAGAGACAATAGAAATACAATAAATGTAATTTGAAGTGGATTATACAATTTACAAACTAACTAAACAATATCATGCAATAAACGCTATACAAACATTATGAACATTTGAAAAATTGCGACCTACATGAAAAAAATACAGCAAACAGCAGCATTAAACACAGAATAAAATATATATTTTTATTAAAAATCAAACTTGGTAGAAATAAATAACAAAGCTCAACGAAATCCGGGAATACAATAAAGTAGAAAAATATTTACAGATATAAATTTATTTAAAATCAAATTAAAACAGCACGCAATGAAAAATCAAACACAAAGCACAGAAACATGAAAGAAAAATTTCCAACACTTCCCCACCCACAGTCTTACAAAGATGGTAGCCGGCACCGCTGTAATCTTATCTATATTATGTAAATAATTAAATATAAATGAATAAATAAAATAAATTTAAATAAAGTATTTTAACATAATAATAAAAAATTAATGATTTCAAATGATTTTAAATAGATGGGAAAGTTTATCACAAAGTTTTAAAACAATTCAAACTTTCCTGCTCTTGAATCTGTTGTGGCATGGCTTTGTAATCGTTTGGACGTCTGTGTATTTTACACTGAGAAACAGTACAATATGACTCTCTAACTGTCACAGTAAACCTATACACTGAGATGTCCAACCGCATTATTACTAACATTTCAACAAAATCTAGAAACTCGAGCATGTGGTCATTGTTAAATACAATTAACAAAGCAGTTGTGGAATTTTTATTATATAATGCTAACTAATTAAAAATAAACTAAAAAACAAATCAGAAGATATATTAGTTAAATAAATATTTTGTCAAATTAATATTTTAATAAAAAATTAACATATTGTTGTTGATGGATGGATTTACTAAGTAAACAAAATTGATTCTAGAATTTGCTGATTCTATTTATAACATAATATTTATCTTTTAAATTCTCAATTTTGCATTATTAGGTTAATCCATGTTGGATTATGGTTTGAATGACGGTGGCCGCTTTATCGCATCGCGGTAATCCGGCTTCTCTTATCGCGTTGACAACACATACTTTGAACGATTCGTTGATTTATGATCATGGCGGTATTAAATATTAATTAGTATCGGTTTGTAATTGAAGCGTATTGACTAATCTTGATTGCATGGAATTATAATTTACTTATAATGCCCGTCTAATCGACATGAAATTGCATTGTTTTGTATAGTCGATCACGTGGTTGACTTAATAAAATTTGTTGTGATAAATGGATCTAAAGCGATTATAAACCGATTGTTAATGAGTTTTATTGATATGTATACAATTTTATTTAAAAAATTAAAAAATATGTTTTTTGTACTCTGAACTAGTAGCGTCTATCTACTAGCTTAATAACGAGGCTGGTAGTTACAACTTTATGGCCTAGATATTAACAACAACTCAGGCAACTTTTAGTAGATAAAAAAACGCAATTTAATTGGTTAACGCGACATTTTTTTTTTAATTAGCATTATAGAAATGTGACTAAATAAATTATTTTGAATTCGATTAATGATTTCTTAATTATTCAAATAAATACGACCGTTAGCTGCATTAATGGCAATGCTAATTCACAAAATAAACTAAATTTCAGATGTAAATGACAACAATTTTGTTTTTATTTTTTCAATTGTAATATTTTGTTTTTATTTAATTTTATCTAAAAATAATTTTAGTTAAATTCCCTGTCCGGGTGGCCTTTAGTAACAAATAATTATATCTACATATCATTATAAAACTTGCTAACAAAACTTTACGCCAACAAAAAAGAAAAGCTTAATTAAGTTGAAATAATTAAAAAGTTTTAACAATGTCTAGACTCCTTTGTTATGTTTTTTTTTTATATTATGTGTTTAAATTTAATTTGTCGATTTAAATATTTATGACTGCAGTCATTATTTGAAATAATAATCGGTCCAATCTTCGGCATATTGCTAGACTATTAAGATGATAGAAGGAAAATCTAATTCGATTATGAAAGCCGAACAATAGTGATTTGCATATCATAACCAATTCTGGCTATAATATGCAAATTGCATATTGTTTAAAAGTATAGTTTCTTCTATAGTCTTATTGTATTTTATTTGTTGTATTATGTTAAAACCTACCAAGATTGTTTAAAAAACATAGTAAATTCATTACATAATCTTAATTACAGTTAAGTGTAAAGCAATGCTCACATATACACGTATATGTATTTTATTTTTATTTTTATTATTTAAATTTTAAATTAAATTTGATGTTATTTTTATATTTTATTACTAACATTCACTACTATTAACGTACTATCCGAGGCCTTCCTTATCTTTGTTTTTTTTTTATTAGTCACCACAATAGGCCCTGTAGTGTGAAGCGAGTGTCCCTGTCTTTTTAATTTGTTGTTTGTGGTTTTTATTATAGTAACTACTTTTATTTTTATTTTAGTATTTAATTTAATTTAATTAATTAATTTATTATTTTTAAATTATTTGTTGTTCTGTAATTTTAAATTCAAATAGTTCACTACCTACATTATTTATTCAGTATATTTAAATCTATATTTATATTTTTATATTTTTTATATTTTATTCATCAGTTTTTTCTTGTTTTCTATTTTTATAACACATTTTAGTTTTATTTGTTTTAAGTATGTCTGATGTTAAAACTTGTAAATGTAAAAAGCTAGCACAAGTAGGACCAGTATGCTTTGCTTGCGGTGCAGTCTTTCATCCTAGCTGCGCTGAAAAATATAAAAAATGCTGCAACGTTACTTTAGATATTGAAGATCCTGAATTATCTAAAGTTGCTAAAGAAAATCTTTCTTATTTAAAACAACTACTACATGAACTAAGATCTAATAATAAACTGCTAATAGAAAAAACCAATTGGTTAGAAGAAAAACTCACTGTTAAGAACAATGAAATTGAAACACTTAAACATAAACTTAATTCTAATAATCTGCATTCCAATCCTGCGTCGTCTTCATCATCAGGCGCAAATAATGTAGCTGCTATTGAAACTAACTACGTCAGCGTTCATAATCCCAATACACGGATTAACAACTACCGTAAGAGAGTTCCGCTGTATGGCAACAACGTTGATACTGGACTTCAAGCATATACACCGCCTTGTATAATCTATGTCTACAAACTTAACATTCAAACTGAGAAGACCGATATTATTAAGTATGTTAATGAAAAATTGCCTGATGTTGTGCATACTTGTGAGGAATTAACTGTCAAATCAGGTGATTATAAAAGCTTCAAAGTTTCTTTCCCAGGACATCTTGAAGAAACGGTGCTTAATGGGGATTTCTGGCCTGAGAAAGTAGCTTACCGAAAATTTATTAACTATTCTCGATCGGTTAAACGCAACACTAGAACACCTAATTTAGATATGGGGTTTCAACGAATAGAACACCAACCTCATCATCAACAAGACCAACAGCATTAACAGTTAACGTTCGTGAAATATTGACTATTTACTATCAGAATGTGCGTGGAACAAATAGTAAACTTAATGAGTTGTACATATCGATATAATTATGATATCATTGTGTTAACTGAAACATGGCTTTCTGATGATGTATATAATAACAAATTTATAGATGAAAGATATACTATCTATAGGTGCAATAGAAGTTTATTAAATAACGTTAAGTGTGGTGGAGGTGGAGTATTGATTGCTATAAAATCATCATTTTCTTCACAGGAACTCTTTAATTCTGGTATAAATGAAGAACTTTGGGTTAGTTTGAAGGTAGGTAGTAGTTTGTTTTTATTATGTGCTATTTATATTCCGTATAACACGGAAGTGTATAGATATGAAGATCATTCAACTCGAGTATCCTCATTTGTTAATGATTATCCTAATGCTACATGTGTGCTGATCGGTGATTATAATATGCCTGATATTTGTTGGGAATTAGTAGATGATATGCCTGGTTTACTACCTTTCAACGTTCGCAAGAACAATCCCTCTAGTATTTGTGATAATTTTATTTTTAATGGTCTTAGTCAGTACAATGGTGTAGTCAATAAAAATAATAAAATCCTGAATTTAGTATTTTCAAACCAATCAATCAGTGTTATTAAAGAGGCTCCGCTGTTGCGCATTGATGGTCACCATTCACCGCTTCTTGCAAGTATTGATGTTACTGCTTGCAACAATAATTATATTCAATCGGTGAAACCAAATTTCCAAAAAGCACCTTATAATTTAATAAATAATTATTTGGCATCTTTTAACTGGGACATATTAAATTCCATGTCAACTAGTGACGCCACTACTTATGTTTATAAGGTACTTGATTCTACTGTCGAAATATTTGTCCCATTTACTCGTAAAGTAAAGTATTCTTACCCCATATGGTTTACTACTGACATTATAGAATTAATAAAAGATAAGAAACTAGCTCATAAACTTTTTAAATCTACTAATGAAAATAATCATTATCAAATTTTCTCACAATTACGTCAACGCTGTAAAAGTTTTATTGATGAGGCATATCTTGATTATATTAATAAAGTAGAAAACAGTATTATGCTGTTCACTTTGCTTCAACTTATAAACCTTTGTCCATGAACAATAATTTTGATAATAATATTTATGCAACCTCACATGTCGATGTAAATGTTCTTTCTTTCGATGAAATTGAAGTTGTTGACTCAATAATGCAACTTGATTTAAACCAAGGTGCCGGTCCAGATGGTCTACCACCTATATTTTTAAAAAATTATTCGGAGAAGCTTGCTAAACCAATTTCTATTTTGTTTAATAAATCTCTATCCGGAGGTTACTTTCCGGAACACTGGAAATTAAACTACGTTGTACCTGTGCATAAAAATGGTAGCAAAGCTAGTATAGTTAATTATCGTCCAATCAGTAAACAATCTCAACTACCTAAACTGCTTGACAAATTAGTTTCACAAAAATTAAACTCACTGTTTTCTAATGTTATCATTGATCAACAACATGGTTTCTGTCCTACAAAATCTACTACCACTAACCTTTTCTTATATACTACTTTTATATCCGAAAGCTTGGAATCAGGAACAATGGTTGACTCTATCTACACTGACTTCTCAAAAGCTTTTGATAAAGTCAATCATAAAATTCAGATTAAAAAGTTAAAGTCACCGGGAATTGGTGGAACTGTTTTACAATGGATTGAATCATATTTAAATAACCGAATACAACAAGTCGTCATTTCTAACTCTAAATCAGATCTGATTAATATTACTTCTGGTGTTCCTCAAGGCTCACACCTAGGACCCCTTCTTTTTAATCTATTTATAAATGATTTCAGTGTCGATCTTGAATGTCAGTGTCTTCTTTTTGCTGATGATTTAAAACTATTTAAACGGATAGTAAATGAAAATGACGGGGTATCTTTACAAAATGATATCCATAAAATATATAACTGGTGCTCAAAAAACGACATGGAACTTAATATTAATAAATGTAAAAGCATCCGTTTTTCGCACAAACATGACAATTTTCAGTTTGATTATAGAATTGGTACTACTATTTTAGAATCTGTGAAAAGTATTAAGGATTTAGGTGTTAATTTTGATTGCAAAGTAAATTTTATATCGCACATAGATATTATTATTCAGAAATCTCTCAAAATACTTGGATTTGTTAAAAGAATAACTAAAGACTTTAGAAACATCAAACCAATAAATGTTATATATAATAGTTATGTGAGATCAATACTAAACTATTGTTGTATTATTTGGTCACCGCATTTTCAAAACGCTATTATGCGTCTAGAAACGGTCCAAAAAAGATTTATTAAATATCTTTGTTATAAATGTGGTATTGTATTTTCAAACCAATATTATTATTTGTTGTTGTCTCACTTTGGATTACATCCACTTTTAAAAAGAAGAGAATACTTTTACACTACATTTTCCTACAAAGTTGTAAATAGTAATTTAAAATGTCCTCAAATTTTATCAATGTTTTTTTTAGTTTGTCCTAAATATAATACAAGACCGCAAACAGTGTTGAAGACTAAACACCATTCAACCTGTTATGGTTATAATAATCCCTTAAACCAATGTGTAATTAGTTTTAATAAATATTGTGATAATTTGTATTTTTTTAATGTTAACTGTAATTGTTTTAAAATATGTGCAAAATCTGTTATATTTCAGAATTAATTGTTTTAAATTAATGTAAAGGTTGATCCGTAAATATAATATTATTTTTATTTTATTTTATAAGGCTCTTAAAGCGAGAAAGTCTGACAGTTCTACACCGAAACAATTAATTTCCAGAGTCTATTACAACTGCAAACATCAATTTTCATAAATTTTGAGACAGTTTTACTGTAAAAATAATTAAAAAAACTTAAACTTAGCAACCTAAAAATAACAAATTATATATCGCTTTGCGAGTAACGTGTCACGGTTTGCAATTAGCTTTTTGACTTTGTATCTGTCCCTTTGTGATTGACAATGTAGAAAAATGTTTATATAATTTGTCGCTTTGCGATTGACAGTTGCTCTATAACACACTAGTAACCTAACATACTAACAACAGTATTTCAACAATTGCAAGTGACTTAAGATTTTTCCGACAATCCGCCCAAGTGTTACTTATTAAAGAATTAGTACGTTCCTTTTCCCCGTGCATATTAGTGAAAATTGAAATTAGATCTCTTGTGTTTTTTAACAGAAGCAACATTACCGAAGGTTTATTATTTAACCACTGAATAATTAACACTTGGGCGGGAGGGAGTATTTCAACAATTGGGCGTGACTACATTTATAGTGTTCTTGCTCACTCGTCCAAAATATTAGTAACAAGTGATATTTGATCTTTTGTGTTTTTTTGTCAGAAGCAACATCACCGGTAGTTTATTATCAAATTACTAAATCACTAACAGTTGGGCGGGTGCGTCCCCCTTCCCCGCAAATATGATTGATAAGTGACATTTGATTTTTTGTGTTTTTTTGACAGAAGCTACATCACCGGATGTTTATTATTCAATCACTAAATCACTATCAATTGGCCGGGTGGGTAGGCTAAAGTTTTTCAACAATTGGACGTGACTATGTTTATAGTATTCTTGCTCAAGTGCTAGTTATCAAAAAATTTGTACGTTTCCTCTCACCGCGCATATAAGTGAAAAGTGACACTTGATTTTTTGTTTTTTTTTACAGAAGCAACATCACCGGTTGTTTATTATTTAATCACTGAACCGCTAACAGTTAGGCGGGTAGGTGAGCTACAGTTTTCCAACAATTTGGCTTGACAATGTTTATAGTATTCCCGCCCACCCGCCCAAGTGCCAGTTATCAAGGAATTAGTTTATTATTTTTTTTTGGGGGTGAGTGGGCCACAGTTTTTGAACAATTGGGCGTAAATTTGTTTATAGTATTCCCGCCCAAGTGTTAGTTATTAAGGATTTACTACGTTCCTTCTTCTCACGCAAATTAGTAATAAGTGAAATTAGATCTTTTGTGTTTTTTTGACAGAAGCAACATCACCAGTGATTTGTTATCTATTCACTAAAACACTAACAGTTGGGCGAGTGGGTTGGCTACAGTTTTCTAATAACTTGGCGTGACTATGTTTATAGTATTCTTGCCTACTCGCCCAAGTGTTAGTTAACAAGGAGTTAGTACGCTCTTTCTCCCCGCGCATATTAGTGATAAGTGACATTTGATCTTCTATGTTTTTTTGACAGAAGCAACATCACCGGTGGTTTATCATTTAATTACTGAATTACTTACAATTAGGCGAGTGAGTGAGATACAGCTTTTGAACAATTGGGCTTAACTATGTTTATAGTATTTTTGCCAACTCGCCCAAGTGTTAGTTATCAAGGAAATGGAATGCTTTCTAAATGACATGATCTTTTGTGTTTTTTTGACTCAATCAACATCACAGGTGGTTTATTATCTAACGAGTGAATTACTTACGCTTGGGCGGGTGGCCATAGAACAGTATTTCAACAATTGGGCGTGACTATGTTTATAGTGTTGTTGTCTACCCGCCTAAGTGTTAGTTATTAGGGAATTATTGCGTTCCCTCTCTCCGCGGATATTAGTGATACGTGACATTTAATCTTTTTTGTTTTTTTTACAGAAGCAACATTACCGGTGGTTTATTTTCTAATCACTGAATCACTAACACTTGGTCGGGTAGGTAGGCTACAGTTTTTCAACAATTGGGCGTGACTATGTTTTTATTATTCCTGTCTACCTGCCCAAGTGTTACTTATCAAGGAATTTGTACGTTCCCTCTCCCTGCGCATTTCAGTAATAAATGACATTTCATTTTTTGTGTTTTTTTGACAGAAGCAACATTACCGGTAGTTTATTATCTAATCACTGAATTACTAATAGTTGGGCGTGAGGGTGGACCACAGTTTTTCAACAATTGAGGGTGACTATTTTTATAGTATTTTTGCCCGCCCGCCCAAGTGTTAGTTATCAATTAATTAGGACGTTCCTTCTCCCCGCGCATATTAGTTATAAATGAATACTTTTTTTGTGTTTTTTTGACAGAAGCAACATCACCGGTGGTTTATTATCTAACCACTAAATCACTAACAATTGGGCGGGTGGGCGGGCAACAGTATTTTAACAATTGGGCAAGACTATGTTTATAGTATTTCCGCCCGCCCGCTCAAGTGTTAGTTCTTAACGAATTAGTACGTTCCCTTTTTCTGCGCATATTAATAATAATTGACATTTGATTTATTGTGTTTTTTTGACTGAAGCAACATCCCACCGGTTGTTAATATCTAAACACTGATTCACTAAAAGTTGGGCAGGTAGGTTGGTCACAGTTTTTAACAATTGGACGTGACTTTGTTTATAGTGTTCTCGCCCACCCGCCAAAGTGTTAGTTATTAAAGAATTAGTACGTTCACTCTCACCGCGCTTTTTAGTGATAAGTGACGTTTGATATTTTCTGTTTTTTTGACAAAAGCAACATCACCGGTTGTTTATTATCTAATCACTGAATTACGTAAAGGCGGGTGGGTGAGCTACAGTTTTTCAACAATTGGGAGTGACTATGTTTAGAGTATTATTGTCCACCCGCCTTAATGTTAGTTATCAAGGAGTTGGTACGTTTCTTTTCCTCGCGCATATTAGTGATAAATGACATTTTTATCGCTTGTGTTTTTTGACAGAATTAACATCACCTGTGGTTTATTATCTAACCACTGAATCATTAATTTTTGGGCGGGTGAGCGGGCAACAGTTTTCCATCAATAAGGCGTGACTATGATTATAGTATTTCCGCCCACCCGCCCAAGTGTTAGTTATCAAGGAATTAGTACGTTACCTCTCCCCGCGCGTATTATTGATAAGTGACTGTTGATATTTTGTGTTTTTTTACAGAAGAAACATCACCGGTTGTTTAATATCTAATCACTAAATTACTGAAAGTTGAGCGGGCGGGTGGGCTACAGTTTTTCAACAATTTGGCTTGACTATGTTTATAGTATTTTTGCCCACCCGCACAAGTAATAATTATCAATGAATTAGTACGTTCCTTTTCCCTGCGCATAATAGTGATGAGTGACATTTGATCTCTTGCGTTTTTTGACAGAAGCAACATCAATAGTGGTTTATTATCTAGTTACTGAATCACTAACAGTTGAGCGAGTGGGTGTGCCACAGTTTTTTAACAATTGGGCGTGACTATGTTTATAGTTTTCCCGCCCACCCGCCCAACTGTTAGTTATTAAGAAATAAGTACGTTCCCTCCCTCTGCCCTTATTAGTGATAAGTGACATTTGATCTTTTGTATTTTTTTACTGATGCAGTATCACCGGTGGTTTATTTATTATTCTTTGAATCACTGTGCGGGTGGGTGGTCCACAGTTTTTTAACAATTGGGCGTAACTATGTTTTTAGTACTTTTACCCACCCGCTCTAGTGTTATTTATCAAGGAATTAGTGCGTTCTTCTTCACCGCGGATATTAGTAATAAAGCACATTTGATTTTTTGTGTTTTTTTGACAGAAGCAACATCACCGGTGGTTTATTATTCAATCACTAAATCGCTAACAGTTGAGCGGGTAAGTGTGCTACAGTTTTCCAAAAATTGGGCGTGACTATGTTTATAGTATTCCCGCCCACTCGCGCAAGTGTTATTTATCAAGAAATATGTACGTTCCCTCTCCCTGCGCGTATTAGTGATAAGTGACATTTGATATTGTGTATTTTTGACAGAATATCACCGGTGCTTTATTATTTAATCACTGAATTACTTAACAGCTGGGCCGGTGGGTGGGCCACAGTTTTTCAACAATTGAGCGTGACTATGTTTATAATGTTTCCGCGTACCCGCTGATAATAAGTGACATTTGATCTTTTTTGTTTTTTGACAGAAGAAACATCACCGGTTGTTTATTATCTAATTACTGAATTATTAAAAGATGAGCGGGTGAGAGGGCTACAGTTTTCCAACAATTGGGCGTGACTATGTTTGAAGTATTCCCGCCCACCCGCCCAAGTGTTAGTTATCAAGGAATTAGTACGTTCCTTCTCTCCCAGCATATTAGTGATAAGTGACATTTGATCTTTTGTGTTTGTTTGACAGAAGCAACATCACCGGTGGTTTATTTTTTAATCACTGAATAACTAACAATTGGTTTGTGGGCTACAGTTTTTCAACAATTGAGCATGACTATGTCAATAGGGTTCTTGCCCACCTACCCAAGAGTAAGTTATCAAAGAATTAGTTTGTTTCTGCTCCCCGCGGATCTTAGTGGTAAGTGAAATTTGATCTTTTTTTTACAGAAATCAATCACCGGTGGTTTGTTATCTAATCACTGAAGCACTAACAATTAGGCGGGTGGGTGGGCCACAGTTTTTTAATAATTGGGCGTGACTATGTTTATAGTGTTCCCGCTCACTCGCCCAAATGGTAGTTATTAAAGAATAAATATTAAACTAAAACGATTATTTGATGGCAAAATTGCATAAATTGCAATCATTATTTTATATTATTTGTCAAATTTTTTGGCGTTTTCTTGATTCTAAATTGAGGAAAAGTCTGAGTGAAATAAAATGTTCTTTAAATAATAGTCATGTAAAAGCGTTGTTAAAACTATTTGATTAAACACACAAAAATAATATGCGAATTTAGCTAAAAATGTGTTTCATTTTCTTACAGCAAGCTTTCGATTTTCCTCGTTTACTTTAACATATTCTTTAAATACTAAGTTAATAATAATATATACTAAATTTATTAAAATTAAATCAATAATTGATCTATTATAAAGCATGCAATGCAATCAAATTATTTATGTAATTGTAGTACCCCGTCGACGCTCTGAACTATTCATCTCACTATTTTAAAATTTCAATAGACGTTTCCTTGAATTAAATTTAAATAAATCAAATTACCCTCAGATGGTGGCTGCCATCGTGAATCGGGGGTTGGGGCAGTTCACATCTCCGTGTCTGGCAGATCCTCGTCTCAATAGCCGGCTCGCATTTACCATTTAGATTAGACCGCCTCCTGGATAATCCGGAGCCGCAACTAGTACTGCACTCTGTCCATTTCGTGAAGGACGGCTGGCACGATGGTGGTTGTTCAGCTAAAAAGATAATATTAATTAAATTTAATTTAATAATAAAACTTTTAAATTTGAATTAATTATTTTCTGCTTTAATATTCCAACAAAAGTTTTTGTATATAATTAGAGTAATTATGAAGGTTAAACAAATTATTTAAAAACATTTGGGATTTTAATAATTATAATTAATATGTAAACATAAGGATAATTAAATTAAATTTTTATAAATTAGATATTATAATACAAATTTTAGTTAATGATGTTGGTGGGTTGTATAAGGGTGTTGAGTGGATGAGCATCGGTTCACAAGAAGATTTACTTTTTGTTTTATAAAGTCTCTGCTGGTGTTTTTTCAATGTTTGAGTAGTAGTTTTTGTCGTTAAAATCACATCTTGTCCTGCCGGAACCTTTGTGTTAGTTTAACATGCAAAAAAAAGGACAGCGGCAGTGCGAAATTAATCCAGCAAACCAGTATTTTTTACGCTTGCCTTTGAGTTACAGAATTCCTTAATAAGTTTTAATGTTTGATATACTGTTTGAAACATAAATTATAATTACGGTAACATTATATGTTTATGTTAAGACATTTTTTATAGTTCATTAAAATCATCATCAATGGCGTTTATAATTTTAGTAATTCATTTTTTCATAATAAAAATAATGTTGCTAATGAGTAGTGGAGGGGTAATCACTTATTCTTTGAAGAATAGTAATGTTGTCGTGTTTTCAGTAGAGTTATTAAAATCGTCTTTAACTAAGTGTTTTAAAATCATAATTTTTATATTGAATGTAATTGATATAACTTACATAATTAATAATACAATTACAATACTTTAGTCATAAAAGATATAAAGTTTTAAGTGGTGAGTACAGAAGGGTCTTAGTAGTCCAGTCAAAGTAGCTTTTCACCTCTAAAAAAATCCAAAAGTTTTAAAACTTTGTACACTGATTTATAGGTACCTAGTGAAAGATTTACTAAAAGTCCTGACAAATATGACACGAGCTCTAGCAACAATCATGAAAAACAGGGCACTTTATTCGGTTTTTTGTTAATATCTCGAGAACTGTAGGTCGGAGGTGAAAGTTAAGTATATACACAATGAAAGCTGAAAAAATTTGCAACAAAAATAATCATTTACATTTTTTTAGTATTCTTAGCGGCTACAAAGTTATAGAGCACTAATGATGGTTTTTTTCAAAAAGTTAGCACGGCACAATATGTAATTTATTGAAGAAACTAAAGCAAGAAAACATAAGTGTACTTTTTACCATCATTTGTTAGATACTTGTAAATTAATATTTGACAATATTTTGCCTACACTTTTGGATACGTTGGATCATTGTAAGAGGGGGGGTTATACATTTGCAAAAAATAAGATTAAGGATTGCTTCAGGTTCTGCTGCGTCTTCTGTAGATAGTAGGATCAACCGGCTGGTTCAAACTTCCAATCTCACTGTTCTGGAGGAAGTTCATTTTCTAACCCAACTTGGGTTTGGTAGTATACAGCAAAAGCATGCTGCATTGCTGCTTCTTCTGTGGGCTACAGCGCAGAGAAGTCTGGCTTAGCATTCAAAACTGATTTGGTAAAAGTTTTGTATCAATGCATGCTAAAGGAAGTTTGCTTGTAAGGTGCATTGTACCATGTCAAGAATATTTTGTTTTCAGCTTCAGCTTTGTTACATCAGTAATACTTTGCAGTGTATCTTGCTTCTTGAACAAATTAAAACAAACAAATTTCCATTTTCGATATACAGAGGAAGTCGTATCACATCCACTGAATGCATGCACAAGAAGTATGCAGTTTTTATTTCCATGCAATTGCTGACTTGAATATACTTTTCTTTCTATTCTGCCGTGGTTTGGTTTAACAACTAATATCTGTCTTTCAGATGGGGTTAAAGCCATGATAAAGACAATAAGATCAACATCATTGCTTCTTTGTCACTAGTTTAGGATTTGATAACTCCTGTGCGGATGATCAATTTACCAGCGTTACTAGATTCTTGTTTTGTTTTCATTCTATGGTCGTGAAGAACAGTTAAGAGCAATAAAATAAGTCTGGATTTATTGTGTTTATTAGAAAGAAAACTATCTTGTTTGACTGTGATTTGTGTTTTGTGTTCAAAGTTTTTATCAACTGACCTTTTTAGCATGTACTTTGGTTCTATTCAGCTGTACTGGATGGAACCGCTGAATAGCCATCAAACGCAACGGTACAGTTCTTGCCAGCATAATGCTTGAGAACATAGGCGACATAACATTGGCAAATTGTTGAGATTAAGGAATTTTAGGCTACACCACCTTATCATAATCAAAAAGATTGGCATCTTCTTGTAGTACAGGAAAAGTATCGTATAAAGTGGATTTGTTTGTTTTCAACATTCCAGTTTTCTCAAATAAAGATAAAGGGTAAGGAGCAAGCTTATGTTATAAGTAGTTGTTTAAGTCCTTATTACTCTGCTTGTTGATAGCTATCTTTGATTACCACCTTTCTCCACAAACAAAGAAGGTAAAAGAGAGGCCGCACTAACACTACAATTTGACGCGTATGCCACGCATATTGTAAACGCTATGTAGAAAGAAGGACAGTTAGTTGGGGTAGAGGGGAAGGACTGTAAAAATGAACGGAGGACCTAACAAAAGAGACCGGCTTTTTGATCGTAACAATACAATAAACTTTTTTTTGTATTCTTTACCGCCCTATAACTCAGTAACTGCTGTGAATACGAAAAATGTATATAATCATTTTTATTGCAATTTTTATCAGCTTTTATTATGTATATAGTTAATTTTTACCTCCTACCTACAATTCTTGAGATATTAACAAAAAACCAAAAAAAGTGCCTTATTTTTTTCTTTGAGGCCTCTAACAACAACTCCAAAGCTATACCAGGATTCATACTTCTAAGATGCATCTATTGGCTTCGATAAGCCAAGTCATCTAATTTTGGATAACCCTTGTTGAGTTCTTGCGCCATTGAGCTATCGGCTGCGATGGGCCTTTGATAGTTTGGTCCAAGAAAAATATTTTTTTATATCTCTGCCAAAAACTTGTGGTACTTTGGAAGGCTACTCTGCCTTAATTCTAGGATTCAATTCTCTAGACGGGAACAAAGCCCAAACTGTACTAACTCCATTATTATTTTTCTAATAGCTATCAGGCATACCACCAGCCGAAGAACCGCCTTTGACAAAAACTAAACCATGACAATTGGCGACATGGAGTAAAAGCGCTTCTAACCTTACAGACTTGACACTGAAGAACTCCTACTATTTGGAGGAGTTCTTCAAAGGATTGAACCAATTTCATTTTTAAAATTCAAACATAAGGTTTCACATTAGCGGAACGACTTTTTGACACACCTTACCACCTAGATGACGTCCCCAGAAGTCCATAACTTAATTGTGAAATTTGGTTTGGCATTTGAGCAAAGCGAAAATTACTTGTACAGACAAGTTGATCAACTTGAATAAAATCTACATAAGTTTTTGCAACATGTAAGCAGCAAAAAAACCTTAATAACTATATATTGTGCTGTCTGTCAGGTAGAAATAATTAATATTTTTCAGCCATGAAGCCATTTGTTGACATCAAGGGACCCTGATTAAGAAGTCGGTCGAGAATTTGATGCGAGAAAACAAAATCCTGGAAGATTATCTGCAATAGACACTTCTGAAACTCTAAAAGTTTAAAATCTTACCTTTAAGTTCTCAAAATGTGCGTCTGGTTAACCAGCCAAGCACCTCCCACACCAAGTTCCTAACCAACATTTACCCTGTTGGGCGGACACCTACTCTGACCACTAGGATTTTAAAGCTAAAATTCTGCGTAGCTCATTGGAAAAAACTACTAACGTTCCCGTTTTGGCAACGGAACGCAACCGAGTTTAACTATCATTACTGACTGACATAGTTTCTTTGCTAAGAAACATTGACCTGGAACTTCATAAACATGGGGGCAGCAGCAGGGTAACCTCAGCTTACCCCAGGTTTTGATGCCCACGCAATTTGAAAGACGTCTCCAACAAGGCCAGTGAAACAGTGACCGCGTGCAAACAATAGTGGGTTAACCACGACTAAAGAGATAACAATACCCGGAAGTGACACTTGGACATAACAATAGTAGAAGGAAACTGAGCTTACCACATACCGTGATTTTACCCCAGGGAGATTGATATTTTTTTACTTATTTCTCAAGAAAATTGCAAAAAGGGCAATCGACGTTCCGAAATCTATTGAGGATGGCAGCAGAGCCGCAAAATGGGGGGGGAAGAAGGGGGATTGCTGCAGGCACGTATCCGCAAGAGACGTGGCCTCTAAGTTAACAAAACTCCGCTCTGTTACGGGCACCAGGCGGCGCTGACCGCCATACTACATGCTCTCTTTGCGAGCAGGCTCAACCATTTGCGGCAGACCGCTGGCATTCAGGCAGACTCACAACGAAGACGCTCTGCTAATCCTGGCAACCTTTCACATTTTTAACATCCTTTATCATATCCACTTTTCTCCAAATAATTAATAACGTCTTCACCCGAGGCATTGCATACACCGCCACGGGTACAAGCACAACACACTCCTGCTTGTAAGTGTGACCATGTCGCGCTTGAAACTACGCCTGATGGTCAAACGCCAGACAAGACAAGACCAGCATTGAGACATTGAATCGAGAAGAGGAGAAAGTTGAATGATGGATTGTATGCTTAAGAATGGCATACTTACGGCACACCACCAAACTTGACTATTGGTTTCAACTTTACCGAAGATGGAACCTGTAACACGCTAGAAGTTGCCAGCCAGTTTTACCGCAACTTCAAAGCTTCTAACATCAACTCTGCTACAACCAAAACTTTACCAGGATTCATACTGCTGAGATGCATCTATTCTAAAATCAAATTTACGCTGTACTAAAAGTAAACAAATACACGCGTTGTTTATGTGCATGGCTAAATAAATAAAATCTCATTTAATGAAGACTGGATTGATTAGCCAAGCCTCAACCCGACGACCAATCGCATGCAAGCTTGCGTGTGTTCACGTACTTATCACACGGTTTTTTTACATACTTTTAGTCTAGCGTGGATTTGAATTTGGTATAATATGATTCATTTTGTGGAAGGTGATTTCGACGACTTTCGCCTAAACCCAGCAGTATCCTCACGTCATCGAGCTATCGGTCGCGATGGGTCTTAGATAGTTTAGTTTCAGAAATTTGCAGAAGGACACTTTTGTCGATGTTTGCCGAGAACTTATGGTACTTTGAAGGGTTACCCTGTCCCAATTTTATGGATGAGCAGCTCTAGCATTGTTCCAATCTCTGAGGCATTTCCCAGGGGGAACAAAGCCCGAAATTTATTTACTTGTAATTTTGTATGTTGCTGGAAAAGGGTTTGGATTTATTTTTTCAAGCGCTTACCGACTAAATCATTTCCTCATGATACCTAAAAGTTTGTTTTTTTTATAGTAATATAAACTTTTGTTGCTAATTAAAGTTATAGAGTGGTTAGCAACTACATTTTGCACCTAGTGGCTTGCTATTAAATGTATTCAAATTGTTGTTGTTGTTTAAATAAAAGTAAATAAATTTCTTTAAAATCTAATCTTCTAACTAAATCTCAAGTTATCAATTGCTTGAGTCAAGCAGAGTAATAACTAATTTTTGATTAATTTGACATTTTTTTGAGACGTGACTTCTTAGTGCAGCAATGAAACAAGAATTGGTTTTTAAAAAACAGGTGCATTGAATTGGTTTTTGTTCAAAGTTTTCGTTTTTGCCCAAACGTCTTAGCATTAAGACTTAAGGTGGCTTTGGCACATTTGACGCATTATAAAAATTAAAAAAAAAGTTAGAATAGTTTTTGGGGTTAAGGGGACTGACAACGGATTTACTTATTTATGATGAAAAAATGCATATGTTGACGTTTTTTGAACAGAATTTTGCACTTTTCAACAGTTTTTGGGCAAATTTTGACTTTCTTGAAAGAAATTTAATTTTTATTTTACTATTTTAGACATTTTATGATTAAATTTTGGTACTTTCTCACAATATTTTTATACTTTATGATTAGATTTTGCTATTTTTGACATGCTATGAATAAAATTTTACACTTTATTACAGTTTATGACCAAATTTTAAATCTTTTTGACAATATTTTTTATTTTTTTTTACCATTTTTTGATTTTATGGCCGGATCTTGCTCATTTTTAGGATTTTATAAAGATTTTTTACATTTTTTATAAGTTTATGCCTAAATTTTGGTGTTTTTGAACAAAATTTTGATGTTTTAAAGCCGGAATTTGCTTTTTTTATAAAATTTTGGGTTTCTTTTTTTCTGACAATATTTTTATACTTTATGGCGGAATTTGATTCCTTTTATTACAATGTGGATATTTTATGGCCGGATTTTGCTGTGGCAAAGCAATATCTGCAGGGTGGATGATCGGGGAAACACAAGTCCTTCAGCTCCAGAATAAAAACACTGATGCAAATAATATTTTATTCCATACATCAAATCAATCCAGGTAAGTAACATTAATTAATAATATAAATCATAAATCTGTAAATAAAATAATAAGCAATAAGCCAAGCAAGCATGCAGGCCATGCGGCATACAGGTTAGAAAACAAAGCAATGCATATTCATTAATATAGATGTTAAACATATACATTACATTGCATTAATTACATAAATATTAATTACTAACCTGTGCGGGTCTAAATCCACCCTTGAGTAAAGAGTATTTTAAAGTACCTGTAGGCTTCAGAATTATAAAGTTATATACTAATTCTTGCTTTTAGATGTTGCCAGTAGCAGGAGATGAAGCAGAAAGACCAAGCCAGCAGGAAAAGGATCCAGGAAAAAAAGCAGGAGGAAAACCAGGTATTGCCACCTATAATAATAGTTGACAATACCTGAAACAGATGTCACCACTAATTTGTATTTTATGTTCTATTTATTTAAATAAAGTATTTTAATAAATATAGTTGTTTCATTACATCTGCCCCCCTCTCGCGGGCGACAGTGGGTTAACTGGAGCTTGCGGAATCTTGAACAAATGGTTTGAGGTGACAAACATGGAAAACCCCACGCTCGACGGTGGAACCAGGTTTTGCCAGGACGTATGTCTTGGTAGCCACACATGACTTGATGGCATATGGCCCTTCATAAAGAGGTAGATGCCCCCAGAGTTTTAATTGAGGGAATGGGATTTGATAAAGGGTTAAACTAGTCTTATCTGCATGTAACGTAGACTGTCCAGCATGATCGGTCCCAGTTGCCATCGCTGTTGATGTTAGGTCTACGTTTCCTTTTGCTCGGGTAAAATATTGTGTACGATGATGTTTAGGAGTACGTTTCATTCCCATTAATGTAATTATTCTAGATAAGGACCCTCGGATGGGCTCCAAGTTGTGGCAAAGCAATATCTGCAGGGTGGATGATCGGGGAAACACAAGTCCTTCAGCTCCAGAATAAAAACACTGATGCAAATAATATTTTATTCCATACATCAAATCAATCCAGGTAAGTAACATTAATTAATAATATAAATCATAAATCTGTAA
Source organism: Tachinus rufipes (assembly GCA_963932245.1). Taxonomy (NCBI): domain Eukaryota; kingdom Metazoa; phylum Arthropoda; class Insecta; order Coleoptera; family Staphylinidae; genus Tachinus; species Tachinus rufipes. The sequence goes on along the minus strand of OZ010742.1, from coordinate 24,191,968 downwards.
ATAAAATAATAAGCAATAAGCCAAGCAAGCATGCAGGCCATGCGGCATACAGGTTAGAAAACAAAGCAATGCATATTCATTAATATAGATGTTAAACATATACATTACATTGCATTAATTACATAAATATTAATTACTAACCTGTGCGGGTCTAAATCCACCCTTGAGTAAAGAGTATTTTAAAGTACCTGTAGGCTTCAGAATTATAAAGTTATATAACTAATTCTTGCTTTTAGATGTTGCCAGTAGCAGGAGATGAAGCAGAAAGACCAAGCCAGCAGGAAAAGGATCCAGGAAAAAAAGCAGGAGGAAAACCAGGTATTGCCACCTATAATAATAGTTGACAATACCTGAAACAGATGTCACCACTAATTTGTATTTTATGTTCTATTTATTTAAATAAAGTATTTTAATAAATATAGTTGTTTCATTACATTGCTTTAATTGACATTTTATGAAAAGAGTGTTGCATTTTTCAACAGTTTATGGAGAATTTTTGCTGTTTTTTGATAATATTTTGATATTTAATGACCGGTTTTTGCTGTTTTTGATATTTTATTAAAAGAATTTTGCATTTGCACTGGATTTTGGTTTATTTTAACAATTTTTTTTTACAGAAAAGAGTATATGCAACTGAGACTTAGCTGTACTGATAGAGATTGGCTGCGCTTATAAATCTGCATCAACAGAACATCAACCACTACTGCTGGTAGATCTATTATCAGCACCAAAATTACCTTCTCAAAAGTGTATCAACGCTGCGTGCGTTTATTTTGACCATATGATCTAAAGATAGAAAACATCATTGGCACCAAACAGAAGATAAGTAAAAACTTGACTGAAGAGGCGCAATTGCTTTATACTCAGATGAGAAACTTTCTACGGTCAATGCTTTAAACAACTTGAATATCAAATTAGTCTATATTACTTAAGGCCATATGCCACGACACTTTTGCACTGTCCGGCTAGAATTTATAGTATTGTAAGCTGACAGTAAAACAGCCATAAAGATAACAAATAAATCGATAACCACTATATATGTAAGGGACTAAACACATAAAGTGTGACTTTTAATCACTTTATTATTAAAGAAAATTTGTATCCCGGCCACGCCTGGCTAACATCTAACAACGCCAATTTGGACTGTTTGAAGCAATAATTCCATTACGGAAAAAATCAATTCACCATGTACTGAACAAACTAACAAAACAAACAACACAAACAAGACCCCGATTACGTTAACAAAGCACTCATTCTCAGAACAAGCCAATTTTGAGAAAATGCTCAGAGAATGATGTTTAGAGAATTAGTTACATTTTTGACTACAGTTGCAACACATTATTAAACATTTTCGTACGGATCTTAATTTTTGAGAAAATGATCAAACTTTTAACAAAAAAAAGATTATTGAGTAAAGTTTGAGCAGCTATTGTGCGCCAGTAATAATGACGAAGGACGGTACACCATGCTTTTGTGCGGATTGCCGGAAAATGAATAAGAGTACTTGCAAGAAAGCAATACGTTTAACAAAAATCTACGAGATCTAGAAAACTGGGTATTGTCAGATTCCTATTGTGGAAAGTTACAAATAATTAACTGCTTTTACTGTACTTGACGGAAAATTGTAGTATTGTACTTTACCAAGATAGATTGATCTTGCACTTAACTCACTTGTAATTTGGTTTGTGGTTGTGAAGGGACTTGCAATGTGTTGGATTTACTTTGTCAAGTGTTAAACTACAATAGAGTTAGTGGAGAGCTTGATCTACTACTGTCTAAGTTTTAGGTTGTTGGATTAGAATTTTGACTATAACCAACTATTTAGTTAGAAGATTAAATAAAGAAAATAAAAATCCTCAAAATTAAATAATTCAAATAAATCTCATGTTATCAATTGCACATAATAACTTGATTTTGATCTTTGCCCAGTGACTTTGTGTTAACTTTGGAAGGTGTTCAACAACGTTTTAATGACAGTTTCCGTCGCAAAGCAATTTTTAGGAGAAACGGATGCCCGACTGCATAACTTACGTTACTTATCTCAATTTTTTTAGGCATACCATTAACCATAAAAAAACCGACTACAGCTGCCGTCTTTGGCAGACTTAAACCAGCCACAATTGGAGTCTATAGTGAAGCATATTGGACTAAAAGTGCTTTAAACCTCAAAAGAAAAACTTTAGATATGACCTGCTAATTATTCTGGAACCCAGACAAGGACTTATTTGACGAGATGGATTGAGATTTTGACCCTGAGTAAAAAACCCTATAAAACTACTTTTTCTGAAAACTTTTTGAACAAAACAAGACCCGGAAGAGAACCCTTAGGAAGACCCCGACTTAGAATGCTAGGAGTTTTACTTGCAAAATTTTGGAAAATATGACTGACTAGCTACGCTGAGCAGCTCCTCCGCCAAATACCAAACTAGTAGTGCCTATTTACTGTTGAACATAGCTGACATGGGTTCAAACAAGGATCACTTGAACGAGGCAACAGAATCTACAGATGCCCGATCTTTTTGATCTGATCGATTTAAGCGATCACACAAAACCAAAAATTGAACTTGTACACAACGATCTTTACTTATGAAGGCGGACTATGCAGTTAAAACTTTTAGGCTGCTCTAGGGCTCAAGTGTTTCTGTAAAAGGAACACCTTGTGGTGGCGTAGCGTACTTGGAGGAGATAGAATTTATTTTGCGTACAAACAATAAGTTGACATTCTAATGTATGATTTAATGTTTTGTCGCAAAAGAATTGTGTATAGAATGGGGCGTGGAAACTTTTTTTTGTAAATAATTGGGTGAAGTTAGTGAGAGTCACAAAATAGTAAAAAAAAGCTCAATGAAAAGACCTGGTTGGGAGGTTTGTGTTCCCACTTGTAGAAAAAATAATTTGGTCAAAGCCGTAGGGCGTTTTTGCTATAGATTAACCGTGAATTTTAATTGTTGTTTGTCTAATTGTCGAGCTAGTCGGCAGGTAAATTTTGTGCGGCTAAGGCAAGATATTGTTGCTACTGGTTTGATGTTATTTCTCCTAAACCCGGTTACTTGGTTCCGGCAATGCTAACTTTAATCTGAGTTACTCTTAAATTGCTTGATTTTTGTGACAATTAATTTTTTGTTGAGGTAACTTTAAGTGTGGCTTTCAGTTACCGTTTCTACTGCTTTTTATGTATGTCTTGGTCCCTTTTATTTAAATTTTAACTAAGCTTTATCCGGAGTTTTTAATTCCGGGATTTTTGCCTAGTGCACAAATCTGCACTATTTATTTACTTGATTATATGCTGCAGATAAAGCTGATGCTGGAAGGCAATTGTATTATATTCATACAAACAACAACAAAATTTACAAGGCGCTTCTGCTGCTTTATAAAACAATTATGAAATGCCAAGGAAGTGCTAGAAGAAATAATATAATCTTAATAAACAAATTTTTATAAATTTTTAACTTATATTTTGCATATTTTATTAGAAAAATTTGTATTTTTCTACCCTACTAAACAAAAAAGCGATTGCATGACAATCAATCATTTCACTATATTGTTATCGCAGCAACATAACATTACCCCCAATTTATTTTATTTTCAGTTACTAAAAGAACACTACTCTTACACAATATATAATTATCTTCAACATTCACACCATCCCAAACGCAATCCATTACAACGAAAACTACACCCCAGCACGAATTAAGAGTGTCGCAAGCGTTTCCACTTGATGAGAAAAACGCGCGCTCCAGTAAGCGCAAACCACTCGACACGTTTCAATGTAAAAAATGAAAAATGCGTGGAGTTCTTTATTATTATTTTGTTGTCGACTTTGACGTTCTTCGGATAATTAATGTTATAACTATATTTGCATGGGGATTCATATTTAACGAAGTAAACTCGTGTGACGAGAAAATTACAATAAGTTATAAATGGCAACGATGCGGAATTAATTAGTGGATAATTCAAAGAGTTTTAATTAATTTTGTTTTGTTTGAGAATCTATTAAGAGTTTTATAGTTGCAGGTGACATCTTTTGAGATTGTTTTTAAAAGGAGTTTGATATATAATAGAAAATTATTTTCTTAATTAATATTAATACTTTAGTTCTTGTAAAATAGTTTTAAAGTTATATAGAGTGTTCAATAACGCCGACTAGGTGTTATTTTTTAATATAATTGATGGTTTTGACCTCTACTACTACGTGATAATTCATGTTTATGAAATAATAAATCAATTTACTATGTTTTTTATCACATTTTTTTCTTACGAATACATTACTAGTTTTGGCTCTACTAGAGCCTTCTACAGATGAAATAAGTTATATGGAATAAAGAATAAACAACAACATTATATATAAATATCTAAAATACAAAAAAAAGTGACGAAGAAAAAATTCAAAGATTAATTTTTTCTTACAATCAAACGAGTTCGTCTAATAGCAAAGATTTTTTTTATGGATTGTTGAGGTAGAAGCCAAAAGGTGTAGTGTATGTTTTACGCTGTTGAGCTACGTAAACAGTCCTTGGAAATGCGTTTATGTAGCTTTGAATAAACTTGGCAGGTATTCTATTGTAAATTGTACTTCTAAATCAATTAAATTATTTTTTCCGTTGCTATAACAAACTATAGTTGACGTCAAAATATTATTGTTGTAGATAGGTTTTGAAACAAATAATTTTTTTTTTGTTTTATTAATTTTAAAACTATTGCACTTTTGCTAGTTACTATTAAGATGGCGAATGCGCTATGTTTTATTTCCAACATTGGAGATAGGTACCATCTTGAGCTTTATAAAAGTTTGCTGCTTGTGTGGCTTATAACAGTAGCAATGCTTTGTGGAATTGTTTTATGTTGTTGACAATGGACTTTATTGTTTTCTTTTCTTTTTTTTTCCGTCGATATTTTAGGGCTTAGGGCCTGAAAACGCAAATATATACTAACGTACTCGTTAATTGAGTGAATGGAGGCGCTGTAGATACTGACAAGGCCTAGTATCCACCCACATTCTTGTATTCAATGTAATGATGGTTAAATGAACACTAATATCCTGAGTTAATAATTTTTTATTTTTTTATTGTTGGAGCTGGGGCTTGAACTTTCGACAAATTATGCGGCAAAATTTGAGTTAGGCTCTTCTGAGCCACTCTCTAGTTAAACATAAAAACTTGTCGTAATTGTTACTAGAATAGGCAGTTTCTTAATGAGATTTCTGTATTTTTGATCTAGGAGTGTGCACGTATATAGCAGAAGTGGTGTGATGATTGCATTTTCATGTTTTCATGCGCTATGGAAATTTGGATAATAAATTAGGGACCAATAAAATAACTTTGAAAGCTCATAACAATGGAAAACTTTAGTTTTAAATGAATTAGCAAGTGTGTTTGCTGGTTGCGACGGCTACGGGAAAAGTTTTTGTTCATTGAGTTTATAGGTTTATGGTTTTAGTAGCAATTTTTTGGTTGGTCATAATAAATAAGCTGCAAAAAAAATATATGCGACTAACAATGTACTTGGACGCAATAAAGGATAAGTCGACAAAACTCTCCAAACTAAAATGAAACTAAGGAGTATAGAAAATAAAAAATTAGAAAGTTTTCCAGCGACCGTATGGTGAAAGAACTGTTTGAGACATGTCAAAAAATGATCCAAGCTACGTTAGTAGAAAAGCAAACCTCAGTAAAAACCGATACGGGGAGCACCCAGACCAAAAATAAACTAGAAATGAAGAAAAAGGTTGCAATGGTTGAAGAAACCAACTTTGATAAATTTAAAAGCATGATCACGCTAGAATGGCCGATAGAAACCATCAAGATATTCTAAAAAGCAAAGGCGCTACCAACATATGGGGAAGACGATGACCTGTCCATAATCATGAGAGCAAGCAAGGACCTAAATAACCAGGTCATGAAAAAGACATTAGCAATGTATCCTCAAAAACAATAAGCTGATAACAGGAAAACTGCGGTGAGCCCTAAAACAATGCGGAGAAATACATCTACATCATCCCGATCAGCGAGGAAAATGACAAGTGTGAGGAGGACATGCGCAGCATATACAATAATAATGATAAAGAAAGGCAGGAAAAGCATTTATTACCACCACTGACGTGGGAATAGAGATTGAAATCAGAAAAACTTTGGAACACTTACAGTCTCACTGTACATACCAAAAACAACAAACAAACAAACAATAAAGGGAGCACGCAATTCTGCAAATCAAGAAACAGCAACAAAAAGACCCTCAAAATAAGACCGAAGTAGGGAAATACGTAAGCAAATATAATGCGGAACATGAAAGCGAACGTTGACTTTAACGGTATAAACATAAATAGCATCAGCAGGACCAAAATGAACAACATTATGTTAAAAATCAAAGATAGCAAGACAGAGAGAAAAAAAATGTTCAGAAAACATTATGCAGTAAGCTAGACAGTATGGCAGAAGTGGTGGCTTGGCAGCAGGAACAAACCTTAATGTTGATAGACCTACACCCAACAACAACAACAGTAGAGATGAAGGAAGCTGTAGACAAAATGCTGGCAGGAAAGAGCACAAATAACCAAAAACTGCGTTAAAATACCGGAAAAATTGCACTAATGATTATGCCTGTCCCATGTGTAAGGTAAAAGGCCACAGGGCTGAAACAATGCGCTGTCCGGCATACAGGAAATTAGTAAAGAAGCTTCTAGCAAAGGGCGCGCGTCCAGAAACCAATAACACTAAAAATCTTACAAATTAATCTGAACAGAAATAAAAGGGTGATGGGCTTGGTTAAACATACTTGCTTCATCAAAGATATCAACCTGGCGCTTATTTCATGGCAAAATTGAACAAATGGCTAATCGACAGCAATGAAGATGCTGCAATATATATATCATACCAAAAGGTATTCAAATCTGGAAAGAACTTAAGCTTTGTGTGGGTTGAGATAAATCAGACCAGGACCCGTATTCTGGCATGTATCGCATATCGCTTATCGCAATTAATGACGTCATCATTAATTAAAAAAAAATCAGTTGGTGATCTCTTTTCGTACTACAGGACTATTTAGTAATATAAACTCAATACCAAACTTCATGTTAATTGTATTTTTTAACGTCAATATGTATTATTAATTACAAATTTATGATTTAAATGTCACACTGCCCCTCCGTTAGGGAAAATCTATGACGTAGTGCGAGATTGCAATGAGTGGCAAAGTAGGGGTCCTAATTGTACTCTTGCTTTATATTGCCAAACTTTAACTTGGCACAGTTTGAAAGATTTTGCACAAACTGGATGTGGAATATCAGAAGCAACAGCATAGCAACACTAGTTTGTATCAACTTTAATGCTAAATCACCTTTCTGATCTACGCGTGGTAAACAAAGGCAACAACCTACAAAAAGTTTAGAAAAAATCCTGCATAGATTATGCTCTAAAAGTTTGGTAAATAAAGTTAACGGCTGGAAGGTCAGCAGCTAGAAAAACTTGAGCGACCATAATAATATCTATGTGGAACTTGTGGATAAAGATCTACTCCGAATCTTCTCGAAAAAAAAAAAAAGCTGCGCAGCTAACAAATCTGGTTAAACAGAGATTGGAGACTAAAACAAACTGCAGTACCAGTGATATGATGAGTTCTATTGTTATAGCATGCGATGAAGACACAGTTCGGAGGAAAAGCGTTAGATCAAGCAGAAACGATAGATCGATGAGATCTCGGAAACCAGAAAAAATGTGTAGCAGTCAAAAGAAGGTTTACAAGAGCAAATTACCGGAGCTCAAACTGGCCTTTAAGGATCATAAAAGTAGCTTCAAGCATGCAATAAAAGCAGCTACGAAAACTGCCTAGCGCGTTCTTTGCAAAAAAGTTGAAAAAGATTTGTGGAGAAAAGGCTACAAAATAGACGAGGAACAAATGAAAGTGGCAAGAGTTGTTTTTGCCCTACAAAGAAACAAGGTAGAGTAAGAAAACTATTTAAATCGACAAAGTCCCTATATAAGTGCACTGGCGAAGAAGTGAGGAAGGTGAGCAGCAAATTAAAAGCAAGAAAGACTGCTGGTCCTGACGGTATTTCGTTAGAAGTAACTAAAGTTTTGGCTAAACCAAACATGGAGCTGCTGTCTGTTTTTTTTGACAAACTGATCAAAGACGGAACTTTTCCAGACAAGTGGAAGAAAACCAAGCTTGCTCTTTTGGAAAAACCTAAAAAAGCACTTATCGATCTACGGGCATATAGACCACTGTGTTTCATAAACACAATGGAGAAACTATTTGAGCAAGTGATAAACAGCAGGCTAGTAAAAGTGTGGAGGCCTATCCGACTATCAGTTTGGATTTAGGACAAGAAGATCAACCATACAGGCAATCCAACTGGCAAAAAATGCAATTAAAAAAGCAAAAAGACAAAAGAAACGTGCCATCCTGGTTCTTCTAGATGTCAAAAACGCATTCAACTCTGTACCGTGGCCAGGAATTGAAAAAGCGTCGGTTGAGAAAAGCTTGTATCTGCAGAATAGGAAAATCCTAGTGGGCAACAACCTCTGTTTTAGTATGATCTGCGGTGTACCATGGGGTTTGGTTCTAGAACCGACTCTGTAGAACATGTACTACTTAGAATAGAACTACCAGATGAAATGCTTTTAATAGGGTATGCCGACGACTTAGCGCTGCTAGTATACCAAACCGGAATAGTAGATGATGCAGAATTTGCCATCAACAGAATAGAGCAAAAAGGACTACAACTCACGCACCAGAAAACGGAAGCGCTGAAAATAGCTGGAAAAGGCACGGGTCACTATCTAGGTATCACAATAGGAAAGAATTTCAACCTGGGACTCCGCATTGTAAAATCATCAAGGAAGGCGGTAAGGTAAATGAATGCACTCAGCAAACTTATGCCAAACCTGAGAAAGGCAAGGGCAAGCAACGGAAGGACAATGTGCCCATGGTGGACTTTATAATGCTAAATGGAAAATTTATATGTACACAGGGGGAAATGTACAAGAAATTGCTTGCAAAAGCCCAGATGAAGGTTGTGATTAGAGTGTCGTTTTGCGTATAGGACGGTGTCGACACTTGCATTTGAGGTAACTGCGGGTATAATCCTGATGCACTTGCTCGCCAAGGAAAGATTCTATACGCTTAGACCATCAAGAAAGAAGCAAAGACCGCAGCAAGGAGGGATACTTAAGCAGTATGGAACAAAACACGGAGCTACTGTCCACTATTTTCAACAAACTAATCAAAGACATCATCTCTTTTGACGAATGGAAGATAACCAAGCTAGTTCTTGTACAAAAACAAAAAAAAACAGTATATAGACCATTGTGCCTCATAAACACAATAAAGTATTTAAGCATATAATGAACAGTAGTCTAGTAGAGGAACTCCAGAAATATGGCAGGCTATCCGACCATCAGTTTGGATTCAGGACAGGAAGATCAATCATAGAAGCAATCCAACTTTTAAAAAATGCAATCAAAGGAGCAAAAAGAAAAAATAATCGTAGTTACTGAGGATGTCAAAAACGCATTCAACTCTGTACCGTCGCCAGAAATTGAAAAAACGGTGGTTGAAAAACGCTTGTACCTGCAGAATAGGAGAATCCTAGTGGGCAACAATATCTGTCTTAGTATGACCTGTGGAGTACCACAGGGTTTGGTTCTAGGACCGTGCTCCTAATAAGGTATGCAGACGACCTAGCGCTGCTATTATGCCAAACCGGAATAGTAGATGAATTTAGCATCGGCAGAATAGAGCAAAAAGGATATAACTTGAGCACCATAAAACGGAAGCGCTAGGCATCAAAATAGGAAAGAGTTTCAACTTGGGACGTGGGGTGAAATCATCAAGGAAGGCAAAATGGTCAATTATGCACTCAGCAGACTTATGCCTAACCTGAGAGGGGCAAGGGCAAGCAACGGAAGGACAATTTGCCCATGGTAGACTTCATAATGCTGTACGAGGCACCTATATGTACACAAGGAAAAAATTACAAAAAATTGCTTGCAAAAGCGCAGAGGTAGGCTGCGATCAGAGCGGCGTTTGCGTATAGGTGTAATCTCGATGCATTTGTTTGCCAAGGAGAGATTCTATACGCGTGGACCAACAAAAAGGAAGAAAGGACCGCAGCCAGGAGAGATACCTTAGTAGCATAAAAAAGAGAGTGGAACAAACCTGGTGGAACAGGTGAGTGGACCAGAACAACTTTAAACTATGGCTAAGCCGTAAACACGGCGAAGTATCTTACTACGTCACGCAGTTCCTGACAGGCCATGGCTCTTTTGGACATACTTGAAACACATAAATCTTTTTAACAGTAACAAATGCATGTACTGCAGTAAGATTGACAGCTCCGAACAGACCTTACTCGATTGCGAAAAGTTTCTGGCTGTACGGAAAGTACGTATGAGGAACGCCCAACTTGTTAACACTGGATAACTTAATAACCAACATGTTAGAGAGCTCAACAAAATGGACGGTCATTGAAAAATTGATGCACGACATTCTAAATTAAAAGGAGCGTGACGAAAAAGCAGCTCAAGAAGCAAATAGATAGTAGAAGAGTGTAGCTGGCGGGTGTAGTAATGCCGAAAGGCGATCCCACTGTTGGCTAGGTGACATACGAAGGAGTGGTTTTTAGTCGGTAGGCATCTGGTGGTTAAATAACGATCCAGATAAATCTGGCAACAACTTTTGGAATAAGAGTTTTTTAGTGATGGTTTTTAAAAGATGATAGATATAAATTGTGTGTGTTCCATTATAGAGATAAGGTGACGTTTATGATTTATACGGTAGTGTTTGGGCAGATTGTGCTAAAAAGTCTTTGTGCGGCAAAGTCTTATTATATGTATTTAAATTCTGATGCACTTAGAATGTGAGATGTATCACCAACAAATTAACTGATAGCAATAATAAACATCATATCTGAAAATAGCAACCCTGAAACACAAACAGAAGAACTGTGGAATCAAATAAAAACATAAACAAAAATGGATGGAAATGTATATAAAACTGCACAAGAAAGTATTTAAGACAATTAAAAAAGCTAAAGAGCAATAGTTACAAAAGGAATGTGCCAAAATCGAAATACTACAAGCAAAACACAACAGTTTCAATCTCCATAAAAAAATAAAAGAAGCAATAGGAAGCAACTAACAAATCACAGAAACTGATAAAATCATAACAAGTTAAAAACAATATATGGAAGAGCTTTTTGGAGACATAGATGTGGACAACAATTTCACCACAATATTAGGTGACGAAGGGCTAATTATTAGTGTTGAGTAAGCAGCAGTCAACCGATTGAAAAACAACAAGGTTCCGGGACCAGATCAGATACACGGGGAAAGCTGAAGCTACTAGAGCCAGAACAAGTGAAAATGGTGACTACGCTCCTTAACAAAATCTACACAGAAGGTCAAATAACAAAAGAATGGCTAATATCCACATTTAATCCACTCCCAAAGAAATTGTACGCAACAAAATGCTCAGAACACAGAATAATTAATCTGATGAGTCACGTTCTAAAAGTTTTCCTCAACATCATCCAAACTTGCATATATAGAAAAGTAGACGACAACATCAGTCATACACAAATTGGCTTTCGAAAAGGACTAGGAACTAAAGATTTGCCATACAAGTCCTTATCCAAAGAGCACGTAACATCAACACAGATGTATTTGCATGCTTTATTGATTTAAAGAAAGCATTTGATAAAGTTCAACATAGCAAACTCATTGCAATTCTACGTAAAAGCGGAATTGACACAAAGATATAGTCATAATATTCAATCTGTACCTACAGCAAAAAGCCATGGTCCAGGTAGAAGACAAGATATCCGAGGAGTTTAGAGTGAAAAAAGGGTTCCGCCAGGATTGTGTACTATTACCACTGCTGCTTAACGCATATTCAGAACAGCTATTTAAAGAAGCACTAGATAACGTAAAGGATGGTCTAGTAATAAACGGCAAAATAATAAACAACTTCAGATATGCGGACGACACTGTTCTGATTGCTGATACTGCCAAAGAACTTCAGAAACTGATAGATTGCATAACAAACGTAAGCAAACGATACGGAATGAAGTTGAATTGCAAGAAAATACAAATCCTAATCATCAGCAAAAACTCCATAGATAACCTTCGGTTTACTGCCAACAATTCAACGTTACCCATAGCTAAAACAATTACATACTTAGGATGTTCCCTAAAAAAAATGGGATCACTCTCGAGAAATAAGATGCCGAATCGAGAAGGCAAGATGAGGGACATACTATGTAACATATCGCTTAGCATAAATACCCGACTCAAGATTTTTAGATGCTATGTACTATCAGTCTTACTGTACGGGACGGAAGCATGGACCCTCACTGAAGCCTACTGCAAACGCATCAATGCTTTGAGATGTGGTGTGGTGTCGCATGCTCAGGATTTTATGGGTTCATCACGTGACAAACAAAACGGTACTACGGTGCATTGCAAAAGAACTTGATTTCCTAACAAATGTCAAACATAAGAAAATGGGGTTCTTTGGACATATCATGAGGAATGAAAAATAACATCTACTGCAACTAACCTTGCAAGGAAAAATAGAAAAAAAATAGATCAGCAAGTCGCCCCAGAATATTATTGCTAAAGAATATAAGTGCATGAACCGAAATGACATCAACGGCTTTACTTAGAACAGCAGTAAACAGATTAAAGTGGACCAATGTGATTGCCAACATATATAGAGGATAGGCACTTAAAAAAGAAGAATAATGATTCTATTAAATTTAAAAACCATTAGATAATATAAGAAAATTATTTATGCTTAAAAGAAACACTTATTAGTGTACCTATTATCTTAGTGGTCAGATTTACATAAAATTATTTTGTATGTATGAAGTTGTAATTTATTTTATTATAATTGACTTCAATCAAAGAATACATTTTTTTTAACAACATTAGACACATTTTTTTTAACAAAAATAATTTGATAATTAATTTTTAATATGTTTTGTTTTGTATTATTATGAACTAAATATCTTAATTCAAATTAAGTTAAATTTTTGTTTAAAATGTAACAATTGATAAATCATGATGGATTGGGGTGTAAAACGATGTATTCATATTTTATCATGTTTTTTGTTGTCACTATATGCAACAAAAAAAAAAGCCTTGTAAAACGTTATTATATCGAACACATTTTTTGTGATGAATGTAACAATACTACTTTTTTACACTTGCTGTACTTTATAATGTACATTATATATTTTTTGTTACTTAACATCATAAAATTTGTAAGTGAAAAGATTAATCAAGTTTTATATAGTCCAATATCTGTAGTGAACAAAAATATTTTACTCGAACAGGGAGCTTAGTAAACTATTTTATAAGAAAATAATCATTTTTACCAAATTTCTTTTTACTTTTTTTGTACATTCATAAAGCATACCATATACTCTATGCAAGTATAATAAAGATTTAAATGTCTTACATTATACTTATATTCAAGAAAAATAATAAAAATAATGCCCGCATTTATATTAAAAAGTTCTGAATATTTATGCTTTGCAATACACGGCGGTCACATTTTAAAAATTCTTTTTAATAACATACCGGCTTGTCCGTCGCACATCCACTCTCTGCAGCACTGTCCCGGCACCTCCACCAGTCTCGGATGACGACACGTCCCTTTCGGCGATATATGTTCTTGTGGACATAACGACGAACATCCATAGGTGCCATTCTGAAAGAAATAATTAATTACTGTATGTCAAGTTGTGATGTATAACCGCATAATAAAAAAGACAACCTGATTGATCCTCAATCGATCGATCAATCAATGTAATTAACAAAGGTCGCAATCAAAAGTTTTTTTTGTTTCCGATGGATTACGGTGCGAAGGCATGTGACAGGTCGTAATGGGGGGGAATCGAAAAGCACGACATTAGCCCATATTCATGTATGATTTTTTTTACCCTCGATAAAGTATACATAATGCATAGCGAAAAGGTTGCGTGGGATTAGATTTTATGCGACAAATCACATTAAAATTGACGCCAGAAGCTTTTTCATATAAAAGGGATTTTAAGAATATATACAATTCAATAACTGAAGGCTGAATACAATAATTAATTTAAAAATATAACATCTGTTGTGACGTATAATAAAACCTTTATATTTATAAGCATTGTTGGATTAAAACGCCGCGACGAATAAAAATAGAAAACAATGTAATGGCGAGCATTAATCGCGTGACAATTTCATACGTTGCCACCCACCTTCATGCATAATTTTTTACAGCCCGTAAAACTCTGCGGGGAAATTTAACTTTGCATGAGATTAACACATATTTTACCACACATTTGCAAAAATATGAATAATACATGGCTTGCGTTTTAATCTCATCCTCATTTTTTTAATAGGGCTTCAACGAAGCAACCAAACTCGCCATTATCATTTACTTCCGACCGACCTTAACGAGTGCAATGCCTATCCCTTAATTGCAACGTTGAAAATACAATAAAATTTAAAAGTATTGTGTTTTAAGGATTCATTTAGATTGCTATTGTTAATTTGAATGTAACTCAATTGTATAATTACAATGGTTAATCGTATTGAGATACTATTATATAAACCTATCGGGCATTAATAATCTTGTAATGTCTGTAATTGAGTTGCTTTTGATATTAACAAACACTGGTGATTGATTAATACATTAGATGAAGTTCATTTGAGAAATATTCACTTGGAATCTGATATGATATTTTATGTAGCTTATATTACATTAAATAAATAAAAGCTTTTATACAAGCATATCATTCGATACACAATCAAAGAAATATACTTTACAAAATGCTTACTTTGTGTATTCGTCATTTAGTATTTTACAATAATATCTTTTACCGTTTCCATTAGGTTGATGCATTATTTATCAATATGTTATCAGTTTTTTAGGACAAATGAAAATGAATATTATTATAATATAATTCTGTTAATTGAAAAATTAAATGATTTTTTGCTTTAAATAACTTAACAAGATGCAGAAATTTTTTAAATATTCTTAAATTTTTAAGATTTTTTTTTTCAATAATCTTGCTACAAGAAATGGGTTTTGTTTGGTAGTTACCTGTCCAAACTTACATTCTTAAAGATGCAAAAAAATAATTGCTGTGTCAATTGGAAATAGAATTATTTATGCATTTAGGTCATCATATTATCAACATATTTATTTTTTCTTGTCTTAGTCTTCTAAGCAGGGCAGCGTTAATATATCCACACAAAATGGACAAAATTGCGCCCGAACAGAGCAGATTTTCAGAAAGCATCATTAATCCAGAAAAACAATAGGACATGAATTATAATTTGAAAGATTTTTCCACGACTTCTATCTAATAGAGTTTTTTGTCATCATATAAAGTGACTTCAAAAGAACTGGAACTACATCGGTGCACATCACTAACAATCCAGGAAACTTTTTAGCGAATTGTTGAACTATCTCTACATCTCTTGGGCAAATTTCAGAAAGTAAAAATTTGAAGCCTAATGAATGTACAACTTTAGGACAAGGCGCTTCAACTTACAAGAATTTGGACTATAAATGTCCTCCCATTGAGATTAACTCGGTAAAACGATCAAAACATTTTTGGGTTACACTAAAAACTTTTGACGGCTTCTAACTATACTTTAGGCTCTTCTCTAATCTAACTCTTTATAAGTAAAAAATTTTTTTTTCAAAATTTTTGTGTTTATTTTCTTTTGCAAAACCAAACAAGTTTTATAAATAAAATAAATCTAAAGAAAACCGTCAAAGGTTTATGACTTTTACAAAAAATGCGAGACTTAATCTAAATGTTACCGACTATTGAATCTAGTTAACGACGGCGGAGGTGTGATAAGTCTGGGAAACAATGATGAAAAAGTGACTGCAAGTTTTTATGGTTAATGTTGAGAAGTCAATGCTAATGCAAATTACGATTTTTGCATTGAGATTTTAAATCTGCTGGTAAAGCCGGTAAAGTAGCTGTTGTCGTTTGTTTGTGTTCCAGGTAAATGTTAGGTTTTTTAGACAAGGTTTTTTTTTATTGGCATGGTACAAGTTTGTGGCAGAGCGGATTATTAAAATAAATATTGTTTTTTAAATGACAACTTTATCTAATGGGTTTGATTGACTTCTTATTTGAATTTTGTACATTGATGCGCTAGTGCTTCCGCCTATCTTTATTTTAAACGACCCAACTTGATTATTTTTAAAACACCAAGTTGATAAAGTGGTGTTTTAATACAGAAATTGTTATGTCTAGAAGTCAAGCAGTGGCTAACCCAAAATAAAACTACAAAATTGTATATGGCTGCTACAAGAATAAAAGTAAAATATTGTTTTTAATTAATTCAATTCTCTGCAAATGCACTTAACAACTAAAATATTCCGATAACCTCACCTCATGCCAGAAAAGAGACTATTGGTTCCTGGATGATAACAAAAGAAATTTGCAATTTGTTATTTGCTTTAGAAGCTCATCTTTGAGAGTTCCAACGTTTCAAGCACCTGAAAAGTAATTTAGCTACAGTTTAGTTGACCACGATTTTCTTGTTTTAAACCTAGAGTACTTGCTCAACTCCCATCGGTGTTGTGAGTAACGGAATTAGTCACTAATGAACCGGTTTACGACTGTTTATTTTTGATATTTACATCATGGGGACAAGAAAGAAACAATCTACGTATGTTGCTAAGTAAATCAGCCTAAACAAACCTTGATGTTTTATGAACTAACAACAACCATGTTGATGGGGTAAAAAGCTCTTTACCTCACAATCACACAAGCTAATTTTTGCAACTGCAAGCCAGCTATTGTCTAAATGATTGCATGCAAGTTTGGCAAACATTAAAGACATAATTATTGCACAAGTTTGTTATTGACCCAATACTGCTTTACACCAGAAGAGTATTATCCCAAATTCTATTAGCACTACACTTCAAAAATTTCAAAGCTTTGTTATCTTTTTACCAAATTACAAGTTGCTTATAAGGAGCTTACTAAAAAGACAAAAAAAAACGCAAGAAACAAGCATAGAGAATTGAAAAGCGACTCCCAATCTGGTATC
Source organism: Tachinus rufipes (assembly GCA_963932245.1). Taxonomy (NCBI): domain Eukaryota; kingdom Metazoa; phylum Arthropoda; class Insecta; order Coleoptera; family Staphylinidae; genus Tachinus; species Tachinus rufipes. Next base: position 24,174,902 of record OZ010742.1, on the reverse strand, counting down.
ATTCAGTTGCAGAGTTAAAAACAAAATGTGCACCAGTCACTTTTTAAGAAAAATCAACTGCGTTATTCAGACCCGTGATGCCTGGCTATTTCAAAAGTTTAAAGTTATTTTGCTATTTAAGAAGGAATTGCTCCAAAAAACATATACGGTCCAACTAAGTGCGATTTGAGCATAGGAACAAATTGAGAAGTTTTATAGAAAAACGCCAAAGTCTACTCTTAAAACGTTAGGCGTTGGATTGGCTGCTGCTTTTGGACATACTGAGACTAGGGTTGCAAAGATGGTCAACCTTTGCAACACTTAAATTGGTACTGTCTTAGACTATAAAAATGGGCCTTAGCTCAATAAAAAGACCTAGTTGGGAAGTTTGTGCTTTCATTAGTTTCAATAGCGAAAATGCTTTTGGTCAAAAGCGTAAAGCGTTTTTGCTATAGAGGCTTATTTTTCTAACAGTCGATTAGCCATTACAATGCAACGTAGTTTTTGTGTTTATTTCCAAAAAAAATTTTAGAACCTGCTTTTATTTGGTTTGCTATTTCAAGATTAAAGATTATTGGTTTTTATTTTGTTTTTCAAGAAAACATTTTAACCGTTATTTGGCAATAATTTTGTACAATTGTTAAGTTAGCTGGCAATTAAGTTTGAGTATGGTTTTCAAGTTACCGTTGATACTGATTTTATTTTGATTCTAGGGATGGTGTGAAGTTTTGACGAAAGTCACGTCTAGCCTAAGTGACTAAGTTGAGAGTAATCTGCAGTATTTCTTTTCAATTAATTACTTTTTGTTGTAAATTAAAAAAAAAAAACGCTGTTTCTGCTTTTTGTGTAATCTTGACAGAAATTGTTTTGTGCGCTAAATTGTTATGGTAGCAGCATGCTTAGGATTTTTCAATTTAAATTTTAATTATGCTTTATTAGAAATTTTGAAATTTTTAACCAGTCTGTACGTTTAAACTCTTAGTTTTGCTGCAATCTGGTTTTTAATACGTTTTTAGATTACTTGTGTTGGTTGGTGGACCACAGTAGAAGTAGCTACACGCCCATAATTTAAACTTGGTTCCCGCCCGCTCACCCAAGCGTTGGTTATCAAGAAATTTGTTGCAAACTAATCCTCTATTGCTGCAATCTGGTTTTTAATACATTTTTAGATCACTAACATTTAAGTGGGTGGGTGTACTACAGAAGAAGAATTTACCCGCCCATAATTTAAACTTGGTACCCGCCCTCCCACACAATTGTTTAGTATTAAGAAACTTGTTGTAAACTAATCCTCTGTTGTATTGCTAACAATTTATAATAACCCTTTTGTTAAGAATAAATGCAGGACACAAAGGGTGGTTAAAATAATAAATGTTTAGATCACCAACACTTTGGTGGGTGGGTGGTCCACAGTAAAAGAAGTTACCCGCTCATAATTTAAACTTGGTTCCTGCCCGCCCACCAAAATGTTTTGGTGGCAAAAAATTTGTTGTAAACTAACCTTCTGTTGTATTGTTAACAATTTATAACCTTCTTGTTAATAATGGATGCAGGAACACAAAGGGTGGTTAAAATAATAAATGTTTAAATCACCAACACTTAAGTGGGTGGGTGGTCCACAGTAGAAGAAGTTACCCGCCCATAATTTAAATTTGGTTCCCGCCTTCCCACTCAATTGTTTGGTATCAAGAAATTTGTTGTAAACTAATCCTCTGTTGTATTGCTAACAATTTATAATAACCCTCTTGTTAAGAATAGATGCAAGAACACAAACGGTGATTAAAATAATAAATATTTAGATCACCAACACTTGGGTGGGTGGGTGGGTTACAGTAAAAGAAGCTACCCGCTCATCATGTAAACTTGGTTTCCGCCCGCCCACTCAAGCGTTGTTTATCAAAAAATGTGTTGCATACTAATCCTCTGTTGTATTGCTAACAATTTACAATAACTCTTTTGTTAAGAATAGCTGCAAGAGCACAATCGGTAGTTGAAATAATAAATCCTTAAGTCACTAACATTTGGTTGGACGGGTGGGTGAATCAGATTAAAAAAGCTACCCCTACAATTTAAACGTGCCAGAACCTGCGTCACTAGTCAATCTCAGATATATATATAGACATAACCATTTATTCCAACAATTTCTACAAAAATTGCGGAAAATTTATTATTTGCAAGAAAATCTCTCAACAAAACATATTTTTGCACAATAATCCTCAAAAATCGCACAAAAACATGCATTTTTTGCACAAGATTCTTCAAATCTATCTAAAAAACCAATTGTTGCAACAAAATCTCTCAAAAATTACTATCACTATTTGCACACAATTCTTTAAATATCTCATTTCATATAAATTTATTTCAATAAATTCTACAAAATTCGGAAAAAAAAATAAAAATAATTATTTGCAACAAATATTCCTTTATTTGCTTTCTCAAAAATTGCAGAACAAGGACATTTGTACATTTTATCAAAATAAATTCTTTAAAAACCGCGTAAAAAGCCATTTATTACAAAAATTACGAAAACAAAAATTTATTTGTACAAAAAACTATTATTTGCAACAAAATCCATTAAAAAATCTTTTATATGCCTAAAATTCTTAAAAAATCTCACACAAAAGATAATTATTGCAATAAATTTTACAAAAATTGCAAAATAATTTAATATTTTCACAAAAATCAGGTATATAAAATTTTTTTTTTGGAGAAATAGTGCTCCAGGTATAGAAAAGGACGTTAGATTTAAGGCACTTTATTTCTAGCTGTTATACACGTTGGGTGTTAATTGTTGCAGTTTTTTTTACAAAATCGAGAAAAAAAATTGAAAATATATTTTCCTTCTGAAGAAGTCTTCCTGGTTCAAGTGTTAATTGTTGCAAGTTTGTTTTTAGATGTTGATGAACACTGTTTTACAGGTAAAAACATTTATTTTTTTACAAAATTGAGAAAAATATTGTAAACATTTTTTCTCTGGAGAAGTCTTCTAGGTTTAGGAGTTGATTGTTGCAAGTTTTCAAATGTTGATGAACGGAGTCTTTTAAGTGAAGACAGTTGTTTTTTTTTTTACAAAACTTAAAAGAAAAATGTAAAAATGTTCTTTTTCTGAAGAAGTTTTCCAGGTCACCTAAACCTGCAAGTTGCTACGTTGCAAGTTTGTTTTTATATGTTGATGAACGGGGTCCCACAGATAAAGACAGTTAGTTTTTTTACAAAATTTAGTAAAAAATTGTTAAAATATTTTTATTCTGGAGAAGTCAAGTTCTTGACTTAGTTCTTGATTTAGCTGAGGTTATAAAGTTTAATGCATTTTATTTTTAGTTTGGCATTTTGTTACAAAATTGCAAAAATAAAAATTGTTTAAATATTTTGTTTCTTGGAAAGTCCTTTAGGTTCAAGTATTCATTATTGCAAGTTTGTATTTAAATGTTGATTAACGTGGTGACAGGTGAAACCAGTAATTTAGTTTTTACAAAAAATATTTTTCCTTTGGAGAAACTTTTCAGGTTCAGGTGTCAATTGTTACAAGTTTGTTTATATAAGTTGATGAACGGGGTCTTATAGGTAAAAACAATTATTTTTTTGCAAAATTGTATAGTTTTCTTCCAGATTCAGGTGAAGTGAAGTGAATTTAGGTTGAAGGCGTTTTATCTTCTATAGCCTGAATATTACTAAATGAGTAAAAGTGGCTACCGTGTACATAAGCAAAATTGGCGTGATCGAATAAACTTTAAAGCAAGATATTTAGATTGAGCTTCGACCAAATTTAGGGGTTTTGATTCCGTAACAAAAAAAAACCAAAAATGTCAATATTTTTAGCAATTTTTAACGGATTGTTTTGAAATTTTTTCTAGAGGTAAAACAATTTCTTTAGCTAACCTAAATGCTTCGATTTTTTTTTTATACCTTCTTCTCTTCTCTTTTCTATACCTCCTTCTTTACCTCAAACAAAATGTGAAATTTTTCAAAAATTGTAGACGCGGGTCTAAATTATCTTGTCTCTTTTCATATTATCTTACCCATGCTATCATTTCTTTTTTGTATCCCATTCTTTGATATAAAACTTTGTTGGCAAGAACTTGCCAGAATAAGTATAAATGGAAAGGACTAAACTTTTGGAATATTATGATGATCAAACAGAAAAAACGTTTTTACATATATCATTCTCTACATACTCTATGACCTTGTCCGAGGCGTTTTGCTTTGCTTTATTAATAGCATGTTTGAGCTATGTTTTTCTCTCCTTATATTGTTTGTTTGCAATTTGTTTTATTTATAATCTATTTGTACACTTGTTTGAGCGAGTCTTATTTGTTTTTATTTAGCATTATTTTCTTATTACTTCAATTTCTGGTGTCAACTAATAGATTGTAGTTTTATTTCTTGCCTTTTTCTGATTTGTTCTATTCTCCCAAAACTTTTGCTTTAACTTCTTTGCTTTTTTTTGTTTCCTTAGTTTATAAGCTATTACTGTTGACTATTCCTGCTGGCTAATCACAAAAAATATGTTGTTAAGGTTTGAAATTTTGTTTACACTCTTTATTTTGTTATCTTGTTTGCTAAGGTATTTGCGACAAATGTAATCTATATGTAGGATTCTTTTTTGCAAAGATGGAGATGTCTTTTCTATTAACTACCATCAGGTTTAATTTTGATGATTATTACGCTAGTTTATTCCTTTTTACGTCATTTCTAGCTCTCTTTCCCAATAACATTTATTTTGCGTTAAAGTTGCCTTCTAAAATGCATTTTTTTTTCTTTGTTCCCTGATGCTGCTTTTGAGTTAGTGTAAAAAAATATTGCAACTATAAATAATAACCTTCGCAAGTTCTATGTATACTTATCCGATTGCAAACTATGTTTTGTGTACTTTACACTTCTTGTTTGTTATGCTTATAGCGGCATCTAGTTTAATGTCCACATTTGATTATAATCATAACATCCATTTTTTTCTTCTTCAACGTTTTGAAAAGCAGATCATGCGCTGTTTTGCACCTGTTTAAGTCTTCTTGTAGAGGGCGTAGTTTAACTAGATCTGTATTTTTGTATCTCTTTTGCTTTTTTGGGTTTTTAGTTTCACTATTTTTTTATAGATTGCGCATTTTTTTATGTTATCTATTCTGTGCCCTACTTCTTTGCAGTTTGGACAGTATTCTAAAACGCCACCTACCTCCATGGCGTAAAAGGTTTTTTTATTGCACCGCTTCGTATGGAAATTTCTGTGTTCTACTTCTTTTGTAATGTTTTTTTTACTTTTTTTAGCATTCTTTCCGCCTTTTACTGCTAGTTTGAGGTCTTCTTTGTTGCTTTTCCTAGACATTTTTACCTCGTAATTTGTTTTTTTTTTTTAATTCTTCTTTCACTAGTTTAAGCACATCTGCGTAATTCCGCTTTCTTGACTTTACTATGACTGTTCCCATATTTCTAGTATTTTTAGCTAGCAGTCTTTTTTTTTTCTGCACTTTTTCTTGTAATCTATTTTAGTCTGTTTTGTACATGTATTGTGACTTTTGTTTCCTCTAAATACTAATTCAATTATTTCTTTTATTGTTTCTCCATTAATGCTGTCCGAAACTGGTATAAATTTTTGTTTTTGGATTTTATTTAAGAGTTTTTGTAATTGCATCGCGTTTTGTGTGACTAGATATTTTATTTGTTTCTTTAAGGTCTGTCTGCGCCGTGACTCAAAAACGTATTTTTCCTTCTTTCTATAGACTATTCCTTCTAGAACTTTTGTAGTAAGCCTTATATATGTCATGTGATGCTTGTTTTATCCTTTTGCTACTAGCAGTTGACCCAGTTTGGGGTATCTTTTGTTGAGTTTACTTTTTTATCTTTTCTCCATGCTTGGATTTTTAGCATATATGGCTAAATCTCTTTCTTGTTTTTTTAACAAATTTTTCATTTTTAGGTTAGTTACTTGGAACAATGTATAGGGGGATTTTTTGTTTTTTTGCAACCCTCTGATTGCCTTTTCACACTATTTTTTTAGCTCTAGGCTTAACCATTTACTTTGTGTAACCAGACTATTGGCTATATTTTTTATTTTTTTTTTGGGGTTGTACATTTTCTTTAAAATCTTATCCAGTTCTATGATCTGTCTACGCAATTTTTCTCTTGTGTTTTCCTTGGAAATTGTTTAGTTCCTATTTCTGGACGGTTTAGTACGTTACGTTTCTCTTAATTATGTACGCTTTTCAGATCAGACACAGATTTTATTGTTCCAAGATTAACCAGTATTTTTGTTATATTTTGACTTGTTTGTCTAAACAACGCAGAATTAGTTCTGTCGCTTCTGGTTTCTTGTTTCTTTGGTGCATTGATGTTTATCCTGTAAACGTGTTGGCGATTTAGTCATGCTACCCTTCTTAAATGTTTTCCATTTTTATGTTTTCTTGAATTATTGGCAGTTTTTTGCGTGTCTTTACCAGTAAAAGCACTATTGATAAGATAATTGGTTCTCCCATAATGCATAGAGCGGGCTTTCGTAACAGAAAAGGTTAGCCAGTTATTGGAACTTTCCTGGGGTATACTACTTTTATTATCTAGCATTTTAATTTAGTCTTTATTTTTGTTTTTTTTTCCTGCAGGATCATGTTTGTTTTTATAGTCAAAGGGTCGTAGTTTAGGTAATGAAAAAGAAATATATGGTAGATAGGTGGCTCCTAAGCATTCGAGACCTAACATCATCTGGAATCAAAAAGTGGTCTATAGTAGCGCCAAAAGGTTGACCAAGGAAGAAGAAAGACAAAAAAGTTATGGTAGTTTTATTGCCAAAACAAAGCTACAGTGTAAAGATGTTGGTCTGTGAGTGCAAATCCCCTATACGTCTGGAGGAAGACTGTTTTCTAAAATACTACTGTAGCTATACACGTTTGCAATTTTTGAAGTCTACTATCAAGACTTAGACATCTGGGTACCCCACTATACAACTATTTTTAAAGCGATGGTTACAATACATACACATTTCAAAATTTTGTTTTTTATTTGTTTTGTCTTTGTGCACTTTAATTGCGCACTTACGTTTAGAAAAAGGTTGAGGGATAACAGTATTTTTTTTATCAGTAGTACAGGGTACCTTATAGATGCTGGTGTTGTCTTTAAGTTTTTACCAAAATCAACAGCAAACTTCAAGCAAAGATATGCAATCTATGCTGTAGTGCCGATATATCGAATGCTCGCTTAGCGATTGCTATTCCTAAGCACTGTATATAGCCGGGGGAATTAACTTGTACGCTTCTGACTACATTTTTGGTTAGTATCACTTGGAAGTTGCAAGAAAAAAGTTTTGCAAAAGGATATCTAGAATGTTTAGGATAGTGACAGTTAAATGTTTAGAAAATACATGATTTTCTTATTATCTCGTATATATAACTGGATGCCAGACTTTCTATATTGATGCGTTTCTATAGTAAAGCAAATTATATTACGGCGGCCATTTTATGTGTGATTTAGTAATACAAAGTAAATATTAAAAACATCTTACATTTTAATATTTTAGGGTTCTATACGTTTAAAACATGCATTTTATGTCACTAACTGTAACAAGAAACCTTTTAAATGTTCCGGACAAAAAGTGGTTAATTGGATTCAAAGCTAAGACAAAAAATGTGTTTTTAGTAGACAATTAAAATCTTTTAAATTGACTTACTAACTTAAGCTAAATTTTTTGGACAACTTTGTTATGCAGTGATTTTTTTTTTGGTTTTTGTTTGTTGTAAAAAAGTTATAAAAGTTTAATTTTTCAAAAGAATTTTTAAGTTTTTTTTTTTAATTAGTTTACCGCAAAAACCTTTGTATATACAAAGTTTAACTTTGATAGTAAAACGTCAGCAATACGTATAGTAATGTTGATTTAAAATTTGGTTCAAGTTGGTAGATTTGTTTAAAAGATATTAATTTTTTATCACAAACGCATTATTGATCTTAACTTTGGATCCAATTGTTGTACAGAACATTTTAATAGTTAGTTTACAAAGTTAGTAGCATATATTACATGTTTTAAATATTTGAAAAACTAATCTGATAAAATGTAAGATGTTTTTAATACATATTTAGTATTATCAAGTCACTCAAAAAATGGCCGCCCTAAAATATTTTGCGTCACTTTATAAACGCGAATCAGGTATCCAGTATATCCATGGCATTAACACCTAAATTATAACAAATAGTTCAATATGTTATTGTTAATTGCAAAATATCATATTTATGAAAAGAATTTGTATTAGAAAATAATCTTTACAACATTGGCAAGTAATCATCGATTGCAACATAAAGCACAACATTTTACAATGCGACGCCATGCTTGGGACATTACGAAAATGCAGTTACTCATTGAAATTTATGCAGCGACTATTAAGTTATCAAGAAAGTTTGCTTTAGTTGGTGTAAATCGTGAGTTAATACTTGACATTGGAAAACTTACAATTAGTTTTGCACGTAGCATTAATGATATTGGAAACGTACTTTGTTGTTATAATTTATGAAGTGAACATTACACGTGTTTTGTAAATAAAAGAATAACAAAGTAATTTTTATTTAATTAAATTAATTAAAACGCTGTTTGTACAATAGTTTCCACAACACGGACAGAAAATATTACATTAATTAATAAATGTTAAATATTGATCATAATAGGGGTTGCAATTTTTTTATAATTTTATATATAATTTTTACCTGACATGCGCATTGTGTTCGACAATCCGGTGAAAAAGTCTCTCCATGTTGATATGTCCTGTTATACACAATGCAGGGAACACCACTTCGCACAGTCTCTGCAACAATGAGAATATTATTTAAAAAAATGTACACATCATGTATGTAAATGTGAGCATAACGTTTTAATAACTCACACATGACGTGCGGCTCAGCATGAAAAATGAACGGGTATTTAAAATTGTGGGTGGGGGCACACATGTTGCTGCCAAAAAAATGGGGAAAAAATTGTACCCGGAACGCTTAATCATTGTTTAACTAAACAAGGGTTGAGAGAACATTATATTTTTTTTAGTCGTGCCGCCTTCTCTCTTTTCTGTTTGTTTGCATGATTTTATATTAATTAAGTGATGATTAAGTGGTGGCGGTGGTTTGCTTTTTCGCCTTTTTGCGTTTTTCGGCTTTTGTTCTGTATTAAATAGGAATGAAGCTGTATTTTAGTTAGTGGAAGAATGATATAATCCTTGAAGGTTATATTTTTAATTATTACTGAATTCTTTTCTGTAATTAAGATTATTTTAATGAGTTTTTTGATGAGTAAGCGGTTGTATATTTTAAATGTTCTGAAGCCGTAATTATTTCATCAATAAAGCAGTTTTTGATTTTTTGTCTAAAATAGAATGCTTTAATGTTATATCACAGCTATATCCTGAATTAAAAAAAATGAGAAAAGTTTTTTTTTATTTAAAGAAGTTTATTTTTTTAACTGTGAAAACCTAAATTAAACCAACTGTCAAAGATGTTCTAAAAAAAAGTAAACTATTAAAAACTGTCAAAAGTAGGCAGTCATCAAATTTTACCTCACTCAAATGTCTAAAAACGTTACAAAACTGTTAAACACGTTCTACACCTACAAGAAAAAGTTTCAAATTTTATCAACTATCAAAAAGTATCCAAACTACACCAATTTACATTATGAATTGCCAATAATGTTTTTAGATTTTCAGAAACTGTCAAAAATGTATATCAAATCAACCAAACTGTAAAAAAATGCTATTAAACCGTGAAAATTGTTAGTATGTTTCTAAACTGTTACAACAAACCAACAAATTTGTTGCAGTAAAAAGTTAAAAAACAAGAAAATCTATTTCAATTGCCAAAAATTTCAAAAGGGTTTGCAACTTGCAAGCATTTAAATGTTCTTAAAAACTGTCAGAAAAATTGATTTAAAACTGTTAAATATATTCCAAAATTCATCAAATTGTCAAAATATTTTCTAAAACTGTTTTAGAATGTCAAATGATGTCAATATCTTAAAATCTTTAAAAACTCTTACTAATAATTAAATCTTTTTACAAACTGTCAAAAATATTTCTAAATTAACAAAAATAAGTATAGAAATTGCTCCAAAAATGTTAATAATTTACAAAACAAACTCAGTGTTGTCAAAATGTTTTAAAACTGTCAAGGTGTCACATGCGCTGTTAATAGCAGTCTTAAACTGTAACTTAGTTGACAAAAATATTTAAAAGCAACTTTGAATGTCCATAAAAGATTCAAAAGTGTTAAAAAAATTTATTATACTGTCAAAAATGTTCCAAATCTACTACTTAATTGTTTAAGAGTAAAACTGGACCTAAATAATAAAAATATTGGTGCATACATATAAAGACGTTAGAAGTTAGAAGAGGAGATGGGTTGCAGGTTTATTTTTTTGTAGAAATCTACAGATCAATCAAGTTAAACCAATGAAAAAAACCATCATTTGTAAGCTAGCAGAACAGACTTTGCAAGTATAGATACTGCGTAGTTAGGTGGCTGCTTATAAATCTATAAAAATATTGTGGAAAACGGGGTGTATATGGTTGAAATTATTGTAGACTAAAGCTATTTTTATATTTTGGGTTTTAAATTTTTGCAAAGGTTTTTTTCTTGTTTGCAATAAATCTTCTCCACTAAAACGATTTTAATGTGGCATCTGCCAACTAAAAAAAACGTTGTTTTTTTCCCATTACTACTGTTTCTGCAAACTAGGCTTCTACAATTTTTTTTTCTATTTGCAGTGGTTGCAGCTTTAGTGATTTTTTAAAATTTGCAGCATACGACACAAACTGCCAAGCAACAAATTGCGTGACAAAGTTTTTTCTGTCTGTAGCAAAGCTATAGACCATATTTTAACATTAGTTTGAAGACAAAAAGAAGCAAACGCAGAAAGGAACTAGGAGGAGGGTATAAAAAAAAGAGAAACAGGGAAAATGGACAAGGAAACTAATGTTAGAAATAAAAGAATTGGTAGAGAATAAACCAACAACACAACTGGTCACCGGACATGGAGTTTTTGAAAAAGTATTTACAAAAAATAAAAAAGATGAATAAAGAAGAATAAAGAAGAATGATGTATATTCTGTAAAGAAGACATGCATGACGACTTAGAACATATGCTAGTAGAGTGCGCAGCATGGGGAAAGATGTGAAAATGTTTAAAAAGGTATTAGAAAACAAAACAAGTCTACAATTATTAACATATGCCTAAATGACAAAAACAAATGGAAAGCACTAAGAAGCTAACGACAGTACTTAGAAAAAAAGATAAAAAAGTTTGAAACTTCAAGACCACTACACCAAAATAGAAGAAAACACACAGATTAAAAACCACAAACGACAAAGATGGATGTTAGTGTAAGAAGTATGACAAGAAAATAGTGTACAAGGAAATCCGATTGCATCAATAATACTTAAATCTTAAAATGCCTATAAAGTGCGATAAGCGCAGTGTTACATAATAAACTATTGCGACTTTTAACACGTCTGCCTAACATGTTTTATTGGATTAGTACCGGAAGATCAGTTCAATTTGTTGGTCCGAATTTTATCTAAATATTTAGTACGTGAATGCTGTTTTGGGTTATTTTGCATCAAGACAAAGTCTTCTCCGACAAATAGAGCAAATGACATCCAATATATTTTAAACCCAATATATTATTGAGTTGTCAAAGAAACTTTGCTGTTTTAAACCAATTCTGTGCACGTTTTTAAAAGTATACCATTTTGATATCTAACGAAGCTTAAACAAATACACTCTGCAAATCGTTCCTTGGGCTCTTGTCAAACTTTTTTTTTCAAACTGGTAAATTTAAACAAAACTAAAATATAATTGGCTTGGTTACGAGCAATTTTCAGCATTGCTTGAAAGTTGCGTTAGAGCTATTTGGGTCCAACTGCAGTTTTAAAAGCTTTGGTATAGCTTCTAGCAATTGTTGCTGAACCATAAGTTTACATCAATGTTTCGAACCCTGCAAAGATAATTTTGTTGGCTTTATTGCAGTGAAATGAGGATTGTGTAAAGTGTTTAGTACAATAAAGTGGATTTTCCTTATTTATTAGATTTTAGTCTACCAGTATTTTTACTGGTTTCTATAATCCGTATCAAACCAAAAATATGTTTTAGCAGCTTGCCGATTGTAGCGGCACAGAAGAGCGAAGCGAGTGAGGGCTACTAAAAACAAAGGATTGATGCCATGTGAAATTGTGATTCAATCAAATACCGCAACTGTATTTTAGCCCTTAGGACTTTAAATTGTTGTTTTAGCCTGCATTTTAGAGGCAGGCGAAAAAAGCATTGTTTTGAAAAGTAGATAAATTAACATTAAGAAATCTGGACGCATATCTTTAACTTTATCTATTTTATATGTAAGATCTACAACTTCTGCACTATTTTTAGCACTTAGAAAAACTATTTTAGATGTACATGGCTATGTCTGAGTCAAGTGTACGGAACAAAAATTTGATTTTGCTCAAACCACTAAAAATGTCTTTCTCTACACGAGTCCTGAACTTGTAATTTTTTTTGGGTTTTTTCAATAAGCCATTTTCGAGTGATATGCAATCAAAATTTGATTTTTTTTCATTTTTTGATTGTTTGTAACATCTCAGGGTTGCATTTTTACAAAAAAACTGTCATGTGTTTTTTGTAAAAATTGTTCAAAGAATCATTTTTACAGCAAAAACATGTTTTTCTTAAATTTTTCAAATATTGATGAAAACATGCTTTTAAATGTCCAAAAGAGACCCTGAAATTTTTAGGATGTGTCGTGTGTACGCTCCAAGATATCTTACAATGTATCCACAGAAACACTTAAAAATAGCGATATAAGTTTAAATTTCACAATTTTTTGTGGATACATTCTAAGATACCTCGGAGCGTAGTGCACGGAATTTCCTAAACTTTAAAAAAAAGCACGTTTTTATCCATATTTGAGAAAAAAAAAATACCCGTCATCTAATTTTAATAAAATAAATTTAAATTTTAGCAAAATTTTTAAAATTTAAGGAAAAAAAAATTGTCAAAGAAAATTTGTTGAATAATTTTGAAGAAAAAGGTACTTTATATATTTTCTCTACAAATGCAATCCTGAGAAGTTACAATTGATCAAAAAATTAAAAAAGCTTAAATTTCAAATTTTTAACTACTTCTGTGGATACATTCAAGATATCTCAGAGCGTAGTGCACGGCACTTCCTGAAATTTTGTGATATTTTTTACACATATAAAAGCACGTTTTTATCCATATTTGAAAAAAAAAAGAAAATACCACTCATTTTTTTTAAGAAAAACTGTTTTTTAAAGATTTGCAAAATTTTAAAAATTTAAGGAAAAAAAATTTGGCTGTAAAAAATGATTTTTTGAACAATTTTGAAAAAAAATTGTTTATTACAGTTTTTTCCCAAAAATGCAACCTGAGAGTTACAAACGATGGAAAAACGAAAAAATTCACAAGATATAAGTTATAATAATGTTCAGTTGTCAAACACTTATTCCTATATATTAAACTGGATCTATTACTAAAAGTTTTTCAGTAATCATGGCAATAAATTTAAACTGATACTATACAAAATCTATCTAAAAAGTATCCAACCTTTGGCTAGAATTTTTTTATTGTTTACATAACGAGATTGGGACTTTAATCCTTTTAAAAGTAAGCCCTTTACACTTGGCCGACCGTTTCTTCCACTGCCAAAAACAATTCTAGAAGTATTCTTTTGGAATGATTTTCAACTCCGCCGTTGCGTTTTGCATTATCTCTTTTCTACTCTAAAAACGGGATTTTTTCAATAGCATCTTCAATTTTGGAATTAACCAGAAATTGCAAGCATTTATATCTAGAAAGTATAAGAGGTTTGCGAACGACTAGAATTTTATGTTTTGCCAAAAATCAGGTGCAATGAATGAGAAGAGGCATTATTGTGATGCAACTGCAACTTTTTTGCGGCCTAGTTTGTCTGGTATTTTGCCGAACTGTTTCACGGAGTTGGTGGAGTACTTATTGATAGTATTTTTTTGTAATTGTTTGTCTTTTAGGTGTGTATTTGTGATGCACAGTTTTACGGATATTAAACAACACTTTTAGCATTACTTTGATTTTGCTTCTCACCTGTTGCGCTTTTTTGGCATTGGCAAAGAAGGATGTTTTCAATGCAATAGCTGTGCTTCTGTTTGAAAATCACTAAGTTTTTAATAAAATTATATACCGTTGTTCAATTTTTTCCATCATTTTAAGCTAAATCAAATTCCAACAAATACGTATAAAAATTTCTTACTTGACGGCTAGTAGGCAACAACAGACGCACTGAAACGCCGAGAAAAAAAAAGTTCATTTAACTGTCTTCTTTCACTGTGCAAAGTCTAGCATCACTACTTAGCTCAGGAAAATACAAGGTTGAATACTTTTTAGACAGACCTTGTATTTATGAAATAATAAAACAATTTACTATATTTTTTAAATTTATTCTTACAAATCATTACTAGTTTTGGCAGTTTAGGCAAATGAAATAAGATAAAATTTATTTCAACTCTAGAAAGCTCTATTAAAGCCAAAACTAGTAATAAATTTGTGATAAAAAACATAGTAAATTGTTTTATTATTTCATAAACATAAATTATCATGTAATAGAGGTTACAACTATCAATTATATTGGTACTATATTTCAATTTCAAACGTGCCCGATTGCTTGATAAAAGAAAATCTTATATTTGTCAAGTACTGAAGCTGAAGCCACCATAAAATACTAAAAGCATAGATAATAGAAAGCACAAGTATGTGCGGTAATGCAATTGCGTCGATTTTAGTAAAAATGCAAGAAATGTATCATATACCAAGTGATATCTGGTAAATTGGAAGATCAGAACGTACACAATATGACTAAGTAGTTTTGTGGTGTATAACTCTGAACCTTGCAATTTTTTCTTTATAACTTTTTAAGTATATCTATGTAACAGTTTAATAAGAGAAATAAACATTATTATAAAATGTTTATAGTGTTATGTGTCAGCGTTTGTTTAATATAACAAAGTTGTAAGGCTTATAAAGGTAATTATATGTTTGTGTAGCTTTGCCAAAGTGTCTACTAATGAAATAAATATTATATCTTTTTATACTATTTATTTGGCTCTAGTCATGCATCACCAAAATTAAAAATATGATTTTTTTTGTTTGTTCTTATTTAAAGAAGCATCGTCAGAAGAAACGGGAGGTATCATCATAAAAGGCAAATCAAATTTTACTCTAACAGCGACATTTATCTGCTAGCATCCGACAAGACCTCACCGAGTGCCACCCACTTTAGAAGCGACCCCAAAGCTTGGTTAAAAAAATTCAATTTTAATTGCAACAACGCACAAACAAAGTTGTGATGACTTGATTGCGTATTAATTACCGATCAAAGTTACATAAACAATTATTTTTTTAAATAACTGATTTAGTATTTCTTTTATGATAAAGAGCAATCCCAACATGACTAATAAGTAGATCCTTAGCTTCGTCTACGTTCAGTTTCAGAAGGTGGAACTCACCTGACGAAGCAGGACAAAAAGATTTACAACCTCAAGAAACACGTCATCAAGATGATCGACGACGAGGCCGAAAAGATCAACATTCTCGCCGATGACATCAAGCGGAGCAGACTGGATCTCAAAAAGACCATTTTTTGCCTGCGTAAGAAAACTTTCCAGGAAATACGGAAAAGCAAAGTTGCCTTTAATGTGGCCACGATTTTGCTTATTGCTGGGCGTAACACCTGGCTTATCTCAGATCTACCTGTACAAAGAAGAAGAAATCAAAGCATTTGCTAGTGTAAAATCTAGACAGTAAAATTGTTCGACAGTCTGTTCCCCGACAAAATCTTAGTACAAGTTCTGCAAAATGTCTATGTAAAACTTATAAGAGTAGCATAATAGGTGCACTACTAATATTGTCTCACCACGACCAATATCTGTAAGACAGGAAGGTTTATGGCGTATGTGCCAAACTTCTAAAAATTCAATATTTCTTATTGAATTTATTTAGTTGGTAAGCGCTTGTATGGGTAAATCCGACACTTGCAAATTTGTATGAAAAATTTCTTCTCAATCCACACAAAAAATATTTGATATCATCATAATTGCAAACAGTAAAGAAGACCTACAACATAAATATAAAGAAAACTAAAGTCATGACCATCTCAAAGAACATAAAACCAAATTTTAATAGGTCACATGTATATGGCCATGTATGAGTCAAGTTTACAAAATAAAAATTTGTTTTTGCTTAAACTACTGAAAATGCCTTCCTCTACATGAATTCTGATTATGTGAATTTTTGCAGATTTTTTAACCTTAAAAAAATCAAGGTTTTTTAGTTTTTTTATTTTATTGTTTGTAATTTTTTAGGATTGCATTTTTAGGAATAAATTATATAAGAAACTTTTTTTTTCAAAGTTAGTCAAAGAATAAGTTTTTAAAGCCAAAATTTTGTTTACTTAAATTTTGAAAATTTTGCAAATTTCAAGTATGGATGAAAACATGTTACACATGTTTTTGCACGTTTTTGAAAAAAAAAAATTCCCATCTTCTTTTTTTTAATAAAACTGTCATTTTAAGTTTTTTTAAATTCAAAGCCAAATTTTTTTTATCTGTGATTACTTATTCATTAGACAAATTTGAAGAGAAAAGTTTTCATAATTTTTCCCAAAAATGCAATTTTAAAAAGTTACAAACGATCAAAAAATGTAAGTCTAAAATTTGAGCTTTTATCGCTATTTTTAAGTATTTCTGTGTATACATTGTAAGATGTCTTGGAACGTAGCACATTATCTGAAGTTTTTGGTGTATCTTTTGCACATCCTGAAGCACGTTTTTATTTATATTTAAAAATTAAAAATACCCGTCTGTTTTTTTAAGAAAAAAAAATTTTGGGTATGAAAACTTTTTCTTTGGATAATTAAAAAAAAAAAGTTTTTTATAATTTTTTCTAAAAAATGCAATCCTGAAAAGTTACTAACGATCAAAAAATGTAAAAAAAACCTCAAAAACCTCGATTTTTTCAAGGTTTGAATGTCGGAAATCAACAAAATCATCAATCATCAAAAAATTTAAAATAAACACGAAATCAGGATTTATGTAGAAAGAGGCATTTTCAGTAGTTTGAGCAAAAAAAAACAAATTTTTATTCCGTACACTTGACTCATGCATGGCCATATATTAACAACAAAATTATAGAAGGTGTATCTACTGATAAATATCTGGGCACACGGGTAACGGAAAACACAAAACATATAAAAAAATCGAATGCAAAATAGAGATAGCCTAAAGTGCTTTTACAAAATTGTCTGTAACTGCTACATACAATTAGAGTTAAGAACTAGAGTACAGAAATGTTACATTTTCTCTTTTTTTATTCTTCTGGATACAAAAACATACAATATCAACAACCTAGAAGCATTTGAAATTTAGTGCAACAAGATGCCCAAAAGTTTGTTAGACCGACAAGATCGCCAACAAAAAAGTACTACACCGAATGGATAAAAACGGAGAGTTTACTAACACATTAAAGAGGCAAAAGTTAGAATACCTCGGGCGTATTCTGAGAGGAGACAAATTTAGCTTTATCAAGGAAAAATTAAATAAAAAAGATCAGTTGGTTGAAGATGAATCTTGTGGCTTTAAACCTAAGAGAATAGTATGGATGTACATCTACCTAACTATTCAAAGTAGCAGTCAACTAAGTCCGTATAATGATGATAGTTTGCAATCTTCAATAAGAGCGGAAATTGAAGAAGAAGAAAAAGCTTTAAAAAAAATTGTTATATTATATATTAAAATTTACAATAATACTTTATTATGGTATTTTCCTGATTTGGTAATTAATTTAGTAGTTGAAACCATACCAAAATGCAGAGAACCACATAATAATTAACACATGCTCAGAGCACTTCAAAAGATGTTCTCCTAGATTATATTTTAATACAATCTATTATTAGCAGTGTTTACTAATCGATTTTATTATTTGCAATTTTTTCAAAACTGTTTAATTTAATTTTTTAGGATTGCAAATTTTTCAGTTTTTCCAAGTATTGTCAAGTTTTTTTGAAGTTATTGTTGTGTATTTTTAAAACTTCTGAGTGAATAGAAATAATCTTCCACTATTTTGCGTGCAAAAAATTATTCAAACATAATTGTTTTTTTGGCTACCACTAGACAGTAAACTTAGTTTCAATAATTAATATTAGCAATTTAAAAAAAAAATTATCAAGAAAAAAAAATGACTTTTCTTTAAACTTTTTTTAAATTCTTTCTAATTTCTTTGTCAAGTCCCCAGAAAATACTTTATAAAACAATCTTGAGCAGAAACAGATTTTTTTGTAATCTTTTTATTACATTTCCTAGTCTTAAAGACAGGCTCAGCCTTATCTAAATTTATTTTTTATTTTTTTTTTTAATATAGAATTAATGGTACATATGTTTTAATACTATACTTGCTGCAAAAGCCAACTTAATGGTAGCTGATTAAAATTGCGTTGACTGCTTAAACTGGCTAAGATTAGTTATTTTACTTAAATTTTGTATCAAATTAAATAGTTTTAGTTGGTTTTTAAGACTTGGTTATTAATGATTGGTTTAGAGAAGCAGTACACTATAGATTAAGCTGATGTTGTCTTTAAAAAACAGCTGGATTATGTCAAACATGTTTGCTCCATATATGCTCTTATCAATAGTTTTTTTGATTATAGAATAATTATAGTTAGAATTGATGGTTTCAACTCAAACCCCAAAACCATAAATGCTGGTGATCTACAAGGTTCTGCTTTTTTGATAACTTTATTTTTGATTTATATTAATGAACTTTTTTAAATAACTAAAACTCTATAACTATAGTTTTGCAAATGATAGCATCCTTTATTCTTCATACTTTCTAAAAACCATATTGACAAAAATGGCAGAGCATCTTAAAATTTTTGGTTAAAATCTGTATATCATCTAGAACAAAGACAATAAGAAAATAATGTAATGAGTATTTGAATGGGGCACTACAATATGGTCAATTTTAACTCTAACTCAATTCTCAATGTCTCAAAATTTAAATTCGAGGTATCATCTGTACCAAATATTAAACTAAACAACAAATCCATATCTAAATCTTCTTCAATTTCTGTTCTAGGAGTTACAATCTTACATAATCTACCTGGAACGACCTTGTTATCGACATAGCTTTAAAAGTATCTAAAAAACTAGGATTTTTTAATAGATGTAAAAAAATGTTTACTTCTGTTCAACTTTTACATATATAAAACTTATATTTGAGGAGGAGCATCAGAAACTACAGATCTCTTGTAAACTTTATTCAGAAACGAGCTATTCAGATCATTCCCGATCGAAATTGACTAATGACTTAGATACTACTACCAGGCGTAATGATGCAAATCTTTTCATTTTTTATAGGTATTGTAATGGACATTGTTTAAACGAAATAATAGACATTTTGCCATATAAACAAATATTTACTCGTAGTACAAGGCTTGCTAGGAATTCTAACAAATATTTACTAACAGTTCAGAGATGTAGGACAGAAACTTTTAAGAAAAATTTCTTTAACCGTACTATCGACAAATAAAATAAACTTTTAAATTCAATATTTTCCGAGACTTATAAGCCACAGATATTTAAAGTCAATGTTTACAGACTGCTTAAATCTAGTCTTCAATGTTAATGTTATGTTGTTGTGGCATATTATGTAATTCCTAAATATCACATTTTGAAATTAAAAAAAAAAACATATTTGTTACAAGAAAGAAATTGCTTTATACCAAACTAAAAGAAGTTTATAATTGTATACACATGCAAATTTAAATATTAGTAATTAAGGCGTTGCATGTACTTGTTGTTATAATATTATGCAATATTCTAAAACAATTACTGACACTTCCAACGTAAACTCAATCCGTACATGCTCTAAGCTATATCCAAACACCACAACACATTTTAAATCACCATCAATTTAGTATAATCGACTGCTTCCAAACAACCCTCTAGCACAATACTAACCATATTTTCATATAATTTATAAAGTTTTTAATTTTTTTTTTTTTATTAAAATGTCAATACCGCTCGTACTAGATATTTATTAATAAATGTATCTATATTTCTCTTTTTGTTATTTGTTTATAATACACAATTATAATTTAAACAAATAAACGTCATTAAAAATTTCACATCACAACTGTAATTAAATTATCAACGCACATGGTGCAGCAATTTATATTGTCAACTTCAAAATATGCATTGGTAAATATACACAAATTGAGATCATTAATATATATAATTTTAAATTAAACTAGTTGGGGCACGTGCTAGAAATCCGCACTTTATATAACAAGCATCAATTTCAATTTTAACTAAAAGTGTCATTATTATAATTTAATTTATAAAAGACGATCCATCAAATTAAACCAGTTTAATGAACAGGAAAATTAAAACCACTACAATTAATATAATCAAATTTGCAGTCCATTATTTCCATTGTGCCGGACTTAAACGAGCCTTCTTTTATATATAAAATTTTTCGCAGTCTGAAGGAAACAAAAAACTAAGCTGCAAAGAGGAAAAAAATGCGCGTTATTAATGAAGGCGCAACATCAACAAGGCATGCTTCTTTCAGGACGTCCCGCTCGTTATAAATCATTTCACGTTCCTCTTTGATAGGCGACGAGGGGCAAGGAATACCTGTCTAATCCTCATAAATGGGCCGCCGGCATCCCGGTAATCCGATGTTATTAGTTGACGTCGGGTGATGCGTTTTTAATCGCCTTGGCCATTTCGGTTCTGTGAAAAAGTCGTATGGATAAAAATGTCCACTCAGAATGCCAGACGGGTAGGGTAATTCTGTGCGCTTATGAATTTTGATGTTCCTAAAATGGGGATGAATGAATTTAATGGAGGGTTTTTTTAGTGTTTTCCTATTGTTCGGTTTTATGAGGCGTGTAATTATTTTGGTAATCACTAATTTATTTTCATTGTAGCTTTTAATTGATTCGGACAGTACAAATAAATAAACGAGAATATATTCAGCAATAGTCGAAAATTTATAAATTGTTTTTTTTTGATTTCATGCAAAGATTGTTACTGCGACCAGAAAAAAGGTCAGTATTTATTGTGATGCAAATAGTTTATTTTACATCAAATATATATGACAAACTAAAAAAAAATAAAAAGCAATGACCTCACACAGTAAAATAAAATATTTGCATATTAAACATGAATAAATGTTTATCAATCGTTATTTTTATTAAGTTTTTTTTTTTATCAACTTACAATATTATATTCATCAATAGTATAGAAATGCAATGTGATTTATTTCTAACTGGTGAGATGCTAGCACACTGTTAATAAGTGCATTCCTGAATTATTTGATTTAATCTAACATTGGTCGCCAATCAAAAATTAACTTGTGTATCCCTCTAAATAAAAAAAAATGTAAATGTGTAGTAAAGTTTTGTTACACATTGGTTCAGTTTAGAGGAGTCACCGAGCTGCCAGGAGATGGTCTTTTGTTTGAGGTTTTGAGTTTGGGTTTGCTATTACGCTTTTCACGACTGGCGATGTGTTTGTTGATTTTAAGTGTTAAACTCATTGGTGATCAGGTAACAGAGTAAAGGCAGCTGCAACTACTTAGACGACAAATCATTTACATTGACAAACATCATTAAAGCCTTTGTATGGCCCATTGATAGTTTTCTTAGGCTAATGCCAAAAATCTAAGAAACTTTGTATGGCCATTTTTTTGGTTGACGCAAAAGAAAAGTTAATTTGGTGGTCCAAAAAATTACTTTCACTTATCTTGAAGTTCTTGTCGCTCGATTTGTTTTAAAACTTGGTAAACGAATTGGAAGACTACTTAATTGAGCTCAACAGCAGACTACTATCTATTGAAAATGACAACTAACATAAAAGCCAACACCTCATCCGTACATTTGCCTACTTACATCCGTTACATAAAAAAATCATCTAAGTAATTTTTTTGGAAGAAGGAATCTTAACCAAAATAGTCTGACAATGCCAAGGAAAATGGCATTATATGATCCTTTAAATTTGAGGATGTTTTGTTATTCCGAGAAACCAAAAGACCTAAACTATCTACTCAATACAGTTATGGGCTACCTAATGGGTGAGCAAGTTAGGCTTCTAAACACCTTAACAAGATGAAAGCAGCTATTTGTGCCACCAAAAGCAAGACGAGACACACTACTGATGCGCTCTTTGCTAAAAATAAACTAAATCTAAGTCAACTAAGTCATGGTAATCAAAAGTTTTGTGTCAAAATTGTCAGTACCAAGTATCACAAAGTTGATATCATTGGAGATATACTTTAACAAGACGTTTCTGACGGAAGCTGTTTAATATGAAATAATGTGTTGCACGCAAGATGAACGGGAAGAGGCAATCTTGCAATTAAGCCTAGCCTCGCCTTCTGAATGACACGCGTGGCTCAAATCCGTACTTTCAACAACCGTCATCCTTGCTGACGGAAACGAAGTTAAGCGGAAGTTCTATTTAAGCAACAAACATTATCAACCATAGCATACATGGTTTGCAAATATCCGCGGAAGATATAAGTTGGTTAGCAATAACCACCTACTCGGAGCAAGGACACTCTACTACAGAAGACTGCTGGATTTCTATGATTTACCGTTTGATACATTGTGCCTTAGCTCGGGGTACGCAACATTTCAACCAATCGTAGTTCCGCTTTTTGGATCAGCTGGTGCATAATAAATATTACTAATCATGTTATAATTTTCCGCGTCACAGGCATTTTACAATACACATCTAACAGTCTTTTAAATATATTGTTCTTCACCCGGGTGGACTTGTGTGTACTTGCGACTCCGTACAGCAAGTGGAAGACTTCCGAGCGGATGCCACTACAAAACAGTAATGCTATGGAGACCTCCGCCTGAACCATGCCCGTGCCGCAAGTGCTTTAAACTTTCCAAATTACCGTGCCACTCAGATTTAATGAAACTTCTGTGAACACTTCTTTCACAATACTACTTCGTTCTTGTGCAATAGTGTCAAGAACCAAGCCGACGTCATCTAGATTTCATAACTAAACATCAAGATGAAAACGGAAGCTCAGTTTCGGAAAGTTGGAAAAATTGATGCTACGAATAGACGGAACCATGCTTTACTAATAGCGTATCACCAGAGTTTTAGGACGACTACTAATAGCTGCTATATGCACTTTTTTGTTGTTACAAACAAAACTCAATTCTTAGTAGACTTGCACTTTTAATGAGTTCGTGTGTGCGATTTTATTATTCTGAGTGAACGTGTGCGTGTTGAAACTTTTAATACGTTTAACAATGTTCCCGGACGCTGACCAGTCGCTTATACACTAGCAGAACAACTTTCAGGTTTTCTTACCAACTAAAGGACATGTCCAGAATTTAACAATCTGATTTGTTATTTTTTTTTTCTAATTTAAACTAAAATCAACTTGTTCTGTACTAACAATCCTGGTTGACAAAAAACAAATCTAAGTACGTTTTGCTACTGTAAGCGAGAATCTTTGCAGCAAAAACAAAACTTTACTTATATACTGAATATCAAAATAAATATAGAAAAAATAACATTTATCAGCAATAGCTCACGCATTATTATGTGACTTCGAGCAAGATTTGATGAATGATGTAAGCTGAGATTTTGGTCCCAAACGAGAGACTTTTGATGAGAAACATTCTGAACTGTAAAGCTTGGAATCTTATTGATAAGGGTTTGAGAACCACAAGTGATCATCCGCATTGAGTATTTTTTACGCCGAGTATCTGATTAACGTTGAACCTGGTTAGTCGAACACGGATTTGATTGTGAAGGACTTCAGCCATGAAGAACAAGCTTAGATTTGTCAGATAACAGTAGTTTTATGTACATTTTGTAGGTACCTGATTTTTGGGAGTGCATCCGAAAACTTAAA
The DNA here is from genome assembly GCA_963932245.1 of Tachinus rufipes. Lineage (NCBI taxonomy): Eukaryota > Metazoa > Arthropoda > Insecta > Coleoptera > Staphylinidae > Tachinus > Tachinus rufipes. The sequence goes on along the minus strand of OZ010742.1, from coordinate 24,150,985 downwards.
CCAAACATACCAGAGGTCAACCACCACCACTGCTCAACATGGCTGTTTTATTACTGGGACCTGGAACTCTATGGAACAAAATCTAAGGCATCACTAAACCTCCGCCGTGCATGGTCACACTGGTTATGACCCTAGCGCGTTCTAAACTTTTGTAAAACCGCACTACGTTGCCCACATGCACCAGATAAACCAGAGGTTGTATTCCACGTCCGACCCTCTGGTCAACAAGGTACTTAAGTACTAAAATTTTGGAGAAACGATTTCCACAACAGTAGATTACATACACGGTCTTCTACCGTCTGTTAGTGCAGAAACTGAAAGGTAAAACCTTTCCATTTGATAAAAAGTACGATTTTTGTATGAGAACCCAAAAAGTTGGCTAATCAGGCATTTTGCCGAGATCAAAACCAACATGGCCTTCTAACGACAAACAAATAAACATCATTTCACTAAGCCATGATAGGCGCAGTGGGAAAAGGATACTTACCTAGAATATCCAACCGTGGATGGAAGAATTATGAAAACCTTGATTGAGTTGTGAGCTAGCCACAATTTTACCGCCAAAAGTTGGGAAATTTAAGACAATCTCCGTTGCACAGGCGGACTTATCTACTTTACTAAACACAACTGGAAAAACTACCATCAACAAGATACTTGGGAACAAACAACACTCTCCAGTGGTAGCCCCAAAACTAGAGAAAAAAGTGATTTTGTGCAGCTTATGTCTGAACGAACAAATAGCGAGCTTAGACTATCTCCGACACTGCGTACACTATGGCAGACACAGCTAACTATCTATTGGGTTCACCAAAAAACACCGCCTACTAAATCGCACATACTTACATACATAGACACTACGGGATTGAAGCAATTAGTTTGCGACTAAACAGTATTCAACGAGGTCCTGACATGTACAACTACATTGATAGTCAAACATCACATTAACCTTACACTTACACAAGAAAGCTCTAATTTTTGAGCAGCTAAGTGCTCTTGGCTAACCGCATTATTGAAAGGAATTTGAGTAGTTATTGTGCCCCAGTTGTCATTATAAGGAAAAAAAAAACAACACTACGCGTTTCTACGTGGCCTACAGAGCTCTCAACGAACCGACTTGAAAGGCCGGTACCCTTTTGCCAAAAATTCAAGAAACCATTGTTGTAAAAAAGGGATATTAGCACCAAACTTCTCACCTATTCCGATAATTGCCCATTGGGCTCAAAAACGCACCGGCGACGGACGTCCAAAAACTAATTTTGCAAGTACTGATCTGGTTATTAGTAAGCATTGTTCTAGCTTATCTGGACTATATATTGGTGTACTCAAAAGACCACCCCCACGTACTTAGTCTACCTGAGACGTATGCTAGAACGCTTGCAAGAATATAGTTTACAACGCTATCTAAAGAAATCGTACATTAAGGAACCAACTCCGTCAAACATCTAGGATACAAGAACAGCGCTGACGGCAACCCTTGCACCACTTAATGCTTATCGAAAACTAAGACATGCTCCTGAAGTACGTTCTAGACTACTCCAGAATAGCGGCCAAATTGATGACACTACAAGAGTTGCGCTAATAAACGACCATTTAAATGGGCCATAACCTCTTTAAAGAAACCTTTAATGCTTGCCCGACCAAAACCCAGGTTGTTGGTTGTATTTCATACAGATGCGTGCAACATTGGTGCCATCTTGTACTACTTGACCCTACAGCTGTGCAGAACTCAAGTTCTGCCAAAGAAAGTACTACTCTAATGCATGGCAATTATGGGGGCAATTGGCAAATATCTGGTCATTTATATTTTGGACCGGTGACAGAGCTTTAGTCTGGCTAAAAATCCATGGAGTCACTTATTCTGCAAGACTTTTACTTTATTGTAGAGTACTCCTAGCACCGTAAACCTTTGCCTGACGCCATCAGTTGGCACCCGAGTGACAACTTTATTGCCACGTTAGTAGAAGAATCCAAATGGCTGATACCACCCGAGGACCCAAACCAGCAGAAGCCAGATACCATGCAATATCTAGGCCAAGCACACTATTCTCCGTAAGCCAAAATATACTTACTGACCAGAACGGATCTAGTCCGGCAAACCCAAGGAAAGTGCTAGCAAATCTGGCTTATTATTCAACGCTGTCAGGAGATGCTTGATGACCCAAGAAACCCGGTTGAAATGAACTTAGGCTACAAACTAGAAGAGCACAGAGAGTTAATAAGAATCAATGTCGGCTATGACCAAGAGAAAGTTAGCACTTGACGACCACGGTCGGTCACCCATGCTGAGGCCAGACTACGCCAAAGGCTCAAAGGGTGCATAATCTGCGCCAAGGTAATAGCAGGAATTTTGCAATTAAAGATACTTCTCTGGCATACCTTAGTAAAAAGAAGCAATTAATTGCGTAATCTAACACAACAAAGGCGGGGAACCGATACGCTCTCACCATGATGGACTTCTACTGCTAGCAGTTTAACACTTCAACCGCAGGATAAATGCAGCTAATGACAAAACTTTTCTTGGGGCAGAATTTGGCTAAACCAGAAATCAAAAACCTCCGAGATGCTCCCAACGAGCAAATGTCCTAGATTACAAACCAAGAGACCTGATAATGATGTTTGGTTGAACAAAAGAGCTAGGCTCTGAACGGGTGATTACTATGGCCGGGACAAACTGTTATTGCGTGGAAAATAATTTTTACAGGTTATTCGTTAAACTCCATTTTGATGACTTGCGTCCAACGCTACCTGTCGAAAATTTTGAGCTTTTTTTTTTTTGTTAGGCGTAGGTGGGGAATCATCTAAAGACTTCGCTCCCAGAACGTGTCGGATTCACCTTTTTAGGGGTGCCTACCGACTAAACCCCACCCATCTGGGAATTGCCTGGAAGTTCGAGACCTTTCGGCTCATGTACACAACACCAGGAAATAAAATTGGTAGAATTGATGCCGCTTGTAGGCGGATCCTTTTGGATTCCCTTTATAAATACTGAACTTTGACGGGGCAAAAAATGTTTTTGAATGTGTAAATCTTTTACAGCTTTTCTACAGGTTTTGCCTTAAGTTTGATTCGATTAATTTCTTTTTAGTCTCATATGGAACTCCGAAAGGAAGTTTTGGTCTGGTAAAAGACCCTCACATTACAAATACTAATTTCTCAAGCAACAATATCAGCCCAAGAACTGTTGTCAAGCATTACCTCTGACAAGTCTAGACCGGCCAAGAAATAGCAAAGAGCAAGCTTGAGAAACAGTTTTGCTGAAGTATTTTAAACTAACGACGCAAGCATAAGTTGGTACTAACAATTAATAGATACATATTTTATACGAACACTTGAGAGAGCGGATTTTTATTGAATGTGGATGTACACGCGTTCAGTGGCGTTCTAGACAGCCATTTGGTTTGATCTTGTGTCAATCCTTAGTTGCACCTGGGTGTCACTAAGTTAAAGGAAGCTTAACCAAACTACTATCGACCACACAGAGGTTTTTGCGGCACGATCGCACACTTTGACAAGTGGATTCACCGAATTACTAATACCCCCTTCCACACATGAACCCGTGGAAAGGTAGAATTTCTACCAGACACCATAAGTTACTTAAACATTCTACCACACACAACGTGAAATCTAAAGTGTCTCCAGAACAAAGGAACGGTATCAGGAGCTTGTCACAATCTGATTTCTTAAGAAAACCTTCCGTTATGCTAAGATATCTAAACCTTCTCTTTTTATAATCATTTTTGTAATAACTTTAACTTGATTTGCTAGCAACTTCGATGATGTTTTATTTGTTGATTCGACGTAATTGTGCTAGCTAATGCAACTATGGAATGAAGTCTGTGGAAGTTTGTGGAATTTTACAGAATTGGTCTTGAAGATCTAAATCTCACATAGCATCACAGTAGCTACACAAAAAAATAGATTATGATTCCCATAAATACTTATGGTGAAGGCTCAAATTTAGAAGAAAACTTCTGAGAGAGATGTCAAGACAACGGTTTTATACGTCACATAACTTTGCGGTGACCACGTTTAACTTTTATTCACGATTATTATCCTCATTCATTACGAAGGACTCTAATCAGTAAGAATATAACATCAAAAAATATATATGTGGTTACAGTTTGAGATCACTCCTTGGCCAATTTATTTAAATTTTATTGTAGAAAGCTCCAAGTACTAGCTGCTATGAAATATAAAACCAATTACAAATATGTTTTTAATAATATTGATTGATTTGATACGTTTCTAGACAGTAGGTTAGCCAGGAGTGAGGAAGTTAATCGATTTTTTTTTAATATGTTAGCAAAGTGAATATTTTAGTATGCTGTTAAGTGTAAAGAATATTTTCTTTTATTGACAATTTTGTTATTGTTAGTAACATTACCATTATTATTATTATGTTCTAGGGCAGATTCAAACGTATAAATAAAAAATTTAAAATATTTGTTTGTAACCTATATTTGTCATTAAATTATAAAATGTATAAAATAATTTTAAAAGATAATATTTTGAAATACATATAAAATGCGTTTTTTACATAAAAGTCCGCTCTTTGCTCATAGCATTGATTCATACTAAACTTTTATTTTGTTTCAGATAACAAAGCTTCTAGCTATTAGTAAGCTTTAATTAAATCAAGCATATATTGTTTGCCAGTTATTCATAACTGTTAATCCGGTAATTACAAATTATTGGTAAATTAATTAATTAAATTTAGTAAAGTAAATAAAATAACATTAATGGAATACATAACATAATAAATAAACAAGTTAATAATTTCAATTGAATTATATTTGTTTAGGGTTGAAACTGGATGGTCGTATTTGCTCGGTGCTATGAATTATTTATACTCTACAAAAGGGGTTTCTATACAATATATAAAACTGTCTAGAATTGTTTATTTATTTCGCATAATGCTGCCACAGCTGAAATCTTATTGTGGTTTCTTTTAATGAAAATTGTTTGCATATGAAATGAGTCTCAAACATTGTAAGCAAATGTTGATATTTATTCTGAAAGTTAAGTAATTGCTTCAATTCAGGCTGTATAATTTTTAATTTTATAAAATAAAGAGAATATATAATAAAAGAAAAACACTGTTTTAGGCAGGCAATTTGTATGTATGTTCTTGTTTTGTAACGGTTGTATCGCCTTCGGGTAGACATTGTGTTTATGGCCACACTATAGTGTGCCCAATTTTACCAGGTGTTACTGATTGAATATTCCGAAAAAACATTGCTTCCGGATATTACACTAACATATAAATTAGTCAAAACATTATTAATTTGTAAACAACCTGTTTCCTTTAAATAGGTTTAGGATTTGTCTACAACCCCTTTATATAAAGCCATGCAAAGCGATGACTACCTTAATACTACTAATCTAATTTTAACATCATTTTTATATATCATAATAACTGTTCGTGCAAATAATTATTTATTTAATAAGGTCAGTGTAGTTACATTATAATTTTGCTTGTATGGAGTATTTTTGTTTACACGCTGGCGTGCCTGATTTATTTTTGAAATAAACTTGGCCGCCGCCGTATGCAAATAAGGGCAGTTTAATTTAGTTTGCGTGAAAATCGAAGCATATATACTCGCGCGGAAATTACATGTCACGCGAGGTGAGAGGTCATTCCTTGGCGCAACATTATTCCCGAATATACATAAAAAAGGCAAGGGATGAATTCGTAGTAGTAGTAAAGAATTGAAAATATTGAAATTGATTTTTTAGTATACAATTTGGTTTATATTTCAATTTTGTACATTCAGTGTCTTGTATTGTAGTTTGAAATTGATATTTATTGCAATATATTATTTTTGGTTGATACAACTCGGATGTTTATCTACTTTGAAGCAAAAGTTGTTTTGTTAAGGAGTGCAGATTAACGTATTATTTCTTTGTCGACATTAGTAATTTTTATGTTAATTTTATCTCAAACTCATTTAGGCGTTGCAATACAAATAGTTCTTGTACATCTTATTTTATTATACAAGCATCACATCTAAGAACCACACAACTAAGACGAATTATAAAGTAGAATGCCGGTTTATATGTTTGGAAGTATCATGTCACTGAAGCTTTATGACCGAATTTTAACGGCGGAATAGTTCCAGGACTGATTCCTGGAGCTCATTTGTTTTAAATTTAATTTTATTAAGCTTTTACGATAAAAGTGTTGTGTGTAGTGAGTTCATTAAATGTTAATCAAATAAAAGTGATGTTTATCTTTAAGATACATTTTGTTATTTAAAATATTTGAAATCTAAACTGGAGTAGACTAAAAGATTGTTTTGAAGATTTTTAGACGACATTAAGAATATTAATAAAAATTTAGTCTAATGCTTAAAAACATTAAGAATGCTTTAGGAAGCTCAAACTTTAAATCTAGCTAATAATGAGAATACTATACAAGATTTTTAAATATCTTAGAGTGTGATAACCTAAAAGTCATTTGGGACTACAAAAAACGTTTTAACTTTTATGGATAAAAAGACTTCTAACGTTTGCAAAAAAGAAAAGTTTTAATTTTTTTATTAACAAACTTTTAGGTGTATAGATGTGCACTCCAGTTTAATCTACTTTTTGGTAATCATGATTTAGAGTAACTCACCCACCCACCCAAATGTTGGTAATCAAAAAATAAGATTTTACCTTCTTTTTTATGGACGAAGAGACTTCTAACGCTTGCAAAGAAAAGAAACTTTCAATTTATTAATAACAAACTATTTAGTGGGTAGTTGGGCACTCCAGTTAAAACTACGCAATGGTAATCATGTTCTGGAGTGACTCAGCTACCAGCCCAAGTGTTGGCCATCAAAGAATTACATATCACCTTATTTTTTATGAATAAAGATAGTTCTAACGCATGAAAAGTGGAGAAACTTCAAATTTATCAATAACAAACTCTTGAGTGGGTTGGCAAACACTACAGTTTAAACTACTTGATAGAAATCATAATTTGAAATGATTTACCCACCTACTCATGTGTTGGTCATCAACATAAAATATTACCTTCTTCTTCATAGATTTTTAAATAACAAACTTTTGAGTGGATGGGTTGGCACTCCAGTTCAAACTACTTCTTGGTAATGAAGTGACCGACTCACCCGCCCAGTCAATCATCAAAAGATTAGATATTACTTTCTTTTTTATAGACAATGAAACTTCTAACGTTTGCAAAGAAGGGGTAGGGCTTCCAATTTCTTAATAACTAACTTTTGAGTGAGTGAGTGGGCACGCCTTTGTGTTGGTTATCAAAAAAATTTATATCACCCCTACTTTCATGGACAAAGAGACTTCTAACGCTTGCAAAAAGGATAAACTTCTAATTTATTAATAACAAACTTTTAAGTGGATAGTTGGGCACTCCAGTTAAAACTACTCGATGATAATCAGGAACAGAAGTGTCTCACCCACCCGCCTAAATGTTGGTCATAAAAAATTTAAATATTACTTACTTCTTCATGGACAAAGAGACTGCAATTTAAACTACTTGTTGGTAATCATAATTTAGAGTGGGAACAAAAAAGTATACGTTTGGGGCAAATATAAATTCTAGCCACATTACAAGTTGAATTAAAAAAATAACAAAACAAACGAAATAGCAATAGAGGCACTAAAGAACTACGTTAAAAAATGACAAAAAAATTAATAACGAAGTACACAAGATGACTGAAACAGCAACTTAATACCAAGTCGTAAATGAACGATGGTTGAGCATTAGAACTACGGTAGTTAATGCAGCAAAACTTCTACAAACTACTGGGTGATTAAATAGGAAATTTAATAAGCAAAGAAAATTTGGCTTAGTAGCTCATGTACAGAAATAGAATAGCTACAAAAGAGGTATGACGACAGACAGAAAAACACTCAATTAAACTAAAAACTACCAGTAGGAATATTATAAGCAAAATGACAAGCCCTGTAAAGAATGGAAGAAGTATATATCAGATCTCTTAGCCTACAGGCCAAAAGTTACAAAAATCCAGATAATATCTTGTTTAAGTTTCTCTTCACGGAAGATTAGTTATCTTGATAAAACTGTTTAATAGAATCTATTATAATGGCCAAATAACAGTAGACTGTAGAATCACTATTTATAGCACTTTCTAAAAAAGCTAAATCAAGCAGGTTATTGCACCTGCTTTAGGCTAATTAGTTTAATGGGCCATACCTTTAAACTACACAGAAAATCTCAAATAAACAAAGAGTGAGAAATGGGTGCGTTTTATTACCAACTGTTACCGTCTGCATTCTCCCATGATGACAAGGGATGGAGTGGGTGGTGGTAAAAGAGTTTAAGTTGTACCCTTTTATTGTTTTTGCGTCGGCGGAGGGTAAATAACCGTAGTTATTTACCTGGTGGAGAAGTTTGATTTCTCTGATAGTAACGTACGACTCTGTGGTGCATACCCGATTGTTTGGTTTGATGCTGCCACTCGGCGTTTACCTGGTGCTCAAACGCATCTTGGTGGAGGCGTCCCTCAGAAGTTGAGGACTCTTGGCACGTGTATGGAGGAAGCCCATAACGCGCAGGGGTTGGTGCAACTGAGTTAAGGACAAACCCGCAGTCCAGAAAATGCACGCCCCAGTAGTTGCCTGAGTGGTGCTTGTGGGGTTGCTGTGGAAGCGTCATATTGTTCCCGTAAGCGTACTTACAAAAGTTGTTTTCAAGGTTTGGGACGTGACTCACGGCAGGATGAGCAATGCAGTGAGACCGTTGTGGGCAAAGGTGCAAGGCTTCAAGTCCGTTGATGGTATAAAAAGTCGTTAAGGGAGTCTCGGTCATAGGGATCAGATCTCCGGCGGAGTATGCAGGCTGGTAGGATTTGTGCAGTTCAGGAGTTATAGGTCGAACTTCTGGGGCAAACGTCGGTATAGAGTTGGCGGTAGTCGATGATCCGTTGTTACTGTGAGCACTACTGCGGTGGTCATGCAGTGAGCAGTGTGGTAGTAGTTTTGGGGTTACATGTTGGCTTTGTTGTAACGATGTTGTTCCTGATGTTGTTGATGCTTTTTGAATTTTACCTTTGCTTTGCTCATAAAACGGCATCACAACATTATTTAATATCTACTTTGAGAAGATTTTTTAAGAGTTTTAAACAATAGAACAGAAGGCGTGAACAAATATTAACGCTGTTAGCAAGGCAAGCTCCAACAAAGGTTTAACATTGAGAAAATTAGATGTATGGCAGTCGGAAAAATATACAGCAGGCTACTAATTTAAGGGCAACTTAATGAACGCGTGGAAGAGTGTAAATATCTTGGCAGTTAGATGTGGCAATGAACTCTCATGAAAAATATTTTGCGCAAATCAATATGTCACGAGTTGCACTTAGATCATGAAAAGCTATTTAACTAATCAAAACCTACCCATTAATTTTTGTAAAAAGATTTTCAAGTGCTATGTGTGCTCGATTATGTGGTATGAATGCGACACTTGGATCTTAAGAAGAACAATTATGAATCGTCTGAAAACATTTGAGTTAGGTAATATCGTCGCATGTTAAATATATCTTGGACAACCCTCACACATCCTTTTTCTTTTTAGGTTTCCTCTTAGCAGAAGAGTCGTGGTCATGTTTTGTTGTTAAGTAGGATCAATGGCTCTGCAAACTAAATTACGCCAGCGGCTTAAATATCGTAAAAAAAATTATTTGGTCCGACTATATTTTTGGGAAACGTCCTCTTGGTCTTGTGCTTTTCATTTTTCTCTGGGCTATCAGTCTTTTGAAGTTGTAGTCATCTCTCCTTGTTACGTGCTCAAAATATCTCAGAATTTGAGAGTATACAATTTGTGAGAGTCGTTGCGGTTCTTTGATCTTGTTGAGGATGGACAGGTTTGTTTGTCTGGCCGTTCAAGGAAGTCGGAGTATACGCCTCCGACACCACACCAGATTCTTTCTTCCTGTCTAGTACGTTAAATGTCCAGGTTTTTGCACCATCTAGTACTGCGACGGGGAAAATAAGTGTTTTAATTATTTGTTTCTTTGTATTTAGAGTTATGCTACTATCTACCCATGTTTTTTTGTAGCTCTCGTACGGTTCTTTTTGCAATCTCACACTTTTGTCGTATTTCTACAAAACATCCACCTTCATTTGCAATTACTGCATCCAAATATATAAATTGATTAACCACTTGCAATTGTCTAATATGTGTAATGTCAGGCCGGTTGTTATTTAGGCGGTCTACAATCATGACTTTAGTTTTATCGTGGTTAATCTCTAGATGATGGAAAACGCTTTCTTGTTCTAATTTTTCCATTAATTCTAACAGTTTTTTGGCTGAGTTAGCAAATAATGCTGTATAATTAGCGTACGGAAATGCTATCTGTCCAGTGTTTTATTGTTTTTCTCATAATATATTCACCATATATGTTGAATAGCATTGGTGATAATACGCATCTCTCTCTGGCACCTTTACGGATTAAAAATGCTTTTGACCGATAGTTATCAATTTGTACAACAGTTTCACTGTGGGTGTATAGCTCTTGGATTAAGAGCATCAGGTGATTTAGCACTTCCATCTCCGTTAATGTGGACCATAAATTATTCCACTTTAGGCTATCAAAGGCCTTGCGATAGTCAATCAAGCACACGTACACTAGTTTATTAATTTTGCGAGCTTTTTCGATCACTCATACAAGAAGTGTTACAAACATCTAAGCAACTAACCCACCCTACCGCAAATAAAAATTATTTTTTAGGAAAGTTTAAAGTTTATTATCTGTCACTACAGTCAGATTTTGGGTTTCTATATCGAATGGTTTTGTTAAAGGCTAGCAAAAAGCATTTTAGAATGTACTGCTTGAGTTTTTAATAGATTCTGAGAAGTTATAAACAAAAAGCAGAAGATTTTAATCTATTGGACGTTTATGAAAGAGTTTTTATAACAAAAAACATTAAAGAGTTGTAAAAATGTTAATAACATATTATTAGTATATTGACAGAATTAAAAAAAATCACAAAAAACTGGAATTATTATTTTGCGATTTTACAAAAATTTTAAAACTTAATTTTTTATACTCGAGTGCATCGAAAGCTATAAATGCAAATTCTTTAAAAGGCATACTATAAGATTTAATAAAGTTCTAAAAGATAAACTATTACAAACAAAACATTTTTTCAAAAATTTTAAAGAAGTTTTATGGATATTGGATAGGTCATAAAAAAACTGTAAAAGTTTTTTTTAGGAATTTTGAACAGTTTTGTCAACGATGTCTTGGGTTTCTTTGTAGAGCATTGACTCCAAAGCGTCCTAACTTACTATGAAGACCGTCATTAAGTAAATTGTCGTTGTTGTATCCTTTTCGAAATTTGACACGACACAATGGTGAAGGATAATAGCAAAAAGATTTTGCTCTTTTTCAAGAAATACCTGAAATCGACCATCATCGGCGGCATCATTGTTTAGACCTAAGAAATCTTCGCCGCTTCCACTGGCATATAAACATCCGGAGCTGAAACCGGAAAGAACGTCTATAGGGGTCACGGTCACTTAAGATACGCTTGACTTCTACACCGTCCAGACGTCTGATAGCCAGTTTGGTGACGCTTTGGATATTATCACAAAAAACTTTGCACGCTAATTGCTTTTTTTTTGCTGTGACAGTAATCTTTGCTGCTGCTCTATTGATTTTGCTTAAGTGCCAGCCACCTCTAGAGGTTTTGCCAGTTCCTCTCTGGGTGCGTCCCGTACGAATCGGTAAATTCTCATTGGCTTGACTGGAGGAAACCGGGGAAATAAAATACCCGGCGTAAAGCAAAACCTGACCGGACTGGAAATACAATGACGACACACTCGCAGGCCCCGCGGTGCGGGGGGCCCAAGGCGTTTTGAGGGCCTTCAATCCTACACAGAAGCCCTGCTACGGCTTATCTAAACCAAAAAAAATATAAAATACACGCTATTTTTAATTATGGGGGCTCTTTTCAATATTTTGCAGGGGAGGGCTACAAATCCTAACTACGCCACTGCCAGGAGGTTGACAATAAAAAGACGTGAGATAGATTAATTATTATGGATGTGTCAAAGGAATATAATATACCCCAGCCAGGGAGGTTTCGCTTGCGGACTATCCTCCACTACCAAAATGGTAATCTGCTTTTCGGATTCAGGGGGAGTAAGTACCAATGACAAATGAGAAAGCAACAACAAAAACAATTTGCACTAGCAATAATTTTGAGGGGGTTTCCTGAATGTTACTTCAACGTAGAGGAGGCAGAACCAGTAAAATTTACTATTTTGGGCAGGATAGACCAAATAGAAAACAAGTATCACTTTGTTTTCAAGAATGCTTTTTCAAAGGAGGATTTCTGAAAATTGTATGTATGGACGAGCCAACTAAACTTCTTAGCACATCGGCAAGAGACACTTTATTGGAGGGTAAAGAACTTCAGATCATAGATCTGAAGGACTTTTTGAACTAAGAAGGGTGATGACATGAGTACCATGGCCACAATAGGAACCAGTTTCTTTTCTAAAAAAGTTAGTGGTGCAGAATACCTTAAACACCAAGTCCTGGCAAGTAGTCAATTCCAAACTAAATTTCAAGGGGACCCAACATCTTACTTCTGTATAAGGGAGCTTGGGAGAAGGTGGCAAATCTAGGGGAGAAACTCTTCTTAGGTTTTTCTAAAGTTTTATTTTGGGTTTTGGCTTCCTCTAAAAAAGAGGGAGGCAAACCGGAAAAAAACAGAACCCGCCATGAAAGCCGTAGATGAAGACCCACTGCCGATTGCCAAGACACACTGTACACAAAGTGTAAATCAATCTACAAAACTGCAGAGCCGCTTCCGCGGCCCTCAGTTCGTATATTGTCAAACACAATATTGACATTGCCTTTATCCAAAATCTATAAAGGACAGATAAATGGGTTAAGCATAACGGGCAGGTGCCTGCTAGCAGCACAACCCATATGCAAACCTCGTACATGCATCTAAGCATGTATTTAATTTAATGCCATTATGGAAACTATGTTTCAGAGAACTAGTAACAGCCAAGGTGGTGGTAGTAGAGTAGTGAACCAAGAAAAAAATAAATCTCGGATCTGGATACTTATCCTACAATTAGCAGGAACTTCTACCACCTTCAGAATTACTGCAGCTGACGAGCAGCGGGGACGACGCACCGCTAATCTTTGGATGCGATGCCAACGCCCTCCACGAAGCCTGAGAAAGCAAGGACACAAACATAAAAAGTAAAAAACTTCTATAATTTATAGTAGAATTTAAGTTAAATATAATCAAAGTTAACGTGCCAACGGTTTGCAATGCGTTGCGTAGCGAGGTTATTGACCATTAGATAATCATAAAGCAAGTGATAAAAAAGTGGTACGTGTTGGACAAACCTTCATTGTCTGATCATTCAATATTGAATCTGAAGAAACGTTCCTTTTGAAATACAGAAATCTGAGAAAAACTTACTGGGATCTATAGAACGAGATACTAGTTAGCCAAATCGGGATCTGTCCAAAGACAGCAAAAACATCACAAAAACTGGAGACAATGACAAACATATTTGTCAACTCTATCGAAACCGCCTTTAAAGGAAGCTGCCTTAGCAAAACGAGTCCTACAAGCTCGCGCCTTTAAAAAACCCTAAGCAAAGACCGAACTGGGATACACACAGAGTCGGTCGAAGGCACTCTGCTACAGACACACTTTCCGGGCTTTGTGTTGACAGAGTTCCCAAACCAAGAAAACCTAAAACTGCTAAACAAAGAAGCAGACAAAAAAAGCTTGGAGAAAGCTATGACCATGATCAATCAGGGCAATTTGAAATGGGGAATTAACAAATTTGAATCATTCAAGTTACCAGGAGCCGATATAATCTATTCCATCATGGTACAGAAAGGGTACGCAATGCTAAAAGAGCTTCTATGCAAGATTATTAGAGCGAGCTTAACACTTTTACAAAAAAGTGGTATTCATGCCAAAACCGGAGAGACCCACGAATGTTTTAGCTAAGTTCTACAGACCAATCAGCTTGACATCTTTTATGCAAAAACTATTGAAAAAAGTAGTCAACAAGCACATAAGGGACGGGGTCCTAATGGCCCGACTTCTGCATCAACATTAGTATGCCTACCAAACAGGTAAACTTTGCGAGCTAGCTATACACCAGTTAGTCAGCAAATGCAAGAACACCTAACATGCAAAAAAATTGTTTTGGCTGTTTTTCTGTATATTGAGGGGCATTCGACAATATTACCTTGAAATCCATAGCAAATGCAATGAAGAGACTAGGAATAGATTTTCTCTTCCAACAATGAGTCAACTCTATGCTTAAGAACCGGACTGTAACTATAACACTATATGGAAAAACTGTAGGAACCAAAATCGCCGGAGGCTGCTGACGGGGGGAGGGGATAATTTAAAGTCATTTTTGCTTTAAGCTACGTAGACGATTTTACTATCTTTGCATACGGGAAGTTTGGAGCAACCGTGTCCAACATGCTATAGAGTGCACTAAATATCGTAAAAAGGTGGTGCAGAATAGAAGGGTTATTAGTGAACCCAAGCAAAACGACGATTGTACCGTTTACAGGACGGCCAACGACCACAGACCCGATGTCAAAGGAGGCAAAATATTTGGGATTAACACTTGACACTAGGCTAAACTTTAACACACACATCTGACAAATATAACAGCAAAAGTCATTTGAGTGCTTTTTGCAAAAAAAATTATGGTCTGACGTACATGGGGATTAACACATGGTTATGCAAGTTGGTGATAAGACCCATTATCACATACGGAGCAATTGAATGGGGGGAAAAACTACTCTTAAGTGTACAGCCAAAAAACTAAAGTCTAGCATGTGCGGATAACGGGGGCAATGAGAACGGCGCCCACAGCAGCTATGGAAGTACTAGTATTGTTACCGCCACTTCACCTGATGGTAATGGCAGAAGCTAGACAATCAGCATACAGGTTGCATATAATCGAAAACAATGTAAACTTTGGGACCCACAGACCTAACATAAGAAATGTATTGCATGAAGAAAAAACTCTAAAATTTGATGTAACAATACCACATGAAAACGAATGAATAAAGAATAGATACCTAAGGTGGGTTTTTAATCAGTAAAAATCTAACAGTGTCTTTTAAAAAAAAATCCCTTTCCTACGCAAAAAAAGCCATGGTAGCGGTGACAACTTAAAGCTTTTTCTTAGTCTTCTTGTAAAGGAGTACGGTTTTGATGTTTGTGGATACTATCTACCAAGAACTTTGGTTTCCTATTAACTTTTTTAACTCCCTTTTTTCTGCTTGACATGTTGATGCGAGATTGGATGAGAACTTGTTGATATCGAACGAATGCTAGTAATTTGGTCAACAGAACGAAGTGTATTGTTTAGAACTTTAAAAAAAATTAACATAAGAGATTTGAGTTAACATATGTTTATAAAAAGTTTTTTACGTACAATTTGAAAGCCTGGCCTGTTCAGACACCTTTTTAAATAAAAACTAAATTTATTTTGAAACAACAATCTTAGGATCATTATTTTAATGATAATTTTAAAACATTGCCGTGAAAATTGTATGCTAACGTAGAGCAATATTTAATGCAAAGTTTTAAATTTTGGAACCTTCTGCAAACCCAAAACCAGTAACAAGAATGTTTTCCAAATAGTACTCGCAGCATCTAGGGAGCATTTTGTACCTAAATTAAACCAATTTTTTAGTAGATTTGATCAAAAGGTATACAACTTCTTAAGAACTTTAATTTCAGGTTTACCAAATTTTAGACTAGGTTTTCCTACAATGCTATACACCACAATAAATCTTATATTATCTGGAAAACTGTAAGGACACTTGATTTTACATAACTTGAATCAGGAAATGTTTAAAACCCAATACCTGATATGATTTTTAAGAGAAATTTGAACCTAATTTGTTTAAGAAAACACAATGATTGGACAAATCTATACGCATTTTGTAAATATGAATTTACTGTAGTTTAATTTCTTAATAAATGATTTAAGTATTACCTTATCGAATTTAGTTGAACAAACATGCACTAGAAGCATCAATGCAAAATTAAGGGTAAGAAGCGGCTATTTTTTAAAATCTTGGCATCTTCTTTCTTTTTGTAGATATTGGAAAATAGGCACTCACAATTATACAAAAATATTCGCACGATACCGGTAGGTCTTATGGATTGTATGAGGTTTACAATATATGATTGAGGCTGTAATCAAGTTCCTCTAGCTAAAAAAACAACAAATACATAAATAGTTTTCTACTTACTGCATTATGGATAACGTAAAAAACCTACAATATAGTTCCCTAGAAATATTTAAAACCTAATAATGTCTGTGAGCTTTAAATTCTATTTTTGTTATAAATAATAATGCACATTAGTTAGTTTAATGAAGATTTAATCTATCTAAAAGTAAAACTCTTAATTAATATAAAAAAATGGCACACATTAGCCAGAATTAAAACTTCAGCTACAGATGCACCGCTAATCCGATTTTTCTCCATTCTTCTTTCATTTATAATGAATCCGGAACAGAAATATAATAAGAGCTGATTTGTGTTGCGTCGGAAAAAAGACCATTTCCTAAATTAACCCTTAAATAATTCCGTACAAAACCACCCACGTTACAAAACAACGGCAACCTTTTCTCTTCTCGGGACCCAATTACAGCTGATAACTGGCATGTGATCGCCGCAATTCCCAACGAAATCCTCAACGATAATTGCCCTACCGCGTCATAAATCATCAGATGTGAAATATAAATTTTAAACACAATGGTCCTTAATTATCGATTAAAATAGGGGTTAATGTGAATTTATAATATATACCTTTGCAAATTCCTTCAGTATCTCCTTCGTGTAGATAAGTGCAAATTAGACCTTTCAGCTGGTCGCAAGGGCGATCCTCACTGCACGGCTCGCCTGATTGTCTAGGACACTCGACGCACTCGTCACAAATTTCATTCGTTGGACACGTACAAGGATACAAGCACTTTTCCTGAAAAAGTAGAAATAAAACATGACAAAAAAACCCTACGCTTTTCTTAACATAAATAATTCATATCGTATCAAATGGCATTTTTTACTTTCTGTGGAGAATTGATGTTCTTATAGTAGCAACGTTCATTAAAATACGAGAGAGATTCGCTGTATTAAATTTACGCGCTGCGAATTTAATGTTCACGCGCGGATTTTCATTTTTCTCGAACGCCGTCAAAGGTGCCGCCTTTGAGTTAACCGTGTGAGACGGTCGCCTATTCCCCACGAAAAAATATTAGTCTAATTCCTTGAATTTCGAGGACATCAAAGCAAGTAAAGCATTGCCAATTTTTATGCTGGAATGACGCAATTTCCAGGGAAGCCCCAAGAAAAAATAAATACGTAAGGAATTCGATAGGGATGAAAATCTAAAAATATCTCACATGAAAAATATGTCTTAAATAATAATGTGCTTTGATGTTTTTTTTAAAGGTTATTGGATGTGATGCGTAACTATAATAATAATTAATTAATTGAATGTTGTTTCATCTATATTGTAAATCATTTTTTTCCTGTTTTTATAATGAACCTATTTACAACAACGAATTTTAAATGATTTATTACTTACAAATAGCAAACTAAGCATTTATTGCAAGTTTAGTTATTCAAAGAAAAAAAATCTAGCATTAGCAACACATCTGCTCTCCCCCAATAAAAAATGCATACAGATTTAAACTTTTATTACAAATTGCCCAGGATTCCCATAATATTATTCAACTCCCTACACCGTCCCGTTTGAATCGAACAAAATTAAACCGGCTATAAATTCACTTCGTGCCACTGCTTCTATCCAAGACGTACATTTGTATTATATATTTTTTCTACTCCATGCATTCAATTTATTTATATATTTTTTTTCAGTCGTGGGATTTTCTCCCATGTTGGACGTTATTTTTTTACCAGTGTTTTTTTTTATATGAAACACGAACGGAATACATTAGGGCAGAATATTTTGGCCCATAAATATGAATGTGTCGCAATTCTTTGCCGCAATTTAAAATTGGGGCGAAAACAGTTGCAGTTTAAAGCTGGTTAAATGCACAATATAACTTGTATGTTGGGTTTTATTAAATTTAGTAGAAATTGTTGGTTGATATTTATAATTAAAATGTTCAGATCGCTGCGCTTGTAGAACTTTTATAAATACATTGATTTAATAAATTTATTCAATAGATGGGAATCAATTCAAGTATAAAATTATTCTTAATCATCCATTTCATTGCTTCCGTTTCTTATTAATATATTTATGTTATGTAAGAACGGTATCTAAACGATTCTATAAAGACTGTTTTAACAAGAGTATGTAGCAGATGCTACTTCTAAACGGAAAATTTAAAGTTTAATGGTGGTATTAAAAATAATGGATATAGTTGAACATATACAAAGTAAGTCAATTAAGTAATGAGATCAATTTTGTTGCATGGTTTCATCACAAATTATACTTTCATATTTACTGTAAGTTTCATCTTTTTTGCTAATTGAATTGCATTGGTTTTTTATTTGCTCAAACTGAAGTGAGGGTATACAGAAATAATGTTTTTTTCTAATTGGGTTGGTTTGTATTATATTTTATATTGGCTCATGCCTGGCCGTTGACAAATTTTAAGCTGATCTTTGCTACTTTTTGTTTTATTGGTAGGGTTGAAGTAATAGGATGCCTCTGGGCATGTTGACATTGTCAGTGAAATTTAAAAATTTGTTTCTTGGCGTTGTTGAATTAAGTAAACAAAAACTTACGTCCAAGGGGTTGTTTGTTGGGTTTTAGTGTATCATACTAAAACCCAACAATCCTACTAATTTTTGGATTGTTTGTTATTTTTAAATTTATTCCTATTTTTTATAGTTCTCACTGTTTATCTTTTTATTCATTTTATTTTGTTTTACTAATCTAAATTTTAATTAATAATCCTTGTCCGTCTTTGTTTGGTTATAAGTCGTCACAAAAGACCCTGTGGCGTGAAGCGTGTTTTTGTAATTTATCAAATAAAACGTGAATATTTGTTAAAAATTAAATTCTAATTTTATTATTCATATTAATTTAAATTTTTTTATAATATAAATTTTTTTTAAATATGAGTTGTTATAGCTGTAAATCTTTATTGCAAACTGTTTAAATGTGTCTTATATGTAATTGATTCCATGACCTTGCTCCGATAAATTCCAACTTAATAATAAATGAGTGTGAATGTTTTTGCTAAAATAAGTGCAACGCTCTTAAATTTGAGTTGGGTTTTTTGAGACAAGAGATTCAGTCTCTTAAGTGCGAAATAACTGATCTCAAATTATTGTCGAACTTGGTTGTTGTGAGATTAATTACTGATAGTAATAAATTGATTTATTTTAAAATTATTTTTATATTTAAATTGTAATTCCAACATTTAACGGAGTTCACTCACAGTAACTAACTCGACGCATCTATTGATTGTAATGATACCACCATAATTCGACCAACTATTGGGAATGACACAGCGGCTACTAAGACTGGCAAATAGAGTTATGAAACCTACTGGAAAGCTTACTTCTCAAATCAAAACCGTGTTGGCACTCAAATGCAATTAACTGTTGGCCGTGGAACTGCCAAAGTTCAAACACTCTAGACACCCGGACAATAGAGAAGTTGGAGATGACATAAAAGAGGTAGACAGGCTGTTACTACCTGAAAACCCAAATTTTATAGAAGGAGCGTCTATACAGACGTTATATGGTTGATTATGCAAACGCCGCCACAGAGGGGGAGTACGCATAAACCTCCTACAGCATGAGACAGTAGCGGAAATGGTCAGGCGAGCCCAACGCTAATGCCCGGAGACGCAACCGATCATAAGGAAATATCGAGAATCTTGAAAACTCTCCAGACATAAACCTGGGATACAAGCTGGGCCAGAAAGGCAAAATATACCGCACCGAAGCAAGTTGGAGCCAGCCGCTCAAAAGGAATTACTCAAATACTTCTACACCCTGGACGAGATGAGACAGCCATGACGTTCCTCCGCCAATATCACTGGTCGGGAGTAAGGAAGAACATACGCACGTTTGTGCAAAGGTGTTTGACTTGTGCACGCACGAAAACCGGCACACGGCACACAACGACCGCTCTAAAAGCTCAACAAGCAGAGAAACCGTGGGAAAAGGTAGCAATCAATTAAATCGGCTGCTTTGACGTGTTCTCTCGGTGAAACAAAGTGGTACTAACCATGATGAATGTGTGGACCAGGTGGGTAGAGGCTGTTGCCGCCCTTTCAGCCAAAATATTGTTTTACAAATTTGGGTACCCCAAGACGTTCCTGTCGGATAATAGCCCTAATTTGCTAACAAGCACTTTGCGGATGCGACACAGCGGTGGAAATGTGCACACCAATATCGTAGCCACACCTGGGCCAAATTAATTTCGCTGGCAGTCTACTACAATAACAAGAGGACCAATGCACTGGACAAAGTCCAAGCTACATGCTGCTTGGACAGGACATCAAGACAAGAAAACTAAGGGCACGATGTGGCTGGCGTCTAAAAGAAAGTAGGGTGAATTGTTACGGCCGCCAGATGTTACCACATAACAGAGATCCAGACACCATATTAATACCTACTTGATGACGACTCCCGCAACGCCTCTGACACACTCCACGATGATACCACTACTGATACTGACGCCTGCACCGAGAGCATCTCTAACGCTTTTGGCCTCACCTCACCCAGGCCAATACATAGTCCTGGATGAGACGTGGCATTGCACCTCGGATGCTTGGCACATACCCGCTAAGTGTCATTGCACCGGGAAGTTCAATGATAAATAATGTTTGTAGAGAGAATTTCTGAATCACTAATACTTAGGTGGGTAGGCGAAAATTCCAGTTGAAACTACTGTCTCGCAATCATTGAACTGAGTGAACCACCCACCCAACTGATTGTTAACATGAAGTTGAATAACTGACTCTTGTTTTGTAATTTAATTATTGATAATATTTGGAGAGAGAAGAAATATCTTAGTTCTGGATCACTAACACTTGGGTGTGGACGGGTACTTCAGTTGAAACTACTGTCTTGCAATCATTGATCTGAGTACCCCACCCACCTACTAAACTGTTTGTTATTAAGAAGTTGAATATCTGACCTTTGTTTTGTAGTTTAATAATAAATAAGGTTTAGAAAGGAATGAAATATTTAATTTTTGGATCATTAACACTTGGGTGGGTAGGCGAAAACTTCAGTTGAAACTACTGTCCCGAAATTATTAAATTGAGTGCCTTACACCCACCTAACTGTTTGTTATCAAGAAGTTGAATATGTGACTATTGTTTTATAATTTAATGATAATTAATATTTTGAGAGAGAAAAAATGAATTCTACTCTCAAATTATACATATCGAGGTGCTTTCGGGCTTGGAGAAAGAAATGAGAAAGGAGATATGCTGAGCATGTTTGCAAAAGAACAAGGATGTATAGTAACAAATACATTTTTTACACTTTCACCAAGAAGGTTATATACGTGGGTATTATCAAAAATCTCACCTGACAATAGAATAAGAATCTTGATTGATTATTTTTTTGTAAACAAAAGATATTGAAATAGCTGCATATCAGCAAAGACTTGCCCAGGACCTGGCATACAATCTGACCATAACCTTGTAGTATGCGTCTTTAGAGCAAGAATGAAAATAACAAGAGATATGACTTACAGAGAATGAAAGATCTTTTATTAAAACTTAATGAACATCTAAACAAAGAACTGAGAATTGGGCCTAAGGATACGGGCACAAAACTAGATAAACTAAACACGATAGTCAGAAATATCAAAAAGAAATTTCTAAAACCAGATGTTAACAAAAGAAATTATGGATTATTAACCAAATCCTACAAATGATGGAAATGAGGAGAAGTGTAAAAAATAACTTAAGTGAATATAAAATCATACACAAAGAAATATAAAAAAATAATAAGAAAAGCAAAAGAAAAACAAACTAAAGAAACATGCGATGATATAGAGATCTTACAACAAAAATACGATAGTTTTAATGTTTATAGAATAATCAGAGAAAGTAAAAGAATGAATAAAAGTAGAACCGTTAACAAATTAGTACACAATGAAGGACAAATCATTATCAACCAAGAAGAGAGAAAGAAAACATAGCAGACCTATGTGGAACAACTATTTCAGGAGAACAGACCTGATCTTCCACAGACAAGAGGAGGAAGTGAATCAAGAATTATGATAGAAAAGGTTCAATTTGCGATAAAAGCAATAAAAGACGGCAAAGCAGGTTCCGACAATAAACAAACCGTTGTGCTGAAGCTTCTTGATGATAAAAATGTGAAATGACTTACATCACTGTTCAACAATATATACAATTCTAGTACAATTCTCAACAAATGGCTACAATTGGAATTTATCATTTAGCCTAAAAAACCTGAAGCCAGGTCGTGTAGTGATTAAAAAACGATAAGCCTCATGAGCCACTTACTCAAAATATTCCTCAAGATCATCCACCAAAGTAAATATAAAATATGTGAGAATCAAGTATCACCCACACAATTCGGTTTCAGGAATGCAGTGGGCACACGAGATGTTATCTTCAGCATCTTAGTGCTATTCCAAAGATGTAGAGATATGAATTGTGACATCTATGCATGTTTCATTGACTACCAGAAAGCCTTTGACAGGATTAAACATTATAGAATGGTACAAATATTACATGACATCGGACTAGACAAAAAATATAAGAATAGTCATAAATCTCTACTAATACTAAACTGCTTCTGTAAGACTGGACGAAGGGAACACGGAAGAGACAAAGATTTTACGTGGAGTGAAACAGGAGTGTATATTGTCTTTGCTGTTGTTCAATATATACTCGGAATACATCTTTAGAGAGGCTCTAGAAGACATAGACGTAGGAATTGCGTTAAACAGAGAAAAGCTAAATAACATCTGACGACACTATGATATTTGCAGACAATCAGGAGAATCTACAACTACTAATGGATAGAGTAACAAAAAGCAGTCAAAGGAAAGGACTGAATATTAACATTAACAAAACAAAACTAATTATTATTAGCAAAAATAATATCACAAGATGTAAAAAATATTAATCAACCACCAACCCATTGAAAGAGTACAGATATATGTACATCTTAGTACCACAATAAATGATAAGTAGGACCATTCGCATGAGGTAAAGGTCCTCATCGAAAAAACCAGTTTTTTTTTTAGTAGATTGAGTTCTATGTTTCAATTCTAAAATAAGATTCCTGCGATGTCAAATAAAAAAAGAAAAAGAAGTACTAGGTACTGTAAAAATAAGAAAGCTCAAATACCTAGGCCATATTATGAAAAACAAAAGCAGATATCATCTATTGCAGGTTATTTTACAGGGAAAAGTGCTATGAAAAAGAGCTGCAGGAAAAAGAAGAATTTTGTAGCTAAAGAACTTACGAACCAGGTTTGCCAAGACAACAACCGGATTATTCAGAGCAACAGTGAATAAAGTGATCATAGCTAGGATAGTTGCCAACGTCCGGAACGGATAGGGACCGCAAGAAAAATCAAAAAACGTATACGTACGTATACAGGTTGCAAAGACTAATTATAGAAGGAATTACATAAGTAAGAGAAGTTTATGGTTTAACATCACATCAAATAAACTATTCCGAACAGTGGCTAATAAAGTCAAAACTGCTGCGATGATTTCCAACCTCAAATAAAAGACGGAATTTTAAGATGAAGAATACTCGGGTAGGTGACGATTAGCTCAGCCTGAATCACATCAGCTGTAGCGCACATTTCCGATGACGTATTTTAATAACTTTTTTTGATACATGTTTTTTACGCAATAATCAATCGCTGCACGGAAATCCGCTGGCGAGAGTCTATCGACCACTTTAACTTTGCGGTCGATGGTTATATATATATAGTAACTTGAAAGTTGTCAACAGTTTTTGATAGAGAGATTTGTCCCGAATAGTGATTGGCAGCGTGTGCTAGCGCCTTTCGTAGGTGCTGGCGAAGTTGGGGGTGTGGCTGAAGACACTAAAGAAGACTTTTTATCCTTCCTTTATTTCTTTGCCATCTTCTTCTTTTCTCCAACTATAAACTACATTTACTAAAAAAAATTTACGAAACATGTGCTACCTTGATCAGCAGCTGACTATCACAAATTTAGTGCTATACGTGTTAAAAGTAAACAATTTGCTAATATTCTGTCACATTAAAAAAGTGAAAAATTTGATTAAATCTAATCTTAAAACTTTTTGGGGATACGTAAAATCTACATTTACTAAGAAATGGTAATTCTCAAATTCACATCACTAATGGCATTGTAAAATTTTTTGTTGCAGATTTTTTTTTGGGTCTGTTTACAATTTGCTGACGGCATTTACGAATTTACACAGCAAATATTTTCTATATATACTCACATAAATAAATCGCATTTTGCTTTGAAGATATCTGATGTTTTCAATGAATTCAGTATTTAAGCTTAACAACTATCTAGGGCATGATAGAATAATTGTTTCTTTTCTCAACAAGTGTTCTATTGTTTTCTGTTGGCGGTTATGGTTTTTACTCAACTTATCACAGGTCATGGGTACTTTTCCTACTTGCTGCAAATAAGCTTTTAACACTTCAATTTTTAAGTTTGGTGTTAAAAATGATGTTAATAACTATAGACCTGTTTCAATATTATCAGTTATTTTAAAACAGATTTCAGGTGGCTTTAGTTTATACTGACTTTTTAAAAACTTTTGATACCGTTGATCACAAGATACCAACTATAAAACTATGTTGAATTGGAGTTGATGGCACCTTGTAATTGTGAATTTAATCTTATTTATCTAACAAATCTCAATTTAACTGCATTTTCTTTTTAATTTTGAAATGTGATATTTAGGAATTGCATTATATACTAGAACAACATAAAAATACTTTTGAATTTTAACTACTTTTGCTGAAAATATCACATTGAAGACTAGATTTAAGCAGTCTGTAAACATTGACTTTGAATATTTGTGGATTATAAGTCTCAGAAAATACTAAATTCAGAAGTTTATTCCATTTGTCCATACACGATGTACGGTTAAAAATCTTTCTTAAAAGTTTTGATCCTACATCTCTGAACTGTCAGTGAATATTAGTTAGAATTCCTAACAAGCTTTGTACTACAAGTAAATATTTGTTTAGATGGCAATATGTCTTGTATTTCGTTTGAATAATGTGTATTAAATTATTTATAAAACATGCAAAGATCTGCAACATTACGCCTGTGCAGTAATCTAAATCATTAATTATTTTTGGATCGGATGGATGCTACAGATTTGTTGATATGGTCTTTGGAAAGTAGAAGTATGAAGGGTGTTATCATCTGCAAAACTATAAATAGGATTTTTAGTTATTTAAAGAATTTTTTTAATGTAAATCAAAAATAAAGTTGGCAAAAATGCAGAACCTTTAGGAACACCATTATTGATGATTTTGGGGTCAAAGTTAAAACCATCAATTATAACTATATTAGATTGGTCAGTGCATTTCTCGTAATATTGATGTTATGTTGGGTGTTTCACAGGTATCTTATTTTGGATCTCTATAATTAAATATCTGTATTAAAGGTGTGGTACATTGTTTTTCTAATGCGCGTTGTTTATTGTTTGCTGAAGATATAAAAATGTAAATTCAATTTTTGGATAATTTATTACTTAATAAAGAAGTGCAAATTTTATCTAGTTAGTGCCAGGCTATTAAATTACTACTTAATTTAAATAAGTGCAAAGTAATAACATTTTTGAGACGTCAGTCTATGGTAATGTATTGTTGTTCTCTCATAAATCAAATATTGTCAAGAGTTAACAATGTTTGTAATTTAGGCATTACACTTTATATCGACTATGTCGTGGCAAAAGTTTATCAGCTTTCTAGGGAGTTTTGTAATATTTGTACTCTATTTAATTTTTACAGCAATCTTTTACGCTTCTAACTTAAGATTTGCTTAAGTTTGTGGTTTTCATACATTTCGTATACTGTATAAACGTACAGATTATGCGCAACATTCTGCTTCTACACATGTTTTGTGGCTTGGCCTTTTGCAAATTGACATTTGGTTACAAAATTAACATAAAATCATTTTTATAAAACATACTCCTTCCGTTCGAAATTATGGTATACATTTAGAATTTATATTTGTCCAAATTTATGGTATACATTTACAACTTAAGTTTTTATTAATCACAAAAAAATTTAACTGATGAGAAATCTAGTTTTGTCTATGGCTTCTTAGGAACACACTAAACTAGATGGTATGCGTCCTTTACGACGGGGAATCTTACACGATTTTTTTTCTTTAACCAACAGTTGATTCCATACAAGCCTGCAATGTTAGAAAAACATTGTCAAGGATCTCTTTGTCTAAATTGTCAAAGGTTTTTTTAACACATTTGATCAATTTGTCAACTGTATTTGGCGAAATTTTATCCAACCATCTTTAGAACCATAAACCAGAAGTACTGCATCGTCGTCACAAGCATAAAGTTTGGCAATATCTTGTTGTACATATTTCAGTTTTTGTTTATGAGTTATGGGAACTTTAACTTAATTGCCGTAATGACGTTCTCAAGAACTATTTTTGACATTTTGCTGAATTGACGGAGTCCACTTTTTTTTATATATGTTTTTTAAGTCTATTTTTTTAGTGTTATATAGCAGATTCTTAATATACAAAGAGCCATACACCAATTTTTCTTTTAAAACATTGCTTTTGATGTGGATTGGTACGTGGTTGGGCCACAGCAGTCATAAACATCACTTTGGTTATAAAACGTTTGCTTGTTCTTATTTGTTTATCATAATGTATTAAAAGCGCTTGGTTTGGTTTAAATAAAACTATTTTTTGTCTATGTGGACGTAATTTACAAAATTTTTAAAACGTCAATCCGGTATCACATTTAACAAACAAAACTTAAATTTCTCTAATTTGTTTTACAAAGGTTTTACGGAAGATATACGCTTTATTTTCTTTCTTTGTATGTAAATGTCAAACAATGTAGATTTTGGAACGTCGACATCACAAGACAGACTATGAATTGACTGATCTTTACGTTTTTGCCCGCATTTATCTTTTTTTTTTTTACAGAAACATTTAGTCATTAAATTCATGTTAAATTTAACTAAATAACTCATCATTAAATATTATCAATCACAAAACAAAATTCATAAAGTTGATATAAAATCTTAAAAAAAATATAACACTGTTAATCGCAAAGCAACATTTATAATACTTGATCACATATTTTTAGTCTTTGATTATCATAAAATTGTGCCAATTACAAACCTATATTTACCAAAAAACATTGTTAATTGCAAAGCAACATTTGGTCATAAAATAATGACAATCTTTAGTCTTCAATTACTATAAAACATTCTTAATCGTAAAGCAACATGTTTGTAAACAAAATTGTCAATTGCAAAGAGTAATTTGGCCATTTATTTATTTAATTATTTATTTACTAGTCAACGGAAGCCATTACAAAATAGGTATATATATATATACAACTAATACTAAAAATAATTACAAAATATTACGTATGAGTGACAAATGCTCGTAACAGAGTTTATAAAAAAACTTTGAAAAATTCAAAATACGTTATATGAAGAATTCTTTGCATAATCTGTACGTTTATACGGTATATGAAATAAATAGTCATTGCGTAAAACTCGACTGAAACATATATATCAATTGAGTTAAACAAGTCAAGACAATTAATAATCCCACAAATGCTACTTTAAAAACTAGTGTCACGTCAAAATTAAAACGTCTATTTTCAAGACTGGTTATGTTAAATGTAGAGAGCAGTTTTGTGTAGCTGCTAGCAATTTTGTTTTTAAACGTCAAAAAATTAACAACTTTTTTTTTAATTTGTTCAATTTTTCTTTTACTGACAGCTGTGTATACAGTGTGTCCACGGATGGACTTAATTATACGTGTAAACAATTTTATAGAACATTTTTCAAAAAAAAGACATTTATTAACATTTCTCTTGCTTTTTATATAAATGAAAAACTCTAATTTTGATTAATAATAATAATAATAATAAAAATAACAATAACAATAATAATAATAAAAATAATAATAATAATAATAAGTTTATTATGTTAATACAAAAAAAGCCATTAGAACTCAACTTAACTGGGGAAAATGTTAGAAAACAGGAAAATGAAGAAAAAAGTGAAGAAAAGATAATATGGACGAAAGAAAGTGTGATAAAGTACAAAAAAAATCTGAGAAGAATTAAAAAAAACGGAAAAAAAGTCAAAGAGATAATAAGAGAATTAGAGGAAACAATCGGAGAAGCGGTAGTAAAAAACATATAGAAGAAAAGAAGAAAAAATGAAAAAGAGCAAATGGTGGAACAGCGAATGTACCAAGAGAAAACTAGAAGCCAGAAAGATGTTAAGGCACTGAAGGAACAACAAAAGCACAAAAGAAGAATATATGAAAAAAACAGAAGGCATACTAAAATCAGTGAAAAAAGCTAAAAGTGAATATATAAAAAAAGAAGAAATAAAAATTAAAAAAATAAAGACAGAAGCAGAAGCATGAAAATACATAAACAAAGATATAAGATAAAACAGGGAGATATTGAAGCAATACCAATGGAATTGTAAAAGGAACATTTTTCAAGTTTGTTTGAAGAAAAAAAGAATAAAGAAAAAAACTAGACAGACAAGAGCCAATCTACCAAGCGAAAAACATTTCAAAAGGGGCAATACAGGTATGGATGGGATACAGAAAGAAGCGTGGTTGTATGGCACGGGAGAGCTGATTGAGAGATTGAGTGAGTTAATACACAGAGTATGGAAGGGAGACGGGTTTTCGAGTCAATGGAGAGAAGGTCTTGTATGCCCTATAAACAAAAGTGAAACTAAAAAGCTATTAAATAACTACAGGGGAATAACACTACTGGGCACGGCAAACAAGATCTACGCCATGATATTAGAAGAAAAGTTGAATTAGGAACTAAGTATGAATGAGATAATTTAATATTGTGGAAACGGAAATAGCAGAGAAAGGGGGAAAAGTATATGCATTATCCCTAGATCTAAAGGCGGCATTTGATAGTGTGGATAGACTGATATAGAGATACTGTGGAAGTGTATGAGAGAGAAAGGAATTAGCGAGCACTTGGTAAGAAGAATGGAAGACGTGTATGAGGAGACAGCAAGTATACCTTACGGGTCAAAGGGAAAATGAGTGAAAAATTTTGGACAACGAAAGGAGTAAGACAGGGCTGTCCATTAAGTCCTACTTTATTTGTAATAGATAGCAGATGTAAAAAAAAATTAGATTGGCTCAAGCAGGAAGGGTAGTAGTAGGTAGAGAAAAAGTGTGGTCTATGCAGACGACATGGTATTACTAGCAAAAGAAGCGAAGGAAATGAAAGAGATGATGAAAAGTTTAGAAAAATATTTTAGAAAAAAACGTTTATCAGTTAATGTAAAAAAAACAAAAAAATTTGGTGTTCAGAAAGGGGGGTGGGAGAAAAAACGTATAGGACTGGAAATGGAATGGACAAGGTATTATGGAAGTAAATTTTTTTAAATATTTGGGATATTCTTTTTGTACGAGTAACACCAAGAGCAAGCACATTAAAGAGATTTCTGAAAAAGCAAATGAAGTATTGGGACAAGTTTGGGGAATAAGTGAAAGAAAATTTGAGTGCATAAGAATAAAAAGACTTATGTTTGATAGTTTAGTTAAGAGTATGATATTGTATGGGTCAGAAATATGGAGATGGAAGGAACAAAAAAAATTAGAAGCAATACATGTAAAATATTATACTGTTTATACAAATACTAAAGTGTGAATTTTTTTTGTTTAAAAAGTTGGTTTGAATACGTAAAATTTATTTGTGAACAAAATATTACATACGTGACTTTTAGATATACCACTCAGCTGATTCGCTCTTGTTCTAAAAGGAAGTCGGTGTTTATTGTTAACTGATTTTAACACTAAAATTGTTGCAACATAATTTTTACCATAAGTCTTTTTAGTTTTTTTTTAGTTTTTAACATTACCATAAACATCAAATTAATGTACCAAGTTTTTTACAGCATTTACAGATACTTGCACACCGGAATTTAATCCAGTATATGCGCTGTTGTAAGGTCAGCATCTTTCTGGAAATATTAGTTCAAATATTAACAAATAATTGTAGTAATAATTACAAAATGAGATTTTATTCTTAATATCAAATATAACTCCCTAAAAATAACTCCTATTAAAAAAAATATTTTTTGAAAATTATTCAATAAAAATGTCTATTCCTGGACTCACAGCGTATATCAGCAGCATAGACTCGATCTGCTTCAAATTACACAAACGTTTATCAAAATATATAATTAATGTGTATTTCATGAATTGATAATAATCTTTTAATTAAATATCAATTGGGTCATATTATTAATATCAATTAAAGCTATTGCATTTTCGGGCCGCTTTTATTGTATATCGATACATTTACAATGGAAGTGAATTCCATCCCATCATCACAGATAATTTATTCACAGGCGATTATTATTGTGAGTAATTAGTCAAATATATGTTCGATTCCAATTACATTTTACAATTGCAATTTCCGGGCAGGGCAGATGCTTTTTCAATTATATTAAAACAAATAACGGATTTAAATTTAATGTAAAAGTTAACATGTATGCTTATAAATTGATTGAAATAAAAAAAAAATGTAGAAATAATTTTATTTATAAATTAACTTAGTTATGTTATTATATTATCAATTATATAGTTTTGGCAATTGTGTGTGGTAAAATTAATTGCAGTATTATTACATCGTTTACGTATCTAGCTTCAAGTTTGAGACCAAGTGATCAGCTTAAAATAATGTTATACTGTTCACAAATATTATCGGATTGCAATTTTTACAACTTTTTGTATTGCCCAATATTATTTTTTTGTTGACAAATATAAGTTACAAGTCTAGAAACAAACTTTATAATTATTGCTAAATAATTAATGCTATAAACTATATGTTAAGAAAATAATAATCGAGAATAATTTTATGAACAAAAAACTTAATTATCTAATGATTATAACATTTGTTTGCTATTTATATTAAGATATAAAAATACCGCTTATATATTTTTTTTAAATGACAACATCCATGTTTATCCAGCCATTCTTTTCCATTATCCATTACTGTTTTCTATTCCTACAAAAAAATGCATGCGATGGTCTACACCAATTTATCAACTAACACATTTCTTTGTTTTTTGTTACTTATATAAAACAACAAAACAACAAAACAAAATGAAATGCAGCAGAGTGAAGATGTCATAAGTCAATCCATCAAATATGTGAATGCATTATCGGTTCTTGTTGAAACGATGAATAAAATATTATTTAGAGCTTTGAGGAGTGAAAACAACAGCGCGCTTTCAATACAATATAATTGGATTGAATTAAACAGTTTTTATTGAAATTTAATTATTTAAATTGCATGAATTATTTATAACAGTTTAATTTATGTAAATATCAATTAATTTTTGATTTATTATAAATCAATACGTCACGTAGGCAATAGGCACGTGTGGAAGTATTTAAAGAAACATTAAGAAAGAGAACTAGGTCGAAGCGAATGAAATGCTTAGAACTAAACATTGACATTAATTGTGATGTGAAGTGCGAGTTGGTGATTGCTGATAGCTTCTACAAGTGGATGAAATTGTTATCTGTATTAAACGATTATTTCTATTTTTATTAAACACAAAATTATTTATAATTTATTATATTTAGTCCATATATACATAATTTGATCTTGAACAGCGTTAAACTAATACTAATCGTTACTGAATATTATCACATTTAATACGTAATCTCTAATCAACATAAAGTTCTAATTATCATTATCGACGTATTAATATTATCATCAAGGAAGTTTGTCTTTGATTATCTTCACTTTATATACAAATACGAATTAAAGTTTTGTGATTTGGGAAAATAAAGTCTTGATAACTCGCAGCGGGGACCCGGCAAACTCCTAGCGACTGCTCCTGATTGTTCATGAAATGGATTTCGTAGCACACACACATATAGAAAATAGTATAAAAAACTAAAGCAAAATCGATATCGCAAGATCGTGTAGTTGGGCTTTACTGCATTTGCTGGATTAAAATAGAAGAGGAAGTTTTGTGAGATTTATTCTTTAATAATTTAGCTTGGAGCAAAATTCAATTGTAAATACATTTCGAAATAAATCCATTTTTATAAATATTATCTTAAATCATGTTTTATTTTTTAAACAAATATCTGGCAGGAAATCAAATCTTGTTTTATGTAACCTTTTGCTCATATCTTATAAAAATATTATTCATGTTGGCAAATGTTTTATTTCTTTTAATACATTTGTAATTTGTTACAATGGTTTTATTTCACAAATATTATAAAATAAGGTATATATTTTATTTAAGCTTTCATTATGTCATGAAGGATTCATGACCTAACTTTATAAATAAACAAATAACTTATGAGTCGCCAGAATAAAAGGAACAAGTTGTTAATACTTAGACAGTTGATAAAGTTCAAGGGTGAATAAAACGTAACATTTATAAATACTTAATTTTGTTCAGACATAAATTGAGCGGATTTCCTACTGATTTATATGGTTTTATGAGATGATTTAATATAAAATATTAAATGGATTGGAAACGGAGATTTTTATTGTAACTAATAAATTATTCCATAATTTTTTTTTTCATTTATTGAAGAAACTCAAAATGTTTATCTATATTATTGATTATAGTTTCTGGGGTATTTAGTAATTATTCTTGTTTTGGTTTTTAAAATACTTTTTTTAATTAAGAGATTGTGTGTAGATTAACTTTTAATATTAGTATATATATTGTGTTTCAAAACATGTGTCGGAAAATAAAGAGTGGGATTTCTTGGCAAATTATAAGAAAAAAAGTTTCTATTAACATGGTTCCGCAAACGCACCGTATCGTATTGCGGGATGAAATAATGCGATTTCTTTTTGGGTCTCGTCGACCTATCCAACGGTTCCTATACTGTTCATTTAAGAATTGACGCCCAACTAAACTAAAATGTGCAGGAGCACCATCGTGCATGAACCACATTTCGTTTTTTAATTGAACCGGAACGTCCTCTAAAAGTCCTGGCAGCTTTTCTTTAAAAAAATTACGATATGATTGACCATTTAGCAATCGGCAAAAAATATGGACCTATTAAATGGTCTCTTACAATTCTGCTCAAACATTTACGGAAAATGTTTGCTGATGATGGCTTTCCATTATGGCATGTGGATTTTTGTTGGCCCATACATGATTATTATGGAAGTTCATAATCGCATCGCGAGAAAAATTTGCTTCGTCCGTAAACAAAACTTGTTCTAAGAATCGAGAATTTTGAGCTATTCTTTCTTGAAACTATTGACACATAGCCAATCTTTGCGGAAAATCCGCTGGTAAAAAGGCTTGTACTTGCTGTATGTAATGAGGATATAACATCTGGTTTTTTATTATCCTCCACACTGTAACGTGACTAAGGTTTAGGTTTGAAGCTATTCTTCTAGTGCTAGTTGATGGATCGTCTTCGATTTCTTGAAGAACATCTTCATCAATTTGCGGAGGTAGGAGGTGAGGTCTCCCATTTTCTGCATCTCTTTCATGTACACTTCCAGTTTGATGTAAACGTTTGTGAATACAAATGAATGTTCTTTCATTTGGTACCTGTCGGTTTGGAAACATTTCTTGATAAATTCGAAGAGCTTTTGTTGCATTTCCATTGGCAACGTCATAAACAAAATGCATGTCGCACATCTTGCTATCACTGTAAATTTTCATTTTGCAATCACCGCGCAAGCAAAATACTAAGAATGTGCAAATTAATTGGGTAATAAAGATAATAAGTTCCCGCGATATTGACTCCTTTTGGAAAAAGGTTATTTAACAACTAAACGACAATTGTCAATAACTCATACGCATGAAACAAATGCATGAACGGTGACGACTAGATCAAAAACAAACGTTTTTATCAACAACAAAACATGTTGCTACTTTTTTTCATGTTTTCCATCATAAAATGCCGTATTTCTCTAAAACGGTTTACGTTAGAGCTTTTGACTAAGAGTACCTTTTTTTGTAGAAAATATTGGTGGTTCACAATGTGCTTTCAGAATGCCAATTTCCTAAGTGTCATACAAATTAGAGCCATAAAAACCTCACTCAACTCTAAAATCTCCGTCAATAGCACATAAAAAAAATTGAATAAGCGCTTAAAAAATAGCTAATATTAATGCTAAGATGTGTACAAAAGCTGAGTTTTGTATTTCAAACGGTTCCTGAGATATGGTCAAAAAATTTAAAAAAATATTTTTTTACACCCTGTATCTTAAAAACGGTGGGTTTGCGGAACTTTTTTTATAATTAGCCAACCAATACCACTCTTTATTTTCCGACACATGTTTTGAAAGACCCAGTATACTGCTTGTTTTGTTGAATTGAAAACAAGTATTTTTGTTTTGATTTAATAACAGAGAACGGAACAAATTTTTTGATGACATTTTCTATAGTTTTTATGAGATTTTCTACTGCAATCTGTGCATTATTAGAATATAAGCAATGAGTATCAAATTTAAAATTATTAAAAAAAAATGATTTTTACTATGTTCATCTTAGAATAATGATGGATTTTTTAAAGCAACCTCAACATTAGTTGTTCTAATCTCTAAAATAGTTGAAAGATACAAATGTAATAATCTTGGTTAACCAAGAAGTCCATCACAATCATCAATAAGTTGGGTCAGATTATAAGAAGCGTAGCAGTGCATTAAAATCTCTTGACTTAGTTGTCTTCTCTGTGTATTTTATCTGTTTGATTGACCAATTTGGTGTTTACTTTGACTATTTAATTGTAAAAGCAGTCATTTTGGCGTAAAAGGACAAATAATTTTTATGTTTTTTCTCAATTTTTATGTTAAAAGTGCACAATTTTAAAATTTTTAAGAAAATTTTATGCTTTAAATAGATTTTTTATTTGATGAACGTGATATACAAGCAATTATTGTACTAAGAATAAGTTTTTATGGTTTTATAAGGATATCTTTTGCAATAACTCAGGAAATAGGACAACATTTTAATAAATTTTATATGGTAAACGTAATTTTCTAGCAAATTTGTGGCCAACAACACATTTTTGCGCATTTTGACAAATTTGTAGTATCAATTTTATTAAATTTGTGTTGTATTTGTGATTTTCGAGCAAATTGTTTGTGCGTCAATTTTGATAAATTTTAAATGATAAAATATTTTGATATTTTTTTGTAGCAGTAACAAGATTTCCGAACAAATTTTATGCTAAAAATATGTTTTCTGAACGTTTTTCATGCTCTAAATAAGTTTTTCTTTGTAAATTTCAGGTAAGAAACCTGATTTTAAATCAAATTTTATGATTAATGTAAGTTTTTGTATTATTTTTGATATGTTTTATGTAGTAATCATGAATTTTTAGCGAATTTTATATTGAAAATCAGTTTTCTGCGCGTTTTTCATGCTGTAAGAAGATTTTTTGCGTCAATTTTGACCAATTACATGTGTAAACGTGATTTAAGGTTAAATTTTATAAAGAAAATTAAAAAATAAAATGGTGGTGACCGTTACTATGTGCTACTTTATTTTAAAACAAATAAAATACATTTACTATGTGGGAAACTCTATTTCAAACAGACCAGAGCAGGGGAAGTGCGTTGAGAAACTTGCTTTAGTATTTTTTTAAGTTTTTTAACTTTGACCTTGCAATTTTAAGGCAAAAAAAAAATTTACTTAAAAAATGTTTTTATAGAATGCATTTTTGGCGTCATTATGAGTCTACGCCACGTTGTTATTAGTGGTCTTGGCAAAAAGGAGCATTTTTGTATTATTTTTTTTAACCGAAAAAGTTGAAGTTGTAATTTAGTAGTAAATATAAATTTGTTTTGTGTATTTGGGTTTCTACGGGTCAAAAGTTAAAAAAAAATAGGCTTATTTTTCAACATAAACTTCTACAAATACACGTTTAACAGCGCTCAGAGAAACAATATCTCCAAATATTATTAAAAATTTGAATTTTGCGAACAATTCTACATGGAAAATAGTCAATGTCGTGCTCATCGGCAGTAGAAAAGTGTAGGTAAGAAAAAAAATTTAGAAAATTTTCAAACAATAAATACGTTAAATATTAACTATTTTTTATATTCACAAAATTTTTTATAGACACACTACAGTGGGGCTAAACTTTTTTTTGTCAATTTTTTATGAGCGCCGGACGGATTTATGTTTGAAAGCCTAAAATAATAATATTCTTCAATTTTGGCGCCGATAGATACAAATATAGCACAAAAAGTAAAATTGTCCAAAATTAGTTCAAGCGACAAAAGATGGCTTTGTTAAACTTCTGAATTGAATTTAAAAAAATACTATCCAAATAATCTTTAAAAAATATTTTTTAAAGAATTTTTTATTTATTTAATTGTAATTTTTTTTCTAGATGGACTTTTTTATGCCCGATAATTACGACAATGGCTATTTTCTATGTAGAATTGTTTGTGAAGCTCAAATTTTTAATAATATTCGGTGTATAGTTCCTCTGAACGCAGCTAAATGTGTATTTGTTAAAGTTTATGTCAAAAAATATGCTTATTTTGGTTTGGTTTTTTTTTAAATTTTAGACCTTAAAACAATACACAAAACAAGTTTATACTTTCTAACTAATTTACATCAAAATACGTCAACTTTGGCGTTTAAAAAAAAATCCAAAAAATTGGTTTATGGCTTTTGCGGCTTATAGGCAGGGTAAAGACTTAAAATGGCGCCATAAATAGATTCTATGAAAAGTTTCTGATCGATTTCACTAGTATTATTTAAAATTTTACACTAAAAAATTATAGAAACAAAAAATTACTAAAGCAAATTTACCGATGCACTCCCTCACCTCTGCTCTAGTCCGTTTGAAATGAAATTATGTATAAACTACATCACAAATATATTTATAAAACCGTAACTTGTTTCAACTTTTACAAGACTTTTATCAAACGGTGTTTTACCGTTTGACGAAAGTCAAGCATGAATATAAAAGAAAAATTACGTATAAATGCTTTGTAATTTTTCCTTTATACAAACTACAAAGTAAATGTGTATTATTCATTTTTGAAAAAAATATATTTTATGCGAGCTTTTCATGCTTTAATTACAATTTTAAAATTCTAAAAATAAGTTTTTAGCTAGTTTAAAACCAATTTTTAATTCAAAAAAAATAATTTTGATTTGTTTTATGTAAGTAATCGTAATTTTTAGGCGTAAATGGGTTTTTTACATCAATTTGCTTTTAAAGTAAGTTTTATGTATATTCCAAAAAAACTTGATCCAAAAATAAGTTTTCTACGCGTTTTTTATGCTGTTAATGGGCTTTCTGCTTCATGTTTGATAAATGATATTCGATAAAAGTGATTTTAGAGATAGTTAAAATTCTCAGTCGACTGCAAGCAGCCGACTAGCTTACATTGATCCTAGGAATAGAAGACGCTGCTAAAGTATATGCAATTTTTATTGCAACCTCAGGCTTCAAAAGAAACTTAATTAGTTTGTTTTGTCTGTTGTATATTTGTATACAACAAACCGAACAAATTTTTTTCAGCGGTTTCATGGCTGTTGCAATGGCACTCGTGCCGGAGGAGCAGCTCAAGGCCATTATGAACAAGAAAGCCGGGGACGTTCTGGCCCTCTTTTAGAAGAACGCTCAAAAGAGGGGGGGGGGGAATAAAAAACTAACCCATCAAATCCAGGGAATGAAGGGCCAAATGACATCTATGGCAGATACCATCAAGAACCTTAACAAGAGGATTATGGACATTTGCGCCGCTTTCCAGGTTCTGGCTAATTTTGTGATGGCAAAGTTCTCTAACCGTTTCTCTTTCTTCTTCCTCTTCTACCACTACTAAGGAAATATATCCGAAAAAGAATTAATAGACCTGGGTGCCTTCCGGAGGCAGAAAACGCCGCCTGTCTAAGGACAGATTGAACCTTTAAGGTCTAGGCTACGCCCCGTTTCCAACCGTCACTTCCGGAGGAATTAAGGACCAGGACGCAGACGGATTTATCATGCCTGCTTTAAAAACACATTGCCCAAGTGTGCGTTGTGTTCTGGCCTACATCCCGCCAAGTACAGGAGACGCACAGCCTATCAAAAGATGTACTCTTATGGAAAAGACAATAAGGTAGCCAAACAGCAACCGAGCTTATTCTGGTCCTAGTCCAGTCTTTTTCAAAAATTGCATGTTCCCGCAATCCTGCAGTGCTTGAAGCAAACAAATTCTTTGTAAGTGCAGTGGCACCGCCGGTTCCTTCTTCGGCTATGGGCAACGAGAAGACCGTCAACGTCTTGAACAATTTTAATAATTATTACCAGAAAATCATGGCCGTTTACCTTAAAAACCA
Source organism: Tachinus rufipes (assembly GCA_963932245.1). Classification (NCBI taxonomy): domain Eukaryota; kingdom Metazoa; phylum Arthropoda; class Insecta; order Coleoptera; family Staphylinidae; genus Tachinus; species Tachinus rufipes. The sequence goes on along the minus strand of OZ010742.1, from coordinate 24,112,477 downwards.
GTAATGGCTAATAGGGAACCAATACTTAAGGTATGTTTCTGGAATGCCAATGGCATTACGGAAAAGTTGGGTAAGGTGAAACACTTTTTATCTAGGTGTTGGTGTTTGAGACAAACCACTTACCCAACCAGATATTAAGGCTGAAGCACGGGACTCTGATGCAAAAAGATCATTGGACCACTCCAAGGTCGATAGACCCGAACTAGTCTCACTTGAATCAAATGAGATAGTGGACAATGTGACCGGTGGATTTAAAATTGCATTATCTAAGTCCGAGCAACCAAATCGAAACGGCGGATTTTAATAAGGTTTTTGCAAACCATCTGCCTATAGAGATTTCAACTGTAAACACCGGGCGTGGAACAGTTTACAGACAAACGCCAAAGGTCGATTGTTGCTTGACTACGTAAAGCAAAAAGGGTTATAAGTGGTGGATCTAGAGGAACCGACTCTCTATCATAACGCAGGACACCAAGGGGACGTTTTTGATGTGGCTATTTTCAAGAACGTCAACTTTGACCACACCATCCGAATAGTTAACAAAATGAACTCTAAAGGAGGAGAAAAGCATAGGTCGTCTGACTCTAGTAAAAACTGCCGCAGACATTGATAAGGCCGTCGAAATTTTTACGCGCCAAACCCAATAAGCTTTGGAAAAGGCTTTTACGTTTACGCTGATAATCCTCTTGGGTTACCACGGAATGTAAAAAAATTAATTTGCAAACCGCGAGCCTTAAGATTGTTTTGACAACAAACCATAAGGTCTCACAAAAATTTATGCTGAAAAATTTTTGAAATCTTTTACAGAGGACGACCATCCAATGTGAAGGATTTCCAAAACTTTAAGAAACAGGTCCCCATTTCAGCTATTCATGGCGAAAATGGTTTACAGTACACGATTGAAGGAAAAGCCAAAGCATTTGCGGACAGGCTGGAATTCTAATGCTTCTCGTTGTCGAAAGGGTTGAACGGATAGTTAGGAAAACCCTGAAAGCCGCTGACAACGCCGCGCCGCTGCATAGCATTAGACCGTCTCAAATTCGAGAGATATTCAACAGTCGTAAAACTCTTTTTGCTCTTGGTTCTACCGGAAGATATTACTAAAGCGCTTAAATAGTTTTTGCACAAGACAATAATAGTTCTCAACAACATTGCCAATGCGATTGATTGTACCGGGCATTTTCCTACGGTTTGGAAAAGCTTAATCGTAATCATTATCCCACAACCTGAAAAAGACCGGCTGTTTCCTCAAAACTACCAGCCAATCAGCGTATTATGCACCTTAAGTAAGGTCATAAAAAAGGTTATCTTAGACATAATTTAAAATCACGTTGACTCTAACAATCTATTTTACACTTATCGGTTCACAAGCTAAATTAAGTTACAGGCAACATCTTCGAAGGCTTTAGGTTAAAAAAGACTACAGGGATGGTTTTTTTTTGACGTGGCAAATGAAAAAACTTTATGTCTGTTTAGTTACGACATTTTAGAATTAATTTTTTTTTTCAAAGTTTTGAAAACATTTTTGCTAATTTTGGACTTTAGCCACTAATTGTGGAAAAAAGATTGCATCACAACTTTTTCTTGTGATAAAATGATTTTTGACGTCCGCAGAGAAGTCAAAATACCAATTCCTTGATAACGAACACTTAGGTGGGTATGTGGGCCACTCCATAACAGAATAATGAGTCAGTAGTTTGTACTAGAATGGCTCACTCACTCACCCAAGTGTTTGTTATCAAAAGATTGCATCACAACCTTCTCTTGTGATAAAATGACTTCTGACGTCCGCAGAGAAGTCAAACTACAAATTCCTTAATAACAAACATTTGGGTGGGTGGGTAGGCGACTCTATAACAAAATAATGAGTCACTAGTTTGAAGTGTAGTGGCCCACCCGCTCAATCAAGTTTTTGTTACTAAAAGATTGCATTACGACCTTCTCTTGTAATAAAATGACTGACGTCCGCAGAGAAGTCAAACTATCAATTTCTTGATAACAAACACTTGATTGAATGGGTGGGCTATAACAAAATAATGAATCAATAGTTTGTAAAGGCGTGGCCCACCCATCCACCCACCCAAGTGTTTGTTATTAAAAGATTGCATCACGACCTTCTCTTGTGATAAAATGACTTCTGACGTCTTCAGAGAAGTCAAACTACCAATTCCTTGATAACGAATACTTGGCTGGGTGGGTGGGCTATTCCATAACAAAATAACGAGTCAGAAGTTTAGACTGGAGTGGCCCAATTACCGTTTTTTTTTAAACTTTTTAAATAGTTTAGTAGGAACTTGGTGTAATCTTTATTAATCTTTATTATCTTGTCATGTTCACATCCAATCGAGAGGGGTTTGGGTGATCCGGGGGGCGGGTTCATCTGGTATACGCACTCTCCATAAGAGCCGCTTGTGTGTGAGTGAGAACCAGAAGTCGGAAATGGAAGGATAGAAAATATGAGTACCTGAAGGGGAGGAAAGGGGATTTTGCAGCAGCAGTGTGTGAGTTGATCACGTGCTCACTAGATGGCCGAGAGTATGCAACTTAAGTTACACTGGTAGTTGTGTGGCATACACTTCACAGAGAGAGTATAATATGCAACTCAACTTAAACTGTATGCTTGATTGCGTCCGACTTTTTAGTGAGTCTTGTCTGCTAGGATTTGAACACCTGTCGGCTGGTTGAGAGCCCGATGCGTTAAGCATTGCGCCATACGGTATTACTGATAAAGAACTGGAAAAGTGCTTAAGTGTGTCGTCACCCTATCATATATTTTTCCATTTTTTACAAGTCCACATTGGGTTGTTCAAATTAATATAGCACTCCTGGTGAGCAAACTTGGAACTAAAAAAACAAAATCCCCTTTCCCCCTTTCAGGTACTCATATTTTCCATTTTTCCATTTCCGACTTCTGGTTCTCACTCACACACAAGGGGTTCTTATGGCGATACATCTAGAGGGTGCATATACTGGATGCACCCACCCCCCGGATCACCCAAACCCCTCTTGACCGGATGTGAAGATGACAAGATAGTGAAGATGACACCTCAAGACAGCCGGATGTAAAGATGACAAAACAAGATAATGAAGATTACACCGAGTTCTCACGCTATCGATTTGGTTCCCAGGCCAAATCGTCCCATTACCTACTTAGTTTAATTGCTAATTTTGGACAATAATTAATGGATGTTTCAATATTAAAATATTACGAGAAAATTAAATTTTTATTAGCAGTAGTTTTTATGAAACTTTCAAAATTATTTAATTGAAAATTTTAGTCATTAATCACTATTTGTGGAATACAACAATAACTAAGCAATGATTTTTGTTGTACATATCTGTAGTTGATACAATAATCACATTGTAGAATAAATCAAAAATTAATCCATGACTTTTTACAATATTTTTGTTTATGATTATATATTTTTATTTGTAAATCAAATGTATTAAACTTTTAATGCCGAAATAGTTATTAATGATCCATACATTATAAGAATCTAATACATAGATTATAATACACTATATTTATAACACATAGTGCGTAATATATAAATCCACTTACCCCAAATATTGCATAATTAAGGATTATAATAATATTTTAGGCTAAAACCTTTTACTGATAATATTTATACAAACATGCATCAAATTTAAACCTCCAGGGTTTAGCAATAGCAATCGATAAAATACACACTCGGATTATTCATATGAAATTAAACTTTGATCGTCTATTATTCCATACCCTTAACAATTTAAACTCATCCCGCACTTACAAGCGTCAATTGACTTTAGAACAATGAATATATTTAAAGCAAACACCAATATTCTAACAATTACACGGTAGACCGTTGTGCTATTTAAACATTTCAACCCCTTTCACGACAACCCATACAAAGCTGGTATGTTTGCTACAACATGGAATAAATAGATAATGTGCCTTTTACAGCATGACACGGAAACAAACATGCATGATTGATATTCAATATATAAACGGGCATATATCCGGTCGTAGAGGGATGCTCCACATTGCCAATGCCGGAAAATTTACATATGTCACGCGTCATCGCCTAAATACCATGAGATATGCTTTTGATGTCACCTTTTAGTTTATTTATTTATATACGTATTTCCATGGACCTCTATATTTACAACGAGTAAACTGATACCGTTGGAAATTGCTTTTGGAGTGGATAATAGGTGTACTAGGAAACCGAATCTGTACGATCGATCAGTCCGCAATGAATAGTTGAAGCGGGCTAAACTACTCGCATTTTTATCTTGTTAAGGGTTGTTTAAATTTTCCCTAATATCAAATTTACCTTTGTTACAATAGAATAAGATTTTATGCATAATAGGTTTTTTTTATTTCATTGTTATTTGTAAGAATTAATTTTGTACGGATTTAATAATAAACATCCAAAAAGGACTTTGATCAAATTATTATATTGGATTTGTTTCTCCGTTTTAAAGCTGAATTAATTCAAAATGATAGAAGATTTTGTAATCTACTTATTTTATAATATTTAAAAGTAATAAATCTTAAATATGATGAAGTCAATTAATTAAAAAGCATGCCATGCTTTTAATATGATGAATAATAAATTGGTTTTTTTTTTAATAAAAATAATGAAAAAGTAAAGAAATTTATTTTTTATACGGTTACGATTGTTAGTTAATACACACATAATGTGGAACATCTATTTTTATATACAGGGTTAGTCAAAGTTACCGGAGCAACTAAATAGGTTTTTAACGGTAAGAGAATTCAAAAAAAAATTGGTTTTTAATAAATTATTGATTAAAAATATTTTCAATATACAGAGTGTTCATTTTATTGTGGAAATTTGGTAAACTTTTTTTTCAAGTTGAACTCCCTGTATATTTTTATATTTTTTGATTATAAGATAAATTCTAAGTAATTTTTGTAATTTTTTTTTAATTAAATTAACCATTTTTGAGTTATAAGCAAATTCCTGAACTTAAAATAAAAAACAATTATCTTAAACTTAACTTAAAGTTTAAATGTTGTAGACGTGTGGTTTGGATTAATTGATGTTCTTGCTCACCCGCTCGAGTGTTTGTGATTCAATTTCTTGATCAAAAACACTTGGGTGGGTACTCTTGTACTAAGTTTTTTAGTTGTGGACATGTGGTTTGAATAGGTGTGAGAGACCCTAGTGTTTATGATTAAATGTATTTAATGCATACACTTATTTGGGTGTGAACTAAGTTTAAAGTTTATGAACGTGTGGTTTATATTGGTGTTCTTTGCTCACTCACTCAAGTTTCTGTTATCCATTTTTTTGATAACTAACCCCTAGTGGGTGGGTAAAAACTAAGTTTATTAAACGTGTGGTTTGGATTAGTGTTACCCGCCTACCCGCTTGATTGCTTACAGTTTAATTTTTTGGTTAGTTAAGTAGGTAGGCAAAAATTAAATTCAAACTTTATAGGCGTATTTGTTTTTTACCCGCCCGTCTAAATGTTTGTAATCTTACTCACTAGCAAAATATTTTTAAGCTACGGACTGACGTGCAATTTTTAAAATGCGAGTTTGGTTAGTCTAAGAGTAAATACCTAGGTTATTGAGTTACCAGGCAACAAACCACTCAGCACTTATTTAACCTTGATTTGGAACTACCCACAACCTACAACCACAGAGATTCTAGGCGTCTGCACCTGGCTGCAAGAATACGTCTTAAAGTTTGCGGACATGGCTGCCGACCTACAAGAAAAGAACTGACTATTCGGATGGAATAAAGAAACCAACCGAGCTTTTGAAGTAGTAAAGCGTAAGTTTAAAATTTGTATTCCAGATTGAAACCGGCTGTCTTGGTCTAAAACCAGTCCTCTACCAACAGGAAGGAAAAAATAGAAGAGTGATCTTTTACGCCAGCTGCCGCCATAACAAACAACAACAGCAAGTCCAAGGCAATGAATTGAAGTGCAACGGCAGTAAAGAAATTTTGAGCTGGAAGACAAACTTGTTTAGCTTGTGCTTTGACAACCGATTCTTGGTTTTGCTGAACTAGTCGTCTGACTCTAAGTTAAAGTATACAAAATAATCTAATATCAGAATTGAATTTAAAAGTAGAACCCGTCTTCGGAGAAACTTACTACTTACCCGACGCTCTTTCTCGATAGATTTTCTAAATGAAGAGCCAATAGAAAACACAAACGAGGAAGTGGACTAAATGGCGTTACTCTAACGCTATAATGGTTGACTACCATTGCACTTATTTAAAAAAAAAAACTGAACGCTAAAAATGGCTCAGATTACAGAACTATTGCGCTTATAAACCCTAATAAAAGCAAAAGTACAAACACGTACCACTATCATCCGGAGACCACCTCCGGACTTGTTAGGCAACCTTCACAACTCCCAGAGAAAGATGCCGGTAACAAATGGCAACGTGGGGCGAAGAACAGCATAGTTCTGCCGTCCAGACTTCAACATCAATCTGAAAAGAAACAGAAGAAGAAGACTTGGCGACAGAAGCGTCACGAGCAAAAAGAAGAAGAACAGTCGCGGCATAAGTACCTCGTTGACTTCGAGCGTTACGACCTCGAACTACCATCTAGCCGACCGACCGCTTGCGTCGGGTTGCTCACCTGCGAGTACCAAGGTCAAACCAATGACCCCAATCCCAAGCGACTTGTGGACGAACGAGACGTGGAGGCAGCTCTATCTGGCATTTAAGATCGAGACCAAATCCAGCAGATGATCAAAACTTATACCGCACTGTTGAACACAATCAACACCGGAGAATGTTATGTGGAAGAGCAACTGGCACACAGCTCATCCAACCGCCTGTGGAACGCAATCCAGTGGTTTAAGTGAAAATTACAAATCCGGCTTGCAACCGTCGACAAGATTATTAAAGAGTTTGAATATGTTCAGGCACTTTATCCGGACACACCCGAACATCATCAAGTAGTCGTTGAAGAGGTGGATCAGGTGGATTGCGTGCATCGTGGACCTACCACGTAGTGCTTCACGACCTAGTGCGCAAGAAGTGGTCGAAATGACTCGTGTGCCTCCCCAGCGCCGGAAACCGCGGAAACCACCGCCGGAACCCGGAAAGTAGAGTTTCGGACAAGCCCGTGCCGCGAGTGATTGACGCGTTAATCCTCCGCGACATCCGACTGATAGTGAACCCCAAGTGGACACTTCTTTTATGTTACAGACTATTCCCGTCCCTTTGCAATAGTGTCAACAACCAAGAAGTCAGGACCTGGACAACATCTTTGCCAGGGTGAATCGAAAGCTCAGCCTAGAAAGTTGGAAGACACTGCAACCAACGAGCACTTCTCCGGTTCCATCCGAGGCCGCCCGTTGTCTTGCAGTTTACCTCTGGCTACCTCCAGGGAAGGCTTTTACACCCGGTGCTTGCAAAGTACAAACACGTACCACCATCATTCGCAGACTACCTCCAGACTTGTCAGGCAACCTTCACAACTCTCAGAAAAGGATGCCGGTAACACGAGTAACGCTTGGATGAGTGAGTTGATGGTCGAGGTACACAAATCTAAGCCACACGCTTGTAGTTCATAAATAATAAAATGATATTTAATTTACGCAAATTGTAATTAAAACAGTAAAAACATTAATCAAAATGAAGACGCTGTCTATCTGTTTGTCTAATTTACCTCTACTGCAAGCTCTTGTATATGCCACGTTGCAGGTAGATGTAAGTTTAAGGCCGATGAAGGTTTTTGATCTTAGTCAAACTTACAGATAAATTTTGTCAGTTTACCGGCTTACAGTATTATTAGAGCAATAAAAAGATCAAAACTTGCTAGCAGTTTTGATCTTTTTCAACATATTTGATAAAATAAAATTTAGCTCCAAGCATTCTTATAGAAGAAGTTCTGCAAGAAATTGTTGCTAATACTATTTACCATTAGGGAAAAGTTTATTAAAATGTTGTTCAAATCACGCAAATTGTAATTAAAACGGCAACAATATCACGTAGAGCAAAAATCATAATTTTTGTGCTTTGAAATTTTTTTAAAAAACTTTAACTTATCAAAGAGATGTAGAAATTGTTGTTAATGACACGTTGCAGGTGAGTGTTGAGTTGGGGCTGATAAAGGTTTGCTTAGAGCTTTTTTGCGTTTGTAACAGTCTACTGCCAAAAGGAACAAGAAGACTAACAAAATTTTATAAAAAATTGAAAAAAAAATTAGGGCATTGTATTCAAAATTTAACGCATATCTTTGGTTCCGCAGATGCTCATTTTCTATATATTTTTTTAATTTAATCGTGTTCTTTCAAATTTTTTCAATAAGTTCTACTGTTTGCAAAACCTAATTTTTGCTGAAAAAGACAAAACAGGTCAATAGAAATATATTAGTAAAATTTGGGTTCTTTTGAGATCAATACTAAAAAAATTACGGCAGTTAACAAGCTGATGAATTGTTTGTGGATTTTTTTTGCTCAAGCGACAAGACTGAATTAACATTTTTTATTTCTAATGTTATTGTATTTAAGTTGAACTCGAGCTACCATGATGTACTTAACAGACGTTGATCCTTGTTATGCCCACGGACACTACTCTGATGACGGTTTTCACACCGACGACTGCACCTTCTTATGCTGAGTATCAGCAACTTTACGGTATTGCACTACCTACTGTAGGACATTAACAGAATACGATGACGACTATGGATGGAACAAACGTGAAGCTAACTTTGCGCTGCGCGCTTCCAAAACATTGGTAGCTTTGCACTACCAAACCTTGACTTGCGCCCAAACCCTTAGACAAACTACAATCAATGGGGTACGCTAGAAAAAATAGTAATTTACATGCTGTAACTACCAGTTACACCAAAGAGAGAAGTACATACACCTGAGTACCTTTGAGCCAAACCAAGTCGCACTCAACTCTTGCTTGATTGCATATCTTACTATGCATTCAGTGGCAGTGGTAGCACAAGTGCAAGCACTTACCAAATTGATAAATGCTTAAAGCTACACCCTCCTACAATATTGGCTCAATCAACTGTACTAACTCAAATCATCTTGGTTTAGTGGTTTACTTCACAAAAACTCATACAACACGCTCATCAGCACCTACGGTTAAAGAACTTGAAAAACAACGCTTATACATTTGAAAATTGACACAACAGAGAGCCATAACCGTTGTAAGAGATTACGAAGGTATTGGTCTAAGTCTAAAATATACTAATCCAAGCGTGACCACTCAATTGACGAGCAATCTTCTAAATAAAAATCATAATCTTAAAAAACGGTAGAAAGAAGAAAAACCAGCGTATATCAACAATTATGGTCAAACCATTTAGCCAGAGAGTTAACCAATTCCCTAGCAACACAGGTGAAACTTTGCATTCAAAATTTTGACATGTTTGAGCAACTACTGGTCATGGCTATTAAAATTAAAACAATTATCGCTAGAAGGGGAGCGTTTTTTGCTAAACACAAATTGTTGCTTAGCTCCAACCTTTTTCAGAAGTCGGCGTAGCAAGTAGAATGCTGGCAAAAAACAAACGACGGAACCCACCAATACAATCACAACAACAATCAAACAAGAATAAGAAGATAAAGAAGAGATCCAAGTACAAATCATTGCTAAACGATGCCACGCTCGAAGCAATATATAGAGTCCAACAACCGAGTGATTAGTGTCATTATAAATAGATGGTCTGTCCAAGCTCTAGTGGATAGCGGGGTTAGTCATAACTTAACTTAAGTAAATTTACTCGATATTCGGCCACAAAGTATCAAGGTCACACAGGCAGATCCAAGTGACAATATAAAAATCACGGACGTTACCGTAAGAGATCTTTTTTTTAGTAACGCCGACGCTTGAAGAAACATTAATCCTTAAAAACCCGTGGATAAACATCAATTTGGTTGACTATACCCGAAAATGCATTTATTATGGCAAAGATTGCTAATCCACCATCTATTACATATCTCTACGACTCAAGGGAATAGCACAAGATGAACCGTTGTGCTAACCCAGCACGTCTTTCTTGGTCCGACTGAATTTAAGAAACTAGACTAAGACTTCCCAATAGTCTTTGACGAAGGGGTGATCCCGACTGTTAATCACGCTAACAAACTTACTGACCAGACAACAAAAAAAACAGCGAGATATACTTCTTTTTTTCTTTTTCAGCCTGTATCTACCCACTTTTGGACACAGGCTTCCTTTAAATTTTGCCACACGGTCCTATCTGTAGCTTTCTGTTGCCACGAATAGTCGGCGATTTCTCTACCTTTTTTGGTATTTTCCCACACTTTTCTTAGAGGTCCTTGATCTCTACTGCATAACTTGTATCTTCCACTTTGATAGTCCTGCCTTGCAACATGGTTTGCCCAGCTCCACTGAAGGTTAGCGACTCGTGTGATAACATTTTCGACACCTGTTTTCTTGCGGATTTCGGTGATTTGAATGTAATCTTTTAGGCTTACACCCAACATGGCTTTTTCTAATAAACTTTGGCCAGTTTGTAGCTTGTCTGCTGATTTGTTGCTAAGGGTAGTGGTTTTAAGACCATACGTAGTTACGGGGAGGATGCACTTATTGTACATTTCTCTTTTTAGTCCATATGGGACGTTTTACTTCAACGCACTGGTTTTCTTTTCCAAATCTGATCACATGACCCAGGTACACATACTCTGCTACGTTTTTCACCACGTTTTGTTTTATGGAGATGGGAATTTTAGAATCTCTCATAATTTTGGTTTTTTTGAGGTTCATCTTGAGTCCGACTTTTTTGGATGCTAAATTTAGTTGTGTGAGCATGCTATTTAATTTCCAAATAGTTTAGATGTTTCCCATTGTTGTTTGCACCGTTGTTTTCTCCTAGTCCAAGCGTTTAAAGACATTTTCCATTTCCAGCGTAAAAAGTTTTGGTGAGATGGTATTACCCTGCCTTTTTCTTTTTCTAATAAGAATCTTGTTAGTAATGGTGTCATCGTCCAGTTTAATTTGGAGTGTTGCATTTTTATAGATGTAGTTTAGTAGGTTCGAGTGTCTGGAGTGCGTTGGTCATTGCATTTAATGCTGCTATTATCTCGATCAAGTCGAACGCCTTATTGAAATCTATAAAAGCTAGGTGTAGAGGGATGTTGTATTTGGCATATTTTTCGATTAGCAATCGAATAGTTTGGAGGTGGTCTACTGTACTAAATCCCTATTGAAATTGAAAACCTGTCTGCTAGGGGGGCTGGTAGAAGTCGAATTTGTTTGTTAGGCGGTTTGTTATAATTTTTGTGAGCAATTTATACAGGTGTGAGAGTATGCTGATTGGGCGGTAGTTTTCAATGCTTGTTTTGTTGCCTTTTTGGTGAATTAGGGTAGTTTAAGCATTTTGTCATTCTGCTGGTATCTTTCCTTTTTTCAATAATTTATTTAGTAGAATTTGCACAGCCTCTATTTCATTTTGCTAGTTATTCTATCTATACTTGCAATGCTCACAAAAAAGCAAAATTATTTGCATAAGTGACAGAACTGCTGATCAACTTGATCAAGAAAAGAAGTTTCAGGAGCTAATGCGGTGGTGATGATAAAGAAAATAATACGATTTATCAAGTTTTTTGCAAGACTGCCGCAAATTGAATAAGGTGACTAAGAAAAAAACGACATTTCTCCCCAAAATTCACGAGACGTTAAAAGACTTTGAATCAGCAAAAGTTTTTAGCAAGGTTGACCCGAAGACTCTAATGACCAAAGGCCACAAACTGCTTTTGCTGTTCTCGACAGTAGGACCTATTAATTTAAGTTTATGACGTTTGGACTAAAAAATGTACTGGCAGGCTTGCTAGGAAATATTGTTTTAGTCTATCTAGACACATTTTTGTATGTTTCAACAATTTTGAAGAGGACGTGGACATCTACAACAAATTTTAGAACGGCTACAGGAATACGGCTACATAAGAAACTAAACTTGGACAGACGTCTGTGGAGTATTTTGGCCACCTGATCAGTTTTGGCTGCAATCGGTTCTTAACACAGCACTTTGATTTAATCCGAGAAGAGACGCCGAAAAAAAAAACTAAACAGTTTTCTAAGCTTTTGCACTTGGCTAAGAGAGAACTTGCTTGGAGACCCAAATGGCCGCTTTACTACTACTACGAAGTTTTAAGAAAATAAAAAAAACTTTTTGTTTAGATTGCCGTAGAAAAAACAATATTTTAAAAAAATTGAAGCAGTCATTAAGTTTATTTAGTCTTTAAATCTGCAAAAATTGAAAACTAGAGCACACTCAAAAAAAAAAAAACTTTGTACTTGACGCTCTCAGCCAACACCCCTGCTTAAAGTTGATAACAAGAGCGGCAGCAAAAACAAAAAGGCTTCTGCTACTTGAGGACCCGGGAGAACAACGATCACCAATGCTAAACTATCTGTACACACACTTTGCAAGAGCGTTCAGAACAGATTTTGCAAAAATATGCTTTTTAAAATGACAAAACTCTGGAGACCATGATCAGCCGTGTTCAAACGGAGAGCACCAACATCTAGGACATAGTACAGAAAGTCTCAAAACGCCCTGAAGATAAAGACCTGGGGTACAAAATTGGCAAACAAGAACAGACTTTTGAGGACCAGTGCGGAAACTAACTAACTAGTCGTACCTGTTTAAGCACAGCACTTCCAAAGCTTCATCAAGAAGTGTCTGGCGTGTTTGAGGGTAAAAGTCGGAGCTACACAGCCCAAAACACATTATAGTTAGAGGAGATTACTCTAGTAACTACCGCGACAAGCAAGACCACTACAAAGGTGTTAGAACAATAGCTGTTTTAAAGATGGGGATACCCAAAGATTGTGTTATCAGACAACAAACTGCAATTTATCAGCCAGCAATTCCATCGTGTTATAAAAATATGAAAAACGGTACACGACGGCAATTTACCATATGCAAGCCGATTTTGTAGAACGCTGTCATGTGTAACTAATGAAAAACTTTAGCACCTTGCACAAAGAACAGCCAAGAACTGGTCTTGGTGTGTGAACGTGCTGAAGGTTTAAGCACAAAAGACATGAGGACTACTACTATTGGGTAAAGGACAACTCCTACAGAACCCCCTGTAAAACTACACTTTAACAACCTGCAACCAACGCCACCACTAGAGCACTTACTTTCAAAATCGGGCAAAATAGACGCAGTCCAGGAAGTTGGAGAGGATTGATGCAGTCTAGGGCACCTTAAAGATTCACCATGCTTCTTGGCACCGATATACCGGGTGGTATTTTATCTTCCACCGCAGTTTGTCATCAACTTTACGGTATTGCACTACCCACAGTAAGGCAACAGCAGAATACGATTACAACTTTTGGCAAGCTACAATCAATGGGGTACGCTTGAAAAAATATTAATTTACACGCCACAACTGCCAACTAACCCGAAGAGGGAAGTGTTTACATCTGGGTACCTTCTAAGTAGCTTTGAGTCTGAACAGTCAACTTTCTGATGCATGCGTATCCTACTTTGTATCCAATTAAACTTTAACCAACTATTTCTGAAAGATTAACAAGTTTTGGGACTTAAATGCAAGGATTCTTGACTTTCAGAACAACTTTGAAAACAGATCACTATGAGTTCAAGCATAAACTCTTATGCAAATCATACAACTTGGTTTAATAAAATTGGAACAAAAGTTAAAACATCAATCAGCAACTTTTATACCCAATCCTACCCTCAATTCATGCTCTAATTTTGCAACACATGCACAAATAAAAAATCATATAATTTAGGCTATTTAAGCCAAATTAAATTTTATTGTATTCCATCTTCAAAATACATGCTATGTTTCTTTTTTTGTCAGCTCAGTCCGAAAAACAGTTTTTTCTCTTGTATTTTGGTTTGAAAAGTGATGTTTTGTCGTCTCTATGGCCAAATTAAAAAAAAAAAATTGTCTATTTTTTGTTTTGTTTTGTTTAATTTGAAATAAACACGTACAAGAAAGCATTTGCATCACTGTTTGGTCGTGAGACCTTACATTTATTGGCATTTAATACTCAATATACTATTGTTAATTTTTTAACAGTTTTCTTCTTTATTTTCAAATATAAATCTAGCAATTGCAGTTTTTAAGGTTTCTCTTAAAAATAATTTAGAGTATTTAATAATTAAACAAAAATCATCAATGTTTAACTAAACGTGCCATAATATTACAAACTGCGAACGAAAATCTGTACGCCTTAATTAAGCGAAAGTGGTTGCAGGGGGAAATAATGTGTGCGTATGATTTCATAACATTATAATGAATCCTAAGTGATGTCAATATTCAAATAATTATTAATTCATCTCTATAGGGAAGGATATGGTTCAAACTAAATCACCCACTTTAAAATTCACTATTCGAGGGATTAAAATATTATGGATTAAGTTAAGCTGCTATTATAAAATGTTTGAATAATATAACTTGTAAGAATGAAAGTATTGTTGGTATATTTTCAAAACAAATTAATTGTAAGTTAAGACTACCATAGTAGTTACATTCTACAATTATCATCCGTAATAAATTTCTAACTGTTTGGGGGATTATATAAAGAGAACAATAAACCCCAAAACGCTATAAATTAAAAGCGTAAACAACTCTAAAAGTAGATTCCATCTCCCTAGGAAATTTATTATTTATTCCAAGCTTGAATAATCCGCAAAAGCCCGATCCCTCGACGATATTCAAAATTATAAAAATTAACAAACAGAAAAGTTTCTCCCTTTCAATTTCCATTATTATGCCAATGATGAGTGTTTCTCTTTCGGGTTAATTAAGGATAATCCTGAAACTTTTTAATACGTATTGATTGCATTTTATTCGAGCCGTATTTCACCTTGGCGAAAGCAAATTCAATTATAAATAAATATTAATGCCGATGGAAATTGGAAGAGGAAGGCACAAAGCGATTTTTTTTTGTTTTCTGTTTCGCATAATACGGAAAAGGGGATTAATGTTTTAGGCTGAGGAAATGTAGTCGAGTCCCTAACTTAGTTACAATTTTAATATTCCTCTTCACGGTGAAGGTGATTGGAATTATGTAAATTATTTTTTCAACGGATATTGAAATCTTGGTTAATTATAATCAAAGAGCGAATTAGGTTTAGGAGTAGGACTATGTACTTTAAAAATAATATTTAAAATTTTATTAAAACAAACAAAGAACAAACAAGACAATTTGTTATAATTGATCTCTCACGTGTACCAAAATTGTTATTAATATTAAAAACAAGCAATTACCAAAAATCCATTATCTATTAATAATTTTATTTGTACTATGCGAAGCAATTAAACGATGCAACATTGTAGTAACACAGCAAAAGCCATAAAACGTAATGGCCGATAAAGTGGTTATAACCCATACGTTTGCGAATTTAATGCAACTTGCAGAAACGGTTATTGAATCGCGACGCATTAATTACAAATACATGTGCTAATTAGTTCCACAAAGTTTCTAGTAATTGGGGCGAGCGGTATTTGATGGGGAAACCTTGAACGTGTGTTGGCAAGAGAAGGCAGTGGCCGTGATACCGCAGCGGGCGGTGGCATTGTGTTTTCTTTGATTTTCCAATTAGACGGAAGTGCATAGATGTGAGCGAGATGGCGTTAGTAATCGGGCAAAGTTAATTAGCCGTATAGACGGCCGGCTCCCAATTAACCGATCCACCGCGAGAACGACACCTATTAACCGTCGCCGTCACACATGCAGCTTTTGCGGTGGCGGATTTTGAAGGTGAATTAGACAAAAGAAAGAAGCGACACGTCATTCGCTAGGCGTGCAATTGTGTCAGGAAGAAATTTAATTAGTTTCGAAAGGTAAGGTGTGTGAGTAATTGGAAAAATATTAATTAATATCAAAGCAAAGCTTTGACATAGGGTATATTTCCAATATAGTTTAATTAACAGCGTACGGTCTATATATCCGTTGGGACATTGATTCATGGCGTCAAAACATTATCTATGGTGCGAATGATTTGAAAAGGGGGATATTTAACAATTTTGCGGCCGAGCTACTTCTTGAGAAATTGTTCACATGTGAGAGCAGTTTTTAAAGTAATATTTTCATATTAAAATTGATTTATTTGCGCAAATTTGTTAACATAAAGTTGCGTCTTACACGACTACTGCATTGGCCTTTGTAGAAAACATGTTTTCTTTAATGGGCAACTTTCACGTTTGCATGTCGGGCTATAATGGACGACTAAAACTAAATTTACAAAATTAATAATATTTAAATTATTAAATTTTTTGGTGATTCAATTGCAAAATTTCTAGTAATTAGATTTTTAATTTGCTTTTAATAATATATATTTTGGATTATTGGATAAATTGATTTTTTTAACAAAGTTACTTATAATATTAAGTCATAATTACGTTTTATTTTGCAATAACTGCTATGAAATTGTAATTCAAGCTTATATGAATGAAGTTTTTTTAACTGTATTGTGGCTAAATAAAAACTTCTCCAAACAGTTATAAGACTTACTGAGTTGATTAATATAGCCGTAACCCATCTTGTTATTGAGAAAGGGTTCTCCAACCGCAATGCACAGCTATTTCAATTATATTCTAAAATAGCATACAAACAAAGAGTATTTTATAGACAACAAACATAAACCAACATCTTCTCTACCCCTAAATACAGGTAACGAGTATACAAGCCACTGGATTAACTTATACCTAACAAGTAAACGAAAAATGTTATATATAAAATACAAAAAAAATTAAAACCAAAAATTGGTTTATATTAACAAATTCCTTATAAATTGCATAAAAAACCATTTATAGCACACCGTTCTCTTTTTTTTAGAGTTTTCAGGGATGTTTTACTATTATCTACCTAGATTTTGTCGCCTGTTGGCTTAGTGGAACTTCACTTTATCCACTTTCTGTTTGTAACGTTCATAGTCTGGGCCTAATTAGGTTTACAGGTCTGTTGTAAGTGGTGTAATTTGGTAGATGATGTGTAATCTTTAAAATATTTGAGTTGTTGTGGGATGCAGCTTTTGTGTAAAACCTTTTGGTATAATTTAAGATGTATTTATGAAGAGTAGAGATTAATAGGTCTTCTCTTAGGTCTCCATTCCTTATTTACCAAAGAGCTCCGGTGATCATTCTCAGTGTCTTTGATTGGCAGACTTCTAGTGTTATAAAATAGGTGTTAGCAATTGTTCCCCACAACAATGCAGCATAAGACAGTTGTGCTTTGATAGATGACTTGTAGAGCGTCATTTTAATTTTTAGCTTTATTTTTTTATGACGTAGCAGCGATGCCAGGCTTATCATAGAGATTTTAATTTGAACTCTAACGTTTTTATCGTGGGCTTTGCAGGTTAAAGACTTATCAAGGATTACTCCTAGGTAGTTCACTTGTACTGACCAAAGTATTGGAATATAGCCTGACTTTTTGTCGGGTTATTTTTAATCCCCCATTCTTCCGTTTATTCCATGATGGTGTCAGCAGTTTTTTTAAGGTATTTTGTAATAAATTTTGGTGAAGTGGTGGTGTGAATTATAGCCGTATCATTTCCGTATTGAGCTAGTATAGTTCCATTCACTATAGCAGGGATGTCTTCAATGTAGATGTTGTATAAAACAGGTGATGGAGCCAAGCTTCGGGGAACACCAGCTGTTGCTATTTTAGCTAATGAGAGGGTGTTTTCTATTTTGACTTGGAATGTTCTGTCGGTCAGGAAATTTTGTACGATTTTGCCCAGATGGTGTGGGTATTTTTTTTAATGTAATTTTACAATAAAACCATTATGCCACACCTTGTTAAATGCTTTTTTGATATTGAAGAAAACAACTCCGGAGGATTTTTTCTTATTAAAACCTTTTGCGATATGTTCAGCCATTCGTGCCATATGGTGGGTGGAGGAATGCTGGCTTCTAAAACTATGTTGATGGTTTGGGATGACTTGATTGCTTACACTGTGGTTGTTCAAGTGATTCAAAATAATTCTTTCAGCTATTTTGCTTAGAGATGACAGCAAACTTATTGGCCGATAGTTTTGTAGAAAACTTTTTAGTTTATTAGGCTGTTGGAAAACGACTATTGCCGTGTTGAGTAGGAAGTACCCCGATCTGAATATATCATTTATGAAGTTGCAGACACCTACTACGGCTTTTTTAAATTTTTAAAACTGTGTTTGAGATGTTGTTAAATCCGTGTTTTTTTTGGAGTACACATATTTAATTACCCTGGCCACTTCTGATGGTTTAGTAAAAGGTGTTTAATTTTCAGCGTTGTTACCGTAATATTCCAGCTCTCTTTCCACTTTTTTTACATGTCAACATCTAAGATGTTGTATGCAGAGCTGAATTGGTTTTCCTAAAGATAAAGCGATTACTTTGGCTTTCATACTTTTTTCTGAAGCATTTTAAACTGTTCTAGGTTTTTAGCATTTTTGTGTTGTCGAATGTAGTAATCAACTGTAATTTCATAAACTATTGTTAGCATAATAAAAGTAATATAAACATGCAAAGTAAAATTTTGTAAAGGAGTTAATGGAGTTAGTAATATTTATAGCATAATAAAATTGTTATTTCTTGACTACTTAACTATTGTAGTATGAAATTTTAAGTATAGTTTATAAAATTTGTATGTGTGTAAATATATTTTATAATATAAAAATATGATATGAAGTGAATAAATGCTGATCTAGCATACAGAAGGTTTAGATATTTAATATAACAAAAATGTTGTCTCCGCCACGACTTTTATTTTCAAACAATGGAATATATTATTTTCTGTTATTATACGGTTTTCTAAACTGATATATTTAGTTTAGTTTTAGTTTCAAATTATATTAATAAAATAATGTTAGCTATAATCATTTTATTATGGAATTTGTTTAATAAAAGATAAATACAAATGCAAAATTTAGAGCAGTAATCATATCACAGACAGTTCAAATATACCACAAGATGAAAGGACTATGGAAAAGTAATACATGAACGTACAAGGACTGGTCTCATGAATTATTAGAAATGAGAGGCTACGACACAATAGAATATCTTACGCGATGTTATATCAAATAAACGAGAAAGGCAAGACACGTAAATATTAAATCTATAATGTGTGTAATTGAACAAGGATAAAAGAAACGTATTAAACAATTTTGAATTTTTTTGTTTGGCAATAGAGTTAGAACAGTTTTTAAGTAAAAATCAACTATGTCAAAAGCAAGAGTCGGAAAAAAAATCAAAAAATAAGATGGGAAACCCAAAATGTAAGCAATTTTTGTGAAAAAGAAGCAAAGTTACTTATGCAGAATTTTTAGAAACAATTAAAAAAATATATTAACGGAAAGCTTGAAAACAATATAACGGGTGATACATTTTTTTTAATAGATTTAAAAACTATTATCATACAAAAAACCATTCTTTACATTTATTGTTTAAAGATTATTTCTTTCAAAGATAATGCCAACTGCGGTTAACAATATCTATTCTGAAATTCTAGTTCGAGCATTTTGAGTGGTATTTGGCAAATGACACGAGTAATGTTGGCTTCCAATTCCTCTTCTCAATTGAAGCCTCAAAGGAAACAGTCTAGAGACGTAATATTACATGATCTAGGTGATTAATCCACCGGTTTAAAAAGTAAAAATAACTGTTTACTGGATTGTTTTTGCAATAAAGCTATGGTTTCACGGACTGTGTGGCAAATATTAGCAGCAAACAGTCCGTTATTATAGCACGTTACGGGCGCCATTCACAGTTACGTTCTGGCCGACCTCATTTTTGTAGAAAAATTAACTATTGATTCCGCCAGCTCATAAACCACACTTAAACGTTGTTTTGTCTGAATGTAATGGCAACTCTTGAATTTTTTTTTGTAGTTTTTTAGTCTAAATACGACAATTTTCTCTATTGACGTAGTCATTAAGTCGGAAATGGGCCTCATTGCTAAACATAATGTTGATCAAAAACAGTGAATCTTTTTAAGCTTTTCAAAAGCCTATAGACTAAAATTCAATTCAATTTTTATGATTATACTAAGTTGTTCTATACGACAAGCCAAACTGTTGAAAACGGCGCTAAATCAATTCATCGCACTTTCGCGGCGCATGATAATAAAATTACAACTAAAAAAGTACTTCTCTATAAATACATACTAGAAAATATGCACTTATGGAATTCCTTCAAAACAAGCTTCTTAGTGTTCGAACAAACGTTGCCAAAATAGTGATAATCCATATCCTAGATATTGATAGACTAAAAAGTTGAAAAGAAATCAATGAAGCAATAGAGAAAAGAGCACAAAAAAAATTAAAACCATAGCATGAGAAACTATTAAATAGCTCTAATGAAAACGAATAAAGAAATAATCAAAATACTAAAGAGTAATTCCACAATAGTTTGGACAAACATCCCACATTGACATCTCCAATTTTGCTCAAATTTTGTACACATGTTTGGGGTACCAAAAAATTGTCATCTACTTGTTGAAATAGGTTGCTCCTTTGTTAGTTCTTAAATTGTTGGATTTTCTATTTTACTTTGTTTTCTAGTCGGTTTTTTACTAGTTTGTCAAGTGCAGTTCGTGTTTACTAGAATTTTTGCTTGGATGATTTTTCTTGATGAAGGGTTTTAAGTATGGAAAGAGTTTTAGAAGATTGTTCTCCCGTATGATAGTAGTGCAAGTGACTTTTTCTTGTGCAGTTTGAATAATAAGAAATTAGCTTATTAACCACTTCATCGATGTCTTTAGTGGTGCTTATTTTTAAACCAAATCCATTTTCCAAAAATAGATTATTATTATAGAATTGTTTCCAGTTAGTTCTTTTTTAATTTTTGTACTGAGATTCCCTGTAAGGCTTTGTTGGACTATGGATATGTTCTTTTTATCCATAAACTTGAATAAAATCCTGCTTTTAGTGTTTGTGGCACGACAGTTCCATGCCACATGTTTTGCATTTAGGTCACCTCCGAATAATGTGTGAATTTTGTTTTAGTATGCCAGTTCCTCCAGGTCGTTTTCTATTAACAGTTTTGTTAGAGGTTGATAGATCGTTAGAATTTTAATTTTACCGAGTGGGGGTAGGTAAGTTGATTATATCTCCAGTATCTTCTAGGTTAGCAACGTTTGGTATTTCTATTTTTGAGTAGTCTATTGTCTTTGGGCTGTTTTTAGGTTTTAATCCAGTTTTAGATAATAACATTATGTTAATATTTTGGTTTGAGATAAACAGTTTTAATTGTTTGGGATATTTGGCACTACAGTTGGTATTTCAGTGCTTTATTAATAAAATGTTGTTTTGTATGTCCATTATTTTAAGAAAAATGGCCAAGATTAGTTTTAGTAGATCTTGTTTATTGCTACTATTGTTGATGGCGTTTGTGAGGTCAGATTTGAGTGATAATCTTTCTTCTGTAAGGATTGTTGGCTGTTGTTGAGGGTAGACAGCTTTAGCATAGATGGTGAGTTGTGGGCGTAGCTTTAGGGTTACGTAAGTAACTTGTTATGGAGTTTGCATTTTTGGTTTTACTTTGTTTTTAACTTTTTGATAAGTTGGACAGTCTTTATATGGCGCTGGGTAATTATCTCTGCAGTTAAGAGAGTTTTTTTTCTGTTTGCAGAGGTAAAATTACATTGTGCGGAAGGGTGGTTTTTAGCGCATCACACAGTGGGTCGGTTGACTTTAGCTTTTCTTTTAATTTGACTTTCAGACCAAGTATTTTGGTTAAATTCAGAATTTTTTTGCTTTTGTCATTTTTGTTTAGTTGTACGTACAATAAATCATAGGATTTGGTTTGATTATGCAACCTTTGAAATTGCATTGACGTTGTAACCTTTTTCTTCCAACGTTTTTGTCATCATGTATGAGACTTGTGACCTTTAGCGTCTAAATATGTTTTTACCCTCCGGTGGTCTGAAGGCGTATGCGGCATTATTTTAATTGACTTGTTATGACATTTAATATCGACTTTGATTGCTGATTTTTTAGAGTCATTTTGTGTTTCTCTCCATTCCTTTTTATTATTTAAGGTAATTGGAGCAGGTAATTTAACTTTTGGTTGGACATCTTCTTCGATGTCAGATTTATCATTCTCGTTACTACTAGGAGTGTGCGCTTTTTTTTACCTTTGTTCTTCCTGTCAATTAATTTTCAGTTGTTATTATTAGAAGGGTTTGAGGTACTAGGTGCTGAATTGAACCATGAATTTTATTTTTTTAGGTTGCTATCCAAATGATGTGCTGTTGTTTGAGTGAGTAATGAATGTCTTTTTGTTTTTAATAACTTTTTGGTTTGCTGTTTGTTGAACTGTCGCAAACTTTTCCTGATTTGTCATTTTTGAGGAAGGTGTTGATATTATTTACATTATTGAGTTTATCAACTAACGCCGAGATTTGGATTGATAATTGGTTGAAACTAAATGTACACTTAAAATGTTTCTTTCTTAGAGAGTTTAGCGTCTAACAAAAAAAGGTGAATGACCGGGAAGTCATGATTTTCTGTCCGGGTTTTGCGGGTGCTTGCTTGGTACCGCTTGCAGTTGGAGGGGTGAGGGGGTGATGGTTATTGTCTTTCACTTGTTTCTTTGGTAGGTATTCATTGTTGTAACATTAATTAAACTGCCACTTTTTTTGTTTAAAAACTTAACATGAGGCTGTGTGCGCATAATGTTTGCACAATAACTATTGTTACTGTTATTTATAGCACAAAATATAGTTTATTTTATAAAATGTATACTAAATTGTATAAAAAACCTATTTATTACATGGAATTAGAACAAAAGACTCATTTATTTCATAAAATTTATTATAAATTAAATTATTGCATAAAATTAGCACAACAAACTAGTTCATAGTGTTATGTCATAAAATGTATTCTAAACGCTCAAAAAACACTTTCATTGCATAAAATTAAAAAAAAAAATTATCTCATAAGGTCATCATAAGTTTTGCAAAAAACAATTATTGCAAAAAATTTGCACAAAAATCTGATGTATTATAAATTATGCCAAAATTTCTTGTATTGTATAAATTTAGCACAAAAACTAATTTATCTTTTAAAATTAATTATAAATCAAGCAGAAAGGTCTTTAATTGCATGTTATTAACACAAAAAAATGATTTATTTACAAAAAACATTAAAATTTGTGCAGGAAATCCATTTATTGCAACTTTGCACAAAAATTGATATAACTCTAAAAATTCATTATAAATTGCGAACAAAACTCATTTATTGGATAAAATTAGCAGAAAAAATCTAATTTAACTTTTTATTATCATGAAGTTAGCACAAAAAATAATTTGATTCATGAAACTCATTATAAATTGTGCACAAAACTTATTTATTTGATAAAATTAGCACAAAAAAACTAATTTAACTTACGAATATCATGAAGTAAGCACAAAAAACAATATTAAGTATAGTCTGGCTGTCTTAAAATATTTTTTGTCAGTACGGACTTACTGATTGAATACTGAAAGTAATGTTTTCTGCTGATTACATCTCTTCTAGATCAAGTTAAGTTGTTTGTCAAAACTATTGTCAGTCTGCAGCGTTTCCAAACATTAATCATTTATGAGTAAAATTGTGTATTTTCAACTGTTTATCTCAGATTTTGGATTTCACTACAAATATCTGTCAATATGTTTATACTGTCTGATCGCATTTTAAATCTACTAACAATATGATATTTTATTATCGGATTTTGATATATTTAAGACTATATAAAAAAATTGATTTTTAACAGTTTATGGCCGATTTGTAGTCCTGAATTTGCTGTTTTTTATAAATAAAATATTTTAACGTTTTATTGGCAGATTTGGCTAATTATTACTTTTTATGAAAATAATTTTGCAGTTTTAAACAGTTATTGATCGTATTTTGAACTTTTCTGAAAATATTTTGTTATTTACGATTTTTTGGTCGGATTTTGCCGTTTATAACATTTTATGAATTAGGAATTAAAGCTTTACATTTTTTAACAGTTTATAACCGGATTTTAGTGCTTTCAAACATTATTTAAATGTTTTAAGACTACATTTTTTGTTATTTTTGATATTTTATAAAATATGATAATGCACTTTTAAACAGTTTTTAGCCGGATTTTAGTGCTTTTAACTATTTTGATGTTTTAAGGTTAGATTTTGCTATTTTTGTCATTTTATAAACATTTTTTAACTTCAGTTTTGAACTTTTCAACATTTTATGAACAAATGTTGCTATTTCTAACAATATTTTGATGACTTTGGTGTGTTTTGAGAACATTTTGATGTTTTATGACCCAATTTTGTAATTTTTATGTTTTTATAGATAGGATTTTACACTTTTTAACTGTTTTTGGTTGGATGTTTGTTCTTTCTGAAAATATTTTAACATTTTTTGACTGGATTTTGTTATTTATGACTTTTTATAAATAGAATTTTGTACTTTTGGCCGTTAATGAATTATGTACGTTATTTTCTAAAACCGCCTGATCCTCCATCTTTGCAATATTTGTGGTGAGATCCAAAAATCTTAGCTATGCCACTGTACGTGATTCATTATATTTGTAATATGATTGAAAGTGATATCCCGAGTTGCCTAAAAATATGAAATTTTTTTGAACAATATTTGCTTAATTTTGATATTGGCTAAAAGTAAACTAAGTGCTCTTTCTTAAAACACTCATTTCAATTGTTATTTATGCTTCAGCAGCAAATTCATTAAATAGTCAAAGTGCATTAAGCAATCAGTATTTTAAAAATTAAACTAAAGATGTCAAAAACTAAAATAACAGCAATATACCTAAAAGCGCAAGACATTTATAACTTGCACAAAACAATTTTATTGAATACATATTTTAACAAGTTTTTTGACAATCCAGAACGGGATTATAAAAACCTAAGGATTATCAACATTGGCGTATTCAGACTTCATTGAAATTTAATAAAGAATATAGGAGCTAGATGACACAGAAGATTAAGTAAAAAATTGACAAACGTTTGAGGATTAATAACCCGAATTAACATTTCGAATAGAAGATGCCTTAAAAAACAAATTAATAAACATAACTGAGACACCAGCTCTACCAGTCAGTTCAGCTTTGCAACAAAAGCAACTGCCAAAAGTTACATTCCCTTCATTCGCCGGTGTTCTGGAAGATTGGTTATTGTTAACCATTTTTCCAGAACAACGTTTTGTAGATTGGTCTAAAAGACGTTGACAAATGTTAACGGTTCTTTTAACAATGTGCAACGATTCTACTACTTAAGATCTTGCTTAACGGGAAGAGCATAAAATACAATTTTTTAAAACTTAACGCAGCCGATATGAACATTATAAAATAATTAAAAAAAAAATAAACGTGAAAAAACTAGTTAAGGAAGACTCTGCTAGCTCAATTAGATACCATATTGACACATTCTTTAAGCACGTAAGTACTTTAGACGTGTTAGGCTCATCAAGGGATATTTTATCCACAACCAGACTGGAAGTACTCTCTAAAAACAATTGGAAAAAATATAGCCTCAAATGCACAAATCTATCTGTTCAAGAACTAAACCCTTTCTTAGTGCCAAATTCTTGAGTACCAAAGTACTAGTTAACGTCAAAGGTCACAACTACAGCATGTGCAAGTTCTAAAAACAGATTATCATTGAGGACACTTGGTTGCGTTATATTTACTAGCTCTTGATAAAAATTCATATTTTGTAAACAGTAGTACAATCTCAATATAGTGGAGCGGATTTCATAAATGAAAAAAACAAAAATTTTGCTTCTCTTGCTTAAAATCAAACTACAGAGCAAATTAGTGCCGATCCAGACATTGTACAAAGTGCAACCAAATATATAACACATTATTACATAACCACCAAGGCTAAATAAGTACAAATTTATCTACATCAAGAAATTGTTTCTCTGTTATAAATGGCAACTACAGAAATCAAATAAAATTATTATCAACCGCATTGGTAAATACAGTCAATTAACATGGAGATTATCTATAGTGTAGGGCGCTATTGCATAGTGCATTGCAAACAAACTCCATCAGGGACAAACTGGCCGCAAGTCTAAACATAAAAACACAATCGGTACGTCTGCCAACCAATAGTATCAGAAACGCAAATGCCACAACAATCATTAAAAACTAGAGTTAACAATCACTTCACAAATTAAGAAATTTATGGCTACACTCAAGTTTTATGTATTAACCGAAATCACACAAGAACTGCTAGCAAACTCCCGGTTCAAACAAATTTGAGGTGTCTTGGATTGCAACGTGCACTAAATTTTTGGTGCATTTTTGATCAGTTTTTGCTTTTTATGTTTGTTGGTCTGTTCTTAATTATAAAATTGTGTGATGATATAAAAAGTTATGATACTACTAGAACTCATTTTAGACTATATTTGTACCCTATGGTTTGATTATTTGAGAAGAATGAGAACTCCACATTGTTTTTTAGAATCATTACACATTACATTACATAGCACCGTGTCGCGTTAACTCGCCATGCTAACTATATCAAGTTTTGACAGACTCTAAAAGACATACAGAAGCCTATGTTTAAGTATAGACAAAATTAGGCTAAAAAAGAAGAATAGGTTGGATTTTTCTACTCTTAAACATAGGCTTCTGTATGTCGTCTTTTGCCAAAAACTGCCCATGTGAATCCGACGCGCCTGGTGATCTCTGTTGTTTGGTTGGCCTTTCCTATTTGATGATATGCCTCAAGTATATATACTCCTCAATTTTTTCTAGAGTGTGATTCTTAATGGTGACCATTTTGTTACTTAAACTTATGATTTTTGTTTTCTGCTTGTTTATTTGCAGGCCTACAAGTTTGTGAGGCTTCGTCGAGTTTGAGTAGCATTTCTTCTAATAAAGACGATTTTATCGGCAAAGCAAAAATGATTTAAGCGGTTACCATTGATGCTTACTTCCTTTCTCTGCCTCAAAAGTTTTTTGAACACGTCTTTCAGCGCTAAAGTAAATCATTTGGACGCCCTGCCGGACGCTTTTATTGTCTAATCTTTTCTTATTTTGTCGTGTACGGTTTTGTGTTTGTAGATGTGTTTAAGCAAGTTTGTGTACTTGGAGTCAATTTGGGCTATGTATATTGACTGGACTACTGCCCATGTTTCGATGGAATCAAAGGCTTTCTGATAGTCTACAAATGCCATGTGGAGTTGGATATTGTTTTTTGTACATTTCTCGATTAGTTTACGCAATGTTTGACCTTTCCTAAAACCTGCTTGTTTAGCCGGTTGATAAAAGTAGAGTTTTTGAGTTAGTCGATTTGTTAATATTTCGGTTAGTAACTTATAAAAGATGGACAGTAGACTGATTGTTCTGTAGTTTTCCAAATTTGTATTATCTCCTTTCTTAAAAAAGAAAATTACCTCCGCGTTATCATGAGTCACGAATTTTGCTCTCTTTAAGGCAGGGCTTCTTCTCTCTTCCAGTCTTCAGCATTTTGCTAGTTATTTGATCTTTGTCTGGTGTTTTGTTGTTCTTCGGATAGTGCAATGGTGCTTTTACTTCTGCTTTATTAATCTCTTGGACTTCTTTGGATTTTACATTTAAGAATGTTTGTATCGACCCTGTCCGCTGACCGTCGGATTGAACTATTTGGCTATACATACAAGTTTACGTAGAATTTTTTGATGGTTTTTGGAATTTTGTTTTTTCATATGACAATTTTTCCTTTGTCATTTTTGATTTTATGCATTGCTGCTTCTTTTTAACTCTCGTGTTGTGTTGTTATGAATAGCTTTTCGTGCTTTTCGTTCCTTTATCAGTACTTCTGTCTCCTTGCCAATTTTGTGGTTTTGTGATTTTTACGGAGCACAGACTTTTTTCACCGCTGTTCTGATGCTTGTAGTAATTCTTTTTGTTAACGCATTTAGTTCTAACTCCTGTAGCTCATTGGTTGGTTGTAGGCTCTTGCTGATTTGGGCGTTGTATTTTCTTTTTTCCCTTTGAGTTTTGACAAGGTGGGTTAGATTTTTTTCTCTATTTGTCGCTTTTTTTCTAGCTAGACGTTAAGTTGTATTTTGGATCTTACTATTCTGTGGTCACTTCCTGTATCAAACCGGCTTAAGACTGATGATTTGGTCGTGTTGCCTGACTTTTCCAAGTTTATTTCTTATTTGGGTGTTAATTAAGAAAGCGTTTAAGCAGAACATCTTCTCTTTGTTGAAGAAGTCGGTCAGTATTTTTTTGGGTTTTTCTTACCCAGACCATGTAACCCTACGTATGGTGAGTTTTTTCTCCAACATTGGCGTTAAATTTTTTTATTACGATGGTAAAATTGGTGTTTTATGCAATTTTTGCGGCTGTTTGTTTTCTTTGTTTGTTGAGCGAGAGGTGGAGGCGTATGCTTGTATAATTTGTATGCTGAGTCTGTTTTTTAGTTTGATGACTGTATAGATAATTCTGTCCAATATTGCCCGTGCTTTGGTGACAAGTTGTTTAATGTTTTTGTGTATCAGTAGGGCTACACCGCAGATTATGTGAGCTTGTGTTTGAATTTTTTTGATAAATAAAGTGTTCTGATTTCAAGGTGGTTAATGCTTTGTCTGTTTTCTATTTTTCTGATTCTCAGTACATTCCATTTTATGTTCTGCAACTTGTTCTTAAGGTTCGTTAAATGTTCGAGCTTTATGGTGCGGATGTTGTATGCTGCAAGATATATCGTAATTTTTTTTGGTTTGCTTTTTTTGTATTTTTAATGTTTTTTGAGTTTTTGCCTCCTCCAGAATCCATGAGGCAGACTGACTGGTCAGTGCAAGATTCTGAACTTTCTGCTTTACTTGTCTAGGGTGTTCATAAGTTTGATATTTTATTAATTTGGAAGGTTTTGGCTGTTAAAACGCTACGCTAGCAAGGAAAACTAGCAATTTACTAAGTTATTTAACTGCTCATAGATGCGTCTTAGCATCAGATAATATCACAGTATCTGACTGCTGATTTACTGGGTTTTATTTTACGAGCCACTTACTAGCCAAGCCGCTTTTGTTTGGAATTTAGTTTTAGCCATCTGATGTAACATTTGGAGTTTACTTTTGCATTTAGAAGCCTTCTTTAAGTTAACACTTAACAAAGTAACAAAGTTTTCACTGCTACAAATTTAAAGTTCTGTAAGTTTAAACGTGGTATAAGTTTAGATTTTTATAATTTTTCTTCAAATGCTGTGCATGCTTTTTCAAAACCCAAAATTTGACAGCTTTTACTCAAAAGCCTTTTTGCATCTGCATTATTAGCACATTTTTGACCGATACCACTGTGGTTATTAGCTTTGTCGTTACTATTTTGAATTAAATCTATAACACAACAGTTTTATTATGCAATTATTCCACTACATTGAAAGCTGCTGAATGTTCAATATTATTTTCATGAGTTTTAAACTTTACACCGTATATGATGTAAAAAAGTAGAAAAAGAAATTTCAACCTCACAAATGTACGCTAATTATTCCATTATTGTTATTTTTTTTTTCTATTACTTAACATGTCAAGTTTCTATATATTCTTATTATTATTATGAGTTATGTTGCATTAAGGATCTGTATGTTCTTTAGATAATATGGAGGTAGCATAATTCCATAATAATATAATAATTCATCTAGTTTTTTAGCTGTGAAACTTAAGTAATTATTTTATCTTAAAGAAGTAATTTTGTTTAATAATATGGTTTATGTAGTTCTTGTATCTAAAATAATAAATAATGACAGAAACGGTTGTATCTTCATCTAATGCAATTAAATACTAAATGTCTTATTAATTATATCATCGATTGCGTTTATAAGCACAAAATTGTTGATTTAACTTTGTCCTTTGCCGTCATGAGATGCCGTATTCAAAGCACACTCACGTGGGTTTTTAGAAGCCTGTGCTTGACTTCTGGCGGCTATGATAGTTGAATTGAATTTAAATAAATTACATCATAACTAAAATAATCTTTTAAACAAACTGGCCGACTCATTATCAACAATTTAATATTGTTATTTTAATTAAATTATTTTAAATTAAATCATAATAAAGTTAGTTCACCTTTTTGTTTTTATAATCTCAATTCATTATTTCCATGGGGCTTGAAAGTAAAACAAAAATTTTCCGGTAATTAAATTCAGTTTCAAGCGAATTAATTCCGCTCTTTACTAAATATATCAGCTCAAAATCCCGTTTGGCTTTCTCGCCCCATATTTTTAATTGGCTGTGCAGTCTCTTAATTTCCTAAAAGCACGGATGATTAGGGAGTGATGTCAAAACAAAATTTATAAAACAAAACGCGTATATGAAAATTTTCTAGGAAATGTATTTCCCGAGTATTTTTCGTAAAGTTGTACCGGTAATGTGCACTTCAAAGTTTTTGATAAATTATCAACAAACTCGATGAAAAATTGTGGTAGAGAGTGTATATGTACTTACACTGAATGTGTTTCGTCTCGAGCGGAGGTCTCTTCGTCTAAATCTGCCACCGACTATGGTTCCGGATAGACTCAGTAGGAGGATTATCACTGTGCCCCACAACATTTTATATCTGGAAATAAATAAATATATTAGCAAAACAATTATTATTATTATTAGTTTGGTTTGTTATTTTATAGTTTAAATGAGTAAAAAAAAGATTTTATTTATAATTATAAACATTGTTTATTTTAGTTTGTAGAATCTTGCAATTGTATTCATTTTTTTAATACAATATTAACGGTTTTACTTTCTGTACAATAAAGTAACTTGATTATATCATTTGTCTTTAAAATCAGATTTGAGTTCACTTTGAAACTTTATTATGTTTATTAGATTAAAAATGGATAAGTGAGTAAGCTGTATCAAACAAAATAATTGAGAATGGACGTTGTAATACATTACTAATCAGATGCGATTTATGTTAAAAGCATCAATGAAAATTAATTATTATAATTTTATTTGCTTTTTCTCAACTATCCTTTTAGAGTGATTGTTACCGTTATCTTTATTTTGTTAGTTCTTTGTTTTAAATACAAATTACTAAAAAAGTTTAATATTATATTTTGATATGATCTCTTGTTTTTTTCTGTTTTTACAAAAATTATCTAAAAATATAGAAAAATAATTATTGAGTATTTTTTAAAATCTACTACGCTAGAGCAATATCTGATTTTTAATATAGATCTGAATAAAGCAAAAAACTTTTTGTCAATATAGGAAGAAATGTTGCCAGGTTGCAGACTTCAAATTTAATTCCTTTCGGTAAACTGACAATCTGGCTTTTGTTGAGTGCACGGACCAGATATCTTAGGCCATGCCTGAGTCAAGTGTACGAAACAAAAATTTTATTTTGCTCAAATCACTGAAAATGCATTTTCCTACATGAGTCCTGATCATGTGAAAATTTTTGGATTTTTTCAAAAAACCATTTTTCGAGTAATAAGCAATCAAAATTTGAAAAAATTGATTTTTTGCATTTTTTTACATTTTTTGTGTGTTTGTAACTTTTTAGGGTTGCATTTTTAAGAAAAAACTGTAATTAATTTTTTTTTATTGTTTAAAGAATAATTTTTACATCCAAATTTTTTTTTTCTTAAATTTTGAAAATTTTGCAAAAAAACTTTAAAAAACATTTTTTTTTTAAACAATGACGAATATATTTATATGATATGAATAAAAACGTGCTTTTATATGTGCAAAAAATACTCTGACATTTTTTTTTTCTTTGAATTTTGAAAATTTTGCAGAACTTTAAATGAGTTTTTTTTAAGATATTTTTTTTTTTCAAATATAGATAAAAACGTGCTTTTATATAAAAATTACGTTTTAATCCATATTTGAAAAAAAATGAAAATAACTATCATCTTTTTTTTTTAGAAAAACTTAAAATTAAAAAATTTAAAGAAAAAAATTTTGACTGTGAAAACTTAATCATTAGACAATTTCGAAAAAAAAAATTAATACAATTTATTCCTGAAAATGCAATCCTAAAAAGTTACAAACGATCAAAAAATATAAGCTTTTGTCGCTATTTTTATGTATTTCTATCTCTATATATTGTAAGATATCTCGGAGCGTAGTGCACGGTATTTCTTG
This sequence comes from Tachinus rufipes, assembly GCA_963932245.1. Taxonomy (NCBI): domain Eukaryota; kingdom Metazoa; phylum Arthropoda; class Insecta; order Coleoptera; family Staphylinidae; genus Tachinus; species Tachinus rufipes. Next base: position 24,080,497 of record OZ010742.1, on the reverse strand, counting down.
AAATTTTCAGTGTAATTTTTGCACATGAAAGCACGTTTTTATCTACATATATTTAAAAAATAAAAAAAATAAAAAAATGTTTTATGCAAAATTTTTAAAATTTAAGAAAAAAAAATAGATTTTTTTAACAATTTAAAAAAAAGTTGATTACAGTTTGTTCTTAATGATGCAACCCTGAGAAGTTACAAACGATCAAAAAATGTAAAAAAATGCAAAAAAAATCGATTTTAAGCAGCTGCTCTTATTTTTTTTAATACTAAGGTTTTCCAAATAATGGATTAAAATATTTGTGGTAAAAGACTTTTGCATTGTTTGTTTGGAGTTTAGTAGTTTTGATAGTGATACTGGTTTGGCTGATGGTTCCAGTTAGTTTGCCAAGTTTGAACAGAAAACTTGATTTATTGTTGGCTTACTACAACTGCTAGGGTTTCGGAATCTGCTGTGGTACTTTTTATAATCTAGGTTGTCTAGGTTTTTTTAGTGGTATAGAACTGCTGTTTAAGTTTACGGTATTTGTTATTTTTTAAGCAACATTTTTTTATGTTATTATCTGATTTTTGTTCTTTTGCTAGGAGATTGCAGTTGTTGAGACAGTTTCTGCTACTTTATCTAGTTTTTTGCAGGTATAAAGCAGACGTGATTTTTTTGCTGCCGCATTTATTTACTTTAATCTCTGCGAGTAGTCTGGCCGCCTATAGACCCCGCAAGAGAACGTCCGACAAAAAAATTTTGATCTTCTTTGTAAAGAATTGCTGAGCATTTTTTGACATTTGCGCCTGTTGCACGTGGCTAGTTAACAATAAGAAAAATGCAAGGCACCCAGCAATCGAATGTAAGGCAACATTTGCAGTCACCCTAGCCCCAGTAGCCAAAACCAGACTGATTCACCTTAAGAAATTTTCTAAGTTTTCATTTATCTTAAAGGTCTATCTGGGTAAAAGATCCTGCAAAATTGTTGTTGCCTTTGGTGAGTTTCCAAAACAGTGACAAAGGTTTGGAAGTTTTATAAATTTTTGATCTTGCAAGTTTGCAACAGCAAAATTGACAAAACCTCTCTCCATTCTTAATTACCGCTCTTCAGACAAGACATCTAAATTCCAAAGCAACATTATCAGTTAGCAATCACTTTCAACATTTTTTGTTGCTGAAAACAATGATATTTATTTTGGACAAACTTTAATAAGATTAGCAAGATATAACGACTAATTGTTATAATCTTGAATGACCCAGTAGAACTAATAAAGATGCTGCAATAATTTAACCAAACAGCCAAAAAAGAAAGGAAGAAAGACAAAAATAATGAGTATAATAGATCTCTAGATATTGCTTGACAATGCAGTTATTACATCTCTAAACCTATCTTGGTCATACGATCACGCAAGGAAAACCAAACCATAAGTCGTATAGGTCTTACATGGGCGCCGTTTGGTTAACTTTGATACATCTTAGGAAACAGTGGCTTAAAATTAAAAAAAAAAAAAAAGTTTACAACACAAAGAGTTATGGAACGCACAATGCTCGGAATATCGTTAAGAGACAAAATAAAAAATTGGGAAATTTGAGAAGGATTGAAATTTATAGCTATGAACAAATAGCTCAACTAAAATGGAGCTAGGTAGGACAATATTTTTTATAATTTATTATCAAAATTTGCAATTTTTAATATGTTATGAAAAAAAGTGCATTAATAACAGTTTATAACCCGATTTTAATATTTTTTGACAATATTTCAATTTTATGTCTTGTTTTTGATACTTTTTGGCCGCATTTTGGTGGTTTCTAACAATATTTATATATTTCTTAGCAGGGTGGGTGGAACACTTTACAACTCAATAACAAATTGTTTGTTTGGATCAGAATAACTCACCTACCCACGTGTTAGTTATCAAAATGTTAGATCACAACCTTTTCTTGCAATAAAATAACTTCTGACGCTTGCACCTCTGTCAAATAGCCAATATCTTCATGAGAAACACTTAGGTGGGTGGGTAGATTACTCCATAATATGATAACGAGTCAGTAGTTGGAATTGGAGTGACTTTTTACTTACCCACTTAAGTGTTAGTTAATAAAATGTTGGATCACGACTTTCTTTTGTGACAAATTAATTGCTAACGCTCGCAAAGAGGTCAAATATCCAACCTTTTGATGACGAGCATTTGGATAGATTTGTGGGGCACTTCGCAGCATGATAACAAATAAGTAGTTTGGATTGAAGTGACTCACCCACTTACTCAAGTGTTTGTTATCAAAATGTTGGATCACGACTTTTTTTTATGACAAAATGACTTTTGATGCTTGCAGAGAGGTCAAATATTTAATCTCTTGATGACCCACACTTGGAAACTTTAGTGAGTGAGTGGGTGGGACACTCCATAACATGATAACAAGCTAGTAGTTGGGATTGGAGTGACTTATTTACCCACTCAAGTGTTAGTTATTAAAATGTTGGATCGCAATCTTCTCTTGGGATAAAATCTTTTTTCATACATGCAGAAAGGTCAAATATTTAATCTCTTGATGACGAAGACTTGGGTGGGCTGGTGGGACACTCCATAGCATGATAACAAGCCAGTAGTTAGGATTGTAGTGACCAATCCACCCACCCAAATGTTAGTTATTAAAATGTTGGATCACAACCTTCTCTTGTGACAAAATCACTTTTCATACTTACAGAAAAGTCAAATATTTAATCTCTTGATGACGGACACTTGGGTGGGTGAATGGGACACTTTATAGCATGATAACAAGTAGTTTTGATTGGAGTGACCCACCTACCTACTCAAATGTTAGTTATCAAAATGTTAGATTACGACCTTTTTTTGCAAGATAATAACTTTTGGCGCTCACAGAGAGGTCAAATAAGCAATCTTTTTATGACAAACACTTGGGTGGGTGGGTAAGGACACTCTATAACATGATAATAAACCAGTAGTTGGGATTGGAGTGACCCATTGCTTGGGATCAAAGTAGGATATGCTTCTACTTTAGCCAACATTTTCCTGCTATATTTGAAAGGTCTATTTGCATCTGCTAGAGTATGAATTATATATGTCAAATTGGGCAAATACAACATTTTTCTCATTTATCTTTTTCAAATTTATTTTTTTGGATTGGTTGCTTGTTTTTTGTAAGCAAAGTTCTTTTCAAACATTTTTTGTTGCAACATTGTTATCTGGCTTGATGGCCACAGTTGTTGAAACGTTTCATGTCATTTAACCGTGCTGTTTGCAAGCAGAGCATTCACAGAAGTTTTGTAGATGGTTTTTTACAGCTGCATCTACTTTTGTTGAAACGTTTATTTAATTTGATCATGGTAAGAATTGTTTGGCGTTTGTTTAGTAATGATAACTTATCTTTTATTTTGCTAAGTACTACTTGTTTATTGACAGGTTTTAGTGTGTTTTTTGGTTTGTAAGATTGATACAAATTACTTCTGGAGTTGCACATTAATCATCATTTGCATAATTTTTTTTTAATCATATCTGTTGTAATTTAGTTGCTGTTTGTGAAGAGTTTTAGATAAATTTAAAAAAATTTGTTGGTTATTCTGTTTAATAGAGACATTTTTTGGGCACTGCATATATTTCTTTGATTTAATCCAAAATGCGGAAGGTGTGATAGTAGGTTTGTAGTTTGATTGTCTTTAAACTTAGTTGCCAAGTAATGTTTTGTTTTACAATTTTTGTTTTTTTTTTCAGTTTTTTGTTCTGCCATAGTAAAGAAAATCATATGTTTCATAGCTTTTTCGGCTTTAAACAGAAGCTGTTATTAAATAGTTAGTACTATTAAGTGGTTTTCTAATCTGCACCAGTTAGCAATTAATTAATCAGTTGCTTGTTAATAAGATATGTTTGTCCATTTTTTAATCTTGCAAACAATTCTGGATAGTTTTTACAAACAATTACTCTTTGCGTTTTTATCTAATATTTGTTCTTACAGATGTAGTCCGGGGGGTTGATATACAGTTTTTTTTTAGTTAGTAGCGCAAGAACGGCAACTCTTGTAAAACTCAATAAAGTTGCTTTTAAAGTTGGAGATGGGGCACAAAATATTATTGGGACTTACAGGCAAAAAAACCAAAACTTCTACTTTTTGGACAACCGTTCTTCAAACGCTGTTCAATCAAAACTGTATCCGTAATCCGATATGTTACAATAAGCGTTTATTACGATTACTTTTGTTTGTCTTATTTGCTTTACAAATGCTACATTGTACGCTTATCTGAATATACTTTAGGTTTGATGTTTTACCTTTTATGCAACTACTACTTCACCTTTGTTAAAAATTTCAAGATCAAAGTTTTTTCTAACAAAGCCTGCAAGAAGTTACTGCCACTCTAGTTGGAAAAAGATTTTTCTTTTCACTGAAGTACCCAATGTATAATTCTTACGGTTTTTACCACCAAATTGAGCTGCACTAAAGCTAATTACAAAATTGACTGCTACAAACAAGAAAAAAAAAATTGAAGTTGGTGAACATTGAAGGAAAGATCTTCATAAACTTAAAAAACAAGAAGAAAACGTGGAGGGAATATCTCAACAAACTTTTTGAAGATGAATAAAGAATAGCAACACCAATCATTGAAGAAAAACGTCTTTTGCACATTCTGGAAGAGGAAGTGGATGCAACAATAAAATAAATGAAAGATGGGAAAACATACAAGACATACAAGTTGCAATCTTGAAACTACTAAATGAGAAGCTTATCAAAAGTCTTACCAACATATTTAATAGAATATTCAACTTGAGTAGCATACCAAAAGAATGATTGAAGTCGGAATTTATTGCATTACTAAAGAAAGTGGGAGCAAAAAGATGTGAGGAATATAGAAGTATTAGCCCTATGAGTCATCTTTTCAAAATATTTTTTAAAATATTACACATGAGAATTTACAACAAATGCAAAGAACAAATCTCAGCAAACCAATTTGGTTTCATCAACGCTGTAGGCACAAGAGAAGCATTTTTCTTAGTACAGGTGCTCTTCCAAAGAAGCAGATACGTAAACTGCGATATCTACGTATGCCTAATTGACTACCAGAAAGCTTTTGATCAGGTGAAACATCACAAGATGATAGAAATCCTAAGACAAGTAAAGATTTACGCCAAAGATTTTCAAATCATTACCAACTTGTATTGGAACCAGACCGCATAACTAAAAATTGAAGATGAACAAGTAAAAGACAAAATAGCAAGAAGAATAAGGCAGGGGTGCATACTTTTGCCGATTCTGTACAATGTATACTTTGAGCAAATTTTTAAAGAAGCCTAGAAGACACAGAAGAAGGCATTTTACTTAACGGAGCTAGGCTAAATAACATCAAATATTCCACTAATAAAAAATTTGGACTTAATATCAATAGCAACAAATCAAAGTTCATAGTCAAAAGCAAAGACAAGATACTCAATGTAAATCTGTACGTTTGCAATCAACAAATAAAAAGAGAGTGAGGCAGACAACATACTTAGGCACAATTGTAAAAAATAGTCAATAGATAAAGAATAGAATTGGAAAAGCTAAAGCCGCTTTCTATTGAAATATGAATAACCTCTTTAAAAACCAGTAACTTTATCTTGATACCAAAATACGCATGTTGAGTTGCTACATATTCTCAACACTTGTAACGCTTCCTTGTCGCTGATGACCGGAAGCGGCTGAGTAGCGATCAGTCGTGATCGACAGGGCTCGATATTGGCCTAGGAGGTCTCGGGCGCCACCACCTATTGCAAGATGGACGGGTGCTTATGAATAAAACAATACAATGTCAGGAGGAAATAAATTTATATTCAGTAAGTAAACAAAACAACAGAAATCAAATAAAAATGGGAAAATAAGCCTAAGTACTAAGATAACCAGTGTCCTGTCAGGGTCGGGCCACTGGTTAATATTAATTACACTAATACTATTTACAAAATCAGCCAGTGTCCTGTCAGGGTCGGGCCACTAGTTAATATTAACTAAAACTATTACTATTTACAAACTCAACCAGTGTCCTGTCAGGATCGGGCCACTGGTTAATATTAACTAAAACTAACATGTACTAGAACTTACGGCTCTTACTTCTTAGGACTTGTAATGGTGAAAATAGTCGCACTATGACCTTTCTCACTCTTACTTATCCGATTCGATTCTATGGGTCGACTGGTTGCTTGGCTGAGTGCAAGCTTGACTCACTCTACCTGGCCAGGCCACGCGTATTTATACCCGCACCCGAGGAGTGGGGATGGCCCGCTAGGCTTGCCAACACATAGTTGCAAAACATAAAAATAACTAAACTAATAATTAAATTCTAATTACACTAATTAATAATGATTATACATAAAATTGTGCATTACATAACAATCCGGACTCTTATTCGAGGGTCGGACATAGACTCGCCAGATGGCAATAGCCCCGAAATTGGCACAACAGCTGATTATCGCGCGAGACCTGTTGTAATAAAAATAATGTTTTTGTGCCCGGGAATACATCGAGAGAGTGTGTGGATGTGAATGTGTCCGGTGAAAAGAGTAAGTAGCATTTTTAAATGAGCACGTGGCGAGAGGTTATGTCCGGCCCCCTTGGGTTAATTAGGTGTTTGCGGACATAATGTCCTTAATAATTATTTCTCCTGGTATTACCCCAACCACGAATATCTAATTTGTTTTGCCTTAACATTAATTAATAAAATCCTTATTTTAGTTAACACAAATACAGGGTGGGCAAAACAAATTAATTTGACAATTGATATACGGGGGGGGTCGAAATTCGGGAAAAATACCAGGATTAATTTGAGAAGTAGTTTATTATGCACAAAACAGACCTTAGGTCCGTTACACACTACTATACGGAGTTGAGTCCTGGACACTCAATGAAGCAACAACAAAAAAGCTGGAAGCTTTTGAAATGTGGTTATATTGACGCATTCTGCGGATATCTTTGAAGGACAAAGTAACAAACATAGAAATCCTCCGCAAGATAAAGAAAGAAACGGAGATCATAAACACCATCAAAACCAGCAAACTTCAATATCTAGGCCACATTATGAAGAACGAGAACAGGTACGTCCTATTACAAGCCATTATTCTAGGCAAGATACACGGCAAGCGAGTTCCAGGATAGAGGAGAATATTATGGTTGGTTGGAAAACGTCAAAGGAGCTCATCGGAATAGCAACCAATCCAAAGTAAAAATAGTCATGCTTATCGCAAACATCCGAAATCGGAATGCACTTAAAGAAGAAGAATGTTAATTAATGAAATATTAAAAAAAGAAAAACAATACTTAAGGAAAATTGAAAATGTGAGCAGTCTATGCAAGAAAAAATATCTTCCTCTGTATGAGAGAAACAAATTTTTCGGTGTGATAAAGTGTTCTGTGTTTAAAAACGCAAAAACAAGAGCAACAGCAGCAGAAAAAATTTGCTTAAAAAAGTCAGTAATGACCAAAAACGCAACAAATTCCAAACGGCATCCAGAAAACAACTTTTTACAAACATTTGCAATACAACTTATATACCTATCCTTAGTTGCAAACTTGGACTTGCAAATTGTACACGCGTTGTTTATGATGGTAATCTAGAAGAAGCTTAAACTTGCAATATAATAAGTCCAGAACATCAACAATATCAAAAACATCGGAGAAAGAACAAACTAACAAATAAAGATGTAACCCAACCCTGCCAACTGCCTAGAACTGCAACAGAGGACGCAGTTGTAAAACGGACTAAAGACTTCTTTAATTACTACAGGGGCAATTCCATTTCAAACGGACCAGAGCTAGGGGGGGGGGGGTGCGTTGAAAAACTTGCTTATGTATTTTTTTTTAGTTTCTATAACTTATTAGTAGTCTTTTAATTGGTATATAAGGGTATAAAACCCATAAAAAAAAATTCTACGATTCTTTTAAGTATTTTTGACGTTTTTTGACTTAATCGCATTTTTTGTTTAAAAACCGCAATTTTAACTCAAAAAAAATAAATTTACTAATGAAATCAATCAAAAATTTTCCGTAGAATCCAAATCTAGCGCCATTTTAAGTTTATACCCTGTCTATAAGCCGCAATAGCCATAAAACCTTGTTTTTGTTCTCAGTGGGCTGGGCAAAAAGGACATTTTTTTAATTTTTTTTAACCGCTAAAGTTGACGTGTTTTGATGTAAATTAATTAGAAAATATAAATTTGTTTTGTGTATTTGGGTTTTAAGAGTCTAAAACTCAAAAAAATTGCAAAAATAAGCCTATTTTTCAACATAAACTTTTACAAATGCACATTTAACAGTTTTCAGAGAAACTATACACCAAATATTATTAAAAAATTTAGTTTTGCAAACAATTCTACATAGAAAATAGTCAGTGTCGTGCTTATCTGGCAAAGAAAAATCCATCTACAAAAAAAAATTTGTTCAAAATTTACTTAAATTTTTTTTTTTTTAATTATTTTTAAAGATTATTTGGATTATATTTTTTTAAGTTGATTTCAGAAGTTTAACAAAGACATTTTTTGTCGCTTGAACCAATTTTTGGCCATTTTACTCTTTGTTTGATAGTTTTTGCGCCTGCGGCACAAATTTAGACTCGATCTATCGGCGCAAAAATTTAAAAATTTTATTATTTTTGGCATTCAAACATAAATCTGCCTGTCGCTTGTTAAAATTTGTTAAAAAAAAGTTTTAAACTACATCCTAGTGTGTTTATAATATTTATTGTAAATGAAAAGAAATAATTAATTTTTAACGCATTTTTTGTATAAAAATTTTGTAAACATTTTTTTCTAGATGGACTTTTCTATAGACAATGAGTACAACACTGACAATTTTCTATGTAAAATTGTCCCCAGAATTCAAATTTTTAATAATATTTGGTGTATTGTTCCTCTGAGCGCGGCTAAACGTGCATTTGTAAGAGTTTGTGTTGAAGAATAGGCCTATTTTGCAGATTTTTTGAGTGTTAGACGCTTAAAACCCAAATACACAAAACAAATTTATATTTTTCAAATAATTTACATCAAAATACGTCAACTATGGCGGTTAAAAAAATTTAATAAATGCTCCTTTTTGCACAGCCCACTAAGAACAAAAACATGGTTTTATAGCTTTTGCGGCTTATAGACAGGGTATAAACTTGAAATGGCGCCAGATTTGGATTCTACGGAAAATTTCTGATTGATTTCATTAGTAAATTTATTTTTTTGTTAAAATTGCGGTTTTTAAACAAAAAATGTGATTAAGTTAAAAAACGTCAAAAAAAATTGTAGAATTTTTTTTTATAGGTTTCATACTCTCATATATCGATCAAAAGACTACTAATAAGTTATAAAAACTAAAAAAATATACATAAGCAAGTTTCTAAACGCACCCCCCCCCCCTAGCTCTGGTCCGTTTGAAATAGAATTGCCCACAGATGATTAATCTAAAAAAAAAATTTAACAGAAAAATAGAAATTGACAATTAAGGCTATTCGAGACAACAAAGAGACATGTAAGCTGGAAACAGTTTTTTAGAGTATTACAAAGACCTAGACGTTGTCGCCAAATTGTTTTTTAGATAAAAATAAATCCAGGAAATCAGCTAACCGCTACTAAGTTGTTGCTAAAAATTTTAAAATTGAGCTTTGCCTTATTCTAAAATTAAGTCTTGCTTTACTCCAAGATTCATCTTAATATAGTCTGCTAAAAGTTGTTGCCGCTCTTTTCGCGTTTTTGCCGACGTCTAAGTAAAGATTTGGCTTTTTTCTTATTAAGGAAATAGGTTTTACTAACAGTCGCCGCAGCCAACAAATTGCTTGTTTGTTCTTGAGTACACTTTACTTTTATTGCGTGTTTACTTTGATAATCTCTACTTGAGTTTGTAGGCATTCATAAAGTTCTTTAAGTTTAAATGCAAATTCACGCTTTGCTTACATAGCGACGTCATGACATAGTAATAAAATTTTTTACAAACGGTAAAAAAAAAATGTTACTTAAGACAGACAAGGATTACGGGCACCAGCAGCAGTAAAACATTAATGGAAGACTATTACCGTCATTTAAGTTTTCTTAAAATTTTACATTTTTAAGTCGGTTGCGCTTTAAATCTGACAAAAATTAGTGGCGCTCTTTTTGCAATATTGCAGACGTTCAAGAGAACATTTTTGGTCTGGTAACAAAAGTTAACAGCGTATGCTTGAGCTTTATAGCAGTATTTAAGCCTCTCCTGTCATGTTGCAAGATATTTTTGTAGAAAGACATAGTAATAATCAGAGAAAGAAATATTAAGAAAAAATTGTGGTAACTTTTTTTCCGGAAATGATTTGCACTTTATGACACACTCATTTATGAAATGGCAGGAATCATAATATCTCACTAACTGCAATCATTAAGTCAATTAGAATTTTGGCAAGATAACTAGAAGAAACAGTAAAAATTTTTAAGGCTGATTTTTGCTTTAATTATAGCATTGTACTCTTGCTCAGCGCTTTGACTCTGGTACACTGGATCTTTGGTATCCTAGAAATTTATAACTACGAGCCACAAATGTAAGTAATCAGCTAGGATGAAAGCTTTAGTGTTTTAGGCTCAAAGCGCATAGCAATCGGCAAACTTACAATGTTATGGTTGGAGCGAAGGTTGGATTTGTGTACGCACACTAAAAGGTGCTATCTCTAACAAACTTCTATAAGTTACCCAAATAGGACGTTTCTTGCAGAAAGCAAGCAACTTGCCCTGAGAAGCATGGGTAAATAAAAATAAACTTGACTTTACGGATTTACCAAGAAAATGGAAGAATAGAAAACTTTAAGCAAAATATTTTAGATTTTTAAACCCACAGTAACTGAACAGTGACATACCAAACAAAAACTATAAAAAACGCAGCTAAGCCAAACCTGACCATCAAATTTGGCAAAATTTGTTTGCAAAGTTTTGGAAATTCCGGTTTGTGGAATGTATTAGAGCAGGGAATCTACTTCCTGATTAAGAAGGGTAGAAAAAATTGTCTGAAAAGGACGTCTTTAGCAAATTGCAAGAAAGAAAAATGAAAAGAATTTTGATGTTAGTCAACTCGGCAAAGCTTAAAGCACATACAGACGGAACTACTAAGAAAGTAGAAGAAGAAGGAAATTTCCAGCAAAATATTAAACCTTGACACAAAGAAACAGAGCAGTTTTCTACAAAGATACAACACAAAACTGCTGATAAGCCACACATGACCAACAGATAGCACTTCTTTCTAATTTCTGCAAACTGCTCAAAAAAAACGTTTTTGCAAAAAACAAGCTACCTACTTTGAGAAACAAACATCTAAAATCAAGATAAAAAGAATCTTGATTTTATTACTTAACTTTGCAAGAATCACAAAGCAACAGCTTAATGGGTGCAGTAACCAAATTTCAAGAAGAAGAAAATAGAAAGTTTTAACAAAATAACAGAGCAGTCACATACCATACAAAGACCACAAGAAGCACTGTTAAATCTGATTATCAGTATTGGCAGGAAAAGTAGAGTCTTAGCAATCCGGGTTTGTGGAAAATGTTACAATGTCTGAATATTAGCCAAGTTTAAGATATGTACTTTCATATTATAATTAAATATTAAATATTGGCTATACTTGGCGCGAAATACTGACTTGGTCAGAAATGTGGTTCTTGCGAGTTCTGATTTTTAGTTTTTTGGTAGCTTGGTTAACATGCTGCAAACTACAACCAATGTGCCCGCAGTAATAAATAATAAGTGAAGTAAACCATTGAACCCCGGAACGAGCATTAAGTTTTTTGCCATAATGGATGTAAACACTTATCAAAACAACGCGTTATTAAAAAAAAAATTGTTTAACACTTAGAGATGCAAGAGAAGGTACCTCAAAGTCCAGTAACTTAAGTGTCTATCATTTTTTGGCTTAAAATATTTGTTTTTAAAGTTGGAGATAAGGTTTACTCAAACATCAACCATCTTGAAGCTTATTGGCAACGAATACACACATTTTGATATTAGTCCGTGCAAATGTCCTTAATTTGAACACAGTTTACTGAAATTGAGTTCTCTAGCAGAGATTTGCGGCACCAAGTCACAGCTTAACCTGCAAAACAACGTTTTGTCAACATCAAAGCCTTCTAGCAAAATAATTCTGGATAACCACACCCTCGAGGAGCACAGCTCTCCTGCACTGCGCACAAGTTGAGTATTATTCTGCTTCTGGAATAAACTACTAAAGTTACTATTGCAACTTTTAACAAACAAGCTTTATTAGTTGTTTTTATACTTTGGTAAACTCAAATAAAAACCTTAACGACATTAATATTAACAACTCATCATCTTTAGACTTTTTCAAAGAAACCAACCTATAATAGTTTGCTATGGTTATATATCATTCATCTTTACTATAGAAATACACGCTAGTAATATTAAAGCACTCGAAAATACTTTATTAAAGTTTACAATAGCACAGAGGTTTCTACAGCAATTTCAACTTTTTATCTATATTAGAAACAATTTTCTGTGATAGTGCATGCTCTGAATCTAAACCAATTTAACTCTAATCTTATAGATTTTAGTTGTATTTTTGTTTGTTATTAATATGCATCATCAAACTTTGATATAATATTATTATATATAAATTAATTCACATTCAAATAAAAGATAAAAGTCATCGTTAATATATTTAATGTAAAATGATCATAATATTTTATTTAATGTGTTGTTTTCTGGATTTATTTGTTATGTTAAATTATTATTATTTATATATTTAAACGCGAATGTGTTATTTTTGTAATATTATTCGTTATTATTTTGTGTAATAAATTATTTATTATTATTCTATTAATTAAATTGAAATCATTTTCATTATAACAATAATATTTAATATTTCTCTATTAATATTTAATTTAAATTAAAAATAGTAACAAAATTAATATTAAATTACGTTTCAATAAGCATCGGGTACACAAATCTATAAATAAAATACAATAACAACTAAAATAAAGCCTAACAGAACGTACTAAAAGAGGCAATCGTTATATATTGTTTCCTATTTGTACGAAGCTTAATAAATTTAAAGCACCGCTCGGAGACTGCAGCTCGTAGCTAAAGTGAGACGCGCTTGTTGTGAAATCCGTTTTTTTTCCTTTTCCCCAAGCCACCCTTCTAAATAAGATGTCACCGTTATAAATAAACCCTCCGCAATCCATCGCAGACATCGAGATTACTTTTATTCGATGTAAATGATGGTGTTAAAGCTGTGGATTAACGTAATCCGAAACGTAATTAATACGTGTATTTCTTTTACTTTCAAACAAGAAAATAAAAATAAAATACAGTGAGTTGGTAGTTTGAAGTAGGTTCTTTCTAGCCGCAATATCCTCGGACTTGTGAGTGGTTCCGAGTGGTGAAGGAAGAAAAAAGTTTTAGCCTGAGAGTTTATTACGTGGTGGAGAGGTTTGAAGTTGATATGTTCGCGGAATTATTGTATGTGTAAAGCCTGCGTTTATTTGGGGTCGTGGAAAGTCAGTCAGTGGGATTATGCGGGGAATTGATTTGTTTCTAAAGCGGCGGATTTAGAAATCCCTTTGAATTCTTTTAGTGTAAATAGTTTCGCTTTGATGAATCTAATATAATAGGCATTTCTAAGTCTTGACTGAATAAAGTTATTTGGAATTTACATTTATTGTACGGTTGTTACATATATGCAACGTTTCAATGTATCCTGTCGTAAAACGCTTGAAGGACAGTATGCCGCAGGCAATAAATAAATAAAAGATAAGCTGACTACGTTATTTATGTTTTATGCAAATATTATTTTTGGTGGTAGTAGGTGGTTTAGCGATTGAATAAATTTTATAAATTAATGTAATAAATTTTTGTTTTATTGTAGAAATTAATGGAAAAAACCCATAGGGTTCTAAAGCGATATTACTGTTTTAGCTCACAATTTATTAGTTAAATCATGGCTTCGTAAGATAATAATCATAATAATAATAATAATGTCTTACGTATAGTGTGCGGCTTATCCCGAAAATACGGAGTAGCCAAGTCACTTAAGAGTAATTTTAGGCAAATGCGTCTCAAGAGTAAAAGTCATTGTCAACGTGTGTGCTCAGGGAGCTCGTCATTGATTTTTTGACACTTTATGCATTGTAAGTTGAAAAAATGTTTAAGGTGATATGCATAAAGATTGTTTTGATTTAATTTTATGTAAAGCTGATTTTTATTTTTTGTTATAACAATTAAAACGGAATTTTATTGAGTGAAACTAAATTAACTTGTTTAAAAAGGATTAGAAGGTTTGAGAAACACGTTTTGAGTTAAGTTAGAAAAAATTATAAAAAACACTTATTAAATGAGTAAAGTCAAATTCTTTTAAAACAGCTTAGCTTAATGTTCTCTTGTTAGTAACATTGTTGAGAATTATCTTATATTAAAATATAAATGTTGTGTAAACCAACAGCAAAGTGAATTTGTTATAACGCACTTCTTGCTACTTTTTGCGCTGTACGATAGCACTATACAAACGGATTTTTCTTGAAAATTCCGAACAAATTATGGCTAACTGCTTTGTTATACTGGTTGGCCAACAAATTTAGCAAATGGTTAATGTTCTGGAGTTAACGGACCTTAGATACTTTAGAAATATGACATCTAAGATTAAGGTAAAGCTTAAACGGGATATAAACAAACGGGAAGTACAATCTTGAAAAGAAGCCTCACAAACTACCAACTTTATAGAACTGATTGCCATCTTTTTGCGTGAAAAAACAGTCTTGTCCAGGCAGGTGTTTCTTGAGGCTCCTGAGCAGCAAACTAACCAACTGCCTTATTAGCATTGTTGATCTATAAATCTAGCAGACAGCTAATGTTTTGGAGTTTACGGAATTTGGACACCTTAGTGACACGGTCAAAAAATTAAAGCAAAGTTTTAGCAAATTTAAATTAGCGCACAAACAAACCGACTATTCAGCCCATAAGAGAAGCCCCCAAACCTCTAACTTAGGAAACAAAACTTGGAACAACAACGTGTACAGGCCGGGCGATTACATTTACCTAAAATTCTCATATGGTATCAAGGAATTTCAAAAATTATCTATAAATTTTGAAAATAGTGGAGACCTATATACTTAGTTTGTCTTACTTGGTGTACACAATACTGATTACGTTGTAGACCAGGCAAATTTTTACAATAAACATCAAGTCACAGAAAAAGAGATCGCTATCAAAATTGGAACTTTATTAAATAATGTGATAATCTTAGGGCATCTGTGGTTTGTTAAAAACCAAGCTGTAGTAGATTATGGCTACAAACAAGAAATGGTTTGGATGGTTGGACCAGCCGGACTCAAAATGCTTTTCTAAACCACTCTACATATTACATGCTGGTAAAAAAAATTACTTGTGTCTTTGTGGACATGTTGGTTTTTACTGACAACCAACGCCCGTAACCCACCCGATTAAGTAAAAACGTCATTTTGGTAAGAATGAGACCATATTAGTACGTTTGATAAAAGATTTATTAATTTATAATGGTATTATTGAGCTCTTTAACAGTGACAGAACTCTTTTGCAAGCCTTTGTTTGGTTTTTCAGTTACCCAGAATCAGAAGAATTTACAATTTTTTTCCAAATAATCCAAAACTAATAGAAGCTGCTTCACAGCTAATTTTAAACTGCTGGGCGTAATCAAAGACAAACAGCAACTAGTTCATACCCAGAATATACCGGAAGAGGAAACAAAAATTCATTCATGGCTGAATGTGGACTACATGTTCTGTGCTAAAGCACATGGCTTTCGTTTGAGAACATAATTTTTATTATTGTTACTTATGATCCGAGACAAACCAATTCTATTTTTTTTTAAATTACCATTTTTAAAAAAATTGCACACTTAAGCGGGTTGGTGAGACACTCCAGAGCATGATAACAAGCCCACCTAAGTGTTAGTTATAAAAAGGTTAAATCACTTTTTCACTTTTCTTGTAACACAATGACTTTTGACGTCTGCATAGAAAAAGAACTTTGAATTTTTTGATATTGAACATGAATACATGTATTAAGCATTGTAAAGAAATCATAATAATTAAATGAAATGAACACTTGGGCGGGTGGGTGGGACACTCCAAAGTATGGTAACAAGTGAATAGTTTGAAATGGAGAAGCCTACCCACCCACCTAAGTGTTTAGTTTTCAAAACATTAAATTACAACTTTCTCTTATGACAAAATGACTTTTGACGTCTGCATAGAAGAAGAATTTTGAATTTTTTAATAACAAATACTTGAACAGGTGAGTGGGACACTCTAAAGCATGGTAACAGGCTAATAGTTTAGAATGGAATAGCCCACCGACCCACCCAAATGTTAGTTATGAAAAGGTTAAATCACGACTTTCTCTTGTGACAAAATGACTTTTGACGTTCGCATAGAAAAAGAACTTTACATTTTTTGATAACGAACACTTGGGTGGGTGAGTGGGACACTTAAGAGCATGGTAATAAGCCAATAGTTTGGAAAGAAGTGGCCTAACCACTCATTCAAGCCTTAATTATAAAAATGTTAAATCACGATTTTCTCTTGTGACAAAACGATTTTAGACGTCTGCATAGAAGAAGAACTTTGAATTTTTTAATAACAAATTTTTGGGCGGGTGAATGGGACCCTCGAGAGCATGGTAATGAGCCAATAATTTGAAAAAAGTGGCTCACCCACTCAAGTCTTAGTTATGGAAAAGTTAAATTACTACTTTTTCTTGTGACAAATTGACTTTTGACGTCTTCATAGAAGAAAAACTTTAAATTTTTAATGTTTTTATAACGAACACGGGTGGGTGAGACACTGCAGAACATGGCAACGAGTTTGGAATAAAGTGGCCTACCACCCACTCCAGTATTTGTTATGATAAGGTTAAATCACGACTTTTTTTTGTGACAAAATAATTTTAGACGTCATAAAAACAATTTTTTTTGATAACAAACACTTGGGCGGATATGTGAAGTCACTTCAGAAAATGGTATTGAGCCAACAGTTTAGAATGGAGTGGCCCACCCACCCAAATGTTTAGTATCAAAAGGTTAAATCGCGACTTTCTCTTGTGACAAAATGACTTTTGATGTCCGCATAGAAGAAAAACTTTAAATTTCTTGATAACAAATTTTTAGGCGAGTGGGTGAGACATTCTAGAGCATGGTAACGAGCCAATAGTTTGGAATGGAATAAACTAATGGTGTACGTTCAAAACGGCAAAAACATTTTTATAATACTATGCGAGATTCCAGTTTACCGGATTTATCGTACTGTAAAAATCATTATCTTTATGTTTGTATGAAAATGAGGCTTTGAATACTATTTCAGTTTAGTAAAGACAGCTTTATTTAGAAAGTAAGGATATCCTTACTTTATTGTATACAGTAGTACTATAAAGAGCGGATTATACGTATATACTGTCTAAAATAATGCTTTCTTTCTGCAAAAGCTATTACAAGCTTACTTTATGATACTACTGTTTATGAACGTATACAAATTGTCGCCACATCTCCGTGGCCAAAAGTAAGAACTTAGGCGTATATGGTAATTTTTACTTACAATATAAGAGGGCGTAATACTAAATATTGTTAACAGAGTTGCATATATTCAATCTTTCTTATCAATGAGAGGTTTATTATAACGGAACATGCGTAGAGAGTTGCATACATTTTAATAAAACTTTCTCTCAACAAGCTATCGTTTCAAATAAATATATCTCTCTTTAAAGCGGTCGGTAAATTTGTGGACCGTGACCTTTCTTGGCCCGGGTACACAATTACTATTAAATACAATAGCACATATGCCGTTCTAAAATAATTTAAAAATAGTAAAATTTATAATACAAATTATTATTGAAAAAATAATAATTAATAACTTCTTTTCTTGTAAAAATAATTAAAATGTTTGTCAGAAAAATAAATTAGATTTTATTCTATTTAATCAGATAGAATCATGTTAATATTGAAACAGATTTGTCTGTTAATTAATCTTTACAATTAATACATTACTAATAGATCTCATGATTATCCATGTTGTTTGTATAATTAGGTAGGTACAAAAAATAATTTGATTTTTTTTTAAATTTTGTTTATTTTAGGAAATATGGTTTTTATTGTAAGTGTCAATAACAGAATAATAATTACAAAGCAAAGTTCCAAACTTATTCATTTTACAATGAAAATAAGAAAAATTTTAATTTTGAGCAAATATCTAACTTGTGCATTATTTAATAGCATTTTTAAACTTTGAACTTTGTACTCTTCCTATTGTTCAAATAAAATATGAGTATTAAATAAGAAGAGCATAAATCATGCAAGATAAGTATTAAATAAGAGAAAATATGTTAAATTGTACAATTTATTTATAGAACCCTATTGTCTCCTAGCTAATTGAGTTAAAGGTACAATTATTGCATAAATGTAATATGGGTATCAAATAAGAACAAATATGCTAACTTGCACAACTATTTTATAGTACTCTTAAACTTTGTACACTATTGTCTCCCAGCTAAATGAATTAATGGTAGAATTATTGCTCAGATTTAATATGGGTATCAAATAAAAACAAATATTGTAAGTTGTAAAATTATATTATAGTTTCATTATTGTACCTTATAGTCCCTCCAGCTAAATGAATTGGGGTACAATTATTGTATAAATGTAATATAGGTATCAATTAAGAGCAAATATGTTAAATTCTACCATTAATTTAAAGTATTTCTGAAATTTGTACCCTATTGTCCTCCTAAGTAAATGAATTAAGGGTACAATTATTAATTATTGCTTATATAATATTGTTATCAAATAAAAGCAAATATAATAAGTTGTAAAATTATATTATATTTTCATTGAACATTGTACCCTATTGTTTTCTCAGCTAAATAAATTAGACTACAATTATTGCTGAAATGTAATATGAAATGATATACCTAATAAAAAGTGAATTCTTATACTATTATCAAAATAAAGCAACTATAAACCTTTTTGGATAATTTGTTCGCAAGTTTTGACAAGCTTTTTTAATGCAATCTTAAAAAAGTTCAATATTTTATCAAATATATAGTTTGTTAGGAGGTTTTAATATACATAATACTGAATGATTAAGTCACTCATCTTTTACAACAGTATCCGCCCAAAAAACATGGTTGTTTGCCTAGTTCTCATAACCTTAGTCACCAATTTTTCTCATATTATTTCAGAGATTACAACTACTGTTGAGGCTGTTTTAGAAACATTTGCTTATTACTGTTGTTATTATTACTACATTACATTTTTTTTTACTAATTTCACATTTTACACATTTCTTATAATCCAAAAGTTCACATAAAAAAATAAATTCTATTTTTTATTATTAAACCAAAACAAAAGACAGTTAATATTAAGCGTAAAGCATTTAACAAAAAATAATTAATTGTTTGCAGATTATGATAATGTTATACAATATGATAAAAGTGAGTTGACAGGAATATATAAAACAATTATTTTATTGCAAGGTTGTTCAAAATTTGTAAGACCTTCTTTTAAACAAAACAATTTAGTTACTAATTAAAAGGAAAAAGCAGATATTTCTATCTTGCAATAGTTCTAGAAATTTCCAACTTATTTGATAAGGTTTGACATCCAAATTTTAATAACAAGGTCATATCTTGATCATAAATCTGTAAATTTTGTCAATTGATTTTTTGACAACAAAAGTATTATTTTTAGAATTGATTGTTTAATGTCTGTCTTCAAAATAATAAATGCTGGTGTTGTTCAAGATTTTGCTTTTTTGTCGACTTTATTTTTTATTCATATTAATGAGCACAATTTATAGTTCATACTATTCGAAGACAATATCGACAAACTTGTCAGAGCGTATTAGAGTTATGTACTAGGTTAGAATCTGTACCAATATTTAATAATTAATAAAGACTTTAAAAGAATATCTGACTGTAGTATTCTCAACTAAGCCAATTTTAACTTTTTAATGTTTTAAAATTAAATTTCGAGGTATCAGACGTAACGTATTAAATGAAACAACAAATGTATATCAAATCTTTTTTCTAATTACTTCTTTTTTGGATTGGCCATATATTTAAAATACTAGGATTTCTAAATGGACGTAATAGTTCTTTTATGGTTTTGTACAATTCTGTATTGGAATATTAGGAGAAAGATTTGAGACTTAGACTCTCTTAGAATCTCTTCTAAATTTTATTAAAAACAAGTTATTTAAATTATTTTTGATTTAAAATTGACAAATGACTTAAATACTTTACAACATTGACGTAATGTTGCAGTTCTTTAAGTTTTCTAAGTTTTAGGGTAAACAATTGTAATTGTAAGTTAACGTAGTTGCTTTCATTTGATACCCATATTACTATTGGGCAATATTTGAACCTTTATTTGTTTAGCAGGGAGACAATAAGGTACAATGTTTTGAGTTGTTATAAAATAATTGTTTGTTATCATATTTGCTTTCATTTGTTTAGCTAGGGACAATAGGGTACAATGTTTTAGGGTACTTTAAAATAATTATTTAAGTTACCACATTTGCTTTCATTTCATACCAATATTACATTTGTTTAATATTGTACTTTTATTTGTTTAGCTGGTGAACAATAGGGTATAATGTTCTAGGGTACTATAAAATAACTATATATGTTACCATATTTTCTTTCATTTGATACCCGCCATATTACATTTATGCAATATTGTACCTTTAATTGTTTAACGGGGACGATAGGTTACAATGTTCTGGGATAACATAAAATAATTGTATAACCTACCATATTTGCTTTCATTTGATACCTATATTACATTTGTGCAATTTTGTACCCTTAATTTATTAAATAAGAGGGACGAAAGGGTACAATGTTTTGGGGCACTATAAAATAACTTTCATAAACATTGTTTAAACTATATTTATATATGTTTTGCATTAACATCATAAACGCCGTCAACTTGCAATTTTAATTATATCTATTGATATTGATATATGATTATAACATTTAAAATATTTGCTTAATATGGAATGTGAGAACGGAAAGCTATAAAAAGATAAATGCCTACAAAAAAATGTTTACTTTAAGATTGAATACCCAATTGAGAGGCCCTTTTTGTGTGGCAAGGCCAAGCAAGCAAAATATAAATGTGATTTCAAACAAATAACACAAAATATATGCTCTTGAACATTATTATAATATTTATAGTTTCCAAATGATTTGTTTGGATTTATATGACTACTTGGTTTAATATAATTACTCGCAGTTAGCGAAATAATTAATAATAAAATTTTATGATCAGTTTCAGTAACATTTAAACGTGTCTCAAAACCGTCAAATCAAATCATTTTTACATAAACATGAGAAATGCATTTTATATACATTTGTGTATTGTATCTTTAATTTATTGAGTTGAAACGACGATTGGTTACAATGTTTAGGGTGCAGCTGCAGAGACAAATTAGTCTAAGACCACTATAAAATAATTGTACAAATTACGATATTTGCTCTCATTTGATCTTAGATTTGTGTAAAACTTGTACCCTTAATTTATTAAGAGAGGGCGACGCAATTCTGTACCCTACAACATTCAAGAGTGTTATAAAATAATTGTACAGTTACTAAATTTGCAACAAACAGAAACAAATACTATCATGATGCTAACTAATAAATTTACTTGCAATGTATTTTAGGACATTGCAAGTAAATTTACATTAACTTAGATATTTATAATATTTAGTGATTATATCTATTTTAATGTAAATATGGAACAAAGTTGCCAAATCTTTTCTATTTTTTTATAAAATAGTAATTTATTTTTATATAAAACTTAACAATCAAACACGTATTAAATAAAATGATCAATAATTTAATATAACTGCGATTTAAATGTAAAATTTAAAAAAATCGAATATTAAATACAAATATATTTCAAAATAAAAATCTCTGAAATGTCAATATTAAATGAAAATTATTTCCGCTATTCATATAGTAAATCTTCTAACCTTGACCACTCTAACTTTTCAACCAGCTTGCTTTTAAAAAATTCTTAAAGGGGATGTACTCTTAGTAACGCTACTACCAGTTGTACTATCAAATATTTATTGTTGAATATAACGCCATCTAATATTAAGTGTACACACTGTACTTAACTAGTTTTACCGCTACGTCAGTGGCAACAAAATTCACACAATTTTTAACTGGACTTCCAACAGTATGCAACTAACATTACACATAATAATCTTCACTTTAAGTAGAACAGTAGCATTGTAAAATATGAAATATCTCGACAAATACCTTACTTTACAAATCAATTTTTACATTGGCAATTAGCAAAAGGTTTACGAAACTATTTTAGTATATATTAATAAGCAAATATGTTTTGTTACAATAATCCTGAGATTAAGATGTACACAACGATCTTCACTTTCATACAATCATGTATAAGTATATTGACAATCTAAACCCTATAGTTTATTGCGCAACTTACACTCATTTCTTTGTTTGTGAAACTGGTTCAGATATACAAATTGAGACATATTAATTTGCAATATGAATTACTAGAAGTGAAATAAATTGCATCAACTGGTCATGACAACTGACATGACAAGATTACATTGCAATATATTTGGTGCAATTTTTTTGCAAAAAAAAGTTTGTGGCAAGCTTTGTCTTACTATGTGGTTTTGCAGACGACCTGCTGCTGCATAGATTTTAATGCAAAATCCAAAGTTTTTTGTTGTCTAAAATATAAGTTTTGTTGAGAAAATTATAGGCATTACCAAAACATGCAATCCGCAATTGGTAGACCGCAAATTTGATCAATTTCTGTTACAAACAACATTTATTTGTCTTCACTGCCAAAATATTGGAGTAACAACATGGACGTAATCCAAGATCATACAGAATCTTACAATATTTTTCCCGCCCACCAATATAAGTTTTGACGGGACTACTCTGCAGTCTACCAAAAAACCGAGTGATTGACAATATTGTCACAGGTTTCAGCCTGAGAAAAACCTTTCTCAAAGTTTGACACAAAAGTTTATTTTTAAAACTGTACATACTAAAATTTTCTTTGCGTGTTTTAATTTTGGTGTTAAACTTTTAAACGACGTTTCTATACCGTGGTCCGATGTTGTCAAGTATCTGGGTATTACCTTCAATAAAGAACTTACGTACAAGTTACACGTACAGTCCATTCTAGACAGAACCAGATTGGCAAATAACCAACTCATTTTAATTCTTTGGCAAAACAGCGGCATGTTGCTTTAGAACAAAATCTGGATGTACACCACTATTGTCAGACCAGACCAAAATTATCAATCACTGTTGAATCATTAATTTAGAGAATAGCTGCAAACACGGACTTCAATTGTCACTGGGTTTTCCAAAACCTAATTTTACGGTGGCTCATTGGAGCCCTATGGTATGTTCAAAACAAAGAAATTTGTAACGGTTTTGGTATTCTCTACCTGCGCCAACACATCATAACATTAGCCAAAAAGTACTTAATAACCTCGTAGTTCATTCCAATCCGGATCTAGCCAGACTTGCTGAGCCAGACAAAAATGAATACTCCTATAAGAAACCGATCAATGTTATTACTTCCTAAAATGGCTTGGCCCACAGTCTATAGGGCGTCCTAACCAACCTTTTTTCTAAAATACAATTTTCAAATGGAAGGTATACGAATCTTACAGCTTTAAACTTCTAGGCATGATCCGAAGAAAGTTTAGTTAGTAGGCACTTACTTTGGGAAGGTAATTCAGACAGTTTTTAGATTCTTAAAACAAAAAATTTTTGATTGACATTAGCTATTTAGTTTTTTCGTTTGACGTTTTGCTGACTTTTTGGACTTTCAACCAAAACTATGCATTTTCTGGAAAAATTAAGAGAACTAAAGTTTTACAGCAAAAAATTTCCGATCAATATAGATCTATCGATTTTTCCAATAATGCGTGCATTGCCAGCCAGAGCACGCAAAATTGTGTTTTTTACTTTCTTTAAGCAAAGAAACAAAAAATTATAAGAACATTGAAATGACCTATATCGATTGGAAATTTTTTGCTCTACAACTTATAATAGAAGTAATTTTTGCTCAAAACGCATATTTTTTGCTAAAAATGCAAAAAACCATTAAAATTTGCAAAAATTTATATAAATATGTCAATTACTCTAAATCCACCTTTTTTTATGCGTGCGCTTAGTAAAAATAGTTTTTAGGCAGTCCAAATACACTTAAGTATACAGGTTGCTAAGTCATAGGTAAAATTTCTCTAAAACGTCGATTTTTTGTCTAATTTGAAGGGACTATCAATCAAACCAAATAATATCCAGGTTCAGAAAAGTCTAATAAGAATAATAAGACTAAAAAATATATTGGTCGCAAACTTCAGAGTAGCCTTTTTACCTGCCAGCATGCCAACAGAACAAAAAACCACTTGTTTTGCATCCCAATGAAATTGAAGTGTACCTGCAGAATTATCACTCGGAAACGCAGCAACTATCCTCCAGCGCACACAGTCGGTACCAGGCGTATGGCTTAGTGTAAGTGGCAAAAACGGAATGACAAACAAACCACTAATCAAGTACAATTACAGAATCAGCTCTGTAGAAGAAATTCTAAGAAAAGTTCTAATTAAAAATTATAGACTAAATTGTGAAGCAACGGATCAAATCCGCAACACAACAACCAAGCAAAATTACAACAACCACTTCTAGATTGGCTAACAAAAAAAATAAAAACTACTTCCATACCAACAAACGCCACACTCTTACGACGAATGAACGTTCACCACGTTGACCACACGCGCTTTGCAGACGATGCCTTTGGAGTTTTTTTTAACTCCAATAATTGCAAAATTAAAATAAAATAATGCAAATGTGAACTAATGCGGGCCAGTCAAACTTGTGTTTGATAGGATTTTAAATTGGAAACATTAAGTAACAAAAAACTATAGTTTGGAACTGACCTACTTACATTAACTTACAAACTAAGGTCTAATAGCATGCTTTTGGACATAAACATTTGGTGTAAGATTTATTTGTTTGTTTAATTGCGCGGTATAGTAGGAGCTAGTGGACCAACAATACAAAAGTCTTTCTTGCAATTAGTTTGGTTAAGAGAGCTATAGAACAAAACCTAAGGATTGGATATACCAGGATACAAGGGTTGTATCTTATATGAGGTACAGTTTCTTAATACTAAAGCAGTTTAATGAAATTTACAAACTACGATACTCAACGATGCAAGTTAATGCTTTTATGTAATGTTTGTTACATTGAACAATATAAGAAGTTGTGTGAAAATGTATTGGTTTCTAGAAAACAACAATTTTTGGACTTAATGTTTGGATTTAGTTCAAGTTTACTAACATTATTTACAACAAACTATAAAATAAAAAGTTACTTTCCTGGCAAAAACGCAGTTTACTCTGTTTCTTCAGCAGTTGGTTATTGTATACACAGTATTTTATGTAAATTTTATTTGTTAATCAAGACTGGGAAAAAATGTATTAAATACATATGCAGTTCAGTTCAATTTATTTGTAATAAAGGGCGTCCTGTTACAAAGATTTATTTTTGTTTATACAGGTTTGTTTATGCAGGTGATGTCGTCCAGGAGCGTAGCTTCTCACAGCTTATCGCAGTGCTTGCAACTTGTGTTAAAGTACAAAAGTCCAACAAACCGTAACGCAATCTAGTCTGAATTTCTCCGTGAACCAGTAACGTACAGACCAAAGATGAATCGTCTCAGTTACTATGAACCACAATGGCTCTTACAATTTCGCAATTTTTTTAAAATTCCGTAGACACATCTTAGCAGACTTTAGCTACTTTAACACTAAACTATTTTACTACCTTGAATATAACTTAATAGATTTTTTTGTTTACTGCTGTAATGGAAAACACTATACTTGAAAAACCACTTTAAGGCTATTTGCACACTATGTAGCATTCAGGTAGAAGAAAGGTTTTTTTTCTTTACTCGCCGGCTTTCACATACTCTCGCATATGAAGGATGCCGGTGAGACAAACGTCATTTTGTGTTGGAGATGACGTCAAATCAGCAAGTGCCGGCAATGATTGATGTGCTTTGTCGGCAAAGTTAACATCTTTTCTAGCATTTTGTCTACAACAATTAGCGCCCAAAGGTAAAAAAGGCAAACAAAGCCATATGTCTTGTACGTACTCTAATGAACATTATATAATCAGAAAGAACGGTGAAAATAATAGCATAAAACAAAAAACAAAAAAAAAAAATTGGATTATCTTGATGGTCAAAGACATGCTTAGGAACACAAATTCAGGTCTACCAAAAACTGGTCCAAACTTAAACTAATAAACTGACTGTAGCACACTGGTCTACCTTAAAAACGACCATATTAAACCAAAAATTTGGTGTATGTTATAATATAACACCGTACACGCTAGTCACTCCATATGACCTACTAGCAAGACAACTGCTAAATCAGACAAACTGTTCGAAGCATTTATCATACATTTGTCAAAAGAGGTGTTGAAGAACCCAATAAGATATAATAATGTTTGTGTGGGGTTGTTTAAAGTGTAGACAGGTAAAAACAGGAGCCACGCTCTACTAACCAGAGCACGCAACAAACACGCAATGTTTTATAAAAATGCGGAATTTTTGCCCCCACAGTCAGTGGAGTTTGAAAATCCAAGCAGACAATAAGGGCAAAAAACATCACTTAGTCCACTACTGACCGGTACATTTTGTCTAGTGCCACCAAGTGACCTGGAAGACAACACCTTGCTATTGTCGACTTTCCAATATCTCTATGACTACTACTACCTTAGCAGTATTATTCCCAGAAACTTTTGGAGAAGGACCTAACCTAATCTAACCTAACCAGAGCACGCAACAAACATGCAATGTTTTATATAGATGCTGAATTTTGCCCCTACAGTCAGGGGAGTTTGAAAATCCAATCAGACAATAAGTGCAAAAGACATCACTTGGTTCACTACTGACCGGTAAATTTTGTCTACTGCCACCAAGTGATATTACTCAGAAACTTTTGGAGAACTGCACAACACCAACACTTTGTACTTGCATACCCTGTTAGGGTTTCAGTCAGGACAGTCACTGGTAGTTGCTACGGCATTTCTACGTTCCAAACAATATATTATAGTTCTTAGTTGACTGGCAAGCTGTGTGTGCGTGTGAGACTACGCTGTGTGTATGCGTGAGATCTCAGCTCTCTGAATAAACGTGTGTGTAAGAACTTTAAGTTTACTATAAAAAATGCAAACTCGTAACAAAACTGCTTCCGATGCTCCAGAAAACATCCCCAGAACAAGTCCTGGACCTGGTCCAACTGCATTTATTTGCACTCACAGAGCTCAACCGGTAACACCAGAACTTTTATCCATATGGTGCTCCAAACAAAGATTAACCCTGGATTACATTGGCTTGCTTAAAACAACTAAAACTAGAAGTAAGATTTCACTTATCATTATGGATATAGTCATCCGTTGGAGGTACCAGCACTAGCTGCCACTAGTTAGTTTCATATCAAGTTATTAAAAAACATCAAAGCTGATTTTAACGGACAACTGCATCCAATTAAATAGCAAGATATCCAAAAGCACAGAATATATATCACATTACAGTCACATACCATTTGCAAGCAAACACTTTTGTTTGTTGTTTAGATGCAGCGAGATAGAAGATAGTCCTTATGTTTGATATTGTCAAGACTTTAATATGAGTTTGAAATTTTCTACAATTATCTTGTTTGAGCTGTCTGATATAGTTTATGTGATTTTATGTAAATTGTCTTTCTGTCCAGTGAGATGCAATAAATAATATGTTATGTTCTATTTATGCTTAGATTTATTATTTATTTATATATTAATGTATGCAATAATAAATGCAATTATGAGTATAGAAATATATTATGAAAATTATAAAGCTTATGTTGCATGTATCCTATTGTATGTACGGATATTAATTAAAACAGAATTTACAATTAGGTTAGCTTTGAGGGTTAGTAATACTCTCCCACAGCAACCTCTGTCTGTCAATTCTGAAGTGCATGTTATTGAAAATAAATCACTATTACAAAACCCAATTTTCACACAATTCTGTTAAAAGATATAAATT
Organism: Tachinus rufipes; assembly: GCA_963932245.1. Taxonomy (NCBI): domain Eukaryota; kingdom Metazoa; phylum Arthropoda; class Insecta; order Coleoptera; family Staphylinidae; genus Tachinus; species Tachinus rufipes. The sequence continues at coordinate 24,052,417 of OZ010742.1, read as the reverse complement.
TAGTTTGTAACATGTACTTCAAAGCAATTTAAAGTAAATGATTACATGTGGATAATACACGTCCAGCGAAACGTAACGTAATATTTAGAAAAATCCTCACGAACTTCCGTTTCTGTTGCATGACTTTAATCATATTTAGAGTTTAGTTTACTTCTTCGGCCATACAGCAGTGCTCTGCATAGATCAAGTAAACTGGAAACTTCCAGACTAAAACCATCACAGCAGAACCGTAGTAAGTCCTCGTTAGAGATAATCCAGACTGAAAGGTCCCCTTACTATCTCCACTCACACTGTGTCAACATTATGGCCGGCTGGCTGGGCTGTTTTAGTTTATGCTGCATAGTTTGCATAAGTTTAGCCGACGGAGAGTGTAGGGTGACGGCGGCTTTTCCGGTATTGTTCATGCCATTTACCGACGGGGCTGCCCAAGAAAACGCGCGCGATACTAGAGAATGATAATAATGCCTCTTTGTATCCAAATTCATTGCTGGGTCGGGTGCTTCTATGTATGGCGGCATTCATAAGAATCCATTATGTATACTGTCCGGTATCATGAAAATTGTGTTATAAACTACCACATTCCATGTTGCATAATAACTTATGTATTTGTGATTCTTTATGAGCTCATTTTAAAAGGCGTTGCATATGGAATTTTAATGCGGCAACGATAAGTGGAAAATGTGATGTATTATAGCTTCGCCTTGTAAATTGCCTTTCACGGTCGAGATTTTTATGTTAAATTAACAGTTTGCGCACAGTTTCCAAGTCCATATCAATCATACCCAACGCGTGTTGAACTCAATTCTGCTTGTTTGGCATGCCCGATTTCATTCAACCTACTAAGTTTGAAAAGGTTTCCGAATCCAATATTCTATCTTTGTTAATTAAATTTTATTATTAAATATATTTATTTATGGGACGCGCTTAAACAATCCCTTGAGATAATTAATCATCCGGTTAAATAGCTAGCGCATGAATATCCCGTTTAAATTTCTATCGTGATAGTTTCAGCTATCCCAAACATTATAGGAGTTGGGTAAATGTGTACATATTATCTCTAGTAAGATAGTGGAAGAGATTAACAGAATGACATGTAAGGAAGATTGTTTAATAATGATAAAAAATACATTGCACATTGCATTTTTGTCTCTTTCTCAAACTAAATGATATTTATCCCAAGGTGCTTTTATTTTTAAAAATGAATTTTGTTTTGGTTTAACTCTTTACTTTTTCAACAAAGTGGTTTAATTATTTATTACAATCAACGGAGGAAAAATATTTAATTACGGATTGAATATTCTTACATCTTATACATAATAAATTTTCAAATACATGTTATATTGTAAAGGAAACACCTGTTATTATGTTAATCTACTTAATTATATTATTTTATGAAACTGATACTGTGCGTGACTTATCTCAAATTATTATGCCTGGAAGATCTCGCATACTATAATGCATCCACAATGCACCCGCAATACGTTTACAATAGAAATACTACAAATGTGACGTAGTGTTATTGAGATAATCAGTTATCTCTTAGTATATAAGAAATTGTATTACCTATGTTAAACAGTTCTAATTAGGTTTTAACAAAGTCGTTAACGTAATTTTAATGAACCATTTTGATTTTACTTGCTACAACAATCAAACTTACATATAAAAACATATTAAATACATAATAACAAATACATATAAATTAAAGTAAATACAATAAATACATGTATCCGTATACACCGATTTTACCAAAACTGACACCAACAACACCGCATCAAAGCAGTGAATGCGGCTCATAGTGTTTAGGATAGCCTATTCAGAACAGCATTAAAACATTATTTATTTAAAATTAAAAATTACAATTGATACATCACGTTTAATCAATTGGTTATACATTGAGTGAACTGGGAATTTAATCAATTTTGTTTTGGGGGAAGATAGTTGGAAAATCGTTGCTGAATACGTTGTTTGTGGTTTTGAATTTTGATTTGTTTAATCAATTTGATTATTTAAAAGTTTATAAATAATTTTTACAAAATACTTTGTTTATTGCTCCTATAATTTTCATAAATGTTGCGATTTCAAACAATAGCGTTTGCGTGTAAAATTATTTGTTGTTTTTAATGTGGTATCAAAATGAAAAAACATAGAAGAAGAACAAAGAAAAAAAAGGACGATGAGGAGAAGAGGTAGTGAATAAGAAAATAACACCACAACCAACAAGGACATTGAAATTAGTTTTGCAATAAAAGCTTTCATTATTGTCAAGTACTATGTCAACAACAACGCAACGCCAGTTGTTTAAGTCCAAGCCTTCTGTAGCAGCAACAAACAAAACAAGAGAATAAAAACAAAAGAAGGGAAACAATGATGGAATGAAAAGAAATTGACATGAAAACAACAGAATAGAAGACATGGAAGCTAAAAATTTGATTAAAATATTATCAAAAAAGCAGGTACTTCCTGGTCGTTTTCTAATTTGAAAACAAAATGACCGTTAACAATTGGGAGTACTGTTTTCTCAAACGGTTAAGCTCTTGAAGACAACTACATGAAAAATGTTTTTGTCTTTACTCATTTAGAAGAGTATCTACTCAACAACACTGAATGAAGAAAACGTGAACCAAACAATTAAAGAACTAAGTCACCTTTGGACCGTTAACATTACTGACAACTTACGACAAAATCCAACAATTTTTAGGTGGATGACGGCTTTGTTTTAAAAGTTTAGGAAATTGATGCTGCAAAGGGGAGTCTTTATTGAACATTAGATTTGACCAATTAAGGAACAAATATGGCTATAAAAAGAAGCAATATTTCTTTACCAAGTCTACTGTGAAAAGCAAAATAAATAAACGTTAACGGCTGCGGCCAACAAACCATGTCGCAAGACTCAGTATTGGACCTATTGATGGAAAAACTATCCAACATCATTACCCAGATGACGACCTACGCAACCACCACGGCATCGATCTTTTCTTTGACTATGACGACCACTACCAGCTTTTTGTAAATCACTTTTTGGACAATAACTTCAGTTGTTTTTTATACTATTCTGGCGCATCAATGATATCCTACTTTCTCCCTAACATTGCAAAAAAAAACATGGACACTAACAGACAGCGGTTCCTTCTCCACCTCAGTTTAACCCAAAACGCATTGATACCATGACAACAGTATTACTAGACCCTTCAAGCTTTTGCTTCTATAAATAAAAGTATCATATCTATAAGATATTACAAAAACCCGGTTTTCCTAACTTTGCAAGCATCCGATCTGTATAGGTACTCACACCTAATGTCTATGGCATAGGGAACTGATTTTCCTTACATATTTACCAAACCTCAACGCTTCTAACAAACTCCAACGCTCCTAACAAACCCTTCGTACACTACTTTTAAAGGTAACAACAAAAACTATTTGTAAAAAATTTAGGGCAACCGATCGCTTTACCTCCTTTATCTAAATTATATTTGCCAACGTCGCCACAATTAATACTATTTTAACTTTTGGCTTAAATATATATAAAACTTTTTACCGCGTCAAACCTTTTTTCTCTCACCCTAACCATTTCACCATGCCCTCGCTGCTTCCAGTTCCACGAATTTCGTAAACTATACTACAACCTTATAGTGTGGTATCTGCTCTGGTCCAAACAAACCAAATCATCACTTTTGCCCTTCAGAAAGCAAAATCCTTTTTCAAAACAAACCTGTTACTTTCCAAACTTATATTGCACTACAAATACGCTGTGAGCCAATCATGGCGCAAGGATATAGCCTATGATGCTCTCGTTCTTATCTTTTTTATCACTACTGCCAACTCCTCAAACTTCTATAAATATGATGCCAGCCAGGAAAAATTGATTGTTCTAGACGATATGAATGCCCTACCCGTTTTGTTTGGTAACTATATTTCTAATTCAAAAGGCATTATCTGGACTACTTTATTAATTTTTCTTTATTTTGACTAAGCTGCCTCGGCCCTACTTTCACTAACTACAGCGGCCAGTTTATTATCGATCACATGGTGATCACACTCGATCTCGTCCCCTATTTCAATTTTTTCTTCCTAAGTGTCCCCAAACAGTGGCATAAGCGACTATATGCTCTTTCTAGGCTTTACTTCTCTAATCAACGACTCTCCTTTCCCCCAACTTGAAATATTGCGATTATATAAAATCTCTTTTCAGTTTACAATATTGATAGTGCCATTGACGTCTACTTTGACGCAATAAATTTTTTTTTCTTCTCTTATATTTCTACTCAAATCAAATCATTTTCACAAAATCCTATCTTCTAACCTCATTACGGACCTGTCCTCTTCAGTCAATACCAAAAAAGTGCACTTTTGCTCTTCCTTGACATCACTTGGGCCTACGATTGCCTGTGGCACGATAGTTTCATTCACAAATTGTTTTCAATTAAAATCCCACTCTACATAATAGCTACTATTGAATCATTTTATTCAAATCGGTTTACTTAAACCTGCTGTGGCAAATCATTACCAAACTTTTTCTTGCCCTCTGCAGTAGTACCGCAAGGTTTTGTTTTCTTTCCTACTTTCTTCAACATGTATGTCATGGACATCTTCTAACTTAAAAACCCACGGTTCAGCAGTATGCGGATGACACCGAGGGGTGAGTATTTTATAACTCCCCTTAGCTTGCTTGCAAGAACTTCCAAATTTACTTTTCCACCCTCCAACGGTAGCTCCAGAAATGGAAATTAACCCAAAAAACCCCAACTGATTCTATTGCACTTTTCACATTTGCCATAACAAATCCTACATCAGCATTTTCTTCTAGAACCAAAACATTACTCCAATCAATCAAATTACCTAATTGGGCATTACCATATCTTATACCCTCAACCTTTTAGTAACTATTTTGGCAATGTGCTTCTAAGTTTGCCAAACAGCTAACCTCTTCAAGGCTTTTCGGGGTACATTTAAGTACCAACCAAAAACCTTCCTCCACACATGCAAAATTTTTATTTTGTTTCTAATAGTCTACCAGGCCATCAATTTTTCTATTGCTAAGCACTATCATATTAACTCTATCGCTCTTTTTTGACCTCCACGATCTTTTTCATAATGTCCCGCTTCCTTCTGCAAACCATCTATTATCTCTTTATTTTGATGTAAACGATGACTTTTTATTATTTTTCTTTTTCTTTTTTTCCTTTCTAAAAGCAAACGAATACTCAACTAAAATAGATATGCAATGGCCAAAGACAAATTCTTCATCTGCATTAATAGAAGATAAAACCAATTTGCGATGCTACCGGATACTTGGCAAAATTTTATCCGGAACTATTACGGTAAAAAGACGCAAAATACCAAGACAAAAAAAGACAATTAAGGCCTTCTTAAAACCGTACTACACGTACGTACAGAATTAAAAAAAGATGTCCACAGATTTACTTAGAACTGCAAGGGAAACTGACCCAAACAACAAGTTGAGAATTGTTATCTAAAGCAACAGCACACCAATAGCAACTTTTGTTTCATATGCAGTCTTTGAGAGAAGATTGGAATCGACTACATAAACCCATATAACGTTACCTAAGGTGGCAACCATTTTGCACCGACGCAACGGTAATAAAAATGTGCACTAGATGACCAAAGCATTCTAGTACCAGATGAAGTACAGATTTCTATAAATTTTTCAATGTTAGTGGCACCTTAAGATTATCTTATTCAAAACCGAATGCAGTTACTAATCAGCATTTTGCCAAAGCATACAACAAAGTGAATTTTTTTTCTATAGGCTATTCATTATTATTGCAGAAAATTTTAAAAATAACTGGGATGCAACAAACCAATAAAAATACTAACCTTACAGCTAGCGAGACCCTAGCTTAAGAACAAACTAAAAAAACAAAAAGAATGCCTACAAAAAGCTCAAAACCGATGGAGCACTTATTGGGGCAAAATTACTTTCAGTGGAAGAACATCGTTATCACTTACAAACTTAATAAAAAAGCTATTATTTTATATTCAGCAACGCCCCGCTAGTAGCAAACCTAACAGCGTCTTGTACTTGAGCAAGATATTTTTTTATTTATTTCATCACTACCTGCCAGTTACTCCTTATTCCAACCAACTTTCAAGCAGCATCCCCCTTTACCTGCTGACCACTTTTTGCTTACCACTAAGCAGAAAATCTAGTAGCTTCTCTACTAGTCTCAAAAAAATCACTGCCTCAAAACCATATGGAATTGGAATATCTTTCCTGAATCTTAATTTGGATTAAAGAAAAACTTTTGTTTTGCCATCTTGAACCTCGTGACAAACCTGTTTTCTTCAGTAAACAGCAAAAAATGCATTCTAGATATCTTCTTTGACATCACTCGGGCCTACGACCGTCTATAGCATAATGGCCTCATTCATAAATTGTTGTCAATCAAAATTCAACTCTACATAATAGGACCACTCAAACCCGCTGCGGCAATTTATTATCGAATCCTTACTTGCTATCCGCAGAAGTACCACGAGGTTCCGTCTTTTTTTGCACTTTTTTACACATATATGGAATTTTTACAACCTAATAACCTACGGACAAAACTTTAACAGAACGCAGATGACACCGCGTTTTTAAACCTACTTCTCCACCTTCCAACATTGTATCCAAAATGGAAGTTAATTGCAAACTTTAAAGAGACCCAACTGATCCTATTTCTCTACCTTAACTTTTACATCCGCCATAACAAATTCCACATCTGTATCTCTCTCTGGAACCAAAGCATCACTTCAATTAATCAAATTACTTACTTGGGCCTCACCCTACCGTCTATTTTCAACTGTTCAGAAACCATATCGGCAATGTACTCCTAAGTCCGCCAAAGATTCAACCTCCTTAAGAGGAACAGAAAACACACGCCGGCTGAAAAACTGCGTATACTAGAACAGAAAACTCTTGTTGCTGCAGTCTTAACTACAACTTTAAAAAGCTCTAAAAGCTAAGAATTACTCAACTAAAGTAGACATAAAAAAAATGAACAAAGACTATTATTTGGGTTATGAAAGGCCGAGACTAACTGGTAATGCTCTTGACGAAGTAACACATTTTAAACAAAAAGAAACAACTAAGGCCTGAGTGTGCTGCTTGTGTTTGTGAGAGGAAGAGTGCAATGCCACGTGGTAAATGTTTATGATTCATTTATAAAGTTAGATCCGATGTCAGAACGCGTTGGCAAAATCCCGCTTCATTGACCAAAGCGCGCAACGCTACTATAAAAATCTGTGATTTTTGCCCCTAGTCAGTCCGAGACTCCAAGCAGACAACAAGGAAAAATACATCAACTGGTTTACTACTAACCGGCAACTTTCCTCTATTGACCCGATTTTACTTCGCTTTGCAGCTTACACACAACTCGAGAAAAAGAAAGAAAAGAAAAAGACCCGGCAACGGAGACGCTTGAAAGAAGAAAGACATTCAAGAAATACTTCTGCGTATTACAGAACAACCAACACCAAGGTCCCTAACCAGGTCAAGAACACCGTTGACCAAACAGTTGTGAATTCAGTCAGCAACCCCAACCCCAACATAGTTATAGGAACTGCCAATCAATGATAAATTTAGATGGATTAAACCAGAATATATGCTACCTTGTAGTGTGCTAACTATATCGCCGGAAACAGATATTTAGCACTAAACTTGTCATAAGAATTGCTGGGTAAAGCTGTTGGATAGTTGCTGCTTTGACTAAAATTTTTGAAATAGATTTTTTCTATGCGCACATTCTTCTGTCGCGATTGACTAAAGAGTAACAGAATGTTTGTTTTTTTTATACAGTCCGTGTTCGTGTGCCTGGTAAAAATTTGCCAATTTGCTGTTGATTTGCATGGACTTGGCACCAAAGTCAACAAAGTTTTGCGGCGCAAGTTCTCCTGCCAGTTTCAAGGTCACAGCATCAACTCTGTTTTTACAAACATAAGAGAGATAACTACTGAGATAAATCTACCTTTCGCAATGGGCCAAGATTACCCGTTTTAGAATGCTCATTTTCTAGACGGTATTTTTGTAGACCTTTGCCGAGACCATGCAGTCCCCAAGCACCACTACTAAAAGACGTGTATTGCCTTTATAGGTTGAGATCTATTTTTAAACGATTAAATTAAGAATAAAAATTTCTGACAACCTTTTCTAAGACCTTGTAGAGGATAACCAGGACGCAATTTCCTAGTCCCTTTAACCATTTAAAAACCATCGCTAACCTTTGCATCCGACGGTAACATTGCAAAAGTTATTCTGAAAGCAGACACTAGCCAATTGGATATGCATTTTGTACTTTAAAGCTGGATTTTTTCTACACCGCATATTAAAAAACTGTTTATTGACGCCCGTTTCTTTTGTATTAATGGCCAACGCGTCTAGAACTTTACCGAGGAATATAAAGATTTACCTCAACTTATTTGCATAGATAAAAAAATTAATAATTAAGAAAAAAGAAGAAAGAAGAAAGAAGAAGTTAGACTGTAACTACTAAAAATATGTGCCGGGTGTGAAATTATTTTTACTGAAACAGAAAACTATTGCCGCAACAGTCAAAAGTTGCCAAAACAAATACCTATCCAAAATAAATAAGGATGAAACGAAAAAACACAAAACCTTCATCAAGATTATAAGAGAACAAAACCAATTGGTAAAGCGGAACGTTATCCGAAACTACTACGATAAAAATACGCAAGATACCTTAGACAAAAAAAGACATATAAGGCTTTTCTAAGGTTTACTGTTGGCTAAAATTAAGAAAAGATGTGTGCAGATATATTTAGAACTGCAGAAGAAACTTGCCTGACCAACAAGTTTACAATTATAGATTTTTACCAAAGGAACAGCACTTTCAACGGAACCAGATCTCTTACACTTCTTACTACTGCTTCTTGGTACAGAACTTGAAACAGGAAGTTTATTGATTTAAGCAGATTTGGCCAGATTAATGGGCACCACGACTACGCAACACCACGATCTGCTCAATATTTCTTGCGCCGTTAGGCCGCACTTTATCAGTGATTTGTCTAAACCTTTCGGAAAAAACATTGGCAAATGTTTTGGTCACTTTGGTCGAACCCAGAATACAGCAATTATTCTACATTATATACTTTTAAACGTTTAACTAACCGCCCGCCCGCCAACAAGCAGGAACAGGAAATAAAAATAAATTACCTGGAACTAGCCACAAAAATCAGAATTTGGGAATCGGGCCGTAAAAAAAATGTGGAAAGTGGTTGATTTGGAAACTAGTTACAACTTTTCTAGGCTACAACTAAGACTAAACCGATGACAATAGCAATTTTGTAAGCCAACCTTAGGGTTTTACTTTTAACCACGGGGGAAGTAAAACCCAACGTGAGCGTCGGTGATTAAACTTACGGCATTTTTTTATTGGTCACAATATCTCTGGGAAAAGAAGTAATACTTGGCAACCTTTGGCTATACACTAACGAGCTTTTATAGATTACCTTTGCCAACGCATCCACTACGGCAAAGCTTGATTTTTGATAATCTATTGGGTACCATAAAAGATCTGGACACCTGCACTGCTTCTACAACACGCTTTTCCGGAGACCTTTTTTCTCGAAGATGTAACGCCCACGATGACAGCGACCTTCATGCAGCGTATCAAACTCACGAGGGAAGTAAAACCCAACGTGAGCGTAGGTTATTAAACTTACGGCATTTTTTTATTGGTCACACTAACTCTGGGAGAAGAAGTAATACTTGGCAACCTTTGGCTATAGACTAACGAGCTATTATGGATTACCTTTGCCAACGCACCCACTACGGCAAAGCTTAATTTTCTTCAATTTATTGGGTACCATAAAAGATCTAGACACCTGCACTGCTTTTACAACACGCTTTTCCGGAGACCGTTTTTTTTTCGAAGATTTAACGCCCACGATGACAGCGACCTTCATGCAGCGTATCAAACTGACCGACATTACCCCAACTTGTTTGGTAAGATATTCCTACAACGCTTACAAGCACCAGGTAAAAATTAAGTGGAAATATCAATCTGTCTATAGGGTTGATCAAATGGCGTTATCAACGATTCACAGAGAAGTTAATCTACATCACCATGTGAGTAGCTACGGCCGTTCAACCTTTGCTGATGTAGATACTTTAAAAGGTTATTCAACAAATCTTTTTATTACCACCGACTTCTCTCCATTTTTATCATGTGGGTCGGGAGCTGGTAACAGTTCTACATTGTTTATCAGAATTAATTCATTAAGCACGCAAGGTACTTGATTAATTATAAATTATTACTTTTTTGTCTACATATTATTCAATTAGGATCCATCAATCACCCACATAAACTCTATCCGTGCATACTGCAAAAGGGAAAACTAAGAAAAGGCTTTTTTCCACCAAACTACAAAAGTTAGACTGTAAAAATAAGTCAATAAGCACTGAACGCTGAGAAAAAGTTTTTTTTTTTTATTTGCATATGAAGAATCTAGAAGCCAAGAGGTTTCATTTCCGAAATTTTAAATAGTTTTTTTTTTATTTACTTGTATTCAATTTGCTCAAACTTTAAGAAATCAATTATTGAAAAGTTATTTGTTAATAAACAGCAGATGCTGTTACATATAAATACAAATACAAATAAGGATGTTTTCATTTTTTGTTCATAAAGTGAGTATCTTATGTAGATAGTAATTACAAACATAATTATCAAATATAATGTTAAAATATATACAACAAATGATTTATGGTCAATTTTATAGTTAATTACTTAAATAGTAATTTCAAGTACTGAAGGTATTTCCACTTAAGCTTTCGATTAAAGTAATAGAATTAAATATTTATCAACCATTAACTCATCAACCAGATTAAACCAACAGTTCATTCGTGCAAGTGCAACCGGTCTAAACAATACATACCCAAGTTGCATACAAAGTCCATTAAATTATTAAAAATTTCTAAATTACATTCTAAAGTAAACATCAGAAGCAAACCCATATTATATGCACCCACACACACACTCGGCAAAATTATACATTAATACAACTTAGATTAAAATTTTATTATTACATTTTATCACGGATTAAACACTAAACACGTTTTAATTAATTAAATTTCTACTGATACTCAGCTAGAATTTTGATTAAAATTTTAATATACTCTCTCACACATCTGCATATGCAGAACAGATTTGAATAATAAAGTAAATGCAAACATTTTATATAATGAATGGATATTAGTTTGGTTATTGCATTTTAACACTGTAAATATTGGTTTGTTATTTTTAGTTGAAATATTTGTTTTGTTGTATAAATGGATATAAATTTGATGAAAATATATTTTGAATTGCTATTTTATCAATGTATATAACACCAATGCTTTATTGGATATACTAGTTTTAAATAAATTGTTTTTAAATAGAAATTTTAATAAAAAATGATGTTGATATAGTTTGTCCAGACAATATCAATATTGTTATTCTATAGTGACTACCATTTCTTGCGCTGCCTTATATAAAATGAAAATATTGAATTATTGGAAAAAAAATTAAAAAGAAGAATTATAAGCTAATTTAATTTATAGATAAATCTAATTAACAAATTTTTACTACAAATAGAATTCTATTTGCGTAAAAAAATAGAAAACGAATGTTTCTCTTGATATTTTTAAATATTTGATTAATTAGCAGTACAGAGTACACGTTCAATCATACATTTGTTTGCAACTCTCATGAGTGGGGCAAGTATAACACTCCACTTAAGTAGACTCATTTGGACAATAACAAGAGCACTACTTGATTTTTAACTATTGTTAGTTATGTAAGAACTAAAGTTTGATTGTTGTGCAAACAATGCAGACGAAAATTAAATTTGTAACAATCCTTTTTGTTTTATATACTCGTAAATAAAAACTTATTTTAAACAACTTCCATCACTGTCACAAAAACATAATAATGATCAATCTCGACGACAATCTAATCAAAATATATTGATAGTCGTCCAGAGTGAGTTCAGTATCACCATCCATTAACGAAAATGTTCTTTCTATCACACGGTATGTGAGCTGCGTAGGGAGGGCCGACTCACTGCAAACCCGTTAGCAGACGTGATTGATAGGGACAAATAAATTAGGGCATAATATTCCAGGAAAAGCGTGGGGTGCTTTTCTAAAATGTGTAGAAAGTTTGCCGTGAATGGCGGCAGTGGTGGTGGGCATGAATATTTATCGTTGTTTCGAGTGCGGAGTGAAGCCGCGACCGACAGAGGATTATTGATAATTTTCGAGAGATTGAGCGGGTGAGACTGGAGGAACTTTAATTGTGAAAGTTCAGTCTTAGTTATCGGCGCCAATTTGTGACTGTCTGCTTGTGCGAATATTTGTTTGTCCTCGCAACTTATAATGGTAATTAAGGAGTTTTGTTTTGTATAATTATCACTGCTTCATCGATTTACAATTTTTTTTAATTCAAAGATAATTAATTACTTTATTATTTACATAATGATATTGAGACAAACATTTGTTTATGTTTGAGTAATAATTTGAATGCAAAATTAATTCAATTAATTAAGAATATAACTTAACGGATAATTCTATTGCTGGGACATTTTCTTTGTACCGTATTAATATATTCCAGCATTTTAATTAAATTTATGAAAGCTCGCTATTCATTAATTCCCATGCTTACGTTTTGTAATGGATTTTTTTCTTTTTGGTCTCTTCGATATCAATCCAGAATTGATTATTAAATTTAGTGAGAATGGTTTAGACAAATTGGTTTTGAGTTAGCAAATATCATTTTTGTATATTTTAATTTTAATTATTTGGGTTTCTTAATATGTGTCAATTCAGTTATCATTAACATTGTTCAAAATATGATTTAAAATTTATTATGCAGATACGTATAAATCTTGTTTTGGCTAGGTACTCAAAGTCTTGTTAGGTAACATTCTATTGATAAAAAAATACCGGAAAAGAAGATATCTTGAGATCAATAAAATAACATGTACATAGATGACAACTTAACAAGAGCAATGTATGTATAAAATAGAAGAATTAAAGTAATAAATTGAGTATGGTTTTTTAAATAAAGAGTATTGTAAGTCCAATACACAAAGAAGGACAAAAGAGTTATTTGAAACTTATAGTGGATTCACATTACTTAAAACAGCTTACAACTTAGTAGAAGAATGACTGAATGAACATTTACAGATGAAAAAAGTATGGTCAAATAAGCCGGCAAAATTTAAAAAAGGGAGAAGTACCATACGTTGCAGGCGTAATTTTTTGAAGTGCTAACGCGATTGCGCTAACAAAGACATTCAAGAGTTGATGTGTCCTGTTGGCAAAATTTTTGTGTATGATGTGTTTTGTTTTGTTTTTATATTTAGTAGACTTTTTTGGTTTTCACCTTCTGTTTGTAGCATTTTTTTATATTAAGTTTAGGATTTTTTTTACTTGCGGAACCTTTTGTGTTCAAATAATGTTAACTTGGATTTGGCTTTAGAGTAAATGTAACAACAGTTCTGATTTGTCAGTTTCTGAAGGCATCGGTCTATTGATTTTGAGTCTTTGTGGGAGTTTGATTTTGATAAATGTTGTCGTAGTTGGTAGATTAGATTTAAGCTAGAGTTGGTTATCCAACTCTTAAACAAAAAAAGTTTGACACCAAAAACATCACAGTTATTGCTAATTTAACAATTAAAAAAAAGTTGTAATAATTGACGGCCGCAAATCAAAAGAAATTGGAACAAAAGAAAAGGTCGTTTAGAGGAAATAAAAATAAGAATAGCAAAAACAAAAACATAAAAATGAAAAAACAGTATGCGTAAAAGACCCAAGCCTTGAATTAAAAACCAGACTAACAAAATGCTTCTTACATAATATACTATTATATGAAGCAGAAGCATGGTCAATGTAGAAGGCAGTCATCAAATGATAGGAAGCATTTGAACTATGGACATACAGAAGATTACTAAAAGTATTATGAACAGACTGGGTAACCAACATAAGAAGTATAAAAGTAATTAAAAAAATGAAATAAAAAATAAAGAAATTGTAGACATCATCAAAACAACAAAATTATAATACCGAGTACACTTCATGAGAGGAGAAAAACATCGTCTGCTCTAAACAATAATACAGAAAAAAAATCAATAAAAAAGAGGCCACTCATGGCTAAAAAACTTACGAAACTTACTAAAAATCAATTATTTAGAGAAGTTGTATCAAAAGTCAGCACAACAATGATGATTGCCAACCTCTGGAACGGAGAATGCACCTGAAGAAGAAGTCTTGGATTCATAGAAAAGTTTGTTTTTTGACTGTGATCTTATAGCCGAAGTATCTCACTTTTAGTTTACAAAACTTGCATTTAAATAGACTACATTTCAACCAATGTTTTTGCAGTTTTTTAAATTTTTTTATTATGCAGCCAAGATGTTCTTTTTAAGGTTGTTCAATCTTAGATATTTAAAAAAAAACAAGCCCAAAATCAACTAGTGAGCTTGCCAGCACATTTATTTCTAGAATGTTTTTGAAACGTTCAAGGTCTAATGGCATCACACTAAATTGCTAAGTTGCTTACAAGATTTTTTTGTAAAAATTCAGTCATATTTTTTTTTAGTCTTATGGCCAACGTATATAACTTGTTTTGCCAAGCTTGCATTTAGATAAACTTTATACATTCAACGCATACTCTTGCAGTTTCTCCAAAATTTTTCTTAAATGGTCAAGAAAAACTAAGATAACATTTAAATATTTAAGCTTGCAATCACTTAGTAGCTGCATTTATAATTACAAACGGAACTACCCAAAAACTATCCCGTTTTTCCGTTGGGGTCAGCAAAGGTAAAGTTAACAATATTCTGTTTTGACTTCTATTTTACTAGAGTTATAAAGTATATTTCTGTCTTTGCAAAGTCGCTGCACTAGAACACATGTTTTTGCAGCCGTTACAAAATATTTTTTTAGATTGTGGAGCTATTTCTAGTAGGTATTTAAATAGATTAAGATCTTTTTAGAAGAAAAAAAACAACTCAGACAAGCGAATACAATATTGTTTTGCAACTAAAATAACTATGTTATCGAGTAAATGACAAAGCTTGTGCACTGAGAAGCAAACTGGACAAGTCATTTAATTTACCACGGGCCTCCAAAATAAGACAACAATTCCACTTTCTTAATCTAACTGGCTATTAGAAAAAACTAACAATATTAAGGGTTTTTTAGAAGCAATAAATTTTATCTAACTCTAGATGGTGATGTATTCTACAGAGCCGGTTTTGTTTAAAATTTTTTGGGAGCATTGCAATACATTCAAATTGTCTTTGGACTATGGTAACATTTTTGAAGTTGGGTTCCTATACTAAAATCAAACCCACGCTGGACTAAAAGTAAACAAATACACGCGTTGTTCACGTGCATGGCTAAATAAATAAAATCTTACTTAATGGGGTCTGGATTAAGCAGCCAAGCCCCAAGCTGACTGTACGTTCACCTGCTTATTACGCTGTTTTTTACATACTTTTAGTCCAGCTTGGATTTGAATTTGGTATAGGACGTGTTGTGTTTTCCCAAAACTACGTCAATAGTTTATAAGAGTTGTGTTGGTTACCGATAAAATTACTGGTTAAGGTAAATATTTTTCTGGTTTCCAAATTAATTGTTTAAACTTTTTGTTTTTGTTACTTAAGTTGATGTTGTAGTCCTTTAAATAGTTACTCTGGTTTAGAATTTTTTTTATTGCTGTGATTTGTAATAAACAATATCTGAAATACTACTCAGAAGTATCATTTAGTGGTGTCCATATAAGTAATATATTTACTCTTGCTCATTATCCCCAATGGTTCGGACTACATTTTAAAACAAAACTACACTATAGAGTAAACCAAATCTAATTTTTGTAAATCAAACAAGAAACAATTTTGAAGAGCTTTTTTACTATTAAACCTTTGATAATATTTAATATTGACTGAAATAACTATTTGCTTGTAATAGTGAAATGTAGTGACCCGCCGACCATCTAGAGTTTTGGTCATCAAAGAAGTAGGTATCACCATCTCTTCTTACTTTAATCGATGCTTGTGCAGTTTTTTCAAACCTTTTCTCAGGTTGTCAAAATGTTTTTTTTATTTGTTTAAATATACTAAAATATTAACTAAGTAGACAAGGATGCCGCAATTACCCACTAGGATTGCCAAAAATAAACCTTCTTGTTTGAAGATGGTAACTTTGACTTTTTGAGTACATTTTGAGGTTTGTACTGGCTGTTGGTGTTTTAACTGGTTGTGGATGTCCTGATGGTAGTTAAGAGATCATTTTTGTTGACTATAATCCCAAAATCTGGTATATTATTGTTTTAATTGAGGTTGTTTGCGGGCTAAGATTAGGTTTGCTACCAAATGAGAAATAGTATTAGTAACAAATGGTCAAAAGTTTTAACAACTAACACTACTTGTAAACAAGCAGTTTTGCAAAAAAAATTGTCACAAAAATAATTTGGAGTTAGGTTTTAGGTTAATTTTGCAAAATATTTTAACAGATCCGAGTATAGTTTTTAATACACAAAACTATGTTTTTACAAACTTTGATAATTTTTAGCACTGTTAAGCAAATAATGTTTGTTAATAAAAAAAAAATTGCTACAAAATGTTATGTTTGTATATGCAAAATATTTTGACAGATCAGAGTATAGTTTGAAAGTTTTTAATACATAAAAAAAAACAAAATAGAAGAATTTTACTAAAACTTATAAAAAGTAAATTAAACCCATTGCAAAACATCTTTATGGGCAATGTAAAGGTAAGCCAAGGAAAAATAACTGGAACAGTAAGCAGATTTGGAGATAGGTTAATTCAGTTTTGTACAAAAAAAAAAAGATAATATTTAACACATTCTATTGCACCTTTAGACGGTAAACCAGTCTTAGTCGAAAACCAAATAGACTGCATCATAATCCGTAAAAAAATCAGAAACACTATCAACTCAGTGGAGACATTTCAAGGGACAAATATAACATTCGACCACAATCTGGTGGTAGCTACAACACATGTAAAGATGAAAGAATTAATTGCAAATTAATCAAAAAACTGATGAATCTCAAAAAACTCAAGAGCAATACCATACTCAAAAAATTTATAACAAACATAAACAACATAATAAAGAAAATAATATAAGGAATACAAAACTACAATACTCCGTATCCTTCAAATGCTCTAAACAAGACCATAGATCAACCATGGCAAGACATAAAAGAAACTTTTAGGAAAAAAGATCTAAAACCTACAAAAAAAGAATCAAATAATGGATGATATAAGAGATACTAGACATGTGCAGCCTTCACAAAAACAAAGATCTGCAATTCTACAAATGCCCATACAACCACATTAAGATGGAAGAGAAACAGCCAAAAAAGAATGGCTAGCAAGCAAATATTGGGAAAAAGAAACCTATAAAAACAAATACGGCATTTTCAACGTTCGTTACAAAATACAAGAAAAGTGCGGAAGAACAAGAAAAAATTAACGAGGTGGCGGTAGTTGTACAAAAACTATAAAATAACAACTAAACAGTACCGACACTCTTAGACTCGAACGAAACAGGCCAGACAAATCTAAAATATTTGGCTTCAATAAAACTTCAGCTGAACTGACAACGTTATAAATAAAGACTCTATTAATATTTTATTAAAATTATTAAACAACATATACAAGACAGGCAACATTCTAAAAGTCTGGCTGACCTTAACGTTTATGCCAATACCAAAGAAAAATGGGCTCAAACAATGCTCGGACCACAGAATTATTGCTTTAATGACCCTGTTTTTTTTTTTAATAATACCCAATTGCATCTTCTAAAAACCAGAAGAAAGCATTAGCTGCACGCAGATGGTCTTTAGGAAAGGCATGAGAACCAGGAGGCACTATTTAGAATAAACGTACTAAGAGAAAAGTGTCTAAATATGAACTATAAAATGTATATCTCTTACATCGACTTGCAAATACCTTTGGGTTTAATACTTAAAACTGGTAGAGATACTAAAATAGAAAAATATTAACAGCAGAGACAGAGAAAAGATTGGAGTAAAAAGGTTGAGATATGTCAGGGAGTTAATCATGGGTGCGTACTGTCAGCTCTGCTATTTAATGTGTGCAGTGAACAAATTTTTGAAGAAGCATTGTCAAAGGAAACAAGAGGTATTATTATAAAATGCAAAACGATCAACAATATACGTTACGCCGACAATACTAACATTAAATCCAACAGCACAGAAGATTTCCAGCACCTAATTGAATCAGTAAACAGAAATTGCCATAAATAAAATCTTAGCCACTACAAAAAAAAAAACAAATTAATACAGATCACCTATACACATTAACAACAAAATTATAGAATCTAAGAACATAGGTAACCAAAAACACGGAACACACAAAAGAGATGAAAAGTAGAATAGAACAAAATATTAAAGTGCATTCTCCTTACATTATTATATAAAATAGAGGCTTGGACAACTAAAGCAGAAAATATTATAAACTTGGAAGCATTTAAAATCTTGTGGAAGTTCAAAATCTCATGGACTGACACAGTAAAAGAGTAAAACCAAAAAAGCTACTATTACAATAAAGAAAAGATAAGTGAAATACTTTAGTCACATCCTAAGACAGATATAACATTCTTAAATCGATTGGAAAAAGAACAATATTGTGGCAACCTGACGGATAGATTTGGATGCACAAGCTATTAAAGGCAGCAGTCAACAAAATCTGCACAATAATAATGGTTTCCAAATTCTGATAAAAGCAAACTTTAAGAAAAAGTATACTTAAAATAATGTTTTTGCATATTTTAATAGACTCAGATGCAAAAAAACAAGTTATTGAATTTTTTTTTGCAAAAAAACCGAGTATTTTTTTTATATAATTTTTATTGTTTTACAATCAAAAGACGATCAAGATGTAGAAAAAAACAACAAATGGTACTTATCAGTTTATTTAATGAATATTAATAAACGAAATGTGGCTTTATCGTAGAGTGCTGAAGATCTCCTGGACAGAACGAATTACCAACAAAGAAGTTCTGCGAAGAGTAGGTAAAGAGCGCGAACTTTTGACAACCATCAAAAGAAGAAAAGTTGCATATCTGGGGCATATCATGCGTAATCAGAAATATGATATCCTTCAACTGATCATAGAAGGCAAGATCGAAAGAAAACGAGGAATAGGAAGAAAGAAGATGTCGTTGCTCAGAAATATAAGACAATGGACTGGACTGAATACTATCGGTAGTTTGGTTCATACATTCAGAAACCGAGAAGAAACGGATCATATTGTCGCAAACATCCATTAATGGATAAGTGCATAAAAAGAAGAAGAACAATAAACGAAAACGATAATGTACGTATACAAGAAAGAAAATGCATTTCTGCAAAATAAACTTAACAGAGACTAATAATGAAAACTTTAGTTGAACGGTGGCCGAATATTTTGCCATTCTTCTTGAAGTGCCACACGAAGCTTGTCTAGCATGTCTTAAGCATGTTCTATACAATTTCCATCTACATGCAGACCGGTTAAATTTTCTTATTTTAACTGCAACCAAGTATTCTGTGACAAACCTTGCAGAATGCGCTTTTGCATTATCCTGTATTATAATAATGTTATCGCCGATAAATGGAGCAAATGGAATTACGTAATTTTCCAAAACCTCCTCACTATACCGTTGCGCAGTCAGCGATCCTCCATCAATGACAATCAATTTGGTGCAGGCATCCATTGATATTCTTGTCCATACCATCTGGGAATCTTCACCATGGCTAAGCCGGAGCATAAAGGTGCACTCTGCAAAAATTGTTTTCCCGTTTGTCTCCATACTCGTTCTCTTTCTTCCAATTCAAACGTTTGCAAGAAAATTGAAGTTTGGTTGTTCGGTGACTTAGGAGTAATTTTGGTACAGCTGCTGGTCTACAAGATTTTAAGCCAGTTTTTCGAAATTTTCGACAAACTGTCCACACACTCACAGCTGTACCAAAAACTTTACGGAGTTGGTTTCTGGTCTTTACTGAATTTACATGACAATTCTGTAGAGTAGTACGAACGATAAATCGGTCATCAATAGCAGTCGTTTTTTGTTTGATGCCAGATCCCGGCCTCCAAGTATTTCTGCCGGTCTCCCTAAACTGCAATTGACAATTTGGTGCTCTACTTGACAGTTTAAAAAATGCTTGGTTTTGAGTATGTTTTGACAATTTTTCAAAACATATTGATAGATTAGAAATAATTTGGCAGTATCTAATACTTTAAATTATGTTTTAACATATTACAAAACATGTTTACACTTTAGAGCACAATTTAATGAATTTAAGTATATTTTGACAGTTGTGCAAATAATTTTTGACAGTTTTAGAAATGAAATTGTTATTAAATGATTTTATAATAAACGTGTTTGACAGATTGAAGTATGTTTAGATAGTTATGCAAAATATTTTGACAAATCAGAGAATAGTTTGACAATTTCTATTACATAAATTTATGTTTTTGATATCGTTGAAAATATGTTTGACAGTTTAAGAAGTTTTACAAAAAATATCCAAAATAGTAATTCAAAGAACATGTTTGGAGTATGTTTTTAAAGATATGCAAAATGTTGTTAGATCAGATTATAGTTTGACAGTTTCTAACTTATATAACTAAGCTTTACATTTTAGAATATATGTTTGACACTTTAAAACAGTATTTGCAGCTTTAAAATTTATTGTTTCACAAAAGTCACAAAAAGTTAATTTATTTTAAAAATTGTGTTTGACAGTTATGCAAAATATTATATATCATTTGACAGTAATACATAAATTATGTTTTAACAAATTGGAAAATATGTCTGATACTTTGGAGAACTATTTGCTCACTTTGAGTATTGACAGTTACGCAAAATTTTTGTGGTGGTTATACACAAGCTTTAGTCACAAAGTTTTAATTTAAAGAATGTGTTTTCAATATCTTTTGAAAGTTATGCAACATATTTTGACAGCTTAAAGTATAGTTTGACAGTTTCTAATACATAAAAATCTGTTTTGACAAATTGAAAACTTATATATTGCACAACAAGTGCAATATTTTAAAATTTAATTTATAAAATTTTAAATATTTTGTACTATTTTTTAAATCATATTATTCTTTTAAGTCACATTTTTTAAGAAATTACCTTCAAACAAAAAAAAATAAATTACAAAACCAAAAATATTTTTTGCAATATTTTTTTTAAATTTACAAATATCAGTATCTTTTGACAGTTACTTTGTATAATATTGTCTATCTTCAAATTTGGGTAAAACGTAATCTAAGTTTGAGTCCTCTATCATACCATTATTATCATATTTATAGTTAAATTTACAAGTCCGTAAATATTTTTTACATTTTTTTAAAATTTATTAATTATAATAATACTTTTGCAAATCATGCTTAAGTCACAATTTTGAGAAAAATTGGTTAAATTATGTTGAAATCATTAACTTTAGGATAATTTCTCTAATTTTGACAAAATATAACCTATACATTAATGAACAAAGACTTAATTTTAAAATTAAATTTTTAAAACCAATTTTTTTTGCTTTTTTATAAATTATTGAAACGTTTTAAACTGGCAAACAAACTCTTATAACTATTAGATATTTTATGTTTATGGATCGGACAGAAACACATATGTTAAAATGAAATTTAATAATTAAAACTGTATTACAAACTTTGATACCAGAGAATAATAATTAAAAGTTTAAATTATTAAATTAATTTTATATTTTACATTTATTGTGTAGATGCTATGCAGCAAGCATATAATCATTTTGTAAATAAAGCTGAATTTAATTTATTTAATCATATACATCTTTGGTACAGCAGTATTATTATGTTGATTGTGTCGAGCATATTTACTATACAATTTCAAAATGATTGAATAACTTTCCATCCAAAACAGGCTACATATAACTAATATACATGCGGAACTAGTTGCGTCTAGACAGAATATAACAAGAAAATTAATTTAATACAATTTCGTTGCCGCACATCTCAGTTAAGTACACAATAAACTTTGTATATTAAATACGAAATTTATTGAATTTAAAGATTTATGTGGCCAAAAGATAAAGAATAAGAAAAAGACACGAGATTCTATAAAAAATAAATCCCCTGCGGTCTTATCGTATACACATAACCGTGTGGATTATTGAAAGTTTTCCCCACCGTATCTACACAGAAATAAATTTCCCGGGAAGTCTTTTCTCGTGTTCAATGGACTGCGGACCGATCAATGGCATAGGCACGCAAAGGTATCCTGGCATTCATCCACAATCCTTTTCATTAATATATTTATTTATTTTTTTATTTCCGTTCACTTACACCAGACAACACATTCAATTACATCGAATTTCTTAAAGTTATGAGGTGCTAAATCATCGGGCGGTTAATAAAAACATCTAGGATTCCCGTCGCGGTCTTGGCACAGTTCCATCTCTCTTACGATGCAGTGGAAATTTTTGCACAGTCCGTTCGTTTAATATTGGAATCAATACGCACACATGACATTTTGCAGTCATATCAAAGGATTTTAAATGCATTTGCAAAAGTATCATATCTTATTAATTAAATATAATCAATCAAATAGACCCGACGTGATGTGATAGATTAGTTTGGGTTACATTACTAAACAATTAATTAACATATCATTTCATACTGACGCATTAGATTCAATTTAAACTGATTGCTTTATTTTAAATTTAGAAGCAAAATTTAATCATTTTATATTTATGTTGTACGATTTTAATTAAACTAAAACATATTTTTTTTTGAAAAATTAATTATATTAACTTGTGCGCTTCGTGTATAGCAAATGTATAGCACATAATTGGTGAATGCGCCGGGTTCTTATAAACGTTAATACACTAGATGATTGTATGTGGCTTCATTTTCAATTAGTTTGGCATTTTTATTGTTATGTTAGGTGATAATTACATTCCGCAATCTAACGGCAATGCAGCTGCAAAAGTGGAATTCTTGACGTGCTTGCAATCAATGTGGGTAGCACTGCATGCATACTACTAATTGACATACTGGTACGTTCTAATGATGCGGAACGCTTTTGATATATTATGCTTGTGTCGTCGAATGTAATCAACTGTAATTTTATAAACTATTGTTAGCATTATAAAAGTAATATAAATATGCAAAGTAAAATTTTGTGTATGAGTTAATGGAGTTAGTAATATTTATAGCATAATAAAATAGTTATTTCTTGAATACTTTTATAGTATAAAATTTTAAGTATAGCTTATAAAATTTGTATGTGTGTAAATATACTTTATAATATAAAAATATAATATGAAGTGAATAAATGCTGATCTAGCATACAGAAGGTTTAGATATTTAATATGCGCAAGCACAAAATGTTGTCTCCGCTGCGACTTGCATAGTATGTACATGCAATTATTTATAGAAACGTATTTTTATTTTCAAACAATGGAATATATTATTTTCTGTTATTATACGGTTTTCTAAAATGATATATTTAGTTTAGTTTTAGTTTCAAATTGTATTAATAAAATAATGTTAGCTATAATCATTTTATTATGGAATTTGTTTAATAAAAGATAAATACAAATGCAAGATTTAGAGCAGTAATCCTATCACAGACAGTTCAAATATACCACAAGATGAAAGGACTATGGAAAAGTAATACATGAACGTACAGGGACTGGTCTCATGAATTATTAGAAATGAAAGGCTACGACACAATAGAATATCTTACGCAATGTTATATCAAATAAACGAGAAAGGCGAGACACGTAAACATTATATCTATGTGTTTAATTGAACAAGGATAAAAAAAACGTATTAAACAATTTTGAATTTTTAAGTTAGGCAATAGAGTTAAAACAGTTTTTAAGTAAAAATCAACTATGTCAAAAGCCGGAAAAAGGCACAAAAAATAGGATGGAAAACCCAAAACGTAAGCAATTTTTGTGAAAAAGAAGCAAAGTTACTTATGCAGAATTTCTTGAATTAATTAAAAAAAATATTTAAAAAAAGCTTAAAAAAAATATAAAGGGTGATTCATTTTTTTTAATAAATTAAAAAATCAATTTTATTTGGTAATATCATACAAAAAAACCATTTTTTACATTTATTGTTATAAGATTATTTCTTTCAAAGATAATGCCGTAACTGCGGTTAACAATGTCTATTCTGAGGTTCCAATGTATGATGACGCATTTGAGCATTTCGAGTGGTATTTTGCAAATGACGGGAGTAATGTTTCCTCTCCTTAATTGTAGCCGGCTTATCCATGTAGACTTTAGACTTTACGTAGCCCCAAAGGAAAAAGTCTAGAGACGTGATATCACATTCTGCGCGACTTCATTTTTGAAGAAAAATTAACCAATGATTCCGCTAGCTCATAAACCACACTTAAACGTTGTTTTGTCTGAATGTAACGGCAACTTTTGAACGTTTTTTGGTTGTTTTTTAGTCCAAATACAACAATTTTGACTATTGACGTAGTCATTAACTAGAAATGAGCCTCATTGCTAAACAAAATGTAGGTCAAAACAGTGGATTTCTTTAAGCTTTTCAAAATTCTATAGACTGAAATGGTAACAATTTGGAAAGTCAGCCGGCTTCAATCTTACACGAGTTAAATATGCCAAGTTGTTCTATACGACAAGCCAAACTGTTGAGAACGGCGATAAATCAATTCATCACACTCTCAGCTACCGTTGCTTTAATTTTGCTGAATGTGGTCTAATTGGTTGCGTATTATCCAATAATGAAAATTAGGTTTCAAATTCTTTGATAGTACAGCAAATTGTGCGTTCGGTAGGCCAATTATGTGGACTAGAAGTTACTTAGTTGCACACAAAACACATTCCAACAAAAATATTATTTCAATTTGACTCGTTTGACTAGGCACACGTTTGATTATAAAATTACTACTAAAAAAAGTACCTCCCAACACAATTGGTAAACTAAACTCAAAAATGTGATCTAGTGCAAATACATACTAGAAAATAAGCACCGAACTTTTCCAAAACAAGCTTCTTAATGTTTGAACAAACGTTGCCAAAAAAGTAATAATTCATATCCTAGATATTGATGGACTGACAAGTTGAAAAAAGTAAATGGAGCTATAGTGAAAATGTCACCAACAAAATTTGAAACCAAACAATGAAAACTATTAAACAACTGCAATGAAAACGACCAAAGAACTAGCCAAAATACTGAAGAAAACTACTAAAGTGTAGATAGGCATAACATGTAATATAACAGAAAACTTAGTGCGTGTATTTTGGACCTATCATAACAAAACTGCATAGTACCTGTGCAAGGAAGGACACAATTAAATAAACTTTGGCTCTCTGTCACAAAAACAAAAATACAGGACAGGAATAATTAAATGCTTGAACTCTAAGGTCTAAGAATAATAGTGTAGAGTTGTACACGACATAGCAAATCATCAGTACAACGGAAATGGACATACTAGTGTTAACCAAACACAACAAGAAAATCGGTTTTTTATTAAAATAGTGACTTGGCGATTGAAATTATTAATAGACAAAACAAAGAAGGTAAAAAGATTATGTATTAGTTCAACTTACTAGCCTTACTAGCCCAAACTGCAACTAAAAATACTGATTAAACTCTTTAACCCAAAAACTTCAAAATAAACTGAAATTTTGACTAAAATCGACATAGGGTGACAGCGCTTTTTTGGCACCTAAAAATTACAAGTTTTGAAGATTGCGAAAAAATGTTCAACTTCTTGCATCAAAATAGTAGTGCATACGTATTGATTCTATAAGTCTTGTGTAATCACTTTAAAAAGAGATTAAACACAAAAAAATCTAAACTTCGTGGATCAAAGTTTCTTAAGATTTGACAAAGTTAGAACGGTTTAAAGAAAGTAAAATTTTGCAATTTTGCTAATTTTTCGGTATGTTTTTAGAATAATGTTTGAAGCTTAATATATCAAAATGGCTGCCACAATACTAAATATAAAAATATGGGTTTTAAAGTACATGTAATAAA
Source organism: Tachinus rufipes (assembly GCA_963932245.1). Lineage (NCBI taxonomy): Eukaryota > Metazoa > Arthropoda > Insecta > Coleoptera > Staphylinidae > Tachinus > Tachinus rufipes. The sequence continues at coordinate 24,026,380 of OZ010742.1, read as the reverse complement.
GAATAATTTGAGCTATTGTGAACCTTTTTACCTTTTTCCTAAGCCTAAAATCATTTTGAACAGGCAATATTCTAAAGTTCAAAACTTTGAAAATCTCAATTTTTATTCATATTTTGATCCCTAAAACATTGAGCAAAATCAAAAAAGTCGACTTTTTCAAATTAGTTGAAAAGTAATGAAATTACCCATAAGCAATTACACTGCAGAGGTGTCAACATTTTATGAAAAACTGTTCTTGCGTTCAAAAGAAGAAAAAAAAAGTATACTGAAAGTATGATTATTTAGTCATTTTAAGCCAAACTGATTGGTTCAAGACGCGTTCCATCGAGTAGAAGCATAATTTTTAATTTTGTGAATTGGATATATTAGTTTCACTAATAATAATTGATTCTTTTTATTAAACTCCAACATTTGCAAACAACTATTCACGTAATTTTGTAATCACCAGCATAGATCAATATAAACTATTAAACAATTTTTCTGCATAAAAACTAATATGCATATTGGACAGTTTGAGAGAACTTACAAATCAAATCATCCTACTGAGACTGAACAAAAAACTATAGATAGATAGAGACACAAGAATGATGACAACGGAAAGATTTATTGGCTGCGTTTAGAACAACTCATTTGCAAGCGGTGATTCATCAATCGGAGATAAGCAATTTTTTTTTTTTTTAATATAATTGCCAATTAAACGCTGTTGTTTAATGAGTTGCTTTGTCAGCAAAGAAGCGTACTTAAATGTATGATGAGTAAAATGACAAGCACCGCCAGCAAACGACGACTCAGCGGCGGCGTTCAGTTTGAATAATTGACAGTGATGAGTCATGCTGAACGCAGCCATTTTTATCGCCTATTTAGATAATTTGCTATGGCAGTAGCAAAGTTTTGATAATGGAAAAAGTATACAAAGTTTGGTGTAATAAAAGGTATCTATTTAGATTACGACAGATTTAAAGTTTTGAATCTTTTTTAATAACACTATGGCAGAGATTAAAATGGCTGATAGCTATACAGTATGTGTAGCGCCAGAGAAAGGGAAGTCATACTGCCAATAAGAAGAAAAAATATGCAAACAACTTAATCTAAATTAACCCAAATGCCATCAAAACTAAAGAATCATTAAAATACTTAATTACATTCGACCCCCGTTTGAGTTTTATGATTTACGTGGAAGAGGTCATCAAGAAGACAAATGAAGGTACAAACACATTGGAATTGAATCTAGAAAAAATCACTACTCTACAGTGATGTTAGAGTAATTTTTTTAAGGTTACCTAACAAAAGATAAACAATGGGATTTTGCAACCTAAACTAACCTAACCTAACAAAAGATAAACATCGGGATTTTGCATTCCTCAATTTTTTTGCTTAGCTATACCAATGCCGCGTTCGATTTTTCTTCTTCCGAATAGTTAAGACTTCTTTATACAACCCAAACTACAAATTATTGAGTTAGAAGGTGTTTGTTGACCTATTAGTTGAACTCTAAATTTAGCGCCAGAAACACATTGTTTTTACCAAAGTTGACTAGTACTTAAAACTGTTGCTTCTTCAAGTACGGGTAATTTATAAACTGCAAATATAGACAACTAGTTTTGCGTCAGGTCTACTCTATCAGAGCACAAAATAAATAAAAAAATACATTGAAGGCACAATAGAATAGGTAATTTTTATTTACGCCTAAAAACTTTTATGTCAAATAAGCTTTGAGCACTTTTGATCTATACCGTTTGGTTTAAAATTTAGTAATCCAAAACGTCTTTTCTAAACGAGAAAACATGTGTTTTACCAAACAAGATCTTTACCTAGAAATACTAAAAAACAGAGCAAAGTCAGTTTTCTGCGTCTTATAAAATTGATAATTATACACTCAAACAGTAAAATTTTAAAACCATGTTTCTAATTCACGGCTGATCACGGCATAAGTACTTCAAGGTTTTTTTTATTGCCTAAACTGTGCGGTCATGCCAATGAGCTGGAACCACGTGACAAAATGGCACAATAAGCTGATGACACGACGGTTTTATACATCTTAAAGTCACCAAAAGTGGTTACCATAAGACTTTAGAAAGCTACTCAGCTATATTTAGAACTGAGAAGGAAAGTAAGCTTTTCTCAAGGCAACGCACCACACCTAACAAAAACATCTGTCTTGACGACTTAGTCTGCAAAGTTTCTGGAAATTTCCTTTGATAAAGGATTGACGTACAAATTGCACGTATATCTGATAGTAAGGATCTAGACATTGACGCTGAAAAATACTTTGCAAGTTTCAAATCTCACTTGAACTCTAATCTGGCTACACTATCAAGCTGCAAATATTTTTGAAATTTGTAATCAGGATAATTTGATGTGCCTTTTAAAATAAGCGTACATTGCTTATTTTCATTTATGGCAAAAGAAGCCTTGACTACACTTTGGAAGACAATGTAAGCAAGAGTTTCTCAAAGTTTAGTATTATCTTTGATGTTTTTCAAATTGTATATATTAGACATACCACGCATCACTCCTGGTTTGAAAATTGCTCAGTACATGTTGTACATTTTAAGGCATCCGAAAGTTATTACGCTAAAACTTTAAACGGTTTGTGAGGCATTTGAAACTTGGCATTAGTACTGGAGAAGAACAAGAATTACAAACTAATTCCACATGACAACGTTTTTCTCAACGGTGCTTTAATTTTATGAATGGATACTAGAGAAAACCTAGGAATAGATCAAAGATTATTGAAAACGTCACCTACAAAACACAGTCACATAGGAAGGTTGTAAAAGAAATGTGTGAAACTTTTAAGTGTGTGGTTACACCAAGAAGAAAGGGATGCTTTAGTTGGTGGTTTCATATTTTTTTAAATTGTATCCGAAGTTTTAAAAACTTACCTTCATTGGGAGATGCACCACTACATTTAGAGGAAAACAGAGACTACAGGTCTCAAAACCATCGACATAAACGGGGAGCCGGTAACATCGGCAATTTTATGGTAATTGCTAATCATACTTTTGCACTTATATATATGCTCAGTCAATTACACTGTCTGTTTGCTAGCATACGGTCTGAAGGACAAAAAGTTAATTACCACTATTATACTATTAACAGGTATGTTACTTTTAATTTTTTGACTTGACACATTTTTTATGGACAAAGAAGACCATTACTGCAGCTCAGTTTTTGCACTTTTATCTTTTGGCACATTCACTCCTAAAATGAGGTTTAATAGATTTATAAAGGACAGAAATTTGACAGCAAATTGGTTGTATTGCTGCTCAAGTATATACTAACCTTTTGCGTTTTTATACCAAATAGTTTAGAAGTTTTAACAACAGATTTATAAGAATGATAAAAAACAAGAATATATGTATTACTACTTTTAACGTAATTATTAAATGCAGAAGGATGAGAGCGCTAAACAGCACCAATAGTAAGACAGGTACATTTGCATGCAAGTTCAAGCTTAAAGTGTGTGTGTATTCTTTATTCTGGCAATAAGTTTCTTTATCTCTGACTGCGCAAAATCTCCTACCATCTTGGTCACATTGTTTTTGGTGTACTATACTCCTGGGGTTTTAGATAATATTATACAAGGAAATTACACCTTTTTACAAAAACAAAACCAACTTTTCTGGCCTATTTATTAACAAAAAAACGTAAGTTTGCTTAGTTTAGCACATACTATATACCTATATGAACTAAAGTTAAAGACAAAAAAAATTGATTGGCTGCAATGGGATATAAGTTATGAAAAGCAATACTGCCAAAGTCTGTTTTATATTAGTACTTCAAAATAAAATTACGTCAAATTAGAAGCATAAATAAGCGAGTAAAGCTGACATCACACATTTTTCTTATTTTTTTTTCTTTTTCTGGTTATTATGATTGATGACTTATTTTTAGAATACTTAAGACATTACATGAAAAAATTACTCTTGATTAAAACTTTGATGTAGTTTTATACTTTAATAGCTTTTGATAAAACGTTTAAAATCTCAAATATTTTTACGTATTTGAGCAATAATCGTTATTTTTCACGGAAAATTATTAGCAGGAGATTGAATGATAATTTGTTTGAGATTTATTAACTTTTTGTCCTAGAACAACTAATTTTGAAGTGTTCGTTATGATTACTGCTGCCGAACAATCTGTATGTTACTCCGGGTGTCAAAGTTGCTAATACATAAATGACACGTCACACACATAAAAACCATAAGTTTTCTAGAAGTAACTACTACATGACAATTGCTAGAGGTTTTAAAAAATTATTATAAATTTAAAAAAAATAAAACGTTTTTTAAGCGTTTTTTTTATGGCAGGAAAACGTATGTTTTTTTTTGGCTATTTCCTAATTAATATTCGACAAAAAACTTTGATATTTTATAGTTTAATCTTTTCTAAATGTACTGGTAAAAAAATAAATCATTTATCAAATTATTTGTAGAAGCAGCGAAGAAGGCGAAGTTGCCGTTTTTGTTTAAATACTACAAATCAAGGTAGCGGTTGGTATGCTCTTAAGAGTGAATTCGGCACTTTAAATTTTTAGAAGATTCCTATCCTAAACCACAAAAAAAGCAAAGTTAGTTACTATCAAGTTGCAAACGTCCACGGAACTCATAAACAGAATAATCTGATGTGGAGTATAGCTAAAGTCTTTTGAAATAAGCGTACACCGTTTTCTTTTATGTATGACAAAAGAGGCCTTGAATACATTTTGAAATGCAAGGTCGCCTAAATTAAAAGATATTATCAATCATCTCAAAACCAAATTCAGTTCAGATTGCATTCTAAACCAAGTTTTGAGAGCATTTTCTTACAAAGCTATAATGTTCTTTGCAAACATTACAAATTCAATGCTAAGGACGTCTAATTTTTTGTCTTCAAGGAAAAGATCTGATAGACATGTTCTACAGATTTTCTGTACAATTAATTTGTTGACCTTAAAGTGGCTGAAAACCTCTTGCTAAATAATCAGCATTTTTTCATCAACTAACCAAAATTACCAATCAAATAAAACTGGTGTTTGCTACTGGTGTCATATTTTTAGATGTTAAAAAAACTTTTGATAAGATCTGGTCTATTCTCAAAACTTTATCGTTTTAAGTTTTATTCCAGATTAACAAATCTTATTGCTTTTTATTACACTAGCCGTAAAGCTGTATGAGCACATGTTGACTTCTTGCACAATTGAGGCAGGGGTTTCTTAGGGTTCAGAATTAGTTCCGATCTTTTTCAACTTGTATGTATTTGACATACTAACTATCACTCCTGATCTCAACATTGCTTGGTACTCTGACAATACGCTACTGTTGTATACTTCAAGCCATCCAAAAGTTATTACGGCAATACTTTCCGGTTTTCTTCTTTGCGTAAATTTTATTGTTATAATGTCCTTGTCAAACTAGTCTAGATTTAGCAGTAGTTTGAGATAAGCTGGTGGGACTTTTTCAAACAGAATCTTTCTCTATAACCTTTACCTTTTGTTTGTTTCTTTTGCATTTTTGTTTTTTTTTTATTTGCACTGACATCTAGCTTTACATTCTTTTTTTTTCTACTCCGTGTGTTATTTATTCTAATTATTTGGGTTGTTCTCAGATGCGTTCTTAGTTTTCTTAGGTCTGCGTTAACTTCTTTTTCATCTCTTCTCTCCTTCATGAATAGTTTATACAGTTCCATTAGTTGTATTTCTTTTGGCAATCCTAAATTTGTTTGTGTTACCTGGAATTACTTTTTTGAGTCCTCTCGTTATCTGTCAACCTTGTTATTCTGCATTCCTTCAACATTTCTTTTCTCCTTTTTTTTATCTCTGCAATTTCGTTTGGTATCGTAGTCTTTGTAAATGTTTATTTTTTTTTTATATTTTGTTGTCTGCATAATTATCCTGTTCTTCCTCATTTCTTTCTTTTTGATCTTTTTCTCAGTTTTTTTGTATCTATTTTGCTTCTCTCGTTTCTCTGCAAAGTGCTTAGGAATAAAGTTAGATCATGGGTTATTGAAAAAATTCTTGGAAGGCAATTTTATACTTTTGAGAAGTGAATCCGTTTTCTTCTTTAACAAAAAATAGCACAGTCAGTTACTGTTGAGCTACAAACATCCACGGAACTCATAGACAAGATTATAACCGTATTTCACAACTTTAAGATGCGAACTACCAGTAACACTCCACAAAACAATTCATCCCTGTAATGCTATTTAACCATTTTTTTAGATCTCATACCATCTATATCTCTACACCGGCAACTGCCTCAGGAATAAACCCCATGCAACCGGGCTTCTACAAGACTCACAACATTGCCCTCACCGCCGTAAGTTGCTTTTTGATCCCTAAAGATATGATTTGTATTTCCACGACCGCAAACACATTCTATCTATTTTGACGATGAACTCTGATATGTACTACTACCGACGAATGCACTATAGATGACTTACTTACCTCTAAGTCTCACCTGCTTCTACGGCATTGCACTCGTAAGACAATTCCTGAACCTTGAAAAAACTCGACGGCGACGATTTTGGGAAATCAAACATGTGGTGCACTGCGCAGCCTATCTTTACCAGGTAAACCAAAGGTTTATCTCACATGCCACCTTTTGGTAAACAAGGTAGCAACATACCTACCTCTATTGGGATAAGGTGCACCACTACATCAGAAAGAAAACCGAGACTACGTGTCTCAAAACCGCACTACCACATCAAGAAGACCAACGCTGCCTTTTCTTTAACTATTCACCGGGAACCAGTAACATCGTTATACATATTATTGCACTTATATATACGGAGTCAATTACCCAGTTGCAAGAATGGTAAACAAGTTTCAAAGACAAAAGTTGATTACCACTATTATACCTTTAACATGTATGCTAACGTTTTAAACACAAAACGGACCATCACTGCAGCTCAGTTCTTGCACTGTTAGCTTTTGGCACATTCACTTTAAACAAAGACGTTTTTCCAGACTTATAATCGGAAATTTAAATACCAAAGTGGGTTTAATGCCGCCCAAGTACCAACTTTCTTGCATAAACATTTTGATTAACACATAATTTTTTTATGGACAAAACGCACCATTACTGCAGCTTAGTTTTTACACTGTTATCTTGCACATTCACTTTTTATGCCGTTTGTTTGATATAATGTAAAGTAAAGGTTAATAAAAATAATTTTATTTAATGTAGCTGAGTTAACTAAATAAAAACTTGTCTCATTAACCTTCTTAAATTCATAGTCGTAAACAGGACAATTATAATAAACCGAGTTTAGTAACTAACATTGAGCCATCAAGCCTATAACGCTAAATAGTAACAAATCTTTAAGATATACTCTAAACCACATTTTCTTTTAAATATTTGTAAATAAAACTAAGCTTTTACTTAATCATAATGCATTTATTTATTAACATAATTAATAAAAGTGCTAAAGGCATCATAAGTTGTAATGAGTAAATTAATTTTACTTCTCAACGTATAACTTTTCAACTTAATAATTATACTCTTCCGCAAACTTCACATTCATTCCCAAGAGGTTATAAAACAATTACATATTTTCCTCATTTCTCCAGCGGATTTTCTTGACGATGCACATTTTTACCAAATTACTAAAGTTATATATACATACGCTGCTTTCAGCGTATTGTGTAGGCAGGTAAATAGTTCCACGGCGCTCACTAGTTTCGGCCGGGATTGCGAATATCCTACCTGGTTCCCTAGGGAACCCTCTCATACCCATATACATACATACACATTTCCATCAGACATCTGAAATTCAAATTGCGACCGCGAGGGCGGATTTGCAAACGGCGCTTTTAAAACACGCATTTTCTCAACGCGAAGAAAAATAAACGGAAATAGAAAAGAAGAGAAAAGTCCTGGATATGAATTTATATGGTTTTGCACATATTCTTTTTATTACAATATAGTAACCTATATAAGATTGTAATTGTTAAGCGGAATTTAATGGTGTGTTGGCGGGACTTAAGAAGTTGTAGCTGTTCGTGTTGTGAAATGAGTTGCAAACTACCCACTACTAAGTTCCGTGCTAATGCCAATTATCATCTAATTAAACGTCACGTTTGTAAAATGTAATTATTGGAATGGATTCGCTTGCTTTAGAAAATAATAAATATTATTGATTGCCCCACAAAACTTAATAAATCATATATTCTAATATTATATTGGCATTTCACCTTGTAAGAATTGAGTTATGAGATTTTAATGTATATTTTTTCATCGAGCCTAATCGTAGCAAAAAACATGAAGGAAATAATATATGCCGATCACATCAATCTTTAAGCACCTCGTAGCATATGCATGAACTCCGTGAACTCTATTAATCTATACAAATTTTAAGCAATTTATCAGATCGATATAGTAGTAAACATGCTGTTTTGTTTGGATTTATTAAATGAGGAAACATTTCTTGATTAATATTGCATGTTATATTTTATTAATTTAATTTATTTTATTATTAATTAAACAAAAATATTGTAATTCTTGTTGAGTGAAATACAAAGAGAATCAAGTGTCATTGGCACGTTGTAAATAATTTAACTGGTATAATTAATCATTGATTATGTGATGGAAAGATTTGTTTGATGCTGTGTTACAAAAAGGTTAATTTTTTATCTAATTCCACTCGTGCAATGTTTTTTCAATTGCAGGAATAAAAAATAAAACAAAACGTTGAATGGTTGAACGGATTTTAATTAAAGTTGAAAAATAATAGTGGAGATGTATTTTTACCCACAACAATGCTTAGCTATAAGGTTTCTACTGATCAAAATAAATATTAATTAAATTTTATATTGAGTTTCATGTAGTTTTAATAAAAATATGTTATTTTTAACTTGAAAGGATGTTATTTAAAATAGTATTTAGCTTGTTTATAGTTCAATTATGAAATAAGTGTTTATTTACTGTTACCTGCGATGCTTGCAGACAGGTGGACGTGGGTTGCATTTCTCTTCGTAATGCGTCTGGAGGATGGTAGGTTTTTGTGTGTGTTATTTTGGTCTTGAATAGTGGTAAGCAACGATTTTATATTGTGCCTATAAATATATTTTTTTAGAGAAGAGATTTACGGTCCTATAATTAATTTTTGTGAAGCTATTATATATATATATTTTCTTGTAAATATTAGTGAACAAATAAATTAATAGTAAATTGTTATTATTATCTTCAGATATCTCAAACAGGAACTATGATAAAAACTAAAGTAGCAACAGAGACGCATTGAGCTACCAGAGACTGATGTCTACTGATAATTATAGGATACTGATAGCTGTGTTGGAGCTTCAATGGAGTTGTAGGTAGAGCTTTAGTCACTGATTAAAGCAAATAGCATTACCATCAAGACACTCATAAAGAAGGTGTCCAGACAGTCAAAACAGAACTAATGGAGATCCTGGATAGCAATCCTAGAACAAACCATAAGGTGCAAAATATTACAAAACTTATCGGACTTATTGGAGTTAAACAAAGAGGTTATTATAGTTCTAGCAACTGGCAGATTCTGATGCAAGAGATGAAAAAAACATCAACTTGTATTTTTTGTCAAAAGTAAGATTACTATAAGAATCCTCAAAAAATGAGCAGTTGCACTACTATTTACAATGAGCGTGAACTACGATGAACCTGTTGTCAAGTGTCAGTTTTAGTTGCTTATTTTAGAGTTATAAGTTTAAACTCTAATTAACTTTAGACAAACTGGGCGTGAAACTACTATGCTATGCTTTTAAATTATATCAAAAGTTAAGAGAAATAGTAACCTTAAGCTAGACTAATTTGAATAAACCGTGGACAAAACTTTTTTTTCTAATTTTTATTTGGCATGAAAACAAAGACAAAACTACTACCGATTCTGGAACTAAATCTACTTTAGCCAGAAACAAACCAGGTGTATAAATACGGTTTCGATAAACTTAATTTAACTGCTGTGGAGCACAAAACTGTTATGTTTATAAGTTAGGACCGGCACAAAAAGGCTGGTCGATTTATAGCCCAAGTTTGTCAAAAGCAAAGTTTTTATTCAAGGATGTATGAAATAGAATTGCAACCAAATCCGGTATCAAATAGTTTTGAGTTTTTGGGAAGCAAGTGTTAGTGTTTGGATGATATGCTACATGCTAAACTACAGGACCGGAACATGTCTCCCAAGAATATTTTTTGAAAGGCTCTATCTAATAGCAATTAACAATGAACTTTCTGGCTAGATTATAGGGATAACACCACGACTACTAAAAATAATTTTTTGGAAATGATGTTTAGATAAAACAAACCAGATATAATATGACTTGAAGTATCACTTCAACCTAATTAACCCTAAGTAGGTTAACATTAGTCCCAGCACTATGCAGATTTTATCAATGTTTGATGAATCAAAATTCATTTTTAGACGGAACTCCCGAAAGGGCTATAATTTTTTTTAGTTTACAAAGATTATAGTGCGTGACTTAAAGTTTGTACGACATTCGGCGTTATTATTGCGCTAGGAAACAGTAACGCAAAAGTAGGAGATTGATACTGACGCACGTTACTAAGTTAAGGTGTAACCTAATTATAGTAGCGGAAAAAAACACAACCGCGCAGCTCTAGTAAGTTTTTATTATATTAATCTATAACCGTTAAGTGTCGAGGTGTCGGACACACCGAGCCACAGATAAGACAAGTGTATATTTGGATGCCTATATGAAGTTTTTATTGCCGTTTTAAAAATTATGTAACTACGACCTGCTTTCTAAGCAGACATGACATCACTAAACTTAATTGATGTTTGAAAACAGATTAGAATACATCTGTCTTTATGCAAATTGCAATTAAATTATAAGAAATTAGTCTACATAAAATATTTTGATTTTGTTTGATATTATGTATATTTATTAAGAAATGTACCATGCTGATGGATTTTAAAATCGAGCGCACAAAAACTCAATAAAGTATTTTAAGTGTGTTAAAAAAAGCTCAGATAAGATTCTATAAATAAATCCCAACATTTTTGTGGCACGATTACACATATAGTGTAGATGAATGTAAATTTCTGATCAAAAATTACACCTAAATATTTTATCTGATTTACTTCTTTAAGTGCTACATTGTCAAAAGTATGATTGTAGGTTATATACCTATGCTTTTGGACAAATCCTATCTTACCTAAAATATATTTTTGTGCATTAAATAATAAACTATTATTGACACGCCAGTTATTATGAAAATGAAAGGTCACTGATAAAAAGCAAGAAAAGTATTTACCCACAATGGGTCCTATTGAGGCATGTTTAATAAGTTAGTAATGATTTTCGACAAAGAGTTATTAATTTGTATACAATGTGTACAATTTTTCAAATGGCTTGTTAACTAGCAAACCACAATGTTATGAAAAACACTATGGTTAAATGCCTTCATAGTAAACAAAGTCAATTTGTAACTTTAATTTAAAAGCATTTTGAATAATATCCAAATAACTATTAAAATGTGTTGAAACTAGCGTCAAAAAATTCAGATTTACGTAGTTACAAAAGATTACATAGTGTTTGAATAATATAAAAAAAAAACTATTAAAAAAGTGCATTTTTGTGCAAACTTCGTTTGCAACTTGCATTAGAAAATTTAATATTATTCTAGCAAACTGAAATTATTATTCAAAGATGTAGAATATGTTACATTTTTATGAAGTTATAATAACTTAGATAATTCATACAAAGCTTTTGGGTATTATTTAAAAAGCTGTAAAAAGTGCAGAATTTATTGCAGGTTTGTATATTTACAATTTTAGACCATATACACTTATAGTGTTATTTTTTGCTGGCCGCATAGTGAAGCCAACATAACAACATTCTATGCCCACAATAGACGTCATTCGCTAATTGTAGACATAGTGCCTTATGAATAGTTAAGTTGATTTTACAATTTTTAGTAATTAATAATTAACACAACAACTTTTTTTTAATGTATTTAAAAATAAAATTGTTTTTGACAACAATTTAGCAATGTCATCCACCAAATGTACAACAAGTATAAGATTTGTTGACATTTTAGTTAAAATATGTTTTCATATACGTCAAGTCTTTTGCTACATACGCGTTTTTGTCCACAACTGACGTCACAACCATCGATCATGCTTCATCAGGCTTCACCGCATTGGCAAAAGGCGTACAATGTTTTAGTTAGTTTTTACAATTCTTTTAAGTTTAAAGCAAACAACGGAAGGTTTTATTTTTTTGCAATATTTGTGTTTGTCACTTGAGCTATAAAACTAAATAACAATAAATTGCATAGTTTTATACAAAGTTTTTGTGTAATATTCAAAAAAACTGTTGGAAAGTTGCATTTTGTGTTTGTCACTTGCGTTAGAAAATTAAATATCATCAACTTTTTAAGTAATACTTAATAAACTGTTAATTTAATAAAAAAATGTGATATTTAAGAACTGCTTAATATGCCACAACAACATGAAAATACCTTTGAATTTCAAAGAATGAAACCAGACTCACTGAAACTATTGCATTAAAGCCTAGATTTAAGCAGTTTGTGAATATTGACTTTTAATATTTGTCTTAAGAAATACAGAATTTGGAAATTTATTCCATTTCTTGATACGTACGGTTAAAGAAATCTCTCTTAAAAGTTTTGGTCTTGCATCAGGGAATGTTTGTTAGAACAACTAGCAAGCCTTGTAAGTATCTAAGTCATTAATCAATTTTGGATTAGCAATGATCCAAATAACTTGCTTCTGAGTAAAATTTAGAAGAGATAGTGTAGTTTTCAATGCTCCTCCTCATATTTGAGAACAATATTCAATACAAGGACAAATATAAATAAATAAATAAAAATTAAATAAACTTTTTACATCTATTAAAAAATCTTAGTTTTCTAGATACTTTCAAAACTATGTTAACAACATGGTTGTTCCAGAAAAGATTATGTGAGATTGTAATACTTAGAAGACAAATTGAAGAAGATTTAGATATGGATTTGTCGTTTAGTTTAATATTTGGTACTAATGATACCTCAAATTTAGATTTTGAAACATTTTATAGAGTTAAAATTGACCATGTTGTGAGTGCCTCATTCAGATATTGTTTTGAGGTCTTTGTTTATAGATGCTACAGAATCTAACCTAGAAATTTTAAAACGCTTTGCCATATTTGTTGATATGGTCTTTGAAAAGTATGAAACATAAATAAGAATAAGACTTTTAGTTATTTGAAGCAGTTCATTAATGTAAATCAAAAATAAAGTTGGCAAATGAGCAAAACCTTAAGGAACCATCAATTCTAACTATATTTTTGCTATTGACTAGAAAACTATTGATGAGATTTACAGTTTTTTTGTTTAAAGTAAAACTCCATTTGTGACTAACATAAATCAGAAAATCTGTTGTCGAACGTTTTCATTGAAATCCATATAGAGTATATGAGATAAAGTTATTTTGTTCTAAGAACTTGACAATGTGTAAATTGTGGGAATTGTTCTGTCCGCTGGATAGTTTAAAATAAAACATTTATGTTTAATATGTAAAATCAAAAAATTTATTTAAATTTTTTTTAATAAATTATAAAAACACATATATTATGTTTGTTTTTTGAGCAAGTTTACTTAATTTCTTTCAATAAATTGTAAAAACACATTAATCGTCAGGTTTTCTGAACAATTTTATACAGGTTTTAAGTAATAAGTATGATTTTTGAACGACTTTATGTGATTTGTATGCAATAAGAGCGTTTTTTGATAAATTTTGTGCAATAAATATATTTTATTGAAACTTTTACATAATATATCTTAATAAAATGTAAAAGCACAAATTTTACGTACATAATGTAATTTCTGAGGAATTGTATTAATTATTTGATAATTAAGTGCGATTTTACTTTAATTTTTTTTCAATAAATTATAAGAACACGTCAATTTTATGTAATATAAGAGTTTTCTGAGCAATTTTATCCAAGTTTTAAAAAATAAGTATAATTTCTGAGCGATGCTAAATCAACTTTTGGCAAGTTTAAAAGAATTTCTCTCAATTAGTTATAAGACTAGTTTTATGCAATTTTATTTAAATAAAAAATTTAATAAATTGTGAAAACACTACAGTTCTATCTAAAATTAAATATCATTTTACGTCAGTTTTATGCAATCTTAATTTAAATTCATTTATCAAATTAAATAAAACACAATTTATAAGTATGACTTTTAAGCAATTTTATGTCAATGTTGTAGGCAATAAATTGTAAAAACAAATTCATTTTGTATAATAGATAAATTTTCTGATTTTTTAAGCAATTTTATAAAAATGTTTAATAAAAATATAATTTTTTTATTATTTTGTGCAGTAAATATATTTTATTGACAATTTTCTTTTAATAAACTGTAAAACACATAAATTTTACTCAATAAGTATGAGTTCAAAGCAATTTTATATCCATTTTATGCAAATTTGCTTAAATTTCTTTTAATAAAATGCAAATACGAAATTTTATGTTAATTTTATACAATTTTGTTTAAGTTTTTTTCAAAAAATTGTAAAAATACAATAATTTTATATAATTAATAGGTTTTCTACGCAATTGCATACTGGTTTTAAGTAATAAATTAATATTATGTCAGTTCTATGCAATATGAGCAACTTTTGATCATATTTTTATAAAAAATGTATTATTTTATTGCCCGTATTCATAAAAGCTGATTAAATTTAATGACTATTAAATGTGACAACATAACCTCACAATTCGATAAAACGTCAAAACTATTTTTATAAATTTGATAGAAATACATGTTATTTATTTAGCGTTGTTATTAAATATTATTTTTTATTCATTTCTGATAGTTATTTATTATGCCAAACTTGTTTCTATGGTAGAATAAATATAAATAATTTTGCGGTTGTCAAATTTAACAATCCCTTACTGTAACTGACTTTTATGAATACGGACATATGTATAATATATATTGCTAAACCTTGTTTTTTTTTTTTTTTTTTAGTTGGTTTAACATTATTGCTAATAACATCTATATAAATACAATAATATTATCAATAAACTGCTTAATATTAAATTATAATATATGTTGAGTATTACCTAACTTACTATTGTTTCAGGTATTTGGCTACTGGTTGTTCTTTTGAAACTACACAATATTTTCCGTGTTGGAAAATCAACTGTTAGTAAGATTGTAAAGCAAGTCTGCGATAAAATTTGGTTTTGTTTAAAACATATTACAATTCCAGAAAACACAGCAAAAAAATGGTTGGAAATATTTACAGGATATTAAAACTATGCTTATTTCTCTCATTGCATTGGAGCAATTGACGGCAAACACATACAAATGAATTGACTTCCCAATAGTGCATCTACCTATACCGTCATAAAAATGTGCGATGTTAACTATTTATTTACATACATAGATGTTGGAACTTATAAGAGATGTAATGATACTGGTATTTTTAAGAACTCAATGTTGTATGAAAAATTAAGTAGTTATTTATTCAATATTCCTCCAACAAGCACAATTAGAGTTTCTGCAACAGAGTATCCTAATGTAGTTGTTGGTAATGAAGCTTTTGCATTATCAGATAATTTATTAAGACCATATGGTCGTAAATAGCTAACGGATACAAAAAAAAATTTCAATTTTAAATTTTCAAAAGTTTGAAGATATATTAAACGCACTGACATTTTAGCAAATAAATGGAGAATCTTTTATAGACCCATAAATGTGGATATAGATTTAGCTGAAAATTGAATTAAACCTGCTTGTATCCTTCACAATTTTGTTTGGGCCAGAGATGGTGCTTGCGATAATAACATACCAACGTGTAGTATGCAAACCATACTTGACAATACAAGTAGTAGAGGGCACTATAGAGCTTTAGTTTGTCGGGATGCGTTTAGTGACTATTTTGTAGATGTTGATCTTTTATATTACAAAGATAGGAAATAATAAAAGTAATTTTTATATTCAGTAAATACTACATACTTTTTTTTCCTTTAGTTATTGCAAAAGTTAAAAAAATATTATGTAGAGGGTTTAGTATGTACGTTTATTTATATATTACTTATGTTAACAGTAACCAAACAATAAATAATATTGCTATTCAAAAAAAAAAAATTAGATGGAAAATGTTTTCTTGTGTTTTGCAGCGTGCCTGATCTTCAGTTGCCTAAATTAAATAATGAAGTATTTCAATTCAATTCATTTATTTACAGAAACTCCATTTAATGCAAAAAATAATAAAACAATATATATTATGAACATTAAAAAGTAAAAAAGTGTGCACTTATAAAACATAATAATAGATAGCGGCATAAATTTAACAAAAATATAAAAATAACAAAAAAAAAAAAAATTAAATTATGTATATAATATAGTAGAAAGACTTAAATACTAATAGAAATATATGCATAAACATTAAAATATTAACAAAAAACAAACAGGTACATACATATCAAAACAATGAAAAATCAAAAGATCTTAATTGTCTCATAAAACTCGTGTGTGGGCCAAATAAATCAAGGTTTGAATTAAGAGAAATTACCTTTGCATAGCGCATCATTCTGCATAAAGGACTATGATACCCTAAGTTAGAGTTAAGTAATGGTAAGCGAAATAAAAGCGTATATCTAGTACGGCGACAAGGACCAATATAGAAGTGCAATTGAGATAACAATGATGGACTGTTTGTTGTAGAAGACAAAACCTTAACTAATATTGCTAAGTCGTTAACTTTACGACGATCTTCTAATCTGCATAAGTTGAGAGAGATAGAAAAGCTAGTTTTATCGTAGTTAACATCAGCAATTCCCATTTTAAAAGACAAAAAACGACAAAACTTCCATTGGATTTTCTCAATACTATTTATATGAACATCATAGAAAGGTGACCACACCGTAGACGCATGTTTTAAAATAGGACGAACAAGGGAACAATACAATAATTTAACAGAATGCGTACTTAACGATCTTGACATTCCAAAGATAAATCCAAAAATTTTGGATGCTCTGTTGCAAATTGAATCAATGTGGTTTGTAAAACGCAACTTTGAATCAAAAATAACACCTAAATCTTTAACTTCTGTAACGTTACAAAGTATGCAGTTGCCAATGTTATAATCAAAACAGATAGTGGTTACTGCACGAGAAAAGCGTATTTTTAAACATTTTGTTAAATTATAAAATAAATTATTGTCATTGCACCAGCTAGTAATAGAGTCTACATTATCTTGCAAAACTTTGCAATCACCAATAGATGATATAGTTTTAAAAATTTTAAGATCGTCCGCATATAGAAGATAATTTGAATTATGTATGTAATTGCCTAGATCGTTAATAAAAAGAAGAAACAATATTGGGCCACAATGTGACCCTTGTGAAAACCCAGACAACACATGTATGGGCTTAAATAAAAAATTCTTTATTTTTACACATTGAGAGCGCCCCGAAAGGAAACTACTCAACCAGGTAACAACACTACTGTGGAATCCAAAAGCTCTTAATTTAAATATTAGTATTGAATGATTTATTCTGTCAAATGCTTTACTGAAATCAGTATAAACACTATCAACTTGGAGTTTAGATTCTAAAGCATTAACTAGATGAGATTGATATATAAGCAGACTTGACAGAGTAGATTGACCTTTAAAGAAACCATGTTGTTTGCTGATAATAACTTGACAACTGAGATTATTTAGTTGACTAGAAACAATACTATCAAGTTTTGCAATGCAAGACTGTATGCAAATGCCTCTATAGTTGGATATGTTGTCCTTAACCCCAGATTTATGAAGTGGAATAATATAACTTCTTTTCCATGTACTTGGAAATATACCCAAAAAAAGAGAATATTTAAATAAATGATATATTGAATACGAGATTGAGTGTAAGCAATTTTTCAAAAGCACAGATGGTATACCATCTGGGCCAAATGTATATGACGACTTTAGATTATTTACGCCATCGGACACAGATATGGAAAACAATTTTCATAGCACTTTTTGAGCAGCGATTAATTGAGGAGCAGCACATGTAGTGTTGTCATATACTGAGACAAAAAAATCGACAAACAAATCAACACATTTATTACCATTTAAGGAAAATGAGTCTTTATAAAACATTCGTTCAGGAAAAGAGAACGAATCTCTTGATTCATTAATAAAACTCCAAAACTGTTTGGGATCAGTTTTAATGCGCGCTTCAACTTTTGAAAAATAAAAAGTGTAAGCATTTTTGCTTAAATTTTTGCAATGATTACGTAATGATTGAAATTCTAAATAATCAGAATAGTTGTTTGATTTTTTAAACTTTATGTGTCCTAATTTCTTACGAGTGATAGCATTAATTAACTCAGAAGTGAACCATTTAGGATAAGATGATGGGCGAATTTGTTTAAGTGGGACAAAGCGTTCGATTGCTTCATCAATGATGTTATAGAAAACATTGGCCATGTCGTCAATATGCAGATTAACAAAACGACTCTTTCAATCAATACTACATAAAAATAAAAACATATCGTTAAAGTCGGCTTTATAAAAATCATAAATAATTTTAAGAATGGGGTCTATTGCTTCTAAAATAATTAAGGAATTATCTTGAGAAAATATTAAGTCAAGAAAAACACCATTTTCATTAGGAACTTGGCATAATTGAAACATGTTGTGAAAACTGAATGCTTCAGATATAACATTTGCTGTTAATAAAGAAAAATTAAAATTATGCAGTCCAAACTCATCATTTGTCCAAATTGCGTCTTGAAGATTATAATCACTACATACCACTAGTTTATGATCAGGATAGCTAATTGCAATAAAATCTACAGCACAACAGTGTGACTCGTACTAAGTAATTGATGAAAACGGCGGGATGTAAACACCACCAATAATAAATTTAGAATTACCAGATGAAACAGAGATAAAAAAATGTTCAACATCATCTGTTAAACAAAGAATTCTAAAAGAAAATAAATTATTCTTGACAGCAATAAGTGCGCCACCACCGCGCGTTTTTGAGCTAGTATTACACGAACTGTCTGAGCGATAAAACGTAAAATTATTTAACCTAAATTCACTATTATTAAATTCAGCCAATAATCAAGTTTCAGTAATAATTAAAACATCATAGACACTATTACGGACATTTAACATAAAATCCCTGACTTTAGTACCCATGCCCCCAACGTTATGGTAATATACATTTAGTGATTTAAGTTTTTTGACACATTAGTTTTTTTTTCACTTCCAGATCTTGAAATACTCGGGATACCGTTATTGTAATTTATTCGTAAATTATTATCTCCATTACTTCGACGTTCGTTCGTTAATTCTAAGTTGTTTCAAAATGTTTTGAGGAGTAATAGCATTCTCGTAAATGATTTTTATAGGCCGACAGCTTTTTAATTTATTGCCAACTCTAACAATTTTTAAAGGAGCCGGAAAAGTTCCAAGTTTTAAGATTTCATTAATGACGAAATTAGTATCTTAGCATTAGTTGCAGCAGATGATGATTCGAGCACGTCAAAAAGCATGATGTTATTACTTCTTTTGCGTCTTTCTTCTATTTCTCCAATGACGTCATTATAGTTTTGAGAAGAAACCTTCAATTGTTGTTGAACAGATAATAAATCAGATTTTATGTCTCAAGAGTCAGTAGACGTCCTGATATAGAAACTATTTGATCCGATAACGTATAAATTTTGGGCATTAACTCATCCCAAAAAGCTTTGAAATGCTGAACTAGAAGTGATTCTAATGTAATAAGTGAAGAATCCAAATGGGCCAACACCTATGCATAAAGAAAAATAAAATCCGTTGACATTAAGTCCAAAACCATTAAAATAAAAACCGGTTGCTGGATAAGATCGTTGACCTGACGGTTTTTTTGGTAATTTATCTCTACATTCAAGTTGATTAGTACTTCCGTATATTGGTACAATTTTGTTATCATTTTATTGGAAATTGTACATAAATTTCTTTTAATAAATAATGAAAACGCATCAAATTTATGCAATAGTTACGTTTTCTGAGCAATTTTATAATAATAAGTATAAATTCTGAGTAATTTTATGTTTTTTTTTTATTATTTTGTGCATTAAATGTATTTTATCGGCAATTTTACATAAATTTCTTCTAACAAATTGTAAAAACACAAAAAGTTTATGCAATAAGTATGATTTCTGAGCGATTCTATGTCAATTTCTTGCAATTTTAATAATATTTTTTTTAAAACACATCGATTTTATGCAGTAAAAGTTTTCTTAACATATACAGATTTTACGTAATAAGTATAATATTTGAATAATTTCATACCAATTTTATGCAATTTTACTTTTTTTTTGATAAATTGAGGCATATAAATGAAAGTGCCAAAAACTAAATTGTTCAGAAATTAAATAAAGTATATTACACGCATTTTTTGTTTTTACTTTAGCAAAAAAAAAAATGAAGAATTTTTACGTCCTGCATGATAATACCTCATTTTTGCTGGAATTCATGAAAGCCAATTAATTAAATTTGACAACCGCAAAACTATGTATAGTAATGACAAGTTTAACACAATATATAACTATCAGAAATTAAAAAAAAAATTAATATTTATAATTTAATAGTTTATTGAATGTTGAGTTATGTTGATACATATAACGCTGATTAACCTAAATCAGTTTTTATAAATTCCATCATTAGTTTTCATATTCTTTAGATATAAAAAATGCGTGTATAAAGCTCGTTTCACACCTATGCGGTTCTATTCGGTTTGGTTTGTTTTTGGTTCTTTTCCTGTGGAGGGCAGCTTTTGCTTCATCAAGAGTTTTATTTTGTTTTCTGAGGGGCACGGGAGAAGGTCTTAGTAGAACTGTTTGTTTTTAGGTTTTTATATAGTCTTACACTCCCATTGAATCTTTGGCAGCTTTTCTAAACCAAAAAGTGACTCAAAATTTGTAATTTTTTTGATAACGTTTGCTATTATAGGAGAACCACCAAATTTAAAGCCAAATTTTGTAGCAGTTTTTATGCTTCTTTTTGTGAGAAACACGGATGCATAGTTTACTTATTTGTAGTGCTTAAGCGTTAAGGTATTGACTTGCAAGCTGTGCAAAATCTATGATATATTCCGACTTCAAGGGCACAACTTGGTATAAATTTGTCCTTATTTCAAATACATATTGCGTTACCATCTTTGACACATAATAATTACTGTGTTTTAAGTAAATTGTCTTTTTGACCAATGAGATGCTAGGCACACTGATGTTAGGTGCATACTCTGAAACACTAGTGTAGGTGTCTCACACTGGATGAAGAGGCAATTTACTTAAGATATATAATTTATTAATTTCAAATTATACAGTTTCTTTTTTGGATTTTATTTATAAAACTGCGCATGCTTTTAAATTTTATGCCCTTCTGCTGTTTAGCTCAAGGTCTTCTTTTTTGGTGATAGAATAAATGTTTTTTTTTTGTTTTTCCGGAAAAAAGTTAAGTATTTTAGCTGAGCAATAAAAAGTAGTCACAAAAACTTACAAATTATTATATAAAGTGTATGGTAATGAGTGTTTTTAAGTTAATTAGTTCACTGAGAGCTAAAAAAGCTAAAATTAAAACATAAAGCAATAACAATTTTTTTTTTATATTCATTGTATTGTGTACCTTCATTGAGTCCTTAAAAGTCAAACTATTAATCAACATTACTACCTTGATGTTCTTGCCCAGCTGCTCAAAAGAATAAGAAAAAAAAGACCCGAATTGTGGAACAGTGCATTCATTGTCTGTCAAGACGTTTCTTGCCAAGAATAGCATCTTGGTATTCACCTAACCTAAGTCCAGGATTTTCAGCACTGTTATGATTAGCACTGATCTATGAAATTTTTTTATAAAAATGTGTATAATTTTTTTTTTTATATATTTTCGCAATTTTGAAAACATTTTTATGTTAATTTTATACAATTTTTCCTAAATTTCTCCAAATAACATAAAAAACTTGATTATATGTAAAATTTATATTAATTTCTATCAAATAATTGTAAAAACACATCAATTTTATAGTTTGCTAAGTAATTTTTTAACGGTTTTACTTAAAGTTTAATTTCTGAGTAAATTTATTTCAACTTGAAGCAATTTTATTTGAATTTTAATTAATAAAATTTGCAATTTTACACAAAAACAAGTTTTTTATTTAGATTTTTTGCAATGAGTATAATCTATACTGAGCAATTTGATACAATTTTACTTGAATTTCTTTCCATACATTGTAAAAACACATAAATTTTAAAGAAAAATAGGTTTTACACAATTTTATAATGGAAGCAATTTCATGTCAATTGTATGCTGATTTTGCGCTATAAGTATGATTTCCCTAAGCAGTTTTATATAAATTTCATTCAATCTTACTTGAATTTTCTTCCTTAAATTGTGAAAACACATTAACTACATAATAGATCAATTTTTTGATTGTGCACAGTTTGAACGGTTTGCAATCCGTCCAAATCGTTTGTTGGAACAGACCTTTAGTAATTTTATACCGATCTCAAGTAATATATATAATTTCTGAGCAATTTTATATAAATTTTATGCAATATATAAAATTTCTGAGCAATTTTTATCGATTTTATTCGAGCATGTATGAGTATGTTTTTTTAGATTGTAATACCGTTTTGCAAATATCGCTATAAGGGATGGAGCAGTAAACTAAAATAAAGTTATGAATAGGTTCAGTGCAATAGAGGCAAGTATGAAGGAGAGTACTACACCATCCTTAGACTTTACCATTTAGTAACAAAAACTCCATAAATCACTGACAAATGTGCTTTTGCTGTTAAAGCTTATTATGTAAAATATAATAATTTTTTGTTTCCTCAACAAGAGATGTGTCATGCAGTCATTCTTAAAAGTGTAAAGTTAACCTTCTTTATTTTTCTTCTTTTAGTACTGCAAACGTAACACAATAATAAAATTGCTAATGACTTTGTAGCTAGCATTCGTTAGTTTAATCAAAATAATTTTTTATATTTAAATATTTCTGTTGACTCTTATAGTATTCTATAAATAAGTTGCAAATGTATTTATTCACTGTGTAGTTAATTGATTTTGCTATTCCACTTGCTTTAATTAATTGAACAACTTTTTATATTTCAAATACGCTCATCACAGGTTATGGAATACAGTAATCAAATTGCACTTCACAGCTCACCACTGAATGTATCTACTTTGCAAATGCATTGGTCAAGGTAATAAACCCAATACTGTTAATATTTGATCGATTTGATTGCATGAATAATTCAAGTATAATAGTAAATAATCGCGCTTGAATTTTATTATTATTATTATTATTTGATTCAATATTTAATAATTACTTTGATTTAAATTGATCAAGTTTAGTAAATAAAAAGTAAGTCGTATGGAATGAAATAAACCCTTAAAACGACGCCCTTTTTATCCCTGGATATAGCATCCAACCTAAATATATCCAACTAGCTACTTGTCGATGATCTACTTTCCCGACGTTTTTTCCTTCGATAACCCGCGGGACGTATTCGCGAATGTTATTTTTATTTCTTTAGTAAACGTCATGTTTATCACAGCCATTTTTTCTTTACTAGAATTTTCGCAACACTAATAAATAAAGATTGAATCTTTTATGCCGACGTAAGTTTTTTTAAGTTGGTGTCGTCCCCCGCTGGCATACCGTGGGTTCAATCCTACAACTGGTCCACAGGTGGAAAGATATATTTTTCTTCTTCTACAAAAAAGAAGCAGGGGGTTTTTATTAGTAAGGAGGCTATAGATGGAAAAGTTTCCACATGATAAATCGCAGCCTACATCAGAATAGGATAAAGGATGCATTAAATTGGAATTATTTATTATATTTCTATAGCTTCAATGTGTATTATCATAAGCGGAAAATAAATTAAGTTATTAATAGAAAGTAGTTGGCGAAAGTACCTTGGAAACATATTAAAAAGTTATAATGGTCCCCAACGTCTAGTTCACAAAGCGATAACTGTTAATTTCCGCCTATTGATCCCTTGTCAGCTGCATTTACAACACGTATACTTACTTTTATACAAAGCAAAATTTCATACATGCTTCAGATGAGCTTTCGTTGAAGTTAAGTTAAACTTGTCCAATTTGTACTACGAAGAAGAATTAACGTTAATAGAAATTTATAACTACGTTTGCATACTAAACCAGCGAAGGAGGAAATCAATTTTGTATTATTTATTCATCCGCGTCGATTTCATCATATCGGGTTGTCTACATTTTTTTATTTTTTTTATCGGATGTGATCGATAGTTTGTGCAATGTCGACGCTGCATATTTAATCAGTCTGGTTGAATATTTGTAATAAAGAATTGTGGAATATTAAAAAAAATGTTATATTCGTTTGGTTTTTATTGTTATATTCTTTATAGAAATTTTATTAACTTTTAAATGTTCTAGTTTAAAAAAACTATTTCAAATATGTAATTGTTTCTATAGTAAAACTGTTTATGATATTAAACTCATAAAAACAGATATTAAAACTTCATAGATGATATTTGTACATTTATTTTAACAAAATTCATTCAATTATAAAATTAGTGCTATAAATTCTTATATTTGTTGGAACATTAAATAAAAATCACATTTAGTTGGCAATACTGAAAAAATAAAAATTAACTTCTTTAAAATGTGCTAAAGCCTGTCGCTAAAAACGGTGACATAGCGTGCTCAGATACATTTAACAAATGTTGTTTGTATAGTAGGTCTGTGGGTTCTTTCATTCAGCATGCCACTTATTTATTATCAAAAATTATTTTGTTAGTTTGACAACAACTGATGTTGATTGAATCTTTCTTTATCACAAATATATTTTTAAAAAACGTAACATGATGATGGTCTTGTAAAGGTTGAAACACGTTAGAGTTTAAAAAAATCTTTAACATATTTTTTAGGAGTTAAGCGGGGAAGGTAAGAAGGTTGAATACCACTCCAAAAGTCAAGCTCACTTGCACGAGCGATGACCTCGGTCATCAGGTGTACTCTGCTAGATTACAAACTAGGCTCTGTTAAGTCAAAACGGGAGTGGAGAAAATGGCACTTTTAACATGAAAGGTACAACAAGAACACGGCCCTTAATCCTGGCGGATCGTTATCTCTCTACCGAGGTAGCGGTTGAATCAAGCAGAGGTTGAAGGGTGCGAAGAATCACAGGAGAACGCTCTCCAGTACTCCAACTCAAAGAAAAACTAAACCAAATCTAGCTACTATATCTGGTTGAGGTACAAAAACAAGAAGATACTACAAAAGAAACAAAAAGACCTCAGAGTAGGTTTTATAATCCACAAAAAACATCATCCTCTAATACCTACAGAGCATAAACCTCACAGTATGCTTTGACATACTAAAACTAAACCAAAGATATAATATAAAGATTACCCAAACGTATGCCCTAACATCCACACACACAGAAAAAGAAATTCAAATCTTTTATGAGAACACCAACTCTGCAATATCAAAAACATACTGCACATTAATAGTTGCAGATCTGGGTGAGAAATAAGATTACAGCGAACTCCCTCTGGAACAATATAGGATAGAAGAATGAAATGACAGAGGGAACACTTTACTACAATTCTTCTACTTAACACTTTTTTTAAGAAAGCCGAACACCGAAAATGTCCTGACACAAATACACAAAACAAAATATATTTCATAACGGATAAGAAACAAATTGTAAAAGATATCACAGTACTCAACCGGGTGTCAGTAGTGCTACGATTGAAAAATAATAAAAGACTACTCATTGTAACAAAGAGAAAAGAATGAATCACAGTGAACACCAACGAGGAATACAAGCAAATTATAACAGAAAGAGTGGGAACAGCAACATTGAAATGAATATAGAAATCTTGAGCAATCATAACATCCATACAACAGGCAACCTGCTAGGGGTAAAAGGAACACCACGCTTTAAGAACCAACAATCTAGCCTCGGAATAACAGACGACGACTCGGCGAGGAAAATAACTAAACTAGTTTGGAAACCCAAAGCACTAAGAATCGGATGCTGAAACAGCATGAAGTAATGCAAACATAGTTCTTATGCACAAAAAGGTAACACGGCTGACCTAACAACTGTACACTAATGCGTCTGCTGTCGCACCTCTATAAACTTTTTACTAAGGTCATAACTAGACGTCTCACAACCAAAGTTGACTTTTACCAACCGCTTAAATAAGCAGAATTTAGAGCCGGGTACGGAACAAACAATCACCAAAACCCTAGTTGTGTCGAGTACAATAAACCACTCGTTCTGGACTACGAGAAGGTTTTTAACTTGATCAATTACAGCGAGATGTTTAAAGCACTGGTGAATTGCCGAATAGACCATAGGTACTCGGTTGCTTTACAACATATACGTAAAAATGCTACCGCATACGTAAAACTACAGGATAAAACAAAGAAATTCAGAGTACATCGCGGCGTTCAAAAAGATGACACCATCTCACTTAAACTATTCACTACTCTTATAGAGTATATTTTAAAAATTATAAACTAGAAGATATGGACATAAACATCAATGGAAAAAACCTCAATTATCTACGGATTGCAGACGACATTGTGCTAATTTTGGATAGCTTAGTTAAGATGAAAAAAATGCTTAGAAAACTGCGAGAACAATCACATAAAATCGGCCTTAATAGAAACATCTACAAAACAAAATTTATGACCAACCTAGCGTCTGCCCGAAACTTTATAATAGAAGGGAATCCGGCAGGTCACGTCGTACAAGTATTTAGGACACAAGATCAAAATTGGTAGAAACAACAAAACATACAAGATTGAAAGAAGGTTGACAAAAAACTTTTTATTTTTAAATCCGACATCCCCAATTGCCTAAAACGCAAGGTATTTGACAAATGCATCCTATATACGGAACAAAGACTCTAACGCTCACACAAAAGTCCGTCCAAAAGATTAGAGTAACACAAAAAGCCATAGAACGTTTTATCCTTAGAATCATATTGAGGGAAAGTATTAAGACAGCGATCCGGGGTTAATGATGTAATTGAGAAAATAACAATATTAAAATAGAACTGGTCCGGGCATGTTGCAAGAATGCAAAGCAGCAGATCGACCAAAAAGATCTGGAATAGCAACGTAGGCAGGAAGCGTACAGAAGTAAAAGACGCCCATCAACCTAATAAACAAACAATGTAAAAAGCATTGTTACTAACTGGATACAAAAAGCTCAGGACAAGTAAGAAGTAGGTGGAAGAGGTTAAGAGAGGCCTATATCCAATGCAGATAAAAATCTCTATGTAGAGAATAACAACCAATAACAAAATTTCACATACGCAAACTGCATGTGGACTTTTAAAAAAGTACCTAAAGCTATGTATTGCAATAAAAATTAGTTATTGCAGCAAAAAACTATATCCAGTTTAGTTTTAACCTGCAAATTTAACTCTTAACCAAGACAAGACACCAAACATTTTGGTGCATTTTAAAACTATATTTTAGCAATTGACTCAACGAACAACTTCTTAGTCATCTTCAAAGAATTATAGCATAAACACCGATCAAATTACGACATTGATCTTGAAACCACTAACGCAAAATTTTAGAGCAATACATTACCGTTACACTCTAGAGCTGGCAGTATTCACAACGACGTTATTTGTTACACGTATTAACCCTTACGCCCAGTTTTTCTAAAGTCAAGTTCAGCTCAAACTCAAGCCTAGTTTATGTCAAATTTCCGTTGCACCATGCATTTTGGAAAGGAAAGGCATCTTGACTAGGATCCGGATAGATTTGGCAAAATCGCAAGTCAACAACACTATATTATTCAATTTTTGTTACTCATTCTGAGTTGTTTCATGAACACTTTCATAAGTTATATTTTTGTGATAACATCAAAGATGTTGCGGTAAGTTCTTTTTAACTCTGATCATGACGAATGTTTACATTGGTTTAACATTTAAAGATCATGATCACAGATATTCCGGTCAATTGCCTTGCCTCTTAATGATATTGACACGAGTATTGGTATACTGGCCTACAAGGCAAAAGTCGCTAATATTATTAAGGATACTGGTTTGTTTGGAATAATGCAAGCTTGTTTAACTCGATAGGACTGAGCAATGGTTGTATTTGTGGTATATTAGCTAAACTGTGCAAATATTGGACGATAGATGCACTCTCACCGTAAGTAGAGAATACTGAATGGGGACGGGCAGGATTAAGTTTGTCGTCGCTGGCGTTTTTTGCCCGTAATGCTGGCAACTTACATTACAAGGGACCTACAGTTTTAAGTGAATTTCAAACCACTGGAGAAATTCTATCAGAGTGGCTGGCCAAAACAACGGTGAGCAGCTGAGGTCAAAAGGACAGGACCCATCTATTGGCAACTTGACAAAGACATGGTATTTTAAATATTAGAGGAGTATTTGGAAATGAACATAAATTGTTAAAATAAATGAAAGAAAACTTGATATTTTAAGTAGAAACGTGTAAGTACTATTAATGACGATAGCCAGTGTTGCCAACCTCAGCGTTCTTAAAAATCACTTAAAAAATCTATTTTTATTATGTTTTATTATGTCTTAACGTAATACCCCATACACCAATGAGACGAGGGGAAGGGGTGTAAAAAGAACAAAAAAACATAGACGTACGTAGCGGTAAGACAAGTTAACCTACCAAATTTATCGTATGGGACTATGGGACAGAAAACCAGTCGGATCGGGACGCTCAAAGCTGCTGACTGCGTATGGTTTGTAATAAATGATCACAATTTATTTTAAAATAGTGATTATTTAAAAAAATTAAAAAAATCCCTTTTTTTCAGTCATTCCACGAAGCACTGAAAAATCCCTAAAAAAGAGACAAATTCCTTGAGTTTGTATCACTGATGGTAGATAATTGGATTTCTGTTTGTCAACCTGTAGGCATAATTTTAAGCTCTACTACCAAGCAATATGTGAGAAAGTTTGAATTTATTTTGTCTAGAAATCTATAGATACGTAAAAATTGACATATGTTAAATTTTTCTAGTAGCATTGTATGCGCCTGTGAATGATAAAGATGAAATTGTAAAAATATGGCAGAAACTGAATGAAATCTTGAGTGCACGTAAACCTGTCAAAATAATTATCTTATTGGGAGATTGGAATGGTTGAGTGAATACCCAAAAAGTTAAATGAAAAAGAGTTCTAGGAAAGTATGGTGACAATAGAGTAAAGAGAAATGGCAAAGAATTAGTGAGTTTTTGCGTTAAAAAGGGGTTATTTATACCAAACACATAGTTGAATATGTGGTGTATGATAAAAGATTAAAATGATTAATTAGATATACTTACGTACCCCTTACGTGGAGTTGAATGTGGAATTGATTATTATCTTATTACATCAAAATTAAGTAATATTTAAATATCACATTCTGAAAATTAAAAAAAAAAATAAGATACGCTATTTGATATAAACATTATCTGTCTTTATTGTTAGAAAAATTGGAAAAGCATAAACATCGTATTGATATATTTTATATTTTCTATTTTTATTTTATAAAATCCTTTTATATTATTCATATTATTGAAGTAATGATTTTATTTTATTTATTTATGTAAAAATAAAATAAAATAAATAAAATAAAATAAAATCATTACTTCAATAATATGAATCGTATTGATACTCATGCTCAAGTTACTGCACCGGGTTGCTACTTCTTTGGTGGTTTGTTTGCTGCTTATGTCTATTAATACTAGCAAGTCATATGCGTATGTTACAAAATTGACGCAGTAGTCATTAAGCGTTATTAGCAAAACGTTCATCATAAAATTTTATATTATTGGGCCTACATATGGTTTCCTGTAGGCATTTCTTATCAATTTGTCTGGTAACTGATTCTCCCGGTCTACAAACACCCACCCATCGTATGCTAAAGTAGCTGGCTCAAAGCTTAATTTCCAGACATCTCAGGTTTTTAACCTGCATCCGGCCAATCAAGGTTGTCAAACGCAATTAAAATCACAATGTATTTGCTGAGTTTTTGCACAACTGTTTTTACTTGCACTTAGGCGTCTTTTGTTGACCAGTTTTTAACAAAACCAAATTGGTGACACTTTTTTGGTTTATTTAAGCTTATTTGTTTTGGCAGCATTCCTATGCATCTAGGTAGTGTAGTTGTTAGCGTACTTGACTGCTACACCAGTGGTCTCGGGTTTGAGTCTGCTATCTACAAAATTATATTTTTTGGTTAAAAAAAATGTGTTGTGATAAGTACGCCTTCTTTTGGATAATAAAAGCATTTTTAGTAAATTCATAATGTTGCGTACACGTTAAAAAACTCAAAAATTTATGTTAGAATTCTTAAATTATAGCCAAAATAATCAGATGTGGTAATTTCTGGTTTTGATGATTAGCATAAGCAGCAGAAATAGGTCATCGTTAAATAAATGAATTAATAAACTAATTAACTCTAATGCTTGACAGCAGGCAGACGGGTTTGTACGACTACGGTTTGGTTTTATCAATGTCATTCAAATTACTAACAACTAGTTTTCATATCGGAAAAAACTCTGCATCCGTTTAGCATGCATGTAAGTGTTTGTGATTTTAAAAGATAAATCAATGTCATTTGTCTCCCATAGGATACAAAAAGTGTACTGCACGAAGTTTAGGTTATGCGCCACAATAAACTCTAAAGCTCATATCCGCTTTGTTTGTTTTCTATCCGTAGACGTAAACTTGCTGTGCTACAGCGGAAATATGACATTATTATATAGTCCAAACAATATAGAAGTGTACAATCCTTCATTAACATAGACGCATATTCCCGTTTAATCTACTAACTGAGCCAGGAGAGTGAGGTTAAGTTTGGTCTCGCTTATTGCTGTTTTTGTAACTCATATTTTCCACATACTCAAAACCAAGCACATCCAAGACTTTATTGTTACACAAATAAAGTCTTCTTGTCTACAACTAATTTGACAAGATCTAGAATGCAGTCTGCGCCCGCTGATAATTAAGCTGCAGGATATATAAATTGGGGCTGCAACTATTCATTCTTAAATTTAAATGCAACAAACGTTCTTTAATACATAGTGGATATCTTACTGGCTCCCAAATTGTAAAATACTTTTGCACTAGTAGTTCTTGCTATACAAATTTTTCAGTACGTTTTCGTACAAGGCACAGATTTTCTTTGAAGCTGCTTAAGCAAAACACCTTTGGAATAAATCTTTGGTTTTGTTTGCATTATTCATTTAAAAAAAGTATAATCCTTAAATCCAATGATGGAGCATTTTAATTCTAACGTTTTCTGCTGCCCGGATATCAGATTATTTTTAAAACGTTTTAGAAACCGACTAAAAGTGACAAGGTTTTATTGGTGCACTTCAATATTCACATATGTCTTGATACTACCAGTTTCTTTAAAGACCCACGTACCGATGAGGTAGCTAAGTTCCCACCTGCCGAAATCAGCAAACGTTAACTGCATAAATTATTCACAAACAATACAATATATAGCGTACAGAGCATCCAACTGCATCCTACACACTTAAAGATACTGCTTGTACAAGTCCGAGGTAAAACCGCTACTCTCAATGAAGTCACTAGAAAGACTAAAAAAATCATGGAGCTTTAACCAAAAGCTAACTACAAAGCAGGATCTCAACCAGGAAAACTCAAATTACGTTTAGCACAGATTGTTCCGAGTATCATAAAAAAAATGCTTTAGCTTAGCAATCAATTGCAAACATCAACAATATTACTCAAAATTACTTTAAAACCAACAATGAAACATTGAACAAAATCAAAAGTTACGGCCGGCGACGACAATGTCTAAGAGAAATTGACAAAGAAGTTTGGCACAACAACCTGCACATAGTAAATCATTTTTTTTTTTTTTGACGGAAAAGGCAAGCTACCACAAACCACTTTGTTTCTTGTAGAGACTGAAATTTGTAGTTTTCTAACACACAACCTAGTTATTTGCATTGTATTTTTTCAGTTTCTTTATATCATCTTTATTAACTTCTTCTTTGTTGTATCCTCTTTCTTTTATTTGGTAGTTTTTCGATTTTCTAGTTTTACTTTTATTTAAATTTATAAATCTTTATTTAGAGTTACTTTTTTGTGTCCCCTGGTTGCCAGATATACTTTGACCATTTTGAAAGTTGCATTGTCATTCAACCTTGACATGGCGTAATTACCGTTTGAAAATTGCATATTCAGTTTCGTCAGTTAACTTTCCTTGAGCTGTTTTTAATTAATTAATTAATGTCCGCGTTTCATTCTTTGGTAGTCATAGTTGTCTTGGTTATTTTTTTTTTGTTTTTTCTTTTTTATTGTTTTTTTTGTGTTTTTGCTTCAATTAGCTTCTCGCTCCTAATTCATTTATCTTTTGTGGTTTTGACAACTGAGGTTGGACCTTCAACTTGATACATAGTAAACTTACTGACTGTGGTGTTAGAACAAATTTGGGCAAAACAATTCTTTGTCTTGTCGGAAAACCACAAAACGTATTTCTCAAAGCGGCTTTTGTAGATAAGATATTGCTTCTACAACAGTTGCGACGGAGGATCAAATTGAACTTGTGCGTTTAGCTCTATTCCTACAACGTTAGTAAAAAATATCTTATCTACCAGAAAGTAGAAAAGCAGTTCGTTACGAGAATAATAACACCGACTAGCAATATAATGTGGATTTAAGCGTTTGAGTTTGTATGTGGCCTCAATGATTTTGGGCAAGCTGAGATTGAGTGTTTGAGACACAAGGTTACCTCAGACAGAAATCAACCATCAGCTCATGCACCACCATAAGTTAATACGTGGCTTCCACCAAGCAAACAGATTCTTACGACTTTCTCAATAACTTTGGGAATATTTGCTACAATTTACCAAATCAGCAGTTAAGTCAAAATTGGTAAAACAATAAAACAACACGATGAGCAAAGGTACTAAGCCATGATCAAAGCTTTAATGTTCTAGGGTTGGAGCGCTAAGCTGAATACGATGCTGGAGCATAGATTTCCGTTGTGTTCACAGCTTTAATCACCCCGGTGTATTTAATTGTCATAGAAGTTTATTTTTGTTGATGTCTCTGATCCGCTCAGAAGTAAACTCAGCTTAGTATTTCTTACAATACCGCCTAAAAATCACCGGAAAAGTAACTACCAAAACTAGTTTTAAAAAGACGACATGATTCTTGGACAACCGTGGTTGGAAGACAATGACAATCATGAACTGTACTTGACGCATAATTATGCCGAAAACTCCAAACTGTGGTGCAATAATGTAGACTTGCGGCAAAACAATCGCCTAGTCACAATGCCGCAAACCATATTTCTCAAAACGGAACATAACATAAAATTCATTGACAAACTACAATCTGCGATTAGACATATTCCTACAACGTTATGTAAAAAAAATTTTTAGCAAGAAATAGAAGAGATGCATACCACAATGATAATAACAGCTTCAAACTACTCTGCTCTACTAGTAATCATAAAGAAAGGATAGAAAATTGCTATTCTGGAGAAGCACCCAAAACTCAGCTCAATGATCAAATGGGTTCATAAGTTTGAGTTTTGCTGTGACCCCAAAAAATGCAATTATGAGACCCATCTTTAAAAGATCAAACAATTTTTAAATTAAAAACCATTATTAAATAAGTTTTCTAAGCCGTAAAGAATTTTCTTAATTAGCCCTTGCTCTTAGACCGTCGTTGGCCCAGCTTCTGTTTTATGCTAAAAACAGATACGTGCAACGCTGGAAGTTGAAACACGACGGCAAAATATTAGCTATGTTAGTACTTGCTCCAATAAAAACCATAGCAAGAAACTGCTTTGCGGTGATCTGGGCCGTCCGCAAACACAGACTGTTGCAAGCTGACAACATAATAAGGCTTTTTGTTGGCTCTACAACTCAACAGATACCAAGGTAAAGTTTACTCAATGTTTTAGTATACTGTAAAACGTTGAGAAAAAAGACCATGCAATAGTTTGTTTAAAACTTTTAGATCTTAACAGATTACCTGTGCCATGATTGTTTAAACTTTCAAAATTTACAACACTTTGACTTATAGTAGTGAGTACCTTTAGCCAACTCTTTTTGTGTCACATACACAAACCTCGACAACACTTAGACATTATCTTGTGCTTTGAGCATTGTTTGAATAATGGTACGTTTGCGACATATATATTACGTTTTTTTTTTTTGGCAGTTAGTTGAGTTTCGCTGCTCCAGCAAACCACATATAAATTACAAATTACTTGGACACATCAAATCAATTTTTTTTTGTGCCACTATCTACAACAGCAAAAGCTTCCAACAACAACCACCAATTTTGGTACTGCACCACTGCAGTCGTTCCAAAATTGCAAGAAGACAAGTCATATTCACACTCCATCTGTGTACTACTGAATAACCACTGCTTTACAACACAAACAGTTCTTTTTCATGAACAAATAAAAATAAAACACACGTCTCACAGTACAAAATACAATATAGCATGTTTGAAACATTGTACCAAGATTAAGAGAAAATTTCTAGGCCAGAACTTTTGACTCGAAGCACATAAGATAGAAAAATAGAATTTTGCTCAACACATGTATATACCTCGACGTTTGTATTTTTGTGATCAATCGATTCCGTTCACGTAAATAGTTAATATTAATATATTAATTTGCACACCTATTTAAAGCTCCTTTGCTGCTTTTTCTAGCAAACATCAACAGCAAATATTATTTAGACTAAAGACAAGACAAAATCTTTGTAAAAAAATAAAATAAGCAAACTTAACAATTGGCTGGTTAAATATTAACAAAAAAAACTTAAAATTACATAAAAGCTGATTATAAAATGTAAAAAGTAATAATGATAGTTTGAATTTTCTGATTCTAAGTAACATACATCATGGGTTTGAAAAACTGAAGGACGAGGAGGATCTAATGTGTTTCAGAATTTTTTCTTTTTGTAAATTAATAATTATTGTTTTACAAATTTGATAATGAAACGCAAATTAAAATTAATAATTTTTACAACGTTCTAATAATTGTGTTATTTTTAACTGAATATTTCCTAACATTATTAAACTACACTAATATATATTGAAGCAAGTTTCTGCAAATGATAAACACGCTGGAAATTGCGCTCAGAACATCTTAGAGCTTCTACTCCTTGCAATAAGTAAGCTTGTAATTAAGTCTAGTAACAAGATGTATAATTAATGATGCAATATGCTGCTTGTGGAATTTTTAATCCAATCCGAAACGAGAATTATGCGGTCGCAATTAATATGGATCAAGGGTTGAATTGTCTCGTCCTGAATCCAATTCAATCCCGATATCGAGTAATTAATCTAATGAAATTGCATTTATAATCCTGTATGCTGAAAGAGCCAAGCGAAAACATATTATTCATGCGACAATTTTCATTAATATTTATATTGCGTGTGTTAAAGGTATACTTTCAACCTTAATTAGTGTATTAACAAAATTATTTTTATTGCGACTCCACCCAAAGATTGTTATAATTTATGAAAAATAATATTATTTTAGGTCTTTAGATAGAAATTTACATAACATAATTTGCCAGCATTAAATTTAATTACACCGTGCGCATCTCTTCAAAAACCTGGTTTAATTGCATCGTTAGCATTCATTCTTTGCTTGTTGTATTAACACACATTCTTGTTCGTTATTCAAATGAGATGGTCGCGTTACATAGGTCTCGGACGGTTGTAAACAGAATATGGTGTAATTTATGCGGCTCGGAATGCGACTTTAGTATATCACTGTCAAGCTGTAGGGGCATAATGATGCAAAAGTAGGTAGAAGAAATATGGCATAGATATAGATAAACAGACGTAACGTGCTCGGCTGTGTTATTGATACGAATTGATGAAATAAATCACGCGGAAATCTACATCGCGGCACGTAGATGTGTGTGATGTGCTGTGCTTGTTGGGTCGAATTTTCTGTGGTGTGGTTGTTTTCCCTGCGGCTGTGGTGTAGAGTGAGATTGCATTTTTCTCAAGTGGATGAATTCACGTGAATGAAATATTTTATTTGAAATAAAAATTATTCTAAATGTACATGCAATTTGTGTAAACGTTTACAATGAATATACATAATTGAGTTATTTATAAAATAAATAATGTTTGCTAAATTACCATTGGTTAACAAATATTTATGCATTTTTAAAGTTAAATTGTTTAAGAATAATTTTGTAAAATAACATAAACTGTTTTTTTTTTTCATTTTTAATTATTTATTAGAAAATGGGGTAAACATTGTGGAACCAAAATTATTAAAATACAGAAAGTTTAACTAGTACATTAATACAGTGAGCATGTTGCTGCTACTTGCTAGCTATATTGAAAAAAATATTTAAAATGTTCTATTTTAATTAAGCCGTAATGATCAACAAGTGTACACGAACTCACTGCCCGGCAGTTTAGTTTATTAGCTGCTAAGAGGTCTTTATGAAGGTCTGACTTAGAATAATAATTAATAGTAGCTTTTGGTTATAATTAATAAAGTCGTGTAGTTCCAGGAATTTAATTGATGCTTAATCTAAAGTAACAATATTTTTAACTTTTTAATCTTACAGGATATAACTCAGACATTTTTTAGGAAAATAATTTCTCAAAATCTATACAATTGTTGACGGCTTGATGTAAACCTTCAGTGAATGATGCAGACAACGTCGTCTGTGACAAATCTCAAAATTTCACTAGTCTGCAGAAATTTAAAGTTTATTGCACCGTTTTCTAAGACATAACACTACCCTGGAACC
The DNA here is from genome assembly GCA_963932245.1 of Tachinus rufipes. Classification (NCBI taxonomy): domain Eukaryota; kingdom Metazoa; phylum Arthropoda; class Insecta; order Coleoptera; family Staphylinidae; genus Tachinus; species Tachinus rufipes. The sequence goes on along the minus strand of OZ010742.1, from coordinate 23,989,629 downwards.
ACTGTTAACTACAACTTTCGACAAGACCTAGACTGCAACAATTGGCGCCTAACATAGGGCAATTTGAAGTAAAACAGACCTAAATCATACAGACCCGTCACAATCAAAAAAATTTGACTGTTTGGTTCTACACACCCGGAACGACGTCATAGCCAAACTTGTAAAACTTCAATTTCAACAAAAATTGTAAAACTAGGTTTAAACTTGAGCTAAATGAAACTATACACATATACCTTGTGCTGTTGATTAGGTAGAAAATAATCTTTGATCAAAACCTGATGGATGTGGTCGGTCGAGATTTTGATTCTTTGCTCGGAAACCTCTGAAAATCCGAGTTCCAAATTAATAGTGCAAACTTACCGTCAGGCACAAACTTAAGCTCGTAGAACACTAGCAAAGAAGAACCAACAAATGTATACGCATTGTACCAAGCTAATACTAACCGCAGCTGCATCTCCCTGATCAAAACCATTAACACTCCAGCTTTGACACTTGATCTGCAAGTGCAAAATTATATAGTGTTTGATTTGATCGATCTAAAAAAGCACCCAATACTATCAGAAGCCAAACACCTCTACTGGCCAACATGGTTTCTTTATTAATGCACAAAAACCTAGAACCCTGTAGAGTAAAACCTCAGGGTAATTTTATCGACCTACCTTAGGTTCAGGTGCCTTTGTCTAAAGAGAAGGCAACACAGCACCCAAAATCTAAAACTCAGCAAACCAGACGCCCGCAAACTTTTAAGGCCAGTGATAAGTAAACCACGTGTAAACTTTAGCGGGTCAAACTTGACCAAAACTTAAAAGTGACTCTTAGGCAAGACAAAAATGCAAAAGAACTAAGCTTACATACACGTGATCTAAGCCTGGATGTATTTCCTACTAGAATACAAAGACAATAGTACGTACCAGAAAAGCGCATGACTTTTGGTAAAACCCGAAGGATGAAAAAAGAGTTTTTCTCTCCAGATTTTTCTCTGAATTTAGAAGTCAAAGCATCAACAAGGTACACCTTTGCCCAAGACGGACTTCAATTATGGCTTTTACACAATTAACTTGTTTGCCGGAGACTGTCAGAGATCAACCAGAAGGACAGTCCCAAGAGAAACAAGAATTGTTCTTACAAAATGCACCGGCAATGATCGGATCATTTATTCCTCAGCCCCCGGCATCGTTTAACGTGCTCTAAATTAAGACTTCTTTAGGTCACTACCGGGGTTAATCTAAGCAAGTTCTTAACTCTTTGTTAAATATTGTTTTATGTCTACAGAAAGCGAAAACACTTACGCATAACCCGGAAATGGCCGATATTGAGTTATCACAGACCAAGACCAACAACATTAGAAAAAATTGCAGTCATTTCCCATAAAATTGCCAGACAAGCATCAAGTTATCCCAAAAGAACAAGTTAGAAGATACAAAGCAAAAACCTTTCTAAGAAGCCATTGGTGGTAGGTAAACAGAAACTTTTAAATCATAACACGAAAACGACGCACCTTTAATCCCAACAAACCTTATAATAGTTATCACTCCTTTGCATTTTTCATCAATATGCAAACTTTTTCAATGCCAATTAACCACTTACCACACTTTCTACTTCGGGCACAAGCATTGCACCAAATTGCTTGTAAGCGTGACCACTTCAATTGTACGACCGCTCAGACTTAAAACTTGACAAGTTTTGACTTTCTTATACAACAGAGCTGCAACAGACCTGGCGCTATAGGCCGAGATAGCTTAACCCTGGCATTTTGACCATGAAGTTATCTCCAACGACCTTTGCAGTTTATCCTCGTAGTACCCTGAATTAAAATATGATAAATCATATACTTGCTACAACAAAATTTGCAATGCAGAAAAATATTGTGATGATTAAAAAATTTAAAACTAAAGCCAAAGTACATAGAAGAATACTTAAAGGATTTGAAGAATTTTGATTATTTTTACATTTGCCACAAAAAACATTGCAATGACGTCGACAAAAAGAACATCAAAGAAAGTAACTTGATGCTTAAAAACCTCTATAATCATTCATATATAGCTACCAGAATTCCGGATGGCTAACACATAACCGTTCTTAAGCAAAACAAAAACCTGCAGTTACAAATATTGTGTCAAATTTGATGAAATTGTGAACCAAGCTAGTCTTGCAGTACTAAACACCACTGATGTGACCAGCGCAATACATGCTAATTAGACGACTAGTTTTATGGTTTGTTGTTTTATCTTTTGCAAGAAGGCATAACATTGAGGAACATGCTTCTACTGCGAAAGCACCTTAATCATCAACTATCACACACGCAATTGCACTCAGATAGCCACTAAACCACATTACACTATAAAAAAGTCTAAGAATTTGTATCGGATTTTTTTAAAGATTAAACATCTTGTTTACTTACCACATTGCCCTCATTAAAATGACATGCAAAAAAAAGTTTAAAAAAGTAACTAACGTGTATTAATGGATCTTCCAACCATCAAGCCTAAACTATACTATTTGCAAGACAAAGTGTATAAAGTCACCACTAAAATGAGTAGGTAATTTTTCTAACAGTATGATGAAGACTAATAAACTTCTGGCAGACTAATGCACTTCTATGACTTGCAACAAGACTAGAAAAATGAAATGACTAACTCAATTTAATTTGTTTGTTGTTCTAAAAAAAAAAAAATTGCAGTCCACTGAACTAGGTTACGACAAACACAAATGATGATGTGCTATTTTATTAAATGCTTAAAAGTTAGAATATAATACAAGAAAATTTGACACATTACCTGGTCAAGATAAAGCAAACTTTAGTTTAGCAATACAATGCAAGAAACAACGTTTGAGGACTAGCCAAACTATTTGACCAGTTAAGTCTAACCTCGTGATGGATAAAATAATAGCACAGATAAGGGACGTAGGCAGTAGATACCGCATGGGAACAGCACGCGGTACTATCAACAGAAAACGAAGGCAACCTCTAAAGAATGCTTCATACGTTTAACCTAAGCGCCAAACACTACAATATAAAAATCTCGGTCAAAAAAACGCCTAAAAGTGCCTAACCACCTAAAAAAACATCCTACAATGCCAAAACAATAGAGCAAGTCCAAACCTTAAATTACCTCGGCATAAAGATAGCCGGATACGGTAACTTAAAGAAGGAAACAATAGCCCAAACACGTAAAGCTGCAAAGACATCAGAATGCTTACGGGAGCTTATATGGAAAAACAAATTTATGAAAACGGAAAGTAAAAAAACATGTGTCCGGCCAATACTTACATACGCCGTCGAAACAAGGACCGACACAGCAAAAACAAAAGGAGCCCTCAGAACAACAGAGATGAAAATTTTAAAGACAGTCACGGGCAGAACACTACACAATCGGGTGCAAAACACCAACATTAGAGAGGAATGCAACACCCAAGACAGAGTTAGATGGTCCCGACATCGCCGAAGAGAATGGAACGACCATATCACACGCATGGACAGAAGCAAACTCCCTAGAATTAGGGACGGGAAACCCCACGGAACAAGACTAGCAGGCAGACCCTTGAAGAGATGGCGGGATAGCTGGTCATCAATATCTTAAGAGAAGCAGTAACTACAGGTCCAAGATCTACATTAAGAAGAAGAAAAAGTCCAAGAAGAATTTGACCAAATTTAAGTTGTATGAAATATAAAGTATTAGTTACTAGTATCCACTGCTGGCTTAGCGCTACCTTTGTAACATATTTTAGTGTTGTCAAACATTACCTAAAGCTAAAATGGCAAATATTTTAAAAAGCAAATCAAGATTATACCAAACTAGACATTGAAGAAAACAGCTGTTGTAAAAACTTAAAAAAAAACTATTTGGACTAATAACATCAGGCACCATAGATTTTCTGGAACGACAAAAACTACTTTTTAATATGACTTTTCTCAACAAAAGAGTCAAATTTTAAAGCTTTTTATACTGACATAGTGCCGTCAGGTGCCCGTATCTTTACGTTGGCAATGGCTGCAGCTTTTGCTAACGACCACCAAATCTAAAACACTACCAAACCTGAAGACGCAGTAACATTCTCCAAATTTTTTTGGGCTTTTGCAACTTTAAACATCTTTAGCTTGCAAACTACGCTAGAGCTACAACAAATCCGTTGACATGGAAAACTTTATTCCCAAAACACTTTGTGATTGTGCTTTTAAGCCAAAAACTTTTGATTGACGTTTACAAATTATGTTTTAGGGGCTGCCTCTTTACCACCTTTAATGGCCTAGTCGGTAGCCAATAGTTCTAACGTAGAGCAACAAAAAGCATGTTGATTGCAAGTTTGTAAAAAAAGAAAAAAAAACGGCCACAAATAAGATGAACAATCACTACTGGAATATCTAGCTGACTAAATCTCACTGCGGTTTAAAAAAACCTCAGACAAAGGCTACCTACTAAGTCATCGGAAGAGCTAAAACAATACAATTTTCAACCAAGTTGAGACTAAGTTAACTACCAAATTTTGACACTAGTCATTCCTACGCCGACAATCACTGACGTAACCGGTTATATACACGCAACCATTTGTTGGTTTGACATATTAATTGACAAACTCAAATTTGAAAGCTTCAATTGAAACTATAATGTGTTAGCACGTTATATTACCGGACTGCACATCTAACCAAACCACACTAAGTTAACAATTGCCGGACAAACGTCTAGCCTACTTAAGAGTTTTTGAAAAAAGTTACTTGCAACCCAGAACCTCATGTGACACAAAACAAAAGAACATAAAGAAAACAAAAAATAGCAGCAATGTCACTAAAATTCCAAATGCCAAAGAATAGCGCATTACTTAGCTGTACACCCGTTTATCAGGTCACCAAACTGCGGCGGCATGATAATGTTCAATGCCGGCAGTATTATCATAACACATTACCCAGACAAACCTTCTGACCTTGACTCATATATGGATTAATTTAAAACAGATATAGAAATATATCGATACTTGGAGGAGCGGAAGATTGTAAGGCAGTAGTGTAGACATCCGACTGCTGCACCAAAGATTGTTATGTCAAACTTTAGATATTAAATTTATAACAAATAATCGCTTTTCCACTTTAACTCATCTTTTTAGCGTGAAGTTTTATGATTAAGATCCTTCTCTGGTTTTGAGCAGATAAATAGTTTTTTTCGTTTTGGAATCCACTTGAATCTGAAAGTCCACCCGTAATGTAAGTTGTCAGGATTAGGGGCAAAGAAAAAGCTAATGCGCCAGTATAGGTGTGTATACGGCTAAGACCTAACGTCAATAATGATCAATCCCAATTACATCTGCGCGCAACAAGCAGCGCAACATGCTTAAAATACTTTGTGGATCAACTCAAGTGGTTGACAAAACAGTCACTAAAAGTTGTGCAACCTTCAGCGCAGTTCTTAATGAGGTTAATCACAAAGCATAGCAGACAACCGCAACCACCCAGTTGACTTACAATGCAGAGTGCATCAAAGGAAAATGCTACAACAAAGTAGCACAAATTGGCTCTATTTCAACTACACCAATACCTGTTATTATATCTAACAAAATAAACTTGGATACAACTAACCTAACCTAACCTAACCTAACCTAACCTAACCTAACCTAACCTAACCTAACCTAACCTAATCTAACCTAACCAAACCTAACCTGACCTAACCTAACCAAACCTAACCTAACCTAACCTAACCTAACCTAACCGGATGAAAGCCACCTCATGGCCGACATCAAAAGAAAGGCCATCTTATTTCTTTGCACCCCGGAGGTATTGGAAGAATTTTAGTTAGAAAATAAAACGTCCTACATAAAACTATCAAACAAAGAAAGTTTTACCAGAGCTCGGCTAAACCTTCAACGCAAGATGTGTTTTTTTATAGATCTTATTACGACCGTCGGCAACATAGGTACAAAAGACAACCTGAAAAAGGACTAATCTGGACAACAAGCACTATAAGAAGAAGAAACGACCAATCAACACACTAAGTAAATTTTGTGCAACATAAAACCCAAACTTGTGCGCAAAGAATTAAACTTGCTAAATACGTTTATGATACTATAAAATTTAACTAAACTAATAAATCCAATAACTTAAAAATAGTTTGGAACTAGAATGATGTCACTATGAGTGTGTCAAACATTTTGAACTCGCAACGTTTTAAAACCTTAATAGATACTTTTATGTTTTTTTATAGACTAATCCCTTCTCAAACAATAGTAACGGTATCTAAATAATCGACAACAACATCTCTATGCAAAGTAGAAATTAGAAGCTTAATCTAAGGAGTTGGAGGAACTTATTACCACGCGTGGGCGGAGTAATTTGCCACCGCAGCTACCTTTTAATATCAAACTTTTTTTTAACAAGGTCAAATTATTGGGTCTTAACAGAGAGACTTAAAAGTTTATCCAATTTCAAAGTTGCACCAGATATAACTGGCAAAGTTTTTATGACCCAACTGACTGAACCGAGCCAAACCGGCTCAATGGTGAAGTAAATCAGAGAGAACAAAAATTTGTGCTGTTAATCTTTTTTTGAGTCTTTCTACAAAGATGATAATCTGATTTGGAAGACTGCTACAACTTTTTGAAATAAGCGTACACAGTTTTCTTTTATTCAAATCCTAAAAAGTTTTAAATATTTTTTGAAAGGCAAAGCCAAAACATTTGCTGACACTTTTATATTTTAACGCACGCCGGTCTAATACAACACTTTAACCTTGAAACACGTAGAAAAAGTACACAAAAAAGTAAAACAGTGTCTGCAGCAAATTGACACTGCTTAAATTCTTAAATAGGTTTAACCGTCTAGGGTGAGAGATATCATTACTCATCTTAAATCCACTTAAGTCCGGATTGCATGTCAAATAAACTTTTGGAAGTAAAAAATTACAATGCTGTAATGTTCTTCACAAAAATTACAAACGCAATGCTAAGGACGTCAATTTTTCGTCATTATAGAAAACCTTTTATAAAAATTGCAAAGGATAGAGATTTCACAAAACTATTAACCGATTAGTCTTCTGTCAATCCCAGGTAAGGTAGCAGAAACTGTGGCGTCTAAAATCGGTTGCTAATCATATACATGGCTTCAGATATAATCTCTTTAAAATTTTTCAACTTACCAGATTTACAGATCAAATAAAACTGGTAATTGCTGTCATAATTTGAAAAGCAAATCAAACTTTTTAAATGTTTCCTACCATCTACACCATCAAGATAAAACTTCCCCCAAACGACTACCAAACTTAGTGACAACTCAGACGCAAATACATTCTCCAAACACTCCAAGGGCACTGCAATCTTACACACACTGATTTTGCACACCTCCTTAGGGCCTTCAAGAAGAGAATTGTTGACATTGGGAATATCATCTCCAAAATACTCACAAAGCGCTTTTAGGCCAACAACTTATACCTCCGGGAGCCCAGTTGGTACATAAAAAAACAAAATTTGTAACATTTTTTCTAAAAAATGCGGATCATTATCAGAACTGCAAAATATGTTTATTGCAAACTAGGCAGACCACTTACTGTTTAAGATTTTTTATCCAATAAGGTGGCTTTCTACATATTTTTCACAATTAAACATTGATGACAGGCTATTCTACAGATTGCACAATAAAAACAAAATATGAACAATAAAATAAGTATTGGGCGCATATTAGGTTTTTATTTTTAGACCGCGACCGTTGTTTGATTTAAAACTATTAATCACAATCTGAACAAAAAAATTATTAAGCAAAGACAAAAATAGATAAGATGAGATTTGGGGTTCAAAGCAACTACTTGTTGCGACTATCTTAGTGTAGCTAATCTCAAGCAGTGAATTTGTCTTAATAATTGGTAACTGTAATAGTATGACCTCAATCTATATTAATCAATTAATAAAGTGCACTACAAACAACTCCTTCACCATTCAGAGATTTTCAACAAAAGCCTTAGAGCGAATGCGGTCAGCGTGTACTGCTGCTAGTCACGCTTAGCACCTTAATTGCAATTTATTTAAAGAAAAACATTTTAATGTTTTGCCAATTTGCTTCCAATAGCAAAAAACCTCTAAAGACAACAAGTTTCCGCCTTCTAAAAATAAATTCATATGAACCACTGATAAAAAAATATGATGTATCAAAACTGTAAAAATGATATGTATTTAAATTGTTCAATCTGTTTTACTTGTTTTCCTTATATGGTGATATTTGTCCTGAGGTTTAATATTCTACTTGTTACCATTACTTTGGTTTTTCTGGTGTTGATCTTTAGTCCCAGTCGGTTTTTGTTTTGCGGCAACTTTTGTAGTCCTTCTAGGTTTTTTGCGGTTAATACTGTGTTATCCGCATATTGTAAATTGTTGATCACTCTACTGAACAAGAAGAACAAAATATAAAATTACTAACAGAATGTTCGAAGACTAGCAAAACTATCCAACCAAGAAAAAAGATAGACCAAACTCAAGTTGTATGGTTTAGAAGTTGGCAAAAAGTTTGATGATTTGTAACATATTTGATTGTTACAGAAAACTACCTAAAGTTGATTTGGTAAAAATTTTAAAGAAGCAAACTAAGATTATAAAAAACTAGAAGTCCTAGGAAACGCGCCAAAAGAAGGACGCTGTCATCAAAACCTTAAAGAAGCACTACTAGCCTAGCACCCACTATTTGAACCAACAAAATCTAGCATTATAGACGTCTTTAAAGATAAGGTTGTCATCAAAACTTTAAAAAAGGGAACCACCGACCCAGCTCTTACTTAAAACAGATGGAAATACGTCTATGCTCGGAGAAACGTAGAGCAGTAGTCTAGGCATCCAACTGCTGCACCTAAAATTATAAGTTTGAATCTGACTATAGACGCTTTTCAACCCGCTTTGTTAGCGTACAGATTTATAATTAAACATTTTTTTCTGGTTTGGAGTAAATAAATGATCCCTCTGGTTCGGAATACACTTAAAACTAATGGTTCATATGTAATAAAAGTTGTTTGCATTAAAGGCAGAGAAGAAGCTAATGAAACGAGCAATAGACTTAATGGCAATAATGGTCGAGCTTGATTACATCTGCGTGCCACAAACAGCGCAACATACTCGCACATACCTAGACAATTAAAATACCTGGTAAACCAACTTAAGTGGTTGATAGTAAAAAATACAAAAAAGCCACCTTCTGCGTAATTAAAAAAAAAATAGAGAAAACTCTGGATCGTAAGCCAAAAGAACTTAAAACACAACAATTAGTTTTCAAAAATTTCAAACACACACCATAATCAACAACCGCAAGACTAAGAGTGCCACAATTAAGTAACACATGTCAGTTCTACTTCAACTACGTTACCAACCCCAGTGACCTTTTTAAAGAAGACAAACCAGGATGTAACAAGCTCGATAAAATTAAAGGTTGAAACAAAAACAGTTTCACTTTTTTGCATTCCGGAGATATTGGAAGATATTTGCATAGGAAAAAAACAGTCCTACCTTATACCATTAAACAAAAGTAGTTCTACCAAACTATCCTGTAGTTAAGCGTGGCCAAACTCTCAACGCAGCATATATTTCTTGGTTACAATCGTCAAGAACATAAACACACAAAACAACTTAAAACCATTCCACCAGATTAGGAAAAAGACTTAATACCCTGCACTTGAACATGAAAAAAATTAGGCACCACCAATCAACACATTAGGTGGATTTCGTGCAACATAAAATAACTTAGAAAAACTCAAACTTGTGCGCAAAAAATAGAACTTGCTAAACACGTTTATGTTTCTGTAGAAACTAAATAAAATAGAAGGTATCAGGGAGCACAAAAATTAGTGCTGAATATTTTTTTTTAGTACTCCAACTAAAATGATATTCTGAAGTAAAATATTGCTACAACTCTTCTTGAACGCACTTTGAAAAGCAAAGGCCAAAACATTTGCTGACATGACAGCCTTAAACTAAAATGCACACCGGTCTACTATAAAACAATGCTAAGAACGTCGCATTTTCTTTCTTCATGGAAAAGGTCTAATGAAAATTTTTTCACAAAGGTTTGGATAGATAGACATTATTCACAATTTTTTTGCCCGATTAGTCTTCCGTTGGCCCTAAGTAATGTGACAGAAACTGTAATCTTAGATAAAATTTCAAATTACACGACATCTGCAAACCTATTGCTATTGGGCTCTCAACTAACCAGAGTTACAGATCAAATAAATACAGGTTTTTGTATAAAACAAGTTACTGATGTCATATTCTTTGATGTTAAAAAGGCCTTTGATAAGGTCTGGCATCAAGATCTACTCCTAAAACTTTAGCGTTTCAACTTCAATTCAAGATTGATCAAACTTATTGCTTTCTATTTGAAAGAAAAGCCGTAAAATTTGTTGGACACGTAATTACTGCCTGCACAATTAAGTCAGGGATTTCTCAGGGTTTGGTACTATCTTTAATGCTCTTTAACTTGTATTTATCAGACATACCATGCATCACACGTTCTCTTTTCTAGCTACAAAAAAACCAAAAGTCCAAAAGCTAGAGATACATTAAAACAGATAAACACCAGACTACACACAGTTTAACATATTTGTCAAGTACTATAAGATGCCATCTATACCATAAAACTTTAATTTCCGTAAACGACCACCAAATCTGGGGTTTACAACTCAGACGCAAATAACACCTTCTAAACACTTTTTACTTACACACATTGGACTTACCCACCCCGCTAAGACTTTTAACATCAGAATCATTGACATAAAGATTATCATTTTCAAAACATTCACAAAGCGCTCCTACGCCAAGAACTTTTAACTTGAAGCTTACAAACTATTCCTTGAAAGCACTCACTTACTACCTCTAGGGGCCCAGCCTGTAACATTTTTGACAAAAGTTTAGTTAGAACTTTGGACAATTCTACATAAAACAACTACTACATACAACGCAACATTACTTTGGACAAACCCCAGACTTTGCACCATACTCTAGAAAAGCGTGCAATCTATTAAGAAGTATGGTCACTTTGAAAGGTTTGGAGGAAAAGAGTGCAGAAAAAAGTAATAAGGTAAAGTTTATAACTAATGATTTTGATGGTTGACCATGCGACTGTTACAATTGTTGTCTACTGGCTTGCAAGCTAACAAAAACGCACTACTAATTCCTTAGAACCCTGTCATTAAAAACGACAAACTAATTATAATAAAAATACACAACCCATGTTTATAAAACAATTAACTTTTGTACCCCTGTGGACATTTGAATCTAAAATTTTTCACAAACATTTTAAAGAAGTGCTGACTATATCTAAAAATTGCAAAATCTGTTAATCGCAAACTAATCAGACCACTCACTGTTTTATCACAATTTTTTGTTCAATGAAATGGCCTTTCACACATTTTTGGTACAGCAAAATATTGACGACAGTTTACTTCACAGATTTCAAACAGACGCGATTTAGGTTTAAAAAAAACGAGATGACTCAATTTGGCTATTTCTGACGTTGGCTTAGAACTTAATGATAAAAATATATCTATCTGCATTAGTTGCATTGCATATTTTTTTTAATAAAAGGTTTTACAAATAGTCATGTGTACAATCAATGAAAAACTGTTGTTTGGTTTTCAGAATACAATAAAGAATTCACATCATTTTCAATATTCTAGAAGTAGTAACAAAACAGTTTGTCAGTCAAGCCACATCTTCTCGAGCTATTCAAGTTAAATCAAGTCAACGACTATTATCATCATGAAGTTTAATCGACAGGAACCAAATTGGTATTCTTGCAGTGCAACGAAAAAATTAAAACCTGTTTTTTTTATGCTCAGATAGAAAAATAAACACAATAATTAGAACTTTAATAATGTATTTAATTCTTAATTTTTTTTTTTTATTAAAGTCATGCTAGTTATAGTTATGAACACTAGAACGCTATTGAAGCATGTACTGAAAAAATAATACAAAAGTATTTTATAATGTCTCATATATTAAATGTAGATGTGTTGTAGAAACTTACTATATAAAAGCAGTAAAACCTTTAGAAATGTTTTGTATTACATCTTTTTAACTCAGTTGTTAATTAACAAATTTAATTTATATGATTGTAATTTATATTTCCTGAATGTAATATCTAAAATGCAAATTGCTTTATAAAGTACGAAGTAGTTGCTTCAAAGTTATCCATCCAAAAGACATAAACTAACTTAAACAAATAAATACTTATAATACGTCTTTGTACGAATCAACTGCATGCAGCCGGTGCTAACTTTCACTAAATTATTTATCTCCAACTTGAAAGCAATTAGACACCCTATCCTTACCGGTAAGAAATGCAGCTGGAAGTTTAATAACTCACATGCCCGATTAGTCTCAAGGAACAATTTTGCTCGAATGGAATTGAATTAAATGGTCTCATCTTCATTTGCGTGCTTGATTTAAGATAGAGTGAGAAATGGAACACGCACATTACGTAATCGAAGCAACCCTACTTATCACACCCATAAAAAGTTTTACGACAAGTCGTAACTGTATATGGCATACGTCAAATTCAGTAGTGTTATTTATTCAATTTATAAAATTTGTTTAGATTTCTTTTTTATTTTAATGGGGAAAAGCTAAACGACAATGGAGCTGGGAATACTCTTCCCGGATTCATTATACTGCGACAATGGGAAGTTCGCGAAGTTCGCCTGTATAATTTAACTTGTTCTTAGTTAACGGGAGAAAATGCGACGCGTTTTTCAATCTCGTTCGCGCTTTTTCCATCCCTTACCACCCCCTTGAACAGAACCCTTATAAAACGCGTCGTCTTTTAAAAGAGGCTAGTTAACTATTTAAATTTTACACTTTGCAACGTTATCTTGCATATTAATCTCTTCTTTTAAAAAAAATATAGTTAAAAAAATATTGAAGTCTTTTGTGTTGTTGGAATAGGGAAATTGAAAGAGGTTTTTAACGAGTTTATAAACTGGAAGTAGTTTGCAGAATATCGTTCTGATTTTAAATAGTTTTAGCATGTTTCCTGATAATAATTTGTTAGCTTTACATGTTTTTGAATAATGTAATGCAGTATTATAGTACATTTATTTTCAAACAATATGATTGAGAATGTTTGGATTGTGTTTGCAATATTGATGGAATCATATTTTAAAACTAATAATGTTATGCTAACACATGACATACATACAATATTTGATTTTTATGTTCATATTTTATTAAAAGTGTAGTTAAATAAAGAAACGTTAAAAAGTATATGATTGATCGATTCATTCAGAATTTTGATGTTATAAAAATTCTATTAATTATTGACAGCGCTGTGCTATTGATGACGGTTTGTGCGGGATACATTTGGATTAAATTTGATGTAATTTGCTTGAAAATTTTAGTGTAGGGAGCGGTAAATAGTGATAAGACCCAGTATTAGTAATTAACTTTCAATTTCCTACGGTGAATATGTAATGCCTTTCTATTGGTTGGTGTTATTATTGTTAGTATCGATGCTATATTTATTATTAGTTAGTTTACATTTATATAGTACTAATATAATATCGATAATAATTCAGAGCTTCTGAAATAAGTTTATATTATCCAGGTCATTAATTGCTCAATTTATATAGTCCGAACAGCAAGATAATGTATATGCTCTGTATGTTGTTTTGTTGTTAGTAATATCACTTTTTTTATAGATATTTTTAATATGTAGGGTAGAAACATTATTAAAATACGTATGTGTAATGTGTAAAGAGTGATGTGAGTAACCACATAGTATTTTAATAATTCGCTATCACACATGAATAGAACAGTTTTATATCTGCGGTTTTAAATTAAATAAATTATAAAACCTGACGTTTTGTTAACAATATTTAAAAATGTCAATGTCTAATAAATATTAAAAATTATACTCTTTAATTCCGATGTATCTGTTATAATATATCATTATTGCACAATAATAATACGCAAATCTGTTATTATTGTATAATTATTGTTTTAAGAAGAAAAATGCATTTATTCAAATTGTGCGGAAAAAACTCTTTCCGCTCATTTTTTTCTTATAAACTGTGCGGTAAGAGACTGATGATGCATAAAAGTAAATAAAATATATTATTAATATGTAATGATTTGAGTTTAGTTTGACAATTGTAAAATGTTTTGACAGAAGATATTTTGACAGTTTGTCATTTATTTTGTTTTGTTAGTAAGTTTCTCATTATTGACAGTAAAATATTGATTTGACACTGTACTATTGATAGACAGTGACGGTATGTTTATCAATAGTAAGACAATTTATATTTGACAGTTAATCTCTTAATTTATTTTGATTGTTGATTACCATTTTTACAGATAATCTGTCAATTTATTGTAAGATTATTTTGAGAGTTGATCATTTTTATTTTGACTAACTGTCTGTTTTGTTCAGTTTGTCAATTTATCTTGACTTTTTATTACTTTCTATTGACAGTTGAAGTTTTTTTATTTGTTTTGACAGTTAGAGACTAGTTTGAAAGATTATTGTTTTATTTTTTACAGTTTTTAATAAACTTTGTTAATTTGTCATTTTGTTTTTTATTTGACATTTTTGATCTTATTTTTACATTTGTATACTATTTTTACAATTGCAACTATTTGAACAGGTTGTCAATTGAATTTTATTTTGACAGTTTATTATTTAATTATTTTGACTGTTCAACGCTATTTTAATAGTTTTTAATTTTTTTTTAATATACTATATAACTATATATTTTGGACAATTAAATACTGTTTTGCCGTTAATTGACATATTATATTAGGATGGTATTTAACCTTATAGAAGTATACTACCAAGGTAATATACTTACCACTACGAGTGAACTAAGTGTAGAGCACTAGGAAACACATAAACACGCGATTTAATTTGATGGAAGAAGCGGGAGAATGCGTAATCTTATTTGCCAAGTGAAATTATTAAAAATACTTCAAATAATTCGTATTTTTTATCAAATCTTGATGTATTTTATTCGTATTTTTAACTTTTAATTCCGTAGATATAACATTAATGTCCTTGGTCCTTTTTTTCTGTTAAACGTTTGACAAGACAAGACTGATTTGCACAGATTTGATTCATTCAGAACGTGAAAACTGTTGCGGGGGTAGCTGTTATTTGCAAGAGTAGGTCTGAAATTGTTGAAGATACTCTTTAAGGTTAGGTTAGGTTAAGTTTCTTTCAGTGGTTAACTAGTGTTTAATGTTGAGGCCTTGAAGCTGGAAGTAAAACTGACAGTGAAGTTATGGCATGTTGCTGGGCTCTTTTATGTGATAAGGGTGTGGTCATGTATGTTCTTGAAAAAAGGTGCTTGGCAAGAAGTCTTTAGGTTTGTTATGGGGTTGTCCTCTCATATTAGTTCTTTGTATGTTTCTACTCAGGCGGGGCTGCAAGAATAGAATACGGGTTTGTAGTAGCTTTGGAACCTTTGGATTATATCTACTATTTGTTGATCGACAACACCAAGCTGGTAATTGTGCGGAAACTGCAGTGGTGTGGCTGAGGTCACCTGGAAGCACTAGACAAAATGTATGGCTTATATCTGTGGCCAGATAGCATCTTCTTCTATGCATGCTGACTTAGCTCCTAACTGACTAGTTTTTTATTATTATAGTGACCTGCTTTCGACTGCTACGTGCTTTAACTGGTGGAGTGTGCCCAAGCATAATAACAATTTTGTTCATTCTTTTAGACTGAGCTTACAAATTCTTTTTGTATGGAGATGGTGTCACCAAATGTTTATTCACTGTAACGGAAGGAAAAAGTAATTTATAAAATATCAAAAATGTCCGCTAGGGTTTTATTTTAAGTTTGGGTGTTGCGAGTTCAAATTGTTTAAAAGTGCTAGTTCTTACTTTCCGGGCTTGGTAGCACATACTTATTCAATTCAATTTTTTCCGCACAAGGACTTATGCATTAGTTCTATGTCGTATAAGACACACCTAGGATGTTATTTGGTGTAAGTTTCTATCTTCTCTTGACGTGCTCTTTCACCAGATGCAAGGTGCAGTTCCAAAATATCATGCGCCAAAGTTGTCTTCTTGGTCATGGTATACGGCAATTATGGTGTCGGTGAGATGCATATAGAGTATAGACTATACATCTTGCGTTAAGGGCTTTGCCGACTTCCACCACAAGCTATTCCGGTGCGACTTCTTTGCTTTACTTGAAAGGTTGGATATAAGGAAATCAGTTTATTTTTGGTCTGAGTTTCTTTAGATACTTCTGGAGTGCAGATAGGCAAGGCGGTCTGCTTTGATGTTAAGCGTAAGGTGTTTTTCATCTAATTTGTTATGATCTGTGAAGTTACAATTGTTGGTAGGGCAGAGCTAAAGTGTAATACTTTTTTTTTCTTTCTTTACGCGACGTGTTCTGTGTTGTCTGTTAAAATTGTTATTGACTATTGCTCCGTATTGTTTTGGTCATTGCTCGTTTGGAAAACATGTTTTTTTTAAAGGTGGGTACCTGAGCCTTGAATAAGGATGAACAATTTAGTGAGGTTTTTGGACCGGTACCCGGCGGGGTTTTGACGTCGGAAAGAAAAGATGATTAAACTTAATTGTTTTAAGGAAGTAAACATCATAACAAGATGTTTGTAAGCAAATCTGTTATAGGATCAATAACAAATCCGTGCTACCTCCCGGACCATAGGAAGTTTTTCGTTTTTAATAGGTACACGCTATGTCCGTGTCCGGAGACGACAAAGTTGTTAAACTCGGCGGCGCCTTAGAAGCACAACCCAAGACCAACAGCAACAACGCAATTTGTTGATTCACCAAAATTTAATTCGATAAATGTCGCAAATCCAAAACAAATTACTCTAAACGATGGATCACTTGGCTTATAGGTCAATAGAGAACGTTGCAAAGCGCGTGATAAAATGTAACTGCAAAACACACAGATCTTAACAGTTTGAACGCCTACCGCGGTCTTAGGATATCATTCATATTAAAACTACGACGGATTTTTGACGGATGTGTTAGTGTAGTCGTCTCGAACGATCCCGAGCTATCGTCCGCCGGCGTATTGCACGAAGAGCGGCACCAAAAAATGTTCTTGTTTAACTTCAGTTCTGACAGACTACTCGCATATTACTTATCTCATAGTATTCTAGGTCTAGTAGTAATAACCATAGATATTCAAAATGCATTCAACACAGTGCCATGGGAGGGTATCATGTCAACGCTCCGGAGTATGGAGGTTAAAGATGTAACAAGGAAGATCATAGATAGTTACTTAACTAATAGGATGTTAAATATAGGTGAAAAAAGGCAAATGCTAATGACGTGTGGTGTTCCGCAGGGATCCATTCTAGGACCGCTTTTGTGGAATAAATATTTCAATGAATTGCTAGAACTGGAAAGACCAGAAGGAGTGCATATGGTATGCTTTGCAGATGACAAGGCAGTGGTGGTAACGTCTAAATCAGAAAAAGATTTAGCATCTAAAGCAAACAAGATGTTAGAATTGGTAGAAAAAAAATAGAAGAAAAAGGATTAAAAATAGCAGAAAACAAGTAGGAGGTAGAAGAGTCAAAAAAGTAAAATTGGAAATTGGTGGCATAGAGTTTGTAACAAAAAAGGTTTTAAAGTATCTAGGAGTCTGGTTTGATTACAATGCTGAAATGAAGGAGCATGTTAAGAAAATAACAGCCAAAGCGGAGAAGACAGTAAAGGCGCTTGGTTGACTAATGCCAAATATAAACAAACCAGCTTCCAATAAAAGAAGAATTCTCGGATCAGTGGCACATTCGATGCAGCACCAATATGGAGGCATGTACTAAAGTTTCAAAAGTTTAAGGGTATGATTGTATCTCAACAAAGAAGAATGTCAATAAAAATAGCAAGCGGATATAGAACAATTTTGACGGATGCAATACTGTAATAGCACCCATTATGCCGATTCATTATATGGCAGAATATAAAGGTCTATCTCAAGAAAAGAAAGAAGCAAGAAAAAAAAATCATGGATCAGGTAATGAACAAGTGGCAGGCAAATTGGCAAAAGGTAACGAGAAAATTAAAGGCAGCTACACGGAACTGCTCTCTACATTTAACATGACTAATCTTGAAAAAAGACGTTTTAATTTTGAAGTGACACTAGTTTTTAAAGTGATGCGTGGGATTATTGACTTTCCTGACTTTCTCAGCTCTATAGGTATTCATGTCCCAGCTCGAGTTTTACGCAATGATTATTTATTTCATATACCGTTCAAACGCACTGATTATGCGGTGCACTCTGCATCTACACGTATTTTGCGGCATGCCAACGAAGTTAAAGTGGATTTTTTAAAGATTCTTTTAATACCCTGCGACTCGCACTTGTCACCCATACGTGACCTTTTTTATATTTTGTAACTATTTAAGTTTTATTCTTATTTTTAATATTAGTTGTTTTATGTTTAATTTATGTTTTTTAAATTGTAAATATATACTTATTTTGTAATGGCTTCCGTTGACTAGTAAATAAATAAATAAATAAATAAATAAATAAATTGGACTAAGACAATAATAAAAGAAGTAGGGCCATGGGTCAGACAAAAACATGGGAAAGTGGACTACTTTCTCACACAATTCTTGAGTGGACACGGCTGTTTTAAGGAATACTTAATGAGAATCAAGAAAGACAATAACAAGTGCAGCACATGCAACGTAACAGAAACGCCAATGTATGTATTCTACGAATGCAGAACATGGGAAGAAAACAAGAGAAACCTAAAGAAGGAAATACACAAAAAATAACCCAAAAAAATACAGTGGACATTATGTTGGAGACGGAGAAGAAATGGAGCATGATCTATGGGTACATTAAAAGAATAATCCAATATATGGAAACTGAAGAGAGGAGGGATAAAGAATCAAGATCCAATAATTGAAAAAAAGAAAGACGGATACCTTTAGGATACGCAGAATGCGTGTCCAGGCGTACTTAGTCTGAAGAAAGGCACGAGCTAATTCCCGACTAAGCGATATAACGCCAAGTAGAAGTAGGGTTTTAGTGGGTGAAAGCACCACACACAGGCTGGCAGAGCTTTCGCAAAACCACATAAAAAAAAGGTCTAGTAGTAAAGGAACCATGTTGGTCAGTGCTGGTAGTTGATTTTAATTAAGTATGAGTTCAGTTTCTAGGTGCTTTTGTGATTAGGTCAAGCTTCTGCAGATCTGATGGTGAAGCAGTAGTGGGGCTCGACAGTATCATTGTAGCGGTTAGTTTTGTCGGAGGTGGTAGCTAGCTACGGGTCTAAACTAATGGTGATGCTTGTTTTAAGCGGCATCACGTAAAGCATTACAAAACAAATTTGTTCTTTAATTAGCAGTTTTTTAAATTTGTGGTTTATAAAACTGTTTTTAAAGAAGGTGATGGGTTATTCCACGATAGTTCAGACAAACGTCCCCACATTGACATCTCCGATTTTGCTCAAATTTGGGGTTTGGGGTAAATGAAAATGAAAATGACATTTTAATTTTTGTAGGAATATATTGTCTTCTTTCAGTTTTTGTGATGTAAGTAAGCAAAAAATAGTCAAAAATCATATTCAAAAAAGTGTATCTTATAGGAAATTTTCCAGAGAACACAATCCCGCCTTTGTTTTTCAGAAATTTACTGCGGGAAATAAAAAAAACATCATTTTATTAAAAACTATATATTTTTGATTTTGCTACATCTAGAAACTTAAAATTTGAATATGATACTTTTGAAACATAGTACTTTTGATCGCAAAAATAAAAAAAAAATTTGCTTGCCCTAGGGTGAAATATAACACATAATTGCTTAAAATGGGTTACTCTTAAGAGATTTTCCTTAGATTTTCCGTAATTTTACTAATTTTCCAACTTTTTTTAGGAGAATTAAAAAAAACGGACATAAAATTTGCGTTCTACAAAAAATTTGCTTGCAAATACACTAATTCAACTTTTTTTAGCGAAATTATAAATATAAAGACCAAGAAATAAATGTTATTATTGCTAATAAAACTGAGGTTGTCACTATTTGGGCCTTTTTTAAGTGCACTTTGGATGTTGGGACATTGTTTAGAACAGCATTTTTTGAGTAAGGGGGAATCAAACCCTGAATTGTTATGTCTTTCTGAATTTCTAGAATTACTGTTTTTTGTTTTGTTTTTATTGTTTGTTTTATGCCATCATTAATGGTCCTTTAGTTGTTTGCACTTTCCATTGGAAATAGTCCAATATTATTCTGCACCTCTATTCCGATGTTTCAGTAAGAGCATTTCAAAGTATTTTTTAGGTTATCTGTTTTACCGTAGTAGGGGCAGCAGTCTTACCATAAAATACATTTTCTTTACGTATGACCTAAAGCAATCTTGTCTTGTAAAGATCTGTGTAAGATGGTAGTTTAAATTTTAATGTTCCCTTTTTACCCACGGTGTCACCAAGGGATATAAGAGTCTGCATCTATTTGATAATACCTTTCTGGATTTGCTATTATTCTTTCTATTTTTTCATTGTCTTTATTCTGTTGTTTTATTTTGTTTTTTTATTTGTTTTTCTATAATGTTTGTTAGTAGTAAGGTGTATGAAGATTGTTCTTGTTATGGCCTGTATAGACTTAGTCTAGACTGTATTATAGGAACTTGCTATTCTGATTGCCATTTTTCTTCTGGTTTTTTTTAGAATTACTTTGTATTGAGCCTACCGTTGCCCCTATTACTTTAATTTTTTTCCTTTTGGGCCTACCCCGTTTGACACGATTTGTGCCATTTTTATTACTAGTTTTTGTTTTAGTTAATGCTTTTATATCTTTTAGACTATTATTGACTATGATGCCCAGCAAAACTACGACTTTTGTCCATTTGCGCTATACTTTTATGTTATTACACTTGACAACTATGGCAAAATTGTCAGCATAGGCTGTTGTGGTAAGACCGTTATAGTCAATGTTTCACAAGATGTGGCTTAACAGGAAGCCCTGTAGCACACCGCAAGTCATATCCAAAGTTTTTCCAGAACTGCACACTATAGTTTTATTTTCTACATAGAGGCATATTATTTTTCTGTAATATTTTGATATTCCTATTTTTTCTAGCTTTCTTACTAGCCCCATCTATCAGCGTATTTTTCTGAAAAGTGCGCAGTTACTTGACCAGCGGCTTTTTTGTCATGCCTAAGGGCACCAAGTGTTATGTGACCTGATCTGAACCCATGTTGATTCTGGTTAAAGCTTCTTTTCCTATGATGCGCTCAGAAATCTTTCCTAGGAAATTCAATAAACAAATAAATCGATATTTCTTGCTTTTGCAAGAGTTGGTAGGTTTCTCGATTAGTACAAGTTTTGCAAATCCGTGAGAAAGATTGCTTTATAAGTTTGTCAAACACTTTCAACTGAGCAGCGAGTTTTGTGTTGCTATTGGTCTGATCACCAACAAAATCATTTATATGTTGTAGTTTTTCTTTATGTTGGCTACCTACCATTATAACAACATATGTAAAATCAGGAAGAGTAGCTCCATTTGCAAGTCCAGTTAACAAATAATAAGCAAACGGCAATTGAAATTGCAAAAGTTAATGTTTTACTTACATGACCAAAATCTTAAAATGCCTTTTCAACAGATTTTGAAGAACATTGAATCTAAATTGCTTTTTACTTTAAATAAACATTAAGACACTCATTTTTTTTTTAATTCTATTGATTAGACTTTCTTTTTTAATTTTTATTAGGAAAGTGTCTAGTCTAGTTTTTAGGTAAAGCACACACAACTATGACAAAATTGTAGATACTTTTAATAATGTTAATACAAATTACTTTGTAATAATAAAATATATTAAGAAGAGACGCAATGTTCTCTAATGAGACAGTTGTAAAGCAATAATTTCGAATAAAGCCTAGTTAAATAGGTAAATTTATACGAATGCCACAACGACATATGTAGCGCTCGTTACTATTTGTTCAATCGGACAACCCAATAATAACATTAAAAAATTAAATTTATGAAAAAATTATCCTTAACTAATAACATCCATAGACGCGTTTCGAGGTTTTACCTCTCATCAGTATGGCTTTATTTATTTAAACTTAATCATTGATTTGTAACTTACTTAATTTTTTATACTTTGCGTAAATTTATATGCATTTGAAACAGTGTCTAAAACTTTTCAGCTTTAACGCAAAGTGTTCAGAAAAACAAAAATTCTAAAAAGTCAAAAATAATAAAATTGAGTAAAATATTTTCAGAAAAAAACTAAAATTTGTCCAAAAAAGTTAGAAAGCTCCAAAATCTGTTAAAAAATGTAATTTTTTTTCAAAAAATCTCAAAATAGCAAAATCCTGCTATGGTTTTAAAAATAGCAAAATTTGAATATAAACGGATGAAAAGTGTAAAATACTATTAAAACATCCATTTATTGTTAGCACTAAAGCAACCAAAATCCGGTTAAAAACAGTTTAAAAATATTTAAAAAAAATTAAAAATGTAAAAAATAGCAAAATCCGGTTTTGAAACATTAACATATTGTTTGAAAGCATCAAAATCCGGTTACAAGCTGTTAAAATCTAAAATTCTAATTTCAAAAATAGCAAAATTTGACCTGAAGACATCAAAACTTTGTTAAAAGTAACAAAATCCGGCTATAAACTGTTGAAAATTGCATAATTATTTTTATAAAATAGTGAACTGCGGCTATAAAGTATTAAATTGCTTTTTCAAGAAACTAAAATTTGATAAATCAAAAATGGCAACCAAATTTAGTCATAAAATTAAAATATTTTTTTTATACAATTTAAAAAAATAGCAAAATCCGGTTATAAATATTAAATGATCCAAAATCTGGTCATAAACTGTCGAAAAGTGCAAAACCCTACTATATTATTAGCTCTTTGGAGTATTTTGACAGCTTCTAGTTTTATTTTTGATTAATTATCAAATTGTTTTGTTTTTTAAGACTGTGTTCATATATTATAATTTTATTCTTAAGCTTCTTAAAGAACTTTTAGATAATTTTTTAATCTGTTTACTAATTATAACCAAAGTCTTAAAGATTTGTAAACTGATCAATCATAGTTTTAGAAAAGCTGATTTATTGACTTTAAAAACCCTTCAATAAGAAATTACAAGATAGTATCTCTTAATAATTCCGCCAATATGATTGTGTATTAAAGCAGTGTTTGTATTTTACCATTTTACCATTTTTCAATTTATATTTTATAATTTAGCCTTATCTACTTAGTTTATTATACAAAACAAATCAGTTTATCGAGAACAAATAAAACAGATTATTTGTAGTAATCAATTGTACAATTGTTCAGTAAAAATAGCATTTTTATATAAAACGTTATCAAAATTATCCGTATTGAAACCTGCCATGCGGGTGCTTCACCACATACCCAACAAAATCAAAATATAATTTTAACTTAATTACATTCCGACACAGACAGCGGGTGCGTTGTGTGCAATTTTTTTGTGGTCCACGGTGCACATCAAATTTTATCGATTGTCCGTAATTTCTACTCACAGTGTAAATATTGTTCAGTATAGTAGCGTGAAATGAATTTATACGGGTGGCAATATATTTTATTTGTTACAATTGCACATAAATGGATTTATCGGTTTGCCGAATGTTTGTCGGCCGTTCCGGCGTTGCAAAATAAATGCAAATAAATAAAATCTGCGGAATGGGAAATCAGACTAGAAATAGTAGTGGTGAATATTTTAAAATGATTAATTGATATTGGTAAGGATAATATATTTTGTGTTTTTTGTATATGTTGCAGTGTTGGCATATTCAATCCAAATTGAATTATAAATTAGTTTTAATTGTTTTAGTTTAATAGTAGGTATTTTGAAACCCATAGATAATTAAATTAGATAGATTGAAATTGTATTTCTAAACATTAATTAATATTTGAATTTGCGTGCGTCACAGCCAATCTGTTCATTGTGTTTAATGCAATAAATGATTAAATTTGTCTAAAGGGTATGTACTTTTTAAAGTTTAAAAAAAAAAATTTAAATTGTAATAATTATAATTTCCCATAAAAGCAATAAAAAAATACTGAAATAAATAAATAGATAGAAAATAGAAATAATTAGAAAACATTATGGACAAATCATAGAGCTACATGTTGGTGATTTTATTTTTTATAATTACAAAGAGGCTGTTTGAGTGTCAATTTTATTATGTGCATGCTATGTTAGTATTTTCTAAGTATTAAATAAAATGTTCTTTTTTTTAGGCTATGCATTATACAGTGTGCGACAAACTTTTTTTAGGTTTTGCATAGATACTATTTTATTTTTTAGGTTAGGTTACAAATAATGGAAATGGAAGCTTTGAAAGCTTAACATTGCAGAAGACTTGCAAAAGCAGATAAGGGAGACATTCACGGAGCAACCCAGAATTGTGTGGAACAAGAAGTAGCCGGAAAAGATTCTCACTACAAAGATAACGGAAGAAGAGCTGAAAAGAGCTTCGGGGAGAATAAAAAACAAGAAAGCCCCAGGGCCCAACGAAATTCTGACTGAAGTTATCAAACAGACGGTAGAAATAATATCAGAAACAATCCTCGCAGTATTAAATTTGGTGTGAAAAAAAGAGAAGTTTTTGATCCGATGGAAAAAAGTGATTTTGAAACTTATAAAAAATAAATAAGAACGACAAAGACCCGAGAGCATACAGCCTTATCTGCCTCATCGATACTATGAGCAAACTCTATGAGAAAATCATAGTACCAAAGCTAAAGACAGTGCTGAAAGAAGGAGAAAACTTATCCAACGCTCTGTTTGGTTTTAGAGAAAGGAAGTCAACCCTCGGACCGATCGAGATATTTAATAAAAACTGAGAAGAAAAAAAAAATGCTGACAACCAGAGGACTATGCGTTCTTATTACTGTAGATATCAAAAACGCTTTTAACACGACAGCATGAAACAAGACAGTTAACGCTCTTTAGAGAAAATAAATATCAGACTATATGGTAGAGGTAATCAAGAGCTATTTCACCGACCGGGTAATAATAGATGAAAAGGGAGAAAAGGATAAAGTCATGGAATTAGGAGCCGCAGTTGCAAGAATGATGCCTAAGTGCGGTGGAATTAACAAAGAAAAAAGGAGAATCCTTGCATCGGTGGCAGCGTTGGTTGCGTACAGAAGCCTCAATATAAAAAAAACTAAAATTACGCAGGCATACTAAACTGCTTTCAGCAAAATGTAGCCATAAAGGTTTGCAGGGCGTACAGGACATAGAGTGATAACGGGCAAGATTCCCTACATACTGCTGGCCGAAGAAACGAGAAGAATAATAGGCAAAGGAAAGCAGACAAAATAGCTGTTCAGAAGAAATGACAGGAGATGTAGTTGTAAAATAAAAAAAGAACAATGGACCCACAAACTGCTTCCAAACATAAAGAGTTGGCCTGCTGGACTGCACCAGGTGGGATTGGGAAAAAGAAGAGACTGAACTTCAAACTGAACTCAAAGTTAATAATATTATGGAGCTAGAGATAGAAAGCAAAGACAAATGGAAAGAAAACAACATGGTAGATAAGATTATGCCAAAAAAAAGGAAGAACATATTTTATTTTTTTAAGTTATGTGCGTACCGTAGCATAATAGTTGCAAAGCAACAAATTCAGACGTTCACTTTAATAAAAAATAATAATAACAAAACAATATTGAGAGCTGGTTTTACCAAAATATTAGTTGCAAAACTAGATTATGTGTTTTTAGATTTTGTGAGACGTATACAAAATAATTGCAACGCGCCAAGGTTTGGGCCATAATACCCGGTCAGCAGATCTAAATAATTAATCATTTTACAAGATATTTTTTTAGTTTTTAACTTTACCTTAAAAAATGCATTTTTGTTTTTTTTGAAAACCGCAGTTTTAAATTTTAAATTCATCTTTTGTCTATACGCCGCAAAATCTAAAAAACCATTTTTTTTTGTCTTAGTGGTCTGGGCAAAAAAAAACTTAATAAAAAATTTGTTTGGAAATTAAAATTTGTTCTGTATAGTTGAGTTTTGGGGGTTTAAAACTCGAAAAAACTGCAAAATAGAGTATAATGCCTATTTTTTATCATAAACTCTTACAAATACACATTTAACAGCGGTCACAGGAACTATACATCAAATATTGTTAAAAATTTAAATTCTGCGGACACTTCTTATTTTTTTAGTTATTTTGTTAGCTCATTTCATAATTTTGACAAAGACATCTTTTGTTGTTAGAACCAATTTTGGGAGATTTAACCCTTGTCTGATAAATTTTGCGCTTGCGGTACTTTATATATTATTATTGGCAAAAACGACAAAGAAAACTTTAAAAAATTGTAGTGTTTTAGAGGTTGTATACCGTCATAAAGAACTAAAAATGGAACAAAAATTATCTATGTGGATAAAGAAGAAACGGGTAACATACTCGAATACGGAGTAGCATTTATGATTAGTAAAAATACACAGAAGGCACTTATCGTGTGGAGCGCAATATCAAAAAGAATCATAGCCAGATTTAAAGCAAAGTTTTACAATCTATGTTTGTTTAATGTATATGCACCAACCAATAATAAACATTTTGAAGAAAAAGAGCAAATATAGAAGAGATATTCATGTATTAATGGAGGATATAACTGCAAATAGAGGTTTAAAAATATGGGCAAAGAATAAGTAACGGAAAAAGAAGGACTAGGGACAACAAATGAAAATGGAGAACTATTCATCGATTACTGTGCAAACAATAGCCTCCATCATCAAACATAAAACAATCAATATGATAACATGGATATCACCGGACAAGAAAACCAGAAATCAAATAGACCACATCGCAATTGACAATAAATGGAGAAGGCTAATAGCAGACTTAAAATCAATGATGGGAGCAGATGAAAACACAGACCACATACTAGTAAGAGCAAAAACAAGAATTAAGTTGTCAACACATAAGAAAAGCAAACAGGACAAAGTAAGATATAATGTACAATGGCTTGACAACAAAGAAAACAAAAACAAAGAAGAAAATCTCCAAAATAAATTAGAAAAGAGACACTCCAAAAATGAAAATATAGACCAATTATGGGAAAAATACAAGAACTTAATTAAAGAAACAACTATAGAAGTAGTAGGACGCAGAACCAAAAAACACAAAAATTGGATGACGCAAATTACATGGAAAAAAATTGAACAGAGGAAGAAAATCAAACAAAAAACATTAAACTGCTACAGGGCGGAAGAAGTAGATAAACTAAAAAAAATACAATAAAAAGCATAAAGAAGTAAAAAAAAGCGCAAGATATAACAGAAGTGCACAGATAGAACCATTTCTAACTCAAGCAGAAGAAGCAGCAAACAAAAATGACACAAAAACTCTTTATAAAGTAACCGAAGCCTTTTCTAGAAAGAAAAAGGGAAGTACTAAGAAACATATTAGAGACAAACATTGGAAAAAAAATCTTAACAAAAGAAGAGGAATTTGGTAGATATGTAGAATTCTTTGAGGAAATATAAAAGCAAAAATACGCAAATATAAGAAGAAGATGAAATACTAGCAAACAAAAAACTTAATATAAATGAAGCCAAAATAGCCAGGAAAAAAACCACAGCCATAAAATTACTAAAAAACAGGAAAACAGCAGGTATAGATGGGGTTTCAGCAGAAGCGTTGAAAACAGGATCAGATACAGTAATCACAATAATGCATGAGTTGTTAAATAAAATATGGAAGAAAGAAAAACTTCTAAAAGAGAAAAACAAGGAAATCGTCATCATGCAAACTGCTTACAAAAATTATGTTAAAGAGAATGAGAGATGGCAGGTTTCAGGCCCAGAAAATCCTGCATGGACAATATATGCATATTACGTATAATCTTCGATATACTCGATATTCTCGATATTACCATAGAATGGCAAAAAAACTATAAATGTTAATTTAATAGAATTCAAAAAAACCTTCAAGAAGATAAATAGAGAGAGGATGTGAAAAATATTAGAGAACTATGGTATACCTACAAAAATCATCCAAATGGTAAAAATATTATACAAAATCTATACTTCAGAGATATAGAGATAGAGACAGGGGTAAGACAAAAATGCATCATATCGTTAATGTTTTTCCTGGTCATTATTGATTACATAATGAGAAAAGTTGCAGAAAATAAAACCGGGATAAACTGGAAATTATGCGAAAGACTATAAAACCTAGAATTTGCCGATGACGTCCGCTTAATTGAAAAAAACATAAGCAACTTACAGAAGAAGAAAAAAAACAACAAAACTAAAAGAGATAGCAAAAAAAGTTGGACTGAAAATAAATTTGAACAAGTGCATGATTTTATCAATAAATGAAACCCAAGATAGAAAGATTAAAACAAATGCAAGAGAGATAGAAAAAGTAGGCAAATTTTTCTATTTAGGCAGCGTTATACGCTAAACAGGTAGAAACAAAAAAGATATAAAAACACACAAATTTAAAAAAAACAACAATCTTTTAACATGTTATGGAAGATTAGGAGATCAAATGAGATATCTACGAATAACAAAATCAGAATTTTCAATAGCAACGTAAAGAGTATATTACTATATGCATCGGAATCTTGGACTACCAACCAAAAAACAATCAAAATGGTCAAAAAGAACTGTGGGAAAAATGTAAAACAGAGCCAGTACAAATCACAATCAAAAGGAGAAAATGGAAATGAACAAGACACACTCTAAGAAAAGAAAATACGGATATAACCAGAGCAGCACTAGAGTACAACATAAGAGGGAAGAGGAAAAGAGGAATGCCAATAAACACCTGGCAAAAACAAATGCACAAAAAACATGGAAAAATAAACATATTATAGAACGACCTAAAATGGAAAGCAGAGAACAAAACAAACTGGAAGAAAACAGTAAAAAAAATCATCAAACAGAGAAACACATTAAGCATGACATCACATCCTTATAAAAAAACAAGGATATATATTATAATAATAAAATACCCTCATAAACCGATAAAAAGACTACCAATAAGTTTCTCGATATGGAATTGCCTAGATATGATATGATAATATTTTCATAAATAAGTTATACGCTTACATGATACAATATTTGCAAAGCAATATACATATTTCAATCACAAAGTAAGATTTAAACATTTTTTACGGTAATTAGATGTTGTTTGTTTACAAATAACAGACAGATTAGTATTATAAGTTTTATAACGATAGACATATTTATAAGTTATGTGCATGACGTGAGTGATACTACTGCAATAATTTTTTTTTTTAAATTTAAACTTTTAGGGCATAGGGCAAAATATTAAAACATAAAAGAAATAGTAATTTCTTTTATGTTTTAATATTACCTTATTGATTTACTACAAAACACGTGTAGAGGCAGAGTGCTGCACATAATCTGTACGTTTATACGGTATATAAAATAAATTGTTAACGCATAAAACTAAACCAGTGACATGAATACTAATTAAGCTCTTACAAACTACTTTGAAACTTTTTTTACTAACAATTTTGTGCAAGTTTCATCTCAGGAATATTTCGTAAAACTTAATTTGTCTCACAAATCTAATATTTTAGATTTTTGAGATGATGCAAAATTAATAGAAATAGTTTCAAGTAACATAAAGGTTAAAAAAAAGGAACATCAAGCTTAAATTTACATTTAAATGAGTTTATTTTTTAACTTGTTAGCGCTGGAATAATTAATTATTATTTGATGTGCAGCAATGTCATTGATATGATAGTGCTTTATATTTAATTTTTTTAACTTTAAGTTACATTAAACGTCATATAAACAATACATGCGTAATTTATATGTCAATAAAATTGATATTCATGAATACGTAGCAAAATGTTCATCATAAACATTTTGATAAATCTGCCACTAGATAGCGTATTCCTTAGCTGCAATTGCAAACAAAAGTAACACTTATGTTTTTGAACAAACAATTAGGACGGTATTTATTAACAAATCTCAATCACAAACTCAAAGCAGACTCAACAGAAGCAAGAACAATTCAATTCCAGATTCACAGTTTCAGAATATTAAGTTGTTGCTGTTTTTTTTTTAAATATAACTATCTTTGGAAAGTGTTTTTTGCAAAAAAGTTGGAAGTACGGCAAACATGTATGATTAGCAGTCCTAACAAAAATTAAGCAACGGTAGGAGCGGAGCAGTCATGAGTTGGATGGGTCTCCAACAAAGTAATTCGGATCGTAGCGTTTTTTTTTTTTCAAATGGATTTGTTACCTCTTATAGGCATTCAAATATACATATCTTTTCTCTGTGGCTGACACCTTAATTTACTACCCTGAAAGGGAACGGCGTGACCTATACAAGTAATGTTGCAAATTAATTTGAATATAACTGTTTTTACCACCGCGTACGTCCGTCGATTTTAAGTAGACATACACAATTTCTTATAAAAAGTAAATGTTTTGGTTTTAAAAATAATGTCCAATCTATCAATTTTAATCCAGTGGCGTTGAAGTAAAATTTCACACAATTACGTCAAATTGCAAATAAATTCTTTACTGTTATCCGATGGAACATTTATAAAATTACAAAATATTTCTAGTCTCAATAGCCAAGTAGTTTTTTAAATCGGCCGGCAAATTAAATTTTTGTAATAAAAATATTTGTTTTTTGTCTTTTTGATTAGTTTCACAAATTTGACTCACAACACAGAACTTTTGTTTTTTACTGTTTTATTTGAAATTCTTGATTCTATTATTTATTAATTTTGATTTAGTTATAATTATCTATCTCAACGCGCGACTAAGCATAAACCTTATTTTTATTTCTAATTTTTTAAATTTCTTGTTTGTTTTAATCGACAAGGCGCAACTTTTTATGCGCTGTGAAATGTAAACAATTCATATTTTCATATTGTATAAGATTCATTAAAATTACAGTTTTGTCCGCTTTAAAATTTACAAAATTTACTTAACCGACTTAAAAAGTTTTAATTTGGAATTGTATGAAAAACGTATTAAAATATAAGTGATAAACATTTTATTCAATTATTGAACTTAGTTTACAAGATATGAAACCTTAAACGGGTTGTAGTGGTATGTACTAGCAACACCTAGGTAGTATAATTATTGTTTGAAAATTTATAGATTAATTGATTATAAGATTTCTTATTTAAGGATTTAATTAAGTATATATTGAAATGAATATGTTAAAAACTTTAGTAACTGGAGATGCTTGTTTATAGATTGCTTGGTTGTTTGTTGAACATTTTTTCAATTTGGAATTCAATTAAAAACATATTCTGCTCAATTCTTAGCTAGCAATATGGTTGCTAAACAATTTAGTAAATAAAAGTATTAAAAACGCAAACTACTTAGTAACCTTGCTAAATAACAATATTATAAAGTAAAAATGCTGAAAATATTAATTACTTGATGCACTTAATTTAGAAGATATGATGCTTCATCTAGCAATGCGTGTTTTAAAACTCATAGATTGATTAATTGCATTGTTGATTGAAGTTTTTTTAACTCTGGAGTTTATTTAAGAAAGTACTAAAGTAAAAGTTCAAAAAACATCAATTACTTGGTGCACTTAGTTTAGAATATATGAAGCTTCAAACAGATCTTACTGAATATGCAGCAACTTGGATTATATTGGGATGGGGATATAAGTGCTAAAAATATTATTTAATTCCTGCACTTAGTTTCCATGATATGAGGATAGAAAAAAAGCTTGCCATAATTAGCGGCATTTAAATGTAAATTCTAAAAATTTCAAGATACGAGGTTTCAGCACGTCTTTATAATATGAGTTTTTTAAGAACGAATGTAAATATAAATGGTTAATAGTCAAACCTTTAATGAAATACTGCAGTTGGTTACGATATTTCCAATACATCCATGTTATATTGAGTTTAAATTGAGCTAATGATTTCAAAATTTACAAATTACATTATAATTTACGAAATTATTAGAGTTTTGATCAAACATGATAGTTTAAAAATGTTTATATAAATCAGTTACTTAGAAAATATGAGAACCGCTACGTTCTTTTCGTATATTGGCGATAACTGTAGCTAATAATTCAAAAATGCAGAAAATCAAACTTTTGAGAGTAAATATTTTAATAAAATAATGAAAACTGCAAGTATCTGAAACTTTTGTGTCAAATGAATCAAAAGAACAGCTGAGTTTAAAGAAAAAATAAATAACTCATTTATTGTAAGTAAAATTATGACAAAAATTATAATTTATTTAAGAGCCAAGTTTAAGGCAAAAATGATAATTTATCTGTTGTTAGTATAAGTATAACACAAAATTTACTTTACAAAATTTTTATCCAATATCAGTGAAAGAACTACATGTGATTTGCCGTAGTATTGTATAATTTTACTTTTAGAGTCTGATGAGATTGATTGTAATAATACTTCATTTTCTTCTTCTTCTGTTAAAAGCCTTGTTTTTTTCTTCATATTTTTGGCTTTGGAATTACTTCTGCGACTTTGACGTCCAGCTCTCGTGCCATCGTTTGGGCGGCCTTCTGAGAGGTTTAGTGTTCGGTCTTGATATAGTCGCCTGTTTTGCCATCCTGTCTTCTTGTCCATCTTACAGTGTCTTGTACTGAACAAATGTCATAGATCTTGTTGCTGCGTACTCTGTAGCGTTTGCTCAATCCGGTAATGGATTTCATTGTTCTCATCTCTGTTGTTGTTCTGACGATTTGTTTAGTTCTTGTGGTATCGGCTCTTGTCTCAGCTGCGTATGTTAAGACTGGTCTTACACAGGTTTAATATATTCGAACTTTATTTCGTGTTGACATATGTTTGTTTCTTCATATTGTATCGTGGAGAGCACCTGCTATTACTACTGCTTATTTGCGTCTTTACGTCTGCTTTGTTATTATTGTTGCTGGATATTTTGACCCCAAAATATTTAAATCGCATAACCAGCTCATTCGGTGTTCCGTCAACTTTTAATTTACATCGTTCGGGATCTTTAGATATCACCATTGATTGTATCTACTGGGTTGAAATTTGAAGGTTAAATTAGTCCATGTTGGGAAACTGCTGGTTTGACGTGGCCAATATAAGGCAGACCCCTCCAAACGTTGTACTTGCATACATCAGCCACATAAGGTGGTTGAATGCAAAGACAATAGAGTGGGGTCATTACTGGAGGAGGTACAAAGGGCTTAATAAGGCCTACGTGCTGTAGACTTTAGTTTACTCTCCAGCTTTTAATCTAGAATTCAGAATCCAGACCTCTTGCACTCACACACTCTTATGGCATTACAAGCTAGTTTGTCCTCACTCCTCTCAAACAACTACATCCGGTTGGCCAAACGGGAATATTTAAATGGGCGCTCTTGACCGGAAGTAAAATTTAAGATGGCGGCTAACCGCTTTTAGTCTCCCAGTAAATGTCCATAAAAAGTTCATCCAAAACTTTTGTAACTATACTACTGTCAACGTAGTGTGTGTGCCTAATGAATGCAGCAACAAGCAAACAGATTTTAGCATAACTAAGAATTAAAAAAACAAAAAAAAAAGATTTTTTTTAGAAGAAAATGCATCCTCAAACAGGTACTGTTTAATGTGCCTTATGATCTGGTGGCATAATTTATCCGTACTTTTTAAAACAATGCGGAAAATGCTGTTACAATCACCTCAGTTCTATTGGAACAAATGAATGTTTATGGAACCATATTGAAAATATCAAAAAAAATTGATTTTAACATAAAGGTGCCACCAGTCACACAGTAGCAGAAATAAGAACGTTATTATTTAGAAAAAAATGTTATTCTCTAATAATGGCGACATTCATTGGCCGCCGAGGTCGTACAATATCACTCATTTAGATTTTTTGTATTTCAGTTATTTGAAGAATACAGTTTACAGAAGCAAACCCTATTGAAGAGCTAAAATAAGAAATTAGACGCAAAGTAACTGCATTTGCCTTTTGAATATGTTTTTATGATTTCTAAATCTTCTGCGTACGTACGTAATTTTTTTGTTGCGAGCATTAATATATACTGATAAAAGTATACAGAACTCTGCCATTATTTGTATGTTTATTTCTTGGTTTCTCAAGAAAAATGTGTTCATCATCTCAATTTCAATTTATCAAAACCGACACCAGTAACACTGAATCACTTTACTTTCTTCAATTTCAATAGAACTGATTTTAGCACAAATGTATTGCGATTGTTACTTGTTAACAATCTCACTCATTTTTGTAAAGAATCCATTTTTATTCTGCAGATGATATTAATTCTCAACAGCAAAAACATTGCCAACCGGCATTTAAGCAAATGCACTTTAAATTACTTTTTGCTGCGTAGACATTAGCAACAATACTAATTCATTTAATACTTATTATTATTCTAGTTAGTATGTCAAAATATCAAATTATGCCAACTGGTCTGCCAGTACCCATATTTAACAAAATTAATGTAAAAGAACCATTAAAGTAATTACTTAAATTATTGTTTTGAACACTTTTATACATTAAAAGTAATAACATGCTTAAGGTAATATTCATTAATTTGATTATTAATTTTATCAAATATATTTGAGTCAAACAATTAATCGTTTAATAATTTTAATTTGTTTAAATTTATTTTTGCTCGTTTTTTTTGACTCTAAGAAACTCAACAACTTGGCAAAGTTGCAATTTAATTTAAATTTGTATATTTCAGATGATATAATAATGATTAATTGCGCAGTTAGTTGTTCACAAAACTGTTATACAAATATATAAAAATAACCCTTACCTTTTAGTTTTTCTCTCGATTTAATCAGCGTGACAACCGCACGTCCATCACCGCCGCCCACGCTTATCTCGAACGTGTCCGCACGATTTAATCCTTTTTCCGAATAGCAGCAATCAGCGTCAGTATTTGATACGAGTGTGTTAAAGGTGCGCTTGTTGTTGTGACGTGTGTTTCTGGCTGCAGACTGCCGCCGTTCTCTTATCAGCCGCCACCGGTGTACTGAAATGCTCGAGCGTCGCCGTTTGCCGCCTATCCTGAACGCATGCCCGCAGCCGCAATCTATCTGTTCCGCGGGGCTAAAATACATAAACTGTCTGCAACTCGACGACTGTATTAAATATACATCTCGGGATAAACCCACCCCCCGCGTTCGTATACACACCATTCCCGCTGTTCAAATTGTATAATCGAGGAAATTAATATCCGCATTTACACAAAAACCGGAATTGCGCGAAAATAATATCTCCACTGCGAAAACGCTCAACACGTAAATATTTATATAGCGTTTCGTTTTATTTTTTAATATTAAACTTAATTTCGTCTATATTGGCGCGACAATGGGGTAAATATTTATACTGCCGAAATGTTATACGTTCATTTTAGCAAAGTAAATATTTATCGAATTAGCAGTATGTGTCATTACTATGATTAGCCATCTGCTAATGGATAACAATGTTTGATTGGACATATTTTATTTATGAAACTTTTTATTGCCAATATATAAATAGATTAAAATAACACATTATTGCATTACTAAAAACAATTATTATTATTATATTTAACGCAGTATTGAAATTATTCATACGACAAAATTAGTTTATTTCCGAAAAAAAAAGATGCATTTTATAATATAAATATTTTTATTGATTCATTGCAGCAGTTTGTAATGTAAATTAATATGATAAAATCGTGTTTTTATTGATTTTTGTTTAACATATGACGTAATTGTTTGTTACGTCAGTTTGTAAATATTTTTTAATTTTAATTTTAAAACATTATCTTTGAATGAACATATGGAACATGTCAAAATTTCTTATCCTGCGCTTTTACTGTCCAAGACTCCGAGCATAGTGCACTAATGCTATGATTTTTTTTGTGTTCATCGTTATTTTATTGTTTGTCCAAGTTTTCTGCAGGTTCTTTACTATTCCTTTTTCTTTGATTAGTAGTACCCCAAAATATACATAAATATATTCGTTGACTACTTAACATTTCCTTAGTTGAAATATTGATTGAAATATGTCTTTTGCTATCATGCGATTCCGTGGATATACAAAGCATACTGACAAGGTGTGTAGAACCAAAAGAATTATCTTTGCTTAACCTTCATCATTCATTTCATTTTCTTAGTTCTTTAGTGTTTCGTCAGATATTTTATATTCTGTCTATAATTATCACTTTTGTTTTCATACAATTGATGTTTAGTCTATAGTTGTTGATTTCTGACTTAATAGCTTTAGTAATTCTTCTAGTTTTTCTGCTTTTTCCGCCAAACAACACCGCGTATTGCAGATTGCTATTTTACTCTGTCATTTTTCCAGTGTTATTTTCATAACAAATTTTTTGTTAAAAATAAAATGCATTTCTGCCTGGTACTCTTGTTGATTTTGCATAGATCAGGTTGATGTTTTCCTAGACGTTGTTATTTTGTCACCGTTTTTTTGCTCTGGAGTCGACTTGTGGAGAGAAAAAAAATGTTGGAGATGATGCAGTGGTTACACCAGCTTTGGAAAATAGGTTGATTTGGAGCAGATTATTTTCTTGGATTTTTGGAGTTATTTTTGATTGCTCGGTGTTGATGTGCACCGGGTTTTGGACAATGCTCTGGTGAGATTTTTTAGCTAGATAGCGGCCTTGAGTACAGAATAGTTTGGTTTCCCATTAATAAGTGTGGGGATACCAGAAAAGCTCTTGTCATTTCCATGGTTTAAAGTTGCTGGCCAAGGCATTCAAAGTTCTGGAACCCCTAGTACGGTTGGTGCAATGCCCTCAAATTCTAAGTCAAGTGTTTGCAAAAGTTGTTATCATTTTTTTTTTTTTAGGTTTGTTATTGTTGGTGTTGAACATTTTTCTGGTTACACATCTTTTTTTTGGCGTGCTTCATCCGCTCCGCAAATTACCGATCATTATCACAATCTTCTTCTTGTCCACTGCATTTCAAAAAAGTGTCATGTCAAACCACTGGCGTAGATTTTTTCTTTTTGGGCCACTTCTTCCCATCACCTTTTCTTTCAGAATCAGTTGTAGTATTCTGTATCTATCACTATGCTTCATACCACCTCCTCATTACTAATGTGCTCTTTTTAGGAGATATTCAGAATACAACAATATGTCCATAGTTTGAAGGTCTCTAGTTTTTTCTCTGTATCCTTAGATAAGGTCCAGGATTCAACTCAGTACATTAGTGTTAAGAAAACGTAGCAACGCAACATTTTTATCTTAATTTGCATGCTTAAGTCTGGGTTTGTTGAAAACTTTTCTCTTGCTTTTTCTATCCTGATTTCTACTAAATGATCTCAGAGTTTATTCTTGCATGTGCCTAGATATGTGTATTTGTCTACTTGGTCTATGATTTTTGTTGAGAAGTATTGTCCGCTGTAATGAATTATCTTTACTGACAAGCATATATTTTATCTTTAGAGATTGAGAGCGATTCCGTACTTCTCGCTGACTAATTTGATCTTATGCATCAAGCTGAAATCTTTGAGCTGTACTTGCCAATATAACAGAGTTGTCCGCATACCTTAAGTTGTTAATTATCTCGCCGTTGTTTGATATTCCTTCACTCCACTCCATCCAGCGCCTCCCTAAATATTTTTTCCGAGTATATGTTAAACAAAGTTAGCAAAAGCACACAAGTCTGCCTCATACCTCTGCAAATTTGGATATTTTCCGAGCTTTGATTTTTAACGTACTTCTGCCGTCTGTTGCCAGTAGAAGTTTGCTATTATGCGGAGGTTTTTGTTGTCGGCTTTAGTAGTCTTGAGTATCTTAAGCAATTCTTACACTACTGGCACTAATTTTACTGGCTATTTTCTGAGGATTAGCGTTGGTAAATTGTTTTGGTTAACGGAGAATCTTCTAAAGACTGAAAGTGTCGGATTCACCCACAAGAGACAGGCGCCTACCTACTAAACTCCCCCCCCCCCCCCGGTGATATGCCTGGAAGTTCGAGACTTTAAGCTCATAAACCTTCCGTTGATAGTTGAAAAACAAGACAGCGGCGAAAAAGAGAAGACATATGCGCCTTATAAGCTGAAGAAAGAGGAACGGAGTTTTAGGATATGTTAATCAATTGATTAACCGAGCGCTTGTGTTGCGAAACTTCCTTATCTGGCTCGGCGAGTCGGGCCAGATCAGGATTAGATTGAACCGCGAGATTGTCAAAGTACTTTGCGGCAAAAGCTTTGATATGTCTGCGTAGTGGTGGAATCCCGAGATCGCTTTGAATATCGCAATTTCGGACAAACCATGAAGCTCCAGTGAGCCACCGCAAGGTCTTGCCTTGGAACGACTCTAACCTATCTAGATGCGTATTTGCGGCGGTTCCTTAGACGGGGCACGCGTCCGTCATCATAAGTTTGATGGTAGACGTGTATAACCGGACTTGATTCCGGAGAGAGAGACCACTGTTCCGCCGCAGCATCGGAACCAGAAGATTTTTAGCTAATTTAGCCTTATCGAGTATTGACTGCACGTGCAACTTGTACGTGAGCCTCTTGTCAAAGGTAATTTCAAAATATTTAGCAGAATTGGACCACGGTATGGGAACGTCGTTGAGACAGACGTTATCATTTGATGCGTTCCGTCGCCGAGTGAAGAAAACGGCTTTGCTTTTCTCCGGATTAACCTTTACTAGCCAGTTATCTAACCAGCATTCCAGATCGTCGGTGGCTTTTTGTAGCCTAAATATGATCACCATAGGTGACCTTGACGAGTACAAAAGTGCAGTATCGTCTGCGTATTGTGCCATTTTAACCTCGTGCTTCAATCCCGAAGGCATGTCAGCAACGAAAAGATTAAAAAAGACCGGGGAGAGAATGGAGCCTTGATTGACCCCTGTCGTGATTTTTTGCGTGGCTAAAACGTGTTTTTGAATTCTAACAGCCAAAGTTCTACGGTTTAAATATGATATGCCTTATAAGACGTAGAGGAAATTTTTGACTGTAAAGTTTGTAGAGAAGACCCTTATGCCAGACTTTGTTAAAAGCTTTTTCCACGTCAAAAAGGACCATTCCTGTGGCCTTTTTCAACCTAAAATCTTCAACAATGTAATCAGTCACCCGATTTAACTGGTGGACCAAAGAAAGCTTCCAACGAAAACCGTGCTGATACGAAGGAAGTAAATTATTCGAATCAACATGATGCTGAATAATATCAAAGATAGTATTTTCTATGACCTTATTCAAAATACATAGTAAACTGATAGACCGGTCTTTACCAGGTTTTGGGATATTTATGACAATTGAGCTTTTTCAAACCGTAAGAATATGCCCAGTGCAAAGGATCGCATTAGCAATATTGGTGAGAACCATTATCACTTTGTGCAAGAACCATTTTAGCGCTCTATTTGGTATTCCGTCAGAGCCTGGAGCAGACCGGATTTTTCGTCTTTGTATAATTTCTCGTATTCGATCGGTCTCACGCTTTGCAGCGGCGCATCGTCGTCAGCATCATTCAGGGCTCTCCTAACCACCCTTTTAACCCTTTCGACGTGCTCCGAGTCTAAACAATTGTTCGGGGAGCATTGGAGTTCCAGGCTTCCCCAGGTAACCCTCTTCCGAAGAGCTCTAGCAAGACCGGGAGGTGGTCGAAACTCATATCGTTGACTACTCGGATGGTATAAACCAGGTTGACGTTCTTGAATATAGCCACATCAAAAACGTCCCCTTGGTGCCCTGCGCTATGATAGAAAGTAGGTTCTTCTGGACCCACTACTTTGCTCTGCAAAGTCGAGCAACGTCCGACCTGTGACGTTTGTCTGTAAACTATTTTATGCCGAGTGTTTACAGTTGAAATCCCCAGCAATGATTGTGGGGAAAGGGTTAGATAAGACCGATTCAAAATCCGCCGTTTTGATTCGGTTACTCGGACTGAAATAACCAGATGCGATTTTTAATGTCCCTAAGCCGGGCACATTGACCACTATCGCATTTGATTCTAGAGAGACTAGCTCGGGGGTGTCGACTTCGGAGTGGTCTAATAATCTTTTTGCAAAAACCAAAGTTCCATGCCTTAGTCTAATCTCCGACGACCCCAA
Organism: Tachinus rufipes; assembly: GCA_963932245.1. Lineage (NCBI taxonomy): Eukaryota > Metazoa > Arthropoda > Insecta > Coleoptera > Staphylinidae > Tachinus > Tachinus rufipes. The sequence continues at coordinate 23,949,687 of OZ010742.1, read as the reverse complement.
ATACGTAAAAGTATTCGGTAGTCTCAACGATTAGGTGGGACGGTGGTTTGTCTCGGAACTGACTCTCAGCTCAAAGATGGGGTTTTATATACATTTCTGCGGCCATCTTTAGGCTTTTCTTTGTGCTTGACTGCGTTTGGTCAAACTGATAGCCAATAGGAATTTTTTCTATTGGTATCAATTTTGCCCAACTTTTTTGAGGAAAGCAGCATTTTTCTGAATTTTGTCGGGAGCAGATGATGCAAGCTAGATATTGTCCAGGTGAAATTTAACGGGGACTCTGTGTGGGTAGTTCTCTACTCAACAATAGTTGTAGCTAAGTGGTGATACTTTTTTTAGCGCAACTATTTATTGTTTTTCCGTGCATTATAACTTGGTCGCCTGGGGACTGTCTTGGTTAGCATTTCTTGCGGTAGGTAGCTTTGTCGTGTAATAACCGCCGGTCTAGGTCAAGTAATTTCTTGGTTGGGGCATTCTAGCTTCCGGATTCTGGTAAGTTATGTTTTAACAATAACTCACTTGGTGTTTTTCTGGTGGCGGCATTGGTACAGTGGATGTAGGCTGGTCGATCTTTTACTTTTGCATTGCGTTTTTAAAAATTTAGTTTTGGATTGGCTGGTTGTTATTAGACAGGAGTATTTTTGAACATTCCCATATATAGCTAAGACGGTTTTCCAGTGTTTTACTGGTTGTTGAGGGTAGTAGCACGGCTCATCTCATCTGCTGCACAAATCCATGATGGTAAAGGTTATCTTATTTCCGGCTTAAGTGGTGTTAAAGAGTCTGATTAAATTAATTCCAACTTGTTTTTAGGGTTTGCTGGAGAAGTAAAAATTGAGCGAAACTTTTGATTGTTGGCGGCTAGGTTTGGTACAAAAACATGTCAGGCAGCGACATATGTAGGCTTTTTAACGTTGAAATAAACACTCGGTATATATATAATACAATAAACTCAGTATTGCTTTCTTTTGACAATGGTAAGTATAGTGAATGTTAAGAGGAGAAAAATGTCTGGGTCCAAAGCGGGCTAAATATGTTATAAAAATATCTTTGTAAACTGCAGTCTATAAAAATAAAGTGACATTTTAAATGTATTTATAGAGTCTTCTTTCTCCAACCCTTGAAGAAGTGGAGCCCTACCGCCTAATCTGTGAGACAAACACCACGTGTTTCCCTTGCAATCTACACTTTCTGCCCAAGTTTAGTGTCACAGCTTTTACATCTGCTCTGGCTTTTGGCTAGTGATACAATCGCAAAATGGTCGTATGGGTTATATTCAGGCTTAGGTAGCCAGCCGTCTCGGTGTTATGATATAACGTAAAAACTTTTTGGTTGAGCTCCGTAGCAGATTACCTTTGTTTTCCTAGGCAATATTCCTGGTAATCTGGTTCTTTTAACAGTTTCTTATAACCTAGTATGATGTACTGCTTCTAAGAGCGCTTTTTCTGGCACCGGCTTACTATGTCAGCAAAAGTTTTACTTTAAGGTTTTTTGTTGCAATAGAAGGCAGCTGGGAAGTTGTCGTATTAAGCAAGCTGTTGTTGATGTAGATGGCAAAGTTGACCATTTCACTTCCAGGGTTCTTGGATGAAACGTCGGGTAAAATATTTGAACTTTCCGGGGTATGTTTGACGGTAAAAATAAACTTCTGTAGTAACCACTGGATTAGCTTAACCTTAACGGTGATAGAATTATTGGTTCTTAACGTAAAAGGTCTGAATAGGCTCAAAACTTTTTTATTGTCTACACAATTGTCTTACATTCCAATTCATTTGAGTTTAGCACTGGCATAAGACATGACATGTGTTTGGTTGACTATTTCTTAGTATAATTCGGCACTAAGATACAGGTTACGTGAGTCAGTTTGAAAGACAAATGATATTCTTAATCAGGGTTTGGCCAGTTGGAGAGGTCTGATTTGATTTTTAGTTTTGTTTTTTTATTACGGCTTAAAACTAAAAAAGAACAAAAACAAACTAAACATAGACCAAAAGAAACTACTGTTTAAAACCACATTTACATGTAGCAACCAGGCAAGTAGAGCAGAAAGCTCAGAATCTTGTACTAACCAGTCAAACTGCCTTATGGATTCTTAGAGAAGCGAAAGCTCAAAAATCATTAAAAATACAACAAAAAAAGTGAAAACTCAAAAGAGTTACGATATACCTTGCAACATACAACATCCGCATCATAAAGCTCGACAAACATCTAACAAACTTCAAGAACAAGTTGCAAAACATCAAGTGGAATGTACTAAGAATCAGCAAAACCAGGAGAAGAGTTAAAGCACTAACCACTTTGAAATCAGGACATTTTATATTTCAGAAAAACTCGGACACAAACTCACATATCGGCAGTGTAAATCTGTTAATGCACAAAAACATTGGACAAAGTTATCTACATTGTTATCAAACAGACTCAACATGCAAATTATACAAGCATACGTCCCCACCTCTTGCTCAACAGACGAAGAAAACAAACAGTTTTACAAAAACATAACAGTTGCAAAAATTGCAGAAAATACCAGTTTGACCGTCATAATGAAGGACTTTAACTCCAAAATTGGAGGAAAAACAGCAACGGACGTAGGGGTTTTATGGTCTGGGTGAGAGAAACCCGAAAAGACTTCAATCATCTCAACAAAAAGAAGATGTACAGCTTAAACACTTTCTTTAAAAAACACCTAAATAGAAAATGGACTTGGAAAAGTCTAGACAACACGACAACAAATGAAATAGACTACGTCCTAGCAAATGACAAATGCAAATGTTTGGACGTATTAGTCTTAAACCGCTTAACGTCTGGCTAAAGAAGAAACGACAATTGGAGAAGAGAATCCAACCCACCATTTTAGAAAAAAAATACAACGCCTAAATCAGCATGAACCTACATTCACCTGATGAGCTACATAGGTTATAATTAATGCTTTAACAACAAGAATAACTACAATCATCAGAACAGCGATGACAAAAGTCTGTGCACCTCAGAAAACACAAAACTACAAAATTAGCAATTAAGGAACGGAAAGCAATAGAAAGAAACTTTCCGAAATATTTAACTTTGAACAAAAAGATCAAAAATGCCATCAGGATAGACTGCAGAGAATTCAACACAAAAAACATAAAAGTTTCGCGCGCTAGAAGATCAAACGGAAAGGCAGCAATACATAAGATAAAAATGATAAAGAAGAAATTGTCATAGAAAAGAACAAGATTGCAGAAACCATTAAAATAATCTACGTAAACTTATATAGCCAAGTAGTTTAATTCAAAAATTAGCGAACAGGGTCGAGACAAATAATCCTAAATGTAGGATTCGAAGAACTTCAAGAAATTGATATAGCAGAAGTAAGAGCAGCATAAAAACTCCAGGAAAAGATCAAATAATTAACAAAAGCGCTGAAGACTAGAGGAAAAGCCCTGGAAAAGCAATCTTGATACTCTTGAACAAATGCCTTGAAGAAGGCATAATAAAGGAGATAATACAAATTTGACAAACTACAAACCAATCAGTCTACTGTCCGCTTCTTATAAGTTATTAACCAAAATAGTCAACCGACTAAACAAGCAGGCTTCAAGCAAAGCTACAGCACAACCGACCACAATCAAACATTGCGTATTCTGATTGAAAAATTTACAGAGTATATATATCAAACTATCAAAAAGTTTTTGACTTTATCAAAACATGGGCAGTACTCCAGTCAATGGACAATGCCCGAATGATCTTCAGGTACACAAACTTGCTTAAATACATCTTCAAACACGCAACTCTTTACGTCAAAATGGGAAAAGATTGGACGACAAAGAAAGTATCCATCAAAAAAAGCGTCTGGCAGAGCAACATTATCTTGCCAAATTTATTCACTTTAACGCTGAAAACGTGTTAAAAAAAAACTATTGTGGGAGAGAAAGAGAGTAAACATCGATGGTAATTGCCTAAATCATTTTTGCTTTGCCGATGATATTGTATTCATTGACCCAGAAGAACTAGAATAAATTCTACGCAATCGCAACGAAGCCTCAGAAACTGTGGACATGCACAAAACAAGTCAAAATTAGTCCAAGAAACAAAATTGTCACTATCAAGAATCACACTCTAGAAAAATGTCGAAAGGTATAGCATCAAATTAGGAAAGGCTAACCAAACAACAGAGATCACCAAACGCATTGGATTGACATGGACAGCTTTTAACAAATTAGAATACATCCTACGAGCAAAGAACTGAAATCACAGATGTCATAGAACAAATGGACAATCTTAAATGGCAAATGGTCCAAGACAGTATTAGAGTGGAGACTTCGAGTCTAGGAGAAGCGTTGGCTGCTCTCAAATGAAATGGAAGGACGATATACAGAGGCACGCGGGCAGGAACTGGAAACAGACTGAACAACAAATATTGACATGGAAGCGTATGGAAGAGGCCTGTTCAGAAGTAGAAAAAATCAGGCTAAAGAAGAAGAAAAGTAGCAACCAAGTGCCTAGCCACAACAGTATTGCAATAAGTTACATATATAAAAGAAGAACAGAACAACAAATTAAATTAAAACTAAAAAAACAATGAAAGAGTAACCATTGAAACATGGCAAAGAAGTAGAAGAATGGTACCAGAAACGTCTAGTTGCACAAACTTAAGCCATACTTAACATCATGATACAATAAGAAACCTAAAGACATACATTACTATCTGTCACAAGCACTGGCTGCTTATGGATGTTATAATCAGTACCTAGAGCGCAATTACATAGGAACAGACGCAACTTGTTACCGGAAGTTAAACTGAAAAAAAAGATAACTCCAATAAACATTGTGATTGAAAATGAACAGTGAAAAATAATAAACTCGTACATAACAAAAATTTTAAGGAGAAAATGATAAAACAAATTGGATGCGCAAAAGACTATGACAACAACCTAAAGCACATCAGCAGTACGGCAATAAAAATGCTTTAAAACATGTCTGTGGAGAAAATGGAAGGGTGGTTTAGTGAGTAGAACTCAACTTGCAGTGAATGTTACTTCCGTTCAAGAATTTACAACTTGTTATTGAGTTGTGTCAATGTTCTAGAAATTACGCTAATTTTTATCATAAATTTTATCATAATCTGTAAAAATGTATTAAATGATTAGGAAGTAAATTTCTTATACATATTTTAATATTTTTAATATCTGTGTTTTCACTTACCAATTTGTTTGTTAAGAAAATGTTTATTCGTTTATAAAATATCTTTATATACTCGTATCATACAATTTTTTTATTTAGATACGAAATAACGTATTTTATTGTAGGATTTCAACTTGTAGTAAATAGGTATTACATGTGATTTTTTGCTATTATATACATGAACATTTCTACATTCAACGTTATTCAACCCTATCCACAATAGATAGTTTGCATTCAAATAAACCCGAATAACAACCGAGTGGTATTATACTAGGAATGGCATCGAAAATAAAACGCTGACATTATTTAAAAGATTTACCTTTATATATAATATTTTTTTGATGTCTTGTTTGTGACATCTTGACTCAGGATCAATATCTAAAGAATTTTGCATAATTAAAATCAAATTGTTCACATACTTCATGATCGCAAGGTGTAAACAATAATAATCTCGCTGCTTTGCTTAGAGCTGTTTTGTGGTTGTTTCTATTTCATTACTGAATAATTAAGGAGTTTTCGTACACGAGTATTTTGTGTGAATTAATAAATGTTTGTTTGCATTAGGTGTTTATATTTACATGCAATTACAAATTTTTGTTAATCTTTATAAAACATTAACGTAATGTAGCAAATTTTTGTCACACTTTTAATAAATCAAATTTTTAAACCATTCAAATTAACTTAAATTATAATCCACAGCTTATACTATCTTCTTAATCTAGTCATTTAAGTATGATTTAATAAAAAAATTTAACATAATTTTATTCTTCAAACATTAATAACAATTTCCGGCACTCTATTTTGTTTCAAGTCTAAATGTAGCTTTACTTAGTATTCTAAAACCGTAGGGAATTAGTAGAAAACATCCAACACTGTCAATAAAATTTAATATTCCTACATTATTTTTCCAACTTTTTATTTACATTCTGCATCAAATATATACATTGATATTAATACATCAAAGATATCGATTTCTTATAAAATATACAATATAAAGTTATATATAATATGTTTCAATTTTTTTATTATTTTACAAATATATCAAAGTAAATGATTTGCTTTTATCAAATTTTCTATATATTTCTGCACTTGCTCCACTCCACAGTTTCTCCTCTGGGAAACATGATATTAGTAGACGCCCACTACTATTCAACCGGAAAGTTTACTACATGCCTTAAAGTTAGAGGACATCTATCCATTCAAGGAGTAAATTGCACGAATAGTTGAGCAATATCGCATTGTCTCTTTACAAATGACAGCGTAACATTACTTAATTAATTATATCTACAACCATATCTAATTACTTACGAATTAGTTAACTATGTGCTAACGTTGTACCTTTGTTTGTAAGTAAATACATGATCAATTAGTAATTAATATTTTACTACAACGTTATTATATATTGTTTTGATGTATAGATAATAAACTTAAGATGATTTAAGTTAGCAATAATTATGAATTATATTGTGATAACAAACTGAACATAACGGACAATTATGTCCAGTTAGGTTTAATGATATTTAGAGAGGCGCGCTTAGCAAACGTTCTAGAGGCCTGTGCAGTACACGTAATGAGTATTAAGTACACAGTTACAACTTGTCTTTTAGTGCTTGTAAACAAATATGATAGCATCTAATTGAGAAATGGATACACTGAGATTACGTAACACAATGAAATTATTGCAGTTACTATTTATGATACTAAATTTAGCATAGATATATTATGGCAAAGAAAGCATTAAAAATTGAAAAGTATTATATCTGATAACGGTGACTTTCTGAAATATTTCGTTTGTTGACAAAAAACCTCTAAGGTGGCCTCTATTAACAATCTTATGATGGTAGTGACGTTCAAAACAATGCAAGTTGTATTTTTGTAAGCAAAATTTTAATTGCAGTCACAATAAGTTCTTGATAAATTTATAAATTATCGAGCCAGTAAAGTTGCAAAGACGGTTTACAAATTTCAAAATTCAAAGTGTTACAAAGGGTTTTAAAATACACCAACGTGTTCCGAAATAATTCAAAATTATTTTCTAAAATATATTTCTGTATTCTAAACTGATCGAACTCATTGCAAAAGTGATTTAAAGTAACCCAAAGTTATCAATAATCAAAAAATTTGAACTAATCTATAGTAACCCAAAATAATAATCCAAAACAACAAAACTGATCCATCCTGTTTAAAACTTTGCAAATTGCAAAATAATACAAAGTGAACTGATTGAAAATGGTATCAAAATGGTCCAAATGATCCAAACTTATTTTATTTGATTAACTATTACTGTTTAGTTCAGTTATAAAAAATTCTAATTAATCCAAAAAGATCAAAAGTGTTTCAAACTGTTTTAAAAATAAACAAAACTAATTTATAATAATTTGAACTAGAATCCAAAGTATTTCGAAGAGATCCAATTGAACCAAACTTTTTAAAATTGTACGGAAAAGTTTTAAACTAATCCAAAGTAATCCAAACAATATAGGTTATGTGGGTGTATTAATATACTTTTATATGCTGTATAGTTGTTTATTATATTGTACAGACCGGTTTCGGCTGTTAGGCCATCATCGATGTACTACAAAAAAAAATATTTATTATATAAATATAAATATATAAAGTTAGAAAGACTTACAAATTGTGAATTACATATATGGGCAATTCCATTTCAAACAGACCAGAGCTAGGGGGGAGGGGGTGCATTGAGAAACTTGCTCATGTATTTTTTTTTAGTTTCTATAACTTATTAGTAGTCTTTTGATCGACAAAAAAAACTTAAAAAAAATGTAGAATTTTTTTTAAGGGTTTCATACCCTCATATACCGATCAAAAGTCAAAAGACTACTAATAAGTTATAGAAACTAAAAAAAAATACATGAGCAAGTTTCTCAATGCACCTGAAATGGAATTGCCCATATATGATGTTATGAATATGATATGAGTAATGGGAGGTGTTAGTCAAGGTTGTATAGTTAGTGGTTGAAATTTACAATATTTAAACTTTATATTTATAATTTTTTGCCGACTTTTGATAGTTTTTGCATAGATTATTATAGTTTACTGGTTTCACTTATCCACATTGTTTTAGCGGATAGTGTCTGTTACTTCTAAGCGGTTAATGATTTACGATGCTAACAGAGATTAAGGTAACCCAATTTCTTAATTTTAAAAGTTAGCTGTCAATAACCACCAATTATCTACTTTGTTTTAGCATCCGCTGCTTTAATTAGGTCTTTTTATAGAGAAGCGTATACAAAGTAATATTTTTTGCAATTTGGACGAGAGCAGCCGATGGAACCAATCTACGCCAATTACTCTGTTTTTTGGCGGTCTTTGATGCCTGAATCATATTTTTTAATAGTGTGTAAACGTTATCAAAATATATATTTTTGCATTTTGGTGAAAACCAAGTACTAGAGGGACTGCTTTTAAAATTGAAGATGTTTGTAAGTTTGTTCTACTTTTTGGTCGTTTTCACTGTTTTGACATAATGATAAGGCAAAATTGTCAAAATGTTTTTACAATAACTTCCCTCCGGTGGTATTTCGTACATTTTATCATCAAGTTTTTTGATTTTGAGGATTTTTTGGTTACGGTTCATTGTGTCTATTTTTAACATGCATTTATAAATCAAGTTCTCTGCATACTTGCCCAAAAGTTAAAGCAATTGTTTCTTTTTTTTACAAAATAAAAAAATATATATCTTTTTACAAAATTTCCAGTTTTTGCATTTTTGGTAGTTATTCTGATATTTTTACAAAAACAAAATGGTAAGTTTTTTTTAGGTTAGGTTAGGTTGAGTTAGGTTAGGTTAGGTTAAAAAATATTGACATTTTATTACTTCAGTTTTCTTAATCTGACATTTTAACAAAAAAAATTTTTAGGTTTTGCATTATTGATAGTTAGGTTAGGTTAAGTTAGGTTAGGTCATCAACAAAACAAAAAAAAAATGAATTTTACAAAAATTTCAGTTTTTGAATTTTTGATGGTTAATCTAACATTTAATAATAAAAATTTTTTTTTAGTTTTTACCGAATATTTAGGTTTTGCATTTTTGTTAGGTTAGGTTAGGTTAAGTAAGGTTAGTTCATTAACAAAATGAAAAAAAAAACAACTTTTTACAAAAGAAATCCGTTTTTGCATTTTTGATGGTTAATTTTACAAAAAAAAAATTGTGAGTTTTTTAGGTTAGGTTAGGTTAAGTTAAGTCGTTTTAACAAAATTTAAAAAAATCGATTTTTCACTACTTCTTCAGATTTTGCATTTTTGATGGTTAATCTGACATTTTAACAAAAAAAAAGTTTTTAATTTGCATTGAGTTTTCAGGTTTTGCATTGTTGATAATAGTTAGGTTAGGTAAGGTTAGGTTAGCTTCGCTTTTTTATGGTTATTCTGCCATTTTTACAAAAAAACATTTTTTTATTAAGTTTATACAAATTTTAAGGTTTTTGCATTTTTGATAATAAGATTAAGTTAGGTCATTAAGAAAATTTAAAAAAATTGATCTTTTACAAAAATTTCAGTTTTTGCATTTTTGATGGTTATTTTTACAAAAAAAAAATTGTAAGTTTTTTTTAGGTTAAGGTTGGGTTAGTTTAGGTCGTTTTAACAAAATTAAAAAAAAAATCGATTTTTTACTACTTTTTTAGTTTTCGCATTTTTGATAGTTAATCTGACATTTTAACAAAAAAAAATTTTTTTATTTTTATTGAGTTTTCAGCTTTTGCATTGTTGATAGTTAGGTTTGGTTAGGTTAGGTTTTTAGGTTTTGCATTTTTGATAATAAGATTAGGTTAGGTTAGGTTAGGTTAGGTTAGGTTAGGTTGGGTTAGTTTAGGTCGTTTTAACAAAATTAAAAAAAAATCGATTTTTTACTACTTTTTTAGTTTTCGCATTTTTGATATTTAATCTGACATTTTAACAAAAAAAATTTTTTTTATTTTTATTGAGTTTTCAGCTTTTGCATTGTTGATAGTTAGGTTTGGTTAGGTTAGGTTTTTAGGTTTTGCATTTTTGATAATAAGATTAGGTTAGGTTAGGTCATCAACAAAACAAAACAAAAAATTTTTTTTTACAAAATTTTCAGTTTTTGCATTTTTGATGGTTAATCTGACATTTTAACAAAATATTTTTTTTTTTGAGTTTTTACTGAATGTTCCGGTTTTGCATTTTTGATAAGTAAGGTTAGGTAAGATTAAGTAAGGCTTGGTCATTAGGAAAACAAAAATAATTGATTTTTTCAAAAATTTCAGTTTTTGCATTTTTGATGGTTATTCTAACAATTTTACAAAAAAAAAATGGTAAGTTTTTTTTGGGTTAGGTAGGTTGAGTTAGGTTAAATCGTTTTAACAAAATTAAAAAAAAAAAAATTTTTATTGAGTTTTCAGGTTTTGCATTGTTGATAGTTAGGTTAGGTTAGGTTAGGTTAGGTTAGGTCATCTACAAAACAAACAAAAAAATAAATTTTTACAAAATTTTTAGTTGTTGCATTTTTGATGGTTATTCTGACATTTTTACAAACAAAAAATGTGAGTTTTTTTAGGTTAGGTAGGTTGGGTTAGGTTAGGTCGTTTTAACAAAATTTAAAAAAAAACGATTTTTAACCACTTCTTTAGTTTTTGCATTTTTGATGGTTAATCTGACATTTAAAAAAAAAAAAATTATATTTTTATTGAGTTTTCAGGTTTTGCATTGTTGATAATTAGGTTAGGTTAGGTTAGGTCATCTACAAACTAAACAAAAAAATAAATTTTTTGTATGCATTTTTGATAATAAGATTAGGTTAGGTTAGGTCGTTAACAAAATAAAAATAATTGACTTTTTACAAAAACTTCAGCTTTGTATTTTTCATAGTAATTCTAACATTTTTACAAAAAAAAAATTGGTAAGTTTTTTTTTTAGGTTTGGTTAGGTTGGGTTAGGTTAGGTCAATTTAACAAAATAAAAAAAAATCGATTTTCTACTACTTCTTTAGTTTTCACATTTTTGGTGGTTAATCTAACATTTTAACCTAAAATCTCAATAAAAATAGAAAAAAAAAATGTTTTGGTTAAAATGTCAGATATTTTTATTTTGTTAATGACATAACCTAACCTAATCTTATTATCAAAAATGCAAAAACCTGAAAACCTAACCTAACTTAACCTAACTTAACCTAACTATTAACAATGCAAAACCTGAGAACTCATAAAAAAAAAAATTTTTTCTTGTTAAAATGTCAGATTAACCATCAAAATGCGTAATCTGAAGAAGTAGTAAAAAATCATTTTTTTTTTTTATGTTGACCTAACCTAACTTAACTATCAACAATGCAAAACCAAAAAACTCAATAAAAAAACAAAAAACCTACTTTATCTAAACATCTACACATACATAAACACAGCTTTAACAACCATAACAACATAAAACTCATGCACTAATGCAAAAAAGGTCTTAAAATGAGCATATTAGAAGCATACAAAATAGACAATTTTAAAAACAACAAAAAATACAACTGCTTCAACGAAGAATTAAACAATACTTTTCAACACATACACATTTCTTAAACCACATACAAATTTACAAGCCAATAACCCTTAACACATATAATAGTAACTCTAACCACCAACTATGGAACCAGACACACATAATAGTAACTTCAACCACCAACTATTCAACCTTGACTAACACTTCTCATTACTCATATTATATTCATAACATCATATATGTGTAATTCACAATTTGTAAGTCTTTCTATCTTTTTATATTTATATTTATATAATAAATAATTTCTTTTTGTAGTACACCGAAGATGGCTAACAGCCAAAACCGGTCTGTACAATATAATAAACAACTATACAGCATATAAAAGTATATTAATACACTCACATTACCTATACAATAAAATATATGCACAAGATCAACTCAACTATAATCCAAACAAGTTTAAAAAAAATCAAAGTAATATAAAAAGTTTTATAATAAACCAATGTGTTTTGAACTAATTGATTTAAAATAGTCCAAAGAGATCTAAATGATCTAAACTCTTTAAACAATCAAATTTGTTAAGTGTTTTAAACCAATTTGTTAAATTGATTTAAAATGATCCAATCTGTGTACTTTAAACTGACTGGTATAAACTGATCAAAAATAATGTAAACGGGTGAAACTAATCCTATCTTTTAAAGTCTGAACCAAGGTTTTAAAGTAAACAACATAATCCAAAAAGATTTAAAATAATTTAAAGCGTTTTAAAATAAACCAAAATCTAAAAATTTTTTTTTGAAATGATCAAAAATAATTTGAAATGATAGCTAAATTATTTTATTGTAATTAAAACTATTTCAGTGTTCTAATCTGATTTAAATTTATTGCTAAACTATCTAAAATAATCCAAAGTAATTTAAACAAATACAAAAGATCTACTATATATAGTATTTCAAATTATTCAAAATTGATTCAAAATAATCTAAAATAACAAAATTGATTCAAAATATTTTAAGCTTTGCAAAGTGTTTTGAACTAATTGTTTAGTCGTCCAAAGTAATCAAAAGGAATCAAAATTAATCTTACGTGATATAAACTGTTACAAAAATAATGCCTTAAAATGGTCTGGGTTATTCATATTGGTCTAAAGTAATTTAAATAAATCTAAAATTAATCTAAACTACTTTGTTTAAGTTATCTAAGCTTGTTAAAGTGATGTAAATTAATTCAAACCAGTTCTAAAATTTTCTTCTTTTTTTTTTCTTCTTTTTTTTAACCTTTAGTTGTTTACTTCTAACCGTAGATTTTTTGCTATGTGTTGCCATTTTTTTTCTACTACTTCTGTAATGTCATCTTTTGTGTGATCTTTCCACACTTTGTTTTGATTTCCTAGGTCTCCACGTTGTAATTCGAGTTGTTCACTTAGAGTCGTCATGTCTAGGAACGTGACCTACCCAACTTTACTTAAGTTGAAAAAATATAAAGTGTGTTAAATTGTGTGATATAAACTAATCTAAAGTAGTCCAAATAGATTTAAGTAATTAAAACTAAAATGGTTCAAACTTGTTTTAAAATCTGAACCAATGTTCTAAAAAATACAAAATGATATGAATTAGTTTGCAAAATGTTTTACATAAACCAACCAAAAAAATAATTCCTAATTTGTCCAAAGATATTCAAAATTATTTGTTGATGTGATGATTCCAACATACACCTAAAGTAAACATTAGAACAAATGTCCATTAATACATGACACAAGTGATTAAATAGTAATCTTGAAAAACGAAATAATCGTTGGGCTTGTGCATACGCGTCTTACAAAGACGAAAACAAGTTACTTAGAAAATAAAATTAACTTGCACATTACAGTTAGTACTACTAATACTGCAACATTGAAAAAATAAAATTGAAAAATGTGGTTAAAATTAAAAAAAAAAAAAAAAAAAAAAATAATAATAATAATAAAATTAAAATTAAACAAAAAAGGAAGTATTTTGAAAATAAATAATAGATAAAGGGAAAAATGAATTGGAAATCAATTAATATCTAGACTATGCAACACTAGAACAGGTAAAACATGTTCGTATAAATGTACACACAGTGTCTCAAGTTTACTAAATGTAACCTGCAACAATGTCGAACAGTCTTGAAATTACAAAATGTAAATATTAAAATGGTCTAAAATCATCCATATACGCGTTTCGAAATTTATTTCTCATCAGTATGGCTTTACTTTAGACTTAAACATGATTCTAAATTAGATAAATTAACTTACTTAGTCAACGACGAAATGTCTAGCTACGAGACCGAGTTGACTAAGTAAGTTAATTTATCTAATTTAGAATTATGTTTAAGTCTAAAGTAAAGCCATACTGATGAGAAATAAATTTCGAAACGCGTATATGGATGATTTTAGACCATTTTAATATTTACATTTTGTAATTTCAAGACTGTTCGACATTGTTGCAGGTTACATTTAGTAAACTTGAGACACTGTGTGTACATTTATACGAACATGTTTTACCTGTTCTAGTGTTGCATAGTCTAGATATTAATTGATTTCCAATTCATTTTTCCCTTTATCTATTATTTATTTTCAAAATACTTCCTTTTTTGTTTAATTTTAATTTTATTATTATTATTATTATTTTTTTTTTTTTTTTTTTTTTTTATTTTAACCACATTTTTCAATTTTATTTTTTCAATGTTGCAGTATTAGTAGTACTAACTGTAATGTGCAAGTTAATTTTATTTTCTAAGTAACTTGTTTTCGTCTTTGTAAGACGCGTATGCACAAGCCCAACGATTATTTCGTTTTTCAACAATACACCTAAAGTGATTTGAAGTAATTCATATATTATCTCAACAGATACAAAAGATCTAAACTAATCTATAATCTAAACTATTTAAAATTTATTCAAAATCATCTACAAAATTGGCTCAAAGTGTTTTGAACTTAGCAAAATATTTTAAACTGATTATTTTGATCCAAAGTATTTAAAAGTAAACAGAACTGGTCAAAAGTAGGTATGAACTAATCTAAAAATAATGTAATAAAGTATAGTTCAAATTTTTCAAACTAACTTAAAGGTATCCAAATAAAATATCTAAAGCAAACAAATCTATTTTTTTTACTAATTCAAACAAATCCAAAACGATTTAAAACATTCTAAACTGTTTTATAATATACTAAAGTGTTTGAATTAATTGATCCAAATTGAGCTAAAACTGTCCAAACATATTTGAATAATTTAAACTCTTTTAAAATGATTAAACATATCAAATGTTTTAAACCAATTTGATTCAAAGTAATTTAAAATAACTCTAAAAAAATAATAAAATGCTCCAAACTGGGTAATATAAACTAATCTAAAGTAATCCAAGTAGATTTGAATAATTCATACCAAAATAGTCCAATGTCTAAACCAATGTAATATATAAATGAAGAGATACAAACTAATGCATTGCAATGTCTTTTAACTTTGCAAAGTATTGTGAACTGATTGCTAATTAGTTTGGAGTGATCAAAAGTAAACAAAAGTAGCATGAGTTGTTTGATCAAACTGGTTTAAAATAATCTGAGCTACAAATTTGTTAAAGTGAGCCAAACTCAATACTTAGCGTGATATTGAGTTTAATTTTCAATATATTTAACCGATGCAAATTAGTATTAAAAAAAATAATCCAAAATAATCCAAAGTAGATCTAAACTATTTGAATGTGAATGGAAATGTTTTATTAAACTAATCCAAACTAAGCCGTTAACGTGATTCAAAGTGGTCAAAAAGATGCAAAGCGCTCCAAAATGTTTTTTAGTAGACCGAAACGTTTTGAGTTGATTAAAAGTAATACAAACTGTTTTACAACGATAAAACCTGTTAAATGTTTTGAACCAATTTGCTAAAGTAAACTGAAGTGATTCAAATTTAATTATTTAAACTGTATTAAAGTAAATAGAGATCCAAATAATCAATATTGTTCTAAAATGTTGAAAACATGTTTTAAGTAATTTTTTAATGTTTTAAAGTGAACAAAGTAATATGAACTAATACAAAAACATTCAAAGTGCTAAAATGTGTTTTTTAAACTTACGTGTTCTAAATTGATCTAAAATAATCTGATAAAATATACAAAACATTTTGATATGATCTAAAGTAATTCATGCAGGTACTGAAAACTAATTTAAAATAACCAAACTTATCTAAGGTGACTAAAATATTTTGACGTGGTGCAATATGATCATATTGATTATTCAAAATAAATCAAACTTATCTGAAGTAATATAACGTGATTCAACTCATGTACTGAAGTAATCTGAAGTAATCCAAACTTATCCAAAATGATCTGTTAAGGTCATAGTGATAGTGTCAGTTTGCAATATCAGTGAAACATCTCTTTTTATTAAAACCGTTTTGTGTTGTTGCTTGTTTTTTCTGTAATGTATCAGAATCTAGATGCATTCAGGCTTTTTTGATATAAAAGTCAGAAAGTGGCAAATACAACCTTCACATTTACCAAGAAGCTACCATAGGTGAGCATGGGTCTTACTACTGTTGTTATAGCAACAGAACTGTCTTTGAAGACATATTTTGCAAACACCTTCTCTAAAATGCAATGGCTGTCAAAAATTACACCCAGATACAATTGAATATAATTTTTTATAAAAAGTACCATTTTGCTTTTTTGAGAATAACTGTAACAGCAGTTCTCTCCATCAATTTACCATTATGTTACAAAGTATGTTTTTAAATTTGCCAGTTAGCAAGATTGTTATCGTTTGGCCAACTGTGCAGAGACGCTGATTTAGGCTGTTTACTACTACATTATATTCCATGGTAGTGGTGATAGTACACTACTTTAGAGGCAACCTTTGGCAACAACTATTATGTTTTTTAATCTTTGTGTTTAAAAAAAATTAAAATAGCGTTTTTATCTATCGAGATTACCAACCTGGTTCTAGCAGACCAATGGTTCTTTCGGGTATGAATGATGAAATGAGGCAAAATTATTAATGTTTGTAAAAACGGTGAACAAATTCACAAATAATGCCGTATGGCAGAGTAGGAATTTGAACTCAAGACCCTCAGCAGGAGAGGCAAACATCTAAGCAACTAACCCACGCTGCCGCTTGTATGTTTTATTTATCCACTAATTATAATTTTACGTCGTGTAAGCTTCTTAAAAACACTAAAAACATAGCAAAAACAGTAAAATAAACAAAAAAGCGACCAATTTCTTGAACCCGTTCAAACAATTAAGTTAAAGAAACTTTAAACATTGGCATTATACTATAACTTGGAGTATATAATTGCTTGGCGGACGCTAGGTTTGTACTACGCATAACTGCGTATATCAAAACGCAGACATTTATTAATTTGGTCGGTTCTATTTTATGCAATCTTGTTTTCTTTATTAGTGGGTCAGGCAGTTACGTCATCATATGTGAGAAAATCTGCGTGTGATCATTAATCATAGTAATACAAGGTGACTCAGAGGAGATTTCAGTTTTTAACACGTTATAATAACAGTATAAAAAGTGTTGGAATAATTTTAATATTAAATTAAGAAAGTACAAAGATGCGGATTTTATTTTTTAAACACAATGTTGTTCAAATGTTGACCATCCTTCTCATAATACTCCTCCAATACTGCTCTTAAATGTTTAAATACCCGCCGACACATTTCAATAGGAATATTGTTAATGGCCTCTCGAATGTTGTTTTTTAACTGCTCCGTAGTGGCTGGAGGATCGGTGTAGACGACACTCTTTAAATATCCCCACAAAAAGTTGTCAAGGGGCGTAAGATCTGGTGATCTTGGCGGCCAAAAGATATTTCCAAAATCTTGAAATATCAGTTCCTGGAAACAATTCACGTACAGTGTCCAATGATGCTGCTGCAGTGTGTGCCGTCGCCTCATTTTGTTGAAACCAGGTCCAGTTTGGGTAATAACCAGGAACGTTTTGAAGAGCTGGAGTCAAAAATTGGAGGAGCATTGCAGTGTACCGTTGGCTTGTCACAGTAACAGAGCGGCCACGGGCATTTTTAAAAAAGTAGGGCCCGATTATTCCAGAAGACGACACCAAACTGTTACCTTCTTAGAATGCAATTGTTTTTGGTGCTTTTCTTTTGGGTTCTCGGGGGCCCAATACCGACAGTTTTGCTTGTTTACGTACCCCCCAGGTGGAAGTGAACCTCATCACTGAATAAAATGTTGTCCAAGCCTCCTTCATCCCAAAACATATTCATCATGGTCTCAGAATAATTTTTTCTAACTTCGTGGTCTGTAGACTTCAGAAACTGCACTAATTGATTTTTTTTTTATTGACAATCCGCACGTATTCGCTGCAAATTGCCAGCGCTATCCCCCCCCCCCCCACCACTTTTAAAGCGGTTGCCGCAGGGCACGTTCGAAAACTGAAATCTACTCTGAGTCACGCAGTATAAACTGATAACAATAAACACCGACGCATGTAGCAAGAATTGCCTATTATAATAGTTTAAGATATGCTATCAAGTGTTGCCAAGTCAAGTTAACTTTCCCCTCTATAGTAGTTTTATAGTTTGTTGTTTTTATAGTGTTCCCGCTTACCCACCCAAGTGTTAGTTGTCAAAAAAGTAGTAATAACTTTACGCCTGTGCTTATGTTTAACAGAAGGAACATCACTAAAAGTTGAGTATTAAATCTCTGAATCATAAACGCTTGGGTGGGTGGGTGGGCCATAGTAGTTTTATAAATTGGTTTGATAATTTTTATAGTGTTTTCGCTCACCCACCCAAGTGTTAGTTGTCAAGAAATTAGTAATAACTTTACGCTTCTGCTAATGTTTAACAGAACAAACATCACCGGTGGTTAAATATTAAAACTCTAGGTCATATACATTTGGGTGGGTAGATGGCTCATAATAGTTTTATAGGTTAGCGTGATTGTTTTTATAGTGTTCCCGCCCACCCATCTAAGTGTTAGTTGTCTAGTAATTAGAAAAAATTTCACGCCGGTGCTTTTGGTTACCAGAAAGAACATTTCCGGTAGTTAAATATTAAATTTCTGGACCATAAACACTTGGGTGGGTTTGTGGGCCATAGTAGTTTTATAGTTTGGCTTGATTGTTTTTATATTGTTTTCCCCCACACACCCAAATTTTAATTGTCAAGAAATTAATAATAACTTCACGCCTCTGCTTATGTTTAACAGAAAGAACATCACCAGTGGTTGAATATTAAATCTCTGGATCATAAAGATTGGGTGGGTGGGTGGGCCATAGTAGTTTTATAGTTTGGCGTGATTATTTTTCTAGTGTTACCGCCCACTCACCCTAATGTTATTTGTCAAGAAATTTGTAATAAGTTTACGCCTGTGCTTATGTTTAACAGAAAGAACATTATTGGTGGTTAAATATTAAATCTTTGAACCATAAACATTTGGGTGGGTGGGTGGGTCTTACTAGTTTTATAGTTTGACTTGATTATTTTTATAGTGCCACCGCCGACCCACCCAAGTGTTAACTGTCAAGAAATTAGTAATAACTTTATTTATTATTATTACTGACAAAAAAACACCACCGAAGGTAAATTATTAAATCCCTGTGAACGTCATCGATATTTTTTATTTAAAAATTGTCAATATTTGTTAATCACAATGAGATTGAGAAGGTATCAAAAATATTTTAATTCAATGCCTTTAACCACACAACTGTCAACCGCAAGCGATATAGTAAACGTCAACATTTTTATTAATCTAAAAAACTTTATAAAAATTAATCACAAAGCAACTGAAAAGGTATGCACAATATTTCAATTCAATTTTTTTTAATCAAAAAGATTTTCTCAAAATTAATCGCAAAGTTATTTAATGTTTTAAAAATACACGTAAAGTTAGTAAATTATTCAATACAATTCCTAAAACAAACCGCAAACATTACATAAAAATTCAAATGGTCAAGAAGAAAGAAAAAAAAGACTGTGAGTTTAGTGTGATTTCAAGTAAGATAAAAAAAGATGGCGGGGTGTCGGGGACGGGTGACAAGGCTGACCAAAATAACCTCCAAGTTATCTAAAAATAAAATTTCCAAACATTTTATGCCTCTAAATATTCCTGAAAAGTATTGTTTTTCCAAAATTTAAAAAAAAAAATCTTAGCTTGAAACCTTTAATTCAGCCGCCATCTTGTACCTAAACAACACTTTCAACCAATTTTAATTTGAGGAGATTCTTACAACAATAAAAGAATTTACATAGAAACTTCTAAGAACTGCAGCGTAACTTCTAGTCAGGTTTTTTACAAAACAGTGAAAAAACCTTGACCGTCCGGCCTACTTGAGGTTTAGAACTATTAGAATACACCAACATTTGTATAAAAAATTATCATTATTAATTAATGAGCAACAAGAACAAAAAAACTGACTAGACAGCAAAAATTAAATCATAACAGACCTACAGGGAGTAGTTTTATCTTAAACCACTTAAAACCAATGGAAAGTAAACCCTTTCTGACTGCGTAAAAAAAAATGAACAAAGAGATAAAGAAAACAAGGAAGAAAGCAGTTAGGCAATGAGCAAAAAAAGGATAAATACCTTCATTACTTCAAACGTTTAGACATGTTTTGAACTGATTGATTAGTTTGCTATGGAGTGTCCTAACCACCCACCCAAATGTACGTCATCAAGAGATTGTATGTTTGACCTCTCTGCGGACGTCAGAAGTCATTTTGTCACAAGAGAAAGTTGTGATCCAACCTCTTGATAAGTAACACCTGGGTGGGTGATTGAGCTACTGCAATCCAAACTACTAACTAGTTTTTATGCTATGGAATGTCAAGAGATTAGATATTGGTATCTCTTCTTTGAACATAGAGACTTTTAACAGGAAACACTTTTTTTTTTATTACAAATATTTAAGCGGGTGTGGCACTTCAGATTAAACTATTTGCTAATAATCATACTTTGGAGTTACCCACCTACCCGCCCAAATGTTAATCATGAAAATATTAGATATTAACATCTCTTTCTTAGACATAGACTTCTAATGCTTGCTGAGAAAAGAAACTTTTAATTTTTTTATAACAAACTTTGTTGGGTAAGTGATCTAATAAAACTACCGAGACACTAACTAACTGCAAGCCCACCAACATTACCTACCATCTTTGACACTACTACCTGCGGAGCTTCAACAATCTGCAGATGGTTTGAGTGTTTTAGCTATTCTATTTGATTAGACGGTTTTTTAGGAATTGTCTTTTTGACTTGAGATTTTCTTTCTTTGACTCATGATTAATGTGTTGAACACTTGTCGGAGAGTATAGTTTTACTGGTTTTTTCTATTTCCATAGTAAATCTTGCTCAAAAACTTGAAGCTTTTCTAACCATCTTCTGCACAACATAAAAAAATGATATTTTTGATTTATTTGCATTTATTTTACTATTTTTTTGACATTTCTTTTCATAAAATGTAAGAGTTTTTGCATTTTGAATACGTAATAATGCGTTATAAATTATTGTTTTGACCTTTTTTTGGACCATTTTAGCTGTATATTAAATTAATAACCCGTTAATTTACTTTTAGATATTATCTCACCGTTAATCTAAAACTAGTATTGTTTTGTCCAACCTCTGGCTTCTATTATAATAACAAGAATTAAGCAATTTTAAATAAATATAAAGCAACGATGAAACGATATTTTAAATGAAAATTGTTAAGTAAAATTACATTTTATACTATACCCGATTAAACAAACTAAAAACTCAATATACATTTATTATTCAAAATTAGTTTGCACTGAAAATTATAGTTAAGCTTAATGCTCAACTATAATTTTAATGACTTCAGTAAGGTGTAAAACATGTATCAGCTACAATCAATTATTTCAGTTTCACGTTTTGGTAAACAAACTGAATAATTAAAAGAAATTAATAATTAAATAATCCTCAAATTCTATTACAAATGATTGGATTTAACTAATTATTACAATCATATTTCAAATCAATTGTTTAAGCTAATAATACATTATTAAAAATCAAAACTAAATATTGAAATGACATTTTATTACACTTTTTATAAATGTTTATTATTTTTATTTACAAGCCTGGGGTTACATCCGATATGAAACATAGCTCGTAATCTCAACATTATTGCATGCATATTTTTGCTTATAAGTTGCAAGATATGAATAGTTTTAAATAATAAATAAAATTGATTCGCTGCGTGGTATTTCTTCACAATTTTATCGATTTCCACGTCACACGAAATATAAACTAAACGACCTTGAACGTTATTATATAGAAATATGTACATTTGATTTATGTGTAGGGGAGTATTGACTTCATTTTAATAATTTGTTATTTTTCCTATTATTCATACCATTAAATATAATTAAATGTAATAATTCTTTTGTGTACATAAATTTAATATACTCGAGTTATTGTTTAATGATTTGATGCAGCATTTTTCATATATTTTGTGGCATGTTTATGATGTGATGTCAAAACACGATTATTACAATAAAAATCATATACAATTATTTTATAATAAAGTAAAATATAAACTATAATAAAAATCTTGATCAAATCACAAATCATAGATTTAATTGCCTAATTAATCTTTCTTCGTAATTTCTTTTTTTAATTACAACTTTTAAATCACATTTAAACCGCGTCGAGACGCTTTAATTTTTATAATAACAGTCGATTCTTTCTTAACTACATAAAACTGCTTTATAATTTCAACGTCCATTAAGGCGTGGAATGTTCCTCCTATTTAACAAGTTTCCGATAATTAAAGGTACCCGCGAGCTCTCTCACTGTTATTACTAGAATTATCTCACGTTGCCCTGATAAAATTTAGTTTTAACACTAAAAGTTTAAAAGCGCACATTGAACGTTTTCAATGCAATTACAATTTGCTGTATAGTAACAATGGATGGAACGATTGTTGAAATAAAACCAATTCAAATAAAAATGATATGAAAATGGAACGTGGATTTTAATTTGAAATTTTGTTAAATATTTAATGTTTTAATTTGTTGAATTATTTACGGATAGGAGAAATACTGGCTATAGAAAAATATCAGTTAAGATATAATATTTATTATACTCGTACCTTACATAAGTATTAGATTTTGAATACTTTATGCAATTATTAGTTAGTTTAAATTGTTGGCATCGGTCCTAAAAAAAACATTAATGACAATAATACAATTATCCATGAAATGATAAAACCTAGAGTATAATAGAAAACTTTTCAACATAATTTGATTAAAGGAGTTCCATATCCAGTCCGTAAAAAGACGCAGTACTCTCAGATATTTATAATAATTTCAAGATTTGTGCCGTCTGCTGATCAATTAGAAAACACGTGTGCAGCGCAGGTTAAATATACCTCTCTAATTGTTTAGTTTTTTTATAAATATCTTTTATAAAATCTTTATTATCCTGAGATAAATTTTGCAATGATATATATTTGACAAATGGGACAGAAATTAGGAGCCATAAACTACTTGTTGAAACAGTAATTTTAGTAATTATTAATTACTAACATTAACTATGTTAGTTGATTTTGTGATTTAACAAAGTTAGTGGTTGCATGTGATAATAAAACTATTGATTTACAAATGATAAATATAAAAAAAAAATGTATCAGCTTATTATGTAATGCAAAATTGGAAGCTGATTATAGTCTCGTGTTTAATTTTAATAATTGTACTGTGAACGTGTTTTGCGTTTTAATGTTTTTTTGCTTACTGACTGCAGCATGCGAGTATTGGCGCCAATATGGGTTTTTTGCAATAACAAATTACAAGCAGACAGCTTTGTCAGGTTAGGTTATTCTCCTACACATGCAAAAAAAATTAAAATTTATTGCAATTGAAGATTCAACAAGAGAGATGGCAAACTACACTAAAGAAGACCCCCAGGCAGACCCCCAAAAAGGTGGAAGGATATCTGGGTGTCAACATTGCAGAGCTGGAAGAACAGGCTGTAAAGCCTACTTTAAGAAGAAGATTTAACTGCACAAAAACTAATTTAAGCAACAATTTCAAGTTACTAAAAAAAATGCATAAATTAGTACATTTAGTTTACAGTTTCTTGAATTTTGTAAACAATCAGGAACATTTTCGAGAAAGAAAAACAAAATTTAAATTTAATATTCCTAACAATTGGCCCCCAACGTTCAGTGTAAAAGGCTCCACCGGAACTCATAATGCACATAATAATTTATCTGCAAATGAAGATTGATCAACATGACAATTAACTCAAAAAACGTTTTTAACTTATTTTTGAGTGACTAGGTAGGCATTCCAGTTTAAACTACTTGCTAGGAGTCTTGATCTGGAGTGTCCCATCTACCACCCAAGTGTTGCTCACTAATAGATTGAATATTATCTCTTCTTCCTTCAACTAGACGTAAATTGCAGAAAAAATAAATTGAAAACAAACACTTGGGTGGGTAGGTGGTTGGGCACTTTAGAGTAACCTACCCATCCACCCAAGTTTTGGTAATTAAAAGATTAATTACCATCTTTTCCTTTTTTGACTAAAAAACTTTTAACACTTGCACAGAAGAGAATACTTCAATTCTTTAACAGCAAACACTCGGACGGGTGGTTTGGCACTACAATTCAAACTATTTGCTGAAATCATTATCTGGAGTAGCCCGCCCAAGTGTTTGTAGTCAAACATTTTTTTTTTGTAAATGTTGCAAGTGTTAGAAATCTATTAGTTTAAAAAAGAGAACATAATGTTTAATTTTGTTTGGAATAACCAACACTTGGGTGGGCGAGTAGGTTACTCAAGATCATAAATACCTGCAAACAAGTTAAAGTAAGGTTTAATAAACATTCAAGCACTCCAGCTCAAATTACTCGCTGATTTTTATAATCTAAATTGACCTACTTACCCACCTAACTTTTTGTCATTAAAAGATTGAATATCATCTTATAACCTTTAACAACACTCAGGCGGGTGGGTGGAACTGATCTTTGGTAATCATGATCCCAAGTGACCCACCCACTCCCCAAATGTTGGTTATTAAAAGGTTAAATATTAACTTTTCTTTCTCTGACTAAGAAACACTTACACAGAATAGAATATTTTAATTCTTTAACAAGAAACACTTGAGCGGGTGGGTGGGCACTCCAGTTTAAACTGCTCTCTGGTAATCATTGACCCATTCATCCATTTAAATGTTGCTTATTAAAAAATTGAAAAAAACTTTTTAAACTTGCACAGAAGAAAATATTTCAATTTTTTAACAACAAACGATGAGGCGGGCGGTTGGATATTCCAGTTCAAACTGTTTCTTGGTAATCATGATCTAAAGTGGCTCACCCATTCACTCAAGTTTTGGATATTAAAAGATTGAATATCACCTACTTCTCTTTTGACTTTTAACACTTGCACAGAAAAAAATATTTCAATTCTTTAACAACAAATTCTTGGTTGGGTGGTTGGGCACCCCAGTTCAAACTGTTCTTTAGTAATCATGATCTCGAGTGACCCAACCACCCACCCAGGTGTTAGTTATTAAAAGATTGAATATCACCTCTTCTTCCTCTGACTAAGAGACTTTTAACACTTGCACCAAAAAGAATATTTCAGTTTTTTAATAAAAAAAAAACACTTGGTGTGCTCTCCAGTTTAAACTGTTCTCTAGTAATTATGATCTGTAATGACTCACCCACCCACCCAAATATTAATTATTAAAAGAGTAAATATTACCTTTTTCTCCTCTGACTAAAAGACTTCTAATACTTGCACAGAGAATATTTCAATTCTTTAACAACAAACACTCGGGCGGGTGGTTGGGCCATTAGTTTAAACTGCTCTCTGGTAATCATAAACTGAAATATTTTTTTATAAAAAACCACATTTTATTGGATTTTTACAACTTTCTGGACTTTGTACAACTTTCCAAAACATCTAAGAGTCATCTTTGGCTTTGGCTTCACTTGAAAAAACTGCATTAGAAGAAAATTACACAAATCAATTCATAAAGTTTTTGAGCAACTCTTAAGAACATTTTTTATGAAAATGAAACAAATTTAAATTTTAAATATTTTTTAGAACAAAACGCCTCACCGGAATTTAAAAATTAATTTGCACAAAAACCAACCTAAAACTGCATGTTAGCAAGCAAGGAGTTTTTAGCAATTCTTATGAACATCAAAATGAGATCTTTGATAAAAAGCAACAAAATTTAAAATTTATGAGCCTTAGCGTTTGGTGCACAAGGACCAACCCAAATAAAATCTGGTTGGAGTTTTGGTTGCATCTCAAAAAATCGACAACATTTTTAATTTTATGAACCGTAGCAATTGGCGCCTTACGTAAGGTATTCTTTGGAGATCTTGCTACATTTTGAAACTCTGTACATGAAGATTGATTTTCAGGTCGTGATCTATCTTAAGGTTTCAATCTAAACTATTGAATTATGTTTTGAAGTGACCCTCCCTCCCACCCAAGTGTTTGTCATCAAAAAACTGCATGATTGACCTCTCTGTGAACGTCAGAAGTTGCTCTGTCACAAAAAAAGATCGTGATCAAACCTTTTGATTATTAACACTTGAGTTGGCAGGTGCGTCACTCCATTTCAAACTACTGACTTGTTTCCATCTTTTGAAGTGACCCACCCAAGTGTTAATTATCAAAAGATTGCATGATTGACCTCTCTGTAGACGTCAGAAGTTACTCTGTCACAAGAAAAGGTTGTGATCAAACCTCACTCCATTTTTAACTACTAACTTGTTTCAATGTTTTGTAGTGGCTCACCCCCACCGATGTGTCCGTCATCAAGAAACTGCATGATTGGTTTTTCTGCAAACATCAGAAGTCATTTGGTCACAAAAAAAGATTGTGGTTTAACTTCTTGATCACTTACACTTTGGTTAGTCGGTATCTTTAGTATAAACTATTGACTTGTTATTATGTTTTGAAGTGACTCAGTATTTGTCATTAAGAGATTGAATGTCTTACTTTTCTGTAAACGTCGAAATCACTTTGTCACAAAAGAAGGTCGTGATACTCCAGAGCATAGAAAAGAGTCAGTAGTTTAAATTGGAGTACTCGCCTACCCACCAAACCACCCACCCAAGTGTTGTTCATCAAAAGATTGTATAATTGATCTTTCTGCGGTTGTCAGAACTTATTTTGTTTCAAGACAAAAGTCGTGGTCCAACTTCTGGATCACTTACACTTGGGTGGGTGGGTGGGCTACTCTAGTCTAAACTATTGAATTGTTATCATGTTCTGGAGTGATTCAAACATGGGTGAGCGGGCAAGTTACTCCATTTCAAACTACTGACTCGTTTCCATGTTTTGGAGTGGCTTACCCACCCACCGATGTGTCCGTCATCACAAAACTGCATGATTGGTCTTTCTGCAAACGTCAGAAGTCACTTAGTCACAAGAGAAGATTGTTGTTCAACTTCTTAATCACTTACACTTGGGTGGGTGGGTGGCTCATTTTAGTTCAAGTTATTTACTTGTTATCATGTTCTAGAGTAAACCACCCGCCCACCCAAGTGTTTGACATCAAGAGGTTGAATGTTTGACCTCTGTGCGAATGATAAAAGTCACTTATTTACAAGAGATGGTTGTGATCAAAACTCTTGATTACTAACACTTGGGTGGGCGGGTGGGTCACTTCATTTTAAACAACTGACTTGTTTTTATATTTAGGAGTGATCCATCCACCACAACCAAGTGTTTGTCATCAAAAGTTTGCATGATTAGCTTTTTTGCAAACGTCAAAAGTCATTTGGTCACAAAAGAAGATTGTGGTTCAACTTATTGATTACACTTGTGTGGGTTGGTGGCCCACTCTAATCCAAACTATTAACTTGTTATCATGTTCTGGAGTGACCTACCCAAGTGTTTGTCATCAAGAGATTGAATGTTTGACCTTTCTGCAAACGTTAGAAATCACTTTGTCACAAAAAAAGGTCGTGATACTCCAGAGCATAGAAACGAGTCTGTAGTTTGAATTGGAGTAACTCGCCCACCCACCCAACCACACACCCAAATGTTGTTTATTAAAAAATTGTATGATTGACCTTTCTGCGGTCGTCAGAACTTATTTTGTTTCAATACAAGGTAATGGTCCAACTTCTTGATTATTTACACTTGGGTGGGTGGGTGGGCCACTTCAGTCCTATTAACTTGTTATTATGTTCTGGAGTAATTCAAACTTCTTAATCACTAACATTTGGGTAGGCGGGTGATACTCCATTTCAAACTACTGACTTGTTTACATGTTTTTGAGTGACCCACCCACCCACCCAAATGTTTGTTATTAAGAGATTTTATGATTTACTTCTCTGCGGATGTCAGAAGTCACTTTGTCACATGAAAAGGTTGTGGTCCAACTTCTTAATCACTTACATTTGTGGGCCATTCTAGTTCAAGCTATTTACTTGTTATCATATTTTGAAATAAACCGACCGGCGAGGTGTTCGTTATCAAAAGATTGAATGTTTGACCTTTGTGCAAACGTCAGAAAACACTTATTCACAAGAGAAGGTCGTGATCACTCACTTCACTCCATTTCTACTACTCACTTGCTTTATGTTTTAGAGTAAACCACTCAAGTGTTTGTTATTAAGAGATTGTATGATTCATTTTTCTGTAAACGTCAGAAGTCACTTTGTCGCAAGAGAAGATCGTGGTCTAATTTTTTAATCACTTACACTTAGGTGGGCCACTTTAGTTCAAACTATTGATTTGTTATCATGTTTTGAAGTGACCCACCCATCCGCCAAAGTGTTTGTTACTTTGTTAGGAGAGAATGTCGTGGTCAAACTTCTTGATTAGTAACACATGATTGAGTGGGTAGATAATCCTTTCCATTTTTGGATTTTGTGCAATTTATTGAAGCATCTATGGTACATATTTGAAGATTTATCTGCATAACTTTATTATAACAAAAAATGCACAAATTAGTACATCGACTTTTTACAATCTTTTTTACTTTCAGTGCATCTAAAAACCATCTTTAAAAAAAATAAAAACAAAATTTACTAACTTTATGGAAGCAACAGCAAATTTTGTTTATTTAAAAAGCCAATATTTTAGGTTTAGATTCACAAATATATACTATTAAGGTGACAAAATTGTCCCATAAAACTATCGTGCAGCTTTTCTCGGAAGTTAATTAAGATAATTCATTTCCGTTTTCGGCATTATTATGAGTATAATAACAGCATTTAAATAAGCTATTTTGGTAAAAATATATTAATAAATAAAAAAGTTTAGTGGTAAAAATTGTTCAATTTATTTCAAACTTAGTTCATACTAATGATATTTATATAAAAAAAAATATGCCACAAAAATTATCACAAAATGATTATTTGTTTGCTTTAAAAGTAGCACCGAAGATTAGGATACTTTTAGATGTAAACAATAAGCCCACCGATGGCTCCGCCCATTACGTTTGGTACTGTTTTTATTACGCAATTGGTAGTTTGATTTTATTGGGTGATCGTCGCCATGGGCGGTATTTTAGTACAGTGCGAGTGAAGCGCTCCCGGTGGTTTATCACGGAACCATTCCTGACAATTCTGTCCTTAAACCTGTTAATTAAAAAAATAAAAATTATTTTCATAAATTTGACTTATCATCCAGCAAATAGAAATTTAATTAACTTTCCTGTATCTTATTGTTAATTTGCCAGGTGAAATTGCTTATGCTAAATTATGTATGAGCATTATTCAAGTTTGTATTAACACTAGCTTTATGTTCCAACTTTTACTATTACTTTAATAACAGACAGCACGCAATATCTACATTTGCATTAACACGCGCAATACATTTATATTAGTGAGCAAAAACTTTTTTTTCTAATTTAGGATCAACCTCTTTGATGTGTTCTTTTCTAATTACAATTTTATGTTATGCAGCTATTTTGTTAGCCTGTTACAATTTTACAATTTTGCTTAATTATTTTATTTTTATATAATATTTCTATATACGTTTAATAATATGAATTATGATTACGACCTTAATTCAATATAAAGTTGACTGTCACACGCTATCTCAATTTTACAGTTAATTTTTGACTATTCTATTATTTATTACATTTATTACAAATTCCGCCATCAAAGAGAAGGAATCCTATAAAATCCATCTATTTCCACTTCTCCTTCATCATTTATCGTAACATTATTTCCCACACTCGATCTTCAAAAAAAAGCTTTCAAGAATGTTATCAGCTGTGATATTGGCACGGTTGATTTAGCAAGCACCCCTTCTTAGTTCGTCCCTGATTACGCGACACGAAGGCGAGAATATCAGACGAACACAACATCCGGTGCGCCTCCACGCTAACCATTTGTAACGCCACGACGAGAATCTGCGACTCGGTTAGCATAAAAAGGCCACTATTTCGTTCGCGCGAGACGCTCGAAGATTTTAATTTTCGATAAACGAACCCCCGCGCAAGTAACGGTAGGGAAGTGTGCCCGATTAATGTGTTCGCTTGCGATGAATTGTTTAATTTGACAGATTTAAATCGGCATCTTGCTTTCGAAATTGGAATTGCGAGTGCTTGGTATTTTATGCTTGTAAACAGCAATTTATATCAAAACTTTTATGGTGTTAAATTGTATTTGTGTTCAATAACCTTTATCAACGTTTATGATTATAATTACACTTCAATCTAAGTTTACTAAAGCTAATTTAAATTGCTTTAATTATTTACCCGGCGCATTCACCATAGTATAAAACAATAAACGTCAAGTAATATTAAGATCGGATGTCTTGAGTTCAAATCTTACTTAGCAAAAATAAATAAATTAAATCAAAGTTGATAAACCAATCATATAACATTTTTATATAATACATATCTACATAGAGGACACTAAAGGTGCTAAAACACACTGATATGTGAATTGACAGACCCTACGGTAACATTTAGTTTACACGGTTGGTTTAATCATAGTGAAGCAATGTCATCAATATTATGATTGTTAATCAAATTGATAGTTATCACCAAACGAGCCTCATTACGACAAATGATACGGTTGGGAACGCATTGTTATAATCTAGGATATGAATTTCCCAATCAATTACCTACTATTAATAATAATTTGCACTTTATCTGTAAGGATCATGTGCAATTTTGTTAATCAATCTACAGTACAACCAATAAGAGTAGTTAAAAAGTACAGACAGCAAGATGACTTGATAAATTGTAAAATAGAAACAAAAGCTTTGCAACAAAAAAGTTTATCAAAACACATCACAGTTTTAAGTAACTAAGTACATCTTTATATTAAATATTAAAAAAAAATTATACTTGATTCAGATGACAATAATCCGAATAGATTAATTTTTTCCAGAATTGTGTTCCTAGGTGGTGGTAGTTCTCAAATTATTCTTTTTGTGTTAGTATGTTGGTGTATGTTAGTCAAATCTTTTTTTTATATCAACAATTATTGCTTTCGTATAATGGCTACCAAAACACTGCTTAGGATTAATGTCAATGTCCGTTTGTTTCAGGTTTTAATAGGATTTAATAACACTTTTGGCACTTGCAAAAAATAATGAAAACAATGTGAAAGTTGTTTTATGAGTGTAATGGCAATAAATAATTTAAAAGCCCGTTGAATCAGCAATCACCCATCACAAAAACACCGTGGTTGGTAGTCCTGCTTTTACACAGGATCAGCCTACTGATTTTTTTACGTTAATCTTTTTTTGTTTTCTTTTTCTTCTTTTTTCCTATTTTGCTTTTCTTCATTTTCTGCGTTTTTGGAAAAACTAAATAATTTCGGTATGATTAGCTTGCAATCCGATTTTCTGGTTTTGGTGAGTGTTTTAAAAAGTGCACGGACCGCTGTCAAACATAAATGTATGATCTGTTGTGGGCACGAAAGCAGCGTCTTCAGTAACACAGCACCTTCATCATCTAGAGGTAATGGACGTAGCTGCAGCTTCCAAATCCATCACCGACTACAACTTGGAGAGTAATTCCTCTGGCCCCATTCAAGGCTGCCCCGCTGACTTCGTAGACAACCCCCTGGTTTCACAAAGCAACAACACCAAATCCGGCCACTAAACCTCGGCACGTGTAGGTTCATGTGGCTTCATAAATAAACTACCAGCTCTGTGTGAGCACCGGTGGTAACGTCTGTGTGACATGTTTGAGACTTGACGTGTCGGTCGGAACCTTTAGGTTCAACACAAACCAACAAGTCCACACGTACACAACTCCGCCCAGGAATAACTCCTAAATTTGGGCCGGCAATCTCCATCGCACCGTTAACAACAACATTCACTTAACAGAAAATTAACCAAACCAGACTCAACAATTCCCAAGATCTAGGTTTAAAAATATACGGATATAACACATGCTGCAACTATCTTTTCAGAGTACACAAATAGATCCAGGAGCATAAACTAGAAACGGGACAAAAGTCAAATTACTATCTGTAAGCTACAAATCAGTCAGCCCAAAATGTTGGCGCAAGCAGTTCCGCAGAAACAGTTCTGAACTTATTCCACTGAATACTTTAGTACAACATTGGACCGATTATGTCCGCATTACAAATCAATTACTGAAAGTTCTTAACAACAACCCTGGTTATAAATAGGCTACAGATAATGTTAGAAATAACTCACACACCGACGAAAACTTTTTACGCCGAGAGAACGGTCCACAATTCCAAAGTAGAAGTCACAATTTAGAACGGTCATTAGCGCCGTATCAACGCCGATACGTTACATCTGAAAATCCTTGAACAGAAAGAACTTGTCCAGCAAGTCATCAGGTTTTTTCAGTATTACTGCACATTTTGGCAAGTTTTTGCGAATCAAAGCGAGGACCTATAGGTTGGAGTTGGTATATCAACGGAATCATCTCTTTTTGACTGACGTTTTGTATGCAGATCTTGCGCTTTACCTTCTACTTACTAGTTTCAATACAGCTTTCACGTTGAGTTGAAATGTTTTCACACCAATATCAAAACCAGATTTAAAGAGGAAATCTTAGAATTGCTTGAGATACTAGTATTACTAATTGGTTAATGATAGGATTGCAGAAACTATTACTGGTCTACCCCAAGACAAAGCAGAAAAAGAAATTTTAAGTGAGTTTCTTATTCAGCAATTTTCGAACGTCAATGCCTACAAAATAAGATCTTTTTAGGGCATTGCAATATTTTCAGATCAATTTACAGCTATAAACAAAAACATGATCTACTCACACAACAACCCGCAAGCAGTTCTTTTGTCTGTACAACAGAAGCAACAATTGGCAACCAACGCGTGGGACATTTAAAAAACGTATTATTTTTACCTTTACGATCCTACCTGCATCTAAAAAACCTTAGAAACAAAAAATATTTTTTGAACAAAATTTTATTTTTGACCACCAGATTTGAGAAAGACTATTTCTATCAAACCAACTGATCTTTCAGGAGCGTCTTTAATATGCAGCCTATCTTACTCACCACACACTGAGCAAATTTACAAGGTTTTTTTAAAAACTAATGCGGTCATCTGATTTTAAAAGAACATCGATGGATTGGGCATCTGCTACTATATAAAAACTGAGATCCAGGAAAAATTTGGAAAAAAAAAATTAGAACTTTGGCAAAATTATTTGTAGTCTCAAAAAGTACAGAGAACGACAACTAAGCAAAACTTGTAAAAATCAACACAACCCACGCTCGCCGGATACCAAAAAACAAAGCAAAAAACCATCTCCACAACCGGCAAAGAATCCAAAAAATAACTACGGAAGTTTTGCTGGACCAAGCAGCGTTAAGACAAGTTCACTTAACTGTCACAAACAATTTTGCAAACTTAAATACTAGCAACAGCCTTTTCTTTTAAACAAAAACTGCCATCCAATACCATCAAAATGAAAAAACATTAAAGATTTTTACCGTAGAGAATATTTGATACCGCAGACGGAAATCGATAAGTACAAAACTACAAAACAGGCAAAGAACGACATTCAACTTAGACTTGTAAATATTATTACCTCCAAACTCAACTAGAATACACTTGCCAGTAACCACAAAACAAACGGAGTCTTTGCAACTAGCGGACAACCAGGTCACCAGAAAGTTTTTGATAACCTAACTTTAAACATGACACAACAGCTTCAATGCGCGTTACAAGCCAAAATTCAAAAGCCATATTGCGCACGAAGTTGTCTATAATGTTGGACAAAATCCTAGCAGCGGAAGATAATGATAGAACGCACCCAGCTAACATATTTTTGACGCAAACACAAACAAATAGAAACAAACGCGCTCACAAGTAGCTTAAGACGGGCGTTTCTTTTCAATAAAAGCAATAAATTTACGCAACTAGAAGAAAAAACAAAAACCTACTGAACAACTTATTAGAAAACTTTAAAGAAATCAGAACCTAAAAGATGAAGCTCACAACCTAGAACCGACCCCAGTTAAGTTAACACAACTCCAGAAACTAAGTTTCAATAAATGTCTGAAAGTTCCGATATCTAGATAACAGCAAACGACAGGTAATAGTATGCAATGTCTAATGTTTTTAGAATCACAACTGATGAAGATAACGCCATATAAGAAGCAAAATCCAATCCCAACCAAACCGGTCCAACTGTTCGGTATCTCTTCACAAGACATGTCTAAAAAACAATTATTTATTGGTTGCTTTTTGATTTTTGAGTTACAAGCTACTAAAAAAAATAGACATCAAAAACGACGTTAGAAGGATGCGATACTACCAAACTCTACAGCCACCTTAGTCGCCTGCAAGAGCTCCAAGCCAGCATTAAGAAAAAATTGACGTCCGTCTGGGTTTAGCAAGAAAACCAAAAAAACCTCAACAGAAGCAAAAGTCAAGAACACTAAAGAGCAATCATTTATTGGTTGCTTTTTGACCTTTAAATCGCAAGTTACTAAACAAATTGGTCTTCAAAAACGACAGAATAAGGATGCAAAACTACCAAACTCCGTAGCAACCTAAATTGCCTGCCAGAGCTACATGCCAGCATTGAGAAAACGTTTACGTCCGTTTGGGTATGGCAAGAAAGCCAAATAAACCCCAATAGAAGCAAAAGTCAAAAAGACTAGTCAAATTGACGTGCCACCAACTCAGATAGAAAAATCTATTCTATCTATCTTACCAAACCACTGGACCAAAGTAACCAAGAATCTTTTGCAAAATAATTTATTAAAGTAGCAACCTTAAAAAAAGGACAATTAACAATATGTTATATCAAATTTAAATAACTTCTACCAATTGCCTCAAGTTTTGCGCGTAACACGGGGAATTGTAGCGGGAACAAAGGTGGCGTCCAGAATGAATTGAAAATTATCTAGATAGATTGCCCTTTTACCATCAAATGCCTCTATTGACTGGCGTTTTGTATGAGGTTGAATCAATCAAGCAGCAGAAAAAATAAAATAAAACCAGACTGGTTGCTATTTAGGCTCGTTGGAAGTACTAGTTTACAACAAATCTGGGCTGGTGTTGATGCTTAATAAATGGGATATTAAGGTGTGATGTGTACTAGGTTTCTGGCAGCGCGGCCGTTAGATGTCCCTCAGTAATATTACTGGTGATGACTCAGAGTTGGATGTTGTAGCTTTACACAGTCGAACAGACCGGGCAGTTTTGGCGCAGCGTGCATTTGTTGACTTCTTGCAATTTACGTGTCTGTCTACATTCCGGGCGTTGCAACATTGTTAAGGCGCTGTAGACTTTATACCATATACACTTATAGACACTATTTTTGCTATTTGCTGCAAAGTCAACTTAATTAGTTCATGTGACGTCATTGGGGGCAAAAATGCTTCACCATGCGACGAGTAGAAAATAGCACAAGTCACGTCTATAAGTGGTTTTTCCTTGGTTTTTGCTGAAGACGTTTGCCTGATTGATAAATGTCTGCACCTGAGCCTTTGGGCAGTCTAAAGTCATCTTAGTGCTGTTCTATTAGTTTCCCCATAAAATGTTGGCCAGCAATAGTGGTTAGCTTCTGCTTAATTTTGAGTTTACTTTAGTATTATCCTGGATCGTCTAAGTTAATCAAATTAAATCTGTCAAACACGCCTGGAGATTTAGTTCTCAAAGGTATATAGGTTATAGAATTTGCAATTCATCAGACCTATTGCCCCAATAGAGCATCCACATTAGATATCGTAACTAATCAAAAATTAAAAAGCTCATTTCAGCTGTTATAAAAAAATTATTTGGTCACCCAACAAGTCAGCCAAGTCAACATCAACTACTAGAACATCAACTAGACTAGAGTCAAAACCAGCCAAAATCCAGGTTCAGGAACATCTACTACAAACGCAAACATTATTTCAACTTTACTGGACTGATGTTACTTAGTTTGTTTCTGTACACTGCCGAGTAAAAAAGGCTTTGACCAGCCAGTATACAGAAACGGATATATTACTAAGGAACGCCATAAATATCCTCCTAGCGCACACAGATGTATCCATAAGCATAGCTTAGTTTGTGCAGATAAAAAAGCAAGTCAGTAGCAAGCAACAGTTAGCGCAACGCCCAAGAACATCCTGAAAACGCCAAAAAAATGGCAAAATAATGTTAGTAAGAACCCTTCCTCCAAAATTTTTTATGAACCCTTGGAACGAATCGCACATGATTACAAGAAAGTGAAGAGCCTGAGTCCACCCATTACACTCTACACTCTCACACATAACCAACACTCACATATACTTCCAATATTTTGACATCTACACATCATCACCACCAAATGCAATCAGGTTTCCGGACCTATCCAAAAACCGACTAATCGCTTTAACGTAGACCTCAGTTACGCCATTACATCCCAGCCTATAAGGCAATTCCATCCCTTTCTCCTAATTTGCTTTTAAATCTCCAACACTCTTTCTATTTATCAATTTAAGACTCAATCTTTTGAAAATTCTCTACTCTAACCTACAAAAAAAAAACAACAAACAATTCACTATCTGAATTTTCTAAAAACAAAAACTTTCAGAAGAAGCAGTATCGCAAAATCGGCAAACCCATAGCAAGCACCACAGTCTGGGATCCACCGAAAATTCATTGCATCTGGAAAACACTCTCAGAAAACCTCAAACCAAACAATCCCCAAACGATTTTATTTAAATTTAGTAATTAGTAACTCAAAACATTGATTAACGAATTTAAAATACAATTTTTGTAATATTTTTACAATTCAATTGTTTTTTTGGTTTAAAAAATGCTAGAATTGTTACGTAATCGCTTATAAAACCAAAACCAGTTGAGCGATTTAATTCAAATTTAGTAATTAGTAACTCAGAACATTGCTTGACGTATTACAAATACAAATCTTGTAATATTTTTACAATGCAATTGTTTTTTAAACATTTTTGGTTCAAAAAATGCTAAAATTCTTACGTAATCGCTTACAAATCCAAAACCAGTTGAGCGATTTTATTCAAATTTAGTAATTAGTACCTCAGGACATTGTTTAACGTAATTAAAATACTAATTTTAAAATATTTTCACAATTCACTTGTTTTTCAACATTTTTGGTTAAAAAATGCAAAAATTCTTACGTAATCGCTTACAAAATCAAAACGAGTTGAGCTATTTTATTCAAATTTAGTAACTCAGGACATGCTTGACGTATTTAAAATACAAATGTTGTAATATTTTCACAATTCAATTGTTTTTTGTACATTTTTGGTTTAAAAAATGCTCAAATTCTTACATCATCGCTTACAAACCCAAAACCAGTTCAGCGATTTTAATCAAATTTAGTAATTAGTAACTCAAGACATTGCTTGACGTATTACAAATACAAATCTTGTAATATTTTTACAATTCAATTGTTTTTTGTACATTTTTGGTTCAAAAAATGCTAAAATTCTTACGTAATCGCTTACAAAATCAAAACGAGTTAAGCGATTTTATTCAAATTTAGTAATTAGTAACTCAGGACATTACTTGACTTATTTAAAATACAAATTTTGTAATATTTTCACAATTCAATTATTTTTTGTACATTTTTATTTCAAAAAATTGTAAAATTCTTACGTAATCGCTTACAAAACCAAAACAAGTTGAGCGATTTTAATCAAATTTAGTACATAATAACTCAGAACAATGTTTGACGTATTTAAAACACAAATTTTGTAATATTTTCACACTTCAATTGTTTTTTGTATAGTTTTGGTTCAAAAAATGCTAAAATTCTTACGTAATCGCTTACAAAACCAAAACGAGTTTAGCGATTTTATTTAAATTTAGTAATTAGTAACTCAAAACATTGCTTGACGTATTACAAATACAAATTTTGTAATATTTTCACAATTCAATTGATTTTTGTACATTTTTGGTTAAAAAAATGCTCAAATTCTTACATCATCGCTTACAAAACCAAAACCAGTTAAACGATTTTAATCAAATTTAGTAATTAGTAACTCAGGACATTGCTTGACGTATTTAAAGTACAAATTTTGTAATATTTTTACAATTTAATTGTTTTTTGTACTTTTTAGGTTCAAAAAATGCTAAAATTTTTACGTAATCGCTTACAAAACCAAAACGAGTTGAGCGATTTTAATCAAATTTAGTACTTAATAACTCAGGACATTGCTTGACGTATATAAAATACAATTTTTTAATATTTTTACAATTCAATTGTTTTTTAAACATTTTTGGTTCAAAAAATGCTAAAATTCTTACATAATCGCTTACAAATCCATAGCCAGTTGAGCGATTTTATTCAAATTTAGTAATTAGTAACTCAGGACATTGCTTGACGTATTTAAAATACAAATTTTGTAATATTTTTACAATTCAATTGATTTTTGTACATTTTTGGTTCAAAAAATGCTAAAATTCTTACGTAATCGCTTACAAATTCAAAACCTGCTGAGCGATTTTTATAAAACTTGGTAAATAGTAACTCAGGACATTTCTTGACGTATTAAAAATACAAGTCTTGTTATGTTTTCAAAATTCAATTGTATTTTGTAGGTTTTCTGTTCAAGAAATGCTAAAATTCTTACAAAATTGCTCACAAATCAAAAACCTCACTAGAGGTGGGGAAAACAATAGTTCCTTTGATCACTAACACTTGGGCGTGTGGGTGGGTCACAGTTGAAGAAGCTACTTGCCCACAAATTGAAAGCCACGTGACACTTACATCTGGAGCAAATATCACTGAAAAACAATCTAAGCGGACACTTCACCCTTGACCCAACGCCCAACTTTTCAAGTCGGGGATGCGTCGGTAACAAATAGTTTCCAACGTAAAGCATTCAATACCCACTACACTTACTAAAATCAAAACTAACCCCAAAAGAAAAAAGGACACCGACAAAGATTTCATAAAAAATGAAAAAAAAAAAGAATAAAAAAGAGAAGATGGACAAAGAATATTAAGAAAGAAGTATAAAAGATCAATAAAAAATATGCAAACCCAAGCAAATGTTTTGATAAGGACTTCTGAATCACTCCAAATTGTAACAATGTCAAAAAAGCAACTTGTTCCTATCAGTATCACCATGTTTTGATGGGAAACCTTACAAAGAAGAAAGAAAAAAAAAAACGAAGAAAAAAAGATAGTCAAAAAAAAGAAGATGCACAAAAAAAAGAGTACTGTTCAAGTTATGCTAATGCAAAATAAAGACTCTTGCGGTAATATGCCATACTGGTAGTGGTAGTTGAAGCATGACCAGCAATCAAAGCAGTTCTACAGAAGACTCTCTCTAGCACTATGTACTGCAAACAAGCACTGGCTTGATAATAACGACTCCATGCAAGAACTTGAACCAATGATTGATAGAATCTAATTTAAACACGATGACTGCCCATCTTCTCCCACTACCTGAGAGAACAGATCTACATCCCATTTCACACATCGCCACTAAAGTCGCATTTCTGGGCGGCCACTTGGATGAGCCTTGTGTCAATTCAAGGCCGACCCAACACGCAATCTTTTTTTGCACCTGGTGGTCCTGAAGCAAGGGGGTCCGAACAGATTATTGCACTTCTTTAACGTAGAATCACCGAGCACCCAAGTCTGCGGCTTCTCTATGCCTGGAGAATTTCTCCAGAAAGTTGCCCAAAAAAAGGTGACATTTCGACCAAACACAACAACAAATCACCATAAAGTTCCACCACACGCAACGGGAAGCTAGTGAGCGGAGATGCGTCACAAATAATATCTTAAAAACATTGCGTTTTGGCCGGGCAGCCTCCGGGTCCAGAGGACGTTAACAGACCAAAATGCAATTGAGTACAAATCTTTGTCTACTACTTTTAAAGACTAGAGCAGCGTCTAACAATACCCAAGCCACGACACATCGGACAACAACCACCGCAACGACCCCAAAACTCCCTCCAGGATTATCCCATTGGACATCATGACCAGCATCGAGATCCCGTTTCGATATTCCGATAACCAACCAGATCATTGTATTTTTTATCACCGAGTCCAAGCCTGAATTCAGAACTACTTCAGCAGCTCTTTAGGTCACCACCAAAATTAATCTTACCAGACCAACTTTAATAAACAAAAGCAGGCAGGCAACTGTTGAATTATTAATTACTTTTTTTTTGCTTACCGATAGCATCGACAACTTTTCTGCAACACAGAAAAATCGTATTTATAGGCATGCCCGCAAGGTCCATATGCTCATGCAACTAATTTAAATAAAATATGAACAGATACCGCAATAGACTGCAACAAGTAGATTTATAAAACAAGGCTAACAATAATCAAGAATCTTAATAATAGATTAAAACATAATTGATTAGCGTAGCGAAATAGTGTAATAAACTAATAAGTATTTTAGGTTGCCCTGGGAGTATACGCACAAGTCAAACATATTTGCCCAGTGACTAAATGTAACCCGCCTCTCACCCCCATAACAAATAAATAAATTATATGTGCAAACCTCCACAAATAATATATATTGTTCATTTTAAATAAAAATAAATATCCAATTTGCTATAGTTCATATATTCTTCTATAGTGGACGGCATATTTATATCTTGTACACAGCTTGAAGCGACCATCTTACTGAAATGTCTGCAATGCAACGGAAATATATTCTAGTGTTAAATAAACACAAATAAGAGTCCGCTTTCCTCGCCACAGGCCTTCTCCTGAAATTAATTACTTATTTAAAGTCAATATCTCCTCACTTACCATTCCTATGCGACATATTTCAAACTAAAAGGTAATATCATAAGAAATAAATGTATACTAATATTATTTATTTATAAACAAATCACAAAATTAACAACTAACAATTAACATTCCTAGATTGTTGAGCAAAGCTCTGCATGTAATCAATCCTTTGAATCTTCTCTTCAAACAGAGCGACCTGAACAAAAAATACCCCAATTAAATAATCAATCATCCCACTTTAACCCCAACAAAAAACACTCTCACCTTCCTCAAATTAGCCCTATGCATTTCCACCGAGACTTTTGCCTTATATCCTTCCGTCTCCATACCCCTCTTCAGTTTCTCCAAATCCCTCACTAACTTCTCTCTCTTCTTATCCAGCTTCCCTGCATCCACATCGTATGCCTTGCGTAATTCATCCGGCACACACAGATGTATAATAGTGCCATCCGCAATGACATCCGATACATATTCAGCTCCTAAACCATGACCATCCTTCCTTAAGCTTATTGAATTGCAACCGGAAAGCGAGGCCATCCTATC
The DNA here is from genome assembly GCA_963932245.1 of Tachinus rufipes. Lineage (NCBI taxonomy): Eukaryota > Metazoa > Arthropoda > Insecta > Coleoptera > Staphylinidae > Tachinus > Tachinus rufipes. Next base: position 23,908,416 of record OZ010742.1, on the reverse strand, counting down.
TACGTGTTTGCACCCGCTTGTAATTAACACAACTGAAAAAGGAAAAGGTAAATACGGAAATGATTAAATATTTACATGACGAAATGAGAAAGCCTTTATTGACTTTAACCGAAAAAGAAAAAAAAATGTATATTTTACACTTCCTTCCTTTTAAATATAAATTTAATTTAATCCGCTTGATAAGCAAATTAAGAGGATCCTTTTTAATTTTAATAAGCGATGTTATTAACGCACCCTTTAAAAAAAGAAATGAGGTTGGGACGGAGTTTATTAATTACCATAATCGTTACGATTTAACAAAGCGCGGGTTAATTTTCGTATGAATTATATTATAATGTCTTTCTGAGGCGATTAACGATGAATCAAATTAATTGGGTTCTGTATAATTATCGTACTTTTGTTTATTATTTTAGTTGCCTTGGTAACTGAAACGATATCGGCCATTAAAAATTAGGTTTGACAAAATATTGTCAAAAATAATCGCTTCAACTATAACCAATTATAGACGTTTCTATGGTTACAATAGTCGGCCATTAACAATTCTGTAACGTAATTGGCTGCATCAGGATTATATTGTTTCTGCTGATTGTGGGCATTAAAATCAGGCCGATGCTAATGGCCTGTGCTTAGTAGAACGGTATTTACACAATCAGGAAATTATACATGAAATTGCGACGATTGATAAAGTACAGCACACGCAAAATAATTCGGATTAAAAATTGTTTTATTAACTGAAACAATTCTTTGTAAAGAACCGGACTATTCCCATTGGATTTGATGTGGCTTTTAAAAACAAGAATGCGGAGTTCAAATAAGATTTAAAACTAAGGAATGTAAAAGATAATACACCTAATGCGCTTAAAGAAAAAATGTAGTTTTATTTTATTACTAACAATTATCAATTAGGGCTGCATTCAATTAATAAAATTTGCATATTATATTTTGTTTATTAGCAATTTGAAAATTCTATAGAGGTGATAAATGGTTTATGGCTTTAGCGGCGAGAAGAGTGTGTGAGCAAGATGTTTATTTTTATTTATGTTTATTACTGCAGCTGTGGCCATGCGGATTATATTCGAGCATAAAACTGGAGCAAACGACCAGAGCAGCAAAGCTACTTCTTCCAAAATCAATTTTTATTGAAAATTATTGATTCAATTAATTAAATGCGTAAAATTCACAGTTAGTTAATTTAAAATCATTACAATACCAGCGTAAAAACGGTTGCACAAAATTTGATATAAAATCCGGCGTGCCTGTAAAAGAAATCGATCGTCTTAAACATGACCAATATGCAACAACTGCATAAAACAAAGTTGTTGCTTGTTTTAATATGCCAAGCAATATAAAAAAAATCACCACTTGTTCATCAGTTTTCAAAAAGTATAACAGCGTAATGACAGAATTGACTTTTAAGTTTTTGAAGTGTTGGGTATTCTTCAAAATGTAACACTTTACTTAAGAACTTATTTTTTGTTAAATATAAACACAATTATTTAATAGCAGAAATATTTATTCAAATTTATCTTTCGCATCATGCAATGCAGTGGTCATACAAGGCACACTGACAAGGTTTGTACAACCAAAACTGTCTGTGCTTAACTTTTGACTGCTATTATCATAGCAGATTGAGTTTAAATAAATTATTAATTAAATATAATTTTCAGAATTATTTATATTTATTTTAGTTTACTTAGTATTGGGCCTTCATGAACATCATACTAAAAGTATTTTCCAGGAGCATATCTCCCAAACGGCATTTTTTTAAAGAACTGTTTAGATTAAGCCTAAGAATTCTCTACGTCCAATCTGAGGGCATTGCTACGGGACCAATATTGGCCCACAGTTAACAAGTCGCCTAACACCACACCATTTATCTGCCATTTTAACACTATATTAGAAAGTAACTTTCGGCAAGGATTTTTTAAAATTTATAAAATCAGCTTTATCAAAACCTCAACGTCCATTTGAACCTATCTTATTATCCAAATCTATTTTCGAATAATCAACATTATCGACGGAATGGTCAATATCATCGTTCATTTCTTCAAAACCAAAATAACATTCTGCTTCAAGGTCTTCTGCCAGTTAATTGAGTATCGCGGCAAAGGTGTTTATATTTGAACAGAAACCGTGTCTTCATCTTCTTTGTTTATTTCTTCCAAACTAAATATTCTGCATATCCTTTAAGTTTTTCTTCTTCTTCTTCTTCTTCCTCTTTAGTTAGGATTAGATCCTGTTCTTCAACATTTATAGTCGCAGTTTGTGGTCTTCCCGGGATCTTCTTGATCTCGGTAGCCCCGTTCTGGCAATTTTTGGCAGTCTGGTTTTGTCCATTCTGTCCACATAGTCTCTCCACTTCCGCCTACTGTTTCGGGCCCATCTTACCACGTCTTAAATGTTGCACTTCGCTCTGACGTCTTCGCTTCTTATGTAGTCCTGACTGCATCCTACCATGCATCTTATGATTCTCATCTCCGTTGTTCTCATAAGTCGTTTTGATGTGGCGTTTTCTGCTCTTGTTTCGATCGCATATGTTATAATGAGCCTTACACAGGTTTTGTAGATTCTTGCTTTGCTTTCTAAAACATGTGATTGTTTCGCCATATTATATCTCTCAGGTACCACAATATTAGATCTGCTTTCGTTGTTTGGGTTTTCACTTCTTTTTTTAGATACCTGTCGCTTGTTATGTTGGCCCCCAAGTATTTAAAATGCATGACCTGTTCGACGCTTTTGTTGTATATAGCAAGCTTACATCTACGCGGGTTCCTAGATATCGTAAGAGACTGTGTTTCTTTAAGTTCTTGAGTCGATTAATCAAGAACTTAGAGTCGATTAATTATTGCAGCAAACTTTCAAACTAATACATTTTACTAGTTTGAAAGTAAACAAATTTGATAATTAATCGACTTTAAGTTCTTGAGTCGATTAATTATCGCAGCAAATTTGTTTACTTTCAAACTAGTAAAATGTATTTATATCAAAATAAAGTTGCCGCTGATTCCGCCAACTTCTTGAATAATTACAAATTTGCAACCACCTGGAAAGCCGTGTGCCGTTAGTTTTGTCAGAAGTGTTTATCATAAAAAGCATTTCAAGGAAATAGTTTACAAAAACCCATCTACAGAACTGCACCAAAATTAAAAAACCGGACTAAACTACCCTTGGAGCTCAACAGAGATGCCTGGAAAGATCCAATTAACGCAAATTTTTGTTAATAAAAATTAGAAAGTCAGATGAAAGTCACCCACATGACAAGAGGCGCCTAGAAAAACTACAAATTTTTAATGTTTTTAAGTTAAAATCAGAGAGTAAATAAATACCTCCTCAAATGTTTTCGAGGAAAGGCTAAAGAATTTCAAATAGAAGCCAACATGGTTCAGGCATGAAATTTTTTATTGTTTCGCTATTGATAGTAAGGTTGTGTCACGGTATTCATCTAACGGTTAGGTTAAGTTAGGTTTAGGTTTTACGATGCAAGAGTTGCAAGAAGCAACTAATAAACTCAAGGACAAAAAAGCACCGGGACCAGACGGATTTCCCCTCAATATAGTTAAAGAGGTGGTAAAAGCGGCACCCGACATTATACTTAATATGATGAACAAAGAATTTCAGGAGGGCAAATTTGCAAAGGTTTGGAAGCAGTCTACATTAGTGTTGCTGAAAAAACCAAAGAAAATTGAAGAAGAGGAAAATACAGACCAATATTAACACTATGGAGAAACTATACGAACACCTTATTGCAAAAAGACTAAGAGAGGAAGTGGAAGACAAGCTATCGGAGAATCAATTTGGGTTCAGAAAAGGAAGGGCGACAATAGATGCTATGTTAAAAATGACAGAAATAGTAGAGAATATATAAAAAACAGGATGTTGTGCATCTTAACCACAGTGAATAATAAAAACACGTTTGGTACGGTACCATGGAAAGGGGTAGTAGAAGCACTGAATGAAATGAACGTCAGTAAAAGGATAATGCAAATCGTAATAAGATACCTAGAAAACAGAAAACTGTTTATAGGTATCGGCAATAAAATAGAAATTACGTGTGTTGTGCCACAAGGCTCCATATTGGAACCTCTGCTGTGGATAATCTACTATAATAGCATTCTACAAATAACTTTGCCAAAAGAGACATCTCTGTTGTGTTTTGCTGATAACACTGCAGCTAAATGAAAAGACGAGCTTATAGCTATGACCAACGTGGCTATAAGCAGAGTCAAACACAAAATAGAAAAAATGGGACTCGAAGTAGCAGCAAAAGTAAACGGAAGCTGTTATACTGTACGGAGAGAGGAAGATGAAGCAGACGGTAATAAGTGTAGGCGAAGAAAACATATCAACAAAAATAGCTCTTAAATATCTAGGCGTGTGGTTTGACCACAACACCCACATGAGAAGCATATAAAAAAACGACCAGTAAAGTGGAAAAAACAATAAAGGCTTTAGCCAACTTAATGCGTAACGTAAAAGGACCTTCGGAAGGAAAGAGGAGGATGTTGTCAAATGTGGTACAATCCATAATGCTTTAGTGGGGGAAAGACTATGGGCTACGAACGATATAGGAGTATGCTGTTAAAGCAGCAACAAAGACTGGCGCTGAGAGTAGGTAGCGGATACCAAACAGTATCAACGGACGCTATTCTGGTAATCACATCGATTATGCCAATTGAATTACAGGTGAAGTATAGGACGGAATTCTAAAAAAACCAAAAAAAAGCTAAAAGAGGAAAAGGTCAAAAAATGGGAAGAAACCTGGAATGCAAACACAGGGACGGCGGAATGGACAAAAAAGCTGATCAAAGACCTATCAAAATGGCTAAACAGGCAGTTTGGTAGTGTTAACTACCACTTAACGCAACGAATGCTTTAAATCGTACCTCAAGTGGTTCCACATCACAAATAGAGGAAACTGTGACATGTGCCAGACAGATGATAGCCCGGAACACATGATCTACATGTGCAAAAGACGGACTGGTGTGCTGCAAAAGAGGAATTGGAAAGTAAGGTTAACGAGAAATTAACGCCTGATAACACTATTAAAATAATGTTAACAACTCAGGAAAAGTGAGCACATGTAAATGAATACATCAAACATGTTATAGAAACGAAAGAAAAAGAAGAGAGAGAGATGACCACCTAAGGAGTTAGCTATAGCTAACGTCCGGGCAAGTATTCTTAAAAAAAAATAAAAAGTTAGGTTAGGTTAGGTTAGATTCTAACTTAATAGTGTTGCTTCAAATCTACATATTCGTAGCTGGTTGTGTCACAACATAAATATGTATCACTTATAGGTATTTCATTCGTAGCTTCAAAATTCACAATTGTGTCACGGTAAGCGTAGTTTATTTTTTATCATTTTATCTGTCAATATTCAATTGTTTTTTCCCTTCACGGTACGCAAACTTAATTTTCTTTTAATTTAATAATAATAATAATAATAATAATAATAATAATAATAATAACGCTGAAAATGAAACCGTTAAAATCTATTGGGATACGCCAATTGTTACTGACAAAACAATTGCACATAACCGGCCCGATATTGTTTTATTTAACAAAAAAGAAAAATACGTAACTTTAATTGACATAGCGGTACCAGGAGATGAAAACATTGACAAAACGTACAAGGAAAAAATTAACAAATATCAAGACCTTGCATACCAAATCAAGAAAATTTGGCAAGTTAACAAAGTTGTAATTATCCCCCTAATAATAAGTGTCAACGGCTTAATACAGAAAAACTTTTCTAAACATCTAAATGACATTGAAGTAAACACCTATTCGAACCTGCTAGAGTGTCAGAAAGCAGTAATTCTGGGCACGTGTCATATTGTCCGAAAAGTCCTAAACCAATGACTGCAGCCTTGGTTCAATTGAACCCGGCAAAAACCGGTTAAAGCCGTGAATAAAAAAAAAATAAAAAAAATAATAATAATAATAATAATAATAATAATAACATGTCTTTATTTCAAGTAATTAACATACATGAAAAAGACGAAGTTCAATGCAGTACTGTTCTTCCACTTAACCCTTAATTTGTACAAAGATTTCGATCTAAATCTTTGGTTCTCGAAGTCGCGCGCAACTGCAGTATATGGTGTAAAAAGTGTTTCTTTTTTTGTTAACAATTTACCATTTGAACTAAAATTTAAATACTTTAAAATATAACTTTTTGCTAATTATTATTTACATTTGAGTCACGGTAAACTAACCTAACAATTAATTTTACTTTATTATTGTCAGTAAATTTGTGTCACACTACAATCTATCATGAAATTAAATGTAAATTTATTTGCTGCTCTTTTATGGATAGTAAGGTTACGGTTACGGTTACGGTATCACCTAACCTGAAGTATCACTTTTGTCATTTCGTCTGTCGCTTCGCAAGTTACAGTTGTGTCACGGTAAGCGTAGTTAATTTTTTTTTTATCCAATCTGTACATTGGCAATTTATATTTCAGTCTCGGTGAACCAACCTGTCGATGGCTTCTTGATACACGTAGTTAATTTCATTTTATCATTAATAGTAAATTTGTGTCACGGTACGTTCTGGTATGGAATTTAATGTCACTTTATTTATTATTTCTTTATTGATATTAGGTTGTGTCACAATATGCATCTAACCTACTAATGTTGCGTAAAATCTACAGTTTCAGAGCTAATTGTGTCACAATATGTACAGATAGTGATACTTTTTGTCTTTTCATCTGTCGTTTCACAATTCACAGTTGTCACGGTAAGCGTAGTTTATTTTTAACATTTTATTTTTTAATGTACAATTGCTTCTTAAAACATACACAATTTTCTGTTAATTTAATAAGTCGCTTAACAATTTACTTTTGAATCTTGGTAAATTGATGCTTCGCAATTGCTGGTTGCGTCACGGTACATTTCTAGTTTTTATTAAAAAAAAATGTATTACTTTGCATTGTCAGGTATGTCACGCAATACATAGTTACTATGACAGTTACGTCACAATACATATAGTTAGTTACTTTCATGTCACAATAATTAATAGCAAAGTTGTGTCACAATATAAACATAACCTAATAAAATTGCTTGTTTATCACTTGCTTTATCAATGTGCGATGGCTTCTTGTCCCTTTGCAGTGTGCATACTTAATTTTTTGCATGTACCCTAAAATACGGGTAAAAGGCACAAGGGCCGATAAGTCATTTGATTAGCTGTAAAATAATAAACTTTAAAATTTCCTGAGACAATGTTTTTATTTGAAGTAGGAAAAAAAAAATTCTAACTTGTGCCAAAATACTTTAGCTAAAGCTTATGATACACTATATACTATTTTACTTCAATTAATCTGTTTGCGAGTTATATTTGTGACACGGTAAACTAACGTAATCACAATTGTTTGTTGTGTCACGGTAAATTTGTAGTTGCTTTTTTGAAATTCATTCACTTTGCAATTCATGCACAGTAAGATTGATAATAGTGTTTTTTTGCAATTACTAGTTATGTCACGGTAGGCGTTGTTTATTTTTCATCACTTTATTCAATTACCTGTCTTTAGAGTTTGCATACTTTTCTATTAATTTAATTTTTCACTTTGCAATTTAAAATTAAATGAAATTATGGTGTCACGGTATGCACCTAACCTAATAATGTTGCATCAATCTGTTTTTCTAGTTGTGTCACGGTATACTATTAAAAGATACAAAAAAAATAGTTACTTTTAATTATTTTACTTGTTTATTAATACTAAAATTATGTAATGGTAACAACTAATTTAGTTTAATTACCAATTTCTAGTTATGTCACGGTAACGCCTACCGTTTATTATTTTTAATTTATCTGTCAATATCCGAATACTTGATTTTCTGTTAATTTGATTTGTCATTTTTCAATTTAAATTTAAGTAACAATAATTTGACTTTATCCCAAAAAAGTTGCGCCAAAATAAAGTTTTGCAATTCCTGATTGTGTCACGGTATGTACGTAGTAATTTTTTTAACAATTCATGTGTCACATTGACAATTGTGTATACATAATTAGATTAACAGTTGTTATGTCATGGTATGCGTAATTCCAATTTCCTAACCTAATAAAGTTGAGCATGATCTGACGCTTCACGGTTGCTGATTGTGTCTCAATAAATTTTTCATTTTCTTTTAGTTTATTCTTTCATTGTGCAATTCACATTTGAGTCATTGTAACCTTAGTCAAAAAATTGCTGGTTATCTCACGGTATATTCGTCGTTATTTTTAACAATTCATGTGTCACATTGACAGTTGTGTCACGGTATAAATAATTAGATTAACAGTTGTGTCACGGTATAAATAATTAAATTAACAGTTGTGTCACGACACACATAACTTGATAATTTTATGTCACCTTATGAAGAATTGCAAGGTTGCACCAAATTTTACTGTAAATTATGTTACGGTATGCGAAGTTTATATTTTATCACTTTATCTGTGGATGCGCATTTATCTCTTTCTGATTTATATTTGAGTCACGGAAAACTGAACTATCCTAACCTAAAAAAGTTGCACGTGAACTGACGCTTTGCAGTTGTTGAATGTGTCTCAATATATTCATCATTTTCTTATAATTTAATCTGTCATTATGCGGTTTACATTTGAGTCACGGTAACCTGACCCAAACAAATTGCAGCTAATTTGGCTTTCACAGTTGTGTGTCGCGGTGCGCTTAGTTCTATTTTTAACAATTAATTTGTCATTTTGCAGTTGGCAGTTGACTTTATTATTATGTCACGGTATGCACCTAACCTAATAATATTGCATCACATCTATTGTTTTGCAATTCCTAGTTTTGTCGCACTATGCTTTTATTTTTTATTATTTTATTTATCAATATCCAACAAAATCCAATCCAATTACTTTTTGTCTCTTTACAAGTTACATATTTTATTTTATTTTAATTAATATGCTATTTTAAATTCAGCAACGTTAGCCCAACTTAACCTTAAAAAATTGAGCTGTCAAATTACTAATTAAGTGGCAAATTCCAAGTGTTTCGTGTTTATAGTCGCCCCAACCACCTTTTAAAAACTGACCTCCAGGAAAGAATGAAAACTTTTATATCGATAAAAATATCAAATCTAAAAAAAACCTTACTTTTATAATGCCCCTAATCAGTTTTCCGATTTATACCACAAACGACTAATCTAATTAACTGAGTACTACCAACGAAAACCTTTAATACCAAGATGAGAGCAGTACCTCAAAGACGACAATACATACAATAGTTATGCTTACACTTGTCTTGACAAGACCCTTAAAAGATATCATAGTAACAAGCTAAATTGTTGTGTGATTGTCTCAACAACCCAAAAATATTTGTAACTAAAACATGATAGTCAACAAAGTGCTGATATAGCTCCAATTCTCAATAAATGCTGAGACACTCCAAAAATATTGACTGTAAGAATTAAACCCTCAAGTCCTCTATGACCAACTATTGGAAATTGTCTCCTAGTTATCTTTAAAGTGAATTGTGCCACAGCAGCTACTGCAAAAGCAAAGCGACGTAACCTCACACTAACAAGCTCAACAAGAAGTTTTCAGAAGAACTTATCAACAGACCTAAACTAAAATTAAGACACTAGAGCAGATGGCCCTCATCACATGAGGGGCCTTCTTAAGCCAAACAATAAAAAAAATATAACCAATAAATCAATCATCAAATAAACGGCCACCCTGCACCCGGAAGATTGCCTAGCAACCTTTGCCGGTCTCTTTACCAAATTTTGTTGTGCACCACAAATACTTCTACTTTATTGTGCGTTAAAGAAGATTGATAGGATCAACGGCTTATTAGGTGACTTCCAAATCATCCGATGGATAAAGAGTTATTATTTTAGTCATATTACGGGGATCGAAACCCGGACTGTTAGAGTGCTACGGTAACGCTCTATAACTGAACTACCTTACTTCCTCAAGTGTTTCCGATAACCTAAAGATCATCAAGTGGAAACTAACAAAGATCTCTCTCGTGATCGACTCAACAAAGCAACCTACTGATTCCACCTAAACCTACGTAACAGCGTTATATAACGTTATATCAGAAAATGCATCATATGCGCCCAAATAAATACAAAAGCACACTAAAAACCAACGTCAGCGCTGTGACTGCGCCCTACTAACAGTGGAAGCGGATTCCAGTAGACTACGTAAGCCTACTAGAGAACAAAAATAGATTTATCCTGCCGGTGTTAAATACCTGTACAAGTTGACTGAAACAAAGCCTTTTCCACCAACGGCACCATCAAAGCGACCATCTTCTTCTTCTTCTTTATACAGTCTGTTTTGTCTAATGCTGGACATAGGCCTCTCTTAACTTCTTCCATCTACTTCTATACTGCGCTTCTTGTATTCACTTAGTAGCAATGCGTTTCACATCGTTTGTCCTTCGAGTTGTTGGGCGTCCTCTACTTCTGTACGCCTCCTAAGTCGCCATTCTAGAATCTTTTTGGTCCTTGCGACATGCCCGGACCAATTCCATTTTAGTTTTATTATTTTCTCAATTACATCACTAACCTCGGATCGTTGTCTTATTATTTAATTTCGGACTCTTTCTCTCAATATTTTGAGCATGGAACGTTCCATGGCTCGTTGTTCTACCCTAAACTTTTGGATAGACTTTTGTGTGAGCGTTAGAGTCTCAGTATGTTAGAACTGGTAGGATGCATGATCAAACACCTTGCGTTTTAGGCAGTTGGGAATGTCGGAATTAAAAATGTGTTTCCGTAGGCTGCCCATGTTAGCCTCAGACTCCTTCTAATCTCGTATCTAGTTGTCTCTACCAATTTTGATCTCTTGTTCTAAATAATTTTGTTTGGCGCAGGGACTAGGTTGGTCATAAACTCCGTTTTAAAAATGTTTATTTTAAGGCCGACTTTGTGTGATTGTTTTGCCAGCTTTTTTCCATCTTTTCTAGGCTATCTTAAATTAGCACAATGTCTACTAAAAAAACAGCTTAAGCTAACCTAACCATAAGAAGATACTTTAGTGGACTAGGTGAACCCACAGGATACCATCTCTAACAGGAACCAATATATCCTGACGGTGATAGCCTTTGCTACTAACACCACCACTAGCAAAGTACGTAGACCTGCTAAAACAACATGTGTTCAGCCGATTTGGGTGTTCGAGAATCATCCTCTCCTATAATAAACCCCAGAGGTTCCAGGAGGCTCACACTAAATGAAAGGTTTGAAGTAAACCCGGTGGAGAGACGACACGAGGAGTTAAATAAAACTTCGTTGTCAATGCCTCCACCAATCAAAAATTGTGCGTCAGATCCATCAGTCAGTTTCCATCCATCGCGGGAAATACTTTGAGAAGTACAGGACTATTCCGTTAGAACACAAACACTGAACATGCTACTTTCCAATACCGTGGAAATATTTCAAAAAGTAAATGGATTACCACAATATTTTGAAAAGACCAATTTCATTAAACTTTAGTGTTTTCCGCTACCAGAAATCCTACTCTGCCGTAAATTATTTATAAAGCCTACCATCTCGGCATTCAAATAATGTCTAAATGTAATCAACAAAACCTATTTAATTGTTCATTTGACTTACCTGTTGGATTGTGCTTTGATGACACGTTGAAAATCTTTTTCAGTCTTCTAATTCCTTTAACTATATTCATCATGGATTCCACTTCTTTTTCGAGTATTTCATCTCTGTAGGGAAGAGTCTGGAAACATTTTAAGCAATTCAAAAATAGAATATAAAAGCTGATTACTACTAAATACAATCCAAGTAAAGATTGTTATGAATTAAATTATTTTGAAAATGCTAACATAAATATTGATACTTTGCGTTTAAAAAGATGTAAGTTTAGAAATATAGTTTACTAACCTCTGGGAAATATTTGTTGGAGTTTGCAATTACTGGATGAATCAATAATTGTTGATGTAAATGCTGATAGAGATGAGGCATGAATGGTGCAAGACATCTCAAACCCACGTCCAAACATTGTATCAAAGTCCAACAATGCTCGGCCGCTGTTTCACTTTCCGGTGATTTGAAACCAACTTTAGTTGTTTCCTGTAATAAAAAAGAAACAAATAACAATTAATTAATTAAATTTTCATAATTTTAAATTGCATTAGTTATATAGATAATTTATTGCGGGATAAGTCATGTCATATTATAAGGAGAAAGAATGTTATAAATATCGTCCATTGCATTTGGCTGGCAATGCTTGACATTGTTTAATGTTTCTATAAAACCATTTATAAGAAAAATTGTTTCTCAATGAATGTAACCTAATTTCACTAAAGCAATTCTTCTTTCTATCTATCTATTTTTCGATTTTCTTATGGTTATTCGATTTCACAGAGTGGCTTAATATTTTTATACTAATAGTAATTAAAATTAATATCGATCATAATAAAATAAAATATTTAAACAGTTCATCAATACGTTTATTATTCAGTAATGTAATGAAATTCATGTTAAAATAATCAACTGTTGCTCTACATTAATAAAGTTAGTACATAGTATAGTTTGATGACCTATATTATGCTCGATATATTATTTACTGCCTGAAACTCACTTACGGGGGAAGATTTATTGGTATTAAATTGACCCCGTGCGATAGTTTTATTTTCTCCTTAACTCAGAAAGAAATAAATGTATCCTATTTATCGAATGAATTATTGCAGTTACTAATGTAATGAAAATTTTATATTCTATTGACCTAACTAATGGTACTTACTATGTATACGTCGCAAAACTCGTAATAGAGGAAGTTCTTAATGGCCGTAGTGGCCACATGAAACTCACACCCCTTGAGAGCCCGGTCCACTTCCGCAACCATGTAAGATAATCGACTAAGTATCCACCTATCCATTTCCCCCATGTGATTGATGTCTGCATCCTTCAACTCTTGAACTTCGGTAACGCTCCTGCACCACTTGACGGCAAACTTGGTTGCTTGCCACAATTTATTTCCAAAAAACTTATTCGTCCTGCACTCTTGCACGTCGAAACTTATATAATGCCCTATGAATTTGAACAAATAAGATACAGAATAAATAAATTACATCTTTACCTTTTACGTTATATGTGCACAGTGTAAACCTCAAAGCGTCTACCCCGCATTCGGGAATCCCCTCCGGGAACATCCTTCGCTGTCCCTGCACCGCCTTGGTCAATTCCTCCTCGTCGAGAATTCTCGCTCTCGCGTCCTGCTCCAATTCCTGTGCAATGAATGAAAAAATCAAACGGATAAAAGGAAATGAAAAAAATAGATTGTTACCTCCAGTGTTCTGCCCTCTATTACATCCTCAGGGGAGACGACGTTCCCCAAACTCTTCGACATCTTGCGGCCGCCCGAGTCGCATATGATCCCGTGGAGGAGGATACGATCGAAGGGGAGTTTTCCGGTTAAATGTGTGCCTAGCATTACCATACGTGCTACCCAAAAGAATAATATATCGTGCCCGGTTTCCATCACACTTAATGGAAAATTTGATGAATAATTTTCAGACTGAAAAATTTAAATATTTTATAATTAATTAAAATAATAATATGATATTATTTATGTCATCTTTTGGATAGATTTTGTTATTAAAATTGTCGAATTTGCAACATAACGTGTGTCAGAAGCTAAGTTAGAAGCTTCAAAACAATAATAATTTTATTGAAGACCAATTATGCAAAATATGTACTTTATTTATCCTGAAGATGACTTAAAGAGTCGAAACTACTATATAATAATAATACTAATACAGAAGCTACAAAATAATAATATCACACTAAATGACTTACTTCTTTAGGCCATCCAAATGAAGACATAGGAAGCAAAGCTGATGAAAACCATGTATCCAAAACATCATCAATTTGTTCCACTATTAATTCGCCATCACCAAACGCTGTTTTAGCTCGAACTATAGCATCATCCATATTATGAGCTGCTATTTTTCGAACATGATCCGGCTTATCTTTAATCCAACAGCAATAAATTGGAATGCGATGTCCCCACCATAGTTGTCTAGATACGCACCAATCTCTGCAATATAAAATTTTAATACAAACAATATTTATTAAATTATAATATAACAAACCTTATATTATCAAGCCATTCAAACCAAATCTTTTCAAAATTCCCTGGATCAATTTTTAAGTTTCCTTCTCTGACTGCATTAGCGGCTTTCTTTGCCATTTCATCGCTTTTTAGAAACCATTGTGGTTTAATTAGGAATTCAACTATATCTTTGCTTCTGTTGCAAATGGGAATGATCATTGCGTGGTCTTGTTGGCTTCTAAAAAGGTTTTGCTGTTGTAATGCATTGATGATGGCATCGCGTGCTTCGAAACGTTGTAGTCCTTTGAATGGATCTGAAGTAATTCGTCCGGTTTCATCGATTATTGATAAAGATTTGAGTTTGTGACGTTGGCCTACTTCAAAGTCGGTGTGGTCGTGAGCAGGAGTTATTTTTACAGCTCCTAGATTAACAATAATTCCAACAATCTCAATAACTTAATAAAACTTTTATTACCTAACATGGCATAACCTAATTAATCTGACTTATCTCATTCAATTTTAGTTTATGTAATAAATGTTTTGATATTGGATATAACCAAAATACGGCGTAAGATGAATGAATTGAATCTTACGCCGTCTTTTAGTTATATTTGACCGTCTTTTGTCGAAATGAGACAAAAATAATGTCAAAAAGACATTAAATCATAATACAGTTGTCAAAAAACTATTGAAGGGTACAAAAAACGTTAAAAAAACTGTTAAATATAGCAGCAAAATGTTAAAAAAAAAAAATAAATCAAACTGTCAAAAATTATTTCAGACGGTACAAACAATTATCAAAAAGTACAAAAAATATACATTAAAATTTTTGGTTTTCATTTGAAGTTACGCGATAGACAGTTAACTAATGTCATTTTGCTATTAAGAATAGTTGACAGCAGTGTCACGGTATGTATAGTTAATTTTTTTTAATTAATAATTTGCTTAGCAATTTATGGTTGAGTTTCGGTATTTATTTATTTGCGGTACACTCATAAGATTAAAACTATGCACATAAGCAATAAAGTTGCACTTAATTAGACGCTTGGCGATTGTGTCATGGTTTCATAATTTAATTGACGGTATGCATAATTATTTTATTAAATATTTATTTGTGAATTTGTCATTAATAGTTGTGTTAACCTAAAAACTTTGCATCAAATCTGTGAGACTTTGAAATATCTCATTTCCGGAATAATGGGATGCGGACGCTCGTGCGGCAAGCCATTAATCCTAAAAAGTGTTCTGGAACAACGGAAGTCCGGAGTATCGTAGATTTAAAAAAAAAAAACTCAAAAGTACAAAAAACTGTCCAAGAACACAGAAATTTTTATCAAAAAATCTTTCAAAAAGTACAAAAAATGTTCAGTAGTACAAAAAACTTTCAAAAAACTTTCAAAAAACATAAAAAATATTAAACAGTACTAAAGACCATAAAAAATAATAAAAACTGATGCATATAACAGAAAAAACGTTAAAAAGTACAATAAAGAACCAAACTACAAAATAAAAAAGTAGAAAAAACTGGCAAAAATAATATTAAAAAGTATAATAAACTATGAACATTTACAAAAATCTGTCAACAAGTATAAAAAACTACAGAAAACTGTTAATAGTACAAAAAATACAAAACTATTGAATATAAAAGAAAAATATTAAAAAATAAAATAAACTGTCAAGAAATACAAAAAAATTATAAAAAAACTGGCATAAATAATGTCGGAAAATACAACAAATTGTAAAAATGTACAAAAAAACTGTCAACAAGTGTAACAAACTATCAAAAACTACAAAAAACTGTTAAATAGTACAAAAAAACTGTAAAAAACCTACTATTTAAATTACTAAATGGTACAAAAAAAATAAAAAGTTGTTTTTTTACAAAAAAAAAACTAAAATAAATACTGTCAGATATGTCAGAAAAAAACTAAAAAAAAGTGCAAAAAACTATGGAATAGTACAAATAAACTGGCAAGAAACATAAAAACTATTAAATGATACACTATGAAAAAAAAAGTTTTTAATATATCAGAATGAACTTCAAATAGTACAAATAAACTGTCTAAAACTATTAAAAAAAAACTGTGAAAAACAATGTCACAAAGTACAAAAGTCATCAAAAAGTGCAACAAACTGTCAGCAAGTATAAAAAAACAGTCAAAGAATATTAAAAACTGTTACATAGTACAAGAAATTGTGAAAAAACGTTAATAGTATTAAATCTAAAAAACTGTTAAAAAAATAAAAAACAGAAAAGAATTTAAAAGTACAAAAAACAAAAAATAATAACAAGTATAACAAACAAATGTTAAAAAGTACAAAAAACTGTTAAATAGTACCAAAAACTGTCAAAAAACGCAACTACTAGTAATTAGTACAAAAAAACATCAAAAAGAAAACAAACTGTAGAATATAACAAAAACTTTTGTTAGGCAGTTAAAAATTACAACAAAAACTGTCAAAAACAAAATTAATAAAAACAAAATACCGGTAAATAGTACAAAAGCTGGCATCGTAATAACTATTATATAGTACCAACAAAATGGTACAAATAAGCTATGAAACAAAAAAACTTTTAAATATAACAAAATAATATTAAAAAGTACAATTAACTGTCAAAAAGTACAAAAAAACTGTCTAAAACTATAAAAAGTGTGAAAAAGAAGTACAAAAATGACAAAAAAGCATGTAAACTGTCAACAAGTATAAAAAACTGTCGAAAAGTACTAAAAACTGTTAAATAGTACAAAAAACTGTAAAAAAACATAAACACTATTAAATAGTCTAAAAACCGTAAGAAAAAATAAAAAACTATTGAATATAACAAAAACAATAATAAAATGTACATCAAACAAGTCAAAAAAAAAAACTATCAAAAAGTACGAAAAACCGTCAAGTAAAAAAGTGTTGAATATAACAAACAAATATTAAAAAATTCAACAAATTGTCTAAAACTATATAAAAATAGGCATAAATAGTATCAGAAAGTACAAAAACTATTAAAATTTACAAGTATAGAAAAAACTATCAAAAAGTACAAAGAACTATTATATAAGACACAAAACTGTGCCAAGAAATAAAAATTACAGTTGTGTCACAGTAGAGTCTCGGTGTGCAGCTAACCTAAAAAACTGCATTAAATCCAAAATATTATCATATCTATCCTTTTTTTTCAATTGACAGTTGTGGGAGTTGTACCGTTACACAACTTACACAACTGTAACTGAAAAACCTACCTTAGATAAGTTGGATCTGATTTGAAGCTTTTGCAATTATTCATAGTATCAATTGACAGTTAAAATTTGTCTAATGAAAAAAAATTTACATAAAAAACTTTAATTTTCATTTGTTGTTGCAGGATAGATAGTTGAGTAAAGTTTATCGGTTTGCTATGTTGACTGCAGTGTCACGGTAAGTAGTTCATTTTATTTTCATTTAATTAGTCGTTTGGGTGCTGATGCTTTCCAATTGAGTTACGGAATACATAGTTTGATTGACGGTATGCATAGTTATTTTATAAATTAATCATTTGTGGAGTATAAAATCGGTTTTTTGCAACGTGTAGATAATAAAACTTCAAGTCTAATCAAATATATGAAAACCCAAAAGTTTCAATTGTCTATTAAACTTTGAAATTAAATTGTGAAAACTTTAAGAGTC
The DNA here is from genome assembly GCA_963932245.1 of Tachinus rufipes. NCBI lineage: Eukaryota > Metazoa > Arthropoda > Insecta > Coleoptera > Staphylinidae > Tachinus > Tachinus rufipes. The sequence continues at coordinate 23,890,727 of OZ010742.1, read as the reverse complement.
ACTACTTCATTGAACATTAAATTTAATAGACTTATTATTTAGTTTAATTTTTTTTTTAATAATAATTGAATGTATGATTAAAAAAATAGCATATAAAAGTATATACTTATATTCATATTATATATGCAATAAGATCAACACAATTATTAATTGTGTTCTAGAAATTTACTGTAAAATCAAATGGTTCTGCGATCAAATGTGCCTCCCGAACATTATATAGCATACATCAGTTAATAAAGATAAGTATAAAGTGGCAGTTACACTATAAACTACTCGTTTTTTAATTGTTTTAGGTGTAACAATAATCTGGATCGTATCAAAGTAAAAAAAAACAGTCAAAAACTATTAAAAAAACTATGAAAAATACTGTCAGGAAGTAGAAAAATTATCAAAAAGTTGTCAAGTATAACTTTTTTTTAAAGAGTTGTATTATAAAAATATATGTTGAAAAAATTAGTAAAAAAACGTATAAACAATTAAACGGTACAAAAGCGTCAAAAAGAATAAAAACTGTTGAATATAACATAATCGGAGCTATTCTCTATGAATATTGCTAGAAGGAAGCTAGATATATATTGCTAGCTAACATTTTAACAAAAAGATTTATATATGTATATATGGCCATGTCCAAGTCAAGTGTACGGAACAAAAATTTAATTTTGCTCAAACCACTGAAAATGCTTTTCTCTACATGAGTCCCAATCTTGTAAATTTTTTTAGATTTTTTCAATTAGCCATTTTCGAGTAATAAGCAATCAAAATTTAAAAAAACCAATTTTTTGCATTTTTTACATTTTTTGATCGTTCGTAATTTCTCACTCAAGGTTGCATTTATAGGAAAAAACTGTAATAATTTTTTTTTTCAAAATTGTTTAAAGAATATTTTTTTACAGCAATTTTTTTTTTTTAATTTTGAAAATTTTGCAGAACTTTAAAAGACAGTTTTTCTTAAAAATAGATGACGAGTATTTTCTTTTATTTTTCAAATATGGATAAAAACGTGCTTTTATATGTGCCAAAAAATACCCTGAAAATTTCAGGAAATTCCGTATAACTATAAAACTAATTATAAAAAATACTGTCAAAAATAATGTCAGAAAGTCTAAAACATTATCAAAAAGTAGCTAAAACTGTTAAATAACACAAAAAGCCTCCATAAAACGTAAAAACTATTAAATGATTCAAACAAAAAAATAAAAAATTACAGGTTTTTCTCGGTATACACCTAACCTAAAAAAGTTTATCATACCATCAAACGTTTTTTAATTGACACTTTTGTGACGGTGTAATCAAACAATTGACAGTTTGTCATTTAAATAGCTAAAAAAAAAACAGTTGACAGTTGGGTCAATCATTTTGATCATAACCTGCGCTGAAAATTGACAATTGTGTCACGGGTTTTGCATTTAATCTGTCGGTTTGCACCTAAGCTAAAAAAGTTGCTTATAATTTATTTTTGCTTTTTGATTGACAGTTGTGTCACAATATAAACCTTATTTTAAAAGATTTGCATCTCATTTCATGCTTCATAATTTTTCATTTTTACTATTGACAGTTATATCACGTCCATAACTCATTGTCATTTCAGATGTCCCAATTGACAGTTGTCTCAAACATACAATCAGTTTTTGTTTTCATTTGTTATTACGCTATTAATAGTAAATTGAAGTTTACAGTTAAGTCACAGTATAGTGCATACCGTGACCTAAGCTAACATAACCTAAAAACGTGTTCGTTATAATTTAAGTTTTTTGTCACATTTCGATTGGCAGTGGTGTGCGGTAAAAAAATTTGACGCTTTGCAATTTGTCAGTTTACAAAAATTCTAAGAGAAAATCCCATAAAATTTACATAAGGGTCTAAATTTACATTTAGAAGTTGCCGCTCACTAATTCCGGTCGTGATTGCTATGAGCCAAGTGAAAATTTGTTTGAGAAAAAGCGAAAATTTGTTGAAGGCCAAGTAGGTCCTAGAAAGATACAAAGAAGGGGTAGGGCACTAAGGATCTGCAAACCTGGATTGTTAAGGCTTGTTTGGTTATATAGTGCAAGCTAGCATCCGAGCTGGCCTAGTCAGTTACTGCAGTGCAACTACTCGCACCGTGTGACCGCATCATACAAGTTACTGTCTCTCGCCGCTATTGTACGATGGAGTGACACGGTGCGAGTAACTGCACTGCAAGTAACTGACTAGGCCAGCTCAGATGCTAGTTCACACTGTGTAACCAGGCCTTTAAAGTCCGAGTAAAAATTTGTTTAGTGTCGAGTAAAACATTGTTTGGGTAGAGTGAAAATTTGCTTGGGACCAAGTAAAAATTTCAGGGCAAGTAGGTCCTAGAGGGTTAAAGCAGAAGCAAGGTATAGGCGTGTGGGGATCACAAATCAACCTCTAACAAAAAAAAACGAAACTTTAACAATTTTCAACAAATCGATCTGATTATTTTTAAGTAATATAATAAGTCTCATTTAAGATATAAACGTATATCAATATTGGAAGCGATTTGACCCCTTCCTTTATTAAAACCGCCTCCCCCAAAAAATTCCAAAAACGTAGGACATTTTGCATTTTTCAAATCTTTTCTCAAAAATCGTTTTCATGTTTGTCCCTGTCAACTACCCCTATAAATATAACCGCTTTAATTTTAGCAACGGCTATTTTTTTCTTAAAAACGCCCAATCAATCAAAGTTTACTTGTTTTCATCAAACCTTAAACTTTTTCAAAAACTCACCTCACCTCTCGTTGTAGACATAGTTTCATTAAAAAAAAGACACTTTCTTTTTAACAAAATGCACTCATCAAATTTCTAATTTGTTGTCCAATTTTTTTTTATCTAAAGTATTTTTTATTCCAATTTTAAAATACCAGATTCGTGTTTCTGGTACCAAAAATGGTAAAAAAAATGTTCATCAAAAATGGTAGTGGTCAAAATACCCCCCAAAATATGCAACCAACTCAACTATTACGATCAACCGGACACAACTTACACTATCAAGTCTATCCAACCCTACATTGTCCCAACTATTGTAATCCAACATTTATTTATTTTTTTAAATTTTTGTTAGATGAGGTCGGTGTAAAAAAAACTTTAAAGATTTTAATTGGAGACAAAACATTGCACAATAGAGCAATGTTGGTTTTGTTGAAAAGCTTTTTTCCAAAGAAAATATTTGTTATTGCCAGAATCAAAAGCAATATAAATTCTTAGAAGAAGAAATACTAAAACAACAGCAGTACTTTGAGAAAAGTACTAACAATTATCCACAATTTGCTACAAACTGGAATTCCTAGTCAGAAAGTTCTTATTCTAGTAGTTGGCATGTTAGTTTAATTTTTGTATTACAGTTTTACCTACATGACTGCATTCTTTGCAACCAACCAGTATTGACAATCAATTTTTTCATCAGGCTCCGGTTGTTGGACAGGAATGTCGTGTTCTGAGTCAACCATTACGTTTCTTTTTCTATTTTACACATCAAAAATTTGTTTTCTTCTTCATATTGGTAACAATATTTTAAAGAGTAATCTTAGGCTCTTCAAAATATCTTATTGGAAGAAACCGGACAATTTTTAAGTATTACTTCTGAACTAAATCTGGTTAGATTAATTTCTTAAAATTATTATACAAAATCAGTTTGTCTTTAAAAAAAAAACTGTTCTAGAACGTTTTATATATTAATTTTTGGTCACAATATTTGCTAGTTCTTTTTAAGAGATTTTGATCGTTTCTTTTTATAAAGTTGCATTCATTGCAAAAGCTAAAGATATTTGATACTGTTTATGTAGCTATGGAAATTAGTTCGCATTTATAAAGAATAAATTAATAAACAGAAAGAACAACTCTTGTCTGTAATTATTAATAACATACAACAATAATAACGGCTGAGTGCTATTTAAACTTTCTATAAAATCATTTGAGAGGATTAATAAATAATGTCCATCTGGCAATCAGCATAGTATGTAGTAACAGAGACTGATAAAGACGCATTTTTGAAGAAGCAGAACAGTAATATGTTACGTAGAACAACCAGATCTGTCTTAAAAAAGGTATAATGTTTCATCAAGTCAACAGTGGTCATTTTAGACATTCTTTAAAGTAAATTTAAACAAAAATAAATTTGACTTTTCTGAAATTGTTATTATTTACTCAATAATAATCAAACACGGTTTACTTTAGAGCATAACTTTATTAAACGTTTAAATATATGTGATGTAGTCTAAAGATTACGTACAGAAAGTTATGACCTCACGTCGTATTTAAGAAATAAGATTATATTTGTGTAGATTTTTTTTAAATAATAAAACATGATTTTAATATATTATCGCTTAGTAGGAATATTAGTTCTGGCAACACGTATCCACCACCTCAATGCATTCCCTCAGTTCAGTGCCGACTTCAGTAAGTGACGCATAGATAACTCAGTCCTCTCGTATAGTACACAAAACTGATATTATATTATCTCAAAGTGTGTAAATCGTGTTATGTACTATCACATCTAAAATTCGCTATCAAAGTAGGTGCATCTGCATAAAATATTAGTGTGAAAATATATGTTCTCGGCTACTGCAATGACGCCTGAAGGTTAGTACACAAAACGTCCATTGCTTTTCATACGGTCCGCAATAACAATCAAGAAACTGTGATCTGGCTATGAATATTAATGCAGTTTTCTTGTTATTGTGACAGTGAATGCATAATTTTACATATTTACGATAGCGGCAGGGTTTTAAAGCTTAATAATATTTCCTGAAATTTGTGCTTTTATTATTTACATAATGATGATTCTATAATATCCTCAAAGATGTTTTTATCTTGTTATATTTATTTTAAATAATGCTCCAATTATGTCAGTAATATATACTATAACAATAAATAATAAATTGAAATAATTAATTAATAATTTGTTGATTTTTGCATTGATTTCCATAAGAATGATTTACTTGAAAGCAACAGTATTCAACAATTAAGCCGGTTGTAATCGTTGGTGTTATTTCACTATGCTGGGTTCTTGTATGAGGCTTAACACCACCAGTGCTTACATTAGGTTAAATAACTATGCTCTGGATATTGTTTGATTTATTTATATTGCAGCAGTAGCGGCCATTAAATTGATAAGGGTTGCAAGGAGCAAATACGTTTGTATAGAAAAATTTGAATAAAAGAAGAATACATTTGTAGATATCTACGATTAATGATCGGTTGTTACATTCTTTTATATTTTTTTGTAAGAATTTTTATTTTGGGCATTATATTTTATCTAAGCAATAAGTGTTTAAGAATTAATGAAGTGCTAGTACTTAATTACAACCAATTAAACGTCAACATTTTATACCTTAGCTTCCACAATTGTCAAAAATAATAAAAAAATTGTAATTTTTATTTATTATAATTTTAGCATCAAACCACTAAATCTTGAATAAAACTATATCAAATCCATAAAATTTGATCAAATTTGCTATGCACATTTTACAATGCCTACCTTAAGTGACACAATTGTCAAAAATATAATTTATAAATTAATTTTTTTTTTTATTTTTTAAATTTTTATTTATTATATTTTTAACATCAAATCACTAAATCGTGAATTAAACAAAAACGAATTTATAAAATTTGATCAAATTTGCTATGCACAATTTACAATTCCTACCTTAAGTGCTACATTTGTCAAAAATTAATTTATAAATTAAAAATATTTTTTTGAAATTTTTGAAATTTTTTATTATATTTTTAGCATTAAATCACTAAATTTTTAATTAAACAAAAGCAAATCTATAAAATTTGATCAAAATTGCTATGCACAATTAGCAATGCCTACCTTAAAAACCACAATTGTCAAAAATTTTATTTATAAATTTATTTATTTTTTTTTTAATTTTTGAAATTTTTTAATTATAATTTTAGCATCAAATCACTATATCTTAAATTAAACAAAAACGAATCTATAAAATTTGATCAAATTTACTATGCACAAATTACAATGCCTACCTTAAGTGCCACAACTGTCAAAAATTTAATTTATAAATTAAAAATAGTTTTTTGAAATTTTTGAAATTTTTGATTATATTTTTAGCATCAAGCCATTAAATCTTGTATAAAATTTGAAAAAATCTATAAAATTTTATCAAATTTGCTATGCCCAATTTACAATGCCAACCTTAAGTGCCGCAATTATCAAAAATATAATTTATACATTAAAAACATTTTTTGAAATTTTTGATTTATTTAATATATTATATTTTTAGGATTAAACCACTAAATCTTGAATTAAACAAAAATAAATCTATATAATTTGATCAAACTTGCTATGCACAATTAGCAATGCCTACCTTAAAAACCACAATTGTCAAAAATTTTATTTATAAATTTATTTATTTTTTTTTTAATTTTTGAAATTTTTTAATTATAATTTTAGCATCAAATCACTATATCTAAATTAAACAAAAACGAATCTATAAAATTTGATCAAATTTACTATGCACAATTTACAATGCATACCTTAAGTGATACAATTGTCAAAAACATAATTTATAAATTAAAAATATTTTTTGAAATTTTTGAAATTTTTATTTATTTATTTTTAGCATCAAACCATTAAATCTTAAATTAAACAAAAACGAATCTATAAAATTTGATCAAATTTACTATGCACAATTTACAATGCATACCTTAAGTGCCACAATTGTCAGAAATATAATTTAAAAATTAAAAATATTTTTTGAAATTTTTGAAATTTTTATTTATTTATTTTTAGCATCAAACCACTAAATCTTAAATTAAACAGAAACGAATCTATAAAATTTGATCAAATTTACTATGCACAAATTACAGTGCTTACCTTAAGTGCCACAATTGTCAAAAATTTAATTTATAAATTAAAAATATTTTTTTGAAATTTTTGAAATTTTTATTTATTTATTTTTAGCATTTAACCACTAAATCTTAAATTAAACAAAAACGAATCTGTATAATTTGATCAAATTTGCGATGCACAATTTACAATGCCTACCTTAAGTGCCACAACTGTCAAAAATTTAATTTATAAATTAAAAATAGTTTTTTGAAATTTTTGAAATTTTTTATTATATTTTTAGCATCAAGCCATTAAATCTTGTATAAAATTTGAAAAAATCTATAAAATTTGATCAAATTTGCTATGCACAATTTACAGTGCTTACCTTAAGTGCCACAATTGTCAAAAATTTAATTTATAAATTAAAAATATTTTTTTGAAATTTTTGAAATTTTTATTTATTTATTTTTAGCATTAAACCCCTAAATCTTAAATTAAACAAAAACGAATCTGTATAATTTAATCAAATTTGCAATGCACAATTTACGATGCTTACCTTAAGTGCCACAATTGTCAAAAATTTAATTTATAAATCAAAAATAATTTTTTGAAATTTTTGAAATTTTTTATTATATTTTTAGCATCAAATCAGTAAATTTTGAATTAAACAAAAACGAACCTAAAAAATTTGATCAAATTTGCTATGCACAATTTACAATGCCTACCTTAAATGTCACGATTGTCAAAAATATAATTTATAAATTAAATTTTTTTTTTGAAATTTTTGAAATTTTTATTTATTTATTTTTAGCATCAAACCACTACATCTTGAATAAAACAAAAACTAATCTATATAATTTGATCAAATTTGCTATGCACATTTTACAAAACCTACCTTGAGTGCCACAATTGTCAAAAATATAATTTATAAATTAAAACTATTATTTTGAAATTTTTGAAATTATATTTTTAGCATCAAGCCACTAAATCTTGAATAAAATAAAAAGAAATCTATAAAATTCAATCAATTTGCTATGTACAATTGACAATGCTTACCTTAAGTGCCACAATTGTCAAAAATTTAATTTAAAAATTAAAAATATTTTTTTGAAATTTTTGAAATTTTTAATTATTATATTTTTAGCATCAAACCACTAAATTTTGAATTAAACAAAAACAAATCTATAAAATTAGATCAAATTTGCTGAGCACAATTTACAATGCCTACGAATATCAAATTTTTTATTTATAAATTCAAATTTTTTTTTTTTTTTAATTTTTGATATTATATTTTTAGCATCAAACCACTAAACCTTGAATAAAACAAAAAGAATACTATAAAATTTGATCAAATTTGCTATGCACAATTAACAATGCTTACCTTAAGTGCTACAATTGTCAAAAATTTAATTTACATATTAAAAATATTTTTTAAAAAAATTTAAAATTTTTTAGTTATATTTTTAGCATCAAACCACTAAATCTTGAATAAATCAAAAACAAATCTATAAAATTTGATCAAATTTGCTATGCACAATTTACAAAGGTCACCTTAATTGTCACAATTGTCAAAAATATAATTTATAAATTAAAAATATTTTTTTAAAATTTTTGAAATTTTTATTTATTATATTATTAGCATCAAAACCACTAAATCTTAAATAAAACAAAAAAGGAATCTGTATAATTGGATCAAATTTGCTATACACAATTTACAATGCTTACCTTAAGTGCCACAATTGTCAAAAATATAATTTATAAACTAAAAATATTTTTTTGAAATTTTTGAAATTTTTATTTATTTATTTTTAGCATCAAACCACAAAATCTTAAATTAAACAAAAACAAATCTGTATAATTTAATCAAATTTGCGATGCACAATTTACAATGCCTACCTTAAGTGCCACAACTTTCAAAAATTTAATTTATAAATTAAAAATAGTATTTTTTGAAATGATGGAAATTATATTTTTAGCAGCAAGCCATTAAATCTTGAAAAAAATTTAAAAAAATCAAAAAAATTTGATTAAATTTGCTATGCACAATTTACAGTGCTTACCTTAAGTGCCACAAATGGCAAAAATTTAATTTATAAATTAAAAATATTTTTTTTGAAATTTTTGAAATTTTTATTTATTTATTTTTAGCATTAAACCACTAAATCTGAAATTAAACAAAAAGGAATCTGTATAATTTGATCAAATTTGCTATGCACAATTAACAATGCCTACCTTAAGTGCCACAATTGTCAAACATTTAATTTATAAATTAAAAATATTTTATTGAAATTTTTGAAATTTTTTATTATATTTTTAGCATCAAATCACTAAATTTTGAATTAAACAAAAACGAACCTATAAAATTTAATCAACTTAGCTATGCACAATTTACAATGCCTACCTTAAATGTCACGATTGTCAAAAATATAATTTAAAAATTAAATTTTTTTTTTGAAATTTTTGAAATTTTTATTTATTTATTTTTAGCATCAAACCACTACATCTTGAATAAAACAAAAACTAATCTATATAATTTGATATCAAATTTGCTATGCACATTTTACAAAACCTACCTTGAGTGCCACAATTGTCAAAAATATAATTTATAAATTAAAACTATTATTTTGAAATTTTTGAAATTATATTTTTAGCATCAAGCCACTAAATATTGAATAAAATAAAAAGAAATCTATAAAATTCGATCAATTTGCTATGTACAATTGACAATGCTTACCTTAAGTGCCACAATTGTCAAAAATTTAATTTATAAATTAAAAATATTTTTTTGAAATTTTTGAAATTTTTAATTATTATATTTTTAGCATCAAACCACTAAATTTTGAATTAAACAAAAACAAATCTATAAAATTAGATCAAATTTGCTGAGCACAATTTACAATGCCTACGATTATAAATTTTTTTATTTATAAATTAAAAAATTTTTTTTTTTTATTTTTGAAATTATATTTTTAGCATCAAACCACTAAACCTTGAATAAAACAAAAAAAAATACTATAAAATTTGATCAAATTTGCTATGCACAATTAACAATGCTTACCTTAACTGCTACAATTGTCAAAAATTTAATTTACATATTGAAAATATTTTTTAAAAAAGTTTAAAATTTTTAGTTATATTTTTAGCATCAAATCACTAAATCTTGAATAAATCAAAAACAAATCTATAAAATTTGATCAAATTTGCTATGCACAATTTACAAAGCTCACCTTAATTGTCACAATTGTCAAAAATATAATTTATAAATTAAAAATATTTTTTTTAAATTTTTGAAATTTTTATTTATTATATTATTAGCATATAAACCACTAAATCTTAAATAAAACAAAAAAGGAATCTGTATAATTGGATCAAATTTGCTATACACAATTTACAATGCCTACCTTAAATGTCACAATTGTCAAAAATATAATTTATAAAGTAAAAATATTTTTTTGAAATTTTTGAAATTTTTATTTATTTATTTTTAGCATCAAACCACAAAATCTTAAATTAAACAAAAACAAATCTGTATAATTTGATCAAATTTGCGATGCACAATTTACAATGCCTACCTTAAGTGCCACAACTTTCAAAAATTTAATTTATAAATTAAAAATAGTTTTTTGAAATTATGGAAATTATATTTTTAGCAGCAAGCCATTAAATCTTGAATAAAATTTAAAAAAATCTATAAAATTTGAACAAATTTGCTATGCACAATTTACAGTGCTTACCTTAAGTGAAACAAATTTAAAAAATTTAATTTATAAATTAAAAATATTTTTTTTGAAATTTTTGAAATTTTTATTTATTTATTTTTAGCATTAAACCACTAAATCTTAAATTAAACAAAAACGAATCTGTATAATTTAATCAAATTTGCTATGCACAATTTACAATGCCTACCTTAAGTGCCACATTTGTCAAAAATTTAATTTATAAATCAAAAATAATTTTTAGAAATTTTTGAAATTTTTTATTATATTTTTAGCATCAAATCACAAAATTTTGAATTAACCAAAAACAAACCTATAAAATTTGATCAAATTTGCTATGCACAATTTACAATGCCTGCCTTAAATGTCACGATTGTCAAAAATATAATTTATAAATTAAATTTTTTTTTTTTTAATTTTTGAAATTTTTATTTATTTATTTTTAGCATCAAACCACTAAATCTTAAATTAAACAAAAACGAATCTGTATAATTTGATCAAATTTGCGATGCACAATTTACAATGCTTACCTTAAGTGCCACAACTGTCAAAAATTTAATTTATAAATTAAAAATAGTTTTTTTGAAATTTTGGAAATTATATTTTCTTGTATAAAATTTGAAAAAATCTATAAAATTTGATCAAATTTGCTATGCACAATTAACAATGCCTACCTTAAGTGCCACAATTGTCAAAAATTTAATTTATAAATTAAAAATATTTTATTGAAATTTTTGAAATTTTTTATTATATTTTTAGCATCAAATCACTAAATTTTGAATTAAACAAAAACGAACCTATAAAATTTGATCAACTTAGCTATGCACAATTTAAAATGCTTACCTTAAGTGCTACAATTGTCAAAAATTTAATTTATAAATTAAAATTATATTTTTTAAAATTTTTAATTTTTTTTTAGTTATATTTTTAGCATCAAACCACTAAATCTTGAATTAAACAAAAACTAATCTATATAATTTGATCAAATTTGCTATGTACAATTTAAAAAGCCTTCCTTAATTGTCACAACTGTCAAAAATTTAATTTATAAATTAAAAATTCTTTTTTGAATTTTTTGAAATTTAATTTATTATATTTTTAGCATCAAACCACTAAATCTTGAATAAAACAAAAACGTATCTATAAAATTTGATCAAATTTGCTATGCATAATTTACAAGGCTTACCTTAATTGTCACAATTGTCAAAAATTTAATTTATAAATCAAAAATATTTTTTTGAAACTTTTGAAATTTTCTTAATTATATTTTTAGCATCAAACCACTAAATTTTAAATAAAACTATAACAAATCTATAAAATTTGATCAAACTTGCTATGCGCAATTTACTCTGCCTACCATAAGAGCCACAATTGTCAATTTTTTTATTTATAAATCAAAAATATTTGTTTGAAATTTTTGAAATTTTTTTAATTAAGTATATTTTTAGCATAAAACCACTAAATCTTGAATAAAACTATAACAAATCTATAAAATTTGATCAAATTTGTTGTGCACAGTTTACAAAGCCTACCTTAAGTGAAACAAATGTCTAAAATTTAATTTATAAACTAAAAATATTTTTTTGAAATTTTTTAAAATTTTATTCAAAACATTAAATTTTGAATAAAACCAAAACAAATTTATAAAATTTGATCAAATTTGCTATGCACAATTTACAATACCTACTTCAAGTGTTAAAAATTTCAAAAATATGATTTGCAAATAAAATTATTTTTTTGAAATGATTGAAATTATTATTTGTTAATTTTTAGCAACAAACCACAAAATTTTGAATAACAAAAAACCAAAAATATCAAGAATATCAAAATTATCGCTCACCAGCGACAATAGTGGCACAACTCATTTTTTGTAAATATTGTAATACAGTATACAAATTTAATTTTCATGTTGAATTATTTAAAAATACAATATTTGCAGAAAATGAGTAGTGCCACTATTGCCGCCGGTGAGCTTTATAATTTGCAATTCAAAAATGTATTTTGAAACATTTGAAATTATTGTTTATTATACTTATAATATCAAACTCGCAAAAAATACGACAAGTAGTTTTAATTAAACAATTACACCATAGGATTTAGATCGGTATGCAGAAACCCAACTACATATTGGATTCAGTCAATGGATCCATTTGTCTGCGGTGCATGTAATGTTCCCCTAACTGTCATATCCTATTATATTGTAGACAGTTTACGGAATTGAGAAATACATCATAATTATCATCCAATCTGGCTTTTGTCTTGGAAGATTAGACGCCGATGTTGTGAAAGCCTTCTTGAATTCAACCGACAGTGCACATAAATCCATGCCAGTAATCGGATTTAAGATGGGTATTTTATATAGCAATGTTTATGCATCGTAAAATCCAGCCATTTTAATATCGTCAATTAGTAATTTGTACTTTAATGTTTTTTTTTTTATAATTAAATAATGAATAAAATATTTAATCCGACTAGATCAACTGAACTCAAATGTAAAATATCCAATAACATAGATATTTACTAATTTCCTGAAGGTTCTAAAAGTTCCGTTTACAAAATAACATATTTTCTCCAGCAACTGGCTGCGAAATGTTAACCCCTAGCTTGAAAATGATAAACTATTTAACTTTAATGGAACGCACTTATTATCTATGTAACTATATATTGCCCCACATAGAACTTAATGGCTTACCTGTGCCGAATTCGGGGTCCACAAATTCGTCGCTAATAACAGGGATGCTTTCCGCCCTGAAGGGATGCCAAAGTTGTTTGCCAATGAAGCGACTGTATCGATTGTCTTTAGGATTTACAGCCACCGCGACATCACCTAGCATAGTTTCCGGCCTCGTGGTAGCCACCACAACCTCATCATCTAAATAAAATTAATTGGTTTAATTAAAATTGGAAAACTTTTTTTATATTTAAATTACCTGAATCTTGAAGTTTGTATGCAAAGTTGGTTAGTAATCCAAAACGGATTGGTTTCTCGTAACCGGGGACTGGAATGTCGGTGGGGCCAGTGATGCTTAAATGGTCCACTTCAATGTCTGATATTGCTGACCTCAATATGCAAGACCAATTTACCAGGTAGTCGGCTTCGTACAGGAGGTTCTGGTCGTAGAGTTTTACAAAGGCTTCGATTACAGCTCGAGACTGTGCTGGATTCATCGTAAATATCTCGCGGTCCCAATCGAGCGATGCACCTAACCTACGTAGTTGTTCACCTGAGGGATATAAAATTTGTTACAAGAGACAGGATTAATCCATTTAATTGATTAAAAAGTTCTCTTTTTAGTTTTATTTAGTACACTATATCCTTCAAATAAGTTGTAGCGTGGATTCAAGTCGTCCTTAAAAGAATCGTTAAAAAGAAATCAAATCAGCACAATGCTTCGGTTGGATTTATTTTTATCATAAAAAAAAACTATCTATTTTTGTGTATATTTTCATCGAGTTTGTTTGAAATGTCGTTAAAACGTAATATTAATTTAATTTAAATAAATTTGAATCTATAATTTTATAATTTAAAATTGCTTTACAAACTTTTTTCAATATTATTGTAGAATCTACTAATTATTTACCAATAGCATCAGATTTGTCTTTCTTCCATTTCCACACTTCTTCTTCAAACTTTTCTCTGCCAATATCGTGTCTTGTTTTTTTCTTCTCTTTCCAAAGCTTCTTTTCCACAACAACCTGAGTTGCTATGCCAGCATGGTCCATTCCGGGCACCCAAACTGTATCAATACCTCTCATTCTATGCCTGTAAGAAAAATATTTTAATTATTATGGTAGAAAGAACATTTCAGTTCAGTTAAAATCTGTTTCAAAGAATCACTTTGAATCACCTAAGTTAATTTTCGATAGTTCCTTTGTTTAACTTATTTCTATCCGGATTACATTAGATCATTTCAGATCACTTGATACAACAGTTTAGATCATTTCCCAACATTTCAAAACATTTGAGTCACTTTAGATCAATTTGTTTACTGTTAATTGTGTTTTTGGTGTGTGCATGAATTCCTTTGGATCATTTAGGTATTTTTATATCACTTTGAATCACTTCAGCACACAATTTGAGATCGTTTCAAAACACGTTAAGTCATTTTAAAACACTTTTAGGATTAGTTTGAATCATTTTGTTGTTTATTTTGGCACATTGGATCTAAACAGTTCAGACCATTTTTAAACAGTTTGGATCATTCAAATCTGTATAGATCAAATTGGACCTAACAGTTTAAAATACTTTGAAATACATTAGTTATTTATTAATTATATTTTAAATCCTTTTAGATAAACTTCGATCACTTTAACTAGTTAATTTGGATTAGTTTAAAACATTACATTGACAAGATTAGATCATTTTGAAACAGTTTAAATCAATGAGTACTGTTTGGAACACTTTATATCAGTTTAGATCATCCGCACCACTTCAACACATCATTTTTAAATAGATACCACTTTGGATCAGATTGTTTAATTTTGTTCACTCCGGACTTCAGTTCAAAACACTTGTAAAGTTATAATGTTTCGGATCAATTTGGATTATTTCGGATTAGTTTTAAATTATTCGTATAGACTAATTCAAATTTTTTGGATCTGGTCAGATTACTTTCGATTACTTCAGATCAGTTTAGAATACTGAAATCTTTTTGATCAAAATAGAACAGTTTACACATAATTTCAAATTATTTTTGATCACTTTAACAGATATTTTTTATTCATTTCAACTTCAACAAGTTGGTTCAATTTAAAATACTTTGCATTACATTGAAATTAGTTTGTATGACACGTTGGTTCAAAACAGTTCAGAACATTAAAGACTAAATTAGACCATTTTGAAACAGTTTGGATCAATCGGATCTATTCGGATTACTTTAGATAAGTTTATATCACTCAACTCAAAACACTTTGGTCTATAATAAAATACTTTTGAATCAGTTTAAATCACATTGGATCACTTTAACGAGTTTGAATCAGTTTAAAACATTTTCGTACATTTGCAAACAGTTTGTGCCATTCGGATTTGTTCAGATTACTTTAAATCTTACTATTATGGATCAGTTTTGTTTATTTAAAACACTTTAAATCTTTATGAATCAGTTACAAAAATTACGTCAAATTAATTCAGATCACTTTGGCAATCAATTCAGCTCAGTTTAAAACACTAACATATTTTCGATCACATTAGAACAGTTTAGATATCATTTCAAATCATTGTTTATTACTTCAGCAGACAATTTTGGATCATATCAGAACACATTGGTTCATTTAAAAATACTATGTATCATTTTAAATCATTTTTGAATTACTTTGAATCATTCTGTTCTTTTTGGCACGGTTTTGTTTCAAAAAACTTAAGACTGAACTATTTTGAAACAGTTCAGATTATTCGGTTCTATTTGTATTACTTCAGATCAGTTTAGATGACTCAGTTTAGTGTACTTTAAAATCTTCTTGGGTTAGTAGATCACTTCAGCAAATTGGTTCAAAGCATCGCATCAATTTGAAACAGTTTCTATAATTTGAATCTATTCAAACTACTTTCGACCAATCAGTTCAAAACACTTTGTGTTTAGTTTGTATCACTTTGAATCAATTTAACGGGTTAGTGTTGGATCAGTTTAAAACATGTCCGTACAATTCCAAACAGTTTGTATCATTTAGATCTGTTTGAAACACTTTGGATATCAGTTCACAGTATTATGGATTAAATTTACTTACTTTAAAACAGTTCAAAACACTTTAAATCTTTTCAGATCAGGCAAAAAATTTAAAAATAAAACTAAACAGCACTAAGTTAATGAGGTTACATCAAACAACAAATCAGTTAAGATCAGCTTTAAATCTGTTCGGATTACTTTAGACCAGTTGGGATCATTTGGAATACATCACATCCATTTTGGATAACTTCATACTACTTTGCATCAGTTCTTTGTACTTTTTGATTTTGGATAACTTCAGAAACCAGTTTAATATCTTTATTATTATAATCTAGAACAATAAAACCAAATACAAAATACTAGATGTTTTTCACAAAGGTAGATGTGATGCCCACCTCTAATAATAATGTTAATGCTTGATGCTGGTTATTCGTTGTAGGTCAAGGTCAACCTCTTTAGAAAGGTTGCGCTGATTTAAATAGTTTGGATTACTATAAATTAGTTCAGATCTATTTAATCTGTTCAGATTACTTTAGATTACTTGAAATCACTTTAGCAATCAGCTCAGATCTGTTTAGAACACATATTTTCAACCAAAATAGAACATTTTAGTAAGATATCATTTCGAATAATTTTTTATCACTTTAGTAGATAATTTTCGATAATTTCATAACACGTTAGTTCATTTTAAAAAGCTTTACACCACTTTGAATATTTTTGATTAGTTTAAATCACTTCGTTCACTTTAGCACATTGGTTCACTTAAAACAAGGTTAGACGATTTTGAAACAGAGCACTAATATTCTTTTAAATTAGTTTGGATCACCTTAATTGATTGATTCAAAACACTTTAATATTTTTGACAGATGATCTTGAAATAGTTTAGGTCTGTTTGGTCTACTTTGGATCAATCAGTTCCAAACTCTTTGGTCTATTATAAAACACTTTGGAACACTTTAAATTATTTTGGATTAGTTTGGATCACTTTAAAGGGTTAGTTTGGATCAGTTTAAAACATTTCCATACAATTCCATAAAGTTCGGATCATTCAGATCTGCCCAAATACTTTAATTCTTAGTTCGGATTTTTTTAAATCAATATTTTTTTTAACTTTTAATTTTTTCGGATCAGTTAAAATTTTTAAAAAACTTAACTGTACAGTACTCTGATGATCAGTTTGGATGACTTTGATAAATTAATTCGGACCAGATTTAAATTGATTTGGATTACTTTAAGCCAATTTGTATCATTCAGACCAGCTAAACACATCACTTTGGGTCAATTCATAACACTTTGAAACAGATCTGTTTACTTTTGATCACTTGTTCAGTAGAGCAACCAGTTGAAAACACTTTGCAAAGTTCAAAATAATCATTTAAAACTAGATTGGACCATGTCACAATAAAATTATTTGGAATTGTTTGGATTACTTTAAATCAGATTAGACCAAATACTTTAACACTTTTGGATTATTTTGAATCACTTTAACAGATTAGTTCGGATTAGTTTAAAATATTTCTGAACAATTTCAAACAGTTCAAACTAACCGGATCTATTCGAAATACTTTGTGTCTCAATTCAGATTATTATGAATCGGTTTTGTTTATATTAAAACACTTTTTTTAAATTACTTTAACAAATTACTTCAAACCAGCTTTAAATTCGTTTGAATGATATTAGATTATTTTGGATCATTCGGACCATCATGTGTCAAACATCACATTTGGATCAGTTCATGCTAGTTTGGACCACCTTACCACTCACTTTAGCAGCTTGAGAAGTTTTGAAACAGTTTGAACCATTCAGATCTGTTTAGAATATTTTAAATTAGTTTGGATCGTGCAGTTCAAAATGCTTTACATAATAGAAGAACTGGAGAGAAGGGGAATATCAACATATGTCAGGAAGATATAATGCCACTATCTACAGGATAGAACTATAGTGCGCAGCTCCGGAGAAACTCTGGATATGACTTGTGTAGTGGCTAAGCCCCACCCTGTGGAACACTTACTATGACAGTCTATTGAGAGTACAGATGCCACACGGAATTACCACAATAGCCTATGCGGACGATCGTGCCATGGTAGTCAGGGACAATAACATAAGGGAAATAGAGGATAGCGCAAAATAGGCGTCCCATATGATTAGGAAGTAGATCAAGAAGATGAGCCTAGAACTTGCAACACAAAAGACGGAAGCCATAGTCCTGGTAGGAAGAAGGAAGAACATCATTAATGTAGGGGACACCACAATCAAACCCCAAGATAGAATTAAATACCTAGAAATAAGAATAGGAAAAAACTGGAACGTGGGACCCCACATAACTGAGCTCAAACAAAAAGCAGAGAAACTAGTATGGCTCTGACACAAATCATGCCAAATGTGGGAGGTCCGAGAGCAGAGAAACGCAAAGTAATGGGATCAACTGTGGACTCGATACTGCTATACGCTGCGCCTATATAGAAAGAAAGCTGCAACATTAAAAAACACAGGTTAATCCTAGAAAAAGCCAGAAGGAAAAGGGCAATCAGAATAGCAAATGCCTACAGAACAGTCTCGACTAAGGCTATACAGACAATAACAAAAACAATCCCCATACAGCTCCTTGTCCAAGAGCAAGACAACAACATAGGAAAACAACTAAAAGAACAAACAAAAAACCAATAGAATAAAAAAAAATGGGAAGAAGAATGGCAGAGCAAGGGAGATGTAGCCAAATAGACGCAAACTCTTATACCCGTAGTGACATCTTGGGTAAACAGGAAACATGAAAATCTAAATTACCATCTCACACAGATCCTAACAGGACACGGTGCTTTGGGTCGTACTTAAAGAAAATGTGTCTTGAGGTGCACGACGGCTGCCCATACTGTGGGGAATCGGATAATCCAGAGCATACACTCGTAAAGTACCCTCGCTAAAAGAACATCAAAATGGAGGTACAGAAGTAATAAGGGAGATAACCATCGGCAATCTAATCCCAAATATGGTTGTATGTGCAAACAACTGATAAAGGAAAAAGGAAAATAATGGCAACAAAAGAAAAAGAGGAAAAGATAAGTCTTGGAAACCAAAAATAGAAAGTGTTTTGGACTTGTGAAGAAATACCACAACGGTGATTCCGCAAACTCAGGAAGATAAAGAGGTTCAAGGTTTTATTGGGTATATGGGAAACCGGGAGCTCCACACAATGTTCGTAATGCATTTCCCCCTCACAAGAAAAGAAAAAGCTCAAAACACTTTGGTCTATTATAAAATACTTTTGAATTAATTTGGATTACTTTTACAAAGTAGTTTGGACTACTTTGAATCTTATCGGTTCAATTAAAAAAACTGAAAACTAATTATCACTCATTACTTTAATGAGTTAGTTCAAATAAGCTTTCGAATTACTTTAATTTAGATCATTCATATTACTTTGGATTAGTTCTGTTTACTAAATGATCAATTCGGATTCCTTAGCAATTAATTCAAAATCATCGAGCTGGGCGAGTTACAGTTGCTCATTTGATTGGCTAATTTAAAAATTATATCTGACGTCAATAAATTATAAATTAAAAAAAGAAACAAATTGAATAATAATCACATAAATGTAAGTGATTGCTAAGTATTTAAAAATGTTCCCATAAAGTTGCAAGACGCTCGAGTGTAACGTGCACTGGTACGCTCTTAGGTAAGACTCAGAGCGGGTTAGTTACCCCAATAATGGGAATGCTGCTTTTGAATCTTTTTAGAATAGTATGGATTAGCGGGATATTTTGGATTAGTTTAAAATATTTTCGGTCAATTTCAAACACTTCGGATGTGTTCGGAATATTTTGAATCAGTTCGAATTATTATGAATCAGTTCTGCTTATTTTAGAAAACTTTTAATCTCTTCGGGTCAGTTATAAATTTGAAAAAAAAAACACTGAAAACTACTCAGTTAATCAGTTTGTATAATTAAATCTTTTAGGATTATTTGAGTTCACTTTAGCAAATTGGTTCAAAACCCTTTGGTACATGTCATTTTGAAACAGTTTGGATCATTCAGATCTGTGCAGACTTTAGATTATTTTGGACCACTTTTGTCTATTAAAAAACACTTTAGACTTGAACGTTTTTGGATTAAATTGAACAATTCGCGTCAGATAGAAATTTTGAAACCTAAACTGAACAGCAGTCAGCTAATATAACACATCAGTTCATACCACTTTGGATCAGCTTTTATTTACTGTTCATCACTCCAAATTACTTCAGCAATCCGTTTGAAATTAGTTCAGAATACTTTGCTAATTACAAAATACTTAAACGGAAGTATGGTGGGGAAAAATTACAAGAAGAGATTTCTAAAATAATACAACAAATATGGGAAACGGAAATAATACTCAAAAAGGGGGACCCTAAAGAATGTAAAAACTACAGAGGAATAACGTTGCTTAACAATGGGTATAAAATACTAACAACGATAATCCAGAACAGGCTTAATGAACATGCGAAACAAGTGGTAGGGGAGTATCAATGTGGTTTTGTGAGGGGAAAATCAACAATAGATGCAATTCATATTATAAAACAAATAGTGGAAAAGGCGTGAACATGATATGAATATAGAATGCCTATTTATAAACTACAAGAGGGCTTTTGACTCAATTAAAAGGAAGAAACTAATAGAAGCTCTACATGAACTAAAAATACCTGTAAAATTGAGACGTCTAATAGCCATGACGTTAAAAAATACTACAGCGACAGTGCTGTCTGAACATGGACGAACAGGAAAATTCAAAACAGATGTGGGGGTGCGTCAAGGAGATACACTCTCTGCCACGCTGTTTAACATAGCGCTAGAATTTACTTTAAGAAAAATCCGAAAACAAGGAACTATAAGGACAAATGGATATCAAATAGTGGCATATGCAGACGACGTGGTAATAATAAGTAGACAAAGGAAGATACTAGAAGAAATTGTAGTGGAACTGACGACAGAAAGAAGAAAGATGGGACTAGAAATAAACACAGAAAAGACTAAAGTACTTAGGATAGGGAAGGAATTCAAAGAAGGTACAGTAACAATAGGAGAATATAAATTTGATGAAGTAGAGAATTATAAGTATCTGGGCACTATGATAAACAATAGAAATGATAGACAAAACGAAATAAATGAGAAACTTCAGGCTGCGAACAGAGCATTTTTTGCAAATAGGAAAATACTTATAAACAAGAATATAAGCTACAAAAACAAAATTAAAGTGTATAAAACCATTGTAAGGCCGATAATAACATATGCAGCTGAAACAATGACAATCACCCAAAAGGAGCAGAATAAGATAAGAATACTGGAAAGAAAAATAGGAAGATGTATTTTCGGCCCAATTAAAGACGAGAATGATGAACCAAGAAGAAGAACAAATGAAGAAATATATGAGTTACTAGGAGATGATGTAGTAAATAACATAAAAGCAGCAAGAATGAGATGGCTAGGACATATATGGAGATCAAATCAGGACGGTGTGTTAAGAAAAATAACTGAATGGGAGCCCAGCGGGAAAAGAAGAAGAGGAAGACCCAAAAGCAGATGGAAAAAGGAAGTAGAAGAGGACCTGAGAACTCTAGGAATAAGGAAATGGAAAGATGCAACAAAGGACAGTAAGAAATGGAGAGAAATAATAGCGCAAATTAAGAAGGCAAAATGGGACTGATTCACCCAATTAAAATGAATCACATGAGCTCCAGGAGGAGCGGTTAAACTCCACTAGGAGTGTAATGCCAAACAATATAATTGGAGTAAACGGATTAGTTTTGTCATTTTGGATTATTTCGGATCAATTTTAAGTATTTCGAATTACAATAGATTAGTTCAGATCTTTTAGTAAACTTCGGATTAATTCGGATCGGGTTTCAAATCATTTTAGATCTGTTCGGAATACTTTAAATTAGTTCAGATCATTTTAGATTACGTAAGTGAATCTGTTTGGATCAGTTAGGAACTGTTAAGAATTATCCATCTGTTCAACTCATTTCAATTTAATCAATTTTGGTTATTTTGCTCGTTTTCTGGCAAAGTAAGCTTCGGTTAATTGCAGTTACACTTTACTCGTATTCTGGCGACCTTACTGATAACGTCATACCTTACTCAGGTATGCTTTGGTAACATAAATACATGTCTACATATTCGTTAAAATCATTTTGCAATGTTGCATTCTATTAAATTATCATAATTTAATAGAATGCAACATTGCAAGAGTGTTCATATACAAAAAACAAGTTTTTTTATTGAAAAACCTTAAAATAGATAAAAAAAACTATTTTTTATAAAAATGTCTTTTATAATTCAAAACAAAAAAGTTGTTACTTTTCATTTTCTAGTGAGTAACTTCTCATTTATAACATTAGAACGTCAGTTATAACTAGAACATACTTTTAAGTAACAAGTAAGCTCCCCAGAAAATGACTTGAATTTTTCCGAATTAGTTCAGATAAACTCTTATCAATTTGGATCACTTCAGTTATGATCATTTAATACAGCTGGATCACTTTGAATTACTTCCAATGCAACAAAGCTTATCTGGGAAAAGAATCAAATATATAATGTAGATACTAAAAAAAAAATTAAATTAATTTAAAAAAGATATTGAAAAATCAAACACAAAGCTATACACAGTTAATAACGCGCCCCCGGCCATCCAAACGAATTGTCGAACAGGACAGAATTATATAAATAAATAACAAAATGTAAATACAGGTTATAAAATATATATTAAAAGAACTGTTTACTGTTTCTTCAAAATATGAACAATATTTCATTAAATTAAGTATTATTCTATTTTTTATAATGTTACTTGATTAGTTTATAAACTAACCAAATACTGTGCGTATTTTAATAGCTACTTTCTACTAAACCAACCAGTAGGTTTGTTTATAAACTAACCATTAAGTTTATAAACTAGCGGAGTAAAATTGTAATGTTAGTTGCCTATAATCATGTATTAAAATAATATAATCAACATTGAACGTAAATGTATGCAACTCAAGTTACAAGTAACGACAGAGTTGCTAAATGATATACCTGATGGCGCCACATAAACTCCTTTTGTTTTATTCACAGGTATTCCTATTTAAAGCTCAATAAATTTGTTTCAAAAGTTAGATCTCTCCAATGTTCTAATAGGAAGTGATGATCGGGTTCTATCTGGATAATTCTGGAAGCCCACAGCCCATTTGTTACGACTTGGGTGGGCATTACTCATCTGATCCTAATTACTAAGGAATGATCTCAATTTTTAATTAAAATAATAATAATGATATTAATAAATAGAATCTATCAATGCAATTGATAAGAGTTATGCGATAATTGTTTGCGAAAGTAAACCCATCGGAAATCATTATGAAAAAAGAAAATTAAATTGCTAAATATATAATATAACTGGGTATTATCAATTGATCACATTAGAATGTCAATTAGGTGAATCCCCTTTTTTAATTAAAAAAAGTGTTAAATTATCTTTATCAGAATAATATGTTTAATTTTAAATTAATTATTATTCAAATAGTTACATTCTAATATCAAATGTTTTTTAAATATTATCTAAATTAGTTAATCTTTATTTTCATTCAAATTATCAGTAAAAACTTACCATTTAATAAGTACATCTTGAATAGTAGTGGTAAGTGCATGGCCTAAATGAAGAGTACCAGTTATGTTAGGAGGAGGAAGAATCATTGTGAATTTGTCTTCTCCTTTTAAGGGTGGCTTGAAATATTCATCTTTAAGTGGAATATTGTCAATTTCTTTCGGCACATAAGCAGTCGACAATTCTAAATGTAAAATAAAATTTATATTAACTGCTGAACATTGAATTTTGAAAGGAAATAAGAATTATATATAACTTCATGAATGGCCATACTCTGAACAGTTGTAACAGCAATGTTAATTAACATTTTGAACGTTGGTAGGTGATATTTGAAAAGCTTGATTGGCTAAAAAGTGATTCTAACAGAGACTAACTTCATTGTTAACATTTGTCCAGAATAGGCCCATTAATTGTATCTAATTGTTACTATTGTAGAGCTGAAAAACATTAAAGTTCGAATCTAAATCTTGTTGCATTATTATTTATAATATCAATAAACAAACAAATTAATACCACTAGCGCCATCTCCTATCAAAATATTATACCATGTGTTTACTCACCGGTGGGGCCCTTTATTTGTTGACTTCTTTGAAGACATAATGATAAATTCCGGCACGAATCTATTATTCCCAGACGCACTTTCTTGTTTATTAAATATTTTCCACAATATAATATCTTCATATTGATTAATTCTGATGCACTTTATATCATTTTCAAGAGCATTGAGTTGAGGTTATGAGTTTCAAAACAATACTGAGTTGATGGAATGGAACGTAGATGTCTATATTATCAATACTAGATAGTTTATAATTAAAAAATAATCTTTTATTAGTAATAACAATTATTATATTTAATATTATCAAAATAGTGATATTTTCAAATTATTATTGTGAAATTATGTCATGGGGTGTAATTATAAATGTAGGCAAATTTAGTTGCAGTTGTGTTAAGTTAGTTGCATACAATGAATACATGAAATTATTTAAAAAAACTGTTTCGCTTTTAAATTTTTTTTTTATTATTTTATTTATGAAAATAATGTGTGCAATTTGTCTATAAAATATTGAATAACAAAAGTATATATAAATTAGAATAAAATTAATTACTAAAATATCTTACCTACCAAATATACACGTCAAAACGCACAGATTTAATTGAACTTACAGTACATATATCGTTGGTTAAGATGTGATACCTCGTATCTACAAAAGTGCAACTTTTCAGGAGAGACAAAAAACTGATTTAAAAGACAATCGCTGTAATTATTTTTTTGAAATTAATATATTATTTTAAACTAACTCTTTTGATTTAGGATTAAGTAAGATTAAGCTGTTATACCATTTTGATCCATTTTTACTGCAGATACGTGTTATCACATCAATTTTATGCAGATACGTGGTATCACTACATTATAAGTATTTATTTAAATAAAAATAAATAGGGTTATCAAAACAATTTTATTGAAAAATAAGGTACAAAATATAGGTATATTCTTAGGTTCAATGTACTATACATATTATATTATTTTACATATGTGGTAGGTTATCATAAAAAGGGTGGCAGTCTTTAGGAATTACAGATTTTAACTGCTGGAGATGTTCCCATTTTTGCTTTTTGATTTTTATGGGGTTTTTCCGTAATTGGGTAAAGCTTCCTAGATCTGCTACAGGTTTTGTATTTCTTCCTGGAAGAATTCTGAACTCTTCATCATCATCAAAAGTAAGTTTTACTGTAATCTGTCCATCCGGCGTGTACTTAATAACCTTTATGTTACTAACTGTAGGGTCGTCTTTTTTCTTACCCGGTCTTATGGACTCATATTTTGGTGAATCAGAATACTCTTTAATAAATTCATGGGAAATGACTTTTACTTCATAGGGCTGTTTTTGTCTCGCTTCTGCAGTGATTCGGTAATAATCACTAGGCAAATAAATTGATTTGTTCTTCAGTTTTCTCTCAATGACTGCGTGAACGGAATCGACCTCCATTTGCGTGTGTCCCTTTTCGAGGTATTTTTGATAGATCACGATGTTTTTATGTACACTTAAGCTCAATAAAGCGTTTGATAGAATGGAGTTTTTGTTTTGATACCCACATCCATCGCTCCATATTATAACTGGTATCGAAATATTCCCTAGATCCATAATGTAATCCACAATACAAGTAGCAAAAGTATTGGCCGTTAAGTCTGCTTCCTACTCATCAAACCAGTAGCAGCGGCAGTGACGAGAATTGAGGTTAAAAATGGTGAAATTGTGACAGACGAGTTTTGTTTTGTAATATAATACAGAAGCTTTTAAAAAAGGACAGACTTTAACAGCTTGCAGATCTTGGGTCAAAACAATAGCTTTTCCCGTCTCTCCCAGCACTTTGTCTTCGGACTTACATGCTCTAGCTTTCTGTTTCATTATTATGTGTTCATTGTATGTATTTTCGTCAATATTTTTTACTGCGTATCCACAACACGTATCACATTGATCTTTCTTTGGTTGTTGAAAGGAAATGTTCTTTTCCTTTACAACATGGTCAAATAAATATCTGCTAACTGGTGTTATTTTTTCTTCGTTTTGAGAGCAGATATTTTTGTATTCCTTATAAACATCAGCCATGGTGTCTCCGTAAAGAGGCTCAACATACAATTTATTTGTAGATTCTCTGCAATAATGCGATGGTAGTTTTGGCATAGCATCCAAAAACTCCTCCAGTTTTATCTTTCCGGTGTTAAGTTGTTGTGGCTTAGTTAGTCTCCTTGATTCATTTAATGTGATTTGAGATGGAACCATTCCAGACTGTGATTTATTAACCCAGCTGGAAACGGACCATTCCTTGAGGCCAAAGGTGGAAAGAAATTTTTTTTTGCATACATTTAAAACTTTGTCGTCTAAATCTTTGATAGTATATTTTAAAGTTCCCGTTCGTCGTGTGGTTTCACTATTCAAATCTTTCGTACACCTTGACGTTTTGCATTTTTCAACTAAAGACGCAATGTATATTTTTCGTTGGTCCCAACTCATTTCAGACCAAAATTTTTCATGCAGAATAGTTCTATTATCTTCAGAGAGCTTATCGCATTGTCTAAACTTAGATTTTAGACATAACTTTGAATCGCACCGAGGCCCAATTATTCTTGCCTCTTTGTCAATACCTCTTTGAGCAGGTATATTTCTGCGTCTACTCCAACCTTTATAAGCTTTTCCCATTTCTCGTAATTTCTTATTTTTTACATCTTCCCAATCCGCTTTTGCTGCTATACGCTTCCTTTTTCTGGTACTTTCATAATCTGACAAATCATCTTCTGCCGGTGCCTCTTCTGCATCTCTTTCCCCATTCAAATTCAACTCTGCTTCTGCCGATGCCTCTTTGCCATCACTTTGCTCATTTAAATCCAACTCCGCTTCTGCCGATGCCTCTTCGCCATCTCTTTGCTCATTTAAATCCAACTCCGCTTCTGCCGGTGCTTCTTCGCCATCTCTTTGTTCATTTAAATAATCAATTTGTAATAATTCAAAAATTGGCTGTTCATTATTACCAATTAATTCTTCAATTAATGGCAAAGTATTCCATTCGTTATCATCGTTTATTTCATTATATTTTATTTGTTCAATATTACAATTTTTCTCTGCTAGTGGTGATCTTTTTAGGACAATACTTGACTCAATCGGCAATGTATTAGGTGAACTAGCTTTTATTTCAGCACCATTTTCATCATACCACTTACAGTCGTCTAAATGGACAGTCGAATTATTTAAAGTGTCTGTTTCATTTCTGATATTCATCATACGAAGATTATTAAATATTTTCGCCGTACGGCAGTTATATTGTTTAGGATCCATTATCTTTAATTAAAAAAAGTTTGTTATTAACATGATAAAAGGCTGTAAGTGAGACCACGTAAATGCAAGTCTTTTGAGAATTCGCTTAACGTGATACCTCGTATCTGATTTTGCACAAAAACATCGCTTTTACTTAGGCTAGAACTGAAAATATCGAAGTTATTCTACAAAATAAGCGTAACTAATTCTCTCTTGACTTTCATTTTATGTTTAGTTTTACAAAAGATGCCCAAAATACCTAAAAAATGAAGTACTTACCACAGAGCGTTCAGTGGACGCTGTGACACGCACTGTAAACACTGCAAGACTGAGCGAGATACGAGGTCTCACGAAAATATTTGGCGTTCGCGCATGCGAGGTATCACTTCACTTCAATTTAGCTCGAATCTATTACACATACACTTACGAGGTAGCACTGGGTAGATGTAGCGAATTTTTCTGCGAAATTTGATGTATACATCTCATTTTCGTAAAAAGTGCAGATACGAGGTATCACATCTTAACCGACGATATGTTAGTTATTGGAATATAGGAGCGGCCAGGGTTTACTATTGGACTATGCATTAGACAATACGGGGAATTACCGCCGGCTAAAATAAGCTTTTCCAACGGAAACGGATCGTTTCCTGGCGACCACAGCCCCAACAATTTATTAATATTATATTCTAATTAAATTAAGTGAATACAATGAGTTTGATAAACAATTGTTTTATCTAAGTTTTATTTTAATGATCTATCATATAAGTAGTGCTTGTAAACTTTCGGTTAGAGTAACTCTGTGAAGTGTAGATTTTGTATTTTTTTATAATCTTGATTTTACTATTTATTTATTTTTACTGAAACCAATTTCTTTCATGATCTAAAATGATTAAGATATTGTTAATAAGATTTCTAAATATAAATAAATATTGTATTTTTAGTAGCTTAATAAAATTTTAGAAAATGTATATTTAGTATTATTAGAATGATTGTATGTTCTTTTTAGTATTGTTTAACAAAAGGTACTTGGGTGAATAACGCATTACTAGTCAGTAAAATACTATACTTTACCTATGATCATTTAATAACAATTTAATATGTAATTTCTGCCCTAACAGATGTTGATAATGTACTTAAAACCTTAAACTAAGAAACAGTAGACTTGATTGATATAACGTTTTTATAACTCAAATAACAAAGCTACTTTTCATTATTTGCTAGTTTTAATATAATAATAAATATTCAATTAGTAGTGGTTTAACTGTAGATGTTAAAGTATACCATGTTTTTTTTTTAAGTTGGCGAGTGTCTAAATTTACTTAAAAAATCTTAACCTACAAAGATGGAACGATGGAAACTTTATATTATTATCTCAAATAACGTGTTTTTTGCTTAAACTTCTTGATTATTTATGACTAAAAAATTAACGCCCGAGCAGGGACTTGAACCCTGGACCCTTGGATTAAAAGTCCAATGCTCTACCGACTGAGCTACCCGGGCTCTTGATAATTTACTAACTTTACATACATTTTTTTTTTACGTGTTATACGTTAATAATGTAAATCGAAATATGTAAACTAGTTTAATTTGATAAATTGTAGCTAAAATTTGTTGCCCACCAGAGCGAAGCGCAGCAATACAATAGTAAAATGTGTTTAAAAAAAATGATTTAATTAATAAAAGATTGCTACGTTCTTGCTCAAAACAGGAAAAGGGTAATTTAAAAAAAAAAACTAAGAGTCGTATTCATTTTTTAAATGTATAGTTGCGCCTACCAACTAACCTCCTCCCGATGTAAATCAAAAAAATTTAGTATATTTGTGTACTACTTTTCTATCTGACTGTGCTTTATAAGTGATGTTTTT
Source organism: Tachinus rufipes (assembly GCA_963932245.1). Classification (NCBI taxonomy): domain Eukaryota; kingdom Metazoa; phylum Arthropoda; class Insecta; order Coleoptera; family Staphylinidae; genus Tachinus; species Tachinus rufipes. Next base: position 23,861,275 of record OZ010742.1, on the reverse strand, counting down.
AAGAAACCATTAGAAGTGCGCACCCTGCGCTAGCCTTGCTCGTTTATATTTTGGAATTTGTTTGTCTTGTTAGACAAAACAAGATAACTCAGGATCTGAATGATTAGCAATTTTATCGAAAAAGTTTTCTTCGATTAAGAATGTAGTAGTTAAGAATTTTTCTCAGAATTTTACTTTAAAATAATTCTATCCTATTAAGATAAGAAGAAGCAACCATACCCCAAGCTAGACATGCGTATGTCACTATTGGGCAAATGATTGATTTGAATAATTGCAACTTGTTGCTAGTACTTATGCAAGAACAAAGTCTAAAAATTGCTTGTCATTTTGGCCTTGCTCAGTATGGCCGTTATGTGCACTCTGAAAGTTAATCTTTTATCTAACACAATTTCAAGATACTTTGTAGTATCTATATATGTAATTGGAGGGCTACTTAGGTAAACATATTTGTTAAAATTAGCAAAAAAAATTTAAAAAAAAAGTATAGCATTGCTTTTCTTATGGTTAATTTTTAATCCCCAGTTCCTTAGCCAAATTTCAAGTCTTTTATATGTTGCTTAAAATCTTGGCGTAATGACTTTTAAATGCATTGAACTATACAATAGTGCCGTATCATCATCGTACTGAGCAATTTTGACACTAGGCGTGATGCATGATATATCTGATACATATAAGTTACATACCATTGGAGATAGTACAGAACCTTGACGAATTTCTGCCTTTATGGTGCAGCGGGTAGACACGTGTCCAAACAACCATACAGCCAGTGTCCTTTTTTTCAGATAAGAAAAAATAAGTTTAATTAATTTTGATTTGAACTTAAAACGCTAGAGTTTTAAGAGTAGACCTTGGTGCCACATCTTATCAAACATTGAAGAATGTCCCGTTTTATACAAAAACTAGTTTTGATTTGATTAGTAACTTTGGTTAGTTGATGGGTTGTGTGGAACCTATATCTGAAGCCATGTTGATAAGTTGGTAACATGTTTTTAGAAGACGTGTAAACCCAAATTCTATTAAAGATTACAGTTTTGGTCTCTTTATACTTAAAGTTAACAAAAGACTAAGTAGGTGGTCATTTTATGAAAAATGTCAATTATTTCAAACTATTGTGACAAAAATGATGTTAAACTTATTTTATGAAGACTAAAAATGCAACGTCTTTAGCATTGCATTTGTAATGTTTGTGAAGAATAGCCTTGTGAGAAAATTTTCAGGTTTGTTTGGAATGCAATCCGGATGTGATCCCAATTTGGGTTTGAGTTGAGTAAAAATATCTCTCATCATAGCCGGCCAAATTGATTAAAAAAATGAAGCAATGACAGTGCAATGACACGTAGACGTGCATTGGAGTTCAAGTCTGTAAGCAAATGCTTTAGCAATACTTTTTAAAATATTTAAAGCCTATTTTGCCTTACATGAAAGAAAGCGGTGTACACTTATTTTAAAGAGCAATTTTTTACATCAGGTTATCATCTTTGTTGTAGGACTCGAAAGCGGTTTAGCTCGGTTTGGTCAGTTTTGAGATCGGATAAGCTCTTTTGTTTATCTGACAAGGCCTAATCGATTTGATCTAATTTTTGATAAATGAGATGAGGTTAACTTTTACAACCGTTTGAATATCAGGTAATAATTTGATGTTATTTTCTAGGATGTGAGAAAACAAGGGCAAGTTAGCCTTATAGACCTACTTGACCATTTTCTCGGGCTTTCTATTAAAATCTAATGCTACTAGGCTGTGGTCTAAGCTAAGCTTGTTAATGATTAAAATAGAAGTTTAAGCTGAAATGTTTTTGAGTAAAGTTGGCATAACCTTTGCTCCGGGCGCACCCAAACAGTACTTTGCCTTTATCATTTGTTATATTTATGTGCCAGGCTGGAAGCTTTGAATTTATTAATTGTAACAGTCTAGTATAGCATCTGCTGTTACTAGCTGCTTAGCTGGCAAAGCTGATAATAAACTTTATAAGTCCCAGACCAAATCGAGATACAATTTCATAAATTCTTTTTTGCGTTAACACCTTCAAAAAGATTTATCCTTTTAAAACACCGGAATTGCTTTTGGTTTAACTTTTAGCTTTTTGAGGAGTTGGCGTTTTATTTTTATTACTATTAACAATTTGAGGCAATGTTTGTTTGTGCACTGGCCACCATTTAAAACAGTGTGATCTCCTTTTCATAAAGCACATTTAGGAGGAGTGGGTATCTAAAGTGTTTTTTGATTAGGACGCTAATAGCTTTTGAGCTGTTTAAGTTGTGTTGCAAATTGTGAGTTATTGTCAGAAAAGACGTCTTGAAATATCCAAGTAGGTAGATGAGTTTTTCTTCCATCAACTAGATTGTGACCACACAATATTACCTTTTAGTAGCATTGAACAAATTTAGTGGCTACTTTACATCTTTGCCTACTAGTTTGAATTTTTGGGACAAAACATCTGGCAACAAATTTATCTTTGAACTTTGTCTTGGTATTAGTGAAAGTGTTTAACCACATCTGACCTTTGTTCTCAGTTTTGAGTTTTAAGTATTTATGCTCAAAATGAATAGTAGCTTTTAATTGTCTATTCAACGGCTATATACTTCAATTTGTTAGAATAGTATTGTTATCAATCAACTATGTCTACGTGTAGTAGTAGTAGTAGTGATCTGTTTACGTTTATGGTAAAATTGTTTGTTCAGCCATTTGTTTATCTACATCTTTAAGGTATTTACTTAGATATGAGCAAACAATTTATGACTTTATGGGTGTATTCCACAATGTAGTTAAACTCCTTTGACAACCACCTGGTAAACTTTGTCTTTGCATTGTAATACATGTTTAACTACACTAGAACTGTCTCTACGTGTCTTTTACATATTTGCTCGGGAATCGCTTTATAGTTCCAAGAGTATGCTTCAAAATGTAGCTAACTTTCTAGTAGGAGTGACCACCAAATAAATTTTGTATATGTGTTTTCCCAATAAAATCAAAAACAGAAAATTTTGAAATATTAGCGTTTTGGGTTATTTTTTGATAATTGGAAGAAAACTGAAAACTTGCAAAAACGGTCAATTTTATTAATTTTGAGGTCAAATGTTTTTTTTTTACCAAAAACCGTTTTTTGATATTTCCCAAATTACCCAAAAAGTAGAAATTTTTATAATGATTTGAAGAACTTGTAAGTGTGTTTGAGTAAACAATAAAAAAATATGTTTTGAATATTTCTTTGGATTTGAGCGTTCTGTATTCAGCCGTGTTCTAAATTAATTAACCTGGATTTTTGAAAAGTTATTTGGTTTCCAAGTGTAATGACAGGTAGGGTAAAGATGTAATTAAAGCTTTTATGCATGGAATATTTTGAATTTTGTTACTCTCTTAAAAAAGAATTTTTTTAACCGTCGAGTTTTGCAACAGTTTTTGCTTACTGATTGTAGGTTGGAAAGTGCGTTTTTGCCAAAAACTGAAGTTACTGCTATGTTTAAAAAGCCCGCTATGTGAAGTTGGAGAAGAAAACATTTTTTGACCGTTTTGGCTTGAAATTTTGCAAATTTTGTCTGAAACTCATAAATATTGAAAAAAGGTGCTTTGAAAAGTTTAGCATGCTAGCGGCTGTTCTGACATTTTTGATTGAGTTTTCTTACTAAATGCAGTTATTTTTTAACCAACGTGGCTTACTAATAAAATTTCCAAACCATACGTAACTGGACCAGCAAACGTAGTTGCTGCTATTAGGCGTCTTCTGTATACTTACTTTTATGCATGTTTACGCATTCAATAGTTTGATTTGATTACCGGTACAATGCTGTGCTTACTTAATAATCGTTTACACCACACATCGAAATAATTGTGACTAGAGCCTATTAGCTGTTAGAATTTGTCAAACGTAAAAGTTTTGTGACCTTAGTATTCTAACTATTTTCTCGAGAATTGCTCAAACGGTGGTCTCTAAACACCGTCGTCATTAAAAGAAAAATTAAACAAATGTTAAAAATATTGTATAAAGCTGTAAATTTAATATGACTAATGATTGAATTTGTCACTTATTACGAAGTTGCTTCATCGACAAATCTTTCAACTTGATTTTGGATATTTAGACAGTTGTAAATACTATCTTGATGAAATGTTATATTGTATATTTATTCAATTTAATATTTCTTATGTTAACAGTTAATAAAGTAAAGTGCTACTTTGACAATTTGGGATATAAATGTAGCAACAATTGATACATGTTCATTATCCAATTTGTCATGTGTTGCTACATAAACAACTTACTTTAATGTTTGCAGGTAGTTACATATGATACCTTGATAAAACGTCATGTTGATTTCTACTCTTATTCAACTTAACATTTGATATAATGACAGTTAATAAAGTAATTGCTACTCTGACATACTATGATATAAATGTAGCAACAATGCTAATAATTTATACATATTTATCATTCAATGTGTCACTTGTTACGTTGACAATTGTAATTGCTACTAAATTGACATACCATCCAGTTTGATATTTGTTATATTTGCTATTTTCATAAAACGTTAATGTTTGTGCTGGTAACATTTAGTAATATTAGGAAAAGAAACTATTATTTAGTAATTTTTTTTTTCTGGAAAAATTTGAATGCACTAGTTATTTTTCAAATAGCGTAACTGGTTTATTAGATACATTATACGATATTGGTAAATAAATAGTGCTTGTTTTAACTTTCTGTTAGAATAAGTCTGTGAACTGTGCATTTCATATTTATTTATATTATTGGTTTTAATAATAATACCTATTATTTATTTAATTTTATATTTATTTTTTTTGTTATAGTTTTGTTTCTAGCGGTGCATCTTTATATCATCTGTTTACATCAAATCTTTGTTTGCAATAAAACAATTATTTAAACATACGTATACTACATATTAATGTAATATAATAGTAAGGCTAATTTATTAATTAATTAAATTATTATCAGTTTTCTGTATTGAAGCAGACGAAATAAACATAGCATTCTTGTTGAGCAGTAGCAGATAAAAACACACCAAGCGTTTTTACGTTACATCGAGAACACTAGAGGCTCCAGCGGTGCATCAACTCATCTTATGCATTATAATGGCGCAAAACAAACACTCCGTCCCCTCCGAACGTAAATTTCCATGTATTACTATGTGCGATGAGCAGACGCGCAAACATTGTTGCCAGATGACTGAGAATATCCCGTTATGCATGGAATAAATTTAATTTACTATTATTTTTTTATGCAAATTAAAACAATTAAAGTTTTCAAATTTAAATTAACTGTAGTGTTATTTTTGCGTTTTTTTGGCAAATCAAATTATTGTCCAAATAGTTATTTTATTTGCATTTTTTCTTGTTTAATTAACACTGTTTTCAATTAATTTATAAGTTTGTGTTTAAGTTTTATTTTATTTTATTAAATTATGTTTATAAAATAATATTTAAAAATTATTTGGAAGGAATTGGAGCTACAATTACTTTGCACTACTAATTATTAAAAATGTATATTATAATTTTAGCTCTTACTATTTTAAAACATTTGTTTAGAAGGGATTAAGTGATTAAAAGCGAAATTATCTGAACATGAAACAGGAATTTGTGCAAGACACAACTGGCAACACCATAGTGCGCATTTGCTCGCTATTTATTACTTTCGGTCTCACTCTCGTCGCATACTTCTTTGTGAGAACGTGCACACACACACAACAATAACAACATAATATAAATCAGTCGTAGTAGGTACGACGGTACGTATTTAAATAAATTTACTTAATTTTGATCAGTGTTTATATTAATAAACTAAAATATGATTTCTCATTAATTGTTTTATTTATGGTATGGGAATTCTCAGAAAACACTAACACTAAAAAAGTTTTGTTTTCATAATAAATGTATTTACATTACATTACAACAGGTGTGTCTCATCATCATACTGATAAATTATACACAAAACTACACATAATTTGATATTGTTGATTTCAATCACTAATGAAATAATAAAATTGTTTTTTTATAAACTATACATTTTATGCAGATATTAATTAAAAACTATAATTATGAACAAATAAATAAATATTTTTGGGATTTACATTTATTTATATTAAATTAATTAATTAATATAAGATATTATTTAATGTAAAATTATAATTTTTTCAATTTATTTAAGTAATATAAATTTTTAGCTGTTGGATGGCATCAGAGAACAATAAATTAAATTTTTTACTTATGAATTACTAGAGTTTTCTACAGATTTAATAAGTTTACATTAGTAGAGCCGAAACTAGTAATCTATTTTTAATAATAAATTTGTGACAAAAAACATATTAAATTGTTTTATTATTTTACAACCATCAATTATATTAATTTTTATTTATTACTAATATATTATAAATAGTCAACAAAATTAAATTATATACATATATATTTTTTATAGTACAATTAATGACATGGATGTGGACAAATTTATTCAAGAGGTGCAGGCACGGCCAGCAATATGGGACGTAGTCCACTCGGATTATACTGATTGGGCCAAAAGGAAGCAGAGCTGGAAGGAAATTGCTACCATATTTTCAGAAGATTTTGCAACAGCGGAAGAAAAGAAAACCAAAGGTATGTATTATTTATTGAATAGTTTTCTTGTTTGGCAAAAAACAGAGAGACTTTGTCTTTAATGTACTAGTTTTGACGGGTGTAATTTTGCTTGTAGAAATTAATGTTACATGTAGGCGCAAAAATTATAAAAAGACTGTGTCTTTATATAATTATGGCTATGTATGAGTCATAATTTGTTTTTGCTCAAACCACTAAAAATGCCTTTCTCTACATGAATCCTGATTGATGCTTTCCTTTCTGGACGGTTCGAACAATTCTGTGCTTGACGCCCCATGTACCTTTCACAGAGAGCGCAACAACTTGTTTCGAGTTTCCTTCCCCCCTCCCCTCATGCACCACCTATCACGACGGTGCATCAGAACGGTTCTGTTAGTCAAGCCCCGGGAGCGTGTTGCTCTTGAAAGGAAAGCAGTAATTAGTAATTTTTTTTAGATTTTTTCAGTAAGCCATTTTTGAGTTATAAAGAATCAAAATTTGAAAAAATCGAGGTTTTTTAGTTTTTATACTTTTTTTAATTGTTTGTAACTTCTCCGGATTGCATTTTTAGGAAAAAATTATAAGAAACTTTTTTCTTCAAAATTGTCCAAAGAATAAGTTTTCATAGCAAATTTTTTTTCTAAAAACCAAATCTAGGATTGTAGGTACAATACCGCGTAAAATTTGATGAAAAGTGTATTGAAATCACACCAAATTATGCAACTTCTTAGGTTAATTTAGTATTGACAATACGCGAAATTAGAGTTTTACTCTTGATAGTGGAGTTTGGAGCAATGTATTTTTCTTGTTGCGTGAAATGTTTTATGACCATCGATGGTGGACTTTGAAGTCTGCATTGTCAAACACAAACTGAAAAAACTGAACGAAAATTTAAATATTGAATTTAGCTTAATTGATACACAAATTTGTCAAAATTGTTTTTTATACGTTGTACAGAATCTCATGACCGATCAAATGTTGATAAGATTTTTTACAGAAAACTTCTACACTTCGTATATGTAGCGGGAAAAGAAACAAACAAGGACGTACAGCTTTTATTAGTGCGTGACCTATCAATGTACATTTCTTTTTCAAATTCTATAATGCATTACGTTTATCTTTTGAAATTATTGTGGTAATGAAAATTTCTAAAATCTCAAGACATTTTTTTTTATAAAGAGTTCTTTTAATGTTTTTGTTAACAAATGTTACAGCTTTGCAATTGACTCGTAGTCTTTAGGTCTGTTCCAACATACGATTTGGACAGTTTGAAAACCGTTCAAACTATGCACACAAACAAATTACTGTGTATAAAATATTGCCTAAGGATGACAAATATTTGTTTGTGTGTGCAGTTTGGACGGTTTGCAAACTGTTCAAATCGTATGTTGGAACAGACCTTTTATTCTTCAGGGTTCTTTTCACATTTTGTTGTAATCTTGATCAGTAGACTAACAACAGATCTCCACGAATAGTGATTAGTTGCAGATGCACTCAGCAAGGGCAACTTTGCTTTGAACTAGTTTTGTTTTGAACTAGTTTTGTTGTTAATTGATTGATCGATTGATCTGCAAAACAACCAAGAGTTTTTCTTCTTAGCATTTTGAGGCTTGATTTTACTGTGGAGATGTTTCAATTCAGAGTGACGCTAGAAAAAAATGATAAAATCATACAGAACGCCAGTCAAGAGGGTAGAGGAGTTGGGCTATCTGGATGCTCATGGTATATTCTAGACGCCGCTTCCGTGCCCGCAATAATTATTTTTGCAAGCAATGTTCTGGTTAAATTGTGTAGTATTATCAAACAGGATAGGGTAAAAACAGTTGCTTTTTTATTCTTTTCCATGGTTTGTTTATAATGTGTGGGTGCAGGCGGGCTTTTTGAGTGTTCTTTTTTTCTTGGCGGTGGGGTAATATTTTTTTTTAAATTTATTTTTATTGTTTTTTGTTTCTATTTAATCACTATCAGTGGTACTATAATAACAATAATAATAATAATAATAATAGTTTATTCATTACATGTTACAACGTATAAAAAAAAAATACAATAAATTGTACGTAATAAGTCAATGAATATAGTAAAATTAAGCATTCAAGATACAATAATTTGCATATGAATATTTGATACAAAAAAATAAAATTTAATTAAAAGTACAATAAAAAAAAATCCTTTATGGAGTAAAAAGATTTGCTGAGGAATGTGGACTTTATTTGTTTTTTGAATATTTTTAAATTCAAAGCTTTAAAGCGTTTCGGTAGATTCTTGTATAATTTGATACAAGAATCATTTTTTTTTGCTTTTAGATAGTTTGTAAAAAGGTTCTAAAAGTTTTTTTTTATTTCTTGTTTGGTAAAGATGATCATGTTTTGGGTAATAACGTTGCTTTTTGTGAACATAAATATTATTTGACAATATGTAAGCTGACGAAAATGTCAGAACGCCACATTTTTTAAAACTTTCTCTGCACGATTCAGTTATATTTAAACCTAGTATTGCCTTACTGCTTTTTTTGCAATATAAAAACTCTGCTGGCTGTACTTGCGTTGCTCCATGCTTGAATAGCATAAACCTTAATTGAGTGAAATAAAGTAAAATACACTAGTCGAGCTCCATCTTCTCCAGCTATTAACCGTGTTTTCCATATGGCATATATTGATTTTCTTAGCTTAGCGCAGACTCTTCTGTCGCGAGAGTCAAGATGGAAAGACGGAAACAGTGATGCGGTGGTTTAAGGGGTATGTTAAATGGGAAGTCTACCACTGGATTAAACTTTATATAGGGGCGTACATTTGAGCATTGTTACATCTGCCCCCATTCAAACAAATCTTTGTTAATTAACGGTTGGTTCGAATTAATATATGGCTTTAATGCCCGTACTAATAGTCAGAGATTAAATCTCGGATTGAACCTGGGTTCATGAAACCAAGATTCATTTTGATAGTCGTTGATTGGCTCTAAGCCAATTCACAGATATTGTGACGGTGCGGAACGAGTTAAAAACTTTGCAATCGTCTATATAATCCTAGATTTAATCATCATCATAATTGGGACAACCCAAGATTATTTGAATATTGATTGTTGCATAGTTTTCAACTCGATCCGAGAATTAAACGAGGAATACATTGACCCAATGTAAGTAAAGTTGCTGTCACAATATCCGTGAATTTGCTTAGAGCCAATCAAGAATAGCAAAATGAATCACGGATTGGGACCACCCAAGATTATTTGAATGTTGATGGTTGCATAGTTTTCAACTCAATCCGAGAATTAAGCAAGGAATACATTGACCAAATGCAACTAAAGTTGCCGTCACAATATCCGTAAATTGGCTTAGAGCCAAACAAGAATAGCAAAATGAATCTTGGATTTATATAACCACTGCAACTATTAGTACGGGCATAAATGGCATGCATGAAACGTTCCTCGTTCGGTGCCCATATGCGGGAGGGTTAACACAAACGTTTTAGTAGCCACGGCCTACTTAATTAAATATGGTCCTTTAAAAATTGCCATAAATTTATTTTGTTTCTCCTGTCAAGGAAGAAGATACGGGGTTTGCCCGAAGCCAACAGCCAAGCTAACAGGCTCGTTGGCTAAGAAAAGCTTGACATGCGCATCAAATAAAATGTGTTATTATGAGAATAGAACGCGGTCCTTAAGGGGTGAATCGGGAATCTTTCTAATTCGAGTGGCGCATACCCAGTGGATTCATGTTGGATGCCGAATTTGTCAAAAAACCCTTTATTTTTAGCCGACATGAACTGCGTACAGCTATCACAGATTATCCGCTTTGAACATCTTACATCCGGAAAATAATATTTTTGCATACGATTTATTACGGTGGTTGTTGTAGCGCGCTTCAGAGGATACAAGGTCACTAGTTTAGTAAATACATCAATTGCCACAAATACGTACCGGACACCTGCCACGAAAACGGGCAAAGGCCCAAAAAAGTCAACAGACACTAAATTGTTGACAAGTTTTTGCAAGCACTAACTATCCGTTTGACCTCATGATGCATACCGTTCCACCATAAATCACGTTTTACAGTGCACCATGTTTTGTACACCCCGAAATGACCAAAGTGTTGATGATAAATATTAATGAAGAATAAAAAGAAGATTGTATTAAACTTTATTTCTTAGATATATTTATTACATATCAGAAAAAGGCGATGTTCAGCAAATTGCTGCTCTTCCACATAACCATTTAAATTTTACAATAATTTTATTAATTTATAAATATAAACCTTCTGCAGTATAGCCATATTGAAGATGCATCTTGTATTAGATTGTCATGCAGAATGTATGGTTCATTCGCATCAGAGGTAGCTGTAATTTTTGTAATTATTTGCGAAAGCTTATTATCATTTCATTAAACTTTGGGCAGTTATTAGTAGTTTTTTAATGTCAGGTAATTGAGATAAGTATAATAGCGCAAAACTTTTTTCTGACGGGATAAATAAACGCAAGGGGGGTTTCGTGAAAGCGTATCAGCTACAAAGTTTGTCTTTCCGGGGACATATTGCACCTGAAAGTCGTATTCCTGAAGGGTTAAAATCCTACAAGAAAAGTTTGCTATTTTTTTTTAATGCCGTGGCTACACTTGAGTTCTTTTTCAGGGGTAGAATAACGTATTTTTCTCGCGGTAACAAAAGCTTGCTAAAATACGCGACTACTTTTTTACTACCTTCAACAATTTGGTATAACACCCCTCCTACTCCAATGTTGACACAACACAGTTTTTATGTTTATAAAAGATTGTTGTTGATCTTGCCCCCACATCCATTTATTTCCTTTGCGAAGCAGTTTAGTGAGAGGTTCGGTTATGGCTGAAAATTGTTCGATAAAACCTCGATCAAAGTTAAATAGTCCCAAGAATGACTGTACTTGTCTGACATTACCGGGTACTGGGTAGTCTTTTATAGCTTGAATGCGTGAAGGATCTGGTTTTAGCCCGTTCAACTCGTAACCTAAAAAGTTTAGCTTCTCCGCAAAGAATCTACATTTCTTAAAGCGTAAAACCTGCTTGTTTGAGGCGCGACAAAATAATATCAAGGAGTTCTATATATTTTGCAAAGGATTGATATATTATAAGTATGTCGTCTATATATACCTGCACAAAGTTTTCATTAGGCCCCGCCTAAGATTTTGTCCAAGCATCGCGTAAAAGAACTTACCGCGATCTTTAAACCAAAAGACAAGACATTAAATTGGTAAGCTTGTGTGCCAACCCAAAAACCCGTGTATTGTCGGTGTTCCGCTTATAAGGGAATTTGCCAATAGAAGGCGGCTAAGTCTAGTATAGACATATATTTTATTCCCGATATGCCACGAACCGAAATATAGGGATAGTTCATTGTTCGTCTTAGTAATAGAGTTTAACCGTCGCGCGTCCATGCACAATCTAACAGTTCCATCACGTTTAACGGTTGTCATTTCTCCATTTGTTCAATTTCAGCCTGATCCGTAGCTCGGTGAGCGATTGCAATGGAGTACTGTTTGACGGTAAACGGTTGGTCATTGGTCAAGTGTATTTCGTGACTGTATTCTGTCGTTCAACCGGGAATGTTTGAAAACCGATTTTTATGTGTTTTCAACAATATTTCGAACTGTGTCTTTTGTTTTGTATTCAAAGACAGATTTTCCGTTGATGTATCATAGGATTCAGAAAAGGCCTGGGGTTGTGACTTATTAACTGTGTCTAGTCTACCACTGGATTAAACTTTATATAGGGGCGTACATTCGAGCACTGTGACAACATTTTGGCTTTCTTTATTATGTGAACCTGAGAAAAGAACTGGTTTTGGATTGGTTTAAAATTAGTTTGTTAAACACAAACCATTCATTAGCTTTGGTTTCAATTTTGATTACATGTGTCTTTAAATCTTTTAAGCTTTTGCTCGAAGCAAGAATGCTTGTATTGTCTGCATATAATATTGTGTGGCATGGCAAGTGCAATGGAATGTCATTAACAAAAATTATAAACAACAACAGCCCCAGCTGGTCTACTCCGGTTTTGGTTCTGGTAAGAGTTTTGTTTTTCCAGTATTTTATATCGATATCTGCCGAGTTCTTGTATTTTTGACAAAGCTATTTAAAGCGGCAAGATTTTTAGTATTTGCATCAAGTGCTCAATAGAACTAAATTGAAAAAAATTTATAGGGTTTTAATTATTTTTTTGCTTTTTTTATTGTTTCTACTTTTGGTTATTGGGAGAGAGCGCATGGTAGATAGTTTATATTTTTTGGAACCTGTTCTATCCGAAAAGAAAATTTTAAAACCATTCTAAGTAACTTAGTAAGGGTGGTTTATGCCTTTAGTTTTTGGAAGGTGGTAGTTGCGTTTTTTTTTTTTTTTCTTATAGGGCATTGTGCGGAATTAATGGGTGGCTTTAATTAGTCCGCAGTGATCAAAGTAGAAATGGGGAGCAATCCAAATGAAAACATTTGCCTATAAACTATTGCTATTAACCAATTTATTGCAATTGCTTGTGTTTGTTTTGTCGAATCTCTAATTACACTTTTCTTTGATGTTTACGTTTTTGTGTCACTTTGCGTTGAATTTTTAGGCTTTCTTCTTGTCAATCTCTCTAAATATAATGCCGTGTAGTCGACCAACACGTCTGCCAAATTTCACAAAATTCTAAACCTCACTCGTACATTCCGATAATATCACTTCTTTTAAATGTAATTTGCACATATTTGCATTCTTTAAGGTAATAACTATTAGATCACACAAGAAGAGGCTGCAAATTAATAAAGTAAACGAAAATAAACTTTCAGAAAATATGAAAGATGTATGTAAGTAGAGATCATTTCTTTTGGAAGTGACACATGGCCTTCAAATTTACTCAATTTTATGTTAACATATACCAACTAGTTCTAATAAATGTCATCAGTGTTTTACATCAGCTATTTCAGGGTAGTTTATTTCATCAAAAGAACATCCTAACCAAATACCTAAAACAAAATTAAGATAAGCTACTATTTTATTAATATAATTAATTTCTTTATAGAGTTACTACTCAAAAATAAATGGAAAAATCTTCGGGATAGATATGCCAGATATGGTGCAAAAAAAAGTAACTATATGTATGGTAATCAAATGAGTTTTTTGAACGAAACATTAAAACACCGGGAGACGACTAGTTCATTAAATGAATCAACTAAAGCAAGCATCATAGAGACTATTGAAAAAACTACCTTTAAAAAGAAAAAAAGAAAATTAAATAACACAGTTGCGTTGCAACATAAACCAATAGAAGATACGGAAACTGACGATGATGTAGTACATTTTCTGATGTCACTTGTTCCAGCTATGAAATCCATTCCACTACACGCAAAGCTGAATTGCAGAATGGAAATGTTACAATGCGTCAATAAATATGCATCGTTGTCATATCCTTCTGTGCAGGGGAATGGGATTGACTTGCAACAGTCCACGTCATACGTAGAATCTCAACAAAATGATCCGGATAACATAACTCCACAAGATCTTCAACAAACTCCAAAACCTCGCCCAAAACAACGTCGTCAACCAAATAACGCAGAACTTCGTATACCACTTAACATCAATGAAAAAGATGACATATATTTTAATAATTTGGGAATGTCGAAACCAACGTTTTTTGAACTTTTGTCAATTCTAAAAGACAATATAACTAAAAAAAATACTCCGATGAGAGACCCTATTCCGCCAGAAGAAAGACTGGTGATATTTCTTAGGTAAGAAAATGTAAAATAGTTTATAATATATTATTATTTTTTTATATATATATATATATAATCAATAAACTGCTTAATATTAAATTATAATATATGATGAGTATCACCTATCTTAATTTTGTTTCAGGTATTTGGCTACTGGCTGTTCTTTTGCGGATTTGCACAATATATTCCGTGTCGGAAAATCAACTGTTAGTAAGATTGTAAAACAAATCTGTGATGAAATTTGGTTTTGTTTGAAACATATTACAATACCAGAAAACACAGCTGAAAAATGGTTGGAAATATCTACAGGATTTGAAGACTATGCTAATTTCCCTCATTGCATTGGAGCAATTGACGGCAAACACATACGAATGATTAGACCTCCTAATAGTGCATCTACTTACTACAGTCATAAAAATTATCTTTCAATTGTGTTATTGGCTATGTGCGATGTTAACTATTTATTTACATACATAGATGTTGGAACTTATGGGAGATGTAATGATACTGGTATTTTTAAGAACTCAATGTTGTATGAAAAATTAAATAGTAATTTGTTCAATATTCCTCCAATAAGCACAATTAGAGATTCTGCAACTGAGTATCCTTATGTTATTGTTGGTAATGAAGCTTTTGCATTATCAGATAATTTATTAAGGCCGTATGGTGGTAAAAAGCTAACGGATACAAAGAAAATTTTCAATTTTAGATTAACAAGAGCTCGAAAATATATTGAACGCACTTTTGACATTTTAGCAAATAAATGGAAAATTTTTAATAGACCCATAGATGTGGATATAGATTTAGCAGAAAATTTAATTAAATCTGCTTGTATTCTTCACAATTTTGTTCGAGCCAGAGATGGTGCTTGCGATGATAACATACCAACGTGTAGTATGCAGACCATACTTGACGATACAAGTAGTAGAGGGCACTATAGAGCTTTAGCTTGTCGGGATGCGTTCAGTGACTATTTTGTAGATGTTGATCCTTTAGATTGCAAAGATATAAAGTAATATAAATATAATAAATATTACAAGTTTTTTTTTTCTTTATCTAATACAGAATTTACTATACATTTATTTATATATTACTTATGTTAACAGTAACCAGACAATAAATAATATTGCTATTTCAAGAAATATTTTAGATGACAAATGTTCTTCTGGGTGAGCACCTATGCCAAAAGAAAAATAAAACCCGTTCCCAGCAAGACCAAAACCATCAAAATAAGAACCAGTAGGGTAAGTTCGTTGACCTGCCGGTCTTGGTGGTAATTTTTCTCTACAATCCAGTTGATTAGTACTTCCTCTTCCGTATATTGGTACAACTTTGTTTTCGATTATAGCAGCATTACAAACAGGACATACTTGTCTATTTGGTTGGGTTTCTAACCATTGATGTAAACAAGACCAACAGAATAAATGACCACACATACTGACAACTGCATCTCTTGCCGTGTCTAAACAGATATTACATTCAAATGTTTGTTTATCGTTGGTGGGTTCTTTGCCTGAACCTTTTTCGTTTGTTACTTTTACTTTGTTTAAACTTGCTGACATTTTGATTTATTTTTTATTAATATCTCATTTATTCGGAATTTTTAAGTAAAACTTATGTCGTTTCTAGAGATTTTGTCTTTAATCATTTATTTGTACATTTATTTAAAATTTGTTATAATATACTTGTGTAAATTACATGATTAAGTAATGACATTTTCTGTGTCTAACAGTATGTCACATTGTGAGGTTAGTAAAAAAATTGGCTAACTTCACATAATTTACTTTTTTACTTACTTAGTAGAGATGGCTGTAGACCTACGTATGCAAAATTAAACAAACTCTGAGTTTAGGACCGGCTTTAAAAGAGTTAGAAAGTGGAAAAAAAGGTGGATTGTTATAACTCCAGCATAATATGACGTATTAATTGTAAAAATCTGCATTTTTGTTATTTGTTTATAAGTGTAATATAATAAGTGCACATTGTGCAAGTAATTATCATTTGAAACGTACATCTTGTATTAACTAATTAAAATATTTTATAAATATGAAATACCGCGGTCATTAATTGTGTGAACCATGTTACATTATATTATTTTCATTCAAGAATGTATACATCTCGCATAGAACCTGTAAGCGAAAACGTGATGATGTTGGCACACCCAATTAATAAAATGTAAATGTACAAATAAAAGTTGCAAGTGATTTGTAAATTTTACACGTGTTTACTCAACGAAAATGCCGATTATGTAGTTAGGCGTAACGCTCAATTAAGGTTATGACACTTTAATAGAAGACAATGGAATATTGTAGTCGTTAAAACTACACCGTTTTGTTGTGGTTTGCTTTATTTATTGGCCTATTAGTTCAATGATGTTACGAGGTAATTAATCGATTTAAATAGTCTTCTATAATATTATTACCGAATTGATTAAGGAAGTTGAGTAATTTAGTTGGCGAATGATAGCTATATATGTTTGATTTTTTTATCAAAATAAATAAACAATAAAATAGCTTTAGTGTAAAGTACATTATTATTATTGATAAACATTTTTCAAATAAATCGGGTTTAATGTCAGCTTGACACGTTCAATGTTTGCCTGCAAGTCGTGTGATGTTGCTGGGTTATTGCCGTAAACTAAAAACTTAACATAGCCCAACGGAACAAATTCTAGGAACAGTAAATAGTAAAAGCGAAGAGGATAAATGATTGAGCTATGCTGTAATACTGACTAAAAAACCTTTGATATGTCAGAATCACAAAATCAACCGTTTTAATCGTCGAGGTCACATTATTCAGGACAGCCTTAATGATACAAGTTTTTTTCTGCAAGCCTGTCGACCGCTTTCCGAAATGCTCACTGCCTGACGTCAAACAATCATTCTTTGTCAACCAGCCATCAACTCTTTTGCGCTTTGATCAGGATAGTTTTGTTGGCTTCCATCAAGTGATCTTTTCTTATGTGCACTTCTAGCCCAATTTTGGTGTTGAGCAATCGGCTGCAGATACTACATATGAATTTGGAAGATCTTACGTGGGTTTGCAGCCTACCACCTAATATATAAACATTTAGGCGGGTGGGCTGGAACACCAACTAACCCACACGCCTACAAGTTTTGAACTTACCTTAAATTTTGTGGGCGTGTGAATTAAAAATGTGATCCCGCCCTGCAACCCAAGTGTTTGTGATCCAATTTTTCCGTAAAACGGCAATCTAAACCACAAAATTTAAAGTAAGTTTAAACATAATTTTTGCTTACTCACCCAAATGTTTGTGATCAAAAGATTAAAACATAAACATTTGGGTGGGTGGGCGGAACACCAAGTAAACTACACGCCTACAAGTTTTGAACTTAGTTAAAATTTTGTGGGCTTGTGATTTGAACTTGTGATCCCGCCCACCAACCCAAGTGTTTGTGATCCATTTTTTTCATCACAAACACTTGGGTGCAAAACAGCAATCTAAACCATGCACCCACAAGATTTAAACTTAGTTTACCGCTGCACACCAAAGTGATTGTAATAAAAAAATTGAATCACAAACACTTGGGTGGGTGGGCGGGGACACAAATTTAAATTACACTTCCACAAAAGATAAACTTAGTTCCCGACCACCCACCCAAGTGTTTGTGATAAAAATATTAAAACATAAACAATGGGCAGGTGGGCGGGGACACCAAATAAACCACACGCCTACAAATTTATTTTGAACTTAGTTAAAATTTTGTAGAGTTGTGTTTTGAACTTGTGTTCCCGCCCACCCACCCAAGTGTTTGTAATTCAATTTTTTCATCACAAACACTTGGGTGCAAAACAGCAATCTAAACCATACACCCACAACATTTAAACTTAGTTACCCGCCCACCCAAGTGTATGTGTTAAAAAAAATGATTCACAAACACTTGGGTGGGTGGGCAAAAACAAAAGTTCAATTCACACACCCACAAAAGTTGGACTTAGTTCCCGCTCACAAAGCCAAGTGTTTGTGATCAAAAGATTAAAACATAAACATTTGGGCGGGAACACCAACTAAACCATACGCATACAAATTTTAAACTTAGTTCAAATTTTGTAAGCGTGTGATTGGAATTTGTGTTCCCGCCCACCATCCCAAGTGTTTGTAATTCAATTTTTTCACCCAAGTGGTGCAAAGCAGCAATCTGAAACATACACCCACAAAATTTAAACTTAGTTTATTGCCGCCCACCAAAGTGATTGTAATAAAAAAACTGGATCACAAACATTTAGGTGGGTGGGCGGGGACACAAATTTAAATCACATTCCCACAAAAGTTGAACTTAGTTCCCACCCACCCACCCAAATGTTTGTGATCAAAATATTAAAACATAAACACTTGGGCGGGTGGGCGAAAACACTAATCCAAACCAACACGCCTACAAGTTTTGAACAAAGTTCAAATTTTGTGGGCGTGTGATTTGATTTATGTTCCCGCCCACCCACCCAAATGTTTGTAATCCAATTTTTTTATCACAAACACTTCGTTGCAAAACTGCAATCTAAACCATACGCCCACAAGATTTAAACTTAGTTACTCGCCGCCAATTCAAGTGAATGTGATAAAAAAATAGACTCGCAAACACTTGGGTGGGTGGGCAAAAACAGAAGTTCAAATTAGACACTCACAAAAGTTGAACATAGTTCCCGCCCACCCACCCAAGTGTTTGTGAACCTATTTTTTTATCACATTCACAATTTAACATAAAAACTTGGGCGGGTGGGTGGGAACACCAAATAAACCACACGCCAACAAATTTTAAACTTAGTTTATATTTTGTAAGCGTGTGATTTGAACTAATGTTCCCGCCACTTTCATCACAAACACTTGGGTGCAAAACAGTAGTCTAAACCATACACCAACAAAATTTAAACTTAGTTTACCGCCGCTCACCGAAGTGATTATGATAAAAAAGTTGGATTACAGACACTTGGGTGGGTGGGCGGGGACACAAATTTAAACCCACTCCCACAAAAGTTGAACTTAGTTCCCACCCAAGTGTTTGTGATCAAAATATTGGAACATAAACACTTGAGCGGGTGGGCGAAAACACTAATCCAAACCACACGCCTACAAGTTTTAAACTTAGTTCAAATTTTGTGGGCGTGTAATTTGAACTTGTTCTAAGCAAGTGACAAAGATTTAATAATTATATAATAAAATATTTTTATCTTTAGCAAAGCTTCTTGCTAACTAGATGGCTAATCTATCAGATAATTGCCTAACAGTCTGAAGTAGACGTAGTACTAGTTCTCCACAAAACTCTATGTAACGCCTAGGAGCGGCACTATAAGTGCATTATGTAGATTTTGCCGGCATACTCTCTTGATGAGCAAGGAGGATTGCCGACCCAACAAATAGAGCCCAACGTGGGGCAAGAAACGGTAAAGTGCTGCCGTCCAGACCTCAACAACCAAAACCTGAGAAGAGACAGAAGAAGAAGATGTGACGGCAAAGACGCCGCAAGCGTGAAGAGGTGGAAGACGACAAAAAACAGTCGCTCGAGGAATACCTCAAAGACTTTGAGCGCTATGACCTCGAATTACCGTCGAGCTCGTCGCCACAATCGGGGTACTAACTTGCGAGGTTCAACAAATTAGTCACACCATCGACCCCAACCCACGCGGACTACGAGATATAACCAACTTTATCCAGATCACCGTAACATCAATCGACAAAGATGTAGAAAAAAGATTATCTAGTGCGCTGAATTACGAACAAATCGGGGATGATAGACACAATGCTCGTAAAGTTGGTTGTTATCAACTCCGACAGTTTCTACGTAGAACAACAAGTTGCCCAAAGTGCCACCAACCACCTGCAGAACGCGATCAAATGGCTATCGTGAAAACAACAGATACAACTCGCCACCATCTGCGAGATTACCAAAGAGTGGGTAAACGTCCCGGAGCTTAAACCGAACACACCAAAACTCCACCACGTAGTCGCAGAAGAGGTGCCCTACGAGCTTGTGCAATCTTAGTTAACAACACTGGAGGCCACAAAGAAGTAACTTGCTTTGGCTCGGCAATAACTGCGGTTGCTACCATCAACGACACACCCAACGGAAGCCGCTTCACGACCAACGTCAACAAACCAAACGTGACAGGAGAAGCAGAAGCAGAAGAAGAGTGTTGCACACAAGAAGAACTGGCAAAGGCACACAGGCTGGAACTGTACCGTTTACCCTCACTCCGGAACCTCTCTAGGACGTATGCAACTACCCCGCAAGACTTGCCCGGCCTAGCCCTCAGCCCGAACAACGTAGCCCACACTCGTTCATCTGACATCGTCATCAGCGTCACTCACGCTGACAAAGACGACGTTACGCAAGAACTACCGGAACAGCCGCCCGATGGTTGCAACACATACCTGCCAACCATCGTATAGCTTACGAACATCCAAACAAGAAGGAAGAAGTCGGCCAGTAACAACCACCTGCCTAGGTGGAAGCTAGGCATACCTGCAACGCCATATCGTAAGTTTACCACTTGTGCGCAAAACAGGAAAACTTGGGAACAGAAACCGTCTCAGAACTGAGTACCGTAGAAACCTCCACCTGAACCCGGACCATGCCCGGTTAGGACAGCCCGTGAACAATAGTGTTAAT
The DNA here is from genome assembly GCA_963932245.1 of Tachinus rufipes. Classification (NCBI taxonomy): domain Eukaryota; kingdom Metazoa; phylum Arthropoda; class Insecta; order Coleoptera; family Staphylinidae; genus Tachinus; species Tachinus rufipes. The sequence continues at coordinate 23,840,367 of OZ010742.1, read as the reverse complement.
TCCAAGTCGAAGTCACCAAGATGTCATCACCAAACAACAAGATGAGACCGGAAGCTCAGCCTAGGAGGTTGGGAAAAATTGTTACAGCACGAAGGCGGAGTCTCGTCCGCCAATCAGAGCGCGCGGCGAGCGCACAAGAAGTATAAATATCGAATTTTTACCCTCCACGAGTCATATTCCTTAATGTCGAAAAGACCTTCGATATGGTCTGGCACGAACGACTACTAGCAAAAATGCATCGGTTTAAGTTTAATCCCAGACTGATTAAACTGATTGTTTCTTATCTGAAAGACAGGTTACTGGCCGTAAAGCTGTTTGGGCACGTGTCTAACCCTCGTCCTACTCAGGCAGGGGTTCCTCAAGGTTCAGTTCTATCACCGATGCTTTTCAATCTGTATATAGCCGACATACCATGCATCACTCAAGGTGTAAAAATCGCTCAGTACGCAAACGACACGGCACTGATGTACACTTCAAGGAGTCCGAAAGTCATTACGCTAAAACTTCAAGCGGCATGTGAGGCTCTTGAAACTTGGCTTCGGTACTGGAGAGTAAAAATCAATCCGGAAAAAGGCAACGCTATTTTTTTTACTAAATGTCACAAACAAACTCCTCATGAGAACGTAGATAGAGTCATTTCAAAGTAAGACCTTGAGAAGGATTCTCAAAGCTCCTCACTATGTACGGAATACACAACTGAGAACTGATGCGGGAATTGTCCCGATCAGGGATCATATGTTGGTATTAGCGACTATTTTTTTTTTTTTAAATTACAAATCACTCAGATCCGGAGTTAGCTCGTCTTGAGCAAGATGAACAATCTTTCCAATACAAAAGACCTATCAGTATGCTGGATGTATAAGGAAAACTCGTGGCTCTTCGACCGCCACCCCACTTAATCAACGCCTACAAGGCTGGCGCAGAATGCGTACTTCTGAATGACCTCTCGAAAACGTCACTTACACACAGTCAGATTAGAAGGTTGTACTCATTGATTCCTTAGTCGGTAGGTGCTTCCAAACATTTGGAAAGTGAATCCGACACATTAAGTCTTTAAAAGATTCCTCTTCGCAGCCAACAACAAAAAAAAAAAAAAAAAAAAGATGAATCAGTCTAGTCCAAGCATCAAACCAGCCTGCATTGGACCAGATCACTCTACGCAGTCATAGACTGGCTACCCGTCTGCTGCCAACTAGAGTTCACCGTCCCTGCAGCTTCCGCTACGACGACCATCAAGAACTTCACTCTCTGTACTTGCACACCCCGCCAGAGGACGGCCACTAGCAGTTGCCTTATTGCACTGACACGTCGATCCGAACTAACGATCGTTCTAGTGGACTTCCGCCTTGTTTAGGTGGGTATCCTGTGTGGCGACTGCGAGACACGGCGTCTGTGTGACGCGTGTGTGAGGAACCTCCGGGTTTCAAAACCAATAACCAAACAGTACAGACGTGCAACCCTACCACCCAGAATGACTCCTAGACTTGGGTTGGCAACCCTCCATGCGCATCAAGAGAGTATGCCGGCAACATAGAAAAACCCGTAATAAATATTCTAAAATATTCAGAAACAGTTAAGTTAATGGCACATTAATGACGAAACTTTCAGCATTTATTAGAGACGGGTTTAATAATTAAGCGCCTGTGAAAGTGAATTTGACTCATTATCAAAGAAAAATTCTTCTCCAATCCCAAGATGTCATCTATTTTCTATACTATACTATTCTTTCTATACTATAGTTGTAAGAACATACAAGGCGAGAAAAACAATGGATTTTAAAATGACTAACACTTGAGCGGATAGCTATGTCATTGCAAAAGAAGCTACTTGCTCACAATTTAAACTTGGTCAAAAATGGCGTCGCTGCGTCGTTGCAAACCTACAGATCTGCATTTTCTCAGTTTTTTAGTCTCTCCGAGTATTTAGGCACCAGTCTGTGGGCTTTAATTTACGTGTTAACTCTGCAAATCTTACAGTGTTTATAATCTAAAACGTTGCCCAACTCTATGTGCATCTTAACGGACGTAAATAGTGAGAGAACAATGCCAGGTCCGCCCAGACAATCTCAATACTTTAAACGGACGTTCAAGAATAATGCTACGCATCTGCCCAACCTCCAAGTCAAAAATTGTTTTAGGTTAGGCCAACAGTGCGGCCACACGGTCTCTAGGTGTAATTCACCTTATGTATGCACCAGAGCTATCTCAAGCTGAGCGCAAGCCAAAATTCTAGCATTACCCAACTCAAGATACCCGCATACCGTATACCTATACTTAATCACGCCGTTTCCTTTCGGGGTAGGCAATTGAAGTGTCGGACACACCAAGCCATAGAAAAGAGATGTGTATGTTTAGATACCTATATGAACTAACGGATCCATTTGAAAAGAACGATACGCTCTGCAACACTTTGTTGGTAACCTATCCAACTTGTGGCCGCTCCGGCCGTTGCTTAACTTTTGTTAGAGCTGTTATACATGTCGTATGTAATGTAAAAAGCACTGTAATTGGAGCCCAACTTTGTAGTTTATGTATTCTTAATAACATTGAAAACAAATAAATCAAGAATTGTGCTTTAAACCAAAACCTTAAAATAGATGCATCTAAAGGAGCAAAATACACGAGTATCCTCTTTCTAATATTTGTTTACTCAATGCTACCAACATTTAAACTTGAGTTGAATTACTTCATCATACGTAGTACAATGCTCGATTCTCTAACGTATATGTTACCAATATGAATTAGTGGACATTAAATTTAAATTAAATTAACAAACTAAAATAGGTAACGTTCAATCAATTAAAATATCAATTTAGTTTTATTCACCTACCCCAATTTTATCATTGAGTACACTCTCACTAAATGTACTTAACTGTAACAGTTTAATAGTAACTACTAAATAATGGTGAGCTTATTTGATAACATAATAAAACCACTTACCTTATGTGTATTTCATGAACACCATCTTCTCTAAAACAAATAAATTCAATTCATCACTTTCGATTTCCAAAGATACTAAAACGACTATCAACTCCTATAAACAAATCCATTTAAAGAATATTAAATGACTACATCTGAACAGAAAATAAACAAGCGTCGATTAAATTTAATATCATCTGGTTCGATTATGCATTTATATTATCAACAGGAATCCAATTTCTTCGCAGGAATTTCACCAATGCAATAAATATAAACAAGATTTAATTAATACAAATTATCATACATTACATATCACTTATTGAATTTCCTCTCATATTTCGTTTTTTATATCTATTTTACTTAACTTCCTAGAAAATTTTATATAATAATAATTACATTCTATATGTACATACGCGCGAGCTCAATCGACATTACATACTATATACCTATCATTACTGGCGCATTTCGGTAATGCAACAATATTTATTTGTTATCGGATTTCTTAACCTATCAACATCTTCATTTATTAAAATTCTTATTAAAATAATGCAGCAAAATATCTTCATTTCTAACTAAATATTAATAATTTTGTTGCTAATTTTTAAAATTGATTTCCTCAATTTCTTCAACTATTAAAAACTATTCTGAAGATGTTGATGGCGTCACATCACTTTTCATTAAATATCTATTGGTACTGTCTTTTTTATATCATATTTTATCTGTTATCTATTTTGGTTAATCTATGAACTTAATCGTGCGCTTCACAAACGAAAAACGTTTCAAACGAACACGGTGAATCGTTCCATTTCAGTCCTTTGCCGTCACGGTTCCAAAGCTCCATGCAATTCTCTTCCTCTCCATTTTCGTATTGGAAATTATTTGGTTCGCCTGCATTCCAATTGGTGAATGTTATAGGACGTCCTGTTGACATCCAAAAGAACATACCTTCTTGTGCAAGATCGGTACCTGATGTCCAAAAATGTTCATGTCCTAAACCTATAACAAATAGTAGATTTAGTTAGTAAATTAATGTTAATATAGTTAGATTGTAATGAGAATGATGTTATTAGTAAATGATTAAAGTTTTTAATAGTTGTGAGAATAGAATAAGAAAATTTGGTATTAATCATGTGGCGATTAATATAGAATTTGTTTCTAATTAGATAATTATTCTAATCCGACTGTAATAAAACTGATGTTCCCAAGTCTCATATCCTGCTCCCAATTGAAGTGATTGGTTTGGTTAATTTGAAGAATACAGAAGTGTGTGCAAACGTGAGGCCGCTGGTGTTCCCAAGTCTCACATCCTGCCAATTGAAGTGTAGTGGCTTATTTCCCAGAGTCCAGAAGAATTTAACAGGAAGAAGTCAACCACGTGATATCGACAGCCTTTATAATTATTGTTTTTCTTTGTGTGCCATGCATATTTGTTTTGTGCCTACTACCACTTGGTGTAAGGCAGAGCAAGATAACTGCGGGCTGTAAAATTTATTATTTTGTCTATTGTCGGGCGTGCTAATATTTGCCTTATAGGATCTTTGGACGGGGATAGCGCTATGCCTGGACAGGGACCCAAACCGTGAGTACTCCTTTTTCTTATTATATATATAAATATACCGATATTTTGAATTAAAATTTCACGGCTTATTTACCGCTCACCTATTGTGTTATATTCGTTGTTTAAAGATATTAAAGGCTTTGGTTGATACGTCGGTAGCACGGTTGTTCGATTTCTGTAGATCGATGTTTGTGAATAAGTTGGATACTGTTGACTTTACATTTAATTTAACTTGTCAATGGCAGATTGGCCTAATCTGTTGTAAATACTTTTTTTTTTGGAACAATCCAATAAATTGGGTGTATTTGTACCTGTATTTTTGCATTTACCTTTTTTTTTTTTGCATTTACCTTTTTGTGTTCATTTAATTTTGTACATTTATAGATGTTCCTCACTCGAACATTAATGTGCCGAATGTAATTAAATTATATTAGCTTCTTCTACATTTGATATCCGCATACGCCTTTGTGTCTAACTTTTTGGTATCGGGTTCTACCTTTAGGAGGTGTGGCCAAATACAGGGTGGACTTCATAGAAAGATCCCGTGGCGCTCACAACTTACCACCCCCGTCTCCACTGAGCTACGACGGTAAGTGAAACCCTGTCCACCTCTTACCCTCACAAAAGGGCGTTGATTATCCAATCGAAGGTTGCTGTTTTGGTAGCGTTACACAATATCAGGTGATACAAGGAATCGTACTAAGTGCAGCTTTGTCTGATTTTAAAACAATTTAACTCAATGTATTTTTAGCTAATTTTTTATTCATTAAGCTTGAAATGCATTCTTTTAAGCTGCCCATTTAGAGCTAGACATATATATTCTAAATTAATTAATATCAAGTGTACAATCGTTTTTATTTATCAAACACAACTATAAAAGTGGTGACTCCGACGTGATTTGTAGTTATTGTGATTAAGTAAAAAACACATTGTCACTGATATGAAAAACAACAAAATTAACCAATTTGTCATGCATTCCAACTACCCAAACCATAAAAAACTGCATATAAGTACGAACAGTAAAGTATAAAAAGTAAAGTACAAAAAGTAAAGCACGTAAAGTAAAGTACGAATCTATAAAACCTGCGTAAGGCCAATCTTGACTTATGCAATAGAAACTAGAATAAAGAATACAACAACCAAACAAATCTTAAGAACAACAGAAATGTGAACATTTAGAACATTAACAGGTTTTAACTTATTTGACCGGAAGAAAAGTAATAAAATAAAATATTTGTTTCAAATCCAAAAAGTAGTAAGATGGGCCCGGAACAGGAAGAAAGAGTGGAAAGATGACGTATACAAGATGCCTACAAATCGCCTACCAAAAATTGCGAAAGAAAAAAAACACAAATACAACCAGGCCATCCAAAGATACTGATAGATAGATTGATCGTTTAAAATTTGCTTCAAAAAGGTCTATGTGGAATACTCCTGAAAAACACCTCCAACAAACACCGTTATCTTTCGGATCTTTTTAAACTGCTTGAACAAGTTGCAAAAACTAAGTTTTTTAGCATACAGTTGAAGCAAGATTTGTAGCATTTTAATCTTTTACAGGGATCCTAAAGCCTAGTATACTTTAATAGATATGTTGCGCAATTTTAGTTTCTTAAGCCTAGTACACACTAGTAGACATGTTGCGCAATTATAGTCTCTGAAACGTGTCTCAGGTTGATTACGTAAATTTGTCTATAGACCAATCCCGTCTACGAGCCTGTTGCAAAACCAAAAATTGCAGGTCTAAAGTCTCCCAATCATAATGGGAAACCGCATGCAACGTTAGACATGTTATGCAACATTTTAACAGTGTGGACGTCACTCGACGTCTAGAGGTGAGGCACACCCCAGTTTGTCTAGCTACAGAGTAATGTGGTTTGGCTGTTTACAGTTATTTTCTAAAATGTTATAGTTTTTTTGAAAACATGTAATCTAACGAGAAAGTTTTATAACTAATTAAAGATTATCTTGCGTCTTATTGTTTGTGAAATGTTACGAGTCCCAACTACAAAACTAAATAAAAAGTGGCTGTAAAGCACAATGTGACAGTGGCGGAGATAAAAAAGAAAATTCATAATTTAAAAACATTATTCAATAAGGAGCAAAAAAATACTCCGATAAGTGGCATCTCCTCAAAAAGTCCACATAGTTTGCTTACAAGTATTTGCAATTTTTGCTACCCAGCAAACGAGTCAAAGGGCAGCCGGAACACAGATTTGGATGATACACAGAATAAAAACAATTATCAGAAGCAAATTATTAAAATCAGTAAGCGTCAGCTGTGTGAAATTCCAAAAATCCATGGCGTCTTCCAGTCCTCATTTATTTAATAATACATTACCAAACTTAGGTCTTTCTACAAACGCGTTCATCAACGTTTACGTTTTCGCGTTCTTTCACTTGTAATTAGCACTAAGTAGGAGCTCATTTTACACAAAACAATCTATGGTGGATTGCAAAGATAAAACTGAAAAATTCACATCGTTGTGTGAACGCTAGACAAGACAAAGAACGGTGTCTCTAGACGGTCTATAAAATGTGTCTCTAGATAGTATGTACTAGCCTTAAGACGTGTCTCAGGTTGTATACGTAGACATGTCTATAGACCAATCCCCGTCTACGGACCAGTTGCAAGACTAAAATTGCAGGTCTAAAGTCTACCGATTGGAATGGTAGACCGCATACAATGTGAACGTGACTCGGCATCTAGAAGTGAGACACGTCCCAGTCTGTCTTCGGTTACCGAGTGGTGTGGTTTGGCTGTTTACAGTTATTTTTAAGTTTTACAGTTCTTTTGAAAACATGTGGTCTAACAAAAATGTTTTAAAACTAATTGAAGATTACCCTGCGACTTATTCTTGGCGTCTTCCAGTCTTAATTTGTTTAATAATACATTACCAAACCTAGATCCTTCTGTGAACACTGCGCGAGTTCACCAACGTTTCCGTTATTGCGTTCTTTCACTTGTAATTAGCACTAAGCAGAAACTCATTCCACATAAACAATGTCCACCATTGTGGACTACAAAGATGAGACTGAGAACTTCACATCGTAGTGTGGACGCTAGATGAGACAAGAAACGGTGTCTCTAGACCAGGGGTGGCCAACCCGCGGCCCGCGGGCCGCATGCGGCCCGCCTAGAACATTTTTGCGGCCCGCGAGATTTATAACACTTTTACAAAATATATTTATTTTATAATGGGCAAAGAAGTAAAAACCAATTTATTTAAAAAATACATTATTTGTGCATCCATATATTCAAAAATTAACTGTAGAAATTATGAGAAAAAATTAACTTTGATTTTAAAATAATATTCTTGCGCATATATATGACAGATATTGCTTGTTTTATTTACGAGTTTACAGTTATAAATTTGCAGAATATTATTATTATTTATTCTTAGTTCTTAATAGCCTTTTCGGGTGTCGGATGTATTATTTTATAACATTTTTATTCTTTTTTTGCAAGCTTGTCTATCTTAAGCCATTTTTGCTATCTCGCTCCACTCTATTCCTCCTCCTTTTTTCTGCTGCTTTGTGGGCCTGTTTGGACCAGCTGTTTGTTTTTTCCTTGTATTCTCAATTTATGTATTTTTTTGGTTATTCTGGTTCTATTCAGTCTGTGTATGAGTCCTAGCCTTATTAGCTGCCTCTCCTCTATTACTGTTTCTATAAGTTAAATTTTTAGTTCACTTCTTACTTCCGAGCTCTTTACTTTATCATTTCTTGTTATTCCTTTAATTTTTATTAGAAATCTCATCTCTATTGCATTAATTTTGCATTTATTTCTTTCTGATCTTGTCCAAGATTTGCTCGAGTATATTAGAGCTAGTTTAACTACCTTTTATATTTTTGTTTTTATTGTCTTCGTTATTTCTTTCTTAACCAAGAATTGTTTTTTGAGTGCATTGAATATACTTCCTCCTTTTTAAACTCTTGCATCTATTTCCATGTATAGATTCCCTGTTTCTTCTATTAGTGTACCAAAGTAGTTGTAATACTTTACTTGTTCTATTATTTGTCGATCTAATTCTATCTTGTGCCTCTTAGGTTTTGTTGCTACTGTCATTGTCTTTGTTTTACTTGTGTTTATTTTCATGCATATCTTTTTTAGTTCTTCTTCGTATATTTTTATGTTTCCTTGTAGTTTCACTTCTTTGTCTGCTATTAATATCATGTCATCCGCAAACATTAGGATTTGAATACTAATTTGTTCCATTTTTTTGTATCCTATTCTTGTGTCTTTTGCTCTTTTTTGACTTTTCTTTATAGCCTCGTCTATTAATGTTGTAAAGAGTATAGGGCTTAGAGTTTGCAGAATAATTAAATTATATTCTATGTTTCAATTTTTCACTTAAAAAAAATGTCTGTAGTGAGTCTAAATCTAATATAAGGATATATAATTTTATATGCGGCCCGTGGAGTTATGATGCGTTTCCAAAGTGGCCCGCAAGAACATTTGAGTTGGCCACCCCTGCTCAAGACGGTCTATAGACAAATCGCGCAACATAGCCTACTAGTGTGTACTAGCCTTTATGTAAGCTTTAATTTAAATTGTAGCAAATTAAAAATTACCAGGAAGAAATGCAACAACTAAATTCATAAATTACAAACAAAAATTTGCTTAGAACAAGAAGCAAAAATTAGGTTTTAGTTTTAGTTTGAGTTTGATACAAAGTTTGTAACATGTCAATTTTTCATAATGATCTTAAGTTTTGGTTTAAATTTAAAGCAAAGTTTGTACGATTTTAATTTTTTTTACAAGGATCCTGACGGAAGAATTCAAATTATAGCAAAATAGAAACATGCTGAAAAAATAAACGCAAAAATTAGCTTTAGAACATAAAAAAAGTTTGGCTCAGAACAATATTTAGTTTGAGCTTTAAGGTTTTTAGCATTTCAATTTTTTAACAGCAATTAGTTTAGAAGCATAAATCACAAAAAATGGTTTGAGTATTGGTTTGGTATTGAAACATAAATGTAGCATTTTAATTCTTTACTCGGATCTTAGCGCAATAATCCAAATTGTAGCACCAAAAAAACATTTTGCTGCACATGCGGTTCAATTTATAAGCAGTTAATAACTCATCAAATTAAATACCAAAGAAAAAATCAGTCTCTCGCTCACATCAGAAATTAACCTGACAAATAAGCAAACCTTTAAATCCAAAACAAATTAGCCAAAACACAAAAATGCTAACAACAAGGGCATTGTTTTTAAATACCCTACTCCAAATACTGAGTCACACCTACATCAAACGGGTCAGTGAACTCTAACGCTATCATACCATACAGACCACTACGCTCCTTCAACCGGGACACTTGAACCTTTAACGGAAAAATAAGCATACATCATAGACAATGCTTTGACCGGTACAAATATCAAGAATCTGATCCAAGCAATATATAGATGTTATTTTGGAAAAAAACGAAATAATACTACTACTAAATGATTATCAACCCATTTAAGTGTGTTTTTGACCAACGGTTTGTAAAGTTTCTTGGCTATCTTGTATATTGACAACACCATCTAGAAACTTTAGCAGTTTTTAGGTAAATTTCTACAAAATATTTACTCAGAAATTGGCACACAACGCCTACTACATCAACTTCAAAAGCAATTTGTGTTGTGTTAAAGATGCTTGGAGCAATAACTAGTAAAATGAACAAACAACATTATTTGTCTATCTTAGACTCTACTATATTTTGCAAAACTTCAAAGTTTACAGTTGTTGTAATCCTTTAACAGCAAAACAACAATACCTGCGTAGCCGTTTTTTCTTTCAAGAACATTAAATACACTATTTAGAGCAAAGCATACTTTAAGCATTCAAAAAGAATAACATTGTAACTAATATCTTCTCCTGCATTGAAAAAGTAAAAACAGACCTAAAAGCGACGGCTACGCAAAAGGACAAGAAGGAACCAAGGATTTTATCAGACTTCATTCCATGCAATCATTTTGCCACTATTAAAGTAGTTATCATGTGTGAGTATCATGGTATTTAGTTGTATCCATAAGTTATATATAGATTAATGTAGAACATAAACAAAAAACAATATTCAGGCCCTACCAAAACTCGAGGCTGACCGATAAGGCTGCTTTTCGAGACAACCTATCGCGGAGTTTAAACACTTGTGCAGATTTAATTGAACCTATTAGTGTAGAAGAAATAGAAAACTATCTAAGTAAGTTGGAAAATTCTTTAACTCGAGCGTACAAGGACTCTTGCTCACTTAGGCTGGCTACCAAATCCGACAACACCATACCTTAGTGGTATGAGGAACTCAACCGGCCTAAGGAGGCTGCACGGAAATCCTTCAACAAAGCAAAAAAATTAAAAAACCAATCAGGCTGGATGTTATTCAAAAATGTCCAGAAAGATTATAAAAGACGCATACGTCAACGTCATACGTCAAAACACCTCAACTGCTGCAAGGTTGAAAAAAATCTTATCCAAAAATTCCCAACAGTAACTGGATTGCCTGAAACAAATTGACGGCTCATACACAGTAAATCTATCGAAAGCAACGGAGATACTTCTAAAAACTCTCTTCCCAGGCTGTACTGCCCCGGAACAAGTCTGGTCCGACGGTATGATTCCAGCTCCATCAGAGGAGGACTGGGTAGCTACTCGCCAGCTCGTTGAAGAGGTGCGTATAGCATAGGCAATTAAAAACTTCTCTCCGTATAAAGAGCCAGGATTAGATAGAGTCTTTCCTGTTCTTCTACAATGGGGCAAAAATATCATACTAACTCACCTGGCAAGAATCTATAGTGCATGTATTGCTTTTCAATACATACCTATAGCATGGAGAGAAGTAAAAGTTGTATTTATACTAAAACTAGAGCGTACCGATTAAACCCTTGCAAAATCCTATCGCTCAATCAGCCTCACGTCTTTTCTTCTGAAGACATTAGAACGATTGTGCAAAAGATCAATTTGGGAAACGGCTCTTATTACTAAGCCAAGACAAGGAAGATCTACCAAATTGGCCCTACATCTCGTAACGGACCGAATCGAAAGATCATTAAGAGACAAAATGATTACTTTGGGCGTATTTAAAGATATTGAAGGCGCTTTCCACTACTATGGAATATAGTAGTCGACAGCCTTATACGTCTACTCAATGATCATGGTTTCTACACAATTGGTTATGCATATGATATAACAATCCTACTAAGCGGTAAATACAAAATCACACTCTGTAACTTGATGCAAGAGACTTTAAGAATAATCGAAAATTGGTGCAAAGACCAGGCTCTTACGGTCAACCCTCTGAAAACTGAACTGGTTCTCTTTACAAAAAAAAAAAAAAATTTGAAATCTAAACTTACCAAAACTCCTAAATACCCCACTACTAAGTTTATATCTCTTTTTGGCAATGCAGACGAGCTGTGGAGAAAACATGGGGAGAGATAGTGCTATGGCTGTACACAGCCGTCATAAGACTTATGATCACATATGGGGCACTAACATTTTGGCCAAAAACGTCTGCAAGCAAACTAAATTAGTTGCAACGAATAGCATGCCTAAGTATAACAGAAGGCATGCGGACAACACCAACTGCAGCTATGGAGGCAATGTTGTGTCATGGCAGCTTTGTGTTTGAATGCAGCTGGACTTTGGCATACTGCAGGGAGGGCTGGCAAACACTGTACACTCCTGAAAAAGGCTGTTAAGAAAACACCTCTGTTAGGAGCGCAAACAGATAACATGTCTCCCTTCTTTGTGTTTCAAAGACCTTACAACGTGCGCACACATGAAAAAGAGGAAAACGTGGTCAATGATTCAATTAGAATCTACACGGATGGCTCAAAAACTAATAAAGGTTCTGAAGCGGGAATCTTCTCGCAAAACCTGGACCTCAAAATAGCATTACCACTAAGAGCTCATACAACTATCTTCCAAGCAGAAGTAGTTGGGATAACCTATGGGGTTATGGAAATTGTAAACCGCAAAATATCTGGCAAAAATGTCCAAATTCTAACGGATAGTAGAACGGCCCTAATTGCTATAAACAAGCCTAGAATCACATCGAAGCTAATTTCATTGTGCCCTTATTTTAGCAGCCTGTGGAAATAGCATCGAGCTGCTTTAAGTAAAAGGACATTCCAACAAAGTAGGTAACATTGAGGCGGACGAGCTGGCGCGTAAAGGGTCAACCTTTATGGCGTGTGGTCCTGAATCCTTGGGATTATACTCCGGGCTGCAAACAGGCAAAGGAAACAATGACTGCTCCAAACGCCAAGACAGCCGATTACTACTTGCAACTGTCCAGAAAGAACTTGCAAATTATGACAGAAATTTTGACAGGACACTACCAACTAAAGAAACACATGCACACGATTGGTATTGGAAACAATCCAACGTGTAGAGGATGTGAAATGGACAACGAGACAATCGAGCACATGCTATGCACATGCCCGGCCCTCTCATACGATAGAGTCCATATTGGGAAGCTGCTGGCTTGACATGGCCAGCATGAGGGAGACCCCTTCAAGCGTTCTACTTGCATACATTAGCCACATAGAGTAGTTAAATGCAAAGACAACGGAGTGAGGTCACCACTAGAGAAGGTACAAAGGGCCTAATGAGGCCTACGTGCAGTAGACTTTGGTTTACCCTCCAACTTTTAATCTAGAATCCAGAAAGTTATATATACTGGAATTAACTCAAAATTAAACTTAATAACACAGCCCTATATCAAAAAATTAACAACCAAATTTACCTGTTATGTGTCAACTGCATCATGCACATTTATAATACCATCTCAGTTGTTTGAGCACACAATAGATTGTTAGGTGTGACAATACTGATCAAAAAGGCAATTTCAATTATGTTTAAGCAATTAAATCACGTAATAAATTGCAGTTTACAACTCAACAGCCAATAACATAGCTGAAATTGTTTAACAGTTATTAAAAATAACAATTAAATGCAACAAAAACAATAAATAACAATTGCAAAATATTGTATAGACAACAACTCTAATTGCCAGAAGAATATTGATACAAACAAACCCATCAACAAGGAAATCAGCTTTTACAGCTATTATAATATTTTATAAAGAATCATTTTGATTGCTAGAAGATTAATGAAACAGACAATTCCAGCTGCATAATATCAGAATTTGTAATAATTCTGCCAAAACATGTCGATGGGTCCAGTCAGAAAGATCTTGCTACAACCAAACATGTAATGAGTAAATTATAAAAACGTTTTTAAATTAATACTTGGCTTAGGTGGCAGCTCTTTTGAGCTTATTATTTTATCATGAAACGTTACACGTTTCAACAGCGTTTACAAATTATTAAAACGTTCTATCAAAATTCACGTACTTTTGTACATTAACTCTTATTTTTTTTTCGTTATAATCCTCCAAGTCAAAGAACAATTTAACAACTTGCGCAAAACTTTGAGAATATTGCAGTTGTACGTCATAGTGTTTGTGAAGATTCAAATTTGTCAATTTGTCGAGACTAAGCAATTACAATTAAACATCTTGTGCAAAACTTCCAGAATATTGCAGCTGTACGTCATAGTGTTTGTGAAGATTCAAATCTGTCAATTTGTCGGGTCTGAGCTCCATTTTTCTAACACTAATTTGTAGCAAATTAAAAAAAAATCTTAAGATTCGTACCTACAAAATTGCACTCAAACACACAAAGAATGCTTTGCTTTTAAAAGGTTGTACCATTTATATGTATACCCAAAAGGATGCAATATGAAAAGATGATTAAATTAAAAGTTTCTTACGTTTGACAGACATTCTAATCATGATAATAATGTTGAATCAAAAACAAAAACATCCCAGTAATGCTTATCGTGCATTTTTTTTAACCTTGGTCTTAAATCTAGACTCGGACCGCAGTATCTCAGTGCATCGGAAAATGTTTTAATTTAATCAACGCTATCTCGCTGTTCTAGTAAATATAACAATACTCTCGGTATGCAAATCTAATCATTTCATATTTGCAAAGATCTTCCAAAACTAAATGGTGAGGATGTCAAAGATGCAGATGAAGTTTCTACTGATTGTCGCCCAAACAGCAGAAAAAAATAGTTCATCGGTCATCTGACCAATTTGTAAGTTCCTTAGTGAAATGACAAAACTTAAATAAGATTTCAATTGACGCAAAAAAACATCATTGCTTTTTGACGCAGTGATTGCTGCTGAATTGTAGAGTCCCAGCTAGTTTCAGATAAAACCATAGTACTGTTACAAGATTATACATTTAAATTAAAAGTAAATTATCAACTCAAAAACATTAAGAATTAAAATTCTGTGTTCTCCAAAGGTGGACAATCAGTGTCGCTGTGAAGTTTATGTGGTTATATCTATTAACAACAACAACAAGCAAGGCTATTAGAAGATCTCGATAAAACCCCGTACTTATCTTCAAGTGTCCAGAATAATGTGCGTCAAAACAGTTTGTTGTTAAGCCTCATATTTGATTATCCTAAGAAGCTAAATAAGTTTTAAACGTGATCAAGTGCTTGGCTAGCGTCAGTTAAGATGAAAAAAGATACTGTTATAGTTGTATGTAACCCTGGTTTTGTCTAAAATTAACGCTGTATGCGATAGACTCATCCCCAGAAAAAAAAAACTAGTTACGAGTTTACAATTTTATAGTGCCAATGGTTTTCAACTCACAGAAGATTATGCTGTTTTTGCATATGTGCCACCAATGTTTTGTAATATATAAATGTAAATTTAACTAGTACATATGATCAATTTTATTAAAGCTAAATAAATACCTAATTTTTTCTCTTATCCAAAACATCTCGGTCTGCGGTGTAACATTTTTTGTTCTTATATAATTTCTTATTGCATGTTTCAAATCTCATTTTATGTATAAAGATCAAAGTTAATTTTTAATATTTAGGCAATATATTGCTTAATATTACAATTGTCTGAATACATAAGTTTAAAGTGTTAAGTTTCTTTTAATTTTTACAACTTTAAACAAACAATTTAATATTCATGTAATATCCTTTAAATAAACAATTTTCCATATTAAACACTTCTTAACACTGCATATATGTTTAAAATCTTAGCAAACACTAATGAATTCTAATTAAGATAATTATTCATTTCTCTATTATTTGTTCGTTTAAATTACAATCCCATTACAACATAGTTGACTTGCGTCCGCTTTTACCACTTGTGAATAAATTTATGATTTCCAATATATAAGACGTTTAACGCTTGAAAAAATGTGAATAAATTTATTAAAAGATGCCATGTAACGTTGACACTTTTTTTTAATCTTTGTGTGTTGGACGTTTAATCGAAAGCTGGACACAACCACTTTCTAAATTTACTTGTGGAGTGATAAAGGTATATATTCAATACTATAGTAAAATGATTACCAAAATAAAATTAACAGTAAAAAATATGTTTTTTTTAATTTTAAAACTGACAATGATTTTATTTTATAAATACATATTGTCACAATTTAATTAAAACCAAAATTAATACAACTAAGATTTTGGTTATTTCATATCAAATGCATATTATGACATTTTATTATGATATAACGGTGCCATGATTTTATTTTTTATTTAAATACAAGAAAGTGTAGTAAGAGAGAATTTTTGTTTTGCATAATTACTAAACAACCACCATATTTGGAAATGATGTGCATATTTTATGCATATTTTTATGTTTTATTAGGTCGTACAATAAATGTGTGCGGGTTTTCAATTTTTTGTCTTTGTTGTGTGATAAAAATTCCAATTTTTACAATAAAATATTGGGATTGCAATGTTGAGTTTTGATTCGAGGTTTTAATTCAAAGTTTTGGAATATATGTGGTTTAAGTGAAACACAAATTCATTACTTAGCTCCAGCTTAAAACGTTATAGCATTTATTAATTCAGGACATAATTATTGTCTATGTAACCATAGTATTGACCAAAACCAAAAAAAAAAGTTTAGAAATTAAAATAGTTTGATTTAAATACTGAGTATAAAGCCACAAATTTCAAGTTTGCTTTAGAATTTGGTTAAGACTTTAGTTGTTGTCTTTTGTAATTTTATTCCTCATAAGTAACTTCATTTTGGGAATTCTACTGAAGTGTTTTTTTGCGTTGAAACGTTTAAGGTACCAATGACTTGTTGATGCGTTAAAATTAATAATAAAAATGACAAAGTTATTTTCTATATTATATAAACTAAGGTATTCCTTAATAACTATTGTAAACTCAAAACAACTACTGTGAAAAATAATATGCTAAACGTATAGTATTTAAAAAATGAGTGAGAATTGAAACCGAAGCCTATGCAGAAATATTTCATAAGACCTACAATTTAGTTATTGTTTTTAATATAATTATCGCTCTAAGCAATGTTATTATTTAATAAGTTCATTGTTACAACAAATTGATTCTTCAACCAATTCTCTCTTTGATAACCGCATAATCTTCAACCTGTCTTTAGTGTACCAAGGTTAATATATTATTTGATCCACATTGTCCATACCCGAATTGAGGCCAAGGCATGTTTACATTTGTCGGATCTCGATTAAGTTAAATACATAAAAAAGAATATTATCATTTCTGCGAGTGGACCCTAAACGGTGACCGCACGTAGGGACCTACCTTGAAACACATTCTTAAGCACATTCTCCTCGTTTTCGAAACGAATGCTGGTATTATTCGCAGAGACGATAAGTATCTGCAATGAAACTGCCATTCCCAATTACACATTTACTCGGATATTATTTTATGAATGGGAACATTTTGTCACGGACGATAATTAACAATGCTGTTTATTGGGTAATAAAGTTTATGATAGATGGACTGTTACTGCAAGCAGTACTTTAATATTTGTTCACTGGTTTTGAATTGTTAGATAATATATATGAACTTAATAACAAAATAAAATACGCATTGAAAATAATAATGCTGTAAAACAAACATGTATGAAGTAAAAATAGTTTTATGTTAAATAAAACGCAAAGCAAATTGTTATTGACAATCGGGGACATTTTCTATGCACATTGCTAGAATTAAGCAAGATATAAATTGCTACATTTGTGTGTTGCTAGAAATAAGCTTGCTAACAATAGAAATTGTCATTTTAACAAATCTTGCTTGCTAATAACTGTTATTTTAATAAATTAAAAATATCTTTAAGTAAAAGCTGTCTGTAGATGTCTCTCTAAGACATGAAGTTGAAAAATAATTTCTGTAGTGACAATGGATTCAATTGCAGCTCTAGATTCATAGCAAGAATCATTTACTTAAATTTAGCTACATACATTTATTTTAAATACAAAACTTTATGTCGAAGATGGTGGTGCTTAAGAGTAATACATCCAAGTGTTAGGAAATGATGCAGTGGTTTCTAGTGGTTACTGTTTATTCCGTTTTGGGTGCGGACAGTCGGAGTTCTTGTAGGTACTGACTGTCGAACTGGCGTGTTTTTTTTTTACCGTCGGTCGCGGCTGAGCACTTCTGCTTCCAACAATTTTTTAATGTTGTCATGTTTAAACAATGTTGCATTTTTATATGTTAGTCTTTACATATTGAGTCCCATTGAATGTTTTAATTATAAATATGGTCCGATGCGTAGTATTGCTTTTAAGATGTAAGCTTACGTCTTACGAGTTTATGTTTGAATCAATTGACCCAATTAGTAAAAACAGAAACACTTTTACTTTAAGGGAGGAGAATAGTTGCTCTACTATAAGAGTTCACAGAATCAAACTCGGCAAGAAAACGCCTGAATATAATTGAATAAAATTTTCACACATTGTAGAAGAAAGTCTAATCTGTGTCCTCAAATTTGTAAAAATTTGATGCAATAAGTTGTTTCTCCGCAATTAATTTTTAAAAAGTGGGGTTTTTAATTACTTTTTTATTAATTTTTTACTCGTTAAATATAACTTCAAATCTTTAACCAAAAACATAAAGACATAGAATATTGTATGCAGTTCAACATATAAAAAGAGTGATGACTAAAATCTTATCGTCAATATGTTGGTTGGCGTTTTGTCCTATTTGAACTAATTTTAATTTAAAAACGGCGTTATAGGTGTCAATATTTTTCTAGAGAGAAAGGTTCACCAATATTCTCGTAGATGTGATAAGATTTAATATTTTTCCATAACAATACTACTCCTGGCACCCCAACAGGACGGGACGACTCAACCCGGCAATTTTCTAACGTTAAGTATTAAACAATTCACGACAAAATAATGCTGTTCTTTGGATTTTTTATTTTTCAAAAACTGAATGATTCATGAAACTGCTAGATAAAATTTATAATGTGGATGTGCGGGGAAACGTTTGATTTCATATTTGCGTGACAACTTCTACTAGAAGTTAAGACTCAGATTCAGGAATTCCAACCTAAATTATTGGGTTCTTTAACGTGCGCACAACATTTTATAATTAGATCTATCAATACCTTATATGGTTGCATTCGTATTGTTTTTAATAAGAGTAAAATCTGGGCATTAATTGTTCTTAAATTGTTATCTATTGGTATCTACTTTCTGAGCAGTAGCGTAGCTTAAAAGTTGAGCACGTATGCAGTACTGATTTTCACTTTCCAAGCAACCTAAATATCAACTTTGAATTTAATTTGCCCCATCTATCAGCAAGTAATATCCCACCAAATACAGATTTAAAAACTTTATTCAAAAAAAAAATTTAATATATAAAAAATGGTTATAAAAATAAAAACTTGTGTATAAGAATAAAAAGAAAAGAAATTTGAATAATAAAAATTCACAATATAAAGAATGAATAAAAGTTAAATAAAACATATGCATGTGTATATATATAAGGCATGTCTAAAATTGTACAAATACTAACAGATTAAAATCAATAGAAATAACATAACATACATTTTAAAAATTCATATGTTGTATAATTTAAGCGCTACATAAAGCTATCAGGTACAATATTATGATTGTTCTCAGGTAATAAAAGATTAAAGTTAATATTACAGTATATAAAAGAACATTGCAAGCTACACTTCACTATCACATTAAAAAGAAGACAGTTTAAGTGCCGTCACTACCACCTCATATCCTTTTCCCTCACGTCAATTTTCGAATGGTACTGCAACGTCCACAATTGTTGAGCTTTTGTTGTTTTTATTCAACAGGACAATGTCAGGTTGTAGGTTAGAGTTGATACATTCTACTGTCTTGTTGACACGCGCTTGTCCACAGCTAGACTTGTCTTGGACGGCATTGTGGCGTTGCTGCCAGGCGTTTGAATGCATCTGGCAATGGTTTAGTACGTGCGAAAGGGTTTCGTTGGCGTTTCCGCATCTCCTACACCTCTTATCACCATTGACAAAACGCTTGGTGGCATTTAGAGGAACACAGTCAAGTCAGGAACGGTGTATAAAATTCCAATCCGCAAATCTGGTGGCAAATTCAGTCCTCAGGAAGTGGTTGTTGGATGACCACAGTGACGACGAACGAAGGACCTTGCCTTGATCTGGTTTGGCTAGAAATTTTGTTCATAATACCTTTTAACCTAGTCCTTCAGGGCTGGTGCGGTAAGAGGGATTGAGCTATCTCTGACGGTCAGCTTTAAAGAAATCATTGACGGGTCGATTGGGTCCTGGATCTAATTGATCTTCAGTTTTTCCGATATGCGACGCTATGGACAAGAGCAAAGAATGCTCTTGTCCATAGCGACGTTATGTCGCCGCCATCTCAAGCTAGGTTTCCTTCCAGTAAGCCTAAAAGGTAGTCGCCGAGCCCTTAGATGGTAGGTTGAGCTCACGTTTTTTGGCGGACTACCTCGCTCAGCTGATCGCGGGCAATTTGCTGAACAGTGTTAACAAGACAAGTTAGCATTTTAAAGGCCTGTGTAACGGCTGCTACGTCAGTCAAGTCGCATAATACATCTATGCCACCCCGCGGTGATAGTAGGTAAAATAGTTCGGGGCTGGGACGTTGAGGAAGTTTCATCCAGGACAGGCAATATTTCTTATAGTCCCCATCAATTTCTTTTAGGTGTTTATTTTAAACCGTCATTCCTCTGAGGATTAATGATAACTGGGGGTTATAAAAATGTTGTAGGCTTTGATTTTTTACCACGGCGCTAGCAAAGAGTTGTGGATACCGCTTAGCTGGCCCTTCATTCTTGCGATTGTGCGCTCGGGTGCAGTGTCAACATGAAAGCCCGTTGGTGTGCCCAGGTGTTTGTAGGCTTCGCCATCTACTAGTAGAGATGTGTTCTCAACCTGGATAGAATATAGTCGGTCTTGGTAAATCACCTGCCTTTTTTTACAGTTCATATCCAACACAACGCATTTCTGCACGTTAAATACAAGACCGCAGCGTCTGGCAGTCTCACCTACTCTATCCAGGGTTTCCTGCATGGCCTTAGGGTTAGAGGTTAGTATGGCCAGATCGTCGGCGTACGCTACTGCCTTTATTGGCGTTTACTCGACCTTAAATTCGCTGCCCTAAAGTGCGGAACAAACGACGGCTTCCATGTAAATGTTAAAAATAATTGGACTAAGCGGACATCCTTGTTTAACTCCCGCTTTTGTTAAGATGGAGCTCAACCCATCTTTACATCAAATTTTGGTGACGTACCTTGGTATAACATTTTTACAAGGCTGGCCAGTTGTTCGGGTCGTCTCACACGGTTCAGCAAATCCGTTATGTAGGCGTGAGCAACTGACCCGAACGCGTTGCAAGGTCCTTCTGGCGTGGTCAAAAGCGCTTTGTAGTAAGAAGTTATGTTCAAAGCAGACCTAACACCATGCAGTTTAGATCTGATTTCTTCAGGTCGCCGTACCTTAGTCCATCGGGACCAGGAGCCGTGTTTTTTGCTGCCTGCAATTTTTTTTCACTTCATTACTGGTAAACACAATGTTTTGGTTGTCTGGATCAACGTGAGGAAGTGGAATGCCGTGGTGTTTTTCAGCTGGCAGTTCTATATCCTCGTATACAACTTTAAAGTGGTCTTTAAGAGGATCTTTATCAATTTGGCAGTAGCCACCGTCCTCTACCCCCATAATTTCTCTAAAGGCTTTCTTTTTGTTTGACCTGTAGAGTTTTTGGATGCGGGATGCAGCAGCAGCATCATACCTAAAGTCAACCAAACAACAAAAAATGACATCCATCAACACATTCGAACAAACTAGAAACGAGTTTGTCAACACCAAAAACAATAAAACTCAGTGCCTACACTGGCAGCCACATATACATTGCAGAAACTATCGTAAAATTTGATTTCTTACAAGTTTTCAAAGGCTCAAAAAAGAATGTACCACAACACGACTTTTACAGTAGTTATTTTATCAATGTCAAACCTAAATGTTAGACAGTTTCAAATTTTACTAGACAACAACTATGATACGGTCAACGACACTCTCCAAAAGCAATCTTTAATAATCAAATACAAATGGGTACATCTGTCAAAGAAAAAGCTGCATAGATGAACTAAATATTGTAGATTTGATATCCAGCTCCATCAGAACATTAAAAAATGTTGGCTTTTTTTTAAACATTAGTCTAATATATGACTAGTGTCCATGTAACTATATTTACATTTAATATTAGACTGTAGGTAGACCAGATGCTAAGCATTGTCAATATCTAATAACGCTTCCAATTTTATATTGTGTAATTAATTTATAGGTACATATTCATATGCAACTGTGGCCAACAAAACAAAGCATAAGCTCTTTCACCGCTTTTCTGAATTAGTCCGCAAACTCCTCTACTTCTCCATCCATTTCTAGTAGCGTTTTAGGCCTAGTTTTGGTTTTTAATCTTTATATTGTTGGTCAAATGGATTAAATTTAACTTCTCGAGCTTCTGTGCTAAAGTGCTTTTGCTTGGAGGCCTTACATTTAATTTAATCCGGAGATTCTGGCACTATAGTTTGCAGTGTATCGCAAGTTCAATACGTTGCCGCGTTGTGGCTCGCGCCCGCTGGTATTACAATTGCCTTCCTAAAATGCTGTTGTCGGGTTTCATCCTCAACGATGTGCGTTTTATCATGAGATGTGGTGTGATTATTGTGTTAATTGGGTTTTCTGTCCTTGTTTGCTTACCTGGTTTTAACCAGAATTTATGATTTTTGATTTCTTTAAAGTTATATAAAATTTGCACTCTCAGACTCTGAAACTAAAAGAATATGTAAATGTTATAAATCCGCGGTACAATCCACAGGTAAGTTATGCGTATTAGTTTGATGTACTTGCTTTTCAGTCTTTATGTTGTAACCAAGCAAAAATGCATGTTCAGTTTGTCTGTTTTTTAAAACACTAGATAGATTATGGTATTGTCATCCAGAAGTTTTTGTCTTGGCCTAGATATTATGTATCTCACAGTTTAAGGTGTTGTTCAAATTCTCGAGGGTACATAAAGTCAATTTAATTTGATTTTTTTTATCAGAATTTGTTATAGCTTTTTTAATGTGTTTTAATAAATCGTTTTTTGAAACATTTCCAAAAAAAATGTTTGAAAATGTTTTTTCAATATTTTTTTTTTGTAAAGGTTTTCCAGGTGTTTTTAGTTCGAAAAGTGTGGCTCAAATTTTTTGAAAAATTTCCTCAAATACAGTAGAAATCTTTGGTCCGTCCACTGAGACTCGCCTCCTAAGAGGTTGAAGAAGCGGTGTTCATATGTTTCAATTGAACAGTTTTGTTATAGTTTGTTAGTGGTGTTTCCAGAGCATAGACTACTGGTAAAGGATTCAAAATTTACAAAAAATTAGCAATATGGTATTGGGTGCTGCTGTTTGTAAGTGGTTGTAGATGGTGAAAAAGTCTACAGAAACGTACGTGAGTGAATTTCAGTGCTCGGCTAAGAATGTTGGAAAAATGATGTTTAAGTAGCTGTAATCTGAGCTCTGGGCATTCTGCTATTGAAGTAGTGGCGCGGGTTGTAATTTTAGACTTTGCAATTATTCTTCGCACTTTTGTAACAAGGAAGTTTATATCAATTATAAGTTATTTACGCTTTTAAATATACTACTCAGAAATCAAAGTGATTTAGTAATCCAGTTCTGCAAGGATTGTAACTTAATTATAATTAATTTCCTTTTTGACAACTTTATATTAAGAAACCTTCAATTAATAATCTCGAGAACCAGTTATTGAGTATTTGTTATTGTGGTCAATTGTCTGTGAATTGTATTGAACCTTGTATTTCAATGCGCCCCACATAAAAATCCAGCGGTGCCAAGTCGCAGCTCCGAGGTGGCCAGTTCATACCGACAAAACGGCTGATAACGTGGTTGTTAAAGATTGAATCGTGGCATGTGCAGTATAAATCTCCCCTTCTTGTAGAAACCTGAACTGCCGTAGATCAAGTTCCTCCAACTCGGGCCAAAAATCAGTGATTATGCTTCTGTAACAATCTCCGGTAACAATAACTTTGGCTCCATCATTGTATTTGTAGAAAAATGGCGCCATCACTCCAAACTTTGCACCAAACGGTAATTTGCAGTAGATGCATTGGTTGCTCGACCATGGCATCTGAATTTTGTGTTCCCCAAATACGGCAATTTTCTTTGTTTACATAGCCGCCAAAATGAAAATAAACCTTGCCAAAATGAAGATTTTTTGTTAAAATTTGGGTCAACATGAGCTAAGCAAAAACGGGCACCAAGGTCGTCCATTTTAGTTTTTTCAACGCACTTTGTAAGCAAACATACCAAGGTCTTTGTAAAGAATCAGCTTCAGAGTAATTTGTCAAATATTAAGTTGCTGACTTTTGCGCCGAGTTGATGTTCCTGGGTTCTAGCGTACACTTCGAAGTACAGAAGCGACAATTTTGACAGAACGCCTTGGATGAGTATGCTCTATAAAGCTTGAGCGCCAACGGCCAAGCAGTCAGTCACTAACGAGCAACAAACGTCCACGGAACTGTAGACTGAAACCCAACCGTCTTCCTGCGACTAACAATGCGACCCTCAAGCGACACACGAAGCTACTTCTACGACGACCCTGCAATGCCCAAAGCTTATTTTTATGGAAGCCCAAATATGTTAATATGTTAATCCTTGCCTCCCGACTTGCACACAACTCACGGTATTGCACATACCAGCGTGAGCCGTTTCCCAACCGGAGATTGGACCTGCCTTTCCTCAACTGGGAACACGATACAATCACTCTCAACGCCAATCCCCGCTATGTCTATGGTACCTGCTGGCTTCACACACTCACCGACGCTACTAAAGGCAACCTTAAAACTCTCTAGTCTACACCTGCACCTACGACATAGCACCTCACGCCGTAGGACAAATCCCGAACCCTGGAGAAACACAATTGACGCCATGGGGTGAGCAATCTGGCTGCGGGCACGTCCCTAACCAAAACACAACTTACCCCGCGGCGTCTGGAAATACAACCCAGGCCCGCCGTGTGACCTTGAACCACGAATGCACACAAAACGTCAACCACCTCTACTAGGCGAACACCAGGATGAACCCCACGTGCAACCTCCTGGCAAATACGGTAGTAACACAACTAAAACCATCGGGAACTGCTCAGCCACCCGTTAAGATAGAAACCCGAAGCCTATGGCCTCAAACACAACCAAACTACATAGAGAAGGGCCACACCGCCTTCTCTACTATCACCACCCCCACCTTATCACCTGCAGGGCTGGAAGACAAAAACACCCCTAAACCCTGAAGCTGATATCTACTCAAACAACAACGCTGTAAAAGTAGACATTCAAACAAAAATTTAAGAAGATTACATCAAAAAACAAGGCGACAACATAAATACAGAACTTAGATAATAAAACAACGCACAAGTCAAAATATATAAACAAAAATGAGTATAAAAAAGTTGAAATCAATTTCAATGTGCTCTGATAACAGTCGCTAATACAATAGAAAAAAAATAAAGGAATTTTGCGGAATTTTTACATCTAATGGATGTACGTCAAACGCACTAAATCAATACGTCAAATGCAGTAAATCAAACAAAGTAAAAACAGCAAAAGCAAATTGAATTACCAAACAATACGCACATAAAAATGTAACAATTTTTTAATGCATATAATATTAGAGAAGAAAAGTTGTTTTAGCATGTCCATTGTTGATGACAATAAACAAGCAATTGCTAAACGTCCCGTTTTACTATAATTTGCCCAAAAAGAATTAACACTTAACATGGTTGATTCATCTGCTACTGTCCAAAAATTATCTCAAAGACTTAATGCTACCTCACAAGAGTATGGAAAACTTTTTATAATTTTGGTTTGTGTTATCTGTACAGTTTTTAAACCCTTCAGACTATGCAAAAAAACTTAAATTTTGTTGCTGATCATTAAGGAATCCAAAACCTTGTTGGCACATTTTTCTTACTGATGAAAACACCTTAAGCATACAAATTTGCAATACTTCTCGGTATGACCACTTTTGACCTTACAAGTTTTAAGAAATGAAGAAGTAGTCTCTGCGGTAATTGCTCGGAACAATTGCAAGAGGTACAAAGTATAATAGTTACTAAGAAAATTGTTTGAGAAATAACCCACAAATGGCCAGGGAACGTCTTTGTTTTGTTCACAAAAGTCAAAACTCAATAATTAATAAAAAATGAGCCAAATCTTGATTACTAATGAGTCAAGATTTTGCTTTGGACCCCCAGGTAGCTGCCATAGAATAAAAGAAAACTTGGACAAAGGTTTGCAGAATGAAATATTGTGCCAAAACTCAATTTTGGTGATTACTCGGTAATGGTGTAAGGTATCATTAGCTTGGAAGCTCGCACAGAGTGCTTGCTAATGAAACAACAATGTCAACAGACAAGTATATTAAAAAATTCCTAGATTCAAATTACTATACATTTTTTAAAAGTTTTTAACTAACAATTTGTTACATCAAATTTGTTGGTCAATTTTTTGGTCACAAACTTTTTAAAACGCATCAATAGTTGTTCTGAGCGGTCTAAGTTTAGTCAAAGTTGGTTATCCATGTCTTCCAATTTATTGTTTGTTTTGTGAGTCCACACGGTGTTTTCAAAAATAACTTAATGTTAGTTCTAATTTGCACTTTTTCTTATGGAAAATAGCGGTGCAAAATAGAGTTAAAAAAAACTGTTTCAACAGTTTTCATCAAAATTTAAATATTAAAAGTAAAATATGGTAAAACTTTGAGGGCAACAGTAACATGAGATTTCTTGTACATACTATTCCAACTTACAACAACAAGCATGATCTTGAACAAAAATTCTACAAATGATGGTTTTTTATTGTTTAGATATGAGTACTAATAAACTGCTTTGCAGTTTGTCCAAGATTTAAAAAAGTCAAAAAGTTTACTAAAATACGTTTGCAAGAAAGTCCTAAAAATATCAAAAGTATTCTACAGATTTTAAAACTAATAATATAGAGAATTGTAAGCTTGGAAAAATATTTGAGCCTTTTTGCCGTGCCAATTTGTTTTAGAAACCGAAAAGTTTGTCTTAATTTGAGAAAAGAGAAAAGTGCAATTTTTTTGGAAAATCACACATCACATCCAAGAATAAGCAGAAAACTAATAATAATTTTTTGACATTTAATGCATTTGTTTAACTTTCTTGAACCCAATATAGTAAGAAAAAACATCTTTACCTATGTCAAAGCCAGCTTTGACTTCCCTGTATTTTTGACAATTTTACAGTTTTTAGAAATATTTTTTCTATTCGTTTAATAATTACTTTCATTGTAACAACTTGCAATATAGAAGTAAGCTAGTCAAAACAAATTCTATTGTATACATCAGGTTAAAAATAAGTTATTCCATGTTGCTTATCGAAATACTTTACGACTTTATCGCGTGCCATCAGTATTCTGCCAATAAAACTTCAAACATTTCTATTATAACCATCAAGCTATAATTGATTATGATTGCAGATACCTTTCTACAATATTTTTAATCATTATTAATTTATTAAAAATTCTAACGGTATTTTTTTTATTTCACATATTTTCTTTGTGTCCTTACATAACATCCATAAAATATGTAATAATACCCGTGTAAGAATGATAATTTATGGGTGCGATTGTTGGAATTTTAATTTTGTTTACATTATCATTTAATGCATAATAAAAACTCTGCACTACATTCTTCAATTATGTCAAGAAAACACAAACGTTAATAAAAATGTCTAATTATCTTTATCAATATTGATGTATTAAATAAATTAAAAGTACAAGGTTAGAATATTTATAAAATAAAAAATGTAATTCAATTATAATAAAGTATTATATTGTTTGTTGATAACACATTCTACTACGTTTACGACTTTATTGGTTATGGATAATAAAACACCGTTTTATGTGTCTCAATTACTCAATCTTAGATCATTAGTTTAAATACAATTGGAAATTTTGAATTATATTTGTAACATATGAAAAATAATATTTAGCATGATATGGTCTCAAATAACGAGTTCGGTAGTATGTATTAATTTACAAATACATATTCAAGATACTAGAAACCAAAAATACAAGTAAAAACTACTGCATCTAACACAGTTAATCAAGAAAAACAAAACCTACAGCACTTTGTTTAGAAGAACAGACCCAGATTTGCGTCTATTACCGCAGCAAATAGGTTAAAAATTTGTTTTTATTGTGAGTTTTAGAGCTTTTAACATCGCCCCAGAAGTCTTACAACTTGTTTAAAGAAGTACTTGCCCAAAAGTAATAAGCAACTGACATTGAATTCATTGTAAGAGACCTGCATTCATATTATTGGCAACAAAAAAGTTGGTAAAACAAAAATAGACACATGGAATCCAGGAAGTAAGACAGAATAAAAAAACTAGCACAACTTTTTTGCTATAAATCATATACTTAGATTTAAGTCAAAATTAATTTAAAACCTTCAATGATTTGAGTTCCAATGTTTTGCAACAGAAAACGACTCTAGGCAATTTCTGCAATTGGTGCAACGAATTCATGTATCATGTTTAATGATCACCAATTGCGACATCTATTGAAATATATTTGCTCCTATACACACCTTAATGTGTAACTTACAATTTGAGTAAAATAAATATTTCACGTTTGTGTAATTTTATTGTACTCTTCTTTATATATTTATTTAATGTTCACTTCTGATTGATATAAATTATGTATGTTATATACACTAATATAATTGATAGGATACACTAGAAAATAAAACAATATCTTACAATCAATATATTCATCACTACTACTTACATAAGCATAATAATATAGCACCTCCACCATAAATCGCAATACGATTCGCATTACACAATTCTAATCCGCATATAGCACAATGGAAGCTGAACCAGTTCCATTATATTCATTATTTTTCTAATCGATGAGGACGTGACTACCACTTAATTGTGTAACTATCTATTCAGATCATTCGGTAACGAGAGAAATATTCCAAACATTCGATCTAAAGAGAGGTGTGACCTGACACATGAGGCTGGACACATGCATGGGCGTCATTGTTGTAATAAATTAGTTTTGTGTGACATAAAGGGACATCGGTGATTTCATAATAGAAATTAAGAAAAAAAAACTAATAACAGGTTGTTTATGCGCAGCAGGTGGTTGCAAATTCGTTTTCAAGATTACCGTTTGAAAAAATTCCTTATCTGATGCAATATGTGAACTTGAAATGATCCGTTTGAAAGTAAAATTGTTTTTATTGATTAATAATATGTTGAACGTTATGTCATTGTATGTAATGTAATATTCAGACAATATGAATATTCTACTAGTTTGTTTTAATACTTTGAAATATTCAGAATATCTCAACTCATCTGTTATCAATCTTTTATGTAAGCAGTTATCGTCCACGCTCGTGTATCCTGGCAGATAAAAGTATCAACGCTTTTATAATGCCTAACCACAGCGATTGCGACACTGTCACTGTATCAATGGGACTTTTTAACCGTTGGTTATGGGTAATCTCAGGATACTTCGCTCAGGAGAAGGAAAGTCCCCTAGAAGGTTTCCATGGCGGACGTGATCATTGGAGCCGATGCCAATGCCCACCACACCATATGGGGCAGCTCGGACACGAATAACAGAGTCTTTACTAGAATTTATACTAACCTCCGACCTAAAAATATGTAATATAGGTAACACTCCCACCTTCACTACAGCCGTGAAAGAAGAGGTACTTGACATTACACTCGTTTCCACTAAAACGCCTAACCTTGTAAGCAATTGAAAAGTGTCAAAAGAACACTCCTTTTCTGATCATAGGTACATATAATTTAAGGTAGACATACAGATACAAACAAAGCCTAGGTTTGTAAACAAACCCTTAACGGGTCTTCTATCGGAAGAGCCGCCCCAACACCAAAAACAGATGATGAGCTAGACAGAACTGTAAAGCAGTTTACATCTGCCTGAAAAGGTAACAGCAAACCACGGTGGTGGACACCGTTAATAAGGAACCTAAGAAAGGAATGCAGGAAGCTGTTCAACGAGGCAAAAAACACCAATGAGTGGACTGCCTATAAAAACAGCCTGCGGAATTTCAAAACGGAGGTCAGGAAGGCCAAAAGGTCATCTTTTGCTCGGCTTTGCAAACAGATAGAGGAAACCTCAGAAGCCAGCCGACTGCAAAAAATATTATCTAAGAATCCGGCAGTCCAAAGCTTCATACAGAAGCAAGATGGAAACTGGATAACCTCATGTACAGAAACGCTGGAGCTACTCATGAATACACACTTTCCACGCAATGGAATAAGTGTAGTGGACTCCACCTCGGTATCTGGCTGACAGAATTGTAGATGGTGACAAGTTAATTTAGAGCATCAAAAGCTTCAAACCTTTTAAGTCACCTAGACCTGACGGGATCAGTCCAGTTGAGCTGCAAGAGGCCATTGATATAGTTATACCTTGGTTGGAGACTATGTTTAAGGCATGTATAAACCTCTCATACATCCCAAAAATTTGGAGAGAGGTCGAGGCGGTCTTTATCCCAAAAAAAGGAAAGGCCTCACACACCTCCCCCAAAGACCTGAGACCAATCACCTTATCATCGTTTCTGCTAAAGACGCTTGAAAAACTGATTGACTTGCACATGAAAGAGGCACTACACCCTAAAATACTGTCAAAGTCTCAGCACGCATACACAAAGGGGAAATCTGTAGAAACGGCATTCCACGCCTTGGTAAACCAGATTGAGAGCTCAATAAGACATAAGGAGTTCACGGTGGTTGTCTTCCTCAATATAGAAGGGGCATTTAATAACGTGAAGCCTGAAGCCTTAACTGGACTAGCAATAGACAACGCTTTATGTCACCTTATCGGAAAAATGCTCCGTGAAAGGAACATCAGAGCCACAATGGAAGAATCTCACATAAAAAAGAAGGTGAGTAGGGGAACCCCACAAGGAGACGTCCTCTCGCCATTGCTTTGGAACATCACGCTAAATGAGCTACTCCTCCAACTTAGAAAATCTGGCTGCAGGGTCGTCGCCTATGCGGATGACGTAGCAATAGCGGCCTCAGGGAAACATCTCAATATAATGTCGCAACTTGTCGAAAGAGCCCTATCGAAACTAGCGCAATGGTGCAAAAAGAGTGGCGTAGATGTCAACCCGGCAAAAACCGAGCTAGTCGTTTTCACAAGAAAACACAACATCCCATTCAAGCTCCCAATGCTAAAGGGCACTGAACTGACAATCAAGGATAGCGCCAAATACTTAGGTCTCATACTAGACCAAAAGTTATCATGTAAGCTCAACATAGACGAAAGAGTACGGAAAGCAACGGTGGCCTCAACCCCAAGAGCTGTAGTTACACCAATACTCTACTACGGCGTATTCATATGGTGGCTGGCACTTAATAAAAAGGTCTATCAAATGGCGCTTACAAACGTGCAGAGATTGGGGGCGCTCATGATAACGGGAGCCATGAGAACGACGCCTACGAAAGCCTTGGAAACAATCCTGGACATAGTCCCGGTCGATTTAATGGGCAAGCAACTTGCCATTACCACAGCACTCAGACTAAAGTCGGTGCAAATGTTGACATCGGATCATCGTGGTCACGCCGGAATGGGGGGTGCCCAAAAACATAGACCGCTGT
Organism: Tachinus rufipes; assembly: GCA_963932245.1. Taxonomy (NCBI): domain Eukaryota; kingdom Metazoa; phylum Arthropoda; class Insecta; order Coleoptera; family Staphylinidae; genus Tachinus; species Tachinus rufipes. The sequence goes on along the minus strand of OZ010742.1, from coordinate 23,808,873 downwards.
CTAGCATCACCTGCTTTTGGCAACAATTTCTCATACCAAATACCCTCTAAAGAGGAGTGGATGGAGAAGAAAGGTATACCAACAGGACAAACGCAGGTCTACACTGACGGCTTACGGAAAAAAGACAAAGTGGGCTGCGGAATTTTCTCCAACAACCCCAACCTCAGAATCAAACTACTGCAGCGTTCTACAGGCGGAGGTAACAGCCATAAAAGAGGCAGCAGAGTGGCTGATGGTAAATGGGAACCCTGGTGAACAGATCCATAGCCAAGCTGCTCTCAGGGCAATTACTAGCGTGTGCACCAAGCTGAACGAGCTGGCAGCACACACAAACTTGAGACTCATGTGGGTACCAAGCCACAGCGGGATCCCAGGTAACACAGAAACGGATGAGCTTGCAAAGAATAGCACAAGCCTGCACTCAACCGAAGTACTACGAGATATTGGTATTCCATTTGCCTCGTGCAAAGAGACCATAGCCGTAATAACCTCAAACCTAGCAGAGCGAAGGTGGAGGGATGAAGACACTTGCGAGGTAACCAGGCAAATATGGCCTCACCGAAACAGGAAAAGAAGCACCAACATCGTCTCTCTAAAAAGAAACGATATCAGACTGACAGTGGGGGTCATCACAGGACACTGTCCCATTGGCAAACACGCGGAGATACTGGGTATAGCAAAGCGGGACTACTGCAGAGGCTGCCTGGAAGAGGAGAAAAAGGAGAGTGTTAAGAATTACTTATGCCAATGCCCCTCTCGGCAACACGATTGCTCTTCTTAGGCCAACCTTTCTTTGATGACCTCTCTGACCTCGAATCACTAGATGCACAAACATAAACTTCATTCACGGCTCAAAATGGTTTGACAAAATCCCCTGAGGAGGGTTGTACTTTTAAATACTGTGGTAACACAACGAGCTCATCTGAGGCCTATGTGAGCGTTAGCTGCCACTTAAACCTAACCTAACCTAAGCAGTTATCGTGACACTTAGTTAATTTGTAGTATTTTCAAGGCTTCAAAATGGACTAATTATTTGCAATTCTCAATGACACTAGCTTAAATATTGAAAATAAATTGACGTTGAAGTCTGATTTGATTAAACGTGTTTATATAATTTTAAGATTTATTAATATTTGAAGATAATTTCAAAATTGTTGCATAAGATATGTAATTATGTAATAAAAAATATTAACACAAAGTAAACAATATCCTGATTCATCAAACATTTTTATTTATGTTAACACTCATCCTAATAACAAAATAATGATAGCTTTAAAAAGTGTAAATCACGCCTTCATAGTTCAAGCATTAATTGTTTACATAAAAAAAACGACCGTAACACATTGCAAAATTTTACGAAATTATTTCTGGCACTTAACTAAACTTTAATTAATACAACTGTGACAGTGGAATACACTAATGTTCTCAATTATTCAATGCTTGTGACCTACATTTTAAATTACCAATAATATGTACATATATTATAAAAGACAAAAATTGTGTAAATTTGATGAAAATCTTTAAAGCAATAGTTGATAAGTAAATGGTAATATTAGGAAAAGCCATAGTTGCTTAAGTTATAATAAATTCGAATAGGCTATAAATAATGTAAGATTGCTCGATCGATTATTAGAAGCAATAATAAATTAGAAATAAATATATAATTCTCACTGGTGGAACGAAAATTAATGGTACAATTAAATATAATTATTAAAAGAAAGTGCTTTTGATTCAGGCTCGTAAATATTAACATAATTGATAAAATTTAAAAAAAAATCTATTTAAATCTTCATAGGAAAGAGTGAAATGTGGGCGGGTTAGAAATGATTTGTTATGTATGTGATGTGATGGGATAATTTTTGGGAACTGAGTTAGTAATTTTGACCATATTTTCGCGCCACCTCGAGCAAACACGAAATCTGACCTTTGGGTGATTTATGAGTCGCATTATACAGCGCTGGATGATGCTCACCGAAATCTTTGATGTACTTTTCCAACTTATCGTTCTCCTCTTGCGAATTTATGCTGGCTAGATGCATACCATGGAAACGGCAATATTGTGTGGCACGGAAATAATTAGCCTGCAACAAAGAAAGAAAGAAATCAATTAATTTAATCAGTAATTTCAATTAAATTAATAAAATTTTAATCAACATTCTGAGATAAATATGTGAGGTAATCTACATATTTCCAATCAAAATTATTTAAAGATGCTGCAATAAAATTACACATTTAGATCAGATTCGTGGTACTCAGGTAATGACCTAGATGTTTCTAATACATGTTGCAAATCATTGCCAATTATTAAGAATGTTATCGATAGTTTTGCAATATTACTGGAAACAACAGACTCATCCTTCACTTGACCTAATCAAAATCTATAAAAACTATTTAATAAAATATTATTACAATAATAAAAATATTTAATAAAATATCAATACAATAATAAAAATATTAATTATAAATATTTTTTCAACCGATCATAAATCATTCAATTTTATTATGGCGATAAGTTTGGGAATCGAATTATTATTGCATTCAAAAAATGAGAGAATTAATGCCAAAGTTTCACTTCCTACATGCGCGATAAAAGCATTTTCCCTTTTATGGTTTGGTCTGCAGTGATTTAATTGCTCATTTTATGTATCTCGGGTATGTTGAGTATTAATTCGAATTTATTTACATGAGGTGGAGAAAGAAATCAGGACAATAATTATAATATTATGTCGTTAATTTATTTAATTTTCTGGAAATTTAATTGTCAGGCGGAAGTTAATTTTGTTTATTACTTAATTATACTTTGTAATACAACCTTAATTGAATGAAAAAATATAAAAATACTATGTTATTATTTCATATTAAATTTAGCTTAGTCCTGTGAGCTATGAAAGTACTTTTCTTATCCAGATCGTTTTTTGCTTGGAGTTAAGCAATTCTACATAGGAAGACAAAAAAATTAAATGAAACATTTTCCGCAATTCTCCAAGAGACATTTCAGATGCAATTATGGTAATGTCGTTGCATGTCTTACATTTTCAAACGAGGACTAATTCTGGTAATCAACTAATGCATTCTCTTGTGCAATTTATTCTTACGAAATTTGTATCACAATTTTCACCAAACTTAATTATAACTATACCCTCATATCCAAAGTTGTTCACTTTTACCTACGCAATTCATTTGTAAAATGCAGATATATTCAATTACTATAGTGTCAATTGTTATGTATTAATAATAAGCTTATGCTAAACGTACATACAGAATAGCTACCATAAAAGTAACTGTTTCTCGAAAATCCTTTCATATTTTATATAAATAAATTTATGTTGGTTTATGGAGTTTTAAGTTTGCAACACAAATAACGATTTTGCTGAGACATGATATATGATGAAGAAATGCTGTTTGATTTAGCACCTATAAATCATAAACAGTGGAGAAATCTAAAGGATGCTTACCTCATGAAATGTATCAAATTGCAAAGTGGTTCTTTTCTGAACAAATATTTAACACTATTTTCAGCACCTCATTAGTTTATGACCGCTAGGCGTCACCATCAACAATACACATACCTCTTCCTGATAGGCGTATCGAAACTGCTTGACCAAAACTCTTAGGAACACAACAAAAGCCTAACAGAAGAAAGCAGATGGCAACTTCAAGTCCAAATATAAAAAAACAAAAACAAAAAAATCCCGTTCTGATTATAAATATAATCTAACAACTCTGAACAATACAATATAATGTAATAATGTAAAAAAACCTGTTGCCACAATATGCCAAGGAGGGCCCAGGCTAGCACTAAACAACAAATCCAGGCATAATTTTACTTAGCTCTCCCTTTTAGTCTGTACACAACAAGCTATATCGTATACCAGGCAAATTCTAACAACAAACTCAAAGTTGCAGAAAAACCTATAAATACAAGCCCCTGCGTAGCAAAGAAGCAATCCTAAGGCATCTTTAGCTGACAAGAAATCTCGAGTGCAACACTTAAGAAGAAGTCTATTAAAACCCTTTCCTGGCATCGTTACGTTAAATAGTTGAATTTCTCTCCACTGATGTTAAACCCTTGTTTTGAAGGTCGACTGTTTTTAGTGCATCTTCTAAAACTAAAGTAAAAAGTTTGGGTTGCATAAAATCTTCTTGGCGCACTTTTCTGTTAGTATCAACTTTGTTGAATTGTTTGTGCAACTGGATTTGTAGAAAGGCATTTTGGTAAATATTGTTAATTAGGTTTGCGTATTCGTCTGAAACCAATTCTTGCTGCAGTGCCCATATTTCCAACATGTCAAAAACCTTTCTGAAATCGGCAAATGTTAGACTTATTTTACAACTTTTTCTATTAGCACTCATATTCTTTGCAAGAATTGCAAGTGTTTTTTAGTACTGAATTTCTTTCTAAACCCAGTCTGTTCTTTTAGCTAATAAAGTCCAGCTTTAGTGACAATTTGTTGTTATTTTTGAGAATAATTTGTATATTTCCGTCCTTGGACTTGTTTGGATATATCGCTTATTACCTTCGTCACATATAAGTCTGCATAGAATACTTGTATCGTTCTTGTAATCTCGTGTCTTCTTTCAATTTGTTTTTAATTTTTTTTCTTTGTATTTGTTGTTAATTTTCTGAACACTTTTGTTCAAATTGCGCAAAAAGTACTAAAACAACAAATTTTAGTACTTTCTTCGCAATTTGGACTGGTATTTTCTGATGTTTTGGTTTATCTTGACGTATTCTACTGTTAATATTTTGTTGGTTGTTATAAGTTATCGTCTTTTTTCTAGCATGTTTAGACTTAATCTTATAGTTTTAGTATTTAAGTTATCTTTATGTTTACTTCTAACATTTATAACAGTATCAGTAATAAATCGTTTTTCTTTGAATTTATTTTCCTAGTACGTTTAAAATTTGGTTGGGATTTGTTGGAGTTTTCTCTGTCTCTTTGTTTGGGTATTAACTTTTTGATTCTATTTCTTCATTTTAAATAATGCAGAGTAGATAATGATCGCTTATAATGTTAAATCTGTACATTTAGTACAATTCTGACGTTCTTTGTCAAAATATATTCAATTTACATAAAAGTTAGACTTGCAATTTACTCACCTCTTCGGCAGTGCTTATGAGATCGTGGACCTAAATTATCTTTAATGCTTTTATAATATTATATTTATTTTTATTGTTCTGTCTGTGTATTACTCTTTCAGATATAGTTTTAAGCGTTATTTGTTATTCTCTGGTGTATTCGTTTGTCTATGCTTCTCACGCTAAAGTATTTGCGTCTCTTATAGTAGAACCTATGTCCTAATTAGAGTTCAGTGAACCTTTAGTCTCTTTTCCTTGTCTCACTTATGCCTATTACGTTCTTTTTATTTTTTTCTTTTCCAATGCCATTGTTCTAATATCATACGTAGCAATATTTATCTTGTATGACAGCTCGATCTTTTCCAAGTATTCTTTACACTATCTGCCGTTCCATTCTGGTTACAGCAGCTGTAGTAAAAAACATTCCGGCTGCTATATACTAAGGGTTTTTGATTATTGTTTCTATTTGTTTCAAAAGGTATTTTGTATTTAAACACCACGCTTGCCAAGCGGGTTAGTAAATTTGTAATTCCATCGCCCCTTTGGACAAAAAACGCTGTTTTTAACGCTTATTCTGGAACAGACGCAGCTGTGTTAGTTTTGACCGTCCCAGGTAGGACTTATATTTAAGAGGCTTCCTCTTATCTGCCAAGACTTACCGTATAAAACTGCTCAATACTACCCCGATACGCAATAAATGCTACGCTTATAACGTAGAAAAAAACCTTAATCTACATATATGCATTATAGAACTATCCTCTACTCAACTCTACTGACTACTGAGCACCAGTAGTTTTTATTAACAAAGAAGACTGCAATCCCCGTTTTGCCTATGACCATAAAAGATTGTAAAGCAGTCTTCTCTAAGTTAGACCAAACCAGGGGGTATTGCAGATACCACTACACAGTGTCAACCTTCCTCAGGTCTAACGGAGCAGTTTATCATTAAAACAAAAATCTTTTGTTCTTAAAAAAGCTCCTAGAAGCTAATTGCGTTGGTAGAGTGAATTGACAAGTTAATGCTTGGCAATATTGTTGTTACTGCGGCCACCTAGTCCATCTATGGCAAGTTATAGAACAATTGCAAGAGTAGGGATTGCGCAGCATTTATAGATCAGAAATCAAATACCTTGGCCACAAAGTTACTGGTCACAGCACCAACCTCTAGAACACGATCTTCGTCTCATATACGACCACACTCAACCGGCGACCTAAATGATCTTGAACAAGGCTTAGAGAATATTATAGCAACTGTGATAAAACCGCAGTTTCTCTCACCAACCTACAAGAGACAAAAAGCTAGATTTGTTGGAAAGACGAGGTCAAACAAGCTTTACTAGCTGTAAAAACTATTTTGAAAAAAAAAGAAAAGAGCAACCGCATCCCCATTCACTGCATAGGATTTAGTTAGTTTTTTCAAAAAGCAAAAAAAAAGTTAAATATATCAAAACCTAACCTAAGAATCATAATAAGAGGACTATTTTACAACAGAAACTAAAAAATAACAAGCTTTTATCCAAATTTGCAAATAATGCAATAAAGTCAAATTTGTCTTCAATCGCCAAAGAAAAATCTTTTGACTTGCAAATTTCCGCTTTGGTAACGCTGCTATGTTAAGTAGCTAGCTACAGAAGCAATTGCGTTCTTCCCAACTACCAAATAGTGTTTTGTTGGCGTTCAAAAACTAAAAAAATGCATTTTTTGATTGATTTTCTTAAAACTGAAAGATCAATATTAAGAATACCTGTGTTAGGTCTCTGGAATCGTAAACAAAAGTCAATTTAATGTTAGAAATTTTTATAATAATTGTTTTAAGTGATTGGTACCACAGATTGATGGCTGTAGAATTCACATAGAGACCTTGCTTTATCAAAAGATAACAACGGGAAGCAAATTATCAGCTATTTCAGCTCGGTAATATCAAAATTCGGCGCATACTTAAAAGACAGTTGGTTTCTATTGAAAACCGTTAATAGTGTGACTGACCGACACCAAAGATACCAAAACAAAGTTCATAAATTAATCACTTTCAATTTGACATCGAACACACCCTTGGGGCCATATACCAGTTAACAGTCGCTATATTGCAAGTCCCCAGTAAAGTAGCTATGTAACAAAAAATGCTGCGTTATCATTACAATTACAACGCTGCCGGTACATCTCAGACAAAATAAAACCATCCAAAACATCTTCCAGTTCTACCATTGACTAAGAATTCGTATTAAAAAATAGAAAATAAAACTTTCCAGAAGATTGTCGCCTAAAATCTACCAAGATCTTTGACCATGGATAAACAAACCCTACACCGACATCTGCCTCAAAAGTGTCACCTGTAACTCCTAAGTTGCAACAGATCTGCACCCACCGCCGTAGGTCTTCTTCCGCTCCACGAAACCCAGAATTAAAAATCCTCGACGCCGACCCTTGCTACTCCTCTTGACTACAGCTGCTACTACATCACCTCCACACCAACAAATGCAGACTTGTACTTTCCACCCCAAGTCAAATGACCCACGACATTGCACTTGCCGTGAGTCACGTCCAGACCCTTACTATTTATATACAATACACCAGAAAAATAGCTACGGTTATGTACAATCTGTCAATACAAAGAAGGGTTACCAATCAAACTTTTTCACAACTCTTTTCATCATGCGGTGAAAGAACCAGTAACATTTGCTGTTATAGTTCCTCTGTATTGTTAATAATTTGTTTAATGTCATTTCCGTGTATTCATCCCAAGATATAACTTTCTCACCTTCTACAATGTATAGCTTTCTTTTCATCTGTTCCACGCCTTCATGTTCTTCTATCGTTATAGCTTGTTTGCTTGCTGTTGATATCATTTTCTTTGTTTGTATTTTATTACGTTTTTCAGCTGTTAAAGCCTTCTAGGAGCAGCGCAGTTCTCAAACCTTCTGTTGTAATAACATCCGTAAATATCATCTTTTCTCTTTTTTGTCGCATCGCTTCTGTTTTGAATCATTTATAGTTTTCTTTAAACCATCGATTGTTTACAAAACTCTCCTCCAACTGTTTTGTATTTTCAAGTGTTTTTATTTTTTCATTTAGTTTGCTTATCTGCATTCTGACTTTTGTCCCAGTGGTGGCTTTCTCTATTTTTTTTGTAGGAATTTCTCAGAATCTCGACTTTGTCTGTCAATTTTTGGATCTGCGTTTTGAGCTGTGCTTCCGTATTCGCTTATTCTCTTTTACTTTCGTGTTTGACTAGACTCACCAATCTTTTGAACACAAACTTTTGGGCGGGTGACCTCTAACTAAGAAAATTGTCAAATAAATTTTTTTTGAATAAGTCATTTGGTCACTCAGTTTATGATTGTAAGCAGATGGATTACATTGGTTCAATCCGCCCACTTGCCCAGTAATTTGTGATCAAGAGATTGAATGTTTCTCTAAACTTTGATGTTCTTACAACTATGTAACCAGAATAGTTATTACTTATTAGATTACTATTTTCTAGATAACAAACACTTGGATGGGTGTTTGTTTCAATAAGTCTATGATTGTGGGCGGGTAAATGACATTAAAATTTGCATGTTTCTCCCACTTTTTAAGTTTCTACAAATATGTATGACTTATAATGGAATGAATTTTAGTTGTCATTAAACAGTCGGCAATTTAAAAAGTGAAACGCATCATTCTAACCGCGCCACATTATCATCAATCCACAATCAAAACGCTCAAAATAACTTTTGTAAATTCAAATGTGCCAAGATTCTGCTAAGCAACAATAACCCACAGTTTTTAAACCAAAAGTTTAGAGAAACCACAATTGGGTAGAAATGTCTACATCACCATGTTGTTATACTCGTAGGCTAAATCCGTAAGTTACTACAGTTTCTTATGGATGGTCATTGCAGTCAGTCCTGATTGTTACCTACAGCCTTTCAGCTTTGCTGTCGCCCAATGCAGCTACCAACTTCAAACCCTCTACCGTGGGCAAATATTGCCGAAATCGGACTTTATGACGCACCACAATCAACGCAGAAAAAAAAATAGGAGATTACCAAAAGTTTCAAGATGTTTTAGTTGGGTAGAAGTGACATTAACTGCGTGAAAAGATGCTAGCCCAAATTGAAGAAGTCTCTACGGTGTCTTCTAACAGTCACTTTCTAGCTTCACCGCTACACCTACGCGGCCATCAACCTTGTCTTAAGTAAAACTCTACTGAAGGCAAGGCAACTGCTTGAGACGTATCACGGGCAAAAATTTACAATAATACAGAAAGTAGTGATAAAAGATTTTTAAAAATCAGACAACGGCAAGCCACTTACCGCAGATGATAGTATTCTCAACAACAGAATGCTGCCATCGAGTACCAACCCGGCGACTAAGTCATGATAGAAAGCCGTAAGCAGAAACTAGCTGCCAAACGAATAGGCCCAAAGAAGTTGATCAATACCGCAAAAGAAAACTATCCTTGCCTTTGTAAAAGTTTACGTGATCGACCTGCAACCGGTTCCTCCGTCTAATAATCCAGTCAACTAAGTTTAGTGGGCATCCTAAACTTCTCTCTAAGAGATTGTAGTACTCAACTGCAACCCACATTACCATGATAGTATTGTAGTGCTTCACGAAATATGATTAAAAAACAGGACAATCGTGAAGCCTGGACGTATTCCAGAAAAGTTTGTTAGAACTTTAGTGTGTAACTAATCGACTGTAGAAACTTAATCGCGCAAGATTATTGTGCTAGAAGAGTTGGATCAGCGCAAACAACACGTTTGGTCCGGTCGGGAGTAAAAAATCAACAAAATCTTGCTACAACTCAACTTATCAACCAGTCTTTTGCCAATCGTTAGAAGCAATATTGTTCCTATCGATCAGAAACAAACATTTAGTGCACCTAGCAGGATTATATCGTACAATAATTAACTAGACCGTCACCAAGCTTTCTAACCAATTAAAACTTATCAACTCTAAAAAAAGTACCCGTGACTCCCAAACACATACTTCAAACTATCTTCAGAAGTTACTAAGAAACTACCAGGCCAATGTCCACAGCAGAGCTAGGCAGGAACTCGGTCAGTCTAATCACAAAAAGCAAAGCAGCCACATCGCTCTAAAGATAGGGTTTTCCCTGGCAGCAACAACAACATTGCTCTGGTGCCTAGATTTTTGTTGATAACACAGCAAAACCTATCATAATACAATTACTCAGATCTAAGATAAGTGCACTAAGTATAAGTCTTTTGAGTCCACCATTCAGGGTCAAACCAACGACAGTAAAATATAAAACTATTTATATTAATTAACAACATTCTAATTTATAAAATTAATATAAATATTGCATTTTATTGTAAAATATAACTATTATATGCACCACTTCACATCTATCAGTCTATAGACCCTTTGGCTGGACCATGTCATCTCTTTAGATACCCACTAAACCATTCAAGTTACCTAGTAGAATAATTCTTTTCTTCCAGTATGTTTAATGAAAATTTAATTTAGTCTCCAAAACTGTTTCTATTTATAAGATTCTGGATGATGTATACAAAATTTAAATTATTGAGCCTTTCATAAATTTTATTTGATATATTATAAACCTGGCCTAAATGACATCATTAAACAAGAGCCCTAAAATGATATTCAATCTCCATAGAAGACGAGATAATTTCTTACATTAGTTCTATTATTTGATTGATCAGAGAATTGTTGTTGTTATATTTTGCCATAAATATCTGCTTCAATTTAAGTGATTATTAAAACTAAGCTCTTTCATAATTTCAAAATACCATAAATTGGTCTTCATTTAATTATATATAATAAAAACAAATAAGCTTATTACAAAAATCAATTAGCTAATAGCGTTTATTTAATTAATTGATATTAGTAATGTGCCCATCCTGTAAAACATAATATTACCACATCCTAACTTATTAAAAAACAAAAAATTAAAACAGGTCATCGGCTTTTATATTATTGAAATTTACGTTAAAATAAATGATTAATAAACTATAGTATTATATAAAAAATCAAAACTTCCTTTTTTTCTCATGTTAATATCCAGGAAGTCTATAATATAAGGTACACGAACTTTAAATATCAACTATTTTTTTTTATGTATGTAAGTTATTCATGATACAGATCGAACGCGAATATACCGAGATCAAGGCCTAAAGTTTTTATTGAAAACTAATGAGGAGGCAGCAATACAATAACAACATTCTAGATATTTTTTATGTCGGCTTATTTATTGTTATTGTGTGGTATCGGTGGTTACATTTCAAAGGCGATGGGCTTTAAGGTCATTGTTGTAATAATTTACAGAATTCCAGCAAGATTTTAGTTAATAATTAAATTTGATTAATCAAAGCTAATTATACAGAAGCGGTTTTAATTACATATTTTTATCCTGCAAAAATAAAATCAAAAAACCTATCAATCGGAATATAATACCATTTCCTATGATTAATTCGTATTATGTAATATGTCACAATCTAATAAGATTCAAGATTGAGAAGACTAACATTAAAATCAAATATGTTTTTTTTAAACCTCTATGGTTGGAAGCCAAATTTAAGATTTTTTGTTTCCGCTAATTATTGCAATGGATGAAAATTACATTTTTCAATTTATTATTGTAATATGTCCATTGTGCAAGTGTTATTGCTACAGAAAATATGCAGTTTTATAGTAAACAGTATACAACTTACACGTAATGTCCATTTTGCTCTTATATAAACTGCAGCACTTGTCAAAGGCTCGTGCAATAACTTTTATACTCGTGGAAAATAAGTACCATTACGTGCTAGTTATACAATATACTATTCCGCAAGCTGTAGACAAATACTTTAAAACTACAAATCGTCTACAAATAAAATACTTTTAACAAGCTACTAATGCTATTCTATTTCTTTTTTATGAAGATGATTACACGTTGCTTATTACTTATTATAGTTTAATTAATATATCCTGAAATTCTATTTGGTAATTGACTTATATTCAGCTTTGAAAGCGTAAATTTTACACATAACTAAAGCAAAATCATAAATTGTTATGTGATTTGTAACAAAGCATAGAAAATATTATTAATAACTATTATGTCTTCCTGTAATAATAATAATTACATGTAGTTCCGACAACATTGTACATAGAAAACGCCCATGCCCATAGAAAAACATTAACGCGCAAACGTCTCGGTTCAATTAGTTTTATTGCAGCATTTATTAGCATGAATGCTTTCACAAATAGCGCACAATTATTCATAGTTAGGAGTTAAATGAATTTTATTTTCAAATCATAATTGCATTAATCTCATAAACTATATAATCAATCTTTCATAAATTTACATAGACAATTGGTGACTGATGTATTTCAAAAATTTCATAATATGCAAATGTGGCATAAAGTAATAGAAGCAAATTACTACTTGCAAGTAATGTATTCAAACAAATTTGACTTTACTTATGTTAAAGAAGTGTAATCAAATTCTATTTAAAACAAATCAATGTTAATGGGAACAGCTTGGAACAGTTTAGTGCAACTCTCAACAGTTCAAAAATCCTTGAACCAAACTCATCTTATTAAAAAAATTATCAATCTCAGTAGAGTAATAAACAGCTTAGAACACTTCAGGTACAGTCTGAAAAAGTTCAGGTCCAACTGGTAACTTTTGAGAACTACTTACATTACATTAAAACAACAGTATTAACCAAAAATACATCATAAGCAACTTGCAACAGTAGCATAGCAAAAAAGCCCACCCCTTCCCTCTTCACGTTTATTTTAAGAGCCCTCTATACCTCCGGCCGGTATAGGGAATTAGATGTATAAGGGCGCCAAGATAACTAATGCATCGGTTAACATAATTACAATCTGAGACCGGATTTAGAAAACATTTATTCACGATTGGATGGAAGGAATTTAAGAATAATGTTATTATTACTTTGTTATAAAGAATAAAGCTTACATACTTTTTTAATTTTATTAAAACTTATAAGATAAAGGAGGTACGCAAGCTTCATCCATCATAACAAATTAATAACAAATTTATTCTTAAAACCCTTCCATCCAATCGTAGATAAATGATTAAGGTTTCTAAATCCGGTCTCGGATTGTAATTATGTGTGAAAATATTTGTTAATTTTATCAACAATAGAACTTTGTGAAAAAGAAAAGACTCCTAATTTTTAAGTTTATCTTTCAAATGTTTATGAGTTAGTCTAAGTAAGCCCCAAAATATATTTTGCTTTTAACATCTTCTCCGATTTGAAGTTGGATGCATATTCCACTATTTAACTCAATATTTTGCTATCAGTGTCCAAAACTTTAAATTTAAATTTATTTTTACAATCATAATCATTTTCAAAGATCAATTGAGCCATCTGCACATACCTCTCGATAAAGCTATAATTGAAACACTGCACCAGTGCACACGCTAAGGTCAAATCGACCTATCTCGTACAATGGCTTGATTTGTTACTGCTCATACTCCCTACGTATCGCAAATGAATACTGTTGGTTTGCTACGATTAGTAGTGAGGCATATCTCATGCGCGAGCCGCTAACTTAAAGTTACAAATTTTAGAGAAGATTTGTTAAAAGTGCGGTGCTTTCGACCGCTTATGCGTGTTGGGTTGTAATCACCTAACCTAACCTTACTATCAAAAATGCAAAAACCTGAAAATTCAGTAAAAACTTGAAAAAAAAAATCTTTTTTGTAAAAATGTCAGATTAACCAAGGCAAAAACTGAAAATTTTGTAAAAAAGCAATTTTTTTGTTTTGTTAATAACCTAACCTAACCCAACAAAAAAAAACTTTTTTTTTGTGAAAATGTCAGAGTAACCATCAAAAATGCAAAAACTGATAATATTGTAAAAAGTCATTTTTTTTTAATTTTATTAACTTAACCTTACCTGACCTAACTTATCAGAAAGGCAAACCCTGAATATTCAGTAAAAACTCAAAATATTTTTTTTTGTTAAAACGTCAGATTAACCATCTAAAATGCAAAAACTGAAAACTTTGTAAAAAAATTATTTTTTGTTTTGTTGATGACCTACCCTAAAATAACCTAACCTAACCTAACAATCAACAATGCAAAACCTGAAAACTCAATCAAAATAAAAACAAAATTTTGTTTGTTAAAATGTCAGATTAAGCATCAAAAATGCGAAAATTGTAGAATTAGTAAAAAGTCGATTTTTTTATTTTGTTAAAACGACCTAACCTAACCCAACCTAACCTAACCTAAAAAAAACTCAGAAATTTTTTTTTGTAAAAATGTCAGAATATCCATAAAAAAATGCAAAACTAATTTTTTTGTAAAAAGTCAATTTTTTCTGTTTTGTTAACGACCTAACCTAACCTAATCTTATTATCAAAAATGCATAAACCTGAAAACCCAACCTAACCTAACCTAACTATCAACAATGCAAAACCTGAAAACTCAATAAAAAATTTAAAAAATTTTTTTTTGTTAAAATGTCAAATTAACCATTAAAAATGCGAAAACTGAAAATGTAGTAAAAAATCGATTTTTTTTTAAATTCTGTTAAAACTACCTAACCTAACCCAACCTAACCCAACCTAACCTAACCTAAAAAAAAACTCACAAATTTGTTTGCAAAACCTGAAAACTGTTAAAATGTCAGAAGAATTAGTAAAGCTGTTTTTTTTATTTTGTTAAAACAACCTAACCTAACCCAACCTAACGAAACCTAAAAAAAACTCACACATTTTTTTTTGTAAAACTCTCAGAATAGCTATCAAAAATGCAAAACTGAAATTTTTGTAAAAAGTCAAATATTTTATTTTGTTAATGACCTAACCTAACCTAATCTGATCAAAAATGCAAAAACCTAAAAACCTAACCTAACCTAACTATCAACAATGCAAAACTTAAAAACTCAATAAAAATTAAAAACATTTTTTTTTTTGGAAAATGTCAGATTAACTATTAAAAATGCGAAAACTGAAGAAGTAGTAAAAGTCGATTTTTTTATTTTGTTAATGACCTAACCTAACCTAATCTTTATATCAAAGGCAAAAACCTGAAAACCTAACCTAACCTAACCCAACCTAACGAATTCCAAAAAAAACTCACACACTTTTTTTGTAAAACTGTCAGAATAGCTATCAAAAATGCAAAACTGAAATTTTTGTAAAAAGTCAAATTTTTTATTATGTTAATAACCTAACCTAACCTAATCTGATCAAAAATGCAAAAACCTAAAAACCTAACCTAACCTAACCTAACCTAACTATCAACAATGCAAAACTTAAAAACTCAATAAAAATTAAAAAAAAAAAATTCTTGGAAAATGTCAGATTAACTATCAAAAATGCAAAAACTGAAGAAGTAGTAAATATCGATTTTTTTATTTTGTTAATGACCTAACCTAACCTAATCTTTATATCAAAAATGCAAAAACCTGAAAACCTAACCTAATCTAACCCAACCTAACAAAACCTAAAAAAAAACTCACACATTTTTTTTGTAAAACTGTCAAAAATGCAAAACTGAAATTTTTGTAAAAAGTAAAAATTTTTATTTTGTTAATGACCTAACCTAACCTAATCTGATCAAAAATGCAAAAACCTAAAAACCTAACCTAACCTAACTATCAACAATGCAAAACTTAAAAACTCAATAAAACGTAAAAAAAATTTTTTTTTGGAAAATGTCAGATTAACTATCAAAAATGCGAAAACTGAAGAAGTAGTAAAAGTCGATTTTTTTATTTTGTTAATGACCTAACCTAACCTAATCTTTATATCAAAAATGCAAAAACCTGAAACCTAACCTAACCTAACCCAACCTAACAAAACCTAAAAAAAAACTCACACATTTTTTTTGTAAAACTGTCAGAATACCTATCAAAAATGCAAAACTGAAATTTTTGTAAAAAGTCAAATTTTTTATTTTGTTAATGACCTAACCTAACCTAATCTGATCAAAAATTCAAAAACCTAAAAACCTAACCTAACCTAACCTAACTATCAAATGCAAAACTTAAAAACTCAATAAAAATTAAAAAAATTTTTTTTTGGAAAATGTCAGATTAACTGTCAAAAATGCGAAAACTGAAGAAGTAGTAAATGTCGATTTTTTTATTTTGTTAATGACCTAACCTAACCTAATCTTTATATCAAAAATGCAAAAACCTGATAACCTAACCTAACCTAACCCAACCTAACAAAACCTAAAAAAAAACTCACACATTTTTTTTTGTAAAACTGCCAGAATACCTATCAAAAATGCTAAACTGAAATTTTTGTAAAAAGTCAAAATTTTTATTTTGTTAATGACCTAACCTAACCTAATCTGATCAAAAATGCAAAAACCTAAAAACCTAACCTACCTATCAACAATCCAAAACTTAAAAACTCAATAAAAATTTTTAAAATTTTTTTTTTGGAAAATGACAGATTAACTATCAAAAATGCGAAAACTGAAGAAGTAGTAAAAGTCGATTTTTTTATTTTGTTAATGACCTAACCTAACCTAATCTTTATATCAAAAATGCAAAAACCTGAAAACCTAACCTAACCTAACCTTACTATCAACAATGCAAAACCGGAAAACTCAATAAAAAATTTTTTTTTTTGTAAAAATGTCAGAATAACCAACAAAAATGCAAACACTAAAAATTTACAATTTTTTTTTGTATTGTTGATGACCTAACCTAACCTAACTATTAACAATGCAAAACCTAAAATCTCAATAAAAATTTAAAAAAAAATTTTTTTTGTTAAAATGTCAGAACCATTAAAATTATTTTGTTAATGACCTAACCTAACCTAATCTTATTATCAAAAATGCAAAAACCTGAGAACCTAACCTAACCTAATCTAACTATCAACAATTTAAAACTTGAGAACTCAATAAATTGTTTCTTTTTTTTGTTAAAATGTCAGATTAACCATCAAAAATGCGAAATCTGAAGAAGTAGTAAAACATCGTTTTTTTTAAATTTTGTTAAAACAACCTAACCTAACCTAAAAAAAATCACAGTTTTTTTTGTAAAAATCTCAGAATAATCAAAATTGCAAAAACTGAAAATTTTGTAAAAATTCATTTTTGTGTTTGTTTTGTTGATGACCTAACCTAACCTAACTTAACTATCAACAATGCAAAACCTGAAAACTCAATAAAAATTAATTTTTTTTTTGTTAGAATGTCATATTAACCATTAAAAATGTGAAAACTGACAATTTTGTAAAAAGTCATTTTTTTTTTTTAAATTTTGTTAATGACCTAAACTTACTTAACCTTGCCTAACCTAACCTAACCTAACAAAAATGCAAAACTTGAATATTCAGTAAAAACTCAAAAAAAATATTTTATTATTAAAATGTCAGATTAACCATAAAAAATGCAAAAACTGAAAATTTTGTAAAATTCATTTTTTGTTTGTTTTGTTGTTGACCTAAACTAACCTAACCTAACTAAAAACTCAAAAAAAAAAATTTTTTTTTGTTAAAATGTCAGATTAACTATCAAAAATAACCTAACCTAACCTAACTATCAACAATGCAAAACTTAAAAACTCAATAAAAATTAAAAAAAAAAAATTCTTGGAAAATGTCAGATTAACTATCAAAAATGCAAAAACTGAAGAAGTAGTAAATATCGATTTTTTTATTTTGTTAATGACCTAACCTAACCTAATCTTTATATCAAAAATGCAAAAACCTGAAAACCTAACCTAACCTAACCCAACCTAACAAAACCTAAAAAAAAACTCACACATTTTTTTTGTAAAACTGTCAAAAATGCAAAACTGAAATTTTTGTAAAAAGTAAAAATTTTTATTTTGTTAATGACCTAACCTAACCTAATCTGATCAAAAATGCAAAAACCTAAAAACCTAACCTAACCTAACTATCAACAATGCAAAACTTAAAAACTCAATAAAACGTAAAAAAAATTTTTTTTTGGAAAATGTCAGATTAACTATCAAAAATGCGAAAACTGAAGAAGTAGTAAAAGTCGATTTTTTTATTTTGTTAATGACCTAACCTAACCTAATCTTTATATCAAAAATGCAAAAACCTGAAACCTAACCTAACCTAACCCAACCTAACAAAACCTAAAAAAAAACTCACACATTTTTTTTGTAAAACTGTCAGAATACCTATCAAAAATGCAAAACTGAAATTTTTGTAAAAAGTCAATTTTTTTATTTTGTTAATGACCTAACCTAACCTAATCTGATCAAAAATTCAAAAACCTAAAAACCTAACCTAACCTAACCTAACTATCAAATGCAAAACATAAAAACTCAATAAAAATTAAAAAAAATTTTTTTTGGAAAATGTCAGATTAACTGTCAAAAATGCGAAAACTGAAGAAGTAGTAAATGTCGATTTTTTTATTTTGTTAATGACCTAACCTAACCTAATCTTTATATCAAAAATGCAAAAACCTGATAACCTAACCTAACCTAACCCAACCTAACAAAACCTAAAAAAAAACTCACACATTTTTTTTTGTAAAACTGCCAGAATACCTATCAAAAATGCTAAACTGAAATTTTTGTAAAAAGTCAAAATTTTTATTTTGTTAATGACCTAACCTAACCTAATCTGATCAAAAATGCAAAAACCTAAAAACCTAACCTACCTATCAACAATCCAAAACTTAAAAACTCAATAAAAAATTTTAAAATTTTTTTTTTGGAAAATGACAGATTAACTATCAAAAATGCGAAAACTGAAGAAGTAGTAAAAGTCGATTTTTTTATTTTGTTAATGACCTAACCTAACCTAATCTTTATATCAAAAATGCAAAAACCTGAAAACCTAACCTAACCTAACCTTACTATCAACAATGCAAAACCGGAAAACTCAATAAAAATTTTTTTTTTTTGTAAAAATGTCAGAATAACCAACAAAAATGCAAACACTAAAAATTTACAATTTTTTTTTGTATTGTTGATGACCTAACCTAACCTAACTATTAACAATGCAAAACCTAAAATCTCAATAAAAATTTAAAAAAAAAATTTTTTTGTTAAAATGTCAGAACCATTAAAATTATTTTGTTAATGACCTAACCTAACCTAATCTTATTATCAAAAATGCAAAAACCTGAGAACCTAACCTAACCTAATCTAACTATCAACAATTTAAAACTTGAGAACTCAATAAATTGTTTCTTTTTTTTGTTAAAATGTCAGATTAACCATCAAAAATGCGAAATCTGAAGAAGTAGTAAAACATCGTTTTTTTTAAATTTTGTTAAAACAACCTAACCTAACCTAAAAAAAATCACAGTTTTTTTTGTAAAAATCTCAGAATAATCAAAATTGCAAAAACTGAAAATTTTGTAAAAATTCATTTTTGTGTTTGTTTTGTTGATGACCTAACCTAACCTAACTTAACTATCAACAATGCAAAACCTGAAAACTCAATAAAAATTAATTTTTTTTTTGTTAGAATGTCATATTAACCATTAAAAATGTGAAAACTGATAATTTTGTAAAAAGTCATTTTTTTTTTTAAATTTTGTTAATGACCTAAACTTACTTAACCTTGCCTAACCTAACCTAACCTAACAAAAATGCAAAACTTGAATATTCAGTAAAAACTCAAAAAAAAAATTTTATTATTAAAATGTCAGATTAACCATAAAAAATGCAAAAACTGAAAATTTTGTAAAATTCATTTTTTGTTTGTTTTGTTGTTGACCTAAACTAACCTAACCTAACTAAAAACTCAAAAAAAAAAGTTTTTTTTTGTTAAAATGTCAGATTAACTATCAAAAATGCGAAAACAGAAGAAGTGTAAAAAGTCGATTTTTTTTAACCTAACCCAACCTAACCTAAAAAAAACACATTTTTTTTTGTAAAAATATCAGAATAATCATCAAAAACGCAAAAACTGAAAATGTTGTAAAAAGACATTTTTTTATTTATTTTATTTAGAAAAAAAAACAATTGCCTCAATTTTTGGACAAGTATGCAGAGTCTTAGTTTATAAATTTTAGGCATGTTAGAAATAGACACAATGGACCGCAACTAAAACTTTAAGTTTATCTTTCAAATGTTTATGAGTTAGTCTAAGTAAGCCCCAAAATATATTTTGCTTTTAACATCTTCTCCGATTTGAAGTTGGATGCATATTCCACTATTTAACTCAATATTTTGCTATCAGTGTCCAAAACTTTAAATTTAAATTTATTTTTACAATCATAATCATTTTCAAAGATCAATTGAGCCATCTGCACATACCTCTCGATAAAGCTATAATTGAAACACTGCACCAGTGCACACGCTAAGGTCAAATCGACCTATCTCGTACAATGGCTTGATTTGTTACTGCTCATACTCCCTACGTATCGCAAATGAATACTGTTGGTTTGCTACGATTAGTAGTGAGGCATATCTCATGCGCGAGCCGCTAACTTAAAGTTACAAATTTTAGAGAAGATTTGTTAAAAGTGCGGTGCTTTCGACCGCTTATGCGTGTTGGGTTGTAATCACCTAACCTAACCTTACTATCAAAAATGCAAAAACCTGAAAATTCAGTAAAAACTTGAAAAAAAAAATCTTTTTTGTAAAAATGTCAGATTAACCAAGGCAAAAACTGAAAATTTTGTAAAAAAGCAATTTTTTTGTTTTGTTAATAACCTAACCTAACCCAACAAAAAAAAACTTTTTTTTTGTGAAAATGTCAGAGTAACCATCAAAAATGCAAAAACTGATAATATTGTAAAAAGTCATTTTTTTTTTATTTTATTAACTTAACCTTACCTGACCTAACTTATCAGAAAGGCAAACCCTGAATATTCAGTAAAAACTCAAAATATTTTTTTTTGTTAAAACGTCAGATTAACCATCTAAAATGCAAAAACTGAAAACTTTGTAAAAAAATTATTTTTTGTTTTGTTGATGACCTACCCTAAAATAACCTAACCTAACCTAACAATCAACAATGCAAAACCTGAAAACTCAATCAAAATAAAAACAAAATTTTGTTTGTTAAAATGTCAGATTAAGCATCAAAAATGCGAAAATTGTAGAATTAGTAAAAAGTCGATTTTTTTATTTTGTTAAAACGACCTAACCTAACCCAACCTAACCTAACCTAAAAAAAACTCAGAAATTTTTTTTTGTAAAAATGTCAGAATATCCATAAAAAAATGCAAAACTAATTTTTTTGTAAAAAGTCAATTTTTTCTGTTTTGTTAACGACCTAACCTAACCTAATCTTATTATCAAAAATGCATAAACCTGAAAACCCAACCTAACCTAACCTAACTATCAACAATGCAAAACCTGAAAACTCAATAAAAAATTTAAAAAATTTTTTTTTGTTAAAATGTCAAATTAACCATTAAAAATGCGAAAACTGAAAATGTAGTAAAAAATCGATTTTTTTTTAAATTCTGTTAAAACTACCTAACCTAACCCAACCTAACCCAACCTAACCTAACCTAAAAAAAAACTCACAAATTTGTTTGCAAAACCTGAAAACTGTTAAAATGTCAGAAGAATTAGTAAAGCTGTTTTTTTTATTTTGTTAAAACAACCTAACCTAACCCAACCTAACGAAACCTAAAAAAAACTCACACATTTTTTTTTGTAAAACTCTCAGAATAGCTATCAAAAATGCAAAACTGAAATTTTTGTAAAAAGTCAAATATTTTATTTTGTTAATGACCTAACCTAACCTAATCTGATCAAAAATGCAAAAACCTAAAAACCTAACCTAACCTAACTATCAACAATGCAAAACTTAAAAACTCAATAAAAATTAAAAACATTTTTTTTTTTGGAAAATGTCAGATTAACTATTAAAAATGCGAAAACTGAAGAAGTAGTAAAAGTCGATTTTTTTATTTTGTTAATGACCTAACCTAACCTAATCTTTATATCAAAGGCAAAAACCTGAAAACCTAACCTAACCTAACCCAACCTAACGAATTCCAAAAAAAACTCACACACTTTTTTTGTAAAACTGTCAGAATAGCTATCAAAAATGCAAAACTGAAATTTTTGTAAAAAGTCAAATTTTTTATTATGTTAATAACCTAACCTAACCTAATCTGATCAAAAATGCAAAAACCTAAAAACCTAACCTAACCTAACCTAACCTAACTATCAACAATGCAAAACTTAAAAACTCAATAAAAATTAAAAAAAAAAAATTCTTGGAAAATGTCAGATTAACTATCAAAAATGCAAAAACTGAAGAAGTAGTAAATATCGATTTTTTTATTTTGTTAATGACCTAACCTAACCTAATCTTTATATCAAAAATGCAAAAACCTGAAAACCTAACCTAATCTAACCCAACCTAACAAAACCTAAAAAAAAACTCACACATTTTTTTTGTAAAACTGTCAAAAATGCAAAACTGAAATTTTTGTAAAAAGTAAAAATTTTTATTTTGTTAATGACCTAACCTAACCTAATCTGATCAAAAATGCAAAAACCTAAAAACCTAACCTAACCTAACTATCAACAATGCAAAACTTAAAAACTCAATAAAACGTAAAAAAAATTTTTTTTTGGAAAATGTCAGATTAACTATCAAAAATGCGAAAACTGAAGAAGTAGTAAAAGTCGATTTTTTTATTTTGTTAATGACCTAACCTAACCTAATCTTTATATCAAAAATGCAAAAACCTGAAACCTAACCTAACCTAACCCAACCTAACAAAACCTAAAAAAAAACTCACACATTTTTTTTGTAAAACTGTCAGAATACCTATCAAAAATGCAAAACTGAAATTTTTGTAAAAAGTCAAATTTTTTATTTTGTTAATGACCTAACCTAACCTAATCTGATCAAAAATTCAAAAACCTAAAAACCTAACCTAACCTAACCTAACTATCAAATGCAAAACTTAAAAACTCAATAAAAATTAAAAAAATTTTTTTTTGGAAAATGTCAGATTAACTGTCAAAAATGCGAAAACTGAAGAAGTAGTAAATGTCGATTTTTTTATTTTGTTAATGACCTAACCTAACCTAATCTTTATATCAAAAATGCAAAAACCTGATAACCTAACCTAACCTAACCCAACCTAACAAAACCTAAAAAATAACTCACACATTTTTTTTGTAAAACTGCCAGAATACCTATCAAAAATGCTAAACTGAAATTTTTGTAAAAAGTCAAAATTTTTATTTTGTTAATGACCTAACCTAACCTAATCTGATCAAAAATGCAAAAACCTAAAAACCTAACCTACCTATCAACAATCCAAAACTTAAAAACTCAATAAAAATTTTTAAAATTTTTTTTTTGGAAAATGACAGATTAACTATCAAAAATGCGAAAACTGAAGAAGTAGTAAAAGTCGATTTTTTTATTTTGTTAATGACCTAACCTAACCTAATCTTTATATCAAAAATGCAAAAACCTGAAAACCTAACCTAACCTAACCTTACTATCAACAATGCAAAACCGGAAAACTCAATAAAAAATTTTTTTTTTTGTAAAAATGTCAGAATAACCAACAAAAATGCAAACACTAAAAATTTACAATTTTTTTTTGTATTGTTGATGACCTAACCTAACCTAACTATTAACAATGCAAAACCTAAAATCTCAATAAAAATTTAAAAAAAAATTTTTTTTGTTAAAATGTCAGAACCATTAAAATTATTTTGTTAATGACCTAACCTAACCTAATCTTATTATCAAAAATGCAAAAACCTGAGAACCTAACCTAACCTAATCTAACTATCAACAATTTAAAACTTGAGAACTCAATAAATTGTTTCTTTTTTTTGTTAAAATGTCAGATTAACCATCAAAAATGCGAAATCTGAAGAAGTAGTAAAACATCGTTTTTTTTAAATTTTGTTAAAACAACCTAACCTAACCTAAAAAAAATCACAGTTTTTTTTGTAAAAATCTCAGAATAATCAAAATTGCAAAAACTGAAAATTTTGTAAAAATTCATTTTTGTGTTTGTTTTGTTGATGACCTAACCTAACCTAACTTAACTATCAACAATGCAAAACCTGAAAACTCAATAAAAATTAATTTTTTTTTTTGTTAGAATGTCATATTAACCATTAAAAATGTGAAAACTGATAATTTTGTAAAAAGTCATTTTTTTTTTTTAAATTTTGTTAATGACCTAAACTTACTTAACCTTGCCTAACCTAACCTAACCTAACAAAAATGCAAAACTTGAATATTCAGTAAAAACTCAAAAAAAATATTTTATTATTAAAATGTCAGATTAACCATAAAAAATGCAAAAACTGAAAATTTTGTAAAATTCATTTTTTGTTTGTTTTGTTGTTGACCTAAACTAACCTAACCTAACTAAAAACTCAAAAAAAAAAATTTTTTTTTGTTAAAATGTCAGATTAACTATCAAAAATAACCTAACCTAACCTAACTATCAACAATGCAAAACTTAAAAACTCAATAAAAATTAAAAAAAAAAAATTCTTGGAAAATGTCAGATTAACTATCAAAAATGCAAAAACTGAAGAAGTAGTAAATATCGATTTTTTTATTTTGTTAATGACCTAACCTAACCTAATCTTTATATCAAAAATGCAAAAACCTGAAAACCTAACCTAACCTAACCCAACCTAACAAAACCTAAAAAAAAACTCACACATTTTTTTTGTAAAACTGTCAAAAATGCAAAACTGAAATTTTTGTAAAAAGTAAAAATTTTTATTTTGTTAATGACCTAACCTAACCTAATCTGATCAAAAATGCAAAAACCTAAAAACCTAACCTAACCTAACTATCAACAATGCAAAACTTAAAAACTCAATAAAACGTAAAAAAAATTTTTTTTTGGAAAATGTCAGATTAACTATCAAAAATGCGAAAACTGAAGAAGTAGTAAAAGTCGATTTTTTTATTTTGTTAATGACCTAACCTAACCTAATCTTTATATCAAAAATGCAAAAACCTGAAACCTAACCTAACCTAACCCAACCTAACAAAACCTAAAAAAAAACTCACACATTTTTTTTGTAAAACTGTCAGAATACCTATCAAAAATGCAAAACTGAAATTTTTGTAAAAAGTCAATTTTTTTATTTTGTTAATGACCTAACCTAACCTAATCTGATCAAAAATTCAAAAACCTAAAAACCTAACCTAACCTAACCTAACTATCAAATGCAAAACATAAAAACTCAATAAAAATTAAAAAAAATTTTTTTTGGAAAATGTCAGATTAACTGTCAAAAATGCGAAAACTGAAGAAGTAGTAAATGTCGATTTTTTTATTTTGTTAATGACCTAACCTAACCTAATCTTTATATCAAAAATGCAAAAACCTGATAACCTAACCTAACCTAACCCAACCTAACAAAACCTAAAAAAAAACTCACACATTTTTTTTTGTAAAACTGCCAGAATACCTATCAAAAATGCTAAACTGAAATTTTTGTAAAAAGTCAAAATTTTTATTTTGTTAATGACCTAACCTAACCTAATCTGATCAAAAATGCAAAAACCTAAAAACCTAACCTACCTATCAACAATCCAAAACTTAAAAACTCAATAAAAAATTTTAAAATTTTTTTTTTGGAAAATGACAGATTAACTATCAAAAATGCGAAAACTGAAGAAGTAGTAAAAGTCGATTTTTTTATTTTGTTAATGACCTAACCTAACCTAATCTTTATATCAAAAATGCAAAAACCTGAAAACCTAACCTAACCTAACCTTACTATCAACAATGCAAAACCGGAAAACTCAATAAAAATTTTTTTTTTTTGTAAAAATGTCAGAATAACCAACAAAAATGCAAACACTAAAAATTTACAATTTTTTTTTGTATTGTTGATGACCTAACCTAACCTAACTATTAACAATGCAAAACCTAAAATCTCAATAAAAATTTAAAAAAAAAATTTTTTTGTTAAAATGTCAGAACCATTAAAATTATTTTGTTAATGACCTAACCTAACCTAATCTTATTATCAAAAATGCAAAAACCTGAGAACCTAACCTAACCTAATCTAACTATCAACAATTTAAAACTTGAGAACTCAATAAATTGTTTCTTTTTTTTGTTAAAATGTCAGATTAACCATCAAAAATGCGAAATCTGAAGAAGTAGTAAAACATCGTTTTTTTTAAATTTTGTTAAAACAACCTAACCTAACCTAAAAAAAATCACAGTTTTTTTTGTAAAAATCTCAGAATAATCAAAATTGCAAAAACTGAAAATTTTGTAAAAATTCATTTTTGTGTTTGTTTTGTTGATGACCTAACCTAACCTAACTTAACTATCAACAATGCAAAACCTGAAAACTCAATAAAAATTAATTTTTTTTTTGTTAGAATGTCATATTAACCATTAAAAATGTGAAAACTGATAATTTTGTAAAAAGTCATTTTTTTTTTTAAATTTTGTTAATGACCTAAACTTACTTAACCTTGCCTAACCTAACCTAACCTAACAAAAATGCAAAACTTGAATATTCAGTAAAAACTCAAAAAAAAAATTTTATTATTAAAATGTCAGATTAACCATAAAAAATGCAAAAACTGAAAATTTTGTAAAATTCATTTTTTGTTTGTTTTGTTGTTGACCTAAACTAACCTAACCTAACTAAAAACTCAAAAAAAAAAGTTTTTTTTTGTTAAAATGTCAGATTAACTATCAAAAATGCGAAAACAGAAGAAGTGTAAAAAGTCGATTTTTTTTAACCTAACCCAACCTAACCTAAAAAAAACACATTTTTTTTTGTAAAAATATCAGAATAATCATCAAAAACGCAAAAACTGAAAATGTTGTAAAAAGACATTTTTTTATTTATTTTATTTAGAAAAAAAAACAATTGCCTCAATTTTTGGACAAGTATGCAGAGTCTTAGTTTATAAATTTTAGGCATGTTAGAAATAGACACAATGGACCGAAACTAAAAAATCCTCAAAATTTTTATGGAAACAACCACAACAAAGTACCCAAAAATATCAAAAAACTTGATAATAAAATGTACCAAACACCACTTGAGGGATGACATTGTAGAAACATTCTAACTTGACAATTTTGCCTCATCATCATGTCAAAGCAGTGAAAACGACCAAAAAGGAGAACGGACTTACAAACATCTTCAATTCCAAAAGCAGTCCCTCTAGTACTTGCTCTTGATGCAAAAATATATATTTTGATAATATTAATAACACTATTAAAATATCTGATTCAGGCATCAAAGACTGCCAAAAAACAGAGTAATTGGTGTAGATTGGTTCCATCGGCTGCTCTCGTCCAAATTGCAAAAAATATTACATTGTATACGCTTCTTCATAATACAACTACCCACCCAAATGTTGGTTATCAAAAAAATTATAGTTTCTCCCATCTCTTATGTTTTGTCAGAAATTGTGTGCAAGAGAAGTATTTAAGAATAAATCTTTTGATAACTAACGCGTATGTGGGTGAGTGGAAACTAAGTTTAAATTGTGGATGAGTAACTTTTAAACTGTATCCCACCCACCCGCCCAAGTGTTGGTTATCAAAAGATTAATTCATTCTCCCACTTAATTTTTAGCGGAAATTGTATGCAAGAAAAGTATTTGATAATAAATCCTTTAATAATTAACGTTTGGGTAGGTGAGCGGGCACGAAGTTTAAATTATGGGCGGGTAACTTCTTTAACTGTGTCCCATCTACCCACTCTAATATTAGTCATCCAAGGATTATTGTTTCTCCCAGGTTTTATGTATTGAAAAATATTTTATGCAAGAGAAGTATTTAATAATAAATCCTTGGGTGGTTGGACGGGCACTAAGTTCAAATTGTGGGAGGGTAGTTTCTTTAACTTTGTCTCACCCACCCAAGTGTTGGTTATCAAAGGATCTCCCTCTTATGTGTTAGCAAAACCTGTATGCAAAAGAAGTATTTATGAGCATACCGACCGCTACCTTGATTTGTAGTATTTTAACAAAAACGGCAACTTCCCCTTCATCGCTGCTTCTACAAATAATTTGATAATCAATTAATTTTTTTACCAGTACATTTAGAAAGGATTAAACTATGATTTGAAAAAATGATATCGGCCAAGTGGCTGCCGCCAGAATTAACGACCATACGGGCTCAATTTATAACATTTTCCATCACACATGCCAGAACTTCTGACGGATATTTTTTTTGCGGGCTTCAAGAGTCTGAGGCTTGTTGACATAGACTCGTAACTTCAAGAAACCCCACATAAAAAAATTAGAACTGTCAAATTGGACAATCTTGCCGACCAATGCAAATCACTAAAACCGCGGCGTTTTAGAAAAAATAAGGCCCGATGACGTCTCCATACAGTACCACACCATATAGTAACTTTGAGCGAGTATAATGGCTCTTCGTGTTTTATACGCGGATTTTTGGTACCCTAGAAGCAATATTTCTGCTTATTCACGTATCTACAGAGATGAAAATATGCCTCGCTCATGATGATTTTTGTTCAAAAGTTTTCTTCCTCGTGGTCGAGATTCAGGATGGCTTAAGCGTAGGTTACACGCGCTTGGCAATCAACGGCTAGCAGGTGAAGCATTGTCTGCAATTTGTAAGAAAACATCTTCAAATCTTTTACCAAAATTCTCTGTAAAGACCGCCGATTGTAGCCCAATTGCGACACGTCGTCTGGTGGATACTCCAAGGTCCTCTGCGACAATTTCAGCACAAGCCGCAATATTCTCAGCAGAACGGCTGCTCCGGGGCTGCTCAGACCTGACAGCATCTCGTGTTGACCCACACTCTTCTAGGCGAGCAGCTAAACGCCTTAGTGTTTGCCTAGTTGGTGTTGGACAACCGGGATATCTACGTCTAAATTCACGTTGCGCCAACACCACCGACAAATTATTACGCAAAAAAATCAAAACAATTATTCCGCGTTTTTGAGGAGTATAACGATTCATGTCTTATTGATGTGTATTTTGTATCTGTTTACTTTACAAATGTCAAAGCAGAACAGACATTTAGCGCCATTTGCAAAAATTATAGCATTTGCCGATAGGGTGGTGACTTTTGCGCCACCACAGTAGTTGCGTGTCTTCTAAACATAACGAAAAAACGGAGAGCAAACGTTAAAACCAATAAATTTTAAAAGAAGAAAGAAAAACAAAAGATGTAAGCCTGCCAAACTAAGCCATAAAGCATTTAAATACGGATCTCTAATTGTCCAAGTTGCCGGCTAAAGCTGCAAAAGAGGATAAAGAAAAAGGGTATGGCAAAAAAGTCAACAAAAAAACTACAAAAAAAATTATCAACAATATTGTCGTTAATCTTAACGTACCAATTGCCAGAAAAAACATCTCAAAAAGACAGAACCCCTACTACCATTCCAAATAGAAGCACCCACTTCATTACCACCAGATCCCGGGATCAATTTAAAGTAATAGAAATATTTTGCCCCCAGCATAATTTTTTTTTCAAACTTTGTTTTGCCTTTAAAAGAATCACCGTCGCCGAAAATTTTGTATGAATCGTATTTATTTATTTTCATCAAAATAATGTGGCTCATCATGCAATTTAGTTATTCAAAACTATCTAAAAATTAAGTCACCATTTGATATGATTACATAATTATTATGCTTGACTGAGATGATATTGATATTATACAATATTTATCATTTAAATAATTCAAACTTGTACTTAAATTTATGTATTTTTATTGTAAACCTCCACTTTAAAAAACCATTAGACTAAGTCGTGCAAGGTCATTAGAAAATAAATTTATATTTTAATCGGAATTATTAAGCAAATTCTATGTTCCATATATTTATAGCAAATTAACGAAATAATTATCTAATACTTATCTAATAAATAAAATATCCGTATAAATTTCAATTAAATCATTGCTTAAACATAATATTTCAGAAATAAATTTACAAATAAAATTCCATATATAGATCTAAACATCGATTAAAAACAATTATCCATTGGATTATTACACCAATAACGCTTGTTACAAAGTAATAAAACTTTATGATTCAATTAATAATAAAAGTAAAAATTTGTAATGGACCTTATTGTAGGTAATTTGTTGTTGTTTGTTTTGATATGTGATATAAATGTGGTTAGAAACATTTCAAGCATTACAAGGACAAAATTATAATATTAGATAATCTGCACGATATTAATTAATTCCAGTCCAAGAATTTTTGCTTGTAATTAGTTACGATCAACACTTTTTTAATTGGGTGGATTTTTAAGTTTTATAATTTATTGCTTTTTAATTGATGGGATTGTAGACATTTTGATGGTATGATGTAATATACCGAGTGTTAAAAAAGTATGAAATATAAAAAATCATTTGTTAAAATTGATATTTATCTATAAAGCTTTTTACTATAAAAAATATAAATGCTATGAAAACTATAATGCCCAAAATTTTACTTCATTACTTTGCAATAAAATTTGTAGATGTAGTTAACCTAACCGTTATGTAACGAACAGTATATCTACTATCATCAGAAGAGTTTACCATTGCTCCGAGCAGCATTATTCAACTAACAGAAAGAGCAATTCGATTAATAAATATATCAAATTGACTTTAATTAATTGTTTTACATTTGTTTGTAAACAATCAACCGGACATTAATACCAAATAACAATAAATTGCACTAATTAGAAATCAAGCACTTAATTTTAATGTAGGCATAATATAAAAAACATAACAAGATTTAAATTAAAATAAATACAACTGTAGCACTCAATTAGAAATAACAACAATTTAATTTCTATGTAATTTCCAAGTAATTTCTTATCCACTCACAATTTCCAAATGACAAATTTAAAGATTACACACATCCTGGATTTAATTCATAAATAGTCTTATGTATTAATTTTGTAATCTGATAGGTCAATAAATAACTTTGTGTAAATACCATAAGGTTAATAACTCAATTCGTCGTTTTTAAATGTGTTTACTGGGATCACTTATTTATTGTAAATAGAAGTTACCTATTAATTAGAAATTTTATTGCTGATATTCCTATGCAAACAATTTAGAGATACACTAAAGATTGCAGGATATACATATTCATTGGGTGAGTATAATTATGTTAAGTAATTTAGTTTGAAGTGGAGAATTAATTTCTTCATAAATAAACTAAAACCCAATATATTTTGTTTTACTACTATTGTGAAATTTTTAGAAACTCAAAAAATTATATCATAATTAACATTCAAGCAAAATATACAAATTGACTTTATGAAGCCGATTATGATTTTTAATGATAGTAATCTTCTAAATGATATAAAACCAAGTATAGAAACAAATTAATCAAACAAAAGTTATTCATTAGATTAATGACTCCACGAATTTCTTATTAAATTAAATGAACACAACTGAATTGAAATTATAAATATTTTATGTAAACATTGATCGTGAGATAGTAATTCTGTTTGTAACGCAAACTTCTTGGCATTATTAAATTCTTGTCTGGCATTTTACCTCCTTGACATGGAATTTCCATCGCACAATTATATCCGACGCATACTTTACGCATTACATAAATGCAATCATTTTTCATTTATTATGAAGTTTTGCGCCTCATTTTATTTAGTGATAAAAATGTTGTTTTATAGAGGCACCAGTAGTTTATTATGTTAATAATCCACTCAAACTTGTCTGAAAGCTGTAATTAAATATTTTTTTGTATCACCTTAAATGCCATAAATATCAAAATTATTTACTTTGTTGCCACATTAAATAGGTTTGCGGTTACATCATTAATAATGTTTGTGATTATAGATAATCACATTATCGTAGTTAGATCTTATAGTTCAAGCTGTTCTACTTAAAGAGTAAGTAGTAATAATCTAAAATGCAGAATTATACAGGAGGAGTTCAATATGAAATTATTAGTTTTACAGTGTACGGTACTTGTGATTAAATTACAATGTTGAAATTAATTTTTATTAGAGATTAACTAAATAATCCGATTCTTAATGATTTTCAAAAAATTACAATTGCTAATTATTAGTTGTTCCTTTATTTCAATTTAGAAACTTTAACAATACATGACAAGGAATATGTAAATCCTTCTGGGATCTACAGAGCAGTCATCGTACACTGAATATCGTGTTGAGGTAACTATATAAGCAAGTGACTTAAATTAAAGATTTGGTTCCGGTAATATACTATTAAAGAAAACTTCTAACACCTATTGAGCATCTCTCTCCTACTTTATTAATACCAATTACGATCACAAAGAACGGCCTCACAGTTGATAAGATCACGTTCGAAAATAAGTAAACAGAACTTAATTTTTCTACTCAGAATCAGCTTAGAAATCAAAATAAAATCAAACTTTTGGTTAAAAAGACTCTGAATGACCACCAACAAACCATGTTTTGCGACAAGTTACACAATCTTTGAATCTCACAATTATCTTAGACTCCTGCTAGTATTTTAAAACTATTTCAGCGTCTTGTTTAAATTTCAGTGATGTCTAGTTATTATCAAATTTTTGAAAATCTAATTATTTTTTGTTTAAAGCTTTCAAAACTTAATCAATGTCTTCTAAATTTCTGCATTGGCTTCTAAGGTCTTTCAATAAGCTGTTTCAAAAAATCCTAATGCATTCTATAAGCGTTGAAACTTTTATAGAGTCAGTGCAAAACGGGTTCAACGCGTTCCTAACCATTTGCTTTAGACGGTCACGTAGTTGCAAATATTGTAAATTTTTATAATGTTATTAAAGATTTTGGAACAAAAGAGATTAGAAAAAGTATTTAGTAATATTCAATGGTATTGTGTTTTGGTTTTTTCAAGAAAAGTATTTGCTTCTCTAGCTCTCCACCGATGACCTTGATTTTGGCTGCCAAGGGTACGATAATACACGTCACGCACTAAAGTTTTTTGAAAAGTCATTTTTTTTTCTGGGATATACGTTTACCAATCTGCACAAAATCCCTACAAATACGGGATAAAAGTAAGTTTGGGAAAATCAAGTTTGATAAAGTGGTATCTGCACTGTTACAAATTGATTGTATTTAAACCGGCTTCATGTATGCACCAAAGTTACAACCAAGAAAGTTGTAAATACTGTGTTTGAGCATGTTTGGGTCCAAGTTTTTGACAAAAATATGGGTAGAAGTTGTAGTGCTTGTTGATGGTGGAGACGATTGTGGTGGCGGCAAATCCGCCAATTGGCTATTCCTCAATGTCCAGCCAGTTCGGTTCAGTGCTCTAGTTTTAAAGATGACTATTCAAAGGCGGAGTTTTCTGTTCTGTCTTTTTAAATTACGTTTTTAGTAAAGTAAAGATGGATTGCTTCTTGGCTGATCGACTGACACATTGTCTTTCTTGCTTTTCCATATTTGAACCTTATTAGTTTCCAGATTTAACTTCAATTTCTTTAAGCAGGTGTTAGTATTATATAGTATAGTATACGAGGTCTGCCTGAAAGTATCCTCTTGCGCCTACACACACTTGTGCCTTGGCCCATCATTTCTTCCACTGCCAAAAACACCTTTGACAATCTTCTTTTGGAATTCAACTCCGCCGTTGCGTTTTACATTATCTCTTTTCTACTCTAAAAACGGGATCCCATCAATGGCATCTTCAATTTTGGAAACAATCAGAAGTCGCAAGGAACCATGTCTAAAAACTACGAAGGTTGACAAACGACTGCAATTCTATGTTTTGCCAAGAAAATCTGTATCAGTTGCAATGAATCAGAAGGAACATTGTCGTGATGCAAATACCACTTCTTCGCCGTCCAGTCTGGTCTTTTGCCCCAAACTGCATCGGCAAAAAACTTCTTAATAGTACATTATGTCACTATTTGTCTTTCCGGTACGTATTTGTGATGCACAGTTCCACGGATATCAAAGAACACTTCTTCTCACCTGTCGCGCTTTTTTCAGCCTTTGCAAGGAGGGATGCTTCCATTGCGACAACTGTGCTTTTGTTTTCGAGTCGTAAACGTATACCCATGACTCATCTCCAATTACGACGGTGTCCAGAAACTCAGTTCAGCGTTGGTAGTAACCAGCAAGTTCTGTGCAACCACAAAGCGAAGCACTTTCTGTTTTGCCAACAAAACCTTGGGCACAAATTTTGCAGCCACTCTGCGCATGTTCAAATCTCCACGCAAAATTACATATGCGGAATCTTTACTGATTTCAATTTCCTTGGCAATCTCTCGTACGGTCAAACAACGTACTCCCATTATTAGTTTTTCAACCCTCTCAACAACAGCTACATTGTGTCCTCCTAGAACTCTAATCAGTCTCCACCAATGTCCGGCCAATTTTAAATTGGTTAAACCACTCCTTAATTTATGTTACTCCCACAGCATCGTCTCTAAACACCTGCTGAATCTTACGGATTGTTTTTGACAAAATGTTATGCAGTACCGTTGTTCAACCCGTTCAGTCATTTTAAAAGAAATCAGCACCTTACTTGACTGCTAATAAGAACTGACTGACTGACGCACCTTAACGTCAAAAAAAAAATCCAGCATGTGCCTTTTAGACAGACCTCGTATATAGTAGTATATATTTATTTCACTGTAGTTGTCTCTAGTAATGTAATTGCCTGTTGATGTTTAGATTATGTAGCGCGCATGTCAAACTAATGGCTGGTTATCATAGTCTGGAGTGCCGCACCCACCTACCTAATAGTTCGTCATAACATAACTAGATGTTTGTCTTCTCTACAAACAACAGTAGTCACTATGTTAGAAGAGAAGATGGTAATGTCAAATTTCTTGATAACTAATATTTTCAGTTTAATCTACTGACCAGGTATCATAACCAGGAATAATGTCTTTTGCAACCTCAATTCTTTGTCATCAAAAAATTGAATGTTTTTCTACTGTGTCAACATCAGCAGTCACTATATAAAAAGAGTAGTTAATAATATCAATTTTTTTTGATAACTAACGCTTGGACAAGTTAAACACTCAAATTACTGGCCAGTTATCATAATCTGAGTACTCTACTCACCCGTACAAAAACTTGTCTTTTGCTATTAACTTGAGTAGTCATTATTTCAGAGTAAAAGATAGTCATATTCAATCTCTAAATAGCTCACACTTGGATGTAGCAATTCAGTTCAAAATACTGGCCCGTTATCATAATATAGTAGTCATTATGTCAGAAAAAAGATGGTAATATTTAATCTCTTAATAAATAATACTTGGGCAGGTAAATGGAGTACTTAAATTCAAATTACTGGCTCCGAAAATATGATTTAAAGAACTTCACTCTCCCGCCAAAGTTTTGTTATCAAGAAATTAACTATCACTTGGGCGGGTGAGTGAGGCAATTTAAATCATTATCATAATTTGGAGTACCTCTTTCACTTGCCAAAATGTTTGATCAAGAAAGTGAATGTTTATCTTCTCTGCATACAGCAGTAATAATTTTTACAAAAAAAGTGGTAGTAACTTACACTTAGACGAAACAAACTTTCACTTCTAAATCACCAACAAAATTAAATATAATAAAGTTATAAATTAATAAAATGATTTCAAAGAGAAAGAGATTCTAGGCGCACGCTACCGCGAAGGTACATGCCAATTCAGTTGCAGGCACAGAGACATTAACACAAGTCAGAAAACTTCTTCAATGCTCTCATCGATTTACAACAAATTTCTAAACTTAACAGTAACAAGCACGCAAAATTTTGCGTTGCCTACACCAAAGCATCAGAGCAACATCCAGTGATAAATGCACCCAAACACAAAAACACCAATAAAACCATTTTAGCACTGTTTGCAAGACAAGATCTTTTTTGGTTTTAAAATAGTCACCAGTAGCTGCCATTGCACCCCAAAACTTCATCAATTGACTTGCATCTAAACAACCCACAAAAATGTAATTATTGTAACTATCAACATGCACCTTTACAATCTCAGTTTTCTGCCACGTAACTAAACAACTTTGCTTCCTGTCTTATTATCAATATTGACTACAAAGACTCTTGACTTTCTTAAAACTACACAGAACCGGACAACTCAATTTTTACAACAAAGCAAAATAATAATCTTCTACAAAAACATAGGAAGCAAACTCCCATAAAAAAAAACGTAGAAACAGTCAAATCGGAAGTTTTTTACCTCAGGAACAATACCAATACTTATAGTAGACACCACCAACTTCATAAATGTCACATCAACCAATAAAGATCTCCAACGTTTTAACAGAATTGAAGTTTTAATATTGCTTTTGAGTTATTCTATTAAGAAAAAAATCCGTAAATGTGAAGTATTAAAGCCCCACAACATTAACAACATAAGCTAAACCACTACCAGAAAGATTGCTGATCATATTGTTAAGCAATTGATTTAGATGTTTTGGACACGAGGCAACAAAATTTGTTTCGACTTATTTTTAAAACTCCCATTAATACCAGTAGTAAATTATTAATAAAATATTATTATTCTTGACATTAGCTATAAGCTGTAATTATAAAAAATTACCTATAAACATAAAAATTGTTGCGTTGAACAAATTAATTGAGTTCCGTATTTGATTACTTAGCACAATTTTAATAACGTGTAATTACCAACAATGCAATTTAATTTTAAAGTATTAAAAAGTATTATCTGGTAATGGTCATAAATCATATTATATAGTGTAAACGCATATTAATTAAAAAAATCTATAAAATTCTTTAAATTATAGATCCGCGTTAGTTTTATGTTTTAAGTAAACATTATTATTAAAACTAAATAAAAAACAGTTAATAAAATCATTTTTTACTTGACATGAAAAACTAGTTATGAACTTATTTTAAAATCAATCATAAAATTATATTAGTAAGAATTGTAAAAAAGTCCGTTTTACACTTTTTTTTGTTTTAAAGGCTAATATTTTATGTTTAGTTTGTGTTACTAACTCATAGCTACCATTAAATATATACTCGTTAATTGAAAGACGCTGTAGATGCTGACAAGGCCTAGTAGCAGGCCAACTACACTCTCGTATTAAATGTAATTATGATTACAGAAACACTACTATGTACTAGATAATATCCTAAACTAATAAATACTTCAAAATATTCTGCCGGATCTGGAGATTAAACCTGCAATAATTCTGCGCCAAGATTTGAGTTATGCGCTTTAGAAAAGTAAGCTATTTGCCTCTAAGTTTATTTTTTTAAATTTATTAAAAATTATTTATTTCAATTTAAATTTTTTTAACTATTTTAAATACAAATAAATCTGGATTCATTCTTTGTCAAAACACCCCAATTTCTGTACTATTGTCCTGCAATAAATTAGATTTTATATCACAAGTAGGTAAAAATAAATACATATAAACATTTAGACAAATAATAATTACTCCCCATCCCGTAGTCACCTCATTGTTGCTCAACTACAAGTAATAAATTTTTAGCTTTGAGTATGAGTTGCTAAAAACTAGAGCTAAAAACTATACTTTTTGTTCGCTTTAATTTGGCAAAAAACTTCAGAGTCGCCTAGAAGCTTTGTTGCTATTGCACGCCAGTAAATCACTACAAACAACATCACTTTTTTTTTTTAAACCACTTTATAGACTTCAGTAACAAACAATACCATGTTTATACTAAGTGGCTTTATCTTTGACATTTTGATATTTTATCAATTTCTATAAAAGAATCTGCAATAATAGAATCCCAACGGAAGAAATTATGTAGCAGTGTCACTAATTGATGACTATTGTTCGATAAAACTGGCAAAGCTCACATCTGAGAAAAACCACTAACATTTCCCCCAGGAATTTATAATGATAGCCTAGAACGGTAGCAAATAACCGGTATTCTAAACTTAATCTTGAGCACACATACAAGCAAAAAACTGAATCTCAGAAAGACACCCCTAACCCATCTACTTGACCATGCGTAAACAAGTTGCGGATCCAAATTAAAATGAAAAGATCTACTAAATAGAGCAGAAGTTGACTTTAATTAACAGCGGACAAGCAACAATTTTGGCCGGCAAGATTGTACAGTTGATTAATACTCTACAACAAATTTCTTGTCACGGAAAAAACAACTTTTTTCTTTCTTTCTTTTTTTCTTTTTAGCCATTATTAATCCACTCGTGGATGTAAGCCTATTCCAAATTTCTTTATGTCTCCCTGTCTTGTGCAGTTTGTATCCAGTTTTTTTTTTCTTTGACCTCCTGGATGTTGTCTCTCCATTTTCTCGGTCGTCTTTTTACGCTTTTTTTTAGCCATCTGGTATGGTCCTGCCTTGCTACATGGCCAACCCATCTCCATTTCAGTTGTGCTCTTCTTTTAAGAAAGTTGGTTACCTGGCTCCTTCTTTGAATTTCCTTGTTTCTAATTCGGTATCTGATGATGATTCGCAGCATGATTCAATCCATTGCTAGTTGGATAGTTAGTAGTTTATTTGCTGTTTTGCTTGATATTGCCATGGTCTCAAGGCCGTACGTAAGCACTGGTAGAGTACACTCCTCGTAATCATTCTTTTTTAGGTTAATAGGAAATTCGCGTGATTTGAATCCCAGTTTCCCAAACGACGCCCAGCATTGACCTATTCTCCTCGCTATTTCGGTACTTTGGTTTTCTTTGCATAGCTGGATTTTATGGCCTAGGTAGATGTAATCGTCTACGTCTCAAGTATTTTGTTTTCAATGGTCACCTGAGTGTTCTTGGAGGTCATTACTTTTGTTTTATTAAAGTTCATCTGTAATTCGACTTTTATCGATGTTTGGTGGAGTTCTTCTATCATGGTCTTTAGTTCATCGGTTAAGATGCTGATAATAACAGTATCGTCTGCGAACCTAATGTGGCTGAGATACACTCCGTCAATTTTAATTCCTTTTTGGTCCCAGTTTATGCTCTTAAACACTTCTTCTAACGCGGCTGTAAACAAAGATCGTGTCCTTAAGGCGTACTCCTCTTCCTATCAGTATTTGCTCCGTCCTAGTATCATCATCAATTTTAACGTGTATAGATGCATTTTCGTAGATATACTTAATGAGGTTTGAGTACCTGGAATCAATTCTGGAATTGATTCTTGTCGAGGGCTTTCAGGATTGCCCACTTTTCTATGGAGTCAAATGCTTTTTGGTAGTCGACAACAGCGATGTGTAAGGGTATATTATATTCATTGCTTTTTCTCTATGAGGGTCCTCAGTATCTGCAGGTGATGAGTGGTACTGAATCCCTTTCAAAACCCAGCCTGCTTGACTGGTTGGTAAAAGTCCAATTTAAGTTCTAGTCTATTTGTTATTATTTTTGTAAAGTGTTAACATAAGTCTGGTAATAAGTTTACAGGGCTGTAGTTCTTCTTGTTTCTGTCTCCTTTTTTTTGTAGGACTTCTGCGTTTTGCCATTTACTTGGTATCACCCTTTTTATTAAACATTTATTTAGCAACATCTTACACTTTCGTGTAAGTCTTTACCTCCCATTTTCAACGTTTTGCTTGTTAACCGATCTCCGCCTGCACATTTTCTGTTCTTCATTTGGTGTAGCGCTAATGTTTAGCAGTTTACTTTGGAGATTTCTTCTGATGTATTTTGTATTTTTGATTCTTGATATTGATAGTTCTGGGTGGTAGAGCTATATAGAGTTTTGTAGAAGTCCTGTATCACCATTTTGGTTTCTTCTTTGTTGCTAACAGTGCTCCTTCTTTTTGAAAAAAATGACTACAAAGTCAAATAACAGCAACAACGACATCATCGTGTACTAACCCGGAGAGTGACTAGGTTGGGTAAAGCTCCTAATTCGAATCTCGGCGCATAATTTGTCGCAGTTTTGACTTTAGTCTAACATATAATTAGGGTCCATTTAATATGAGAGTGGGTGGACCAGATACTAGGTCAGTGTGTGTGCAATAGTTTATACTTGTGTTTTCAGAAACATATTAAATAAGTGTTAGTAGCATAAGTGTAAGCCTTAAAATATCGGACCTACCAAATGAAAAAAAGCCAACTACAATAACCACATAAAACATATGTGTCAAGTCGTGGAATATAATCTAGGCTGCAATAAAAATAATCACAAAACTTAGAAGATTGTGTATTTAAATCACAAATTCACCGCACAGGTCAACTAACCATCTGTGGCTAGTGCAAAACTGACATCTTTGTAAACAATTATTTAGGTTTCACGGTATTTATACCTGGCTGCTAGAATACATGCTTAAATTTTCTTAAAGTGCAACACCACTCAATCTCCAAAGAGGAAACATCCAATTTGATAAAAAAGCATTCCTCGTCGTGTTACGTTGCTGAATCAAGCATTAATATTAGACCTCCTAAAACACGTTTTGTTTTACAGACTGACGCTTGTAACATTGGCATAAAAGACCATACCAGAAAGTGAAGCGCAAGAGTTTCATCAACCATGCTAGCTATTGTTTCAACAAAACGCAACATCAACAACAAATCACCACGTACGCTCCGTAGTGGGTAAAAACAACCGTCAAGTACGGAAACTAAACTAAGTAAAGTACAAAAATTAGTTTATTTGCTAGTCTGCTATATTTACCACACAGTTTGAAGAATTTTAATACACCATGAGCAATAAAACACTTTCTTCCTTTCTTGCTCCTCAAAAAAAAAAACATCAATAAGGACTGACCCACCATAAGCCATGGCCCAACATAATAGATAAAAAAAAATATATTGCCGACTGTCTTAACTTTCAAAAATGTTTGCTGCCAGCGCTAATCACCAACGACAGAAGTTAAGATTACCATATCTGAAAATTTTGCTTCAAATTCAGGAATTCCAACCTAATTTTCTTATCGTGCACGCAACAGTGAGGCAGTACACGGGATCTACTAAAGTTTTTCTTTCTTCTTATCCGAAAAAAAGGCGTACTTATCACAACACATTTTTTCTTGACCAAAAAAACTGATCCTCTAGATAGGGAACTCGACCCCTAGTGTAACCACCACCTAGGCGGTTCCCAAATTTTATGAGTAGAGTAGTAATATAGTTCAAGCTGGCATGTAGACAAACTCGCATTATTGTCAATCAACTATGTAGAATGTTGGTCAAAGCAGGAGTAAACACCCAAGTACCTAACCTAACCAAAAAAACTGACCCTCCAGATAGGGGAGTCAAGCCTTAGTGTAGCCACCACCTAAGCGGTTGCCAAATTTTAAGAGTAGAGTAGTAATACAGTGCAAGCTGGCATGTAAACAAATTATTGTCAATCAACTACGTAGAATGTTGGTCAAAGCAAAAGTAAAACACCCAATGAACTAGAAACTAAAAACATTACACCGCATAATAGCCAGATAAGACCAGTTGATATCACTAGTTATGCAGCAGTATCACAACAACGACGTAGCCGGTTACCCAAAACAGGATAATTGCGCTCAAATAATACTACAAAACTAATACCTGCCACCTTCGTTTTATAACTTAACCATCCGGAGTTGCAAAAATCGCGTTCAACGTTAGAAACAACGTCAGATCCATCAATGTTCCGTCGAGTAACTAAGAAAAAATAAAACGTTGTTGCAAGCGCACAAACGACAATCCAAAAGACATCAAAAATACCCTTATTTACGGACACAACTGTTTTGCCCTACAATACCTCATCCTTACGTAAGCGGTCCTTTACCCCTTGCCTTCTTCCACCAAATAACAACAAATTTTAGAACAACCATAAAACCAGAATTCCATTTGTAATCAGAGCTTTTTTACGTCCAACTCAGATGTAATCAAAATATTCAACAATGATATTAATTATCACATTACAAACATATTTTTGGGTTAAATGGCAGCTTTAAGAAACTACAACAAGCATTTTTTTTTAAATTGTTCATTATATTTGTAGAAAACTAGTTCGTAAAACTTGTGGAATACCAAATTTTATCAAAATTAATTCTAGAAATTTGTGAGATATTTAGTAAGACTTAAAAATCTTTAGAAAATATATTTACAACAAAAAAACTTGTGAAATACCTGTTAGTAAAAACTAAGTGCCTGTAAAGATTTCTTCAGCCAAGTCTAGGTATAAAACAGATAATTTTATAGAATAACATTAGACATGACTTTTATTCCATATATTTTTATCAATTTTTTTTTTTTTTTTTGAGATTTTAAGTTTATTTGACAATTTAGTTTGGAAATAAACTCCTATAAATTAAATATAATTTATATTACATTTTGTTTTCTCCCCACTTGCTGCTCTACACCGTCTCCATATGGATGGCTGCAGAGCTTCGTATTCGGGGCACTTTTAGAAATTTTACTGCAAAAAATAAACTAGAAACTTGTGGGATAGCTGCATAAAAACTAAAAGCTTCTAGAGTCTGGCTATAAAATGCAGTCAAACAATTTAAAATAAATTTAGAATAAATTAAATTAAATTTTTGAACAATTAAAAAATTTACAAAAAAAAAAGATTCAAAAATCTTAAACTTAATCATGTATACAATTAAGATATAAAATATCACATAATGAAACAAATTACGTATAGATAAAATAAAAATATTATTATTTAATTAAATTTGTTTAAATGTATATTAAAAATAAATCTATAATTTCCCAAACTCTGACTGACTGTTAATATTTAAGATCAGACTACAAAATTATTTTTTTTAATGTAAGCCTAGAATTTAAAGAAGTAAGCCTAAAAATCTTAATATCCTAAATATACTCTGCAAGTTGTATGTAATACAAAAAACAGAATTTATAATCTTTCCGCTATTCTAAATCTGATTTTCTTATCGAAAAATAAGCAAAGTAAAAAACTATAACTTGCTATAAATTGTTTTTCGTACATCTCACATTATAAGTTCAATGCAAAATTTTAAATCATAAAAATAAAATGAAATCTTTTAATTAATTAAATTTTTTCATCTT
Source organism: Tachinus rufipes (assembly GCA_963932245.1). NCBI lineage: Eukaryota > Metazoa > Arthropoda > Insecta > Coleoptera > Staphylinidae > Tachinus > Tachinus rufipes. The sequence continues at coordinate 23,766,090 of OZ010742.1, read as the reverse complement.
TTTTTTTACAAAATAATAATATAAATTTTTCTAGATGTCCTATTTCATAAAAGAATTAAATAATAATTTCTTATTTTCTTACCAACAAGTTTATACGAATCTTTCTCTAATATTATTCAATTATTTTTTATCGAAAAAAATATTGTTTATATAATTATTATTTTACTTCTTCACAAAAATAGTTTTTCGACACAAAAATAATTTTCAATTAGATATAGGTAATATTTATTAATTTAATTGGCGGAAATAGTAATATCCTTAACAAAATAATAATTTCGTGCGTGAAAATCAGTAAAGGTTGTCGCCAGACATTTCCTTCATAAATAACAAAATCCAACATAATCATTACATAATCAAGCAAAGTTAATTTCCTACACGGAATCAATTTTCTAGCAACACTCACCTTAAAGAAGATTCCTAAATAATATCGCTTCTCCCCATATTTGAGTAAAGGCATCGTCCACCTGCTCGCCGCCGACGTTGAATTCTCATCCACACAATTCGGACAATCTGGAACAACATAAAACCTTAACACACTGAAATCACTAAATTTAATTAATCAAAAACACCTTTATAACGTAAAGATGTGTAAGAATACGATAGGGGCGGCGCACACGCGAACAGACACGAGAATAACAGGAAGGCGATCATATTACGTGACGACCGTTGATAAAATAATTCGGCAAAGTGCAGGAGTATCGAGAAGACGCGCCTTCCTCGCACCAACTGGACCATCTCTCGACCTTGTCTGTGTATGTGTGTGCTGGAGAAAGTGGTTCTGCACGGAAAAGGTCGGACACCATGCAACCAAGACCAGATCGTGTGCAATCAGAACAATTAGGGATTTTTAATGGACTACATTAAAAACATCTACATTAAAATTTCCAATATTTTATTTGGAACAAATTGTTTAATTACTTATTTAGTAGTTTTGCATTTTTCTACTTATGGTATGGAGTCTATGGCTATGCAATTTAATGCTAATATGGATAATATTGGTACAGTTTCAAATGCATATATTCATATACCGATCCATACAAAGAACTATTTTTTTATGGTTTGTATTGTATGCTTTAGTAATAGTTGACATTTAAAACAGGTTGATACTAAAAAAAAAATATTATGAATACTATACATTGTAAAATCTTCCAATAGTATTTATTTTAATCAAAATTAATTCAACCTTTTTGCAATACAGAATGTTGCGTTTCTACATGTCAGTTCGTACTTCGGTATGTATTTTTTAAACAAAATTATATGTTTGCGTTGTACGACGTAATGGTACATGGCTGTACTGATTGCCTCAAAGTTTGCAAAGCCTAAGAGATTTTTTAAGTAGTTTTTGAAAAAAAAAACAATACAGTCAATGTAAGTGGTGATGCATGAATAAATCTTAGACGGTGATGCAGGTTGATGAAAACAAAGACTGGAAAGTTAGAGAATAATCTAATAACTGTATAAGAGCTACATGGAAATAAGTTTTGTCCATATTGCTGCAATAACGGGCCATCTCACATAATGTTTTCAGTTTTTTGGCCTCATTAATGCCAAAACCTCGAAAAATCAACACAGATCCAGCCACTGGTGCCTATCACAACATTCACAACGGTCAAAATAAATTTATCCCAGCAAAAAACAAGATTTAACTGTCGCCACAGTCGGAAAAAAATTGACACTACCACCTACACCAACAACAGATTATAATCCAAAATAACTGCCGCTTTAGTGATTTAACTTTCTAAACAAAAATATAAACGCAGCTTTCAACTTAAACTACGGTTTTCCATAACATAAAAAACAGTCAGCACTGTTACTTTTTGATTATTACGTCACAGCGCTCACATAACCTAAAAATATTGACATTTAATTTGGTGCTTTACAATTATTGTGCCACGGTCTAGTCTACAATGTTCTGAAACAGTTCAGCGCACTAAGTTTTAAGTAAATTTATTTCATAACACATATTTTAATAATAATATTAAATATTTATTCTGACTATTTGCATAAACAATTAACTAAAATTCAGATCGCCTATTCCATTATTAATAAATTTATTTACATAACTAATTATATAATGAAATATATAGTAAACATTATTTGTTAAATTAATTTACATGAATGGGTTACCTTTGCATAACCAATTACAATATTTACTTCATTTGCAAAATTAAATAATCAATTTACATATTTTGATGGTTAAATATTTTTTTATCTGCGCCAATGCATTTTTTTAAAGATGCTTCAATGTAGTTATCCTTGATGAACCTACACTTATAGAAATTTTTGCATTAATATGTTTTTTGGTTAATGTTAAGGTAGGTTACGCTACTGCATTCCGTTAGTAAAGTTCAATTTTTTTCACGAGGTTATTTTAGATGAAGATTTACGTTATTTTAATACAATGCTTAAAAATGTTTTAATAGAAAAATATTCAGATTTCTATTAATTACTGTAATGTACTGTAATACGTTATATAACTGGTATTGCTAAGGAAAAGTATGTAGTTCATGCGTTTTATGACGCACGCATAATGTACCCAAAAATTCCAATTACGCACAGAGCCATCAAAAAATAAATATAAACAATTTCTTGTTGTGTACGTTATAAGTATTGCAATCGTAGCAAAGTGTGCAATTTGCAAACCGTGCTTGCTTGGTTTTATCACAAATTTATTCTTACAAACACATTACTAGTTTCGGCTGTACTAGAGCTTTCTACAGATGTAATAAATTAAAAAAAGATATTTATAATCATGAATTATTACGTATTATAGTTTAATACAAAATTATTTCATGTTGGTATGGTTTGTTTGTCATTTTTTCTTTTTGGTGTTAAGGAACAAATAGTTTTCTGTTTTTAAATTTAATTTTTGTTCACTAATAGTTTTAAACAAAGTAAGCACAATTATTATTATTGTTGGTTCTCATAGTCGAGATCGAGTCTTCTACTCTGAGCCTTAAATTATATGTAAATTTTTTGTAGCGTTCATGATTTCAAAGACAAACAAAATTGCAAATACTTGAAACAATATTTCAGATTTGTGTATAAAAATGCTAATTTAATTTTTCCCACAAAATTTGGTGAATCTTTCATATTATTAAATTATTTCGCTAATGAACTACAATGATTCTCATTAAATAATATTATTATATAAATTAAATTGTTTAAAATAGAATATGACTAATGAGTATTTTTAATAATGCATCTAAAGTAATGGCATTGACATTTCTGTGTGCAATATTAATAAAATTATACATGTAAACGGATAATGAGATTATAAAAAATGTAAATAATTATCTTAGAATCATAACAATGGAAATTAATCTTTAAAAAACATTAATCAAATTATAATGATATGTTCTGAAATAATTTAGTTATTCTAAGAGGTTATTACTTTTTAATTTAAAATTATTGTAAATGGATGCAATATTACCTTGATTCTAAAACAAGATATTGCTTTAATAGAAAATATTATTATAAATACTACAATTACGTGTACAGAGTGTTAAAAAAATTGTAAAACATTTAAAAAAGAAGTAGTATGAACAAATATTGACAAAAAAGTAAATAAAAAACATGGGTCCGTTAAGTATCAGTTTTGGAGATATAGAATGTTGCTCTTTTTTACCTCTTTTTTTTTATTTTCAAAAATTTGCAAAAGGTGGAAGTTCACCTGAAGAAATAGGACTAGAAAATGTATAGCCTATGTCATAGGAATAATCGACGAGGAGGATGAAAGAATCGTAATCGTTGCCGACGACATTAAGCTGAGCAAGCTGAATCTTCAAGAGATCTTTCTTGGCATGCCCAAAGACATCCTCAAAAAGATTAGAAAAATACAAAGTTGTTTTCAACGCAGCCATAATTTTGCTTATCGCTAGGCATACCATTCAGCCACCCAACCACGTCACCAAAAGTTTTGGCTCAAACCTCCCCCTAAGAGGTCCAAAAGACTTTTGCGTCTTTAACAACTGCTGTAGCTAAGCCCTAGCCTACCAAAACCCCGGATACCTAAGTCCATTTTTTCCTTAAAAGACCTGCCAAAAGTTTTGGAGATTTCAACCCATCCGACAACAAAGACCGAATGAATGTCCAACTAGAAAGCAATTTTGCCTCTACAAAAAAAAACCGCCCCTGGTTAACTGCTAAAAGTTGAAGAAAACTAAAGAAGAAAGTCTGTTGTACACATCTACAATCAGGCCTATAATGAACACGCATCTTGATAAATTCAAGTCGTTTTAAGGCATGACTTTGCGGATGCTCCTCGGAGTTTCATGGTTCGTCCAAAATCGTGAAATTCAAAGCAATCTCGGGGTTCCTCCATTGCGCAAATTGGCCGCAAAGTACTTCTACAATCTCGCGGTTTACTCTAATCCTGATCTGGCTTAACTCGGCAAGCCAGACAAAGAAGTTTTGCAACATAAGCGCAAGGTTAATCAACTGACTAACATCTCCTAATTACCTACCAGTTCTTTCCTCCTATAGGGCACATCTGTCCTTTCTTTTGAAACTGGTTTTTGTCTTCATTATCTTACTAACTGAAAAATTATGAGCCTAACATTCTCGAACTTCCGAGCAATTTACCTTCTTCGTAAAGGTAAATCCGACATTTAAAGTCTTTAGAAAAAAAAAAGAAAGTAAGTAAGTTCCTTTCAGTCTTTGCTTTAACTAGGTCATCAGCCGACTCAGCAAGTAAAGCGTCTTCAACACCACAAAGGCCATCAACCAACAAAGCCAAATAATCTGCAATCTGGCCGGCCTTTAAAGCTAAGGCATCTACCTATAGCCCTTCTTCAAATTTACACTCTGACAGCAAATGCTAAACTTATATTGCTATAAGAGATAAAACCGTATTCCAACTGTTAGAGGAGTTGGCAGTGTTCAAAGATATAAATATCACCATTAATTGCGCCATAAACGTGAAAGATGACATCCAAATAGAGTGCATTACGTCATTAAAAACGTCCCCAAATGTCAAAAAGTTGATGCGGTGCAAACATGGCTTATTGCTCTTCTTCTAGACCAACAGCATGGAAAAAATGGGAAAATTTTTCCTACAAACCCAAGAGATCATGTGTTTATTAACCCACACAAAAACATATTTGTAAGTACTTGGTCAGTATCTGGTCGTTTATTGGCTGCTTTTATGTTAACATTTGCGATGCCTTTTATGGGTTTGATTAGTCTGTTTTTGCATTCAAGAGACCACGGCTTGTACTATCGGGCTGGAAACGTGCCAGACAAAAAAAAACTTTTCCGTCATTACGGGCTCTCTCAAGTGTTTAACCGTTTTTTCTCTACAGATCTTTCTCTAAGCCCGGATGTTAAAAGAGCAAGTCTGATTACAGACTGGACCAAATCTTAATATAAATAATCAACCTCTGCTACAAATGAAAAAATGGCTATAAGCTTTCCCCATCTGCGCTAGCCTCAAGCTTTCAAATCCACAAAAAGTCTTACAAAACTGCTAAAGAATACTTGGTGACTCATGCAGCCGCGATATGTTAGTGCACTTGCAACAACAAACTTTTGATAAAACAAACCTTCCAAAAACAGCTGCTACGGTACACACAAGATCGAGTAAGCTGCAGAAAAACTTAAGATCAAAAACTTACAAGACGCATGATCTTATCACCCCAGAAAGAAACATAGATTAAACACTACAAAATATGCTGGATGACGGTATGAACCAGGTTCAACCACAAGAGACAACAGAAGAGTTCCTGCTGAATCACGCAGTCTTGAGACGTGTTCACTACCCGCACACGGACGAAAGGTATATGGCACAATTGCTTCGATACGTACTTCCGACAATGGGTATAGACTTGATCTTAGCTGCAAAAGACGCTGAATACAACGCCCAATCCATGAGCACATACTACGCCGCAGACGACAACAAAGAACCCGGATGGTCGGCCAACATCGCAATAGAGGTCAGTTCCGCCAAACCGGTTGCCGGTGAACTAATCACCACACAATAAGAGAACTAGAACTCCATCTTCAAAAACCAAAAATGGCAGGTGGAGACAAACAAGTAAAAAAAAAGACAAAAAACTGAAAAAAAGGTGCTGAACAAACCCAAAAAAGAGACAAAACTCCAGTCGGTACTGGAGGCCAAATATTAAGGTAAGTTTTACCCTTTTCGATATTAAACCGACAAAAAACGAAAAAAGAAAAAAAATTTCTAACCCAAAAACACCTCCCAAAAAGCAAAAAAAACTCCCAGCCATCAGAGATTGAAATCTATGCAAGCATTACTAGACGACCCTCGATAACAGGATCACTAGGATAAAGCTGATGACACCAAGCTTCAGCAAATGTCTTAACCAAATAACATGTAAGAAAAGGGTAACATTATCTGTTTCCAACAAACAAACAAATAAATCAATCAAACAAGAACCAAAAAAAAGAAAAATGGCCATCCCCGACTGAGACAATCCAATCGTCCAACACCAGCGACAACCTAGTTCTCTTCGGAAAACGTCCATAGAGCGATCAAGAAACAATAAAACAAAAGAACCGTCCCAGAGAAGTATTGCAACTCCCACCTCGGTACGTAGTCATGTGCGACTGAAAAACCGACAAAACACAAAGAAAGAAAAAAAAGCAGAAAAAAAAGTGCAAATTGATTAAACCAAATCAGCAACAAACGACGAATCTTTGGCAAGCAAGGTTGCCTGCAAAAACCAAAAATCGGCACCAGAAAGAAGAAAAAGAAGCTCGGGTACGGCTAGGAAGCCAAAGAGACTCAAACCAAAGCTGATGCTAGCATCAACGCTACAAAGATAGAAAAGCCACCAACCAAAAAAATGGTGAACCCTCAACTACCAAACCCCAGAACAACCCCCGCGTAAGAAGAAGAAATTGATATTGTCCTGGAAGCGTCCCAGAAGGAAAAAAAAACTTCTTCATAACACGGCTTCTCTACTATCATAAGGCTTTATTATATTAGATACTCTAACCGTTTTTTTCTGCAGATCTCTCTCTGCAGCAACAAAGTACTCTGTAAAAGACCAAGTTACAAAAAAAGTCAAACAAGTGCAACACCTCTGCTCAACGACAGACTTGAACTACTGCCCTTACCTAACCTACTTGCTCACCAAAGACTGCCAGAGATCAACAACTAAAACGGTCTCAAAAAAAATTATTAGTTGTCCCTGCTAAGTGCACCGACAACACTTTGATTGGACTACTTAGTTTGCAGCATCCGGGCGTTGTTTAACGTCCTCTGATTAAAACGTTTTTAGGTCACAGCCGTGATCAATATTTTCAGGCCAACCCCAAACACACAAAACCAAAGTGCATCCGATTATATAAAATTTGGATTGTATTGGTGTAATTGTTGAGCTATTTTTGTTCATATGAAGGAGTTAAATATAATATAAAAATTGCATAATAAATGTTCCTAACACACAAAAGAATCAAAACTTTTTAGGCTACATCTCAAAGTTCATCTACTACAGTCCATATTAAAAAAAAAAAAAAAAAAAATGAAGTTTTAGAACTTGGATTGCTAAAGCTATTACAAAGCTACCTTGAACAAAATGATGATAACCAGAATACTTGCAAATATTCAAAACAGATAGTAACTAGTAGAAAAAGATACGGCATTAGTGGAATCATTTGCAAACTACATATGTACATAGAAACATTCTTAGCCCGTTTGCTGCAATGTAAAAACTTAAACATAAGAAATTTTTAAAAAGACTGTTAGAGCACTGTTATTCTAAAAACATCAACAAATGTTTTGAAATATTTTTGAAGCAATAATTCTTCTTGAATCTTGAAAACATTTATTCCTTTTATATACTAGGTGGCGCAAAAATCACCACTTTATCGGAAGATGCTATAATTTTTGCAAATGGCGGTAAATGTCAGGCGGTAAATGTCAGTTCTGCTTTGACATTTGTGAAGTAAACAGATACTGATGCCGCCTCGTGGGCGGAGCCTGACGAGCCAATCAGAGCACACCACCGCTAACCCCCCACCTATAAAGCTTGAGCGTCAACGGCCAAGCAGTCAGTCACTACCGAGCAACGAACGTCTACGGAACCATAGACTGGAACTCAACCGTCTTCCTGCGACCTACAATGCGACCCTCAAGCGACAACCGAAGCTATTTCTATGACGACCCTGCGATGTCCCTGGCCTATTCTTCTGGAAGCCCGAACCTGCTAACCTCTACACCGACGCCTGCCTCGGGAATGCAATCCTTGCCTCCCGACTTGCACACGACTCATGGTCTTGCACATTCCACCATGAGTCGTTTCTCAACTGGAGATTGGACCAGCCTCTCCTCTACTGGGAACACCCTACACTCACTCTCGACGCCGACCCCCGCTATGTCCATGGTACCTGCTGGCTACCCACTCACACCCACGCACGCACTAAGGGCGAACCAAAACCCCCTAGTCAACACCTGCACCTACGGCATTGCACCTCACGCCGTAGGACAATTCCCGAACCCTGGGGAAACGCAAATGACGCCATGGGGTGTGCAATCTGGCTGCGGGTACGTCCCTAACCAGAACGCGCTCTACCCCGCGGTGCCTGGAAACACAACCCAGGCCCGCCGTGTGACCTTGAACCACGAAGGCACACCACACGTCAACTGCCCCTACCAGGCGAACACCAGGAGGTACTCCACGTACAACCTCTTGGCAAACCCAGTAGTGATACCACTATTACCTTCGGGAACAGCTCAACCACCGGTTAAGGTGGAAACTCGGGACCCATGGCCCCAAACTCAACAAAACCACATGGAGAAGGGCCACGCCGCCTTCTCTACAATCACCACCCCCCACCCTTATCACCTGCAGGGCGGGGAGGCGGTAACAAATGGCGCCCAACGTGGGGCAGTTGCAGAGCATAGTGCCTGCACGAATCTTAAAACACCCCAAGACTGTAAGATCCAGATAGAAACCGACTGCCGACCAACCACCAACAACCTGGAGGAAGAACGGCAACGAAGAGAGAGCCAAGCCTACAGGGCAGCGTTCGAGGATGGCCAGCGAAACATGGCAAACTACCAACAAGTTACACACCTGGCAAATGCGTTTGCTTATACGCAGCGCAACCACAGCTTATATCAAGCCGAACTACCCCGTTTCGGCGGCGAACCACACGAAGACCCGTATCGGTTCTTTGCCGACCTAGAATCTCGCTTCGCACAACAGCAGATACCAACCACGGCTTATCACCGGCTGTTGGTACAAAACCTTAAGGGCGACGCGCTGGCTTTTGATAAAAAGTATGAGAAGGAACCGGCGCCTTCGTACGAAAACACCAAAAATCGGCTAATTCGATATTACGCCGACCCCGCCGTGTTGGCCCGGCTGATGGGAATACTCACAACCCAGAAGCACGACGCATCAGAGCCGGTGGAATGTTTTCTACAGCGACAAGCCGCGTTGTATCAGCGACTTTGCCCACACCACCCAGAGCAGACTCTGGCAAACGTACTAGCCACGCTGGTAGAACCAAGGATTCAGCAATCGCTGGACATCATTGACTTCCAATCGTTCGACCAATTAGTACGCACTGCCACCAAGGTAGAAACTAATATTGCTCTACGCCGTAATTCCCGGGCTGGTGCTAAAACAAATAACAATAGCACTAAGGCGACGGGAAACGAATAGAGGGTCGGCCGACACCGAAAAGAAAAGCCGCACCGACCCAAAACCAACCGGAGAAGAAGAAGAAAGATGAAAAGAAGAAAGAAGAAAAGAAGAAAGAAGAAAAGAAGAAGAAGACGAAGGAGAAGCTGTGTAAAACCGCTACACAACATCAAGCCAACATAGGCGCAGTGGGAAATGGACACCTACCGAGAATAACAGTAACAATAGCGGGCAAGACCAGGAAAGCTTTGATCGATTCGGGAGCAAGCCACAACTTTACCCGGCTTGAGTTAAGAAATCTAAAACCCTCAACAGTCTCCGTAGCACAAGCAGACCCATCCACGGTTCTTGATACGACCGGAGAAAGCACCGTCCAGATGACCGTTGGGGATCAACACCATACGGTTACCCTCCTGGTCGCACCAAAACTAGGGGACGAGGTAATTCTGGGGAGCCCGTGGCTCAACGCGCACCAAGTAAATCTAGACTATTTGCGCCAATGTGCACATTATGGCAAAGAAAGCCGATCGACAATCTACTGGGCACCTCGAAAGGCTCCGCCGATCAAGGCAGATGAACCAGTGAAATTGCCCAAACATTCGTTCCCCGATACGGAAAGCTTTGAACAACTGGTACGCGACTTTCCCACCGTATTTAGTGAAGATGTGGCACCCACAACCACACCAACAGTGAAACATCACATTGAGGTAACCGATTCAACGCCAATCCGAACTGCTCGTTACACCTACAACGCTCATAAGAAGGCACTCATCTTTGAGCAGGTAGAAGAACTCTTGGCGACCGGAATTATCGAGCGGAGCTCAAGCAGCTACTGCGCCCCAGTGGTGATTATAACGAAGAAAGACGGCACGCCTCGCTTTTGTATAGATTATCGAGCATTAAACAAAGTTACTCGAAAGGAAGCCGCTCCGTTACCAAAAATACAAGAGACTTTGAAAGATTTTGGGCCGGCCAAAGTATTTAGCAAAATAGATTTGAAGAGTGGGTATTGGCAAATACCAATGATTGAAGAAGATAAACATCTCACCGCTTTTGCTGCCCCGGACGGAGGCACATACCAATTTCGGGTGATGCCATTTGGCCTAAAGAATGGACCGGCAACGTTCCAGAAACTTATGTCGCAAGTACTCGCCGGTCTGTTGGGAAATTTTGTTCTCGTCTACTTAGACGATATACTGGTTTACTCCCAAGATCACGCCACCCACTTAGTGCATCTACGGAAAGTACTAGAGCGCTTGCAAGAGTACAAGTTGAGATGTCACCCCAAAAAATGCGATTTTGGGACAAATTCGGTGGAATACCTAGGACACAGAATTAGCGCGGAGGGAAATCAACCACTACCGCACCACTTAAAGATGATCAAGAACCAAGAAATTCCGCGAAACAAAAAACAACTGCGGAAGTTCTTAGGTCTATGCACATGGCTACGGGAATATATCCACGATTACTCTAGAATGGCAGCACCACTAATGGCGTTGCAAGGAAGTAAACGACCATTTGTCTGGGGAGAAGCAGAAAACACCGCATTCCAAGCTATCAAGGACGCACTGGACAAACCCTTAATGCTAGCTCGACCGATACCTGGATTGCCATTCGTACTCCAAACGGATGCGTGTAACATCGGGGTCGGGGCCGTGCTATACCAGGAAGAAGGCACAAACCGTCGCATAATATCCTATGACAGCGCCAAACTTACGCCATGTCAAACCAGATTCCATTCTAATGAATTAGAGTGTATGGCCATCATGTGGGCAATAGATAAATATAGAGCATATCTGGAGGATGAACCGTTTACATTACGGACGGACAACCGAGCTTTGGTTTGGCTGGAGAACTCAACCGACGCAAAATCAAAGTTCACCAGATGGTCCCTTATTCTCCAGGAGTTTGATTTTACTGTGGAACACACTCCGGGTGCGACAAACCTACTACCTGACGCCCTCAGTCGAAACCCCAGTGACAACCTAATCACGGAGTCAGTAGAAGAAATCGAACGGTTGTTACCACCAGAAGACCCAAACCAGCAGAAAACAGCAACCATTCATTGTTTATATCAACGGTTGGACCGAAACCATAATCCAACACGAGGGAAAGTACACCTGCTGACCGGCGAAACGCTAGCGGACTTAGTCCGACGAGCTCAGAACGAATGTGAGCAAGTACAACTCATCATTCGACGACGTCAGGAGATGCTTGACAACCCAGAAAACCCGCCAGATATGGATTTGGGCTATAAAATCGGAGAGCATGGGGAACTAATTCGGACGAGCGCGGGCCACGACCAACTAGCAGTGCCACCAAACGCACAACAAGAGGTGATTAAACAACACCATTCGGCAATTACGGCCGGTCACCCAGGCAGAGACGAGACCACGGCAGCTATTCTAAGAGCCTATCACTGGCCAAATGTGCGTAAGGACGTAAGAACGTTCATCAAAGGATGTCTGATCTGTGCAAAGGTGAAAGCAGGAACTGCACCACCAAAAGCACCACTGCAAGCTCACCCCCCTGGCCGACCCTGGGAAAGAATAGCCATCGACTTCGTAGGCCCATTAGATACGACGAAGGCGGGGAACAGATACGCGTTCACAATGATGGACATGTGCACCAGGTGGGTGGAAGCAACCCCAGTGCCAGCAGCCACTAGCGAAACAACCACGAAGTTGCTAGAGCGACAATTCCACCGGTGGGGATACCCAAAAGTAATTCTGTCGGACAATGGCACTCAATTTACCAGCCAACATTTTAACAAAGCCGTACAACAATGGAAGGCAAAGCATCACACGACCGCCACTCATCACCCCCAAGCGAATCCAGTGGAACGCAGACACGCAGAGTTAAAAAAAAGTCTAAGAGCTCTGTTAGAAGACCAACCCCACAAACAGTGGGACGAGCTTCTCCCGCTAGCAGTTTACCACGGCAACCGCAGAACAAACGCAGCCACAGGCCAAACGCCAAGTGAACTGTTGCTGGGACAAAACCTAGCCGCACCAGGAAGCTGGGATGCACCTTGCAAAGTTCCCCTAGACCAAGACCGACGACTACAGAAAGCTCGACAAGGCCAAATCTCATACCGAGAAAGAAGATACCCCCAAAGAAAAAACATCAGGGAGTACAAACCAGGAGACCTGGTGATGGTACGAGGAAGGGCAAAAGGACTCAGCAACAAGTGGTTAGGCCCTAAGCTAGTGATTACCTCAGCCGGAACTCATTGTTACTGGATAGAGGATAATCCCCACAGGCCACCGGTCAAACTCCATCTGGACGACGTACGCCCAGCGCCTCCTGCGGAAAACCCGGAACCAACGCCAGGACATGAAATAACCGCCCAGGGAGTTGGGGGGAATTGATGCCGCCTCATGGGCGGAGCCTGACGAGCCAATCAGAGCACACCACCGCTAACCCCCCACCTATAAAGCTTGAGCGTCAACGGCCAAGCAGTCAGTCACTACCGAGCAACGAACGTCTACGGAACCATAGACTGGAACTCAACCGTCTTCCTGCGACCTACAATGCGACCCTCAAGCGACAACCGAAGCTATTTCTATGACGACCCTGCGATGTCCCTGGCCTATTCTTCTGGAAGCCCGAACCTGCTAACCTCTACACCGACGCCTGCCTCGGGAATGCAATCCTTGCCTCCCGACTTGCACACGACTCATGGTCTTGCACATTCCACCATGAGTCGTTTCTCAACTGGAGATTGGACCAGCCTCTCCTCTACTGGGAACACCCTACACTCACTCTCGACGCCGACCCCCGCTATGTCCATGGTACCTGCTGGCTACCCACTCACACCCACGCACGCACTAAGGGCGAACCAAAACCCCCTAGTCAACACCTGCACCTACGGCATTGCACCTCACGCCGTAGGACAATTCCCGAACCCTGGGGAAACGCAAATGACGCCATGGGGTGTGCAATCTGGCTGCGGGTACGTCCCTAACCAGAACGCGCTCTACCCCGCGGTGCCTGGAAACACAACCCAGGCCCGCCGTGTGACCTTGAACCACGAAGGCACACCACACGTCAACTGCCCCTACCAGGCGAACACCAGGAGGTACTCCACGTACAACCTCTTGGCAAACCCAGTAGTGATACCACTATTACCTTCGGGAACAGCTCAACCACCGGTTAAGGTGGAAACTCGGGGCCCATGGCCCCAAACTCAACAAAACCACATGGAGAAGGGCCACGCCGCCTTCTCTACAATCACCACCCCCCACCCTTATCACCTGCAGGGCGGGGAGGCGGTAACAATACAAAATACACGTCAATAAGACATGAATCGATATACTCCTCAAGAACGCGGAATAATTGTTTCGATTTTTTTTGCGTAATAATTCGTCGGTGGTGTTGGCGCAGCGTGAATTTAGAGGTAGATTTCCCGGTCATCCGACACCAACTGATCAAACACTACGGCGGGTCAACACGAGATGTCATCAGGTCTGGGCGGCCCCGGAACAGCCGTTCTGCTGAGAATAGCGCGGATGTGGCTGAAGATGTTGCAGAAGACCCCGGAGTATCGACCAGACGACGTACCACGCAATTGGGCATCAATCGGCGGTCTTTACAGAAAATTTTGGTAAAAGACTTGAAAATGTTCCCTTACAAAGAGCAGACAGTGCATCAGCTGCTAGCCGTTGACAGCCAAGCGCGTGTGAAATACGCTCAAGCCATCCTGAATCTCGACCACAAAAAAGACAACTTTTTATCGAAAATAAACATGAGCGACGGGGCCCATTTCCATCTCTGTGTAACTACAGTCAAACAACATCGGTGACAACTTTTGCGCCACCTAGTATATATATATATATATATGTATAACAATTTTTGGTTTGCATAACTAATTTGCAAAATTATTTAATACACGTTGATTTGCCAATAACAAATTTCATATTGACAAAAAGTTTTGAAGATTTATATAGCAAATATTTTTATAAAACGCAGCACCATTTTATTGACTAATCAAACACCTGATATAAAGTCTTATATGAAACATTTTGATCACAATCATTATTATGTCAACAGATAACAAATCATAGACAACATTCAGGAATTCACATCACTCACATCGATGCTGCAATAACGGATATGTTTTGGACAGACAACAATATTTGCTTATAAAATATTACCACAAAATGAATGACTGGGATTTACATACTTTCTACAATTCTTGTTAAAATTTTGGTAATGACCTTAAAAGAATTTCCGAAAATATAATCTCATATTTATTAGTTATTAGATTTTAATTAATTAATCACCATTACTTAATTTATGATGTTAAAAACAAGTTCATTTGGCTACTGATGATAATAAAAACCTAATATACATACAAATAAATCACATATTTATCTCACAATTTATTATTTAATATATAATTAATATAAACCAACTAGTTACACAACTTTAATGATAAATTGGAATACATCTTCAAAGCAATTATAACTCATCTCAATAATCCGCCTTGAGATTCCTTTAAACTGGTTATTTTATCATTTTTCTTCACCTTTGAAATTTCAGTTTTAACCATTATAAGTAAATTGATATTCTGTTTTAATAAAATTGTTGCTACCGGTAATGTTGTGTTCCGGGCGAAACTACGCCCAGAGCGACGCTGTCGTTTAACCTAGTTTCGAAAAGAAATCTTATCATCTCTTAAACATTAAATAAATAAAATTGCATATAAAAGTGAAACTGTATCTCGAGTTGTTATTTATCATTCATAAAAGTGTTTATTTTTTGTTAATAATAATAACTGAAACTTTATTAATTATATGTCATGTTATTTGAATATGAATTCATGTATAAGATTATTATTATTGTATTAATTTATATAACAAATATATTATCTATACTTAATAAATTATGAATTACTTGATATAATATGTGAATATAAAATTATAATGGACTAATTCTGTTTTTTACTTGCATCTAAACACCTATGCGCCTAAAAATTGTGATGCAATCATTTACGACTTTGCAAAATTTAGTTGACCTCTCAAATTAAAAGGTTATATTAATTGCATAGTAATAAACTAATAAACTTGTAGTTAGAGTGTTGATTACCGATTACGTTCTACCCGAATTATGCAGGTGGATGTGCAATTTTTTCTTTCTTTTATAATTTAATAATTAAGAATTACTCAATATGTCACAGCAACATAAAATGTGCAAACTCTAGTATGTATCCTAACATATAAATAAAATTTCTATAAAAATGGCACAATATAAAAGATGGTATGATCTATTTAGCACTACTGAGAATATTATAATATTGTATATAACAAACAAAGTGTAATAGTTTAAAAGTCGTCTCAATTACATACAGATAAGATTTTTGAGTTTGATAAGTTGACATAACAGAAATAACTGTATTTTTGATTTGTTGTAAAGTTGGTAAATATCAAATGTGGGTTTCTACAGCTGTTGCACTCTTGTATCTACCTACTTTTGTTGGCTCATCTTACATATCTGTACCATGTTCATTTTTTTAATTTTATATAAGTTAGTACATTTTTTTCAACTTCTTTATGACTCACATTTTGGATCCGTAGGTTGACAAAGTTTGTATAATTCTCTATTTTATTTTTCTTGTTTGTTCTTGTTATATGTCAATCATACATAAATATGGTTGTTTATTTTATAGTTGAACGTATTGACCAACTTTGTTATTTTTAATTGTTTTTATTTGAAAAATATTAGATAATATATTTTATATATTAAAAAAAAAATATTTTTTTTGTAGCATCAATGACAATAATATTATTCAGTAGAGTAAAAACAGTAAACTCTTTAATCTTTGCATTACAGTGCTTTCCTGTCATTTGATACATTTTAGTTAAGTTTCAATTTTGTTTTAGTAAGTGCTTTTGTTGTAACAGCATTGAGCTGTTTTATTAATTTTACAAAACCAATAAGTTTCTTGCTTAAAACTTTCTGAAATTTTCTAACCTGCGTCTTACTTATTTCTTAATTGCTGTTATTGTTGGTTTCCTTGGTACTATGTTTTCTATGTCCTCAAAAGTTTTTTTAGACTATCATGTCTTAATAATTGTTTTAGACCTTAGTCAAATAATATATGAATGTAAGATAATGTAATAAATAGTTTAAAAATATGGTTTCTTGTTAGTCTTGCAAGGGTTTTGCATTTTCTCCTTCCGATACGATAATAAAAACTGATTTTTAACAAGAAATACAAACAAACCATTAAAATCGTTTATAAAAACTGAATCATGTGTTAAAGCAATGTTTGTTACTGACTTTGGCTCCTGCAGAAACTATATTAAAGAAGAAAAACCGAGTAACTCTAATTAAAAGTTAGCGTTGCCATACAATGGCAACAAAAACGATAATAAATACATTTGCAAGTTTCCAGGTTTATCGAATACTAAAATACGTCATTTGCGGTGTTCTTAAACCACAACGTTCTTGGATGGATAAAGCAGACAAAAAAAAAACATTACCTGTACGCAGCAAATGACAAAATTTCCTATTCAAATTTATGCAAAAGCAATTAATTAAGTTATCCAAATACTTTTTCAAACAAAAAGTTTGCAAAACCATTGGATATCCACTTTTAGCAGTTTTTATTTTGTTTTGGAAATCTAAACTAAGAACAAAAGCAAAAACTAAGAAACTATTAACGTCCAATCATGTAGTTAACCTGTCTTCTTTGTAATAGAAAAAAATGGTTAAAATTTGACTTTATTTTAGAATTGCGTCTTGCGCAAACTAAGTTAAAACAATATTTTTTGTACAATAAGAGAATATAATTCCATTTTCTTCATTATTTATTAGTTATAAATAAAAAGCAAAGCAGTTTAAGGTTGGTTTCAAATTGCAGCCGGGCAATTCCACGTCAAGTGAGCAGTCCATTTCACGCGACCCTCTCCGATTTAGCTCAAATTTGTACACTTACACATTGTACACTTATTTGAGTACCCAAAATATGACTTCATGCCAAATTTCAGACCACTAGATCACATAGTTTGCCTCGTAGAACCCATTGAATTTTACGGCAATTTTGTAAGTTCAACTTTAATGTTTTTAAATTTCATTTAACTTAATTGCTTTTTAGTCTGGAAAAAATTTAGAATAGTCGTAATTGATAGGAAATTTTCCAAGAAATTGAATGCAGAGGTCAGATTTTTGATATCTTGTCGCGCACGCGCAGAAAATGCAATAAACCAGTTTTTTTCAAAAATTCATATCTCAAAATTTGCCACCGATTAAGGCTCCAAATGTTGAGCAAAGACAGCCAAAAGTATGTACTTTAAGGTGCTTGAATAAAAATTTCCCACACTAGTGGTAGTTTTTGCTCTAGAGTCTTTGAACGTACAAAACCATTTTTCAATCAAAATTTTGATTAATATACAGGGTGTTAATGAATAGGGGTAACAAACTTCAAGGGTGGGTAGGGGGGTTTATTTGAGACACTTTTTAATCATAAACTTATAGGCAAACATGTTTACCCTAGAAACTGCACGTCAAAATTTTTTTGTTTTTTTAATACAATAATTGAAATATCTCTCTTAAAAGTTTAAATTAAAAAAAACAATAGAATATAAAAATTATAGGCAATCAAATTGTCCATCTTTTTTGAACAGCATATCTGGATCTATCTCTAACCGTACTTATGTCATAAATTATAAAATGATTTTTTTATTTTTTTTTTTGTTATTTTTGTTAAAAATCATGCTTAAGTCAAAAATTTAAAAAAAAATTGAAATTCAAAATTCAAAGTTAAAGGCCATTCAATTGAGCATTTTTCACCTAATAACATGTTTTAATGTAGCTCTTACCGATTGTGTGCTATTAAAGAAAAACTTCAAGAGGAACATTTTTCAACCTTACTTAAAAAAACATTAATAGAATGTTACAAATTTGACAAAAGAAAAAAAATATGTACAATACGTCATTTTAAAAGTTTTTTAAATTAAAAAAAAAATTTGGCTTAAGCCTTATTAAATTCTAATAATTTTAGTTTACGAGTCTAATTTGTTTAAAATTTAAAATATAATAAAAATATTATAATTTAAAATATACACATATATACAGAGTATATTGATGTAAAGTTTTATGTGGAACCTAATTAGCAAGTACTTAATTGCTTTTTTGGGGACCCAGGGTATGCATCTGACTCAAATCTAGAAGCTAATGATACTTATAAAGTATATTAATTTTAAAAATTAAATGGTAGTGCGACACGTGTTCTTTTGAATCTTAAGGTTTAAAATTTCTCATGGCGTACTTTTTTTTGTATAAATATCACTTTCTGAGGGTGCACACAAAGATATTCCACAAAAAATTTAAAAACTAGTCTAATTTCAAAAATTTTGATTGAAAAATGGTTTTGTGCGCTCAAGAGACTCTAGAGCAAAAACTACCACTAGTGTGGGAAAATTTTATTTAAGCATCTTTAAGCACATACTTTTGGCTGTCTTTGCCCAAAAGTTGGAGTCTTAATCGGTGGCAACTTTTAAGAAATGAATTTTTGAAAAAAAACTGTTTTTCTGCTTTTTCTACGCGTGCGGAACAAGATAAATAAAATCTGACCGCTGCATTCGATTTCTTGGAAAATTTCCCATCGGTTATGACTAATCTAAAATTTTCCCAGACTGAAATGGAATTAAGATAAATAAAGTTAAAAATTGAACTTAAAAATTGCCGTAAAATTCAATTGGCTCTACAAGGCGAACTATGTAACCTAGAGGTCTGAAATTTGGCATGAAGTCATATTTTGGGTACTCAAATAAGTGTACAAAATTTGAGCTAAATCGGAGAAGGTCGCGTAAAATGAACTGCTCACTTGACGTGGAATTGCCCAGCCGCAAATAGAGTATTTCCTGATAATATTAGAAAATATACCTCTACAGACTTTCTTTATTATTGTGTCATCTTGTGACATCTTTGCCTATATTTTTTTTTAACTCTTTAAAAAAAATCTTACGCTTTAAAGCTTATCAGATTTGGTCAATCAAAAATACCGTGTTTTGGTTTGTTCAAACGGCGGCTAAGATACAATGTCAAAAGTCCAGATAAAACGCAACGTATTGCGGTTTGCGTACTAGAACCAAACACAAATGTTACTACTTCTTCTAGTATATTTGGTTTTTTTTTCTCTTCAAGAATTAGAAGTGCGGTGCAAAGTCATAAGTTCAAAGAACTGTTTCAGTATGTTGTGTCCAAGCTAATAAAGGTTCGGGAGCGTAGCGAAAATTATCGCAGACAAGTTTGTCTATCAAGAGTTGATTTGAGATGCAAAGGTTCTAGTATAAAAAAACATAGATCATCAATGTAATACAAGTGTCATGTTAGATGACAGAACAATCAACGTTTATTCAAGTCAATAAACGTCCGGGCTTTTCCGTAGTGTGACCTTAAAGCGGTATTGTTGAATAACCGTATTAAGTTGCTTTCTAAATAGAAGATTTTATGCTGTTGTTACCTGCCTGGCGAGACACGGCTCCTCCATCATTAGTGGGCTTTTTTAAACGGCGTTTATCATGCAACTTGCTTGCCAGAGATTGCCAAAAATCAAACAAGAGGATGGTCCCAAGAGAATCAAGAGTTGCCCCTGCTATGTGTACCGGCAACACTTTGACTAAACACTTAATAGGTAGCTTCGGGGGTTATTCTGGCATATATCGTATATCGCTTATCGCAATTAATGGAGGGGAAATATGACATTTAAATCATAAATTTGTAATTAATAATACATATTGACGTTAAAAAATACAATTAACATGAATGAATGGTATTGAGTTTATATTACTAGATGGTCTTGTAGTACGAAAACAGATCTCCGGCAGATTTTTTTAATTAATGATAATGTCATTAATTGCGATAAGCAATAATATATGCAATATATGCCAAAATAACCCCCCTGGCGTAGTTTAACTCCAAGTTAAGACCTTTTTAGGTCACTACCGGTATCGATCTTTTTAGCCCTCTACTAATTATTATTTTTATGTAGACAGAAAGCAAAAATACCGACGCAGAACCCAGAAACGGTCGTGACTGATCATCACAGACCCAGATCGAGAACAGTGTATGATTAGCGGGGAACGCTGTCGCAAATTGTCTAGTTAAGGTTTTACTGTCTGTAAGAATTGTTTTAATTTTACCTCGAGCATTACACTCATTAAGTCACAACCATGTATTAAATGTAAAATTTACAAATTCTCGTAACAGAACAAATATCCATGCCTTATCCGGAATTCAAACCCAAAACCTTCAGTACCGTAACTAGTCTCTCAACCGCTGCGCTGCGCCACGGTTTTGTACCGACGTACCCCGTTTTAAAAGTGTCCCCAACCGGGGTGATGTTGTTTCAATACTTTGCGTTAGGTCACTATTGGTATTAGTTCTTATTCTGTAGCTCAAATCCATCAAGCTTTTGGTTTGTAGTCTTTCTTTATAGCAAACATTTTTTTTCTTCTGATTAGTTATTCCAAGCGGTTGAGCTGGTTGTAAAAGCATTGTAACGCCGGATTTTTGGCTGGGTTCTTAGGTGATAAAAATAATCCACCCAAGTCTCTATAACGGAAACACCTAATGTATGTTGCTATTAAAATCTATTCAATTTTTCTTACAAAAGTGACAATTATGTAAACTTTTTTGCATCTGTAGAATTTTGTAACCAAAGCAAGGTTTTGTTTTGTCTTTTAGGTACTGTCAATACTTATCATAAGTCTATATAATTGCAATTTGTTTAAATAGAAGCGTGATTGACTTAATTTTAGTTTAGCGCAATGATAAGAGATGTGGCGCCTAAGCGTACTCTTTTGACACAGGAACGCACTTACACTAGTGCTACAGGCGTCTCCAAACACACAAGTTTTAAAAGTTTCTTGTAATTCTATTCTATTTAGGTAAAACCAAGTATAATATATACTTAGAACTAAGTGCAGCATCCAAAAAAAAAAAAGGCTAAAGGTTAGTTCTCTTAGGCCTTAATTTGATGCCTCAAATACTTTACGAAGGTTCTGCCAAATTTACATTTTTTAATGGCTTTTTAGTCGTTCTTGCAACTTCTGTAAATCTTTTTGGATGTGCACCATCTGTTTATGTAAATACTATTAAAAATTCGTTAACAATTCAAATTTTGTTGCTTTTGAGAAGTTTCGGCAGCGTGATTGGTACTTGGGAGCATGTTCTGGAATTTAGTAAATTGTATAGTCTTAGGTTTCAATCAGTGGTTATTAAGAATTGATTCTTGTCTTGATTTGATGTTAATTGCTGTTTTGTCTTTAATGCGGTCTTAGAGTCGGCATATGTTACTATAATTTTTAATGGTTAAAAGTTTGGTAGTTCTACAAAATCCAGTCCACACCAACTAAAACTTTGTCTATAAACTAAACTCCGTCAATTTTTACCAAATTGGCTAAACTTACCAGAAAGAAGGATTTACCTTTTGCTTAATTGCTTCAACAAAACTTGTTGGGTCATTTGTTTAAAAGCCTTTTGGTGTCATTTATTCAGACAAACTGTAAATAGCAATATACAGCAAGCAAATAATATAAAAACACATACTCACGCACCAATGACGTGAAAAACACGAAACCTACTTCAAAATCTTCATAAAAACAGACAAAATTTTCCAGTCAAGAGAAAACCTTACACAAGAGCAAATTTGCAGAATAAATTGTTACAATTTAAAAATTATCTAAAGTGCTTTAAACCCTAAGTCAAATACCACAGATTACAGAGGTCGACAACCTTTTTTTGAGCAAAAAATTACTTACTTATTAATTTTAAATATTTTAAATTTTCTGCTCAATTTTAAGTAAAACTTTTGATTAATTTTACAATATTAATTTAATTTAAAAAGTTTTTGTCTATCGTACAAATTTTGATAAACGATTTGCAAATTCATGCAACAAATGATAAAAAAAACTTAGGCCAGTTTTGGAATTTTCGCAATAAATATTAGTATTTCAAACTATTTTTCATAATGAAAATAAAAGGGTTTAGTGCTCAAATTTTGATAATTTTATAGAATAAATGTCTATTTTGACAAATTTTTTTAACAATTTTTGGATGCAAAAAATATCAATGTTAAAAGATTCGTATACGGCTCTGGATTCGTAATTTGCTGACTTGAGCTAGAATATAAAAACAATTACATTGACCCCAGAGATGAAATAATATACAAAACTAACAAAAATGAATCTTACGTCAACAATTGTCCTACTCTCTGTTCAATATTGGATTTGTATGTTCAGTTCAGTCTAGTGCCAACTCAACGTCGTACAACCAATCCATTTCAAAATGTATCTAGAGGTCTTTAAAGAGCAATTTGACCAGTTAAAAACTACAGAAGTAGCCCAGTGTCTACACATACCGGAAACAACGCTTGCTCAATCAATAACTTCTTCACATTTGGATAACCTATTCAAACAGTCGCCTTCAAATAGATGGAATCCTGACCAAACAAACCCTAAAAACCCAAAAATTGCTAGACCACTACATACATTTGTTTTTAAAAAGGAGTAAAACGTGTATTTTATGTTAAAGTACATAAGGTCTAATTAATTACAGAACAGAACATCAAATAAACAATGCAACTTTTTTGGAATACTCTTACTTTTTTTTATAAAATTTTCAAATACAATTTTGCACATTTGCTGATTTATATCGTCAATAACGCGTCTAATTCTATTTTTAGCTTATTTATTGCTGTTGGGTGATTGGAAAGTGAGCAAAACTTCACAATGGCTACAAGGAAAAGTTGAATGGAGTTAGATCACAGTATCTTGGTGGCCAGTTATAGTTGCCATTAAATCACGTCTACATGCTTAGCAACCAATTCAGATTCCAGAAATTCTCTTTTCATTTTAGAATAAAAGTTGGCATTAACCGTAATTGCATTATCGTTTTTGTTCTCTAAGAAATACGATCAAATTACTCCGCTGGCTCACAAATCAGACTAGTAAATATTTATGGTTGTAATAGGTCATGAACCAGTTATGGGTTTTCATCGGCTTAAGCATGGCAGTTTTATGTTCCCGTCTAAGCAGAAATAAAGTGCATTAGTAAAAATTATGTTAACTGGACCTAGATGCAAAAAAGTTTTTTTTTAATTCTTACTAAAATGCAATCATAAAATTGCCAACTTTTGTGAAGTACGCCAAGTCGACGTATTTGGAACAACACTTGCATTTACTACAATACTTTCCATAGATTGTCTGGACCACTTCACTTCTTTAATTTTTACAACACTATTTAAATCTAGGTTTTTTCTTGCAAACCTTCTCTTATTTGTAACACGTTTGAGAAAAGCCTCTTAGAACATATGGCTTTTTTGAAACTGCATTATTTTTTAATAATGCAGCTTCAAAAAAGTGTTGCTCATAAAACTTGTCTGATATTTGAAAATTAGTTATTAAAAACATTTGGATTATTTTTAATACAAATTTAGTTATCTAATCTAATTTGAATTTAAAAATAAAATAGCTATTATACTCACTGCAATTTTACAAAAGCTTTAATTCAATTATAAATATAACAACATATTTTCTCCAAACCAATTAACTTAATTTAATAAAAGCCACCAACCCAAAACATAATAGAAATATAGAAGTTTCACCATGAAATTACAAATCCTTCAAATTACACTCCTCGTGTGGTGTAACTAAATACCTGTTGTTACATATCAAATTAAATTCAATTACAACTGCATTTTCTAAATATAATACATATTGTCATTTGAAAGTGAATTGCATAGGCAAAAATTAGTATTCATATAATGACAAAATTGGAGTAATTAAAAGAATTAGAGTAATTATAAATTAGTCACAGAATTTAATAGTTTTGCTACTATATGAAGATAAGAATCTATAACCCCTATAGCTAAATGTTACCCAATAAATTTTAAATATGAATGAATTCAATTAAAATCTTAATTACACGCGATGATTATTATTTTAGTAGGTTAAGGTTGTGTTGTTAAAATTACAATGAGAAGATCTTTATGTGTAGGTCAATGTCTTTTTTTCTAATATTTTCTTGTGCTAATTGGGTTTATTGGATCTGTGAAATAAATTAAGGATAAATAAGGAAAAAGCGCGCAAGGTTTCAATTGCAACATTTATTTAATTGAATTGATGGTTTTAATTAGTAATTGTAGGTAAAAGTTGTGGGAGTTAATTTTTTTTTTTGTACAGATCCGTCCATGAACATGAGAAATTATTACATAATATTAATTGATGATTTTTTAATATTAAATTTCAATGTCAATTGATTCGTTAAAATAATTGTCATAACATATTAATTACCATGTTAGTATTTAACTGGATTAATTAAGCCGTCTAAGTGTGCCCCAGAAAATATATGAACTACAAAGGCGGTGAAAAAACGAATAAATTGCGAAAATGTTAATTAGTAGTAGTATATGCAAAACTTTCAAAATTGCAGGATATTACATGGAAAATGTGCAATTTCACAGTAAATTAAATATAATATGGTTTTGAAAATTCATATGCAAATCCTAATTAAACAGCTGCACATTTATGGTGAAATTATTTGTTGTAAAATTAATAGCTCATTAATCAATAAAAAGTAATATAATAATTTATATTTTGAATAAAATTGATATCTAATTTTATTGAACTATCTACAAATGTTTTTTAGTACAGATAGGAAAGACACACGGTATTTCAAGTATAATAAAAACTTTGAGAGATATTATTTTCAATTTTAATCTTAAATTTGTTAACTCATAAAAATCAAGTTTTTTCTTGATTTGTAAAAACAACAAAAATCGAGTATATTTATCAATTCCAATTTACATAAAATACATCATTTATTAATTTTATTTAAATCAATCAATAGTATTCATCATTGTATTAAGTTTACAGAAGAGACCGAAAGTCAGAATAAAACCAACATTTTAAACTTAACGATATGTCTCAACTATTCCGTTTGACTCTGTACACCCTAACAGTCACAAATTTGCAGCCTACAATTCAATGGTCCATAGAACCTTTAGCCTATCATTAACACCAAACTCTCGACAAAAAGAGCTTAATAAAATTATATCAATAGATCGTAACAATAGATTTACAAAAAACACAATTAAAAATATTATTACTAAAAAAAGCATAGCTTTCCTATACAGTTAACTTATCCTTAGATAAAATTCATAGAACCCATAAAATACATTTGAATAACATATTTTGGTAACATATCTGAGAAAATAGCAGATATTCTCAATAAATTTAATTATAAAATAGCATTTAAAAGTGAAAATAGCTTATTAAACATTTTATTCAACGCTAAAGACCGTACAGGTACACTTTTAACATCAGGAGTGTACGAGTTAAGTTGTTCCTTAAATCTTAAAATTTATTCTTTTGCCGCAGTTGATTAAATTATTCCTTATTCATTAATTTATATTTATCTAATTAATTTTATTTAGAGTAAACTACATAAACTTCAAACAACCTTTAATCTTTTAACCTATAACAATTTCTTCATAGTAATAAAACCAATAAATCACCATTCTTTTAATGCGCATTATATTTAAATTAATTTTATAATTCGTCCATAACAAACTCATAATTATAGATCAATAAATATTCATATAAAAATTGCAAAATTTAAATGTAACGTAGTTATAAATACAAAATTATATCCATCAATGAGCATTAAATGACAATGGCACCATCGTAATGCTTGCATAACATTAACATTTCTGTCCCAAAAGCTAGCTATCAGCAACCTTAACCCACTATGTGGAATTCACGCCTGCGGGTTGATTTGTTCTCTTTGCAGGTGGGATTTCAATAAGCAATCAACTTTTATAATAATTATTTATAATGACATAATTGCGTTTATGTTAATAACAATATTAATAATCTTCTTTATTTGAATAGAAAGTGCGTGTGTTATTATAAGTTTGCTGCTGTTTTATCTGTTGTTATTATAATCGGTATAATAAATAATTTTTGGTTTATCTTAAGTTATATAACTTTACTTTCACTGCTGATTGAAATAAGATTAACGGTACTTTATAGTTTGCCCTTACATAGTAGGCTGATGAGGTCCCCATTATGGAATGTAGACAGAAATTGCACAAAGATGTTGCTGTGTTTTGATGTTTTATGATCAAAAGGATTGGATGCCGCATGAAAATTGATTAAATTTGCAGAAGTCGAATTAAGATAATAATTATAATATAAATCATTAGTGGTGGTTATTTTTATAATGAAGGTAAAAACTATCAAGCACATGTTAGTATTATAGAGATATCTTCAGCTAAAGCCTGTTTATATAACAAAAAATGATTGAAATAATTGATTTTCATAAAAATATAATTTACTGCATTGGTGCCCAAACGATAACAACTGAACTTAGTATGCTAAGAATTGCTGAAAAATTGAATATTTTAATTTTGAATTTTTAGTCTTGATGGATACTGGTATTAAATTAAACTGCATGTAACCAAAAACATTTCAAAAAATTCCATTTGAACAATTGTGTGTTCCGCATTTTGCGGTACGAAGCATTCGAGTAAGAAACTAGACAATCAAGTATTATTGCTGTTTGCACTAGGTTTTACCAAATAGTTTTTAGTTAAACGCAAAAAATACCCAAAGTACACCCGTTCCTTGATGACCACATTAATGAGAAACGGGTCCTTGCCTGTCTAGATGCAAAGCTCACCAGACCGATCAAATATTTTGTTGAATGGAGTTTGTTTTATGACCTCTTTGAATCTGATTATATCCTATTAGCAAGTGCTCTTAAATGCAAAACATCAAAATTACACTAGTTTTTGAGGAGGTATCATTTCAACGCTCTTTTGTTTGGGACTCAATTAATTTTCTAAAATTTTAATTTTTGGTTAGTTGAGTAGCTTTTTTTGGTGCAAATAATAAAAACAATGTACAGATAAGTGTATAAACTAATGTGTTAAACATATCGTAAAACTGCTCTTATTCTGCCTTACGTAGGTAAGTTTATTATAGATAATCGTACGTTAACACTATGTGCGGAGCTTTTAGCTAATCGATGTTTGCACGGGCATTATTTTAACTAATACAAAAATATCAAGACATTGATAGTCTTCTTAGGGTGATATGCCTAAAATCTAAAAAAAACAGTTCGAGTGATAACCGTTTATTTTTTTGTGATATATCAACTCACAACCATTTCGCAATTTCAAACCATATATGGAGATGTTCCTTGATTTAAATGCGTTTAGTAATAAGTAATTTTACTTACCCTTTTATTTTGAATGAATTATTGATTCATCGTATGATATATAAATTTTTAATTTGTAATACATCAATAAATACATAGGTATGATCTGACCTTTTTTTTAATAAATTGTATTAATTTATTTTATTTGAATTAATAATTATTAAAACATTTTTTTTTATGAAATGTTATAATATGTTTCACCCTGACTCAATTTTTTATATATTGAAACTTGTAATTCAGATGTGTTTATCAATTATTAATAAGAAAGCTTTTAACAGTCTAACAAAAAAACAAAACACAGTTTATTTTACTAATTAATCCAAATTTAAAACATTTGAATCGTAAAATTTATTAAAAATCCGGTCTTTATTTAAGAAAATAAGCCTTAAATGTACATTTTAACCAAAACTGTTTTAAAACTAATAAATCCGGCCTTTAAATTAAAAAGTCTGGTTTTTTATTGTTAAAAACACGGATTTTATTGTTACAAGTCCGGCCTTTATTGTAAGAAATCATTCTTTTTAATAAAATTTTTGCATAAAACTAAACTTAAAACTTCAAAAAACAAGATTTTAATGTTAAAAAAACGGCCTTTATTGTAAAAATTCCGCCTTTTAAAGTAAATTTTATTCAAAACAGAATAACACAGCTTTAAAACTTAAAAATCCGGCCATTAAGTTAAAAAATCCAAGACCATGTTAAAATTCTTCAAATTAAAAAATTTGATTTTATTGTAAAACTTCCTGTTTTTTAACTTAAATTCCACACAAAACTAAACAACGCGGCTTCAAAAGTAATAAATACGGTCTTTAAAATTAAAAATTGCGGCCTTTTTGTTAAAACTACAAACTTATTGTTAAAAATCAGGTCTTTATTGTAAATAATCCAGCTTTTTAATGTAAATTACGCACAAAACTGAACTTGAAACTAGGAAATCCGGTTCTATTATTAGAATAACAGCATTTATTGCATGAATTCAGACTTTTAAAGTACTGTTTGTTAAAAATCTAAACAACACGGCTTTAAAACTAAGAAGTCTAGCTTTTAAATTATAAAATCCGGTTATATTACTAAAAATCTGGCCTCTAATGTAAGAATTACGTTTTTTTAATTTGAATTCCGCACAAAACTAAACATCTGAACTTCTTAATACCTTTGAGTTGCAAAAATTGTTAAAATCCGGTCTTTATTGTAAGAAAACCAGTCTTAAATGTAAATTTTGCGTTAAACTAAATAATACTGCTTTAAAACTAATAAATCCGGCTTTTAAATTAAAAAATCTAATCTTTATTGTTAAAAACACGGATATATTGTAAGAAATTATGCTTTTTAATAAAAATGTTGCATAAAACAAAACTTAAACTAAGAAAAGCGGCTTTTATTGTTATAAAAACGGCCTTTATTGTAAGAATTTCAGCTTTTAAAATAATTTTTGTTAAAAAACTAAACAACACGTTTTTAAAACTGAAAAATCCGGCTTTAAAAATTAAAAAATCCAGTTTTTATTGTTAGAATTCCGACATTGATTCTAAAAAAATTGGTTTTTTAATGTAAATTTTGCTTAAAACTAATCAACCCGGCCTTAAAACTAATAAACTTGGCTTTTAAATAATAAATTCCAAAAATCTGGCCTCTATTGTAAGAATTCCGGGTTTTTAACTTAAATTCCGCACAAAACTAAACAACGCGGATTTAAAAAGAAAAATCCGAATCATGATTACCAGCGTGTTTAAACTGAAGTATCTATCCACCCGCTATCGTGTTTGTTATTAATGAATTAAAAGTGTTTTTTTTTTTCTGAAAGTGTTAGAAGTCTCTTAGTGAGACGAAAAAGACACAATATCTAAACTCTTAATCACCAGTACTTGGGTAAGTAGGTGGGTCACTCCAGATCATGATTACTAGCAAGTAATTTAAACTGGAGTGCCCACCCACCCGCCGTAGTATTTGTTATCAAAGAATAACTCTTAATAACCAACACTTGGGCGGGCGGGTGGGTTACTCTAAATTATAATTACAATCAAGTAGTTTTAACTGGCAAATTAAGGTGCAAGAACCGGTAGGAAGAAGTATGCAATAAAGTGCTGCTTCCAAACATACTGGTCACCAACAAGAGAAATCAAGGAATTTTGACAAATTTTGTACTAGAATAATCGGCAGAGAGCAAATGCCTTTATTTAGGCGTTAGAATTTACGGTATTGAGTTACTGGGATTGTTGGATTTGGGTGCTAATAGAGTTTTTATAGGCATGAAGAAGTGGTTAAAGTTAAAAATTAAAAAAGTTAAGTTGATAGAAAGTCAGTTACTGTGTTCAGTTGCTAGTAGGGAGAAAGTTAGTAGTTTGAGAAAAAAATCAGGTTTCTATTGAAATAAAAAAAAAAAAAGTTAAAATTTTTGAGATTGCAATAATACCAGACTTGCATACACGTTAACTTTGGGGGTAGATTTCTGAGGTGGGATAAACATAATTCCAAACTTAAAATTAGGAAAATCGATTTTTGGTACTAGTTTAGAAGTAGAAAAAAGAGAAGGTCACTCGCCACTCGCCCATAAATTTGTTAAGATATTAAAAGTTTCTCAAGCAATGTTTGTTTTGTGTTTTGGCAAAACTTTTAGATATTATTCCAACAGTTGTAGCTGTAGCATAAATCAATGCAAGATTGTACTCTAAACTATTTTAAAAAATCATAAAAAATATTTATAATTTTTAAAATTTAATTTTGCGCTAAGCAGCATATTGAGCAAAGTTTAGAACAAGTTTTGACAAAATTGACAGCATAAATCCATGCAAGATTGTGATTTTTAATTTTGATTTCAAAATATTTCAAAAAATCATAAAAAAAATAGTTTTGATTTTCAAAACTTAATTTTGTAAAATAAAATGCAATGTTTGGATTATATTTTGATACAATTTTGAAGTAATATTTTACTAATTGTACCCGTAGCATAAATCCATGTAAAACTGTGTTTTTTATTAAAATTCAAAATTTTTTAAAAAATCAAAAGAAACATTTTTGATGTAGGTAGGCAAAAACTAAGTGTAAATATAACAGGCGATTAGTTTAGATTTGTGCTCCCCACCCACCCGTCCAAGTAGTAGTGATCCAATTTCTTGACTACAAACACTTGGATGCCCGCCCGGGCAGGAGTTTAAACGTTGTGAGCGTGCTCCCCACCCACTCGTCAAAGTGGTGATCCAATTTTTTTATCATAAACACTTAGGTGGGTGGGCTAAAACAAAATTTAATTATTGTAATTGTGTAGTTGTGTGCTGCCCACCCATCCGCCCAAATGTTTGATAATCCAATTTCTTGACTACAAACACTTGGGTAAATGGGCAGGAACTAAGTTTAAATATTGTAAACGTGTAATTTGGATTTGAGCTACCCACCCATCCGCCGTATTAGTGATCCAATTGACTACAAACACTTGAGTAGGTGGGCAAAAACTAAGTTTGAATGTTGTGGGGTGCGGTTTGGAATGGTGTTACTCGCCCACCCTCCCGAGTGTTGGTGATCCAACTTTTTGACTACAAACACTTGGATGCCAGCCCGGGCGGGAACAAAGTTTGAATGTTGTGCTCTCCACCCACCCGCTTTATTGTTATAAAAACGACCTATATTGGAAGAATTTTGGTTTTTAAAGTAAATTCCATTTAAAATTGAATACCACGGCTTTAAAACTAAGAAGTCCGGCCTTTATATTAGAAATCCTGCTCTTATTGTTAGAAATCTGACAATTATTCTAAGAAATCCGGTTTTTTAATGCAAATTTTGTTTAAAACTAAACAAAACTGATATAAAACTACAAATTAAGAAATCCAATTTATTGTTATTAAATTATATTTATTGTAAGAAATCCTGCTTCTTAATATAAATATCGTATAAAACTGAATAACGCAAATTTAAAACTAAGAAATCCGGCATTTATAGTTAAAATTTGGCCTTTATTGTTAGAAAAACGGTTTTAATTCTAAAAATTTTTGTTCTTAATGTAAATTTTCTACAAAACTGAACTAAAAAATCAAATCATTATAGTAAAAATCTGGCTTTTTAATATAATTTCTGTACAAAAGTAAACGTATTTTTTAAAACTAAAAAATCTTGCATTTATTATTAAAAATTCAGCCTTTATTGTAAGAAAAATGGTCTTTATTGCAAGAATTCTGTTTTTTTTTAATGTAAATTCTGCACAAAACTGAAAAACGCGGCTTTGAAATTAAAAAACCCGGCAAATTCTGCAGAAAACTAAAAAGTTAGTTCAAAAACTAAAAAAATTGAATTTTATATAAAAAAAAATGGCTTTTATTGTTAGAAATCTTGCCCTTGTTGCAAGAAATCCGGCTTTTTAACATAAATCCCTTGTACAACTGACCAATACAGCTTTAAAACTAAGAAATGCAACCTTTAAATTAACAAATCCGTCCGTTATTAAAAAAAAAACAATCTTTATTGTGAGAATTCCGAATTTTTAGTGTACATGCTGCACAAAACTTTCATCAATATTATTAGCCCTTTTCTCTGTTCGTAATGCTAGCAACTTACATTACAAGTAAACTTACAGTTTTAAGTCAATTCCAAATCACTAAAGAAATTATTAATCTGCTTTAAACTAGATCAAGATCTAAGTCATGAAACCCCGCGCTGACAAGGCGGGTTGGCAAGCGTATAAACGTTTAAAGTAGTTTCCGTTGTAAAATTCGAACCCACAATCTGTGCCACTCAGCATTAAAACTATAAAATCCAGTTTTTAAATTAAAAAATTAAGCTTTTATTGTTAGAAATCCGACCTTTATTGTAAGAATCTCGATTTTTCAGAGAATATTTTGCCCAAAATTAATAACAACGCTGCTTGAAAATTGACATTTAAAATTAAAAAAAAAAACAATATTGTATTGACAAATCCTGTTTTTAATTAAGAAATCCGGCCTTTAAGCTAAGAAACCAAGCTTTTATTGTAAAAATTGTCTATTTAATATAATTTTGGATAAAAATTTAACAAGGTTGTTTTAAAATTAATAAATCTGGCCTCAAAATAATGTATCTAGTATGTAAAGTAAACAATCCGGCGTTTAAAATGTAAATGGAATTCAAAAACAAATAAATATAGGTTCAAAAATTAAAAATCCGGCCTTTAAAGTAAAAAAAACATTTTTAAATACAACTGTATTTAAAACTAATAAAGCTTGTTTTAAAACTTAAAAATCTGGTCTGTTTAAGAAAAACAGATTTTATTGTAAAAAAATGAGTTTTTATTGTAAAAAAAAAACGCTTAAATTCTGCCAGATATTCTTAAAAAAAGAGAAACCCGCAGCCCGTATAACGCCTAGGTTTTGATTAAGTTTAATTGCCAGTCATGTCGGCTTCTTGCAGCAAAAACTAAAAACTTTTTACGTGCAGCTCTAAAAACTAAAAAACCTCTTCAGAGATACAAACTCAAAATTTAATTCTAGATGAAAAAAAAATGATGATCAAAGACAAAGCGTTACGCATCGCCGCTCAAGAGGACGAGATGATGAAAACCAAAAAGAACCTAAAGGCTTAGAATTGAAAAGAGCAAGGCTACCATCAATGCTTCCATAAAGGCTTTTTTGCAAAAATACTAAAAGCTCCCCGTCTCCTGCAAATGTCACTAAGATGACTAATGCAGGGCTTAGAAAACCTCTCGCAAGAAACCTGCCGCCGCCACAGCCACTTCCACATAGACGTACCGCAATGTTAACAGACAAAAAAATCAAATTAAGATACAGGTAAATCTTCTTTAAATTTTTGTTCCACTAAGCTTTTAGCTAACCCACGTCAGACATTTTCAGCGCAAATAAATCAAGTTTTCAACCCAACCAACCTCTAATGCGCAGTCAACCAACTTTGGTCCAACAACCGGCGTTCTAGATCCTTTCTCACTTCCCTCAACTCCGCTGGCACACACCACCCTCATTACTTTATTATTTTGGAAAAATCCAAATATCAAGAACTGTTGGCTACCATCACCATCAACCGCGTCGTGAACGTAACCGATGGCATTTACATGCGGACTTTTGTGCTGTGATCTACATGTACATCTACCAAATATGGGTTGATAAGATTCTAAAGTATTTTATCCAAAATATTTCTGATTACACCACTGTTGACGTTGTGCAAGCTGAGCTCATCGCTCATGGGTTTAATCCATCATCCACAACACGCATGGGAAAAGACGGAAAAACGTCTAACTTCCTCAAAAAACAGAAAGTTAAGAGATCATACCTTTCACTGAGATTTTTGAGCATCGCTGTAATGTAGAGTACAAAAGCAAAAGACCGCAGATGTTGCACAAATTCACCGTTTTAACAATATGGCCACACGGCATCCCGGTGCAACGCACCATATTCTTGTCGATAGACTTCTGCTCTTCTCAAGGGCACACCCAATAGTAGCAAGGAACAATCATATGCTCAAGCAGCAGGATAAGCGCAAAGCGCACAACTTTCATCTAAAAACCAGCTGTAACAAAGATGTTAAGAAGATTATCATATTTTCTGAAAAGATTTTAGATAACTAGTAGTCTAGACATAGTTGAGGTACAAGTCCACAAAACTCTATACAACGCCTATAGGACGTAATTAAAATAAACTTTAGTTAGACACAAAAGTCTATTCACTAATAAACCCAGCTTCAAAGTTAGAAATCTGGTCTTTGTGCTAAAAAAACTATAAAATAAGGTTTTAAAGTAAAAAATCCGGTCTTTAAATTAAAATATCTGCTTTTATTGTTAGAAATCTGGCTTTTGTTGTAAAAAATGTGACCTATTAATGTTAATTTTTCCCAAAACTAAACAACGCGAATTGAAAATTACTTAAGTCCGGCTTTAAAGTAATTTTTCTAGTTTGTAAAATACACAATATAGTGTTAAAAATGTAAATATAGACCAAATACTGATAAATTAAGCTTCAAAAATTAAAAATCTAATTTAAAAAAATCAATTAATAAATCTAAAAAATCTTGTTTTAAAACTAATTAATAAATCCGGCATCAATGAAATATATCTAGTTTGCAAAATGTAAATATATACCAAAAACTGATCTATCCTGCTTGAAAAGTTATAAACCCAACTTAAATTGAAAAAATTCACTTTATAAATATAACTCTAGTTAAAACTAATAAATCCTGTTTTAAAACTAAGAACTCCGTTTTTTAAATTAAAAATCCGGCCTATAAATTTAAAAATCCGGCTTTTACAATGTAAATTATGCTAACTGAACAGTTTTGAAATGATTAAATCCAATCTAAAAAATAATTAAACCGGCTAAAAACTAGAAAAGATTAAACTAAGAAATTTGTCCTCAAAAAATCCGGCCTTGAAAATAATAATTTTGGCCTTTAAAGTAATAAATTAGCTTTTTATGAAACAAATACGGCAAAAATAAATATATGACCATGTCTAAGTCAAGTGTACGGAACAAAAATTTGATTTTGCTCAAAGCACTGCAAAATGCCTTTCTCTACATGAGCCCTGATCGCCATTTTCAAGTAATAATCATTCAAAATTTGAAAAAAATAATTTTGCGTTTTTTATATTTTTTGATCGTTTGTAACTTCTCAAAATTGTTCAAAAAATCATTTTTTACAGCTAAAAATACCCTAAAAATTTCAGGTGCACTACGCTCCGAGATATCTTAGAATGTATCCACAGAAATACTTAAAAATTTGAAATTTAAGTTTTTTTGATTGTTTGTAACTTCTCAGGATTGCATTTTTAGAAAAAAAAAATATGAAGTATTTTTTTCTTTAAAATTGACCAATAAATTAGTTTTTACAGTCAAAACTTTTTTTGAAAATTTTGCAGAAATTTAAAACACATTTTTTCTTAAAAAAAGATTACGGGTGTTTTCAATTTTTTTTCAAATATAAATAAAAACGTGCTTTTATACGTACTATGTAACATTTGAAATCTATTTGAAAATCTTTTTCATTTTTTGATCGTATGTAATTTCTCTGGATTGCATTTTTAGAAAAAAATTATATTAAACTTTTTTTTTAATTATTCAACAAGTAAGTTGTCATATCCAAATTTTTTTTCCTTAAATTTTGAAATTTTTGCTGAAATTTAAAAGACAGTTTTTCTTAAATATGTATAAAAACATGCTTTTATATGTGCAAAAGATATAATGAAAATTTCAAGAAGTTTCGTGCACTACGCTCCAAGGTATCTTAGAATGTTTCCACAGAAAATTGTGAAATTTAAGCCTTTTTTGCTATTTTTAAGTATTTCTGCACACGGCACTTCCTGAAATTTTCAAGGTATCTTCTACACATATAAAAGCACGTTTTTATCCAAATTTTGAAAAAAAAAACATCCGTCATCTTTTTTAAGAAAAACTGTTCTTTAAAGTACTGCAAAATCTTCAAAATTTAAAAAAATTTTGGCAGTATAAATTGATTCTTCAAACAATTTTGAAAAAATTCATTACAGTTTTTTCCTAAAAATGCATGCAACCCTGAGAAGTTACAAACGATCAAAAAATATAAAAAATTGCAAAAAAATCATTTTTTCTAATTTAAAAAAAATCTAAAAAATCACAAGATTAGGACTTATGTAAAGAAAGACATTTAGTGGTTTGAGCAAAATCGTTTTTTTTTTTCGTACGCTTGACTCGGACATGACCATGTATAAATCGTATAATCCGGCCTTAAATATAACAAAAATGCCCTCATAAGTTTTAGAAAATATAAAACCGGCCTCAAAAGTAAGAAATATGGCTTGAAACGTAAGAAATCAGACCATGAAATTGAAAAATTCATCAAGTCCGGCTTATAAAACATAACTCCGGCTTTAAAAGCAACATCAAGCTAATAAAATTTAAAATATGCGCAAAAATTAAAAATTTGCTCAAAAATTACAGCTTTCTTAATCAGGTTTTTAATAATAAAGTCTTTGAAGAATGCAATCCGTTTTTTTAACAACAAATGCAAACTAAAAATCCAATTTGCAAAAAAATTTACAGACACTGATTAGTGTTTATTAAGAATTGACAAACAATTTACAGTTGACACTTAAGAATTGACAGTTGACAATCGATAAGCAAAAGAAGAATATTGTTGTTTAAGAATCTGCACAAATGGTTCGAATGCACATTAGAGCGCAGTATATAAAACAAAAATATGCATGCATGATAATCGCAAACCTCCGTTAGGAAAAAGCGCAATAAAAAGAAGAAAATGTGTAGAACTTAGTTAATATTTCATAAATGCTGCCAGCATCGTGCTACTTACAATAACAGAGAGATTTTTTTTCCGTCTTTTAAGAAACAGTCTAAGAACAAAATTTGTTTCTTTAGATGCAAACTTTTTATTAAAAGTGATTTGTTATTACAGTAAAAAAAGATATTTAAATCTCAATTTTGATTGTTCTCAAAGATCAAATTAATATTAATGAAAACCCAATTTTTGTTTTACAATTTTTTTTTTATAACTTTCATATATTTTCTTATTATTTACTGGCTTCTGATTGAATTGATTTATCGTTTAATATTCATTTACATATTATATACGAAAAGATTCTAAATTTATTTGATATTAAAGTCTAAATTATAACTTCCAAAACCATTAATAAAATTAGTTAAATATATACAAAATTATTTTGGGAATTATTTACAAAATTAATACCGCAACCAACCAATAATCAAACTTACTGATTGCCGAACCGCGTCTCCCATCGTCATATTTATCTAAAATTAATATCTCATATTAATAATCTACCTTCTTATAACAATCAATAAAATTATAAAATACATTTACAATTACTTCCATGATATCATCCGTATTAAATTAATTATATATATTTTTTGCTACCGTGGAAGATCAAGGTCGACTTATTGTTTAGTCATTGAGATTGAGAAATCGAACTACTAGACTATTAAAAAAGAAGTTGCGCCGAAATCCGGTTCGTTAGTTCTTACACAATTTTATTTTTCACCGTGTGTGTCGCGCTAGATTATTCAATAACAACATTTTAAATAATTAATCAAAAATTTTAACGTGGATGATAAATTGGCACGGTTTGATGGAATTAGAGTAGATATAATTGAATGATTTTGTTTTAATATAGATAAATTGATGTTATATATAAAAATAATGTGTAACGAATTGAATTATTATTGTCAATTGGTTGAATAACATATTTTGTACGTATTTTTTTAAATTTAATTTTACTACATTTACCTGTTTCTGTTATTTTTAATAACGATTAATTTGATAAAAAAAATTGTTTTGCTTATTTTTTTTGTATTCATTATTTTGATTGCATTTTTCGTATTAAAATCAAATAATAGTAATCAAGTACTATTGCTTAATTAAAAACAACTTAATTTATAGTTTATAAATTACAAAACTAATTGAGTTAACAATCTTCAAGATACTAATCAATCTTCTAAATACCACCAATTAGATTACCAAGAAAATCATTTCCTAACAAACGTGTATTGAAAACCTACATTATCAGACGACATTTGTATGTAATCATTAGCATTAATCAATTTCAAATTTTTAATATCAACTATGACAGCGGTCGTTAGTCAACCGTCATCAATTGTTTTTTAATGGTTCGTTTAATTTTATTTAAAAAAAATATGGATGGATAATTACAAGCGCGAAGGTCAGAAGTTACACGATTCCGTTTTTAGGTGGTTCGATTAAATGCCAGAGGAAAAAGAAAAGTGATTGAATGATGTTTCAATGTGCTGGATGGAACAGTATAAAGAACTTACTCGTTGAATGGTTGATAGGAAAAGTTATTCAAAGTTTACATTTTGATCTGGACATAAGTTGCCTTATTAGAGTGTAATTAGTTATGTAACTATAATTTGATGTAATTAGTGGAAATAGAAACGATTTATTATTAAGAATATATTTCCACATAATTAATTTAATTATTCTTGTCAGACAAAAAAATAAAATATATCAACATAGATTAGTAAATATTATTTTAATAAAACACCGAAAAAAATTAATTGAAAATTGTACGCTTGTGATACTTTTAAAAAATAATATTATAAAATTAAAAACGAAAATAGAACAAAGTTGGAAACATCTAACAAGATAAGTGGATCTAAAGTACAGTTTAAAAAAAGATTGGATCATATAAACGGCTTTTAATTTTTTTATTAAACTAGATAGAAT
The DNA here is from genome assembly GCA_963932245.1 of Tachinus rufipes. Classification (NCBI taxonomy): domain Eukaryota; kingdom Metazoa; phylum Arthropoda; class Insecta; order Coleoptera; family Staphylinidae; genus Tachinus; species Tachinus rufipes. The sequence goes on along the minus strand of OZ010742.1, from coordinate 23,727,085 downwards.
CGTTTTTAGTTAGCGTAATCTAATCCAGTGTTGCATCTAACATATTATGTTTAAGTGAAATTTCATCTACAAAAACTGTACTGATTACAGAATAATAAATTTTGCAGAGATTAGTGACATACAAATTCAATAGAGCTTAAAACAATAATCTCTTAAAAATAATTTCCTATCTAAATTACGTATGAGCCTGGTAAGATATTGTGCAAGGAACTTAATCCTCTTTTGATTAGATTGCTTTATAATAACACCTCATAAACAATGTCTACTAAACAAAGTTGTATAATAATGATTTTTCCTATAGAAACAATTTTTTATATAGATTAAAGGGGTCAGGGCGTAATTTCCCAATTTGCATTCTGTTGCAAGTGATGAAAATAATATTGAAAAAAAGAAGTAGGTTGTGTTCACGGCACGGAAGCGAGATGAAAGATACATATGTCCGAGATATCCGCTATATGGAAATTTCACTTTTGTCGCGGAATGCAACAGCTAAACAGCAAACGACTCGTTAATAATAAAACCGAAGAAAGAGAGAGAAAGAGATGGTTTTCAGATAGGCAATTAGAGGCACGTTAGCGAGACGAAAGTTTCATTTTAATGCGGCACGTATAAACATGTTTTATCATTGTATATTATTAAATAGATTAAATTTATGTGCTGCTACAATTTAGACATGATTTGAATTATATTTTGACAACAATTCATTATTTATTTAATTATTTTTTTTGGTAATAAGTAATTTCCTGTATGTTAGTTAAATTGCCATGTAAAGCAATAAAATGTTATTTATACAAAGTCCGACAAAACTATAAATTTTTTTGAACATTTTATTAGAAGTTATTTGTTTAAATTCAGAAACAAACGTTTACATGTTGATAAATTTCTTTGTTTTTTGTAATAATCTTATTATTTGACAATGATATTAGCTCAGATATTGGATGTTTAGACAAAGATAAATAGTATTTAATACGCCATACCATTTACATCATATTTATAAACTTCAATATTATTCAATACTAAATCTAAAGAAAGAAATCTTAAAAAATATATTGCGTACAATAACATCTTCTTTTCAAAAAATCTGGTATGACGTTACAAATATTTGGTTTTGGTTTAAAACCTTCTGCAACGTTGACCAATGCCTTCTTTTCAGCCTTTTTTTGTTTTTTCTACTGGAAATTCCTTGTTCTCATTTCTTTGGGCTCTCTTCTTCCTTCTTTTGTTTAGTATCTGCTGTAAAGCAAATTTTAGAAGTCAACATTCCTACATTTTGTAGACATAGCTGTACCATATTAGTTGTCGTAATTTTGTATTTTCTATAACCATTTTTTCTAAGCCTTGTGTTGTCTTGTTTTCTGTTTTAGAGTGATGTTTCTATTTTTTTGTTGTGATTCTTGCAATGATCTGGACTCCAGAATATACCGTTTAAGGTACGTATTATCTTTTTGGATTGTATAATTTTGAATCATTATTCCTTAACGTTGTTTAGGTGCTATCAAATACTGTTCCTAGATATTTATATTCATTGCAAGTTTTTATCTGTCCATAGTATGTTCTAGGTGAGTTGATTTTCCACTTATTCAATTCTTTTTTCTTGTGGTATGACCAGCCAATTGCCCACAAATTGTAGGATATTTAGGTTAATGACTTCTCTGTTTGTGTTTGCTTTCTTTTTAATTACTTGTTTCATATAGAATTAATTACTGCTACAGGATTTGCCTGTTCTAAATCCACTTTTTTACGTGATCTTCCTCTATTAAATTTTGAAGGATTCTTCCGTAGAACCTACTGAATGTAATGCTTCAACAATTTATTTTTTTTATAAATATGTTCTTTCAATCTGTCTAGTAAGTTATATTCTTTGACAAATTGGGTAAACATTTTTGCTATTTTTTAGTTTCATTTTTTAATAATTTTAATATTCCCTTGGCGTTTTAGTATTAGTCAGCACCCCAACTGCTTTCTTTACTCTTTCTTTGTTTATCTTGTCATTTTCTGCGTATATTTGTACTTTTCTAGGTGTTATATTCGTAAACTTGGTTCTCTTTAAATTTTGAATTATAATACGTTTTCTAATTATTAAACAAGCATTACTAAACATTACATTTTAAAGATGTCTCATTTTAGAACTAACTTGAACAGCGGTATAAAGTGTATGCAAAAATATCTTATAATGTTACACAAGAGCGCCGTATCCACTAAAGATAATAATATAAAACCTGAGTTTGTCACAGGCTGATGACAAAAAAATCAAATTTTCACTAAACTTTGAAGATAACATTTTTTGGTTTTAATTTTCTTAGTTTTTTTAGGTATTATCTCAAACAACATCTAATCTTTGGCATTTTCTAAATTGTCTTTTATATTTGTAGTTTAAAAGTACGAAAGTGCGTGTGTCAACAACTAAAGCCCGCAGAGAGAACAAACATTAAATCTATTGATAACAAACACTTGAGTGGATGGATGAGCTACTCCATAGCATAATAACTAGTCAGTAGTTTGGATTGGAGTAACCCGCCCGCCCACCCAACTGTTTGTCTTCCAGAGGTTGCATCACAACCTACTCTTGTGACAAAATGACTACTAATATCCGCAGAAAGAGCAAATGTTCAAGCTTTTGATGAAAAACACTTGAGTAGGTGGGTGGGACACTCCAGAGCATGATAAGTACTCAATAGTTTAGATTGGAGTGACTCACCCACCCGCCCAAGTGTTTGTCTAAAAGAGGTCGGATCACGGTCGTCTCTTGTAACAAAATTACTTGTAATGCCAGGAGAGAAAGTAAACATTCAATCTTTTGATGACAAACACTTGGGTGAGTAGGTGGATAAGACACTCCATAGCATGATGACTAATCAGTAGTTTAGATTGGAGTGGCCCACCCAACCACCCATCTAAGTGTTCGTCGTTAAGAGGTTGGATCACAACCTTCTCTTGTAACAAAATAACTTCTAATGCCCACAGAGAGGATAAACATTTAATCTTTTGATGACGATCACTTGGGTGAGTGGGTGAGACACTCTATAACATGATAACTAGTCAATAGTTTGGATTGGCGTGACTCACCCACCCACCCAAGTGTTTGTCTAAAAGAGGTTGGATCACGGTCTTCTCTTGTAACAAAATTACTTCTAATGCCAGGAGAGAGAGTAAACATTCAATCTTTTGATGACAAACACTTGGGTGGGTAGGTGGATAAAACACTCCATAGCATAATGACTAATCAGTAGTTTAAATTGGAGTGGCACACCCAACCATTCATCTAAGTGTTTGTCGTCAAGAGGTTAGATCACAACCTTCTCTTGTGACAAAATAACTTCTAATGCCCACAGAGAGAAAAAACATTTAATCTTTTGATGACGAACACTTGGTTGGGTGGATGGGACACTTCAGAGTACAATACCTAGTTAGTAATTAGAATTGGAGTAAAAACACGATAACTAGTCAGTAGTTTGGATTGGAACTGTCCACACGTCCACCAAAGTATTCGTCTTCAAGAGGTTGAATTTTTACTACTTTTCCGTTTTCAGTCACCTATGTATGGTTCACGTATCACTGTAGGTTGTAAAGTTCACAAATTATCAAACATAATTTTCCTAAAACATTGTACAGTCTTAATTTATAAAGAAAAATTTTAAAAAAAGTAGAAATGTATGCATATCCAAGAAGTGTTTCAGATAACACTTATCTACAAATCATTTGAAAGTTTTCACGTTTTTCCTGGTTACCAAATAAAACACGCACCTGACATTTATACAAAACTACACAAAACCTACGACGCGGAAGCAGCAGCAAAGCTTCATAGGCTTCCGCACCTGGCTGCAAGAGTACGTCCTGCTCCGCTGATCGACCTACATAAGACAAAAAAGTCGACCAAATCTTCAAACAAGTAAAAGCGGCCCTAGACCGACCGCTACACCTACACCGACCCAAACTAGGCTTAAAACTTGTGCTACAGACTGACGCCAGCCACCTAGGCCTAGGAACAGTTCTCTATCAAAAGTATAGAAAAGACCAAAAGATACTCTCTTACTCCAGCTCCCGCCTCAACAAACATCAACAGCGCTTTCACAACAACAAACTATAGTGCCAAGCTGTCGTGTGGGCTATCAAAAAATTCCGAGCAAACCTAGAGGACAAACCGCTCATCTTGCGGACCTTGGTTTGGCTGAACTTTGTCATCAGATTGCAAATCACCAGGCAGGCTATTTTACTATCAGAGTTGGGGTGAACAAATGGCATTACGCCATGCGCGACTAGAAGTAGTTAACACTAGCCAAGCGGTGGAAGTGAAAACTCTTGCGACAAAAGTACGACGCACTCAAAAGAACTGCCAATTTACAAGGGAAATTTACCCCCGGTTTGAGGAGCTGCAAAACGAAGATGAATACCAACCGACCTGGACAGCAAATACCAAGCGGGCAAAAATAAAGCCCCAATTAAGACGTTGAAAAAACGAGACCATTTGTTTGTACCCCCAAGATGCAGGAAATCGTCATCCGAAGCCACCACAGAGAAGAAACTGCCTACACCCCGAACGCAAAAATACTTACCGAAGCATCTGCTAAGCCAAACCAAAAGTCAAGGACGTGAAAAAATTTGTCCAGAAATGTTTAATTTGCGCGACGGTGAATTGAAGAAGAAAACAAGAAAAGGCTGCACCCTCAACCGACATACCAACCATAGAAAATAATATCAATAGACTAACGATAATGGACATGTGCACTCAATAGACTGAGGCATTCTTGGTATCGAGTGCCAACAAGAAAAAGACTATCGACTTAAAATACGAGATATAGCATTGCTTCAGTTATACACGGGTCATCCTATCTGACTTCTAAACACAGTTTACCAGCCAGATTTTTGCCAAAACCTGCAAGAAATGGATATGTTTTCACCACATCACACCTACAAACCATCTACAAATCAAAATAGTAGAACGTCAACATGGAAAACTAAAAAAAAATCTACGGATCCTTATCGCAGAGAACCCCAGAAAAAACTGATACAAGCTAATCTCACCTTGTTTCAGCACCACCAACGCGACAACAAAAACACCAACTTAACTCCCAGTAACAAACTGCTAGGATCAAACCTAACAGCACCAGGCACCTGGAACGATCCCAAAAGAGTACATAAGACAGAGACCAAAAAAAAAACGCCTCCAAGAGATTTATCACCGACAAAGTACCTATTGCAACAAAAGGTACCTACAACAAAAACACGAGAAACCAAAGTTCAAGTTCGAGGGAGGGCAAAAGAATTTCTCCCAAAATGGATCGGACCAAAGAAAGAAAAAAATTATTGTCACAGAAGGTAAAAACTGTTATTGGATAGAAAATAATAGCCATAGGCCCTTAACCAAGGTACTTAGCCAAAAACCATCCGCGCCCCAAAACAAAGCCCAACAACTAAAACTACCCCAAAACTCTGTATCCAAAATGGGGGTGATTGTTGCTGTCACAAAAGTTGCTCCAAAGGCGGCAGAGATTCAACCCCCAAAGTCCAGACTAAAACACAGCGTCTCCACCATTTAAGGTCCAAACGCAAAAACCTCTGCAAGAAAGAAGAAATTATTAACCAGCTTCAAACCAAAATTCACGTCAGCTGAACCTGCCACCCAAAAAAAACTGTACTAAATTTGCCCCTGCTTAATTGCTCAAGCGTTCTTTAACGTCCGCAAAAAAAGACTTTTTCAGATCGCAGTCGAGATCAATCTTTTCAAAACTAAATAATCTTGGCAATAAAACGCATTCCTTACCTAACTTCTTGTTTAATTGGGATTTTCTGTGTCAATACATCGTTAACAATTCTGGTTATTTAATTATAATAAAGCAGTTTTACTAGCCTTAGATCATGGTTGTCAATTCTTATTTTGTCTAAATATTCAAAAAATAGCTTATAGTGGTCAAAAGCTTTCCCATAGACATATACATTCTTAAAATATGTGCATGTTTTTTGTAAGGAGGTAATTGCATGCTAAATAGCGCTTCCTTGGTTGCTAAGCTTTTTTGGAACTTGAATTGTTTAACTCCTATGTTGTTTTTGCTTCGTGAGTATATGGGGTTAGGTAAGATCTTTAAAAGGATTTTAAGGGTATGGCACATGAACAACTTAGTTTAAGTTTAGTCTAGCAATTTTATCTTCCACTGCGGAAACTAATTGTTTGTCAGTATCTTTGAAGTGTTCCGTTTTTCAAAGACAGCTGTGAGAAGACTACAACAATAACAAAATTTACAACACAAACTCTAAATACTGGTTTTAGTAAGAAAACATATTTGTCATTAAATAGATAAACGTAGTATTATTGTTATCTATTATTGATAAACTATCAGACTATAATTTACAAACTTGCATTTAAATTATTAATCAATAATTGTATTTTAATAAAACTGGTTGACAATCAAAATGTCCAGCACCAAAAATTGCAAATATAAAAACATATTTTAAAATAGCTTTATGTTGATTTCACAGACTAAATTTTGTTATATAAAGTACATAAAACATTAATGTGTATGTTAATATGATTGATTATACATACATCAACTGATTTATTTTAGAATTAACTAAGATTCGGTAATCATAGATTATCATAAAGTAGTCATAAAATAAAGTAAAACATACAAATATATTCATTTAAATCATGCAGTTTGATGCAATTTATCCTATTAAAAATAAGTACATAGAAATTCGCTCTCTAGTTATTAGCTAACTATAATGACTACAATATCACATCATTTTGATTAATAGTAAAAGTCCACTCTTTATGCAAAATTAAATTGAATTAATTTTTACTTCTTGTCATATAATTTAATATAAATTTGCATTTATTTGCAATCGAAAATAATAAAAATAAAACCTTGTTACATTCGCCAATCCTTTTAGAAAATGTAAATATTTAAATGTATCAATTTTACGAGCCTACGTCGCATTCCAATATAACCAGATAATTGCTCCACATTTAAAATGCAAATTAAAGTGTCGAAAAATTTTAACAACCTACATATACCAACAATCAAAAGGCGCAACAATAATATTTCTCGGACTTGCCCTTTTTATTGCACGAACGATTCCTGTAATTCGATGCCGAAGAAAGTTGTATGCACTTTGTTCCGGTTTTCTCTCTCACTTTTATATTTTACTAAGAATTGCATTTATTTTTAATTGTGTAAAGAGAATATGATATAATATGTCGTGATAAATGTATCTTGATCGTATTGTAGATGCATGAAAAAGATTCTTTAAATGCTCTCATTTTACCATAAATTTATGCACTTGAGCAAGAAAGTTGTTGATATAAGAAATTTATATTGCTTAAAGGTTAATAGTTTCATGAGATCTTTACAATGAGTTGGTTATTTCTAACAAGATTAATATGTGGTCTGAATTAATAAATTTATTTCTTAATTTTTATTTCCTAAACATGATCTCGTAGTTTTATCATTTATGTAAGTAGGGTTTAATTAACATTTGTGTATTGTAATATACTACACTCAGATGCAAAAAAAAACGGGTCATTGGGTATTTTTTTGCAAAAAAACGGGAAATTTTTTTTATCAAATTTTCAGTGTTTTACAATCAACGAGACCATCAGTTTATTTAATGAACATTAGTAAGCAAAAATAAAATTTAAAGGTATGCGTACTTAACTACGTATTACTCATTCGACATTATGCACTGAGAATCAAGGTGGCTACTGGGTTGACTTGTTTGTTTTTGATTAACTGTCATTCTCAGGGCAGATTGGTGTGTTGATTATGGTTCTAAGTGCTAAAGATTGTGCAAAAGCTGTTGCACTTGTGTCAGATTCTTTCATGTTAGTTTTTCTACCGTCCAAAGATCACTTGAGCGGTTTAGGAAAACCGGAAGAAATACTCGGAGGCCGGAATCTGGCAGGAAACAAAAAACGACTACTATCAATAACCGATTTATTGTTTGTACTACTCTACAGAATTGTCATGTGACTTCAGTGGAGACCAGAAACTAACTCTGTGAGGTTTGTGGTACAGATGTGAGTCTGTGGACAGTTCGTCAAAGGTTGCAAAAAGCTGGATTAAAATCTTGTAGACCAACAGCTGGACCAAAATTATTCCTACGTCACCTAGTAGCCAGACTACAATTTTCTTGCTAACATTTGAGTTGGTCATTGGCATAATGAAAGACTGTACTGTTTACTGACAAGTCTAGATTCTGCCTAATTCGCTAGATAGAAAAGAACCAGTATGGAAACGAACGGGAGAACTAATTGCGGAGTGCACTTTCAAGCCCCGGCTTACCTATGGTGAAGGTTCCCTGATGGTATGGGCAGGAATATCAATGGATGCCTGCACCAAATTGATTGTCATTGATGAAAGATTGCTGACTGCACAGCGATATATTAAAAACGTTTTAGAAAATTACGTAGTGCCTTTTGCTCCATTTATCGGCAATGGCTTTATTCTGATGACAAAAGACCGCATTCTGCAAAGTGCGTCACAGATAACTTAGTTGCAGTTGGAATAAGAAAATTCAATTGGCCTGCATGTACTTCATATAGAAATCCTATAGAACATGTTTGGTACATGACTGAGCAGACGTGTTAGAGGACGTGCAGTTGCACCAACCACAATAAACAAGCTTCGTTTGGCACTTTAGGAAGAATGGCTGAATATTAGACAAAATAATAATCGTAAACTCATTAGTATGCAGGCAATAGTTAGGGCTCGAGGAAGCAATACAAAGTATTGAAATCCTATTCAACTGAAGTTTGCATGCATTTTCTTTCGTGTATACGTACAATATCGTTTTTGCTTATTAATGTTAAATTGCAAACAATTACCCAATTTTTTTGCATCTGAGTGTATATCAACCTTATACAAAATGGTCATAAACAGTTCTTTTATAAACAAATTAATAGTTTTCTTTTATTGATTGTTTTGTACAAATATATAAATATGGCATCTTTACTAGCAATTTAGTATAAAATTTAGTAAACATAAATACATGTAAATCACATCAATTATTGGTATACAACTTGTCTAAATAATAATTAGTTTTATACAAAATTACTTACTGCACTGCACTGGTATTAATTAAATTTGCCATTGAAATTTGCTTACCTGCAACAAAAGATAACGAATTATTAATAATTATTGTGTACAAAGGTTCACTTATATTATGAGAGATTCAGAATCAAAGTGAACCAAGTCCATAAAAATTTATTTTGAAATAAAACGTTATGTTTATAAATTATAGTCAATTCAATAACAACATAATAGATATTCAATATCAGATTGAAAATTCAAACCCTGCTTGGACCACTAATTGTATTTTTTCTAACATCATATGAAGTAATAACAAAACTTCAATTAATGTAATATTTACATCTTAAAGAGCATTATTTTAAACATCATTATATGAATATTTCATAGTTTACGATGTTAGTGATTTGCAGCGCGAAAAGTGAATCTGTATCCACATTCGGAAATGTAGAGAATTTATTAGGCGTCAAGCACATATATCCGCGTAAATAGCGAAAGCTCGCTTGCGACAAGAATTTTTATAAAGAAATTACGCAACTTAGTTTATTGGTCTGATCTGATTATTTGAGTAAAAATGCAATGTTGTCCGCAACATCATACCTTAAGTCTTTAAATATTTGTACAAACTATTTTGCTTTTATATTAGTGATAAATAGTAGATTAAGAAAACCTTAATTTTTACTTTTCATAATTACTTTTTAAATTAATTGCACTCTACTTTATTTATAAAGCTTCAAAATATTTAATCCTAACCTGAATTTAGTTCCTCAGATGACATTTCAACATCATCTTCTAATTGCGTGATTGTATTATTATCCACGGCGTAACTTTGAGCGTTTTGAAACGATGATTCCGCAATTTGGTCAGCCGCCCTTCTGCCTTCCACAATTCGCTTGTGGCGGTCCAACAATTCACGCAATGAAGAACCTAAAAGTTCATCAATATGAATCATTCCATTCAATACCAAAGTCTAATTTATTTAAATTTGTTACCATAACAAACGTATCAATTAACTAAACGCATTTTATACTTTTTTCAGTCATAAAATATGAATTATCAAAATTGACATGTTTTAAGGTATAATTATCATAATTAGTTAGTAATATTTTGGTTCAATTTGTTTTTAATTGCTATTAGTTCCGTACAATTATTAAGGATTTAATTTGCTTTTAAACACGCTATTTGGTTATACTATTTTTAATTGTCTACTTGTCGTACTTCTAGAAGATTTGTTGTTTTGTTTTTTACAAAAATTAAAAAAATATATATTTTGATCACACAATATCCGCAATTAATTATTATGTACGGAAAGCATTACAATGATTATAATGCTCGGAGCGCAACATGTTCCAGCCTAAGGGCTTATGGCCTAAAAGATTAATATTAATTTGATGTATGACAAGGTATTCATTTTGAGTTAGAAAATTGTTAATTAATACAATGAGTTTCATATTTAACTTAATTGATAATATTGCAGCATTTATTTAAACAAGTATCCAAACTTTTATGAAAAATCTTCAAGTTTTTAAAAATTTAATGAAAACGCACACGCATAGAAGATTTTATAAATTAGAACACATATAATGCTCAGGTTGTTATAGACCACTATACTATATCTAAAGTATTAATAGTAAATAATAAGCAATTTTTATTAATTCATTTTAGTATAGTAAGTACTTTTTGTTTAATATTATCTAATTCTAAATAATTAAATCTTATTTAACAGCAAAATTAATTTAAAAATTAAATATTAATTAACTTATTATTATCTATAACCATATTAAGAAAATATAATTTCCTAATATTTCTACAAAAGTAATCATTACCCGCAATAAATCAACTATATAAATATTTTCCTGGCATTGAACCAATTCGCTAATACCATATAATTTTCTAATATAATATATATGATGTAATTTTTACAAACATTATGATGATGATATATCTTCTTATTTCTTCCTATAATCATACATACGAAATGTGCATATAAATAATAAAAAAAGTTCAAGATCACATTTAATTTTCTTATGTAATGACAAGCTGCTAAAAAGCGCGTTCCCCGAGGTGTCAAAGCTAATATCTAAAGAATGTGGCTTGAATTACCAATATTTGAAATATTTATGTATCTGTTTGCTAATTTGTAAATCAGTTAATCGACAATTTGCAAGAATATTTATTAGTTTTTATAGAAATTTTAATTTGTTGTTTACATAATAAACAAAGATATAAAATTAATTTATTATAGTAATTCATTGATAGTGAAAAATATATAATTATTTTTTTATTGTTGCAATTACGTTATTTTTTATTGCATTTATAGTTTCAGTTACAGGTCTATAAGATAAAAAAATGTAATTCTGATTTCTTTAATAAATAAAAGTACAGACAAATATAAGCCAACATTGACTCTTCAGACATTGTTGTAATTTATACAAATTAAAACTGACCGCACACTTTGAAAAGTGCGTCTTTTCTGTTTACAGACTAAGACGCGAAAAACTTAGATACAAAATTATTACGGACAAGCTTCCAAATTTCTGTTCAAGCTTACTACATTTGGACTATACAACTGCTTAGTGGTAAGATTACTCCAACGACAGCTGCTACTAAAAACAACAAAAACCTTAAGAAATCGCCGTTTCTTTACGCTAGCAAAGTTTGTAAAAATCGCAAAAAAGCCAAGACTATCGGCCATCATTATCCCCAAACGCTGATAAAATACGCCTATCTTATCTTTTTTGTATTTCCTCTTGTCACAGGAGTTGTGACCATGTCATTTCAATTAGCTGTGTCCCGTTTGATGACGCCACGCCATCTTTTTCTATTGCGTGACCGTGTTGCTGCATCGTAGACTGTTGAGCTGGTGGCTTCTTTAACTTGATCAGCCCAACGTTGAGGAGATCTACCTCTTGGCCTGGAACCTTCTACTCTGCCCTGTACTATGAGCCGTTCCAGATTTTCGCTGGGTCTTCGTTGAATGTGACCAAAGTAACTTAGAATCTGCAAGTATACGATTTTTTATAGCCTTTGTGGTTCGTTTATTTCGGCTAGAACGGATACAATGGTTCTTCTAGCCATCCACGCGATTCTAAGTATTCTTCTCCCAGCACCAAAACTCAAAAGCATCAACTTTTCTTCAATCTTGAGCTTTCATTGTACATGATTCGGCGCCGTAGAGAATCATGAGGAACACTAATGTTTTTATAACTTGTTTTTTTGTGTTTAGCCTGATACTCTAATCTTTCCATGTATTCTCCAGTCCTTTCGCTGCTCGCCTTGCGATCTCACATTTTCTTTTTATTTCTTGTGTACACCCTCCTTCGTTCGATATAAGTGCCCCCAGATATATATACTGGTTAACTACTTTACATTGCCCTATTTGCTGTATGCGTTGCTGGTTGTTGTTCGCTCTATCAATAATCATTATTTTTGTTTTCGTGTAGTTAACCAGTAGACCACAATCTTTGCTTTCCTTTTCTAATTTAAGGAGAATTTGTGTGAGCTCATCGATCGATTCTGCTAGGAGGACCGTGTCGTTGGCGTACCGAAGGTTGATAAGTTTTACACCTCCTATACTAACTCCTCTACCCCATTTGTTTGTTACTTTTCTCATTATGTACTTACCATATACAGGGTGTCCGGAAAATACGTGTACAACGTTTGACGACAGACTCCTGACGTCAAAATAGGTCGATCTAAGCCGACTTAGTTATATCCAAAATTGTCTCGTTTAGCCGGTAGAGGGCGTCAAAAATTTGTAAATAATAAAAAGAAATTACCTGTAACAATAATTTTTTAAGTGACCTTGTTGCTATGGCGTTTAATAATTTGACAATTATTGACAAATTGTCACCAGTCTATGAAATTTACTCAAGTATACGATCAACATTCTTGAATTACAAGTTCATTTTACCATTAAAAATGGAAAATTATACAAACTCTCAGAAAGTTGACATGCTCCTGGTATACGGGTTTTGTCAAGGAAATGGGCGTCAGAGTGTTAGGGTTTACATGGAGAGGTTTCCTAACCGTCGAATACCAAACCACCAAACATTTGCCAATATTGAGCGTCATCTTCCGGAAACGGGCAGTTCTGAGAAAAAGTTTGAAGGCAGGGGTCGTATGCGAACAACTCAAACTTTGGAAACAGAAGAGATGATTCTGGAAAGAGTTGAAGAAGAACCAAGTACCAGTACCCGTCTCTTAGAACGTGAGTTAAATGTTCCTAAAACGATTGTCAATGAGGTTTTAAGAGAACAGTTGTTACATCCTTACCACATACAAAAAGTCCAGGAACTTTTACCGACTGATCCCCCCATGCGGCTTACATTTTGTCAATTTATTAGAAACAAAAGAATCCTTGTTCCAAATTTTTGTAGAAAAATTATGTTTACTGACGAGGCATGCTTTACAAGATCTGGGGTAACCAATCTGCACAACGAACATATTTATTCCGATGAAAATCCACATGCCATTAAAGTTGCACATCATCAGCATCAATTTAAAATTAATATTTGGGCAGGTATTATTGATCACTACCTTATTGGTCCCATTGTTATTCCAGCCAGGTTAGATGGAAATATTTATTTAAATTTTTTGCAAGACACATTACCAATTCTTCTGGAGAATTTGCCCCTTTTACTTCGGAGAAAAATGTGGTATATGCATGATGGTGCCCCGCCCCATTTTTTCGTTGCCGTTCGGCAATACTTACATCATCAATATCCCAACCGATGGATTGGAAGAGGCAATGATGCACCAGTAAAATGGCCACCACGTTCTCCTGAGTTAAATATGTGTGACTTCTTTTTGTGGGGCGCTATTAAAACAGAAGTTTACAAGACTCCGGTAAACACACGCGATGATTTATTGCAGCGGATTTTAAATGCAGGCAACCATTTTAATAATCCCGAGACATTAGATAGGGTCCAATATCATTTTTTAAAGAGTGTTAATAAGTGTATTCAGCAAGATGGCGGTCATTTTACACATTTGCTTAAGTAATGTTTTTGTTTTACTTAGTTTCTTACAATAGATACTTTCAACTTTGTTATACTTTTGTTTTTTTTGACGCCCTCTACCGGCTAAACGAGACAATTTTGGATATAACTAAGTCGGCTTAGATTGACCTATTTTGACGTCAGGAGTCTGTCGTCAAACGTTACACGTATTTTCCGGACACCCTGTATATTGAAAAGCAAGGAAGAAAGTATGCAACCCTGCCTAACTCCTTTTTTGATGGAGCAGAAGTTTCATGTTTGGTTATCTATTTGTACAACGGCTTCGCTTTTTACGTAGAGGTTGTGGAGAAGCACATTCAAGTGTTGTGGTACTCCCATTTCTCTCAGTATTTCCCACATTTTTGTCCATTCGATGCAATCGAATGCCTTTCGATAGTCAACAAAAGAAAGGTATAGCGGTTTGTTGAATTCTCTAAACTTCTCAATTATCTGGCGTACGTTTGAAATTTGTTCCCTTGTGCCCCGTCCTATCTTATCACACACCAAAAAACACAAATAAAATCAGTTTGTACAAAAGACAAAAACTACAAAACACTGCTAGAAAGTTTCTGCTGAATAATGCAAGACTAAGCCAAATACAGCCAAAACCTTGAAATGAATTGAAATTTCTAACTTAAGATCACCCCAGGTAAGTAGAGCAGAAAGTTCAGAATATTGCACTGACTAGTAAGTCTGTCTCGTGGATTCTGGGTAAAGCAAAAGCTCAAAAAACATCAAAAATACAAAAGAAAAAAACCCAAAAGAATTACGTTATACCTCGCAACATACAATATCCGCACAATGAGACTCGACAAACATCTAACAAATCTTGAGAACAAGTTGCAGAACATCAAGTGGAATGTATTGGAAATCAGCAAAACTAAAAGAAGGGACAAAGCAGTAACCACCCTAAAATCAGGACACCTCATGTATCAGAAAAACTTAGACACAAACCCACATATCGGCGGTGTAGCCCTACTGATACACAAAAACATCAAACAACTTGTCACCAAAGCACGGGCAATATCGGACAGTCATCTATATAGTCATCAAACTAAAAAACACCTATCGCTCAACAGACAAAAAAACGAACAGTTCTACGAAGACACAACAGCCGCAAAAATTGCAGAAAACACTAATTTTATCATCATAATGTGGGACTTTAACGCCAAAGTTGAAAAAAAAACAGCAACAAACCCACCATACGTATGGTTACATGGTCTGAGTGAGAAAAATCTAATAGGACAAACACCGACTTCCTCAACAAACCGGTTAAACAGTTTCTTCAAAAAACACTCAAATAGAAAATGAACTTGGAGAAAAAACAAAAAATGAAATAGACTACGTCCTAGCAAATGACAAACGAATATGTTCAGACGTATTAGTCTTAAACCGGTTTGACACATAAAGTGACCACAGAATAATAAGATCCAAAATACAACGTCCAGCTAGAGAGAAAGCAACAAATGGAGAAGAGAATCCGACTCACCATGTCAGAACTCAAAAGGAAAGAAGAAAACTACAACGCCTAAATCAGCAAAAGCCTACATCCAAACGATGAGTTACAGGGGTTAGAACTAAATACGTTAACAACAAGAATTACTACAAACATCAGAACAGCAGTGAAAAAAGTCTGTGCACCGCAAAAAAACACAAAACCACAAAATTAGCAAGGAAACAAAAGTACAGATCAAGGAAAGGAAAGCAATAGACAGAGACTCTTCAAAATATACAACTTTGAACAAAAAGATCAAAAAAGCCATCAGGAAAGACTGCAGAGAATTCAACACAAAACAAATCTATAAAACTATTTAAAACAACACCAACATAAGAATTTTGCGCGCTAGAAGATCAAAAAGAAAGGCAGCAATACATAAAATAAAAAATGACAAAGGAGAAATTGTCATAGAAAAAGATAAGATTAAAAAAAAAAAATTCTACGTAAACTTATATACCCAGTAGTTTAATACAAAGATCAACGGACAGGGTTGAGACAAACAGCCCTAAATGTAGGATCCGAAAAACTCCAAGAGATTAGTAAAGCAAAACTAAGAGCAGAATTACACCATCTAAAGAAAAACAAAACACCTGGCAAAGATCAAATAACTAACTAAATGCTGAACAAATGCCTTAAAGAGAGCAAAACTCTTGACTCATGACAAAACGCAGAGGTAATTCTCCTTTTTAACAAAAGAAATTTGAAGAACTACAGACCAATCAGTCTACTGTCCACCTTTTATAAGTTACCAACCAAAATAATAACAAATCAAAAATTCGACTTTTATCAACCCAGGCAAGGCTACAGCACGACCACATTTAAACATTGCGAAATGTACAGAATACAATAACCACCTCCACATAGCATTTGTAGACTATCAGAAGGCTTTTGACTCCATCAAAACATGGGCAGTACTACAGTCAATAGAATATGCCGAATTGACTCCAGGTACACAAACTTGCTTAAATACATCTACAAACACGCAACCCTACACGTCAAAATGAGAGAAAATTGCACGACAAGGAAAGTACCCGTCAAAAAATATTTCCGGCAGGGCGACACCATCTCGCCAAAATTAATCACTTTAGCGCTGGAAGACGTGTTAAAAAAACTGACGTGAGAAAAAAAAGAGTTAAGCATCGATAGAAACCGCCTAAATTACTTTTGCTTTGCCGATGATATCGTCCTCATTAGCAATGACCCAGAAAAACTAGAAGAAATACTACGCAAATTCAACAAAACCTCACAAACTGTTGGCCTGCAAATGAACATGTTTGAGTAACAGAATAATCACCATCAAGAATTACACTCTAGAAAAAGTCGAGGAGTATATACACATGGAGCATAGCATCAAATTTGGAGTGGCCAACCAAACAACAAAGATTAGCAAGCGCATTGAATTGACATGGGAAGCTTATGGCAAATTAAGATACATCTTACAAGAACCTAAAATTCCAATACCTAGAAAAGAAAATTTATAATACATGTACTTTACCTGTCACTACATATGAACTAAAAACTATGGCCAACACAAGGAACAGCGCAAAAAAACTAGAATCACAGATAGAACAAATAGCACATCTTAAATGGCAATCGACAAAACCTCAAGTATCTAGGAGAAGCGTTGGCCGCCCCCAAATAAGATGAAAGAACAACATACAGAGACACGCGGACAAAAACTGGATTCAGACTGCCCAACAAAAATCAAAAAAGGCTATGTTCAGGAGTGGGCAAAATCAAGCTAAAAAAGAAGAGAAGAAGAAGGCAAATACATTATATAAAATTACATGCTTGTTTTGATACGTGCTCTAAACTACAACCCAACAAGCTTCACTTAATACAAACTTACAATAAAAAATCTGATCAAAATATGTCAAAAACAGCACTTAGCTAATGGAACGGATCCAAATAGTAAAATTCTAAAAACCAACTCCAACGAACTTGTTTCTCGTTTTTTTTTGTAAAAATGGAAAACTTTTCAAAAAACACTAAAGAGCCCATTGAGTAAAAACTTCACTTCTTTTTTCTTATCTTAAAGTGGTTTGCTTGACGCCGCTTGCACTTCGGCAATGTTTTACTCCTTGAGCAGCTCCGTAAAGTTTACCTTTAGCCAATGAGTTGTATTTAGCTAAGGTTAAGTTGTGTTTGCCAAAAACAGCTGTGCGTTGCTGTTTGTAAACTTTACATTCATTCAGCAAGTGTATTAAAGTCTCATGTTTTTTTCATACACCCGTGGTATAAAAAATCCATTCCTATTCTCATCATGTGCAAGTACTTGTTGAGCCCACATTGTCCGGTATTTGTGTTTTGATATCATGCAATGGTTCTGTTAGAAATATTCTTGAATGTGTATTTTTTTACAAAATCGGGTTCTGGTCCAGTGAACGTCTTTTTTGTTCTTTGTTTAACAAGATGATTTGCCATAAGGTTTCCTTTTATTCCATCTTTTGGTATCACTACCAGTCAAACTTTGCAGGTTGTGGCCACTGTTTCCAGACTGTAAATGCAGCTCATAACCAGTTTGAAGTTTATTACTCGCGATTGCAGGGCCTATCATATCGTTTGACTGTTCCCAGGTATCTATTGTTTATTCGTTCGTTTTATTGTGGTATTATCACATCAAATTCTTTACTAATGGAATAGTCTTTCATAAAGTTTTTATCATTAGAGTGTCATCTTCATACAACGCATTTGTTATGTTAGGCCTGTGAGTTTCAAGCTTTACAATGTGTTCATTCATTAGCAGTCTGTATGCTGCTTGTTTTGCCTCTGCTATTACAATTAAGTGAAATGAAGAAATAACGTTCTCAATGCCTCCTTATCAGCAAACATTCTCTAGTTTTTTTGCCGTGCACATAAGAGTGATTTTTTCCCCATACAAGCGTTCCATATGTGATAACGGGTCTTACCATCACCGTGTATAAGCGTGACTCCATACATTCTCAAATTTTTTAGGTTTGTGTTGTTTACCGTCTCGTAAACAGTACAATAGTTATTTTGCTTGGGTTCACTAATAATCTTTCCCTTTCTGCGGTATTTAGTGCACTCTGTGTTATGTTTGACACGGTTGTTCCAAATTTTCCGTATGCCAGAATAATGAGATCATTTGCCGCAGATGCTCATGTCGCCGAATATCTGTAGTAAATCATCCATGACTAAGCATCAAAAGTACGCCCTCCTGTGAGCATCCGCTGACAGCTTTGGCTTCTACAGTTTTTCCATGTATTGTTATTGTTACAGTCCGGTTCTTGAGCATAGAGTTGGCTCATCGTTAGACAAAAAAGTTTATTCCTTGGCTTTCCATTGTCTTGGAATAAATTTGAAGGTAGTATTGTCAAATGTCCTATCAATATCTAGAAAAACACCAAAAGCTATTTCTTTGCATAAGACAGTATTTTTGCACTTGCTAACTAGCTGGTGTATAGCTAGTTGGCCAGATTTACCCATTTAGTAAGCATACTAATGTTGGTGCAATAATCGGGCCTTTAGCGGTCCGTCCCATATGTACCAATAAATTTTGCATAAAAGATGTCAATCTGATTGGTCTGTAATATTTAACCAAGACATACGTGAGTCTCCCCTGTTTTGATATAAATATCACCTTGACCACTCTCCAGCTCCTTGGTATTTGTAAAAATGCTAAGCTTTTTCTGAGAATTTTGCATAGAGGCTCTTTTAACACTCCAAACCCTTTCTGTAGCATGAGATCAATTTTATCCTCTCCTGGCAATTGAATGGTTTGAATTTCAGGTTGCCCTGATTAATTATAGTCTTTGATGGTCTGTAATTTTTCTCAGTACCTTTTGTTTGCCTTATTGTTTGTCAATTCCAAATCATCTTAATTAGAAACTTCCGTCAGCATAGAGCCCGAGAAGTGCATCTGCAGCAGCTTTTGCAGTGCCCTTACCGACTAGGTGTATTTCTCTTTTTTGGTCCGCAGGGATCCAATGTTCTCAGTTTTTTTTCTTATAGTATTCCTTCAATGATTTTCTTTTGATTTTGTTTATGGCTTTATTATATTTAATAAGACTGGTTCTATATGTGGCACAGTCAAGGTTCTTTTTGATTTTACTGGACAGCTTTCTAGTATCCGCCACTACTACCGACCTACAACCGACAAAGTTTTAACCAAAGCTTAAAACCAAATCTTCGCTAATCTTTTTTAATGAGCTCACCTACAAAATCCTAACAAACAAAAAATAATAAACAAAATTAAAATATCTCCAACCGATGACCTCGTGCCAAAAAATTATAAAAAATTTCAGTTATTCATTTTCAGCTAGTCTAAGTTCTGAAGTTGCTTTAAGAAACTTACCCAAAAAATAAAATTGCTAATTTAGAAGAGAACAGAAAGCTTCTGAATGATTTAACTATACAACTTATAAAGACAAACCAGACAAAACACCAACAAAAAAATGAAGTTCTTGTAACTGTCCAACAGCAGCAGTAGACCAACAAAGTAGAAGAAAAAGGTTTGTTTACAGGCATACCTACAACAATCTGTCAAACAGAAGATGACAAACAAATCAACGCTATCTCCAACCTATAAGCATCTGCCAAAAAGTTTATTTCTATGTAAAGATTAAAATTCAAACATTGGTTATAGTACAATGATGCACAAGAGTCTTGGTTACATTGTAACCAAAATCCGCTCAACATCAAACCCACCAGGAACTATTTTTTGCAGTAAAAATATTATATTTCTTGTGGCATACACCATAAGTTTATCCAGAAAAACGACAACAGACTACAACAAAGTATAAGAAAAATAAAAACTAAAGAACATCTTTTCAAAAAATGCATTTTCTTATTATATTGGCACCGAGCATCATTAGCAAAGTTTTAACTGCTTTGGAGCAATCATTTTATAAAACTGGCATTAATGCACTCAATTTTGGCTATAGAGCGTACAAAGAATTCAGAATATTAGGCATATATTCTAAAACAAAAAATATTTGTGATGAACATTTTCCAAATTTCATAATTTCTGGTAGATCTATTTGACGCAGACTTTAAGTTAATCAACACAGTGATGTTAAAAGAATCCCAAAAACAAAACACTATTTCTAGAGCTTTATTAGGCAAATACCGTAGTAGAAACTCCCAGTAAGTTTAAACCAACCCAGAAGCTACTGAACTATCTTTTTGAACAATAACCATAAAATAAAACTACTAATTTTAGAAAAAAATAGAAAGCTTTCTAATCAAAACCCAAACGGTCTAATCGTCCGACAACAGCAATAAATCAATAAAGTTTAAAATTTGTCTTTTTGTAGGTTTACCTACAGCACCTATGAACAACCGCCAAAAATGGATAAAATTTGCGGCCAGTCCAAACCATATTTAAAACCTGCTTATAGAAAACTTTAAAAAGAAACCCAAAAAATACTGGTAATTTAATTTAAAAAAAATCGAAATGATTTCAACACTACAACTAATGAGAGCACCAACGGAAAAAACACCAAAAAAAAAAATCTTGCCAATCCAAAAAAAAAATAGCCTAAGAAGCATTATTTAACTTACAACTAAAAAAACTGGATGGTTAGATTAGGTTAGGTTAGGTTAAGTTAGGTTAGATATGGAATGATGAAGACAATATTTCTAGAAACTAACAGAACAAAAAATAGAGACAATTCAAAACAAGAAAAGATAAATGAGTGGTACAGGACAGAAGAAAATAGAAAAGATAAAGTAGTAGAAGCTATTGAGAAATTAGAGAACGACAAGGCAACAGAAACAGATTAAATACGCCGGAAATAAAAAAAAATTATTGGAGAAGAAGGAACTGCACAAATAACGAAACTAATAAATGACTTAACCATAAACGGAAAAACGCCAAAGAAATAGAATAAAAGAATAATCCTAAGCATACATAAAAAATGAGATAAAAGTAAATGTGAAAAGAACAGAGAAATCACACTAACACACCTACCAAGCAAGATATTAATAAAAATTATAGAAAAAAGGATGAAAGACAAATTAGAAACAACAAAAGAAAACAGAACAGAAGATGATTAAAATGAATAGAGTAATGCACGTATGCTTTGTTGATCTCAATTTGACAGAATGAAGAGAAAAGAAATTATAAACGTATTTAAAAACATGTACACAGAAAACAAAAACATAGTAAGAATAAACAACGACGAATCGAAAGAATTCTAAACAAAGAAAAGAGTAAAGGAAGTAAATTGCTTTATCATTTCATTGTAAAAATAAAATAACAAACTAATATTTGATTTCAATTTAGTATAGTTAGTTAGCAATAGAGTTGATTTATTTTACCGTAATTAACTTTATTAGATAATAAAATTTAAATTAAAAATATTAAAATTACCATTGACACGATTATGTCTGAAATTTTATGACCTGCAAACACCATTCGACCTTTATCAAAACATGCACATAAATCTCAATAAAATAATAAAAATTAAAAAAAAAATATTTTGGAGTTGAAACGCATGCAGACGACCTTCAACACTGTTTTCTTGATGCATCTGGGAGTCAATCAGGAAGCAAATTGATATTCAATTCGTGGTCATCTATAATAAATCATTCTTTAGTTCATTGAAGTCGAAAACTATTGAGGCGAAATGGTTGCTAGCCGTGTCAAAGCCAATGTAAATAAAAATGAGTCAGCCAATTGTAATGGAAGAAATTTTAAGGTGATGCGATTATTTACTAATTATTAAAGATTGCTTTGCTTGTAACTTAATTAAGTTTAACCATATACGTCAAAATTATTTAAATTACATAAACCAGTTATAATTGGCTTAATTATTATTAAAAATATAAGTATTTAAACCAACCACAATTAATCATTAGATCCTAATGTAATTTAATTATTTTAGAAATTAATTTCAATAGTGTAAACATTTCACAATTTCCACACATAATTGGATATGTGGAAATGATTAAAATTCTAATAAGTTAAAATATAATTGACACAAATATATGAAGTGACATCATTGATAGGATTAAGCTTATGCAGAATTGGAATAAGCCTTTTCTGAAAAAAACTATTATGTTGGAATGACTTGCAATACTTATTATAAAAGCTACTGGTAAATCCAATGCTAATAATTTTACTGAAAGTTTCAACAGATTATAGCCTATTACATTCCATTTTCCCATATTGTTTGTAGTAAGGTCGTCGCAAGGATGTCTTGCCTTTTACTATTTTATCGGAGGTACGTAAATTATTAGACGATTGCAAAATCAACGCTAATAAATGGCGTTAATTAATTCATTGTAAAAAATCTATATATGTTAGCGGCAAAGGTAATCGGATGAAAGAAAAGCGTTCTCTGTTCTTATTGCTTGTTCCCTTCGGATAAATTATATACATCCAAATGAAAGTTAATTCGCATTCTATAGGATCTTAATGATTTTTATATATTTCAGATGCATAGTCATGATATGTGATCATAACACTGAATAAGTTACAAAATTATATTAAAAAATAATAAAAATAGAAAATAGAAAGCATTTAACATTTAATTTAAAGTAATACAACACGTCGCATTAATTACCACATGCGTTTAATTAAGATTAATTAATTGCAAAAGATTTTATTTCAGTTTTTTGTCAACGATTATGGGCTTCGGTTGCATTTCTCGACTGTATGTTATTTACTTTAAAGGTGCCGCTAGTAGACGAAGGGTCAATTAAATATCCATAAATCATGTACACATATTCCATAAAATTTATAGTTGTAAATTAGTTACACAAAAATGCGCGAGTTACTCCTTTATATCTTTAGAAATTTTGTTTTTACGTAATTATTACTATAATAAGAATTATAAGATTTGCTTAATTATGTATTCATTATTGTGTTTTATTGCAGTTTAAAAATATTAGAATTAAACATTAATTAATAGAAAATAAATAATGTTATTGACTCAAAAATATGTTTAAGATATCAATAATAACAACAATAATTCGACAATAATTCGACAATTTGACTCAATCATAATAATAGCCAATAAATTGAAAAAGTGGGATCCAGCATGAAATCAAAACTAACCAAGTTTGAAACATTAATGACAACGAATACCGACTCAGTTATTTTTGAGGAACTCAAATTAAAAATCAACAACATGAAACCATTGAGAAATTAATTCGAGAAACTTCAACTCAAAATTAAGAAACTAGAACCCAACAAAAAAAAGGTTAATTTATTTAAAGACAAATACTTTCATGTATTGGGAAAGACAAACAGCTTGTTAAAAAAGTTGAAAACTAAAGAACACTACCAATTCACCAAAGTCAACATCGTCTACTATTGTACCAAATTTACAATTTCCAATCCGACTACCAACAAATTAAGTTACTCACATTTTTTGGTAAATATTGGAAGTCATTCTATAATTCATTTAGTTCATAGTCCTTATAACAATAAAAATACAAAAATTCTACTAAATTCATTTAACACTGAAAAAAAAAGCCGAAACAATCATGAATGGAATAGAAATAACCGCACATAACTATACAATTGCTTAGAATCTTTTGAAAAATAGATTTAAAACTAAGCAAATCTTTATAAAAAATCATGTTCGAAGTTTGTTTGAATTACAGCCAGTATTTCGCAAATTTTAACTTAAAAAGCTTTTTGACAAAGTAACTACGCATTAGAATGCTCTCAAATATCTTAGAATACCAGTTAATCAATAAAATAAAATTCTAATTTACTTTACTTCCACAAAAATAGATTTTGGAACGTTACTGAAAAAATCATTACCTGTTTCAAGCCTTACTACGTACGATAAATTAAAGCAGATCCTTAACAATAAGTGCAAAGTCTGGGAGTCACTGCAATTATCAAAGAGAGTACTATCAAAACAACACAACTAATCCAAGATAAGTTATGCCTTAGCAACAGTAAAATGGCTTGGATGTTACTAATTCAATCAAACTTCATTTCTACTAATTGTGTAAGCAGATTAAACCTAAGTACGTCCAAAATAAACGTTTTGATCTATTTTATAACTAGAACATCAAAAAACATTACAAAAAAATGTACATTGTTTGATGATACTTTAAATTACAAAAATTCCGCATACAACAGACAACATCAAAAGTATGAAGTTACCATATAACATATTGTTAGCAAACCTGAGTTTTTATATTTCATCGGAAATCAGTTTATTAATTAGAGTAAATTTATTCAACTCGCTCTCTTATATTGGTCAGATCGCACCGACGGATCATCATCCGCAGCTGCAAAAAAAACACACTTCAGACGAATAATATCCGGAAGCTGCAAACCGAACACTCTCATCATTATTTTGTAATTTATCAATAGAAAAAAACAATGTCTTCTGAAAATTAGAAGTCCAAAACCTGACCAATCTTGTAAATCACATTTTAAAACTGATACCAGTAGAGATAAGCACGGCAGATTTATTGTAAAAATACCATTTAAACTAGTAACCGACCAAAACACAATTTTCAGCCGAAACCAAAACCGAATATTCGGCTCCCCATCTAGTTTCGGCCAAAATCAAAACCGATTAAATTAAATTAAAAATTTCAATTTATTAAAAAATCACTTTATTTTTGGAATACAATGTAGGTACTTACAAACTTTTTTAGAATCATACTTAAGAAACCAACAAAACTACAATGTGTATCAATACTTCTACGTCTATAAAAACACAATCAAATACAAATAAATAGTCTATTCAAAATGTATTTGTTATTGTTACTAACTAACAGATTCTTAAATAAAAATAAATTACATTAAAAACACTTTCATTGTTTAATTAGGTTTCGCCAGTTTTTGGCCGAAACCGAATCTGCGGCCCAAACCAGGGTTTTGGCCAAAACTAGCCAAAACCGAAACTTTTGGTCGGTCACTAATTTAAACTGACTCTTCAAACATTTGGTAAATTAAAATTTACAGTGAAAAGAAAGATTTGAACATTTGGAAAGAAAATTTGTCAAAAACTTCATGTATAAAAATAATGATACAGCATTTATTTGAAAGTACATAAAAATTTGCCACATAAAATTGATTAAAAACAATGTCCAAGAAACTAGCACCAAAGAATCAAGCACAACTACCAAAATAAATTATGTTTTATAGTTTAGTTAAAACCAATTCAGGAATATCACTTAACGATAAATTGCTAATTGGTTCACGGTTACAAGATGACCTATTTAGCATCCTATTGAGATTTCATTTATATTGTGATTGCAAATATTGTCAAAATGTATCTGCAAATATTACTTCATCCCGATGACTCAAAATACCACCGAACTTTATGGAGAGATCATCCGTCTTAACCAAAACGCTGTTATAAATTCTTCATATTAAAGTATCAAATGTTTGCAAACAGTAGCGGAAGAATACAAGGTTTAGCGACTAAAGTAATCTAAGAGATTTCTACGTAGACGGCCTAATAACAGGCGCTGACAACATAGAGATTTTGATACAGACCAAAAATCAATTGATCAAAATCTAATCATTGGTCTGTACTTGATTCACATGGTAACAAGATTATGGATTTTGATCACTCTATAACCAAAACATTAGGCGTTTGGCAGACAACAAGTGTTAATGCTTTCCAATTACATCACACCAACAAATTAAAACCTACAAAATTGATCAAAAGAAGCATCCTATCACAAATTGACCAAACATTTGATCCCCTATGTTTAATTGGCCCTGTAAAAAGTTGTAGCAATTGCAGCTATAAAGAGGCAACCAGTTAACAATTCCAAGACATATTTTTGACAATAATTGTAATCAATCGTACATGGATTTTGCAATACCACCAATATATGTCAAACGTTACTCTATGATAGGATCATCAATAAAATATTATTATTATACATACATAGTTAGTAGTATCTTTGGACAACGCAATAGAATAATTTGATTATATGCCAGTTTCCAATAGTTTCCGTATTGCAGTTTTCCTAAAATAATATCACCTTGGTACTTTTGCTTTTTTTTTCAGTCGTCTTTGTAATTTTGTCATAAGTTATAACTGGGGAATTAAAAACGTATGCATCAGCTTTTACTGTAACACAAGTTTTTCTACTAGCAATCAACATCACTTGAAATGAGTTTTGTGCCGGCTCTATGTATAAATTTAAAAAAATACTGTTAGAACTCTATAGCCACTTTAAAGAGTAGTAGTTCTTAATAACCACAAAACTAGTAGCTTTAATGTATCCTCAATTTATAGTTCAACCATATGCATTTTTTTTATTCAACTAATTTGTGTACAATAAATGATTTTCTAAAGTAAGCAATAAAATGGTTCTTTTAATGGCACTCAAAATCTTTTTTTGTACAAATTTTGACCTATAAGATTTGTGGGCTTTAAAACTTTGCATATTAAGAAGGGTTTTGAAAAAAACAACGTACACAATTTAGTTTATTTTAGTTATAAACTATTAAAAAATGCAAAACTCTATTAAAAAAAGTCAAAAACAACAAAATCCGGTCATAAAATATTAAATGTTAAAAAAAAACAAAATCCGGCCAAAAAAGGTTAACATGCAAAATTTTGTCAAAGGTGGTAACGCAATGCCGCATCAAAATCCAGTCATACAATATTTTACATTACAATTTAAAATTTGGCTAGTGTTGTAAAAAATACCTTTTTTTTTAATTTACTATTTTGTTCATAAAATGTCATAAATATCAAAATCCGGCCATAACTGTGTAAAGTGTAAAATTCTATGTATAAAATAAAATGAGACCATAAAATTTAAATATTCTTAAAAAGCTTAAAAATCTGGCCATAAACTGTTGCAAAATACACTTTTTATTCATAAAATTTCAAAAATCCAAATATGGCCTTGAAACATCAAAATATTGTTAGAAAGCATAAAAATTTGGCTATTAAGTGTAAACCTTATATAAAATTAATTTCAAAAACTGAAAAATTTGGCTATAAAATAAAATTAAATTAAAATCTAGTTATCAATTGAATAGTACACAATTCAATGTATATGTCAAAATATCAAAAATAGCGGATTCTGGCTTTAAAACATCAAAATATTAATACCAATCAATAATTTTAAAATTGTTTGAAAATGAATTACAAACCGATGCTGTTTATACAGATTTTGCAAAGGCGTTTGATAGAGTCAATTATAATATTTTAATTGCTAAACTGAGTTATTTAGGATTTAATAATTCTGTAGTAAGTTGGTTACAAAGTTTTTTAACCGGAAGAACTCAATGTGTTAAAATAAGTAATTATTTGTCTAAGCCATTAAATGTTGTTTCGGGTGTACCACAAGGAACACATATTGGTCCGATTTTGTTTTTATTGTTTGTGAATGACCTGCCAAATATATTTGTTAATTGTGATAGTTTAATGTAAGCAGATGATTTGAAGCTATTTCAAAGTATAAAAACAGAAATCGACTGTGACCTTTTACAACAGGATTTAAACCGCTTAAACAATTGGTGCCTAACGATTTGAGGTTAAATACTAAGAAATGCTTTTCAATTTCATTTCACAGAATTAATTCAGTAATTCAATATAAATACCAAATTGACAATGATTTAGGAGTTACAATAGACTCAAAATTGAACTTTAATTGTCATTTTTTGGAAATCATGTGATTTAAATCCAAGTGCTTATGTAGTTTTATATAAATCATTAATTAGATCAGTTTTAGAATATAATTGTGTAGTTTGGTCACCATATCAAGTAGGCACTATAAATAAGATTGACCAAATTCAATCTAAATTTTTAAAAACGTTATGTTACAAACTGAGTCTAGTCAACACCAATATGTACCGGGATCATGCTGCTGAATTATTTAATGTTAGTCCTCTAAAAGATCGCCGTGCAGTTTTTGATTTAAACTTTATTTATAAATTAATACATGGCAAAATATATTGTCTTTTTTTATTGGGAAAAATTAATTTTAATTTTAATCAACAACGTTACACACGACAATCAAGTGTTTTTAAGTGCAAATTACATAAGACAAATTACTCTTACTATAGTCCAATATCTAGATGTATGAGGCTTTGTAATGATCATCAAAATCATATAAATTTTGACATATTGTTATCATTATTCAGTGAGTTTCAAAGTATATGTTGTGATATAAACTTTTGAAATGAAATAAAATATTTATGTACTTTATGTTATTTTTTGTATTTTGCTTAGTAACACCATATACAATGTATATTTATTTATTTATATATTTTTTTGTATGAAAAGACGTATGCCGTAAATAAGCTTATTATTATTATTATTATTATTTTTATTATTATTTTTAAAATATTGTAAGGAAGCACTAATATCCAGCCATAAACTGTTGAAAAATGTATAAAAATCTAAGAAATAGCAAAATCTAAAATATTTTCAGAAAGCACCAAAATTGCTAAAAAGTGCAATTTCATCTTATAAAACGTCAAAAATAGCAATATTCAATCTTGAAACATTCAAATATTGTTAAAAATCACCAAAATTTAGCCATAAACTGTGTAAACATTTGCAATATAATTTCAAAAACTGCTAAATCTGGCTATGAAATTTAAAAATAATGTTAGAAAGCACCAAAATTGAGTTATATATTGCTAAAAATACCCTATATACATAACCCAGCTATAAAATATGTAGTTATTCTTAGAAAAAATTAAAATCTGGTTATAAACTAGTGAGTAATCAAAAATTATATTTATAAAATGTCAAAAATAACAAATTCTTGCTTTGAAACATCAAAATATTATCAGAAGATTCAAAATTAAACAATAAATTGCTTAAAAGTGTAATTTCTTCTCATAAAACTTTAAAAATAGCAATATCCAGTCTTTAAACATCAAAATATTGTTAAAAAACACTAGAATTCAGCTAAAACTGCAAAGTTTGGCTATAAATTATCAAAATAATATTAGAAAGCACTCAAATTCTGCCATAAAACTGTTGAAAAATGTAAAATTTTGTTTATAAAATGTTAAGAATAGTAAAAATTCGGGTATAAAATTTAAATATTATCAAAAAACACCAAAATCGGGCCATAAACTGTTACAAAGTGCATTTTTTTATAAAACGTTAAAAATATGTTAATAAAAAGCAAAAGCCAGTCATAAGCTAATAAAAAGTGCAACCATCTTTTTATAAAATGTCAATAACTGTAAATTCTGGCCTTGAAACATCAAAATAATATCAGTAAGCACCAAAATACGGTCACAAACTGTTGAAAAGTGTATTTTCTTGTTATAAAATATTAAAATCTGCAAAGTCCAACTACAAAATATTAAAATATTGTCAAAAGGCACTAAAATTAATATAATATAATAAACTCTTGAAAAATGCTTTTTTTATGAATAATAGCAATATTCCGGCCATAACTATTAAAACATTTAAAAAGATATATGAAATTTTAAAAATACAAATTCCGGCAAAAATCCGTTCATAAACTATTAAAATGTGTACATTTTTTAATCAAAAATCAAAAATATTTTAACCAAAAAAATCCACCTATAAACTGTAAAAATGTATCTATAAAAAGTCAAAAATAACAAAATCCGGTCATAAAATCTTAAATGATTTTCAAAAAATAAACAAAATCCGACTAAAAAAGGTAAAAACATACAAAATTTTATTTACAAAACGCCAAAAACAACAAATTTAGCTTTGAAACTTTTAAACAATATCAGAAAGAATCAAAATCCAGCCATAAACTATTAAAAAGTATAAAAATATGCATAAAATTATAAAACGATTCAAAATCGGGCTATGAAGTATCAAAATGTTAAAAAAAAATCTACAATTTGTTCATCAAATGTCATAAATAGCAAAATCCGGCCATAATCTGTTGAAAAGTGTAAAATTGTATGTATAAGACGTTAAGAATTAAAAAAAAAAACCATAAAATTTAAATATTCTCAAAAAGCATAAAAATCGAGCCATAAACTGTTGTTTTTATTCATAAAATTTCAAAAATAGCAAAATCTGGCATTGAAACAATAAAATATTGTTAGAAAGCAACAAAATCCGCCTATTAAAAAGTGTAAAACCTTATATAAAATTAATTTCAAAAACTGCAAAATAAGGCTATACAATATAATAAAATAAAAATGTGGTTATAAATTGTTGAATAGTACACAATTCAATTTATATGTCAAAATATCAAAAATAGCAAATTCTGGCTTTAAAACATCAAAATAAGGTCAGAAAGCACTGCATCTAGCCATAAACTGTTGAAAATATAAACAAATCTCAAAAATAGCAAAATTCGTTTATAAAATATTATCAGAAAGAACCAAAATTTGACTATAATTGCTAAAAAGTGCAATATTTAGTCTTAAAACATTAAAATATTGTTAAAAAACCCCAAAAAACAGCCATAAACTATGTAATTATTTGCAATATAATTTCAAAAACTGCAAAATCTGGCTATGAATGATCAAAATAATGTTAGAAAACACAAAAATTAAGTTATAAATTGCAATTGCAAAATTAAAAAAATTAAAATCTGGTTATAAACTGGTAATTAGTCCAAAACTATATTTATAAAATGTAAAAACAAACAAATTCTGGCTCAAATTATTATCAGAAAGCATCAAAATTGAACCATAAATTGTTTAAAAATGTAATTTCTTCTCATAAAACGTTAAAAATAGTCTTTAAACATTAAACTATTGCTATAAAACACTAAAATTTAGCAAAAACTGCAAAGTATGACTTTAAATTATCAAAATAATGTTAGAAAGCACCTAAAACCTGCTATAACTGTTAAAAAGTGTAAAATTCTGTTTATAAAATAATAAAAATAGTAAAAATCTGGCTATATTTAAATATTATCAAAAAACACCAAAATTGAACTGTTACAAAGTGCATTTTTTTATAAAATGTCAAAAATATGTTAATAAAAAGGAAAATCCAGTCATAAACTGTTAAAAAGTGTAAACATCTTTTTATAAAATGTCAAAAACTGTATATTCTGGCTTTGAAACATCAAAATATTATCAGTAAGCACCAAAATACGGTCACAAACTGTTGAAAAGTGTATTTTCTTGTTATATAATTTTAAAAACTACAAAGTCCAACTATAAAATATTAAAATATTGTCAAAGAGCACTAAAATTGGGCCATAAACTCTTGAAAAATGCATTTTTTTTAATCAATAATAGCAAAATTCCGGCCATAACTGTAAAAATATTTTAAAAAACAAATGAAATTTTAAAAACAGCAAATTCCGTCTATTAAATATCAAAATAATGTTAGAAATAGCAAAAATCCGTAAATTCTTTAATCAACAATCAAAAATATTTTAATCAAAAAAATCCGGCTATAAACTGTAAAACTGTATCTAAAAAAAATCAAAAATAACAAAATCGAGTCATAAAATATTAAATGATTAAAAAAAACGAAATCCGCCTAAAAAAGGTAAAATCATGCAAAATTTTAATTTAAAACGTCAAAAACAATTAAAATTAGCTTTTAAACTATAAAAAAAAATAATTCATTATTTTAAAATCTGGCCTTATGAACATCAGCTTTGATAAAAACATACATGCCTTATGCTTATTTTTAGACATCTTCAAGGCTTTTGATACATGAATCATAAAAGAATGTTGAATAGTTTAGAGAACTAAAGAAGCAATTTAAAAATTTTGTTTAAAAACTATCTTAACAATCAAACATTTTTTGTCAAATTTAAACAAAAACTAAGACAATCAACAAACATCAAACTCAATGTACCTCAAAGCAAAATCGTAGGCTTTTTTTCTATGTCCTATATGTGAACGACGTGGTTTATGCTTTAGAATATGTAAGCACTTGTATGCCGATTATACACATAGTATCGATTCACAAAAACCTCAAACAGGTTTTAAAAAACTTACAACAGAACTACAAATAAGAATAAAAGAATAAGTCCCACACTATGTCCATAAAACCAATCCATCTCCAACAAAAATTAAAAAAAAAAAAACAATATTAACTTCACGCTACTACTAGGTCATTGTTCATTTTCTCATCATACTTTTAGATACGCTTGCTTGCTAACAAAGCAACTCAACAGTGAAATAAAATATGGTGTATATTTATCTTTAAATTAAATCAGTGTACGTAATTGATTGATTTATTGTTTTTTTTCTATTCTATTGTGCGTTTTACAGCTGTATTACATTGTTCCAGAAGTCTTACAATTAGTTTACAGAGGGTTGATAGAACCAACGGTTTAGTAAGTGATTTCCAAATCAGTTCAGTAGATAAAAAAAATTTAGCTATGTTTTGGGAATTAAACCCAAAAACTGCTAGCTCTCTAAATTAGCACAATTAGATGGACTCAGGTGATTATCTTCAATTGATGCCTTACCGCCAGGCAGTGATGAATCGTTTTCAGTTTCTAAAACAAAAGTAACAAAGTGAATCATTAAGAGCAAACAAAAGCAATATACAAAAAAAGAACAACAGCAATCTAGTCTACAAAAATGAACTTGTTCTTGGCAAAAGAAATTAATTCAGACTAAGAAAACAAAACTAAACAAAAAAAATCTTGTTTTAACTAAAAGGGGTAAGTCTTTTTATCATATTTTAAAACCCAAAAATCCCCCTCTGACACGACTTAAGTATTTGAAGAAGTACTAAAGTTTGTCTTGGCGTTGTCTTTATATTGATACTTATTTCAACAATGTCAATATATAAAATAATCAAAATAGAGTAAATTTTGACAAGTTTGGCATTTTTTTACTCTCAAAAGAGAGTAAAAAAATGCCAATGACACTGCTTTCTTCTAATTAGTGTTTTTTAGACTAGAGATGCATTCTACTAAATTTACTCTCAAGGAGAACATACAATTATAACAAATTTTGAGAATACCAATAAGCAACCAAAAAAGTCTAAAAATGTATGCAAATGAATCTTACAGACTAATAGAACGTTTCAAAAAATCTACAAAATCTCTAAGAAATTAAAAGTTTTCAAAAAATTATAGAAAACTGTATGTAAGTGCTTTTAAAAGTGACCTAAACTCTTAACGGCACAAAAAAGCTATTTTGTACTATAATATTCTTACGACTTCTACAGATACAGTAATGAATTTGTAAAAATGATTTTTTTTATATTAAAAATAATATAAATAATAAAAAACAACACGTTTTGGAAAGTATCAAAACTAAAATATTCACAACCATTATTAGAGAAACTAATGCATTAATTTTGAAACTAGATTCATTAAATAGAACCAGAAAAAATGATTGATTGATTCATTAATTTTGATTTGGATAAATTGATTAGCGCTAGAATACTACTAAAAATATCAAACACTAAGCCTTAAATTCAGTTTTATAGAACATATTAAAAAGTAAATTCCAATACAAAAACCGATACTAATTAACTGTTTTTCCAAATATTTTGAAAATACTAAATTATTTCTTTAATAGCAAACAGTAATTGAAAGTTTTGCTTCAGTTTAACAAATTATTCGTTCATGCAAACTTTGCAAATTAAGATTACAAAATCATCAACAATATGTGAGAGTAAGTAATTATTTTTAATTAATTTATAGCTTTCTTAAAAGTACTTGAATAAAATTATAAATGACAAGATGTTTAAATTTAAAACTAAATAATCAAATTTAATTGCTTAATTATAATAATTTGCCAATATTACAACATGTCACTCTATGATTGTAATCATACTCAAATTAGCAGCAATGCCATTTTCCAACTTATGTAAACCCTTTAATGTGTATAATAATAAAAAAAGTGAAGTGGCAAAAAAAAACAAGCCTAAATAAACATTAAGAGGATACTTGAAAGTAATTTAAATTTCATATTTAAATTTAAATAATCAAACTTAATTACTTAATCATAATAATTTGCTAATGCTGTGGGCTGGTAAATATTGCAACATGTCACTTTATGAGTGTAATTATACTCAAATCAGTGACATTTTCTCACTTATGTAAACCCTGTATAATGATAAAAATTAGTAGAAAAAACACCAAGCCAAGATCATCAATCTATATTTTTAACAAATATTTTTTATCGCCTTGAACTTTCTGTCATGTGTTTACATAAATTATAAATATTTTTATTATATAAATTTTTATATCCAACTGCTTTTAATCCGCTTATAAATTTTAGTATAGTATTGTAAAAATGAAACAAAAATTAATTAGTAAATTAAATACAATAATTATTTATTTCAATACTATATAACAAATATTTATATTAACAATATAATTGACTGTGAATTTCATTATGCTCCTACACAAAAGAAAGTAACGTTAATTGATTTTAATTAAGGTATCATGTGCATTACAAGAATATTCTTTTATATTTACAACCAATCAAATAAAAACATTATTAATAAATCAAATTATTCACTCAATAACATTATAAATATATAAATTAATAATCAATTAAAGCATTAATGGAACATTAAAATTAACTATGTTGAAATAGGAATCTAATCTTTGTATTTTAGAGACCACCACATATTTTATTAGCTTGGTTAATGTGTTTTTATCTAATATGATTATTTCAAGTAGTAAGTTTATAGTGATTTTAATACTATTTGTCAATGTCTTAAATCATTAATATAATGATGGATGCATTCTTGATGGACAAGTGTACTAATGCAACGTTCTAATTGCTTTATTTTGTGTTACATAATTGTTGAGTGTTTGAGGTGTGGAATATTGTATACTGGAGAAGTTAAAATGATAAAGTAACAATACATTATATTAATTTAATAAAAAAGTAATGTACTAACTTAATTTAATTTGATAAATTTCATATAAGTAGTATGAAATTAGCAAATAGTATAAATAAGAGTAAATATAATATGTTCTAAGTTAATTGCGATCTATAATGTTAAGGTAGATTTTACTAAGCTTTTAACTATCACAGAAGCAAATTTCTTAAAATTTAATTCACTTCTAGGTGGTTTAAAAGCTTTTTGCTGATACTAAAAAAGGAAAACCGTCAATAAAAATTCTAATCTTTTAAGTTCATTTAATAGCAAAAAAACTAAAAAGGTTAAATAAGCTTTTTTAACCTTTTAAGTTAAACAAAACAAGAAACAAGCCAAAAAGCACCATAAAACCTTAGGTTAACTTAAAATTAAAGTACATTGGTAATAAGGAATGTGTACATCAAGGCTCACTATAGCTAATTATTTATAGTGGTAATATAAACACAACTTTTAGCACCAAATGCTGCTCAATCAGAAGACACATTAACAACGATCATAAATAAAAATAAAAAATATTAAACAAAGTTTGCTTAAATAAATATAAATTGATCTTCATTAACTTATCTATAAAAAGTTTATTAATTAAATATGAAGGCCAAATTTTGCATGTAATCAATCATATAGATGTTACCTGCAAATAACTATCTAGCGCAAATTATAGAATTAAGAAATTTAAGTTGTTAACAGCACACATATGAGTTCCATTTTGCATATTTATTATGTTAATTCTATTCCATCACACATTTCAAATCGACTGGATTACAAGCATAATTTTAGCATCAAACTAAATATATAGATATTGAATTATTTAGTGAGCACCAGTACTGGAAATATAGATATTAACTATAAAAGACATATTCCGATTCATGTTAATATACGGTACGTGAAGTATAAATAAATGATTATTATTATTATCTATAATCTTTAAACAAGATATGGTAAATAACGGAAGATAAATGGATTTAACTACTTGCCGATGCATCTTAGCTTTCAGGCAATTGCTTTCCCTTTCAATTAACTCTTGATTATTCCTATTACATATTCTCTTCAATTACATTGTAGTTATCTTACAGCAATTTTATTACATCTGCAGATTTACATTACCATACAATATTCAATTTGAATAATTCGTTATTACATATTATTATATAATATATTGATTATTTTATTGTTTGGTTAAGATTTATTTATAAAAATTAAAACAATTTTAAATTTTCATTATGATGATGCAGATGAATCTTAAATGCGCTACTGTTTATTTTTTTATGATTGTTTATAGATTAATTGTATTGTGTATTTGCGTCGCATCAATCAGCTAACTGTTATTGATTTTTAATTGAATTTATGCGCATATTATAACAATTAAACGGTTATTATTTAATTAATAAATTAATATTAATTGCGATTATCATGCGTTAGCATTAATGCAATAAAAAACAGTTACTTAATACTATGTTATATAATATCAATACGATTAGAATAATGTAAATAACAATTGTTGCGTAGAAATAATAATAACATAATATGTTTTGCCTCAAGACGGTTCTACCGGTATACATATAATTTTGATATTTTATAAATTGTTTTGATATTGCTTCATCTCATTAAATAAATTATTATATTTATTTTATTACCTTCGACTTTTCAATAAATCTATTGTATGAACTGTCGTCCACAGTCAGTTTGACACATTAACTGTCAACTTTCTGAAACAACTGTTTCACGCTTCGCATGTAAAATGTCAACTTATTCCAAATCACCCTTTAGTTTTGTATAATTGACAACTTTTAAGTCTACAAAAATGTTTTGCAGCCTCCTCATAGAGAAGGTCGGCATTCTTGACTGCTAATTATTTGTAGTATTATAACAAAAACAGCCACTTTGACCTAATTCCTATTTCTACATATACATAATTTGATAATCGATTTATTATTTTGCCATTGCATACAGAAAAAAGTAAACTATATTCATTCAAAGTATTTTAATCAAATTATATTTGAAAGAAGTATTAACATGCTATTTTTGTTACAATAATAGAAACTAAGGTAGGAGTCCTGTTGCTCTTAAGAGCATACCGACCGATTGTATTGTATTTCCACATATAATTTGATAACCAATTTATTTAACCAGTAATTCAAAAAGGATTAAACTATATTTTGTCAGATTATTTTAGTCAAATAATAATTGGAAATAGCCAAAAAATGTATCCAAATATAGAAATAAATGCGTATTTAGGTACTTTTAAATGCATTTTAATGCTATTTTTAAATATAATTTGACTAAAATACTCTGACAAAATATAGTTTAATCCTTTTTGAATGTATTAGTAAAAAATAAACTGATTATCAAATTGTATGTGAAAATAGAAATTACTGTAAAGTTGCTGTTTTAGATACAATACTGAAAACTAATGTAGCTTATCGACTACATTACAAACTATTTAACTAACATGCAGATTTCAAGCAATGCTGCCGCAAATGCTAGATCTATACAGACTATGTTTTGTACTCTTAATTTATTTCTTTTCACATCCCGGCTCATCCACCACTTGTCGATAGAAGTTTAAGCAATTATATTATTGCAAAACTTCCACTTGCATATGCATTGCTTGTAAAACACAAAAATAATCACTATACTATGACTAAATTTTATTAATATAATAATAATTTAAAATTATTAAATTAATACCGTGTATTAAAGAATATATATTATTAATGCAGAATTAGACTAATATGGAAAATAATAGTTATTTATGCACCAAGTGTGATGTAATAATATTCCAGCAACATATTCCAGCCCTAAGTTCAATCCCTTTAGCGTTGCCAATAAGCATTATTATCTAGTAACGCATATGGTGCATTTAATATTTTATATTTTACAAGAAAATATAATATTAATATTAATTCTATTTATGATGTCATGTCGTTAATTAATATAAATAGTTTCATATTTTATTTTGTTTATAAAGCTTTTATAAATAATCTCCAAGCTTTTACGGATTTTACAAACAGGTATGCAGGCTTTTTATGAAATATCTCCAAGTTATAAATTACATTTACTATAAACATTTTCTCTTAATCAATTTCAGATATAAATTTAAAAAAATTTGAATGCATATTAACTTGCCAGTGTAATAATATTTTTTTAATGGATTGTATAAACTTTTATTAAATCCTATTTTAATCTAACCGAATAGAAATTAATTGTGAATATAGTTGATGCTATTACAAAATTATATAATATTTTTTAAAAAGATTATTTATCTATTCTAAAACCAATACTTTCCAATAAATTAGTTTTTTATTTTTCAGAGTTTTTACAATTATTTGAAAATAGATAAATCCTTTTACACTTACTCCATAACTGCGGAGTAAATTACCTATATTTATCCGATCTAAATCACCAAATTACGAAACAAGACAATTTCAGTTTTGAATAACGATTGATAAAAAATAATCTTTTGATTAAAAGATTGCTTATGTTTACATATTCATTAATAAAACTTAATTGTAAAAAATAAAATAAAACTATAAAGTGTTAGAAAAACATTTTGTTATCTGCTGATATGTTTAATTAGTTTTAAAAAATCAATCAACATTTTTTGTTTTAAATAAGAATTCTTAAAATTTTTTTTAATAAATTTTACGCAATATGATATAATTCTGATTACTAAAAACCTATATGATAAAAAAATAAAGATATAGATTTTTAGTAGTTTTGTGTTCAAGCTTTCATCATTTTTTTTTTGAAAATTTATAAAAAAAATGGGTGCTATATGTAATCGTTAATAAATTATTTATTTTTAAAATAATATTTTTTGAGCTTTGGTTCATTTTTTTGCGTTGTTGATGCTATTTTCAATTATGTAATGCAGTATACAAGATTTCTGTGCAATTTTAATAATAATAAAAAATAATAAATATTATTATTTTGAACAATTTTAATAGTTTTATAAAATAAATGTGTGTTTTGACAAAAAATTGTTTTTTTAAATTGTTTTTGAACAAAACTTTTTTTATTTCATAATCATATTATGAAATAAAATTTGACAATTTTTTAAGCATTTATTGTTAGGTTTCAAAACCCAAATAGTTTTTTATGTAAATTTTACCCTATAAATGGGTTATTTGTGCGATTTAGTATTCAGCATCAATTTTCTATAAATATTATGCAATAAAAAATAAAATTTAGTTAACCATAAAATTTTAAAGTAATATTATAATAAAATTTACATAAAGAAAACTAATTTATATCAAGATATATAAAAACCCGTTTACTGCATAATATTTATCAAAAACAAATAAAGGATCTGGAAGAAAAAGTAAACGAATATGAACAAGATAAAATAAAAAATAATATTGTGATAGCAGGGATTCCTAAACAACATCAAAAAGAAGATATAAAAAAAATAGTAGCAAAAATATTTACAAATATTAATACTGAGATTCCAAAAAATAATATCGTTGAAGCTTATAGAATAAATAACAAGAATCCTGATGCACCAATACTGGTTAAATTCAAATCAGGAGAAGAAAAAAAGAAAATAATGGAAAAGAAAAAAGAAAAAGGGTCAATCAAAGCCGATGAATGTGGATTAAAAGGAAAAAAAGATATATACATTACGGAACAACTTACATACGAAAACAACAGCATATTCTATGAAGCAAGAAAACTAA
This sequence comes from Tachinus rufipes, assembly GCA_963932245.1. Lineage (NCBI taxonomy): Eukaryota > Metazoa > Arthropoda > Insecta > Coleoptera > Staphylinidae > Tachinus > Tachinus rufipes. The sequence goes on along the minus strand of OZ010742.1, from coordinate 23,687,203 downwards.
AAAAGCAAGGTTACAAATGGGTGTGGTATAAAGAAGGAAGAATACTCGTAAGAAAAACAGAAGAAGACAAGCCAATAGTTATACATGGAATTGAACATGTCAAAGAACTGTTAAACAAAGAAGAATATTAAAAAAAAAAAAAAAAAAAAAAAATTATATATGTATATATATATAACGACAACTAAAATGGACAAATTAAAAATATACCTACACAACGCAAGAAGTATAAGAAACAAATTCGATGAAATACTAACAATACCAAAAGTGTACAAAACAGATATCATAGTAATATATGAAACATGGATATATACAAACGAAGAAACATACTTCCAAATTCCAAATTATACAGCTATATTTAATAATAGACCAATGAAAGGTGGAGGTATTGCAATATATATATAAAAAACGGAATAACAACTACAGTACAAGAAAGTCGAACAGAAAAAAATACTGAAATATTAACAATAAAACTTAATAAAACCAATATACATTTAACAGCAATATATAAACCGCAGACAACAAAATACGATGACTTTTTAAAAGTTATAGACAAAATAACAAAAACTAGTACTAAAAATATAATACTAGGCGACATGAACATAAATTTAAGAGACAATAACAATATAACTAACAACTACAAAAATATAATTGTTGAAAATGGTCACTATATTTTAAATAAAATAAACGAAGAAGGAGTAACAAGAAATAACGCAGATAAACCTGGGACAATTGTAGATCACGTTATAACAAATATAAAAGATAACAACAGCAAAATAAAAGTTAAAAAACTAACATTATCAGATCATAATGCGGTAATTACTGAATGGAACGTAATGTGTAAAGAAACAAAATATAAAAAAGTTCTAAAAAATAAAATAAACTACGATAAAATTAAGAAAGAATTTGAAAACATAGATAATAAAACAGTAACTGATTTTGACACTCTAACAACAATATTACAAAACACAATAAAAAGAAATACAAAAGTAACGGAAATAAAAAGAAAAGAAAACAATGAGTGGATAAATATGGAAATATTAACAATGATAAAAGATAGAAACAAAACACAAGAGAGATACATCAAAAATCCAAACAATGATGTCATTAAAAAAATATTAAAAGAAAAAAAAAAAAGGAAGTAGAGAACAAAATTAAGGAAAGAAAAGAAAATTACTACAAAAACAAAATAAAAAATGCAAATGGAAATCAAGCTAAACAATGGTCGGAAATAAATAGTATGTTAAACAAAACAAAGAAAAAAACAAAACAAGAAATAACAGAAATTATAACAAAACACGGACAAAAAAAAACAGATAAAATTGACATAGCAAACGAACTGAATAACTACTTTGCAACAGTGGGAAAAAACTTGGCAAACAAAATTAAGAAGAATGATGGCAGAGAAATAATAATAACTGTAAGAATAGAAGAAGAAGCTACGTTTGACAAAACAACAGAAGAAGAGATAGAAAATATAATCAAACAACTAAAAATAAGAAGCGCTCCAGGAGAAGATTAAATAACCCATGACGTAATAAAAGTTATTAAAAAAGAAATAGCACCAATACTGAATAAATTAATAAATAAAATGATACAAACAGGTGAATATCCACAAATACTTAAAAAACAAATTATAAAACCAATACACAAAAAAGGAGAAAAATCAAAATTAGAAAATTATAGACCGCTATTGCTTATATCAGTGTTAAGCAAAATAACAGAAAAAGCAATATATAACAGATTAATGACACACATAAACAAACATAACATAATAAACAAAAGACAATATGCATTTCAAAAAAATTCAAACACAATGGGTATAACAACTGACATAATACAACACATAGCACAAAAGCTGGATGAAAAATAATATGTAATACCAATATTTATAGACATGAGAAAAGCTTTTGACACCATCGACAAAGACAAATTGATCAAGAAAATGGAAACTCTTGAAATAAGAAACACAAATTTAAAATTACTAAAAACATATATTAAAAACAGAACACAAAGAACAAGAATAAACGACATACTTAATACATCAACAAGAAGCAGAATATGGGCTACCACAAGGTGGAGTACTAGCACCAATATTGTATATATTATACATAAATGATATATATGAGATAAACTTGACTGGAGAAATATATACATATGCTGACGACACATGTATTATATATCACGGAAAAAACAAAGAAGCAATAGAAAGAAACATAAATGAAGACGTTAAGAAATTAACTAAATGGTACGACAAAAACATACAAACAATAAATGAAGAAAAAACGACGTATATGGTAATAAGACAAAAAAATACAAAAGATATTGACATAAAAATTGAAATGAATAACATACCAATTACCAGAACAAAACAGACAAAATACTTGGGAATAATAATAACAGAGAAACTAACATGGGATACACAAATAAACAAAATATTAAAAGAAAGTGCAGCAACAATAGGAGCTGTCTATAGAGCTAGAAAATGCATACTAAAAGAAACTGCAATAAGTATATACTACTCATTATATTTATCAAAAATTAACTATTTAATAAATATATGGGGTGAGACAACAAAAACAAATATACAAAAAATACAAAGACAACAAAACAAAATACTTAAAATAATACATAAACTACCAAAGCTAACACCAACAGAAGAAGTATACAAAATAATCAACGAAACAAACATTAACGAAAAAATAAAAATAAAAAAATGCAAACTAATATATAAAATTAAAAATAAAGAAATTAAAACAAATCTACAAATAATATTAAACAAAGAAATTCACGGACATAACACGAGAAGAAGAAGTAATATACATGTACACACAACAAGGACAGAAAAGGCAAAAAAAACAATACTAAGCAATGGACTAATCACATACAATGAAATACCTGAAAATATTAAAAAAACGAAAACTTATAAAGAATTTAAACAAAAATAAAAGATCACTACATAATAACAAGACCAAAACAAACAAATAAATAAACAAACATGATAATACACACAAAATAAGATAAATGGAAAGAGAAAATAAAAATGGTGCCCCGAATACGAAGCTTTGCAGCCTACCATATATGGAAACGGTGTAAAGCAGCAAGTGGGGAGAAAAAAATATATAATGTTGTAAATATGTAAATATATTATAATAAATTTAGTTAATAAAAAAAAAAAAAAAAAAAAAAAAAAATTGATGCAAAAATAAATCGCACAGAAAACCAATTTATGATGTCAAGTTTACATAAAAACCTATTTGTCCACAACAATAATTGCTCAAAAAACTAATTTGTATGAGAATTTAATCCAAAAATTGCTTAAAAAATGATTATATATTATAAAGGGTTTTCCAATAAGAAGTTTCATTTTGAATAGCAGGCTATTTGGGCAGCTGACAATTTTGAAGCTATTATCTTTTGACATTTGACAAGTAAAAACTACGCCATTATTAAAAATAGAACGTACACGCTTCAACAACGCATTGAAATTATTAATATACAAATAACACTACAAAAATGATGAAACTTTTTAGTAGTGTTGAAGAAAACCCAGGTTTGTCAATTCCTCGTCAATCTTTGGAATTAGACATTCCACAAACAACATTACATCGTATTTTGCATAAAGACTTAAATCTTAAAGTTTTTAAAGTTCAGTTAACACAAGAACTCAAGCCGGTCAATCAACATAAACGTCGTATCTTTGCTGATTGGGTCCTTCAAATGCATCAAAATGATCCAAAATTTCATCAAAAAATCATCTTCAGTGATGAGCCCAATTTTTACCTCAGAGGCTACGTTAATAAGCAGATTTGTCGTATTTGGGGCTCAGAAAATCCAAGAATGATTGTGGAAAAATCTTTGCATCAACAACGTGTCACTGTTTGGTGCGGTTTTTGGGCTAGCGGTGTAATTGGACCCTACTTTTTCAAAAATGAAGCTGGTGCAACTGTTACGGTGAATAGATGGCGCTACCAAGCTATGATTAATAATTTTTTATGACCCCGGAGTTGGAAGATATTGATGTGGACGACGTTTATTTTCAGCAAGACGTGCCACACAAACAACAAAGCAATCGCAATTTTGCAAGAAAAGTTTACTGACCGTGTTATTTCTCAAAGAGGTGATCACAATTGGCCACCGAGATCTTGTGGTTTGATACCTTTAGACTTTTTCATTGGGACCACAATCAATTCAAGACCTTAAATATGGAATTCGTAAAGTTATCGAGGACATACAGCCGCAGATGTGCGAATTGGTCATAGAAAATTACATGAAAAGAATGTGGTATTGCAACCGTAACCGTTTGACTGATATCGTTTTCAAATATTAATGGCATACCTTCCTCTTTACAATAAAATAAACATTTATCAATTTCCTCTTAAAAAATACCCGTTTTTTTAATATCAATATGAAACCTCTTAACTTTAAAACAAAGAAAATTAAATAACAACATTTAAGTTTATTTTTTACATTATTTTCACGTGCACAATACACAGTAGTAATAATTACCCTCACACAATTTAAACTTGGTTTTCTCCCACCCACCCAAGCGTTTGTCATCAAAAAACTTGTTGTAAACTAATGGTCATTTGTATTGCTAGCAATTTACACAAGCGCTGGGTGGATCAATAAATATTTTGATCAACAACACTTGGGTCAGTGGATGGGCCACAGTAGAAAAAGTTACCCACCCACAATTTAAACTTGGTTCTCGCCCACCTAAGCGTTTGTCATCAATAAACTTGTTGTAATCTAATCGTCTGTTGTATTGGTAGCAATTTACACAAACGGTGAGTAGAATACTAAATCTTTTGAACACCAACACTTGTGTGAGTGGTTGGGTCACAGTAGCAAAAAGTACCGGCTTACAATTTAAACTTAGTTCCCGCCCGTTCACCCAAGCGTTTGTCATCAAAAAAATGTTGTAAGCTAATTGTCTGTTGTATTGCTAGTAAGTAACACAGACAGTGGGTGGAGAATAAATCTTTTGATAACAAACACTTGAGTGGGTGCAAGAAAGCACTACAAAATTTTAAGCCTAAGTTTGGTCACTTATAATTTTTATTTAATTTGCAATAAAAATTATGTATTTCACTATGTCTACTATACATTTTTTTTTTATAATTAGAACTCTATTACAACACACTACAATTTTTCTTTTATATTTTATGATATGTATGAGATTTACACACTCAAGCATACCAAGAAGGAAGACATAAACATAATAATGGGCAATTTTAATGCAAAAGTTGGAAAAGGTAGATACGAAGACATAGTTGGGAATTTAGCCTAAGTATTAAAAAATGACAGAGGGGACAAACTCGTATAGTTCTGCCAAACAATAAGTACATACCAACTAACACATGGTTCCAAATGCCAAAACGTCGTCTATACACATCGACATCCCCCAACATCGGCAAGATCACATCGTTAGAAACCAGATTAACTTCATCTTAAGGGAGCAGACGTCGCTTCGGATCACTACTGAATTATAGCAAATACACACCTTCGTTTAGTAAAACAGAAAATATCTAAAGGTAAAAAAACAATCGACATTCGTAAACTAATAGAAGAACATATGGTGAGAACAAAAACACGCCGAGTATAAAGAAATACAAGAGAAAGGTGACGTATTTAACCTACACAGAAAAATCAAACACATTACAAATTACCAAAACGAGGCAATAACTAATGACATGGATAAATGTAATCTATGGCGGAAATACGTCAAAAAGCTTTTTGACAATGACAAGCCGGATGCACCAACCAGCCCAACGCAACATGACCTCACAGGGCCCAGCATTCTAAAAACCAAATTAGTACACGCCATTAAGGTTGCAAAAAATAACAAAACATCAGCTCCAGATAATATCTACGCAGAATATTTCAAGCAAATACAAGAGAAAGACCTAAACTTAAAACTATACAACAAGATCTATGACACTGGACAACTTCCAATGGAATATCTATAGTCCACGTTCATATTGCTTTCCAAAAAGCAAACAGCAACCAAATGCAAAGATCACAGACCCATATTGTTAATGAGTCACGCATTAAAAATATTCCTACGCATTTTACATATTAGGTTATTTAATAAACTTAAAAGGCTAAGCAAAGACACTCAGTTTGAATTCAAAAGTGGCACCGGTACACGAAAAGCAACATTCTGCCTAAACACATTAGTACAAAACTGCTATGACCAAAGAAAAAACATTTTCCTGTGCTTCATCGACTATGAAAAGGCGTTCAATAGTATCAAACACAAACTGGCCATCAAATACCTAAAAAGAGTTGGTATAGACTAAAAAGACGTAAAAATAATCCAAAACCTGTACTGGCAACAATCGGCCAATGTTAGAACCAACAACCAATTATTGACAAAAAAATCAAGATAAAAAGAAGGGTACGTCAAGGATTCAAAATGCACCAATGCTATTTAACCTCTACGTCAAACAAATATTCTCAGAAACCTTCGATAATATAGACATCAGAATAAAGGTAAACAATAAGCAATATAAGATACGCAGATAACACAGTAATCATAGCAAGCAACCAACAAGACCTTCTACTGAACAACATAAAGAGAAAGGGAACGGAAGCTTGACTAAGAATCAATAGATCCAAAACAAAATTCTTGGCTATAAACCGTAATAATCAAGCAGAGGCATCCATCACAGTAGTGATAGAAAGAGCTACAAGCGCAAAATACCTAGGCACACTAGTAAGCGACAGATGGGACCCACTAAGAGGTCAAGAGTAGGGTAGAACAAGCCAGACAGGCATTCAACAAACTACGTCCCTTGCTATGCACCACAGAATGGTCAAATGCTACGTTTGTCTAGTTCTACTGTATGGAGCAGAAACTTAGACGATAAAAGCAGCATCCATTAACAAGATCAAAGTGTTCGAGATGTGGAGATTCAGAAGAATGCTCCATATCACATGGGTAGACCACATTACCAACAAGGAAGTCCTGATGAATGGCAGGAGTAAACAGATTACTATTCAACACCATAAAGCAGCGCAAGTTAGGATACCTGGGTGTCACATACTAATGGTGCCAAAATATTAAATTCCCCAGCTCATACTCGAAGGAAAGATAAAAGGCAGAATGGGCATCGGACGTAAACAGTTATCATGGCTTAGGAACATTAGGAACTGAACCGGAATAAGAAAGTTTGGCAACATATGCCAAGCAGCAATAAACAAAACTTTAGCAATTATACAATAAATGATAATTCGCCAACGCACATGGATCTAAGGCAACAGAAGAAGAATGAGATTTGCCCTTTACAATAGTATTACAGTTTACAAACAAGAGAAATTAACTACAAGTATACAAAACTAAATAAAACAAACTTTGCAACAACACATATTAATGGAACAACACTTTATGTTTATAATTCGTATATTACATTTTAACATTTAGTTTAATAGAATTTATTGTAAATTGGTTAAAATTGCTGTCGTTGTTTAACTTAGCCATTCTTGCCATTCGTAATAATAGACAATTTATACCATAATCAGTTTTATGTTGGTTTTGACAAAAAAACAATACAAATCTCAGCTTAATAAAGTCTAAACTCCAGACCGTAAAAGCATACTCTATGAGTGATTGTATAAAAAAATAATGCAATACTCTTAATTTTGACATTGGAAAGAAGCACAATTCTTCTTATAAATTCATTAAGTTTAATAGCTCTACTACAATTTCAATTTTTGTCAAAAAATTAACGTGTTATAGATGGTCAAATGCAACACCTAAATCTTTCATGCTTTCAATCTAGAAGGGTTGTTGATTCTTATAAAAGCTATTAGATTTGCTTTTATTGATATATTCAGCTTAAAACCGTTTTGAACACTACACTATTAATGTGTTCTTTAATAGTATCAATATTATCTTGACTAGTTACTGTTTTATAGAGCTTCAGATTGTCAGCAAAAAGCAAATATTTTAAAGTACAAAAAAAAAACTTTTTCTAATATGTCTAGCATGTATCACATTTATTTTAAAATTATAACTAATTCATTAAAAAAAACCTAATAACTAAAGATGTTAAATCTGGGCTTAATAAATATATATATAAATAAAATAAATATAGTAAACTTTTAAAGCTAAATTTATTCAAATAATAATAACTGTTACGTTTGGATTATACAAGCGCTAAAAATGTTGCCATTATTGGCTTAATGCTTGCAGTAACAATGAGAAAAGTACCCAATTCCTACACGGCAATTAAGTCCAAAAAATTGTTATCTGTAAAATAGTCCTTAATTTAAGAATGAATATATTTTATTTTACTCTTAAATTAAAAATCTTTCTCTTATCAACTAATAATTTATTTAATGGTTTAGTCAGATTCACTAAATAAAAATTATTACATTGTTAGACATTTTAATAAAATGCAACTAGATGCAGCTTTGTAATTTATAAAATTTCAAATTTTCTTCTTAGTTTTTGTCTATGCTTTAATTACCTAACTCATTGATCATTTATTTTTCAATGTGATCTATTGTTTATTAATTGAAAATAACCGAAACAGTATGGAGTATTATTAATATAATTAGCACTCAATTTTGTGTAATCTTCAAATTTCTCCAATCATACGTTTCTACACTATTAGTTACCATTGAACAGCTAAAAAAAATATTTCAAAAGATTTTAATAATTATTTTTGCCAATAAATAAAATAATAATTATATTTATCACTTTAGTTTATTTTTATTTTATTCAAATAAATCCTAAATTAAAACTATGTCAATAATTTGTTAACACAATCCTAATCATGTTCTTTCTACTTAATTTCACAAAATAACCGCATTCTAAAGATTGGTTTTTATTAGATACCGCTGCTGGTAGGCAGCAGAATAGGCTAATTTAACAGCAGGAGGCTTCCAGCATCAGCCTGAAGTGCCGATAATCATAGGACCTGCCTAAATAACAACGCATTTGTTATTCATTAGTGTGGGATTAGCCTAAAGTTCCATTTTTTATTGTTAACACAATACTATTGCAAACTAATAAAATGAATCAAAGAATTCGAATTTAGCTTTAAGCTATAATTAATTAATAATAAAAAGAATACAATAGGAGATTAAAAAATCTAAATTTAAACTGTTGATGTAATTCATTTTGTTAGTATAATATATATTATTTAATTAGAAAAATAATAAAAATTTATTTGATTAAGCCTTATAGTCAAAATAATGTCGGTATTTTTTTCTGCACGCAAATATTTTTGTAATTTATAAATAAAAAATAAACATTAGAAACTAATTAAAAATATAAATCTTTAATGTAAATAACCATAAATGTAATTCCTAGGTCATCCTCGACTTAAAATGTTATTGACTTTTAATAACTTAATAATTTCTTAAGCAATCTTTTTGGATAAATTTTGCAAAATATGAATAAATCAATAAATTGTCACTCACCATGGTTATTTTTGATAGCCGAACTGACGACATTGAAACACATCACAGTAAAAACAACAAATGCCAATGTCCTGTTCATCATTTTGATTAAATATTAATTCACTTAGAATAAAATAAAAATCACTTTAATAATAATAATAATAATAATAGTCTTTAGATAACCGAACAGTACTATAAGAATGTCGTGCGAGTACTGGTCGCAATGACAAGACACATCGCACACTAACCGACCGTTTGCTAAGAACTAGAGGTTATGCTACAAAACCCGAGACCGTGCAGAACCAGGAAAGTGTTGTTGTTCTCCGGCTATTACTAACTTTCATTTAATTTACTATTCATTCGGATCGGAAGTGGGTCAGTACTGACCGGCGGATGTTGTATAGGTTCCTGTGTTTATGTTATGTGCCGTTGGCCAAAAGGACATTTCAATCCATTTACGGGTTCCGTATATAATCCTTAACCTACGGTCTTAAAAAAACCAGTTATTAAATGCCATGTATGTTTTTATTCTCGTCATAAAATGTGATGGTGATGATGAAGGTGATTGATGTGATGAATTTATTGTTTGAGATTTTCTAAGAAAGAAAATTTATCATATTTATTAGAGCTATTACATCATTATGCAAGGTTGTCCTTTATAACATAATTATGTTATATTTAACTGTGATAATTGACATTTCATATTTTGTCACATTTATGTCTTAAAAAATCAGATATATTGCATAACAGTAATTCCTAATTTTTACATATTAAAATTCAACCATATCTAATCTAACTGCATTCTTCAGTAAATAAGTCTTCATCATGTATTATTAGTGGCAAAAAAAAAATTGAAGTTATACGTTTAGTAATAATTAACCTAGCAGAATTGAATAACGATTAAATTTTTATCTGGTTTTATTTTAGAACATGACTTGACATCCCCACTAGGAAGAATATTAGAAAATTTTAACGACAGTTATCATTTATTTTGAGTTGTTAATGCTTTATTTGATCACCTCAACACTAATTAGTTAAGAATACAACGCAAGAACTGTCATATCTAAATTAGAACTAGACAAATTAAATTATCACAATTATATGTCTTACATAAATGAATTAGTCATTTGTAAAACTTGCTGTATTAAAATTTAGTTTTTAAATATCTTTCGATTGGGACAGCTGAAATGACAAAGTTTAAATGCATACTGCGACACAACTGATAATTGCAAAGCTTCAAATTAAATCTAAAACCAAAATTAAGTAACAATTGTCAAATAAAAAGCAACAAGTAAAATGGTATAAACATTAAATGTTTGAATTAGGTGCATACCGTGAGTTATCTGTAAATTGCATTGTCAGTTTAAATGTATTCTGTCACATAACTAAGATGTTTAACGTGACACAACTATTAATCTAACAATATACATATACCTACACATACACAACCAACAATTTTAAAGCGTCAGATAAGGTGCATTTTTTTTAATCAAGTTAGGTTAGGTTAGGTTAGGTAAAGTAAGGTAGCAAAAAATAAAAAAATCCGACAACGTGTGCAAGCCGGCAGTGTAAAAGTTATCTTTTAAGAATAAGAAATTAATCTAACCGCGCTATTGCATTTTAGAAGCCGCTCAAAATAATCAATAAAAGGTATAGAAGACACTCGAGCTCTTTACATCGAGTTCTGGTTCTGCTTTCCCAGGCAAAGATCGTCTCAATGTCATCTGGATGTTCCAAAAACCAGAAAATGACTTTTGTCTGGTTGTGAAGATCTACAGGACGCTAAGGTTAGACTCCGGCCACAGTGGTTCTATGCTACAGATTGTTTCCTCTACCCACCTTAAGAATGTATCATCATTACAGATGATCTTAAGGATTTCTCCTGTGTGTAAGCATTCTCCAAAGGTAAAAAGTAGTTTTTTGGTCTTTGTTTTAGTTTTTTTATCTAAAAGATGGAACAGGTTGGTGACAATTTCTTGAAGATGTTTGAGTACAGCCTCTTATATATATTTGATTCTTACATTTTTGTTAAAAGAGGTCTATCTAGGTTGCTTAGGTGAGAGCTCGGAAGTACATAAACAAAACCAAAAATGTTTTTTTGGCCGGACACTATATCAAACTACAGTATCAATATTCTAAAACTGTAATCCCGGCCATCCGCCCAAATGTTTGTTATCAAAAACTTTAAAACGTCATCTCCTTCTTGAACCTAATGTTATTTGTCAAGCAACTTTTATTTTCTTTATTTCTCATCTATCAGACACTCTGTCATGTTTATTAGCTGTTAACACAATGGCCGCGTTCAGAACGACTCATTATGCGTACTGAACGCGCTCGCTGACTACCGTTTGCAGACAGCGCTTGTCATTTTACTTATCATACATTGGTTGGTGACCAAGTAACTCATCAATCAGTGATTGATTGATGAGTCAGCGCTGGCAACTAATGAGTCGTTCTGAACGCAACCAATATTAAACTATCGGTCCCGTATTCTAAAACTGTGTCCCCGCCCACCCACCCAAGTGTTTATTATCAAGAACTTTATTACGTCATCTCTCTTTTAACCTTGATAACATCTGTCAAGCACTGTTGTCATGTTTGTTAGCTGCAAGAACGCGGTATGTAGTAGTAACATCAAATTCTTTTATGACAAACACTTGGGCGGAAACACAATATTAAACTACCGGCTCAATATTCTAAAACTGTGTTCTCGCCCACCCGCCGAAGTGTTTATAATCAAGAACTTTATTATGTCATCTCTCTCTTAAACTTAATGACATCTGCCAAGCACTTTTGTCATGTTTGTTAGCTGCAGGAACTCGCTAGGTTGTTGTAACTTCTATTTCCTGTATAATAAACACTTGGGCTGGTGGGAAAACACAATATTAAACAATCGGCCAATTATTCTAAAACTGTGTTCCCGCCTATCCGCCAAAGTGTTCATTATCAAAAACTATTACGTAATCTCTGTCACATTACTAAACTACCAACCAAGTATTCTAAATCTCTAGGTCTGTCCAAATATCCAGATTTCGAACGTACCATGGAGCTCCTGTGAGCATCCGGAGAGTTTTGCTTTAGAAAGCTTTTAAGCGATTTAGGTGGCTACTTGCCGCCTTTCCCCAAATGGGGGAAGCGTATGTGATCATTGGTCTGATGGTCGAGCTGTAAAGCCAGATTTTATTCCGGAGCAACATTTTTTGTTTGTCCAGAATAGATTGAACCTGAGGCTTGTAATAGATACTTGGCAGTGTCAGACCACGGTATGGGAACGTCATTAAAGGTGACGTTCTCATGCGGTTTAAGTGACCAACGCCGAGTGAAGAGTACGGCCTTGCTTTTCTCTGTGTTTACTCTAAAGTGTCATTTATCCATTCAATCTTCCAGATCGGAAGTGGCTTTTTGAAAACGTAAGGTGATCATTTTGTTCGACCTTGAGGAGTAGGTAAGTGCTGTATCGTCAGCGTATTAAGCCATTTTAACCCCGTGCATGCTCCTTGAAGGCGTGTCGGCTACGTACAAGCTAAAAAGGTGCGGCGAAAAAATAGAACCTTGAGGAACTTTGACCTCTATCTGCCGAGAAGTAGAGATGTGGTTATCGAGTTTGACTGCCAGACTTCTGCGTTTTAGATATAAGGCTAGAAGCCTTATAATAAGCAGAGGAAATTGTTGTCTGGTTAACTTTAGAAGCAGTTCTTGTGCCAGATTTTGTCAAAAGCTTTTTTGCCGTCAAAAAAGACTACTCCCGTGGCCTTTTTCTGTCTAAAACCTTAGACAATGTGGTCCACCACTTGGTTGAGTTGATGTACGCTTGAGTGTCCCCATCTGAACCCATGTTGATGGGAGGGGAGAAGATTGTTTATATCCGTGTGTTTTTGAATGATATCCAAGATCACCCTCTCTATAACCTTGCTTAAGGTGCATAGTAGGCTTATAGCCCAATAATTTTGGAGAAACAACCTGTTTTTCCCAACTTTAGCGATGTTTACAACGTGCAAGCTTTTCCAGGCTGACGTGAAATGCCCAGTAAAAAAAATAGCATTTACAATATTGGTTAGAACCATAATTGCTTTATAAATAAACGATTTAAAAGCTTTGTTAGATATTTTGTCCGGGCCAGGAGCAGAACGAGATTTGAATCTTTTAATAATTTCTTTGATTCGAGAAGGTCTAACGCTGTCTAGTGTACTGTCATCGTCATTGGTTCTTAGAAAGTCTTTGACTTCCCTGCAAACTTTTTCGATGTGCTCCAGATCCATATAATCGGTATACAAATCGGCGCATTGAAGTTTCAGGCTGTCTGCGAATGCTTTCCATCAGTAGTGTATTGCATTCCTCTCTCACCATGAATGACGGGAATAGGAACCCGTCTATTCCTAAGGGCTTTAGAAATCTTCTACTTCGGATGTTCATCCTCCGTAAAAGATTCGAGCGTATCTTTCCAGCATTAGTTTTTAGGCTCCTTTATAGCCGTTTGAATTTCATTGTGAAATCGGTTCAAGATCTCTCAAACTCTGGGGTTTGCCATTGATGTTTGACGGCATTTCTTGTTTGGATCAACGTCTTTGTTTTTTGTGATAATCCTGGAGGATTATCGACGCAAACCTGAAAGGTTTTAGAAGTCTTTTCTGAGGCTTGTTAGACTTGAGTGGTTAAAAGTGCAACAGCTTTTTTGATATCTTCAGCCGTTTGTACTGGGGTCAGGCTACCAATCTTCCAGGCATCAAAAGAAAACAAAATCCAATCCGTTTGCGTGACAAATTTTCCCCCCTATCCGGACCCCTTTCCAAGTAGTTCTAGTAGTACTGGGCTGAGGTCAGAGTTTAGGCCGTTGTGCGTAGTTTAACATTGCGTGCGAGTTGACGTTCTGTGACCCGTGGAGCTGTAAAAAGTGGGTTCGTCCGGACCCAGGACCTGCAAATCTTTTTGCTCAACGTAGTCAAACAGAGCTTGCCCTTTGGCGTTAGTTACTCGACTATTCCACAACCCGTGCTTCAAATTAAAGTCGCAATTATTGTGGGGAGTGGATTGTCAAAAACTTTATCAAAATCCGCTGTTTTGATAAGGTTTTGCGGACTACTATTGCGTTCTATTCGAGAGAGACTAGATCGGGAGTATCTACTTCGGAATGGTTTAATGATCTCTTTAAAAAGATCAAAGTTTCACGTTTTGTGGGTACCACCGGCGGCCCTAGATAGGTAAACGTATTTGAAATTCTCTATGCTTGATTGGGTTTGTAGACCGACTCTGACACCAGCAAGATGTCTAAGTTCTGATCAAAGAAGTACTTTTTCACTTCTCCCATTTTTTCTGTAATGCTATTAGCATTCCAGAAGCAGAATAATACTACGTCTAGTGTATTATCCATTTTAGTGGATGAGCGTAGACAAGAGGTTGGCCATGAATCTCATTTGAGATTTGCCCATCTCTTTTAAGATTTTGTCTATTTTTGCAACAGTTGGCTTTTGTTGCATTGGAGGAGCAACAGCCATTGCAAAAGATCTGCTGTTTTTTACAGGATTGCCGTGACCTGTAGGCTGAGATAAAAAAGAAGGGACCTAGGTCGCAACTTTCAAGCCAAGTAGATTTGTTAAATTTAGGATCTCCGCGCTCTTAGCTCCTTTTGGTAGTTGCACAAACACCATGGAGAACCTGATCGCGGTAGGTAGTAGTAACTATTTTTTTGTATGACAAACACTTGAGCGGGTGGGCGGGAACACAATATCAAACTACCGACTCAATATCCTAAAACTGCGTTCCCGTCCACCCGCCCAAGTGTTTGTTATCAAGAACTTTACTACGTCATCTTTGTCTTGTATTTAATGACATATGTCAAACACTCATATTTGTTAGCAACACAAACACGACAGGTGGTAGTTACTTCTATTTCCTGTACAACAAACACTAGGGCGGGTGAGCGGGAACTCAATATTAAACTACCAACCAAAATTTAAAACTGTGTTCCTGCCCACCCACCCAATTGTTTGTTATCAAGAACTTTATTACGTCTTCTCCATCTTGAACTTAATGACATTTCTCAAGCACTCTCGACATATTTGTTAGCTGCAAGAAGGAGATATGTAGTAGTAACATAAAATACATTTATGACAAACTCTTGGGCGGGTGGGAAGAAAAAAAATTGTTGTAAAAGAAATTTTTGAAAAAATATTGTTGAGAAAAAATTTTGTAATTCAATTAATTAGATATTTATTTACAATTTAGTAAAATTATAAGGGAGATTAATTATTGTAATCTGTATAAAGTGAAAGATAAGTGAAATTGATTAGATTAAATTTAGTTGACGATTTATATTGATTAAGGTTAGTGTATCATTTTTTGTTATAAATAACATTTGAGAAAGCAAACAAAATGGTTGTTGCTCTTGGTATAGATTTAGGCAATAACAACAGTTGTATGGCTGTAGTGCAAAATGACCATGTAAGAATAATAGAAAATGATGGAGGATATGGCGCAACACCTTCGTTTATATATTTCAATAAAGAAGAAATCGTTGTGGGAAATGATGCTAAAAAAAACAAAATTTTCCACCCAGAAAGAGTTATTTGCGGTAAGTACAACAAAATATTAAAAGATTGTAAATAATTTATTAATTACAGATATAAAGCGATTAACTGGATTATATGATAATGAACGATTTTTTAAAATAAAAAATCAAGTTCTATTTAAAATTACAATGTCTGAAGAAAAATTAAAAATTTCAGTAAATGATAATAATGTGATTAAATTATACACTCCTGAAGAACTAAGCGGACGTTTATTACAGTATTTGAAACAATGTGCAGAAAGCAGATTAGATTGTGCAATAGATAACGCTGTAATTACGGTACCTACTTATTTTAACGATTCCCAAAAACAATCAATCATCGATGCCAGTAAAATTGCCGGCTTTGAAGAAGTTCAACTGTTGAATGAACCAATAGCTGCGTTAATACGTTATGACATAGATCGTAATATTAAGAATGAATGGATAGTTTTGGTGTATGATTTTGGCGAGAATAGATTTGACGTTTCAATCATAAAAAGCAATAATAATTCATACGAAATCTTAGCTATAGATGGTGATACAGAATTGGGTGGATTGGATATAGACAACGAAATTCAAAAATATTTAATTAAAAAATTAAAAATAAATGATTCAAAAATAATCTTTCATGATGAACATATAAGATATCTAAGAAAATTGAAACAGCTCAAAATAGTAGCTGAAAATATTAAAATTGAACTGTCAACCAAGACTGAATCTTATTATTATGACAGAAATAAAGACAAAGATTGTCCTGTTTCTAGAGCACTGTTTGATAAACTAACCAAAAGTATTTTAAAGAAGACTATACTAATTGTCGAAAATTGTATTAGCAAAATAAATGGACTCCCTATCGATAACATACTACTAGTAGGTGGTTCGAGTAATATACCCAACATCTCCAAATTATTACATAAAAAATTCAATATACCAGTCCTAAGGAATATAAATCCAGATGAAGTCATCGCAGCAGGAGCCGCAATATACGCAGCCAGATTTTACAACAACCAATTTCCAAACTTAAAACTGATCAGCAATTATAAAACTCATTAACAGCCAAATCAGTATTACAATTAATAAAAATATAAACTACATTAGAGACGTCAAAAGATTGGTGAGTCTGACATCAGTCTCAAATTAAATTTATATTTAAAGAATGTATAAATCCCGCTAAAGTTGTTGTATATAATTTGAAAGTTGGCAAGAGTTCTTCTTAGGTTGGCCAATTTTAATTTTTTTAAAGTTTTTTAAGTTCTTTACTTTAGACGTGTTAAAAATAAAATCAAATCCGGCTAGTATTTAACAAAAATATCAAAATTCCGTTTTAAAGTTTGTTTCTTAAATGTCAACAATGTAAAAATCCGGCTATAAAACAGCAAAGAGTACTAACATCCGGCCAATAAATCCAGTTATCTACAAATATATTTAATAAACACCAAAATTCGGTCATAAAAAGCCAAAAACTTCATATTTCTTTCAAAAAAACTTAAAACTTAATTATAATATGTATAATAATAGTTTAAAAAATCCGGTTAGTAAACAAACAAAATTTTATTATAAAAAACCCAAATCCAAATATCCAAACATAAAAGTTTGATCAGAAATTTTTAAAACTGCAAGAAAAATACTAAACCCGGAAAAAAATGTTAGAAACACTAAAATCCGGCTACAAAATAAATGCTTTTTCTGTTTTTTTTTTACTAAAACAAAATGTATGCGCGCGCAATATTTGCACTATTTTATGCATTTTTTCTGTTTAATTCTGGACTACATTATGCGTAATATTTGCATCACTTTAAGCAAGAAACGGCGTTTCTGCAATAAATAGTTATTTTGTGCTCTTTTTATTTAATTTTTAATAAATTTATTAAAACAAATAGAATTGTTGCACTATTTTAAGCAATAATTGGTGCAAGTTTTGATGAGTTTTGTATAATAAATGCTTTTTTTGTAAATTTTATAATAAATTTATCAAATCAATAGAGGTTTATTTGCAGTTTTGCAGTATTTTATGCTTTTTTGTTATTCTTTTAATGAATTTGTTCAAATAAATCGTATTTATTCAGTCCAATTAACGGTTGTTGTGTGCAATTTTTGAACTATTCTGCGCAATAATTAGTTTTGATTTGGACTATTCTTGATCAATTTTATGCACTAAATGGTTTTTTAATGAATACACCATAATAATTGAAGTACTGGTCCACCCGCCCAAATGTTTGTGATCTACTTTTTTGTTCACAAACACTTGGGTGGGTGGGCGAAGTACTCAGTTTATTGGTAGCAAAACAGTAGTTTTAACTGAGGTTCTCGCCCAACCGTTCAAATGTTTGTGATACAATTTTTTAATCACACACTTGGGTGGGTGACTGGGGTACTGAGTTTATTGATTGCAAAACAGTAGTTTTAACTAGAGTTCTCGCCCACTCACCCAAGTCTTGCTGATCTAGTTTCTTGTTCATAAACATTTAGACGGGTGGGCGGGGCACTCAGTTATAGATTGCAAGACAATAGTTTTAACTGGAGTTCTCACCCACCCACCCAAGTACCAAGTGGTAATGATTTAATTTCTTATTTACAAACACTTGGGTGGGTAGGCGGGGCACTCAATTTATTAATTGCAAAACAGTAGTTTTAATTGAGGATCCCGCCTACACACCCAAGTGTTGGTGATCTAATTTCTTGTTCACAAACACTTGAATAAGTGGGCAATATACTCAATTTATTGATTGCAAAACAGTAGTTTTAACTGGAGTTCCCGCTGACCCACTCAAGTGTTGGTGATCTAATTTCTTGTTCACAAACACTTGGGCGGGGCACTTAGTTTATTAATTGCAAAACAGTAGTTTTAACTGAGATTCCCGCCTACACACCTAAGTGTTGGTGATGTAATTTTTTGTTCACAAACATTTGAATAAGTGGGCGGTGTACTCAGTTTATTGATTGCAAAACAGTAGTTTTAACTGAGGTTCCCGCCTACATACCCAAGTGTTGATGATCTAATTTCTTGTTCACAAACACTTGGATAAGTGGGCAGGACACTCAATTTATTGATTGCAAAACAGTAGTTTTAACTGGGGTTCCCGTCCACCTACCCAACTCGTCTAAGTGTTTGTGATCTAATTTCTTCTTGTTCACAAACACTTGGGTGGGTAGGCAAAGTAGTTTTAAGTAGTAGTTTGAGTAGATGGTCGTGGCATTCAATTTATTGGAGTTTCAGACTACCCGCCTAAGTGTTGGTGATCTAATTTTTTGTTTACAAACAAGTAGATGGGTGGGTGGAAGGACTCAGTTTATTGATTGCAAGATAGTAATTTTAACTGGGATTCCCGCCCAAGTGTTTGTGATCTAATTTTATAATCACAAACACTTGGGTGGGTGGGCGCAGTACTCAGTTTTTTAATTGCAAGGTAGTGCTTAAACTGGGATTTCTGCCCACCCGCCCAAGTGTTTGTAATCTAGTTTTTTAATCACAAACACTTGGGTGGGTGGGCTGGGTACTCAATTTATTATTTGCAAAAAAGTAGTTTTAACTGGGGTTCCTGCCTACCCCCTCAAATGTTTGTGATCCAATTTTTTAATCACAAACAATTGGGTGGGTAGGCGGGGTACTCAGTTTATTAATTCCAAAACAGTAGTTTTAACTGTGGTTTTTGTCCACCCGCACAAGTGTTTGTGATCAATTTTTTTAATCACAAACACTTGGGTGGATGGTCTAGGTATTCAGTTTATTAATTACAAAACAGTAGTTTTAACTGGGGTTCTCGCCCAAGTGTTTGTGATTCAATTTTTCAATCACAAACACTTGGGTGGATGGGCAGGGTACTCAGTTTATTAATTGTAGGACAGTAGTTTTAATAGAGGTTCCCGCCCACCCGCCCAAGTGTTTGTGATTCAATTTTTTTATTCAAAACATTTAAGTGGGTGGGCGGAGTATTCAGTTTATTAATTGCAAAACAGTAGTTTTAACTGTGGTTCTTGTCCAAGGCTTTGTAATTCAATTTTTTAATCACAAACACTAGGGTGGGTGGGCGGGGTGCTCAGTTTATTAATTGGGAAAAATAGTTTTAATTAGAGTCCAAGTGTTTGAGATCCAATTTTTTAATCACAAACACTTGAGTGTGCAGCGCCGTAGCTAAGGCCCCGCAGGCCCCGCGGTACGGGGGGGCCCGAGACGTTTTGGGGGCCCCCCAATGTTACAAAAAGGGCCCTGCCATGGAGGGGGGGGGGTTAGAAAGAAAAAGTATAAAATAGCTCTATTTTTAACTCTAAGAGGGCCCTTTTCAATATCTTGCGGGGGGGCCTACAAATACTAGCTACGCCACTGTGAGTGTGTGGGCAAGGTACTCAGTTTGTTAATTGAGAGACAGTAGATTTAACTGGTATTCTCGCTCTAGTGTTAGTGATCCAATTTTGTAATCACAAACACATGGGTGTGTGGGCGGGGTACTCAATTTATTAATTGAGAGACAGTAGATTTAACTAGAATTCCCGCCCAAGTGTTTGTGATCCAATTTTGTAATCACAAACACTTCGGTGTGTGAGCGGGGTACTCAATTTATTAATTGGGAAACAGTAGATTTATCTGGAGTTCCCGCCCAAGTGTATGTGATCCAATTTTTAATCACAAACACTTGGGTGGGTGGGCCGGTTACTCAATTTATTGATTGCGAGACAGTAGTTTTAACTAGAGTTCTTGCCAATCTGCCCAAGTGTTTGTGATTCAATTTTTTAATCACAAACACTTAGGTAAGTGGGCTGTGCATTCAGTTTATTGATTGCAAGACAGTAGTTTTAACTGGGGTTCTCACCCACTCACCCAAGTGTTGGTAATCTAATTTTTTTATCACAAATACTTGGGTGGGTAGGCGGGGTAATTAGTTTATTAATTAAGAGACAGTGGTTTTAACTAAGATTCTTGTCCAACGGCCCACTCGCCCAAGTGTTTGTGATCCAATTTTTAATCACAAACACTTGAGTGAGTGGGCGGGGCACTTAGTTTATTGATTGCGAGAAAGTCGTTTTAACTAGGGTTTTTTCCCACCCTCCCAAGTGTTTTTGATCCAATTTTTTAATCACAAACACTTGGGTGAGTGGTCGGGAAACTTAGTTTATTGATTGCAAGACAGTAGTTTTAACTGGGGTTCTCGCCCACTCGCCCAAGCGTTTGTGATTCAATTTTTTGCTTACAAATATATATATATATTACATACGGCCGCAAAACATAAAAAAAATACATACAAATTTTGTCTATAAAATGTCAAAAACACTATAATCCGGTCACAAAAGATTGTAAATCAAAATACTAAAATCCGGCTTAAATTGTTAAAAATATTAAAATTAGTTTAAACTAAAGATCCCACCTACCTATTTTTCTCTCTACAAGCGTTAGAAGTTTCTATATTCAAATAGAAGGAGGTAATACCAACCTTTGATGACCAACACTTGGGTAGGTGAGTGTGTCACTCAAAATAATCATTACCCAAGTATGTGTTATCAAGGGATTAAATATTTCTCGGCAAGCGTTAGAAGTCTCCATATTCAAAGAAGATGTGGTGATACTAACTTTTAATAACAAACCTTTGGGCGGACACTCCAGTTCAAACTATTCCATGGTAATTATGAATTCGAGTGTCCCATCTACTCACCTAATTGTTAGTCATCAGAAGACTGGTATCCTTATCGCCTTCTCTCACATAGTAATCTTTAACGTTTGCTGGGAGGAGTAGCTACCAATCTCTTGATGACAAACACTTGTCATCAAGAATCATGCTCTGGAGTGCCCTGCTCACCCACCAAATGTTAGTTGTTAAAGAATTAGATATCACTATTGGCTTTCTTTAACATAGAGACTTTTAGCGCTTTCAGAAAAGAGAAATGTCTTATTTGTTCTAGTTATCAACAAATTAGAAATTGGGAGGGTGGCCAGGAACACTAGTTTAAACTATTCGTCCGTACTCATATTCTGGAATAACTTACCCACCCGCCCCAACAAGTGTTTGTTATAAAGGGATTGTATACCACCATTATCTGTCATAGTGTCAAAATGAACAGTTTAATCAACAAGTTTATAGGTTTATTAACAAAATAATAGTTTTATCAACAATTTGACAGTTCAGCAATTAATTGACAGTTCAATAATAATTTGACATTCAACAGTTTTATCAACGATTTGGCAATTTCAGTAATTCAATAACAAGTTTAAAAACATTCTTATAACAAATTACAGTTTATCAAGTATTTCAAAGTTTTAACATAGTTTTGTCAACATTTTACAATTTTATCTACAATTTGACAATTTGCCAGTTAACAATTTGACATATTGACAGCTGACAATTTACTAGCACAAATAATTGACAATTCAACATCAACTTGATAGTTTTATCAACCTAACAACTGGCAGTTTTGTCATTTAATTGTCAATTTTAGCAATTATTTAACAGTTTTGCCATCAATTTCATACTTTTAGGGACAATTTTACAGTTTTAAGAACAACTTAACAGTTTTAAGAACAACTTAAGAGTTTCTGAACAATAGACAGTTTAGCAATAATTTGTTATAATCGATAATTTGACATCTGACAGTTTGTCAAGTATTTTACAGGTTTAATACAAACCGGATTCAATGCAATTGCACTAAAAAAATATCAAATTCAGGCAGACTATTCCTAATATTCACTTCATTTTTGTACTAAAATAGATTCAAATTGATAGTTTTTACAATATAAATTGGTTTCTAGAATTTTCTTTCGTTACTGCTATGCAAGTTTATCGAACCATTTGTTTAATCGCCAACCTCTTACTTGTCATTTGCTTAACTTCAGTAATTTTATTCATTAATTCATATGATTTTAGATGCTAATCAAATATTTAGTATGAGAAACCTAGAAAAAATCCTTTTATAACTTGATAACAGCAAGACAATAAATGTGAAAATATTAACAGCATTCATTTTGATATAAAAATGCAAAAAGACAAACAAAACTAAATAGAATGGAAAGGTGCAAATTCAACGATTTATTGAGTAGAAGAATGTAAAACACTGTCAGCTCAAAAGGTCTTAAAAAGTTATTAATAACGCCAAATAAAGAATATTGAATTGGTAATAAATAACATGGTTTTGCCTATAATGTAAATTCTATAGATTGTTTTATGATACTAAAAGCCTTTACAACAATTTAATAAACAAACAATTAACTCAGACAGTAATTAACCTTGAATCGATTACAATCAAATCAACAATTTACGCACAGCAATTATATAATAACGACAAGCACATGCTCTAATATTTCCTAACATTATATTTAATTCATGTACCAGTTTATATTTTTATTACCATGTCGCATTTTTCAAAATCAGTCTACCAAATCTGTAATTAATTAGTAACAAGGCAAAAAGAATTCAAATTGTTGGTGATACATTCTAAAACTATGGAAATTTTTAAGACAATACTCGTTTAATTTAGGTGAAATAGGATATGTTGTTTTAATCGTATTTATTTTTGGCAACCGTAATGGGTTCTGATTAATTAGAGAGCGCTTAAAAAGAGATTAAGATATAATTGCTTTGTAAACTAATTTGATCGTTCAGGTTTTTTTTCAAATGTTATTGATATAATTATAAAAAAATGGTTTTTTTAGAAAAAATTGTAATTAAGATGTTTTAGTTTAGCAAGAAATGTACGTAGAATAAACAATATCTTTACGTTTTTGATAATAAAATTTAATCAAATTAGCAGTAATTTCAGTGATGCATTCTTAGAAAATTGATTCAGTTTTATTTCAATATTGTTGTTATAAGTTCCAGTTTTTTTGCCTATTAAATCAGCATTTGTGTTAAACGATATAACAATTGTAGTTGATAATATGTACTCCGTAATCCGTAAAGCTGTCCAAATGAAACACCCAAAAAGGAAACATCCTTTATATACTATTGAGACGTTTCTCATAGTTCTTAAGGTAAGAAAGATCATATATCTTTTGCCACTGCGTTTAGTATCTATATTTTTTTAAATTGTTTTTACTATCTTTACTAATAATAATAAATGACACACTTGCAAATTTGAGCTGATTGAAAAAGAAATAATAAGACATAAATAAAATTAGAGTCACCTTAAATAAATCACTTTAAAATCCCATAAATTATGATATATTTGTATTAGAAATGGGTAATGAGCAGGAAGATTAAATATTCTTTCGCCTTGAAGCAATATTTTCTAAAAGTATCATTTCAAAACAATATTTATTGTCTTAGCCAATAACGCATTTATTATCTGTTTATGCAGCGAGAATAATAGGCCGCATTATGTCCGGATAAGATTCCATTTGGAAATTTCATTGTTTCAGTCTACACACTGTAGAAACGATATTAAGAACTAACCGATGCGTAAAGTGATTTGATGAAATATGCAATTTACATCTTCATATAGATATTGAATCGACCTGAATTACAACAACAAAAATAATGTGCTCCAATTTTGAATATCCTTGAAGTTTAAAACAATAAAATATATTTGTGATAAAATGTATAATTTATTAAATGAATTCAACCAAATTTTATTGGTGTCTAATGACTGTACAACCCACTGGTTTTATTTGGTTGTGCAAGTCGGGATCCACTTTTTTTACAGGAAAATACTGTCCAAACACGTTTTAAATTAAGATATGCAGAAGAGACAGGTGCGGCCTTCAGACATATTTCAAACTTAAATCATCATGTCGATTATATTGTTTTTTACGCGTTGATGAACAAAAAATTAATTGTTTATTTCTTTTATATAAAAATATTAAAGTAATGATTTAGTTTAAAATTAATTAAGGTTAAACTGTTGATGCACAAATGATTATTAATCTATTATTCAACCTTTAGAATCTTGAGGTAAAATAAATGTTTTTTTTAATTAAACATTAAAGCAGTATAAGAAAATTAAATACATAAAGCATAAGTACAAAAATGTAGGTTAAGTTAGATTATTTTAGATAAAATTATACAACTATTTTCAACAATTTCAGAATGCAATTATGAGATAATGTCAATTATATACACAAAATCTAGACTAAATAGGAATGCAATGTCAAAATGATATTTGGAAACAAAAACTTACTATGATCACTAATAAATACGGTAAAACTTGTGTGCCAAGCTACAAATATCACTATTTCTTAGTAAAAGTGTACGAGTCAGAAGTTTTAAGAACACAATTCCAAATTTTGCGCTCTATGGCTAACGGCACCAAGGACGCACAAACGTCCCACATTATAGAGTAAAACAAGAGTAGGTTTTGCTGGTAAGAGACAAAAGTTAACAGTGACAGTCTCTATGTCAGCTATTCAATAACTATAAGCAAATAACTCTTCATAGGTTGTTTTTGATGTTGCTTTATCTCAGCGCTCAAATCACATACGTAAGAACAAATACTTCTAATTAACTTTGTACTTAAAAAAAAAAACGTCGGTTTTGCATTTTCAACAGTCATACCCGGCTTAGCTTTGAGTGTCTAGTTGTTGACTGCAAGTAACTTTTTTTCTAAAACTTTACTTAATGAACTTGACTCATTTTTAGTTTCAGTAGCTTTATTACCAAAATTGGTTTTTTTGGCAAAAACAGTTTACCAGTCAGTTTTAACCAAACTTTTTTTACTAAATTATATGATAACTACTTAATTCTTTTTTGCAATGTGGTAGTTTTCATCAGTATTGCCACTCCTTATGTAGTATATTGTTTATGTTTTTAGAATTTTTTGTGTTTTTCTGGAACATTGATATAGTTTACGTTTACAAAATAAGTTTTCCTATCAGTGGCTAAAGTCAACAAGCCGGATAAAGTTTATGATAATTTGTTTTTTTTTTTGTTGTCGTTCTTCTAAAGTTACTTTTTAGACAGTACCAAATTTGGTCAGGTTTGCAGCAATGCTGGTATTTTTTGGTTTCTTTTTGGTGGTTTTTTTAATTGTAGGTCTAGCTACAGTTTACAATTAAACCAAATTAAACTTATTTAAAAAAATTGCTGATGAGTAGTATCTATACTGATTGTTACTTTACTTCAAAGTTTTAAAAAAACTTAAGAACAAGTATAATTATTGATTATAACCTGTTTGTCAATAGCATCTTGTATAGGAAAGTTGCTGGTCTGTAAAGTTGTGATAAACTGTGCAGGATTGATGGCATTTTGTGTTAAGAGTGCTTTAGTTGCGTAAGTTGCTGTTGTCCTGCTAAATCCAAAATAAATAACATCAAGAAACTTTTTTTTTTAACTATTTTCAGCAGATTGGTCCGATTGTGTGTCAAGACTTTGTTGTTAGGCCCCCGTATTTTTTATAAGCAATATTATTTCTAGTTTCTAAACAACGTGTCAACAAAAGAAATTGAAAAAAAAACTGAAATCACCAAAAAATGCTGATAAGATGATACCACCCATCTCCATGGCAAAAACATCAAAAACCTTGTACTAACATCTGGCCCAACCATATGATGTCATCTGCGTCATTGAATCACAATTCTAGTGATTGAGACGTTAGCAGACGCATTAAATCATGCACAACAAAAATGTCCACAAACTCGTGACTTAAAGTCAAGATGCAAAGCATTGAAGAGCAATCCTGACAAACTTAGTAGACAAAGCCATAGAAACCTCCGATGACCACAACCAATTAGTGATACCAGCAAATTGTCATTGCACAGCATCAAACGTCAGAAACTGTTGAACATCCAGCTACCGTCACACTCATAAAAAACAACTTATTCCACCGTTATGGCTAGTCAACAAAATCTTCAGCAAAACAGTGAAAAATAAAAAACTATCCACCACACAATGGCAAGCAGCATGCGGAGTATGATGGCCCTAACAGAAAACAATCAATCACACAAAACACAAACTCAACCAACTGATGCTAGGGTAGAAGCTTTGCAAATCCGGCAACTGGATTGTTCTAAAGAAAGAAGTCGAAGAACGGGATCAAACGCTGCACCTTGCCAACAACGACAAGCGGGTTACTAATGACCCCGCTACCCCCAAAGAGATGTTGTCTCTGAAAACCAGCCGGAAAACAATAGCAATGGTACACGGTTGCGCAAAAAAATTTGTTAACAACTAGATAAGCTCAAAAAAATTATTACATTGGCAGGAACCCATTGTTGTTGAACCAAAGACAGCATCAACCACATTAACAATCTCTGGCCGCCACCAACATCCGATAATAACATAAACAGGCCGTTACCCAATGACATCAAAACAACCAACTGAAACCCAGTGGCAAGCAAAACCCAACTAAAAAGCAATCCACTAATGAGAGCACTTCAAACAAGATTTATTTGAACAGTGCATATAAAAAAAAATATTTTTGTTGTTATTCTGGGTCAGTGTGTTCTTTGTGGATGTTCTCGCTTTCCATAGCCATAAAAGTTATAATTAGCAAGAAGTTAAAAACTTGCGCAATTGTACTTTGTTTATTTCTCTTAAAACCATTTTTGTAGTCGATCTCTGGCAGTATGTGGCAAGCAACTAAATAGTGTTCTTACCAACAAACTTGCGGTCTAGTGGTCCAAGTCCGTCGTTGGGCAAAAGTGCTGCAGGTGTCTCAAAAAAATCCTTTTTTTCCTCCTGGGCCAACAGCAAGCAAGTGGACTTCAAGCAGCTAGCGCGAGGACAACTTCTGAAACTAACGCAGTCACACCCGACTGCAGAACTTCAATCTGCCTAGATCTAAACCATAAATAAAATTATTTTAATTTTAGTGAAAAGCCAGTCTGAAAGGATTGGCGTCCACAAAAAGGTTATTTCAGCTAAAATAAGCTAAAGAATACCGGTCAGGCCTTCCTCAAGAGACCTGTCGACGATCCAGCAGAATCGGATACATTTTTCTCAGAAGAAGAAATGAGTGTCTACCAGTGTCTCCGGACTCCATGGTGTAGGCGGGTAATGCCGATTAGAGAAGGTGGCACGTAGTGAAGGTCATCTGCATAAGTTGAATAAAATATATTATTTCCCCCAGGGGTCAGGGTAACAATACGGGGGTCCGTAGATGTAGACATATTGTTTTTGTTCAATACCGCACTGGTAATGTTACAAGACGGCATCTAGCAACTAATCTTGCTTCTCTCGTAGTAATTATTATTAAAAAGGATCGAGTATAACCACATAAAGTTTAAGCACTCATAGTCGGATTCGGCTTGGCTCGTCAGCCAAATTTTTTAGTTGTCAAAGAAAAGTGTTTGTTAACAAAGCTTTAGAATGACTTGCGGGGCAACACGTCAACAAAATAAGCAAATAGTTTGTATTGGAGCAATTATGATGCATTTTAGATTTATTTTTAAATAAATAATCTTGCTGCTACCAAAGCCCTTAGAACTAAATGCCATTAAGTGTTTTTATTTTCTTTTGTTACAATCTTACGTAATTGTCTGTGCTGCATTATTTTCTAGATTTTTCCCCAAAAACCGTATTTAACCAAGAATACAAAAGCAGACCCGATGTACTGCTATCTTTTTTTAAGATGTTATATTTAATACTTGGTGAAACCCCTTTTGTTGACCATAAGTAGCAATGATCACCGTTTGACATTGCTTTAATGTCTCTTATTTTAAGCTTTTGCTTATATTTGATTTTCTTTACCTCAAGGATGGTGTTTATTACTGTAACAAGGCACTCCAATTTTCTTATTTTTTAATATGTGCTGAACAATGTTTTGGGCGGTAAAGTCTTTGCCTATGTCTCCAGAAAGCGCTTTTTGTTATATCTTCTGCAGTGTAGTACTAGTACTAGTATATTTGGGTGTGTTTTCTTGTTTGCAATATAAAACTTGTTGTTTTCCTTTATTTTAAAAATTATAAAAGTATACAAAGAAACATCCATGTCCCGTTAGAAACTGAGTCAAATAGTAATAGTTACTCACGGACTTATTTTTGGTATTATTAATTTTGTTTGTTGTTGTTTTTGTTTTATTCTTCTTCCTATTTTGCCATTGCTACTTCCCTACTATTTATGAGAATATCTTTTCTGTTCTTATTATTCCGTCGACCACCTGTAGAGCTTTGATAAAAGCTTTCCTCCACAAATACGCAATTCTTATGGCTACCTTTACAAGTTTTTACAAGAACATCTCAATATTTTTTCTACATCTATTTAATCCAAGTTCTTTTTGTTCCTTTTTCGTTGTTGCAGCTACTTTGTTCGCCCTGTCTGCTGCTTTTACAATATAAAAACCCATATTTATATTGTGCCCAAAAGTTATTAAATCATCAGCTTGAAAACTGATAGTTTTCCCTATCCCCTAGAAGAATAGATTCAGTTTTGTGCACGGAAGTTGTAGACCTTTCTCTGTCCACTTTGTTATCCTTGCCCTATTCATCATCCTGTTACTATGATTACCAGATAATCAGCATAACGTTAGAACATTAAAAAAACCTCCTTCGGTAGCACAGTGATAAAAAGATTTTGTTTTATATTTTTGTCAAGTTTCTCAGTTAATCAAAACTTTCCAGTTGTTTTTGTCTATTTAGGAAAATGTTTCTGCTGCCTTTACTTGCTTTTTGTTTGACAAGCAAACTGTTAAACTCATTCCAATCATGCAAGTTACAACATGTTTTTTATAAGAGATTTAGTAAAGAACCTCTGGTTTGATAAGCGTTTTCAGTACCTTTTTTTCATTAATATGTTGATGGACAACAAATGTATAGTTAGTTTTGGACCTCACCGCAAAATATTAAAAAAAGCTTCCTCTGACGGTTTAAAAAAAATGTACACAATTTTGTAATTTTTTTAATTCTGTTATATACTGTTGAAAAATTTTACTCACAAAAATGTCCAAATCTGACCAAAACGATTAAAGAGTGCAAAATTATACTCACAAAAATGTCAAAATCCGACCAAAACGGTTGAAAAGTGTAAATTCTATTTACACAATGTTAAAAATAACAAAACTTAACCAAATATTGTCAGAAAAACCAAAGTTTGGCTATAAACTGTTAAAAAGTGTAAAATTTTGCATAACATCTCAAAAATAGAAAATCCGGCTATGAAACATATAAATATTCTTAGAAAGCACTAAAACCCGGTCTTTAAACAGTAAAATATTGTTAGAAAGTAATTATCCAGCTATAAACTGTTAAAAAATGCTCAATTTTTTTCATAAAAGCCACATTTTGCTATTTTTGGCTATAAAATATCAAAATTTTGTCATAAGAAACCAAAGTTTGAGCATAAACTGTTAAAAATGCAAAACTCTATTTATTCATATCCGCCCACAATTTTAACTTGATGCTCACCCACTTACCTTGGCGTTAGTTATCAAGGGATTTATTGTTGATGTCTAAACGACAATTGACATTCATTGTTTTTTACATAATAGCTACAAAAACACAAGAAGTGAAAGAAGTAATAGATGGGTGTGCTATAGTACAAGAAGCTACCCGCCCACAGTTTTAACTTGTTGCCCATCCGCCCACCCTGGCATTAGTTATCAAGGAATTTATTATTAAACAGTTCTTTGATGTTTAAATGACAATTGACATTCATTTTCTTGTACATAATAGCTACAAAAACACAAGAGGTGGAAGAATAAATAGATCCATTAATGGCTGACACTTGGGTGGGAAAACCGTTTCTTTTAATCTTTGAAGTACAAGAACATTATGTAGTGGGATATTATTCTGCCCACTTTATGCACACATTGAAACTTTAGATAAAATATGGACTAGATGACTTTTCTAAAAAAATAATTTTATCAGTCAATTTGGTGAAAGAAATAATGTTACAAATTGTCTATCATTACTAATCAATTTTTCTAAAATTCCTTGGATCGAGGCGTTATCGATGATTAAAAGGGCTCATTCAGGTTAATTAAAACTTATTAAATGACTTCTAACTTGACGAATAAATAAGAAATAATTTGTATTCAATAAGTATATTCACTATTGTAAATACTCTTGGATTTTTTGTTTTTCCTATCACTAATACCTTTGACTTATGTAAACCATCAGCATTGCAACGCAATAGTTAGCGTTTTCTTAGGCAACATCTTCCAATACAGAGCAGATTCATCTGCATTCTATATTTAAGTAGGTATTAATGGTTTTATCTTCTCAGCCTTCAGTTCGGAAAGGATTGACATCATTTTAATCATTGGATAGTTTTTTGACACACTTTTAAAGCACGCAAACCATGAATTTTTATTAAATTATAAATTCCCCCTGCTAGCTCTAAAATGATCATTTCCATAAGTAATATTGTAAAAAACTGTTTTGCTTTTGTAGATCAAATCAAATGTGCCTTAATCGTTGTATACTAATCCATGCATACAAACAAGTTTCCAATAAAAAAATACTAAAGTCTGTTAAAAATAGTATATATGAAATAAAAAATATTGTTACAAAAAACAGAATTTGGCATAAATTGTTGAAAAGTGCAAAATTCTTTTAATAAAGTGTCAAAAATAGCAAAATGCAGCCATGAAAAATCAACATTTGTTAAAAAAAACCAATATTCGGTCTTAAAGCATCAAAATATTGTCAAAAAGCCTGAAACCCGACCGTAAACTGTTAAAAAGAGCAAAATTCTTTTAATGAACTGTCAAACGTAGCAAAATCCCGCCTTAAAGTAAAAAATCTTGTCAAAAAGCACCAATTTTAGTCATTAACTGTTAAAAACTGCAAAACTTTATTAATAAAAAATTCAAAATAGCTAAATCCGCCCATAAAACATTAAAATATGTTTGTATAGAGTCAAAGTTCGACCAAAAACGGTTGATAAGTTCAAAATATTATTAAAAAAGACCAAGGAAAGCAAAAACATTATCAAAAAATACTAAACTTCACTATAAACTGTCAAAAATTAGAAAATTCGGTCATAAAATATCAAAACATTTAAAAAAAAAAACAAAACCATGCCAAAAACGGTTGACGGGTCCCTAATTCTGTTCATAAAATATTAAAAATCCGGTCATAAACTGTTAAAAAGTGTATAAATTTTCATAAAAAATGGTACTGAATTTAACCATTACTATGCGTGGCTGTAGTTTAAAATATACATCGTAAATTGTACAGTTCTACACGAGTAATCAAAGACATATAGCCAAAATTGTGGAAAAAACTGACGTCTAAAGATAACAGTACTAGAACAAATAATTTTTCTTCAAAATATTATGGACCTTTAGCAAACGTTTTAACTAAAATATTGTTGAGTGTGCTTTAATAGTAGTTCTACCCAACTCGAACTAAACATCAGAATAATATATGTTCAATTATCTACCTTTGCGTTCACGACTGGATATCAAAAAACCACACGCACTAAATTAAATCTGGATATCAATTAACCTATAATTATTATGCAATATCAATGTCTGTATAAAATGTCTAATATTTATACTTAAATATAAATTTACAATCATTCCAACTAAAAATTATATTAGGTTTTATAACTTCCTATATCTAGTATTGCGTGTATTTTTTAATAAAATTAAAATGTATTTTTTTAAATTCCAACTTCAGTGGATTTTTATATTTGTCAATCAAGTATCAACAAAACGATTATTAATTTTATTTCTCCTAAAATTTATTTATACATTCCTAACAATGCAAACATAAAATTACATATATTTATTTTATTCTAATTACATACATATTTGATAACTACATTTCATTTTTTCTGTCGCAAGTATGCAGATTCAATATTTAATCATACTTAAACTAGAAGCGCCTGAAATTATTATATTTTGCAAGTTCAATATTTGTTAGACTATCACACCGAAAAATATATATGTTCATGGTGTGAAATATTGACTTTAATAGCGTCTTTTATGTAATTTGTGTTAATTATCTATTAGAAAATCACCCGAAATTATTGCACAAATAAAAAAGAGAAATTTTTAGACCGATGTGATCCAAACGAGATAAATAGAAAGATTTAAAAAAGTGAAACCTGTCGTTCTTAGAAGATAAAAAACATCTTTAATTGATTGAAATTTATGTGAATTGGTTATAGTCTTCCAATTTTACATGAATGGATGTTATTTTGTATGAGTAAGCTTAGTATTGAATAATAGAATATTAATAATTAATTTCTTAATATTAGATGTGTTAATATGTTTTATTAATATATTTCTCATCAAACGATTTTTTTATAAAGTAATAAATTATATTTTTGGTTCCTTCGCAAGCTTCTTAAGTGGCGCTACTTGACAGAAGCCGCACTCCGTTACGGAGCTACTTCAATAAATCACAGCTCAGCGAGGCTACTTCAAATTTGATTTTGAATATTATTATAATAAGTATTGGCAGAATTTGACATTGGGTGTAATAAACTGATCTGCTAACTTGTTGCGTTTTACTATTACTCACCTTTACCGGATGTAGGTAGCATAATAAAATAATATTTAAAATATACCAAAAATTAACGTAACTGGATTAGAGATGACCTTCAGTCATGGGCTTGATAGTAAATTCGTCGGCCGTAAGATATTTGTAGACTAATTAAGGTTGTTACCGCTAGATATGATACTAATTTACAAAAGAATTTACATAAAAAATCAAGTGCAACCTTCTGTCAACTTGACTTGACTTGAGATGCTGATGACATCAATAACATAACACCTGCCCTGTTACTTACTTAGAAGACAAAGTATTTTTTTATTTATGTCTACAGTAATTTAACACAAAATTAAAATAGTATGACAAAAAAATTTTTTTTCACAAAATAGTCTTAATTATTAGCTGATAGTAATGCTAAATCTTATTTTATTGAATTGGCAGTCAAATTAAATTATTCAGACAAAAAAAAAATTTAAAAAGAAAACAGAAAAAGATAATAATGATTAATGATAAAGGATACAAAACCATTCTCTAATAGATTGAGTAGAGAATTGTTGTCATATTTTGGTAACAGAGCGTAGGAATAACCTTTCGGCAACATATACAAGAGAAGTTTTCTTAAGTTATCCACCTAGCTAGTTTTTGTGATATTTTATAGCGTCACCTCCAAATTTAGTTCCTATCAATTAACATTTGTCATTTTTATATCAGTTTAAAGAGACAAAAATGATTTGCAACTTGAACACAGAAGCGTCATATATTTATTATTGGTAGAAGGCAGTAGCCCAAAGAATATCCATGAGAGAATGATGGCAGTGTATGGAGAAAATAGCCCATCTAATGTCAAAGCAGGGAATCCATTCATGATAACCCAAAGTGTAGAAGACCTGGAAGCATAAACTGACAAAATAATCAACAAAGTTGAAGATTTGGTAAGAATAATGAAGTTAGAAGCTTAGTCCTAAACAAAAGACAAATTTAAGAGTAAAGTTTGACTGCTTTATCCCAAAATAAAAACTTTCTATTACAACTAAGGATGGGACCTTCCACAAAACAAATAGTCCATGTAAAAAATTCATTAGAACTCTCCAACACATAAGCCAAAGTCGCAATTTTCTGAGGAAAAAGTGATGACCTAGTTTTACGAGACGCTGATGGAATCTCTTAATTAAGTATATGCCAATAGAGACTACAATGAAATTAAGCGGATATACAAGAAAACATACCCCACAATTATGCTCAGAAAATTCTGCTTCTGTACAACTAGTGAGTGCATAAAGCCCAAATTGTTCAAGAAGTAATCAATGAATAAAGATTTAAGAAATTAAAACATTCGTCCCCTTCGACTATTATCTCTTTCCAAAACTTAAAGAGACACTTGAGACGGCGTCGCTTATAATAGAATGACTATTTGGAAAAAGCTGTCGAGAATATTTTGTAGAATAACCATTTGTTTTTCTAATGCTTAGAATTATTACATTTACTAGAAAAACGTTGTAATAACTGTTAGTGTTAATGATTCATGTTTAAAAATAAAAAAAATATTATCTTGCAACTCCTCGTAATAATATATACTTTACTGGAAGTATAGTTTGTTGCAAGGAATCGAAAATCTTTTGAACAGGATAATATTGTGATTAAAAAATGATTGATGTATGAA
The DNA here is from genome assembly GCA_963932245.1 of Tachinus rufipes. Classification (NCBI taxonomy): domain Eukaryota; kingdom Metazoa; phylum Arthropoda; class Insecta; order Coleoptera; family Staphylinidae; genus Tachinus; species Tachinus rufipes. The sequence continues at coordinate 23,652,292 of OZ010742.1, read as the reverse complement.
ATTTAATTAAAAATATTACTTCTAAATCATTAATTATCCTATCTATATCAACATTTATATACATATATTACAGACTAGAAATATAAAAATAAAGTCCATCCAACAACTACATTATACTAATTTATCTTATTTTCCACCTGAAACAAAAATAATAAATCAGTTGCCTAGCCACATAAATGATTTATATTCATATACATACCATTAATTCGTAAGAAAAAGCTTTCAAAATCATCCGCATTTCTAACAACAGGCAATCGTTTCGTTTCTTCCCCTAAAATAAACAAATTTTTAAAATACAGAAAAATTAATCTTATGCTCTACTTACTTTCAGGTGCTGCAGCAATTCGATGAGTTAAACGATTATGAATGCTCAAATCTTTAGTATTCCTACAAACCATTGAGCATTCAGTACATTTAGATTTCCACCAAGAAGCATGAAGCGGCTCATGTTGTGCTATATTTTCACAATTATTATATTTCTAAAATATAATTTATAATCAAAAATAAATCTTAAACGAATAGTATTAATTCTTACTTTATCACAAAATAAACATTTATATTCATTATTTTCAAACACAAAATGTACAGAATGGTGATTTCTTAACCAATTTGTATCCAATCCTTTAGCACCGCAGAATATGCACGCGATAGTAGTGTTTCGAGCTACAGAAGAAATAGTAAAAAAAAAGATTAAGTAACTATACAATATAATAAAATTAGTAAGCATGGCTGAAGGTTAAAGCATGTTATATCTTATGTATGTAGTAATCTTATAGTGTAATAAGACTTTACATGAAAAGCCTAGGCAGTTCATAATATTTTACTCTATATGGTGCAATGAAGTATTATAGTATAGTAGTTCATAAACTGACTATGCTTTCCATGTATTCCACTACGACTATGACATATACATTTAATATACTTACAATGTTTTTTATTCATATGTCTTTTTAAATATTCTTCAGTTCGCAATTTAGCATTGCATTGATTACAAGAGAATCTAAACATGCCAACCAAACTATGTTCCATAGTATAATGTCTCTAAAAAATAATTTATTTAATAATAGCATTAATTAAAAAAAAATCATTTTACATTTCTAGCTTTCTCACTGTAAAATGCCAAATCGCATCCGTAACATGCGAATACTTTTCCACATTTGTGTTCTTCAGTTAAGTGCTTTCCTAATTTATTTACATATAGCACTGAATGGCATTGTGGGCATTCCACTAGCCCAAGAACGAATTTTGATTTAGAATTCCCTATAACTGAAAAAAAATATTACCATCAATACATGATTTCATTTCTGCTAATGTCTACGTCAGAAATTCCAACTTTGAAGCATCTGCAGATTGATATCATTTCGAATCATGTAGCCAATAAGAGTGGCTTATTTGGGTGAAGCGTCTAAGCCAGATGTCGGTATTCTGTTCATGTAACCATAATTACTAACTTAATATCAGTATCGGTAGACCAGATTCTTACAAACAAACAGAGACTAGTGCAAACCTGGACAAATTTCCCAGATACACAATCACCGATTGTGATCGCCCGCAGCATCAAAGTCACTGTGACCTTATACCTGTATGAATATTTATTGTGCACTACAATCTTGCAAAACGGCTAGCCGGTAAACGCACCCACGCAAGTAGTACGCGCAATAGCGTACTCTAGTAGCACTTCAAAATTCACAATTCTGCGCCGCAACCTAACTGAGACTTGCATTATAGAAAAAAAAAAGACGCTCTTCCAACAGCACTCAAACTGCATGTTATTCATACGATCCACTATGATTACTATCTTCGGCAAAACATAAACATAAAATGCGATAGGGGCCACGTCATTCATCCAGCTCTAGCTCATAGACAAACATCAACAGCCCATTCAGATTCCAGGACAAGCGTGTCAAGCCCGACTAGACATCACGACGTACTTTACCATCTTATCTACAAACAGCACCGTATTTTTTCCGAAATAAGGAAGGAAGTGTCGTCACCATCAATGAGGACCGCTATAGAACAATGTTACGGTAATTTGTGTGGCCAGAACTTGAGAACATCGATATTCAAGAGACGTGGTTCCAACAAGACTGCGCTATATGCCGCACAGCTAATGCCATAAGAGATTTGCTGAGATAGAAGTTTGGTGATTGCATTATCTCACGAAGAGTTGTGAATTAACCGCCGCGGTCATGTGACACCCATTATTTTCTTTTCTACGTCAAAGAACTAGTCTATGCCGACACTCCACCATCACACTGTATAGATCCCGATGTCGTTTTCTAAATGCGCTGTTGCCAAACATACACATGCAATATAATTGTTCTAGTCATATGCTCTCAACAGTAGTAAAAGTTCTGACCAATAATAACTTGATTGTGCATAATAAATAAAAACATAATTACCTGTAGATTCATTAAAATATTTCAGAGTAACTGATGGATCCTAAAAATACAATTTTAAATAGAGTTAAATTATTTAATATAAACCAAATTGTATACTAACCTCTTTTTGTACTGGAGAAGCCACGCCTTTCGTAACTCGATAATTATTGAACACAATATTATCAATAATGTCCAATTCAACATTCTTTTTCCGCTCTGAGGAAACCACACCATTCGTAATGAGATGATTATTAATCACTATATTGTCAATAATGTCCAATTTAACAACCTTTTTAGGAGTACAATCATTTTCGTTACTTTTAGATGTATTGTTATCAACGTAATGATAAGTCTTTATAAATTGATACCCAGTATAATCGTGTTCAGCCAAACAAGCATGATGATTCTTCTTTGCTATTTCATTATTATCATTGGATACATTTGTTTTGGAAACTGTAGAATTATCCTTTGGCAGAATATTTCTATTTTCAGAAATGTTACTACTAGCAACTCGAAAATGATCCTCGCTGAAGACGTTAGTTAAAGAAACTCTAAAACTATCGTCAGTCATGTTACTTCTAGTAGCAGTAGAATTATCCTTGAGCAAGTTATTTGTAGATGCACTAGAATTATACTTGCTGATGTTACTTCTAGTGACTCTACAATTATCTTCACCAATAATGTTATTTCTAGTGATTTCAAAATTATCCTCAGTAATATTACTTCCAGAATTATCCTTGGGCAAATTATTTGTAGACGCAATTGAATTATTAGTCATATTACTTCCAGAATTATGCTTGCTGATATTACTTGTGTCTCCAAAATTATCCTCACTATTGATGTTAGTTGTAGTGATTCCAGAATTATCCTTAGGCAAATGATTTGTAGAAGCTCTATAATCATCCTTAGTCATGTTACTTTTAGCCACTCTAAACCTTTCTTCAATAATGTTATTCATAGTGACTGTAAAATTATCGTCACTCATATTTATATTAGAATCACTAGAATGTTCCTTAGGTATATTATTTCCAGGCGCTTTTTTTAAACAAGTTTTCAAATGTTTATTTCTACTAGTCAACTTACTCTTAGCAATGTTACCCCCGACATTATAATTGCCTTTAACCATACTATTAACAATATTGTTACTAACTTTTGGAATTCCATTAGTAACATTGCTATCAGTAATAGCTTCAAATCCGAGTTTTTTACATTTATTCGAACCTTCTCGTGTAACTATGTATTTATATTTGTCAGTAACCAGTGTAGAATGAATTCTGTTATTATGTCGTTGTAAAATATTTTTGTTTGAAAATTTTAGGTTACATTCTATACATTTTATGGGGTAATCTCTAATTAAGGAATGTTCCAAAAATGAATGAGCCTAAAATTAATTAAATTAAATTATGTTTTTTTTTACAATTTAAAGTTATTACCCATAAACTTAGAGGAGTATGAAATGCCAAGTCACATAGTTTGCATAGATGTAGTTCTTTATGTAATGTAGTTCGTAGATGTACTTCTAGCTTGTGAAGTAGTAGTATTTGATGACAGTATGGACACAATACTAATTGATGGCCGTATCCTAAAGAATATTAATTAATTAATTTTATTTGTAACTTATATAATAATTTTTACCATTTTTAGTGAATTTCTGGTAGTATGTTAATGTGATCGGATCATTTTTCTGAAAAAAAAAGTGTTATAATCAAATTTTGATGATTTAAAGTACAAATATTAAAATAAACATAGCAGAATAAGATTTCATAAAAGTAAGGAATATGATTTGGTGCTAGAGAGAGTAATCCTAAGACATTTTGTAAATGCAATGTTGCCAAACTTACACAAAATACCGTATATGTGCAAATAACCCCATTAAGACTACCTTTAATCAATAGCAACGTAATTTGTGGGGTTAGATTAGCACTTGTGGATGTGGCAACCAAAAGAATGCCAACTGGCCCAGTAAAGATGTATGTGAAATCCCAGTCCCAAAATACAGTTAAAAATCGGTATAAATAGTAGCAAAAACTTTAATGAAGAAACAATAAATAAAATCGGATAACCTATACAGCAGCCACTTATTCCACAAGAGGCGTGGCCTCATTGTTAATAAAACCTCGCCGCAACTGTTACGGCCGTCAGGCGGCGATGACATCAGTAACGCCCGCCAACTCCGCAAACTGCTCGACCAACCACAACCGAGCAGGGTGCATTAAAAGAATTCGTTCCAGAATTTCACAGGCAGTTTCGCAAAAATTTCACATCGTTACTATAGACAAAAATTCCATCTTAACCTAACACTGTACAGCTACAACCGCTGCCCCCCAATTCCCTTCGGAACAACAAACGCTTTACGCTGAAACCCGCCATTTCAAAAGCTGCAAACCATACCGGTCCAAGGTCACGTCAAAAACAAATCCAAACAAGTTTCAGCATGCATAAACGTCGACTACCCTAAGTCATCTCACATGACCTCTTGTGACACTAGAAGTAACATACCTGTTCCAATTATCACCTCATAGCACTTCAAGGCTAAAAAACACCCATTAAGTTATACAAAGTAGCAACCCTAATCTCCATCACCGAGGTCGGCCTGCAAGAGCAAACACACCGACTCATTGGACTTCTGACGGTCGGGATATTCCTCCACAAAACCCCAAACTAGTAACACGACTAGACTTCCAGTCAGTTCCACTGCCAAATTCAAGACCACAACATCTCCTCTGCTTCTACTGAACATCAAACCAACCAGGAAAGAACAATGCTAAGGCCGCGATGGGCACACGTTTTCTAAAGCATAGCATCAAACCAGACAAGACCTAGACCGTTACATCTACGATACCAAGCAACGTGTCAAACTGTCATTCAGATTGACCAATCGCAGAAAAGGAAGCAGACAAAACCGTGTATGTAAAGCTACTGCGTAGCAAAATAAGAGACTAAATATGTTGCATCACCGTGGAAACCGTCGCAAAAGCCGAAAACCTAATAACAGTTTCAAATTAACCCGTGGTTTCAAACATTTCGAATCAGCAACACCCAAACTTATAATAAAACTTTGTGTCGTCGATAAGAGAACATCCCTAAAACAAACCCGGAGACCTCCTCCGTTAAGCACCTTCGACCTTAAAGAACGCAAACTCTTCCTCAAGAACACACACAAACAACCGCACCCTTACCACCTCAACCTCAACCGATGACAGTTTTTCGGAAAAAAATTCGGACAGTCCAAAACATTAAGAAAAGCAGCCCCGCAGAAGCTCTTCTAATCTAATTCCACTAAAAACTAGATACTTTTGAGCAACACAGTACGATAACAGAACCCCAATAATGACCAAAGCAATAGACTGGCTGCATAGTCACACACACCGATAAAGGCCCCGCTTTCTCATGCCGTGAAAGCAGTCCACGTCCACCATCCCAACGTAAAGCAATACGCACCCGGGTTATTGCACCAGATGTTATTAGAGTCGCAATTTACTACGAACCTAACGCCGCCTCAATGCCAATCCATTCAGCAATTCCTGATTGTAACAAGAAGTCCCAAAATACAGAGGGGCTCGACCAAATAGCCACCTTCGACCAAATCGGGGCTTTCCCAGTGGCATTGCACATTCCGGCAACGAAAAACACCATCACAGATCCCACAAAGCTCTTTCGCACCTGGACGACTTCTTCAGAGAGTCGCCCACAAACCGATAGACACATCTATCAAAAAAATCTCAATCAAGAGGGGGAACCTATTTGTCGATTTTTGTGTATCAACCGCACCATCTCCGCGATGTTTCGCTCTTAACAGATCGCCTTCAAGCCTCAAGAATGGTAACAATTATATCTTACACAATATCCTACTAGCTGACTCATAAAATAAGTATCTGCATACAAAACAATTCCAAAGAGTTTGACACATAATAAACAAGTATTCGTATACTTATGACTAATACAAGGTGTATTATCACCTTCTACAAATATCTTATAATAATAATAAATAAACTAACATTTCCAGTTTGCTTGCGAGGAAAGTTCCCGAAATATGAATTGGGTACCTGGTTAAATACACACAAGCTACATCAACCATAGCGAGAGGGTTTAAAGCACCTTAACAAAATATAATTTGTATATACACAAGACACTCATAGACTATAGGATATAAAGATTTAGCAGTAAGTATTATTTTATCTACCTCCAGTTTCAGTGAACACTAACTAATTCTATATATACCTTAAAATGGACACAAAGCAGTAGGAAATAATCTTCTTGTTTATTACACACAGAACAGTAAAACGTAACACACCTCACCTAAAAGAACAAAAGTACAGGAATCTCAATTTCCAAACTTAACCTTCAACACAGTTGTCAGTGCTGCCAACAGTTATCGTAAAATGTTCGCTGGGCAGAATAAATTCGGAAACACTCGACAGCACTCGGTGAGAAGTTCAGCATGGTGGATGACCATGAAAATAAATACCAAATGGATTAGTTAGAAATAAAGGTGAGTACATAATAATACTTGTAATGCTGTAGATCCAAGAAACTCCCTTAGAATGGGATCCCACAAAATGTATCCTTAACATTAAGCCAACTAGTAGTACTCCGAGAAAAAATAATCTTCCTCGTATCGGCAGATATTAACTTTACCAAAATCCAATAAATAATGCCAATAACAATCGCAAGCATACATTCTAATAATTTCTTATTTCAGGATGAATCAAAAGAAAAGCCCACAAAAGTAAAAATAAACATAAATACTTAATGTACGTAATCAAACTGTAAATATAAATCCAAATATTTACGAACAAAACTAATCATTATTAGTTAGACCACATAGAAACTAATAATTAACCACCCACAATAACCTAATTAGTGTGCAAATAATTAATTTTCTATTTCTATTAACGTCACGCGCAAATTTTCATTGATGTAATTTGGGTTGCCTACGTTAACACGGTATTTGTTTAAAGGTTAAGAAAATCAGCCGGCAACTCCAAAGTAGAATTGTGATCCTACAAACTGTAATTTTGACAAACTCCAATATACCATATTTTGGCGTCAACATACTGAACACTGCCAACTGTCATCAGGTTCTATCTGGTGTTGTATGTATCTATGTCTATCCCGGGTTCGGGATTGACCGGTGGTCGTACGTGGAGTTGTTCGGAAGAGGGTTCTCTACCTGTTGTGGTTGATAACCGCCGAGTGGGCCACTAGGAATATGCGGGCCTATGACAGAGTGTGACTCCATAAACCGAGCGGTAATTCGAGAGCACGTAGTTCGCTCTCGGAAGGTTTGTCGATATAGCCAAAGATATCCAATATGCATTGCCAAGCGTTGTAGCGAGGATCAATGTTGATGCGGATACAGAACGATGCCTACGGCAAGGGGGTAAAGCAGTGACGAATGTCAAACAATCCCTGAAGCAGGACGTAGGCGTCCTGATATCCACAGTATTTGTGGGTGTAGTGTAGCGTTAGCGTTGCAGTCGTAGTGGTTCATATTATGGCAGTAGAATTCACTCTGCTTCTGAGCTAATTCAACGTTGCGCCCCAACCGGCTCGGGGTCTTGTGCCATTACCATGACACTCCATCAAAACCCAAGAAACCGACCAACTTCTAAACATCTTACTGCACTTACTTCGCACAAAACTTGATGCCCACAAAAGTCTCCTCCACACATTCGCGATACCATAAATTGGTTTTACAATAATCAGATGAACACCGACACAACCAGTAAGGATCAGATGACCGTCCTACTACAACAAGCTGAAGACTTGTTGTTCCACACTACAGCACGCAATGTTACTGCTAGCTTAGAGCACAGCTTAGAGTAGTCCATGGCGCCATTAAGTATCTGAACAACGCCAGTGGTCAACTCGTTGCACTTAACACCAATACTACCACCACAGAAGAAATTTGAAACAAATGCTTGAGTTTAAAATCAAACTTGACTAAAAAAGAAAATAAAGACTATAATAAAGACACTGATTTATTGGAAAAATTATGTTAATAACTTACCTGATTTGCTAGTATAGCGAGAGCCTGATTTTCTTCATTCAAAAAATATAGATCATGAGCCAATAGATAATCCTCCTATAAAATACCACAATTAGATTTGTATGTTTATTTATTTTGATATTACCTTATTGTCAAAGCCCACGGCGCCTTTACGTCTGTGATTTGTTTTACATTTTTTGTTATTGATGTGTAAATCTTGAAGGAGGTCATCTTTTCGATCTATGTGATGCCTATTGTGATGACGCTTCAAACCATTTTCTGTACGAAAACGCTCGCTACAAATTTCACATGATATTGTATAATGTTCTCCAGAAGAGTGTTCTGCAAGTTGGTGTTTCTAGAATAATATTACTTTAATTGACATTAGAACACCGTTAATGTATCTAAAGAATGTAACAATTGTAACACTATTGTTCGAAAATGAGAGTGTACATTCATAATAGACGTTACCGGATGGTAAAGATGATTGTGAGCTGCTAACAGCACACAGACATCCTTATCAACATTTTGATAAAATAGGCCTACAAAATTGTTACAACGCGCATGCTCCTCCCTCCACAGGGGCGTGGTCTAACCGTAACTGACAAAATTGACTTTTAACAAAACCCGCCAATTCTGGAACTGGACCTCAGTATCTAGACTACAACAATATCCTGATTTTTTTTTTCAATACACAATTCTCATAAGAATTGCTCTAAGCTGTCTGAAGGTACTTACAGCTCAAGGATCCAGAAAACAATCATTACATTTAACAAAATTCAAACTTACCAATAAACTATTATGACTATGAAACGCCAAATTACAATTCCAACAAGGAAATAGTTTGGAATGACCCATACACCACAAATGCTTATTCAAACTTTGTACAGGTAATCGGGTAAAACAGTGAGGACAATATAATTTTTGAAAATTCGCACTGCCTGAAACAATAGTTTTAAATTAATACTGAAATAATCATATTAGTAATGCTACCATACCTGTATCTTCTTTTGTACTATATGCAATCACAAGTGGTCGTATTATTTTCGGCTGAAATAATATAATTTAGTACAATACAGAGTTCTGTACGAGTTTAGTAACAAACTTACCGCTTCTTGCATTTTTTCCATCTCTTTTCTGTTTGCCAAACGGATTTGTTTGTCTGCATATACTAAACATGATTTGGCCGTCTTCTGTAACAGAATGGTTACATTTTAATTGGTTTAATTTTTTTTATTTAAAAAATTAAGCAAAATAATTAAAATGCTAGAGCCTCCCTCTACTACTGGATAGAAAACGTTTCGCGTTGCAGTTTGTCTATTACGGGAAAGTTGTTCAAAATAATATTTATATTGATCTTTCATGTCTTGGATGTTATCACTCGCAAGTCACCAGTAACAAATTAACGAGTTCACTCGATCTCCATCGAGTCGAGCTTTTCCGCCATCAATTACTTCTTCTCCCACCTGGTACATAACCTGGATATTAGAAGGCAGCAAGCTAACAAGTGGCTCTCAAGAAAAACTCTTTCACATGCAAAGTTTACAACCTAGTTGATTTGATGAAGTTCTCAGTTGTGGTACACAGGCGTTCCTCCTTCACTCGCTTTGATCAAAATTGCCTCCGACAGTTGAGTCAGCCGGCGACTAGGTCTGTTGGTGTTGCCACTCGCCATCAATTTAGTCTAATAGCGACTCTCTTCCTCACAGTCCGCTCCAAAAGTCCTCAAGTGGCCGTAGAGCCAATAGTAAACTTAGGGTATTTGCCTCGTGCCAGTTTACCACTGCCTTCCTGCCTCGTTATCGGGATAAGTCTAAGAGGTAGTTAGCGCTGGACAGCAGTCAGCACGACTATTTCGATACATGTCTCAGCTATGCCAATACACCATTTCGAGGTGTGCATCGTGGCCACGCCCCCGAATAATAATAGCAAATCGACTTTTACAAACTTAATTAAGAAATCACAAAGCAGACTTACCTTTTGTTGTATAATTTTATTTGGCTCTTTAGCGCTCGTCAGATTCAGCTGCTTCTCTGCAAACACTAGACACGACTTCAATGCATCCTGTAACGAAACAGTATTGTTCTGTTTTTAAATAACAGAACAGTTGTAATTTTCAATTTCAACATTTTTAATTCAAATAATAAATTATGTATTTTATGTAAATTGCACCTCCACCCAGTGTGACATAGAGAGTAGTGTTTCAGAGTAAGCACCCTTCATCAGTGTGCCTAGCATCTCAATGGCCAAAAATGGACAACTTACATAAAATCATTAGTAATTTTCTTATTATAACCAAGTGATATTTTGATACGTCCGACATAAAAATCAATAACAATATTGATAAAATTATTCTACATACTTGTTTTGTAAATTTCACAACTTTTGGCACTGTTGCAACTTTTGTCACGTTTCCCATTTTTATCGCTTTCGACACTGGCGCTTTTAATACTTTCACCATTTGTGATACTTTTGGTAACAGTTTTATCACTTTGAATTTCATCGCATCCGGTTTATTCGAAATATACGCTTCTGTTGTTGCTGTCTCCTATAATAGAAAATGTTATGCATTAAAACTATTTTTTCTTTTGTTGTTAAAAACACATACATCATAAGCGTTATAGTTTTCGCGTGTAGGATCTTTGACACATATCGTAGGATCCCATATTATGTCTAGATATGATTCGTTATCCTTTACGTGGTGCCGATTTTTATGTCTTTTCAAAATATCCAATGAACGAAACAATTCATGACATATGTTGCAGATTATGTTGTAACCTTTACCAAAACCATGTTCGCTGGATTTGTGTTCCTGAAAAAATTATAATAAAATAATTTATTTTTAGAAAATTAACATTAAATATGTAAAAAAGGCTTTTGTTGCCGCTCCGGTCCAACCAATCACAACACTCGCCGCTTACAAGCAATTTTTTTTTCGTTTCTAGAACCGAAATTTTATGTCTTACGCTTGTGTTGCTCCTCCTCACAGCTGCCTTTGAATTAATAAAACAAACCAAACTCGTTAATTGGGAGAATGGAAGCGCAGTAGATATAGACGATGCTTAGTATCTAGTCTACCTACACTCTCATATTGAATGTGATTATGGTTACATGAACACTAATCATGTATTAGAAAAATTTGATGAACTAATAAACGTCATAATGTCTGCCAAACCTAAAATATCGAACATTTTCTCCCAACAAGTTGGTCTAGTCCTAGACCAGAAGCAGCCAATGTCGAATTGAATCACCACAAAAACACCATATACCGGCATCTTCCGTCTCATGCCATCTTAAGTCACGATGCAAATTGGTAGCCGCAAATTCGGACCACCAGCCTAGTGTCGTCAACCACCTGGACGTTACCGCGACAAGTTGTGACGGCCGCCTTTACCGGTAACAAATGGCGCCCAACGTGGGGCAACTAATGACATGAGTACTTTCACAACCTCAATAACATCGCCGTAAAAAGAAGATGAAGAAGAAGAAGGCAAATAAGATATAAACACAACCAAGCTACGCCGTAAAGCAGTCCCTTGTAACAGAAAGGCTTACGTCAAAACCAACTCTTACAAGTAATCTGATAGTTATCACCAACACAGTTCCCAGCCAAAACAAACTGGTTGAACCCAGTCCAGGGTGGCACCCAACGTGAGGCAACAATTACTTCAGCAACAACGCCCTAAGAAAAAGTTGAAAAGGAAGCAACTAAAATATAAACACAACCGAGGTATGGAAGATTACTTCAAAAAGTATGACACCAACCTCCCTTCTACCACAAAAGCTTAAGACCAACCCTTACAAGTAATGTAATATTTATCAACAATTAAGTCACGTGAGCAGCATCATCAACACAGCTCGCGGCCCTATGCCCTGATCGAATTAGCTTCATCATTGATGCTGATCGTCAAAGGCTCTACCACTGTGATCTTCAAGTAGCAAATAGAGCATCCAAGTACCTGCTAGACTCTGCCTGTGCAAGTCCGAATTAAAACTGCCACCGTCAACAAAATTAAATTCAAAAAAATCTTGATACTTCGAAACCTTCCAGATGATGATCGACAAAGACGATCACAAAGTAGTACAACCGTCCGCGACACAGCAGGTTACATATAGCTCAGGAACCGAGTTTCACAAAGAATATATGATGACGCCGCGAGTGACCGGAGCCAAACTCCACCAATAGCTGCTCACCTCGTCATTCCCGCTTTTATAAATATCAAACTTTTCAGTTTACAGTTAGACGAGAGCCTGAAGTCAACAAGCAAACATCAGATTGGAAATAATACTAGGGCAGTCATAGGTTGGATTGTCCGTCAGCTGCTAACACCGTCCCCAAGCCACTCCTCCAAACTTGACGCCAACTAGGATCTCATTACTTGGCGTAAAGCAGCATCCAAAACGGAAAAAAATCTTTCATGAAGCAGTAGCTTCTATTTTGTAAGTTACGACGTTGATTTTTCATGCAAACACTAAAATCGTCACAAGACAGGAAAAATTTTGACTCCGCCACCAAAAACAAACTCCAAGTCAATTGTTCATTTTATTGTTGAAAGAAAAGAACATGTCGCAGCAGTAAAAACGTTTTGTCTTTACTGCTGCTCCAACCAACCTCAAACTAAAAACGTCCCCTATGCTGATTAAGCCAACAACCTTCTCGTCAGCAGACCCGCCGACACCCTCTACCTCTCTACAGCAAGCAATAATTGGTTAATAAATTATTCTTCCGTTATCCCCGGCATACGTTTACCAATTAACATCTCTTCAGGTCTCACCAACGATAATCTTTAAAAGCCAACCTCAACAAAATTAGAAACCAACTTAGTTGACGTTTGGATCCCAGAGGACAAACCCATCGTTAAAGTACCCTACTTACCAAATCAAGCTTGATAGGTCTTCAAAGCAGTCAACTCCGTTGGATAAATATCAACTAACAAGATTGATCTTCCTTCGCCTCGGCACATATTCTGGTAAATTGCTATTTGACTAGAAATCTACTTTCTGGTATTTTACTAATAATTTGATTACAAAAATATTTTATATTACTTACCGATAAACTATTATTGGAGTAGAATGCCAAATCGCAATGATAACATGGATACAATTTTGGACGTCCGACAAGCCATAAATGTTCATTTAACGATCGTATTGCTATCCTGCCATTGCAATAAGGGCACAATAACTTCTGTGTTTTGCCAATAGCACCTGAACAAACTACATTATTAAAATGGCATATATCCGTAACATGAAAAACTTACTTAATAATTGTCCACAATATAAAATTGTCACTGAATCTGGAGGTTTCTAAAAAGCAAAATTTAACATGATTAAAAGTAATAAATTTCCAAACCATACAAGTTAACTTACATTGCTTTCCACAGCTGGTTGAACATCAATAATTTCCACTTCGCTAGCAGCCGTCATTGTAGAAGAAGATGAACTATTAGCATCATTCAAACCATTAACCACTTCACTGGCAATATTTATAACATCTGGTGTATCAGGTTCAGAAGGTTCATCCTCAATAGTGATTACTTCCGCATTATTTTCATCATCAACATCATCATCATCAACTAGAAAATCCATTAACATTCTATTAACATCAGAATTTATTTCCTCAAAACTATTTTCATTTTCATCATCATCATCATAGTCATTAGCTGGTGTTGTTATTGAAAACTTAACATCTCGATTTGATGATTCTTCATTGATACTATTTTCATTATCATGATAACCTTTTAAAATATTTTCTTCAGCTATATCCATTTGAATTGAGGTTTTAGAAATTTCTGCTTCATTCGCTATATCCATTTTAATATCCATTGCATCTGCATCATCTTCGAAAAAATCTTCATTAAAGCTATAATGATCATCACTGTCATATTGATAATCATCAACAATGGCTTCATTAGTATTTATTTTAACATCACTTGCTTCAATTACATCATCTTGATTGTAAGAACCGTTAACAGTATCTTCATGCGTTACAATATCCATTGTATAACCGTTACTTTCCACAATTTCTTCCATTTCTTCATAACTATCATCATGATGATACCCATTATCAATAAGTTCATTAACTGTTTCTGTAATCTCTTCTATTTCTTCAATAGATTCATTATAGCCGTTATCAATATGTTCATCAGCTACTTCTGGAATATCTTTTATTTCTTCAATAGATTCATTATAACCGTTATCAATGTGTTTATCTTCATTAGCAGTTTCCGTAATTTCTTTCATTTCTTCAATAGATTCATCTATGTGAAAACTTTCATTAACTATGTCATTATCTAATGTATCTATATATTTCGGTAATTCAGTAACACAATTCTCTTCATCAGGGTCAAAAATTTCTTCTTCGAAATATTGCTCTTCATCCTCGCCCTCATCAACATCAATTTGTAATGTTGCACGAATACGTTCATCGCATAATTTGACTTGTTTTTTAAAATCGTTAGCTTGTATAAGGTACACCGTACAGAATTCGCATATAAACTTTGGCAGATCTGCTTCTTCTTTTATCTGAGAAAATTGTTCTTAAAATATTATTGTATAATGAATAATCGCCATACAATTAACTTCAAATATTATTAAACTCGATTCAAACCCGAGTACAAAGACCACGTGTTTCAGCAATTAGTCGTTTGTTATTGCTGTTCTATCCAGAAGTATGTTTTATTTATAGCTCGCTTACCCGGTCGGTAGTCGCACCGTGCTATGCTACCTAAGCTACTCTTTATCACAAAATTGAATTGAGTATAGTTCATTAAGGTACAAAGATTGCAACAAAGCCGATCTTTGTTCGTAGATGTACGAGGCTGGGTATAGAGGCATTTTAATCAAAATTCAATTCAATCTAATTTTTCAAAAAAACCATAGGCGGACTTCCACAGCAGAACCAGCACCTTTGAACTTCACCCGAGACGCCTATTGCTACATGCTGGTGAAAACACGCAGTCCTATATCCCAAAAGAAGAGATACTTTCAAAAAGACTGTTATAAGCCTAGGTCTCTTTAATAAATTAACCCCAAACATACCAGAGACTAAAGAAAGGACCTAAAGCCACCGCAGCCTCCACTAAAAAACCTCCCAAACTTGCTACCTGCTGGTGATAACCAGTCGTTAACTATTCCAAAAAAAAAGTACCCAGAAGGAACACCATCAGCGTACTTTGCTATTATTAGCCTAAGCACCTTTGATAAATCAAACCCAAACAAAAATTGGCAAAGACTAAAGAAAAAATTAAAAACTTTTTCTAAACTTCGGGACTTTCCGCTTCACCGCAACAGAGGCTTCTTGGTATCTGTTGAAGAAAACCATCCGTCCCAAATTCCGTAAAAAGTAAACAGAAAGAACACCATCAGCACACTTTTATTAAAGTCACTAGTGTTATTAGCATAGGTTCCTCCTAAACTAACGCACAAACAGTTTTATTTGTCCTCAGAGTTTACTACCTCAGCAACCCCCACCACAAGAACCAGGATGTGACAAGCTTTCAGAATATAAAGTTCCATACTTTCGCCCAAAAAAAAACCGTTTATCAATCCCAACTTTTGGTGTGCCAAAAGTATGACCGCGCTACGCAAATCCGCATCATGCAATAACATGCATGCATGCTTCGCGTTGTACTAATAACCGTTAAATGGTGGTTGATTGTTCCTAAAAAACACCCTCAGAGAACCAAACCGGCTCCGGTTCAAGCAGCGCAACCGCATCTATAGAACTCCTCGGCGCAAAGATAATAGACATGACTAAGCTGTTTGGCCTAAAGGTCACGGTAGAGCACAAAAAACTTTTAAGAGTGCAAGGTTTACATCAAAATATTGGCTTTGCAAGACAAAGCTCTAGGTCCAGTATGCTTCTCAGTTAGCAGGTCCCCGCAAACCTGCAGTAACAACAGCAAACAAATTGTTCACAAATGCTGTCGCTCCGCGTTTGCTTCTGGAATGTCAACAGCATTACAGAAAAAATGGGTGAAGTCCTTCATCGAACAGAACCTCGACATCATGCTGGTGTCCGAGTCGGTCCACAAATCCAATCAACCGCAGAAACTCCCAAATACGTCGTTGGTACGTATGAAGCGTAAAACACTGATCTTTGTACAGAGATCTGTGGACCACTCAAAAGTGGATACCCCCCAACATGACCTCGCTTAAATCAAATGCGATAGTAGTGCCTAGCCCCAAGCACCATCAAAAATGCATCGACATACATCAGACCTCAAAATCGCATCGAAACGGCAGATTTCAATGCAATCCTCGATAATCCCTTCCCCCCAATAACTGCTGGGGATTTCAAATCCAAGCTGAAACAGCTTGAGAATTAACGCCAAAAGTCGAGCGTTGTTCAACTTCTTCTTTTTCGTCGTCAGCACTTTATACGCCACTACTGGAATTTTAGCCTCTTCTCTGCCCGTAATGCTGGCAACTTACATTACGAGTTTTAAGTAGATTCCGAACCACTGGCGAGATTGTTCATCACTCCATCAGAGAAAGTTGTAGCCGTAAAACCCCACACTGGCAAGGCGACTATGTAGAGCAAAAGGGATTGCAAGTAGTGAGTCCTGACAAACCCACGCACTACAGCTATGCGGGCTTCCAGAGGGGCGTTCTAGACGTAGCAATACTGAAGAACCTCAACTTCCAATACAACGTAAACGTCATCAATGACCTTAGCTCCAACCACAATCCAGTAATACTGGAACTTTACAAAAGGGGATCAAACAGGGATCGCTGGAAGAGCACATTAGCAAGCTTGCCCCAGTAAGAATGATTGAAGATATCAAAAAAACCGTTAAACTTTTTACTAATCTACCATTGGATTGCAGGAAAAAACTCCTTGAAATCTATCACAAAAGATGACAATCCAATGTAGAAAATCTCCAAAGCCTTACGGAACAGACAGAGTCCCCATTCCAGCCATTCATAGCAAATGGTGTTCAATTCACTATCGAGAGAAAAGCCGAAGCATTTGCCGACAGGCTCAAACTGATACTGATCTGATGCAGGTCAAAAAAGTTCAACAAAAAATCAGAAACTTTCTGGAATCGTTCGACCTTCTAGAATGAAAGAAATGATCAAAAGATTTAAAACTCCGTCTGCAAACAGAACTCGTTCTCGCACCATGCAATAATAGTTTCCCCAAAACTACCGGCCTAACAGTCATCTAAGCACCTTAAGTAAGAGTTCAGATGGGAACATTCAGCTGTCCATCAACTAGACCGCGTAATAGTAGAAGGGTTCACGAAAAATCGCAAAGCCCTAACCGGAACAGTGGCTTGTCGCTCTGGAAGAAAATCCGGTTCTACTCATCTATCATCAGACCCACGCTCACTTATGCGTCCCAAGCTAGAAAAACGCCGCAAGCTTTCACCTCAATCGCCTCAAGGTCTTCCAAAGTAAAACAATGACGAAGCTCCTCGGAGCTCCAGGGTTTGTCCAAAACAGAAGCTGAGAGCTGACACCAAGAAATGGACCCACAGACTTTTACAATAAAGACCAAGAAAAACCACCCATGACAGAGGAAGACCACAGAAAAGGTAGATAGATGACATAAAGGAGACCGCAGGAAGCAGATGGTACCAAGTCACACAAGACCGACACTGATGGAATGTTTTAAAGGAGACCCACGTCCAGCAGTGAATAACACAGGCTAAAGAAGAAGATCATCAGTGAAGGGAACTGGGACAGCAATCCCAAAACCAAAAAAGAAAAGAAGAGAAATGACCTGTGGACCGACCATAAGAAGAAGTCCTAATAAGTAATTTGCAACAAAACGTCTGGTACAAAAAAAGGTCATTACCACTTCCATAGATAACTGGTACTAGATAGAGAGATACAACCCACCAACCCAAGTCCATGTAGACCACCAGCTGGCTAAAAACAAAGCCCAAAAACAAAAACCAACTCAAAACTCTGCCGCAGATATGAAGCGAATAGTAAATGCTAAAGGAACAAATGCTTATATGATGGTAAAAGTCCAGATAAAGACTCCATATCAAGGTCGCAACATAGCAAAGTTGTTTTTTGTAGACACAAAACACAGAAACTATTCTGCATGTAGGCTTCATATCGGCTGAATCAGCAATTTGGAATTGAACCACATACTCGGCACAGTCTACTAGAAAGCTGACAATGATACACTCTTTCAATAACTCAAGCAAGAATTAACTACTTGTTTTCTCCTCAAAGATCACCACAAGCAACAAACCCAAAGAAACCATTGCTTAACCTAACCTAAAACCATATGTGTGATGTTAGGTTAAGTTAGGTTTGGGCACCACCAAAGTAGTGTAGTGTTTAGTGTACCCAACTGTTACACCAGGAATCTCGGGTTTTTCTGGTTAAAAAAAAATGTATGGTGATGAGTACGCCTTCTTTCAGATAAGACGAGAAACTTTAGTAGGTCCCATGTACTGCTTTGATATTGCGTGCACATTAAAAAACCCAATAATTTAGGTTGGAACTGTGGTAGTATGAGTGATTAGCCCTAGCAGCAGAAATACACCAACGTTATATAAATGAATTAACCAACTAATCAACTTTTGGAGATAAAAATATATATACACCCACCTCCATTTACTCCAACTTCATGCAATATGACATATAGACCAATAAATTAAAAATTGAAACCTCTTAGAGTTTCACAAGATATTTTGATTGCAAATTACAAAAATTTTAAACTTTATCGCTCGCTCTCCCCAGCCATACATGCAGTCGGCACGGCTCATCAAGTAATACAGGTTACATTTAATGCAATGTAAGACTACCATAAATACATCATAAACGGTTAGAATTTAAACAGGAGGATAATTTTCATCTATCACTACATATTCAATCCCTCACCGCAGATATAAATTACTCAGATTAAACAGGCTTAATAAAAAACAAATACAATTAATTTATTCTATATTTATTAATTATAATATATTCAAAAATAATAAAAAAATATAATTAAAGTTTTACATACCTCAACATTACAAATCGATTGTAAAATATCGAACCGATTAGTCCCAAATAATGGCAAACAATTTGAAATATAATTCAAACATGTTCTACATATTTCTAAATCCGAATCATCATCATCATCATCATCCTCCATCACCATAATTAATTCCAAAGATTCGCGTATATTTTCATGTTTACTTTCCACTTGCTGTTTAAACTGTTGTGCTTGCATTAACTTCCGCAAACAAACAATACAGATGTCGGTCGTTATGTTACGTTCTTCATATAACTAAATAAAAAGTATGAATTAAAAGTTGTAGGAATAACATTTTAATTTGCTCACCTTAATATTGCAAAAATCTTCAATAAATCTATCATAATTTATCAGGCATAGGTTTTTATAACTGTTACTAGGCTTTAAACAAGCCCTACATATTCTTAAATCCATTTTTTATCACTTTCTATGCATTTTTATTCATTCAATAATGGTTTTCATTTATGAATTAAAATAATTATTTCAACAAAACCCATTAAAATGTAATAATAAATTAATAATAATATTTTCCTAAAGCCTAAAACGTAAACACTTTTAACTAGTTATTGTTGTGGTTAATTTGAACTAATTGTTAGATCAAATGAATCTCAATGTCATGCGTACCAATCGTAAAGTCGTCCATTAGGTCTGTTCGCTAGCTTGCTCTGCTGAACAATTTAGTTACAGGTTCACATGAGTCGTGTTCGTTTTACCCCTAGCACCGATGAAGGCTCTTTCTAAAAACATGTGTTTTAGAGAGCGGTAAATTCTGTGCTTGACGCTTCATGTACCTTTTTACAGAGAGTGCAAAATCTCAACCTGTTCTGAGGGGAAAAAGTTTACTATAAACCCGATTCTCCAAATTTAACAAAGTATGTTTTATTGGGTTCTAAATGTGCATATTTTAATAAAATTACTCAAATTTGCCTTGCTCTCCTTCTTAAACGCTTTTATAGTTTGTCCGCGTTAAGACTGCAGTGATGAGAGTGGTTTATAAAACCTGCCGGGTGACAGACCGTTGTGCACGCCAGGGCAAGATGCACTGCGTTCCCGTTACGTATAGATAAGTGGGGTAACTTGCACAAAGTCGTCCTTTCCCTTTTCTTCTAGCCTCAACCTTTCAAGCGGGGCAAGTTGCACTTCCTCATTTGATTGGATGATTTAAAAATTACATCTGACAGCAGCCGTAAATTAATTAAAATATATATTAGGAACAGTCAACGGAAGAAATTACAAACAAAAATTAAAAATTAAAGAGAAATAAACAAATTAAATAATAATCACATAAATATAAGTGATTACTAAATATTTAAAAAAATCTTACATTTGACATGTGCACAAACGCTACAGAAACATGTTCCCATAAAGGTGCAAGACGCTCGAGTGTGCGCTGGGATAAGATGCCCTGGGTTAGTAACCCTAATAACGGGAAAGCAACTAAAGTCAGTATCACACAACTGTAATTACAACATATTCTCGTTGGTATTATAATACAGCAAACTTCACGTTCTTTATTATATTATAATAAAATGATTTTAAATTATTTAAAAACTTTAAAGCAGAAACAATATAGTTTATTGCTACTTAATTAAATATTAATATGTTTAATAGAAATGATTATTAGTCACTTTTAATACTAAAATTTATTAAAAACAATTTCTAGAACTGCATGACGTTTACTCATATTTAAGTTTTTGAGGTTATACTGTACGTCAGCAACAGAAAATTGTAATTTAAAGTTGAAATACATATAATTATTTACAAATGCGTTAACAGTTACAATAACACAAAAAATCAATACAAATAAAATAGTAAAAATCGAGCGCGTACAGAATTTTGTGAGCGGGCCACTTTTTAAGAGCGGACTGATCGTAAAAAGCGGTTTTTAGGTTGCAGTAACTGCCACCAACTACATAAAACTCCAAAATCTGACGTTTGATTATAATCAGTAATTATAACATATTTGTTGTGCTGTTTATGTGATTTGTGTAAGTTGTGTATATCTTTATTATAAAAGATAAGTAATAAAAACTTATAACAAACAAATTTGAATGACAACTACTGTTGTCAATTTTAAATAAACAACCAGTTCCCGCCGCTTCCAATCGAGCGCAAAAAAAGAAAGTTTTTCAAAATGGTGATCTTAATACAAGTATTATTGAATTAAAACATATTTATAAGTTTTGAAAGCTATTACAGATCTAATTTTTAGTACAAATATAAAAATCACCAAAATTAAAACCAAATATCATTAGAAATAATAGCAATAAAAAAATCATCATTCTGATAAACGAGATTTTGCGAGAAATATTTGGTTACAATAGAAAAAACCGCAAATCTGATGAGTATGAATGAACGAGGCTTTAGCATGTTGATCCAACAATCAAACGGACCTATACAACTAAATTATTTTTTTACTGAACACACTGAATTATTTGAACTACTACAATAAATTTAATCTAAAAATAAATTGATAATACATTTTATTATGCTTATTCTAGATCTAAGGACGAATTATAAACAATTATAATTTAAATAACAAAATTATTTAGATTAAACTATAATCAATTTAATTTTCTTAAAGTTGGCGTCATTGTATTGTCCAAGGCAATTGTTAACTTAACCTAAAACAATTTCATTGTTTATCACAATAGAATGTGTTTGTAAACAAAGAATTAAAAATGAATTTAGAACTTTTAGGTAAATATTTCTATTAATTACAATCAAAACCTAATTAATTTGCTAATATTTCAGAATCATTTGGTCAAAACTATCCTGAAGTAAGTATTCTACTACACATTACATCCCAAACTAACATAATCAATTTTAGGAATTTGATGGTACTCTTGATTGCCTTTCCATAGCAGTAACATGTGCATTTAATAAACGAGGAACATTATTAGCAGTGGGTTGTAACGATGGACGTATTGTAATATGGGATTTTTTAACAAGAGGTATTGCAAAAATAATATCTGCTCATGTACATCCAGTATGCAGTATAAGTTGGTCAAGGACGGGACATAAAATGGCTTCTGCATCTACTGATAATACAGTTTGTATATGGTCTGTGTTATCAGGTGAATGTGAACAAAAGTATCGTTTTCCTTGTCCTGTATTAAAAGTGCAATTTGAACCTAGAGGAGTTGATCGGTTATTGGTTTGTCCGATGAGACATGCTGCTGTTTTGGTTGATACTAATGGTGGACATCAAGTACTGCCTATAGATGACGATGTAAGGTTTTTTAAATTTTAATACAAAACTATGAATGAAACTACTAAAATTTGTTAATGTTTTGTATTATTTTAATAGGCTGATTTGAATATAGTGGCTTCATTTGACCGCCGTGGAGATTTCGTCTATACAGGCAATGCTAAGGGCAAAGTATTAGTTCTGAATGCACATACACTTGAAGTTACGGCTAGTTTTAGGATTGTTTTGGGTACATCGAGCGCTCCAGCTGTTAAAAGTATTGAGTTTGCACGAAGGGGAGAGTATGTTTGATGATATTAACATAAAATAAATTACTAATTTATCATTGCAGTTGTTTTCTGGTCAATACTGCCGATCGTGTTATAAGGGTTTATGATAGTAAAGAGGTTTTAACTTGCGGAAAAGATGGAGAACCAGAACCAATACAGAAATTACAAGATTTAGTTAATAAGTAAGTTGATAAATTATTGTATAAATGAATTATGGTTAATCGATTTTATGTTTAGAACGATGTGGAAAAAATGTTGTTTTTCTGGTGATGGGGAATATATTTGTGCAGGATCTGCTAGACAGCATGCTTTATATATTTGGGAAAAATCAATTGGAAATTTGGTGAAAATTTTACACGGTACTAAAGGAGAGTTGTTGTTGGATGTTGCGTGGCATCCTGTAAGACCTATTATTGCAAGTATTTCTTCAGGTAAGTAAATAGATTTTAAGAAAATAGTATTTAAAAATATTTTTCACTTACATAGATAACGCGCATGCGCAAATTTTAACGCGGATTGACGGTTCGAAGCTATTCTTAACTTTAATTGCTGAAGTCTACAGAATCGTAATCGTAAAACACCTTTTAGAACTGAATTACTTCTACAGACTGCGACGGTTTTATAGACTGGATGATGTATTTCAAATACGCGAGAATCTTTCGAAATTGTAATTATCTTACCGATTTCGCCAATATGTTGCTGTTGAGTTGTTCTGAATTGTTTTAATTCTACCGACTACGCGAGATTTATATTAATCTTACAAACTTTGCTGTTTTGTTGCTATAGTTTTACTGACAAGCTGTATTCCCGTATTGGGAATACGCGAGAATCGTTAGGAATTGTAATTATCCTACCGACTGCTCCAGTTTGTTATTAAAATTACTATTGAGTTGTTCTGAATTGTCTTAATTCTACCGACTGCTCTATTATGTTGTTTTAATGTTACTGACTGGATGTTATGTTTTTAATACGCGAGAGTTATAATAATCCTACCAACTGCGCTGTTTTATTGTTATAGTTTTACTGACAAGCTGTCGGAATTGTAATTATCTTACCAACTGCTTCACATTGTTATTAAATGTTACTGAGTTTTTCTGAATTGATTTAGATTTGGTAGAACTCTATTTTGGTTTTAATTTTACTGACTAGATGTTACGTTCCAAATACGCGAGAATGGTTTGGAGTAATTGCACTACCGACTGCGCCAATTTTTTCTTACATTTTACAGTTGAAAGCAGCGTTTTCAACAAAAAGAATTTTTCGGATAACACTTGTATCATATATTTAGGCAATTTTTACACACTATTTTGTTGTGTTTGAACGGATTGTGAACCTCCGAACAGACCTATTGCTTTTGAGAAAGCTTATTCTATTTATTATTTTGTAGGTGTTGTTAGTGTATGGGCTCAGAATCAAGTAGAAAATTGGTCTGCATTCGCTCCAGATTTCAAAGAATTGGACGAAAACGTAGAATATGAAGAAAGGGAAAGTGAATTTGATCTGACTGACGAAGATAAATCTGTTGCTAGTGGTGGGGATGCTAAAGAAGATACAGAATTTGATGTAATTATAAAATAAAGCAACCATATCAATCCAAAATGTTTACAAAAATTATTTACAGGTTGATGTTTGTGCCATTGATCCTGTAGCTGCATTCTGCAGCTCTGATGAAGAAAATGAAAACACCGATTGTTTACAATTCCTACCAATAGCACCAGAGGTAAAATTATTCCTGAGCTTTATGCTTGATATTAATAAATTTTCAAATTATAGGTTGAAGAGCCCGAAGATAATTGGGCTCAAGAAAACACAGCACCCATGACGCAAAGTACCAATTCACCACCGGCGAAAAAGAAAAAATACAGATCGTACGATATTGCCCTACAGAACACCAGCGATGGAGGTAAAAACCCACCACCAATAATTATTAATAATAATATTAAAGTAAAAAAATAATCTATATTTAGTTTAGCTTAGAAAGTTTATTTTTGTTTACATATACGTTTTGTTTGTTTAATTTGTTACTTAAGTTGTTACTATAATGGAATGGAAAGATTTTATTTTTGGTATGCAAAATATATTAAAAGAACGAAATTATATTTAAGCCAAATTGATGGTAGTTTTCTTTAATTTTTATTGATATTTTTTCATTATATTCATTTCATTCCATCTTGGCATTTCATATCATTAATTATCATCTGTAGATTTGTAAATGGTTATGGTAAATTAATCTATTTTTGCAGGAATTTTTAATATTGGTAAAGTTTAAATTTAAATAATTACACAATACACAGTGTAGTTGTAAATGGTTATCGTTTGTTGAATTCGTGTTTACAAATTTTGTTGTAAATTATAACTTCAAATCAAAATAGTTTAGAAATAGCTTAGTTGGGCCGTATCTAGAGCAAAATTTGGAGGGGTGAGTTGATAATTTTGATACAGATTTGGTGAAGGTTTTGTTTGTTTTGCGTTGGCGAGACTCGAATGAATAAGTAATTATTATCGTAACCGGCACCGCCACAAGAAAGGACGTGGGAACGAGAATCCGGTTCTAGAGTAAAAGTTGTTTTTCTAAAGACTGGATCGGGTCTTAAATTTGTTTTGCCGAAATCGACCTCGATAAATACCGACTTTGAAAGTGGGCCGCAATTGTGTCTCAGACGATGCAACAATTTACGGTTTTCGGGGTTTTCTTGCCTATTGCAGCCCTTCTCCCATATCAAAATTTGGAGCACCGGTTTCGATTCCGAGTAAGCCCCGTAATCAGGAGTCCGTCACTGGTTCGGTTCTCCGTAAGTTTATGCGCAATACAGTTTTTATTGCAGGAGGCTTAAAACTTACTTCTTAAATGTTTCTTCAAAATGGCTGTCGACGGCTGGAACCTTGGCGCAAAATACCATAAGGTTTTTTGAAAGTTTCTACTTTTGACCTTTTAACCTGCAGCGATCTTAGATTTAAATTCTTTTCAACCGGTAAAATCTCTAAAATGGCAATTAAAGTGAATTTTTGATAATACGCCGCTACCAGTTATCGGGCGTACGAAAGATTTAAGATTGATTTACAAATTGCCATTCTTATAATTTTTGGATATCTGTACAAATACACCAGGCGATCAAAAAAACAGAAACGATTCCACTAATTTTCTACGAAATACGGCAATATCTTTAATTAATTATAATAAAACTTTTATAATTTGATTATTATTTTAATATTTAGTAGAATTGGCTGTGACTATATTTTTCCTTGGTTGTAGTTTCCGTAGTTGGGTTATGTTAATTAGTAATGCATTCATTAGTTGGAGTAGTTGTTTTGGGGTCTGGTATATTTTTTTATTATCGGTGTTTTGCAGAAGTTCACCCAATGCTGCTAAATCAAAAATCGAAAGATAAACAGAATATTCTGGGGGGTAAGAAGAGTGCAGGACGGCCGCGAAAATAATTTTTATCATATTAAAAATAATTATTTTTATCGTGTTTATTTTATTTTTTGTATAAAGTGATTTTACAGGTAATCTCGTCACATTTTAATTAATTATAATAAAACTTTTATAATTTTATTTTCATAATGTCGTTCTGTGTTTCTGTGTTTAAATTTTGTCCCATTTAGGTTTAGGTAAGTAAAATAGCATTCACAATGAAGCTATTACCTATGTTCCAGCACCGCATAGAACTAATTCAGAACTGTACTGCGCACGCATGTTTATTTGGGAATTATTAGTCAACAATTTCGAGAACTGGGAACCAACCATTCTAGAACAGTTCTACCAGTTCTTGCTTTATAGCTATTTCAAATCCTTGTCATGCGCATTCGACTTTAATATCGTCCATATAACTTGATTTTTATGTAATTATGAATGTTTACGTTTGTCATTATAAGTAAATATGTTTTATCAAAACATTTTAAATCAATTTAATTTTGTAGAAACTTCAGCGACTCGAGTGAAGAAGAGTTTTGTGATATTTTCAACTTCATAGATTCAGAAGACCAAAAAATCAAAATTATTTAGAAGTTACAGTGCTCTTATATGATGAAGTATCTTAAAAATAAATTTCCCAACAATTTTGAACCAATTTGCACGCCATTGCGCAGTTCAAATTCGGGTATCGTAAAGTTAGTCTTGAGAACAGGAATTCATTGTGCATTTCGTAATGGTGAGTTCACCATGCAATATGTCGTAAAGGACAATTGGCTTCAATTTTTTTAAGCTAAGCCGTTTTACTACTTACGCTAGGCGGTAAGCCTTAAAAAGACATTTGATATTATTATACCACAGCGAAACGAATGGACAAACAAAAGATACCTGGACACAGTGGAGAGAACTATCTGATACACAGATGGGGCCAAAGACCGGAATTACCAGAGCTGGAATCTACATGGACAAAGATAGCAAACTTTGCTACCATTTGGCAAACACGTCTCATATTTCTAGGCAAATGTGGCTGCTGTAAAGTAGTGCGCCAGGGATACGATCGGGACGGGACTATAACAGACCGATAACCATAATGCCAAATAGTCAAAAAAATAAAATTCAAACTAGTTACGGCTTGCATAAGCAATGTGGAAGCATTGGCCACAATCTGCAAAGTTCGCCTAGTCTGGATATCAAAGGACTAGGGAAAAGAAAACGTGTCATGGCAAATTAGCTTGCCAAAGAAGATGCAAAGAGGACGTTTACTAGACCCAAACTTGCTTTCGGGTTGATGCGTAACACAGCATCCGGTGGAAAAAGTGAATGACACATTCAAGACTATTCTTTGGTAACACAATTGAGTCGAATCAGGCTGCAAAGTCTTACAGGACTAATAACCGTGACATTGTGATCTAACAAGTACATGCACAAAACGCGAATAAAGCTAGACCCATAACGCACAACCTTATTTGGCAAACATAACCTAACTGAATAAAACTGAGTGTAATCTCATGGCAAAAGATTATTATTATCCTCTTCTCTGCTTGTAAAGATGGCAACTTAAATTACTGGTGGACCTACAGTTTTGAGTGTATTCCGAACCACTGGAAAAATTATTAATTTACTCCGGATCAGAGAAGGATCTTTTTGCGCTTTTTAAAAACACAAACGCAACACGCGTCTGCGATCGAATCAGTGCGAGTCTCCAAATCATATCGTATTTTTTTTATCACCGGTTTAAGAAAAAGCGTGAAAGGTGTCCGATCGTGCCGAAAACCATGTTACAAAAAACCGAATCAAAAATTGTCTCTCTTCAGCTTTCACCATATTCAGGTTTTTTTACTCTAAAGCAGTCGCTTGCAGCTTGATTTTCTTTTTGTTCGAGCGACTCTAATGATCTTGTTTTATTTAAGTCGTTTGTAAGCTGAAGCTGTTCAACTATTGCAAGATTAGCCACGGAATATTTCCATTATTTCTTAGGCTAGTGACAATAATGCATTCCTTATAGTAAGTAAATGACAAGCGGAGGGTGATAGGTTATTTACCAGAAAGAACTTTACGGCGGCTGAAAAATTAAACGGATTGTAGCAAGTTCCGGTTTTCCTGCAATCTTAAAGTATATATAAAAAAAAATATCAGTGGATCCACCAATGCGATTTTTGATACGGCCACCACGCAAATGTTAGTCATTAAGGGATAGAATATTACCATCTCATCCTCTAACTTAACGACTACTGACGCTTGCAGGAAGGGTATTCAAACACTTGATGACAAATAAACGGGCGAGTAATCTAGGCAATACATAGGAAAAAAGCCGGATTTGAATTAGCCATGTTTGTTTTTATGCGCTGCCGGAATTTTGTCAAAGTTGCGTGGTTTGTCCAAAATTGTAAAGTAGCGGTGGCTGTACACCGGAGATACACATTTTCTTTGATGCCACGGAATGCGATCTGTCGAACGTATTCGTGTCAATAGAGGCAATGTCGTCGGGAGGTTTGTCATATGGGTTGACACCGGTCTTCTCAGTCTGATCGGCTTTTCCACAATTATACTCGACAAGATTGTCAATGTTGCTCCTCCGGATGCAACATAGAAGAACAAATAAACGGTAGTGTTCGGGCTATCGGGAGTAGGAATTTCTTATACCAATCTTGGCCGACACGATTGTCAGCTGGCGGAGTGACAAAGGTTGTGATGCCTTTTTCATCCTTCAAGCTGTTGAAATGTTTGAACAGACAGTTGTAGCTTTTGGGGTGATAATGATGATATATGCAGACATAAGAGTAGTGATAGTGTCAAAGTCTGAGTTGCCTCATGTTGTTGAGCGCCATTTGTTACAGGTCAAGGCATTGTTGGCGAAGCTTTCGGTAATAGTTGTAATCATCAGTGTGACATTCAATATAGTTGTTTCTCTTTTCTTTGTCCACATAATGATAATAATGTGTTATTATTCGTGCATATGTTAGACACGTATTGTCGGGACTTGTTTGACTTTCAAGTTTGGACGGTATTATTCTAATCTAAATTGTCGAACTGTGTCAAAACAGTGCCCTTGAAGAAAGTGCAATGTCGCTGTGGTAGAGCCGGAGGTAGCGGTGTTCGTATTTTCAGCAAAATTCTGTCTTCAATATGGCAGAGGTGGCATATTGTTCCAGCCTGTGTGCTAGCTTGGAGTTAGTCGAGATGACTAGAATATTCTGAATGGATTTTTTAATGTAATTTACAGCACCTTCTACCACCTTTTTGCCGTCTTTCAGCTTACTCAAAAATCACTAAGTTTGCTCCAGTGAAATGCATAACAACTGGAATGATCACGCCCATATATGAATTTCGGTCTTGCTTGTTGAAGAGAGAAGAGGTTCCGGCGTGTATGATGACTCATTTTAACTCGTGCATTAGAAAGGGACAGATGTTGCGGCGTGTATATTTTGCCGTTCTAAATCAAGACCGTTGTAGTTGTTATACATTTCACTGGTTTGCTCTACTTTTCCTCATGGAAAATTGTGACGGGCATACGATTTTTCAAAATTGTTGCCGGTTGGTCTCGAATGGTAGAAAAAAGCGAGAGAAAATGTATGTCCCATTACTATAACAAATTTTATGGATATAAGTTAAGAAACTTACCAAAAAGAGTAATTTGAAGAGATCTTTATTTATCAAGAAGCCCTTTAAAATTTATCCAGGGGCGTCACTAAAATGTTTTTAATGAATATCAAAAACCAAACTGTTCATAAGTGGCATGGAACTTTTTGACCTTATTTTTTGTAAGGTCTATGTTTGTTTTAAGGCGGCTTTTCGTTTCCCAGAAGTGCTGTTTTAATACCGTCATTTAAAAGCATTTTTTCAGAGGACGCTACTGGTAAACCCAAATGTATCGAACGAATCTTCAATCTATAAATGATTGTTCATTTAGTTTTGGATGTCTCTAGACGTAAATTACTTTGTGGTTCGTCCACAGTTGTTGACTTGTTTTGCGGCAGTCGACTCCTACTGCGCTTTCGAAGCTGGATACAGGTTCGCCGTGCCGATACGTTTTATATTCCAGAGTTTTGTACCCATCCTATCTTAGAAATAAAGCGCGGCGTATGAAGATGTCTTTATTCTTTAGATATAGTATATTTGCAACAATTTTGTGTCAGTTAACGCATTGCCCTTCTAAACCCTGTTCGTTCCCAACCCGAACAAAGCCAAACAACGTGAGGAAGTTCACATTTTCTTATCGTTTCTCAGATTTCCTTTTCGTCATGAGTTGCCTTTTCGCGACTTTGATTGAGTTTACTATTTTTCTGTTTTAAAGACGCAGTTTTTAGCTAGCCAATTTTTCATAAATAAAAGTAGGGACTCAAGTAAATAAATATAACTTTTAATGTTCAAAACATTACCTTGGGACGAAATGGGCGTGAACATAGACGGTTTCTATTTAAACCACCTAAGATTCGCAGACGACGTAGTACTAATCAGCAAGGATATCGACCAGCTGGAAACTATGTTAAGAAAACTACAAGAAGCGTCAAAATTTATTGGACTAAAAAAGAATATGAACAAGAACAAAAGCATGAGTCCGGAATAAATAGAAATCACTATTGACAACCACCTTCTTGAAACAGTAAATGACTATATATATCTAGGTCATAAAATTAAACTGGGGAAAGACAATAAAACGGCAGAAATCATGCGCCGTGTAGTCCTAAGATGGGCAGCCTTTGGCAACTTGAAACATATTTTCAAAAACAGATTTCCCAACAAACCTAAAGAGAAAAGTCTACAAGACGTGCATCTTACCCGTGATTAGAGGCTATGACTCCAAAAAAGCGTCAATAAATTAAGAACAACCCAAAGGTCAATGGAACGGGCTATGTTGGGAGTGAGCCTTAGAGACAGAATACAAAATAAAGAAATAAGACGAATAAAACTTACAGATGTAACGACATGAGTATGTAATAGATAAACCACCAAATACTGCATGATGGAGACCGAGAAGAAGTGTCGGTAGACCACAGAAAAGGTGGCTTGATGATATAAAGATAATCGCAGGAAAAAGATGGTTCCAAGTCGCGCAAAATAGATTAACATGGAGAAACCTGGAAGAGGCCTATAATGTTTTTATTGTACCTGCCTAAAAATCCTTCTAAATCACACCAAATTACGTGTAAAAATCGGCTTTTTTGCACTTTTATAGTGTCGAGCTAGCTACGAGCGTAGGCTCCTTTCTCGTATGTTTGTGGTGTGCGATAATAGTTCTACATAAACACGCGGGACCTACTGTTTAACGTGGAATCCGAACCACACCTAGTGAGGGGGGTTTACTAGGCAAATACTTTGCTTGTAAAGGAGACGACCGCATCGAAATATTTTCGACAAATTAGATGTTGCCGCTGCCGGAATCGAACCTGGGCTGCCTGCTCAACAGTCCTCGCACTAGACCATTGTGCTACGGTCGCCTTTTTTGCACTAGTGCTCTAAAATTGCTAGGACAACAAATTTACCGACCAATAAGAACGTTTACTAACCGAAATATTAACAGAAAATGCTATACGTTAACCATTAAAAATGAGATTGGCGCACTACTTTGTCAGCTGTTTGTCAATAAAATTATAATTTGTGAATATATTGGAAGTATAATAACCTATAATATTCGTGTATAAGGCACTCCGCTGGCCCGTCACTCATGTGCAAAAGGCTCTCTTTACCATTTTTTGTTTGTTAAAAAGTGCACCACTTTTTAGCTTTTTTAGAAATTGCGTAGGGTCAATTTTTGTTTGTTTCGACGGTAGAAACAAATTTAAAATGTGACTTTCGAGTTGTTCTATTCCCGGAATTGTGCAAAATAGGTGCCGGAATCGTTTTTCTATCTGTAGCAGTATTAACGTGGATTCTATAACTTTGTGGATAAAGTAGATTAAAGTTTACTAACTTCTCTGTAAAAAGTGTTAGTAGATTTGTTCTCAGACCTTCAGGTGAAGTCTATTTGTATATCTATTCTATTGCTCAGTAACTGTTACACTGATGGTAAATCTGATTAAGAGACGACGAGTCAGCTGAGTGCGTAAAAGACCCTTATACAAACTCGCGTTAGTGGTACATTAAATTGTACAGATACAAAATGAACAGATGTGCTGGGATTCATATCAAATTCTCGCAGTTGTCCTTGTTGTGTAGTACAGGGAGTTTATAAATTAATGGGATTATGTAATCACTTTAAATATGCCGCCTTTTTAAAATCGTCCACTATACTACATACGTTTTCATATGTTTGCTTGACAGCTGTCAAAGTTGATCTGTCAAAACAAATAGTTTAGTGAACAATTTAACAAAAGCGGCACATTTAAAGTGATTACATAATCCCATTCATTTATAAACTCCCTGTACTTGTTTGCGTAGGTATTTGTGCACTTGTTCGTCGGTCCGGTAGTTTCCGATTTGGATACTCAGCCCATATTGTTGAGCAGCTGTTATGGATATCTTGCGTTGATATTTACAACACCGTTAAAGCGCAAACCGAGAAATGAACTTTGGTGCTTTAGTAACTTAGACAGTTTGTACCAAATACCACTTAATATCATTGATTGTTTCGGTTGCTTCAGTATTTAACAAAAATAGTTTAGTTTCAACTTCTTTTCACCTCACTTACTTAGGTGAAGTGATGAGCTCGCGTAGTGGGACACCCTGTATAACAAAAGATGCTTTTACCAACCAATTACTTGACAATCTTCAATAATAGTGGGTTTTACACTAATTAAACCTATGCCGTACTGCCAAAAGTAAGCACATGTATGATTAAAAACGCTAACGAAAGTTAAACAACGTCACGAGTTGGATGGATGTTCCCAACAAAGTGATGCAGAGCGCAGCGTTCTTTGGATCAGTCATATAGGCATCCATACATACACATGTCTTGTCTGTGGCTCGGTGTGCCAGACACCTCGCGAGACTGGGTATACGTAAACTCATGCTTCTTTCACCGTGCATCTCTTACATAAAGCATCCTGAGCGTTATTAAGTCATATATTAATGAAACTGTGAAGAATTTAGCATCTGTATATTGTGTAACGACTGATCGGATATGCGCGCGGTTTAGATAAATACTTCATTCGCATAACATTCACGCGAGTAGAACTTTATGTTGGATCATATCCTATCAGTATAGTTAATTTACTCACGAAATCAATGGCTGGCGACGTTACAATGTACACGCCATCAACCTTGGGCGAAAAACAGTTTTAATATTTTTGTTGGTCATTTTGAATTTAAAATGCCCAAGAAATATTATTTTGAGTTTGTATTAGTATAAAGCGCTCAACTTCTTCAAACTTTAACGTCTTACAAGCTACACGACAATCTAAATAATATCTAATTTTATACTTACACGCGTTTGATTTAACTTGAAGCCTTTTTATCCAATATACTTACTTTATTTAGGTATTTATTTACAATTGATCCAAACTTAGATGATATCACTAAATTCTTTAAATTTTGAACTTTGCATGTTCATATCAATACATCACATACCACCATCTTATTTGAATGAAAATTTACCCATATAAAACAAGATACTTAGGACGATAATTCTTTCAATTAAAAATAAAATTCCAGATTAAAATAATTACAAATAATGTCAACTAGTTTTTTTCAAAAATTAATATAAAATTTAATAAAGAATCAAGTAAAATAACAGAATTTGGCAAAAATATTTGTTCACATTTGTAGATTGTTCAGTCTCAACTGTGATGGAGAATTTTCTGTAGCACTGCTTTAGGACCATATTATATTCCTACTTGTGTGATTGGAAAGGCTATAAAAGCTTTTAAATTACAAAACAGCATTTTAATTTTTTGTAATTATTTCTGCTGTTTTATTTTAAATTTAATACATCACGTGTAAAAAAAAAAAACAAAATCATATTTCTAACAAATATTTTTTTGTTCGCTTGACGTTATATACATATTAGACAAAAATTAAAATTAATAGGAGGGAAAGGCCATGGTAATAAAAAAAAATTAAAAACCGCAACCTAGGTTGCGGATAATATTACAAAAATCAATTAACTTACTAGTAAATATTATATTAATACTTGAAGTCTGTCGTTGTATAACACATACAGTGATATCAAAAATAATAATCAAAATATTTTCATCAAAACTGTATCTGAAATATAACTTTTAGGCTTTGGTTTCAGGCCGTAAATTAAATATAATTTACGTTAATTTGATTTTTTATATATATATGTATATCATTGATTCATTCAACTGGCTAAACAACGTTTCCTCGTACGGATATCAAAAATACAAATAATAATAAATAGTACTAATTTATACCTTAACATTTCTTTTTTTTAGGCACATTTGCATTTTTGATATAGAACGGGAATAAAATAATACAAAAAAAATAATAATAATTACATTAATATTGTTAGGAACCAAGTGCTTATAAATTATTAAATTACTTAAATTACATCCAATGTAGTAATTGGAATTACTTCATTTTTTTATTATTTATTGTATATCTACATTTTTACAATAGAATATTTTTGGCCAGAATCCAAACCAGTGGATGAGGCCATATCCTGTAACACAGGAAAAATAATTCAACAGTCAAAGGGCGGTTTAAATTATAGGATAATTTAAAAAAAATATATTTAAAAAAATCGTTGGATAACCTGAGTGAAAATAATTTGGTTTGTTAAGAGCTGCCTTGATTTTTTTAAATTCTAGACTTATTAAGCATTCAATTAATAAAATTGTTATTAATCCTCGTGTCATTTATGGGTTAATACACCACATTTTATTCGTTGCAAATTTGTTTTAAATGAGAGTACTCGCTCGATTCGCTTCGCTCGCACAATTCGCGAGAATTATTTTTTCCTTTCGTACACTGCCGATCTTAATGGGAGGTATAATCGATTGCTACTTTCAAATAAACAATCGGACACATAAGCCCACCGCTTACGCAACATAATATACATAATTTAGTACGAAATGGTTTTTGGGTCAAACTTTTTGTATTGAATCCAGCAACAAATAGTTAGTGGTGACTGTTACAATTATATAAATATCACTGTTATTATTAACGAAGAGGATTAATTATATTTATTAATTGAATGTTATTTAGTTACTTGAAAAAATTAAGGAATGTTCATTAAAAAATCATATAAAAAGCAAAAACATTTTCTGAAAGAACGCTCCTGCAAAACAGAAAACCAAAATATATATATATAAAGGTTGTTGTGTTATTTTAGCTTCATCTTTATACAAATGTGTGTATATAAAAAATATGATTGTTCGTTTTATATTTACACCTATGCAATTGCAAAAATTGCACCATATATAATTCTTAATTTTTTTTAAAAAGAATCAATCGGCACTTTTTATGTCGTAATAAAAAAGCCGATATAAAACATAAAATCGTTAATGTTACTAATCAACATTATTATACAAATTGCTGCCAAAAAAAATGACATAAAAATATTATAATTTTTTTACCAAGATGCACATAAAAATAAAATAAATAAAGTTAATAATAATAATAGAGCGAAGCTGCATATAACAAGTGCCGCACACACACTGCCTGCCTGCGTATAAATATACTTTATACAATTAAATTAATATATTATTATAGAAATCGTCCAATGATTTGTTTCTTTCGTGTTTTTTTGTTTCATACAAACAGTTCCTATATGAAATATAATAAAGTCCCTACCGCGTCGCGTACACTATTTTTTTCAATTTTTAAAGCATCACTTTCACAATTTGATTAAAGTCCGTGGGGCTAGTGGACTACGTGGGTCATGGGTTCTGTGGATGCCCCGTTATCAGCGTCGTCACTTGATGTAGTTCTATCCTACTTTGTTTTTCTGTGCCGTGATGATCGTGTACTGCCGATATTGGGAGGTCAATACGTGGATGCGTTCTCCACCGTGTGCCGAATGTAGGATGGGTGTGTAGTGAACTCGACCGACTGTCCACACAGTCCGTACCTGTTCGGGATACTTTAGTTCGTCTCTTGTAATGTAAATACGCCATCGCGCACAATATCACCACAAATATTACTGCTATCGTTGCACCACCGGCTATACTCGCGGTTTCTAACATGAATCTTCTTTGGGATGCTGAAAATAAATAAAAATCATTAATAACATTATTGTACTGCACAGCAGAATATTTATAGCCGTATTCTGAACATTTTTTACAGCGATGTTAATTAACATTTTGAACGTTGCTAGGCAATATTTAAAAAACTCGATACCTGATTGGTGAAAAATCAATTTCTACAGCGATGTTAGCTAACATCGATGTTAAAATATGTTCAGAATAGACCCATTACTTTCAATCGTCTACAATTTTGACATCTATTCTAAATATTTGTAAAGCTACGTCCACATCAACCAAGCTCGCGAGAGCGCCATTCGCGATACAACATTAATTATTTGTTTAAAATGAAAAAAAAAAAATGTTCCTTTTAGATCTTCTATATGGCTATGTGAGCGCCAATATTGGCCTGGGTAGTTAAAAGTAAGTAATCTTTTTATTTATCAAGATCGTTTGCTCCGCTCGCCTAATTCGTGTCGTTCGGGCAAATACCTAATAATTTTTTTCCGTTTGAACGACCTATCTTAATAATAGATGCAAAGTTGCTACTGTCAACAAATAATCAAGCCACAGTCTATCCAAAACTCCACTATCTTTAGGCCAATCATTGACGACCACAAGCAACTGAAGGCAATGCCGCGTATTCACTTATTCGCCTGATTACATATTTACAAACACGCAATAATAGTATTTTATCGTATAAAGATAAAAAATGTACATGAAATTGAGGCGGTATGTGAGCTGATTAAACCAGACAAGCGTTTAAACAAAATTCGGCGCAATGTGAAAATACGTTAGCTTTCTGTGTGGAAAGCTATGCTTCAAATGCTTAAACTTTCTGTTTGATGAGACATCTTGCCGTTGCGGCTTGCATACCTTTCGTTTTTTAGTTTGTGTACGCAAGACTTTTAGTTCGTACAAAAACTAGAAGCTCCATATCTTGTTTACCGCGTGAAGCAACGTAAAACTGGCGTTAAAGTGCAATGTAACTTAAACTTTAGTGATTTCCGCGAGTATACCCGGTAAAATTAAATAAAGATACTCAGGTACGTACCACAACTTTGGACTGTTTACCGATCGTCCATTGAAGCCTCTATCACACGCAGATTCAGGTGATATATACGTTTACATGCCAACCTTCATTTGGGCGACGCATTCCTAATCGCGATTCTTAATGACTGCGTTGGGATACTACAGCGATTCCAAATCGAAACATTACTTTATACGCAGACCTTTAGACGCGGATACTTTTCCGTCTTCACTCTATACTCTTTGATTATACGGATTCAGAATCTGGGCAGCTAAATCTGAGTGTGAATGAGAGCGTTGCCACTTTTTGCAAATTAACTTGCTCATACTATGCAACTGACAAGTAGTGAGTAGCTTCAACGTTATATGAACGGTATAATCAAATACGCAACATCATGGACAAACCATCATCTTCACGAT
The DNA here is from genome assembly GCA_963932245.1 of Tachinus rufipes. NCBI lineage: Eukaryota > Metazoa > Arthropoda > Insecta > Coleoptera > Staphylinidae > Tachinus > Tachinus rufipes. Next base: position 23,614,515 of record OZ010742.1, on the reverse strand, counting down.
TGGTGGATTTGACTATGATTTCGTCTAATTGATCAATACCTGCAGATAGGCTAGGCAAGTTCTGGACTAAAATCCTGTAAGAATTTATATAGAAATCTAAAAGTACTTTTCCGCCATCTTGGATTTTCGTGAGAGACGTCTTCACAAACCGCTTATGTATATAACTACGTCGAACCGCGTTAAACCGCTTAACATTTTATTCCTCTCACAAAAATTAAAAAATGGCGGAAAAGTAATTGTAAATATGTAAATTCTAATGGGATTTCGGTCCAAAACCCTCCTGCATATCTACTAATACCTCTCGTAGGAGTGAATAAACGGTAGTTTATGTAGGCTACTCGCTCACGGATTAAAATACGGAGAGTACTCGTACAAGTACCAGGAAGTAGGTAGATTAACCAACTATCGCTATCGAATACAGCAAACTTTGACATGTTCTCAATCATTTGGGAACACGACTGACCTTTAGTTTGGCGGTTAGCAATTTTGGTTTGTTTGCTTGATATAAGCAAACACGCTCTCCTGTGATACTCTCAAAAGAATGTCAGTACTGTAGTTGCGCAAACTTAATTTGGATTGCACCGTTTGGTTGCTTATTAAGTCAAATAACATTAATGACCCAGGGCTGACACTCTGCTGATCGCATCGCAATCGAATGCCGTCAGTAGGACGACACGTTGCTATGCTGCTATAGAAATAGAATAGCAACTCATCGCCAATGCAATTCGGCTGCGATCGGCATGGCGGAGTGTCAAGCCATGTTAGAAGAAAACACCAATTTCAATGCTTTTATAAATAATTAATATTATTCTACTTACGTAAATATGATCCATCTAAATCTTTGTATTCACATCTAGGACCCATATAACCTTCTGCACATCTGTAACAAATAAAAGTAACATTAGAACTGGTTTTTATAAATGCAGAGGAGGGAGACAAGCAAATTAGTTCACCTTACATTAAAATCAAATAAAAATAACATTGGATTACCTTATTTACCAACCAATCGTTACACAATGATCATTTGTAACCCATTATTACACAATTATCATTTGTTGCAAACTGATGATAAAATTGTTCAAAAATACAAAATTGACAACATTCCTCCTCATAGCAGTGCAATAATATACTGGCTGCCATAAATAAATGAACACACAGTTAATTTTTTAGGAAACGTGTGTTACTAATAATTGATAAAAATTTCAGAAACATTTAAACAATTAACATTTGTGTGAACACCATTTCGGGACAGTTCTGATTATTCAGATTACTTTAGATCAGTTTACACCAAAAATTTTGAAAACTGAACAGCATTCATTTGAAGAGTTTGGATGACTTCAATAAATCAGTTCGGATCAGCTTTGGATCGGTTCGGATAACTTTAGAGCAATTAGGATCATTCTGATCATTTTAATCGGTTTGGATCAGTTCGTACCACTAGATCAGTTCTGTTGATCACTCCAGATTAATTCAATAATTAATTTAGAATAGGTTCAAAACATTTTGCAAAGTTCAAGATACATCAAATTTTATTATTTAGATTAGGTTTTTTTAATCAATTTTAATTACCATGTTCTATGTGTTTTATAAAAGATTGATAAAGGAAGGAGATCCTTCCGAAACGTTTCAAAATTTAATTGATTAATAAAAAAGGATTTATTGTCCTCATATGCCATCCAACAGCAACTATGACAATTTCTAATAGTTCAGATTACTATGGATTACTACTTCATATCTTTTGTATCTGTTTAGATTATTTTAGATTACTTATGATCACTTTAGCAATCAGTTCGGATCAGTTTAGAACTATGAAATATTTTGATCACAATAGAACAGTTTGGACATAATTTCAAATTATTTTTGATCATTTTATTTTAAAACACAGCATTTTTTTTGGATCACTTCGGAACAGTTTGGCTTACTTTATATCAGTTTGGAACACTTTATATCTTTTTGCATTACTTTGGATCAGTTTTGATTCAATATATTTGACAGGTTTGAATATTTTGAAATAGTTTGTATCATTCGGATCTCTTCGGACTTCTTTAGATCAGATCATTAATATACACATAAAAAATGGTTTGCTCAGTTGCACTCATGCCTTCGCGGTTTAACATCCTTATTCAAAATCAATCCAACGATCGATCACAGCGGCCAAGAGTCAAGCAAAGACAGCTGTTTCGGTTCTATAAACCTCGTCAATGTGCCTTGTTGCATGATTAATTTGAATAAATAATTGTGTGCTTATAAACACACAAAAATTGATGATGTAAATAATGAAATGAATGTCTGTGACTACATAAATTGCACTAGATTGAATCACAACCATTCGTTTCATTATTTACACTGTAAATGTGTTTACCAAATTGAGGGTGAACTATTCTATAATTCCGTAAAGCCACACAAATTGTATTGCTGCAATTACGTAAAATGTAAAATAAATAATTTTGTTAATAACTTACTCGCAGTTATATAGCAACGACTCGCCGATCTTGACGGTGAAACAGGTGGCCCCATTCAGGCAGTACCAAGCCGCATAGGCTGGGGGACACTCGTATGTATGGAATGTGATGTTTGGACGTGCTGTCGGCACCGGCGGCCGCGGCTTCGGCGTTGTACGCGACGAACACGCATCTACAACAAATAAAAAAAACATCAATAAATTAGCAACAAATACATACAATAAAAACCACACAACTACAATAAACCCATACAGGGAGCGTAATATTTCATGTGTCTTAAGATTACTACAACATGAATGCACAGTGAATAATTAATATGTCATGATAACGTGTCGAGGAGTCCCGCGGTTCGAAACCCAGCAGGATGGTCGAATAAACCACCAAGGGCCTCATATATCATCCCCCCGTGCCCATTTCACGGTGGTCTTTTATTACAATTATCCAATATTAATCCCATTCTACAGGCACGTATTTCCATTCATATAATACAACTAGAAGATGCAAATTTTACAGTCAGGTGAAATCCTCAAGGTGAACGTACTAAAATGGCACCTGGGATTTATACCATGAGAAAACAGGAATCGCACACTTTATTATAGGAACATCCATTTAGGGAAAAATGGACTCCACTCATCATCATTATTATTATTTTTCAGAACTCAACGGAGAGACGTGCTCGCAACAAAAAGGAGTCGAATCATGGGAAACGTTTTCTTTTTTATATATATTTTGTGTTATGAATTATACAATGAACGCATGAATAAATTGAATGGAATTTTGTTGGGTACCTTGGATTGTCGGTCACTGGGGGTAATTAACATAAAGAATTTACGTTGTAGCAATCGCCTAAATATTTGAAAAATGTAATTGTTGTATCGATTGGTCAATGTTGGGTATATCAGATCCATAATATTTTTTAATTGTTAGAATTTTATGCTGCAATATATTGAAATTTCTATAAAAATAGCTGGAATTATATAATACTTTCATTTTGGTAACAATTAATAATGCTTAACAATTTATACAGTATTTTATAGCTAATAATTTCAACTAACAATGAATGCTGCTAAAGATATTTTATTCATAATGTTTGAATATATGTAAAATTATATAGAAAATAGTTTTTGGAACGTTTTGTCAAGTATATAAACAATATAAGTACTCAATGTAAAGGCGGGTCCAGAACATCAAGTTTAACCACGAGCTGAACTTCGTCACAAGCACGAACATACCCTAAACCACTTCTAAATTTTAAACTAAAATAATAATCAATTTATAAGACAATTTTTATATTTAAAATAATACGGAAATGGTTTTTAAATGGTTAAGTCAAGTACATAAATAATATAAGTAAACATAATTTGTAAAGGCGGGTCCAGAACATAGATTTGGACCTCATGCTGAACTTCACATCTGTTCGCAGAGTTTTTACCCTCACCAGCGGGTATCGATTAAATTGATCATTTTTTCCTTGAATTTAGGTGTACTGGCTTAGATGTAGAAATAAAGTAATTGTTGTAAAAACTGTCAATGGTGTATCCTCCAGTTATCTGTTATCGTTATAATCATCCACAAAGTTTCAAGGAATATAACTCCCGTAGTTCAACATATCACAATTCGTTCCTTTCAGAATGAATTACCTATGGTCAAGTTTAAACAAAGTGCAATGCACCAGCATTGAGTAGTATTCAAAAACAAAAAGGATCACTTGTGCCGAGTTTCCAAGAAACATCAAAAACTGGAGTCGCTCGCACCTTACTACAATCTTCAGAACTAAAAAAGACGAGCTATAACTCCAATGAGCACCAGCTTAGACAACATACTTTTATTCAAAAATGTCAAAGCAAACCTAGAAAAAATTTGTAGACGTTGACTAAGTAAACTTGATCTATGTGGTGCCAAAGTAAATGTAGCTTTTCTGAGACCCAATAGCTATCGGAGTTTAAAACTTCTAGTTGGAAAGATGTTGAATATAGAAAGGTTATTCAATTTCAAAGTAGAGAGTGGAAAAACAAATATTAGTACGCAATCTGCTGCTTGTATTGATAACCAAAGTATCCACCGTTGCACGCTATAGTCTATGCACTATGTTTACAATAGCTATTTAGATAAAAATAAAATGCACTCTATCTTAGAACTGAATATACTATAAAAGTGATGAACCGTCAGTATTTATTGCTATACATAACCTCCATTGCTTTATCTAGAAGTTGTGAAAAGTTGGATATCTCAAAGTGGTTAATTTGCACATTTTCCGATAGAATCCAACTTAGCAACAACGGAAAAGTCTTCATGTTTTGTTAATTTTTCATCAGCTCATCACTAAATTCAATAAAGAAAACATGGTTCGAAAAGTATAAAATAATGAGATTATGTAAATACCATTCACAATGTTTATACAAAACTCTGTTTTGGTTAACTCAATCTTTAATTCAACCCAAAACAGTTTGGACATGAACTACGTTAAATTTTTAATAGACATCAAGAGAAAGCAAAAATTTTAATTATGTAGATATAAATCAATTTCATTCAATTTGACATGTTTAGAAATTATTGCACAAATTATTCATCCATTTTATATTTTTTTATGTAATGTTTTGTTATTTCAGAATACGACTAATTTATGTACACATCAATTATTTTTAATGCCCCTACAGTAATGATAGTCGTTGCAATTATGTATATGCTAAAAATAAATGTTGGTTCATAATAATACTTTAATAAATTAATGAAATGAAAGGGGAATTTATTAAAATAATACATTTTTTAAAACCTGCACACAAATGTACTATTTTATTATTCATTATTGATGAATATTTAATCAAGTGGAATATTTATACACGAAACAATCGATTCTGAAAAAATATAAACGTTTAATATTAAACGCAATAGATTATAGATTTATTATAATCTATAAAAGAAACAATAACATCTTCCGCCTACATAAACAATACAATATTTAACCGAGAATGCGTAATAAAAAATATAACAATAAGTTCATATGAGTAGAAATAAATTTACAATTAATAGTACATAGAACAAAGCTATAATTATCGATGATGATGTTACAACACAAGCAAGCAAAGCGAGTGTTGTAATTATGCAAAATAATAATAGCCATTATAGCAAGTTGTATACTATAATTTATCTACGACTATAATAAATTTAATAAAAAAAGATTTATAAAATTTTATTTCAATTTGTTGTTATTTTAGTTGATTATACTAGAGGGAATAATGACTATAATACCCTTTCATTATTCCCTGCGGGATTATAATATGCATGTTATTTATTAGTAGTAGATAAATTAAATGAAAATAAATCAATTTTTTTAAGCTAACTATATGTTATAATTTAAATACTGAGATAATAAAGATGATCACTTGAGACGTAGCTTTAAGCTCAGCTCAGATCCAAGCCTGCTTGTGTCGTTGTGCACACAGCGCCTTGACTAGAATTGGAACAGACAGCAAAGTCGCCCCTACTTGTACTTAAGTCTGAGCTGAGCTTGGTAAAATTACCTCTCAAGTAAAGAGAAACCGGTCTTTAACTCAAAATTTCGCACCCTAGTTTCTCTAATAATATTAAAAAAGTAAATATGTATGTTTGGTATAATAATGTCACAACATCATACGACGTTACCAGATCAAGCACTTGGATTGATTTCATAGTCATAAACCGAGGCCATTTCAAATTTTAAGTCTTTAAATAATCCAAATGAATCCAAATTATAGAAACTAAAATTGAAAAAAGCTTCCTCACAAACTTTAATTTAATTTAATCTTGATTAAACTGAAACAAATACTGCTATTAGCATTACCAATGTGCTTGATCGGCGACAAAAAGGTCACCGCCACAGTTGTCTAGTAATAATGATGCGGAAATGGCTGATCCTTAAAATCACACTCAACTACGCAGCCTACAAGCAAATTTAGCAAATGGATGCGTAAATTTGGTTAATGTAACCAATAAGAATTTGTCGCTTACATATGCCAGGGCTGAGACTCCGCCACGACAATTACATCGCAATCAAATCGTAATGACGTAAATATAAGGTTGCGTTGTTATTTATATTCCTATAATACCCAAGCAACACAATTCGATTGCAAACAGAAGGCAGAATCTCAACCCAGAAACCGTATTTTTTGACATTGCGTTAACATTTGCCGGTGATCTTTGTACTACGGTACCATCTAGCAATGATAACAACCTTCTCTAGTAGAAGATGCGATATAAAAGTAGAGAATCATAAGTTCAAAAACCGGCTACTTCCATTCTTTTATTATGTCTAGAGATGCTATAGGCAGCATGGACTATCCTTAGCGCTTAACGTCTAGTTGGAGGACAGCTAGAACAGGGCCAAAAAGCAAACAACTCAGCCCCCTCCTATAACACGACCACAACAAGTCCGACCTTATTGAAAGAGCAATGCCATACACTGAATCTTCTCTTTCCGCCCATAGTACTCATGTCAGCAAAGCCCAACTATTTAAGTTAGACACTGATGCCAAACATGATTAAAATTTTAGCACAACATAATCTACTGCATTAAACGTTAAAGAATTAATTAAAACTCTTTTTCTTCTGATTCGGGCTACTTAAGACAATTGGTTCCAAGACCCTCTGCCATCATGAAAATTAAAATGTGACTTTTGCGATTAAAGAAATAAAAAATTAAATAATAGTTTTAAATTTTGGTTTTCTACGTCATATGCAACCGGGCATAAAGTTTTGATTCGTGTAATTTCAATATTTTTGACGTTTTCTTGCAACAAAATTTATTTTTCAATAAACTTTTGTAGAAGCCGGTTAAAAAAGTACAGAAACTTAAGCCTATGATCAAAATGATCTCAGCCATTTGTTACTTAATGCAAGTAAATTATAAAAAAAAATTATGAGGACCTATTTTTGTTGGCTGGCCTAAGGCACTATTATAGTTGTGCCCCTGAAGACTTTATTCATAAAAATTACGTAATTTCAATAAAATCTAAGTAGCATTTTGTCTCATTTCACTGATATAAGAAAAGTCACCGATGACAAAAGTCGGTAAACAGAAAAAAAAAAACGAAGCCGACGCTCACGTTCTCAAGACCAAAAGAATAAGAAGTCACTACACCAAGCTATACAATATCACAAAAATCAATGTTAACAGAAACAATTTCTATATGTATTCAAATAACCATTCTAATACTTTTTAATCGTAACTATTAAATAATAATTGCAGTATCAAAACCGAGCATAAACATAAAATAATGTATTACTCATTTTAAATTAATTTTGAAATAATGATTGTCAATATAATTGTGTAATAAAAAGTTACTGAAAAAAGCGTATAATTGTGGCGGGCAGTATAGTATATAGAATCGTGTCATTTGGGTTGCATACAGTTAACTCAAGATTTAATTTAATAATTAAAATTGATGAAAAACGTAGAAAATAATGATTACCCAAAGAGTAGAGTAAAAAACATTATTAAGGAGTATATAATAGTAGGATCAAGCTATTGTAGACCTTATTTCAAATAAATCAAAAAAACTGATAAAAGACTACTAAACTATGAAATTACCAAATAGTATAATTTTTGTTGCTATATTATAGTCAAAAATTATTTTTTTTAAATATAAAATCTATTACCCATTTACAAACAATTAATTTTTGACAAAAATAGCATAATCTAAATGAAAAGCAATATTGAAAATATAAGATAATTATATCCAAATGTTGCAAGTTGAGTTGCATACGGACAATTGTAGAAACTTAATAAATTAACAATTTATTACAAAAACAAAATTAGATATTCAAAAACTTTAAACTGGAATCTCAATTGCATTCATTCTCAATTATAATTATTTTTAAATATGTTTTAAGCAATAGCAACTTAATCTGAATTATATATAAAAAAATAATTGAATGGTGTAAGTTGGGTTGCATACAGTCAACATTGGAATCTGAATAAAATATCCGCAAAGCTAACATTTAACCAAATATTAGTTTTTTAACAAAAAAATATTTTAGATAAATAGCAAAGGTTAAAATATCGCTTTGAATTAGATCAACAAATATAGTTTGTAAAGAGAAAACATTTATTTGATTTTTGAGATTGCACTTTTTATAAACAATATAAATAAATTAGAGAAACATTTATATTTGTTTAAATCGGTAATATGAGAAGTCAGAAATAAATTATTTGCTGGTTTTCTTATCAATATGAGAATAGTAAATATATATATTTCATGTTTATATAGACAATATTAATTATTCATATTATAACTGATAATTTTTCAGCCCTGATTCTCACTAACTTTGTACATAATTAGTTATATAGATTTTTATTTTCATCTATCAACCACAAAAGCAAGAACAACTCAAACACACCTGGAATGTAGATCTGCCCTTTTCTTTTAACAAAATTATTATATTGTAAATACTGCAAAACTGATAAAAAATAAATTAAATAAAAATAATTTAAATTTATCAATAATATAACAATAGAATAATAAAAACTGTGCTTTATTAAAGGCAAATTAAATATAATATTTTATTATTCTAAATCCAACATAATTTCAAATATTTACTAACAATATCAAAACAATTTATAAAAATCTTTAAATCCATCTCCGAAATACAGCATTTATTTTATTAATGATTAGAAACTATTGAAAAAAAATGGGTTAACATCATTAAAAAAGCAACACGTAATATTGTTAACCGATGCTGCAAAAAACATCAAACAGGATTGAACTTGTCTGAAATTTATTGTGCAATCGTGTTAAGCAACCGATTAAATTTAATTGTATTATAATTAACATATTGACCAATACAATAAAAGATTGATGATTTGGCGACACAATATAAAAATAGTTAACATCATAGGTACAAGTGCCAATTGGAAAAAATACAAAATACTTTTATTTGAATTTTAAATTAATTTGTAAGTCTTTAAATATGTAATCAGAATACAATTTACTTTAATAAACTAATTCTGTTTACTAAAATTAGTATGTATTGTGCAACTTTTAAATCATTTTTATATCGATTTAGAAATTACAAAGTAATTTGTGTCAACTCATACAGGTAATATAATAAATTGAAATCAATAAATATGCAATATAAATTATTTTATATTGATTAATGATACAAAATATTTCTTAATAATAATAAACAAGTTTTAAACATATACTTTACATTAAATTTTATTGACGATTAAATGATAGTGAAAAATACAATCGACTATCAAATATAGTATATGTAATTGCAATAAGTATCTATTAGCAATTGTTTTATCCTTATTAGGAAGTATGCAGTTAAGATGTTTTAGCCTTCTGAAATTTCCGATATTTAAAGTACATTTGTGACCACCGTTCATTTTAAAGATTGAAAAAATGTATGTCACAACAAATTTCACTTTTAGTAAAAACTAATATAGAAAAACAACATTTATAATGTTATGCAATGATCGAGAAAAGTTTGAATGAATCATTTCTTCTGTTTTGCAAACTATATTTAGAAACCAATATATTTTATTAGTGTTATTAAATAAACAAATTAAAACACTCAAGACTAATCATAATAAAAATAAAGTAGAAATTTAAATAATTCCTACTCTTCGATCTTACCAAAACTTTATTACATTTATATAAAGAAATAAAGACTTTTAAATTTATTAATTGAATATATAAAAAATAATTAAAAAACAATCATAATATTAGACTTATATTAATTTTTACAAATGTATTCAATTGTTACTTACGTAAAATGTTCAAAAACCATCATTATATTAAAAATGTTCTAAACTGAATGTCTTCTAAACAATTTACTGAAATTTTAATTAAAATCATAAAATTATCCTTCTTTCTCAAATCTTAATAATTTTCACATCCCAAAAACATCGAAAGTAAACAAAACTACTTTTTAAATTGTAAACATTATTTTATACATATTTTCTTCTTCAAAAATCGATATTTTTGTTTATTTGTTCCTTCTAAACACATAAATTTTAATTTTTATATTTGAAATGATCCAAACTGAAATAAAAATCGTCTGATTAAATTAAAATAATATTTAAAATTGTAAACATATTTATTAAGTATTAAACAAATGTTCTAAGTCATGTTAAAATTAATCACATTTATTTGTTGCTGCTGAGGACATAACTTTTTCTTACTTTCAAAAATCTCTTCTAAGTACTGTACAGACATAAATTTTAATATTTCAAGTAAAATATTCTCCAATTTTATAGCAAATTCCTAAAATTCAATTTTTAAAATTGCAAAAATATTTTTTTATTATTAATCAAATCAATCACAAATTGAACATTAATTGTATGTGAAATATTCACAATATGTTCTAAACATGTCCAAAAATGTTTAAAATAATTTTTTAAATTACAAAAATTTTGTTAATAAAATCAATTTCCAATTTTTGTATTTGCTGTTGCAGGTTGCAGAAGAATTTTAACATTTCCAAATAAACCGATCTATATTTATGTTACAAAACATTATTTCAAATTTACCCAAAAAAGTTGGAATTAACTCAAAATATATTATATAAATATAATATACAATATTTTGGATAAAAAACAAGATTATTGATAACTATTTTGTTACCTTTCAACAGCATTCATATTATTATATTTCAGTCAAGTTAAAAACATAATAATATCACAATTTTGTTTTGTTTGCGATTTAATTCTATTTAAAAAGTTCTATTTAATTGTAAATATTGCAACCTAAATAATAATTAAAATACTTATAAAAACCATAAAATATTGCAAAATTTCCTAAATTTAGTTTAATCATAATTTAAATTATTAAGATCTTATTGTATAATAGTTTGCAAACAAAAATTAAATATTACACAAAACATTTACTGTAAATATTTAAGTAAGATAATTGACTATTTTAAGATTATTTGCAACAAGTGACAAAATATTGCGCAAAATTACAAAATATTTTAAAGTTCCTAAACAATTTTGGCCGTTTTCAGTAAACAATGTATCATAGAATCTATATAAAACTTATGGTTCATATGAAAAAGCTTTAATAATCAAATTATTTTAAGAAATCACAAATTTTGGAATTTCCTAAAAAAATAAATAATAATAAAGCCAACATTCCAAACCCCTACATCACTTAGATAATTACAAACAGTTTAAAAATATAATTAATTTAATTATTAGAAAACTAAATTTGCAAAAATAATATTTCAAAAAAAAACTCAAATTTGTTATAATTACATAAATTTAAAGATATAATAGCTACAATACTTAAACCAATTCATAATTCAACATAATTATAAATCTTTATAGTAAAACAGAAAGAAACTTCTAAATTGCAAAAAGTTTATTATTGAACTAAAATATTTATTTAAACTAATGAATAATATTTATGGTTCAATAACTTTGCAAACTAAAGCAGCAACAATTATGCATGTTTTCCAGATTTGTAAATATTCACACTAATCAGTCATAAATAATAATAATAAAATATGATTTACCAATTATTGTATAACTAAAGATCTCCAAGATAATCACTAAAATAGTACCAAAAAACATCACCAAACAAAATACACAAACACACTGAAATCGTTCGCGGTAACAGCGAGCTACCGTTCATCGTTTTCCTTCCGTATCAGCATGGTAATCCAAGTGTTGCTTGTTTTATTTTAATATTCTTTCACATGAGGTTTTATATTTTTTTGTAAAATTACACTATATAGAAGTCTCGACACGTCCACGTACTACCGGAACAGCCGGAGTCCGAAACCGCACTGATCCATCCACTCACTCGCACACCACCACACACCGCAGCGAGCGAACAGACACTGGACGAACAGAACGGCATGAGAGAGCGACAGCAACTGAACTAAAATTATTTTACTACTCCCGTGAGGAAGCAGGAGAGTGAGACCCCGACGCACCGCGTCAGTGACTGGCGCCCAGTGTCGGAGAAGCAAACTAAAAACGTGTAGCACACATATATACACACAACACGCCAAACAAATGGGCATATGAAATTTAAAAGAAGTTTATCCAGTGGCGCACTTAAGGGAAGGATTTTATTTTATAAATAATAATTTTACCGACTTACATACATACTAGAAAAATTTTATATAATAAATTAAATAACATTCATTTTAGTAAACTTGAAAAAAATTGACAATATTTATAAAAATAAATTTTTATTCAATTCAAAGATTAATAAATCCGTAACCAGATATGTTAGTTTTGAATTAATATTCGAATCTAGTCACATAACTAGAGCAGAACAATTCAAACATTTTTATGTCACAGTTTAAGATTTTCTAACAAAACGTACGTATAGAAATACTCTCCTCTGTTTATTAGAGGGTGCAGGCAGGCTAAACTAGGATCTTAGAAAAGGTATAATTATCATTTGAAAATTGGTTTCGGCTCATATAACGTAAGATAAATTTATTTTCGAAATAATGTGAACAAATAAATCATTAACTTTCATCGTATAAATTAAATATTGCAAAACATTGATCTAATCTTTGTAAAACATTAGTTATTTAAATGTTTTAAGATAAAATTAAATAAATATTAATTAAATTGTGCTATTTGTTACTACATATTTATGTAAAACATTCAAAATCCGGCAAAGAATCAAATTTGTGCAAGGTAATTATTTAGTTATTGGTTTCTGCACAACTATGCATTTATAAAAAACACATTTACTTAAAAATATGTTGTAGATCATACTGAAAGATCGAAAATAAAACTAATTTGTTATACTATATTCAATTTCAAGGTAGAGCGAGGTAAAACAAACATTAGTGAGTAATTGCTGCACGTGCTTATCACACACACAGCTATCGTTGCATGGCCAAATGCTTTCTTATTTACTGTTAACGTAAAAATCTCGTAAGCGCTACCTTGAAAATGAATATATAGTATTTTTAAAATCGTGTTCTACCTTAAAATTGAATAAAATATACTATTTCATATACTTTTTATTTAATCGCGTAGATTCGTTTTCCCGCACTCTACCTTAGAATTGAATAAAGTATAGTATTTTCAAAATCGCGATATGTTTTCCCGCGTACTTATATATAAAAGTGAATAGAATTCATATTTTTTTAAACAGCATCAATTCGTTTTTGCGCGCTCTAGCTTGAAATTGAAAAAAAAAATTGTATTTTTAAAATCGCGTAATATGTTTTCCCGCACTATACTTTGAAATTGAATATAATTGTATATATTTAAATCGCGTAAATTCGTTTTGCCGCGCTCTACCTTAGTATTGAATAAAATGTACTATGTTTGATGTTGATCTTCGCCTAATCTAACCTAACCTCAACCTTTTATATTATAATTTTAAACTAATTCTATTTTCATTATTTGAGAATGAATATATGTCAGATGGATCTATTGTCGCCAAGCAATTTTATTTAAATTGTTAAAAAAGAAGTCAACAAACAATAATTACAACATGTATATATGAGTACGATAAGCTCTTAGCTAGAAAGTACTAAAAAGTTTGCTACAGTTGAAATGAACTATGTTTGATTTTCTCAATAAAAAGATACAAATTTAGTAACCCTTAAGGTTGTAGAAGATAATAAAAGTTTTATACCCAGAAAAGAAGATTCCTAAAAAAATATGTGTCTACTGAGAAGTGGTTCCGTCAAACATGTGATGAAACAAGCCCTATTAAGAGCAAGCAAATCCATTAGTCTGAAAGAAAATGTTGATAGGGTACCGAGGTTACAACTCGAACCGAGCTCCCTATTAAACATGCTAAAGATGCAACTTAAGTACTGAGACCTGGCTAGTAGTAACACAAACCCATACCCCAAAAGCACTCAACACGTCCTACTTATAATTAATTGGTAAAAGATTGAAACCATAACAAGAAAAGCTGCACCAATGTTTCACCAGAGTAATCCTCCGGACACTGTCCCATCCTAAAAAAGATGACGACAAGCCAGAAAAGGCGCAACCCGAAGATAAGGAAATGGAGTTGCCAAGCAATGAAAAGAAAACCAACGATAAGTAAAAATGATGAAGGTTATGCAGATCAATGTACATCACACATTGATCTGCACAATTCAGCCTCCAATGCGTACATTATGAAACATGGCTTCGACATCACAATTGTCCAGAAACACTTGGATTCACAAAAGATAAAGTGATTGAACATTCTGAGCAGATGGTTCTTATTAGCCAAACCCTCTGAAAAAAATCATTTGAAGATTTCATCAAAGAAGCTCGTAGACATATTAGTTTCACATGGCAATCAAACACATCAACAGACTTCAAAATGGTTTTTGGCCATATATTTTAGACAAAATAGTCCATTAAAAAAAAAAATTATTTGTAATATAGAAATACTAAGATCGGAGCAATAAAAAAAGGTCGGTACGCTGAGCAATGAGCGGGTACAATGCTACAAAATCCTTGCTTTAACTATAGCACCGTACTCTTGCTTATTGATCAACACACAATCCCAAGCTCAAGGATCGAAGCAATGACCAAGCTACAATTGAAACTTTAGAGTTACAGTAAACATCTCCGTTTTTTCTGCAAATTTGAATGAAGAAGCCTAAAGTGGAGAACCGATCTAACCGGCTTTATCCGTGTTTCGCTAAATGACACTCATCATAAGTGAGAAGTAGGTAAAGTAGCAGTAGTAGTAGTAGTGAACAGTTTCCCAAAACCAATAGTAATTAACAGCCAACTACAGTTCCAGTTCAGGAAAAATACAGGGTTACATTATGAAAGTAATGCGTAGCCCGTTTAAACCGGTCGAAAAAGGTGGTGGAAGATCTGCCATTTCAAAGCAGCCGTTCACCAACTTGCTACGACTGTTCTGAGCGGAAAGACGTGTCACCGCAAAAAGTGCGTTGACTTTGTAACACGGCGCAATTTTGCGCTGTCATGAACTTTTGGATTTGATTCAAAATAAACTAGACTTTCTTAACTCTATCGTAACCAGAAACAAATCCGGGATGTTCGAGTACGACCCAGAACCAAAATGGCAGAGCAGCGCTAAAAAACATCCCACCCCAAGAAAGCGCAAATGAGCAATTTTCGGATCAAAACGTTGCTCATTATCTTCTTTGACGTCCCAAGAATCGTCCATTTTGAGTTTGTACCGCAAAGAGAAACGGTCAAGTTTACCTCAAGATGCTCAAAAGATTAAAATGCCAAATCGCGTGCGTGAAAACTGACCTCAAATACACGGTCAAGCTCCACAATAGATGCTTTAATTTCCCTGTTCTAGACGAGTCCAAACAATTCTGTGCTTGACGCCCCTTGTACATTTCATAGAGAGCTCGACGCCCCAACTTGTGTTGCTCTTGAAAGGAAAGCAGTACATGACGATGTCCCTAGTCAAACGGTCATCGTTAACAATTTCCTGGCCCAAAGCAACACTTTGGTTTTCCTCCAGCTCACTTACAGTCCCGACTTGGCTCCATGCAACTTTTTTTTGTTTTCCCGACTGAAAGAAAAGTTGAAAGAAAAGCATCGGAAGTCCGTCGATAACATCCAAAAGCATGTTACAAAGTTATTAAAAGACATTTCTGTCAAGGAGTGCCTTCCAGGCATAGCAGACACGTCTCCAAAAATGCATTGATGCAGGGGGAAAGTATTTTGAAGAATTTTAAGCCAATTTTTTGAGCATTAATTTCATAATAGACCCTGTACTCTTTCAAAGCAAAGAGTAAAATAAATTAAAAAAGAACCACTCTATCACTTGTTTAGTCTTACTACGGCTTTTCACATTGACCTCAACACTACGCAAGCTGTCCATGTGAGGATGGACATAAAGCCGCTGAAGCCAGTTTGCCCCGGTTTTTCAATCGCAAATCAAAGGCATTCAAACCAAGCTGTGGCGTATCGTCCACTAATGAATGCAATAAGAAACAAATTTCCGCGTAGAAGAAAGAAGACGCAAAAACCATTTTTAAAACGTCTAGCACAGAATTTTTAAGAAACTAAAAACGCAAAAAAAACAAGAACTGGCAAAAAGACTTTAAAAGAAGAGGTCTTTACTATGCATAAATGTGTCTAAAAAACAAAATATGTCCGAGTATGAGCAAAAAAATGTTTTTGGAATAACATTAGAAATGCTTGAGCAAATTCAGAAAATAGATCTGAAAAATAATTAAAGAACAATACGTGCAATACTGTAACTAAACTCAATAACTTCTAATAAGGTCCAGATGTCACCAAATGTTCTGTGAGTAATCTAAGAGTAAAGACTCGGTTCGACCAAAACTGCAACTTTCAGAGTAACTCAATGATGATTTAGTAAGAACTATCATCACTTTCTAAAAACAGACACAAACCAAAACTAAGAATTTGACAAAAGCTGCAAAACTAGCTTAGTATTAGTAGCTTGCACATTATGCACTTTTAAAATCGAAATCTTATCGTTAGCGAGTCTACTAAAATGTTTCGTTTTTCTTTCTATTGTCCTAAATTGTTAAATTAGATCATAAATAATTTTAATTGATTCAAAACAGTGTTTTTCTTACAAACCAGATTCACACTAAAATAAAGCAATTGACAGAGTAATTAATTAACTATTAATTCCGATTACAATTTTACTTCAGGATATACGGTTCGTGAAACGTCTTCTTGTACTGTACGCCCCTTCATAAAGTGCTGGTGACGCCACTGAGCCTGATAAATCCCAATCAAAAAAATTCGTTATAATTCAAAATAAATAATTACATTAATTACGTCGGTGATTATTATAATCCTCCATCTGTGTTTTAAGGTAACATCAAATTGGATTTTATAAAAATAAAGCAAAAAAAAGAAGGAATGCGTGTGTGTGAAAAATGTATTGCCCATGCCAAAAAGTGTAACGCTGTCCCTGAAAAAAACATTCTTTGGGGCCGGTAAAGGGCAGGTAGCAATTCAGTAGGTTAATCAGGCGGCCAACACAAATCATGCCATAATAACAGACCGCTCTATTCCCCGGTGCAGCGGATGAAAAGGCCCCGCGTCCTATACGCTAACCGAAAGTCGTTATGGACGATAATAAAACATGATACTGCTTCAATTAACTACTCAACAACACATGCATGCATATTGCGCCCGGGACACAAGACGGAGCGAGAGAGGGCGAAACTCTTAATATGTATTTAGTATTTATAATGGGGCTCCCCCGTACGTGAACACGGGGATACATTAAAATAATTAAAACCACCCGATTATTATTATACCTCGATGTAATTCACGTCCAAAAGGTGCACATTCCTTAAATAGCTATCTATAGAATTGGACACCTACGAACAGGGACCACCTTCGTAAATAAATAACTTGAGAGATTCTCAACATTTTATTTTAAATTGATCCCACAATGCGTTCCATTCATCGATTGAACATATCATTGTACTTCTTACTTTGGTTTAGTTTGTTTTTCTTTCGGGTAATGCCAAGTAGTTATTGAAATGGACTTGGAATAACAAGACCGTCAAATCACAACAGATCAATATATCTCGAGCAGCGTTTCTTTATATTTATATATTTCAACTTGATTATACTACGGCAATGTTTACTACGTGATGTTTTATGCGAGTTAAGGCTTCCCAATAGAAGTAATCCCATTCAAGTGTCGTCCGAGCAATCCCTTGCTTTGCTATTGATAAGTGCACATTTGATAGGCGTTACGAAAGGGACGCACTTTTTATTATTACGATAATAGGAACAGTTTTATGTCCCCTACCCATAAATGAATCCATTTAGTATTTGTGCTCAGTATGCGTTTTGTATATTTTGGAATTGCATGAGAAGATTATCAATAGTTTCAAGATTAAATGTATTTAAAATAGTACAAACAAAAAAAAATTTAGTTAGTAGAGTAACCAAAAATTTGATCTAAATTGTCCGATTGGTTTATGTTTTATTGAAACAAATTTAAAACTTCCGTAATGCTAATTTGTTAGGCAACATCAAATGCTATTAAGCAGAAAATTTGATCAAAATTGTTTGATTAGTTTATATTTTACGAGCGATTACGCAAAATTTTGACCGTTTTTCACGTTTTCAGTTATTAAAACAAACTTAAAACTTACGGAATGCTAAATTGTTTGGCAACTTAACATAATATAAACCAGAAAAGTTGATCAAAACTTTTGATTGGTTTACGGTTTACGAGCGTTTACGTAAAAATTTGACCGTACTCACGTAGTTCAAAAAACGTTTTTATTGTCAAACTGTTTGGTACCACCTTGCGTTACTAACCAGAAAATTTGATAAAAACTGTTTGATTGGTTTATGTTTTATGACCGATTACGCAAGAATTTTCCTTTTTTTTTACGTTTAAAGTTTCAAAACGGATTTTAATCTATCAACCATAAAAAATATTTCATACCAAATTGTTTAGCAACATCTTGTGCTGCTAACCAGAAAATTTAATCAAAATCATTTGGTTAATTTTTGATTTAGGACCATTTACGATAAATTTCTGCTGTTTTTACACTTTAAAAGCTTCTGGAAACTAATATATCTTCACAATTTTACTGATTTTATTATTGCAAAGTAATTAAAAGCAACTTAAGCTACTTAGCAGCAAATTTTATAAAAGTTGTCTAATTGGTTTGAGTTTTTCGCTCGTTTCCAAAAATTAATTTATCTTAACAATTTTACCAATTTTATTATTGATAAGTATTTAGCAGCAACTTATGGTACTTAATAGCAAATTTGATAAATATTGCCCAATTGGTTTGAGTTTTATGGTCAAAAATAATTCTACCGTTTTTGTGCATTATAAACTTCCAAAAACTAATTTATCTTAACAATTTTACTAATTTTATTATTGCAAAGTATTTAGCAACATTTTGAGCTATTATTCTGCAACTTTTATAAAATTTCTCTGATTAGTTTCTATTTTACGACCAATTACGGAAAAAATCTGAGGTTTTTATTTTATATAATCTTCAATATATAATACAACCGTAAAGTGGCTCCCATCAAATAAATCCGTTGTTTGGCTGCCGGTAATGTTGGTCCAAACCTAAAGTGATGGGTTCTTTGTAGAACTCGGGTACAAAAAATACTTCAAGTCCAAACCAAAGGTTCTGCAAGACTTCAATTTTTTTTCAGTTAGTTAAAACTGAATTTAACCAAATCTCAAGATAAAAAATAACTTGTCGATGACCACAATTCCCACCACAAATAAGAAACGCTTAACGGCTTTGCTCCTTTTAGCTGGTCTCAAATCTTCACATTAAACCTAAGTGGTCGAGCAATGTTAGTGCACATACCCGTACTAAACAAAAATTCGATAGTACAATCTCTTCTAAAACACAATCTCTTTTCCACGTTAGAAGAACTAGCAAAAGTTGCAGAACCATCAAAACTGCGGTATCTCACAATACCAGTAAGCAGGATAGAAAACGCCCGCCAGACACTGCAAAAAAATCAATATGTATCAAGCCTATAGAACACAGAAAACAGCAGAAAAGTGTCTGCTTAAACACAGAGCCCTGGGACATTTCCACTTGTTAGTAGTAGACTCATTATCACTCCGATACGTGCTCCCAACTGTAACACAAGGAGCAATTAGAGGTATGAACCTACCCACGGTGAGCAATCTGATTGCAGTAACAAAATATACCAAATACAAGAGCCAACCAATAGACCAATCTACACAAACTACGCTGCTAACAACAAAAAATCTAAAGAGTCAATAAACGCTGCTATCGAGAACAAAACACCACAATGGCAGAACATAAGCAAACAGAAAGACTTCTTTGCAGCTCCTATCGCTAACCCCACCGGTGCGTGAATAGAAAAACTACAACAACAAAAACTGAAACTAAAAATGTCATGAATAAAACCCAAAGATGAAGCAAAATCCCAGTTGATGCAAACAAAACCAGGAAACTGTAAAGCAAACCATGCAAAATTTTCCGCAATCGAGCCAACTCCAGCGAATGTCTGGATAGAAACGTGCAAAGAACAGATTAAAAAAAATTAAATAATTTCAGAAATCCGACCAAAGACGACACCAAACAAAACCTAGAAAAAGAAGTAAATATTTTCCAATCACCACCGAGCTAATCCGATCGCCCAGCCTGGTATCAATCGACAAGCGTTCAGAGAGCAATTCAAGATCAACAAAGCAAAAAAAACAAAAGTTCTTAAGAGCAACGTAGCCAAGCGCAACCGAAAAAAAAACACAAACCGACCAAACTAGACCAGCAATCAACAAAGAATCCTTGTTAAGTTAGATCACCAGTATAAACTAAAGACCGGCATTATCACATTCATCACCAGCCTGGTCTATCTCGACAAGCGTCTATAGGAGTGGCTCAGTTGGGTGAAGCGCGTAATTTAAATCTCTGCGCATAATTTGTCTCAGGTTCGAACCCCAGCTCCGACAAAAAAATTTAGAAAATATGGCAGTTATTAATTCAGGACGTTAATCTAATATATGATTAATGTCCAATTAACCATAATTACATTTTAATATGAGAGTATGGACCAGATACTAGGCCTCGTCAGTATCTATAACGCCTCCATTTTCTCAATTAACGGGTGCGATAGTATGATATTTTGTGTTTTCAGGTATCTATTCAAAAGCTTTTTTGTGCAATAGTCGCATAAGCGTAAGCCCTAAAACTTCCCTTGCAAATGAAAAGAAAATAGAAAGAATGCTGCAAGCCTACCAAACTGAACTAGTAATCAACAAAAGATCACTGACAAGTTAAGACTCCCGCAAAAACTGCGGGCCAGCACCATGACCAAGAAGACAGAAACCACTCAAAGCCAACATAAAACAAAAACCAGAAAATGAAAGAAAAAAGACTTTCCGAACCCTATCGGACCAATCCGATTGCCCAATACAAGCGCCAGCCTAGTCTCTTTCAACAAACATAAAAAATAAGACCAACAAAGCAGAAGAAACAAAAATCCTCAAAAGCAACTTAGCTACGTGCCACCGAAGAAGGGTGCAAGCCGAACAAACTAAATCAACAATCAACAAAAAATTCCTGGCAAGTTAGTTCACCCGCAAAAGCCATAGACCAGCATCACCACTAAGAAGATAAAAACTAGTCAAAGCCAACAAATCCCAAAACAAAAAAAAGACAGGAGAGTGCAAACCGACCAGACCTGACCAGCAACCAACAACGGATCCCCTGCAAAATCCGTAGGTCAACATCAAGAATAAGAATATAAAACCCAAGTATGACCAGAAACCTAAAAAAATCTTACAAAAGTAGACGTCAACATCAAAAATACAAAAGATAAAAGTGCCACCTGCCAAAAAATAAATCTTTCGGAATGGAATAGCAAAACCCCAACCAACAGCTCGGATGGAAAAACTCATCCTACAGCCACTGGACCCCATATCCAATGTAACCAAGAGTCATTTGTCCACCATCGAAGAGCTCACTATAATCGTTTGCCTTGCAGCACCGATTCCGAGCCCACACGCCAATGCAGCAACATCCCAAGTAGGAAGACGCCCGACGTCACAAAAAAATCTGGACTAGCCACAGAATTGTACTCCTCTAATAGTTCTTCAACAAAGTCTAGAAACATTTAGTCGCTGGCAAAACTTTCTGAACTTTATTGAAGAAAAGTCTTGATCTCTTCTTTAGTTAGCTTGTTCTTGCCAAAGAAAGCACTATGTTACATATTGCAAATCTGACACTCAGCAAATGTAGCGTAAAAGCTCTTAGAAGTCACCTAAATCCATAATAACAGTCCTGATTTTTGAAAATTCTAAAAGATTTTGCTATTAAAATATTAGTCTTTGAGAGATACTCTAACCAAAAATGTCAAAAATCTTTAGTTGCTCGTAGACCACTTTGAAAAGTCATACAAAAACTTTAAATAGTCTTTAAAAGTTTTATACCATAAAAAGCAACTCTAGGTTTTAAAAAATCTTCTCAGAACTATAAAAAAAAAATAAAAAACTTCAAAAGCAGCAAAAGCAGCAAAAATTCCGAGAAAATGTAGACAAAAAGCAAAATAAAAATCTCCTGCAACTAATTTAGCAAATTTGATTAAAAAACCATAGAACTCAAGTTGCTAGAAGTAACTGAAAAAATTCTTAACTTAAGCTTACTTAAACTCCCGCTTAAGTTAATACGGTCGCCTGTCTTGAATTGACCACATTTGTATTGTTCACAGTATAAAATTTGTTATTATAGATTCCATACTAGATTCAGACTTTTGAGGAATTAATAAATAAATAAACCTACTATTTTCAAAACAAGAGTTTTGCACTTGAAGAACTCATGAATTTGATCACCATTGCTAGTCTTTAATTTGCTTAAAAAAAATTTAAATTAAAACCTTACATATTTTTTTTTAAATTGCATAAATGTTAAATGATGCTAAGACACAATTACTCTTTTAATTACTAAATTGAAACATTTTGTAAATAATCAAACATTTCATTACCAACTAGATAGAACTTTCTATATAAATCGTCGAAGGCAATACGATTATAAATAGACTATAAAGTAAATAAGTGTTAAGTGGGTAAGAGAGGTAAAACAAAAACGTAATGGTCCGAAATCCAAACAGTTCACTCTCACTCCAACCAGCGGTGCGGAATTAAAAGACATTATTTTTAGCGTTTCCTGTACGTGATGCACGCCGACAATATCTAGGATTTCATTGCTATGAAGAAATTGAGGAAATTGGGGAATCTCGCATCAATAAATCATATACAACAACTAGGGTAGATTTAAAGTGCACTTGAAACCATGGTAGCCTGATGTCGTCTTGGCTTATATATTTTTTTTGTTTTCTAGGGTGGCAAAACATGTGCGCACCCCGTATTATATAAATTGACTCTCCCTAATAAGTGGAGAAGTTAATTTCGCCAGGCTCTTGTAATATTGTTTCTCTTTTTTTGTAAGGTTTTATGGGATCTCGCGACAGATGCTCGACGAGGGCGCTTGATTGGTACGCGTGCCCTTTTTTTTAAGTTTAATGCAGTCCATTTAACAACGCCACGCCGCTAACACACGAGGGTTATCATTATGTAATTTAAGGAGCCATCAAATTCGATTAAAAATATCTTTTATGGAATAAATCTATAAAAAAAATGTTAAGGGTTGATTTTTCATTAAGATTGTATGAACAATAAAAAAAAAACGTTTTTACAATAAATAAAATATGTTAATATTATTGTTATAGCGCCAAGCAAAGACTTTGTAAGCGGGGTGCTAAGGGTGGACGGCACCCCGTAGAAAACATATTACACAAAAGAAAAATAGGCACGTGTAATAAGGTTAGCAATAATTAACAGGTCACTTGTCAAATATACTATACGCTAAAAATAGTATTATTCAAGAAAATCCTATTAGTTACTTAAAAAGATTTTTTTATTAAAACAAATCAATTTCACGCCATAAAAGTTCAAAGATTAAAAAGCCAACTTGAAGATGACATGTCATAACCAATAGCAATAAAAATATTAAATACCACATACCATATTGTGTAATTGAGTTTGTGGATGACTTCCCGGTTGGTAGTCAAAGTGCACAATTCTATAAAAGCAGAAGTACTATAGCTAAAAATTAATGAGCTTACCATCTCAACCTAGAGTTACTATTACTACTACTACTCCACTTTTTTTTGGGTGACAAATTAGTGAAATATCACTTTTTTCACTTCAATTCAATTTAATTTCAATTGATTTACACTTTTAAAGACCGGATTTCCAGTTTTAAAGATCGGATTTACTCTTTTAAAAGTCAGAATTATAATTTCAAAGACCAGATATAAAATTTGTAAGTTATATTTAACAGTTTGGAATCAATAATTAACTTGTTGATTGATGACCGGATTTGCACTTTTAATAGCCAAACTTCTACTTTTAAAAACAGAATTTATAATTTTAAGACTGGAAACAGTTTGGCAGCGAAATTTAAATTGTTAGTAGCAAAATATGCAGTTTTAAAAACCGGTTTTATTCTTTAAAAGACCGGATTTCCTATTTTGAAAACTGGAATTATATTTTTAAAACCCAGCATTACAGTTTTATAGACTGAATTTAGAATTTGAAGGCCGGATTAACAGATTGACAGCAAAACTTTACTTGTTGATGGCCGGGTTTACACTTTTAAAAGACAGATTTTCATTTTTAAAAACCGGATTTATACTTTTAAAAACAAAACTTATAATTTGGAAGCCGGACAGAGAAACTTAACCAGTTGGTAGCCAAACATACAACTTCAATGACCCGATTTACACTTTTAAAAGGCGGCATTACAGTTTTATAGACCGGATTTATAATTTAGAAGTCAGATTAACAGTTCGGTAGTAAAATTTAACTTGTTGATGGCCGGATTTACACTTTCAAAAGCCAAACTTACACACAAAGACCAGATTTATAATTTTAAAGCCGACAAACAGTTTAAATACCGGAATTAAGTTAAAAAAACTGAACTTATAATTTGTAAGTCAGATAAACATTTTGACAACAAAATATAACTTTTTGATGGCCGGATTTACACTTTTAAAAACCGGATTTACACTTAAACAGATTAACAATTTAGCAGCAAAATTTAACCTATTAGTAACCGAATTTACAAATTTGAAGGCCGGATTTTTAAATTAAATCCAAATTTATAGTTTAAAAATAGGATTTGTAATTTGGTGGGTGTTTTAACAGTTTGGCAGAAAAATTTAACCTGTTGGTGGCCGGATTTCCTGTTTTAAAAATCCGACTTACACTTTCAAAAACCTGGCAGCGAAATATAACCTGTTGATTACCGGATTTCCAGTTTTAAAGACCAGATTTACAATTAGAAGGCCGTAATAACTATTTGGTAGCAAAACCTAAAACATTGATAAGCGGATTTCCAGTTTTCGATGCACTATATACAATTTTAAATAACAAATTTGAGAATTAAAAACTAGATTTACAATTTTTTTTAGACCAAACAAACAGTTGGCCGCCAAACTTAACTGTTGGTGAGGTGGCCGGATTTATAATTGTAAATTTCACACTTTTAAAATCAAAATTTTATTAGCAATTTTAAAACAAAATTCAGACTTATGCGTATAACATCAGATTGAGGCATAAAAAACCGAATTTATGATCATTCGACTAGATTTCTGTAAACTAAAGCCGTATTTATGTATAGTAAAACCAGATTATCGGTTTGAACAAACGGATATATGTATAAAGAGGTATTTTAAGAATAACTAAGCCCTATTTTGGCTTAAACTTGACTTTACTTATGAAAATGCTAAATTTAAGCACTTGATTTGCGCATAAATGCCAAATTTGTGCATAAATGGCCGGATTTGTAAATCAGAAAGCCAAATTTATACCAAATAAAACTGATTTAAATATTAAAACAGCAAAATTTTGCATAAAAGATCAAACTTAGCTACTTAAAAACCTAATTTGTGCAAAAAAAATAACAACTCTGGCAAACCAGAGCAATAAATCGACGGATTGTAAATATAACAAAGCAAGATGTAAGGTTTTAAAAACCAATGTATGCCCAAAAAACGTATTTATGCATTAAAAGTTGAAATATATGCACAAAAAGCCAGATTTGAAATATTATTTTGAATAAAAAAGTCAACCTGATGCATAAAAAAGTTGAATTTAAACCAAATTTTGAGTATAAAAATAAAACTATATTTAATATTAAAAAAATTGTAATCTTTTCTTATTATCATGAAATACTAGCCCTGAATTAGACCAATAAAAAAGACAAACTATAGAGTGCGCAAGCGGCTATCAAGTAAACGCATGCGCACGAAAAATGGGACGGAGATTATTGGTAGAAAAGCAAATGTTGTCACTACTACAATTAACCATTCGGCGATAATTAGTAGAAAGGCAAATCAGATTTCACTAAAATAATCTAGCTCAAATGATCACAGCCAAAGCAGAATTATAGGTCACTATATAAAAGTGGTAAAACATCGTAACAAATGGCATAGGCGCAATAGTTCATACCAAAATTTAATGAGCAAAAATGCTTAAAAAAAAAATAAACAAGGAAACACTGTCGCTACTGCTATTGACCAAGCGGCAATATGTACATAAAGAATAGAGCAAAGATATCAACTACAAGAAATCACTGACAGTACAAAAATTAATGCACCTCATGTTTCCGCATATCGTTCTGCAAATTAAGGACAAAATCTAGAAACAAAACTAAAACACTCCTTTTAATGTACCGTACATGTAATGTAGTTAAACTTCTTTAAATTTTAATGTGCTTTACCATAAAATAAGTGTATAATAGATAAAAGCTGCAATAATGCACAAAGCTAATGCAATACTAAAAAAATGGCCTAAAGTTTATGTGAAAGGTGAACACAAACCAGAGGTCTTAGAGTGAAGTAATACCGTAAGGAGCTTCACCACCTGTTTAAAAAAAGCGTGTTTTGCCAATATAACATACGGTACTACTGAATTTCTTATAAGATTTTCTCTTTCAACAGAAAAAAGGTTAAGTTACATATAAAAAAATTAGAAACCCAAACAAAGTCGAGCAATACCATTCTACCCCAGCTCTACTTCAAACTATGCTGAGCAATTTTTTTTCTAACCTATCCTAACTAAACCTACTTCAAACTAGCCTAAGCTACTCTGAAAAAACACATTCTATCCGAATTTAATTAGATCTTACCCAATTATATCATTAACTTTGGAAACACAAAATGACGATAGTGACTAAAACTATCTACCAGAGAAATAAACTTTGACTTTGATCAATAAGGATTCCTTAAGGCTGGGTATTAACTCACTATAAAAAATATGCTAAAGTACCAAGACTGCATAAAGTAAAGAAAAAATAATGTCCAACCAATATAAAATAGACAAAAAAATCTCAAATTTTGATTAATCCTAAAAATGCTACTGAATAGAAAGTGGTTCAATTTAGTTGGCTACTATAAAAAAAAATGGCCTTAGTATGCCTTCGTCAGCAGAGTAATAAGTTTTGTGGAATCATTCAGAAACTGTGGTCAAAACAAATAAAAAAAAATTGCAAACAAAAAGTACTGATATCCGTAGGTTCCTCAAGAATCTGGGTCCAATTCTGTAAAATGTAATGCCCAATGCAGCTTCCTCTTCCAGAGATCGAGTAGTAAACTAGGTGAAAGTAGCAGTGTTGCAAACAAAAATCAATAAACTAGCCTTCGTCTACCAAAAAAACAAAAATATGCAAGACATAAGGAGTCTGTAGTACAGTTAAATCCTAAAGCCTAGTACACACTAGTAGACATATTGCACGATTTTGGACTCTGAAACGTGTCTCAGGTTGTCTAAAAAATCGCAGGTCAGAATGGGAAACCGCATGCAACGTTGCATGTTGCGCAACATTTTGACAGTGTGAACATCACTCGGCGTCTAGAGGCGAGTCTGTCTCCAGCTACCAAATGACCGTATACAGTTATTTTCCAAAATTTTACAGTTCTTTTGAAAACATGTGGTCTAAAGAGAAAGTTTTAAAACTAATTAAAGATTATCATGCGTCTTATTGTTGGCGTCTTCTAGTCTTAATTTATTTAATAATACATTACCAAACCTAGGTCCTTCTGCGAGCACTGCGCGCGTCCACTAACGTTTACGTTTTCGCGTTCTTTCACATGTAATTAGCCCTAAGCAGGAACTCATTCTACACAAAACAATGTCCTCCATAATGAACTACAAAGATGAGACTGAAAAATTCATTTCGTAGTGTGTACGCTAGATGAGACAAAAATGGTGTCTCTAGACAGTCTAGACGGTCTATAGACAAATCACGCAACATGGTCTACTAGTGTATACTAGCCTTTTTACAGACAGCAGTTGACCAAAACAAATTTATCATTTAAATCTAATAAATAATGTATTTTATGTAAATTGCCTCTCCACAGACACTAGTGTTTCAGGGTATGCATCTTAAATCAGTGTGCCTAGCATCTCACTGGTCAAAGAAACCATTTAGATAAAATCACAACAACTATTATACCATTATAATGTATAAATAGATGTGAAAAGTGGTAACGCTGCATCATCTATTACAAGTAGGTACAATTAGTAAAAAGAGTCAAATAAATCCAAAATGATCAACAAAATTCTATGAACTGGAATAGAAAGTGGGTTTCATAGTAGTAATTTAAGACGTATTCTCATCAGTCTACAAGAAACCAAGTGACTAAAATAAAAATCTAGATGCTTCGTCTCATACAATGAACAAAATGTAGAGATAGCTTAAAGTGGCTTTCATAGTAGCCAACTAGCATAAAACTGGTGATACCAAGATAGACTTCTTATACTTTCAATCTACAAATTATTAGATTTAATGTTAGATTTATGACAATAAATAAAGTACAGACATGGCTCTCATAGAATCCAATTCGCCTAAGACTGATGATAACAAGATAAATGGTTTATATTCGCAATATACAACAAATCAAGTGTCCAAAACTAAAATCTAGATGCTTCGTCTCATTCCTAAAAGAAATATTATAAGAGAAAGCTATTAGATCTGATAACAGATATAATGACTGTGGATGCAGTGCCGACATACCGTAAGATAGCTTCCATAGTAAATAACTCGCTTAACACTAGTGATGGCAAGATCAATATAAAAATTTAGAGGCTTCATCTCAGCTGTTGGACCTAATGCAGTTTATTTGGTGATAGGTGCAAATATGACTGCTCAGAAAACACAATAGCAGTGGGAAACTAATGTATCATCAATAATTTCATCGAGTAAACTATTCAAATTAGCACGGTAAACGTCAAGCAACAGAAGGAGGCTGAACTGTAAGTGCAAAGCAAATAAAAACACTCGACGTATGGCTTAATGACCAACCTGCCTGTTATGCATTTAAACAAAAAATATATAGATTTTAGATTGCCGCTGATCATGCCAAAAAATCATTAGTTGAGTATCATAACTAGAAGACAGTTACTTCAAAAATCTGTGTAAAGTAAACGGAATGTGCAAAAAATTTTTTTCGAAAAGATCAATTTCTGTAAAATGTGTAAAGTTCGAGTGATTTATTTGAAACTAGATAGTTTGAGACAAGACGATAAACCCAATGAACTGGTTTTAACCACAATAATCCACCGTTATCTAGCAGACCACAACACTGAGTACTGCCTCTAAATCAAAATAGAATATACCAGACTGTCATTAACAGTCTGGAAACCATAATCCTGGAGAATAAATAGACCCCACATAGTAACTAAGGCAGACCACTACACTGAGTACATTTCCACTGCGTCTATCATGGTCCGTCTGGAAAATAAAATAATTAAACTCAGACAATAAGTTAGACAAAATATATATATCAGTAACAAAACATACCACAACAAGAGATCAACAATAAGTAATTAAATTAAAAAAAAAATAGATCACTGGACCAAGTAGAGCGAAAAAAAGTCTTATAGAAAATGAATATAAAGCAAAAATGCGAGCAGAGATTGTAAAAAAATACCAAAAAACAAATAGAAGTTATTTCCGCTCCTTCTTTGTTATTGCCACTCCAAACAGATGAATAATTCAATAAATTTCACCAGATACAAAACCATAGCCTACAAAATTGAAAAAAAACAAATAAGGGATCTCGCAAGGATCTAAAATAAGAATATTAGACTGCAGCCTCACTAGATATGCTATAAAAGGCCTTTCTAATCGAGCAGTACAAAACATCGGGTAATATTGTAATGAAAAGCTTTAATGCCCAACTTTTACTAGATAATAAATACCACTTGAAACAGCAGATTTGTTAGCAACTTTTTAGATTCTTAGTCAATTTTAGAATCCGGTCATCAGCAAGACTACCACTTACAAGAAGTTGCATGAAATTGCTAAAGAAAACCAAACTTCATAGTTTATCCCTTTTTTTCTGAGGTTACCGATTACTGATTACTTAAATATGTTCCTCACTATACAATATGATCAAAATATTATGAATCAATAGTATTAGAATCAATGCGATACAAATCATAGCATCTAATACACTCAAACAAACACTGATATAATATTTCATTGCCAATAAAATAAATATCAAACTATCGGAGGATATATAAAGCCCATAGAGACTAATTAGATTCGCTTTATCCCCAGATTATCGTATTGATGCATTACAGGAAGCTATAAAATAAATTAACAAGTAGATACCCCACAGCAAACAAACAATCCGAAGGCATCCATTGGAAAATTCGGATAACACCATTTATCAGATCCAATAAATCCTCACCCCTCCATTTTATATTCCCCAATCTATTAAAGTTGATGCTATATACATTTTTTTCTAGTGCGAATTCGTTACGTAGGCTAATTGAATTACCGTGGGGGTGATTAGATACGCGCCAACCATCCCCTAAGAAGAAGTGGCATATGGCGTATGCTATAAGAATGGATAAAATATATGTATATTAAAACACAAAAGCGGTGTTGGATGTCAGCACCTTGTGGTTTCCACATTGTGTTGACTGACCGCTGGCCAAGAAATCGAGACATACGCGCGGGGATGATGGTTTATTAGCTCTAAATCCCCATTGTGCAATTCGAGATCTGGAGGAAAAAATCGACAAAATTGGATTGGATCCGATTTCATAAGGGTGGAAAAAATATATAAAATGCCTTTGATTTATTATTAGCATTGTTTGGGGGGATTGTATTATTGAAAAGTTTTGGGGGATGATATTTATTAGGCTAAGGAATAAATTTGAATACAATGTTGTTGATCTAAATTATTGACCCCTGCATCAATATATTAAGATACAATGACAATCCCAAACAACCCTTATTCAATTATTTAATAATAATTTCAGGGTAGCTTTCATTGCTTCCACAATTGTTTAACCCTGTAAAAATCCGTCCCGCTTTGCGAATTGATCCCGCTGTTAATCCCGGTTGACAGGTACACAATGAGTACCGTCCAAGTATGCAAACGTGGCCGCAAATAATAGTATTACCATGCCCCCAAATAAGGGTCCACAAAAAGAAAAAATAATAAGTAAACAGAAATAGAGAGAGAAACTGTTTATGGCAAACATTTACTCGCAAATGATCCGTACGCATTAAGGGCATATGCCACCAAATCATGACGTTATTATGCAGTCACAAAAGCGACAATGGAGAGACGGGTCCACTTAGTGTCGGATTATGGGGCCGAATTACCGATTTGTCAAACCCAATTATAATTTATTTTTAAAAGAGGATATTATGTTCGCATTACTTGACCGGACTAATGTTATAACGATACTGGTAATTAATTATTGAAAGTGATTATCAGAAACAAACTAAATTTGGTCTCTTGGGAAGAGTGGTTTAGTTTTAACATAGAATAGGGTTAATTATGAGAACGTACTGCCCGCCATAAATAATAACATTAATAAATTTTCAATTTATTTCGTTTCTTGGAAAGAGCGTTTTTAGTTTCTACATAAAATGGAGTTAATTATGAACACCTGTACTGCTGCCCCCAATAAGTAATAACATAACATTAATAAACTTTCAATTTTTCTAGTCTCTTGGGAGAAGTGATTTAATTTTTACATAGAATGAAGTTAATAATAAGCACATATACTGCTCACCATAAATAAATTCAAATTTTTTGACCACTTGAGAAGAGTGATTTAGTTTCTACATTGAATAGGGTTCATTTTAAAGAGATATACTGCCCGCCATAAATAAAGACTCTTCGGAGAAGTGCTTTTGTTTCTACATAGCATGGGGTTAATTATAAGAACATATACTGCCCGCCATAATAACATAACATCAAACATTATTTTTTTATAGGCTTTCAAAGTGTCACATTTGCTTCTTTTGATGAGTTATTGTCCTCGATTTCTTAAACAGTAAAAAATCTATTTCATGTAGTAAATAGTTTCCAGGATGTTTGGTGGGTGCAACAGTTTTGCTTGGATAAAAAGTTTTGATAAGTTGAAAGCAGATTAATATTTCATATTTCCAAAAAGTCTTTATTGTATGAAGACAATATTTTCACAATCATTTTTTCCTATGTTCTCACATATGGCACAGAAACGAGAGCACTGAAAAGGAATCGTAAACAAAATGCAAGTAACTTAACAGGCCATGGAGAGACGTATGCTAAGAGTCACCCTTCAGGACAAGATTAAAAACGAAGAAATTAGAAGAAGATCAAAGGTAGTAGTAATGTGGTGGATAAAATGGCAAAGCTAAAGTGGAGCTGGGTCGGCCACATCGCAAGACTAGAAGACAATAGATGGACATCAAAACTTATATTTTGGAGACCTCGACCCCATAGGCAACCGATCGGACGCCCCCAAACGAAGTAGGCAGATGAAATAAAAAAACTCTATCTAAATAAACTTTAAAATAAATTATCAGCAATTTGAATTGGGGTAGAAAACTGAGTTTCAATAAGTTAAGTTAAGGCTTACAAAAAAAACAATTTTTTTACTTCAAAAAATATTACAATGTAGTACTTTGGCAGTCCCAAAAAACTAAAAAAAAAAATCAGTGCAACCAAAAGTAAACCTCGCCTATATGTGAAAGACCAAGAAACTCTGCTAAGTCTACTAAGTGAGTGTAAGGCTTACAATACGCAACGGCACAATCTAAGCCAAAAAAATTGACTTGGCAAAAGTTTCCAGACTTCATTGAAGAAACTAAACTACTAGAAAAGTAACAACCAGAGCTGCATCAAGAACCCGCAGATCAGAGACAATAGACGTATCACCTCAGAATTTTTTATCATCATAAGTTAGGTCAAGTATTATCATGTCAAACAATTCAATATTGGTCTTAATATACTTAAATTATTTAATAAAGATCAGTTTTAATCTGCTTAGATTGGGTTTGACCAAGCAAAGGAAGAACAAACATTTTCTAAAATATGCTTTCCAAAAAATTTGATATAAGCCCTCTGGTTTTCCTTGAATGCCAAAAAAGTCAAAATTTAGCCTCAATCACAAAAAATGAGCTGATTCCGCGATCGCGCCCTATATGCAACCTTTTTGTGCGGTTTGTAAAAAGAAGAAGGAAGACGCCGACTATCTAGAGGGTCAGTTTTTCTGGTTAAGAAACAATAATGTTGTGATGATAAGAAAGAAACTTTAGTAGGTCCCGTGTACTGCCTTGATGTTGCGTCCACGTTAAAGAACCTAATAATTTAGGTTGGAATTTCTGAATTTACAGCAAAACTCCCAGATGTAGTACTCTTAACCTCCGGCGTCGGTGATTAGACTTGGCAGCAGAAATAGACCAACGTTAAATAATTGAATAAAAAAAAAACGTCGCGTCGCGGGCGCAGTTTTTAGAGATTTACAAAACCAATCACGCAGTCGAATTTCGGAACGCAGAAAATAATCTTTTCTTTGCGATCAGCTGCTACACCTGCGACCTTTGTCCACATATGTCAATAACGTTAAAAATTGACAAAGCAAGCAATACCAGTTTGCTTTGTTTGTCATTTTCGCATTAATTTTTTGGTTGGCCGCTTCTGACCCAAAGTCATTAAAAGTAAAATTTGATTAGCAGTAACTTATTATTATTTATTATTATTCAGATAAAAAAAAAAACAACTAACTCTAATTGTTATCAAAAAACCGTCTTAACTACGTCAATTTTGAGATAGGTCAACACGCCAGCATGTTCTTCTAAAAGGGTCCCTTCTTCTAACAAAAACTCGCCACAATTTCTGACAACAAATTGCGCCGTAAAGCCAAGTTTGCCCCAAATGTGCAAAAAATTTCGGCTTAAGATTCGAGTCTTGTAACAGCATGCAAAATGTGATCCAAAATAGTAAACAAGCTTTGTAAACATGTGAACAGAATTCTCGTTATAGAAAAATCGAACCACATCTGCAAAATATGGTCGATACGTAGGCCACTATTACAAAAATGTAATCTACAAGTTTAAAGTGTACGCTCCAAAAGTATTACAAAATTATTATTAATTAGAAAAACGTTCTTTTGCAGCTACAAATAGAAATCATCAGCAATTCAATAGTTGAAAGTTTGGATATTGCTGGGAGTAGAAATTTTGAATTTTTGTCCGTAACTTGAAAAAGAATTCCCTAACAAGCTATTTTTTTGCAACAAAACGACGGTTTTGGATCCAATTCTCACGCCGATTTCCTTGTGGTAAAGCAGGTGAGCAACTCAAAAGTACTTGGCTTCAAAATTTAATAAAACCGCGCCACGATTTGACTCTGAACTCAGTCTTCACCAAATTTTTAAGAAGCAATATCCAAAGCAACTTCTAACCTACAAGGACCGTAAAACCATTCGCCTCCGCAGCTACCCAATGTTGCCATAATGGACACTGCAAAATTGAAACTACGTCCAACAGAGTTAGAAAAGAATAATAGTATATCCCTGGACGCATTGCCTAGAACCCCCAACTAACTATCTATATATATATATAGATCACCTGAAGTAATTCATTAACCCCAGTACCTACCCAAATCACCACCTCCGGGCAATAACCGCAGGGCTAAGCGTCAACAGTAGAGTCCCTGTTTTGGCTCCATCAAACCAACCACCCCTCTTCATCATTCTTTTGCAACTTTTTGAACAATATTATTTTTTAATTTTTGATGTTTTACTTCCTGTTATTAAATCTTTTACCAAAAACGTATAATTCTCAAAACAATTAATTTTTTTAAAGCATTTGACATTGGCAAGAAACACTTTTTTTGTCTTTTTTATGCCAAACATAGATCCTCACCCCCCAAATGTACTACCGTCACTTATTTTTTGTCGTCTAAAATCTCTCCTGTACTCAAATATTGACAGAAGGCTCCGTTAAAACTTTTTGTACAAGCCATATCATGCGGCGGCCCGCATTGCAACGGGCAAGTTCTGTTCTATATTTTTTTTAATAAACGAGTCTAGAGTTTGCATGGATGGATATTAAGCCAAACCTATCTGGTCTTGCCCCCTGGCCGCTGCTCGGAGTAAATGATAAAGTGAGAAAGGATTTAAAAAGTCCAACACTACTAAGAAATTGCACCACATGTAAAGGTTTGACTATACCATTCTGATCAGACCTGCAATGTCTAGACTTAGTAAGCTCAAGTTAGGTTAGGTTAAGCCAACTTGTGCATGTCAAGACAACGTAAGTATCTACCCACACCTGCAATGTAAAACCTTTGTAAGCCGAGTTATGAAATAAGAAACATAAAACTGGATCGTTGTATGAAATGGCGAACGGTGTGTATTGCCACAAAACTATATTGAGGCCAATTTTAGCCAATAAAGGTACATAATTGACTGTTTAGTAATTTTATTTGTCAAAAAGATAGCTCATCAAAAGATCGGATAACATTAAAGGTCTCAGACTTTCTTGAAGATATGGCTCCCTCAGCAAAAAAAATTTTCCAAAACATTTCTCTAAAGACGTAAAACATTTTAAAATTCCACATATACATACGTTCATGAAAAACATTGGCGTACAAACATATTTTCTTTTACAAAAAAATATAAAAAATCTCGTGGCTGTATAAACGGAATTTTGATTTTTTCTAGATTTTTCGATACATTTTGTAAATTACAATTTTTTTTGGAAAACATCCCCTCATAAATATTTTTTGTTTCTTCTGTTTCTGATACACACTACGGGTTCATTTATTTTAAGACTAACGACGCATATTTCAAAAAATCAGTGGCGACGCCAGATTTTTTCTGCACATAAACCTAGACTTGCAATAAATTGAGTAATTTTGATCGTAGAAGAGTAAGAAATAAAACCAAAATGTTGGTTTTAATGAACTTTTTCTCATATATAACCCCCAATTATTTTGTCCAGTGGCGTCAACAAATTTTTTTTACTCAAAAAACTTGCGTTTTTTATTAATTGCGATTTTACGAATAAATGGACTTGTCTCTAACCCTCAACTGAAAAAATAATTCAATAAAGAGTATCGTAGTGTACTTTAGGCAAGTTTGGTATTAGTAGGTAAATTCGTTTTCAGCAGTGGCTTACAATATTAAAGATTCTATTTAAAAATGCGCTACAGGTTAATCAAAATAGGCAAAAATTGTGCTTAATCCCAAATAAAAGATCTAATCTTTTTCTGCAAATTATTATTCTTAACAGTAGCAGTTCATAATAGGTCGAGAAATGTGATTTTGGGTTAAAATTAGTTTTAAGCCAAAGAATAGAAGTCTCCAAAGGTGCAACCTATAAGATTGCGCATATTTTCATTCAAAAAATGAACAGTAAATGCACGATTGGCTTTTTCCAATTTTAAAATTGCCAACAACCCCTTTTACAAATGTTTAAAGTTGACCAATTTTTTGGTATAAAAAACCATTATAAACTTTTTTTTTTAATTATAAACGGATCAGGTTGAAAACACTACTACCCCAAATTGCAATAAATTTGTTTGATTAATTTCATACTTTTTCCACTAAAAAATTCACAGTTCAAAAACGATTGAGTTCAAATTATTCTTTTTTTAATTTTATTTTTTGAGTTTAATAGAGATCATCCACAACTTTCCTACAATGTATAACAAATGGAACATCAAGATCGTTTTGACCCAAATAATTTTTCTTTATAGCAAAAACTGATCTAACTGATGATGCTTGGTGCGCTAGCTACAACTTCAATTAGCACATATTGTTTTTGAGAATAAAGTTGTCACATTTTCTCTACAAAGGTTAACGTTGACAAAATTTCAGTGAGTTTTTCCGTTTCACTGTGACGTAAATATTGTCGCTGTAATAAATTTTAGAACTTCATTAAAGAATTTTTTGATCATTGCTGTAGATTAATGTAGAGAAAAGGTTTTGCCCGTAAATCCGTATCAAGTTCTTCTTCTTTTTTAATGCCTATGGCATGCACTTCCGTTAGAATTTGTTGATTGATAATACTCTATCTGTGTATTGTCAGTATTGTTCAGATGTTTGATGTTTTTTAACAGGTTGGATTTGGTCAGTAGATTTGATAATGTTAGGTATTGGCTGGGCTAGCGCATTTCTCAGAGCCTAAATGACACGGTTTTCGGCTATAGCAAGCGGTTTCTTAAACGGTCGGAAAGTTGAAAACGCCTCAACGCTAAGTCATCTAGTTTTAAGGCCGTATTGGGCTGTATTGTTAGAAAGTAAAAGCCTGTCAAAAAGTTCAGCAAAAAACACTTCATTATGATCGTAGTCGTATCCTAATAGCAATATCTGTAATAGATACTAACGTAGTCGTACTCCAACATGTTTTCCCGTAGAAGCAATGTACCTAGCAAAGGAGCTAAATAGTCAGATGTCTTCTGTGAAGTCGCACAGCTGTGTTACGTATCCTAAAACTAAGAAAGTTGACAATTGGTGACAAACACTCAGTAACTAGTTGTGGCTGATTATTTCTGTGGAATCATGCTTTGTTGACCTTGCCAGATAGTTATAATGTTTGCTGATTTGTAAATATTTTAATTTGCGATTGAAATATTAGAGAATTTTGAAAGTAGAGCCCACAAATATTGTACATAAGCCTAACTTTTCTTAGTTACGCAACTGATAAAAAAAGAGCAATTTAATTTACAACAAATCTAAGAGTAGTAAAATTAAAATTACATCGTAGTGGTGCCTGTTGAAATATTTGTCTCATACAGGATATTTCGTAAACTAAAACCCAGACGTACTTTCCAAATAACTGACCTAACATGACCCAATCTACCAGACCTGATTACTCGAGTACTTCTTTTGAAATATTGCTAAAAATTGACCAAAGCTAAACCAAATTATATTTAATTTGCTTTTTTGTTCAAACAATCTATAGAATTGATATGAGAGTAATAATAGTACACAAATATTTTACTGCTTGACCACCCCATGTGTTATTTTTTTTTATCAATACCTTTTTTCCGACAGTTTTTTATTAAACCATGTTCGTGACACCATAAAAACAAAATATAATTCTGCAAGTCAGAAAAAACTGTGAATATCATTCATAACAATTGATTATACATGTATTTTCGTAGAAGTAATTTGTTAGAAATTAGGGCCACCTTAAATTTTTTGCATTCCATTAGTGGAAAGATTTATTAATATTTCTTAAGAATGGTCATGTTTTCACATATATTATCCTAGGTTCACGGAAAAAATACGAATTCATATTAATACAATGATGAGACAGTTTAGGTACGTGTAGAACAACATCCATCGGCAGCTTAGCTTATCACCTTTCTTCTCGTATCGAAACCGATTAAAAAAAGGTTGCATTTCACACATAGCACACAGAAGGTGAGAACGTCTTGTGCACGTCGCATTCCGTCACGTCTCTAACTACCATTGTATATATACATTATATTTGTATTGAACAAATATTTGTACCGTAATTTGTTCTATGAACACACGCTTGCTTACAGGATTCCTGCCATTGTTATAATTTTCCCCTGACACGACTTTATGTTGGACAACTGGAAATGGACGAGGGGGGATTATTAATGAGGGGTGCCATCGGCATTTCAATCAAGCCCGCTGTAAATCATCCGGAATTATCTCGGATGACGGCCGCATTATCTTCAACATGTTTATAAATTAAAAGGTTAAACGTTTCAATCAATCACAGGTCGGTTTTCTGTTGTTCGTTGCTGCGGTTCTTCGAGGGAGTTGAAGAGTTTTAAAGCATGCCGGATTATACATCTCTTTTTGTTTGATGTGATGGAATTATAAGACTCATATTTAAATCATCTTAATGCTCACTTAATTATTTCAAATTTAATTCCAAAGAAATTTGATTACAAATAAAATTATTAAAACTAACTTGTACATTAATTAACTTTATTGTACAACATGCAACAAGAACAATTATTAACTATTTCGCGTTGCAAATTCTAGGTTTAATGTTAAAGCAAATCATTTGTGGTTTTGCTTACAGCTTGTATAGTTTCAGCTAAAAACAAATTGATACTCATATTAATTTATTTACTTCATTTAATATTCCACATCCGAACGACCTCCGACCTACTTTTAAGAGGTTAGATGACGTGTGAATTCTTATCACCTAAGATAAATATCTATGACAATTTATTATTGTTTCCTTTGATGTAATTTAAAATTAAATTAAAATAATTAAAATTTCAGAACCTTAAAGTAGAGTTGCAGTGCGGAGATGTACATTTACTTAAATTATGATTTTAGTAGTCATTTTACTAATACTAACAATATGTAACTTCAAAATAGACAACCTTCGTTGTAGAAATTTTTAATTATAAAACAATCTTCTGTTTGTATTTAAATTCGGTTGTTCTGTGAGTGTTAGAGTGTAAAAGGAAAGCGGTCGCGGTATTTAACGGGTGTAATTGGTCATGATTGTCACATTATTTGCATAATCAGGATGCACGTTACTTAGTTGCAGATGCACGCGTCTTAACTTTTATATACATTTTCCAAGATATTATTAGCTCGGGGGAGGCAAGGTGTAAAATTTATATAGGTGATCAATAACAGGGCAGTTAATGAGAGTAGCCGCAGAGTCGCCGATGGCCCTCATTCGTTAGGCGCGAGATAGCATCTCTCCCGGTGGTGACATCGCATGGTCCAGAGGTGCCGGTCTCCTTGTTCTTTCGACGATTTATGGGATCCCCCGCGTAATACCTCGTCGCGTCTTCGTTTTTAAATTAACTTCACACGCATTTAAGAATGTGAGATACCTACGATTTAATAATCCCCCTGTGGTCATTAATCGTACAGGTAACAAAAATATAATTGTATTTTCAATTTATTTCTTCAATATTGCCATTAATTTTCAGAGTACAATATTTAAAACGACTGTCAAAAAACGTATTAATTAACATGTCAAAAAATAAAATAAAAATCTAAAAACCATAGAATCAATTAATTTATGATGATTACAATAAAATGTAAAACATTATTGCCAAATTAGTCTCCATTAATAAAAATGCACCAATCAGACCAAGCTTAAATAAATACTCAAGTTTCTGCCCAAATTAGCTTGTCCCATTAAAGATAGTTGTAAACGGCCAGAAAGAATATATAAATAAAATTTCTTTGCAGTATTGAAAAATTGTTTCGCACGGACCGCAAACTAAACACTTTGTGTTGATGTTATGGACACCGACCCTTTGAACAGCTGTTCTTAAAAAAAAACGGTATAATCCAGTAAGACAATTACAAGAATGCACTTTTCAACCGTTTGGAAACAGTCAAAGTTTTCTAAAAAGTA
The DNA here is from genome assembly GCA_963932245.1 of Tachinus rufipes. NCBI lineage: Eukaryota > Metazoa > Arthropoda > Insecta > Coleoptera > Staphylinidae > Tachinus > Tachinus rufipes. Next base: position 23,573,968 of record OZ010742.1, on the reverse strand, counting down.
TCGTCCAATAAGCCAGCTACGCATCTTAAGCAAGACCGGGAGCAAAGGACTGCACCAACATAGTTTCTGATGTCAGCACTTAACGCAAAACCTCGTAGGGTCAACTCTCTCCCCTCTCGTATTTAAACTATACGTAGACGGCATGCACTAAGAGCCCGAGGTCAAAACAACACAATATAAACAAACAAACCAAAAAAACGAAAAAAAACTTTCAGGCTAGTCCAAACATGTAGCTTCTAGCCAGAACATCCTCTAAGACAAACTACTACTATCGTCGTGGTATTTTGACAAACACGCCACAAACAACACCGCCATTTCTATCAAACAAGTTTAAATAAAAACAAAAAAAATATTGGTATTTCAAACCGGAACATATACAAAAAAAAAATTAATAGATAATAGGAACAATTGCCTTGAAAATGTCACTTGTCCGTAAACAAAATATTGGTCCTTCAAAACGGATCATACACAAATGTAAATTTTAACTATCATGAACAAAAAATGAACAAAAAAGCAAACAAACTAATCAAAATAGATCAACAACGTCACTCAACTCTCTCATACACCAACAGTATAACAAAATTAATAAGACAAGTCAAGACAAAAAAAATATTGGTGTTTCAAACCAAATCATATTCAACAAAAATCTTCTGTTATCTTGAAGAAATGAACAAACTAACAAAAACAATAAAATATGATCCGACAGTCAAGAGATAGATGGTACAGTTACATTGTAAATCTCATCCGACATTGATTGAACAAAATATTGGTCCTTCGAACAGGATCATACACAAATGTAAATTTTATCAATCACGTATCCAAAAAAAAAAATGAACAAAATCAATCCACTCCAGAAGACAAACAAATCAATATCAAAAACCAACCAACAACGCTACTAAACTCTCTTATAAGTCAACAGCGTACAAACATTAATAAGTTCAAAAACAAACAAAAAAAAATTTCTTTCAATCAAAACCATATAAAAAAATCTACTGTTATTTAAAAAAAAAAGACAAAGAAAGTTAGATAGTTTGCAAACAGTCAAGTTGTAAACCTCATTCAACATATCCGTGAACAAAATATTAGTTTTTCAAACCGAATCTTAAACTTAAAACAAACGACAAGACGGTCTAGAAATCTAGAGTCAGAGGCAGGCAGTTTTGTATATAACACCATCTAAACTTTCCCAATGCAATCAAAAATAAACTAACCTGAGGCTGAGCGTCGGTAAGAGCAGCTGCATGTGATAAGTTGATTGATGTCGATAGATTAGGTTAAGTTACGGATACCAAAAATAAAAATCTAGCCTCAACAGAATATACTTTAATTATTAATCGTCACGAAAAGCAAAAAGAACTACAATACAAAATTAAAAAATTAAAAAACCTAATTGTAAAAGTAAAAATACATTTACATCGCTTGTATTAAACAACGATCCACTAGAACCACTCTTGTTCAAATAGAATAAAACTAAACACAAACTTCGTATACCAGAATACACTTTAACTAAGTAATGAGACGATTAAGCCTGAGAAAAGTTTAAGAAATGTATACAACAATTAGTGGTAGGATAGATATATGGTTGGATGGATGAGAAAATAAACAAATAAATCCATCCAACAAACCATAAACAAATGAATGGATAAATGTTTAAATGAATAAATTGATAAATGGATCCATCCACCTAACCATCCAATCGTTCATGGTTGGATGGATGGATGAGATTCGTTTATCTATTCATTCATCCATCCATCAAATAATTCATTTATCTACTCACTTATTCATCCATCCATCCATCTCTCCAACCACCCATTGATCTATACATCCATCCATCCATTGATCCGTTTATGAGTTGGCAACATTTATCAAAGGATTAAAAAAATCTACAGTTTCAAATATTTTCCCAGACCTAATCGTCCTATTACCTACTACTTTAAATTAAATCAAACAGCTTATCCTAACAATCTCGTACAAATTTAATAACAAAACTAAAGTAAAAAACGCATCTCTCACATTCAGTTCGAAATTAGTGTATTAAGTTTTAAATATATAAAACAAAACGTTCGACACAGAACCGTACCCAGAAGAAAATTGTGTTGATACAGATTTGGAAAATGTTACGTCACAAAGAGTTTTTCGATTGCCAAAACTCTTACGCCCACTGAAAAAATGATTGAAAAATGAGAACAAACCGTAGAAAGTTTCACCGTTTCGTTGCACGCTCTAATATTGTGACAAAGTAAACAAACAAACAAAAATCCGGTCTCGTTCGTGCGCCAGTGACATAAAAATGTCGTTTTCTGGAATAAAAGCGATCAAAATTTGAAAAATTGGTTTCAATCCCTAGTCTGCGGCAGTAATAACTCAAACAGTTTTTATTGCAAAAAGCTTAAAGACCCATCAAAATGTTTAAATTCATTTACATGTGAACCACGTAAAAATTGTCCAGTGGCGTCACACAAATTTTTTATAAGATTAAAACCGTATTAAAAAAAAAACGGCTAAATCCTTGGCTCAAAAATTCCATAAAACTTTTTAAAAGTAGAAAAGTCATCATTGTTGTTAGCTAGAGCAGCAATATTGTTTTCAATCAGTAACGTCACACAAATTAAATTAAAAAGACATTTTGAAAGTTAGCTAGAGTTCAAACCTTGATCTACAAATAGTTATTCTTATCGCTTTGATACCACCTAAAATAAGGGTGGGTTGGTGTTTTGCCAAAGTTCCAGAAAAACTGTATTTGTTTTAATTGATACAGTTGTTGTACTTTTTAAAAACAATTAATTTGTCAACTTTTTGTCATAAATTCGACTAACACGCTGAGACCGTACGATACCAGATTCCACCTTTTTTGACATTTTCTGAATTCACCCAACGTACTCAAAAACTATACAGCTGTCTAAGGTTATTCACACATGGACTTGGACGTAGCTAGAATTTGTAGCCCCTCCCGCAAAATATTAAAAAAAGCCCCCTTAGAGCTAAAAAAGCATGTATTTTATACTTTTATCTCTGACACCCCGCGCATCTCGGTACTTGACAGCTGTAGCATGCTAGGTACGGCTATTACAATTATATATAAAAATGTGTTAATGAAACAGTTGTACGTAACAGCCATTGAGAGCATGCTGTGCACTGGCATTTGAGATTCAGATTGCATACCTGCAAACAATTATTAAGCTAATAGTGGTTCATGTAGCATAGAGGTTGTATGCAGAACACAGTACAATAGTAACAAGCAGTTAAATACACAATGATAAAAATATCTAAAAAGTTGTTTATTAACGTTAACTATTAACGTTAGCAATGCGCAAATGCAATGCAAAAAAAAATGTACCTGACCGACTCTAACAAAAAGCAAGTTAAAATGGCGCGTAGAAAGAAGAAAACAGTTTCTCTTCTGTAGTTAATTAAACCTTGAAAATTTATCTACGCTCGGTGTAGTGATTGAGAGCTTAGGCGTTTTTACGCTCGGTGTGGTGATTGAGAGCTTAAGCGTTTTTACGCTCGGTGTGGTGATTGAAAGCTTAAACGTTTCTTACCCCAATTATTAAAAAAATAACTTAGCGCAATTTTCACTAAACAACTTGTTTCACAAGAAAACCGGTTTTACTTCAATTATTTTTTGAAATTTCAATTTAACAAAATCAAAGTTGATCAATTTGTTGTAAGTTTTTTGTCAGAAATTTATTAAAGAAGCAGAAAAAAATGTTTTTGTGCCGTTGGTTCATTAATTTTTTTGCTTTTCATATACAAAATAGTAAGAAACAGCAACTACAAACCATTATTCCACAACTTTTTTTCAAACAATAAATTTGAAAACCCTATTTCCTGTACTAACATTAAATTTGCAAAAGTTTGAACGCGTCATTGTCTGGACATCAACACAAATTATATCTAATTTAAAATTCATAATATACAATAAAAATAATAGTTATAACACATTACGTAGTGCTGATTTTTTACCTACCCGGCCATATCAAGCTGCCATCGGGATGCCGTGCTCCCCTAGTAGCCAGCACCCCCGTTGGCAAGCACCTGTGATGTTCAGTTAGTGCACAATTTAGATGCATAATATACACAGTGAAATGCAGCAAATACACAATTTTCTTATCAAGATATTAGGTAATCAAGTAGATGATTTGAAATATTACACTAATTGAATATTATATACAAGAATGTCTATGTACCAGATCTGATGGGATATATACAAGATGATTAAAAAACAAAAATATGTCTTGTAAGAAATTCGCTCCCTTATGATAATTGTAAATAATTGTAAAAAAACGAGTCTCAAGCAATAAAATTATACTATACCAGAGGGTATGTAAATATTAATTTTCAATAATATTGTTTGTTATAACAGTCGATTAGTAATGTACAGATGATCACGTTTTTATCGCGCCATTGTGTTTGTTTTGCACTGTCTGATCCGTGTCGATTTGTTTGCTATTGGAAATTTTGTATGAAAACATAATTTGCTACGTTTGATGTACTGTCGTTTGGAACAATGATGGTGGGCCAGAGGGTGGGCCCATGAATTAGCCTGTCTACACTACAAAGACGATTATATCGTCAGAGTTGTCATTTCGGATGGATAATTGCATACCGGCCTTTGGTCCTTCATCCCTCCCTACGGTGGGTGGTTTAGAACTGGTGAGCGCCGCAGATGTCCCATTATCGGTACTAATCTGCGCTAATTTGTCCGCCAAAGAGAGAAACTCGGTATGGACCACCTTGATCGCGCCGCGGATTCCACAATTCCAAGGGAATAAAAATTGGCCGTGATTAATATAATAAAATCGAGTGTAAATCCCGGTGAGAGATGAGTGAGAACGGGACGGTCGCTCACCGACACTCACCGAACTCACCGCGCCGGGGACCACCTACCACTATAATGACAGGGCAGGACCGGCCCGATTATCGACGCGCCCGTGCAAATTACAGGCCACGGACACGTTAATTACATCGGTGCTGTTTGTTTTACATCGCCATTCCGCCGTCAGATGTTTGTTTAACTAACTAGCCGCAACGTCCTACTAACGAGAAGGACATTACATTATTGCAACATATGTATCATCATGTCGGCAACAATAAAAAAACGGACGCTAATAACTGAATCAGCATCTGAATCCCCGAAAAGGACCCAATCATCAAAATCCACAGGTTTTATCGGCACTAAGAAGATTAATTAATTTTATAACTCACTCAAAAAAAGAACAAATCTTTCTATTTCTACTATTACTAAATATAATTAAACAATCAAAAGTCCTATAATTTTATTAAATGTTTTTGGGAATATTTTAATTAGAAAAAATTGTAGAATTGTTTATTCATAAAATGCATAATTCATAAAATACTAAAAATGATAATACAAAATTTTCAAATTTTTGGAAATAATTTAGAACAATTAGAAAGTACATAGATGTCAAAAAGTTACAGTTTAAATTGCTTCTGCTAATCTCTCCTCCACAACATCGTATTATACATTTTAGAAAAAAAAAAATTTAAGATTTTCAAAATTTTAGATTTATTTTTTCAAAAATTTTTAAAATTTTTAAAATTTACAAATTTCAAAAAGTAAGTTTACATTGTTTGTCACTATCTCCTAATCTCTCAACAACATCCTATTGTAGCGCAAAACCAAGAGTGCCTTCTTTGCCAAAATATACATTTTAAGTATTTATAAATTTTAGATTTTAGACTTATCAAATGCTATGACTCAAACCAAATTAAACTTAACTAAATAAATAAAAATAACTAAATCCTTTAAAAACTCGTTTAACTTGCTACGTCATCTAATTTAGAAGACCATCCCAACAACAAACTTGAAAATAGAACAAACTAAGTAAGGAATAAGTCAAAGAAAAAAATAGACCACGCTTAAAATAAACTAACAAAGTACCATTTTCTAGAAAATCTTTTCACTTATTATACGCCACTGCTGGCCGCTTCTCATCAACCGAAATGCTAGCAACTTACATTACAGCTGGATCCATAAATTTCAAACCACTGCAACACTGAACAAATTATTCATCTACTTCGGACCAAATAAGTTTCATAGCCAGAAAATCTCACGCTTGCAAAACGGATTGAAAAGGTTTTCAGTTTCTAAGATGTGAAGCCACAATCCTCAGTTCAGCTGTCGCATGCTTAAACCATAAAACCACGCTCTAGAAAATAATTTCCAAATGTTCCAAATATATACTAACTTTGCGCAAAACCAGTGAGCACGTACTTCTAGAGACCAACAGATCAAACCAGTAGTTTCATTGTTGCAGACACTTTATTAGCAATAGCGTAAATGTCAACAAAACTTCGCCAGCCAGTTCCACCGCCAAGTTCGAGGCCACAACATCTCTGCATCAAACCAATATCGAACCAAGAAAGATACCAACTGCTCGTCGCTATGAACCAAGTCACCTAATCAGAATCCACCACTGAAATGTATCTACCGGCCGAGATTGCTTAGTCCCGGAAGCATAACCGAAATTGTGTTACCCTGGAGGTCGAGCAATGCCCCCCCCCCCCCCTCTAAAACAAAATTTCCTGAAAAAAGTCCCCAATAACTGTTTCCACTCCCAGAAAGAAACAAGTCCAAATTTCTTAAGCACGCCACCAGCTCAAAATGCGCCGTCAACCACCGCCTACAACAAACTAAGGCCGTAACACCACAAACAGCTTTTAAAATAACGTAGCAACGCCCAAGATACTACAACTGCTGAGTAAAAAAAAAACCTACAAAAATACAGATAGAACTAAATAAGCTAATTGAGATTACTACCACCACCGGTAGATAAGACAGTACTGCTAGCTCATGCGGTGTGGTCCTATCCTATCATTCCTACCTCTGTAGTCTATACCATCACCAGTTAAAAAAAAAACGTCTCTAATTTAAGACTTATTTACCAAATTTAAGTACAAACTCAAAAAGCTTCAACAATGCCGGAAAAATGCTTCTACAAAATAGACAAGCCAATACCGATATTATATTAGACAAACAAGTTTTAGTTGATAAAAAGTTTGCGGATCAATAGTAAATAGTGAATAACCAGCAAACATAAGTTAAACTAAGACAATCACAAAACGTAGCCATTGATGTATTATACCCAAACGTCGGTCCTTGATATTACAGCCAAGATTTTGAACATAAAGCATAAAAAATACTTCAATTCTAGCTTGGTACTTTTGCTCAAATATCAAAGCAATTAGCAAAGGTACTAAGCTAGAAACCAAGCAGAGGTCGGATCGCTGAATGAGAAGCAAGAGTACAATACTGGTGTCTACGTTGTCCTGAATTAGTAAACCTTCAATCCTAGGTTGGTACTTTCGCTCGAGGATAAGTGCGATAAAAAAGAAACTAGAAGCAAAGCTCCAGTGTTCTAGTGTCAGAGCGCTGAGTAATGAATAAAGGCACAGTGCTATGGTCAAAATAAGAGTCCCCGTTGTGTCGTAAAATAAAAAAAACCTTCCATTCCAGTTTAGTACTTTCACTCAAAAATCGGAGCAATAAACAAGAGTATCAACCTAGAAGCAAAGCTCTAATATTCCAGGGTCAGAACGCTAAATAATAAACGAGCAAAAGTCCCCGTTCTGTCCAGAAATACTGAACCTACAATCTTAGCTTGGTACTCCGTTCAAAGATGGGAGTGTAGAACAAAAGAATAAACCTAAAAGCCAAGCTGTAGTGTTCTAAAGTCACGAGCGCTAAGCGATAAGCAAGAGTACGATACTAAGTTAAGAGCGAGAATCCCCGTTGTATTCGATGAGGAAGAATACCAAACAAAGAGCAAACTTTCAGTAGTCCATGGTAAAAGCGCGCTGAGCGATGAGTATGATGTTAAGGTCAGAGTAAAGCTTGTGTTCTGGTACTCTCGCTCAAGCATGGATGGATGATACCAAGCTAAGAGCAAAAGTTTAGACTTTCAGAGCAGAGCGATAAAATAGAGTACAATACTACTATCAAAGCAAAAGTCCCCATTATGGCTATACACTCCAGACGAGCATCGCAATCGCATCTTCATAAGAAGTATTATACAAATAGTAAACTCGTAACAATGTGTAACATACTCCAAACTAAACTGAACCTAAATAAAGATTACAAATACTACCAGACCAGCCAAAATGTTCCCAAACAACACAAAGTCTCCCACAAAAACATCTTAACCCAAACTGGTAATCTTTATTCCTCATAATAGAGAAAACCAATTTACGCAAAAACAATTGCGTCCTAAAACTGCTAAAAACTTTTACATTTCTACAAAAAAATCATCGTAATTTTTTATAAAATTTAACTTTCTTTTGATCGCTATAAAAAGAAAACCATGTAACCACCGGACTTCTAATTTAGTAAAGCATCTACCAAGAATTGAATTAACTTGCCAAAGAAGCGATCGCGTTTCCACAAGAAACAATTGAAACCCCATTTTATGTTTAAAAAAAATATGACCCCGGACGCCAGTAGCGTAGCTATCAGTAACCAAGGGTCTGCAATGCGGAGCATACATGGCCCCCCGACGTCTATTTCAAACCTAAAAGATAGGTTACAAAGTAAATAAAACAATATTTTTATTTTTCATAGCCGGATTTAGCTAATTTTGACATTCTATAAATAAAATTTTAGTTTTTGGCAGTTTATGGCCGTATTTAAATTCTTTTTAACAATATGTTAATATTTCATGACCGGATATTAACATTTTCTAAAAAAAATGTTGCATTTTTAAAAAGTTTATTGCCGCAGTTTGCTATTTTTAAGATTTCATAAATCTGTTTATACTTTTTAACAGTTTAAGACCAGATTTTATTGATAATTGTTTAAAACTCCATTAACCAAACTTTGCTATTTTTGAAAATTCCATACAAAATATGCACTTTTCAAAAATTATGACCGGATTTCTGACCATATTTTCATCTTTGCGATTTATAAATACAATTTTACACTTTAAACCGTTTTTGACCGGATTTTGATTCTATCTGAAAATATTTTAATGTTTTATGATAGGATTTTACTAGTTTTGACTTTTTAACAATTTACAATAACCTAATTTCGGTGCTTTCTGCATTATTTGTATACTCTATAGCCGGATTTTGCTATTTTTGACATTTGATAAATAAAATGTTATACTTATCATCAGTTTGTCTGGTTTTTTGCGCTTTCTTACAATATTTTGATGTTTTCAATCAAGATTTTGTTTATCACATTTTATAACAGAAATTTGCACAATTTATACCAAATTATAAAAACAAAATGTGCGCTTATTTTAAAATTCAATATTTTGCGGCGATGCCAAATCCTAGCTACGCCACTGCTGTTAGTGCGCTAAGCTATCGCCAGTAGCGTAGCTATCTGTAAGCAAGAGTTTGAAATGCAAAAATATCCACAAATCTAGGAGACCCTAACCTAACCTAATCTAACCTAACATCCAAGAGAAGAGCAAAATTAAAGTTTTTTTTCTTTCAATATTTTGTACAAGAAGAGTATGGCTAGATACCAGTTGAAGCCAATGTTGCATCCTAATGTTCCAATTAGTCTTTGTTTTTTTTAAGAAAATCATGTTGTCAGTTATAAAGTGAGCGAGCAATGTTTTTGTGATGATTTTGTATTATTGTGACTTTCCTGAAAAATAATTAAAAAATAAGATAGTTTTTTGGTATTCTTAAAAAAGCTGGCTATGACCTCAAGTTGGTTGTCCAGTCAACATTTCTAAAAGTTCATAAAGTTGCTTATCATTTGTATCTGTGATCATTGTTCCTGTGGCATAGATAGTCACTTTATTAAAATATTGCTTATGCCATTTTGGGCTTGCTGCATTTTATATTTTGACTCCATATTATCGGCATAATTAGTCTTTTTAAGCTGATATCTCAAAAGCTTAAACTAATGATGATTAGGCTTTGTTGTTGGTTTCTTGTTTCATGTTAGGAGTCGCATTCAAACATTCTTCTTGTTAGACACATCTTACTCGATACTGTAATTAGTTACTGCACTGTTTAAATTTATCGGGATAAGCAACCGTTAACGCTTTTTTGATAAACATCATATCTGCTATAATTTGTTTAGATACTCGATACAATATTGCGCAATGCCTTTTTTTTAACTTTTATTTAAAAGAAATTACATGTAAGACGCAGTCGGTAGATGGGAATATAATTCAACTATAAAAATCATGACTGGTACATATTATGTTGTCTTAATTCAGTGTTTCATTCTGGTACGTTTATGCTGATATTTTTTTGATATGTTCATTGAAGAGATTAGGAATTAAAATGGCGCAGTCGGTAGGTAAAATATTTTGTCTTCCTTATTTGTTATAACAATTGTTATTTTAGAAAAAAACTTAAGCACAATAAAAAGTCTACTAAATTTAATGTTCAATTATAGTTTAATCCAATATTTTGACAAAAAAAATTACAATTTAATTTCAAAATTTAATAGACAATTGAAGGTTTTGAATTTTCATATATTTCATTAGACTGGAAATTTCATTCTCTACACGTTGCAAAAAAAAAACTGATTTTAAAAAGAAGTTTAATTGCGCTCCCTAAACCGCGCCCTTAACCTATTTTTATATTATTTAGTGGCAGTTCAGACACATTAATCAAACAGTCTGCTGTCAGACTTATAAAGTCACATCACAAAATAGAATGCAACATCATTGAACAATCTCCAACCAACAAAAAACGCCAAAAGTCTCACTAGAGTTGGCATGAGGGTTACATCACTAAATATTACTCCAAACTACAAAGCCACAGCATTTACGGCACATCACTAAACATCAATGCTTATAACGTTTGTTAGTTTTATACAATTAGTGACAGTCAATATAATCAAATAAGTGGTCACTTGCCAAACAATTATTGATATATTTAGTGACAGTTTAAACATACCTTGAGTAGGTTCATACAATAATAGTTGGTTCAAATTCGAATTATTGTTAGTTTGATACATTTATTATCAATTTGACACAATTAGTGACAGTTTGAACATATTTGAGTTAGTTTCATACAATAATAATTGGTTCATATTGAAATTATTGTGAGTTTGAAGCGTTTAGTGAAAGTCAATACAAACTAATAAGTGGTAGGTTGCCAAACACTTATTGACAGTTTGACACATTTAGTGATAGTTTGAACATAATTTAATTAGTTTCATACAATGATTGTTTTGTTTATATTCAAATTTAATTAATTTCGTACAATCATAGTTTGTTCATAATTATAATCTATTTGATATTTTAGCACATTTATAACCAATTTCGTTAATAATTTATAAAAATGAATAAATTTATTACATAGTTTGATATATTTTGACAGATATAGCCTCTTAAATGAGTTTCAAAACAAATAACTCAATAATATTTTACAACTATGTTTACATGAATTGTTACAAAATACATATATAAAACATTGAAGCCGAGTAAAAAATAAAACTCGATTCAAATGTAAACAATTCTAAGCAATTATTAAAAAAAGCACGAATCACGGACCATAAATTAAGCCTAAATTACAGAAATTTAAATCGTTACTTAATTATTTATTACATCAGAAACTTTATGGTACTTTTAATAACACATTTGTTTGTGCTTTATCGAATGTTGACTATATTATTTTTAATACGCCACACGTTTCCGCATTAATTAATTAATTAAACAAGCATCCAAGTTTCTTGCAGAGAAAACAATGTGGAAATAATAATAATAATAATAATAATGATAATTCGTTATTTGTACGTGTTGATCGTTGTTTTAGGAATGTCTTACTAAGAAGCGGCCTGTGTGAATGAATTTATTACACAGACAAAAATAAATTAATATAATAAGATTGATGGGAACCGCATTTAAATCGCCTCCAAAAAAAAAAAAACGGTGCGCTTCTCATATTTCTTTAATTGCGGAATTGTTAACAGATCAAAAGACGTGTAATAAAAAAGAAACGAAACAACAATGCGATATATAAATAAATGTGTGTATCTGCGTGTGCGTGATTCTTGGAAAACAGTAAATCCAGGTCTGTCCAAATTGGGACACATTAACTAATTTAATGGGCCCGACAAACGCTGGCCAACTAATTAAAAACGGCCGTAAAAAAGGAGGCAAAAGATTAGGTGACAATTGTGGGGCAGCGATGATTGAGGCGTCACGTACATCGGAATGTGGACAATTGCTGGGGGATGGTTGTTGCTGTGTTGTGTGTGATGGGTCAGTTGCCACCTCGTCGTGAGAACACGACATCATCGCCATCGCATACCCAAACTCGGACCAGATTCTAATTTATTACACTTTGTCAAATCGACCGACAAAATACCTCTCTATTTATGGTTCTCTTATCTCGGCATCGATATCGACACTTTGTCTAGACGCAGCAAATCACAACTTCACACCTAAATCATTTTGGGTTCTTAACCACACACATACACATTCACATGTGAAAGACATGAATATTTTATGAAGTAATTAAAATGTTTGGATTCTTCATTAATTGCGGTGATGTATCGGCGATAATTAAAGCATTCCCACTCCAACACAATCATTTAAATGATCCACAAAATTAATTAACAATTAATGCACTAATTAAATATCTCTTTTATACCACAGATTTTGTTAAATTTAAACTATTTATCAACTCAATTTGTCGCGTTTTATGGATTTTCAAAATATAAAATGAATAATAAAACATTAGGCAGTTATAAAATGTTTTATAGACCACGCTAATGGACTTTTGCTCTAATTAGATTGAAATAAACAAACATACTAGTTCCATTATTTACACGTTAAATCGATGACGATGTACTTACTGCATAGATAGTGATGAAAAATTAAAACTTACCTGAAACAAAAGAAAAATTAAATATTAAAAAAATGTTGCAAATTTTACGTTTAAAATTTTTTAATTACTCACAAAATCATATTTAATAAATATCATAATTTTATTATAGTAACTTGTTAGTGATTAGCCACACATAAATCCAAGTTAGAAAGAAGAATTGTAACTACAAAATTTGAAAGTTATAACAAATAATATTTTAAGATAAGGATTAGGCGCGGTCACCAAATAAATAGGTCAACAATTTCAAATCTGGTTAATTTTAACTACCACTAAAATAGTATAAATTTCATATTAATTTTGATAATCATAACAAATCTAATTTGTAGAAGGTATAGTATCTCGAATTTTATCACAAATTTGATAGTTTTTCAGTAAATAAATGATTGATTTAGCTATAATATATTCAATTCCAAGGTAGATCGCAGGAAAAAAATAGCAAATTTGTATAGCTAACTACGTGTTAATGTATGATTTTTCCAATGTGAAGACTTCCGGCCAGTGGCGTAGGAGTCATTTTTTTAAACTGCAAATCGTAATACGACCCTGAGCAGTTGTATTGCAATTTAATTATGTACATATTAGGTAATTACTTCCCTTAAAACTGTTGGTAAATAAACTCCCTGTGAATTAAAAAGTATGTGGTTTTCATTAATTCGTCATTTTAACACAGTAGCAGAAGGGTCTAGGTTTAATTATTTTAGTTAGGCCTATGAAAACAACTTTAATTTTTTTGACAGGTCGCGCAATTAACCAACTTGTCAAGAAATCAAAGGAAATCATATTTTTTCTCCAAAAGTATCAAAATATTCCAGTGGCGTCACATAGATTATTTCTTTTGAATTCAAAAATTGTAATATTTTAAAAGTCAAAGAAAAAAAAAATTCTTTATAAAATATAAAAAAGAATTTAAAAAACATCTTACAAAAACTGATTTTTGAGCAGTAACATCTCAAAAGCAATATTTAAAAAGTCGCCAATGCTTAACTGGAAGAGGCACGCCACTGTGCTTAGGCTTAAATTACAAATTGTACAAATCAATTTCTATGCATTTTTTAGAATCTGCAAAATAAACCAATTACGATATGAAAAGTTAAAAAAAAGCGATTTTTGAAAAATAGTTTATAAGAAACTGAGCACAAATTTTTAAGCTTACATCCTGTTTTATTGCCTTCCAATGTTGACTTATCAATTTTGTCCATATACCTAAACATTTGAACTTTGTACTCCATTTTCTTGTACTTCTGAAAATCCCAAATGCCTTGTTCATCAATCTTAAAATGCAAAACTCAAAAAACATGTTCCTCATCATATAGTCAATAAACAGCTAAACTCTGTTAAGGAAAAACAAGCAGAATAAAGAAAAAACACTGTTTATTAAAATATTGAAACAGTCCCCAATGTAGCAGAGAGCACCTCAAACATAAATGTTCAAAAGTATTCCATAAACTAATATACACTTTTGCTACCAACCAAGATAGTCATCCAAAAAAATTAATATTTGAGCAAAATAGTACTATAAAAGATCAAAACCAAAAAAAAATACATAGGCAAAAAAGTTAGCCGCCATCTTGAATTTAATTTAATGACCATGACGCCCATCTAAGTTTGACCGTAGTTGACCAAGAGTAAGCGACACCGATAGCACCCATTTTCATACCTGTACTCAACACTCTTCTCTACAATATAGTGGTTATCGTGAATTCTCATTTAGAAACTAATAAAAAAAAAAACAATGATCGTGGGTTCTAATCTCACAACAGAAACTATTTCAAACGTTTATACGCTCTCCCACTCCCCAACCTCCTAAGGGTTTCATGACTAAGATCCCTTTCTGGTCCGGAGTAGATTGATAATCTCTCAATTCGTTCGGAATCCACTTAAAACTATAGGTCCACCTGTAATGTAAGTTGCCAGCATTACGAGCAGAAAAAAGGCAAAGTTTTCTGCACAAGTATGACAACTCGGGAGTTGATTTTGTCATACATAAGTACGTTTTCGATAACTTACAAATATTTCGTCATACATTACATGTTTGACAAATCAAAAATTGTTTGTCTGACATTAGAACATGTTTGACAGTTTGTCGTATATTCGAACATTATTGAAAGTTCAGAAAAATTTTATCTACACGTTTTTAAGAATTCTTTTTGACGTTTATTAAAACATATTGGATAATTTAAAAGCATTTTATAATACATTAGAACATTTTTGACTTTATCATACAATAGAACATGTTTGACAGTTCTAAAACTGTTATTATTGTACATCAAAACATGTTTGACAGTTCAGAAATAGTTTGTCCTACCTATATAACATTTAGAAAGTTCAAAAACATTTTGACAGCTTAAGAACTTTATTCTAAATACCTGTCAATCGTATTTAGAGTAAAGTTCAGGAAATATTTACATACATTAGAACATTTTTTTAGAGTTTTAGAATATTTTGTCATACATTAGAGCATGTTTGACAGTTCATAAAATGTTTTTGTTGTACATAAAACATGTTTGTTTGACAGTTCAGAAATACATATATTGTCCTAGATTAGAACACTTTTAAGAGTTCAAGAATTTTTTTGATAATTTAGAAACTTTTTCTGTAATGTTTGATAGTTTAATTTTTTTTTTCACTAGAAATTTTTAATAGCTTAAAATAATTGTGACAGGTTAAAATATGTTAGACAGTTCCAACAGTTTACTGTACATCAGAACATGTTTGACAGTTCAGAAATAGTTTGTTGTACATCAGAACATGTTTAGGAGCTCAGAAATAGTTTATCCTGTTATTGATAAAGCAGAAAAAAATCCAATAAAAATCCGTAAGCAGCACATCTATTTGAGGCACCAAATTCTTCTACCGCTAAACTGTATACCTCGTAGTATCTACTATCTATTCAGAATAGTGTAAAGATGCTATTCCGATGCAAGTGACCTTATTGACTATATACTCTTTATATGTTAAGATGGTATTCCGATGTGCTTAACGGCAGCACACAACTATCACTGGCTATACTTAGTCATCGCGCGTCCTTTTCCACCCCGCTCCTATAAATAACAAATTTTTTAATGTCTAATCAGTCGAGTCCAAAAGCTAAAGCAAGACACATCAAACAGGTGTCACTACCTACACCGCCGAGCTGTAGCTTCCGCTAACAACCTGGTGCGGTCAACAACTCAGACGCAGTAACATAGTCTAGAAACTCCGAGGCTACTGCAACCTCACAAACCCGAGAATTTTTTAATAAAGAAAAACATCATCCCCAAAGCACTCCTAACCGTATACCTTCAAACTCATGAATCCCAAACTATTCCTCTGGGAAACTCACTACGAGGCTGTGATACCGGTCAGCCCCACGCGTATAGTCAACGACGCAACCGACTACATACACGCAACCATGCGGTGATTTACAAAAACAGCAATTTTAAGAAAATCCGATATATTAATCGACAAACTCAAGGTTACAAGCTTCAACCAAGCCTATTTACTGCAAAAACTAGTCACAAAAAATTACTTTACATGATTGGGAGACGGTTGACTTAATGTTAGTAAAATAAGACAAAATGCTACTGAAATTGCGTAATTTCTATGACAAAATTTATCAATAACAAAAGCCACCAAAATCAGAATCGACTTCCTGACCGCACCTCATCAACTGTCCAGAAGCACATACCAGATGAACCCCAAACCCGCTTAGAAAACCGACCCCATCATCAAAGCATAAAAATCAAAAAAATCATCGAGCTTAAACAGTGCGGCACATGGTTATCAAAGAGATCAAAAACAAATTCCCTCAGACGATTACAACCATAGAAGTCCAAAGCCCTAACCGCAGTCAATACTAGCAACAAAACTTTGCCAACCCCTATTCACCTGATTTACAAGCAACACAAAAAAAAAAAACAAATCAGCCATCGTCCGAACCTTTTATCCCGCAAACTGTTCCTCAGAAACAATGACAGCTGCCCCCTTACCACCTCCGGAAGTCCAGCCGGTGAGGCTTATCTGCCGCGCGCATCAGAATAGCAACTTTAATGATTATGTGCAATGTCGCAACAAGCAACCATCTCACACAATCGCAAACCTACTAGTTACGGATACAAAGTGGAGCAGAATGACCTCCCTAGTTTCAACCAAGCACTGAAGGGTAACCAGAGCAGATAGAAACGTAGGCAAAGTGCGGTTAATGACATGCCATAGTCTAGAGAGCAACCCAAAGATATTTTCAAAAACGGGAAAAGTGTGGTAGCGACGCAGAGAGTCTTTCGCAGGCAGTTCGCTTTAACTCGTAACGACAGAGTTCCTAACCCTAAAACTATTCGGAAATTGATCAAAAATGTAAAGGAGATAAGATCTGCGCTTCGTAATAAACCAGTTGGGCGACCCAAAAACTTCATGAAACGCCTCAACATGTGTGTCGCCCGCCAAGACCACCCCTTAGACGCCATAATTTTCAAAACATAAAAAAAATAATGGCGTAGTATGTACTTTTAGAAAATAAAACACTTTTACCGTTTACTCACAATTTACCTGACAAATAAAGGAAGTCATTTTGCCACACCCTGTACTATATATGTTAGGATTTTCGACGCAACCAACAAAAAACTAAAATAAAATATATGAAAAAGTTTGAACGCAGTCACACACAACGAATACTTTAAATTTACCTAACACGTACTGCAACTGAAGTTGCGTGTCATGATCAAGCACATAGACACATAGTAACCTGTAGACCACCTTGGCGCTTTAGTTAAAACACCAAGAATAAGAGCTCTTACAAGCTCTCTAGTCGTGAGCATTACTATAAGTCAAAGATGTTTACCGACACATCAACTAAGATCAATAAAACTGAACCAATGCTAAGATTTTCAGAGTTTAGACAAAAGCATTCATTCAATTCAACTTACTCGTAATAGAGGACATTGCGTTAGCAACTCTGACATGTATTTATACATAATAAGTATAATTAGTAAATAATGTTATTTTATGTAAATTGTCTCCTTGACCAGTGAGATGCTAGGTACACTAAAATCATCATTTATTAAATTTAATATTTTATTATTTGAAGCGTACGTTGGTTAGTTAGTAGCCAACAAATTATAAAGTATCACTAGTACCCCATAAGTGAAACCCATTTACTCCAAGAGATGCTACTTCTGAGCCTGACTTTAATAAAGTAAAGATTGCTTGCAAGAAAAAGTACATTCTCACACACAATTAGAAGCCCGAGAAATATATAATGTTGTGCAGTTGACCGTGATTTCCCCTACTCTCATTTATCATTGCTAGTCTCAGGCGTCGCATCTCCCATTAGAGTGAATGGACTGTAACGTTTTTAAGAGAAGAATATTGGCCATAACAGACAATAAAAAATGACTAAAGTTTATAAACATTATCTATTGTCAACTATTAAGTAATTAAAATATTATATTGAACAAACAATTTTATTAATTATATGATTACATAATAAATACAAACATGATCGTTAATTGACGTCCATTAAGACAATTACAGTAATTGTCGATTATAAAATTCTCATTTCCGACATTTTTTGTTTGTGTTTTTATTGCAAAATTGACTCATAATATAGAGGTGTTAATTGATGACCGCTACAACAAACAAGCTGTATGTGCTCGGAGTAAATATTGAATGTATAATAATATTCGAGGGTTGTTAATAATTCAATATTGTGGTTTGGTTGTGTTTGAGCTATAATTATGTAGTAATAAGTGTTTAGCGCGTAATGTTACACAGACTGTCGGTCATGTGCGGTTGGTTAGTGAAGGCATGAATAAAACTGTGCAGAGAGAGAACGACACGGAGCAGACACATCAATGACATTCCATGGATGGTTATATATGTTCTCAGTCGTTCCTCTCTATGTTTAGAGAGCGGTGATGTGCATGTTGCCCCTTTCATTCATAAAATCTTTAAAAGTTTAATATTGTTGCTACTATTTTTATGTATGTTAAAAGCATGAATGAAACGAGACAATAGCATTGTACGTACCCTGCATAAAAATGCGCCGGAAGCGAACATTACAATTTAGGGGATTATTTCACATAATAATTTCGTCACCTGATATGGGTGCATCTTCGCAATCGCGAGATTGAGCAGCAGGTGTGTGTCTATATGTGTTTGTGTGTGCAATCGAATTGTAGGGGTTGCAATAAAGCGCTCGATCATCTGTCTCCCACCGGAAAGGGAAGTGACGTGTGTAGCGCCGGGCCGCGGCACCGTGACCAGTCGGACAGGAGGAAGTAGTTGTTTTGTACCCGTGATTTACCTTGTCGCCACCGACCTACACAAACACAAAATCATATTCGAGGTGACGCTGGATACCGGGAAACGCACAATTATGCGATTCATGTCCGATCGCCCCGAAAAATTACGTGGTACAAGGTTTCCATACGTAAAATTAGGTCAGAAACAAAGTATTTTGATTTTTTTAATCAAAATTTCAGTCATTTATTTAACAAGGTGTATAAACTCGTATTCAAATGATCTTTGAATATCAATCAAATCTATATTTTGTTTGTAGGCCGGTATATATCGGCCTACAAACAATATAATAGAAGCAGATTATAAAGTCTGCATTAACAATCATATATTTAAAGCACAAGGAACCACCAAACTGATAACAAATTAAAATAATATCAAACTCTTCTACCGCTCAACTGTAGTAGTATAGACTATGCTATTCCGATGCAAGTGACCTTACTTACTCTTTATATGTTAAGATGCTATTACGATGTGCGCTACTATCTTTACATGTAAATAATTCGACGTAACCAATATAAGTCAAAAAATTTCTACAGATACCAACAATTTGAAACAACTCGTCACCAAAATGTATTGCTCAATAGCAAAAACATAAACTTTGTCTATCGACAGACAACAAAAAAGAAGCATCCAATATTGATTGATTGATACTGTTTAAAGTAATGAAGTAAATTTGTGAATTTGAGCAATTAAGAAAACATAGTATCAACTAAAGAATATAATTTTATTCATCATATAAGTAAAATGACAGGTAGATGCTGAAGTAGAAAAGATTATTATTAAATATACAATCAGCAGTGAGCAAAGGTTCCTGAATTCCAACGGCCTCAATAAATTAAATATTTACTTTAATAACTTATATCATGGTTAATAATAATTACTAAAGTAGCAAAAACCACTTTGAGTTAAGCGCCAAAAGCCAAATCAGAGTTCCCTTGTATAATATAAAAGACTTCTAGAGTGTCTTTCAAGCAGGCTTACTTTATAAATGATAGTACAGACGACAAACAAATATTCAGATCATTACTATAAAAGCATTGCTTAGCCTAGAATAGAAAATTGCTGGTAGAAAATCTAAATGCGTTGCAGACTGTATGTAATTCAAGTTTTTAAAATTTCATTATTGCAGATGCTACAGTGTAAAGACGTTAACCTATCCCTGACCAAAAAACAAAACCTTATAATATTTTTTATAGTTAGCATGAAGGCGGCCTTAGCGGTCCTTGTGCAACAAAAACAATCCAGCAGCTACCATTAACCACAAGCCATCAGCCACCAAGACTCATTGGCTCATACAACAAGCTACAAACTGCAACTATGCAGACGTTGGTCTTAACTGGTCTACTTATAGAAAAGAGTCCCGAACTCCATATCACAAAAAACGTCTCTCTGGATTCGATGGATGAGGAGTACGAATGCTATGTCTTGTAGGCAATGTCAGACAAAATCAAAGTTGGCATCATCAACAATTTAACAACCACCAGCAAAAGCAGCAAAAAAGTCACAAAAAGACCGACGTCTAAACCGTCAAGCTACCAAAGCACCGTCCTCGCAGAAATAAAAAAGCACCGCTGTGCAGCCAAAACTGAAAAGCCTAAACGTCAAAGAAAACATTACCCGACAACCTTTGCAAAAAGTGGCTACAGTATGTGACAAAAGTACAAGCAGCAATACTCCAAAAGCCGCTCAACAAAGCCATGCTGGGTGACCTTCTAAAGGAAAGCAATATCATTCTATCAATGGCTGATAAATTTATGAACATAGGATATTTTACTAACATTCGTGATCTAGTAGATAATCCCCCAAAAAAAACTTTGGGACCATCCACAAACCCACCCTGGATGAAAACCGCACCAAGCTGGAAGAAGTTGTAAGCTTCCAAACACAACTTTCCAAAGAATGCAAAGCAGCCACCGCTTGCACTGTCACCGGCAAAGCCAACTACGGAGAGATCGTTACCTTCAACCCTGTCGGCTGACAAATATCATTGTAATCAAATATAACTGTTCTGGCATAGTTGCTTTACCAACAAAGACTGACATAGTCTACCGAAAATTAAAAAAAAGATTCCATCAATCAGATCACTAAACATAGAGTGAACATCCTGAAGCAAACAAAAGACCTTCACAACGCCAAAGCAATCATATACTGTTACCTTGAAGAATAGAAATAGAAATTAATCACTCATTGGCCAACTCCCAAGAAAACAACAAGTGCAACCTACTTTGCCCAAGAAGTGTACCACCAGTAAACGGGCTGTTAATAATGCATCGCCCAGAACATTCAGTACAATTAAACAATTCAATTCCCAACAATAGTGCCATACACCTAAACCAAAATGTTGAAATCAGATAACAGCATCGTAAAAATGCAATCTCCTTCCTAAGTGACGAGGATTGTTACCGGCTCACACCAACAGTCAACAAAAGCAAGGTATAAAAAAAGCAGTTTCCAAGCCTCAACTTCAACCCTCTACTCCAAAGAAGTGACCATAGACCGGGAATCCGTCTGTACCCACTCAGTGAAGGCATAAATGATTCAGATCCATTCTGCTATCTGATCACTACAAGTTAATCAGAGTAACAATACACTTTCATCACCTGATAATACCAGGTCCTCCCGGATCAACATCAAGAATCAGAAAAAATATCCTCAAGTCTGTTGTTCCTCCACCTACAGTCACTGTTAGCTGCGCACTGAAAGTCGTAGAACCACAACACAATCTGTGCGAGTGTGCAAACAAACAAAAATACAAATATAGAAGAACAATACTATCTCTACCTATACTATCTCTCGGCAGTCCAGATGCTCCTCTAGACAAATCACAATTTGTGACAAACGCTAAGCATTGCCAATCCCAGCCATAAGTTGAAATCATCACCAGCACTCAGCAAGATTCAGTTTCTTAACGGTCCGTGTATTGCTCCGGATCTAGCTTCTCCTATCACAAAGGTTTCGGTCCAGTTTGTAAAAAAGTCGACCAAAACCAAGATATTCCTTTTCATTGTAGACGTATCTAGTAGCGGTCCAATCAACGACCAATGTGGATTGCCTCATCGTGTAAGTCATGCAGCACCCTTAAACGGATTTTTTTTGCTACGTATAAGCACCTATCCTGCCCTTCTACAACATATATAGTACAGTATAGTAGTACAGTATAGTCTTCCGTCAACTATCTCCATGTAGGCAGCGTGTTCTTCAAACCTGAGGTTCATTGAGTACCCCGGTGATCCATACGTCGTGTTCTTGGGCTGACTTGATTTCCTCAATTAATGGTAATTCGATCACACAGATTTGTGGTGGTAGCAGAGCATCTAGATCCAATTTGTGGTTTGTCTGCTCATCTTCTGGGTCCCTGCTCAGTAGGTCTGACAGTTGGTTTACCTTTCCCGGACAGTAATCTATAATGAAGTCGAAAGACTGTAAGTATAAGGCACATTTCACTAGTTTGGATCGGTGGTCTTTAAAATTGCTTAATCATGTTAGTGCTTGTAAATCCGTTTTCGCAGTGAAATGGCGACCTTCAAGTAGTGGTCGGTATCTTTCTAATGTTCATACCAGCGCGAGACATTCTTGTCCGTTGACGTAATACCGTTTCTTCGTCTCATTAAGTTTTGCAAAGTCTCTTCACTACTTCGGGTGTCTCCTATTTGGGAAGCGTCTGTTTGTATTGTGTACGGGAGGTGTTCTACCGACCTATGAAGTTGTAGAAGCTTCAATATTGCCTGCCGGTATTTATTCATTGCTACGGTTGCGGCGGTAGTCCATCTGTATGCCCTTCTGCTGGCTGTTAGCTCGTTCAATAGAGCTTCCAAACTTGCAAACTGTACGATATACTGGCGTACCCAGTTGAAGATCCCCAGATATCTCCGTAGCTGTCTTTTTGTCTTCAGTAAAGAATGTCTTTAAATCTGTTCCAAGTGTATGTCTTGGCTCATTAGTCGCTGAAATGAAACGTAGCAGGTGCATGTTTAAGCCCGAATAGCATAACTCTAAATTGGTAGTAGCCTGCGCCAGGCGTGCTAAATGCCATGCATTGCTTGGATCTTCTTACCATTGGGATCTGCCAATATCCACTTTATAAATCCAAAGTGGAGAACACGGTGGCGGATCCAAGGTCTCGCAATGCCTCTTGATTTATCGCATTGGTGTCGCATTTCAAAATGGTTAGTTGAGCAAACATTTCTACCATAGGCCAGCAGGGGCTTTCCCTATGTCATTGCGCTCAATTTTGGAGCCGATGCAACCACTGCGTTGCCTCCTCCGCCGGTCGTCTCCAGATCATTTTTCAAAAAATGTTTACACGTATACTTAAGTCCATACGTGGACCCACTGTATGCAATGAAAAAAATACAAACAGAAAAAAACGCCCAATCCATGAAATGTACTTTTGTTATCTAAGGGCCGGTCTTTCATGTTCCGCTTAAGTTAAGATTGTTAAGCTAAGATTAAATTAGTTTTGTGTATTTTAATCAAACACTGATTGACTTTGTCAATGTAATCTGTCATTTTTTGCTGCAAACATTTTACAGAATAAAATGTCTAAAATAAAGTTAAGAAATAAAAGAAATTTCAGAGATAGTTAGCAACCTAAAATACATTTATTATTTTAATCTAGGATCACAGTGTAAAATAAACTCAGTTAAACACGGGATTAAGCTATGATTAAAACACCTGTCCTTCATTTCAGGAAAAGACTACAAAATACCTTACTTTAGAATCTGATTTCTCCTAGCTGTGTCAACCAATCCAAAAACTTTAACAAGAAATTAAAACCAATAAAATCAACAAACATTTAAACAATGTTAGAAAGTTTAGTGTCTTAACTAGAAACTGCAAGTTTTTATATTTTGCGAATGATTAAAAAAATTAGTTCAAAAATTTTGGGGCAGCTTAAGAACTCAAAATATCAAAAAAGTGAAAGACTCCATAACGTTAAAACCAAGTAAAAAGGTTTGGCAAATAGTTCAATCCATGATTTTCAACAGGCACGGAGCTTTTTTAAGGCTTTACATATTTTAAAGTGTTGAGTAATCTCAGTCTAAAACGCATTTGTTAAATGGATTTTAGGAACATTATTGAGCCCAGTATAGAGTCCTGTGGAGCAATACCTTTCAGATATGTATATTAGCCCCCAACATTTAATTCATCACATTTGCAACTCAATATTTTTTATTAAAAAAATAAAAATCTCTAACATCTAAAAATATGTTTAAAAGAAGTCAAAATTGCAGAAATAAATAACAAATTAGTCCTATTTTCTAAAATTTAAGACAACTTATAGAGTGCGATATTGAGACTAATATATTAATACTTTATTTTGCATAAAATTGTGCCTTAAATTTTATTATCGTTTTATATCATCCGTTTCAATGCGGTGCTTGTATTAATTAAAACGGCATCATTTCAATAATTTATTAATAAAAAACAAAGAAAACGTACTGTACTATATTTTATTCTTCTGTTATACCAACACATACAATTTCAAAGGCATTTGATCTGAAGATAAAACAAATAGATGTTAATTCCAGTTCAAATTATGTAATGCGGTTATAATTTGTTGTGATGTGCATCAAAAACAAACGAATGTCGAGATAAACGATGTGCGATTGTAATAAGTGTGTGCGCGGTCAATGTGTTTGATATTTTCCGGACGTTTAATAATTTAGATGAATTGCAGCGGGCACCAATTAAGTTGTACGTGGATGTCACTCGCGATTATACCGATTGCCGGACTGTAACGTCGTTAATTACTGTTCTCGTTTAATTAGCCGTCGAGTGCGGCTTGCTTGGAGAAAGAGATAGAATGGAGAGAGTTCAACTGCTTTTATATTTTTGATAATATTAGTTGTGAACATAGAAATTTGTGTGGGAAAATTTCGCGCTGTTTTTTTCCCTTCTGGAGGGTCGTTTCCGGCGTTACGCTTCATTCAAACACATCCTCTGGAGACTACCCCCATCCAATACACCCCCGTTATCATCCCGATACAAATACTGTAAAACAAGTTATATTCCCAGGTATTTGCTTTGTTAAATCAGAAATTGAGCTTTATTGAGAACATCTTTGTATAAAGAGGTATTAATTTATATTTATTATATCTATAAAAATAAATATGCATACTAGAAGAAATTAATAATTTATATTTCTTGGCAAAACATTAACATACATAACGATTATTTTTAATTAATATGAAATGTCAGAAACATTATTTTTTGTTTGCGGAATACTTAATTGATTGATTAATTTGATGTCATTAATGGTTGTGACCTCTACTACGTGATAATTCATGTTTATGAAGTAATAAACAATTTACTATGTTTTTATCACATATTTATAGATCTGTGGAAGGCTCTAGTAGAGCCAAAACTAGTAATGTATTTGTAAGAATAAATTTGTGATAAAAAACATAATAAATTGTTTTATTAATTCATAAATCTATACAAGCGTTCATTAATAGTCTCAGATGTGAAGTTATTGAACTTCAGTCTCAGGTTCTCGTATTTATA
Organism: Tachinus rufipes; assembly: GCA_963932245.1. NCBI lineage: Eukaryota > Metazoa > Arthropoda > Insecta > Coleoptera > Staphylinidae > Tachinus > Tachinus rufipes. Next base: position 23,548,360 of record OZ010742.1, on the reverse strand, counting down.
TAATTTACATCAGTTTTGATATAACTTTCCCTAAGTCAACATAGACAGAAGATGACAAAAAATCCATATTGACTAAACGGCAGTTGAATCAAAACTGATGTCGAATGTAGAAATATTAAGATCAGGGCATGAGCTAAGGTACCAAGATCAGAACGTAAGTCTCAGTGTTCTCACACTGGCTTTGATTTTTCTTTTTCTCACAAAGATGAACGTTGCTTTTGGAAACGTAACCACCACGCGCAGATGATTTAAACCTACTACTATTCTGATCAGTTCTTCTAATTTGATCTCACTCGTAATCATAATCTGGAGTGACCCACTAACCCGATATGTTGGTCATCAAAAGATTAGATATTACCTCTTCTTTCTTAGACAAAAAGATGTGCAACACTTGCAAAAAAAAGAAACTTCTAATTCTCCTTATCAAACTCTTGCCAAAGTGTTGGATATTACCTCCTCCTCCTGCTCTGATTAAGGTACTTCTAGCACTTGCAGAGTAGAAAAACTTCTAATTTTTTTAAACAAAAACACGATCCGTTCGTTGGGCACTACAGATCAATACTTAATTGTAATCATGATTTGGAGTGACCCACCCACCCGCCCAAATATTGCGTCATCAAAAAAATAGATATTACCTCCTCTTCTTCCTCTAACTAAAAGACTTCTAACACTTGCAGATCACACTCAAGATCACACTCGATGGTAATCACAATTTGGAGAGACCCCCACGCTTCCCAGTGTTGGTCAACAAGAGATAGAACAACACCTTCTCCTTTTTGACAAAGAGACTTCTAACGCTTGCAAAGAAGAGAAACTTCCAATTTCTTGATAATATATTAGTAGGCAAGTCGGCAAACCTTACAGTTCAAACTACTCAATATTAATCATGATCTCTTGGAAAGAGATACGTATGGGTGGAGAGCAAAGATACCATTCTCGGCAAGGATCTAAAGAAGCACACAAAAGCAATCCTGATTGGAGGCAACTTTAATGGAAAGTCCCACAGCTAGTGCTCCCCAACCAAAGACCGCAAAGGTAGCCAACTTACAGAGTGGGGCGGCAAACACAACCTGCTTCATTTAAACAAACTTTGAAAGAACAGTATTACATCGACGTGACTATGTGCACAGTAAACCTGGCAAAGTTTATACAGAAGTGGGAGATAAGCAAAGAGGAAAACCACAGTTTTCATAATGCAATAAATGTAAGGATCAAAACCCAAACCAGAACGACAAAAACCCGCCCTGTCAGTAAGAAAGGCTGGTTCTTTAGCTGAACAAACATATAAGCTGGTAAGCAATTTTGCCAAATAAACCAAGCAGAAGTCTTTCACACATACAGTCCCTGACCTGATGACGGCCTTAGCAAAGACGAGATCTCACGCATACACAAAGAAAAAGTAGCCTGAACTAGAAGAGGGTAGACTCACTGACAAAAACCTACAAACCCTGTTAGCTATTTCTAATCAAAAAAACTGCATAGGATTCACCGTGGGCAAAGAGCACTGAAGCAGAAGCAACAAAATTGTAACTAGCAAAACCGGTAAACGCTCGCCGGTAAGTCTGACAGAAGAAGAGCAAGTAAAAGTGGCAACAAACTTTTTCCCCCAGAACCCAAAAGTTGCTTGACCACGCATCGTATACAAGCCCAAGAGCTTTATTGCGGCTATTTTAATTAGGATTAGGTTAGGTTTTTGACTCGCTTTCTCGGTAATTTTGACACCCAAAAAACCCGAAATTAAAGCAGCACTTTTTTTTATTCCATTTAAAAAAATTAATAACTTAATATAATATTCTAATATTTATACAATTTTGTCATTCCATCAGTGAACAACTGTTTCATATTATCAATCATCATCAGTATATAAAACAACAAATTACTAGCATTCTCCAAAATTCTTTAATTCTATAAAGTAAAACAATTATTGTCTAATGTTGATATTTGACAAGAATTTATTAGCGCATTAGTTTATTCCAAAGAGTAATAGTTATAGGATTCGATTATTTAAATTATAGTCTGTTAGAACGAATATGAATCATACAAGTTAAAACGTTACATTAGGGGTTGTTAAAACACAATTTGGTCGTTGACACGTAAAATTACGGCCTGACGTTGCGTGCCGTCTGAATTATTCTCGAAGGATAATTGACGCTAGTTAAACAGTTACAGACAACCCTACTAGAATATATCAGTGTTACTTATTTAATGAATTAAAGTATTTTTATTAAATAACTTCTTTCAAGGTGGTCCTGCCAACTTTCTTATTTTTAATACGTCGCACCGATTTGTACATTTATTATTTATTAGGCGTACGCCGCGCGGTCCTTTAACTCCCGCGAGATTAATAGGGGCGCGTCCGTGTATATATCTCTCTCGATTTAATCCCGCGACTTGTTTCCCCTTTTAATAGACGGTGCTCTGGTAAATATAAACTGAAGAATAAAAGTAAACGCCGCGCCGCGGCTAGAGAGGTGAACGTATCGATAGGTGGATAAAAAAATACAACCATCTTCTCTAGCGCACCAGATATAATTTCGAATGATTATAAACAAACGTGTCCTTAAATAAGATTTGTATCTATCACGCGAGAGTGTATCTACCGAATGGTATTTAAGTTACGGCGTATATTTATCTTACATATGGATTAGTATTGATGAGAAATTATGCGCAATAACAATAAATTACTAGGAAGCAGGGATACATGATAACGTACTAAATATGAATCGATTACTATGATCCGTTCGTTAATTTTGCTATAATTATATGATGGATTCTGAGATCCATTCGTGTTACATAATAAAGAGTTACTTAAAGTGAATTAAATAAACAATTGTAAAAACATACAAAAACATAAGAAAAAATCACTAGTGTTCATTTTTAAATTATTGAAACCATTATTTAAAAATTTTTGGATTTCGATTCTGTTCTGGATTCTTAAATACAATTTTTTAGATCATCAAACTAATTTTCGTAATTGTCTTTATGCTAACTGTTAGGAGTACTTTCTTGGTTGGTCTAAAACAAATTTTTGTAGAATCTTCAGATTTTTTACGAGATCCACTTTTTGGATCTTAGCTGATTTATGACTTATCTATTAGAACCACATATGCAGGCCCTAAATAATAATTAAAGTAAAATATTTGAACTAATCCGATAATTCATTGGTACCTACATGGCTTAGTAGCAGTTCACAGGAAAAGAATGGGTCACCTCTAAACTTTTGTAGTCTTTAGAACAAGATACCCCAATCAAATAAAACACAAAAAGTGTGAGTTAACAAACAATTCATTTACAATCAACAAAAAACACAAGATAATACCAAAAATATTTGGTAGATCAAGAACAACTTCAACATAGAACCACTAAGAACTAATCATGTTTGAAGATCAAAAACAATACAACCCTGACGCCGAAAAAATATGAGATCGCCCAAAAACATAGCTGATGAGTCCCTGACATTTAGTTTGGAGCATCTTAAAGTCAAGGTTTTCAAACATCGTCCTCGATCCTTAAACCAAAAAGAATTAAGGATCGAGGACGATGTTCGAAAACCTTGACTTTAAGATGCTCCAAACTAAATGTCAGGGACTCATCAGCTAGGCCGTCAAAACCACCATTTGGACAATATAAATTTTAAAATTTAAAGTAATTTATTTTTATATCTACTAATTGGGAAGTAAAATGTTTTTTGTGATATCTAGTACCATCTTTTTTAATACCGTTGAAATGTAAGAGTTATTTCTACCATACCCTGTACTTGGATAAAGCTGCAATAGGATGAAGATATAAATTTACATGTGATGCCAATAAAGGTAAAAGCATCACGCAATCAATGAGAATTCACCAAGATCGAAAGCGAGTTATATTAAATTGTTTGTGTTATGGTCGCGGAGACCGAGATACAGCCCCACCAAGTTCAAATAGAAACACAGCGCCTCCATCTTCTGATGCGCCGCACGCTGAGACAAAGACACAGCAACCAGCTCCCAAGCAGACTTCACATCATTCGGACCTGCCATCTGGACTCTAAACTATCAACCACAAACTCACAGTGAGCTAGGATGCCACTAACCTTCATCGATCCACCGAGACGGCAAAAGACTTCAAAAGAGAGCAGACTCTGTTTAATTGCATAACCTTCTTACAAATAGATTTATTCGGACTTAATCGGCAACCCCTGGGCATCGTTCAATATCCCCTGACAGGTCGCTGCAAAAATCAATCTTTTGGGAACCATAAATAAAGTACACAAGGTGCTAAATCTTTACTGGTTTAATTTTATGTTTATAGATAATAACCTCCACTTACGCAACAACCCGAAAGTAGCCGCCCTGCTTGGACTACAAAAGCAATATCGATGGTTCCTTGAGGAAGAGGTAACAAAAAAAGCCTATACTTGAAGACCTGCAGCGCAGCCCTAAGCCAAACCTGGTTACACTCGTATTACTCTCCAGATCATACCCAAACCACGGAAGTAACCACATTCCCTCCTAACTACCAACAATGGCGCTCAACGTGGAGCAACAGCATAGTGCATTTATGTCCCTCATTAAACACCGGAAAAAAGTAAGAAAAGTCAGGCGACAGAAACGCCAAGGAAATAAAAAAACAATTACTAAAAGAATATCTAGCAAACTTCGACTGGTTCAATATTGACATCTCCAGTACCAAGAAACCGTCTCTAACTGCGATTACCTAAAAAGCAAACATCTCCAAAGATAACCATCTACCATGGCCCCTAACTAAGTTCAACAAGCTAAGACCTCCGTCAAACAATGTACCATACCAGTCGACGTCGATACTACCAACGTGACCAACTTCATACACCAATGCATGCGTTGGTTTACAGAAACGTAGCTCTTGATACGATCAAAAAAAGCAACCAACAAATTTCAAGCTGAAAGCCTGAAAAACTTCCTTCCTGTTACACTCCTATAGGAAACTAGAAATCATCAATGCTACTTTCACTGTTCTAAATAGTTCTATTCTACTTTCTGAATTTTGCGTCTCCTACATTTCACATTTCTTCTCCATCCTTCTTAGCACCTCAATGATTGTCACATGATCAGCCCAGAATATCCTTAATATTCGTGTGTAGAACCACATCTCAAAAGCCAGTATCTTATTCATGTAAGCTTGTTTTATTTTCCATACCGTATAACAAAACCGAAAAGACATAGCAACAAAGCAGCCTTACTCTAAGATTTAGGGAGAGATTGTGTAGGCATATCTTACTCTCTCTATTCTTGTTCTTATTTCTCTGGTTGGGTCTGTATCGCTACTTCTCCAAGTGCCGAGGTATTTATAGATATCTACTCTTTCAATATCGGTGTAAAACATATTGAATCACTATAAATTTTGTTTTCTTTAGGTTCATTTTATTACCCCATTTATTGCATACTGTATTGGTACGTTCCACGAGTCGTTGGAAGTCTTCTATGTTAGTTGTCAAAATGACCGTATCGTCAGCATAGCAAATGTTATTTACTACTCAGTAGCAAATATCTGCAACAATTCCAAAAATGAGAAACCTATTCTCGTCCAACAATGAAAATCCGAACGTGACACAGAAAGAAACATGTCAAGATTATACGAAAAGATAAAAACAATATTGAGTAACATCCCCAGATAGCACCAAAGAGAAACGTATTATTAAGGCCGTTCTAGATCTTGGCACATCTTATGTGGCCCATCAAACGCTACTACGACACGATCACTATCGCCCATAAAGACGACATCGGACAAGATTCTTTGAAGATGCCTGCAGGACATGGCAAACAAGTTACATGGTATACAACATACGAGAACAAGCGTCTACAAAAAAAAGAGAGCCACCACCAACCGGTAATGAACGGGTGCAACAGAAACGTATATTTAGAAATTTTGCGCAAAACCTTGGCACTTTCAAAGTACTCAAATTAGGGTATCCCTGCTACCAAAACTACAACCTTAAAGAAACTTATAAACAACCCGTGCTGCAAATGCTGAGACTTTTAACCCCAAAATACCAAAACTTAAGGTGGTCTTCTAGTAAACATTTCTTTCAAAACAAACTATCCACATCTCTGATCAATAGTATTCCCAAACAAAACTGACAATCACCTGCCAGCTAAATGAAAGAAGTTGGAAAAAATTGTCGTAGAAAGTAAGTAAGACAACGTAACATTTAATCAATCCCAGCGCTCCCCATTGCCCCAATTTCTATACATTTTTCTCCATAGCAAAGAGAGTGAGAGAGAGAGTCAATCAAGAATGTCTCCAGCCATTTCACCAGCGTCAAAATAATGAATGATTTTCAGAATTAACCGCCGCTTCCAGACAATACCACACCAAGCAGCACTCACACATTTTCGGATGAGCCCCTGCTCATTCTAAAAAATGACGTCGGAAGATAGAAAAAGTACTTCATTCAGTAACCCATAAAATGAACCGCACACAATTACAGGAGAGTTAAAAAGAAAAAAAAAATCCACTCACATGCACTTCTTGCACCACTACATACCAAATCTACAGATCATCCCCTCCGAACGCCACTAGGTCTCCGGACCCATCCAAAAATCAAACAATCGGTCCAACGTGACTGACTACACCCCAACCTATAAGGCAATTCCGTCCCCCTTTTCCTATTTTGCCCTTAAATCTAAACAAAAAGTTAATCTAAAGGTTGGCTTTTCCATGTATACTCATGACACCTATGAGGGGGAGTTCAGTTGATATAGGCAACACTTGACCTGATCATATGACCAAACTGAGACAAACCAAACAGTCCGTCTTTAAAGACCCAGTCTTTTAAAAATTCTCCTCCCTAACCTACAAAAAAGTTCTCAAAACTCTAGGTCTCTAGACCCATCCAACCAAACAATTGCTCCAACGTGAGTGACTCCCAGCTACGCCTTACATCTCAACCTATAAAGAAATTGCGCACCCTTTCTTCTAATTTACTATTAAATTAGTTTGGTTTTTCCAAGTATACCCAGAAAGGAGAAAAAAATCTGTCAGAATTACCCTTTATAATAAAATGCAGACATTTGGCTCTAAAGATATTGCACCAAAACAAATTACCAGCATAAAAAATAAAACCAGAAGAGTAAAAAGCACAAGTCATCATAGACACTGCAATCTACACCAGATTGCAAACTATGGCAGGATCTTTACTTGCCCAGCCCATGATTTTAATCTTGCCATTGCACCTCAAAGTAATTGCACAATACCGCCCTAGCACAATGGCAATACGCAGAACCATCGTTTTATATACATATATATATATATATATATATATATATATATATAAACAAAATAAAGGTCTAATATTTTTTTTATCAGAAAAGATCTGATAACTCATGACTACTTAATGTAATGTAACCTCATGTTGATTGATGCAAGTATGGTTACATAGATAAAGAAATTCTCTAAAACCCAATTCGCAGCAAAAAATCCACTGGTAACACTCGCATGGACTAGTGTCTTCAAACAAGTACTTTGGACACAAAATCTAGTTAGCACAACATAATTAAACGTAAAAATATGCCAAAATATTTAACCAGTGCGTTCTACTCGAAATAATTTAGAGAATCCTTAAACTTATGTGTAGAAGCAATGCTGCCCATAATCTGTACGTGCATACAGTATATAAAATAAATAGTCATTGTATACAATACAAGCAAAGACGTGGATACCAAACAATGTTTATGAGTTGACCCAGAAACATCTAAAAATGAAACCCAGCAAACTCTCCCAGACCATTACAACTAGTCTCCCATAATCTATATCTAAGCAAAAACTCAGAGACAAGGAGATTCTATTGCCATATTGGCAAGCCAAATTGCCCATCCTAGTAAATATTGTCCAAATAAAATAAAAATAATATAATTCAAATTCGACCAAATCTAAAGTAAGTTTTAAACAAAAAAAATCTTCAGTTAAATTATTAGTATAATATTAAGAGCATAGCGACCGCTACCTTAATTTGTAGTATTTTAACAAAAACGGCAACTTTGGCTTCATCGCTGCTTCTACAAATAATTTGATTTTTTTACCAGTACATTTAGAAAGAATTCAACTATGATGAGTTTGGTATTAAACTTCAACTGGTATTGCATCTTAAAAAGGATATTAATATATTCAAGAATAATATCTATATATTATAAGCGACGTTATTCTGAACATCGACTTTTACAATTATATTTAAGTAGAAGTACCCTGTAATAATATTATATTATCTTCAATCATATTAGTTTAAATTAATAGATGCATCATAATAGTTCATTTTAATAGATGCATCCATAGAATAATTTATTAACATTTCGAGGTCAAGAAACTTTTTAATTATGACTGAAATTAATAAAACAATCAAACATTTCGCATTAAATTAAATAATTTGAATTCTGCTTTACTTGATTAATAATACCATGGCTAATGTAACGATAGTATTTTACATGTTAGCATTTTTTATATTTTAGTTAGGTAGAAACACAGTCTCGTCATGGTTAGTAGCCAACACCGTATTATCAGTTAGCGTCTGCCTCTATACGTATTAATACGATAATTAATTATGTATGGCTCAGATACGGTCAGCGAGCTTACGACTCAACAATCGGCAGCAAAAGTAGTAGTAGTAGTAGTATGCAGGCCCAAGAGTTATTTAATAAAACACATAACGCATGCTTGATAAAACACGTTGATGTTGAAGACCCCCTCCTGTGTTCAGCATTGAACCGAATCGACGAGACATTTTTTTTTTCAGTTAGAAAGCGATTTATACATATTTCGCCAAAAATTTGAATTAACATAATAATTTAAAAAAAAATCTTAGTATATAATCTGTAAATAATAATATAAATTGAAAATAATTCCTTAACACCATAATAAGAAAAATTAATGAAATAATTCACTTCATGATTATTATATTTCCGTCACCGCTACCAAGACAAACTAAAAAACAAAATTTATTTAAACAATGCTATGTTAAAATCTAAATCATAATCATAATATGATATAACAAATTTCTCTCCATTAAAGTCGGAAATAAAACATAACAAACAAACACAATATGCGTATAAGAGTGAACAATTGTGAGCAAATATGTAAGGAATTCTAGCATTAATTGATAAATTCTACCTGATTATCTAATCATAATACATAATAAATACATTGAATGGTGGAATATATCATAAATATATTTAAACTAGTTTCAACCTTTACAAGGCCACATCGGACGATGATACAAACTAAACAAGTAATAAATACATGTTCCAAAGAATCTAAAGTCAAATGGCTGACAAGATTTTATTGTTTCTTTGAAGAAATTGTAAAAAGACCAACATCTTACAATTACCGCACGCAGCATTACAGCTATTCCACGTAGCCACAAGTGTCTAAAAACCGAAAAAGTTGCTGTCACCAATTAACTTGTGAGAAGTGGTAACGCAACGCCCTCTATTACGAGTAAGTTAAACTGTACATATATGTAAGAAGTCAGTTAAATCCTTATACAAGCAGACAAGGACGCATTTTATTTAAATAAACCGCCTCCGAAGTTGATCTTGTCAGATCGATTCCGAGCAACCATAACAAAACACAAATAATTCTTTCTGTCCACAGGTACCAACATCCACCCACGTCTCCAACACAAAACCCAAAAGCGGCAACTCCTGCATAAACTGCAGAAACTGACCGTCAATAGAGTCCATTACTGAAGATGATCATCTAATCCTAAATCTCTTTTAATAAAGAGTATAAACCGCTTCCTTTCATTCATAGCAAAATAAGCCTTGATTATATGTTAGAAGCCAAGGCCAAAGCATTTGCTGACAGCTTTGAATTCCAATGCACGCCGGTCACGACTACAACTTAGATTTAGACCACGTGGAAAGAGTCCACACAGAAGTAAACAGTCTCTGATATTGCCACAATCCTTGTATCCATTCGGCCGCCTAAGATAAGAGATACCATCAAACATTTCAAACCCAAATCTGAACCAGGTTCCAATTGCATTCCAAGCAAAGCTTTAGAAGCGTCTTCAGAGAAAAAGTCTAATGTCTATCTAATTCGTAAGGTTGGAAAGGATAAACATTTTCTACAGAATTACAGCTCGATTAATCTTAAGTAAGGTGGCAGAAACTGCTATCTTGAATAGAATCCTTACATGGCAGCTTAAAACCTGATGCCAACATCATCATCAACATGGCTTCAGACATGGACTCTCCTCGACCCATCAACTAACCAGTTACTAATCAAATCAAAACCAATTTTGGTTTAAAACAGGCCACGGGTGATATACTCTTAGTTCTAGTTGGAAAAAACATTAGTTATGGTCTACTCCTAAAACTCCATCGTTTTAAGTTTAATCTAAAATTGGCAAAACTCATTGCTTCCAATCCAAAAAAGAGCTGTCTATCCCTCGCATAGCCAAACCAGGGGTTCCTCAGGGTTCAGGGTTTATCTCCAATGCTCTTTAACTTATATATCTCTGACATACCTCACAACTGGTGTCAAAATAACGATATAGCACTTTTGTATACTTCGAGACATCTAAAAATAATCACGCTTAGGCTTCAACTGTCTTTTGAGACACTTAAAATCCGGCTAAAGTACTAGAAAGTAAAAATCAACCCCGAAAAAAGGAAAGCTACTCTTTTCTCTAGGAATTACTCACTAACTCCTCACAAGAACATGTGCTTCAACGACATTCCAATTCCATAGATGGGTACAACTAATTACCTAACAATCAAATTAGATAAAGGCTTAACTATCAGATTGTACACAAGATATACTTGGTAATGCCAAGATAGCAAGCAATCTTTTTACTCTACTGATTGGCAAAGACAGCACCATAAGTACAACAAAAAGTTGCGGTTTCTTAAAACAATCATAAGCCCAATATTGACTAACGCAGCTTGGGGTATTGCCGCTTCCTCTTATCCTAATATAATAGAATTATTTCATAGTAAGACTCTGAGAAAAACTCTCAAAAAACCTTACTACGTTCGTAAGACTCGACTCAGAGTTTACATAGTGGGCATAACAAGAAAATATTTTCGATACAATTTCTAATCTTTCAGATTCTAAAGAATCTCGTCTCTCCAAACGGATTCTTAAACACAAGCGACCAAAAATGTGTAAAACTTCCTGATTTTTATACCAGGAGGTGGACGGGAAAGTGTTAGTCGGTAAGTGCTCGCCATGCTTTTTGGTAAGTGTTTTAGTAAATTAATTCATTTATTTAAAGTCGACCTATTTCTGCTGCCAAGGCTAATCACCGATGCCAAAAGTTAAAACTACCACATCTGAAAATTTTGCTGCAAATTCAGGAATTCTAACCTAAATTATTGAGTTCTTTTACGTGCACGCAACAACAAGGTAGTACACTAGACTTAGTAAAGTTTCTCTTCTAATTCAAAAGAAGACGTACTCATTACAACACATGTTTTTACCAGAAAAACTGACCCTCCATATAGGAGACGCAAACCCGAGACCACTAGTGTAGCATATGAGTACGCTAACCACTACACCACCAGGGAGGGACTTTGGTAAGTGAATCCGCCGACAGATTAAGTCTTTTGATGGTTCCCCTCTCTAACAAAAAAAAAAACAATCAGTCAAGTCCACAGCAGCTACACAATTAGCTGGCTAGCAGATCAGAAAAACGTCAAACCACCTAATAGACCAAGAATCCGTTTCCGACTGCTCTCTGTGAGCGTATGAAGGTACAAATTGAACGTTACCATCACAATTAAAAGGACCCAACGTCAAAACCGTTCAACCGCAAAGCATCAATCATAACTTTCCACGTGCCAAGCAGCCGGCTTACTGCAATTGTCTCAAAATAAGCATTACTGACAACGACTATCCACCGAGTCCTGAGAGTGGCCATCTCTGTCGACCAATGCCCGGCTGTGACACCAGACAGCTTTAGTCACCGACTTAAAAACGCTTTAGTTAGTTAGTTAACCAACTACTGAAACGTGTAGAAAAGAGACAGGTCAAAGTGCCAACCCTTTAATGTAATGCTTGTAGTCATCATATAAGCCACCGCGCGACGTCATGATCACTATCGCTGATAAAGTTAGAATCAGACTCAACGCACGCACAACCTCAAAAACAAGTGAAGTTTGCCGAAATAATCTACAAAGACGAGCAAAGTAAAAAAAAAATCACTACCAACCGCTTTCAGGCAGAACACGTTACAGTGACAAATGTTCAGAATAAATGCGCAAAACCTTATACAAGGTGGAGCAGAATAAACTTCCTAGTTTCAACCAATTACTAGAAGGGTCCCCGAAACAGGCTTTGTTGTTGCAACATTTTTAAAAACGATAAAAATGTGGTAGTAGTTCGATTTAGCTCATCACAACAGAGTTCCTGACCCCAAAACCATTCGAAAATGAATTAGTAACGTAAAGTAGGCGGAATCTGTACTTTGTAATAAACCAGTTGAGCGAGCCAAGAGTATAAGTTGTCTCCACAAACTCCAACGCGTTCTGCGCGGAAACATGCCACAGCCCTTAGGTTTTCCCCCAGAACAATACGGCAAATTTTATACACAGACCTTAAGTTACACTCCTATAAGATGATGATTGCCCAAAAATTAAACCCACAAAACTGAGTGAAACAGATGCTTGCAATGCAATCCTAACAGCTGAACCACCGGCGCTACTCTGCTGACTAGCGATAAGGCGCATTTTACCTTTCTGCCACAGTAAAAAACAAAACTTTCAATTTAGGATAACTGAAGACTTTCGGAAAACTCACAAAAAGAGACTTCACAGCCCTAAAGTGACAGTTTGGTGCGCTGTGTCCTCTATAGGCATTACTGATCTTAATTTTTGAAGAGAGATAAAGGTATAACTGTGATAGTATATTCAGCTCGCTATTCCAAAATGTTGAAAAAAAATTTTACGGCACAAAATAGAAGAACATGATGCAGAATCCTTCTGGTTTCAGCAAGATAAAACCACAACCCATACTGCCCGTCGTTCAGGCTATTGTCTGCTGTCACCCGGCCGACTGATCTCGTTGCAAGAAGATGTTCCTTAACCTCCAAAATCCCCAGATTTGATTCCCTGCACATTTTTTTTCTGTAAAGTTACCTCAAAGGTGAGGTTTACAAAGCTCGACCTCGAACTCTGGAAGCTTTGAAAAATGCAATTGAGAAATTGAGAACGCAATCGCCCAAATCCCTCAAAATATGCTGGCAAAAAACTTCGTAAAAATGAAACGCCTTAACATGTGTGTCATCTGCTAAAGCCACTACTTGGACGACATAATTTTCAAAACTAACAAAAAAAATTAACTTAGTATGTACTTTCAGAAAAAACAATAAAATATAAAACAATACAAATGGCACGCATCACGCCACCACCATGAATAGAAAGACCCAACGCCAAAAACGCTTAACTGCCCCTCGGGTCCTGTAAAGACCACTTCCTCACCTCATGCTGAACATTACTTCAGAGTGTGGTAGTATTGACGATCTCCTCAGATACGTTTTCCAGAAACTCTTGCACAGAAAAAAAAAACTCCGCAAGCTAACTGGCACCAACCTCTTGACAATAAGATGATGATTGCCAAGAATTGAGCCCACAAAACTGTGTGAGACGTACAGATGCTTGTAATGCAATCCTAACAGCTGTACCCCCGGCGCTATTCTGTGGTCTAGCAACAAAGTGCATCACCTTTCTGGTAAATTGAACAAACAAAGCTTTCGTTTTTGGGCAACTAAAAACCCTCGGGAAATTCATCAAAGACCACTTTACAGCCCTTAAGTGAGTATTATTAGGCCCTATTTTTTAGAAAAATGAAACTCAACTGTGACAGTAAACTCTACTCGCTATTGTGAAATGTTGTAAAATAATTTTATGGCCCAAAATGATAGAACATGATACAGAAGCCTTTTACTTTCAACAAGATAGAGCCACGGCATTAACGCAATTTTCTGCAAGAGCTGTTTCCCGGTCGCCTGATCTCGTTGCGAGAAAATCTTCCATTAAGCTTTGAAGGATGCAATTAAGAACGCAATCGCCAAAATATCTCAAGATATGTTGCGAGAATACCTCAAGAAGTTTTTGGTCTTGGAGTGACCAAAAACTTTGCCGAACGCTACCCTACCCTGTCTTCTTCTTCTTCTTCAGGTGCCTAACCGATTTCGGATGATTGCGATGAGCATGACTATCTTCACTTTATTTTTGCTATTCTGAAAAGCTGCAACCATGATATTCTCCTCCGTCCTGGACCTCGTTTGCCGTTTATCTTGCCTTAAATGATGGCTTGTAATAGGGGTACCTGTTCTCGTTTCTAAATAATAAAGTTTGCGGGTTTTGATGGTGTCTATAATCTCCGTCTCTTTCTTCATCCTGCGGAGGTCTTCTATGTTTTTTACTCTGTCCTACCGTACCCTGTATAATAATCAAACCCACACCCTGCTAACCACCGCAATTCCCGCGTTTCCGTCGGCTTAATGCCACCACACGTCGTACAACACAAACTAAATATTCTCTTTAAAATAGTGATCTGTGTGAGCGTATAAAATATAAAACTATACTAATGGCACGCATGATTAGAAAGACCCAACCCCAAAAATTAATTGCCCGTCAGGTTCTATAAAAGACACTTCCTCACCTCATGGTCGCTCGTTATCATGTAACTGTAGTTCGGCAGCCTCTCAAACGGCCAGTCTTCATTCGACTGCAGAAAAAGCTCTTCATATAGATCTGAACATTATTTCGTTGTGTAGAAGAATTGTCGGACGACCTCTTTAGATACGTTTTCCAGAAATTCTTGAATACAAAAAAACGCACGCAAGCTAACTAGATATTATGAAAAACGCTATAGCTCTGGTTTTGTCAAAACAAACAATGATAAAGCTCAAGTGAGATAGATTGGTTAAAAAACATTAAGTTGGTACCCGAAGAAGTGGATTCTTCGGCCTCTTGTCCTGCTCCTGTATTCTACAATAAAGCGGACTCCTTCTTTAGCAAAAACGACAACAATTTAAACTTCACAATGTCGCAGTAGAGTTCTTAAGCCAAATCAAAACTCGGTTATCAGTCTTCGAAATGAATAACTCTTATAAATTCACCAGTTTTGGCATATCTTAGAACCAAACATTATTCTCAGGTTAGAAAAGTGCGCTAAGTAGATCAAGATACTGATAACCCTATACTATATTCTACACAGTCGTAGGGTACGCAAACACTTATAAGCACGTAAACACACTCAATTGATCGATCGTTGAAGACTCGGCTGCTCAATCCAGATACACACTAAATGTAATTTCATACATTGTATGTGATTATAATATCATACCGCTTAGTCAGTGCTGAACGCTTCCTGTCCCTGTAGCTGATCTTAAACTGTCCACGTAAACAATAGTGTATTTGAAAATTGAATGGTGGTAGCCGTTACTATGTGATATTACAATTTAAGATAAATAAAATACATTTATTATATTGTACTTTATCATAAAATAGTGTATTTGTGTATTCTCAATCTAAGCTAGCGTTAAAATTAATATAATTGCTAGTTCTTCTTCTAGTTCTTCAGCCATCGGTTGTCCGCTTCTAAATGTAGGCCTCTTTAATTCCTTTCCATGTTTCTCTGTCTTGTGCTGCTTCGCTATCGTCCATCCATCTAATCATTGGTCTGCCTGTGCTACGTTTTTTGTCTTGATCTCCAGTATGTTATTTTAGATATCCATCTGTCTTAGGTTTGCTTAGCCACGTGGCCTACCCATTGCCTCTTGAGCTCTGCGACACGTGTTGTTATGTACATGTTCTTGGTTCTTGCAATCTTTGCATTACACTTAGCCTTAGCCTTGTATCCAGGCCATAGGTCACTAGTAATATGCATGAGCCAAAGACTTTTCGTTTTAGGTTTATTGGTATATCTCTATTCCTGAGTATGTGCTTTAATTTGCCAAAAACCGCTCATGTTAGTTTTATTATACTTTTTATCTTAGCTGTCTGATTTCCTTTGCCAATATTGATGCCATGTCCCAAGTTTTCCACGATTTCGTTGTCTATGTTTAGAGTTTCTCCAGTATTGCTGATTACTTTAAGTTTGCTTCATTTTCAGACCCACTCTTTTGGACGCTATATTTAGTTGTTTTAGCATCTCCAATAGTTCTTGGATATCGCTGCTTATTAAGACAAATCGTAAATGGTTTAAAAAGGTTCCATCGACGTTAATGCCTTTACTTTCCCATGAAAGCAACTTGAAGATGTGCCAGTGTCAAAAGTTTACGCCTAATTGCTAGTTATCGTACTCAAACTTCCACAAACATTAGTCCAACAAAAAGCAAAAATTCTTATAACATATCTGTAACAACATGCCCAAAACTTACAAACTATCAAATTTGTATACAACGTTCATACTTATGGAAAATGAGCATCAAAGCCTGCTCGATACACAATATACTATTCAAGTAGGCCAATATGCGTAGACGCAACGTCACCATCCCCATTATAAGCCAAGAAGCTTGAAGCTTTGTGCTTTAAATTTAATTCTATCATCGTGATTTCGAAAAATTGTTTTAATAATATTTGAAATGTTGTTAAAACATCTACTACAATATCACCACATTATAAAAGATATTTCTTTGAAGAAGACGTTGCCAACATCAATATTTTCGTTTGGAAATTTTTGTGAAAGATATAAATATTTTGTATCAAAACAGTAAATATTTGGGAATTTATACAAGCCTGTTGCATACTTAAATTGTTGAGTTATCTGTGCATCAATTATAATTCAATAATCTTAATGCTCCATGACAGTGACATAATAAAATATTACATAATGCTAATATTTTTTTAGTGCAACGACATTTTCCGCGACTATGAATTGTTGGCTTGCTTCGCGACGACTAGACGCATAAATAAAACTCGAAGGTCTTGTTTATAGAAAGAGCTAGAATTCAGTCCGTAAATTTAGACATCTTCATCACGCCCAGGACACCCGATTGTACGAATAATGCAAGCAAAAATAAAATGTTATAATAATAAAATAAATGATTTCTCTCATCGTGTGCGTTGGGAAAGTTATTTGAAGGGAAACAGGACACCTGTTTGTCACGCAGAAGGCTATTGCGGTGACATGTGACCTTAGGAGGCATTATAAACATTAAACTATGAAATTACTTGTATAATTTTGCCGCCATTATATTGTCTTTTGTTTAAATTAATTTTACATTTAATGGGGTGACTAAACAAATAATAAATCTCTTAAATAATCATAATAGCGTGTAAAGGAATTGTTCCGGACACCCCAAGAAGAAATACAATGCGTTTCGGAATCCTTACAAACAATCCTGTACACCATGACCAACTAACCTATGCAAAAGTTAAAATAATGGGATAATGCAATCAGGTGATTTAGTGATTGCCGCTCTGTGCAAATTAGGGTTGAGATTTAGTTGCGGTTAGTATGTACAATAATACCAAATTTGTTGGGGTTGATTAAAATCAAGGCCATTGACTAATTCAATTTTATTAGTTCGTTAAATATATTTACGATTGAATCAAATCATTATTTAATCGGATCATATCAATTTAATCCGATTTGTGTTTAAGTACAATTACATCATCAGACTCAATTGGTTTCAATTTTATATACGCGGCGTGCTAATTGGTGCGTAAGTTCTACGATATTACGAGACAGTTTCTGCGATGAAGAGGAGCACGCCGGACTGTGTGGAGTCTTCCGGCGTCGCAGGTTTATTTCTGACAAGGTCGTAGACGTCTAGACCGACGTCGTTCTTGTACGTTGCACTTGAAACGCGCGAAAAATACTGACCAACATTTCAAGCGCGAATTCTCACCACTCTCTCTCTTTATGTCCCGGACGCTAATTATAACATGTCTCTTTCAATTGAAATTTTATCATACAATATACTAGTTTTTTTAGAAATATGATATAAAATATTCTGATTAAATCTGTTTTGAAGATAATTGTAATTAATTAATTCAATTCCTCAAACTTTGAATATTATACAAGATCAATCATAACAAATCATTAAATCTCAAAATAATAAGTAAAAAACACAACATAACATTTGGTGTTCCAAAATCTGTAACAGGATTGTAGCAGATTGATGTTTAGAATGAAGAAAACGTGACTTAACATAAAAAAATAGAAATAGTACTTTAAATACTGGTCAATAGATGCTGGTGTCAGTCTATGTAGAGTAGAGAATCCAATTTCATTTTATTGTAAAACTATAGAAAATTCATTAAGACTATCTTATTGCTCCTAATATGTATAGTTATTTCTAAAGATTTATCGTTAAAGACTAGCTTAAAATTTTAGTACTACATATTCTAGTTACTATAAAATTTTAATATTTGAGAATTAAAGAGACTGAAGAGTTCTTTTAAATAGAATATATTCTTCTAATGTAGTTCTGAATATAAAATAGAATACTTGCAACGTTCGTAGTTATAGTCTACAGATTATTTCTAGAAACTATAAAAGTCTATGTGAAGTCGTAAAAGTCCATGTCAAGCGCATTCATTCCCGTTTTTCAAAAAGGTCAAAGTGTACATTTTAAATTAATTGTGTAAAACTTAGTCTAAATATTTTCTTAGATATTTTGTTAAGGAAGCGGTTTTATGAGTGTCATAAAACTTCTAGCACAACTCCCGAAATTCAACTCATTTTTTAAAATCGGTTTTTTATTTAAAAAAATTACTTTTTGCACACAAAAAGTCTACTGCATTTGGAGTGTGAAGCTCTTAAAGTTTAAGAAATATTTCTACAAAAAATTTAAAATTTAATTTCAAAATTTAATAAACAATTAAGATTTTGGAGTTTATATATTTCATAACAGTGGAAATTTCATACTCTACATGTTGCAAAAACATAATCAAAAAACAAAAATTTTGCAAAGTTGCTCAACAATAACTTGATTAACTATATAGCTGTCTTTGCGTCATTTTGACATTCATCACATCACCCAGCCACTAGCATCCACTGATAAATATAAGCCTTTCAATCCTTTCTACTCTGAACAACTTGCACCCAGCTTAGGCCACTCTTTTCCGGTCATCTGTCCATCTAGTCGGTGGTCTGCCTCTGTTCCGTTTATCTTTTCTCGTCAATTAATTAATCCAGATTTTTTCCAGGATAGATCTAGCACCAGCGATAAAACCCGCCACCCAGAAACTAACAGACAGTGAGATTTTGTTATACTTATATGTATATTCAGTTTCATAAAGTAGAAGCGGCCGTGAAAAAGCAAGCACATGACTTCAGAAAGCCTAGAAAAAACTGTCATCAAAATGGTTGAGGAAGACTCCGAAAAGATCGACATCCTCCATGACGACCTTACGACCTCGCCGATACCCTCGCCACTCTTCGCAAAGACATCTCCAAACAGATAGCGTCCAGCATAACCGCCGCCAACGCGGCCACTATACTGCTGGTCGCCAAGCAGTCCACCAAGTTTGACCAACCGGAACCCCACAGACACAGACCTCTCCCATCAAAGTCTCAAAGATCAAAACATTTTCCCCAGCTGCATCCAAGCGCCCCCCTACGTCTCCGGCCACTGCGGCTCAAACCTCCCCCAAGAGGTCAAACGAGAAACCGGCCGACTCCAGCTCCTCCGAGGACAAAACCGCAACGGAGACTTTGCAGGAGAGCCACGTCACAGCCTCGCCAGCAGAAAAGGAATTCGCTCTGGTTGACTACTCAAAAAAAAAAAAACAGAAGTCCCCAAGTCAAGCGCCTTCAGCGCCAGGGTCTTCAACCACCAAGGCCAAAAGACCCAAGACCCAGGCCGGCCCCAAGGCGTCCACTTCAAGAACAGCCTCAAGCCCCCTTCATCCTTTAACAAGCCTCCCCAGGCAGCTCCCACAGAAGAAGCAGACACACGTCGCCCGCCTCCCATTAAAATTCGTGAAACAACATTCAAACTTCCTGGGTTGATGGCAACTCTCAAGGACATGCAGGTCTCCATCGCAAGATCGGTCAATGTCCACGATGGCATCCGCATGCACCGTACATCGCATGATGATTTTTGGAACACGTTGAAGCCAACGACATACACTAAAATATGTTATTAGGAACATACCCGGCTGTGTCACGGCTGATGTGGCGCAGGCAGAGTTATCGGCTCTGGAGTATGCTTCTCTATCAATCAAACGCATGGGAAAGGACGGAAAATCCTTGCCCATGCTGTACGTTCAGTTGTCTCAGAACGCACAGAGGAAAGAGATCCCTTACAGAGCTTTGCAACCTCTCAGTGAGCGTTGAAATTAAAGTCAGGGAACATCGTTCAATGCTACCGTTACCAACGCTATGGCCACACTCCCGTATGTGTGCGTTAAATGCGCCGAAAGGCATCCGACCTCCACGTGCAAATATACTAAGGAGTCAGGGCATGTAGCAACATGCGCATCGTGCAAGGGGCCCACACAGCGAGTTACAAAAGATGCTCAAACTATATCAAGTTGAAGGCAAGTATGTCCTCTAAACCCCATTCCAAGGCACCTGCCTCTCAAAGGCAGTCTCCAGAAATACTCTCAAAGCCTGCACGAAGCAATCTATGATCAGGCAGCGAGTAGTCGGGCGCAAACCGCCAAATTATCAAAAAAGAACCAGTTTATCCTTCGCTAGGCTCAAGCAAATGATGCTAATTTTAAGAAATTCATCACAGTTTCTGCACATCTTCTAGATTAATATCTAGATTCAGACTAAATGCTCGTTAGTCTGAAATCAGGCATAGTCGGGGTACAAAATCTCCCCAAACACTATGCAATCGCCTATAAGGCTGACACAATGTGCAATCTTAAGTTTATCTACTACGACGATTTTCACTAAGGTTAGCCACTCTGTTGATGTAATCTCCCAGACTGCTTGAACAATCTTTTCCCGGAAGACAGCTTCGTTCATACAAAAAAACTCAAAGAAATCATGTCCGGAGTGCGCGGAGGCCAAAAGCAAGGTAGTACGCCCTTCCATCTTCCAGGAAAATTGTCGTGCAACCATCGCTAAACTGGTAAAATGCAGTAGGCCAGACAAACATCTGTTTGAAACCATATATTGTCGTCTAAACCAATCTTAATATTTTCAAAAAAATGAAAAAAACTGGGTTACTTAGGTGTTGAAGCAATCACATCCTAATGTTGCACAAAAACTGGTATATTGATAACAACTTGTGAGGTATAAGGTTTTTCGTGCTCCCAAATGTAAGCGTTATAGTGATCAAAAATACCAGCGTAAGAAAAAGTTGCTTAGTCGATTCAAATCAACGCCCAAAGAAAAAAGCATCATTTGTTGTTTTTGCTAAAAATATTCGGAAAATTTTCTTCTTTACGGCAGGTCATCAGGTAACAAATTCTTAATTTTTTGGCATTTTACATGAAACGGATAACGACTGTCTGCTTTTAAAGTCCTTTTCGCAGTGCTGCGCTTATATCCTAATTTCAAAAAATATCTCCATGTGCGTTTCATCAAAGTGCTCCAAGATCTGTTCTTCTTTCATTCTAAAAAAGTGCAAAAACTTCATTTCATGTTAGAAAACCATGATCTGTCAGGCAATCTCCTTATTGGAATCTACAAGCGTACTGAAAATCTACTCTACTATCAGATACAAGATTAGCAGTTTGGGTCATATGATATGATACAATATGGACCAGTCTGCAAAAACTAACAGCAATTGGCAAAAGACTAAATAAAATTAAAAAATGTATAAAAGTGGACTAATAATAAAAACAATATGATGTAATCAGTCATCAGTGTATTGTTGCTATAGAATCTTATTTAACACAAAGACTAAAAGAAGAAAAACGTTCTGCTGCAATTAGTCTAATCAATCCAAACGTATGCAATAATGTCTTAGAACAAAGAATGTCTGAGCAAAAAGCATGTTACAATATTCTTTTGGCATGCAATAGTAATAGATTACATAAAATCTAACAACAAAATGTGTACAGTAACAATTAACAGGATGTGTTATAGTTTAAATTTTTTCCCACACAAATCTTCAAATAATTCAATTATTTCATAAAGAATTACCAGTAGATACCATTTTACAAATCATAAACGTCAATTGCGGTTAAAGTCGTGCAAACTAACACCGCAAAACTTCCTTTTGACGCTAGGGAAAATAAATGATTCATAAACAATTCAAAAGCAATATCAAAGTTTTAAATTGTAAACCATCGTTGTTTAAAGTCTTCCAATAGAAAACTAGAGTTGTTTAAAAATTTATTAACTTATATTGTAAGTTTTACAGTTATTTTACAATGCTTCAGAAGTCTTATGACTTGTTCCAGTTCAAACTACTGGCTGGTGATCTCGAGTGACCTAACTGCCCGCCAAAGTGTTGGTTATGATGAGATTGGATATCACCACCTCCTCTTCTGACTAAAGTACTTCTCACACCTGCAGAAACTCCCAATTCTTTGATAACAAACACTCGGTGGGCACTCCAGTTAAAACTACTTGCCTGGTAATCTTGGTTTAGAGTGTTCCTCCCACCCACCAAAGTGTTGTTTCTTCAGAGATTGGATATCAACTTATTCTCCTCTGATTAAAGGACTTCCAACACCTGCAGATAAGACAAACTCCCAATTCATTGATAACAAACATTCGAGAGAGTGGTTGGGCACTTCAATTCAAACTACTTGCTGGTAATCATAATCTGGAGTGACCCACCCACCCGTCTAGGTGTTGATCATCAAGAAATTAAATATCATTTCCTCCTTCTCTGACTAAGGGACTTCTAACACTTGCAGAGAGAAGAAATTTTCAATTCTTTGATAACAAACACTTGGGTGAGTAGTTAGAAATTTCAGTTAAAACTTCTTGCTGGAATCATGGTCTGGAGTAACCCACCCACCCGCCCAAGTGTTGGTCATCAAGAGTATGAATATTTCCATCTTCTTTTCTGACTAAGAGACTTCTAGCACTTGCAGAGAAGAGAAACTTCCAATTCTTTGATAACAAACACTCAAGCGGGTGGTTGGGTACTTCAGTTCAAATTACTTGCTGGTAATCATAATCTGGAGTGACCCACCCACCCGTCTAGGTGTTGATCATCAAGAGATTGGATATCATTTCCTCCTTCTCTGACTAAAGAACTTCTAACACTTGAAGAGAGAACAAAATTTCTATTCTTTGATAACAAACACTTGAATGGGTGATTGGGAACTTCAGTTAAAACTACTTGCTGGAATCATGGTCTGGAGTAACCTACCCACCCGCTCAAGTGTTGGTCATCAAGAGTATAAATATTACTTTCTTCTTTTCTGACTAAGAGACTTCTAGCACTTGCAGAGAAGAGAAACTTCCAATTCTTTGATAACAAACACTCGAAGGTTGGACACTTCAATTCAAACTACTTTCTGGTAATCATAATCTATAGTGTAAGTAATTTCTAGAAGATAACAATTTTCTATGATTCTAAAAAAAACATGACAAAATTTTTACAGACCATTTAGAGTACTAAGAGATACATACAAAAATTAGAATCTTAAATACTCAAGGTCTGTAAACATTTTTTTTTTCTAAAAGTATTAAGACTTCAATCTTCCAAACTCTTCTCAAGACTTTATCTTTGCAATAACTTTCCATTTTTTAAATCTTCTTGCATTCATCTAAAGTCCTTTAAACGAGGAAATACGCAGACGGAGTTAAGTTACAGATGATACTCACCGCATCACTAGCCTCAAGTATAGTTGAGCAGGACGCGCCGCAAGACAAGAAACATCAATGTGGACAAACAGAACAAACCATTGCCGCCCAAGAACCTCCAAAACAAAGGTGAAAATACCCCAGAAGAGATGGTTGGACGATATCAAAACCAAGGCTAGAAAAAAGTAGCACCAAAAAGCACAACATCGAGAAATCTGGCAGAAAACATGGGAGGCCTACGTCCAGCACTAGACAACGACAGCTAATTGAAGAAAAAAGAATTACAAAATGCATTAAAACTCATTATAGCATCGAGAGTAAAAATATTTTAAGAGTCGTTATTATTATATAGTCTTCTAAAGTTTTTTAGTGTGCTCAGACATTCGATCTAGAATCTCAAGACAACAATACTAAACAACCTACGTATTTGAAATTAAAAAGAATTTCTGTTAACAAATTTCTTCTTAAAAATTCTCAGCAGTCTTCTTTTAAAAAACATTTCTAAAACTATAAAATATCAATAATTTTCATGTTGTAATTTTATAAATGTTTTCTAAAATTCTAAAATTTTCCAAAAAAATTCTTAAATTCCTTAAAGTCTTCTCAAAGCTTGAAAGGTTTTCTATCCTACATTTTAAAGTATTTCATCGTTGCTGTGTAGCTTTTAAATTAACTATTCTTTTTCAGATCCCAGAATTCTAGTAGTGTTTATAGACTAATACAATTGCGGCATAACTTTTCATTACCATTATTCACTGATTTCAATAATTCATATTATACAACTAATTTAATCAATTATAAAAATTTTATGTGCAAAATTATTAATACTAGAAATATCAAAACTGCTTTTAATAATTTTCTGTATACATTTTCATTTCATAATCTGCAATTATAAAATCAATTACGATATGTATACGTTATTCACCCAACAATTATCTTAATTTCCTCATCAGGATCGATAAATTAAATTATAATTATAACAACGATTGTAATTATCAGTTTAGTTATTAATAAGTCGACCGTTTACGTCATTATATTACAATAATTCCTGGAAAATTGAGTTACATTTTATTCAATTTTCGAAATAATTGTTATGCATTTGACAACGCTTCTATTGCAATCGCGCGACGACGTCTATTGCATTAGGTTTATTAACATTTCCACTACGTTAAAGCACTGGAATGTAGTCTCTGCACCTCACAATATCTTTCTATACTATGTATAATATTTAATACTCATGTAATATGCCGTTTTATTTGCACGGAATCCGTGCGACTAGATCTAGCAAAAAATCATTACACAAATGAGATCTCATCAATCATCGTTTATGGGTAGTTTTTAGCGACAATCATTCCATTAGTAGAAGAACATACTTTAAATCAAATAAATTTTAAGAATTTTGGCATAATATCAAAATCTAATTTTAATAATTTGAAACGTGCATGCGCATTAAATTATTCATGTAAAAAAATATTACATAAAGTATTTAATTAATTAATTTATGTGAGGTCCATATATTAAATCCGCCCATAAAAACAGGGTAAAAGTGAATATACAATAAAACAAAAAGAAGAATGAAACAACTAAATATAAACGCATTACACGCTTGGGTTAATTTTATAGTCGCATATTTATTATTCTTTCGGTAGTAGTGATATTTACGATTGTACATGTTCCCCGTTTACGTAGAGAGGATGCATTAATGCAATTTGCGTCCGAATATAAACGGCATGACCGATTAAATCCGCGTGTATATTTTTTTCTCCCCATACAAACCAATTAAAACGTAAAAATTATTATTATCTTAAAAAAATCTTTAATGTTTCCGTGTTCCGGATCTGCCTCGGGGGTTATCGTGCTGCACTTTTATTATACGTCTCGTTGTTATTTATTCTTTTTAATGCTTGCAAAATTTAACACTGAATTAATTTCATAATTGGATGGATAATTGCCCCGAATTACGAGACACACATGTAACGTTTTTAATTAAATTTAAAAATATTATTTATGTCGCCGGTGATGTTTTAATCTTGTATCAAGTTCGCATCACCGCAACATGTGAGAGTTTACATTAATTCGCGGTTTTATTACACAATTGTTGGCGATAAATAAAACGCCCGAATCCGTAAAGCGTAAATCTGCAATGTAATTTATTAAAACAAACGTCCAGTAAATTATATTCAGCGGGAATTTCTACACTTCAAGCGAGTCTTAATTATGATTGTGTTCGCTTTGAAGAGAACAAATTTATGCACGAAAATGTGATTTGACTTGCAATACAATACGAGGTCAATGATTTATTTTCGTTGCTCTGCAAATGAGTACCTGAATTTTAATTGTGGAGTTATTATAGAACACTTTCTTAAATGTTTTATTTTATCCCATATTAGAATGAATTCTAAAATTATATTTAAATAAAAACAAAAACTTCAAATCCTTTACTTCCCTCAGTAGACAACTGTGACACTTCAGGCATGGATGCCACTTGCCTTCATAAAAATAAGAGTATTTAAAGGTAAAAGAGTTTGTAAGATATATTCAAATAATTGTAGCGAACTAAAAATAAATAACCAAGAAAATATTGCATTTATTGCAAATCCGATATTATTTATTTATCTGCATACTGCTTTTAATATTCAGGATTAAAATAAAATAAGAACTATCGATCGTATTTTATAAGATTTACTTTAAAACGTTCATCATATTACTAAATAAAAGTATCAAAAATAAAAAAAAAAAGGTAAATCTATTGCGTAATCGATTGTAAATCAAAACCCTGTCGGACAAATTAGATAAAATTTCCTCCAAAGTTTAACAAAATGTTTCCAAACACAATGAATATATAAAAGCCATAACATTCTGACAATAAAATAATTTTCGATAACTTTAGGAAGTCCGAAAACGAAACAATTATTGCGTAATCGGTTGAAAAACAAAAACCAGTCTTTCATTTTTTTATAAAATTTGCTTTTAAGTTTAACAAAATGTTGCCAAACATAACGTATATATAAAAATTATAATATTGTAACAATAAAATAATTTTTAATTACTTTAAAGTTATACCAATTGCGCAATAGATTAAAAAAAAAACGGCAGGAATTTTTTTAGAAACTTTGCTGTTAAGTTTAACAAGTTGTTGCCAAACACAATAAATATATAAGAGTCATAATAATCTCTCAATAAAATCATTTTCGATAACTTTAGTCCAAAAACGATCATACTACTCCGTAATTGGTTGTACAACAAAATCCATTTGAGCAATTTTTTATAAATTTTTCTTAATAGTACCATAAATTGTTGCCAAACACAGTAAATATATAAAAACATACTATTCTGACAAATAAAATCATTTTCAATAACATTTTAAGTCAAAAAACGATAAAACTATTGCGTAATCCGTCGTAAAACAAGAACCGGCCAAGTAATTTTTATAAAAATTGCTCTAAAGTATAATAAGATATTGCTAAGCACAATAAACATATAAAAGTCAGAATATTGTGAGAACAAAATAATTTGCGATAGCTTTGTCCAAAAAACGGTAAAACTATTGCGTAATAGGTTGTAGAACAAAAACCACTCAGACAATTTTTATAAAATTTTCTCGGTAGAATCACATCATTCTGCTAAACACAAAGAATGTATAAAAGTCATTATATTGTAACAATAAATTAATTTTAAAAAGCTTTATAAGCCCAAATACGGAAAAACTATAACGTAATTAGTTCTAAAACAAAAACCTGTCGCACAATTTTTATAAAAAATGCTCCAAAGTAACACAAGATGCTGTAAATCACAATAAAATTATAAAAATCAAAATAATGTTAAGATAAGTCTGCACAACAGCAAAAACGGTAAAATTTTGTATTATCTTAAACATAAACCGACCAAGCATTTTATATAACATTTTCTCAACCACAAAATGTTACTCAGTTCGTTGAAATGATAAAAGTCGTAATATTGTTACTATAAAACTATCCCCTAATTATACTATGTAACAATAGACATGTAATAAATTGCCGATGAATGAAAATAAAAAAAATAAAAAAATTGTTCAACTTCATCAGAAAATATCCTTCCTCTGCAAGTGTGTTTCAGAATGTTAGTAATCATATAGATATTTTACCTTTGTAAACAAAGCTGTTTACTACTGCAGATCCACTAATTTAAGCTATGCGGTAATACTACAAAGTAAGTACTCCCAATTAAGCAAGATTAACAATGTAAGGTTTCAAAAAAAGTACTATGTCGTTTGGTAATTTGTATTGGTGTGTTATTGTCGTAAAGCAGTAGCAAAACCTCTCGGGATAATTTAATCTAGATGAGGAAATTAACTTTGACAACAATACAAGTGTCGTGCACTTTCGTAGGAACAAACTAGAGATTTGCTTGCTGAAGCAAGTGTTACTTAATGTGCACGGACCACGGACCGCTGTCAAAATCCCATACAATTTTCGCTAAATCAAAGTTGAGCAATTTGTGCTTCTATTTTGATAGCAGCAACAATCCCCACTTATGCGTCAGAGTCTTAGGGATCCGCTTCCTAGACTGATGGATCAATTTTTTTTCTTCTTTAAGCGAATCTGCACTGCGGTCTCTTAGTTATATTGTGTACCTCTCATTGTTACTTCCGTTTCTTCAATTAAGTCTAAAAACGTTTGCCAAATGACTGTCTTAAGATCTTTTTTGTTATTGTAAGCCTAGCACAGTTTAGCAAATGTAACGGAATTCTTCGTCCTCGACATCTGCGGCATAAGAAATCCGTCTAGATTCCCATGCTATGCATCTGTTTGTTTGTCACAGTGTCCAGTCATAAGTATGCTTTCGCAGTTTTGTTCTGCCCATCTGCATTACCATAGTTTGGGTAATGCGTAGAAATAGCCTTGTGTGCTTTATCTTCTGGCATTTTTCCACAAATTGCTGTGTTTTATGTCAAGTTTACTATGGATTGTGATTCTATTTTTGACAAGCTTGTCTGCCTTAAGGTTACTTTCTATACCCTGATTCTAGTTTGTAGCTAATGCTTTAAGACTAGTTATGCTTGACTGACCAACATGATGGTTATCGGTGTGTTGTCCCGATTCGATCATGTTATGAGCGCATCATTTAATGGCAGCTATCTCCGATTGAAAGATGTCTGCACAAGAAAAACGTGGTAAAAGTCCCCTGGCTAATGCCTTCCGGTTCGGTGCCATTACTCTGTACACCAAATAGTTCCTTTGATTGTACTAGGGTTTATTTTATATGGATCAATACTCAGTAATGCAATTTTGGACCTTAGCTGGTGATCTAAAATGGTTGTCTTCAACACAGCAGCAGTTTCCATCAACTGGCATAATTCACTCTTCCTCTTTTGTACTACAAATTGTGTCCATGTAAGCCATGATAACTGAGAAGGGGGGGGGGGAGGAGTATTAATATCCGGTAGTGCAATATTGGACCTTTGCTGGTAATTTAAACTTGTTTTCCGATGGAGCATCAATTTCCATAACCTAATTTTCCTCACTCGTACTTGACTTGTGTCTTTGAGGGGTAAGCTACAACGTTTTGAGAGAGTATAGACGTTAGTGTAATAGATTATCGCTGCCTACCAGGCCTTTTTTCCTGTCTGCCATTAAGATCGTTTCAAGAACCAGGTGTTGCCAACTTTGATCTTAACAGGATCTTACTTAGAGATAGGCCGTAAACTTCGTTAAGCAGACGCTGGTATTAGTATAGAACCGACAGAAGCTCGTCCAAATACTTTCTGAGATTGGACGTCATTAGA
Source organism: Tachinus rufipes (assembly GCA_963932245.1). NCBI lineage: Eukaryota > Metazoa > Arthropoda > Insecta > Coleoptera > Staphylinidae > Tachinus > Tachinus rufipes. Next base: position 23,518,965 of record OZ010742.1, on the reverse strand, counting down.
ACTCATTTTCAGCTCTTCCACTTCTCCTTGCAAAATACTCCGAATGCTATCTGTATCGTAATTTCTATTTTAGGTTACTTTGTTTGTGCTACCAAATCAGCCATTATGATTATCTAAGGATATCAATTAGGATCTCTTATTCGTTTTCCGTTGCGCCAAACCAAAAGAGCATGTCATGAGAAACAGGAAATATGCAATTATAAAACAAATGATGCAGAGCAAAATAGAAGAAAAAAAAAGAAGAATAGGAAGGAGATAACTTTCCCGGTTGCGGAACATCAGAAACTGGACGGGACTGACAACTTCCCAATTATCCCACAACGCCCATAAATTTTCCAACATTGTGGCTAACCTACAGTAACATACGCCAACCGTTAAAAAAATTATCCGTCTAACAAAATCAAGCCCAAAAGTCAACTGTAGCTCTCAACTGTAATTTTGTCGTAAAATGTACGTATAAACAAACTAAACATTTTTTTGCAAATGTTAGTCAATGTGTCACAAAATGAGATAATATTTAAGGATAGGTATCCTGAGTACTAAAAAGATTGCCGCCTCTGCGTCCACAACAATCAAGAGCCTTTTGAACCAACAGATCCAGACCCAGACGAACCCACCTATCACAGCGATGCGGGACGTTGTAGATGAAGTAATACTGAAAAACATCACCTTTCAGTATTCTATAAATCAATGACCTTAGCTCCGATCACAGCCGGGTAATACTAGAGCTCTACGGAAAAGGATCACCTAGAGAGGGAAGAAAGTTCGTAACACGTACGAATTGGAATCTCTATTCGAGATTTCTGAAAAAAAGTATAGGTAGGCTTGCACCAGTACGAACGGTTAATGACATTGAAAAAGCCGTTAAACTTTTCACGCGCCAAATACACCAAGCCACGAAAACGACTTGGACTATGACGCGGAACCACGGCATTGATCCGCAGAAGAAATTCCGCCAAGCGTCTATGACAGAGGCATCGCAACCACAGAGATTGCAAAATCTTAAATTAGGTCCAAGACCTGAACAAACAACTTCCCATTCCAGTAATTCATGACGTAAATAAGCTTCAGTATTCTATCGAGGGAAAGGCTGAGGTACTTGTTGACAGCCTCAAACTATAATGCTCTACCTCAGACACTGGAAGATACGGAGCACGTCAAAATGGTCAAACAAAAGATCGAGACCTTCTCACATTAGAGAAAATATCAAACAATATAAATCTCGCACTGGTCCAAGCCCCGACAATATATATAACAAGGCTCTCAAAGAGTTCTCGCATAAAGCAATAATGGCGCTCACCAACATTGCTAATACAATTCTTCAAATTGAGCATTTTCCTACAGATTGGAAAAGCTCACTGGTGATTCACATTCCAAATCCAAGAAAAGACTTCAGGATCACACGGAATCGTACAACATTCTTCCCATTCAACATTCAACTGTTCATCAATTTCATCAGAGTGAAAAAGACCAACTGGATAGTCTTTGTCAACGTCGAAAAAGTTTTTCTTCAAATTGTACAAAACTAACTTTCCTCCGCGTCTTGTGAGGCTGATAGCCTCATACCTAAACAGTAGAACATTAGCAGTAAAAAAGCACATATCTACCTCTCGGCAGATAATGGCAGTAGTCACTCAAGGCTCCATTCTCTCGCCGCTGCTATTCAACCTATACTTCGCTGACATGCCTTCGGGATCGAAGCACAAGGTCAAAATGGCACAATTTGCTGACGATACAGTACTTCTATACTCTTCAAGGTCGCCTGAAATGGTCACTTTGAGGCTTAAAAATATCACCGACAAAATCGAAGAATGGTTAAACAAGAAGCAAGTCAAAATTAATTCAGAAAAAATCAAAGATGTACTCTTCACACAGCGACAAATGATGCAAACGTCCTTCTAGATGACGTTAGCATACCGTGGTCTTTAACAGTCTTTCAAAGTAACACTCTGAGGATGTTCAACAGAGCTCCATAGCATGTCCAAAACACGGATATTCGGGTAAACCCGTTGCGCCAGACAAATGGCCGCAAAGTACTTCAATAATCTCGCAAATCGTCCCAACCTTAACCTAGCTCGACTTGCCGAGCCAGACGGAGAAAATTTCTTCTACAAGCAATCGGCAAACCAGGTAGCCGCACCTTAACTTAAAGTGGGTAACATCACATCTCCACCTATAGAACGTAACCACAACTATCTCCATTTTTCCAAATCTCCAAACGAAAAGTACATGAGCCCTAAGCCGTCAAACTTCCATGCACTCACAGATTGGGTAGGGTTTAATCGGTAGGCGCCGCCGGAAGGGTAAATCCGACACATCCAGTGAACGTGAAGCCTTTAGAAAATTCCCCATCTAAGGCAACAAAAAAAAAAAACTTATAATCATCAAAGTATAGGGCCCTCTCATTACGCCAAATCCGCCTACCCCTGATAGAAAACATGATAGAAACTGAGTGAAGTCGTAAATAGTACATTCAAATACTCATTTTCCACGAATACAAACGTTGTTGCACGAGCCTCTAACAACAATATCATAAAATGTCATGTCAAATCAAATAAAAACAGACAAATATACCACAAAAAAAAAACAACAAATTTTTTAGTAAATTATGCAAATTAAAAAGTGTGTGGACACGAGCTCTTACCGCACACCGAATTAGTATTATAAATATTCCTTCAGGTTGATAAAACCCTTAAACTTATGTCAATTGTATAATTCTTGTTAAGTAAGTCGTACAGGATTGGGTATTTATCTAAAGAGTTTTGTAAATAAACGTGATCGCCAATCACGTTAAAACTTAATCAAAATGAAGTTTATATACTAAAAATGTTTTTAAAAAATGCAATTTTGTAAAGTGCACATTATTATTACGAAAGAATCACTTACTCAACAGCATTTTTTCGCTAACCATATTATCCAACAACTGAATCTAAATATAAATACCGCCCGAAATAATCACATTTTTGGGTAAGAAAATGGGTGAAAGAAGAATTGTGCCACCATATGCGCTGCGGTAGAGTTCGTATCGGCGCTGTTTGTGTGTGTCTCTATTTTTCATAATTAATGAACAGGAAGAGAGTGCGAAGGCTCTTGTATCGGAAATGCACAAATAGCTTGCGTTCTTTAGTAAAGTAGACGACGCCGGCTTGGCACCTGTCCAGCGTCGGGACGCGCGCCCGTGAATCCACCGAGAGCCAGACACAATAAGGTTGACAGATATATATCGATCAACGCCGCATGAATATAATCGATGAAAATGTACTGCGAAAATTATTTTTATTGCGGAAAATAAAATTCGACCTCCAAATGTTTATGTGGTGTTGGCGTAAGCGGCGTAAATTGCGTTTAATATTATTGTATTGTGTTCAATTATCCTTGACGATTTATAGTTATGAATAATAAAACAAATATTTGTTAATTTCATTAAGGTAGCTTACATAGTTATTACATTTCTAATAAAAAAATATAGCCGTTGTGCGCGTGAGTGATTTTTGATTGGCTAGTTTCACTCACCGACTTAAGTCAAGTTGCAAGTTATGTAAGTTTTTAGTTTAAGCTATCTATAATATTATTTGATTTGTTGCAAAAAATTGGATTATAATATAGAAACTAAGTTTGTATAAATTTAATTCATTTTGATCCAAACAATAGATTTTTTTTGTCAAAAAATTGTCGATGTCGTAGAGGCCTAACCACTTCAACACAAATCTAAAGTAATACTTCTTCTATCTAAATGGTTCTGTCTAATTGTTAATTGTTTTGGTAAGGTTTGTCGTGTTTCATTTTAGTTCATTTGTATGCTTTTGGGTGGGCTCGGTTTGATTCCTCTTGATTTGGTTGCTAGGTTTGTACTGTTGATGTATTTAGCGAATTTTTGCCATAAACTCTCTTACCGGTTCTTGAGCTATACGATACTTATACACGTTTAACGTATTTTATGAATTATTATTATTTGCTACTTGTATGCATAAGCACATATATTAGTGTGCAATTATTTTTTAATATCCTCAAACCCGCAATAAAATCGACCACCCTGACCCGAATGAGTCTAGCGCCACCAGTCCAGTCACATTAATGTGTCAAACTTGAGCATTGTTTCCACGCAATAAATCATTCAGCATAATTAAACCGTAATAATTTATGATGTCGCTGTGTGTCGGAAAGCTTGAAACTCACTTCACATGCAATAATAGCTTTGCGCTAAACGTGACAGTTGGTCAAAACGAAAATTGCAAAGAGTTCAACAGGTGATCATATTCCCATAATTCTTGTGCAACAGGTATTATTGACACAAGATATTTCAAATAGAATCGTAAATATAAGAAAGTATCGAGATTGAAAAATATATAAAAGTATTGTGTACAACTTGCCCATTTTGCACTCGTATAAGAAGCTTGAAAGGAAAAACTCACTTAATTTTCCCCATAAATAACAAACTTTCAAACTGTTTATAAAAAAACATTGTTGCCAGATAATCTAGCAATAATTTGCTCACGCTTTGTTGCCAAATTTCCTATAATAAGTCCAATCACTAAAGCACCAAAAGTCTGATTGTCATCACTCATTACTACGCGGATGTTATTCATCTGAGATTATAAAATTAATAAATTAAATCAAACTGTAACTTTTAAATATAAAATACATTCAATGGTGTGTTTATAAATAACATACATTGTTTCATTATTCTCTTCCTCCAGAAGTCTCCATGTCACTATCTATGTTTTTTTCTCTTTCGTGTTTGTTCAGTGAGAAAGTGCCGATGTGGACATACCCAGAATGCACACAATGCACATCGACGTCTCAGGAACAATTCGACGTGAAATTTATTGCATTTATGCATGTTATCATAATTAATTTAATTAAGACCATTGACTCCACATTGGTGACAATCCTTATTTCATATATACACGAACCACAAAACTTTCACATGATAAAAAAAATATTGTTATATATTATACAATTTAATAAAAATATTAATTGATTTTGTTTAGATAGAAAATTTAAATAATGTCATATTTTATTGCTAAACTTTTTACCATGTAACAACGTCCTCAATTTTTTTTTCTAAAATAAAAGTATATTTACCATTCACTGTATAATAAATATATTAAAAAAAACCGTAACATGTTTCAATCATTACAAGGCCATCATCGGACGGTGATACTTGTTTGTATTGCCATAAATTAATAGCATGCACGTCAACTCTCTAAACAGATTTGAGGTGAATAAATAAATAAATACAAAACAAAATCACGGACGTTGCAATAATTATTGAAAATAAGCTGATAAAGAATTATTAATTACAAAAGTAAGTACTTACCGACTATACTAATTAAAGAAGATACTAAAACTAAGGCTAATATTGTCCAAGGAGGTGTTTTTTGGTGAAAAATTCCATAAGGCCGTCTTCTCCCTGCAAAAAAAATAAACAAAAATAGATTACACCAATTTTTCAAACAACCTTCACCTTTGCAACCGCAACATATTGAAAAATATGTTCCTTATTTCCGTTTTAAAAATACTTCTTTGAAGTAGGTCAAGAAAGTAAAAAAAAACACGCCGTGAATAAGCCACACAGTCTACGCCGCCACCGCATACATCAAATTATCCGCTTTTGAAGCGAGCGCTATTAATTAATTACTTTCACGGATCGATCTGATGTAATTGGACCGTTATTAAAAAATCAACACCCCTTTTATTTTCTTAGAAATGTTTAAATTATGATTCTAAGTAAATATTCAATAAGCCCTAAATAATGGCGGATAATTGAGGATAATTAGCAAAAATGTATTTTTTTTAAGTCATGCAGCTGCCGCGGGAATTAGAAAGTAGCAACGTCGGTGGGCAAAGCTGACTGACACTGCTAATAATAAAAAATATGTTTGCCTCAAGTTGAGAAACGCCATTAGGAGAGTTTCAATTAAGTTTTGTTAGGTAATTATCCAGGAACTCCAGTTAATTTGCATTTAATTATGTAATGGGATACATTTTATGTACAATTTTGTTTGGTCTTGTAATTAATTAAAGGATTATAGATCAAACTGTTTTTGCAAACGTTTGAAAACTGCACTTAACGTAGAGAATTAATTATTCCATGAATGTGTTACTTAACGACATAACCCAGAGGTCGACAAGCGACGGCTCTTTAAATGTACGTTTTAACCCAAAATTTTAAAATTAAAAATGTTTAAGCAATCATTTTGAAAAATTATTCAGAAAAACCAATTATTGCATGAAAATTTTACTAAAAACCTGTTATGAAAATCATAATTAATTTGCTAAATAAGCATTTACAGCATTAAATTTGTATAGCTGAAATTTATTGTGTAATCTGATAAATTCTTCTTTCTGAAATTTCCCAAAATCTCAAAATCAACAGCTTACAACAAATTTGTAGCAAAAATTGACAACAAACTGACCAACTTTGATATTTTTTTAATTGAAATTCTTGCGAGCAAACAATCAAAGTAAAACCGACTTTCTAAAGACACAAGTTTTTGTAAAAAGTGAGTATTTTGACGCCCAATTTTGTTTTTTTTTAATAATGTGCGCAAGAAACGCTGAAGCTTCCAACCACCACACCGAGCGTACATGTTGTATATTAATAAGCTAGAGGTATATTTTACTTTAGCGGCCAATTTTGTCTTACCGTCATTAACTACTATTTTTATATTTTTATGCAACCCCTCATTTTACTGCAGAAGTGAAACCGTTTTTTCTTTTCCGCGCTCTGCTTTAGCTTGATTTCTTTTTGAGTCGATCAGAAACATCTTTTTTGTATCAACGCGTCACTACGGTCCACCATCTCGCGTACTTTTCTTTTAATTAAATTTGTACATAATTATTAAATACAGTTTAATTGGTAATTTAAGTTCTTGTTCTAGCATAAAACCGATAGGCCTTGATGCCTGAATCTCTATTATAACAGTAATGCACATAAAATAAATTAACACAATCGTTCAGATACCCTTGTCAGTGTGTACTGTGTTTTGCATACCCTTAGGGACTTACTTACCAGTGGAAACTTAACAATCTCTTGCAGTTGTTAGGCAATCCCAAAACTTTAAATGCCAGTGTACAACATGCTCTCAATGGCTGTTAGGTACAAAGCGTTAGTATTAAAAACAATCTTTTCCAGTTTTTAAGAAACCCCAAAGCCATAAATGCCAGTACATAGCATGCTCTCAACGGCTGTTACGTACAAAGTCTCAATGTTAATTGATTGCGGTGTTAAACACAACCCCAAAGCCTCAATTGTTAGTGTATGAGTAGCAAATTTTTACAACCAACTACATCCGCCACTCTGGCAGCGTACCTAGCTACAGCTGTCAAGTATCTCGATAATATCAGTGTCAATGTACTGTGTTTTATAAACCTTTGATCCCTTCGGTCTATATGTGAATAACCTCAGACAGCTCCGACATAAATAATTATTTAGTACGTCGGAAAAACCTACAAAAAAACAAACTTGTAACAAAAAGTTGACTAAAAAAAATTGCTATTAAAAAAGTACAACAACTTTATCGATTAAAACAAACACAGTTTTTTTCTGAAATTTTCGTTTATTTGTAGATCAAGGTTGAATTATTCAAGCAAGCCTAAGCTTAGTGCAACCTTCAAAAAATTCTTTTAATTTAATTTTTAAGACGTCACTGGTTGAAAACAAAATAGCTTTAGCTAAAAAACTGTAGGACCCTTCTACAATCAAAAAGTTTTATAGAATTAGAATTTTAGCGCTAAAGGTTTCGCCGTTATTGTTCTTTGCAAAAATAGGAATACGATTTATGACATTGCCACTACGTGCTTCACATATGAAAAAGGGCCCACCAAAAGAAACGACCAAGAGTCTCCAACTTGTTTGAGTTATTGAAGAAATGCCATAGAAAAAAGTTACGGGATAACGAATCGAATGTTTTAGACTCGGAATCGTAACTAATTTTCCAAATTTATATGATACAGCCGTTACTTCCAAAACTTTACTCTAAGTACGTACCTACATAAAACGTTTTGTTTTATACATTTAGAACTTAATAAACCCCTTTCAGACTAAATATAAGAAATGTCTTTAATACTGGTCTGTAATTAATTTTGCACGAGATGGTTAGTTTAATTTAAAGTAATAGGGCGATTGAGCCTGGGGAAATTTCAGGTACCGTAAGAACTTTTTTTAATTAATACCGCCAACTCATGAACGGATTAATGAATGGATGTTTAGATCAATGGGTGGTTGGGTGGATGAATAAATAAATAAACTGATAAATGAATCCAACCATGAACAGAAGAATGGATAGTTGGTAGGATAATTAAATGAATGATTTTAGAAGGATTGTTAACCAGTACCATTCTCTTAAAAAGTTTTTGTTTTGTCTTTTAAATTGCCATTTTTGAAACTTCATTGGCTTAACCGTTGTCAGCCATTTTTGTCTTGTGCAAAACCACAAATTTTGACTTTAAGCAAAAAAACATTTGGTAGCACTACTGGATTAAATAAAACATTTAGGTAAGTAAACTTCTGCTTTTTTTGTCCAGCATTTCCGCCAAAATTCTGAAAATAAAATGCTAACACCAACTTCATGATTTTAGGACTTTTTCCGGATCTTTAATGAACTGACACTGCATACACCAAAGACGATTCAAAGGTAAAAAAGCCCAAAACTTACCGATTTCGGATTTTTCGAAGATTATCTCCGTTCCCCGTGATCAGACTAAACCCGAATTTAACAAGAACCGTTAAAATGTTTTCTATTTAAAACGGTGTTTTTTCAAAACCAAAATTTTCAAGTGAAAGTTCCCCGTTAACTTTTACAATTTCTTTCGGCGCGATTAGACTCCTCGTTTGTTGAGCTCCATCCCGAAAAAGGTAAAAAACTTAGAAACCCGTTTAAGAACAAACAGAGGGTCGGATCACAGAAAATAATTCAGAGGTGTCAAGTCACAAGATCGTGATAGACATTTTGTGAAATAACTTGATCGCCAAACGTTATTGAATGTCATGTAAAGCTGACTGCCCTGTTAGATTTACATTTGATCCACACTCATGCCACCCAATTTAGAATAAAATAGTCTCTTACCATGGCTCTTTAACGTTTTTTATTTTTTTCATTCATTATGCCTCATGCGCCAAAGGAACATCACCTCCTTTATCTAGACCCATATAAGACCCAATTGCTGTGGCTGCGTATGACGTTCATGCACCCAACTGGTTCAAGAAGCAGCATATATCCTGACGACTATGACCGTAAGGACATGGCTAGAAAAAAAAAAACTGACTGGCGTATTCTAAAGATGTCGCTTATCGACTCTTTCGCCGATAACCCCAGTAGTCTACACCCCATAACCGTGGCACCTTGCAAGCCCCCCAACACCGTCTAGGAGCATTTACTTTTCAGTTAAACGTCAGTTTCTGTACGATCCGCACCACCAGGGTGGTACATTTAAAATGTTAACAATCTGAAAAGACCACCAGAGCATGCTTATTAATCTCTTCAGATCTCAAGACCTTTGCTGACTAAGACTTAGTTATCAACTAAGCAGTTGTAAAAGAAAAAACCCGACTACAAGCAACCGTTTGCCAGTAGACCCCCAGATTCAGTAAAAATTGAGCCCGAGACAGCAAAACAAAGTCAAATAGAAGTCGCAACCCAAAAGAAGACTCTAAATTCAAAAATCTAGTCCTATCCTCACAGCGCGTATATTCAGCATCTCCTACCATTAGTCATGCAAGGACGACAAGTCGCAAACAAAGATCTCAACTGACTCCAAATTCGGAAATCAAGTCCTAAGCCAACAACTCGTAAATTCCGTATCTCGACCAACCTAACCTACTACTGCTCAAGTAAGGACAACCACCTGCAAGCCCAAAATACGGATTTGTTTGAGAAACTTAGTGGAATTCAACCTGGCCGAAATAAAAGCACCTTCTACACTGAGCAAAAACCTAATATCATGATCAGAAGTCCAGTGACTGCAAGACTGGTGTTAAGTGTTCCTATCCACTATAATACACACTCGCGCGATAGCCTCAGTCGAGTCCAACGCAGGAATTTTAGGATCCTCACAATACTTCGACGTGCAACAAAACGGCGAAACTTACTACGGTTTGTTTTCATTTTTTTTAAATCACTTTTTCGGCAGAAGAATCTTCAAATCTGTACAAAAAATTTCATTATTTCTTCCAAAACTTTACTCTAAGTACTGTCCTACATAGAACGTTTTGTTTAATATATTTAGAACTTAATAAACCCCTTTCAGACTGAATATAAGAGATACTTTGGGTTTGTAAATAAGTTTGCACGAGATTGTTAGTTTTATTTAAAGTAATGAGGCGATTGAGCCTGAAAAAAATTCAAGCACCGTGAGAACTTTTTTATTAATACCGCCAACTCATAAAAAGATAAATAAATGAATGTTTAGATCAATGGGTGGTTGGATGAATAATCAAATAAATAAATTGATAAATAAATCCAACCATAAACAGAAAGATTGATAGTTGGTAGGATAATTAAAACATCGATTGTTTTTTGAGATCTCATTGGTTTAGTCGCTGTTAGCCATTTTTGTCTTATGCAAAACCACAAATGTTGATTTTGAAAAACATTTGGTAGCGCTACTAGATTAAAAGAAACATTTTGATAAGCAAGCTTCAGCCTTTTCGTCCAGCATTTCCGCAAACTTCTGACAAAAAATCAATTCATGATTTCGGAACATAAATTTGTTTGAGTAAGCTTAAGCACTTTGTTGTGCGTGCTGTTGTTAATCGGTGCTTTATCTTAAAAAGTGTTTGGCATTTTTAGAACTTCATTGGTTTGGCCAATTTTGGCTTGAGCAAAACCACAAATTTTGACTTAGTGCAAAAAATACTTAGTGACGCTACTGGCAAATTAAAAGAAATAGTTTGCTGAGTGATCTTCTGCTTTTATGTCCTGAATTTCCTCTAAATTTATGACTTAGTAGTCTCATCAAATCTCTAAAGCTTTGCTGACTCAGAGTTAGTCACATTTGCAGTTGCGAGAAAAAAAGTGCGACTAGAAACAGCTGGTTCTAATTTTCCTTAAAACTACCGACAAAAAAGCTACAGCCAACAGATGGCAAATTTCCTAAACCACCAGATTCAGCAATAATTAAGCCCAAAATAAATTGAAATCAATACCAAAAAAAAAAAAAAAATCCTAATTCAAAAATTAAGCGCACAACGCGTAGATTCTGCATCTCAACCGACCCAATATAGCATTGGTCATGCAGAGATAACCTACTACCTGCCCAAAATACGGATTTGTTTAGAAAACTTCGTAAAATTCAACCTTCCCGGAATGAAAGCTCAGCACCTTCTACACCAAGCCGGTCGGCTACAACAAATATCTCTACATCACAGCTGAAGTCAACTGGACAAAAACCTAATATCAGAATTAGAACACCATAATACACACACGTGCGAGAGCAAATCGCGACAAAGCGCATATAAAAATTCCACTCAATCGAGTCCGACGCATCAAGCAGTCAACATATCTCCGAAAAAGATATACTCACACTTAATCAACTTGTAACAATTACTAAAGCAGCATCGCAATTTTACAAACCAAAATAAACCACGGAATAATGCACACACCGCTACTAGCACAAACAGCACATCCACATCGGGTCACACATTGGCCGGCCTAATTTTTTACCTAAACTCAGCATTTCTCTGGTTGTAATGACTTTTGAACAATTCCTTCTGAATTCTCTTCGCTCCAAATGCAACAAATTTGCTTGTTGAAATAGAGATTAAACCAAAAATGAGACCACACGACAGACGGAAAATGTATGATGAACCTGCATTTCAACCCATTCGCCAAACAGACAAAGCAAACAATGATCAAGCGGATTAAATTCTTGTACAAGCTGAATTTTGTTAGGTCCTAATTCAAAATTTTGACTTAAAACTTTCCAAATCGCTTATCAGAGAAGATATTTTCTACAATACGCATTCGCAATAATTTGTAAGTTTCCCGAACAGAACCACGAGTTTTATAATAAGTTTGCAATTAATATTTTGAAGTTAATCTTTGCATAATGCATAATAATTGATGTCAGAGCTATCAATCACAAGTACTATCACGCAACAAACATCCATTACAATCATTTAAGTTGATATTAAATAATTTATATCTAAAAACTAAAAATTTATTAATAAATGAACTTTGCAGTTGCATTGGAATACTGTGTGATATTTACGATTTAGATACAATCAGATTTCATAATTTATACTCCTATCAAAATTAATAATACACGCAAATGCCAAAAGCTTAAGAAAATTTATTAGTTTAATCAATTTGATTCTAAAAAATGTTTATAGATCGTAAAATTATTCCATATAATTATGTTTATAAATTAGCTAAAAATATGCAATAGTAACAGTAGCTGAAAATGGAATTTCCAAGAAAACTTACAATCCTATTAATTATATTTAATATTGCTGTTCAGTTTCGCGGTTTTATGGTGTGGGTGCGCGCATTTGAATATAAACGGCACCTCTCCACTTGGTCACGGTCGTTACCCATCTGACCATCTTAATTGTTTCGTGGTACCTAATTTTACATGTCCTGGCTACCAAAAAAGGAACGACTAAATGCCCCATAAAATAAATTACTGCAAGCGCCGCTCGGAATTTAACGAAATTACAACTCTTATATTCCTTATCAGCCACTGAAATTACAACGCGCATTTTAATTAAAATAAATAAATCTGCCAAAAAACACCGAATAAATTATAGAAAAAAGGAAGCATGGTGTGAATGAAGTGCATGCGCATTCATTAACAAAAACAAGAAATGGAAGTCATTTATGAATGAAATTGTAATTATTATAATTAATATTATGAACCAAGAAAAGTGGGACATTGTTATAAATCTACTCAAATTTATTAAAAATAAAATTACTTTTTAAGCTATTGTAGAATAATAAAAAAAAAGAAAAAAAAAAACAACAAAAAAGCGGACAAATTTTTAGCTACATGGTTTGATAGTTTGATCAAAATTTTGTTTGTGATTCATATGCTTTTTGTTCAAATTAGTTAGAATTTGTTTTATTAATGTTGAATATTAGTCTTCTTAACTTGGCAAAGTTGCAAGTTGCCAACTTTAAAAACAACAAAATAGCAGACTAATTTCTAACTACGCAGTTTAATATTTTGTTCAAAATTTTGTTTGTGATTCACTTATTTTTTGTTCAAATTAGTTGAAACTTATTTTATTAATGTTAAATATTAGTCTGCTTAACTTGGCAAAGTTACAAGTTGCCAACTTTAAAAACAACAAAATGGCGGACAAACTTCTAGCTACACTGTTTAACAGTTTGATCAAAATCTTGTTTGTGATTCAGTTGATTTTTATTCAAATAAGTTAAAACTTGTTTTAATAATGTTGAATAATAGACTGCTTAACTTGGTAAAGTTACAAGTTGCCAACTTTGAAAACAACAAAACGGCGGACAAATTACTAACTACACAGTTTAATAGTTTAATCAAAATTTTGTTTGTGATTCATTTGCTTTTTGTTCAAATTAGTTAAAACTTATTTTATTAATGTTAAATATTAGTCTGCTTAACTTGGCAAAGTTATAAGTTGCCAACTTTGAAAACAACAAAATGACGGACAAATTTCTAGCTACACGGTTTAAAAGTTTGATCAAAATTTTGTTTCTAATTCATTCGTTTTTTGTTCAAATTAGTTAAAACTTATTTGATTAATGTTGAATATTAATCTGCTTCTCTTGGCAAAAGTTACAAGTTGTTAACTTTGAAAACAACAAAATGGCTGACAAATTTCTAGCTATACGATTTTATAGTTTGATCAAAATTTTGTTAGTGATTTACTTGTTTTTTGTTGAAATTAGTTAAATCTTATTTTATTAATGTTAAAAATCAGTATGCTTAACTTGGGACATTTACAAGTAGCTAACTTTAAAAACAACAAAATGGCGGACAAATATCTACATGCTTTAACAGTTTGATCAAAATTTTGTTTGTAATTCACTTGTGTGTTGTTCAAATTAGTTAAAACTTATTTTATTAATGTTGAATATTAGTCTGCTTAACTTCAAAAAGTTACGAGTTGCCAACTTTGAAAACAACAAAATGGCGGCCAAATTTCTAAATTTATAGTTTAATAGTTTGATCAAAATTTGATTTGTAACTTACTTGTTTTTTGTTCAAATTAGTTAAAACTTAGTTTGTTTAAGTTGAATATTAGTCCGCTTAACTTAACAAAGTTACAAGTTGCCAACTTTAAAAACAACAAAATGTCAACCAAATTTCTAACTACACAGTTTAACAGTTTGATCAAAATTTTTGTTTGTAGTTCACTCGTTTTTTGTTCAAATTAGTTAAAACTTATTTTATTAATGTTGAATATTAATCTGCTTAACTTGGCAAAGTTATTTATTGTCAACTTTAAAAACAATAAAATGACGGACAAATTTTTAGCTGCACGGTTTAAAAGTTTGATCAAAATTTTGTTTGTAATTCACTGGTTTTTTGTTCAAATTAGTTAAAACTTATTTTATTAATGTTAAATAATAGTCTGCTTAACTTGGCAAAGTTATAAGTTGTCAACTTTGAAAACAACAAAATGGCGGCCAAATTTCTAAATTTACAGTTTAACAGTTTGATCAAATTTTTGTTTGCAATTCACTTGTTTTTTGTTCAAATTAGTTGAAATTTATTTTATTAATGTTGAATATTAGTCTGCTTAACTTGGCAAAGTTATAAGTTTCCAACTTTGAAAACAACAAAATGGCGGACAAATTTCTAGGTACACGTTTAATAGTTTAATCAAAATTTTGTTTGTAATTCACTCGTTTTTTGTACAAATTAGTTAAAACTTATTTTTTTAATGTTAAATATTAGTCGGCTTAACTTGGCAAAGTTATAAGTTTCCAACTTTGAAAATAACAAAATGGCGGACAAATTTCTAGCTACACGGTTTAATAGTTTAATCAAAACTTTGTTTGTAATTCACACGTTTTTTGTTCAAATTAGTTAAAACTTATTTTATTAATGTTAAATATTAGTCTGCTTAACTTAAAAAAGTTACAAGTTTCCAACTTTGAAAACAAGAAAATGGCGGCCAAATTTCTAAATGTACAGTTTAATAGTTTGATCAAAATTTAGTTTGTAACTTACTTACTTTTTGTTCAAATTAGTTAAAACTTAGTTTGTTAAAGTTGAATATTAGTCCGCTTAACTTGACAAAGATACAAGTTGCCAACTTTAAAAACAACAAAATGACGACCAAATTTCTAAGTACACAGTTTAACAGTTTGATCAAAATTTTGTTTATGATGATTTGCTTTTTGTTCAAATTAGTTAAAACTTATTTTATTAAAGTTGAATAATAGTCTGTTTAACTTGGCAAAGTTACAAGTTGCCAACTTTAAAAACAACAAAATGACGGCTAAATTTCTAACTATTGAAATTTAAAAAAAAACAAAATGGCGGACAAATTTCTAGCTACACGGTTTAAAAATTTGATCAAAATTTTGTTTCTAATTCACTCGTTTTTTGTTCAAATAAGTTAAAACTTATTTTATTAATGTTGAATATTAGTCTGCTTAAGTTGACAAAGTTACATTCTGCCAACTTTAAAAATAACAAAATAGCGGACAAATTTCTAGCTACACGGTTCAACAGTTTGATCAATATTTTGTTTGGAATTGACTTGTATAATAGTCAAATTAGTTGAAATTTATTTTGTTTATGTTGAATATAGATTTGCTTAACTTGACAAAGTTACAAATTGCGAATTTCTAGCTACACAATTTATTAGTTTGATCTAAATTTTGGTTGTAATTCACAAAACAGGATAACCTAAAAACTGTACATTGAATTTTGACAAAATTTGAAAAATTGAAGCCAAACATCATTACTACAAACTGTATAAAATTTATTAAAATTAACACGACAATTTTAACATAATCTCAAATTAGGTAACCCGCTACCACTGATTGTTCAGGTATGTTTGTCAATGGGCACTAAGTTACAATAAAAATGAGTGATATGCAATATTAGAATTACAGACACTTGGGCGGATAGGTCACTCCAAAACATGAGTACGGACGGATGGTTTAAACTAGGGCTCCCGCCCACCCGATCAAATATCAGTTATCAAAAAATTGAAAGTACACAAGAGGCAAATCAAGTATATCACAGTAGATGAAGCTATTCGCCCACAAATTAAATTTAGTTCCAGCTCAACAACCCCAACTTTAGTTATCAAAAGATTTATTGTTAAACAAATCTTTGATATCAAAGTACAATCTCACAAGATGTGGGACGAAGATTAGATCTTTTGAGGACAAACAATTGGGTGGTTGAGTGGGTCACAGTAGAAGAAAGTACTGACACACAAATTAAACTTAGTTCCCGCCCACCCACCCTAGCAATAATTATCAAAAGATTTATTGTTAAATAATTCTCTGATATCCAAGTGCATGCAAACTCACAAAAAGTAAAAGAAACAATAGATCCTTTGATGACTAACATTTGGGTGGGCAGATGGGTCACAGTAGATAAAGCTATTCGTCCACAAATTAAACTTAGTTCCCGCCCACCCACCCCAGCGTTAGTTATCAAAAGATTTATTGTTAAATAATTCTCTGTCATTTAAGTGTAAGCTCACAAGAGGTAGAAGAAACAATAGATCCTTTAATGTCTGTAGAACAAATAATAGATCTTTTGATAACTAACACTTGAGTGTGTGGGTAGGTCACAGTAGAAAAAGGTATTCGCCCACAAATTAAACTAAGTTCCCGCCCACCCACCCCAGCGTTAGTCATCAAGATATTTATTTTTAATAATTCTCTGATATCTAAGTGCAAGCTCACAAAAGGTAGAAGAAACAAGAGATCCTTTGATGGCAACATTTGAATAGGTGGGTGGGTTTCAGTGCATAAAGCTATTCGCCCACAAATTAAAATTAGTTCCCGCCCATCCGCCCCAGCGTTAGTTAACAATCGAATTATTGTTAAATAATTCTCTGATATCTAAATGCAAACTCACAAGAGGTGAAAGAAACAACAGATCCTTTAATGACTTACATTTAGGTGAGTAAGTGGGTCACAGTAAATAAAGCTATTCGCCCACAAATTAAACTTAGTTCCCGCCCACCCACCCCAGCGTTAGTCATCAAGATATTTATTTATAATAATTCTCTGATATCTAAGTGCAAGCTCACAAAAGGTAGAAGAAACAAGAGATCCTTTGATGGCAACATTTGAATAGGTGGGTGGATCTCAGTGCATAAAGCTATTCGCCCACAAATTAAAATTAGTTCCCGCCCATCCGCCCCAGCGTTAGTTAACAATAGAATTATTGTTAAATAATTCTCTGATATCTAAATGCAAACTCACAAGAGGTGAAAGAAACAACAGATCCTTTAATGACTAA
Organism: Tachinus rufipes; assembly: GCA_963932245.1. NCBI lineage: Eukaryota > Metazoa > Arthropoda > Insecta > Coleoptera > Staphylinidae > Tachinus > Tachinus rufipes. Next base: position 23,501,544 of record OZ010742.1, on the reverse strand, counting down.
CATTTAGGTGGGTAAGTGGGTCACAGTAAATAAAGCTATTCGCCCACAAATTAAACTTAGTTCCCGCCCACCCTACCCCAGCGTTAGTTATCAAAAAATTTATTGTTAAATAATTCTCTGATATCTAAGTTCAAGCTCTCAAGAGGTGGAAGAAACAATAAATCCTTTGATGACTATCGCTTGAGCGGGTGGTTGGGCTCACAGCAGATGAAAATAACCCAATAGTGACGAGACTTGTAATCATTATTATTTTTAATTGATTTTAACAGAATAATAGAGCCAATATTTAATAGTAATAGGTAAAGTATAGTAAATACTGACGTATAATGCATTGTTCACTTATAACTGTCACAAACGTTACAGAATTAATAATTACCATTAGCTGCTCCGCAAAAAAAATTAGAATTTTTCATCATATTTTTGTCTGCCTTTAGTATTTTCCTTCCTCTATAAGCCCATAAATCAATATTTTTTATGTTCTCTCAACTAATCATATTTTATATTACCATATTGCTCTTGTCACTAACAATCATGCTTAACTTGACATCGTTAATAACAGAAAATCAAATTAAATAGAATCATTCCTATTATTAACAAGATGGAAGGCGTATTTTGTCATTTCCTTGGCAAGATTTATTGTTCTCCATTCCAAATCCATTATATCACGTTTGTTTTCGTTCTGTCGTATAAATGCATTTATATTTCTCTCCCCTTACGCAATTCACGTGCCGTGGGGGGTGAGAAAGCTTTGCTAAAGTGACCGCTCCGCTTTATTCCACAAAAGAAAATCGTCTTTAGAAACGAATCCGTGCCCAACTAATACATCACCAGTATGCAAATCGTGGTTGACAATTTTAAAAAGAAATGCTAAGCCACACGCGATTCTCCGGCGATATCTCCAGAAAGAAGAAAAAAAAACGGATCGTAATATACATGTAAATAACTTAATTCTTTTGCGAATTTAATTATCCCATCCAGGTGGTGTAATTTGCTAAAAGCAGGAGATATATCTTCTTTTTACTACTTATTATCCTTGTCGCTCTTCTCTTCAAGCAATAATTTAGTTTTCAGTCTGTTTTTTACGATCGTATTATTATTAAATCCACTATAAATTACTCAGCAATAAAACGATGCTATCATTTAATTGTAAAGGGGCATCTGATTGCGTGAATTTATTAGTTTGTTTTGACTGTTTTATTGTGCTTTACATTACAAGTTTTATAAATTAAATTACACGTAAAATGTCGGTGTGTAAATAGCAAATTAATGCTTGTAGATTATTATATTTAAATTATATGGTGCAGTGGAATTATAAACCTAATTTTACTAAATTATTGTCAATTAGGTTAACAATAAAAAGGCAGTACTTAATTAAGTGATCATAAAAAATTTACAAATGATCAAAAAAATAGATTAAGCTATAATAACAAACTGAGTAATCTATGTTTGTTTTTACTCTTAAAACTTACCACAACTTATTAGCATTGCGTGTGAAAAAACACATTTTTTTTTTTTAATATTGTTACATTTCTAACTTTAAATTATCTAGTAGGCTTTTCTTTCTAGAAGTTTCAAAAGAATTGTGTATGGATTATTAAGGTTTGATCAAGAAAAAATGATGATACAAGTCTTGTTTGTATCACCGTCCGATGATGGCCTTGTAAAGGTTGAAACTAGTTACGGTATCACATAGTAACGGCCACCAATCCTTCCACAAGAGAAAATATTTAATCTTATCTTAATTTGACATATCCTAACTTGATTAATTTAATCGAATCCTGCATAAATTCAGATTAACTGCATAATAAAATTAAAATAAAGTTACAGTATTATTTGTCCTGTTTTTGATACGTTACGCCTTGAATTTAAAATACATTTATTCTTTGCTTCTTCCAAGTGCGCATTATTCAATGCAATTATTTATATTTTTTTGGCAATATTACATTATAATATATAAGGTTTCATAAACAAACAGATTCATTTAAAAATATATAATATTTGGCAAGATTAAAATAATCGTACTATTCAGAACGCACGTGCCGGTTCTTTATTGTTTGCAGAAGTTTATTTTTCGTATTTATTTCAACAGTAATATTAGGTTACGTATATGCGATTTGCCTGCCCAATTTGAAAAACAGATTTTCCGCTGGTATTTTGTATCAATTAAAAAAAAAATAACTTTTTTTTTGTTTAATGGGACAAGCAATAAATAGTCGTAAGCACTTCAAACAAGAAAGCATTTGCAGCACATCCATGTCTGCCGCCCTCGCTTATTGCGGCAAAATATCAAAGTGCTGCAAACAGTAGGTCTGTTCCAACATACGATTTGGACAGTTTGCAAACCGTTCAAACTATGCACACAAACAAATTACTGTGTATAAAAGATTGCATAAGGATAACAAATATTTGTTTGTGTGAACAGTTTGGACGGTTTGCAAACTGTCCAAATCGTATGTTGGAACAGACCTATAGCTTTCCTGCCCTTGATCCTTAATCTTCTTTTTCTTCTTCTTTATCAGCCATTCATACGCCACTGCTGGCGTCTTAGCCTCTTCTCTGCTTGTAATGCTGGCAACTTACATTACAAGGGACCTACAGTTTTAAGTGGATTCCGAACCACTGGAGAGAATTCATCACTCCTCAGAGAAGGTTTTAGCCGTAAAACCCCACGCTGGAAAGGCGGGTGGGGAGTGGTAGAGCGTATAGAAAGTGAAAAATATATCACGGTATATGGGAATCGAACCCACGATCTTCGGTACAGCGGCCGGATGCCTAGACCACTGCGCCACGCTCTCTTAAAAAAAAAACCACAACATTTTTGTTTTTTGTATAAAAGTGTCTCCCAAAAAAGTCTTAAAACTTTTCAAAACAGTTCTCGCAGTACTTTGACCTTATAAGGCATTTTTTTGCTTTTTTGCCACTAAAATGTCATCTCCGTAAAAAAATAGTAAAATCCTTCAGTAAGAAGTACTTCTCGTAACAGTTTATAATACTTCCGACATTTAGTTAAAAATCTTCTAAAATCTGTTAATACTTACAAAATTTTTATGTGTTGCCTCTAATCACCCACCGATAAGCGTTCATGGAACTCTCTATGTTGCCTTTAGACTAGGCTTCAAACCTTTCAGAAGACATGCAAACAGAACTCAAAAATCTTCTTTTAAAATCTTCAAAAAGCCACAAATATTCTTTAAAACTAAGAATCTCCTTAATCACCTCACTCAAAATTTTATATTTATTTTCTTTAAAACAAACTCTTCTAAAGTTATTTAAAATATACTCTATTTTAAAGTCATCCAGAGCCTCCTCTAGTGTGTCAATGTATCCCAGGCTCTCCTTAGCCGCATCTAACAAATTCGTCAAAATCTTCCATAATTTTTGCAAAGATCTTAAAAATTAGTTAATCTTTGTAAATCTATTATTCAGAAAATTCCTCCAAATGTCATCAAAATACCTCATAGTCCTTAAAAGTTGTTTTGTTTTAAAGAAACTTTTGGACTCTTAAAATTGCTTTATATTCCACCAAGATACCTTAGTTTTCAAACAATCCTTTCATAAAAACACTTTTTTGAAAGTCTTCCAAAGCCTCCTCGGACGTCCTATAGTATCCCAGACTTTTTTTAGCTGCATCTAGTCTACTACCAAAATCTTCCATAACCGTCGCAAAAATTTTAAAAATTTGTTTTGTAGAATTTTTGACTAATGTTTTCAAAAATACTTTTTTTAAAAGTCTTCCAGAAGTTATTCGAATCTCTCAAATTGTTTTAAAAGTCATCAAGACACCCTTAGACGTTCTTAAACACAATAGTCTAATTTTTTTCTATTGTTAGAGCGTGGTGATAAAAATAAATATGACAAATACCAATGACATAACAACTTCTTCTTCTCTTCTTCTTCATTAGCCTTGTATCATCCAATGCTGGATATAAGCCTTTTCTAGTCTCTTATATGTTTCCTTATCTTGGGTTTTCCTCATCCACATTTTTCCAGCTATTTCCGTCACATCATCTAGCCATCTCATTTGTGGTCTTCCTCTACTCCTCTTAGTTTCCCGTGGTCTCCATTTGGTTATTTTATATCTTGGGTCTGTCTTACTGTATGTCCAACACATCTCCACTTGAGACTCGCGATGCGTTCCATATTATTTTCGTTTTATTTCGGATTTCAATGTTTCGTATTCGATCTCTTAGAGATACCTTCAGCATAGCACGCTCCATCGCTCTTTGCGCGACTCTCAGTTTTTCTGCCACCTTTTTTGTAATGGCCATGGTTTCCAGCACCGAAAGTATGCAGCTGTCATATACCTTCCGTTTCATGCTCCTCAGAATGTCTTTATATAATTTGTATAAAGCTTAGTTTGCCGAAAGCAGCCCATCCTAGTTAAATTCTGCGTGCCACTTCAGCTATTTGGTTTTCTTTTTCAGTTTTAATTACATGGCCGAGGTAGATATAGTGTGGAACCTTTTCTATTGTTGTGTTATCAATAGTTATGTTTAGGAAGTCAGTAGATAGTATTTTGGTTATGTTTAGATTCATTTTTAATCCTATCCGTTTTGAGTTTTCGTTTAGCTACGTTAACATGGAGGATAGTTCTTGGGCATCTGAACTAACTAACATTATGTCGTTCGCAAATCTTAACTGGTTAAGGTATGTTCCATCAATGTTAACGCCTTTCGTGTCCCACGGTAAAGTTTTAAAGACGTTCTCCAACGTCTATGTAAATAATTTTGGCAATATAGTATCTCCTTGTCTGACGCCTTTTCCTAAAGGTATTTTATCAGTCTTTAGTTCTTCGTCTATTATTATGTAGAAGGTTATATCTTTAATAATTGTGGAGTACCTAGAATCAATCATGGCATCATCCATTGCAGAGAGGAAGAACGTAACAACACAAAACAAAAAGATAAATATAAACAAAATGAGATGAGCAAAAGTTACGATACTATTTCTACAACCACACCAATATATTTTAAATATCTTAAAAGTCTCGTCTTAAACTAAAGACCAATTGTGTTCTTCAAAACCTTAGTTTTCTATGACAATGGCAAACGATCTGAGTTTTTTAGTTCCATTTTAATTCTAAAAAACTTTAGTTTTTTTTTTGTAATCATTGCAAATGGTTTTAATCTTCTAGTGCCTTTTAGGCTCTCCAAAACTTTAGTTTTCTATGATCATCGTAAATGTTTTTGAACCTTTTAATACCCTCCTCTCAAAGAGCTTCCAAAAATCTGTAACATCTATAGTCAGCTCTAGTACATCTCAAACTGCTTCATTGTGCACGCAAAATAATAGAAAACTCTTTTGGTTATTTTAAAATCTTCAAAAATCTCCCAAAAATCTCTTAAACTCTTTTAGTGATATTTTGATATGATGATGATAGTTTTTGAACTCACAAAGTTCTTTAAAATTTATGCAATCTATATTCACCTGTAGTACATCCCAAACTCCTTTATTGTGTTCTTCAACGTAATTTGAAAAATTTAAATCTTCTCAAAACAGTCGAACAAATTTATGAACTAAAAGATTAAATGCTCTATATGTTCGCAAAACTATCAAAATTTGTTCTAAATAATCTCTAAAATGTTAAAAACATTTTTAAATGTTCTCAAAACTGTCAAAATAATTTGTGAACTGCCAAAAAAACTCTAAATGTTCACAACACAGCCGAAAAAACTACAAAATTCTCCAAAAAAATTTAATGTTCTCAAAACTGTTAAAATATTTTCTAAATATTTTCAAAACTATTAACAGGTTTTCTAAATGTTCTTAAGTTCTAACAAAAAACAATTTCTAGACTGTCAAAAAACTGAATAAATATATTCAAAACTGTCAAAATTTGTTCTAAAATTTCACAAAACTGTCAAAATAACTTTTGGACTGACAAAATTTGTTTTAAATTCTAGTTTAACTGCATTTTTTTTTCTAAATTGTCAAAGTATTGTCAAAAACTGCCAAAAATTACTAAAAAATTAAAACAAAAGCCAAAAATTAACAAATTTCAGAACTAATGTCAATGCATAGTTCAATCTGTTTAAAACATCCTCAAAACTGTCAAAAACATTAAAAAAAATGTTAAAAGATTTTATAAATGTTCTCAAAACTGTCAAAATAACATCAAATCTATCAAAAAAATTTCTAAGTGTATTCAAACTTTTCCAAAAAAATTTCTAATTAATCTCAACTGTACAAAAAAATTCAAAACTGTCAAAAGAATTTCTAAATGTTCTCAAAACTATACACACTTCTAAATTGTCAAAAAATTCTTAAGACAGACAAAAAATCTTAAAACTCTCAAAAAACTCAAGCAAAATTTTATAAAACTTCTTCAAGCCATCTCCTCTAAAAAATCATAACAAGTGCTCCGTTAAGTGATACAAATTCTTTTAAGTACTCCAAAGACTTTCTTCATAATTATTTTCACAATATCAGAACTTCCTAAAGAACCCCAAAACCTTCCTAGTCGCATTTAGTCTACGATTCTCCAAAACTGTAAGTCTTTTAGTACCCATGAAATCTCTTAAAAACTTAAAAAAAATTGTAGTCAAATCTAGCTTTTTCAAAGACTCATAAACTCTGAGTCATATCAAAAACTCATAAAGTTTTTCAAAATTCAAGCAAAAATTCATTAAAATTATCTAAAATCCTCTCCAACATTTACTAATTTTAGCAATGTTGTTTCTAATTTTTCAAAGTTTCCTAAATCTTCTGAAAGTTAATCCAAACCTTGTCATCAAAATTGTCAAGTTTATTATTAGTTGCTCATAGAAATTCTCTTAAAAAAAATATAATAGAATCATCAAAATTTATTCAGATCTCTTGAACTGTCTAAGATTCCTTAAAGTTTTCCAAAAACCTTGAAAGACTCCTGTAGATGCCTCTGTTAGGTTAGGTTAGATTAAGTTAGGTTAGGTTTCTCAAATTTTCCAAAAACCATTAAAGGCTCCTGTAGATGCCTCTGTTAGGCAGATTCGGATTTCGCAACAAACGTGGAGACACGATTTAGTTCTGTCAAAAAGAATAAATGATGATTGTTAACACCTTCTGCCCCCACGGCGCCTCTATACGTGGAAAGCACCATCAGACGATAAACCAGGCATAGTCAGAAACCATCGTACATCATAATCCGTAAAAGATTCAAAAATCACCATCAAATCAGTGCAGACATTTCCGGCGCAGACATGGAATCAGACCACAATGCAGTAATATCTACAACACATGTAAAGCTAAAAAGAATCAACCGTAAATCAACCAAAGAACCAATTGTCCTCAAGAGGAAGAACCCGCCAATCAGATAAACTATTGAACAAAGACCACAACCTAATCATAGATCCAGAGAAAAATGTATGTACAAGAATTGTTCAATGACTACCAAACAGCACCAACACTCTCAAATGAGATAGACCCGGCAATACTAAAGGACAAACTGGAGCATAGAATCAGAAATTCAAAATCAGGTAAAATATCTGGCCCCCAATAAAATCGTAAAGCTTATAGATGAAGACTCCACCAATATTATACGAGACAGACAACATGCCAAAAGACTATGTGACCTCAACATTACTTCCAAAGAAATATGAAGCCAAAAAATGCTCAAACCACAAAACTATTGCCCTGATAAGTCACACCCTAAATGTAGTCCTAAAAATAATACACATTTACATCTTCAGGAAACTAGAAAAAGACACCAGGATACCAAGGAGGCACTATTTGGAATAAATGTACTACGGCAAAAGTCATGAACCATAAAATGTATACCTGTTACATCGACTTCGACAACAGTCAAAGTTGTTAAAGATACTACAGAAGAAAAATATTGACAACAAAAATATAAGAATAATCTCTAACCTCTACTGGCATCAAACAGCAAACATCAAAATCTGAGTAAAAAGGTTGAGCAATGTCGTTGAGTCTGCTATTTAATGTGTACAGTAAAAGTCTCTCTGAATAAGCATTGTCAGAGAAAACGAGAGGTATCACCATATACAGCAAAACGATCAACATACGTTGAGCAGACGATACTAACAATATAACTGACAGCACGGAAAATCTCCAGCACCTATTGAATCAGTAAACACCAAATGCCAAAGATGTGGTCTAGACATAAAGAAAATCAAAGTCATAGCCACCACAACAATCCAAAATCAAGACAGACCACCTACACATTAACAATGAATGAGTATCCTCTCACAAATACCTAGAGAAGTGGGTAACGGAAAACACAAAACACTCAAAAGAGATCAAAGTAGAATAGAGACATCCTGTAGTGCCTTCCTAAAAATTAAAAAAAAAAAAACTCAGTAACCCTAATATAAAACTAGAGCTACAACTAGAGTATTGAAATGCTACATACTACCCACATTTTATATAGAATAGAGGCATAGACAACAAAGGCAAAAAACATCAAGAACCAAAAAGCATTCAAAATATGGTGCTACAAGAAGATTCTCAAAATTTCATAGAGTAGCAGACTCACCAACAAAACGGTATAAATTGAAAGAAGAATATCGTGGCTTCACAACCTGAGAAACTGGTTTAAAAGTACATCCGTCGAGCTATTGAAAGCAGCAGTGATATTAACAGTCTTTTTAATTGATATGCCATAATTTAAAAAAAAAAACAGAGTAGCAGACAAGAAGATTCGCATAATAATTGTGGTTTCCAATCGCCTATAAAAGAAAAACTTAAAGAAAAAGTAGTTGTCTCTAAAAGCACAATGCACTTTCAGTTTTAGAATATTTAAAAGCATTGCGATACCCACAATCTTCTAAAATCTATGTAGAAGACTCCATAGTTGCCTTTAATAGCTCTCTTTATTTTACTTACAAAATACTTCCAAATCTCTTCTAATAACTCAAACTTATCCACAGACCTTTAGTCCTAATCGCTACTAATTTTTTTCTTTTATAAATAGAAAGTATCTTAGATTTATAAAGTAATACAACAACGGTGACTACCCAAGTCCAGGAGGATATAGTGGTTTCGAGTTTTAGTGAGTATAGTGGCAACCAGGAGCCCACAATATGTGTAATCCATTTCCCCCCACACACAAAAAGACAATATTTGATTTCCAAATACAAGTGACAAACCTAAAATTGTAATTTTTTGCTAAAACATTATTTGATTTCCAAGCAAAAGTGACAAAAGAAGAAATATTTCATAAAACTAAACTTTCTGGCCACTTTGGCAGAGCATCTACTATGATCAGTGCTTTATTTTACCATGCCTGGCCTGGCTCAAGCAATAAAAAGTTAACGTTAATAGTAATTATCAATAAAACATAAATTATGCACAAAAACATATTGCGTAATTAGTTAAAATATTGACAATCATTCGTATGGGAGCGAACGATAGGCCCGCACACATATTGTTACATTTTACAACATACAAAAATGAAAGTTAAAAAAAATGAGCCAATTTCTAATATAACAAAACAATTTCGTAACGAGCGTGCAGCTAAATTCCACAGATACTTTCTAACAATCAATACTATTCTTTAAAATCAAATTAACCAAACAAGTCACATTATTTTTTTCACAATGTGCTGTTAATAACAGGTGAAATGAAATGGTGTAATATTGTGCAAGGTTAGAACAAGTTTGACCACTTTCTTGTATTATAATTATAATTATAATTTTTGGATGAAAGTTATTGAATCCGGATTTAATCTGACTCATGCAAATTATTTAGATCCTGTTGCAAAAATTATTAATGTTTCATAAATATTACTTAGCATAATATTAATTCTGCTACATGATCCCAAATAGGAGGAAGCAACATATGAACCGAAAAATAACACATTGTTCTTCATATTTAAACAATCACACACAACTTTCTCCTTTACAAAATTATTTATGCAGACATGAATATGGATCAGATACCGACACTCGCATACAATTATATGAATATAAATCAATTCGTCGGCCATGAAAGATCACTTTTGATCGAACTAAAATGTAATGTGTTTGTGGGAAATGTTTAAAATAGCACTTCTAGGTAAGTGGAAACTGCAAGAGGGGACTTGAGATGCATCATAAAGTCTAATGGGAAATGGTGCTAGGGGGGCGAAACGCACGCGCTTTCCAGAAAATATCAATTAGCACGTTTGCGAGGCCAGAACGCGGAATAAACAAGCTGAACGTATAAAGATAACTTTGCAAGTGCCATTTTCTTGTTGAGAAAAAATATGTGCAAGAATTTTATCTTAATGGTCGTTTAATGGAACGATTCTTCTGCACAAACAAAATACTTTATATTTACGCAAGAATTTATAAAAGAGATAAGCATGAAGTTTATTGGTTTAGGGAGTTTAAAACAATTCTTGTTTCTATGCAGAAAAATCAATCAAATATATTGATCAATCAATTTTATTATTTTGATAAAAATATAGCTCATATCGTAGAAATAAAAATAATAAATTCTAAATAGCTCAAATTTTTTTCTACTAACTAAAATATATTTCAATTAAACTTATTATTAACCTAGAATTAAATTTACATCAAATTTCAACAACAACAAATTGCACTCAAAAATCAATATTTGGCAAAAAAGTTCAGTTTTTGGCAGAAAAGTTACCACAACTGCAATAGTTAACAGAAAAATAACTAGAAATAATTTTAGTTTACAGAAAAATTACCAAAAGTTTAGTTTTCGACAGAAACTTACTAAAAACGCAGTAATTGACAGAAACATCACTAAAAGTTCAGTTCTTGACAGAAAATTGATCAGAAATAAAGAATTTAACAACAAAATCTCTAGATCTACAGAAAAAAACAGAAAACGTTCAGTTATTGATAGAAAAGTCACCAAAAATGCAGCATTTGGAAAAAAATCACCAAAAATGCAATATAGTATGCAGTATTTATTGGTGTGTCCCGCCCTCCCGCCCGAGTGTTGATTATCCAGAAGCCAGATAATCTGGCTCTCATAAAGTTAAGAAAAAGAATGACAAATCCAATCTCTTACCAACAAACACTCGAAAGTGGCAAGAATTCACTCTTCTGCTGATGTTAGTTGTCATAAAGTAAAGAAAAAGAATGACAGAAACAATTTCATGCCAACAAACACTCAGGTAGGTGAGCTGGAACTAAGTTAGAAACTTGTAAGCGCGTAGCTGCTGATGTTAGTTGTCATAAAATTAAAAGAAAAAGTGACAGATACAATTTTTTTGCTAAAAACTCTCAGGTAGGTGGGTGGGTGGTTTAACTTTTATTTGTGTTCCCCGCCCACCCATTAAGTGTTAGTTATCCAGTAGTTGGATTATTCCCTCTTGTGCTGATGTTAGTTGTCATAAAAGATAAGAAGAAGAGTGACAGATACAATTTCTTGCCAACAAACACTCGGGTTGATGAGCAGACATTAGGTTTGCAATTTGTGGACTTGTAGCTTTCATTAGTGTTCCATGCCCACCACCAAGTGTGTGTTATCCATTAATTGAATAATTCTCTCTTCTGCTGATGTTAGTTGCCATAAAGTTAAGAAAAAGAATTTCTTGCAAACAAACGCTCAAGTAGGAGGACTGTAACTAAGTTTAAAACTTGTGAGCAAGTAGCATTCATTGGTGTTGCACGCTCACCAGCATAAGTGTTGGTTATCCAGTAGTTAGGTTATTCTTTTTCTGCTGATGTTCGTTGTCATAAACTTACACTTTTGTTCGGAAGTCAAATATTGTTTTAATAAAATAAAATAAATCTTAAAAGGCTTAGTTCAAAATTTTTGATTAAAATGAAAAGATCTGTCAAATAGTCGCATTTTTGAGTTCGTTAATGTCCTTCGGAAGTCAAATACTACAATTTGTGTAGCCCAATAGCAAAATGTATAAGCAAAACATGAGAACCTGCGGTTAATCCTTCATTGTTTCTCAGTGTCTGTCGTTAAGAACTAGAAACAATACAAACATGATAAGACACCTAAGATATCTGGAAGATACATAAATAATTCTGAATTGCAAAAATACTTTGCTGAGATAATGAAAAACATTTAGAAGCAATTACAAAAGTCTTCAGATTTAGAATTGTTTTGGAAAAAAAATAAGGAGCTACTAATGGCAACTAAAAAAAATCTTTGAAATACTACAGTTATTTTAGAAAAATGAAGAAATTAAACTAAAAATTTCTAAAATTAAAATGTTTTTGCAAGTAAACATCAGACAAATCAAAAGATCAGAATTAATGTTTATGATAAAAAAAAAGTTAAAAAACCTTTGAAATACTCTAAAAAAAAGTATTTTTTGTAAAAGGATTTATTGAAAACTTTAAGATATCTTTGTGGCATTTAGAAAAACTTCAGAAGTCTAAAAACTCTACAAAACACAACGGAGTTGATTTTGGAAGTAACTAGATAGAGCAAAGAAAGTCAGAGATACTGTAGAACGTCCACAGAGGCTCAAAAAAACTTAAAAAAAAGTGTTTTCCAAGAAAGATTTGGTCTGACAATCCTCTACTAGTAAATTTTCCGCAATTTATCAGAACCTTTATTTTTTAAACAGTGAAAAAGGTATCTGTAAGCAATGAGCCCAAAAGCATACAAGGCCTTCTCGATGTCTATTTTAAAACCTGTTTTTGACATTCTATAAATAATAGAATAGAATAGAATAGAAGTTTATGGTCAAACTTTGGTAAATTCTGAGAATTGTTCAAAATTTGTAGGCCGGATTTTGCTATTTTGACATATTACAAACAAAATATTGCAGTTAAAAAAAAATAATAACAATTTAATATATTATGACCGGATTTTACTATCTTTGACTTTTCATAAATTTTGAGTAAAGTTTATGACCAAGTTTTGGTGTTTTGTGACAATATTTTCATACTTCATAGCCAGATTTTGTCATTTTTGACATATAAAAATAGAATTTTGCTATTTTTAACAATATTTTAATATTTAATATTTCGTAAGTTTTGGGATTTCATATTTTTTCTTACATTTTTAGCAGTTAAGACCGGATTTTGCAGTTTTTGACATTTTCTAAAAAAAATTTGCGTCCAACTATGTATGATACTTTCTGGCAATAGTTGGTTTTGCAATTTTTAATATTTTATAATTTCACGCTTTAACAGTTTATGGCTGGATTTTGGTGCTTTCTGACAACATTTTGATGTTTCAGAGCCAGATTTTGCTATTTTTAACATTTTAAGAATAGATATTTAAACTTTTTAGCCAAAATTTGGTCTTTCTAACAATATTTTGATGATCGGAAATATATTGTTTACATTTTATAAATATATCTGTGAACTTTTTAATAGTCTATGACCAGATTTTGCTACTTTTGAAATTTTATTGTAAGAATTTTGCACTTTTCTACAGTTTATGGCCAGAATTTTAGTTATTTTAACAATAATTTGATATTTTATAACTTTTTGGACGGATTTTAGTGTTTTTTTAACAACAAAATTTACGCCAGACACTTTTTAACAGTTTATAGCCTAATTTTAGTGCATCTAACAATATTTTGATGCTTCAAAGCCGGATTTTACCATTCTATGAGTAGAATTTTACATTTCCAACACTTTATGGCCGAATTTTGATGCTTTTTAACGTTTGTAAGATTTTGATACTTTTGCTATTTTTTGAATACTTTCCAACAGTTTTATGGCCGGATTTTAATTTTTAAAACAGGTTTTTGTTATTTTTGACATTTTACAAATAAAATTTTGCATTTTTTAACTTTTTTTGCCGCTTTTTGATTTCTGCTAAAAATATTTATTATGATAAAATGATAATCAATTGTGTGCGCTTTTTGAACTCTTTTAATATTTTCCTATTATCCTAGCTACGTCACTGTTTTCAATCAATTAAAAACTCACTAAAAACTAAAATATTTTTCTTTATTTAGAGGAATTTTTAGAGTCTAAAAAATTCTACAAAACATACTAATTTTAAAAATTCTGCAAGTTTTGGTAACTAAGTAACTAGATGCAGCTAAGAAAAGTCTCAGATAAGAAAACTTTAAACAAAAGTATTTTCCAAAAATGGTTTGATAACTTCAAAGTACCTTGATAGCATTTAGAGAAATGTCAAGAGTCAAATATTCTACAAAACCTAACCTAACGTAACCTAACCTAATTTTAAAGAACTTTGCAAAAATTATGGATACTTGATGCGATTAAAAAGTCTCGGATACTTTAGAACGTCAAAGAAGACTCAACAAATAAATCTTAATAGTTTGATTTTAAATTGTGGATTTAAAAGAATTTCAAAATTTTTAATTTTATATTTTTAAGAAAGAATTGTTTAAAATTTTTAAGTAAAATTTAGTGAGACTTTAGAAGTCCAAAAGATTCTACAAAACAAACCAAATTTTAAAAACTTTGCAAAAGTTGTAAAAGATTTTAAAAGTGACTAGATACTTCTTCTTCTTCTTATTGTATGCAAAGTCTTGTTATTTTTTAACTACTATGATTCCTTTGATCCAGATGTTCAGCCATTTATCTCTTGGGTGAGCGTCCAAGAAACCTCTTTGAAATTGGTTTTATACGTGCCTTGATCTTATCTGTAACTCCACATTCTTTTCGAATACCCTCGTTTCGTACTCTGTCCTTTAGGGTAAGACCAACAAGATATGGTTCTGAACATCTTCATTTCTTACTTTTTTTTTTCTGCACTTCGTAGTATATAAGTTGAAAACAAATTTAATTATTTTTTTTTTCAAGGTGCTAAGGAAGATGAAGAAGGATTGTAAAGTACTTCATAGAATTATTGCCAAAAAACTAAGATACTTCGAACATGTAGCTAGAGAACCAAAATATATAATTCTTTAGATCATTTTGGAAAAAAAAATAAAAGAGAAACAAAATGTAGAAAAACGCAAAATTTCGTGCTCAAAAATTTGCGCGAATGGTACAGAGCGGTACATCAGAACTATTTAGAAGATCAGTAAACAGAGTGAAGATAAAATTGATGATTTCCAGTCCCCGATAGAAGTAGAACTAAGAAGAATGTATTTTAGCGCATAATTTTCCCGCTGTAGGCCGCAAAACATCACTTTCCAATCTAAAGTACAAGCAAAAAAACTGGATGTCAAAGTTGGCAAGCAAAAATAGTATATAAAGTATATATCAAAGGCAGGAAAGCATTATTTGCTGCACGCCAGACAACAAAGTGCTGTAAACATTTTCTTGCTAGCAATGCTTCCAAAATATTTTTTCCATCAGTAAAAAAAAAAAAAAATCAAGTTCAATAGAAGCGCCTACGGTAGATCGACAACGGGTAATTTGACTTTTGAAAATCTTAAAGATTGTTTCAGTCGGTGGGTGATAGATGTGGCATTATGTGCATTGTATGGTGCACATAATCGTCCATCAGAGCAATTAATTTGAGAAACTGTGCATCGTTTCCGCAATACGTTTACTCTAAACGATAATAAGCATCCAGTACGACGTCGTACAGTGCGCACACAAGAAGCAATTGTGCACCTAGTGTTAATGATGATCCAAATGTGTCAATTCGTCATCGTACTCAAAAATTAAACCTGTGTCCATTCACTTTATGAAAAAATTTGCAAAAAGATCTTGCGAGCTTACAAGATTCAACTTGTACAAGAATTGAAACCACACGATCATCGTTCGTACATTTGGTAAATAAGCCGAGAAAAACATTGCTATTAATCCACAATTTCATTAGAAAATTTTGTTTAGTGATTTAGCACACTTTTGGTTAAATGGCTATGTCAAAAAACAAAATTGTCGCATTTGGAGCGATAATAATCTACAAGCCATTGTCAAAACACCATTACATCCAGAAAAAAATACCGTTTGGTGCGCTTTATGAGCCGGTAAAATCATTGGTCCATATCTCTTCAAAAATAGTAATGGTCAAAACATTACAGTCAACGGTAAGCGGTACAGAGACATGATTGCCAACTTTTTCGTGCCTCAATTGGACAGCATTAATGTTGCAGACATGTAGTTTCAGCAGAACGGCGCCACATGCCACACAGCGCGATATAATTAATTTACTGAAAAACTTTTCATTTCACAAACAATTAATTTCATGAAATAAACCTGTTAACTGACCTTCTCGTTCGTGCGATTTGACGCCATTAGATAATATTTTCTCTGAAGATATGTCTCACGTCTACACCCTTAAGGGTGCTTAATTGTTTCTGGTTTAAACCAGAAACAATTAAGCACTTGGAAGCCAGCTTTCAACGCATTATTGCCGAAATACAGCCTGAATTACTGCAAATAGTGTGTGAAAATTGAACCTCCAGATTACGTCAAGTACGCTCCAGTCGCGGCGGTCACATGCCCGAAATCATATTCAAACATTAACGCCATAAAATTATCTGTCAAAATTTCATGGATATTAAAAACATTGTTTTGTGTTCTATTTCAGTTTAAAGTTTTCCGCCTCTAAAAAAAACACCCTTACTAACCAGATTTGTTATAGATACTTTTTAAGTTGGTGTTTAGGTAGGTCTTTTTTTTTATTTTAGTCACGCCCTTTTAAAAAAACTTGAAGGAATTGCCAATTATAACTTTTGTTTTGATGACTTATTTGCGGAATGTTAGAGCACAACTCCTTCGAAGCAGCCGGATTTTATTATTTTAAACCGTGTTGTTTTACTATTGTGTAAGTTTTGAAAGAATACAAGAAAATAGCATTTAAAACAATAAACCATATTACGTTGCAACTGTTTTGGAGCAGTCGGTACATCTACTTCTGTGTGGTAATTTTGCCAATATGGTTATAACTCTGGAATGTATTTATTTTAAGCTTTTAGTTTTTTGGTTTTAATTTGATAGAAAATATTTTTGTTAAATTAAAGAGATCCATAATTTGATTTCATTTTTAGTTTTAGGTAAACTTCACATATTCACCCTGTATATAGTTTAAACATACGATCATTCTAAATTAATCCAATAGTTCATATTACTTGTATTGAACTGTATGAATATTATTATTTAAATTTGTTATTTTCTGTTTAAACTTTAAAAGCATTAAAAAAGCTTGTTTTATTATTGACCGTTATGTTAATACACTCTGCATGCATAATTTCCACCCCTTTAATAGCACACAAAAAAATAATCATGACATTTTAAGTATGATTTCACTTTTTTCTATGTACATGAACAACACAAATATGACTTTCTCACAATTTTTCCCGAGGCGTCTTAAGCAGCGTGACGATTTTTTTCTTCGCACCCCTTTCCGGCCTCTCTGCGACTTCCTCTCACCTCATAACATTTTTTTCTGGATTTTTTCCCTACAAAACATATCTAAGTGTAGAGCATCGGACCGACGGCTCACCGGGTGTTCCCAGTGGTGTTTCGCGGGGCTTCTTTTCCCCGCAATGTGGGTTTTGATATTGGGTATGTGGGTCGATGAACCCGCCCTTTCTCGCGTGTTCACATAATAATATTCCAACCGAACAGACACAAGCGTAAATGTTTACTCCACCGTGTTAGATTCAGTTTAGATTTTTGTCAATTGCAAAAATATGTGATAAGAATTGAATGTGACAAAAGTCGTGTTAATTAACTGTAATTACACTTTTAATGAGTACAGTACTTAGTCTCGGCGTAAATAAAAAAACGAGAATTGTACGCTTTCCTGTGTTGACTTTTATTACAATTAATCTCGAATTAACACCATGTTTAATATTAAAAATTAAAAAAAACAATAAAATGTTATAACTTACAACTTGTATACAGGGTGTTAAAAAAAAGTAAAATATTTAAGAGAGTGGTAGTACAAACCACAACAAACAAAAAATTATTTATTATTCTTTTTCCCTCCATTTTTTATTTTGCAAAAATGTGCAATTTCTTATCATAGTTGTGCAATAAACATTCAGTGTTTGACAGTTGTTAGTGCATAAGTTTTCATTGCTATGACTGATTACTCTAATGCAGAATTAGCCGACATGCATTTCATGTATAGTCGTGCTAATGGGATTGCCACCAAAGCGCGACGTCTTTATGTAGAAGCTTATCCAAATCGCCAAATTCCTTCACATAGTATGTTTGAAAGAATTGACCAGAGATTGAGAAATACCGGTTCTACTCCTAGAGCAGAACAAGAAATTATAGCACAGATAGAGCATAATCCAGGGACAAGTGTGCAGAGAATATCAGACAAGGTAGGAATTGGTGCTACTCTTGTTTGGAGAACCCTCCATGAGCAGCTGCTCTATCCATACCATGTACAACAAGTACAGGACTTAAATGTAACTGATCATCAAGCACGTTTGGTTTTTTGTCGCTGATTTCTACGCAAGGATGCTGAAGACCCGCAGTTTCTTGCCAACATTCTTTTTACGAATGAAGTCGGGTTCACAGGAAATGAAGTTGTTAATTTTCAAAATGCACATCATTGGGCCGACAAAAATCCCCATGCTGTCTGTAATTGAATGTGGACATCAGACATGTTTTTCATTAAACATTTGGATGGGTATTGTAAGCGACAAGTTTCTAAGTCCTGTTGTTTTACAAAACCGATTAACAGGCGCTGCTTACCTCAACTTTCTGCAGAACACAATGTATAATCTTTTGAATGACATTTCTTTGGCCTACAGGGAATAAATGTAGTTCCAGCTCATTTTTCAATTGCCGTTAAAGAGCATTTAGACCAAACTTTTCCATATAGATGGGTAGGAAAAGACAAACCAGTTTTATGACCAGCAAAATCGCCTGATTTAAACTCTCTTGATTTTTTTTCTTTTCATTAGTGTATGCTACTTCTGTAAATAGCCTCGAGGAGCTGCAGTTAAAAATTAATGAAAAGTGCCAAAAAATCCGAGCCAATGAGAAGGTTTTAGTCCTTAGTTTGTCCTTCAGACAAAGATGTTGTGCCTGTTTGGAAATGAAAGGAGGGCACTTCGAACATCTTCTATAACTCTGTTCTTTGTAAAAATATATAAAAATAATGTTTATTAAGACTTTTTTGTTTGTTGTGGTTCGTACTACAACTCCCTTAAAAATTTTACATTCTTTTTTTAACACCCTGTATATGCAAAACTTGAACAGAAGTAAAAAGCTTTCTACATCCATTAAGAAATCCTAGTTTTCTAGATACTTTCAAAGCTATGTCGACAACATGGTCGTTCCAGAGAAGATTATGTGAGAACAATCTATTTTAAGCTTAAATAAAATAAATTGTAAAATAATTTAAATAATTCAAAGTTCCCTTTTTAATAAACAAATAAAATACTGAAATTTATTTAAAGAATTTAACCTCATAAATTCGCAAGACAAGTAACAAATAAAAACGAAACCAATTTCCATAATATTTTAAAGTTTATTACATTTTTGTTTATTAATATTTGTTGTATTTGCATGTGGTATATACCATCATCATCTCACACGTCCAGATTCGAGGAAGTCGCAATTAATTTCTCTTAATTGGCAGTGAATATTGTTGCACAGGCCCGAAGTTAATGAACTTGCCGAAAAGTTGTCTCGTTGTACATCACCGGCCACACATATTCTCTCTCTTTTTTTTCTCTGCACTTCCCCTCCACCGACTATTTAAATATCAAATTAAAAGGTAATACGCGGGGACTAATTAATTTAATTGGTAATGTTAATGCTTGGCCGGAATTAATTGCCGTTTTATGCTGTGTAATACCATAATTACGTGTGTGCTGAATTTTAATCTGCCTGTCGTAAATATTATCAAATACTTGTATCAATATTAAAAAAATATATTAATTATGTAAATATCACCCCAAAGGTGCGATTAAATTAAATTTAATTTAATGAAGTCCCCACCCAAAAATAAACAAAACTGTTTCCACGTTCTAATTCGTTTTATAAATATAAAACGTATCGGATTCGCTTTGATATTAATTGCGGTCGCAACCGATACAACAAACATACTTTTACTTTCATCTGGAACTTGAAATGTGTATGCGGGATGATGGAATTAACGCCGGCATCTTCTTTTAACGTTTTTTTCTTTCTTTGAAATTAAGTTGTAGTGGCGACGCAACTGAATGACTTATGAAATGAGGAAATTCCTTCGGGCGGAATTTCATTCATTGCTTTCGATTAGTGATGCAATCTTTAATTTATTTTTAATTTATTTATTTTAGACGATTTAATGCTTACTTATTGTGTCCATTGTTTTATCCAATAAGGATGTAGTATTGATGACTCACTCAAATAAACAATTAATTCAGGAACTAGAAAACATCAATAAATGCTAACAAATATTGCCATAATAGATTTTTTTTTGTAAATAGTAGATTTTTTCCATGGGAAGAAACAGTGTTTTAAACAAAGAGTAAAATTGTATGCATTGCTAATCTTTAAATATTGATAATTTCATAACACATTTTATTTAAATATTTTTTAGTTTAGGTTAATTAAAAAGTTGCGATTTTGTGGATAAAATTAATTATACGACCTTCCGAAGGGTACGCCAAGGGCTTGCTAATATCCCACAAGCAACCATAAGAAGAAACTAATAAGATTTCGAAAATCTATAGAACTCCAAGAATGTCGAACAAATCTTAGAGATGTTTTTGTTTTCAAAGAAGACATCAGTAAAAGAATGTAACATTGTTCAGTATCGGCTAAAATTTAGATCCAAAATACTGCCCATGGATGTGTATCAAAATCTAAACTGCGCAATGATCAACCACCGTATTAACAATACCACTAAGATGTGTCCAACTGTAACAATCCGTATTTAACTTGAACTTTAAAATGCTATAGAAACAGTTTCTTTAACAATGTCTTTAACCTCCAAGTTGAACAATAACACCATCTACCGACTGCGCCAATTTGGTGTGTTATAAGAATTTGACGAACAATTTCTTCAAAAAAGCCATTAAATTTAAACTTAATGCCAGTAAGTTTTTTATCAAATATGGAAGTCTCTCACCAAAGAATATGTCCTCGAAAGAATCTAAACTGCGCAATAGTCATGTCAACCACCGTAACACTAAAACTGTGGAACTGATAGTGCTCCTAATGTTTGATAAGACTAAAAAAACTGCAACAATGTTGAACCACCATGAGCCCAAATACAAGAGCAGTCACCGCTTTTCTGCACCGAGAGTCTCCAAGGTAGCATAGTTTAACCAAAGCAGTTTATCATGAAATTCTTATAAATAGTAACAATTGTGGAACCGCAAAATAACCGCCAAACAAAAAAAAAACAACAAAGTACGGTACTACCCTACCACGGATTGCCGCAAAATGGCATAAGTGACGAAGACAAGCCAGCAAGGCCAGACCCATCAAAAGACGCTTCCCCATTACCAGAAGAAACTGCAACCTTCAGAAACATCAACTGGACAGCCACCATTTGTGAAGAGAGAGATAACCCAAAGCAACGTTCGAAAGAATAAAAGACAAAATGCATTCCAATCCTGAAAATCTTCGTCGACACGTATTGTAAAACTAAATACGACATTAGTATAACTTATTCAATCGAGACACAACAATCGACCTCAAGCTTACAAAAGCTTAATTATAGAATAATTCTTGCTACCCAAAGCAAATGCAAAAAAAAAATCTGTTCACCTACCGACTGCGCCATTTTGGTGGGATGCCAAACATACCTGAAACTTTTTCATAATGTTAGAAACTGCTTTAAAGTGTACTGAAACTGTTCCAAGCTGTCGCTGAATGTCAAAACTTACATATGCTATTACAGTATGGGGTCATTCTTCGGCTAGTGAACGACTGTTCAAACTCCAGCGTAGAGCAGTCCGAATACTATCTGCTTTAGATTATAGAGCGGATTGCAAATATGCTTTCATTAATCTTAGCCTCTTAACAATGCCTGCAATTTATATATATGAATGTTTAAAATATATGAAAACAAACACAGACAACTACAATAGTAATCAAAGCTTTCATGGATATAATACAAGAAAGAAAGAAAACATCAGACCTGATTTTTTAAGATTGATTAAATCTAGAACATTAAATAATTACTATGGACCAAAGCTATTTAATATCCTCCCTCCAAATGTAAAAATGCTGCCATTCAAACGTTTTCTAATTTATGTAAAAGTGTTATTGTTGAAATTAGCACCATACAATATTGAAGAATATGTAAACCATAACTTTTTAAATACGTTCAATTAATATGTATATTTTAGACCTATGTAATACATTTTTGTAAATGCATCAATAAACATTATTATTATTATATTATTATTATATTTAGTCATTTACAATTAATATTAACTGTTTTAATTCAATTTGACTTGCTCCAAACTTCACGTAAAGTGTTCTCTAAGCTATTGCTAAATTGTACTCAGTTACTTCAAGTTTCAAATTCCTGGGTGTACTGAGTGCGTTTTAGGTTAGGTTAGGTAAGCTATTCCTAAGTTGTACTCAGCTACTTCAAGTTCCAAATTCCTGGGTGTACTGAATGCGTTTTAGGTTATAGGTTAGGTTAAGTTAGATAAATTGATACTATACGGACAACTGGGGAGGGATTCTGAGGGCTTTGGAGAGCAGGGGTGTTCCCAAATACCTGCTGAATATTATCAGTAGTTATTTGTGGGACAAGGTTTTGTTAGTGGAGAATGGTGGGAAAAGAGAAGAGGTAATTTTAACTGAAAGGGTACCACAGGGATCAGTTCTTGGCCCCACGTTGTGGAATGTTTTGTACGACGACTTGCCTCTAGAGGTAGAAAGGGTGGTTTGTGCCGACGACCTAGCGGTCATCGTTACAAAGCGCTCTAGGGGGGAACTAGAGGAGACGGGGAACCGCGCTCTTGCCCTCATAGAGCAGAAAATCACGAAGCTGGGGTTAGAATTGGCCCCTGAAAATACGGAACTAGCAGGGCTAATGCCGAACCTGGGGAGAGCAAAATCTTCCACCAGGCGCCTGATGTGCTTGGTAGTCTCTATGGGGCCAAAATATGGGGAAATGCCGTGTGCAACAACAAAAGACACAGGAAATTTGTTCTGCGGACTCAGAAGAGATGTTGTAAACTGTTTTGTCAAAAATATGTAGAAAATGTGCGAGCCCAAAGTGCAAACAACAAAAACCACAAAAAAAATGTGCGCAAACCAAAACGCATAAAAAAAAAATAGAGGTGTCAAATCTATGTAAATGTGTGTAAATTGCGCTTGAAGTTTGGCGCGCGGGAACCTCCACCTCGACGTAATACTTAAATGCAATTCCGAGGTGGAAAAAGAAAGTTGTTTTTAGTCAGTAAGAATCTGACACTACCCTTCTAAGTGTCTTATGAAAGATTTACCACCTCCTCAGAAAAAAAAAAGAAAAGGTAAATTAAAACTATACTAGAACCGCTCCAAACTCCACGTAAAGTGTTCTAATCTATTCCTAAGTTGTACTCAGCTACTTCAAGTAGTTCCAAATTCCTGGGTGTACTGAATGCGTTTTAGGTTAAAATAAACCTGTTTCAATGTTTCCAAAATTAAGTGAACCATTGCTCCAAATGTATTTAAACTTTACCTAAGTTATTCTTAATTGTACTCAAGCTACTATGTAATATTGAGTTTTTCAATGTATTATGAGGTGTTCCTAAGAGTTCTCAATTGCACTTAAATTCTACACATAAAGTGTTCAAAACTGTTCCAGACTCTAAAGAAGTACAATTTGAGTTGCTCCCAAATGTTCTCAGTTACCCCTAAATTGTATCTAAGCTGTTTTCAAGTTTAGTGAGCTATTTAGAATTAATTTTAAACGTTTCTAATGTATTTTATTAAACTTTGTACCTCCCAGGTTTTACTTACTTCCATATTGAAAGATCCCTAACTCCACGTTCACAGCTTAGAGGTCATTTAGTAAGATAAAAAGGGGGAGTAAACCTTTGATGTCAAACAGTTACGTGAGTAGGAGAAGCACATAGTTTATGAACTGTGGTCGAGTGGCTTAAATTAGTTTACTACAAAGTGTTTGCTGTCATTAAATTGTATCCTACTTTCTACTATAGTTGTTGCATCTACAGCATATCAAAGTGTGATTAATAGATGTCATTTAGTAACAAAAGAGAAAGTAAGCCAAAACACTCGAGTGAGTGTGCAAAAACACATAGTTTATAAATTGTGAGCTGGTGTACACCCTGCTCCAGCAGCTAAAAAATATGCAAAAATAATCTGTCATCAAGTTAAAAAAGGAAGAAACCGCAACCAATTCCTTAATAACCATTACTCGGGTGGTAAGATTATAAATAATTGGTGTCCTCCCGCCCACCCATCTAAAAGTTATCCACTAAAGCACCTAACAAATATAAAAAAATAAGTATCAGATCAGTCATCAAATTAGAAATAAAAAAGCGAAACCAATTCCAACCAACACTCGGGCGAGCGAACGAGACAAAAACTTACAACTAAAGAATTGTCCAGAGCCTACCCGCCCAAGAAGAATCAAGGATTTGGATATTTCTCTCTCTTGTCGTGTTCCTGCAGCTAACCTAACCTAACCGTTGAGTTAAGCGCCTAACTCAACAAAACAAATAAAATTGATAAAAAAAAATTTAGAGCAAAAAAATAATAACAAAATGGCAAATTAGAGTGCGGATTATTATGGAACACCTTAGAGTGCAGATATTAAATCACAATCCGACTACAATAATGTACCAAATTAGCTATAATTCTAACAAAGAAAATAAAACTAAAACCACTAAAGATATGAATACAAAGAAAATAGTTGAAGCTCTTCAAACTAAAAACATCAGAGAAACTAAAAGTTTTAAAATGAACACTAAAAATGGAAACCTTTACTTAAGAAGTATCTCAACAATTTCTAAATACCACTTGCAAATACCTCATGTGTACAATAGAAAAGATATGTAAGTCACGAGAAATTACCCAATGTAGACGTTGGCAAAAATGGGGTCACTCAACGTCAAATTGCAGACCAAAGTGCGTCAGGTGTACACAAAACCATTAGACATATGAATGCAACAAAACAATCAACGTAAAACCAATATATGCCAACTGTAGCAGAGAACAA
This sequence comes from Tachinus rufipes, assembly GCA_963932245.1. NCBI lineage: Eukaryota > Metazoa > Arthropoda > Insecta > Coleoptera > Staphylinidae > Tachinus > Tachinus rufipes. The sequence goes on along the minus strand of OZ010742.1, from coordinate 23,476,656 downwards.
TCTGCCAATTATAGTCAATGAAGAATTAACACAAGCAATCAAAAAAAAAAAATTCCTGAGCCACGCTGAACCAACTCAAGACCTACTGAATTACATCAATCCCGGACCGCAACATGCCCCCACCCACTTGAGTACTACCAACCTAGACACAACTCAATTTTAACAGTACAACGTGCAGCAATAAGCATTTCTTTGAGTTACTAATCAAATTTAATGTGTTAAATCAAAAAGTAAATTTAAATTTTTTGAACACTGTACGCAAACTTAACTCAATTTTAGACCATTGAAATACAGTCACAGACAAGTTCCAAGCCAAGCCAAAATTTTACGTAAATTTGGAACAAAGCAATGAATAGTCTACTTGTCTGTGACTGGAATGCAAACGGTCAAACGACCAAAAATGCAATCCTTACAGAAGTTTTTATATTATGACCATAATCAAGTTGAAAATCACTCAATTTAAAATTTGCGAATACTGACAGAGCTGACAAAGCAAGAGACGTAGCCGAAATGCTGTCCCTTGAAGTCCAGACAACAGCGCCTCCACCAGTCAAAGCCCAAACGCATTGATAAAAACAGCAACTCTCTGCCCGGCTTAACTGCACAAGCAAAACTTTAATCGCACCTTTGGCTCATCAATTTAGACTCAATCTTATCTAAGCAACCAGAAACACCACCATATTGATTAGCTACCAACCAAAAGCCGGAACAGAAAGCAGAACTGTCACCGGTCCAACGCCCTTCAAGAGTTCGTTCAAATTTCTGATCATTTGTGCTACAGATAGATACGTCGTAGCTTGGATTTAATGTAACTAAATGTTTTCTTAACTTTACTCTAGATTGTGGATGGTCTCTAGCACACTAGCATAATATTGGGTAAATTGCGTTTATCCGTAACTTTTAGGCGGCGTTTTTAAATAATGTTCATGCATATTTCCCGTTATTTGAGACATAGATGAATACGTCGTGGCTTGAATTTAAAATAGATAGATGGTCTCTGATGACAGTGATGACACATTAGTCTGTCGTTGTGCACTGCGCATTTTCAGAATTTTGAAAAAATACGGCGTATTTGAGTAATTTGCTGGCATATTTCTGTAATGTGTGCCACATATTTTTAATCTTTGTCTAGGGTGTATATGATCTCTGATGCACACAAATATAACATTGTGTACAAGTGCGCATTTTTTGCGTAATTTTTTAGATTTTTGACTAATTTTCTTCCAATTAGTCAAAAACCTAAAAAATATATGGTCATTACTAAATTAAATGACATTTGTTCTATGAAGTAGATCCATAATAAACAGTTGGAAAATAACGTTTACAATTTTAAAAACACCAAAAAAAATCTTTGTTGAGGGTCGTATTAGGTAGTATACGAGTATTATTAATATGTCTATGGTATTGTTGCTATATAAATAAAACATAGTTGTAATTTAGAAGGGAATTATATTCCCATAAATCACAATACGCTTGTCTGTTACAGTCATTTATACTTAAACAACATTACAGCTAAAGGCTGCATGTGACCAATGAAGCGCATACAATATTATGATATACAGAACTAATTGTAATGCACACAAACAAAACCGACTTGTGCATAACGTGTATTTCATTATCTCTACAATGCGTATGCACAAATCTCCTATTTATTAACCCACATCTCGTCATTGCACACTCCATTGAGCGGGAAACACCTACATCGCTTGCGCAATATACTATTCCATTGAGCGAAAACAAACCCACCAATCAGTATTAATTAACATAATAGCGACCACTCAATCAATCATTAAAGAAAATTAACGGATTATTTTTATTATTTTTTTTAATATAATTTGCATAAATGTTTTTGTGGTAAAAACGGCATCTGATCTCACACGCAGGTTACATAAAGTGCGCGGCACGAGCCTTAAGTGGCGTCACCCACTCGCAATTGTCCGTTTCCTCTACAATTATGGTCACTTGTGCGTCTTAAACTGCTTTATGTTTGTTGCTTCACATGCAGTGGAAACTGTCAATTTGCGGATCGTGTTGCAACTAATTTGACCTACATTGTTTAGTGTCGGAAAGGCGGAAACATAAGAAAATTCTTTTATAAATTAATAATTTTACCTTCTTGTTCCATCAAATGTTCTCAGAAAAAAATAATTATTTAATTTAATATGATTTTTAAGAGATAAAATAGAAAGTATGGATTTATAATTGACCAAGCTGCTGGGCCTTCTTAAGATTTCTTTCTATGTGTGTTTACAAGTCGAGAATACTTGTAATTAAAAACAATGCTGAATTTTTGAATAGATTTTTATAGACTTCACAAACTTTTCTTAATATTCACTAATTCAGGTGCTATTATCCGTAATTTTGAAATATCTGTCGCGGATTTGAAAAATGTTTGTAAATGCTCAATATTACTCACACTAGGCGCCAAACCAAACTAGATTTGATTTAGATACTATTAAAGGTTTTATGGTCAATTCAATTTTAAAATAGAGCGCGAGAACACTAAGCCTAACTACTGTAGACAGCGTAGCAATGGCCATACTTCAAGAAACATGAAAGTTTTACACTTGATTTACGAGTGTCTCAACCTGCTCTACAGATTGCACTACTAGATTATATAAGAGCTTCTTCACAGACTCAGACTGCTAGTTTTTGGTGCAGTTCGATTTGCAACGGTGTTCCTCTTTTGGTGCATCTTGGGTGTGGATTCGTTGGCGTTCGTATTTGGTTACGCCAGATAGGTTAATGTTGACCAAGAAGCAATTTTTGTTTGGCGATGTCTTACATGTCAAAATTTGCCTTTTTGAAAGATTGTTTCTAAGTAAAATGTTGTGCTTTAAGTTACTAAGTTTTTTGCAAAGTCTAATTTTGGACTTTAGATACCATGCTCTTCAATGCCATACGTTGGGCAATAACCGTAGTGCATACCCTTTAACCAGCCTAAGAGGTTTATGATGGATTCTCTAAACTCTAAAGAAAAAAAAACTAGTGAGTGGTAAATTACTCGCTATGTGTACGAGTGTAGAGGGATCTGTAGATTCCCAACTGTTGTGCACATGTATTTTGTTCCTCTGAGATTACGAACAACCGCAGTCAGGTGTACACCTCGTATTATTACTGGCGAGAAACTTTGTGGTCTTGGGTAGTAATGACTTACGTAATATGTAGCGTGGTCAAAGGGCACTGTAATGAGTGTACTTCAAATCAAAACACTTGTTGGTAAACATGATCTGGAGTGACACATCAACCCGCCCAAGTGGTGGCCATCAAAAGATTGGTTATCACCTCCTCCTTCTTGCACAAACAGTCTTATAACGCTTGCACAGAACAGAAAGTTCCAATTTCTTGATATCAAACTCTTGGTAGGGTGGGAACTCCAGTTCAAACTACTAAAAAGTAATCATAATCTGGAGTGACCAAACCACTTGCTTATCAACCAATTCTACATCACCTCCTTCTAAAACTTGGAAAAAAACTTCCAATTCTTTGATATCAAACTTTCGAACAAGTGGTTGGGCTCTCAGATTTAAACTACTGGATAGTAATCGTAATCTAAAGTGTTGATTATCTAGAGATTAAGTTCATCACCTCTTCCTCTAACAGAGAAAAACTTCTAACGTTTGCAAAAAAGAAAAACTTGTAATTTTTTGATAACAAACTCTTAAGCGGGTGAGCACTCCAGTTCAAACTACTTAATATTAATCATAAACTGGAGTGACCCAAGTCATCAAGTAATTCGATATCAACTCCTCTTCCTCTAACTAGAGAACTTCAAAAACATCTAGAAAGGAAAAACTTTAATATCATAATCTGTAGTGAACCAGTTGTTGATTGGACGCATAAACGACGTCATTACATACCAAAACTCATCTAAGTCCTATAAAAAGTCAACACTAATCCAGCAGTCATTGCATTGCTGCCCATCACAATGACCATTTTGCCGTTAGCACAGCAAACAGCTTCGGCAGGATTTAATTGTCAAAAAATGGTCTACACCTTAGCAATTTCAATTTTGTAAGAAAAATACCTTTAGTTTGCACCGGTGATGACAATACACAGACACAGTTGCAACGCTTAAAACAAGAGACAAACGTTAGCGCCCACCAGTCGACTAGAAAACTTCATCAAAACCTACCATCTTAATGTTATTGTGTTTTAAAGTCGATTATATAATCCAAGACAACTTATCGATCTGTGACACAATTGATCAAAAATATGCAAGCAAAGAAGTAAAAAAAAGCCGCTAAAATATTACAAAAAAACCTCTAGATACTCTAAATCCAAGCCACAACGTATCCATCTGTAATTAAAAAAAACAGAAATTTGCAAGAAAATAAGTCAAAAACGCTGCTGAAAAATTACGGACAAAACCTACTCCTCACACTGTCACTCAAGTGTACCATCAGAGACCATCCACACCCTGAAATAAGTTCAGTAAAACCTTTTGCTATTCCAAATCTCATCTAATCTATCAGTAAAACCTTGGACGGCCCCAAACAAAGCACTGTAGATTTTTGGCAAAATCTAAAACCAAATTCAAAAATTTAGAAAAAAAAAAAGGTACATATCCAGAATCAACAATCCAAAAAATCACCTTCCATCAAACACCTTCATCCTGTTGAGACAATACTTAAAAAGAACAAAAACCATAAATAAAAAATCTGAAAAACTTCAGATTAGCAAAGTACATAAGCCCCTGTATCTTCAGTAGTAGCAACGTAAAAAAAGCTATAAAACTACAAAGAAGAAGATTGTAAGAATACAAACAAACAAAAAATGAGCAATACAAAAAATAAGCAATACTAACTAACGATTAATGCTACCCGACTAAACCAAACAGACCATAGATTTCAATTAACACTGGTCGGCTGCAAAGACCACAGTCAAGCATATAGAAAACAACGATAAAAACTTGGTCAACGTAGAAAACTAAATCGATCTAGAAGCCATAGCCGTGCAATCAATGTTTCTTTGCTACAAAGACGCAGAAACCAATGAGACTACTGTAGTACAATAATAAAAAAAAAAATCACCAATGAGGCTTCTGGAGAAACACAGTCTCAAAAGTCAACTTCCATCAAACACCTCTATCCTGTTAAGAAAACACGTGTAAAGAACCAAACCATACAGATAAAAAAGTTTTGATTTGAAAGACATAGTCCCAAAAGTCAACTTACATCAAACACCGTTATCCTGTTAAGAAGACACATGAAAAGAACCAAACCATAGGTAAGAGATAAAAGAATTACTAGAAAGTAGAAAGATGAGATTTCTGGAAAGACATAGTTCCAAAATTCAACTTCAATAAACACCTCTATCCTGTTAAGAAAACACTTAAAGAAAACCAAACTATAAGTAAAAGATAAAATTCTAAGAAGTAGAATAATGGAGCTTCTAGAAAGACACAGTCCCAAAAGTAAACTTCATCAAACGCTACTATCTTGTTAAAATGATACTTGAAGAGAACCAAAACATAGGTAAAAGATAAAAAATAACAAACTAGAAAATGTCTGCCAAGTTATCAGAAACAGAGTTCTATTTATATTCTCCTTCAAACAATCCAAAAACCAGACCAGCATCTTTCTAGTATTTCCCGAGAAAACACAAAAAATAACAACAACTAACTAAGATTGAAGTAAAAAGAAAACCTACTTTAGATCATGCATCTTTAAAATGGCGTAGTATCAACGTAAAAAAAAGCTAAAAAACTACACATAAAAAAAACCTGTATGAAAACCAAATTCAACCATCAAACTTGCAATGGTTTAGATGACCCCAAAAACAATATTTCCGACTATTATAGACAGAGTAACAGTATAAAAAACTTTTCGCAATTTCTAGAAAAAAATTCGCAGAAATAGTACATATCCAGAACAAACTGTCCTAAAAGTCGGCTTCCATCAAACATCTTCATCTTGTTGATACAACAGCTAAAGAGCAAGAAAAGTTAGAAATAAAACAAGTTCTAAGAAAATTCAGACAGGTTAACAACAGAAACAAAATTTTATATATAATTTTCTCCAAAAATCATAACACTAGTCCAGTATCTCCCAAAAAGACGCACCAAAAAATTACTTCTTAAAAACATCCACCTTCTGCTTCAAAGCATCTATATTCTTATCAACACCGGTTGGCTGTAAACATGATAAGATTGGCTAGCTAATAACCCCTCCATCACTAAAAAAGCCTGAACCGATCCCAAGATTCCCAAAACCTCAGTGGTGGTTTTTAGGTTGTCCCAAACACACAGCAAATAATTAAATATCTGTAATACCAAACAAAAAAATCACTAATCCGATGTCCATCAAAACGGATAAAAAAATTTAATCAGCCAGATTGATTTCGACAATAGAAGCAAAAGCGTCAACTCAACTGCGCTACTCAAGCAACCCAAAACCAATATCATAAGTGCTTAGTGGCGTCCGAACGATATCCACTCAATCCACTCTAATCGCAACAAAAATATTTTTTCCAGACCATAAGTGCAATGTAGAACCAACCCCATCACCACGGGTGACGTCATTGTCACAATGACGTCACCCGTGCATCAGCGACGTTGACATGCAGCCTCTTCTCAAAATTTTCTATAAACAAGAACTGTCGACTGGCTGAGAGTCGTCTGAACACATTGATCGTTAATCCAGCTCTCCTCGCACAAGATTGCTCCTAAACAGCCATCTATAAACCATCTTACTCAATAAAAAATTGTCATTGTCACTACCGTAGCACAAGGGTCTAGTGCAAGGACTGTTGTGCAGGCAGCCCGGGTTCGATTCCTAGCAGCGGCAATATCTAATTTGTCGAATATATTTCGATACGGTCGTCTCCTTCGCAAGGCAATGGCAAACCAGCTAAGTATTTGCCTAGTAAATCCCTCTAGTGATGTAGTTCGGATTCCACGTTAAACTGTAGGTCCCGTATGTTTGTGTGGAACTATAATCGCACACCACAAACATACGACAAGGGTGACGACGCTCCTAGCGAGTATGGCACTATAAGAAGATTGTTATTATCAGAAAAAGACCAAAATCACTCGCAACGTCCCGTGACAAGAGTATCTCTTCGCTTTAAAGCAATCTAAAAAAAAGCAAACAAAAAGACTAAAGCACACTATTAGTGCAACATTATAACTAGTTTAAAACGTTTGATAAGACCTACAGCTTACGTCTATATCATTTTTATGTCCAAATATATACTGTATTGAGTCTCTAGAACAATTCTATTAATGCCCAGTGGATGTTTGATGTATTAAAAAAATGTTTTCGAAGGATAGTATAGTATGGTACCTTCTATCATAGATTAAAATAAGATGTAAATTAAAAGATAATGTTTAATTTATTGTTATAGAATTTTATTATCAATCAAAAAGGTATATAAAATTGCCAAAATAAGTATTTTATTAGCAATTTCATATTGAACAAATTTAACCGTGTTTGAAACTCTAAAGATTTATGGGCTAAAACTATATTTATCAGTATAACCAGTGCAATATTTTATAAAATAATTCTGCACATAAATTACCAACCCTATTAATGAGTAGACGTTTATTTTTCTTTCTCTCCACGTTTGGTCTTGATTTAGTCTCTTATTATTACATATTTATCGAAGTGCACGTGCAATAATTTCTCATGGACGATTAATAGAATATCCGGATGGCATAACTCGCCGCTGCGTTGAAGAAGCCATAAATTATGCTAATATATAGAACGTTCCACCGCTCTGCGCCTTTGCTACGCTCCCCCTCTTCAATTGCACATAATCTGGAATACGTCCAGCTTAAGCAGTACATATGATGAGGAAGAGAGACGAGCAAAAAGGCGCATTGTTTATTACCGAGATACAAGAACACCTGTTAAACATTGCGCGCATACCTGGGGCTGGTTATCAACATCTCATTAAATCACATTTGTGTCTCTAATATATAATAATTACTTCTGCTACAATCCCCACCAACACGGAGGAATGTTGTACTTTTTTTTAAGTGCAATCAATCGATGGTATTGTTCGATATGGCACGATTAGAAGGGCTCATTAATACAGGCAGATATGTTAATTAATATTATGATTTGCAATAATGGTAATTAAAGTAAGGTCTTGGGAAGGCTAATTATTCGGTATACCCGCATTTCCTTGAACCCTTACTGTGTTATTATTACCATTATTGATTTATTTATTATGTTGTCTGCAGGTTGTTAATATTTAATTAATAAATTAATTTAAAAAACCGTGGTTTATATAGAATACCATCAAATATATTTTTGTTGAAGATATGGCATGATTACATTAGAAAGATCTGAAATATTAAATCATGGTTGGCAATAATTGAAATTAATGCAAGGTCTTACAAAGGCCAACGATTCGGTATACCAGCATTTCCTTGACACGTTACTTTGTTAAATATATATATATATATATATAAATCTTATTCGCGAGTTGTTAATCTTAAGTTGAAATATTGTAAATGAACACAGAAATTACCACCATTTGAGTAAGACAAAAATAATGTTGTGGAACTTATTACAGGTAAACCAGATCTTATTTATAGAAACCTAACATATCAAGCATAATATATTTTTATACAATATTTATATTATTTTTGTTTATTAAATTGTGTAACAACTTCGTTCAGTTAGACAACTAAAATATCCAGTTCGAAGGACCAAGTAAAGTAAATTTTATCAAAAATCGTAATTCTTAACTTTTCCTAGTTAACAGAATAATTATTTAAACATCCCAGGCCTACTCTTAGGTACTTGCATCTACTTGTTATATCTCCGTGTTCCGAATTTTGACATTTTTGCTGATTCGTCATAAATTTTGTTTCTGTCATATTCATCTGAAGACTTCCAACTTCTTCTGATGACCGTTTGCCAAGCATGGTTTTAGTTTAATGGATGCTCTCAAATATTAGTACAATGTAGTCTATACTCTTATTTTTAGTTTTACTATGTTTAGTGAATATTTGAAGTGATTGAATTTTTAGAACTCAAAATTTCTAGTGACCTACCCTAACCTCACTTTATTTAATTTGGCAACAATGACGTTGACCTAAGAAACCGTCCGCTTAAACCAAATTGGGTTAGCTTAATTAATTAAAAGTACGCCAATTATTTTTTGTATTTCATTAAATAAAAATTACTGAAAATATTAATTATTTGAAAACTATAAACTAAATATTTATCTTTTCTCTCCGTTTCAAATTCTTTAAGTTTTATTTTTTGCCGTGTTTCTCTGCGACAATTTTACTGCCTCATTTCTATATACGACATTTTAATTAAATCAAAATTATCCTCGACCCACCATATTAGGTCATCACACAAATTTTATTATAACCCATCCTCATATTTTGCAAACCGAGCGAGAAAAGAAAAGGTGCAAATAAAAAAAATAATAAGCACACCAACAAGCCCAGGTTCTCTACAGAAAAGCAATAAAATAACGTTCTCACATAAAATAAGAAACATATTATGGATGACGACAAATTTGGTCGTGTGGTATGTGGCTCCAAATGAAAACGAAATGCTTATTTATTTTATCATAAATATTAGTATTGACCGGTCCTTATATTATTGTTTAAATAATTCAAGCATAGGAATGAACGTGTGTGACCTAGTAGAAGTAACAATCATGAGAAATTATTACAACTCTTGGTTAATTCTCCTCTACATTAATCATTAAATATTTTTATTGTTATTATTATTGTTGCTTGTGCGGAGTGTAAGCATGCCGATTGTGTTTCGTACCAGTTCAACTGGATTAATCTCACAAATGTATAATCGTAATGATTGTATTTTCATATTTACTACGGTAAATGTAATTGAAATATTATTATGTATTATTTTTGTTGCATAAAGATTAGTTAAAAACTATTCTAGCATGAGCAAAAGCAATCAACATTTGCTTTCATGAACATAGTCTACTTTAAAAATGTTTACTCGTTTCTATGTTGTCACATTTATTCTGTTTTTGTTGATTTTTTTACTATCACGTAGACAGCCCGAAACAATGTCTTAAAAAACGACTTCTAACGATCACATGAAGAAGCTAACAATGAAGTATTTTGATTTCTATTGCGCATTACGTCATTATGTGCACCAAGATTTATTAATTTAGTTGGCTTCATTTTTATGATCATGATGCCTGTGTAGGTGCGGTCACGCAGTTACGTCATCATGTGTGAGAAAAACACGAGTAATCACATCTTATCAGTCAAAGTATCATGACCTAATAGCAAAGAACAACGACGCAGTTAGCAAAAAGCAGATGACCAAAGTAAAAAACTCTGATTCTGAAGTAGTCTTCTAATAGAGCAGAAAAAATCTTGGACAAAGAAAGCCCAATCCAGCAAGTATCCCCATCTAGTATTTAAACAACGTCTGCAATTAACTAGTCCTACAACTTCCTAGAATCAAAATAGCTACCATCCATATAATTCTCACAACATCAAAAGAATGCTTAGAGTTTACACCAAGAACACTCAAGACTTGCACTTCTAGTGAGGTCTTTCAATATACAGTGCAAGAAGCATCAATCACTTAAGACCTAAGCCATTTGAGATTTAAAACTGCTGGTGTGTACCAAAGCTACAAGCACCAAACCAGACAAATCCATCTAAAAGAATAGAATGAAAAGATATAAAAAGAAGAAACGGCCAAAAACAGAATTAAAAAAAAAAGAGATAGAAAAGTGACACCAAAGAACAGGATAGAAAGCGCAAACTGGTATATGCAGTTTAAATCGCTTGAAACCAGTGAAACTTCAAAATATTAATGAAAATGAAAATAGACAAAGTAAAGAAAATAAAAAAGAAGAATAGACAATGGAAAAGCACAGTCACCTCAAACGACTACAACGTGACAAACAACACTGTCATCACACACTCAGAAGACCACGTTTGCGTAGAACTTACTTCTCTAGCCAGGCGATAGTAATTTGAGCAAAATATGAGTAAGAACAAAACATTGATAATAGAAAAAAAGTACTTCGATTAGACTCTCGACAACAATCACGTCACAAACACATTGTCAAGGCACTGACCGGAATCCAAAATGACAAACTACCAACTACCAACTATCGACAAACCAAACAAAAAACTTACCACAAAAGAGAAAGAAACTAACAACAAAACCAACGCTGCGACACCACGACCTGCAAAACTCCAACAATCTGCAGATAAATGTCAAATTTTGGACGCGGTCAATCAGAAACGAGATGGTTTAGTCCTTATCACATATTATTAAATGTAAAATTTTAATCCATGCCAGCGTTCAAGTTACTTAAAAATAGTGCAAAACGCGCCAGTCCACCAGCGTCAAGCCCCAAATCAAAAAAAATTCCAGACCAAGCCATGGGCGCCGACTTTTGAAAATGTCAATGGATGCAAAACTTTTGGACCATAAAATGATTTTCAGGGTTACTTGTGCGCAGATATTCAGACTGTATGATTGATTTTTTTTGAGAATTGCACTTTTAATACTTAATTCTGCTGCCCCCATGAAATATGTCAATGGCCTCATGTACTCGGCGCCCATGGACCAAGCCACCCTAAACTGGAAACCCCGATGTAACCTCCAAAAACAAAGATACAATAAAAGTAGGCCCAATCCAAAACCCCTCCCGCAAAGAGAACTTCATCAAGGTAGTATCCAAGAAAAATAAAAGAAAAGTAACGTTTCTTCTAATAATTCTTAGAATAGACCATCAGCCTCCGTTATCTCAGACGCCTACAGCGTAATCAAAGCCAAAAAAAATCTTCAACTCAACTAGCTCCTAAAGCTAAGACGACTCAAGCAGGCCCATCTTCTACCCAATTAGACCCAACCAATTCTCTAACCTCTTCCTCATTCGTTGGGAATGACATAAGGCAGCCCCCTCCTGCAATTATAAAAAAAATAAAACTTATACCAGGAGCTGCCCAGTTCAAGTTGATGAACATTAAAATCAACAGCGCTGTAAACGTGCTCAATAGAACATACCCTACTGCATCCACGCTAATGTTAGTTTAGATTTGTGGCATATCAGTCGAGGCTGAACGTGGTGCTAGCAGTGCTCATCGCTTTGGAGTATAATCCACATTTTGTCACAAGCATAGAAAAAGAAAGAAAATCCTTTACAATACTATACATTCAGCTTCCGCAAAAAGCTAAAACCATAAAGATCCTTTTTCTCATCGAGCTATGCGGTTGCCCAAATTATCTCAAAATCTCTAGCAAAGCCCAACTCTAGGCATCTGCTTATTAAAAGCAGACTCCCACTTCAACGCTTGCAAGTAGAAATTTCCAATTTTTGGATAAGTAATAATCGGGCGGGTGAGTGGGTACTTCAGTTCAAACTACTGGCTGGTAATCTGTAACTAGAGTGTCCAACCATCCATCCAAGTGTTAGTCATAAAAAAATAATATCACCATCACCTACTCCGATATAGAAAAAAAAGTAGAAACTTCCAACTTCTGCATCACTAACACTCAGGCGGGTACGTGGGCACTCCAGTTTAAACTACTCGATAATAATCACAAACTAGAGTGTCTCACCCACCCGCCAAAGTATTGATGATCAAGAGGTTAAAAGAACCATCGTACCCCCGGCATAGAAACTTCTAACGCTTGCAGAGGAGAAACTTCCAAATTCTAGATCACTAATACTTGAGCAGGTGAGTGTTGATCATAAAAAGATGCTGTTGTTACCTGGAAAATGGTTTAGGCGTAAATTCAAGAAAGTGGTACTTAAACCGTATGAGGTTGTGCGTGAATCTTGCTAGGAATTTCAATAGGTTTCACGTAGCTTTAAGTGGTAGTGCTAAACCTAGAACCACTTTAAGTATTTTTTATTAATCTTTTTAGAAAACTTTCCAACTGCAATGAACTTCTGGTGAATGTGATACAAAATTTGGAAATATGTACAGTTGAAGTTCGACCAAGATACGCTAGTAGAAGTTTATTGGTTGTTCCAATGTTAAGTATGTTTCTTGCACCATAGATGTAACTTAATCTATTTGATAATGTTGTTGTGGTAATTGTGAGATTTTTGAGCTATTCTACGACACTTTCCGTATTGATGCGATTCCCTCACTGACGTTGGTGTTGTCCAACCAACTTTCTTATAAATTACCTAGGTGCTCACGTTTACTGTTTTCTGTTGTTATAAAATATGTAAAGGTTTTACGCAACACTGCATTTTGCCACGTTTTTTAAACTTTAAAAAGCCGTCATTGGATATCCGTCTTTAACATATAGACTTCTAACGCTTGCAGAGACGAGAAACTTCCAATTTATCACTAACACTAAAAAGGGTGAGTGAGTGGGCACTCCAGTCCAAACTACTGGCTGATAATCTGTAACTGGAGTGTCCCACCCGCCCACCCAAGTGTTCATCATCAAGAGATTAGTATCACCATCGCCTCCTCCTACAAAGAAACTTCTTACGCTATTATAGAGAAAAAACTTCCAATCTCTTGATTACAAACATTGGGCACTCCAGTTCAAATTACTCGATGGTAGTGACAAACTGGAGTGTCCCACCCACCCACCCAAATGTTGGTGTCCAAGAAATTAGTATAACCACAGCCTCCTTTAACGTGGAAACTTGATAACAATTGTAGTGAAGAGCAATTGCCAACTTATGGATCACTAACACTCGGGCAGGTAATTCTAGTTCACACTACTCGATCAAAAACTGAAGTGTCCCACCCACCCACCCAAGTGTTAGTCATCAAGAAATTTGCATAACAACCACCACCTCCTACAAAGAAACTTTTATTATAAAAAGATGCAACTTCAAATCTCATAATCACAAACAGCCAGGTTGGTAGGTGGGCACTCCATTTCAAGCTACTGGCTGGTAATCTGTAACTGGAGTGTCCCAGCCACCCACTTAAGTGTTGGTAGTCAAGATTAATATCTTACTAATGTATCACAATCGCCTCCTCTGATTTCTAATGCTTGCAGAAAGATGAACTTTCAATAATTCAAACTACCTCAATGGTAATCAGAAACTGAGGTGTACCACCCACCCACTCAAGTGTTTTGCATAACAACCACTTTCTCCTTCAAAAAAACTTCTAACGCCTATAGAAAGAACTTCAAATTTCTTGATCACAAAAGGTCGGGCTGATGGCTAGGAACTCCAGTTCAAACTACTGGTTCATAATCCAAAGCTTCAAAATCTTTTCAATAATAAAAAAATCACAACAAACAGTGGGAACGGTGGAAGAAGAAAGACCCAAAATAATAAAACATGAACTAGAACCCGCCTTAAAGAGTATAAAGCCAAGAAAAACCACAAAACCCGATGAGATATTGAAGATATTTCATGATAAATGAGTACAGCGCTCATAAATCATGCTCTTAAGATCTTACTAAAAATCATTTATAGAAGAATCTACAGAAATTTGAAGAAGGCATCAGCAATACTCAATTCAGATTCAGAAAAAATCTTGGAACAAGGGAAGCTTTCTTTGAAATAAATGTTCTTTGTCAGAGATGCTTGGACATAAACCAAGATATATATGTTTGCTTTATTGATTTCCAAAAAGCATTTCACAAAAACTACTACAACAGAAAAAACATATACCTAGAAGGATGCCAGAATAATTACCAACTTATACTGAGAACAAAGTGCAAAAGTCAGAGTCAAAAATGAGGTTACTGACAAAGTCCAGATTCAACGTTACAAAAATGTATTATGACTCCTCTTCTATTTAATATATATAAGAAGACCATATTTGCAACAATGAATAAGACAAAGATAGTCATGATGGTGTCTAACTTCCAATAAGACATGGGACTACAAGAAGAAACGCCAAAGTAAAGCCAAATAAGTCAAACTTCAGCAGTCATGGGAAAGAGGTAGTCAGTAGTCTAGTAGAAAGATTCCCTCCCTTCCCAGCCCAAAAATAAACATTTAACAGTCAAGAGACAACGCAAATAAAACCCTAGAGATGTCTTGTTGTACCTGCTGATAATTACAAGGAATCTTTTTTATCTTTTATTGTGCAAACAAGCTAGAGAGATAGTAGTCAAAAAACACGACACAGGTACTCACGTGACACACAAACCGTATCCAGTATTGATCATTGAAGTGATAGCGTCAACTAAACTTCTAAAAAAACAACCCCTGCAAAAGAATATGGTAAATAAATAATGAAACCAACAAACATCTAAAAGAAGAACACATCATCTCCAATGTCAGGAGCGCTAAGTGTCACTGCATGCATCAACGCCACTCACACAACCTACAACGTAAAGCTCAGCATGAAATTGTCCAGAACTAGACCCGCAATAACTGTTGAACTTTAGAAGTTTAAAGTGATCAAAATGTTGCAAATTATGTTATAAAAATTGAAATTTTTGTCTAATTATAGAAAAACACAATTTTGATCTTCCAGATCAAATTAGTCTAGTATCTGCTGAGGGAAGTTATTTAATTTGACTGCACCATAAATAGTGTTTTTAATAATTATAATATTTTTTAGTAATAATAGAATTTGCCTCACTTTAAAAACTAAAAATGAGAAGTCGTCTAAAATAAGATTTAAACTTTATTTTCTAAAGTCTGATTTAAAGCCGATTAAAACTAAATTTTTTTAGAGCTAAATTTAGTACAACTGATTCATAGTCAAGAATTAATTTGTTAAACTAATGCATAATATAAAAAGTAGACTTATGTACCAATTAAGTAAGTTTCGTTCATTTAAAAAAAATAGTAAGACTCCAAAAAACAGTAAAATTCTGAATAAAACCAAACTAAATTTAAAAAAATTAATTGATCTAAATTTAAAACTGAAATCAGTCTCGTTTCAGCATTACAAGTATAGCAAATCTCAGCTTTGAACTAACTCTAGCCAGATTTTATCTATTTGAGTACAACAAACTAATATTTGCAATACTTTTATAATTTATTTGACACTATCAATTGATTAAATTAAGTTAAACATTCTTTATTGTCATTGATAGAAATGTAGATAACATATTTTTTATTATTGCCATAAAACATGTTGAGTTAAAGTAATGAGTTGCCGATTGATCCATGGAGTATTTCTATTATATCCACGAAGTGTATATAATCAGAGCTGTAACAGAAATGCAGTTCGCGATGAGGCGAGGCGATCGCGTGTGAAAGGTAAATGCGGGTTCCGATGGTATGTGTAACTAACTGGTGGTTCTCTACGTCCTTGCCCCAGGGTACTGAGCAGACGGAGGCGTGAAGACCACCCACCCACTACCGGACTACACCAACACCACGCGCGACAAAGACAATTTCTCCCCTTCAAATATTTCGATCAGCAATTAAAGATTATTTGCGCCGAAATATGTTGCACCTGGCTTTTATTAAAAAATGATGATAATAATAAAGCGATTAACGTTTTCTATCTTAATCGCGGCGGATTATTTACATAGCGCGCTTCACGCTCAACGAGGACTCGCATCTGCGTCTCAGGTATTCGGATTTATCTTATCCGCGGTTCCTAACATTAACGCTTCCTTTGCGAATAGTTCGCGCTGTATCGTGGCTACAAGATATTCTTGAATTCCTCTACTTATCAGTCAACAATAATTTGCCAATTTAACAACCAACGTCGGTGAAATTTTTGACTAATTAAGATAAACTAATGAGAAGAACAATATTTCGGACATAACTTATTTAATTAGCAAAAATAGTTTTAAAAATACTGACTCAAGAATGTAAAGAATTTCTTTTATAATTAAAACCATCGTGGATCCCAACATTAACAATTATCAAACCATTCCGCAGTATTTTAGATAAGTTTCTCAAAGAAAATGTATTACTATTCTAGTAAAATTGTAAATGATCTCATTTCATTCTATAACAGTATTTTCAATATTATTGCCATTCGTTATTATTTAATTCCAGTTGTATAAGAATCCTGCAATGTAACATCTTTCATATTAAAATTATGCCCAGTAATATTTCAAACTAGTTATATAATTAATATACTTCATAATTTACAATAAATTATCAACACTAGAGTGCACAATTGTAACTGTAACTTCCAGCAAATATTAAGCATACGTTTATATATATTTTTTGAGTAAGTTATGGTAATGATGGCGTTAATCGAGTAAATATAAAACTAATTTATTGTATGATGTGGAATATTTGTATTTTAATATAACATCTTACAGTTGATTTGTGCAATTTTTAAATTTTTGTTGTTTTATTGAAATATTTAAGATGTTCCGAAAATAATTTCGAAAATTGTGCGATATTAGTAAAGTATCCGGTGTAATTGCGATGTCGCGGTCGTTGAGGTGAGACCACAATTTCCCATTAGTTATCTGGGTCGATCCGTTTTTGGGGCGTTCTCTTTCTTTCTATTCTGGCCGTTCATTATCAGAGAGATCGGTGATTAAGTGGCTCGGTCACCGTGTGAAATCGCTGCGGAAAATTCGCGCCGTTCTCTACAAGAGGAAATGTATTCGCGGAAGATCAACAAAATGTCACTGTTTAAAATACGTTTAACTACGATAAAAGTAAATCTAACAGTCAAATAACAAGTGTCTTCTAAATGATAAAAAAATCTCGTCCTAATGTTGGTTTGAAGATTTGACTAAATACAGTGCCAAATAATGCCAAATGTTGTTTCAATATTTTTTTATAATTTCATTATTTTCACTAATAATTGCTTGTTGTTTTTGGAAAATAAAAGAAAGTAATACAAATAAAAGTCGCGAGTTTTTTATATTTATTCACAATTGCTGTTTTTTGAATACAGTGCCAAATTACGCTAAAAGATTTAATTGTGCCGGTACTCGAACCAACCGAGAGAAGCAGAAGTTGCAGAGCTTCGTGCAGCACTTCGCAAAACTCATTAAAAAAAAAAAACGTTTTCTAAAATTTTTATACTTATAAACCTTGATTTTTTTTTTAAATTTTAGATACAACTGGTCTTATCCAAATCTAAAAATAAAAAACAAAGTCATAAACAAACCCAAAAAACAAACAGAACCCCAGCCGCTGCTCGAGGCCAAATCTCAAGGTAATATTTATCTTTCAGTACTCAAA
The DNA here is from genome assembly GCA_963932245.1 of Tachinus rufipes. Classification (NCBI taxonomy): domain Eukaryota; kingdom Metazoa; phylum Arthropoda; class Insecta; order Coleoptera; family Staphylinidae; genus Tachinus; species Tachinus rufipes. Next base: position 23,458,635 of record OZ010742.1, on the reverse strand, counting down.
CAACATTTTTACTATAAATACAGTGCCAAATTATGCCAAAATTTTAGACTGTGCTAGTGAACACAGATCACCACTCGTTAAACTTACATGTAATTATACATGTTTTCTTGTAATTTTATTATTTTGACCAACTACAACTTTCGTAAAAATAATTATTGAATTTGTAAACAAATTTTTGAAAATAAAAATAAATTTACAAATAGATAAATTTCCATAGAAACTCAATTTACATATTTTCATAAGCAAATATTATATTTTTTAATATTTAGAATGATTTTCTTATTTTTTCATTATTTCTACAATTCTTATCCGCATCGCTGAAACTGAATCTAATGGTTTGTGAATATTAAACTATTCTCGTTTATCCAGCAATAAACGTACGAAAATGGCAATAATATGATAGCAGACCAATTATGAATTAAGTTGCAAATAGTTTAGCCGTGCATAAAATGCAGTGATCTTCCTTTAATGGTCTCCCAAAGGCGTATAATTGAGCTTGTTACATTTCTCACATTTCTAGGTGGTCTTCTCTCAAACCCTGATTGACATTACTGGAATGTCTTCAAATGCATTCATCCCATCTTATACATACATAAAGTTTAATATACGATACAAATAATAACATTTATTATTATTAAATTGAAGCTCAATTGGAAGATTAATAAAGTTATTGCATATATATTCTGATTCGCATAGGTTATTAATGAATGTGTAATTGAGTAATATCGATTATGACATAATATATTATATGTAAAGCTCGAGGTATTGCATTTCCACATGTATTAGTACATGCATTAAAACTTTATTATTATTAAAAATTAATTAAAGGATTCTGTTCATTTTATTATAATCAGCCGGGTACAATCATAATAAATCTATTAATTAATTAACTTAGTTTCAATTAATAAAATTTACATATATTAGTAGTAATAATATAATTATTATAATCTTTCTAGAAAACAAAACACAATTGTTTATAATAAAAATTAGACTGTACTATTCACTACGTTTAAAAATATCCGATTGTAGTTTTTTGTAAGAGTTAAGCTTCATATTTTGTTTTCTATTCGCTCCCCACAAAAAACACTCGACGCTTGGAGTTCGTGTTTTTATGGAATGCAATATTATTGTTTATTTTACTTAAACTAATCCAAATTTATTTAGTTTATTCAATTATTAATTTAGATTTTAGACCAATAACTCTGATGTTTTTAGGTCTCGGACCTTTCTTAAACCACCATTTGAGGTGTTTTAATTATTTTTTTATGAAACATTTTATGAAACAAGATTTTTGAGTAACTTTTGATATGAAACATGAATTTTCTGATAAACTGAAATTTTAAGCTGGCTTTATTAAATTTTTCATGCAAAAAATAGTTCGATGTGCGAGGATACATTGTACTCGGAGCGAGGATCGCCGTTGTGTCCGCACCTTTATGTTTGATGGCTATTTGTGTATTCTATGTTTCAGTCGTTGTTAATTATCGTTCCTAAGTAGATGTAGTTAGTAACGTTCTCTAATATTATTCCTTTGCATGACTATTTTGTGTTGTTGTCTTTTTTGCACCCTTTTACATCCATAATTTTTGTTTTGTGCGTGTTTATGCTCAAGCTCATTTTGTCTATTTCTTCTGTTCATATGTCTATTAGTTTTTGCATCTTTTCTGGTCTATTCGCTATTAATGTTACATCGTCTGCGTATATTAGTTCCTCAATTAATATCGCCTTTAGTTATATGTATATCCATACTGTCTTAGGTGTTCTGTCTTTGCAGTTTTTGTATATTCTGTCCATGAACATAATAAAGAGTAGAGGGCTTAGTAAATCTCCTTGTTTTATACCTCTATTAATTTCAAATTTCTTTGATTTTATGCCTTTTACTTGTACTAATCCCCTTACTTTTGTGTATAAACTTCTTCTAGTTTGTGTTCTATTTGTTGATTTAGTCTCCTTTCTAAAACTGTAAAGCTTCTTTTTTGGGTATTGGCAACATCGCGTTTGTTGGGAAAAACCAAATAAAAAAAAACCTCTTATACAACACAAACCTTCGGCTAAAAAACCTTAGACATAACCAACTTAAATAACAAAAACAACAAGAATCCAATCCCAATTCAAATATTTGTTATCCAAAAATTAGGTGACTACTCCTTCTCAATACTGACATTCAACCTATCATATGTCATAGCTGCGGAAGAAAAATCAAATGTCTTAATCACAATCAATTGAGCCAGCCTACTAACTGTGCCTAGTGTCCCGCCCATCCGCCCTAGTATTTGTTATCAAAAACTAAATGTCCCTTTCACCCAGATTAATGACATTTGACAATCATCCTTTCATAAGTCAAAGCTGTAGAAATTTCAAAGCGGAAGTGTGATCTTATCTATTAATCATAAACACTTGGGTAAGCCGACGGGGTAGACCAATACAAACCACCCGTACACTAACTTAAATTTGTTATCTGGCCCACCCGTCTGGGTGTTTGTTAACAAAAATTTGAATTTTCTCCAAAATTAATGAGTTTACATTTAATCTGGCATTTAATTTAAAAAAAAAACATCAAAAGCAGAAAAAAATTAAATCTCTTGATCACAAACACTTGAGTAGGCGGGCGGGGTACACCAATACAAACCACCCGCCCACTAACTTAAACTTAGTGTCCCGTCCGAGTGTTTGTTATCAAAAAATTGGATGTGTGCCGTTTCTCCAAGATGAATGACAGTTGAAAATCAATCTGATATATGTCATAGCTAAAAAAACATCAAAAACAAAAAGAAATCCATCTCTTAATCACAAACACTAGAGTGGGCGGCCGGGGTACACCAATACAATCAACAGATCACTAACTTAAAAGTAGAGTCACGCACACCCGCCCAAGTAAATTAATGACAGTAAACATTCAATCAGTCATATCGTTGCTGCAAAAACATCAAAAGCAAAAAAATCCAATCTCTTGATCACAAACAATAGGGTGCGCGCTAGGTACACCAATACAAACCACCCGTCTACTTACTTAAACTTAAACCTAGTGGTCCACCGCTCGAATGTTTCTCCAAGATATTCAATATTCAATCTGTCACATGTTGTAAGAAAAAAAAAACATTAAAAGCAAGAAAAAAAGTAACTTAGTAGGTAACTTCAATCCCAAGCAGAGCAGAACATCTGAAAAGCGGAAGTCTAAACACAGACTAACCATCAATGACACATTTGTCCTACCGCTCATAAAAGCAAACACACCAGGCAAGACAATTATACCAAACTTTAAATTTTTTAACTTACGATTTAAATAATAAACCCAGATGCCCGCAACTGAATCCAACTATACTATACAGACCAGAACAACCCATGGAAAATTCAGAAAATCTCACAAAAAGCAATCTTTTACGTAGTTCGGCTGTGTCTTCATAATAACGTTCACTTTACCTGAACAAAAGATAGGTCCCGAGAAAACCATGTGTTCTAAACAGTCGTTACCACAAGAGTTGCGACGTCATGTCACATGCAAAACCACCGCCACCGCTTTAAAAACTTTGCCAGCCGGCCCCGACACTCACTTACTCTACCTCAGTTTCCACTGCTAGATTTATACATTACCAGTTTACAACAAAACCGTTTGGCACTTTCTGAACGGAAACCGCTGTCTGCTGACTTTCTTGACCACCACCGAAGCATAATGTTGTGATTAGCGTGGAGCGTAATATCATGTCTATTTAATAATACTAACCCTAACACTTCTTATTTGTCTTAAGGATCACTACATACCACCCCAGGAAAACCTAGACGGTAACAATATAGTACTTCTGGCCCAAATTGTGATGTAATTATTTTATCATTTTCATAAATAATTTGCAATAAATAGGTTTTAAGCTCAACTTTTTGAAGATATATGCAGAAATAATCTGTACTTTGACAAAATTTGAAGTTCAAAGCATTTAACTTTACCTTTATAAAGTCTTTTAAAAGAACCGCAATTACATATTAAAAAAGGCATAAGTTGCCAACCTCTGTCTCAGTCTTTCAAAACAACATTATTGTTTAAAGACTTTAAGGTGAGACTGCCATACGTCCCGGTAAACATGGTCTCAATTCATTCAACGGTGTCTCGCTGTCCCGATCGAATAAAACTGAAAATAAAAGTTCGCTTTTTCCATTACATGTGGTTTCCGCCTCGGTAAAGTTGGGACCGGTAACAATCTTGTTTCGTGTTTTAAGTGACCTCAATAATGCAAAGAGTAGCGTTACGAAAGTCTTCTTCATATTTTAGATCTGTTTATCTCCATTTTCCAGCTTCCTAACCAACGTTTGTGAGGTCTTCCAAAAATTCGTTCAGGTAGTTAATCTACATTTTTGCATCTGTTTTGCTATTCTGTCTTCTCCCTTTCTCACCACGTAGTCTCTCCAATATCTTCTTCTGTCTCTTGTCCACCTATAGATGTCTTGTACTGTAGAAACGTCACAATTTGATCAGTTTTTGTAATTTCGGGCCTTGTCTTAGCTGCGTATGTTAAGACTAGTCTTAAGCAGGTTTTATATATCAAAACTTGTTGATATATGTTTGTTCCTCCATATTGTATCAAAGAGAGAACCTGACATTACTGCTACTTTTGTTGCCCTAGTCTTCACTCCTAATTTGTTATTGTCGATAAATATTTTGACCCTGAGATATCTAAATCGCATATCCTGATCTTCAGAGTAGATGTGACAAAAATGCCAACTGAATAAAAGATTTTAAAGTATATCTTCTGTCCAACGATGGAAAACTCTTTTTACAAAAAAGCCGTATCTTGTAGTAGGTAAGATACCAAAACAAAAAATCTCAAAGCGCTAATAGCTTTTAATTTTAAAGAAATTCTACTAAAAAAATACAATTCCTATTGTCCTAGTTGCTTTGTCGATAGTGAAATACCAAAGCAAATCTAAACGAGATTTGCTTTGGTATTTCACGTTTTTCTTTGGGTATTACAAACAAAAAGTGCAATATTATAACTCCATTACTAAGACCTAATTTAGTCGTACATTCTTAACTAGATTAAGCCAGACAAACAACTAGAGCATACAAATTAGCCTATCCTACTCTATCTTTCAGCACCAAAGACTTCGACTGCAGATTCATTGCCTTATTTAGAAGTTGCCTAACACAGAAACACAATTATGTCCGCTTCATGAATCCACAAAACATCCCACATCATCTTCGTTAGATGACAAACTCCGTGAACTGTAAAATGGGTGGTACAGCTAACAAAAAACAAAGCCTAACAAATGCGCTTCCAAAGTGCAATAAAGAGTGCTGAACTTCTGGTAGAACAACTCGTCCAAGAGGTGTGTGAAATGTTTATTTCTTAATAGCTTTCTTGAATTACCAAATCCCTGATAAGCAACCTTATTTGCTTGCAAGATTATTTAGTTAAATGGTAGTTAATTTATTGAAAGTTGTTGTCATCTAATGCCGTTAATAGTTTTTTATTGCTTTGGCCTGCTCAAATCCCAAAATCTAAAAAAAATTCTGTGCTGCACGAAATATTCGCATAACCTCTAGTGTGTAGTAGAAACAATTTTAAATCTTTTCGAATGTTTTCAATCAGTGGCGGAGCCACATGTAAGCAAGCATCTGCAAAGACAGAAAAGAGTGTACAAAATGAAGTAAAAAAAATTACAAAATTCTATGTTTTTCAAAACCGTATTTTGCATTAAGGTCCAAAAACCCTAGCTATACCACTGTTTACAAGAAAATAAGCTTTGCAATATATATTTAGAGCTAAAGCTAAACCATTTTACTCTTTTTGAACCACTTATAAACATACCTTGGCCGTCTTTCAATATTCTTCCAAGATTCTTCTAAACATTTTATTTTTTGTTGCAAATTTTAAGCAGAATTTTGCAACAAATAAAGTTCAAAAACTATTACCAGTTAATCAATGTTTAAATTTGTTTTGTAATACTTGAAAAATTGAGTTTTCTCTAAGGTCCTTCCTTTAAAGACTTTTTGGCTTTCTTAGATTTTCCTAAACCGAAAATTAGATTACCTTAACATAGAAAATAATTTGTTTTTATTTTTAGATAGTTGCATGCAAAGCCTACAGATTTCAAAGTTCAAAAGATGTAATATTATTTAATACCAAATTGTGATTTTTTGTTTCTTATCAATTAAAAAAAATATATTTTAGTGATACGCCAAAAGTTTTTAGTTTTCACCATGTGGTACAAAAACCAAAAAGTTTGAGTAGTGTGTTCTTTGTTCCATAGATTTGATTGATAATTTTTATTAGGTAGCAATGTCAAATATTTATTTGTTTTTTATTTAAACCAAACTATTAAGTTCAAACTGCTAGTTTTCATACTTCTTCAGCAGGTTATCATATTTTGGTCTCTGACAGTGTAATAAAATTGAACCGATCATCCTTATATTATCTTCTTTATTAATTTTACTTAAATTAGTCTATATTTACAAATTAAGTTATGAAAGTTTAATTTATTTAGTGCAAATTGTATTTATAAACAGATATTTATCATATACACTATATAATTTTTATAAAATGCAAAATACTTTAGCTGTAAAAAAAATCCTGGCAGGTAACCAATCATTTGATTTAATTAAACATTATATCAAAAGGCAACATATCTTACAGCTCCACGCTCCGAGCAGTTACTGAACTATGAAACGAACCGTTTCTCGCTCGATTATAATTAAGATTAAATAATGATTAATCTCACATGTAATAACAATCCCTATCATTCATAACCAAGGTTCGCGACAACCTTATAATTCAATATCTGGAATTAACATATCGCAAAAAGGAAGGCGGTAAATCATAACAATAATTAATGGTTCAATTTAAATCCCATTAGGAATTTTATTGGGGGAATTAATTGTAATCGATTTAAATATATAGTCGCAATACAATAATAATAAATTAATAAAAATATATTCGAGTGGTCGGATAATAATGTTAATGCTCCATATTTGGAATAGCGATATAGCATGCTCGAACGGGTCTTGCTGGATATGACAGCATCACTTTAAATAAAATTAAGTTTCTACTGAATACTGGAATGAATTTGTATTGATTTGAGGGTTGTGTGTAGCAAAAAAATAAATCGGTTAGTGGGGCATGCAAAAATGTTTTTGCAATAAAGGATTTAATGGAGCGAGCACACACCTAGTACTAAAGTGTAATGGGTTAAAAAATTACTGTCTTAATGTGGTAGTTCAGTCAATAATGCTTTCATGTTTTTACAGAACATTATTTTTTATTGTTTGATGCTAATTTCAGTTTGGATTCAAATTGTTTCATGTATGTACCAGTACTAAACTGAACTTTCTTTTATAAATAAATGTTTTTTTTAGAAAAAATATTACATTAAAATTCTATTTTAAACAAAAGTTGTTACGAACGTCAGCCACGTTTTTGTAAACTATTGGTGTAAAATGCCTTGCAAGTTGCCACTGAATATTCTGCTTCTGATACATTATTTTGAACTAATCGATGGTTTCAAATTTTTGTAAGAATCACTTGTAACTTAATAATGATTAGTTTTGCCGTGTTTTGTTGGCGGTCCGTGTACATACGTAGGTGTATGTACACGGACTCGCATAAGAAAAACATTATTCAAGCAGCAATCATCGTTCAAATATTAAATTACGCTTCTACTCTTTTGAAAGAAATTATGCGCAACCATCTACGTTAAACCCCTAAACAATTCTATTTTTTTCCGCTATCCCACATTTTGCCTAAAACGCGTTGTCCGACCGTCAACCCGCCAACACTCCCGCTTAAGCGCAAATATATTGAAAACCCGAAAGATCTTCCGTTTGAGAGCAGTCCAAGGCGGACCAGCGGTGCGCACTAAAAGATGACCTTTAAAAACGTTCTTCTGAGTGGCGCAGACCAAAAACTAAAGTCAAACTCTAAAATCGTTTTAGCATACTGCAATTTCAGATCCTTATCGCTATTTCAAATAATTCATCGGTATTTTCGCATAAACCATCGCCAGAGATCACGCGGTGCTTTTCATTTTTCAATTTTGCAAAAACACAATTTTTGACTTTTGCTGTCAAAACTGAACAAAAAATCGAGCGTTTAAAAAATCAAAAGAAGCCTCAAAAGGCAACAATTCCAAAAATCAAAACGCCCTATCTTGAACAAAAAAGTTATCATTCCAAAGTGACAACCGCCTTTTCCGGATGACAGAGCAGACTGATAATCAAAACAAAGGTTTAACATTTTTACCTCAAGCAAACCAACTTTCAGAGTTCTACGCCCTTCGTTTCGGACACTCGATAATCGGAGAGGGGTCAATCGTGGCAAAAAAAATCGTATTAATGCTTCGTCCTGCGAGCCGCAAAATAGAAAAGGCCGCCATACGATACGTGCTCCCGATTGCAACGCAAGAAGCAATAAAGGGATGAGTTACTTGATTGTGACATCAAAACATGCTGAATACAACACACAACCATAGAGCCAATATACGTAAACTACGCATATGATGGGTCACAAAAACACAAAACGTCCCCGCCGCTCTCATAGCTGACCCCACCATAGTAAAATTAAAACTAAAACTACAACTAAAAAAACCCTTAAATAAACTCAAAGAAGAAGCAAAATTCCAGCCAATACTAGAGGCCAGAAAGAAAACCAACAACACCTGCCAAGAAGCGGAGAAAACCCGCAGCAAACCGAGACCTATTCAAAAGTTGCTGAACAACCCTCTAGATGACTCCAGGGAAACCAAGACCCGGAAAGTAAAGCTAACAATGTAAGACTGCACTCAATCGAGCCAACTGAAGCTTAAAGACCAAACTCCAGAAAACTCAAGCTACAGCTTAGTTTTCTCGACAGGCATCCGTCAAAAGAGCGACCAAAAACCGACAAACCAAAAAACACAAAAGTTCAGGAAGAACATCCCATCCCAACTACATGCAACTAAAGAAATGTGCAAATTAACCAAACTGAACCAGCAACCAACAAAAAACCTTTAGCAAACTAAATTACCAGCAAAAGCGCAAAAAACCAGAACTAGCCAAGAACAATAAAACCCAAAAAAAATAATAAGAAAAAGATGCAAACTAACCCAAAAGCAATCGGCAACAGACCTCTAGTAGGCTAGGTCGCCTGAAAAACAAACAAAAATTTTAAAATCTCGACCACCACGTCGTTGAATGGAAATGCCCACAAAAGCTCCGCAAAAAATCGTATCACCTCAAACAAACCGCATACGTAATGAATAAAACCAAGTGGTTGTTAAAGCAAGCCCAAATTAAAATAGTCATTGTCAATGAATAGAGCAAAAAATCTGAAGTTTAAACAGAAACAATTCAAAACCCATCCAGTGATTATTGATGAAGTCGATTACTAACACAGCTGATCACAATTTCACAGGCCACATATTGCTTCGAAAAAGCAGCACACTTTAGTTCGGTCCTGAAACTAGTCGCAAACATCAGAAAATCGTCCCAAACATAACAAATCCAATATAAACCTATTCACGACTATCAATAAAACAGTGAAGGCCCTTTCGTATCCAGAAAATACCATAAATAAACTAAACAAAAAATAAACCGCCCCCCCTCACACTGTACACTCAAGTTAATACCAAAAATAGCCAACCAAAAAACCCTAGAGCAAAACCCAGCATAGCCGTCAGCAAGACACGCGTGACCTAAAACCCCTGCAAAAACCTTTGATACTTTCAGAAGTAATCCACTGAAGTGCATTTTACCCCAAAATTACAGACTTGAACGCGTTTATACTAGCCAATGCCGCGAGTGTTCAACCTTGCAACACTCATTCACACCTTCCGAGTAAACCTGTCATCATAATTTACTCCTGTCTCTGAAGAAAAGAACTTCAAAACCAAACCCGCCACCACTTAAATGGGCAGTCACCATTTTCTGCCATCTAAATCGCATAATAAAATTTATCCAATCAAATTGAAGAAAATTGTTGCAGAAAGTGCACCCGTCCAACCACTACGCTTGTAGAGTTTCCCGTGCAATAAATATTCATTTTTTTCTTCACAGCTCCTAGGTGCTCAGTTCCTACACAAACAAATTCCTAAACACAAGCAGCCGACCATTATGCTTTCTAAAGAAAGATAACCAATGTTCCTCAACCGTTTTTCTAATAACCTTTCAAAAACACCACTTACAAAGTACACTCAGATTAGAAACTAGTAAACAAAAATGTTCACTTCCTAATATGGAGAGAAGATTGATCAAAAATTTACCTACGGTTACAACACTGCTAGTAGCAAATCACATCACGTCGTACATTACCAAACCATGTTCTGTACAAGCAGTACAAAATTGCAAGACACACAGCAAGACCACAATGCACCAAAAAGCCTAATAATGAAACCCTTAACTGTAGAGGTTAAAAAAGTGTACTGGTTACAGTTTGTGAGATTCGAACTAACGATCTTTATCAGCTATCTAGTGCCTAGACCACTGCGCCACTCTTCTCTGCACTCTCTTTTTAGCAATAAGTTTAGTTCCTTAGAAACCGATAATAGCCTAAATCCCATAAACCAAACATAGGTTTTGTTTATTCGGCAATACTTTGCCCAATAAACCGGAGAGTAGCTCAGTTGGGTGAAGCGCCTAACACAAATCTCAACGCATAATTTGTCACAGGTTCAAGCCTCAGCTCCGGCAAAAAAAATTAAGAAATTATGACATTTAATAATTCAGGAGGTTGCTCTAAAATATAATTAGTGTCCATTTAACCATAATTACGTTTAATATGAGAGTGTGGGTATCAGATACTAGGCCTCGTCAGTAGGTGCTGCGCCTCCATTCTCTCAATTAATGGATTCGATAAAATATTGGCCCTTGCAATTGAAAAACAAAACACAACTTACGTAGTAATTGAACAATGTTTAAATTTAATTCATAAGAAAGTGTGTACATAAAATCAAAAATACTTTAAAACGCCGCGTAGAGGAATTTTAGGCATATAATGCCCTCGTTGCACAGCAAATCAGAGACACAACTATTCCAACTTTTTTTAAATTTATACATTAAATAGCTTTAGTTCACTAGATTTGTAAAAAATAAAGATAGGTAGGTATTTAAAATGTAAATTTTGTTGCGACAACGCAAAAACCATTTTTTTTTACTTTTAGAATGTGTTAAATTGATTAGATTTAAAAAATAAATATCAATATTTTTTTTAAATTGTATATTTATTTTACAACAATATTAAGCTGTATCTTACGACTTGTTTGAAAAAGGTTGATTTTTTCTACATTTTAATATTTTTTATTACTGAGCTAAATAAGATTATTTTAAAATTATCTTAAAAAGCAAACAATTTTCTATATTAAAAATTCTTTTACATGTTTCATTTATTAATTATGAACTACTGATATATAATGTTCTACAAAATATAATGATTTTTTTGAATGTTGACCTATTATTTTCAGTACTCAAGAACAAAGATTGACTAAGAAAAATCGATTATAAATAAATGTATATTTTTATTACTGTTTTTAAATTAATTATATCAATAAGCAACTAACTTTAATTGTAAATGTGAAGATAATATATGGTAGAAATGAGTATAAAGCACAATAATAAATTTTATTAATTGTAAAGATTTTGATGGGATTATGCCATGCGTTTGTTACACTGAGAGATGATTATAATTGCAAATATGTAGGTAATGAGGTGACTGACCTGAGAACCTTGCTAGGAATCGGTGGAAGCCTGTGGCGAGGACCTGCGCCAGGCACCGTATGACGAGTAGCAGTGGGGCCCTTATTCCGGGGGGGCGCTGCCCCCAGCCCCATGCCGCACACATCACGTGCGCCACTGCAACAAAACAAAACAATAATTAACAATAATAGCATACATTAAACAGATTTTACTTCATATTAAAAAAAAATCAATTTTAAGTAATTAGATTACATCTTACGTCAAATTATATAAGTTTAAAAGATCCTGGAAAAATGTGATTGAATGTCATTAGAATAAATTATATTTATGAAATAAAGTAACATTATCAAAAGACCACAAAAACTAATAGTAAAAACTTAATTAATTATATTTATTTATATCAAATATTCAATAGGGTAGGTTGGGTTTCACATACCATTTACATGCATGAAGTAAAACTTCTTCTTGAGCTTTGCAATAGCTTAAAAAAAAATTCAAAGCTGTTATATTTTCAGTGATTTTAGAATTGCTAAAGTTGTGTTAAGTTGGCAGTAGTGGTACTGACGTTATTAATTATTATAAAAATAAGTTTAATTAGAATCTTACGCTTGTTATGACAATGAGCACGGCTGTGTTTCATACCATCAAGACCAAAACAGGCAACTATATTTTTTCTATTATATATTTAACACATAACCTTGACGTAAGTCATGTGTCAGGATGTCATTCTATAACGTACTATATCGTTGATTGAGAAATAATAAAGCTAGAGAAAACAAACATAGCAGCTGAACTATAAATTTAGAAATGATACTCATCAAAAATTTGGGAAGAGTGCTCAAAAGTGCTCCTAATAAAGACCCAACAACAAATAATTTTAATATTTGCTGCAATATCTTATAAAATTGATTTCAGTTCTCAAAAATGTAAGATTCCTTTACTTGCTTATATTAACATAAAGAACTCCTGAACCAAATATTCTTAACCTATTATGTCCCAAAATCAGCAAACTGAAATATAACAGTATAGTAGCTCAAACATTAGATTCCATCCACTAAACTCTGTTACCCAGTTAATGGTTTTATCCAGCAATAATTGGTTTACAAACTTTTGTTCTGCGTATTTGAGAGTCAGGTCAGTACCTAGGTACTGATTCTACATAATATACACTATCGTAGTTAAGCGTTTCTGCGTTTAACTATCGGTAGTACACTAATAATGAAGGAAGGACTTTGTAGCATTTGTTCATATAAAACAAAATAAAATTTTAGCATGCTTTTTAATATTTAAATTAATGCTCGCAATAGGCATAGACATTCATAATAATTTTGATAATACTACATAATTCATTAAGAAACGTTTTATTTGATTTTATTATAATATTCTAAATGGAATGTGCATAAAATATGTATATAGTTTTTTATATCAATATAAGAAGGTGATTTTCTTGGATACCTTGGCTTATCGCGTGTTTTTCCAACGGGACTTTTCACGGTTAAATTGTTTAAAAGTAAAAATTATGAAATAACTATAAATAAAATAACGTAAAATTGAATTATGCGGTATTTATGTATTTGAAAAGCCAATGGCGTGAAATAATTCTGATAGCACATTGCTAATGCACATAAAAATATGTGTATTGTTATTTAAAATAGTTCGATAATAATATAACATATAATTAAATTAACAGATAAAAATTTATTTTTTACATAATTATAATATATAGAATGCATTTTACTTTAGTTTTGACAACCTAGTGCAGACATGGTTAACAGTTTCGGTTTAAGATGAAAAAATTGAAAATGTAAACGCTGCTTCAAGACATCAAAGCTACAAACCCATCTTAGATTTTTGTTTGTTTGTTTTGTTGGTATACTAAATGCATCTTAAACGTTTTATACATAAAAGGTATAGTGTAACCGTAATTTTATGTAAATTGTCTCTCTGACCAATTGTGATGCTAGACACACTAATGAACGGTGCATACCCTGAATCACAGGTGTATTAAAACTATAATAGCAGCTTTCTAAAGTCTAAGTAGACTCTTAAATGTTACAAAGATCATAAAAGTGCATTTGACTGGAGAGTTCCTAGAAGATTATAAAAAACAAGATTGTAAAATTATAAAAAACTTTCAAAAATTCTTCATTAGCTCTGAGAAAAACTCTTTAATCATTTTAAGAAAAAAATAGATCAGCCAAAAGAAGACCTTGAGCAGTTTTTCTAGTTCCTCTCCTATCGGAGGTTGGAAATCATCATAGCAATTTTCTTCAATTCTGTAATGTTTCTTAACTAGGACATCTTTATTTCTTAACCAGAACATCTTTAGTCATCCTAAGGTTCCTTTTACCTGCTATTTCCACCTAGATTATAACATGGTCAAAGTACTCCAATTTTCTTCTCTTAATGGTATTAATTGCCATTGTAGAATACCAAAGACATTGAAACCTGGGCAGTTCTGAGAGCCCTCTATAAAGCTAGAATCGACTAAAATTATTAAAATCTCATAAAAAACAAATCTTTAAAGAACTAGACTAGAATCATACAAGAATCCCAATTGATAGATTTTTCTATTCTATTCGATTCTATTCTACACCTTAACCACCAAAGATTTGCAGACGATATCGTCCTTATCAGTACAAATTCAGATAACCTACAGACAATGCTAGTACAAATCAAGCATCAAGCATCATTTTTGGAAATAAACTTGAATAAAACCAGAGTAATGACTCTCAAGAATTATCAAATAACCATCGAAAATGAGGTACTTGAAAACGTAACAGATTATGTATATCTCGGACACAAAATAAAAACTAGATAAAAAAAACCAATCCTGTAAAATACCCAGAAGAATAAGCCTCTGTTGGGCGGCCTTTGGAAAATTAAGCTTCATACTCAAAACACCAAAAATTCCTACAAACTTGAAAAAAAAAGTATACGAATCGTGCGTACTACCAGTTCTCACCTACGAGACCAATACCATGGCAATAACAAGAAATACTCCAAACTACAAAACAAGCAATAAAGAAGGCCATGTTGGGGATTAGCATTAAAGATGTGTTGACGCAAATAGCACAACTGAAATGGAGATGGGCCGGCCACGTGGTAAGGCACACAATGGAAACCAAAAAACTTACTGTAAAAAACCAAACAGAAGATGGAGAGACAATATCCAATACATCGCAAAAAAAAATTGGATTCTAACAGCCCAAGGCAGAGACAGATAAAAGAAATTAAAAAAAACCTACGTTCAGAAGTGGACGACACATACAGGCTGAAAAAGAAAGAAGAAGAAGAATGGTATTAATTATCTCCCCAGTCTTGTTCATACAACATAATACCTTTTCTAAGTCTACCCAAAATATTCTTAGAATCCTGCGGTAGCACATTTCGAATGCAGCTAGACGTTTTATAACTATTTGTTTGAAGGTCAAAGTCTCAGTTCTATATAACAAAGTGGAAAAGATATAACAGTGTGGGAGTCTAGTTTTAAGTTGCATGTTCAGGTATCGGCAGCAGAGTATCTTTTTCATTCTCGCCATTTCAATGCGGCATCTTATTTTCTAAGACTGTTCAAGAGTTCCATTCAGCCAAGTGCAAGCAACCTTTATCGTTCTGACAATTTAAACAAACTGTAAGCAAAACTAGAAATTGTCTCCAAAGATATGGCTAAAGCTATACACAGATGTCATAAAACTTATGCTCGCCTACAAAGCATTAGTGTGGTTGTCAAGAACTAAGCAGAAAACATCTGCAAACCAACAACAAATGATGCCTACGTACTACAGATAGTAGGCATGCTAACAAGACCAACTGCATCCATGGAGGCAATGTAGTGCTTCATATCTACGTTGAGGAGTTAGCAGTAACTGAATTGCTCCTAAATGCAACTAGACTTTTGTACACTCCTGCAAAAAATGTTATTAAACACCGCTGCTAGGAGTGCAACCACCAAAATGTGTAAACCTGAACCATAAACCACACCAACTCTCAAAAGCCTTAGCACTCTAAAAGCAAACACGTACCACGCACTATAAGTACGATGTAGACAGCAAAAGAAGTAATTTATACTCCAAACCATGAGATATTTAAAAATTACCTACGACTTTCAAGAAAAAACCTGTAAATATTATCGAGTACGTATTGTGAGAGATGCTCGATATGGCCAGCAACATAAATAAACCATATAGGTTGATTGTGCGTCAGGACAACGGACTGAAGTTACCACTGAAAGAGGTACAAAGTGTTCATTAAGACCTACTAAGTACTTTTCTGGTACATCTATTCTGAAACACAAAACTAAAAAAAAAAAAAAACAAATAAAACTTGCAAGTAGTGTAAGACCTCAAAACATTAAGCATTTTGTCACCGAACAAATTCTTCACCTATGAAGTCAATCTTACTTTCGTTGGTATTGTTGGTATGTTGAATCCCCCACGTAAAAAAGTACTCGTATCCGCGTAATTGTAATCACTGGTGATAAAACCACCGCTGAAACCATCTGCAGACAAATTGGTGTCTTCACTGAAGAAGAAGATACTACTGGCAAATCATATTCTGGTCGCAAATTCGATGATCTCCTACTTTCCGAACAAAAGACCGCCGTTAGTAGTGATAGGTTGTTCTCCCGTGTAGAACCAGCTCAGAAATCTAAGATTGTTAAATTCTTGCAAAGAAAGAATCAAATTTCTGCTATGCCTGGTGATGGTGTCAATAGTGCCGTTGGCCAAAATTGGTATTGCTATGAAGTCCAATAACGCTGTAGCTAAATCTGCTTCTGAAATGTGTTGTTGGCTGGTGATAACTTCTCCTCCATCGTCGCTGCCGTTATAAAAGGTCATGCTATCTACAATAACATAAAATAATTCATCCGTTTTCTCATCTCTTCCTACATTGTTAAAGTCGGATTGCAAATACCATCATTGCAGTACAACTTTTGTAAGTCAACTTGATAACCGATAGTATCCCAGCTATTGCTCTTGGTTTCAATCTACCAGATCTTGATACCACGTAAAGCCAATGAATCTTTTATCTCTGGATGGTTGTTATTCTGATATTTGGCTATCGGTATCTACGTAGGCGCTGCTATCGTTGAAAGTGTTTCATGGTAATTCATGTACTGCCCTAAAAGCTCATAATTGAACTACTACCAATTGACTCATCACTTGTCCTGAATTGGAGATGGAGACAAATTCAAGGGTGTTGACTGCAAGATCTTTACCGAGCTCCTTCCCATAACCATAGCTTTCTCTGTACTTGTAACCATTGAAATGTTAAACGCCATGAACAGCTTCTCTTAAAATCAATTTTTGCTCGCCATGCCACCATGGTACAATTGGTGGTTGGTTGGTCCGCTATGAGCAAAAAGTTTTTCAGAGGCAGGCAGATTTGTTGTTAAGAATTTCCTTCAGAACTGATTTTGAGTGTTACAAAAAAAAAACTTAAACTCTTATAGAAAACTTTCTGTGTCGTTAGCTATTTTTTGCTCTTAAATGGCATTTGCCAAAATTTGCTATCTGGAAAAATTATATCAAAATTTGAGTACTTTTTACAAACTTTGAGAGCGACCAGGAGAGACCTAAAATAAACTACTAAAAAATTAAAAAAAAACTTAACTATTTTTAAAAAACCTGAAAAAATTAATTTTTTTTGTAAAAAACTTATTATTATTGTTACTCAAATTCTTTGGTCTAGCCAAAATCCCATTTTCGGCTACCAATGCTATCGGTTCTACAAAACCAAAAAATGTACCATTCTATCTCTTTACTAAAAACCTGCCAGTAAACATAAAATTAATTAAAAAAAAACAACTTGGAAAATAACAAAATTCACCAGTTAGGTAGCACCAATAGTGCAGAATCCCATCCCGACCACAAACCGAGAAGCAACTGGGATAGTAATTATTCGACAGCAACCGAGAAGCAGAACAAAATAGAAGAAAGAAAGACAGATCAGGGAAGATGTCGCCAAAAACTCTTATACCCCTAGTGACACCGTGAGTAAACAGCGGAAGCAACTGGCGGGCCATTAAAGAGGAGAGAATAAGACTTAGAAGCCAATAATAGAAAATGTCTTACACTTGTTAAGTAATACTTCAACGCTGATTCCTGAGTCCAGAAAAATAATGAGGTTCAGGGTTTTAGTGGGTATACCGATGACCGGAATCCCCACACAATGGGCGTAATGCATTTCTCCCCTCAAGCAAAAAAAACAAGAAACAGAACCTCTAAGGGGGCAATAAAACGTAAACTGAGAAATCAGAAAGTAGCCCAGAGATCGCAAATCTACCGGGAAAACCTTAACAGCAAGAACAAAAAAACTCCAAACACAAAGAAACTAACTAACTATCAGATTCTTCATCCTTGACAGAACATAACCAACAAATTAACAAAAAATCATGCATCATCCTGTTTCTCAGTAGCACATCTGCTGAAACAAGCCTTCTTAAGAGCAAAGAACTTCAGATCGTAGGTCTAAAAAACCTGCCAGATCCAAAAAGAGTTGTAATATGGGAACCAGGCACCATACTAAACAGGCTAGAGGTACAGAACAGTATAAACACTAAGACCTGACAAGTAGAAATTTCAAATCCAAACCCCAAAAAAAAAGTAAAAATTTTGAAGATTGTGCAGATCAGTGCAGGGTAACCTCCGCGGCCCTCAGTGCATACATTATAAAACATAACATTACCATCGCCCTTGTCCAAAAACCCTGTGTCACAAGGAAAAGATAACAAAACTAAGCATTCCAAACAGATGGCTCTTATCAGCCAAACCCTTATGCAATCCCTGTTCATGTATCACAGCAAAACACGCATTAAACCTAATGCCATTATAGAATCTTTGTTCCAGAAACCAAGTGACAGCCAAAGTGGCCATAGCAAAAAAGAGAATCAGGAAGAAAATATTCTCAAATCCGGATACCTTCCCTACAACCAGCAGATCCTGCGCCATTAAAAAAGATCCAATAGCTGACCGGGAACAACACACCGCTAATCCTTGGATACTATGCCAATGCACACCGCATCGCATAGAGAAACACCAACATCAACACAAAAAGTGAGAAACTTCTAGAAATTAACATTGTTATTGTAAATAAAAGTAACTCGCCCACGTTCTGAAATGCTAGCAAGTTATAAAGCAAGTAAAGTGATCAGAAGTGAAGAAAGCCTTCGCTGTTTAGTCATCTAAAGAAATCCTACAAAACCCGACAAAAACCAACTGGGATTTGTTAACTAGTTAGTCGAAAACTGTCCAAAAGCAGCAAAAACAAGTCACAAGCTTGAGATAATAATAAATATGTTTTTAAATTCCATAAAAACCCAAGATTAGTTGGTAGAATAAGAAGCTTGACAGAACAAAGGCAAGCACTAGAAGCTGTTCAACAAAGCAAAGCAAAATGGTGACAAGCATCATATAGAACCAGTCTCACAGCATATAACAATGCCGTAAAAATAAGTTAAAAGATAGAGAAAATACTGTGGAAGCGATCAACATTTTCTCGCTGAGCAAAAATCGTACTGCAAACATAGGATCGCTGACAAAACAAAAAGTTTACACAGAGTCGGTTAAAGAAACTATACAGGAACTACTACAGACAAATTTCCTAGGTTTCTACGCTTGCAAAAGTTCTTATCCAAGAAGACTATAAAGTAACCTAACACAAAAGCAAAAAAAGGAAAATTGAGGCAAATGCCGCACTAAACAAACGCACCTTATAATAGAGAATCGGCACGTGTGAATCATTCAAGTCACCGCCAATCTATCCCATCATGTTACAAGAAGATCTGAGAAGCCCCTTTCAGTAACATTCTTCGACAAGAACAAGCTAACGAAAGAAAAAAAGCTCAAAACCGTTCCTTGGTAAAAGTTTCTAGACACAGAACTATTAGAGAAGTAACAACCGGAGGTGCATAACAGAACCAAAAAACGCAGTGCGGGGAGGCCAGATGTACCAAAAAACAAATAAATCTTACCAAACATTGCTTGAAAAATTTGAATGTTCAAAAACTTCATTTTTTTATAAATTAAAAGTAGTCGGGTGCCGTAAAATTTTACATCCTTTTGTTGGGAAAGCCTGGTCTAGTGCAAGGACTATGGTACCGGCAGTATGGGTTCAATATCTAATTTTTCGAATACATTTTGTACATTAAAATAAATAGTTTTGGGTATCTGGTACCAAACGTCTCTGCTCCATTTCTTTTGTAATATGAATCAACATTGTAAGTTTGCAAAAATGATGCTTGTATCCGGTTAATGAAATAATTCGAAAATGTTTGTTATTGTTATGTTTGCAATTAAAAAAATTGTCTTGAATATATTAATTGTTACCCATATAGAACAATACTCGCCGTTGGAAAGACGAGAATAGCGCCCTCTTGGCGGTGCAATTTTGTTTCTATACACTTAAAGGTTGATTTGTGTACAGTTTTTGATCATAATCTGCTATTAATTTTTGACCGTAGACTACCACAATCTACTTATTGAAAAACCCTGTACATCAGTCTTGTTTCAGATGTTATGTATTATAAAATCTGCCTATAATTTTTTCTCCATCTAAAATTCCAGTCACTATTTTCTATTTTAAAATTTTAGCTTCAATCTGTAAACACCCTGTATAAAATTATAATTTATATTTTTTAAACAATAACATATTAAAAATAATTATAATAAAATATCATTAAGAAAATGTTTTAAACGGTTTTTGCTTCGTTTTTATTATTAATCTTTCCGTCTGCCTCTCTTAATTCCGTTCGCGTGAAATGCGCTTGAGAAGTTTGTGAATTGGGTTAACTCTATTATATTCGGTCGTGTAACTAGAGGGCCCCCTCCGCTTAATTACCACAGATTATGCACAGTCACATTTTAAGATTATCAATTTATTTTCATTCAACAAATTATAACTAAATACTTTTTTTTCTGTAGGTGCACCAGTAGTAGTGATGTCATCGAATTTGGAAAATCTCTCGAAACAATGGCGATAAATAGACGAGATAAGCGCGGAATTTTTAACGTTGATAAACTGTTATTGCATGAGAAACTGTCTCAGGTTGGATGTCTTTTGTGCGTAAGCTTCAAGATAAATTACTTTAAAATAATTTATTGTTGTTGCGTCGGCTGCAACAATGTATACATTTGTTTTGGCATTGTGGGCAACATAAAATGTAATAAATTTGAATATTATATATAAGATTGAAAAGATAATTGAATTGATTACATTATAAACATATTTTATACTTGATAATAATAATTGTTATAACATATTTAACTTTTTCTTACATACTACACACACATATACATGGTGCGCCAATAAGTCATGTACAATTTAAGTTTTACTTCTCGATTTAATCTTTGTAATTCGTAAACACTAATAAAGCAAAAACGCAGTTAATACAAATAAGCAAAAACCATATTCGTTTAAAATAATAGTATATTGTACAACAAGCAAGTAATGATACCAATTTCCCACGAGTATAAATGTTTTTGCACAACCGTTGGGGAATGCTGCAATTTAAACGAATACAAAACGGACATTACACTATATTAATTCTACGACTACAATCATATAAAAAAAAAATAATGTATAATAATAATAATAATAATAATAATAATATTTTATTCATCCATTATCCATCTTATAAGAAAAAGAAGAAGGGTGAAGAGCCAGGGAAGTGAAAATGATTCATGAAGAATAAAAACTAAAAAAAAAAACACTTTACCGAGTGCGTCTTCGGAAAACTAGTAACAAAATCGGACACCCCACACTCACTTGAAAAGTCTGCTATGCAGGTCTCAAGAACAAACCCTGCTGTGCCAAAGTCAAAAGAAGGCTGCAGATACCTCCTTCCAGGCGAGACAGAGAAAGCCCAAATCAAATCAAATCAAACCTCATCTTCCTCAGAAGAAACGTTCCGAAGCTCCGAGCAAAAGAACCCTTTCTGGACAGCGAGAGCAAAAATAAAAGGTTTCGTCCACTCCCAAGCCCTCACCTAGGTAAAGCAAAAAAACCTAGGCCAAGCCTACCTATCTCTCATTTAACAAAAAAGGTCAGCAATAAAAAGACAGTACTCAAAAACCTCTAAGTAGCTGTCACCAAACTGTCCCATCCGTTAGGCAAAACCACTTTAAAGTTAATCAAAGCTACCCTAACTCGAGAGCTGGATAAAACCTTGTCCATTCCCGAAAAGATACCTCCTACATTTGGAGAGTAATCACATACAAGAGAAACCCACATAGAGAAGCAGAACCAGAAACTCGACGTAAAGAACAGGAGCGTCTTCCATACCACCAAAAAAGAAGACCCAAAAAACCGACTCCTTGTCCTAGGTATAAAGAAGAAAGACGTCAAAAAGTTAAGTGGGAAGAACAGCCGAGTAAGTTTGTTCCTCAAACCACCCATTAAACTAGCCACCAAAAATGTTATGATATTGACAAGTGTCACATTTTGATAACCCCGTGCGTAATGTTCACTTTTCGCACGCAATGCTCGTGCGTAATAACGCGTATAAAACCGCATAGTTTTTCGTAGCAATAACAGTTGCACATTACAGTAAGGAGTAGAGCGCTTTTATACAGAACTTTTTGTTGTTATGAAAATAATTATATGTAAAAATTGCGCCAACTTGACTTTGCGCTCTATCTTCTAATTGAATAGACTATAGTAGTGATTGGCTTGTAAACTCTAACAAGTAATTGAAATTAAATATCCTCTACATTACTTCATGTTTTTGATTGATTATATTTGTAATCCTATTACCACATAACTAATTCTATCAACATAACTAGAAAAATTGTCCATAATCAAAATTGATTTAATATGACATTGATCACTTATTTACAACCTCATAAAAATTTTACCCATACAGTATAATTGTTATCGATTTGTGCAGTCACAACATTGGCATGTTCCATACCAATTAATTTTTATCACGTCCATCCAAGGATCGATTATTAACTTTAACGATATATAAAAAAAACAAACCCATCATCGCTCAATTCCCCCACAATTATTCCCTAATGTTTATTTATGTCATCGCTGACTGAATAACTAATGCCTTCTCCAATACAAATAAACTCGACTGGAAATTGGAAAAGTTGAAGTTTATACACAATCGGAACTTATCCAATTTTCTTTTATTACCAGATTTATTCAAGACTAATAGTCCAATTACTTTTGAACGTTTCATTTATACCAATAATAACAAGTTGTTATTGATTGAATCGATTATATAATACGTTATAATTTCATTTAATAATGTATATGTAATTATAGTGAGATTAGATTGAAAAATGTAATGAATAGATTTGTATAAAAAATTATATAATTTTATTTGAATTATATTATTAGATTATAATAAAATGTTTAGGTTATAATTATATCACAGTTAATCGATTATTTTATGAGGATCAATTGTGGAAATAAAGGACTATATTGATTAACTGGTTTCAGGATGTTGATCCGTAACGACGCTTGCGTGTAATAAAATATTCTTTAAATAGTTTCAAATGTAGTTTAATCTTGATTGCAGATTTCGCAATAGCTGAGTGAAATAAATAAGATGAGGCAGAATGTAGTGGATTGTTTGGCCCATATCTTAAAGAGGCGTACACATTAATAAATATTAAAAGTGGAATACGTATATGATGAGGCAGAATGTAGTTGTTTTGTTTGGCCCATATTCTTAAGGCGCGTACACATTAACAAATATTAAAAGTGGAATACGTCTAAGATGAGGCAGAATGTAGTTGTTTTGTTTGGCCCATATTCTAAAGGCATTAATAAATATTAAAAGTGAAATACGTTTAAGATGAGGCAAAAAGTAGTGGTTTGTTTGGCCCATATTCTAAAGGCGCGTACACATTAATAAATATTGAAAACCTGACAACAGATTTTTTAGATTAAAAAAAGATTTTTTTAATGGAATTGATTCATTTTGTTAGTCATTCATTTAACATCGGTCAGAGCTAATCACTAACACCAGATGTTAAGATAATTGGGTTCTTTAACGTACACGCAACATCAATGCAGTATACTACTTTCATTTCTTATCCGAAAAAAGGCGTACTCGTCACAACACATTTTTTCTTAACCAGAAAAACTGACCCACCCGATTGGGAATTCAAACCCGTGACCCCTGGTGTAGCAGTCGAGTACGCTAACCACTAAAATTCGTACCAAGATAAATTTTACTTTATTCGATTAGAGAGGAAGCAAACATCCATATTTTTTAGAACTCACAAGTGTGGAAGTCCTCTACACACGTTTCTACACATCTGCAAGTGATTGCTAGCAGAACAAACAGATGATTAATGTTCCTCAGATTTGAGAGAAATTTATGAACATAGTAGGACCATCGGCAATTAAAATAATACGAAACAACTAACTAACAAAAAAGCAAATCAGGTTACATCTCAGAAGTCCTCTAAGAAGTATTAATTTGCTCAAACATGCTTACTGAACTCATTAGTACATTAACGCAAACAAAAAGTCTTCATTTTTTTTTAATTTTGTAATAATTGAATAGTTTATCTGTAATTTTTGCAATATGAAAATAAACATTTATATCCTTGACCTATATTTGTTGTATTTACAACAGTTATCTTATCGGAGAATTAGATTCATCACAATAAAGTCAAGTGTTGATTTAATTTTAAACAAAACGTTTTAAGTAGTTCCAGTGTTCTGTACATAATTAATATTTGATTGTTATTATGAATTGCTTATGCTTGTCCTTAGTTTTGCTTTAAAACCTTCCAAATTTTTGTTTGGTTTACTGGAAACAAATGCATTTAAACATGACCAGTAAGTTGCAAACAATTGCCAATTCTGGAATGAAGAATCGAATTAAAAAAATATCTGAATAATTGATTTTACATTAACAGTGCAAATTATAACATTTTTAAAAGCAAAAGAACAAAAACGTAAAAAAAAATTGAAACATATTAATTAACAGTTAAAAATTCAAAAAAATCCATAACTGTAATTTATTTTTTTATTTAGGTCAAATAGACCAAAAGAGCATAACTAGTTAAAATAAATAATAAAACGTTTTAGTAACTCCATAGAATTTTGTAGACAAATAAAAATTGTACAAAATTTTCTTCCTGGCAACTTTTGTTCTATAAACTTTTATCTAACTTTTGAGATATTGAAAACCCATTTAAGGTCTAAAATAAGATTATTTGCAATTTTGACAAGTCCAACGCCCAAATATTGTAAAACACTTTTCACAAAATTTGCAAAAAAAAATTAATTTTTGAAAACTTTTTTCTCAAACTTTTATAACTTCCAAAATAATCATAGAGAACTACTCGCCAAAATCGGTTTTTAATCAGTTTAAACTGTAAACATTATCAAAAGCTGATTTTTGTCAAAATATAGAAAAATGCATTTATCAAAGTTAGCAGAAAATATGATTTCCACAACTTTTACTTTCACAAGAAGACATAAATATCATCCTGTGCAAGACAACTTCACGTAAGCACTTTTGTTGTAACTAGAGTTAAGAATCGCTACTCAGAGACAAGAAGAACAGATTTTTGCACAATTCTGTGATAAAACGAAGCACAACCTACTGCTAGAAACCTGCAAAAATGACCTCAAAAGACCTAGTAGAGTTCAATCTAAGATCCAAAAGCCACGTTTGACTATGGGTCACAAAAGAAAAAGACTAATGTTTGCTCAACAACACGCAAATTAAGAAATGATGCAAAAGTCCTCAGTTCTCTTTAGCAACGAGTCCAGATTTCGAGTGACACGTTGTGACGTTCGTCTTCAAACTTGGACACAAGTAAACGTCATCGTAAAGAACTGGTTTAGAAAGTAGACAGATTTGTAGAAAAATCAGACCTTGTTCCATTCCTGAACAAATAAATGCTGCCCGATACATAGAAAACGTTCTCACTCGCATGCCATGTGATACCTGATCAAACCTGTGTAGACCCCAAATTTCTGTTCCAGCATAATAATATAAGACCACACGTAACTTCCTAAAAGAACACTAAAACCTATTTATAGACTCCAGCTCTTGGCCCAGATTTAAATCCTAATAATGAATCAGCTGGATAGGAAGATCAGAAACAGCCCAGTGGAATGGTTAGTTAGTTGTAAAATAATATGCAGGAGCCACCCTGTGCGTCTTTAGCAGCGTTTGTTAGATGTTCAGTGAAAATTGGTCAACATACCACAAAAAAAAACCAGGTCATCGGTTAATCTTGTGGAGGTCATACGCCTTACTAGTTGTAGTCATTAGTTGTAGTTTTGTAAGCCTAATATGCTTCAGTTTTGACGATTTGACTGTTTAATTGCAAATAAAAGTTAAAATGGTTATTTACTTATCTTATCAAATTAGTCAGCAAGAAGTACGGAATCGATCTCAATCTCAAATAGACCAAATATATGCTCGTCAGTAAAGATAATCCATCACAGCAAACAATACTTCTCAACAACAAAACCATAGACCAAGTGAACAAATACATATACCTAGGCACATGCGTGAATAAACTCTGAGATCATTTAGTAGAAACCAAATGCAGGATAAAAAAAGCGAGAACGACATTTATCCAGATGAGAAAAGTTTTCAACAGCCCAGACTTGAGCATGCAAATTAAGATCAAAATGTTGCGCTGCTACGTTTTCTCAACACTAATGTACGGCGTTGAGTTCTGGACCCTCTCAAAAGATACAGAGAAAAAACTGGAGACCTTCGAACTATGGACATATCGTCGTATCCTAAATATCTCATGAAAAGAGCACATTAGTAATGAAGAGGTTCTGCAGAGAATGGGCAAGGAACAGGAAGTATTGAAAGCTGTGAAGGTTAGGAAATTGAAATATCTCGGGCACGTAATGAGGCATAGAGATATATACAGAATACTCCAACTGATACTAGAAGGAAAGGTGATGAGAAAAAGAGACACAGAAAGACGCCAAATTTCATGGCTTAAAAATCTACGCCAGTAGTTTGACATAACGTCGCTGCAACTTTTTCGCAGTGCACAAGAAGAAGATCGTGATGATGAAAGCTAATATCCGGAGCAAATGAAGCAAGCCCAAAAATAGAAGAAAAAGAAGAAAACACTACAGCTAACAATCTACTAGGTTTCAATGTTTTTTAATGCTCAAAAATCCCAGTATCAGCATTCTTTTATTGTCAAAATATCCGAAAACATTTTTTCCTTACAACTTTTACATTTCTGTTAACTTACTATTACGCAATCCAAAATATTAAAAAAAAAATCTCCAAAACCATATTTCTCAATTTTGATAGATTGGATTTTTATCAAAATAATTAAACTCTGGAAATCTTTTATATTTCAACTAATTTTCAAAATACAACCTAGTTTTCTGCTTAATCAAAATATTAAAAGTTTATCAGACACAGTCGATTCCGCTTTATCGGACCACCGGTTTATCGGTCTGGCTCTATATGGACCAAATTTTCAGGAACAGAACCAATTTATAGAAACAAAAGTAATTTACATCGCTTATTAGAGAAAAAAATTAGCTTTATCGAGTCAGTAAATTAAATTAAATTGAGTTAAATCTTCACAATAACAAGAAAAAAATCGCATAACTGAACCAGCCGCTTAATCGGACCAAAACTTCCGATCCCAATTAAGCAAAATCGACTGTACTACGTGAACGCATGGTGTGGTGGATGGATGGCTAAGCTAAAGTAGCTAATATTTAAAAAACTGAGAGTAAAACTCTAAAAGCCCAACTTCAGCATCTTTTATTGCCAAATATCCAAAAAAACTTTAATAACTTTTATGTACAATTTATATTACAACTTTTATAAAAATATTTAAAGGAAATGGTCTCTAAAAACATGTTTTTCTACGTTTTGAGCTTAACTGTCAAAATATTAATGAAAGTAACTGCATCAGATAATTAAATTCTGCAAGACATTCAGATTTCAACATTTACAAATAATTTGAAAAGATGATGACAGCATTTTCAAATGATTAGAAAGCTATATTTGAGTTTAATCAAAAAAAATAAATTCTGAACATCTTTTATTTATTTATTATTACTTTGGAGATATTTAAAAAATTGTTCTAAACAAAAATATTAAAAATAGCTAAATTGTCCATAATTTTGCTAACTTTTATAACTTTTAAATTAAAAAAGGAAAGAAAAAAATTCTAAAAAAATGTTAAATTCACAACTTTTCTGTTCAAACTTTTTTATAGTTTTTTGTTAGTTAATTTTAATTGTTATAAAAGTCAGCAAAAATAAAAAGTTGTTGAAAACTAACAGAGTAGTTTCAAAAATATTAAACCGCCCAGGTGATGAAGTGGTAGCGTACTCGACTGCTACACTAGGGGTCTCGAGTTCGAGTCCCTATCTAAAGGGTCAGTTTTTCTGGTTAAGAAAAAATGTGTTGTGCTGAAAACGTCTTCTTTCGGATAAGAAGGAATACTTTAGTAGGTCCCGTGTACTGCCTCGATGTTGCGTGCACGTTAAAGAACCCAATAATTTAGGTTGGAATTCCTGAATTTGCGGCAAAATTCCCAGATGTAGTAGTCTTAACCTCTAGAGTCGGTAATTAGCCTTGGCAGCAGAAATAAACCGACGTTAAATAAATAAACTAACCTAACCTAACATCAAAAATATTAAATAGTTGTTTTGTAAAAAGTGCAATAAATGTGGTTCAAACAAAACTTCTGATTAATAGAAGATGTTCCACTTTAAAACAGAGTTAATGAGAAGTTTTAGGAGAACAATGAAATGCTTGCATTTTTTTGTATACTATAATTAAGTTCCACAATACAAAAACATGTTTTTGCCTCGCTTGCGTGAAAGTAATCTGCTAAATGCTGGTCAACATGAACTACTCCTCCCATAGTGTCATTGTGACTAACCACAAACTTAAGTTTGATCTATTTTTCCTTCTTGTTTGTACTTATACACTAGAATTTAAACAAATAATAATAATAATAATACGTCTTTATTTCTCTGTATTTATTACATGAAAATGGCGAAGTTCAGCCTAAGGCTGGTCTTCCACTTAACCTTTTGAACATAATTACCAAAATTTGGTGATAATTATTTTAATTTTATGTCATCACTGAGCTGCTATCTTGAGTAGACCATTATAGAGTTGTTGAATTTTTTTCTTGATACAGGAACAGGACTCTGCATGCTTTAAAATGCTCTTAAATGGTTGAGATCAACGAGATACCTCTTTGGGATGCAACTTTTTCTTCCTTACTTAGTTTTTTAGATTTCAGTTCTCTGAGAACTTCTTTTTTGTCATTGGTAAGGTCATACGTCAGTTTCTTTAAAATTAGAAACTGAGGTTATTTATAGAAGTTGCCTATTGTACAACAATATCCTAACTACTTAAGATGAGACCGGAATACATTCATATTTTTTACCAAGATTTGTCATCTTACCAGTGTTTATAATAAAGTTACACTAACATTCACAGAGAAAATAGGTCATTTTATCATCACTTCATTAAAAATATTTTCAGCAGAAACCAAAAAGCGGCAAAAAACGGATAATTTGATATTTTACAACATTTTATTTATAAATTGTCAAAAATAACAAAAACCGGTTTTAAAAATTAAAATATTGTTAGAAAACATCAAAATCCGGCCATAAAACTGTCAAAAAATGTAAAACTCTACTCATAAAATAGCAAAAATAGCAAAACCCTACCTTAAAACATCAAAATATTGTTAAAAAGCACCAAAATCCGGCCATAAAATGTTGAAAATATTGAAATCCAACTAAAAATGTCAAAATCTAGCCACAAAACTTCAAAAAAACTTGAAAAATTTAAAAATCTATTCATAAAATAGAAAAAATAGCAAAATTCTACGTTAAAACATCAAATATTGTTAAAAAAACACCAAAACCCGGCCATAAAGTGTTGAAAATATTAAAACACGGCAATGAAATTTCGTAATATTGTTGAAAAACATCAAAATCCGAATGAAAATGTAAAATTCTATTCATAAAATAGCAAAATCCTAACTAAAACATCAAAATATTGTTAAAAAGCACCTAAATCCAGCCATAAAGTGTTGGAAATGTAAAGTTCTACTCATAAAACAGTAAAATCCGGCCTGGTAACGTCAAAATATTATTAGAAGCACCAAAATTAGGCTACAAACCGCTGAAAAATGTAAAAAAATTAAAAAATCTCAAGACGACAAAATCCGGCATAAAAAATTAAAATTTTAATCATCATATATGTCAAAAATAGCAAAATCCTGTTATAAAATAACCAAATACTGCTAAAACTACCAAAACTTGGCCATAAACTGTAGAAAAGTGCAAATCTCTTCAAAGATAGCAAAATCTAGTCATAAACTATTAAAAAGTGTAAAGATATATTTATAAAATGTAAAAAAAAAACATGGAAACATGGAAACATTAAAACATTGTTAGAAAAGACCAAAATTTGGCTAAAAAGTTCAAACTTCTATTCATAAAATGTTAAAAATAGCAAAATCTGGCTCTGAAACATCAAAATGTTGTCAGGAAGCACCAATCCAGGCATAAACTGTTAAAACGTAAAAAAATCTTAAAAATAGCAAAACCAGCTATAAAATATTGCCAGAAAGTGCCATAGTTGGACCGGTCTTAAAACATCAAAATATTGTTAAAACGCACGAAAATCCGACCATAAACTGTTGAAAAATATAAGAAAAAATATAAAATTCCAAAATATAAATAAAATATTAAAATATTGTCAAAAATAGCAAAATTCTATTTATAAATATCAAAAATGGCAAAATCTGGCTAAAAGTATAAAAATATTGTCACAAAACACCAAAACTTGGTCATAAACTTTACTCAAAATTTATGAAAAGTAAAAAATAGTAAAATCATGTCATAAAACATTAAATTATAAAAAAATCCGGCTAAAACTGCAACATTTTGTTTGTAATATGTCAAAATAGCAAAATCCGGCCTCAACATTTTAAAAAATTGTCAGAAACTACCAAAATCCGACCATAAACTTTAAAAAAATATAAAATTCCTACAAAATCTCAAAAATAGCAATAACTCGCTACAGCAAAAAGTGGCTTGGGTGAAGCCCCTAACTCAAATCTCGGCGCATAATTTGTCGCAGGTTCGAGCCCCAGCTCCGGCAGAAAAATTTTAAGAAATTATGTCATTTTATTAATTCAGGACGTTAGTCTAATATATGATTAATGTCAATTTAACTATAATTTTATCTAATATGAGAGTGTGGGTGGACCAGGTACTAGGCCTCATCAGTATCTACAGCGCCTACATTCTCTCAATTACCGGGTGCTATAGTATATATATTTGTCTCTAACTCCAGGTATATATTCAAAGGCAGTTTGTGTGATAGTAGCATAAACATAAGCCCTAAAATATAAGCCATTGCAAATGAAAAAAAAAAACATAAAAATTATTGTCAAAAAGATTCAAAATAAACTGTCGAAATGCAAATTATTCGCAGAATGTCAAAAACAGCAAAATCTAACCACCAAGTTTTAAAATATACATCAATGGAGCCCTATATGCTTTTAATCCCTTCCGCATTGCTCTTGCATACAGATAGCTACGCCACTGTTTTAAAAAGTAAAGGTTGTGATAAATTGCGTCAAATGTTTTATTTTGAAAGTATTAAAAAAATGTTACTAGTAGAGGATTCTCAAACTAATTTTAATATCGTTTTCAGATATATTGACTTTAAAGCTGAAAATACGCTTTTGGAGCTAGTTTTTCAAATATGTATCTGAATTATTATCAAATCTTCTTAAAAAGTTATCAGAAATATTTTTTTTTTTATTTAAACATGTTTTTCGATATTTTGATTTAAGAGCTTCCGGAAATGCAAAAAACAGGTTTTGGAGCCAATTTCTTCAAACATTTGAAAAATTATTAAAACTGCAGAAAAAGTTGTTAGAATTAAAGAAAAATTTTAGTTAAAATTTCACACATAAGTCAATAATTTTATAAACGTATTTCATAAATTTTTTTAAGATTTTACATAACGTCATAAAAATTTCATAAAATATAAGAACTTCAAAAGATTATTTTTTTATTAAATTTTCCGTTTATTTCACTTTAATTTTCATGTTTATATATTGTCATTCACAAGAATAAAAGATTAAAATGTCGAGCATTGGAAAACATTCTGAAAAAGTTCTTTCATAAATTAACAGTTTTTAAAAAAAAATTCAATTTTGCTAATTTATTTATTTCTCCTTTATAATTCCATATTTCACTGCGACGTCCAATAAATAATACAATAAATAATATTTGAGATGCTGAAGTAAGATTACGTAATCTTCAAATAATCTCTTATCTTATCACAATATGTTTCAAGTTCTCTTGCTAATCCAGATTATTATAAAATCCAAAAACATTTTTATCATCTCAAAAACTAATTCCGGGCACCCTTTATTATTAATAAAGTTTGACTGGTATCAATAATAAATAATGTTTATACTAACAAATACTCATTATACGTAATTACCAATTCAAAAAGATTACTAACCTTGGTCTTACTACTATAAAGCAAGAATTAATGTAATGCATTATAAAAAAAGCGCATTCCTCCACGATTAAATTTTAGTATTTGTTTCACATAAATTTCCTCGTATCGCAAAAATACGCTCGTATATCAATGACGTTGAAGGACGCATCCACATTTATCCTTCCCCCTTTCTTCTTTTTTCGTCTGTTATTTGTTTTATTGTGAACCATTCCACTGATTTAAATTTAAAACGTCGGGAGTCTCCTAGCAGAGCCGATCTCTAATATTAACAAGTAGTTTGAATGTCTGCAAAGTTGAAAATTGCATTGGCAATGTTCCCGGGGAATTCACGAACGATAGACTTGAATGGGATTATGTGGTCGAGTGATAATCCTCATCATAAAAATAACATTTAAGTATTAACATTGCTGTGAGGGGGATCTACTGGATAAAATGCAAAAATAGTTGGATTAAATTTGGTCAAAATCTAATTTTGTATTTTAGCTTGAAGATAGTGCTCAAACATCCCGAACTAGTCGCCTTTAATAAAGTTATTAGAATAAGAAAATCACACATTCAACATATTAAAAATCCCCAACATCCGCAAAGTCTTGCACAATGAAACTATTTTTCTATATATAGAATATAACACAGTTCCGGTGTTGTACAAAGAAAACTTATAAATATTTTTCAAACCTAAACATTGGATCTGAAATTCTTTTGTCTTGCTTTGGTATGTTGTTAATAAGTAATTCCTAAATATTACATTTTTAAATTAACAAAATGCTTTATGTTGATGTTTCTTTTTTTTTACAAATGATGCATTTAATAGCTTTAATCTATTCCTTTAATGTTGCGACCTATATTTACAAACAGCGCTGTCGTTTGTTATTAACGGCTGCAATGCGAAAGGAAAAAAATAGCGCGCAAATAACCTCATTTTCGAGTGTATTTAATTAATCATGACAACTTCAAAGATTGTATTTTTGCGTGCAAACGTGTAATTAATATTCCGCCGCTGGATGTGTTTGTGTTGTTTTTTTAATGTGTAAAACAGATTAAGTAATTTAATTAAGAAAATGTATAGTTGTACAGTTACAAAATTTAAAATTAAAATTATACATATTTTTTTCACTGAAAGTAGGCTTGAGATATAATCGATTTAATAATTATGATTATTATTTTAAGATTTTATTTCATTTTATAATTCCATGTTTATTTTATATGTAACGGATAAAATTCTCATCGGTGAAAACTGTGGAAACAGAATTTAAAAATGTCATATTAAACAGATGAATAATTAATTCTAAAATTTAAAAAATACGGCTAAGGTACGAGGTAGTTACAGCCAAATTCAAAATTTTTTTTACAAAATTGTTAATTAAAAAAATTCAGTAAATATGATTTTGAACTGACAAAAAAAGATAATTTTCAAACTTTTTTTATATTTTTTTTAATTTTTAAAATAAAAAAAACAATTTTGTAATTTTTTTTTTTTCGTTTTTTCTTTTTTTTTATTTATCTACGTTTGCAGGCAAAAATAGTCGTAAGCCCTATGAACAAGAAACAGTGCTTTCCTGCTCTTGATACTTAATATATAGTTAAATAATTTTTTGATATATAAAAAGACTATTCATGTTGAGCTAAGGTTCGATACGGTAATTGAAAGAAAGATATTGAACTGAACCATTACATTTTCTATTGTAATTGTTTAAACTTAATTACTAGACTTACGATACAATGATAAAAGAATTTGAGACTCACCTGAAACAAAAAAAAAACAAATTAATTCATTTACACTTAAACGATATTTAACTATAAAAAATATGATATATAAGCAAGAAATATCAAACTTAGTAAAAAATGAGATAGTTTTTAATTGAAAACCAGCTAAAACAAATGTAATTTAGAAATTAATACATGTGCATTTCTAAATCGTGTGTATGATAAAATCATCACAAATGTACATAAATGTTAGAATTCGCACATTTTTGCCAATGCAACGCAAGCCCTACAGACATTGTTCACATAGATCACAAATCTTGGAGTTCGTACATATTTGATAAGATCCTAACAAACAACGCGTCGAACGTCAGCCAACGTGTGGAAAATGTGCATTTTACAAATCGTGTGTATGATAAACGCACCACAAACCTTAGCATTCGTACATATATTTCTTAAGGCCCCAGCAGACAATGCGTCAGCCGACAAATAGAAAATGTGCATTTCCAAACGTGTATATGCGTTTAGCATCACAAAGTTTCAGTTCGTACATATTTAATAAGCGTGTGGTAATGTGCATTTACCACATTGTGTGTGAGCTCACGTGTAGCAAAGGTGCATTTTCCAAATCGTGTCTATACTAAACTCATCACAAATGTTTCAGTTCGTACATATTTGTTAAGGCTCTTACAGAAAATACGTCAAACATCAGCCCTTGTGTGACAAATGTGCATTTTCCAATTCGTATGTATAATAAACGCATCGTGCATATTCGTGTGGCAAATGTGCATTTACCAAATCGTGCATATGATAAACGCTACATAGATACGAATGTTAGCATTCGTACATATGGAATAAGACTGCAAACAATGCGCCAAATCCTCTAACGTGTTAGCTACACAAATGATTTTTTTTATATATATATTTGCTTAATTTATTTTGTAAAACTTTGCAATATTATTTTTTTGAATAAAACGCATTTGCGACATTGTGTGTATAATAAACGCATCATAAATGTACACAAATGAAAGCGTTCGTACATACTTATTAAGGTCCCAACAGAAGATGCGCCAACCAACGTGTGGCAAATGTACATAAACCGTGTGTATTATAAACGCATCACTAATGTACACAAATGTTGGCGTTCGTACATATTTGTTACGTTTTTTATTTAGATTTTTGGCGTATCAGCCTAAGAAGACTATTAACGCAATATTTGTTAAGGCTCCTACACACAACGCGCCATACGCCCGCAACGTGCGGTAAATTTGCATTTTCCAAACAGTGTGCACAATAAACGCATAACAAATGTACACAAATGCTCCAAACGTCGGCCAACGTGGCAGGTATACATTTTTTTATATATTTAATTACTTTTTTTGTAAAATCTTGCAATAGTATTCATAATTTAATAAACCACATTGAGTGTATGATAAATGCAACATAAATGTTAACATTCGTAGACATTTGTAAGTAAAAATCATAAGAGATGACATGTGGTAGCATATATTAACAATAGCATTCGTCTTCTTAACTCACGACATAAAACTAGTTAAGTTTGTTAAATGTATTTAGTTATAATAAAAGGTTAGAGTTTGACAAATATTGGCCCAAACCATTTGTGATTCGTTGATTCTACACACGATGAGCTAAATTCAACTGACCATTACATAAAAATATTGAATCAGCTGTAAGCAATATTGAGCAGTATAATAATAACGCACAATTGTTTTGTATTATTAAGCGTCTAATTAGGCATTAATACCTTAGACCATATACACTTCGAATCGCCGTGTGCTAATTTGCGTTGATTGCACAGTGAAGCCCACATAACGTTTCACTCCCACGACTGACGTCACAAAAGTTTTAATTTTTATTTTTTTTTACAAATTTTGACGTTATATCCTTAATAAATAATTTAACATTAAAAATATTTATTGTCAATTATCAAATAACAGTTGTTTAGATCACTAAACTTAACATTTATGTAAAATAAATAAAAAATTTCAATTAAATAATTTAGCAACACCAAGTGCATTATACATATGTTGTATTGTGTTTTCATACCAACCAATCTTTAGCTATATGCGCTTTCTTGTCTACAATTGACACACAAAAATCATGTTGGCTTCACCAACTCGGCAAAAAGCGTATCTATAAATGTAAATGGTCTAAGCTTAATACACACTTGAAGTCCCCTGGACACTCAATAATATTACATATAAATAATTATTGTATATATTGTGCTTGCTTAAAATTTGTGCGCATAGCTGAATGACTTAAATGTATATAACCGCTCTACAAGCTCAATAATACTGCACTACAATTAATACTGTGTGCTGGGGAGTATATTCTGTATATTGCATAAGAATTGTGCTTGCATAAAATTGTTGATTCTATAAACAAACTAACCTTAAGTTAACTGAATATTGCACAAAAATATTGAAATCAATTGTAATAAAAACATTGAGCGTCTAGAAAGCCGTTTAGAGCAGAGGCATTATGCAAATCCAATATTTCTGAGCACAAAACCGTTTCCCCAAATTTTAAAACAAAACAAACATTATTTTTTCGGTAACACAACTTTAGGCCAAAAATAGTGTATTTTTTCTATGTAAAACGTTTCAAATATCACAAGTGCAAAACAATTAAAATATTTATTCTGATCAAGACAAAAGTCATGTTGCACAAGTAAATCCAAATGCGGTCACAAAAATTAAAGCAATAAAATCAATCGTTTTTGGAAACCTTTCATTTCAGACAAAGCCAACTGAGAAACAAAAAAAGTAAATTTTAAGTAAAACAATTTTTTTTCATAAATTTAGTAGTTTTCTAATAAAATTTAAAAAATAACAAAGTACAAAAAAAAAATACTGTGGTTAATCCAATCAATACAAAACAGGCTTGCACAAGTAAATCCAAATCCAACGTCAAAACGAAAAAAAAAAAAACGTTTCCTCCTCGCCCAGCCAAAACATAAACCATTTTTAAAAATATGATATAAAAAATTTAAACTTTCTTAAAGCACGAGCAAAACAAAGAAAAAATTACAGATGCGATCTGTAATCTTTTTCAATCAATCCATTCCATTCCAGACCAAGTCTCCAAAACAAAACAAAATGTGTTTTAACTTTAGTCCAAAAATCTCGTTCTTCTTTCAATGTAAAAATTTTAACTTAAAAAAAACAACAAAACTACAAGAACATTAGTAAAGGTTAGTCAAATAAAATCAGAACTCAAATTGTACAAGTAAATCCAAATCCGGCGTCAAAACGGCAATATAAAAAGTTTGCTCCCACGCCCAGCCAAAATTAAGAAAAAAACTTAATCAAAATTTCATAAATGATCCGAAACGCAATACTCTCCTATGGATCCATTCTAGACCAAGCGCTAGTACTAAAATAAAAAAAAAACGTTTTCCCAAGAAAAAAAAAATCAACCGTTCAAAAGTTAAAAAAAAATTGAGAAATGTTAGTCCAATCTAGACAAAACTCACAAATAATACCAAATGCGGCTATAAACAGCCAAAAAACGTTTTTTTTTTTCGCCAAATTAATGTTCCGGTCAAAAATAGAAAATCCACTCTTTAGCTTCAGACCACGAGCAAATCTCCAAAAAATCAAAAAACAAAAATTTTACGGTGAAACAATTTTAAGCCAAAAAATGTGTTTTCTAATAGAACGTTTTTGGTATTTTGTTAAAATTTCATTTCAAACGGACCAGAGCAGGGGGAGGGGGAGGGGGTGGTTGCATTAACAAATTTACTTATTAGTAGTCTTTAGATCAATTCATAAGGGTACGAAACCCTTAAAAAAAATGCTACGATTTTTTTGTCGTTTTTAACTTAATCGCATTTTTTGTTTAAAAATCGTAAATTTAACTCAAATTTTCAAATCAATCACAAATTTTTCGTAGAATCCAAATCTTTCGCCATTTCAAGTCTATACCCAGTCTATTATAAGCCGCAAGCAAAAACCATAAAACCATGTTTTTGTTCTCAGTGGGCTGTACAAAAAAAGCATTTTTATTTCTTTCAACCGCCAAAGTTGACGTATTTTTATGTAAATTAATTGGAAAATATAAATTTGTTTTGTGTATTTGGGTTTTGGGGGTCTAAAACTCAAAAAACCTGCAAAAATAGGCCTATTCTTCAACAATCGGAGTTAAATATGCGATTTTATTAAAAATCGAAATGCCGCCACTTGATAACAAAAGCTGAAATTTCAAATCAACCTATACACAGCTTAAATCATTTTGTCACAAGACAAGGTCAAGATTCAAACTCTTAATAACAAACACTTGGGCGGATGGGTGGGGCAATCCAATATAAAGTATTGTCACGTTACTATGTTTTAGAGTGTCCCACCCACCCACCCTAGTGTTTGTTATCAAGGAATTGAATGTTTGTCTTCTATTTAGACGTTAGAAGTCATTTTGTCACAAGAGAAAATCGTAATCCAACTTCTTGATAATTAATTAACACTTAGGTAGGTGAGGCACTCTATTCCAAAGTATTAACCCGTTACCATGTTTTAAAGTGCTCCACCCACTTACCCTAGTGTTTGTAATCAAGGAATTCAATGTTGTCTTCTATTTGGACGTTAGAAGTCATTTTGTCAGAAGAGAAGACAGTGGTCCAACCTCTTGATAACTAACGCTTGGGTGAGTGGGCCACTCCATTCCAAAGTATTGGCCTGTTACTATGTTTTGGAGTGACCGACCCACCCACCCACCCTAATGTTTGTTATCAAGAAATTGAATGTTTGTCTTCTATTTGGACGTTCCAAATCATTTTCTCACAAGAGAAGGTCGTAATCCAACCTCTTGATAACTAACATTTGGGCTGGTGAGGCACTCTAATCCAAATTATTAGTCCGTGACCATGTTTTAGAATATTAAATGCTTTGTCTTCTATTTAGACGTTAAAAGTAATTTTGTCAGAAGAGAAAACCGTGTTCTAACCTCTTGATAACTAACACTTGGGTGAATGGGTGGGCCACTCCAATCTAAAGTATTGTCCCGTTACTATGTTTTGAAGTGACGCACCCACCCACCCACCCTAATGTTTGTTATCAAAAAATTGAATGTTTGTCTTCTATTTAGACATTAGAAATCATTTTCTCACAAGAGAAGGTTGTAATCCAACCTCTTGATAACTAACAGTTGCGTAGGCAAGGCACTCTATTCCAAAGTATTGGCCCGTTACCACGTTTTGGTGTGCTCCACCCCTTATCCTAGTGTTTGTTATCAAGGAATTCAACCGTGACAACCATAACAATTCCACTTACAGTAGTAATCGTACTAAGGTTTCTTATGTAAGCATTAAAGCAAAATCAAAAAAACCAAAAAAAAATTAGTAACAATCAAAAAGTGGTTCTGTTACAAAAATAATTCAATAATAATTTTCTTTTTCAATTCAACAAAACTGAGATTTTTACAAAAATTTCAGTAATGATTGCAGAATGCATCCTTTCATTACATTTCGGGACAATAGATCCTTTGCTGCCGAATTTGGACTAGAATTAGCTTCTTAATTTTTAACAGTAGTAACATCCAAACATCTAAAAACGCATAACTGCAATATTTTTCTCCACGACCTACTAACGTAAGTAGTAGAGAAAAACAATACAATCGTTATACAGATTCAAGAACCAGAAAGCCGGAACTAGTAGAAAATAAAAAACTAAACTATTTAAGAATCAAGCAAAATTGGATTAAAAAAATTTAGAAAACGGTGACTAGACACAACACATCTGTAAAACGTACTAAGTTTACAACAAAAATAAAATTATGTAACAGTAAGCAAAAATAACTAACACAAAATTTAAAAGCAATCGCAAGAAGGTTTGGTCCTCCGACCAAAAACCACCGTCAAAGAAGCTAAAAGTGACAATATTTCATACAGATCAAACACATTTTAGATACCAAAATCTCATTAATAACATTAACATTCAAATCATCCACGCCAAAATAAAAACTCTCTATCAAAAATATTGTTTTGAGACAACCGCATAAACGCATTGATCAAATAAATACTCATGATTTCAGGATTATATGACTGAATTTTCTAAATAGGAATTTTATGCTCAACAGAAACTAGTCTCTATACAGCAATTCAACATTTTTATAATATTTTTGTTAGCGCCAACGTATAAGTACAAAAAGTAGTCACATTTTCCAATTATAAAACTCTTAAGTAGACAAGTTTCAATGTTTTAACACAATTAGTGACTTCTTTGTCATCTTTAAATATAAGTTTGCGGCTTCCTGCATAGTACTAACCATTATCTTTTTCATAAGATTGTAATCTTTAAAATCTGACCATTTTTAAAGATAAATTTTGCATTTTGCAGCTTAAGTCTTACAGAATGATTATTTATTTTATATACCGTATAAACATACAGACTATACGCAGCAATTCTGCCTACATTCAACGCATGGAAAAGAATAAATGTTGAGACAAATAAAGAATATTTCTCGGAGTGAACGCTCAATCTTTGGCTTAAACAAAATTCAGTAATTCAGTAATAAAAATTTCTTAAAAAATGCAATAAAACATTGTATTCATTCGCACGTAACGGTATAAATTCATTTATAATCATAAATAATTATTGCAATATTATGTAAATTAATCTCAATAGAAAATTTTGAATCTTATGAACAACTAAATGCTCTAAATATATTTACCTAGTCTCTACACCCAACGGTGATTACTGATGCCAATCAACTGGCGCCTGCAAACAGGCCATTCTCAACAAACCAAATTAACATTCTTTTGCAATTTCGCATTATCGGCTGACATTTCAATATCCACTTTGTGATAATTTCACATAATTGCTGCATTAATCACAAAACATAATTATTTATTTCTATTTTGAATTAACAAAACTATATAATTATAATAATAGTTAAAATTATATACAAATATTAGAACAACTTAATCAAGCTCTACAAAGATTTTTAGATTGAATTAATTGAAGTTGATTTATAAAATTGAATAAAGAAAATTAAAAAAAGTATTAAAACTACTTTCATTACTAATCCTTTAGTTCATTTTTTTTATTCAAACTGCACAAAGTCCAAGGAAAAAAGATGTATATTATTTTAAAATTTTATTGTTAGCATCAAAATAACTATATTACTGCTTAGTAAAATATTTCACTTTCAATCAATCAACATTTTTCATGCGCATTATAAATATGCATATGATGCGCATGAAAAATGTGCCATACGTGCAATAATCGCAGGCGTGCTATATTAATTTCATTAATTAAATCCGCAAACTGTGCTGCAATTATAACCGGCAATTATTAATTGAAAACAGCACACGACTTGACAAACAATTAATTAAAAAAATGTTTGATGAATGTATTAATTAATACTCTTAACTTAATTACCGGAGATTGTTTTATGGTTTAGATTTTGTATGTTTTCCGATCGACTTATAAAATTTCCGATTTCCTTAATCTGATTTAGACTATAAATAAATTATATAATGGATCATGGATCATGGTATTTAAATCATAAATTACATAATATTAAAAATTGAATGGTGATAGTCATTACTATCTAATAGTTTATTATAAAATAAATAAAACACATTTACTATGTACTAGTTTCAACCATTGCAAGGCCATCATCGGACGGTGATACACACAAGCTGCCGATTGTATCGTTTGCGTAACGCATGTTTGTTCGATTCCTCTGATAATGCTTCTTCAAAGATGCTTTCACTGTACACATTACATAGCAGAGCTGATAGTACGCACCCTTGTCCGACTTCCCGACATATCACGACCTCTTTACTCAGATCATTTTCGACTTGTTTTATGCCAGAGTTTATTATTATATCTTTGCTGTGCATATTTTTTTTCTTTGGTATCTCTAACAACTTCGAGTGTTAGATTTTATCAAAAGTTTTTGCACTTATACACTTATAGACACACCTTTTGCCGACTCGGTTAAGCCAACATATGGTGCGTGTGACGTCAGTTGTGGGCAAGAACGCACATTTGGTCTTGGTATGATTAGTATTCCGATCGCTACCGGATTTGTAGTATTATAACAAAATCAGCAACTTTAGTGTCAGAAGCCACCACAATAAAATCATTGTCATTTGATACACAGTATTAAGTTTACTATAATATATTCCCAACTATTTATTTAAGTAGAGACATATTCCAAAATAATTATTCAATCCCAGATCCAAGAACAGGCTAATAAATATATAACAACAAATTAAAATTTTGACAACTTCACTAATTAATTTAAGCCACTCAAAATTTAATAATACTACTTTCAAATATTGTAACTATTAAAACATGAACAAATCAATAAATATCAAACAAACAATTACGACGACTAATAACAGACTAATATGATTGAAATTAATTATTAACATCATTACCTTATTATAGCATTTCTAATAACTTTAATAACAAGCATTTTATACACACTTTTTTTCCTTAAACAATTCATTACTACACCCACTTTGTACGTAAAACCATTTCATTACAACAATCGCTTTTTAAATGCCTCCCAGTAATTATTATTCACATGTCTTTTATAAAACTCTTTTTATTTTAAACTCGGCAGTTCTACTCGAGATGTTTATCGGGCCTATTTACACTTGCATAATTTTTATTATTATAAAAAAAAGAAAAATACCGTTGCAAAGCGCTACACTAAAAAGTAATGAATCTAACACATTACCAAAAAAAAATGTTATTATATTTAATCTCATAATTAACGAGCATATATTATACAGTAATTTATTATTAATGCATCAATGTTAAAATAAAAATAATAAGACACGATGCAACATGTTTGAAAATATAAGCGAAATAAAACAAACTCTCTCGAGTAAATTTAAAACAAATAAATCAACGCCTTGCGTTTACTGAATGTTTACAATAATGTGATTTATAGTTATGCAAAAGATAAAAGTGTTGGAATGACTAATTTCATCTCTGACTTAATAAATAAAAAAGTAAGTGTGTAATATGTAACGCATTAGAGTGCAGTAACAATTCCAATTCAATTGTCTTCGGGGAGATTGAAGATGGGAATTGTTGGTTTTCGTGTAGAATGTAAATTGTATATATTTATATTATTATTTTTGTATGTAATTAATATTTAATTGGTCATGTAATTCAATTGTCTTGGAATGTCATAGGGAATTTATTAAAGTTTATGTGATTATTTTTTAATGTCCACTAATTTATTACTTTTATAGAAATAAATGATGAATTTAATTTGTCAACAACATAAAAATCAATAAAAATTGAACTAATGAAGTAATTCAATATTCGTTGTGTATGAAGCTATAAAGTACAAACAAAACGCTTATTAAAGTCTGATTAACAATTTGGTACCGAAATTTAACACGTTATTGGTAAAAAAAATTGAGTAGCACAATAAAACAGTTTTCAAATTTTTTTATAAGTGTATGAAGAGTTTTAGAAATCTTTTAGATTGATTTGAAAAAAAAGAATATCGTGGCTTGGCAACCTGGGGACTAGTTTGGATTGGCAGCAGTCGACAAAATCCGCATAATAATAATGGATAATCTTAAAGAAGAAAATAAAATGTTATTCGTTTAAACAAACTACATTAAAAATATTTCCACGTAAATTGTCCTCGAACATTCCGTTTCCGTTTGAGAAACATTAGTTAGTAACAAAACTTTATACACAAATAGTTGGACAAACATTAGTAAAAGTTTGACAAATAAACGTTGGCCAAATCTCAACTCTTAAGTAACAGAATAGATCTCATAACTAAAGCAAAATAGCACTGTAAAGTTTAATTGAAAAAAATCTCTCATTTCATAATTTTCTTCAATAAAATGTCATAGAATTTCATAAAAAGTTCATATATGTAATTTCTAAAAAATTAACAAAATTTCATATAATATGCACAATACGCTCCGGAATTGGAAGTTTCTTTTTATATTTCACAAAATTTAATAAACGTTTTTATAATTTCATAAAATTTCATTAAAAAAATCATAAAGCTTCGAATAATTTTATCAAATTTTCATAATTGCAATAATTTTGTATGAAATGTTATATAATTTCATAAAAATGTCATATAATTTTATCAAATTTCAAAGTTTCGTAGAATTTCAGAAAATTCCGTATAGGATGAATGACCGGCGGGTGTGCAAGCGGACCGATCGGCGCTCTAGGTCGGCCTCGGCTGCACTTAGCGGTACCCATATACGACAGGCGGCGACAACCGCCGC
Source organism: Tachinus rufipes (assembly GCA_963932245.1). Lineage (NCBI taxonomy): Eukaryota > Metazoa > Arthropoda > Insecta > Coleoptera > Staphylinidae > Tachinus > Tachinus rufipes. The sequence continues at coordinate 23,414,547 of OZ010742.1, read as the reverse complement.
GTTTGGCGGTTCCCATACAAAACAGAGATTTTGACGAATGCGTCTCCGGCAACGGGTGTCAATATACTTTGGATCCTCAGACGGCGCCGGCTGCTGAGTGCCCATACCCGAGAGAGACAAATGCGTCTCAGACTTCAGCTGTATAAAAAAGCTACAGACTTCATTCCTAGCTCAGGGTGACCAGATTTTTACAAGTAAAAAAGTTTATTTTTTGTTTTCATTTATTATTATGGTCGGAGGTTTTGAGGTGCTTTGCATAATCGAAAGCATCAAATTGAGCGGGTAGACCGCTCCAAAATATAAGTACGAGTAAGTAAGACAGATGGTTTAAACTGAGGTTACCAACCTTAGTTCAAGTGTTAATTGGGTGGATAGGTGGGCCACTCCAATTCATGATTACTAGAGTGCCCACCCACCCGCCCAAATGTTGTAATCAAGAAATTGACAATGAATCCTCTCTACAAGAACGCGATAATGATACTAACCCCTAGGTGAGTGGTTAGGTAAGTCACTCTGTTTCATAATTACTATTGAGTGGTGTAATTTGTGGTGCACCCCCACCAGCCCAAGTGTTTGTCATCAACAGATTGAAAGTTACTCCTTTTTGCTAACGTAAGAATTTTCTATATTCAAAGAAGAGGTGGTGATACCAACCCTTGATGACAAACACTTGAGTGGATGAGTAGGCTACTTCATTTCATGATTACTATCAAATAGTTTAAACTGGAGTGCTCACCCATCCGCAAACATGTTTTTCATAAAAAGATTGGATTTTACTCCTTTCTGCAAGTGTTAGAAGTATTTATATTCAAAGAAGAGATGGTGATACCAACCCATAATGACCAACACTTGAGTGGGCGAGTGAGCTACTCCATTTCATGATTACCATCAAGTAGATAAAGTGCTCATCATGTTTCTCATAAAAGCATTGAATTTCACTCCTTTCTGCAAGCTTTAGAAGTCTTTATATTCAAAAAGGAGGTAATGATACCAACCCTTGATGACCAACACTTGAGTGGGTGAGTGGACTACTCCATTTCATAATTTCCATCAAGTAGATGGAGTGCTCACCCACTCGCCTAAATGTTTGTCATAAAAATATTGCATTTTACTCCTTTCTGCAAGCGTTAGAAGTCTTTATATTCAAAGAGGAGGTGGTGTTACCAACCCTTGATGACCAATACTCGAGTGGGTGAGTGGGCTACTCCATTTCATGATTACCATCAAGTAGATGGAGTGCTCACCCACTCGCCTAAATGTTTGTCGTAAAAAGATTGCATTTTACTCCTTTCTGCAAGCGTTGGGAGTCTTTATATTCAAAGAGAAGGTGGTAATACCAACCCTTGATGTCCAACACTTGGTGGGTGAGTGAGCTACTCCATTTCCTGATTACCATCAAGTAGATGAAGTGCTCATCATGTTTGTCATAAAAGCATTAGATTTCACTCCTTTCTGCAAGCGTTAGAAGTCTTTATATACAAAGAGAAGATTGTGATACCAACCGTTGATGACCAACACTTGAGTGGGTGAGTGGGCTACTCCATTTCATGATTACCATCAAGTAGATGGAGTGCTCACACACTCTCCTAAATGTTTGTCATAAAAAGATTGCATTTTACTACTATCTGCAAGCGTTAGAAGTCTTTATATTCAAAGAGGAGGTGGTGATACCAACCCTTGATGACCAACACTTGAATGGGTGAGTAAGCAACTCCATTTCATGATTACCATCAAGTAAATGGAGTGCTCATCATGTTTGTCATAAAAGCATTGGATTTCACTCCTTTCTGCAAGCGTTAAAAGTCTTTATATTCAAAGAGGAGGTAGTGATACCAACCCTTGATGACCAACACTTGAGTGGATGCGTGTGCTACTCTATTTCATGATTACCATCAAGTAGATGGAATGCTCACCCACTCGCCTAAATGTTTGTCATAAAAAGATTGAATTTTACTCCTTTCTGCAAGCGTTAGAAGTCTTTATATTCAAAGAGAAGATCGTGATACCAACCCTTGATGACCAACACTTAAGTAGATGAGTGGGCTACTCTATTTCATGATTACCATCGAGTACATGAAGTGCTCATCTACCCGCCCAAATATGTCATAAAAGGATTTAATTTCAAATATACCAACCCTTGATGACCAACACTTGAGTGGGTGAATGGGCAACTCCATTTCATGATTACCATCAAGTAGATCTCACCCATTCGCCTAAATATTTGTCATAAAAAGATTGGATTTTACTCCTTTCTGCAAGCGTTAAAAGCTCTAAATAGGAGGAGGCAATAGTAAAACCAATCTCCTGATGAAGTCTTGGGTGGGTGGTTGAGTGGGGCACTACAATTCATGTTTAAACTAAAGTTGGTATGACACTTCTAAAGCTTGCAGAGAAGAAAAACTTCTCGGAACTCCAGTTTATAAACTGATTTTAATATTTATAACAGTTTATTGCCGGATTTTAGTACTTTGCATTTCAAGTTTTGTGGCTAAATTTTATAGCCGGATTTTGTATATATTTCTTATGTTGTGTGTGTTTTAAAGTTTTCTGACATTTTCTAGTAGGATTTTGATTAATTATGTACGTAATTTAGTATGTATATCTTATGCATTGTGAACGGATTTTAGTATGATTGACATTTTATGACCAATTTTGTACTTTTGTGATTTTTTTGGTCGTATTTTTGATATTTTATTATTAAATATTGACTTTTTATAGCTAAATTTAAATGTTTTTTAAGTTTTACAGCCGGATTTTAGTACTTTTTTACATAATTCTCAAACAGTTGGCTTGAATTTAATATTTCTAAGTATTTTTTGCTGGATTTGCTACTTTTGAGTTTTCTACAAAAAATTTAGATTTTTATAATTCAATTTTGTGTTTTTAACATTTTTTTTTAATAATATTGATATTTATTTACGTATTTCTTAAAATTATCGGTCGGATTCTAATCATGTTGACATTTTGTGGCTGGATATTTGGCCGGATTTTTGCATTGTTGACACTTAAAGACGGATTTTTTTTTATTGAAATTTTTGGCTTTTTATGACAAAATTTTGCTGTTTTTGTACATAAATCTTAAATTTTGTGGCTAAATTTATTTTAATTTTGTTATTTACTGGAATTTTTTTTTTAATTTTTCTTATTTTATAACTAAAATTTTGATATTTTTTCGACAAGAATGATAATTTTATTACCTAAATTTTTTTTATAATTGTCAAATATGACAAAACATATCGTCTACTGTATTATTAACAACTGACAAGTTTCTCTTGTTAAATATAGCAACGAAAACACAAACGGTGGATGATATAATAAATACTTTGATCACCAACTTGAGCGGGTGGGTGAGCCACAGTAGAAGAAGCTACCCGCCTACAATTTAAACTTTGTTCCCGCCCACCCACCCAAGCGTTTGTCATCAAGAAACTTATTATAAAGTAATCGTCTGTTGTATTGCTAACTCTTGACAAGTTTCTCTTGTTAACTATAGCAACAAAAACACAAACGGTGGATAAAATAATAATTATTTTGATCACCAACACTTGGGCGGGTGGGTGGGCCATAGTAGAAAAAGCTACCCGCCTTCAATTTAAACTTTGTTCCCGCCCGCCCACCCACAATTTAAACTTTTTTCTCGCCCACCCGTCCCAACCCTTTCTCATCAAGAAACTTAATGTGAACTAATCGTCTATTATATTGCTAACAACTGACAAGTTTCTTATGTTAAATATAGCAACAAAAACACAAACGGTGGATAAAATAATAAATAGGTAGTCTTAGTGTCAAGACTATTAGCGGGGTCATAGTGGTGGTCTTTGGTTGGCTGCTGCCTTTGGAATTTTTTTTTTTTTTTTTTTAAGACGTTGTTTGGTTATATGCTGAATATGATGGTTTACAAAAATTGCATTTCTGTTGGTTAGGGCGACGTTTGGCTAATGAGTGATTCAAATACTAAGGCACTCTCTATTGGAATATCGAAATTGAAAAAGTATTTATCATGAGCTCAAAACTTTGGTAGGTTGTCCGACTATTATTTTCACGATTAGCTAAGTTTATATAGCGTGAGTGGTTTTGCTAGCGTAAAAGCTAGATTAAATTGTTCTAATCCGATCAAACTGATCGACTATTAAAGTTGAGACTTAAGCTTCTCTGAATAGACGTGTCTTTTGAAAGTTTTTTTTGTTTTTGTTTGTGTTGATTGCCCAACTTTGGTGTAGTAAAAATTAACAAAAATTTAAACACTGTCAGTTAACTCTATATTCTTTCGTGTTCGCTTTGTTTTTTTTTTTCAGTTGTAGACACTGTCAACCGTAGATCTTTTTAGCAAGTTCTTGATGTTGTCAGTGAGTTGTAGACACTATCAGTTAACTCTAATCTTCTCAGTAAATTCTGAAAACTGCCAGTAAGTTGTAAACACTGTCAATAAGTATTGGATTCTCTCAGTAGGTTGTAGACAATGTCAGTTAACTTTATATCTTTTTGGCATGTTCTGAATGTTATCAGTAAGTTGTAGGCACTCTCAGTTAACTTTAATTTTTTTCAGTAAGTTTTGAAATCTTATTAAGTTGTAGGCACCGTCAATAAGTATTAGATTTTTTTAGTATAATTTGTAAACACTGTCAGTTAACACTAGATCTGCTCAGCAAGTTTTGAATTTTGTTCATGAGCTGTAGACCTTGTCGGTTGACCTCAAATCTTCTAACTAAATTATGGAATCAGTCTGTACGTTGCAGGCAGTATCAGACACTGTATGTTTACTCTAGATCCTATTCCTATGAATACAGCGCCAAATAATGCCAAGTTAAGTACGAATAGTGGCAATGTTCTAGGGAGGTTGTTATGAGCCAATTTCTGGCATCAAAGCTCACATTTTGTTCTGAAACTGTTATTTTATAGCAAAACTAGATCTAAGCCACATACCAGAAGACTTTCTACGGAGCTGCTTGCCTAGATTTCTGGGGAAATTGCCTATAGGTAGTGGCAATGCTTTAGGAAGGTTCTTGTGAGCCAGTTGATTACGGTAGAGTTTTCGACCCTGGGGTTTGCTCTCTTCTATGGCAAAATTAGATCTAACCCACATACCAGGAGACTTTCTAAGGAGCCTCTTCCCATAAATGTTTTCTGAAAAACTGCCTATGGGTAGTGGCAATGCTTTAGAGATGTTTTTGGGAGCTAGTTGATTTCGGTGGAGATTTGGACCTTAGAGTTTACTCTGGAGTGCCAATAGTTTCATCTGGTATGACACTTCTAGAGAAAATTAAAGCATTTAGAATGTACATACAAATTTAATGTCTATAGCTTTCTTCGTTTCGATCATAGAACAATATCGTATCAAATACCTTAACCATGGCTATATTATCGGCATTATTTGACGCTGTATTCCTATAAATACAGCGCCAAATAATGCCGATTTGAATTGTTGTATTTGCTATGAATCTATATTTATAGCAAATACAACATTTCTATTTTAGACAACTTAATGACATGGAAACTACCAATGCATTGCCAGAAATTAAATTGATTCTTTAGTTTCTGCATTATATCTAAATAAATAAATAAATAAATAAATAAATAAAATCTAAGTTAATTAGATTAATTTTGTAGACTGCCAAAGTCAATTATATATGATTTTAGAATTTTGTCTTGTTTCGAATGAATTAATCGTTATACCCTAAAATAATAAACTACCCCCATTGTGCAATTTATTATAAAACTGTATCAAAATTGCACCCCTTCATGTCATATAATTAGAAATCTTAATTCCATATCATTATTAATTTCTAGGCTATTAAATTGCATCATTATAATAAATAATATTTATCGAGGAATCATTATAACAAGCGGATCCGTTTGCTTTTAATGTGCATATTGTGCTAATAAATTAATTGAGTCTTAATTACACAACACACACATATATGTTAAAAATATGTTGAAGATTCACACGAATGGAAGGAAAGAATTTTATCAATTTATTCAGTGAAATAATGGCCTATTAAATGGCTTTATCTGAATGTGAGAAAGAATTTAGAAATCATCGCGTCAATATTTAATATGGTTATCAATGCTTTTAATTAAAAGTTAGTTAGTAAGTAAGTAATTTAATAGATGATTTTGGTTGTGATAAAATAACATGTGTTGCACCTGTATTTTAATTGTGTATTTCCTAAATTACTACATCAAAGATTCATAAATGTTATTTTGAGTTGTAATAATCTTACTTTGTTTTACTTGAAAATTACATATTAATTTGTATTAATACTAAAGAGGTTTATTTTGTTTTAATTGCAATAGTTGTAACTTGTCTTTGATGCACAATTTTATTATAAATAATGTTGATGGGCAGAACTCATCGATCTAAATTAAAATAAACACATTACCGTCACTTTCCCACACTCCCTAAATATGTTATTTGCAAATAGAATTTGCTCACTAAATACATTTTTGCAGCGGTGGATTACGCACTTGAAACGTATTTGTACAATGACACCTTTTTACGTCTGACTGCTCGCCGAAATGTCCTCCTTATCTCTCTAGACAAATATACACATCAATTTCAAATTATTGAAAGGTAAATAGGATTAACCGTATTGTTTAGTCTAAAAAAAGCGGCCAGTGTAATAATGATGACATAAAAGCAGTATGTGTATTTGTGCAAGGTTTCATAATACAAGAGAAAGAAAAAATTTGAAACTGAGATGGTATCAACAGAATCAATTCATTATTTAATTAATGATATTATATGCCATCATTCCATTTTTCAATCAAAGCTTGCACCTTTTACAGTATGCAAAATTCTGAATGCAAGAAAGAAAGAGTAAAATTGATGAAATGACAAACAGTCGCTTGGAAAAGTATTTAAGCAAAAACATAAACTATACAACTGCAATCAATAGATAATCAAGATGCAGAAATTAAGTATCTCAAAACAGTAAACATTGCTCAAATACATAAAAACGACTAAAATATAAAAGATACATAACCAATAGAATACGGCATTTGAAAAAGATCATGAAGTTTACATTTCTGTAAACATAGAATTTAAAATTCTGTATTTCAAGTCAATTACACTTAAACAATTAAACATGCTATATTAAATATACAGAATCCAGGATACGGTATTTGCGTTCAAAGAAGTCATACTGAAAGTATTAAATTTGAAATTTTGTACCTCAAAACATCTAAACAACTACACATGAAAGATACAGAAACTAGGATACGGTAATTGCGTGCGAAAAAGATCATAGAGTATGTAAATCTCAAATTTGTGAAATTAGCACAGAACACACTATTCCAACAAATAGTCTACTAACTTTTAAATAAAAACCGATTTGTCAGTACTGTCGAAGATTGAAATGATAGTTCGCATTACTCAACTCTCTACATTGCTTTTATTTATAGAACAAATTCAATCGTAGCTTGTAATTTAGGAGTAAACATTGTGTTATGCTAATTTCTGCAAAGTACAGAGCGTGGCTTTGTTTTTAAATCAATAAAGAACTTCGCAATATAATTTAATGATAGATTAAATGGGAGACTTAATTAATACAAACGTTTTGTATATTTAAAAAGAACAATATTAAATTACAAAGCAAAATACCTTTAAATTAAGTTCATCGAAGGAAACTAGGTCACCTTGATTAGAAAAGTTTGAGGGAATTTTAATTATTAATCATATTTTATAATCAATCAACTGAACTATTAGTCGATTACTTATAATGTACATACTTTTAAAGCTTATATAAATTATTAATTTGTTACCTTGATCATGGATTTTATAAATATTCAAATACATTAAAAAAAAACTTATTAGAAAACCAAATGCACAAAAAAAACGGGTATAATGATGAAAGTAGTTTTTTTCGATCACAATAATAATAATAATCACTTAACATGTTCAAATACAAAAATGCCACATTTTTAATTGTTTTGGAAAAAAGGTTTGGTATCGACACAGACAGGCTAAGACATGATACATTAACCAAAATAAACCAAAAAGATCTTTGAACTGTGCTGAATAAAAAGCATTTCACAGGTCGCACATAGACAGAGAAGGTCTTGAAGGCGCGTATAACAAATTCTGTTAGAATTGAGGCTATTGAGGTACTTCACTGACACTGACAACATTGAAGTACTTCTTAACTTTTTTCAGGTTGACCACACATAGACCAAAAAAACTTTATAGATGTGTTCAACAAAGTGTATTAAGATTAAAGTCTTTGAGGTACTTCACAGCTGTCTGCGATTAATATGATGTCAAACGGAAAGCAACCCTCTTCCTCAGTAAAATAATACAGTTGCATAAAATATCAGCTTGCAACAATTTAAAATTGACGGCAAGCTATATTAGCCATTGAAGTGAAAATATACCTTAAACTAATTAACGTAAAACGTCTATGCTCGGTGTGGTGGTTTATTAATGTACTTCACAGCTGTCTCAGTTTGATCACAGATAGACCAAGAAGGTCTTGAAGGTCTGTAAAAAAGAGCAATAGCATTAAGAACATTGATGTACTTTACATCAGTGAAGCAAGTTTAAACCAGAATATGTTGCCTGATATTAAGAAGCAACTGCCGCCACTACTCTAGCAGTTGTGCACCAAGCCTAACCATACTTGTGATACCCAAGCGGTACTCAAAGGCTAGAATCACAACGGCAATTCCAATACAATAGTAACGTTACCTTGCTTGGCTTTCTTGAAACACTAGAGCTTCGATCCTAGCATAGTACACTCGCTTGAAAAACGAGCAAAAATACCAAACTATGATAAATGTTTTAGTGTTTTAAAGTCGGAGCAAAAAGCAAGAGTACGATGCTATAGTCGAAGCAAAAGTCCCTGTTGTGTCCGCACTTCGTTCATTTGTTGCATGAACATTGTCCGGATTAACAATGAAAGTAATCATAAAGCATCAAACCCAAGTCTGTCATATCTGCATCACTTCAATTCTATTGCAATGCGATTAGAAAGACCAAGTGTCAGCACAGTGTAACACGGCAAGAAAACTGTACTGGTGTGTTATAAGTGAAAAGATTGATTGACTTCGATGATTATGATGGGCCCAGAAGAACCTGGTTAGTTACTTTCAATTTTTGGCATATCAGCCTGAAAAGACTATTAATGTCAGAAAATCCTACATGTGTCGTCTGTTCAGCTCTTCTGCAGAACAAAAAACAGTCAGGGCCAAAGAACATCTATTAGTGTAGCACAAAATTGCGTACATACCAAAAATAATAGCTACTCCGCATCTCATAAATCCTTCCCTACACGTAAAACACAAATGCAAATTGTAAATCCTACTAATGCAATAAATTTTCGTATTGGATAAAGCAGACAGCTAGATGTAGGAGTGCAATGACAAGGCCGCATACCTACCTAACCAAAAAAACCACCTTACCAAAAACCAGATCTGGAGAACTCTCTAACAGACTATAAACTAAATGTAGATAAAATTTAAAAAAATCAGACCATTCACCAGCCAAAAAACGGTGTAAGACTGTCCTACTAGTCGACCAAAAATCCCCCAGTTCGCCGTTAATGCCTGAACCAAAAGAACTTTGCATGCCCATTGATGGAAGCTTAAGTATTCTTAAAACAAAACCTAAAAGAAAAGCAAAAAACGCAAAAAGCAAATATGTGTAGAAAAATACTATAACAATCAGACCCTGCTCTAAACATTTGCAGATCCAGATCAGACTAGCCATTATCAAATGGAATGCAGCAGTATTTACGCAAAAAAAAAATGGAATCTTGTCAAAGTCGCCGAGAAGATTGAAAATAAATTGAAAAAAACTGACAAAACAGAAAATTCACAACACAAAAACCATTAACAATTCTGGTGCACCAAGCAAGCTAAGATATAAAGCAAAATAACGCCATATACTAATACTATAACAAGCTGATCCTGCTCCAAAAGTTTGCGGATCCAGACTCAGCAATTGAATCACGACCACAAAAAACCAAACGTCAAATTCATTAAAAAAAAACGCAACGCTACTTAAGCAAAAAATGTCAAGCAACCATCAGATCCAGAGTGTAGCCAGAGTATCAAAGTTCCGGTAAATGCAACATCTTGTCGACGTCGCCGAGAAAAGCTGAGGCAGCAACAAACCAAAGACCAAAAATCGCAACCAAATCCTTTCGGCATTCACTAATCCCAAAAACAAATGAACACCAAATTTTAGCACCGCTGATCTACTAAAGTTCGTAAACACTGTCAGAAGAAAGGTTAACTTTATTTCCAGAGATCAAAAAATACTTAAAATATCCCAAGCAAGCATGTAAAGCATGGCAAAAGAACAACAAAACATACCACCAATAAAGATATGTGTAGAATAATACAATCATAAGCAGACCCTGCTGCAAAAGTTTGCAGACTTCAATTACTAAAATTAAATCACGGCCACAAGAAGTCAAACGTCACCTTTATCAATTGATTGTCCCAGACACTCGCCAAATCCAACTCTGAAACGACCACACAACTACGGACTATAAATTAAATGTAGATCAAAAGTCCATACCATCCAACATAGCGTTACACTACCCTATTAGCCAACCAAAAATCCCCTAGTTAGAATTCTGCACGCCCGTTGAATGAAGCTTAAATGTAACCCACTTCTCCCAATTCGCATTTCCAATAAAACATCATCACAAATGCACTAAGCAAAATCTGACTCCAAAAGTTTGCAGATCTAAACTGTGTAATTGAATCACAACCAAAAAGAACCAAACGTCACATTTTTCAGAAAAAAACGCAGCGTTATTTAGGCTAAAAGACAATCAGTAAATTTCGTAGACCATACGATGTAACGTATAGCCCACGTAAAAACCAAGGAGCTCCCCAAAATTCTTTGTGTATGCAAAACAAGTTTTGCAAAAGTTCATCTTAATAATTTTCATACTGCACCAAACTAGAACTGGAAACACAGTGCCACACGCGGTAGAAGCATCCGCCAAGAAAATCTACGCGCATGCGTGTAAACAAACATCGCGTCAACTTATAAAAAGTAGATTTTGCCTCGGGTATAAGTAAATATGTTCAGATGTGACCGGCGAAGTGTTTGTTTTGGACAATTAGAATACATCACTAAGCTCAGAAGCAGTGTTCCAAGTAGATAAAAAGCACCAACCAGAAATAACGTTTATTTAGAAGGTGGTTCGCACTAGGCCTAACTCAATTTCAAAGCTGTACTTTAATCTACTAGAACCAAGAAGCATTAAAAAGCTACTGAAAGCATCAACCATACGTCCCATGACATCCAGCGCAGCTCCCAAAAACCATTATTTCAAAAATTAGAAAAGAATAATATGAAAAAAAAAATTTTACTAAAAGAAGATTTTAAAAGAAAAAGGGCTTTGTTTTTTGTTTGTCATTGATTATTCTGACTTGCTCACTTCAAGTAGTATTCATATTGGTAATGCCTATTTATTTCATATACCGTATAAACGTACAGATTATGCGCTGAACTCGTGACTAGACATATTTTGCACCATAACAACAAAGCCAAACTGGATAGCTTTCGTTGGCTTAAATAATAACTCTGATTACATATCATTAAGGAAAGGAAACTAGAGTACTTCAGCCAAGTGAGGTCCCAAATATGCAACAAATTAACAAACATAAATTTGATATACCTAGTGCCATAAATAAATATTCTTTGCAATTTGTTTTAACTGTAGCAGCATTTAACTATTCTTATATTATCTTGTTGACAGTTTGACAGAAACTGACAACAAAATAAGAATGTAAAACCTTTTTAAAGATGATCAAGATGAACAAGAATTTTAGAAAGTTTTACAGTCGATTCCAAATAATTTTAGGTTATCTTAGAAACCAATAATAAAAACAAAAAATGAAGTATGATATAGAATTACAATCCCATTCACATATACTTGTTCAAAAAATATGTCATTTTGAAATGTCAAATCGAAAGTCAAAATTCTGTCAATGTTTGTCCAAGATAGAATTCCATTCATAACCAACAGAAATTGGGTCTAAATTCATATTTAGAGTACATAATTAAATCGTTTTCTTAAAAGAATTTAATAATGTGTGAATTAATCATATATATTTCTCATAAATTTTAGATAGGCAAGAAATTAGTGCTATTGTCAAGAATTAGCTTTCAATTTATGTTGGTAATCCTATTTATATAATATTTTGCTAATTGTATAAAATAAACATTTCATAAATTTATATAAATTATTATACATAATAATTGTGCTTGTGTTGGGATACAGGTGATTGTTGTCACCTGTGATACTGGATTCTAATGTGCTATTAGACACATTCCATTACAAGTTGTACCTGTTGGAGGTCATTATCATATGTAAATATTAGAATTGCAAACACTTCATTCATTGACAATGTTTGGGTCTTTAAACCCTCACATGTTGTCAATTGTTTTTTAACATATTTTCAATCATTTTGGAGACACGATGTGAATCGGGGCCGCCCCGACTAGACGTGTTCGTGAGGCGATTGTATGTATGTGTGTAAGAGCGTGTGTGAGTGTGTACAAGAGACGTGAAAAGGAAAATATATATTAAAATACACCTACGAATTGCCGTGTGATACCTACGTTGGAAACACTTTAAAAACATGGAGGCGAATGCAACAGTCTGTTATTAGATAACATATCTCCTATGAACATCTTGTCACTGATCGATGCGGCACAGATTCAAGTCACACAGAACATAATTAAAATAACAATAATCAAAAAAATAATAGAAATGTAAGCCGGGTAAAACTAGCAGGTTCACACGCGATACACGCACAAATCACACCGGTATCAATCACTTCGTTATAAATAATAGTAACAATTCGCGGTCAGTAATTTCTAAAAAAAAAAACAATCCGGCTCGGCAAGTGTGGAATGAAAATAAACGGTTCTGTCTGTTTTGGTTATTGAAAGGTGAGTCGCGTAGACCACCACGCTCGAACCGTTTGCATGAACTGGCGATCCAAAGCTGAGCGGCATGTTCACAAACCGGAAATTGCCGAGTTTGTTTCCGAGGTGGGACGATCCTCACAAGCGAGTTCAATTGTCACCTGAATTAGCCGAGTTAGGAGAAGCACCGTTTCTTTTGACTCTACCTGCGGCTAGTGCTAAGTGATAGATAATCACCACGAGCGAACTACAAACACGCAGAGGATTCGTATTCGCATAGAGAGGGTACTACCCCTAGAGCGCCATTTCCTCAGCAGGTTGCCAAAAATATATATTTTAGCAATGTGATTTACTTCCGAATTCCGGTGAAGGGTGTCCGTTAAAACACCCTGTTGCACTCTTGTCGAAGTTTGTTGATAGTAATATAATTTGCGGATAATTTATTTACAATTGAATCGGAAGCTATAAAAAATAAATTAAATATCTACGAAAAGGGCCCCTAGACGTTCAATATTATAGTCAATATATTGCACAATCATTGATATTGTACAATAATGTTGAGAGTCTGTAGATAATATTGAAAGATTGCACAATATATTGAGATAATCAAAAAGAGTTTGATTTTGATTGTACAATCGGATCTAAAAGTATTTATTTCTTTTTTTTACCATTTCTTCATCTATCTGCGCTTTTTTTTCTAATTCTAAATCTATAACTAAAGCAATGGTCACACAACTTGCTTTATTTTATTTCACATGTTGACTGCAGTATCAGTAACTAAAAAAAACTTTGCGCAATTATATTGCAACGTGTAAGTGGTCCTAGCAATATATTGTGCAATAGATTGTTCAGTATTATTGATGATAATATTGATCGTCTAAGGGCACCTTAACAAAATTTGTTTAAAATTATTAAAAAAATAAAATACGCACAAACTTTCAAAAACTAAAAAACAATTTGTCAAAATTATCAATGATTATAATTAACTGATAGCACATAAATTAAACTAATTCAATTAACTGTCAAACATTCAAACTGACAAAACAACAAAATGTTATTAACGTTACTACATCTAACTGTCAAAGTAATGATATTTTGATGTCGAGCCATTGGCGGTTTTCTGTCAATCTAGTAAAACATTATAATTAAGCGACAGTTAACATTACTATATTTAGCTGTCAAACTAGCCATAATTATCAGTTTAGTGATATTCACTGGCAACAATTAACTGTCAAAAGAAACTGTCAAACTGTGTTCTAAAATAAATAACTTAAAAAATTATATTGATGAAACAATAAAACAATTTATTATGTTTTTATCACAAATGTATTACGAATACATTACTAGTTTCGGCTCTACTAGAGCCTGCTAAAGTTTAAGTTTAAATTATTACATCTGTAAAAGGCTCTAGTAGAGCCGAAATTAGTAATGTATTCGTAAGAATAAATTTGTGATAAAAACATAGTAAATTGTTGTATTTTCACAACCATCAAATATTAAATGATAATGACATAACCCACAAAACTTACTATATCTAAAAATGTTATAAGATGTCTGTAAAGTATCAAATGCTGGTCAAACAAGTCACAAAATGTTCCTAAAGCATCTAATAACCTTCAAAGATGTTTTGGCATGTTTAAAACATCGTGTTACCTAATATTGTCATAAAATGTCGTTAAAGTTTAAAGTTCCTGTCAAACAAGTCCTAAAGTAATCAAATTTGTTTGAAAATATCATATAATGTTTCCGAAGTATTTAATAACCTTCAAAGATAAAGTGCATTCGTATTAACTAAAAATATCATAACATGTTGCAAAAATCCTAATTCTTTTAAAAAATTTTACTAAAATAAATAAATAATTTCAAACATGTTGTTGACACGTGACATAACATGCAAAACATTCTATTGAACAAAAATGTTTTGAAACATTCCTGATGTATCATGTCATAAATTATAAAATGTCAAATGTCTTTCAGAAATGACATAAAATGTTCCTAAGTATCTAATAACCTTCTTAAATTCTATTTAAGATCATTATAAAATGTTCCTAAACATATCATTTATGCACATAACCTTCAAACATCGTATAACTTCAAAGCTGTTACAAATTGTTCCTAAACATAACAATCAATTTTCATGACAACAAATTAACTCAAAATGTTTATAAATGTTGCTGAAATGTCTGTGAAGAATGACATAACTTGAAAACACCTGTTATCAAAGAAGTGCCTCGGATTTGGTCAGAGGCCTCAACATCAATCCAACCTCGGTCCCATGCTTTGGCCTCCCGCAAAACTTACTTGTTGCAAAACTTTGCGATAATTTTTGCTCAGTGCTCTGAATGTTAACAAAAAACTCTAGCAAGTGAACGATACATGATCGTACTTCGCAAAATAAAATCATAAAAGTGAAAAACGTAAATATTTTTTCAGCAAAAACGAAACGAGCCCTCAGAACAACAGAGATAAAAATCCTAAGGACAATCACAGGCAGAACAATACACGATCGAGTGCGAAGAGAGGTATGCAACACCCAAGACATAGTATAGGCAGATGATCCCAACAACGCCAAAGAAAATGGAACGACCACATCAAAAAGATTCAAAACCCTGACATAAACAGTCAAATAGTGCAAAACTATTCATATAATACCAAAAATAGTAAAAATCAGTCATAAAATATAAAAATATTGTCATTAACTACTAAAATTCACCATAAACTGATAAAAACTGAAACATTCTATTGCTGAAAAATCAAAAATGGCAAAATTTAGTTATAAAATACAAAATTCTTTTCAAAAACAACCAAAGTCCAACTAAAAAGTGCAGTACATTGTTTGTAAAAAGTTAAAAATAGCAAAATCCGGCTTTAAAATTTTAAACAATTGTCAGAAAGCACCAAAATCCGACAAAAAAACGTAAAAAAAATTGTCATAAAATGTTGAAAAGTGCAACATTCTTTTATAAAAATTTCAAAAATTGCAAAAACTGGGCATGAAATATCTGCAAATTTATTGAGCTGCAGCAAAATATTGAAGTATTCGAAAAACAAACACAATTTTGTGCAAACTTCATAAAAAGTCAACAATAACAAAATCGGGTCATAATACAAAATTATAAAAAAAAACGGCCAAAAACAGTTGAAACGTGTAAAATTCTATTTATAAAATGTTAAAAATAACAAAATCCTGTCTTAAAATATAAAAATATTGTTACAAAGCATCAAAATCCGGTTACAAACTTTTAAAAAATGCAATCTTATGATATTTTTGAAAAGTGCAAAATACTTTCATAAAAAGTCAAGAATATTAAAATACGGCTATGAGTTATTAAAATATTGTCACAAAAAACTAAAAATTAAAAAGTAAAAAATGACAACAAAAGGTCATAAAATCGAAAAATCTAAATTTTGTTATTAAGTTTCAAAAACTGAAAAATCCGGCTATAAAATATCAAAATATTGTCAAAAAGATTCAAAATCCTCCCATGAAGGGTTAAAAAGTGCAAAACTATTCATACAATTTCAAAAATCGGTTATAAAGTATAAAAATATTGTTAAAAAGTAACAAAGCTACTAAAATTGACCATTAGCTGATAGAAACTGCTACATTCTATTTATAAAAACTCAAAAATGCAAAAAAAAGATTAAAGTATTAAATTCTTAAAAAAAAAACAAAATCCGGCTAAAAAGTGCAAAATTTTGTTTGTAACGAAAAATCCGGCCTTAAAATTTTTAAATTGTCAAAAATCACTAAAATGCGACGAAAAGTGGTTGAAAAAACCAAAATCTGGCATTAACTGTTGAAAAATGCAACATTATTTTAAAGAAATTTCAAAAATAGCAAAAATCGGCCATAAAATATGACAAAATTCACTCTTAAAAAGTTAAAATATTGTCAGAAAGCACTAAAACCCGGCCATACACTGTTGAAAAGTGCAACATTTTATTCATAAAATGTCAAAAATAGCAAATGCCGGCGTAAAAACATTAAAATATTGTTAAGAAGCACCAAAATGTACCTATAAACTGTAAAAAATGTAAACATTTTCATAAAATCCCTAAAATAGCAAAATCCGGCTATAAATTATCAAAATAATGTCAAAAAGATTCAATATCCGGTCACAAAGTATAAAAATATTATCAAAAAATACCAAAATTTACCATAAACTATTAAAAGATGCAAAATCCGGCCATGAACTGTTAAATAGTGTGCATATTTTTATAAAAATATTGTCAGAGAAAACCAAAATCTGGCATAAACTGTTAAAAATAACAAAATTCTATTTATAAAATGTTAAAAACAGCAAAATCCTGATTAAAAAATCAAAATATTTTTAGAAAGCATCAAAATCCGGCTGAAAACTTTGACAAATGTAAACTTTTAATTTATAAAACGTCAAAAATGAGAAAACCCGGCTTTGAAACATCAAGATATTGTTAAAAAGTAACAAAATTTGGCTATAAACTATTAAAAAGTGCAAAATACTGTCATAAAATGTATTAAAACTTTAGTTCCTGTCAAATTTGTTTGAAAATGTCATAAAATGGCTTTCGTATTAACCAAAACTGTCATAACATAGCTTAAATAATGTTTCTAAAATAAATTTAAAAAAATGTTCCAGAGTATCTAAGAATATTTATTCCTTGTTAAATTTCTTCATAAAATGTAACACTAAACATATCACTTACGCCCATAAACATCGTAAGCTTCAAAGCTGTTACAAACTGTTCCTAAACATAACCTTCAAAAATGTTATTCAAACATGCAACAATCTTCATTACATCATATTAACGCAAAACTATCATAAATGTTGCTAATTGTCTCTTAGCGTAAAGAATTACAAAAAATGAGGCATAACCTTAAAACACCTGTCATTAGATGGGTGACTCGCGTTTGGTCGGAGGCCTCAACGTCAATCCAAACTCGGTCCCATGCTTTGACCTCTCGCCATTCAAGTCCTACTAGAGGAAACCCACATCTAATTTAAACAAAACTTTGCGATGATCCCAACGGGTGTTGGCACAGTGTGATTTTTGCTCAGTGCTCTGAATTTTAACGTAAAAAACATAATTTGTCAAGTTTATTCTTAGTAAATCTGTTATTGAAACTGGCAACTGGTAACTTAACCCGAGCCATTTATTATATGAACTGTCAACTATCAATTTAACAAAACAGCTGATAACTGTTTCAGTTTTGTGAACTGTTTAACATATGACTTTCAACTTTATTTTTGACAAATGTGTCATATAAACTGTTGATTTGACAAAAAAATTACGACAAACTTTACTTGCATTTTCTGAAACTAGCATTGATTTAGTACTATCATTATTGCTAATACAACTTGGGTTGTTTTTGCGTCTTTTTTTGAAGTGCACTTTGGTTGCTGGCACATTGATCAAATACTAATACTCTTAGTTTTAAACCAAGCAAGAGTAGCACCATTTATTGATCTAGTTGACAAATAATAAGCAAACGGCATCTTTATTATATTGCAATATTCTTAAACATACGTTCTGCTAAGGTTGGTGTTTTACTTATATAGCTAAGATCTTAAAAATCCACAGACTGTGAAATACATTGTAATCTAAATTACTTTTTTAATTTAACGTCTTGAAAAAAAATTTTTTCGCTGTAGATACTGACAAAGCCTAGTATCCACACTCTCATATTAAATGTAATTGTTGTTGAACACTAATCATATATAAGACTAAAGTCATGAATTGATAAATCCTATAATTTCGTAAAATTTTCTGCCAAAGCCGAGACTCGAACCAGCGACAAAATATGCGTCAAGATTCAAGTTAGGCGCTTCACCCAACTAAGCTACTCTCCAAATTAAGACACACTCTTTTTCCATTGATTGGACTTATTGTTTTAATTTTTATTAGAGAAGTGTCTACTTCACTAAAGCACAAGCAACCAAGACAAACAACAATAACAAAATCGGGTTATAAAATATTAAAATATCAGCAAAATCCTAATCAAAATATTTAAAAAAAGGATAAAAAAACTTTTAATTTATAAAATGTCAAAAATAGCAAAATCCTCCAACAAAATTTGACTATAAACTATTAAAAAAAGCAAAATGCTTTACATAAAAATTAAGAAATAGTAAAATTATTAAGATATTGTCACAAGAAACTAAAAATTAAAAAGTCAAAATTGGTAAATCCGGTCATAAAATTGAAAAAATTATATTTTTTATAAAGTTTAAAATATAGAAAAATGGAGATATAAATAACCAAAATAAATCGGTTATAAAGTATAAAAATATTGACTGAAACTACTAAAATTGACCATAAACTGATAAAAACTGCAACATTCTATTTTTCAAAGTCAAAATGGACAAATTTAGTTATAAGGTATTAATTTTTTTTCAAAAAGAACCAAAAAACACCTTATTAGTGCATTACTTTGTTTGTAAAATGTTAAAAAAGCAAAATCCGGCCTAAGAATTTTAAAGTTTTCAGAATGCACCAAAATTAAAAAAAAAAAAAAAAAAAAGTTGGAAAAACCAAAATCCGGCATAAACTGTTAAAAAGTGCAGCATTCTTTTAATAAAATTTAAAAATAGCAAAATCGGCCTTAAAATCTGACAAGAACCAAAACCCACTCTTAAAAATTAAAAAAATACTCTCAGAAAGCACTAAAGCCCGGTCACGCACTGTTGAAAAGTGCAAAATTTTATTAATAAAACGTCAAAAATATCAAGTAGGTCTTGAAACATTGAAATATTGTAAAAAAGCACCAAAATGCAACCATAAACTGTTAAAAAATGTAAACGTTTTCGTAAAACCCCAAAAACAGCTATAAATTATCAAAATACTGTCAAAAAAATTAAAATCCAGTCATAAAATATAAATTTTTTGTCATAAAATAGCAAAATTAACCATAAACTGTTAAAAATGCAATATTAAATAGTCAAAAGTAGCAAAAAACTGTCATACCATTATTTTCAAAAAAAAAACTGGCTGTTTTAGCCGGCTAAATGTGCAAAACACATTTCGTAAAATGTAAAAAATTGCAAAATCCGGCCATAAACTGTTAAAAAATGTACACATTTATATGAAAATATTGTTAGAACAAACCAAAATCTGACATTAAGAGCAAAATTTTATTTTAAACTAGTGTTTTTGCGTGACTTTTGTTGCAAAGACAACTTGGGCTAACAACTTTGTTAAACATATTGAAAATTGCAAAATTCTTTCATAAAAATTAGTAAAATTCGTCTATAAATTGGTAAAATTTTGTGACAAAAAACTAAAAATTGCAAAGTCAAAAATAGCAAAATCCAATCATAAAATTGAAAAATGTAAATAAGTTTAAAAATATCAAAATATTGTAAAAAAAATTAAAAAACCCTTAAAAAAAGTGCAAAACTCTATTCATACAATGCTAAAAATAGCAAAAATCGGTCAGAGTATAAAAATATTGTCAAAAACTACTAAAATTCACCATAAACTGGTAAAAATTGCAACATTCTATTTTTGAAAAGTCAAAAATAGCAAAATTTAGTTATAAAATATTAAATTAAAAAAAAAAACAAAATTTTATTTGTCAGAAAGCATCAATCCGACAAAAAACTGTTGAAAAAATTCTTAAAAAAAAACAAAATCCGGCATAAACTGTTGAAAAGTGCAACATTCTTTTAAAGAAAATTTAAAAAATTGGCAAAACTGGCCACAAAAAATGACAAGAACCAAAATCCACTCTTAAAAAATTAATATATTGTCAGAAAGCACTAAAACCCGGCCATACACTGTTGAAAAATGCAAAATTGTATTCATAAAATGTCCAAAGTAACAAATACTGTTAAAAATGTAAACATTTTTGTAAAATCTCAAAAACAGCAAAATATAAATTATCAAAAATATTCAAAATCTGGTCATTAAGTATAAAAGTCAAAAATACAAAATTCACCATAAACTGTTAAAAAATGCAACTTACTATTTATGGAAAGTCAAAAACAAGACCTGGCAAAAACAGTTAAAAAGTGCGAAATCCGGCCATAAACTGTAAAAAGTGTGTACATTTTTATAAAAATATTATCAGAGAGAACCAAAATCTGGCATAAACTGTTGAAAATAACAAAACTTTATTTATAAAATGTTAAAAATAACAAAACAGGGTCATAAAGTATTAAAATATTCTAAAAAAAAAATAAAATCCGGCCAAAAACGGTTGAAAAGTGTAAAAATCTACTTATAAAATGTAAAAAATAGCAAAATCCACCAAGTTATTTTCATAAAAAGTCAAAAATATTAAAATCCGGCTATGAATTATTAAAATATTGTTACAAAAAACTAAAAATGAAAATAACAAAAAACGATCATAAAACCAAAAAATTTAAACTTTGTTATAAAGTGTAAAAAATAGAAAAATCCGGCAATAAAATTACAAAAAATTCAAAATCCTATTATAAACTGTCAAAAAGTGCAAAACTCTATTCATATAATGCCAAAAAATAACAAAAATCGGTCATAATCTATAAAAAAAATGTTGACAGAAAGTACTAAAATTCACCATAAACTGATAAAAACTGCTACATACTATTTTTGAAAAATCAAAAAGGGCAAAATTCTATTCATAAAATGTCAAAAATATCAAATGCCCACCTGAAAAAAAAAAAGAATAAAGTCCGGTTGAAAAGTGTAAAATTTTATTTATAAAATGTTAAAAATCCTGTCTTAAAAAATCAAAATATTGTTAAAAAGCACCAAAAAGCAGACATAAACTTTAAAAAAATGTAAAAATTTTCATAAATTCCCCAAAACAGCAAAATCCGGCTATGAATGATCAAAATATTGTCAAAAAATATAAATATATTGTAAAAAATTACCAAAATTTACCATAAACTGTTAAAAAATGCAATATAAAAAATCAAAAGTGGTAAAAATCTGTCATAAAATATTAAATTATTAAAAAAAAAAACAAAATCTGGTTAAAAACAGCTAAATGTCATTTCGTAAAATGTGAAAAATAGTAAAATCCGGCCATAAATTGTTAAAAAGTGTACACATTTTAATGAAAATATTGTCAAAACAAACCAAAATCTAAAATAAACTGTTGGAAAGTGCAAAATTTTATTTTATATGTGGTAAACAGCAAAATCCAGCTCAAGTTTTGAAATATACGTCAGGAGCCATGTATGCTTGTGAGCCTTTCCGCATTAGAACTTGAAAACAATTACTAAAAGCTAGTCCATTACAAAAAAATCAGAGCAGGGAGGGGGGTGCATCGAGAAATTTGCTTTAGTATTTGTTTTCCGTTTGTATAACTAACTAGTAGTCTATTGATTGGTTCATAAGGGTATAAAATCCTTTAAAAAAATTCTACGATTTTCCTTGTCGTTTTTTACCTTTGACATTTTTTGTTTAAAAATCGAAAATTTAACTAAAAACAAAAAAATTTACTAGTGAAATCCATCAGAAAACTCCGTAGAACCCAATTCTTTTCAATATTAAGTCTTTATTGTGTCTATAAGCCGCAAAAACTATAAAACCATTTTTTTTGTTTTAAGTGAGCTGGGCAAAAATAAACATTTTTTGGATTTTTTTAACAGACGAAATTGACGTATTTTGATGTAAATTAGTTCAAAAATATAAATTTGTTCTTAAATTAAATTTTCTTAAGCTCATTTCAGAAGTTTAACAAAGGTATCTTTTGTCGCTTGAAGAATTTTACTGTTTGTTTGATAGCTTTTCCGCTTGCGGCACAAATTTGATTCTAAATTTATTCATAATATTAATAATCGTCCATCAGAGGGATAAATTCGAGAAACTGCGCATCGTTTTAGCAATACGTTTAATCTAAACAATAATAAGCATCCAGTACGACGTCGTACAGTGCGCATACAAGAAGCAATTGATATTGTGCAGCCTAGTGTTAATGATAATCCAAATGTGTCAATTCGTCATGGTGCTCAACAATTAAACTTGTCCATCCACTTTATGGATAATTTTGCAAAAAAATCTTGGTTTACAAGCTTACAAGATTCAACTTGTACAGGAATTGAAGCCACACAATCATAATTTCTATTGATCCGCAATTTCAGTTGAAAATTTTGTTCAGTGATGAAGCACGCACACTTTTGGTTAAATGGCTATGTCAACAAACAAAATTGTCGCATTTGGAGCGATAATAATCCACAAGCCATTGTCGATACACCATTACATCCAGAAAAAATTACCGTTTGGTGTGCGGTATAATCATTGGTCCATACCTCTTCAAAAATGGTGATGGTTAGAGCGTTACAGTGATCGGTACAGAAACATGATTGCCAACTTTTTCGTGCCTCAATTTTACAGCATTAACGTTGAAGACATGTGGTTTCAGTAGGACGGCGCTACATTGCACACAGCGTGCGATACAAATAATATACTGAAAAAAAATTCACAAAAAGAACCTGTTAAGTGGCCACTTCGTTCGTGCGATTTGACGCCATTAGATTATTTTCTTTGGGAATATATAAAGTCTACACCGATAAACCAGAGACAATTGAGCACTTGAAAGCCAACATTCGACGCATTATTGCCGAAATACAGCCTGAATTATACTGCAAACAGTATGTGAAAATTGGACCTCCAGATTATGCCATGTACGCTCCAGCCGCAGCGGTCACATGCCCGAAACCATATTCAAAGATTATGCCATACAATTATCTGTCAAATAAAGCCATTTTCATGGATATTAAAAACATTTTTCTGTGATTTATTTCAATTTAAAGTTCTTCGCCTCTGAAAAAAAGCACCCTTTATTATATATTATTAACGTAAAATTAGTATTACCCAAATTTCAAATTTCATGCTGTAACATAAATTTGTTTAACTTACTAAATACGGATTTAGTAGTTTTGAACTCACCTGAAAATAAAAAAGAAAGAAAATCAGAAACAAAGTATTTAGCCAAGAAAATGTAAAACGTAAACAATTATTTATTTCAAAAAGTTAAAACGCAGGAAACTCACCACAGAGAAAATTAGAACTGCATATCAATGATAAAGTCCGCACTCAACAAATAAATCTACAAATTGGACAGACAACATTATTTTAAGCACGTTATATTTAATTTGGGTGAGTAAGCCAATTAATCATTTAAACAGATAAATAACTACAATTTTATGCAAATTATATCTTTATATTGCACAAGATTTGTGTTTTAAGGTACACATATATTCACAAAATTACATAAAAAGTTATATTTAGCTCATAGACTAATCAGAAATATATTTTCTACTTCCTAATGTAATGTGTAATCTATAAACTTTATTGCTAATAAAACGTACTCCATTTTATTACGCACGCTTAATAGTCCTATTACGCACAAAACCATCGGAAAAGTGATGCATAATGCAATAATTATTTATAATCGCAAAAGCATAGTGTGCAACTTGCCTGAAATGCTTGTCGCAATTTATAATAACTAATAAGCATTAATAGCTAAAGAATAGTCAATATAATATGTTAATCAAGTGAGGAATTCCCAATTTCATTTCTATCTATCGTTATTGCAAATGACCTCATGCAATTACTAATTGTAATCTCTAAATTAAACAAAGATATCACAATCAACAATAGTTATTATTGCTCAACATTTACTTCTCCTTACCATTACCTCTCATTTCCTTATCAAAAACCTTGAATAGTGCACAATTATTAAAAACATGTTTAAATGGGTTAAATAAAAGTACGGAGAAAAATTAATTCAATACTAATTGTCATGAGATTCCAGACAGATGTTATATTCGCATGCAATATAGATTATTGAAAATATTATTGGATACGAAACATAATAATGCAAACGGATCTGTTATTATCGAATTGTATATGAATATATTATTTAAACGGATTTTCAAACGTTATTAATAATGATGTTTAGATTGTGGTGTGTGAAAAAGTTGTCAACATTCAAGGTGATAATGATGCCCACAGACAAAATCACCAATAACATTATTAAAAAGTTTGAGAATGCTAGATGTGACGCTGCTAAAGAACCAAATTTGTGTGTATTCATTGTCATCACAACGATTTGTGGGTTGGTCAGTTGTTTTTGAAAGCAATTATTTAGTCCTGAAACCATAATCATTTTAATACTTTGTTTATACTGTATAATATTTTATTATTTACGCTTTCAAATTCTTCTCAGTGTTAACGTGTTACGTTTTAAAATAAAATTTAACATTATAACTTAAAATAAATAAATAAAACAAATTTTCTATGTACTATATCAGAAATATGTTTTAAAAACCGGAACTAGTTTCAACCTTTACAAGGTCATCATCGGACGGTGATACAAACAAATGACACCGTCCGATGATGGCTTTGTAAACGTTGAAACTAGTTTTTTTTTAATATATTGGTGATATAGTACATAAAAAATTTGTTTTAATTATTTTATAATAAACACAAAACATCTTAGAAACAACATTAATATAAATACTCAAAAGTATGGCAGTATACAGAGAGCAAAGTAAAGTTATATATCTAACGCTAGCAAACTATAAAGCAGTAAATTGATCAAAAAGTGACACGTATCAGATAAGCCTTTGTTGTCTGACCACGCAGCCAACAACCAAAAAAAAAAAAAAAACTAACTGAAACTTGTATATAATTAATACTAATTAGACAAATCGGAGACTGTCCAAAGACAACAAAAACAAGTCACAAGCGAATGACAGGCACGTTTGATAACTTCATAGCTATCAAAGAAGCTGCCTAAACAATAAGAGTATTTAGTAGAATGAGAAGCTTAAAAGAGCAAAAGCAAGTAATAGAAAGTTCAACAAGACCAAGAAAACTGATAACTGAGCCTCATACAGAACCTGTCTCACAGCATATAATAACACTATCAAAAAAGTAAAAACAGACTCCTCTGCTGGAAGGGATACTGTAAAGGCATTCAAAACACATGTTCTCGCCTCCAGAAGATGCTGAGCAAACATCGCACTGCAAACATTGGATATCTACTGACAAAAAAAAGAAATTACACATAGTCGGTCAGAGAAACTCTCCAAAAGCTACTGCAGACACACTTCTCTCTACGCTGGCAAAAGCTCCAAGCCAAGAGGAACTTAAAATGCCTATCAACATGGTAAACAATTAAGATTGAGCAAAGGCTAATGCCATAGTAAACAATAGCACCTTAGAATAGAGAATGAGTACGTTTAAACCATTCAAGTCAGTAAGAGCTGACGGGATCTATCCCATCATATTACAGAAAAAGCTTGCTGCCCTAGAAGACTTCTAAAAGCTAGCCTAACACTATCATATATACCAAACAGCTAAAAAACATCCATTGCCAATAGATACCATAACCTCTCGTCAGATATTAAGTAAACTCTATGCATCAAAAATCTACTTGACATAGCACGTTCTTAGAAAACAAAGTACATGTCTGATCAACCCTCAAAAAACCCTATAGACCACAGTAAAACAAAATCAATAAGCTAATAACATTGCTAGATCAAAATAATGTTTTACTTAATTAAACTACAAAAATCCTAAAACTTAGCAGCCAGAAATATGTACTCAAGCCAAAGAAATCTTGCAAGACTTCATAAAAAAACAAACAATAGCGATGCTCCATTATAACTATAACCAAATTGTGTTGTTTTCAAAAACGTAAACCGTCAAATACCACTAACAAAATCTTAAAGCCTAAAATTGAACTTTATAAAGCGTTGAAACGCAAGTGTTCAAGCAACAATTGATAATTAACATAGACAGTGGAGATTCGACTGCCAGCAGCCGATAAGACCACACCAAGAGCAACCCAGTTCATCACCTGAAGGAAGCAAACCTAAAGCCCGGTTAAACAAATGCAATTACAATGGCACCAACGCACAAACAAAGTATATATGCCTTGATTGCGTTTTAAAACATTAATCAAAGTCATCTTCATAATTAATGCAACTGAATTAATCAATTAGAAAAGTAACAGTATTTCTTTCAATATTAAGCAATATCCCTACATGACTGATAGCCAGATCCTCAGCTTCCTCTACGTTCAGTTCCAAAAGATGGAAGTCCACCTGAAAAAGCACGACAAAAAGATCTACAGCCTCGAAAAGCACGTCGTCAAAATGATCGACAACGTCACCGTCAAAATAAAACAGAGCACGCTGAATCTCCAAGAAACCATCCCAAGCCTGGGCGAAGACATCTCTCAAAAAATATAAAAAAACAAAGCCGCCTCCAACGCGGCAATTATTTCGATCATTGCTAGGTATACCACCCAGCCAGCCAAGACACCAAAAGTCCCAACCCAAACCTCTCCCAAAGAAATCCAGCTAATGCAGCAAAGCTCCAGCCCAACAAGACTCCAAACTCCCCAGCACAGAAGACCTCCCTTAAAAGACTTGCCAAAAATTCGAAAGATTCAAGCCCATCCAAAGACAAAGACCGGATAGACGCGCAGCTAAAAAAACAGTGTCCCCGCACACAAAAAAGCCCCACCACTAAAGCAAAGATTCTTTCTTCTTCAACTAGGATATCAGCCGCCGGCCAAGCAAGTCACACGTCTTCAGCGCCATCAAGGGCCTTGATTCAAGGCCATCAGCCAACAAAGCCAAAAGATCTTCAATCCGGCCTGTCTCTAATGCAAAAGCCACTTTTAAACAGCCTAGTAGCTTAACATCAAATTATTTGAATATTGATAAAATTTGTCTTCAAAATACTGTACTATCAGAAGTACCAACTGTGTAAAGTTGAGCAAAATTGATACGCTTAAATTTGCTTAACCTCAAATTATTTGACGTTACTTACTTGGAACAAGCTGTTTAGTGATACTGATGAAATTTGTCTTCAAAATACTTTAGCACCAGAAGTACCAACTGTGCAAAATCGATCAAAATTGATACCCTCAAATTTGTTTGACCTCAAATTATTTGCCTTTACTTACTTCAATACGTAATGCTTAGTGACAACTTAAGAACATATACTTCCCAAACGGTTAATTGGATATTGATGAAATTTGTCTTCAAATTACTTTACCATCAGAAGTCCCATCTGTATAAAGTTGAGCAAAATTGATACCCTCAAACGTGCTTAACCTCAAATTATTTGACTTTACTTACATTGAACTAGTTGCTTAGTGATAACTTGAGAGCATATAATTCCCAAACGGTTAATTAAATATTGATGAAATTTGTCTTCAAAACACTTTTCTATTAGTAGTACCAACTTTGTAAAGTTGAGCAAAATTGATACGATCAAATTTGCTTAACCTCAAACTATTTAACGTTACTTACTTTGAACAAGCTGCTTAGTGATAACTTGAAAGTTTATAACTTCCAAACTGTTAATTAAATTTTGATAAAATTTGCTCTCATAATACTTCATAATCAGAAGTACCAATTGTGCAAAATTGACTAAATTAGTATGCTCAAATTATTTGACTTCAATTACATTGATTAGTGAAACTTGAAATCATATAACTCCCTAACTGTTCATTAGATTTTGATGAAATTTAGTTTCATAACCAGAAGTCCCAATAGTCTAAAATTCAGCAAAGTTGATAGGCTCAAATTTACTAAACTTTAAATTTGAATTTACTTAGATTGATACGAAATGCTTAGTGAATAGTTTAGATTGGAGTGGCCCACCCACTCACCCAAGAGGAGAAATAGCTCACTTTGTGAACTACCCAATAATAATCATGCTCTGGAGTGACCCGCCCACCCACCTAAGAGTCAGTTATCAAGAGATTGGATATTATCATCACTTCCTCTGACTTAAACACTTCTAATACACTAACAGAGAAGAAAAACATCAAACTTCTTGATAACTAACGCTTGGGTAGGTAGAAAGGAGAGAACTACAGTTCAAATTACCCAATGGTAAGCCAAGAGATCACGTGTCTCTCAAAATTGTGCAATCTTACGGTCCGGATAAAGCAAAAAAGCAATTCTGGTGACATCGTACAATGCCACCGTTGCCATTGAAGTGCAATTCACCGTATGTTTACGTAAAATGCGCTGGAGCTCATCCAAGCTCCACCTGCACCAAGCCAAAGAAATCAAAGCATGTTACAATATGCGCTGCGTGCAGTAGGTCGCATACAGCAAGCTCTCAAGCTGAAAGCAAGCCAAACTTCAACGTCAGATTCCAGCTTCTCCCTGAGCACTCCCAACGCACTCAACACAGGCTTCCCCTACGCTTCGCACAAACAAGTAAAGACGGTTTTAAAGAGATACTAACATCTTCCTTACATATTCTAGTGTACAAACAAGAGACAAATTGTCCGAAAGTCTGCTCCCAGACATAGACGTGGTGTATAAGTTCTCTACAATCTAACTAAGTGCACTATTAATATTACGTCACTACAATCAATATTAAGCAAGCTGGTATATAGCTCAGTAGGTGGCCAACTTCTCGAAATTCAAATAGGGGAAAGTTTAGTCAGTAAACGCCCGTGAACGTAAATCCGACACATTCAAGTCTTTAAAAAGATTCTCCTCCCAATTCACAAATAAAAGTTCAAAGAAATGATTAAAATTAATCATTGATTACATAAATTTATAAAAATTCGCGCTAATCAGAATGTCGATTGTTAGAACACAAGATTAGTTGGGTCCTGTTCCCAAGCCTATTTTTCGCATAAACAGTTCTGGTTGTAATTGATAGTGGAAGGCTCATATGTGAGTTGTAGAAAATAACCTTCAGCTCCTAACTACATAACAAAATAGTAACAAACTTTATTTAACACATACAGCAACACACAGTATATTTGCGCCATATTTGATTGCAGACGAGATAGTAGTCCCAGCAGCTCCTGCATCTCCTGACGCTGCGTTTTCATTATTAGTGTCAGTAGCTACCGTACTAACTAGATCAGTGTCCGCCTCCGCTTTAGTAGTAGTAGTTATATATAGTAGAACAAAACTGAATAGAATTGCTTTGTTGAACGCCATCAGTAGTTAAATACGTACACGTATATAAAAAGTAGACTCATCTCAGCCTTGCCCAGCAAAACGGTCTCGTACTATACAGATTCTAGAGATAGCTGAGAATATTTCGGAATTAGAAAACAAAAACAAATATTTATCATCAAAATTTGCTGTTTTTCAAAATATTGTTCATAAAAATGAATACACTTTTGCGTTTGAGCCAATTTTCGAGGCACTTTTTCCACTCTGATTGAGCCTTTATTTAAATGATTGATGTGAAAAATAACACAAACAAATTTCAGCCAAATGTTTATGCAATATTAAATATATGCTGGTCCCACTAATGCCCAAAGATGCCCCAATCTTATAATAAGTCCCATAATGACCTTGCAGTATCAGTTCACGCACAGCATTAATGTTTTCCAAAACAACAACCAATTTGGACAACCTTTTCAAAATTCGGCAAACTACGGCCACAATTACATTCGGTAAACCATCGATAAACACTGGTCCTTGATGGTGTTTCATCGTTAAAAGTGAAATTAAGATTTATCGATGCACTATTAAGTTAATCCACGTCGGAAGTTGTAAGACATAACCACACATAAATATTCACCACTTTTTTTGCCAAGATAAATGTTTCATGCTACTGCAAACAACACAAGCGCTACTTCTCATATGTCAAAACGTTCAGAGTTAAAATGTCAAACACTACAATAGAAATCTTATTTACCAAATGGTAGCACTAGGATTAGCCAATACCAAAATATAAAAAAAGACCCTGACAATAGAAACTTACAAATCGCATTTAATTAAAACTCTGTAAACTAGTCTACATGATAAATTAAATAGTTGAATTCAATTACAGTTGTCGTACCATGTGTTTCTTTTACGGACAGTTGCTACCCTTACAAAATTATTATTTCAAACATTTGCTTAAGAATTTCTTTTTTTGTAATTTTTTTCTTTCATTAGATGCAGATTTACACTAATACCAATTAAAGTGTGTCAATCATGTTTTCATGAATTCAAAACCAAACAAGCGTGCATGCCTTACCAAGGATTCAAACTTAGAACCGTACTAGAGCTAGTCTTTCAACCGCTGCGCAACCTAAGTCAAATTTGTAAAAGTTACTCACCATCATTGTTGCCTGAAATAATATACCATAACAGCTATCCCTGCGTCGTTCTCAATTGATTCATGCAAATACTCGTTAAAATCTAAGAGAAATAGATTTTCGTAGACTAAGTAATAAAAAAAAATCAAAATGTAGTATAACTAGTCTCAGATTTAAAATCAGCACTTTTAAGATACACAGAAAACAAAATAATTTGGTTATTTTCCATCATTTTTTTTGCACATAAAGACTTAAATATAGTCGCAACTAAAGTCATTACCATTTTATTTAACTCACCTTGTTTTATTACACTTAGCATGCAGATATTCACAGCACTATCAAATATAAATTTTATTTGATTCATTTTCTCTTATTATATTTCAAGTGAACTAAAATTTCAAGTACACCGCATCTTATATATAAATATACAAATTAGTTCATTTGACCTGTGATACTTCTACATACATTGTAAATTATTAAATAACAAGCAAACAATAAGCGATTTAAGCAGGTTGTAATGGTAATGAGCCAATTCCCAGTGGGACTGACAATTTTCCAATCACTTATCGAATCGTTAGTACTGATTGTGTGAATTGACTTGTGCGCTCCACACATCCTTATTTAGTGCAATTAGCGGTGCATATAGAGATGACACACTGTGACACAGATTGATGCTGGACAACTAGTTAATCTGCGATATCCTCGCCGGTTGACGCCATCGCAGACTCCGCTATTATCGAATTGTTAGTGAGGCCGGCGTCGATGATGATAGGCGCCAGTGCCCAGCACCGAGTGGCATTGTGCACCGATTCTGTTTTGCAAGACCGTAATTGAACAATTGGCACTCATTACGTTTCAAGTACCGGTTGTCTGTATGATTCACGATGCGCCACCGCCGAATTATTCGCTAGAGATGCAATGCGCTGGTATAAATAAAAGATTTTTAAGTTTAAAATAGATGCTGAGTTATTAATTAAAGGTGATTTATCAACATATAAATATACTAGTCGGTTTATATGCTCTTAAATTTAATAGTGCGTACTTGGCTCTCAAAATTATACTATTAATTCTAACATGAAATTAAATAATAATCAGGATGTACGCAAAACAATTAAGCACAGACAACATAGATTAATTAAAACTTGTTGCAGATATTTAAATTTTATTATTCTCAATTCAAATCTGAATTCCATTAGTATGTATTCTATCATTAGTTACTGTTAACATTTTATTTCAATTAAAAAATAACAAACAATATAATGCATTGCCATCTATTGCCATAGTTTTAAATTTCTTTAAAATTCCAGGATTATATTTATATTTTAAAGCTTAACATATTACTTCTTGATTCTCTAAACATGCACTCCATAAAATTCTAAGAATCGATACCTTTACCTATAAAAGATTAAGTCCATTATATTCGCCACCTTTACATTTATTTCTCTTCAAATCTAATTCCATTCAATAGAAAATTCTGTGTAATTTTTAACATACAAACCACCACCACAAATATTTGCCACTTATTTCCGACTGGAGAAAAGAACCAAACAGATTATACATGCAATTCAAAACCCATATACACACAAAAAAAATATTATTTTTATAAAAGAATTAAAAATGTTTTGTATTGCCATTTGAAGCCGAAACTTTTGAAGAGACACGAACCTGTCAGGCGGGAGTCGTTAATCCTAATGCGTTTATAATTCTTCCAGTGATTAGTGGAGGGAGACAATCGCAATGAGAATCTTTTAAACGTTAACAATTACTAAATGAGTTAAATGATGGGGATGATTTATTGTGATTTGTTAAGTTGAGATGTGCTTCATTTTATTTATAATTAGAATCAATATCATGACATTGAACAGACATTACTGATTTCACAATGGGATTGAAATATTGCTACTTCTCAGCTGTTTTAGTTTAATTATATAAAGAATTCACCTTTTATCGATATAAATTACCAGTTATTTGAGCAGAATGTAAAATATTAAGCATTAAACATGTTTTTAATAAAATACAAACTGCTTGCTAAATAAAGTTACAAAAACTGAGTAATTCTTGGAGATGGTTAAAGTAAGAGTGTAATATAGTTCAAAATCAACATGAAAATTAAGAATACAGCATAGAATAGACAAAAATATTGTAGAAGCAAAAATGATAATTAAAATTGGAGTAAAAATCTCCATACAAAACTTAATAGCTACAACCTGATAAACAAAAAAAAGCGTAGAAAAAAGATCAAAAAACCCAAAAATAGATAATGATGTAATGTCAGCTATGAATAAAATAAAAGTTAAAAAGGCTGGTACAATAGATGTTTACTACCAGCCAAAAGTAAAAAAACACCAAGAACCCGTAGCCCAACTTTGATCAAAATTACAGATAATATGTAAATTATTCACACTAAGAAATATTAAAATGTCAAGAAAAAATCATCATATTTTTTTTTTTTTTTAATTTCAATAACAAGTTGCCCATTACATCATCAAGGCAAGACCTGTGCGTAATTATTTCTTACTAAAAGGTAGTCCATTCTTGAGTTAATTTAAAAAATGCTATAAGTATAAGTAACAGCTTTCAACATTTTTAAAAATTTTTGATAAATATTTCCCATTAAGACCATTTCGTCCTTTTTGTCCCAGAACACACACAAACTTATTTCGAATTTCACTCACAAACTGTTCTGTACTTAAAAATATAAATGTTTTGAACAACAATCTCTTGCACAACAGCGACGGCACTGACTGTATAATCTTTGCTAGTGGTAGTGATTCATCCTTAAATTAACATCGTTCACGCTACTAAACAAAATACGCAAAATACGGTGTCCATGAATGTGTAATTAAATTTATAGCAGGTTTTGTTCAATGAGTAGTGAATGGTATTTTAAAGAAGTCTAGTTCCCTTGTACACCTTTTAATAATTCATCATTTACAATCAGAAATAGCCCTTTCTGCACAATATTATGCTAATTTACCTAAAGTGAAAGACTGCTACTAACCCAAAAAAATGGCTTAAGCGCTAAACTCAAATCTCTGCTCATAACTTATAGCCGGTACAGGCGCTTCCATTCTTTTAAATAACGGGTTCGGTAGTATATATAAATAATTTTCAAGTACTTACTCAAAAGCAGCTGTGAGCTGATAAGAAAGCCATTTTACATGTCCAGCCTCATAGTCGGCTAACAAAACATTTTGAGAGTCACTTATTAGGTCAGTTAATGCTAGCAATCAATCTCTCGGTGTATATCTATTATTGAATATGACAAAATAGACCATAACACTGACGCCTCAGTGCCCAGACTTAGTTTGTTCTTCTATAGGTAACCTTTGATCTCAGTTTCATACAAAAAATCATTTATCTATGTTACTTCTTCTTTTTCTGCTATCCCTTTTTACGACTTAGAGTGTCGGGTATTCATTATCAAGCCATCTCCTATATGTTTGGTTTTTTTCGCAATTTTCCCTAGCTCTTCTGCTTTTTTTCCGTGTCTCTCTCCTATTTCCTCAATTATGTTGTTCATTGCCTTCCTGGATCTTCGTAGTTTCCTTTTTCCTTCCATAGTTGCTTGTTCTACCTGTTTTGTTAATCTATGACAATGAAAGGCTGCTTTCAAGTCGATGAAAGTAATATAAAGTTCTGCACTCCTACCTGTAGTTTGTCTTTTGATCCTAAAACCTCCTCGTTCTTCTTCTAGTTTGTGTTCTATTTGTTGTCTTAGTCTCCTTTCTAAGGTTTTACTGTACACTTTTATAGGCAAGGCATACTTCTCTTTAGTTGTCGCATTCCGGAAAGCTTCCTTTTTTGTGTATTGGCACCAGCGTGTTAGGTTCCCAATCAGTTGGTATCGATGCTTCTTTCCATGCCATATTGCACATATCTTTCATCCATTCCGTTTCATTTTGACATCCATACTTAATTAGTTCTGCCGTGACTCCGTCTGGTACCAACGCTTTTCCTGTTTTCAATTCTTTTATACGTTTACCATTTTGCCCTTTTGTATTTCTGTTTCTTCATCTTGTGTTTATTTTTCATTTTCTTCTTTTGTTCTTGTTTCACTGTTCGTGTTGTTCTTTGCTGAAAATGTTTCTTCGTTCCATTTTTTTTCTGTTTCGGTCTGTACAGTCCTGTTTTTATCTATAATACTTCTTATGTTCTTCTCTCTTTTTTTCCAAAATTTTCTGTTATCTGTTTCACTTAGTTGCTGGATTCTCTTCATCTTTTCGTTTTTACAATGTCTTTTTAGATTCATTTCTTCATATTTTGTATGCTTCTGTTTCTGTTAATTTTGTGTTTTACTTCGTTGTTCCACCATTTTGTTCTTTCTCTTGCCGTTGCTTGTTATTTTCATTTCTCAACATATCATTGTTGCTGAATTTATCATAGTGTTTTTTAGTTTGATCCATTTTTGGTTTAAAGTGAAGATTTGTTTTTTTCTTGTTCCAGTTTTGATAGCTCCTCAGTAATTCGTTGTTCATATTTTTCCCTAATCTTTTCTTCTATATACCTTTCTACTTTTATCTTCTTATAGTCCTTCTAAGTTATACATATTTTTATGGTATTTTTTTAAATGCTTCAAATTCAAATAATAATAACAATACTGCTGAAACCTCTTTTTCAAATTAATTTGTTTTAAACAATGAACCTAATAAAATGCTCTGCCTCCCACCCAACAAGCATCTAAAGTTTTGGTAAAGCATCAACCGAGGTTGGTACTAGGCGCGAGAACAACTGCAAAACTCTGTTTGATGTACAAATTTATTAAATGTTTTCTAAAGTTTTAACAAAAAGTGCAATATACAGGGTGCGCCAGAGAAACTTACTTATTTGAAAGGTCAATAAAAACAAAAGTACTTCAGTTATTGTTTTAATTCTTTCTTTATTTGAGAATACAATATCCCAATTTTTTTATCATGCAGTCTTGAAAATGTCATCGGGTAAATGGCGACCCCCATTGCGCATACACTGATTAAGTCGATTTTTGAAATTCGTGTCCACTCTTTGCAGCATATCAATCGGTATGTTGGCAATGGCGTCGCGAATGTTGTTCTTGAGGTGTGCTATGGTCCGTGGTCGATCGACATAAACCAGGGATTTCAAATAACCCCATAAAAAGAAATCGCTCGGATTCAAATCTGGAGAGCGTGCCGGCCATTGGAGATCGCCTCTGAGAGAGATGAGGCGGTCGGGGAAATGTTGTCGCAACAAATTCATTGAGTCTCGTGCTGTGTGTGCTGTGGCTCCATCTTGCTGAAACCACACGTTTATAACGTTCATTTCTTCGAGACTTAGAAGAAAAAATTCCTCGATCATGTTCCTGTAACGAGCTGCATTCACGGTAACTGCGCGTTCGTTTTCTTCAAAAAAATAAGAACTAATTATTTTCATTGCCGACATCGCACACCAGACAGTAACTCGTTCACAATGAAGTGGTTTCTGGTAAAGTTCACGCGGATTTACACCACTCCAATAACGCATGTTTTGCTTGTTGACGCAGCCGGAAATGTGAAAGTGAGCCTCGTCACTGGAAAAAACTACCGCGTCTTCAGGCAGGTTGTCAATCAGCATTTCACATGCATTTTGACGGGCAACAAAATCGCGTTCAGTTAATTCTTGCACAACAGCCAATTTATAGGGATGAAATTGAAGGTCTTGATGGAGAATTCGTCGAACAGTGGTGTCAGAAATTCCCATAGCAGCTGCGTGTTTGCAAGCAGAACGCCGGGGAGAACGCACAACTGACTGCCTCACTCTTTCGATATTTTCCGAAGTTCTGCTGGTCCGTTGAAGTCCATTTCTGGGTTTAGCGACACTTCCACACTCCCGAAATGAGTTAACCCACAACAGAATCAAATTACGACCAGGAACGAGTCTGTGATGAGGAATTTCAAAGCGAGCGCGGAAGGCACGTTGCGTAGCAACAAGTGAGCGACCGTTAGAAAAGAAGCTCTCGACGGCGAAGGCCCGCTGCTCTCTAGACCAGAGCATGATGGCAACTGACTGGAGGGAGAAACAAACTTGAGGACTTCCCCCTCCAGATGCGCCCCCTCTCGACCCCTTCCCCGCCCAACTCACCGCTCGGGAGTTTTTTCAAATAAGTAAGTTTCTCTGGCGCACCCTGTATAAAGCCCACAAAATCGTAATTTTACGTACAAAACCAAATTACGAGAGCGTATATAATCAAAATAGGTATTTGTTTGTGAGATAATTTCATCGTTGAAGTCAAATCTCTTTCCGCCAAACCATTTCTTGAGGTATGGTAACAAAAAATAACCACTCGGGGCTTAATCCGAAGAATAGATCGGATCTAATTCATAGATTTTTGCCATAGAAACTGCACATGTGTGCACCCTTGCATTGTCCTGTTAAAAAAACTTTTTTTTCAAATCCTCATTAAATCAACCCAATATATTGGCATAATACTCGCCATTGATTGTTTTATCCTTTTGAAGGTAGTCAATGTGGATTATACCGCGTGCATCCCAAAAAACGGTTCCCATGACTTTATTGGCTGACAAACCCACCTTGGTCTTCTTTGACGCCGTTTCACCCCAAGAAACCCACTGTTTTGACTGCTGTTTGGACTCTGTGTATTGTGGTAAATCCACGTTTCGTCCACGTTTACAAAACGGCGCAAAAATTTGTCCATATTGCGATTGAACAACTTCACTTTTTTTTTTCATTTTCTCTTCAAACCACGAGCTAGTCAGCTATCAATGGCTGTCAAACACAAACTAAATGACGCAGCTTATTGAAATTTTGACAAGAGGCAGCTGACAGGTACCTCTTAATAGAAGCAGTCTTGCCCTTTCAGTTAAGAGACAGGGAATTCAAAAAGTCACGAACAACTTAATCCGCCCTCGTAATATCAACAAAATTTTATCACTATTCTTTAACCGCAGAAAAAATAGCACTAATAGTTTTTGCTTTAGTACAGGTTCTACTAAAGTCGGTGCCTAGTCGCAAAAATTTCCAAATCTCACTAAATTACCGAAAAGTATCATTTGGTCATGAGCACAATAAACAAAAATGTATATAATGTCAAAGTCAAACTTAAAATACCGGATTCGAGGACCAAATAAATAAAAACAACTTTTTTCTTATATTTTTCTCTAAAAATTAAAGCATTAACCAAATTTTTTTTTTAATTTAATTTTCTCCTAATTGCTCAAAAGAAACCATGTCCCTCTCAGTCTCAGAGTCTCCCCTTCCACCAACGTGGGTTCAGATGAGGTCACTTAAGCGTTTACCAACTCAACCAAGTGGCCGACCACATTGTCGAAGATTTCAGACAGAAAAAGACCACAACGTCAAAAAAGCCTTCAACAAAGTCTGGCACAAAGGACTGCTTCTAAAGCTTATCAGACAACAATTTCCTCTGCAAATTATAAGGCTGTCTCATATCTAAAACGCAGTCAAACTCAAAAACTACATCTCTACCTCAAAGCAGATCCAGGCTAATGTTCCTCAAGGCTCCATTCTCTCGCCGCACGTTTTTAACCTGTTCGTAGCCGACATGCCTTCAGAGAGCCTTCAGAGAGCATGCACAGTGTTAAAATGACTCAATATGCTGACGACACAGCATTTATCTACTCCTCAAGGTCAACCGGACGGCCACCTTACGTCTACAAAAAGCCACCTCAGATCTAAAATTAGACGGACAAATGAATCAAAGTAAACCCAGAAAAAAGCAAGGCCGATCTCTTCACATGGCGTTGGTCACTCACTCCGCATGTGAACGTCACCTTCAATGACGTTCCCATACCGTTGTCCAACACTGCCAAGTATCTTGAGTTAATCTTTGATACTTTATTACAAGCCCCATATACAATATCTACTAAACAAAGCAAACATGGCCAAAACTCTACTCTACCCAATGTTACGTCAAAATAACGGCATGTTGCTCTAACAAAACCTGGCTCTATACCTCGACCATCAGACCAATGACCATGTACGCTTTCCCAGTTTGAGGAACGGCTGCAAATTGCCACCTCAATCGTTTAGAGGTCATCCAAAACAAGACTTTGCGGATGCTCACTCCATGGTTTGTTCGAAATTTGGACATTGGGACCAACCTTGATAATCTTCCACTACAACAACATATTACCAATAAGTACTTCAAAAACCTCGCAGTTCACTCCAATGCTGATCTGGAAAAACTCGCCAAACCAGTTCGAAAAGAATCTATCTACAAACGATCGATGAACTCAATAGTAGCCAAGTTACTTCTTACGTAAGTGGGTGAAATCACATCCAAAACAAAATCCAAAACCTAGCCTATAGGGCAATTTATTAAAAACACCTCCTACATACACATCTCTAAACAAAAAATACATGAGCTGAAATATCTCAAACTTCCAAGCAATTCCTAGATTGGGTGGGGTTTAGTCGATAGGCGCCCTCAGAAAGACAAATCAGAGACGTCCTGAAAGCGAAAGTCTTTATAAGATTCCTCACTAAAGACTCACAGAAAGAATACAATGACTAAAATATCAGAATTGAATAAAACCCAAATAATAATGTGTACTATTAAAAGAAAACCCGGAAATCAAAGAAGCGATCATACATCGCAAAAAATGTATGTTTCCCGCTAAAATCGGAGGTGGCAACATAACAATAAAATCTAATAAGCTAAAATTTGCTCAAGTCGTATCGACTTGATTTGCAAAAAGCTTTTGCTTTGCAATCTCCAAAAAGTTAAAGCGGTGGTTTTAATTCAAAGTCGGTCATAAAAAATACAACGGCGGCATTTAATCTGCCGTACCAAACTATGCTCGTGATAAAAGTTTTGTTTTAATCAAATATTATCTTACCCTTTTTTTCAGAATCGAATCTGACTGAACGCTGAGGTTTTAGAAAGCCTAGAGCAGGTAGGTAAATACCGGCGGAGTTTGTATAAGGAAGCCAAAAA
Source organism: Tachinus rufipes (assembly GCA_963932245.1). Lineage (NCBI taxonomy): Eukaryota > Metazoa > Arthropoda > Insecta > Coleoptera > Staphylinidae > Tachinus > Tachinus rufipes. Next base: position 23,374,743 of record OZ010742.1, on the reverse strand, counting down.
CGTCTTATTTGCCAACGCCAATATTTTTATAACTTTAATTTGTCCAACTCAAAATAATAGTAAGATTGTTGTCACAACAGACCAAACAAGAACAATCAATTTTTCAAAATCTCCATGTCAATGACGCGAGTAGAATTTTTAAAATCCGTAGAGGCTGCTCAAGTAGTTTTCAAAACGTGACGGCTAGAAAAATAAAAAATGCACCAAAATATTCCTTCAACAATTTGCAAAAAATACGCCCCACAGCAAAGTCGTAAAGTCTAAACAAATTCTATCAAAGTCGTCCGCGGCAAACTCATGCAATTGCATCATTTCACTGCAAAAGAAGAGTTGTTTTCTCTCCTTCTTGGTCCGGTTCTGTAAATCTCGCAATTGTTCCCGCGTCCTTTTCTATCAATTGAATCTGCACATAATTATTAAATTGTATTAAATACTGCTAAATTGGCAATTATAGTATTTTCCTCATAACATAAATCTTATAGATCGTGACCAAAATCCCTATCATAACACCAATACATAGTACACTATAACACCAAAGTATTTATAAAAATTGTCAGTTTGTATTTATTTACTAATTACTATTGTACTGAGTTCTGCATACAAACTCAAAGCTTCATGCTTCACCAGTCAGTGTAAGCCTAAAAATCTTTTGAAGTTGTTGTGTAACCCCAAAGCCTCAAATGTTAGTGCACAGCATGCTCTCACCGGTTGTAACGTACAAAACCTCAATGCCAAATACGTTTTAACATACAACCCCAAGCTCTCAAATGCAAACCTTACAGAAATAACAATCTTTTACAGCCTAGTACAACCCCAATTCTGTACAACTCAGCGTACCTATCAGGCCACATAATGTTAAATCACCCTCTCTATAGTAAGATTTCCAATACAATTGAAATATTTATAAGTTTGTAGAAGTTGATATATTATATGAGTAGTTTTTTTTCTACTTCCAAAAGATTGGTATCCTCATAAATGAGTATATGCTGCGTATACTAAATTTTGCAAACGATCAAGTCATGTTTGCACTAGGCAAAAATATAGAACTCATGATAAGAAAGCAATTATAGAAAATATGCAGAAAACCCAATATATGCACACCAGAAATTAGTATTAAATACAGTTAGCAACGACAAAAGATTCAAGCCAGAGATCAGATAGAAGAATACACAGAGTAGGCGGGAAATATTACTGCTCAACTCCGTTCTCTGGCCTAAACGCTGATGAAGAAACTCCGCTACATCTGCTGAGCGAGTGTAAAGCTTACAAAACGCAACGTAGTACTTTGTTTAGCAAGCCCAAGCTTAGCAAAGCTCAAAATAGTCTCTTGACAAAAGTTTCATTTCAACATTTTTTTTATTCATCAAATTCGGAATGTCCTTAGATAGATGAACATCAATCTAAGATCCTTAGTACTATTGAGACAACAAGTGATGCAGAGCACAAAATTGAAAGTCGCACTGAAACCAATATGCAAATACAGAAAGCTTAAGATCAAATTATGACACGTGAACAAAATCATGAGCAGTTTTCTACTAAAAATGTTGCCTTTACTTCTAAAAACTATTCCTTTCACGCTTTTCCAACTTAGACCATAAAATGCAGTTTAATATTTTTGCACAATGTCTTTTTACGTTACTTATATAGACATTGTTGATGAAAGCAGTAAGTCGATTCTACAGCACTAATAAAGAGCACTTGCAAAAAGCACATGGTCGGTAAGTAAATGTACGCAAAAACCTTATGTAACTAAAAAACAATGGTTAATAAAATTAAACAAATCGGGGAATCAACAATCATGAAGAAATAAGTCTTTAAACTAAAAAAAAATAAGTTATTTGTAATATATCATTAATTTATTTTTTAATATTTATGGAGTAAATAAATAAGATATTTATTCAAATTCAATCCCACGATCACAGCGGCCAAGAGTCAATAATAATTTATTTATATAAAATGTTATAGATAGATACTTTCTAACAAAATTATTGTAAATTATTTCCTTCAATTTTAAACGCTAAAACATTGATAATCAATCGAAATGTGATTGTATCTATAAAAACTTCACACAAAAACGATAAATATTCTCTTAAAAATGCATTCGTTTCCTTAAAGACATCGTGGGAGCCAATGTTTACTTTTACCTATGTAATACTTTGCATAATGAGATTGACGTCGATCCGAAAGCAAAGAGAGAAAAAATGCCAATTCGGTGAAAGAGCACTTGAATGCAGTTTTTGTGAGAGCCAGTGATTCGATTGCGATTCCGAACACGTATCGGTAGTTCTCTCTTCACCAAACCGGCACAGTTGTTGCCGGCGTTTCTGGGAAGAGGCGAAACCTAGGCAGCAAAGCATTTGGAAAAATTGAATTACAAATTCCATGTAGTAGATACGTGACTGCACAACTATTACAAGCTAATCGAGTCAAATTGAAATATATGTTATTGTTAACAAAATTATAAAATATAATGCAATGAGATTGTTAGAGCATTTTTATATCGATCAAATCGTCCACATTTGAAAATCTAAATACAGTAATTTATTAATATTTGATGAAAGGAAACCACTAATCAAATATTTAAAAAAAAAATCAAATTTATTTATCATATACAGGGTGTCACTTAAATTTTTTACTAAACTAAATATATTTTTAGTTCTGTAAACGCTTAAAGCGAATAAATCTACAAAATTTAAATTTGCAGGAACACTGTAAAATATAGAATATATAATCCTGCTATATTTCAAGCCTATTATTGTAGGAACAGAAAAAAAACTATACATTATAAAATTTTAATTTATTTCTAAATTATTCGCTCGCATGCAATTGCACACAAAGCCTCTCATAACTTATGGATGTTGGAAACTTGGCATATTTTCAAGTGAATTGTTTATGTGGAAATTCGTGTTTCTGTATTGGTGGAACAGGTGGGACATGACGAAGATAAAGGGTAACGGGGCAACGACGACGCTGGCACGCTCATGAAGATTCAACAGACATGTCGGCATCGTAAAGAATGCTGAATTATCGTTTCAACAAGAGACCGGCAATTACCCCGCAATTTCATGTGTCGGGGTGGTCACGTGTCAATATAGCTGTCTTATTATCCCGCCGGCGGGCTATGTTTCATTAATATGCCCGATGTGGTTACCTCGCGGGAATGCGGATGAATCGCAATGCGTACGGGAATATGCCGAATTTATAATAATATGCGTACTCGTTTCTATTCGGCTAAAGAATGTAGCAAGATTTTACAAATTAGAGCACATTTGTACCTAAACTAAGTGAAAAAACTAATTGTGATATATGCTTGCGGAGACATAACCTAAAAAAAATCAAACTGAATCAACTCGAACACAAATAAGCAAATTAATAATGTAAAAGACATAGAACAAAATTTCAGAAATATTTGAATTGTGTAAAAATAAACATAAAACACTCCGACTTTCATTTAAGCAAAAACAACCTAATACACTTAAGACCCCACAAGAAAAAAAATCCTCAACAGTCTTAACAAGAATTACATTAAGATGGCAATATGACAATCCTCAACTTTTTGCAGACCTCAATACTGATGCTAACCTAACCTAACTATATAATTTTGAGCCGCTTGATAGCGTACTTCGTCAGTCAATCCCGTCCTGATTGCCTACCTAAGATGCCTTCAAATGACAACCAAAAAACAGAAGTTGTAAGTCAGAATATCCTAAAACGTCAGACAGTAAGCGCAAGATGCATGTAGCGTAGAACTATGAATGAAGTCAAAAACAAAGTGAAAAAAGTGAACACCGCTCACTGTGTACATAGAGAATATTACAAAAACCGGGTGTTAGAAAACAGTAGTGGTAAATGACAGGTTCCAAATCATAACTCTCCTCCAACTGGTAGCGCCATCTGTCGAATAGTAGTCAAACTTATCAAACAATATCAACGCCACCCACAAATTTTACTACTTTAGTTATTTATTTCTGCAACTCAACAATAGATGGCAAAACTGGTAGTTCAATTACCACCCGCCAGGTAGCATAAATCTTAAAGCCGTTGATTACCACTATTAAAACACACACAAAGATCGGATATACCTTTGCAGTTTCTAATCTACTCCTGATCATGTTATTTGGCCTACAAAACGGTCCAAAAAATGTCCTAGTATATCTCAACCATATCGTAATGGTCGATATGATTGACAACCTCACAGAATATTCTGAATACCATCTTATTATAAGCCAGGTGTTAGCAAAAACTTTTATCCAATGACAACAATATAGACTAGAATCTCCAAAAGTAGTACATCAGCTAAAACTAATTACTTCCTTCTGAAGCAAAACTTGTTCTATTATTACAAACACTCAAACAGCATCTTACCTGTTACCTGAGAGTGATGCAGTTCAACAATTCCAAAATGTGCATGCATCAATAGAAATAGATTCATCATCACATAACCTCCACGTACCGTCACGAACGTAGACTCTATCAACAGTAGGACAAACTCCCCTCAAAAGTTGTGTTTCAAAACATCATCTATTGATGAAAATAATCCTCACAAAAAAGTTATAAAACATAAAGTTGGGTTTACTTCCCTATCCATATCATCCAACTAGAACTACTGCTCTAAAATAGAAACAATCTTCTATAATTTTGAATGCTTTTCATAGAATTATTGATTGTCCCAAACTGTTTAGTTCATGTTCCTGCTCGTGTTTTACGCAATAATTTCTCATAACGTATAAACGTACAGATTATGTACAGCACACACAATTATTGGGTGTAACCTTCATCTACATTCCTTAGCCAATAAAGAAGTGTAAGCTAAACAGTCAAGGCTATACAGGAGAGAAACGCGTTGCTCTTGTGCAAAGCCACAAACCCCAGTAGGTTGTCAGCCAAAGCTGAAGTTTGTAAGTCAAAGGATTTTCCTTCGGCGATCAATGTTATCGCTTAGTAGGTTCGCGTGCTCGTGTTGTCAGAGTAAAAATCACCAATCAATCTACTAAAAATATTCATTAAAGCAAGATCCAGTCCCAAATCCAAAACATACAACTTAAGATTTATTCGCAAGGCAAGAAACGCAGTTCCAACATTTAACCTTTCCAATACAAAGCTTCAACTTCCATAAAACCGAGTACATTTGTTACTATTGCATGTGTGTCGGTACAAGAGGACAAAGCCTATCTTCAGGTAGTGTGTACGCTTTTATGTATAAACCTCTTTGAGAAACTCCCAAAATGCAATGTGGTGCTATGTTAGAAGCCAATTTGAAAATTTTTGTTCTAAAAATATACCGCAATTAACCCTCTAGTGCAGCCAAAGATTGCAGGATTCAACAACATTGAGCTAATCCATAGACTAACCAAGTAGCCGTTGTAACGCAGATGGCAAAAGATTGCACCACCAAAAGCCGGTGACACCAATGAAAATGTCTTCTTCTTCTTAATTTTGAAACTCGTTTGTCGTTTTTCTTACTGAGATCGTCTTACTTCCTTTTGAAGCACTGAACAAAGTAAAAACTAGAGATACTCCGTGTTCGACTGTCTGTGGCTTGAAGTACTTAGTGATAATCTTCTATCCGTCTATGCACTTTGACAATATCAAATTTCATTAAGATTATTTGTAGGCATAACTCAACCTGTTGTGGTAGCGCATATCTGAAATAAAAGACTATAAAAAAGTCACCGTCTTAATAAAAAACAAAACTACATCGCTATTGTTTGTCCAAAACTGATGTTTATTGGTCTCACTTCTAGCATATCGCACCACCCAACTAAAGCGGCGTAATAACGTTCAAAAGTCAAATATAAAACATATCAGATGATCACAATTACCCAAGTGACCTAAAACCCGTCAAAGAAGAGTGCCTCAAAGAAGAAATACAGTTCAGCTCTAGCCACAGTCTTGAACATCAGTGATATTACCAAACTAATCTGGATCTGACTAACCGGGTGGAAACCGCATCATGGCCAACTTCAAAACAAAGATCTTTGCACCCTTAAAAAATAGGAGAGATCCTGAATAGAAAATTAACCGTGCTACCTCATACCGTGCCTTCAAAAGAAAATCAAATAGTTAAGCTCGGCCAAACCCTCAACATATCATGTGTAGCCCACACACATATTACCAAAACCATCACTACCATCAAGCACAACAACAACAAGATCAGCACACAGGACATCTTCAAACTGGATTAGCAAGAAAAACCGCCACAGATCAACACACTATGTGAATCCCGTGAAATATGGAGCTACCTCGTAGTAAAACCCATAATGCGCAATGCACAAACCATCGCTAAAACCAAAAACCTAAAAACAGTTTCAAGGTCGCCCGTGCCGCAAGTTTATACCTACAAACATTTTAAACCCGTAAGGCCCAAACTCATAGTAAAAAACCTAAAATACAACACTCCCTTCCTAAACAATAGTGACAGTACTTAAACAATCGACTACATCTAAACACCATCTCCATATAGGATAGCCTAAAGAGTTGGAGTAGAGCAACCCGCCACCAATCGAGACAAGCCGCGGTTCCACGGTTACCTTTAAGTATCAAACTTCAACGTCAAAATTCTAAAATAAGTGGAGAAAGAGAATTGAAAAAGTCTTCGAGTAGCATCCCTAAGGGAAACACTTTCAAGAGCGACCGGCTTCACCACCCAAAAGAAGCAAACCCCCAATCCGGATAAATGCAGTCTGCAAGTCACGCCGAGAATTGATTGCGCCAACTGCCAGCCATGGCAGAATCTGTCAGCAAAAGCCCCGAGCTCAACCTGCCCGAAGGCCAAATCATAGCGCTCCTCTTCGTCCAGACCCAGAAAGAAGACCAGCTGAAGAAGATAAACAACCTGGATAGATTCTCCAAGCTGATGAAAGAAGAAACAGAGATGAAAGATTGAGTTGTCGACAACATTAAAATGAAAAAATTGAAGCTGAAAGAAACTCTCTCCGCCATATGTAAAGAAAAGTGAAGCCGTCTTCAACGCGGCCACAAACTCACTTATTGCCTGGCATTCCATCCAGCCAACCACGTCACCAAAGGCTCCAGCTCTAGCCCCTGCACCAGCAGAGCCCCATCCCATCAAAACCCCGAACTCTAATCCATTTGAGAACAAAAAGCCGATAAAAATCTCGGTAAAAAGTAACGTCTCTGCCCACAAAAAAGAAATTCATCCAGGTATAAGAAAAAAAAAAGAAAGCAAAGAAAAATACAGGTGAGTCCTCATTAATTTCTCGCTAGGTCTTCAGCCAACCCCACACGTGTCAAAAAAGCCATCAGCCACCAAGGCCGAAAGGTCTTTAACCCGGCCAGTCGACGAAAAAAGCTTCCTAATGTTGTCCAGCTTTCTCAAAAAGCAAAAAGTCAAGAGATCATGCCTCTCACTGAGATCTGCAAAACTCGCTGTACTGTAGAGTATAAGTGAATAACCGCAGACATTGTACAATGCCATCGTTGCCAACGATATAGCCACACGGCATTCCGGTGCAACGGACCATACGCATGCGTCAAATGGGCCGCACACCGCAAGTTACAAGAGGAGTTTATGTAAAACTGAGAGCTAGCCGCAACAGCTAGGCCAACGGTAAGGTACATGCTCATCGTCAGCAGACTCCTGCTCCTTCCCAAGAGCAAACCCAATGCTAGCAAAAAGCAATCATATACGCAAGCAGCGGGATCAGCGCAATGCGCACAACTTTCAGCTAAAAATTGCTATTTTGCCTGCCCCAAGTGAGTGACGACAATAGAATATCATCATATCATCTGAAAACGTTCTAGCCAACTAAATAAATACATTTTTTAGACAGACAAATGTCCAACAGTCTCAAACCCGGACATAGAAATGGTACAAGTTCTGCACAAAACTCTATGCAACGCCTATAAGGCGGCACATATGTGCAATATGTAATTCAACCCAAGACAATTTTCAGTTAGACAGGAAGGTCAATTCACTGTTTAGTCGGTAGGCGCTCGTGAGAGTAAATTCGACACTTGCAAGTCTTCAGAAAGATTCCACTCCTAGTCCCAAAAAAGAGTTCAAGAGCTAGAGCAGGACCTATCAAAATATATAGTGACCAGACCAGACATATCCGTCTAGTGCTCTGGTGTCACTTTGTACAACAACCACCAAACCTGGTGTCGTCAACAACTCAGACGCAGTAACATCCTCCAAACACTTAAAGTCTTTTGCAACGCCACAAGCCCTGAGATTGCATACAGCCAAGGCGTTCAATAACAAAACCCTTGATATAGAAAAAATCATCCACAAAATACGAAGAGCGCTCCTACGCCTAAAAATAAATCTTCAACTTTAAGACTCCTCAGGAACACCGAAAGCCGCCTTCTTACCACATCTAGAGCCTCAGTCGATGACTACGACAAAACAACAAAACTGCGTAACCAAAAAAGTTAGCAAAGGGCTTTAACAACACAGACTTGGAGCAAATCAAGCTGATTCTAAGGTTAAGGACTACCCAGCCACATCAATGAGTGGAGGAAACTTTATTTATTTATTATTGATCTTTTACGAATATTTGACTTCGTCCTAAGCTGATTGATAAGGCCAACAAATTATTGGATTAGAATAAAAACTCATGCTAGGAATCAAATCCCGTACTGCTCTCATGATTGAGCTATCACACCTCAACTTCGGTCTCTCAGTAGAAGAAAACATATCTCTAAAAACCAATGAATAAATGAGTATAAACATCATTTTGCGGTTGTGTATGTGCAGTTCGCCTCAGGCCACACAGCGTCGCCGTACGTTTAAAAACAGAAATGTGTGTCAAACAAGCTACTGCAAATACTGATCAAAGCTTTAAGCTTGTTTAAAGATTTGTTAGCCATAGTGCTGCTTGCCCCAAGCACCATCCATTAAACAAACAAACAAAATGTTCAAAGTTAATCTAACTATCAAAGCGGCTAAAAGTTAAGAAAAATTTTATAAGAATCGATAAATTAACTAAAACTCAGAATCTTAGTGAAATTTAACAAATTTAGAATCAAAATTTCAATTATATTAATTTAAATTCATAGAATAAATTTCATCATCGCCTAAGAAAGTAGTAATTACAACTAATTGAATTATTCATCAATTCTGGTAAATTCTATTATTTTCCTTAACCATCTTCAAGTCACGTATCGGATATCGCTCATAAGCAGATAAGCGATCTGACAAATTAGTCGTTCTTCGTGCATCATTGTTGTGTTAAAACGAAACGGTGCAGACATCTCCCCGTGATCTACCATCTACCCGTTCGTATTATATTGGGCGTGCATGGACAATAAAACGAGACGAGTGCCCAACCAACACTTCAATTTGCCTTATCGTTAGATCGTACAATAAAAGGTCCCCTTTGCGAGCGATCGGAATTATTTATAGGTGATTCACTGACGCGTGTGCACATATTTATGAGAAAACCGTCGCGCAGGGAAAGCGACACGAGAATGTTAATTCGCATATTTATGCAATGATGTGATTGACGGGTGTCAAGAATGTATCGATGGATGTTTCCTCAATTATGGGAGCAAACATATTGTAAAGCAATTATGGATTCTTCTACATAAATCATCCAAATTGTGTTAATTAAATAAATTCTTGCATCAATCATCCGCTTAGTAAAGTTATTTAGGTTTTGTGTCATTATCTGTAGAAATATCAAAAGAATAAAACTGTTATATGGCGATAATTAGTAAAATTTATTAAAATAAAATATTATATAAAGTAATTTAAAAAATTACTATTATAATTATAATATTTATTCAGGCCTAGCTTGTAATTTTTCAAAATATTTAGCTTTTTAAATTTTGAAAATGGTCATTTGAAATAACAGAAAAGGTATCGCATTCTTTCTGGGAAATCGTATGACTCAATTAGTTAAAAAAAAGACAAATTGTCTTATTTATTATCCAGATAAAATATTTCCGTTATCGTAATTCGGACAAAAATTACTTTTTATCTTTTGTTCAAGGAATTTCCGAACGTGTGCAGTCGCATTTTACGCCGACCTTATTGTGTGTAATGGGTGTTGAGATGACGGGGACGGACTGGACGTGTCCCAACGCCCATATTTCATTTAACAAGGAGCCCACCTCAATGCCATTGTAGGCATTTCACACTGACCGGCGTCTTTTCAAAAACTACAAACATCATTCACACCAGTTTCGAATCATTAAAGTAAAGCACACACAATATAAATAAATCAGAGGCATGCACGCCCATAAAAACGCTCCGCACAACAACTCTATAAAAATGGTCTATTTTGTTATTTGTGTCTGTGTGTGTTCTTTTCGTTTCGGTTTGGAATAGGCTTTTTGTAAATCAATGAATGAATGAATGTATTTAACAGAGATATTTCTTTGATTTTGGTATGGATTTATTACAATTTCTTTAATAGAGACATCTACTATTTCATACAGTCCTTGTATGAAACTATTACACTGAAGACTAAATTTAAGTAATCTGCGCATGTTTTAATCAAATCCTTCTATGCACAACTAATCAGGACCGTCTTAAGACCTTCCTAGGCACTATCATTTGTAGATGTTCTATAAAGGAATTGTTAGAGCATCTTTCAGACAAATATTCATACATATTGTGAAAATCCGGTCAAAAACTTTAACTGTTTATACCAAAAATTAATGAAACACATGGCTTTTTGAATACGTTGAAGTCGTGACTGAGAAAGTTGATCTATGCAGATATATACTAAACCACAAAATGTAAAATTAGAAAGAACTGAAGCTTCACAAAGATTTTTTTTACTTAATTTACTAAAGATGTCTTTATTTATATAAATAGATTTTAGTGCTATAAATGCACGTTTGGTTATTGTCCCTACATGTTCTCTAAAACGTAATTTATAATCTATAAAGTGACACAACCTGTTAAGATATACACAATAGAACTTTGTTTTGTTCAGAACCAAATAGAGATATCCCGGTGATTTTGAGACAGGTTTAATAAATAATTATTCCTTCTCATTAAGTTACAATATACAAAATTAGTTTAGCATGAATGATTTATAATTTATTTTTGTTAATTTGTATAATACCCCTAATAAATTATTTCGTGAATACATTCGTGCAAAATTGTAACTATTTCTTTCGAATATTATGCAAAAAGACAGATTGCATATCCGATCTGCATGCCTATCACATGCTAATTTAATTTAAAAACACTAAAGCTGCACGAAAAAGTGCTGCAGTGTTTGAATACACATTTTCTTTCTAATTATCCAGGTAATTAATTATAAAAAGAAGATAGTTATAGCCATCCACATTACATTTTAAAGGCTACCGCTATGTGAACTTAATATGTAGATAATATTTACGTAACAGTCTGATGGCTAACGAGCTTATTATATGTGAAATTTGCAAAAGGAAGAGACTATATTATATTTATATATTCAGCACGCTTTTTAGACGCGGCACATCATTTACATGTTTATGTATAAAAGCCAAGGGGGCAATTTATGAAGGGGGGCACCGTGTTATTAGCGGCAATAAAAGATTGAGAGTCGCGCCTTTATCTCGCCGGGATTTTGCAAAATTTAATTGAGATGCACCGCGTTTTAATTGTTAATACCCTTAATTGCGCTGCACAAGGCGGGTATGTTTGAATTTCATTTGTACGTACACCTGTGCCGTTTAAATCTGCATTGATAGACATCGGGCAGATTTAATAATGCAATTAATTCAAATAACGATTTCAGCAATTATCACCTCATTTACATTTTATTTGCTTTTTATATGTTTTAATTGTTATTTAGGAATATAATGAGAAAATTAATCTATTAGACGATAAAATTATTAATTTAATGGGATTAGTCTGGGGTTTCATGCACGGAAACCGCCCCAAAATAGAAATGGTCGCATGCATATTTCATGCATGGCCGTTAAATAAATCTTCTATCCACGCGATGCATATTATAGAGACTATTTGTTTGCGTTACATAAAGCAATTGATTGGAAATAAATAACCATTAATATTGTTATATTTTGTGTGTACGCAGCATGTAATTAAACAAAAATTGTTTGAATATTAATTGCATTACCACCTCAAAATGTACAACAGTTATTGCAATTTAATGAAAATTGTCTTTGACTAGTGAGATGCTAGGCACACTGATGAAGGGTGCATACCCTTAAACAATGTGTATGTGCAATTTAAACAAAATGCATCATTTATTAAATTTAAATGAAAAATTGTATTATTTTTGCGTGTTACTTTTTTAATTGATTTTAATAAAGTAATAATTATTTCAGTAAGTATGTTAATCAGTTCATTACTGTAGTCAGTGAGTGTTATGTTTTTAGCAAAGAAGATTTAATAGAGAGTGAGTATATTGTATTGAAACAATCATTTGTAATTTTTGGTTTTAATCCGAAACACTGTTTTTATCACTATTTTAAGCGAGTTAAAACTAGATATTACTAGTTACAAATTATATAAAACTATCCGGAGCTCTAAGTTACAGAGTGCATTATAGAGCATTCGAGATACTTTTAATTCAAACTAAAAGTAATCAACATAAGTTTTAATTTAATAACTTTAAACAATATTTTATGTTAGTTTATATAGTCAGGGCCGGCCTTGTTTATAAGAAGTGCAAAACATTTTTGGAAGTCCCAAAAAATATCGACTTCCTAGATATTCTCGAACTTCTTAAAAGCTTTCTGTGTTTTTTCCTATTACAATTTTAGAGCTACTAAAAACCTCAGAAAGTTTTTAAAAAGTTTTTAGAGCTTTTAGAAAAATCCTAAAATTCTTTAAATTTCTCAAAGCTCTTCCATTTATCATCTATATATTCTTTTAGAGCTTTTAAAAAAAGTTTTTTCTCCTTAAGTTTTTCAAATCTTCTTAAAAACTCCTCTATTACCTATCATCTCATCATCCCATCATCCGTCACCTCCAAAAGTTTCTAAAACTTCTGAAAAAGTTTTCTATCAACCATCATCCGTTATCTACCATCACTTCCAAAGGTTTTCGTGCTCCTCAAAAACCGCTCTCTACTCATTGTTTATCACCCTCTTAGAGTTCATCAAAAGCTCATCCTCCTTTATCAGCCTTTATTTTATCCACTCCTGAACATAATCCTCTCCCATTTGTCTCCATGCCTCTATGTTTTGTGCTTTTTGGATCCAGTTCTTTCCTGCATAATGTCCTCTAGCCATGTTGTGGTCGTCCTAAGCTCCGTTTAGTCTCTCTCGAGCAACAAGTTATGCAGTAGTTAGATTATCTTCGTGATGCCCACTACCATTTTAGTTTCGTGAGTCAAAATGACTTCGTGACTTTGATGCAAATCTTGTTCCTGATCCATGTGTGTGTTATAGTTAGCTTTTCTTTATGAGAGATAGTGCCATATGCAACCACGGGTAAGATACTCATCTCATTTATTGGGATAGTCTTATCTTTTTAGATTTGCGTTAAATTTCTAAATGCTGCCCAAATCAGACCTATTCTTCAGCTTATCTCCGCTGTTTGGTTATTTTTGCTCAGCATGTTATGACCAAGGTAAACCCATTTACCAACATGCTTTATTAGGTGGCTACCTACTATTATGTCTTCCTCGATTCACTCATAATTTTGGTTTTGTTCAAAATCATTTTTAAGTCATTAGAGTTTGTTGCATTGTTTAGTTGTCAATGCACGTTCGTTAACATCACTGGACATTAGAACAATGTCATCGGCAAATCTAAGATAGTAGCTGCCTGTTTTCCCCAAGATAACTGCTTAGAAACATCTTCTAAGGCTAGTGTAAACCATTTTGTAGATATAGAATCTGCTTGACGGACGCTTCGTTGTATTGCAATCGGATTGCAATATTCATCTATTTTGAAGTCAATTTATGCAAGATTGAGTAGAATGTTGTACTCCAATCACCAGTCGTAGGGTCTGTAGTACCTTCTGCAAAAGCCAGTTTGTTCTACCGGTTAATAAAGATCCAGTTTGCTGGTCAATCAATTTGATATTATTCAATAAAAAGCTTGCAAATTTGTGAAAAGAGAAGAAGAGAAAGACTAATAGATCGGTAATTTTTAATATTCTTTAAAAAGCCATTTTTTGGGTACCATCCCTTCGTGCATGCATTTATTTAGTTTTTCTACTGTTTTCATTCCCATTTTAAGCATTTCTGATGTTACGTGATCTTCTCCAGAACATTTTCTATTTTTCATTTGTTTCAAATCTGTTTTATTTCTGCCACTATAATATCGAAAATATCTTCTAATTCATTGTATCAAACTATGTACCTTTTTGTTGATATTGGACTTTGATGTAAATAGAGTACTATAAAATTTCTCAAATAAATCAAATTTCCTTCTGGTCAGAGAGCATATTAGCTTAATCGTTCTTTAATTTACTTATTATTGTTTTACCTTATGTCATCTTAGATCTCAAAACTTTAAAATTCTTGTTGTCTTCTATTGTATTTTTAATAAATTCAATCTTGTAATACCTCGTATTTTTCGGATTTGCTTTTCCATGCTTCTTTTATTTAGATCTTTATATTCTAGAGATTTTTTGTGAAAATTTCTTCTCCTTTCCTCTAGTAATTTTGTAGTATCAGTGATTTTTGGGTTCTTTTTGTGCTTATTTTCTTTGTAAAAGTTTGTTTTGATTTTCTCTGTTCATTTAAAACATCTGATTTCAGACTTATTCAGGTCAATTTTGTCGAAAATAGTATTCATGCAGTAAATGTTTTCGCTTCTTAAGTAGTTTAAGAGCATTTCGCCACTGTCGTTTCTTAATCCAAGACCATAATTCCCAATATGTTCAGAATCTTTCGCTAACTTTCATCTAATTTTAGCATTAAAATCTAAAGTTTAGCCATTACAATGTCTTTGTATAATTCATCCGTCTTTCTATGCCGTTGTTGGTGCATAAGCTTGTATAATTTTAAGACTGAATATCTTCAAAAGATGAAGTACTACCATCTCTTTTCAATATTCTTTGATATTTAGACACCAAATGTTTAATTATTTTACTGACTTGATTTCACATATGCCAACCACATTCCATTTAATATGTGATAATTTTTCCAAGTCTTAAATTGTTATTGTTCTAACGTTGTACGTCGCTATAAAGTATTCTTTTTATCTCTGTTAGTTTTCTTGATCTTGTTGCCTCCCCTAGAACTCGTAAAACTCGTTCTGAGTGTTAGAATTCACATTAATTAAAAATTCTGGCTATTTGGCCATCACGCTTGCTCTATTGGTTAATCGTAAGCAGTACTCTTCTTTGCTGAGACTATGTACGCCACCGTTGACATTTGTTCATCCACTGCCGCATTTGAGAGGTATATCTACTTTGAGCATGTCCTGAAATGCCGTATTTAGCCATCCTTTAGAAGCAATTTCTTGTTTCAAGGACAAAAATATGCCCACACTCTTGTCAACTACTTCACTCAAAACCCTTGGTTAACAAGAAGATTTTGCATATACGGCAGTAACTACTTAAAACTACTATTAAACTATTTTAAATTTTTTAACAATTTATGACAAAACTTTGATTTCTTATGCCTGATTTATGACATTTTATAAATTAATAAAATTTTGCACTTTTCGACAGTTTATGACCGTATTTTGAATCTTTCTGACAATATTTTCATATTTCATAGCCGAAATTTGCTATTTTTGACTGATAAAACTTAGCACCTTTAAACAATTTATAACCGGAGTTTGATTTTTCTGACATTATTCTGATATTCCATCCAATAGAATTTTGCGTTTTTTTACAATTACGGACGGATTTTAATTCTTTTTGACAATATTTAAAAAGTTTTATTGTCGGAATTTTGCAGTTTTCAACGTTTTTTTACCAAATTTTGGCGCTTTCTGAAAATATTATGTACTTTATTAATGGAATTTTGTATTTTTTGAAAGTTTATGACAGGATTTTAAATCTTTCTGACATTATTTTGACATTTTGTAGCCAAATTTTGTTATTTTTAACTTTTTATCAATAAAAATTTGCATTTTTTAACAGTTTGCGACCAAAATGTGGTGTTTTCTGAGAATACTTCATATTTCATGACCAGATTTTTCTATTTTTTACTTTTTATAAATAGAATGATGTACATATCAACAGTTCATGGTCGGATTTTGCAATTTTTGTCTTTTTGAACAAAATTTTTCACTTTTCAACCGTTTTTTGACAGTTTATGCCCAAAATTTGGTAGTTTAGCCGGATTTAGTTATTTATGAAATTTTTTAAATATTTTTTTTTATTTTAATATTTTTGATACTCTATAGATAGATCTTAGCACCTTTCAACAGTTTATAACCGGAGTTTAAACTCCATGGCCAGATTTTGCTATTTTTGACAATTTATGAATAAAATGTTTGATGTTTTAATAGTTATGATCAAATTTTGATTCTTTTTGACAATATGTTAATGCTTTATTGCCGGATTATGCTATTTTTAAACGTTCATGAATAAAATCTTACACTTTTCAAAATAAGTAATTTTTGTGTATGCTTAGAGAACTTACAAAAGAGCAATTAACAAGATTTCTCCTTTTTTTTTTGACGTTTTGTCTAGCAATTTTTAGCAAAGAAAGAAACGTCAGTATTTAGCCTAAAATTATTTTTCCTGCGCCTTTGCCAAATATTATTGTAGAAACAATTTAAAAGTTTCTCAAGCTATTCAAAATCTTTTTGTGTTTTTTTCCTGCCAAAAAAACTTAAAAAACTCTTAAGCACCACAAATATTCTTAAAAAATTCTAAAAAAATTCTCAACAATTCATCATCCATAACGTCCAAAAATGTGTAAACAGCTTCTAAAGCTTCTCAACAACTTCTTTATTTCATCATTCATCATTTCAAAAAGCTTTTAGAATTCGTCAAAAGTTTCTGTACTCATTGTTTATCACCTTCACAGAACTTCTAAAAATCCCCCCATCTGTACCGCTTCTGAAGCTCTTAAAAACTTATCAAGCTCCTTAAAAGCTTTTCTACTCATCACCCTTCTAAAGCTCATGAGAAGCTCTTGAAGATCCTCAAGTTTTTCAAAACTTTTTTAATTTCTTAACTTTCTCTATCATCCATCATTCTTTAATCTCCTGGACATTTTAAGCTCCCTAAAAGCATTTCGAGTATCTTTCCATTACTTTTAGAACAACAGAAAAGCCCTAGATTTTGTAAAAATTCTTAAAACTAAGAAAAACCTCTTTGAAACATTAAAAAGTTTCTAACAAAAATCTCTTTTCAATTACCCATTATTACTTCATCCCATTATCTCATCAGTCATCGTCCATTACCACAAAAATTTTGAAAACCTTTTCAAAAACTTCACTATCTACCAACACCAATTGATAATTCATAAACAGTATTTTATAAAACACTTTTAAAAATAAAAAAGTTTTGTATTTGTCACTCTTGTTTAGAAGTAAAAAAACGTAAAGTTAAAGAAAATTTCATTATAGAAGAAACTTAAGTTTAGATATAATAGGTCTGTTCCAACCTACAATTTAGACAGTTTTCAAACCGTTCAAAGTATGCATACAAACAAATTATTGTGTTTAAAAGATTGCCTAAGGATGACAAATATTTGTTTGTGTGCACAGTTTGGACAGTTTGCAAACTGTCCAAATCGTAGGTTGGAACAGATCTAGTAAGAAGTTTGCTTTTTCTGGAAAAAAAAACTGACAAAACTACAAGAAGATTGATAACAACTTTAGAAACTTTAAAACAAAACTATTAACTTAAAAAAAAATTTAAAATGGTTTCAAAATGATAGCAGAAACTTTGAAAACTTTAAAAACTAAAATTTTATCAAACTTACCAAAGTTTCTAATTTTATTTCTGAAATATCAGTTTTTTTTTTTTTCTAGTTTATGGTATCTAGCTGAAGTCTTGTTTTTTCCAAAGTTACTACAGTCTTGCTGAAAAGCACATAGAATTTCTTTTGGCAAAAAAACTTAAAACTTCAGAAAAGCCAACTTCAGAAAAAACTTCATAAACTTCAAGAATCAGTAAAAAATTAAAAAAATTCAGAACAAACCTAGAAACTTCAAAAAAAAAATCTATAAACTCTAAAAATAAATCTTTGGAAAAACAGTCCAAAATAATTAAAAATTTAAAAAACTGTCAAAACTTCAATAACTTTCAAAATTTCAAAAAAACCAAAAACCTCAAAACTAACCTAAGAAACTTTACAAACTTTAAGAATGCAAAAGAGTGAGAAAGACAACACAAAATCCAAAAAAATTAAGAAAAAATCAAAATCTAGAAAAACTGCCAAAACATAAATTTTCACTTAAAAAAATCATAAACCTTAAAAAAAATGCAAAAAAAGAGCTTCAGTAAAACAGCAAAAAAAATCTAGAAGCTTTAGAAAAGCTTCAGAAATTTTAATACTGCTTAAAAAATCAGCAAAAAAACTTCAAAAACTTTAAAAAGACTCTAAAATCTAATTTAAAAAAAAACCTATAAGCTTTGGAAATGTTTCAAAAAAATCAAAAACTTTAAAACCAATCTACAAATTAAAAAAAAACTCAAGAAACTTTAAAAGAAACTTTTGCAGTCTTCAGAAAAAATAAAATCTAAAAGCTTTGAAAAATCAGAAACTAATTCAAAATATTTAGTTGGTTTATTTATTTCTAGAAAAACTTTCAAAAACTGTAGAAACTCAAAAAACCTTCAAAGAATTAGAAAAACTATAAAAATCCAAATATTTTAGTAA
This sequence comes from Tachinus rufipes, assembly GCA_963932245.1. Taxonomy (NCBI): domain Eukaryota; kingdom Metazoa; phylum Arthropoda; class Insecta; order Coleoptera; family Staphylinidae; genus Tachinus; species Tachinus rufipes. The sequence continues at coordinate 23,356,072 of OZ010742.1, read as the reverse complement.
ATATTCACCCAATACTTTTTAAGCTCCTCAAACGCTACTCTACTTATTAATTAAATCTCCTGAAAAACTCTTGTACTTCCTCAAAAACTCCTTGAACACCTAGAAATCTTCTTAAACTTATTTATCACTTATTTCGTAGAACTTCTAAAAAGTTCCTTAAGTTCTTCAAAAACTTCTTAACATATCTTCCTCCTAAAGATCCTAATTACTCAAAATTCCTTAAAAACTTTTTGTGTTTTTTCCTATTACCATTTTAGAGCTACTCCTTGAAAAGCTTTTAAAGTTCTAACAATACAGTAAAAAAGTTGACCGTTTTTAATTCATGGTTTGGCACCCAACAAAATTGGGTAACCAGACCTTTGTTTCGCAAGTCAAAAATGTTCTTAATGTGCGGGACCTAAATGTTGCCTTTAATGCTAGATGTATAAGAACATATATAGCATCAAGCAAACTTTGGGAGTCAGAAAATACTATAGTTTAGGTCTTATTATTATCCGCGGTAAACAAAAATGAAAGGTTAGGAAGTTGTCCTGTCTCTTCTAATTTCAATGATAGAATCCGTACACCAAACGCGGTTGATCGTGGGTTAAGTTAAACCAAGCCGGCAGTAAAAATTTTGATGTAGTTGAGCCAGCGTTGAGAAGTAAATTCCTCAAATACGACATTGACCATGGATGGAGATAAGAATTTATGGGAGAAGAAATCGTATCTAAAGAAAGACCTTAAAAATGCCGAAATTATGCCAAAAGGGATGGCTGAGAAAAATGCTACATGTTTGTAACATGACATCATATGCCATGTCTCCACCCAAACCTATTAGTTTAGCAACATATCTTTTGCTAAGTAGCTTTCTTCTCATATGCAGTGGTATAAGACCGGTTTCTATATAATAATATTTCAATCGTTCTCCAAATATTGAAAAAAATAGCAGTAGGTCTGAAACTAAGATCCACGTCCAGCAAAAGTTTACCCTTTGGTATGGGTACAATCTTGATAGTTTTCCAACTATCAGGAATTGTTCCATAATCCAAGAAGGTAGTAAAAATGTCAACCAAATGTTAGTTAAACTTAGCGAACAAAGACGACTCTTGTAACATGAAATATTAAATGTTATCATTTCCCATGGCTAAATCCTTTCTGCAAGCAAGAAAAAGATTGAGTTCACTCATTTGTATAGGTACTGTGAGAGTATGTAGAAGTGCATTGGCAACATCTACTGAAGTGACTACCGAATGGTGTCGAGCGTATGGAAGAGCTAGTTCTGACATAAATTATAAACGCAAGTCTAATCCTTGGTATGAGTAAAGGTAATAGGAATTCTATTGTATTCTTTTTTATAGAGGTTTGGTAAAAAAACTGCAAAAAAATTTCTTTCTTTTTGCAGAGCAAAAACCACTTTGCTTGAGACAAACCTTTTTTAGCCTCGTCAAGATGAGCTAGTTTCCCTATACTTCAGAATATAGTGAGGAAGCGTTTTCTTTTGTTGGCCGCCTCAGAACATTCATTGTCCCACCTTGAACAAGAAGCTCTTTCGGCTTTTTTAAGCAAAGTCGGGAGCTTTGAGAAGGATGTTTTAGCAGCATCCCCAAACCGGGTAACAAGTTGTTGGTACTTACAGGACTTTTCTTCTGTATATAAAACTCATTTTTTTTTTGTAATGATTATACAGAGCAGACTAAGACTAAAGGCCGGTCTTTCAATTACCGCTTAAGCTAAGATTAGAGTTTAAGCTTGGTTCAAATCAGTTTTGTGTATTTTAAATATAAAACTGACTGACTTTGTCAATATAATCTGTTATAATACGTTATTTGTAAATAGGTTAAGTACCATGCTCTGAGGCAGAAAAAAGCAGGCCCTGTATATGGTATAAAGTTGTTTAGACTCAAATTTATTTATATAATCAAGCGCCTATTCCCTTCATTTTATTACAAATATATTAGATACACATTTACTATGTATTATCACGAATATATTCGTGATATAGTACATAGTAAATTATTTACCACCACCATTCAAATATATTAGAAATAAATTCATTATCTCTCAATTAAATATATTAAAGGAACCATGAACATACCAAAAAAAGTATTTACGTCACAAACTATAAAAAATCACTGACAATAACTGGTGTTATCTCTTAGCGACAGGTTGACTTTTCCTGTGGAACGATTTCCTGGTATTCGCTGGATGTGAGAACTTTACTTACCACACGATCCGAAAACTCATAATTTTATGAGCGATTAATGCATTGTTGTTAGATATTTTTTTCCAAGTTACCACCCGGATCCAGGTAACTCACCTGAGGGTTATATAGTTTTCTAGGTGTGTATTATAGTATCCGTACGTGCTCCCGAATGGGCTGCCGGTATTAGCATTCGTTTTAATACGAAGACGAGATTTAGATGGCGGTGTCATCTGAACCATTACATTCATAAAAATATATTGCGTTTCCTCAAGAGTATTGTGTCAACATTCGAAGGTTATGGGAACCTTACAGATTCCGAAATTTGTCTATACTAATAAAGTGATTGTTGTAGTACTTGGAACTATTTTGAACGTGAAAATACAATTAGATAAAATTTTAATATTAAATTAAATAAATAATTCAGTAATTGCACAGTTCAACGTATAATTGGCATTCCGTGACTATTTTTATTTCGTAAACCATATCAACGCATCAATGCATGCCATTTAATTGTAACAATCAGCAGTGCGACTGAACACGACATGGGACATTATTATAATTTCTTTTCTAGCCTGTCCCATCGATTTTTTTTAATACAGAATGGTGATGTTTTAATATAGAAAGCACGTTAACAGGCGGCAATGCATGCAATTTGATTTTACCATCGGATAAGCTATTAATAGCTCACAATGGGAATGGAAATAGTTTCGTACTTATCGTCATTGCACCGCTAGAAACGTTGAATCATTCTTATCTCGTGTATATTTACCTTTAGTCGGTTTGAGTTATTTTATTTTTTTGTTAGAAAAATAATTGCAATTAATTAATTGATATTTGCTAAGAGCAAATAACGGCGTGCGATCTATCATATGTCTGGATATTTTGTTTACATAAGGTAGATTAATTATTGTAATCTTTAATTACTCATATGATTTTCTAGACATTTGTATCCTTAACTAATATATCTTGTCTTGAAAATAAATTTAGTCGATTAAGTCAACGATCTATTTTTTTTTTTTTTTTTTGAGAAATATATTGATGAGAAATTTCAAGTACATTAAAGTATATTTAAAGTCAACACGCTAAATCTCATTTGAAAGCGATTTAATATAGTAAAATAAAAATGAGTAAATTGTATATTATAAATAAACTGTAAAAAAACTTGCAGCTACAAATTTATCCGTCATAAAGTTAGCTTTTTATAAGTTTGCATGTTATTAACATAATATTAAGCTATAATCTTACCAAATTGCATTTAAATCCAATGTATGGATTCGGATTATAAATTTATTTTTATACATCAGCACTTACAGAATAAGTCAATTGACATCAGTTAAATTGAGGTTATGTCAAATCTGTCGCATTAAGTTTGTTACAATTTATACAATTTGTTGTTTTATATTGAGCTACTATGTCACCAAAATTGCATCCAAATCCAATGTATAGATTGGAAGTTATAAATTTTTGTCTATACCTCAGCTCTCATAAAATAAGTCAATTGACATCAGTTAAACTGAGGTTATGCCAAATCTGTCGCATTAAGTTTGTTACAATTTACACAATTAGTTTAAATTATATTGAGCTATAATGTCACCAAATTGCATCCAAATCTAATGTATAGATTGGAAGTTATAAATTTTTGTCTATACCTCAGCTCTCATAAAATAAGTCAATTGACATCAGTTAAACTGAGGTTATGTCAAATCTGTCGTATTAAGTTTGTTACAATTTATACAATTTGTTGATAATATATTGAGCTATAATGTCACCAAATTGCATCCAAATCCAATGAATGAATTGGGAGTTATAAATTTATTTCAAAACTTCATCACATACAAAATGCGTTAATTGACATTAATTAAGTTAAGATTATGTCAAATCTGTCGTATTAAATTTGTTACAATTAATACAGTTGGTAACAATGATATTAAACTTTAACGTTACTAAATTGCATCCATAACCAATGTATGGGTTGGGAGTTATAAATTTATTTCTATACCTCAGCATTTATTGAATTAGTCGATTGACATAAGTTAAATTGAGGTTATGTCAAATGTGTCGTATTAAGTTTGTTACAATTTATACAATTTGTTGTTATTATATTGAGCTATATAGACACCAAATTGTATCCAAATCCAATGTATGGATTAGAATTTATAAATTTGTATCTATACATCAAGATTTATTAAATAAGTCAATTGACATCAATTAAATTGAGGTTATGTTAAATTTGTCGTATTGAATTTGTTAGAGATTTTACAATACACTCAATACTATCAAATTAATTGAGGCAAATAAATAAGCAAGAAACTGGCAATAAGTTTGAGGAAAAAAATGATAAATCTGTAAAAACTTTTTTTGTTTGTTTAAAGTGATACATATTATCGAATAATAAATATTTTATTTTACTTGATTTTATAACTTATTGTACAATGTACAATGGATGTATCAACTATAACTAGTAATATATCATTATATAAAGATATATTACCAGATTAAATTAAATCCTAATAAAATAAACAATACTAATATAATCTGTTATGAAAGAGGGTTTACGTTAACAAATCAATGATGAAAACACCATTGTTGTTTATTTTCCCTCAAATCTGAAAGGATTAATCATGATCTCGACTGCATAATGTGCTTACTCCGAATGGAAATGCGTATCTAGTGAGAATGAAATAAATAAAGTGAATGGGAAATATAAAAGGGCCTTTTTGCGAAAGGGATTTCAGAATGACAACAGCTCTGTCGGGGTACCGCCGTACAATAAATTACAATAAATAGTGCGTACAATGAGCGTGCCTGTTTATGTACTGGTCACATTGATAGGTACCTAGTGACAGTTACAACCGTAGATAATATTGTGTTTTTATTATTTTGTTCTTTTGTATTTGCTTTTACTCCGAGAATGAAATCTATTGTGTTGATATAAAATTAATAAAGTAAGAAAGCAAATTAGTGTTATGTTTGTTTTTTTTAATAATAATTAGTACCTTAATCAGAATATTATCATAGTCAACAATCACAATGAAGCTTGTTGATCAGATTAGGACGCAACTGAAGATGTTATAAGAATGCCCGCTGAAGAACTACGATAATGATAACATTATTTTGATTTTTTTGCAGTCTTAAATTCACACGAATTAGTTCTAAGAAAAGCAAACATCGTTAAATTAGCTTTCTTAAAAAGAAAAAGTAATACTGATCAACTTGGTTAATTACACTCGAAAATGATCAAAAAAGATTTTTTTTCATACACATACATTTTTCGCTAGTAAAAGATTTTCGTCGAACGATTGAGTCTGTAAATAGTTAATTTACGAAAAATTTATTTTTATATAATAAATGTTTTTTTCTAATTTATTAATGCATTTTATGTTTTTTTTGTTGAGTGTTTTTGTTGTTGGATATCATAAATCCAATAGAATTCATCTCACAACTACATTTTTGAGCAATTTTTGTTAATTTTTTTGCATTAAATATTTTTTTCTGAGCGATAAAATGCTTATTGCATGTTATTTCTCATAAATATTTGGCATTTTATGCAATATATACACTTCCAAAACTATTGCATTTGAAATTTATCTTAATTTTCTGAGCGATTTTAGTTGAATTTCAAACTTTTCCTGTAGGATAAATTTTATATTTTTTTAATGCATTTCTTAGAATATAGTGTTTCAAAATTATTGCAGTCCATCATCATAAAAGTTTATTTTTATTTTGTTATTGGTTTCTAAATCTTTTTATGCATGCAATACATTCATTTTCTTGAGAACTTTGTGCATTTTGTGGTATACGACGGATGGATGTCTTTACTGAGCATTTAGTTCATGTTTTTAGTGCAGAAACGGTAAAATCAAAAATACTCTCAATTTTAAGTAGAAAATCAAAAAACACCTTATGAAGCAATATTTAAAATTTTTTTTTTTTCAAAACATTTAATTTTTTCTTAATTTTTGTGAAAATTTCATTAGTTTTAATTTTAATTTTTTTAAATTTAATTGCCTATAGAAATCCCAAACTTCCGGACTTTTTTAATTATTTTTTTTATTCAGACAAAAACAATGACAATCTTTAAATTTCATAAAATAAAACATTTTATCGCCAATAAAAATTACGCATCTCCCTGCTTTGGCATTTTTTTTTTTTTAATTTAATTTCATAAAATTTAATCTTTTTTTGATCGCATGAACAATCACGTAAATCCCGGAAAGAAACAATATTTAGATGCGGCTTGCTGCAGAAGCACAGACTTTTTTATATTTTCAATACAAATTCAATCCAATACATTCTTTTGCAATTTCTCATTAATGTATAAAAAGAGCACAACAAAACAAACCCTGTGGTTGGTAGCTTTCAAAAATTTAATTTGAAAACACCAAACATTTCAAAAAATTTAACATTTTATTGGCCAAACAAAACCACTGACCACTTACTTCAACATGAGCAAAGACTTCTGGGGCAATGTAAAAGTTGTAAAACAAGAAAATCGATCAATATATGTTTAAAAAAAAAAACCGATGATAGCTAAAGATTAGGTAAAAGTATCAAAACTTCTAATAGATCACCAAGAAATCAATGTCATCCCTAAGCTAAGCTCTCTCTCTCTCTCTTCAGCCCGTGTTTGTTCACTGCTAGACGTAGGCCTCCTTCAAGTCGTTCCATGCGCATCTTCTTTTTGCGATTTGATTCCATTCTTTTCCCGCCGTCTTCTTGATGTCGTCGAGCCATCTTCTTTGCGGCCTTTCATTGCTTCGTTTTGTGGCTCTTGGTCTCCAGTGAGTAATCCTATGCATCCATTTGTCGGTATTTTCCCTGGCTACGTGTCCTACCCAGCTCCGCTTCGTTCAATCACATCTTTAACTTTGGTTCGCAGTCTGATCTCTTGGTTTGTTATTGCGTCTCTTAAGCTTATGCGTAGTAGAGCCCGTTCTATTGCTCGTGAGCAGGTTCTTAAACGGTTTGCGTCCATGCCATCGTTTCCAGACAATACGTCGTAACGGGCAATATGCACATCTCGTATAATTTTCGTTTTATACATTGCGGCATAGCTGGGTTCTTAAGTATGTGTCTGAGTTTGCCCAAAGCAGCCCAGCTCTGACTTATTCTTCTGGTTATTTCCGCCGCCTGATTATCCTTCCCCAGTTTTATTTGGTGTCCTAGGTATATGTACTCGGTCACTCGTTCAATTACGTGTCCGTCCATTTGATATGGCTAGGCTCCAACTTCTAGGGTCATGATCTTGGTCATTCCCAAGTTCATTTTTAGGCCAACTGATAGTGATGCTATATTTAGTTGGTCTAGCATGTCCTTAAGTTCTTGAATGTGTGAGCTTATTATTATAATATCATTGGACAAGCGTAAGTGATTTAGATATTTGCCATCTATGCTTATGCCTTTCTTCTCCCAAGGCATGTTTTTAAAAACGTCTTCTAAAGCGAGTGTAAACAGCTTTGGTGATATGGTGTCTCGTTGCTAAGCTAACCCCTACCAAGCTTACTATAGCATATTAAGTATCAAGGGCAAGGCTGCACTCCACACACATCGGCATGGAATCGCATCTCAATCAAATCGCAATGACGTCAATATGTAGTTGCGTTACTATTCCATTCATATAGTATCATAACAACAATACGTCATATTAACGTCATTGCAAAGTATCAACTCAGGAAAGCATTGTTTGCTGCACGCAAATGTTTTACCGCACAAGCAAAGCAAGAGCGGCAACATATAAGTTCTGCAAATGCTTTCTTGCCTATGAGCTTACAACTATTATTTTTTGAAAAAAAAAAACACATTCTATTCTTAAATACAAGCATAAAAATGCTATATCCTTTCATGGTTCCTTTTTCTCTCATATTTGGTTTTAATAAAAATACATTATCCAACTGAGCGAAGAGTAAACGCGTCTTCATCATGAACTACAACTACAACTATTATTTTTTAGAAAAACCACATACCAATCCAAAATACAAGCATAAAAATTTCATATGCTTTCATTAGTTCCTATTTCTCTCATATTCAGTTTTAATAAACATACATCATCCGACTGAGCAAAAAGTAAACACGTCTAGACGTCTTCATCATAAACAGGTACTCTTTGAATTTACTAAACTAATCGCTAAACGCTTTTATAGGCTCTTTGTTACATGTTACATTGTTAAATGGTGGTATCCGTTACTGTACTTCTTTGTAAAATAAATAAAACAAATTTTCTATGTAGTAGGTATATCACGACTAATAATAGATAATAATTTAATTTAAATTAAAAGCTAGAATATTCAGCCAATAATATATTAGATACTTTATTATGAGTATTATGGCCATTGGACACGTAATTAAAAGCTTCCTATGCTTTTTTAGACTGCCAATAAATTTTCAAAACTGCTAAGACCAAAATCTTTTCAAAGATCTTCTTCATCTTATTCGGCCATTTTTCATCCACTCCTGGACATAGGCCTCTCTTAAATTCTTCCATGTCTCTCTGATTTGTGCCACCTTGGACCAATTTTTAACTGCAATTTCCTTAATGTCATCTAGCCATCTTCTTTGAGGCCGTCCTATATTTACTCTTAGTCTCCCTTGATCTCTATGTTGTTATTTTGGGTGTCCATCGTTCTTTTGATTGCTTTGCCCTGATGTTCAGCCCATTGCCTCTTTACTCGAGCTACGCGTTCCATAACTCCTGTTATTCTTCGGATCTCTTCATATCTCACCTTGTCCCTTATGCTAATTCCAAGAATTGCTCTATTAATCGCCCTTTACGTGACTCTTAATCTTTAGGCAATACTTTTTATTAGTGTCACTGTTTCAAGACCATAATTAATTACAGGTAGTATGCATGTCTCAAATACCTTCCTTTGAGGTTGATTGGTTTATTTGATTTCCAAATGCTGCCCAAGTTAGACCTACTTGTCTACTTACCTCTGCTGTTCGATTGGCTTTGCCTAGTTTAATAGTGTGGCCGAGGTATACATAGTTGTTTACATTTTTTATCGTTTTGTTGTCCAGTCCAGTCTTGTCCAGATTCATTTGTAGACCACGTGTTTGCTCGCTTCATTAAGTTCTTGTAACATCTCTTTTAATTCTTCAACATCACTAGAGATCATAACAATATCGTCCGTAAAACGTAGGTTTTTTTTCCCATGCTAGGTGTTTAAAAACAATTTTTAATGCTAGGGCAAACTGTTTTGGTGAAATAAGATACCCTTGTCTAACCCCCCGTTAGTTTGGAATTCGATTTGTTTCGAGATATTCGTTAATCTTAAAGTATCAAGTCTATTCTAGCATGATCCTTGGTTCTTAAAAAAACCCATGTTTCTATTCAATCATAAGCCTTTTGATAGTCTACTAATGCAGAGTGTACGAGGATTCCGATGTCTTCTCTATTAATAGTCGTAGGGTCTGTAGATGGTCGGTTGTGCTATATCCTTTCCTAAAGCCTGCCTGTTCAACGGGTTGGTACAAGTCGAGTTTGTTCGTAAGGTGGTTGCTTATTATTCTTGTAAATAGTTTATATAGTTGAGACAGTAAGCTAAGTTTTCTACTTTTGTAAAATCGCCTTTTTTGAATAGTATAATAACTTCCGCATACCATTCATCAAGTATTTTTCCTTCGTTCAAGTATTTGTTTAATAGAACTTAGATTTCTCCTACCACTGCTTTCCCAACTATCTTCAACATTTCGGTTCTTCATTTGTCTTAATGACAATATTATTTCCGGAGCGTCTTCTGAGCCTACATTTTGAACCTTCTCTCTAGTATTTACATTTGGGTATATAACGTTCGGTAAATTTTTTCTTAAATTACAGTAAAGTCCGGTTATAACAAACCCTCTCGGGTATAACGTACTAAGTTTAAAACAACGAAAATTTTCTCATAAACTCAAAGCTATTTTTTACTGGTTATAGCAAACCCGCTTCTAACGAACTTTCGGATAAAGCGAACCAAAATATATTTAAAATTAGCACAATTTTCCTGTTATAACGTACTTTTCGGAGTTTATTTTCTGGGGTTCCCCGATTTATGGATTTGCGCGGTATTTTCTTGGAAGTATTGTATTTTGTTCCGTTATTTCCCAAATCGCAATTTTTTTTAGAGGACGAGTTAAATGTCTTCTTTTCATGATAAATAACTATTTTAAAATAATAAAACTCATTGATAACTGTATTTTCGAGTGCCTGCAGCCAAATCAAATTATCTATTTGATTAACATGGGAAAATCGTCTTTAAACGCTCAAAGTTTTTTTTACAAATTGTAGGTCTTTTTACATATATGTCAACATACTGTTGTTTTTTTGTAAAAACGATCCTTACGTTACTTTTAACATAGAATAATAAATATATAAAACAAATTACGATATTTTTTATTACCATTTATAACGAACCGGTTTTGATACATTTTTCGAGTTCGTTATAACCGGACTTTACTGTATTTCTTTCTTGCTAATCTAAGCACTTCCAAACCATCACTGCAAATAAAAGCAGTATTTCTTCAAATTAGCAATAAATTAAAGCTCTAAGTTTTCGGTCAAATTAACGGTTTGGAAGCAACACGTTAGTGGCCGGATTTTCAGATTTAAAGACTCATAATTTTAAAGACCAGATTTGGAGCCCAGATTAATTTGCCAAACTTGTTGAATCACGTTGGTAGTCGGATTTTACAGTTATAAAAGCTGTCTTATAAACTGTTAATTTAACTTATGACCTGCCAACTTTATTCTTGACAAATATCAATTGTCAAGTATTTCACAAATCTGTCGTACTAACTTCAACTTTTGTTTTAGAATTCATATAAGATATCAATTTTTTGCCAACAAATCTTTTAAATAACCTTAAATAATTACTTCAACAAACGAACAGTTGCTGCCAATTGCCAATTGTCAGAAATAAATTGCTTCACATAAAAATTGACATTTTTTCTTGACAAATTAGTTGGATGAACTGTCAAATCAACTGTCTATTTTCTAAATAAGTCCATAACTGTCTGATATATAAAATAGTTTACATATAAATGTCAACTTTCTTAATAAAAAGTAAATATTTCTTGACAAATTTGCCAACTCAAAAAATTTTGCAATTTTAAGGCAAAATTAACAGTTTAGAAATACGATTGAAAACCGTATTTCCAATTTAAAAATCCAAATTTGCAGTTTTAGAAATCAGATTTATAGCTTTAAGGTCAGATTAACAGTTTTGGCAACAAAATTTAACACGTTATAGTTTTGAAGATAAAAACTTATTTACGTATTTTTAAAATTATTCTTTAAATATATTTTTTTTATTTAAAAAAAAAAAAAAAAAAAAATCTTTTAATACTACAACAAACACAATCTCCAACTCTACAATTGCTAGATTGATGAAGACCGGTCTATTCCGTCATTCAACATTACCAAAACAACTAATACTAAAGTTAAAACAAGAATAAAACTAAAATTCTGCTAAATAATGAAAAGGTCACGTATGGAAAAAATCAACTTTAACTTCGTTGGCATTTCGCAAAATACGTGTAAAAACATAGTGCTGTGCATAATCTGTACGTTTATACGGTATATAAATACCAATACCAATTAAGCTAAACCAGTCAAAATACGGTTCTATTTGTCAAGATATAAATTTACAGCTTTGTTTGGAAAGCTGCACATTTTTCTGCAGCTGTTGAATTAATTTAAAAACTGCCACAAAAACGTAGTTTTTAACAATGTTAAAAAAAAAGTAAAACAGAAAAGAAATGGCCAAAATACTATAGAAACTGTAAATAAATTTAATGTGCAAATAGAACTATCAATTATTCTAACTCTCAATAATGGAGACTGCCTAGGTTGGCGATTATTGTTGTATACCTAAAAGAAAAAGTTATTAATAGCTCTTGGCAATAGATCTCAGACATCATAAGTTCACGTAAAAACAACAAATCAGCTCTTTTGCGCCAAAGCTTTTTATTAATTTAAAAAAATGCTTTGATGAACGCATTCTGTATTGCATATATCAATGCTGTAGAATGAGAAAAAAAAACAACAAATTAATAAAATTTAAAAAAAATAAATAAAAAACAGAAAGATTTTTGAACACAATTTTCCAAAAAGCTCAACAACACAATCATAAAAACGCAGAACACAAAGTTTGAAAAAACTGTGTAAATAGAATCAACTTGATTCAAAGACATTTTAAAGATCATTTTCGTAACAAAAAAGATTTAAAAGAAGAACGACCCTCAGAAAACCCATGCAGCTATTCCAGTAAAATTATTTTGCACATTTATTAGTTAAAGTTATAGATTATTAATTAAACAATTCAACCAGATACTGAAAACTGAATAAAAAACTGTATCAGAAGATTGCATTGTAAACCATCACAAGAAATCTTTTTAAAATGCTAATAAAACACAAACGGCTAGATAGAATTTCATGATCTTGAGTTTATTTTGTAGCCAAGAGTATCCGGTTATACATGGAATATTACATCAGCCAAATGGCTGCCACGACTGGCCTTACAATAGTCCATTCTCTCGACCCATTTTTTCAAAACTTTTTCCAACGTCTGCGGTTCTATCTCAGCAATGGCATTTTGGATATTGACTATAAGTCAATCGTTGCTGGATCGTTTGTATAACAACGCACTTTAACGACACCCCAGAGATAAAAGTCCATGGGCGTCAAATCGCAGTTCCTTGCTGGCCAATTCACATCTCCACGATTTTCAAACTTTGACCGCAATAAGTCGATAGTTTCGTTGCTAGTGTGGCATGTCGCCCCATCTTGTTACAACCAGATGTTGCCCACATCCAAACCAGCAATTTGCTCCCAAAAAAAGTTTGCTACCATGGTCCTATAGCGGTTTCCGTTGACCGTTTCGCCAGATTCAAAGAAAAATGGGCCGATGATGCCGCCGGCTCATGATCCGCACCATACAGTCACTCGTTTGAGATGCATTGGCTGCTCAACGATCACGTGTGAGTTTTCCGATGCCCAAATACTGCAGTTTTGCTTGTTTACATAGCCCTCAAGGTGAAAATGCGCTTCATCGGAAAAGATAATTTTTCGCCAAAATTCACCATCGGCTTTCAGCTCCAAGGCCCAACTAGCGAAGTTGTATCAAAGTGGATAGTCAACTCTCTTCAACTGCTGTGTTATTTGGACCTTATAGGCAAATAAACAGATGTCTTTATGCAAAACACGCCTCAAAGTAGTGCGACTAATGTTAAATTGCTGAGAGCGATGACGAGTCGATGTTCTCGAGTTGGCTTGCACACTACGGGCGACAGCAGCAATATTCTCGGGTGTACAAACCAGACGAGCGTGTGGAACTTTAGTACGGTTCACCAGCATACCAGTTTCACAAACTTTGTGCACAAACTTCTTCAGAACACTTGCATTTGGTGCATATTCGCAACCGAATTTTGTACGCAATTTTCGCACTAATTCAGCAATACACGACTTACATTCAAAACAAATTTTTAATATTTCCCAACGTTCATCAAGCGTATAGCAAGCCATTTCGTTAACCGGGTGTTGTATACTAAAGAACTGTCATACATCAGATGTCAAATATCATGGCAGTAAAAACAAAATGGTAGTTCAAAAAGATTCCAAGAGATGGCCCATCCTTCAGTTGACGACTACATTTTCAAATTTATACAATTCCTCATTACTAACAGCAGAAGTCCTTTTTGATAACCAATTAGTATTCGTATTTAACGATCCGGGTCCTGAGTTTCAACAAACACAATCTTCATGTTTGTTTCAATTTGTTTTTTAATTATTGGAAAAAATTAAAGTCGTAACTCAAAGAACTTCAAAATTTGCTTTGAACAAAGCAGCAATGGCACTCCAGCTCAAACTACTCAATGATAGTAATTGTAAATTAGAAACTTCTAACGCTTGCAAAAAAAATTCCAAACTCTTGATAACAAACACTAGGGCAGTTAGGAAGGCACTCCAGTTTAAATTACACAATAGTAATAAAATTATAATCTAGAGTGACCCGACCACTCGCCTAAATCAAAATATCGGTTATCACTGCTCTCTCCTCTGACTAAGAGACTTCTAACACTTGTAGAAAAAAAAGCTTTCAATTCTTTAATAACAAACACTCGAGTGGGTGAATAGGCAAAACTACTCGCTGGTAACCATAATCTGAAGAGACCAACCCCCACCCAAATGTTGGTCATGAAAAAAATTGAATTCATTATAGAAATTTTTAAGTTTATTTAAACTACTCAATAGTAATTATAATCTAAAGTGACACACCCACCCACCCAAATGTTGGTCATCAAAAGATTTATCATCACCTCCTTAAACATAGAGACTTCTATTGCTTGCCTAAAGAAGAAACTCTTAGTTTCTTGTTAACTAAGTTTTGGGCAAGCGGGTGGTTTGAATTCCAGTTTGAACTGGTCGATAATGATAATCATGGTCTGAAGTGACCCACCCACCCGCCAATAATTGGTCATCAAAAGATTAAATATTAACTTTTCCTTCTTAGACAAAGAAACTTCTAAAGCTTCCAAAAAATCTTAAACATACATACATAAAAAATACAGAGTACTTTACATTTTTTATAGATAATTCTATGAACATTCATTAACATATTATAAATGTTTTAAATATGATCATTTAAAATTGAAAAGAAAAAACTTGTATAGTTTAAATAATGTTCCTAGTATAGAAAACATTCCCATCTACTTACATTGAAATATTGTTTGATGTTTCTTACCTGAAAAAAAAAAACAAAATCACAATTAGAATTAGAATTATTTATTTATTTCGTACAAGGGATTAACTAATAATTAATTCGAAACATATTTTAATTTTTTTTTTCATTTACAGTGTTTTTAAATTAAAAAACTGAGTCAATAAAATCTGTAAATTTAGAATAAAGTTTGTTAAAAATAGGTTTTGTTGTTTGAAAATTATGTAAATTGGCAAATAATAAATTATTTATTGTTTTATATAAAAATTTTAAATCGTATTTCATACAGATTGAAGGAATCGATATTTGTAATCATCTCTTAAAATCTTGCAGTGTTGCGTGATATCAAGCAAAAGATGTTATTCTAATTTCATTAAAATATATATCATGATTAGAAACCATTAAGTTTGGTATAAATAAAGAAGATGCAGTGATTGCAGTGTCACTATTAAATATGCAAATGCGTTTAAGCAAGTACATAAATTGATCAATTTACTGGAATATCAGGGGCGTGCAAGTGTACAACACATACACAGACACACAGGTGTATGTGTCGGTATGTGTATGTATATGCAAGTTCACGTGTAATATAAATCTACAATTCTGATGTTCAATTTTAATTAAGTTCGTCGAGCGTGGAAGTCGACGAGTGGAACCTCGACGAATGCGAGCGAGCGACCCCACCACTCTCATTCCGCAAGATCACTTCAATTTCATTTTAAATACATTAAATTAAATCTAATTTGAAATCAAATGTGCAATATGATCGAGGGTTATTTGAAGCGTGCATGGTACGGAATAAAATTTACTCTAAAAAGTTTTCAGCAAATTCTCTCACGGAATTATAAAATGCATTACAATATTCATTCAGGTGGAATGTGTTGATGGAAAATTCATCATTTGCATATATTAAATGGAAAAGTTCCTTTAAAACACGAAAACTAGGTTATAGATAACAAAGCTTTTTGTAAATCGTTTTATGCAAATAAATCACAAAATTAAGATAAAAATTATTATTTTTATGTTCAATACAACCAAAGCATCACCATAACGACAGTAAAAGTATGAAACAACATATTATGAATTTAATTTATTAAAATAACAATTTTTAGAAAAATAAGTCTGTGTCCACAGTAAACGTTTGTTGCTAATTTGCATGCATCTATAAAACCGTTTTGTCTCAAAATAATTGAGGGTTTTTTCAAGTCCCCTCTAGAAGCCAAATTAGCCTAAAAACCTCCATTAAAATCTTTTTAATCTAATGGTGTAACTTCATGATTTTTGAATTTCCCAAACTAGTCTAAAAGCAATTGAAGATTTTAAAAACTATTTTAGTCGCCCATAGTAGCTCTCAATGTTTTCCAATTAAGACAAGATTCTTGTCAGGTCACTAAAAGTTGCTAAGATTTTACAAGATTTTCTTAGTAATTAGCTCTACTATAATCTCCTTATGTAATTCAGTTTAACTTTTAATAATAAAAATTTATAAAAAAAATTCTAATAATAAAAAACTGCTAACCCCTGCAAGTTATTTTTTCTATTTTGAATGTGAATAATTTTAACAAATTAATAATTTTGTCAATAAATAAATTAAATACTTTTAAAAACCTAAAGAGAATGTTAATACACAAAAAGGTGTACAAAAATTAAAATTCTGTTTGAAATCAAGATAACATTCAAGAACTTTAAAAACACTTTTTTGATATTATTTATATCCATATCGAAATCTACAAGGATCTAAAGATCGGTATCGAAATAAATTGCTGGAATAATCGCAAAACCTCATCTCATCTATCATGAAACGAACAGGTATATTGTCAAACACTTATTTGTATATAACATAATAATTTAAAAATATTATACAATAATTATTATTTTAATTGTTTCTCTATATGCTGTCTGTCGTTAAGTAAGTGTTATTATTTGTATGTTAAATTTTAAACATCCCTGTTTGGCGTTTGAAATAGGGGCATAAATCTATAGTGTCTAGTTCGGTGGTGTGCGGGGGTGGCGCGGTATTTGGGCAGGTGTATTTGCAAGCAGTGATCCGCGCCGTCGCCCGCCAGCTGTCACCTCGCAACTCTCATTATGCGCCTCTTAATCTTAACCGCAGCCACAAACGTGCTCTCTCTTTGCCATCCACCTAAATAAAGCAGACCCTTAATATAAAACCACCCCACTTTACCATTATATAAAAATGTATGTAACGTGCAATTAGAAACAGATAAGATGTCGTGTGCCATATGACTAGGTATTATTTTATTGTAGTTTCTATTTCAAATCGCAATGGGTTCATAATATGATTAAATTATTATAATATACATTTTAAAGCATAGGATAATAATAAAATTAATTTTGCTTCCTGTATATATAGCTGACTGTAGGCAACCCAAATAACACCTTTGCGGACTTTAAGGCTGGTGTACACGATATTTAGTTGCAAATATAGAAGTCGGGTGCGACTAAATAATCGCATGCGCAACTATTCAATGCATGCAATAAGCTCTATTAATTAATTAGTGACCTTAGTATAAAGTATGGCCTTTATAAATATAATTATATACATAATATAACAACGTAAACTTTTATTAATATACAGCTTGCCAAAATCATTTCAGCTCATCAAAAAGATGAGGTCACACCTTATGCAAAGTGAAACCATACAACTTTACATAACAAAAACAAATTTTCGAGCAATTTTTACCACTTCTAGTATTCAAAAAAGAGCATCCCACATTCTAGGTTTCTACCCCATAACTCAACACAGAAAATACATAGGTATACCTAGATTACACTTGATGTTAGCGTGTTATATTATAGTCTTTCCATGTTCTGGTTAGCAAAAACATAGTGAATCTTATCAGTTGTATACGATGGCGGTTTTCAGCTTCGCAGCAACCCTGAGCATTGATTACATAAAATATATAAACTGCTTGACTACTTCGTATTTGCCAATTTAACGTTTATTTGACCGGTTATCATTTGTACGATATACTATCATAAACTTAGTTTTAGAATATTAATTTCTAGTCCATAGTCTAGGCTGATACTCTCTAATCTTTCAGTTAGAATTACTAAATTATCTTTGCATAATCCCCGTCACACGCCTTGCCTGATTTGAGATTAGTTTGTTAGATTTGTAACACGACAATACTATCTTCATAGAAACTCTTTATTAATAGTACCAAATGATTTGGTACACCCATTCCAGTTAAGATAAGCCATAATTTATGCCATTTGACCTTATCATAGTCCACAATACATACATACATAGGCGTATAGTATTTTCTTGCCTTTTTAATCATTTGGCGCAAATTCAGAATTTGCTCGCTAGTTATCCGTTCTTTTACAAATCTACATCTAGCCTTTATTAGTTTAAAAAGTTGTTTGTAAGTGTTCTAGGTTATCTAGTCTCTTGATTTTTAGTGTTTTTTCTAGTTTCAATTAAAGCAAACGTTTTTGTAGTTGTCCAGTGTTCTTTAATGGTCAACTTCTTTGCCGGTTGCGTATCACACAGCGTTGACATAATTACACTATTTGCTTCAAGTTATATACAACTACCAAGCCTTAATCCAAAACACAATAGAAGATATATAGTATGAACATAATAGTACAATCCAACCGCAGGGTTAAAGCAAGATATGTAAGATTAAAAATACACAAGAAACACTCGTTACCAATAAAAACATAAAAAATGTGGTTCAAAACTTTTATTTAAGCTTAGACAACAACAAAGTGTGCAAAATGTCCACGAAGATCAGTAATATTGATAAAAAAGAACTAATGTTAGCAATCAGACAAATGAAAAACGGAAAATCGCCTGGTAAAGATAGAATAATGAGCAAAATGAGCGGAAAGATGTGAAAGAAGACGCAATCAGAATACTCTTTAATAAGTGACTACAGCAAAAAAAATCCCATACACATGACAAAACGCAAGTTATTCTGTTCATTAAAAAAGTGATAAAGCCAATATGGAAAACTACCGGCCAATAAGTCTACTGTAACACTTCTACAAACTTCAAACCAAAGATCATAACAAATCCAGAAAACTAGATTTTTACCAGCCGGTCAAATAGACAGGGTTCAGAAAAGGGTTCAGTAACTTAGTAGAAAAAAATTCCAACTATAACATACCCTTCCATTTGGCATTCATCAATTGTCACAAGACTTTTATACTCAAAATACTCAAAATACTCTAGCCTTATGAAAAACATATACCAAAACGCAACACTCCAGGTTATAATTGACAAAGATTCAATGACAGATCGATTAACACAGACGTCCGCCCAGAAAACACAATCTCTCCAAAGTTATTTACCTTGCCCATGGAGGATGTATGTAAAAAGCTATCCTAGGACACAAATGATATAAACATAGACGAGGTATACCGTAAACATCTGCGGCTTGCTGATAATATTGTCGCTATTCAACAGTTTATGGCCGGATTTTGGTGCTTTCTGACAATATTTTAATGTTTTAAGACAAAATTTTGTTATTTTTAAAATTTTATAAATAAAATTTTACACTTTTCGACCATTTATGTCTAGATTCTTTTTGAAAATATTTTAATATTTTATGACCAAATTTTGTAATTTATGATTTTATATAAATAAGATTTGAAAAGTGCGGGTGGTGGCGGTAATACTAATTAATATTAAAAATGCATGCAAATAGTCAATTGGAACAAACTTGCGCCGCAAAGACAGACAAAAAACACTGTCTTTTTATTTTTTTTCAACTATTGACACTCTTATGCAGACGTCAGAAATTATTTTGACACATAAAAAAGTTGTGGGAGCCACTCTAATCCAACTATTGGCGTATTACTATCCGTTTGTAGTGCACCACCCACCCGCCTAAGTGTTCGTTATCAAAAGATTGAATGTCTTCTATTCGGACGTCAAAAGTCATTTTTTCACAAGAGAAGCTTGTAATCCAACTTCTTGACAACTAACACTTGAGCGGGTGGGCGAGCCACTCCAATCAAAACTATTGTCTTATTACTATGCTCTAGAGTGCCCCACCCACCCGCCCAAATGTTTGTTATCAATGATTAAATGTTTGCCTTCTTTGCAGACGTCAGAAGTCATTCTGACACAAGAGAGGATCGTGATCCAATTCATTCTAAACTATTGTCGTAAAACCATGCTTTAGAGTGACCCACCCACCCGCCCAAGTGTTCGTTATCAAAGGATTGAACGTTTGTCTTCTATTCGGACGCCAAAAGTCATTTTTTCACAAAAAAAAGTTGTAATCCAATTTCTTGACAACTAACACTTAAACGGGTGGGCGAGCTACTCCAATCAAAACTATTGGCTTATTACTATGCTCAGAGTGCCCCATCCACCCGCCCAAATGTTTGTTATCAATGATTAAATATTTGTCTTCTATGCTAACGTCAGAAGTCATTCTGACACAAGAAAAGATCGTGATCCAATTCACTCTAAACTATTGTCGTAAAACCATGCTTTAGAGTGACCCACCCACCCGCCAAAGTGTTTCTTATCAAGAGATTAAATACTTTTCTTCTATACAAACGTCAAAAATAATTTTTTCACAAGAAAGAGTAGTAATCCAATTTCATAACAACTAACACTTGGGTGGGTGGGCCACTAAATTCAAACTATTAGTTTGTAACCATGGATTGGAGTGTCCCACCCACCCACCAACCCAAGCATTCGTTATCAAGAGATTAAATATTTGTCATATATGCAAGCGTCAGAAGTCATTTTGTCACAAGAGACGGTCGTAATCCAATTTTTTGACAACAAAAATTTGAGTAAGTGGGTGGGCCACTCCATTCCATACTATTGGTTTGGGACTATGGTTTAAAGTGTCCCACCCACCCGCCCAAGCATTCGTTATCAAGACATTGTTTGTCATGACGTCAGAAGTCATTTTGTCACAAAAGCCAGCCGTAATCAAATTTCTTGACAACTAACACTTGAGTGGGTAAGCGGGCCACTACATTCCAAACTATTGGCTTATTACTATGATGTAAAGTGATCCAGCCACCCGCCCAAGTGTTTGTTATTACTATCAAATGATTGTATGTTTGTCTATTATGCAGACGTCAGAAGTCATTTTGATACAAAAGAGAGTCGTGATCCAATTTCATAACAACACTTGGATGGGTAAGCACTTCATTCTAAACTATTGGCGTAAAACCATGCTTTGGAGTAATACACCCCCGCGCCCAAGTGTTTCTCATTAAGAGATTGAATGTTTGTCCTCTATGTAGATGTTAGAAATTATTTTGAAATAAAAGAAGATCGTGATGTAACCTCTTGACAACTAACACTTAGGTGGGTAGTTAAACCACACCAATTCAAACTGTTGGCGTAATACTATGCTTTGGAGTGTCCCATCCACCCGACCAAGTGTTCATAATCAAGAAATTTAATGTTCGTCTTCTATGCGGACGTCAGAATTAATTTTGTTACAAAAGAGAGTGAGCGGGCCTTTCCAATCGAAACTATTGGCTTATCACTATGATCTATAATGCCCACCAACTCGCCCAAGTATTTTTTATCAAATGACTGAATGTTTGTCTTCTATGCAGACGTTAGAAATTATTTTGAAATAAGAGAACAGCTAACACTTAGGTGGGTAGTTAAACCACTCCATTTCAAACTGTTGGCGTATTACTATGCTTTGGAGTGTCCCATCCACCCGACCAAGTGTTCGTAATCAAAACATTTAATGTTCGTCTTCTATGCGGACGTCAGAATTCATTTTGATACAAAAGAGGATGGGCGGGTCATTCCAATCAAAACTATTGGCTTATCATTATGATCTAGAATGCCTCACCAACCCGCCCAAGTATTTTTTATCAAATGATTAAATGTTTGTCTTCTATGCAGACGTCAGAAGTCAACAACCCAAAACGCATGATAACCCATCTGCACAAAGCATTCAAACTAATAGAATTAAAAATAAATCTAAACAAAACAAAGATAATGAGCAATAAAGAACTACATTTAATAGTAGACAACCACGTCCTTGATACCATAGAAGAATATGTTTACATCGGTCAAACCATTAAATTAGGCAAGAAAACCCCAACTGCAGAAATTACTAAAAAACTATGACCAAGTTGAGCGGCATATAGGAAGTTAGGTCATTTGCTTAAATATAGGAACATACCTATAAATCTCAAAAGAAAAACTAGAAACTGCAGTCTTAACTCAGAAAAGTGCAAAGCGTCTCCAAATATCAAAAAAAACAATAGGAAGATCTATGCTGAGAACTAGCTTAAGATACAAGATACAAATACTAAAGTTAGAAAGCAAACAAAGGTGAAAGATATCATAGGGCGAATAGCTGAACTCAAGTAGAATTACTGAAGATTATGACTATAAAAAAGAAAGATAGAAAAACCCCCAAAAAAATGGCTGGATAACATAAAACAAATTACGAAAAAAAACTAGCACCAAACTGCCCTAAATAGACACATATGGAAGACGATGGCAGAAGCCCATATTCAGAAGTAGATTAACAAGAGCTGAGGAAGAAGATAAATCGTTTTGTGTGCTAATTTCATGCAATAAATAGGTTTTCTGCACAATTTTTAATAAATTTGATAAAATATATAACTTTTTGTGCTAATTTCATGCAATAAATGGGTTTTCTGCTTGATTTATGATAGATTGTATAAAATAAATCAGTTTTTGTGCTAATTTCATGCAATAAAAAAGTTTTCTGATTAATTTTTAATAAATTTTATGAGATAAATCAGTTTTTTGTGCAAATTTTATGCAATAAATGTTTTTTTGGTGCAATTTATAATAAATCTTAAAAGATAAATTATTGTTTTGTGCGAATTTTATGCAATAAATAAGATTTTCACGCAATTTATAATAAATTTAATAAGAAATCAGTTTTTTGTGCTAAACTTATGCAATAAATGGGTTTCTTGCGCTATATAAAATAAGGAGAAAAAATATTTTTTGTGCTATATTAATGCAATAAAAAAATGTGCAATAAATAATAAATTTCCTAAAGTAAATTAGTTTTTTATACTAATTTTTCATGCAATTAATAAGTTTTCTGGGCAATTCATAATAAATTTTATAAAACAAATTTTTTTTTAATCTTATCAAACTACCACTTTTTCATCGGCCACAGTATTATCACTTACTGCCACAAAGGAATCTTCTATAATATGCGTTATTTGAAATTTTCTTTACTCATCATAAACCCCTTCCACATTGGCAGTCAACATTACTTAGAGAATATTAACAAAAATTTCAAAAGGAAAAAGGCAAAATAAAGCAGTACAAGAAATAAAGTTTAACAACAGAAACAACAACAACAAGTAAATAACTTATATGACAGACCATAGACTTGGACTGTCCAAAAATCATAATAAAAACTTTTTCTGCTTATAATATCATAAGTTGTTTTGCGGTTCACAAATTTAACGAGTCGCTACTTTAACTGGCTTACATAAATTCCATCATTAGAGATGCACTAGGCTGTAAAAGCATGTTATTCGTACACTAGCATTGAATGCCTTGTGTAATAACGTTGTATCTAGCATTGAGGTTTTGTACGTAACAGTCGTTGAGAGCATGCTGAGTGCACTGACATTTAAAGCATTTAAGTTGCACAAATACTTCAAAAGACTGTCAAACTTATACAGTTTGGTTAAGCCTTGAAATTGAGGTTAACTAACTGATAAAACTTTCATTATTTTTACCTATGCATCAATATTTAAGTTGCATAACTGCAAATATTCTGGTTTTATGACCTAACGGTTATATGCCTGACTGTTAGCTAATTTCACAGAATATATATATTAATAATTATGTGCAAATAAATTGATAATAAATCCTACGGAAACAATGGCAGGCTGTAACAGTGGCGCGCTGAAGAAGACAAGATGACCGGTAGAACAAGTAAAAGCGCCGCGAGGAAGGAAAAAACAGTTCCTCTTATGGCTATGACCAAAGTAAATTCAGTTCTGATTGTTTCTGGAAAACATAAATAGTGTATTCAACTCATCAAATAGAACCACCATGTACAGGATAACGTAAATTCTCGGTGGTTAGTTGCATCAGATAAATAAATTAAAAAAAAAAAACATGTATTAAGCAATAGCTATTTTCCAACATTGTGTATCATGTGCGAAAAGCACGATAACTGTCTACAATGCAATTCCTTCATCCGGGATAATCTATACAATATAACAAGATTCCTTATGGATAGATAAGATAATTAGTATACTATTCATAGGCAAGTCAATAAGTCGTTATAAATCATTTCAGCCTTATCAGCGCTGACGTATTCTCCATCCCAACTTACTTTTTCTGCCACAACAGCGCTGGCCTGCAGCAAAAGTTTTCGTATACCCTATCTAAGTTGGCAGCCAAGTAGCAATATTTTGCCTCAAGTAAATTCCCATAGGAAATTATTGCAGAACTCTCCTAGCTATATTACTGCTTTGTAAATCTAGTTTCTTTAAAATAGATGTCGTCAACAAGTATATTACAATACGTGTTCGGTAAATGCATTTTCGATACTTGAAGATTTTACAAAATAAGTATTGTATACTATTTTTTTATATTAAGCAACCAAAATTTTTTCTTGACAGAGAGATTGACTAAAAGCTATTGTATACGTTTATGCTTTGTCCCTGCGCAATTGGTCGTCAATAGAAGATGGTAAAAACATTTATCATACAAAACTGTAAAAACTATCAAAATTTATAAAACTGTCAATATTATCGTTAAGTTAAGTTAAGTTTAGGTTAAAATTTTTCTATATCAATTGTCAAATTAATATTTTTGTATGACATATTAATAACATATTGACAGTTGCATCAAATAAATTCCTTTGCAGTTAATTTTGACATGTTTTTGATCATTTAATTTTTAATCTTTTTAACTGTTTGACAAATTATAAATTATTTCGATCTGGTATGTCAATCTAACCTAACCAAAAACTAAAACGAGAATAATTTTGACAATTGATAGACATTAACTTATGTCAAAAGTCATGGCAAATGTCAAAACTATTTATAAAACTGTCAGATTATCATACAAACTGTCAGAACTGTCTGGCAAACTGTCAAACTAGTTATAATATGTGAAAAAATACCAAATTAAAAACTTGCATTTTCTCTATATCAACTGACATTTTGACATATAAATAAACTCCTTAATATTATATTAATTTGACTGTCAAAAGATTTTTTTTTCTGATGTCAATCTAACCTAACTAAACAACTTGGGAAACATTATATACAGCTGTCAAAAGTCCCGTTAAAATGTCAAAATATTTAATATTTATCTTGCAATCTGTCAAAAAATAAAAAAAATTATTGTAAGGCGGTGCAATAAGTCAAAACATTTTGTTAAAATAGATTTAATATGTCAAAAATCAACAAATTAAGTATTTGTTTCCAAATTTTACTATAGCAAATACAAGAAAAAAAAATTTGGCTAGAAGCGTTGGTGGTAGTTTAAAATATCTTTTATGTACAGAATTTTTCTAGAAATTTTATTTAGTGCTTTGGTTTACAAATAATAATTTCAATAAGGATCGATTTGTATGTACATGAATACATAGTAAATTTTATTTATGTGCTTATGCTCAATTTACATTGAGTCAATCTTTGCAGCGGTAATTCAGTAATAAAACGCTATCTACAAAAATAATTTCTTGAAGCATGAAATACACAATTACAATAAAAATGGTTCTTTTTTATAATTAAACAGTCGGTGCCGTTTGCGTTAATTTAACTTAAACGTGTGACAGAAACACGTCGCGATGTGGTATGAAGTCGCTTCGGGCGTGCAGACGAACGGTAAGACACACCGATTAAGTCGGCAAGTTGGATAATTGAACCATGACCTACACCTGCCGCAGGTTCACATACTGGAGCGGACTGGCCTCTCCGTTCAAGCGACTCTTTATCACGTCGCGGCACGTGCCGAGAAAACCAGTGTCTGTTATCTGTTATATGCTCAGCTTCTTTACTGCTTTTATCATCCCAAACATTAACATGCGGTTTGTATCACCTGTCCCTTAAAAACACTACGACAAGTCAAACAAACATTCATGAATGGAGATGAAGTTATTTCATTTTTGCGATAAGACCATAACACAGATGTAAATTGTATGTTCGTGCGAGCAGGGTTGGTTAAACAAGAAGAAAGATAAGCGAGATAAATTATGGTTTTCTGCAAAAGCATTGTTATAATTGCATGAACATTCTTATTATTTTACTTAATCTCGGGTAATAATTTGCAATTTGCTTTTCTCGGATGTCTTGAGGTAATTATCATTATTTTTGCTCAGAATAAGACATTAATGTATGCAACCAAACGTACATAATTCCTATTCAGTATTGAAAATCGATCAAATCCATTAATAAGAAACTCGTTAAAATCAAGTAAAATTATTAGTAACAAATAAAACAAAACAAATTTTCAATTTAAAAAAATAACATGCTTAGCAAATACAACATAATGTCCAAAATAAAACAAAATATTTTAAAATGTTAGTTGTTGGCTATTGTCTAAAGACTACTGCCCAATGTAAAATAGCTTTAAAACGCACAATAGATCCATGGGCGCGTGCCCCCATTGACATATTCTATGGGGACAGCGCCCCCATTGGAATATTGGCTTATATGCATAAAAAATAAAAATTTTGATTTAATATTTTCAATTTGCATAAAAAGACCATCCATTCATAAATATATAAATGTGGCCGTACAACCCGAATATTTGAGCACAAGTAACCCTGCCCCCATTGACATTTTCAAAAGTCGGCGCCCATGAATAGATCAATCAATAAATTAGAGCCACGTGTGATGTGTAAAACTCACTTAAGATTTAAAAAACATTGCTGCTGTGATTTACATTGTCACTGAAAAACCAAATTTGATCCTACCAAGACGGGTAAATAATTGTGTATTTTGACTAAAACTTCAATATACAAAATTTTCGCTTCTGAAGAACCAAACACTTAAAAATATTTGAAAAGCAACCAACCTCTTTTTGGACGAAAACGTAATCGTCACAAATAAAAACAATTTTGTTATCAAAAAAATGACCTAAATGGAGTTCTGAAAAGCAACCTAAATTTAGTTTTATTTTGCAAACATAAAAGCAAACTTGATCCTTTTTTGGTAAAGTTTGAATGAGATAAAAGTGACTGACAAAAGTTTTATTTAAAAAAAAATTGTCCTCCAGTGCCACTCTGTAGAAAAAAAAGCACAAAATTGAAACAGAATGTAAAAAATTATGAATAACAAATTTTTATGCCATCACGAGTCCAATCAGATAAAAATAAAATGTTTAGAAAAAGAAGTGTAAAATTTGTAACAAATTCAGAGTAAAATTTTCAAAATAACTTAAACCATTATTATTAAAATATAGATAAGCAAGTAACATTTCATATTGTTGGCATTCCAAATATTTATTAAACTTTCCTGAGCTCTCATAAACTCTAGTCATCATTTGCTCAAACAAATTTTACCTAACTTCTTAAACACCTTCATATTTGGCACTCATAGACTACGTTAAGTCCTTCTTAATTCTTCTAAGCTTACCAAGGCTCACCTATGACCTACAAGGCCATGTTAACTACTCAAGTTTACCACAAAATCTTATCAAAAACGCCTTTGCCAGAAAGCTCTTCTGAATTCTGTTTCAAACTTGCCGACTTTCTTAAAACGTTCAAACGTGTTCTGGTAGACCTTGAATCTAAAAGAATCTAATAGTCTAACACATTAGTTTAATTCTCTTTAACCCCAATAAACTCTCCTATATTTTATTATTACCCATTCAAAATGTTTATGTAATTGCTTCCAAGATCTTTTAAATTACACTCAAGTCCTACCAAAAGATAATCTATATTCTTCCTAATACGTGCTACTATTCCCTTCTTCAACTGCCATACCTGTGCGTTGGCAAACTAATTATCTATTGAATAATAATGTTAATAGACCTATTAGATTCCGATTGCCCAAGCAAATCCTAAATTCACTGGATACTTCCTATTAGATTCTTCCAGTAGAAACTACGATATCATAAACCAGTCTAAGCTCTCTTACGCTTACTGAATACTGAAAACATTTTTACAGTTTGACAAGAATAGCTTAAAAGGTATAATAAGCAACTTAATATACACAAAAATTGCCTTTGACCGTTTAGACATTTTTCATTTGCGCTTACATTTTACACATTCCATGGGCGACGTTGTTCTGGGATTGAAAAATGCTAAAACGGGCAAATGCATAAGTTTAACCACAGCCAACAAAATTTTTGTATATATTAAGTTGCCTATTATACTGGCCAAACTATTCGTGTCTAGCTGTAAAAGTTTTACAAAACTTTCTTAAATCCAACATAACTATCTTTTCATACTTCGTCACTCTTACGCCCATCAAAGACAATCAAAAATACCTATAGCCTTATGCTTCATAGCACACTTGAGTCCATTCTATACCCTCCTAGATTATTCTTGGCCTAGCTATGTAGTAAACGTCACAAACTTCGCATCTGCATAGTGAGCTGTGCTATGATGTAGATTGTAAACAAAGCCAATTAACATCAATTTTTGCCAATCAAAAGCAATGTAGCCGTGTGATGGTGATGCCAGAAGTCAGTCAAAGCAAACCACCAGTCAAATAACAACATAAGACAAACTAGCGTCAAAACCGACCAACCAAGATCTAAAACATGTACCACCAACGCACACATGAATGCACCTGCAAACAAGCCCAAGTGTGGCCTTTTTTACCTGCCAACGTGCCGAAATAAACCAAGTAACATCAGACAGACAAATTACTATCTGAATGTTGAAGACGCAGCAGTGTAGCAGAAAAGACAACCCCAAATATTGAAAGTCCCTGCACATTCCAATAAAGACCTATTGGCTGAAGTTAATGCACCAATTACACCATCTCCAAAGTGTTTCGTCCTAAATAAGCCAAACACAAAACCCAAAAACGGTAACACGTGTCTACTATAAAAAATCAACGTTTATCAGCATCAAGTGAGTCGAGTCAACATCATAGTACAACGCAAACAACTGGAGAAGTCCTGTCCTCTTCTCCATTTAAACTTCCACAACTAGTCATGTTTTACCTGCTGATAACCACAAAGACACTTATTATTGCCAATGTGCCCTTAGCCACAAACAGATACCCACATCTCTACAGTCTTTACCATGTACAGTGTTTCAGCAGGAAGTAAAGAACCATGCCGCAACTAAAACAATTCCAGAAATTAAAAAGATAAACAAGTTTTACCCAGACCAAGAAGAAGAAGAAGACATCTTCATCGTCACAAGCGCATAGTAGTATTGCACCTCTCTCCACTAGCGTATTTCACAATAGCCACTTAGCAAGCTCCAGACTAATTCAAAATCGTTAAACCCCGCAACTTCCGATTGCACCTGGGGTACTTTCTCAGAGGATCTCCAACAAAAACAAACAACGGCTCCTAACATAGCACCACGGTCAAAAGCCACGTAATCCTTCTTGCACCTAGAAACTTACCCACGTTTACATTTTTTTGAGATGCCTTAACTAAAAAACGGCAAAATCAATGCGACCTACCATCAACAACGTTATTGTTATCCTTACCACGTCAACGTCCACGATATAAAACCGTTTGGTCATTGTACAAAATACAGCTTAAGAATTGGCAGAAAATTGACTAGTACTAAAAATAGTTTTACTTTCGCTGAACATCAATACTATTTGGTAAAAGATAGAAAAAACCAAAATTCGGCAGATGAAGTATATTTAAAGATCTTAAACCTGCAACCAACACCTTTCAAAGCCCGTGTTACCAGTAAACATCTGGAAGTGGTTAAGTGATTGTCCGTAGGTGGAGAAAGTACGTGGTACTACTCGTACAGGGTTTGTGTGGGTGGTTGTTGGAATGCCACTTAAAGTTCCTCGTGGTCCAAAAACGTCATTTGGTTGTATAAATAATCATACATCGTAGAAAGATTCCACCTGGTTTGGCTTAGGGCTGAGTAGAAGATATTCAAGTATAAGCACCTCCCGCTTGATGGTATACAGTGGTTAACAAATCCTTAAAAGACCACTTGCTCAATAATACATCCGTCATTGAGTTCCCCAGGGTTCAGAAGTAAGTCTGTAAAAATTGGCAAAAAAACACAGATAGCGTGGAGGTCGCTCCCGGCTAGTATAGTATTAACTTTCTAGACTGTGGTTGTCTAGTGGTACTATATTGCTGGTTCTGTCGGTGGCGCTAGTTATATATGTAGTCTAACCAAAAATCTGTGGGGATATCTTCCACCCAATAACAATGCTCTCCGCACACCTTAACTTGTTCTTGTTCAGGAGTACCGTCACTATTTGTATTTCGCTTGCAGTTGTCGGTCTTGTTGTAATCATGCGTCTTAGGTAACTTTTTGTTTAGTTAATCGCAGCTTCTTGGTTCTACCTGTTGTATTCGAGTAATAATTCGCTATGCTTGCAATTGCAGTAAAATACTGGCATGAATAGATATTTGTCCCATTCCTTGGCGTAGCAACGTTCCACCTTAAAATACGTCAGACATCCTCTAATAAACGTTCATACAATTTTACTGTTTCCCGGCCATTGGCGTCCTGCTACTTGATTATCTCTTGTTGAGCGTATGCGAATACCACTAAATGATCTATTCCCGCGCTAGTTCTTAAAAACTCCCCCAAGCTCCTTTCCCTTTAAGGGTTTTCTGAGTCGTTTGCCATTTCGTGGTAGAACAGTGCATGACAAACGTAGAAGCAGTTTTTCTGCTGCCTGCGTTATGACTTCTGAAGCTAAGTGTTAGGTTAGAGCGTCGGGCAAAAGATTTATTGCGCCGGGTGTGTATTCTATGTTAAAGTCAAATTCTTCTACTAAAAGTAACCAGCGGATGAATTTGGCTAAGTCTGTCAAATTCAAAAATCATATCAGAGATCATTTTGTCGATGTGAAAAGTTCATCCAAGAATGATTTATAATTTACGATAGCAAATTTAAAATCTTCAAATATTTCAGTTCGTTTTAGTGGTAAAACTTGACCACCAATAACAATTATTAAAGAATGCGTAATGTATTAACCACCGACGCAAGCTCCAATAGAAAAATATCAAACTCGGCGTCACTGCGCACGCTTGTCGTCGGGCTAGTTCTGAAAGACCTCACCAGCATACAAATTACGGAAGACCAAGTGGCTACACTTAAAACCACACCCTTAAGGCCTATGCTTACTAGAAGACTTCCCCAAAGAAAATGCCAATCAAGTAAAATTTCAATTGCCGTAAGACAAAGTACTTAGTTTCATCATGGGCTGCCCACAATGCCCAAACTATGATGGTTTACAACAACCGCTGTAAAAATCAACTGGTTTAAAGTTGCATCTTGAGAAACAAGCCGGTGACAAATTATTCCTAACGTGTGTGCAAAAGAAACACAGTAATTGTGCTATCATGACCTCAACACGACCAATCAATTTTTATCGTTACTGCAAAAAAAAATTTAAAAAAAAACAAAAAAAAAAAAAAACAAAAAAAAGGAGAGAAAGATAAGACAAAACAACAAAATTGAAAAAAAAAACAGAATCAAAAATAGAAGAAAAAAATTAAATTAAATCAGACTGAAACTGATCTCAAGTTGTCAAAAGAATTGCGGCCAATAAACCATATGAAAACCCATACTTTAACACTAACAGAATACCAACTGCACCTAGAACAAAATCCTTATTCAACAAAGCAAACCAAACCTATAACAACACTTCTAAAAAACCCAATCCAAAGTACAACAATGCCAAAGATACAATAATAGCCAACCCGACAGTCACTGTGAAGCTGGGTAAAACCTTCACTATTCAAAATCATGATCCCAATATCCCAGTTGCAGTAGTCTGCACTATATCAGCGGAAAAGATGTTGACAAATACGTTGGCAACACTAGTAGGACTAGAATTAAACAATCCATTGATAGTATAACGTTCAAAACTTTCAATCAGCTCCTAGATAACAACTCCAAGCCACAACGCTGCCAACCTTCGACCTTCCACAGTCAAAAAAACAAAGCTGGTCTGGAAATCATTCGGCCTAAATCAACCCAACAAGAAAAACAATAAAAAAAAAGAATGAAAAAAAAAAAAAAATTTAATTGAACAAGACACATTCAAAGTGAGAGTAATTGACTCAATTGGACCACAACTCTAAACATCATCAACGACAAACAGGTGCAAACCTTGATCTAGCCAGAAGTCAGAAAACCATTAGTGTAAAATATAGATTTCGGTGATAAAGCTAAAATTCTTTAGTTACACGAGTCAACCAATTCGAGTTGCTTTTTGACCATGAATTTATAAATTTATAACAAACACTCCCCCACAATAACTTAAAATAGGCTAAGAAACTGGTACTAGTAAATGACCAACAGCGCCAAAAATTTAAGTGTGCTCCACAGCAGCAAACCTCGGTTTTCAAGCTAAAAATTCCTAGTTACCAGCAGCAACATTTTGTATTCAATAATTTGTTCTTGTCATCATCTAAGTCAAGTTGTTTCTGGCCATAGATTTAAAATGTATATCGAAACATACACCCCACTCAGCCACAATGATAAAAGATAAACTTAGAAACGGATACAGTAAATAGCCAACAGCGTCAAAAAACCAGATGTGATTCAATGCAGCAAGACAACGTTACATTTCTAGATAACAATAAAAAAATCTATTTCTTGTCTTTGTCTTATATTTTGTAAAGTATCACAATAAATTTAAAAGTATGTTCTGAAAAAGTTAAAAAAATAGTGCAGCAAACTCAGAATTAAACAGAAAATAAAAAACAAAGAAAATACAATAAAAATCAGTCTCTTTTAATAGATTTTAAATAAGAATTAAGAATTAAAAATTAAATATAATTAGATTTTCTAATGTTAACCCAACATTACGATCTTGTATCTTAATTTATTATAAGCAATCATGAATAAATAAGACAACGTACATATGTTAGTCATATATTAATAAAATAAAACTAATAAATACATAGTAACTAATCTGCTTATTACATCAACATTGCTCAACATTCAAATAAGGAAAGGCAATTAAAAAAAGGTGCAGTACAAACACAGCCTAAAAATTAATTGAGCTTAATAAAACCAGAACAATAATCCATTTTTTTCTTGCAAGATTTATCACCAATTAGCAATACAATTTTTTTCATAATTAAAACTTAATTGAGCAACGCAATTAAATTAAAGTAACTATTTGGATTTGATACGATTTTTATGTTCCATTTTAAAAGGATATAATTAACTTCCTTCGCTTTTTTTTTATTATTAACCTTCGCGAAACGAAACAGGGATGTACTTCAGTAATTAGCATTGTTATAAATGTTTGTTCGGCTAGGAACTATAAATTTTATTCTGCAGGAGATAATAACAGTCTGCAGTTGTTTTCGCTGCGATAAATTTCGTACGGATCGATCGAGAAAAGTATGTAGTCACGAAACAGGAGTCGGAGCCAATGTAACTGGATTAGAAAGGAAACGGGACAAATCATCCTGCCGTGCGGCGACGTAGTAAGGATTTTATGTCTTGATTAGATCGGTGCAATTTGGGGATATGCCGGGTTTCATTTTTATATCCCTCCTGCACAAATTAAGTTTTAGTTTGAATCAATCAAGTCGTATTGTATGTCTGATCGTAAATAATAAATATGATGTCTGAAAGGAATCGCTATTAAACTTGTACCGCTTTATGCATAATCAACTTTAGTAAGTAGTAAGGAGCTGCTAGCAGGATATTAATATTGACATATGCACGATGACATTTACAACGCCTCTAAGCTTAGTTGCTAAATAAATCATAGTAGCCACCACTGCCTTGATTTACATGTAAATTTTATCTAATCTTTTTTTTTTCATTATAATAACAAAGTAATCATAAAAAAAAAATTAAACTGCCAAACTTTAATATTTAAAAAACTATTCAATGGTAAACTGTATCACATGTTTAGTTAATCAATTGGTTAGCCAAAATTAGAATGCTTCAAACATCATTACAGTGGCCAACCACAGAAAAATGTCTAAATTCAAAATTTTTTGTTGCAAGTGCGAAAATCCAACAAAAATTCAAGATATTTGGTTCCAAATTCGCAACAGGGACACGGCTCCTACGCCAAAAACTGTAAAAGTTAAAGAGCGTTTTAACGGCGGCCCGTGTACTTTAGATAACACAGCAAAAAAACAAAAATCGCTAATCTGTTCGAAAGCATAAACTACACCAAACTGTTATCCTAATCGCATCCACCGCAAAACTTGCAAAACCTTTGGCTCCAACTAGTTTCAGTTACAATGACACAAAAACATACTTGTATTCAGAGAATAGTCAACTCTTGTTGAATACGCAACCTTAAGAGTCACCACTTCCTTAAAGAACAGAAAGTTGACCAACATAATTGGTCTGCTTGAATAATAAACACCTCTTGATCAAACTCCACGTTCTTTACTTCAATACAACAACATCTCACTCTCACTCACTGTTCTCTACCTATCTTACAATCTTCAAAAATCTCGCAAACAAATCTATCTCCTCTTATCTGGTTGCATGTCTGCAAGGCTATCGCAAAATGTTTACTTTCGTCCCTTATCGTTTGCGTGCAGAATTTCTTTGGCAGTTTTTGTTCTGTTCAGTTTGCTGTAGCAGTTGATTGCACTTCAAAAAATTGACTAATCGTGACGCTCTTATTCACCTGTACGTAGTCTATCAATTAAGTTAAGTTAGTTTAGGTTTCAAATCCCATTTTTCGACTGTTCCTTATTTGTGGATAATATTTGGTCCAAATAGATTGTCTACTGTTTTTTTAAACAAATAGTCAATAAAAAAAATGATAAAACAGTACTTAAGTGCTGTTTTGCCATTTTCTAATCGTTTGCGACGTTACAAAGAATACAGTAGTAGACTTGATGTTCCACTATGTACTGTGACTAAGACTTTTAAAGCAAAAGTTAGAGACAACGTTTCCAAACCTCCTCAAACACTAGAACTTCAATCCTAACTTAACATCCTCGTCACTCCAACTCTTGTACTTCAGTTTTAATGCGACTGTCGCTCAAAGATTTTGTAAAAACATCGTTGAGTACCAAGCTAGGATCAAAGCTCTAGCATTGCAGGGTTGGAATGCTATGAGCAAAGCAAAAATCTTCGGTTTGTCCGTAACCTTAGAAAAAGATTGTGTTGCAAGAATCGCAACACTATTTGTTTCCTTTTTACAATCGGAGTCGCCCCCGCATTGCTTTACTTCCCAGTTTAATAAAATAGTAGACAGTTTCCGTCTTACATCTCCTAATTTATCATCGCAATGGTATTTGCCGGTATAAATCATCAATACTTTTTTACAGTGTTCTCTAGAAAACTTTAATATCTTCAATCACCAAAGTTATTCTGTAAAAAAAGTTTTCTTTTTGGGTGATGCTAGCCTGTTCTTGTAATATTATTTTTCAATTGCTTAGGACTTCTGCTAAAATATCAAAGTCACTACACAATGTAGAAATCTAAGTAGCAACCGCAATTTAACATAATACACACTCATGTGCTGAGTGACATCAGCCCACATTTATGGTGTTTTGATATTTTTTATTAGTGCAAATTGGGTTTGGTAAGGTTAGAGTAGGTTATTTCTTACTGAAGGATCCCGGCAAATGTAAAAAGTAATAAGAAATAAAATCTCGTTGATTTTTGATGGCCCACATTAGGCGCCAAATGTTGTATCTAGAAATGGATTATTTTCTTGCAAAGAAAAACCGGCAAACGCAGAGTAACAGCATGAAGAATAAAATTTAGGGCCAATTGTTGCAGGTATTAATCTCAAAGAAGATGAAAAAATCTATTCAAAGAAACAATTTGTTCTAGTAACAAAGTGTTGAAAAAACTCCTAGTATTAATAAACTTTGTTTTAACTAATCTTCTCTGTTTCTTCTATTCTACTTCTTTGTTTCTTTGTTTTAATCTCTTGTTTCTTATTTTTTTCTATCATCTTCTTTCTTCTAAGTTTCTTAACTAAATTTCAGAAAAAACTCAAAAGTTTACAAACACAACCGATCTTCCTAAACAAAAAACACACTAAACCTACGTCCCTCAATAAGGCAATATCTGTCACTCGCTAGATCAACACTCAATTACGTTCCCGTTCTTTGTCTACTTTACAATCTTCAAGAATTTTTTAGAGTTATCTCCACTTATCTAGTTCCATGTCTTCAAAACTGTCGCTAAGTGTTGACATTCGAACCAAATAGTTTAAGTGCTCAATATTTTCTGTAAAAATTGATCAAGTTGCAGAAAGTACGGCAGCAGTTGTCTATAAAAATTTCAAAATATTGGTACTGTTCAGCTCCTTCTTTAATTTTGCTTTCTTTGTCAATAATGTTTGGTCCAAATAGTTTGGCACTAATTGTTGCAGAAATTTTTACTTGTAGAAAAACCCAGCAAATGCAGAATGAGGTCATGTAGAATAGAATATCCTTGTATCTTGATGCCCTACGTTGAGCGCCAATCTCACAAAAAATCGACTCGTCAGAATCGTATTTTTTGCAGATCCAGGCAATGCACCGCAAGATCATAATAATATATATTTATTATCCAACAGTTCTAAAAACTATTAACAGGATAATGTTAAAATAAACTATAAGTAATTAAATTATAAGAAAAAACAATAAATTAAATTGTAACAAATCAAAATACAAAAAAAAAATGAAAACATCTACTATAAATCAAATACCCAATGAAAATTAACTCACATAAACCAAACACAAAATAGAAACAAAACTTACATGTTATAACATATACAATTACAGTATTTAATATTTCTATGTATTCTATATGAAATCATAAATATAGTTTTCGGAATAGCAATTTTAGCTTAAAGTTAATAATATTTACATAACAATATTATTCAACTTTTTACATAATTCAGAGCAGGATATACAAAAAATGTCAATTTCGGAACAATATCTATTGACGTACTCACACATAGAAAACAATGGTGAAGATTGACGATGCGTTGTGTTGGTCTTATTAATATAAAAAGTGTGCCTGAGTCTACTATTAATTCTTGGAACAAGTTTAGTTTATGCAACAAGTTTGTACATGGTTAATAATGCGTCGAGAGTTTAGTGATTGTATGTTGAATTCATTTAACAATTGGGATTGAGGATAACCACGTTCGGGATATACATTGTGTGCACGATAATAATAATGCTTTCAAAAATTTTCTTTGCACTTTTTCTACTTCTTCCATTAACGGTTTTTTGTTTTGGATGCCATATAATTGATGCATATTCTAATTTGCTTCTAATAAAAGCGTAATAAAAACTAATTAAAGCTTTAGTGCCAACAAATGGTTTAGTATTGCGAAGAATATAGCCTAGTATTTTATAGCATTCTTTTGATATTGTATTTATATGATCAGAAAAAGTGAGTGTGTTGTTAAAAATAACTCCTAGGTCTCTGAACAATTCAACCCTTGTTAATTCAGATTGGTTAAGAGAATAATTAAATCTTTGAGTAAGACGTTTACGACTAATTGACATAACTTTACATTTAGTGATGTTTAGCATTAAACCATTTTTACAACTCCAATTTGTTAACAAATTTAAGTCATTTTGTAGTGCTAAAAAATCATGGTTATTTACTACCGTTCTAAATATTTTTAAATCGTCTGCATATATAAGCGTTGGTGATGAAATATGGTCAACAATATCATTTACAAACAGTAAGAATAATAGTGGCCCAAGGATGGATCCTTGAGGTACACCACTAGTTGAGATAAAAATTGTCGATTTATATCCCTGATATTCAACAATGTTTTTTCTGTTGTAAAGATATGACGCTATTAAGGAAATTACATTGTTATTCAATCCAAAGTTATGCAGTTTTTTGATTAAATTGTTATGCTGTACTTGATCAAAGGCTTTGGAAAAATCAGTATAGATTACATCAACTTGATGACGGTTATCCAAAGCCTCAGACACTGCATCAGTAAAACAGCATAAGTTTGTAGTGGTCGATTTTCCACTAACAAAACCATGCTGTTGGGGACACAAATAGTTTTGTGTATGATTGTATATAACATTGTACAACATAGTTTCAAATATTTTAGCAAAGTTGTTAATTAAGGAGATTGGCCGATAATTAGATATCAGCAGCATTTCCATTTTTAAAAATTGGTGTAATTTTTTCCAATTTCCAGCATTCAGGAAAGATTCCGGAGTATATAATTTGGTTAAAAATGTGCAGCAGTGGAGTAACTAGAACAGTGTGACAATCTTTAACTAAGAACGCTGGAACATTATCAGGTCCCATAGTAAATTTGGACTTTAAAGATTTGCAAGCAGCTAGATAATCGTCTTTTGTAAAACATTTTATAAACAACAACGGTTTGTTGTTTAGAGGTGTAAAACTGTCAAAAGGGCAGCTTTGTTTTGCAAAAACAGATGAAAAATGTTCAGCAAATGCATCGGTAATTTTTTGTGGGGAGTCAAAAGTCTTATTATTTTTTCGTAGTATACCTGGTATTCTAGATTTATTTTTCCGTTTATTAATAAATGACCACATTTTTTTTGGATCTCTGGTTATATCTGTTTCTATATTTTGTATATATAATTTAAAATCAGTGTCAATACAACGCTTTACAACATTACGCTGGGTTGTGAACCTATACTTATTAAAATGATTTTTGTTTTTATTATACAATCTTCGAAATTTAGTTTTGCGTTTAATATGGTCAATTGTATTATGACTAAACCAAGTAGGATATTTTTGATTTTTAAATGTTTTTTTGGGCACAGTAAGTTGAAAATGTTCATATAATATATCATAAAATCTTTGGCAAGCTATTTCCGGATCCGTACTTAACAATACATTACTCCAATCAGTTGACACTATTAGCTCATATAGTAAACTAAGATTAGCTTTTTTGAAATTGAACACAAATTTATCCGACTTAAAGCATTTATTGTGGTTTGGTCCAACATGTTCACAATTGATGGATAAAGCAGGGTGGTGAGCGTCTTCAGGAACCAGTAAGAATTCACTATGTGTTACATTAGTATTAATATTAGACGATGTAATAACTAAGTCTAGTGTTCATTATCATTTCGTATTGAATTAAATTGTTTAGCTCCATTGTAATTAATGAAGTTAAGTAGGGCATTAGACTTGGTGCAGTTTGTCATTGGAAACATTGGAATATTAAAATCCCCAACTATTATAAATAAATCGTCTAGTAGAGTATATTGTTCAAGTTTTTGAAATATAGCCTGATATATAATTAAAGGGGAAGATGGAGGTATGTATAAGACAATAAAATTACAGTACTTAATTCTACTTATAAAGAGTTTAACAATTACAATGTCAACATTAAGTTGGTCTAAGAAATCATCGTTTAGATAAATTTGTTCTGTAAGCAAACTTGAACGAAATGCAGCAAGGGCACCACCGCCTTTTTTACCAGTGTTTCGATCACATCTATAGACATTATAATCATAATAATTCATTATTATCTAATGAATCGTTTGCACCAGTTTCTGTAATTAAAACAATGTCTATGTCATCTAAAGCAAGTAAATTGTTGTAGAATGTAAATGTTTTAGTATTAAGGCCGTTGACGTTTTGATAATAGATGGAGTAGAAGTGTTGGATCACTAGTGGTTTTTTTTAACAATTCTTGGAAGCCCATCTACGTATTTAAGTGCAACCATTTCTCCGTTGTCTTGCTTGGTTCTGAATTCTTCCATTGTTTTTCTACGATTGATACTTTGACGAGGCGTGAGGTCCTTGTTTATGTAGATAAGTTTAAGTGCGTCGACATTTCGCAAGTTTTTGGCATTGCTAAAAACCGCACTACATTGATCAGATGTTTTAAACAAAACCTTTAAAGGGCAAACCACGCATCATCCGTTCGTGGATTGCCAAGTCTAAAACTTTTTATAGCCGTTGGGACGATGTTAAGATCGTTAGCAATTGTGTTGATTACGTTAATAACAGAGGCATTTTTTTTCTGGCAAGTTTCTGATTATGAGGTTTTTCTCCCTGCGCTTACGTTCGTTTAATTCCTCCATTACTTCTTCAACTATATCACCATCATTATTAATTGATTTCAGATTGCCTTTTTTTAGTTGTTCAATTTCTTTTCTCAGATTTGCAATCTCAGTTCGCAAGAGCAGCAAGTGTTCCGTCAGGTCAGATGTACAACATGAGGTGCATGTCCATTTAATATTTTTTGAA
This sequence comes from Tachinus rufipes, assembly GCA_963932245.1. Lineage (NCBI taxonomy): Eukaryota > Metazoa > Arthropoda > Insecta > Coleoptera > Staphylinidae > Tachinus > Tachinus rufipes. Next base: position 23,315,945 of record OZ010742.1, on the reverse strand, counting down.
GATCTTAACACCTTCGCTTCGTTAACATTAAGCTTCATACATATTGTGCTGTATGTGTTTTTACACACATAACATTTAATAGCGTTGCCATCAACAATCTCATCATTACAATGATTACAAGTTTGCTTCATAATTAATTTAATTTCAAGAAGGATATGATTAAATAATGTTATTATAGGATGGCAAAGGATAACACAAGGTATACACTCTTCACACCTAAGGGCCTATTTAGGTGACTTAACTACAAACAAGAGGGCCGCGGAAAACAATACAAATATTTAAAAACATAAATATTTAGATGAAATAAAGTTATTAAAAAATTTTCCGATACGCCACTGGTAATATTAGACAGAAATAGGTTATTTAAAGAAAGAGATACAAATAATAACAAAGGAATAGGTTATGTTCAATTAATAGACAATTCTTACCAGATGTTAAGCAAAATCAGAATTTTAGGTGTAAATTTTAATTGCATATCACACAGAACTAACACTTGTATAAGCTACTAGCAGTAGATGTATTTATTGTGACAATTTACTGAAACTTTTTAATAAAACAGGTAGCAATATCACTCCGCAACAACAGTGGCGTAGTACAAATTGGTACTCATAAAAAAAGAACTTTTTTTGTTTTATAATACCCCACATTAACAAGATATCAAAAAATCTACTCGTTGGGATCAGAATAATCTTTTTTATTGAAAAATAATTGCCGGCAATTGCAGCGAGAAGTCGTGGATAAACTCCTTGTTTTCAAATGCCGTTCGCTTTGAACGCTGTATGTTGCAAATGTCGATCTAACAAGAGGTCCAAACATCTACTCATCAAAACGTGAAAGACTGAAATCTCCTTGTTTCTTAATGCTTAACGTTAAACGCTTAAAAAAAAACGGATAATGTAGGATAAAGTCATAAAGAATGGAACCTCCTTGTTTCTTAATATTCTACATTAATCTCTAATTGTTGCAGATGTCAATCTCACAAGAAACCAACAAATTTACTCATCGGGATCAGAATTTTTTTCTTGCAGAAAAAAAAACGACAAATTTAGGATGGAAACATAGAACATAAAGCCTCCTCTTTTTTAAATGATCCACATTAAGCGCTAATTGTTGCAGATGTCAATCTAACAGGAAAACAAAAAATCTACTCGTCGGGTTCGGTTTTTTTTTTCTAGCATAAATAGCCCGGTCGTAAGTAATAAAATCTTCTTGATTCCAAATGTGTCCGTAAGAAATAGAATCTACTTAAAGCCCAATGTTAGGCGCCAACTGTTGCAAGTGTCAATCTCACAGAAGATCAAAAATCTACTCGTCGGAATTGATTTTTTTTTTCTTGCATTTAAAGCGCAGCAAATGCAAAGTAGGTTCATAAGTAATAAAAACTCCTTGTTTCCTAATGTCCCACATTGTTACAGGTGAAACCTCTAAAGTGATTTAAAAAACCGTCGGTAACAATTTTGAAGCCGGACAAAAGCGAGGATTTGGTCGTAAAGCATAGAACCTCTTTCTTTCTAATGCCCCACATTGCGCCAGTTGTTGTAGATGTCAAACTCACAGAAGATCAAAAATCTATTTATCAAGATCGGAATATTTTTCAAGAGTGATCAAATCTCGCTGTTCCTTGATGCCCAATTGTTACATGTATCAATCGCATAAAAGGTAAAACAACAAACCCACCAAATGCAATGATGGTTGTAAAGAATGAATCTCCAGATGTCAATCTCACAAGAGATCAAAAAATCTACTCGTTGAGTTTTAATTTTTGATTGCAGATGAACCCCAGCAAATAAATGAGGAATGGTTTTTTAATGCTCCACGTTAAGCTGTTACCAGCTCTTGTCCCGCCTAGTAAAGAGGGGGGAGGGGAAAAAGTCAGTAGTGTTAAAAAAAGTTGTTTGGAACCCTTCCCAAGTTGTGGTGTAGTTATCTACCTGGTGCTGAAGGGAGTTAACTCGTTCCGGTGTTATGCTCGTTGTAACCTGTTCGAACGTAATGTTCGGTTAGTATGACCATCCGGAATTCACCTTGTGCCAGTGGGCATCATAATAAAGGAGCCCTCTAGAAGTCGTTAGTACCTGGCAAGCATATGAAGTTATTCCATAGCTTGCAAAGGTAAGTGCAGCCCCCCGATAGAGTGCCAGAAGTAGACTATGGGATCGCTGTGACAGCGCCACCATGGTCTCATTGTATTTCTCATTGCATAAATTGTGTTTCATTACCCAGGAGTCGGGATCTGGCTCACGACGGGGTGTGCAATACTTGTGAGTCGTACAAGGTCTTGGAAGGTGTGTGCAAGCCCTTGGGGCGTTCGTCGGAATCTGGTCAAGTCCATAGCCGGGGTCAGTCATGTTGTAGTAGCAGCAGTTGAGGTAAAAACTAGTAGGTCGCATAGTTAATTCGGGAAGATAGTTAAGGGTGATGCTAAACAGTAACTAACTTTGGCCCGTAAAAGTTTAGGCTATATACCCCTTGCCGATCCCTCAGTAGCCCTTTGATGCTCCGCCCTAAACGTTAATTGATTCAAACTCACAAAAAAATTTAAAAACTACTCGTCAAGATCAATTAGTTGCCAAAAAAGCCCAACAAACGCAGCTAATAACATCACAAAAGATCAAAAAATCTACTCATCGGATTCAAATTTTTTTTTGTATATGAGAGATGAAATCTCCTTGTTTCTTAATGCCCTACGTTGGGCGTCAATTGTTGCAGGTGTTGATTTTACAGAAGACAAAAAAATCCACTCGTTTAGAACAAAAAAAAAACCGGCAAATGCAAGGGAGAATAATAAAAATAGAAACTCCTTGTTTTCTGATGCTCAACGTTGTGCGTCAATTGTTACAGATGTCGATCAAGAAATCAAAAAATCTACTAGCCGAAACTCAAAAACAAACAACCTATTCCGGTTGTTAGTTTTAGTATCAAAAATAATTCTAATGTTTTCTTTTTTCGAGATAAAAAAAACAAAATAAATGAATACTTTCTTCGCCCCAAAATAATGTACAAACCATGTTATAGTTACACCTTTAGAAGCTTATATCTCGGTTACCCACTTCAGCTCTTACCTCAATTCACTCTTATTCCACGTGTATATCAAACCCACCTAATAGCTAACTGAAGTCACGCTGTTCTCACTGTAAGTCGTGGTAAAATTTCCAGAAAGACAACAAACTGCGAACCAAATCAACGTCGTCTAGTAGAAAACCACGTTTGGATCATTTCCAGAAAGACAACAAACTGCGGACCAAATCAACGTCGTCTAGTAGAAAACCACGCTTGGATTATTTTCATTTACTATTTAAAAAAATAAAAACTACCACAAATTGGGTAAAAACATTTTTAGCGCATGACAACCAATAACGAGCTTTGGCCCTTAGAAAGCATTCGCCCACTAGAGCAAAACGCAGTAACTTTTATCAATAAAAACAAAATGTTTCTTATAGAGCACCTTCCACTTTCCAAAAACAACGTAAACAAGTTGTTTGTTATAAAAATCAAAGTATTTAAGTACGACCCAAAATTGCCGCCACGACGCACTAAAACAATCTAGTAGCTTACTAACCCAAAAACATCCAGTACAACAGCAAAAGTTATTAAAACATTAATTTGTAGATTTTTTTCTCCACCACACACGATGAAAACGTACAATCATCAAAAAATGTACCAATAATTTTGAAAAACCATTATCAAAAGTAAAAAACCGTACCACCATATTCAAAAACAGAATAACAGAGAGTTGACATCACTAACAACCTTCTCATCATCATCATCATCATCATCCCCTTTCCACGCCACTGCAGGCCCATTAGCCTCTTCGTTGCCCGTATTGCTAGCAACTTACATTACAGATAAACCAAAAATTGTAAGTGGATTTCAAACCACTGAAGAGAAAAGTGTTAGTTGTAAAATACTACGCTAACAAGGTGGGCTGTAGAGTGGGAAAGCGTATAAACGTTTTGAAATAGTTTCCGTTATGAGATTCGAACCCACAGCAGTCGGATGCCTAAACTTCTGCTTCTGGTAAATACAAGTACAATCTCAATATCATGAGGTAGTACTTAACGTCATTATACCCAATAAGACATTAATTAATAACAAAAATAACAAAACTTAAACCGCAACAATTAGCACTATATTATCGAGAAAAATTATGGTCTAGTCAATATATACTGAAATCCTCCAAAACCGTACTATCAAAACTTGAAAAAAAAAACGTTCATAGCCTCGGTGAGTCAACTAACTGCGCGAGCGCAAACTCTATTGTATTGAATAAAATAACAATAAATTAACAATACTTACGTACCTCAAACCTGTCAAAGATAACAAACAATATAGTAAATGTAGATCATGCACTAAATAAAATCTGCGCTCGGTCTCGCTTAATCCTGCACCAAAAAAAAACTGTTCTTAGTTAGTCAACTGAGTGCGCAGGCGCAAATGCTAAAATATTAAATAGAAAGGCAATAGAATAGCAATATTTTCCGTTTCGTTCCTCAACCCTATCAAAAATAAGAAACAATATAGTAGAGTACATAAGAAAGAAGTGAAAATGTAGTGAACCACTTTAGCTTGGCCTCCATGATAAGAAACTGATTATAAATACAAATATCGTGTGCTTCATTGTGCATTTTAGCATCCTTTTTCTCACATTCCATAGACTAAGCTAAAGTATATGCTCAGTTTGCAATTCACCCATACAAAGATCAATACAACTAGTTCGCCTCTAGTTACTAAACGCAAGATTAACATCACTCATCAAAAATTGACAACCGTTGCGTGAATTAAAAGCAACTGCAATTGCGTTCCATTCATTGAAATGAATCAAATTAATATTTTTTCAACTCATTAACATTAAAACATGCATATCTTAAAATTTATTGATAATAAAACTATAAAGTATAAGTACATAAACGTTGACATTCCACCATAATAATAAATCCATCTTAAATGAAGTTGTTTGTGTGAAAAATTGATGCCTTACAAAACTGTTTTATGTGCGGATTTAATTCGGTTTGAATATGTATTAGTAATAATATAGAGAATAATATGCAAATGCGGTATGAAAGACCGTAAATTATTTTAACAGTACATTAAGTGTGTATAAGTATATGTAATCATTAAATGTGATATGCCAACTCGCTAAAACCAACATTATGTTGTGTGTATACATATAGGACACTTATTTTGCATATTTTATATAGGCAATAATATGGAAATATATGGGGATTATATTACTTCCGGATAACTAACTTTATTCAAATTACAATGTTTCACGCTTCACATTATTTAAACAAGCCATTTTATCACTTTTTTAATTTATTATCCGGGTGAGTATAGGAAATTAAAATTTAACCTTTAAAACATTACTGATAGAAACAGTGAGATTATTAATAAATTTTCGTTATAATATAAAATGGATTTGACATGATAACAATTTTGCTTCTAATGTGATATTTGGATTAAAAAGTAACCAATGATTAAAAAGTCGCCTTCCGGTAGTAACAAACATCTGTTCCACAAGTTTTTTAAAACCCACATTTTTTTTTGGAAAATTGAAAAAGCGGGCCGCAAACTATTTTCCCACCTCAGGGTCGGTGCAAAAAATTGTTTTCCGTAGGTTCGCAAAGCATCACTTACCAATCCCAAATAGAAGCAAAAAAAAACGCTTTTTAAAACAGCAAATTTTGCTTGCTTAACACTCAAATATCTACTAAACCAGACCAAAATTAAAGTTCAATCAATTTTTTTTATAATTTAAAATTTTGTAACAAAATTCAATTTTAAGGTAAAAGTTATTGTCTAAATTAAATAAAGATGCTCTCAATTAAATAAAATTTTCAACGCAATTAAAGTTCTCTTAAGCAATCAAGCCTTAAACTTTTTTTCAGTAATTTGCATGATTTCTTGTAAAATATTTGTCAACCTACTCAAATTTGTCCAAAAACTGATACATTTTTTAAGACTCTCTTAGTTTTCTATTTGGCCCAATTTTGTCTTAATACCCGCAATATTTTAGAAAATTTCTCATAGTTTTCTAGTCAAAATTTAAGAAATATTCAAATTGATCTAAAAGCAACTTTGGCGGGTGGTGTGAATTTGTTGTGGTTACAGTAACCACAACAAATTCACACCACCCGCAACACACAACAATACCTGTGAAAAGAAGAAACTGATGATGGAATAACAGCCAAAACCGGTCTTAATAAAAATTAAAATTAAAATCAGCACAATAAAGTATATATAAATTTATTAAAATAACCTAACCTCAAAAATCCTTAAAATACCTTTTAAAAAGTCTTTTTTTTTTTTGGTGTTAACAGTGTTATTTGTTAGCATGGTTTATAATAGTTAACAAACTAAATACATTGTTAAATAGTGTAGCAGCCGTTGAGAGCATACTGTGCACTGGCATTTGCCTAAGGGTTGCATACTAACTGCAAAAGATTGTCAACCCTTTGCAAGCCGGTTAGGCCTTGTATGCAGGACACATTACACTAGTAATGAGCAGTTAAAACCACACTGGTATTAAAGTATACCGTGGGGTTGTGTTAATTAAATATGTACTAATGAAAGGCTTTGATTGTCATCAGTATTTAAGTTATATCTTAAAGTTCTATAATTGTAGATATTTTTGCATCATAACCTAGTGTGCCTGTGATGTTTGCTAAATGCACAGCATAAATCACTGATGCAAGAAGATAAGATAAACCAAGAATTAAAGTATAATTAATTAAAATACAATTTAAATGCTCAATGAGTGGTTAAGAAGCAGAACCATTCCTTTGCGTCAGTTAAAAAAAGTTTTTTCTAAGCCGTCAAAGCACCATATTTTTTCTTATAAAATTCTTTAAAACTTTGCAAAATCTTTTCAAAGTTCTCTAAAGAACCCTTATAGTAAATCTATGATACTCAAAATGTTCTCAATATTTTGAAGTCTACAAAAACTTTCTAAAGCTTTCTAATAAGTTCAAAGTCAAAGTCAACATCTCTTTAACTTTTTTCTCAAATTTTTCAATGTATCCCACAAAATGTCTCAAAGTTTCTGTAACTTGCCTTTTCTAGCTTCCAAAATTATTCAAAGCAAAAGATCTTAAATACTTGCTCTTGGTAATGATAGAAGTGGCATGATTGCCCAGATGGAATGGTAAAGTTCATAAAAAGTTACTTACTTGCTTGACCATCTAATTTAAATTAAAAAAAAAAAATTATCAATCAATCCAAAATTTAAAAAAAAACCGCTCTAGAGACGCAAAGCGGTACTTTCCAATCCAAAATACAAGCAACAACTGCTTTTCCAAATGAGCAGACAAAAAGCAGTTTCTTGTTTCCCAATACTTCAAAGTTAAAAAAAAGTATTCAAATTAATCTAAGTGTTTAGTAAATAAGTGTTACCAATAAGAAAGCGGCATCGTTCTTAGTAGAAAACATCAAATGTTACCGTTCTGTAAAACTGCAAAGAGATTGCAACAACAAAACACATCGTAGATGATGTTCGAGATGCGCTATTTTAGCCCATTAGGTCTTCGTCTTGTATAATAAAACTTCGTGGTAGCTGTTTCTCCAATTTTACCTTCCCACAATAAACTTCCTAAAGAAGTGGTCCAGGTATAGAACAAAAAAGCATTTGTTGTTTGATGATCTCAAATATGAAGTCGTGTAAAAACCCCTGTGTAGACCACACTGTGTACGGTGTGCCCTGTAATAATCTAGTCAAGACATTTTCAGTACAAGGATCCCAGGTGCCACCAACCAACTACACAATGACCTCAAGTGCCACCGATCCACTACACCTCAAGTGCCTCCTGAAGTGTAGCGGATCAGTGACACCTGAGGTGTAGTGGATCGGTCTCGAGTTTCCTTAAGCTCCAAATAAGTGCCCGTCTTGAAACACGACTCAAGCAATGCCACTAAGCGCGTGTTCATTCGTATTAAGTTGAATATCCGCTCTCTCAAATGTTGAAAACAAGGCTCTTCTCGGTGTAAAATTTTGCATTATTGGTACCAATCCATGCTAGAAGAAGTCATTGCTGTTGATTTGGTGTATGAGTGTGCGTAGAACATAGTTACTGTCCTAAAACGATGAGCAAAAATGTTCTAGAAATTATTTCTGTAAAAATGCTTGTCATAATTGCTACTATTCAACTAGCAAATGATAATATTTAATTTATTTCCTCAGCCCAAACTCCAAAGTCTCAACAAACAGCCAAGCTAATGGAAATCGCCCAGACAACAGTATCACAAAAGAAGTTCAGCGGGTTAGAGAAGACACGCTAATTCCTTCAGTGTAGCTAATGTCCGGCCCAGATCATCTAAGGGCATCACAGATTTATTATTGCTCAATCTCGTGCAGCTGAGAGCCGCCGTCCTTCTAAAAAGAATTGATTGTACGCTAACACTAAAAATCGGGCGAGATCGGCAGACCTTTGAAATGTAAAAAGGTACGCCAAGATAGCAGGCTAGAGTCTCGTTCGTTATCAAAATTAACCTGACAGATCGCTCCACCAACAAAGAACCACCACCTACTAAATTAAAAAAGAGCTCTCAATCTGTCAATCCTTCCAGTGTCTGAGCCTGGTGAAGTTTCCCGTGTTGAATCAAATTAAACCGCAAACTTCACTCTTGGTGTGGCCTTCCGTCAATTCCTTTAAGTTTCAGCTTTGGAACCATACTTCCCTCAAAACCCAAAAACTTTGGTTTTCCGAAAGATGCCCGTCAAGTCATCGGAGAAACGTTGATGGATCGGTGTTTGACATCATTTATGGTTGATTCCAACTCACTGATAACTTCAAATAACACCTCCACCAAGTGCAATTAGAACCAAAATACCCAACGTTGGAAACCTTCCGCCCAAAGCTGCTAAAAAGCCTCTCGGATCCTGCAAGTCCAATGTCTCAACGAATCAAATAACAAACAAAAGGTTAAACAGATTGAAATAAATCCAAACAATATTAACCGAAACACTTAACTTCATCTACGGCCCTTCGTCCACAATCCCTACAAGTTTTCTGCTTCTATAAATATTCAGTTCAGTAGGCGCTCGTGAGAGTGAGTCCAACACTTGCAACTCCACAATCCGATTGAGAAAGCAACAGAAACGAGTCAGCAGCCAGCCAAGAAGAATAAATCCATAACCAAATGCCAATAAAGTCTACAAACGACTAAAAAAAAATATTCATCATCACCAAACACCACACCGCACCACATAGCTGACTCCCGGCTATACCTTCCTACATCAACCTATAAAGCAACTCTCCCAAAATTCTCCTCTTTTCAAAAAAAAAAACTATGATTCAAAAATTTTGTATTTCCAAGTATACCCATGACGTAATCGTCTGACTAAACTGGAGCAAATCCAATAATCTGTCTTTTAAAAAGGATCCCACCTAACCTGCAAAAAAACCTCTCCTCAGTCTAGTCCAGATTCCAAAGTCATCAACATACCGTCAAGTAGGTTAGTGTCGCCCAAACAACACAGACGGAAACTATGCCTCGGTCTACCCTACTCCTATGTCAAAAATTGTTGACGCCGACTATTGACCATGCAAAAGCAATCCGTGCAACACACTTCATAACTACCCTCAGCTTGCACAACACGGCAAAGGTAGATTTCCGGACGGCCACTATTGTTGGTAAAAAATCCAACGCCCAAACCCTTTAACCCCAAAACTGCTTAACTGCACTGTGACGAGCTCCTCCTTACCACATCCAAAGGACGTGTTAGTAGCAAATGATACCCAACATGAGGCAACAAATAATGTCTTCACAATCCTCGCAACAACACCCTAAACAAAACCAATTCATAGCTACTATCAAATCCCCAAACGTCACACGCTAATCAAGACAAGAGTTGGTCAGCACATTTGTACAATCCCGACACAATATGTAAAAAGAGTTAAAATCAACGACGTAGCCTACAAGTACAAACACCGCCAAAAGACAAAAACAATAATGCCCCAAAACCAAACCAAAGATCACCTAGACATTACCACCTCACCACCAAGCTCTTGATGTAACGATTGGAAGTCTAGTAATGCCATGAAAAGCAGTCGGCCATCGGATTATCAGTATAGATGTCCAGGTGTTGTGAGTGTCCATAATAACCTCTAAATCTCCTCCTTAACAATAGTGCCCAAAGTCAAATCAGCAATCACCATTATCACCACATCACCTGCCACTTGTAACTATAGCTCCGTGCTCTAGGTGTGGCTGTTGAAAACCTTGCAATTTGAAGTCCATAGTAAAAATCGAGTTCAACAAAGCTTAACTAGTAGGTAGTTGAAGAAAGTTAACCACATAAGGCAACAGAAGATTGTCCGCATACGTATCCAAGCATTTGCTGCTCGGGAATTCCAAATGTAAACAAAACTAACCTAACCTAAACAAAATAAAAGTTGAGCTTGACTTCCGCCATCCCCATCAAACGGCCAATACTCTCAACAAAAAATACAACTGCATCTTCCCCAAAACTCCTAAATACTGCATTGAGCAATTAGGTTAGCACTCTAAAACTCTAAATGTATTCTCAATCCCCTCTACCTCCCCACCCTTGCAGCCAAAGTTAATCTACGAATCTCTAAAACCTACAAAGATAAAAATTACTCCTCTCACCATCAGAACCAGCAAATCTCTGCATCTCTATAACTATCTTAGATTCTAGCAGAATCCGTTCCCACTCTTGATTCGTTTAAACGTTGCCAACTTAAGTCCCATACAGCAGATAACATTTTCCAATAAAAAACTGGACAGCCAACTCAAACCACAATAGATGCATATCCTACAAGTCCTATAGTCAACTAGATAACTAAATCGACAAACCCAAATTGCCAAGCAACTTATTTCAGAAAAAACATTCCCAAACAAAAACAACCAACATGCTCTCCTAGTACAATTCGTGGAGATACAACAAGTTTACGTCGACATCCCATAAAATGTACAACAAATCATTACAGAATAATTTCTAAAAGTTTGCAATCAACCTTTTAAATAATGTAAAATAATTATATAAAAAACACTGCTAATACAACAGAATACAAACATAAGTGGAAAAAACCTCTATAAACTCAAACTGAAGCAGCTATTAATACCCAGTGACCGCCTAAAGAAGATGAGACAAGAAAAACTTTAGCCTAACCTAACCAATACCCATTTGCCACTAGCAAAACTAACAAAAAAAAAAACAACATTCCAAAGAAGTAAAAATTGAATTCTTCAGATATTCTGAAAACCCTAAACCAGGAAAGAGAATAACACTTCATTCATCCAGCCACACCGCAAAAGACAAAAAAGTACAAATGGCATCTACCGGTAATAGTCCCTAACAATACATCTGAAAAACCATCATAGACGAAGAAAAAGAAAGCTAATAGCATAGAATAGCATCACTTATGCACCACTAGGCAATATTAGATATATGTAAATCAGTTTTACCACCATGCACACATCCTCTTACACACTCTTACATACAATCTTTTATGCACAATAATATTTTGTTTATTTGTTATTGTATGTTACAACCAAAAAAATGTAATGGTATTTTTTCTATAACTTTATGATAATATTATTTATTATAATTTATATATTAATTCCCCTATCGCAAATTGTGTGATGTATACTAATAAAATTGTATCATAATTTGTACTAACTGACAAAGAAAATGTATTTACATTAATTAACCTTCTAAACGTTTTAGTCTGCTAAAGATATGCATTATAAAAAAATTCAATTGCCATAAATTTCTTTTTTAATAAATATTTATAATACATGATGAGTTTGAATCCATGACCTCTAAATATTTTAATAAGAAGTCGCAGCTAATTAATTCCACAATTAAGACATTAATTGCACCTTTATGCACGAAGTGCGTATGATTTCAAAATCTGATTTGATAAAAAGTGTACGTAAAAACGGATGGTCTATTTAATCGGTTCAACACATCTCGTTCCATCTAACATCACACGCGCCAATGTCATCAGACATCAGTACAAAAAATCAAAATACCATCATCCAGACACAGACAAAAGCATTAGTTATTAGGCGTGTGTGCAGCAGACGCACACGCATACTTTTATTCGCAGAGATAAATATATTAACTGCATTTTATATTGTACCTGAGGTGACTTTATCTAGGACCATATATCTATTCGATTCGGTCCGCGACTTCACATGTTTTACCCATTCAAAGTCTGCATGCTAATGTTGACACGACGATTAAGAAATGCTTATATTAAATTTAATTTCAATTCTATATATAAAAACAAATTTGTTTATGCAACAACATACATAAATGATAAAAAGACGATTGTAGCGAGAAATCAACATAAAAGCGATTAAGTCACGCAAGTCTGACTATTACTGCATCTCATTGTTATTAAATAAATTGATCGGGGTCGAACAGAGCAGGCGTAAACTTAGTTGCAGACTCCTATCGACGATGCAGATCTGTCCGCAAACCCTGAGCCAGTTTCTGTAAGATTCCCACTGCAACCAACTCCCTAAATTTATACTACCGAACATGACGATTTGCTGGCCAATCAATTAAAAAACATTTAAAAGTAAAAAAAAAAAACAAAAATTGTTTTAAATAACATTTTTTTAGTTAAAAAAAAAAACTGAAAATTTTTATTTTTTGAAAAAAATATCCTTCCCAAAAAATCAAGATATCTAAACCAAAATCTAGCCAAAACAAAAAGCGGAGCAAAACTCGTCTGAGTGCAAAAAAAAATCACATGCCTAAACGCAATTCCTTTGTCAACAAATTTCGTTGACAGTGAAAAAAACTTAAATGTGCAAATAAACTAACATTTACTTGCCTGCAGACCATCCGCCGACAACGCAAGATACAAGACCCAAAATGGTCAATACAAAACTGCATTGCAAAACCAGTACAATAACATAATGAAAGCGTTAAATTGCTTTTGAACCATCCATACCCAAACATACCAAACCTGGCTCAGCTACCTTGCTTATCAGTCAGGTCGGGTTTTGGCTCTAATTTACAATCTCACATCTTATTATATCAAAAGTCATAGTTTTGGGCATATATGAGAAAGTAGCACTACTCTCTCAGGTGTGCCGAAAACCGTAACTTTTGACAAATTAATATAAAAAATTACAAATTAGAACCTAAACCCAACCTAACCTATAGCCTAACAGATTGACAACCAAAAACTCCGAAATAAACTGAGACCCAACTCAGAAAACAGTGCATGTGATCCAAATTATCTGACTACGACTCAGACGGCAGACCAGTAAGTCCACATCAAGATGCAACCCCTTAAAACCCACACCAGAAAAGCAAAATGTGTGTCGAAAGTTGTACTATACTGGGCAAAAACAACAGCAACTCAACAACTGCTCAGAACTTGTAAGCTAAGAGTCTTCGTAATCAGACTTCAGCAACTCGACACCAAGACTCAATATGCTGGAATATATAAACTTCAAAAGAATCAAAGTGCTCAACCATAAACCTAACAAACCAGCAAGTATACCCGAACGCCTTTAGAAGTAAACTTAAACCCAATCAAAAAGAAATGGCAACTTTCTTCCTCCTTAGAGTGCAGGACCACAACTCTAAAACCTAAAATATATGTACTCAAAAATCAAAGTGCAAAATCCTAAGTCTGACAACACCGCCCATAGAATAAAACTTAAATCCAGCAGAAACACTACAAAAAACTTATGAAACAAGTATCTTTGTAATCAGACTGTAGCCAAAACACCAAAATCCAATGTGCTAGAAACCCAATGAGCCTGACAAACCAATAACTATGCCTTATCGCCCGTAAAAGCAAACATCAGGAACAGTTTTCAACCATAAAAGCAAATTAGAGTCAGCATAAATAGTTCTCAAAAACTTCCAAAAACATGTAAAACAAAAGTGTCTTTGTAATCAGACTGCAACACGCCAACACTAAAGCCCAAAACGCAAAAATGTATAGACTTCAAAACAATCCAAATGCTAAACCCAAAACCTAACAAACCAACAAGTATGCTCTACCGCTCATAAAAGTAAACTGGTCTGTCTGCAATCGCAACATCGAGAAAACCCAGCCTCGACTAAACCAAACTTTCAGCAACAATGAGTTCCAAGCATCAACATCTAAGAATATGACATAAATTACTAGGTGCATAAGTGTGGTCGGAATTTTGTTTTTGTTTATCAATAAAATATGTAGACAAAACTTTGCACAAGCTATTTAATAGATAACAAGCTCAGATGTTATACTTAAGAAAACTGCTAACTGTACACAACCCCCGTAGTAAGTAAAAATTCAATTCTAATGCGCGCAGCCACAACTGTACCAGGCGCATGCGTCCTGGCAAGAGCAAAGCTTATTGAAGGCCGCAAATAGCATTTCATCAAGGAACAACGACTTCTGACTCACAAAACACCAGAGGCCACAAAACCATCCAAACAAAACAATCCACCACCTTGACAACTTTTTGATTCTAGAAATGTCCCTCCTTACTCCCGGAACAATACCTTCCTTACTAAAAAATAGCATATTGCACCAATGCCAACAAGCAAACTCCTACAAGCAAAAGTAGACCTGATTGATCAGCCACTAAAACCACCTACCGCCCTTCCAAAGCTTGGAACATGAAAAACCGCACATTATTTAAAATACTGGAAAATATTTCAAGATCCATCACAGTTGCTTGATTAAAGCGCAAAAGAACAAGGCAAAAACCTGGCAGAAGCAGATAAACAAACCTTAGAAACCATCTACTAAAGTAATCAAAGCGAGCTTTCCTACAAAAGTTTGCTAACCCAGATCATTGACCTGACTATCAAAAACCAATGTTCTCTTTCTTGCACTGTAAGGCAGCACTGTACCGGCAAATTTTTTGACAAAGCTTCTACACAAGTTATAGATTAAAGTTGATTAACGTTATCAACCTGTACATATCTCAAACACTTGAGTGATACGGCCATCAAGATGAAAGCAAAACTAGAGTAATTCGGGCTTAAACTGCGCAAACCAGTAAAGCTCAACCTGATTGAATTTATGTCTATGTTTGGGTTTTACGGTATTTGTTTCATATACCGTACAAACGTACAGATTATGCGCAACTTTAAAAAAATTAACTAATTTAATGTAGATTTACCTTGTTTTCATTAGCTCACAACATTTTTGAGTAAAAAATGTCAAAAAGCCATACGTTCTGCAAATTTTTGTTTGCCACTCTCGTTTATAAGTCAACTATCATCCTAGCAAAATAAAATTATTGTCAAAAAACACAGAATTTAATGTAAATGACCCACCAGTTTAAAGTTTTTAAGTAAATTGCACAAAAATGTCAAAAAGTCACATTTTGTTGCAAGTTTTGTGTTTAGAAGTCAAATAATCTTAGTGAAATGAAACTGTTGTCAAAATATGCAGAATTACAGAATGTTTATTCACGTAGTGGTTCATACATAACGGTTTAGTTGTTGTGACCGGCCACGTTAGAATTGCTCTTGGCCTGTCTTAACAAATCCACGCCTGTGCCCTTTGTGTTCAGGACCCCATCCCTCAATTTTCAAGGGATGCAAGGTGAGGACAAAGGTCGCTCATAGAAAGGCTATCAACACCTGACTGGCAACCTAGCTCGCGCCGGCCCAGGTCCTGTCTTCTTCTTTGTCTAAGCCTGCAGCAGCAAGTCGTTCGCAATAATATATTATCAGCTTCTGGAATAAAAACAATATTACAGAAAAAAATAGGTAAAGTGGAAAAGTTCTTCTTCGATCAGAACCACGACGACCAGCAAAACAACAAAGTTTTTCCAAAAACCTAATCAAGCACTGAGAGTCCCAAACACCTTCACGTATTTGGTACCGCCGATGGTACCCACAAAGCGTGGAACACTGATCTGAGCAAAAAAATCATAGATCACTCCAAAGTGGATACACCCAATTTGCTCTCCCTCGAATCTAATGCAATAGTGGTGCCTGTACCAGAGCTACGCACAATCAAGATCGTTTCCACGTACATTCGACCGTGGATTTCAATACTGTCTTCGCTAACCCACATCCTACAATAACTACTAAGGACTTCAATTCAAAGCACGGATTGTAGAAAAGCTTAACAGCTAATGCTAAGGGTCAAACACCGTTCGACTACGTGAAGCAAAAAGACTATAACAAGTCCTTCGTCCAAAACCCACTCACTATAGCGCCGCGGGCCACCAAGAAGACAATACTCAAGAATGTTAACTCGCAAGCTGTGGTAACGACCTAAGCTCTGACCACAACCCGGTACTCTTTTCTCAATGCCTAAAAGATAGCATTGGTAGCCTAACCTCAGTACAAACAATTGAGAAAATAGAAAAAACCGTCTCACTTTTGACTACCCAACAAACCTCGAAAAAGGCTTCTAAAACCTTTCAGGTTCGCGTCGATAATCCTCTAGAACCAAAGGCGTTGATCCAAAGAAGAAATAACGCCCAATGCAAAAGCATTGCAAAATCCTAAACGGACTTCATAACGAAATCAGAACGGCCATAAAAGAGCACAAAAACCAATGCTGAAAAAAGCATTGAAGTCGTTCTCAAAGAATGAAAATCTAATGTGAAAGGTCTCCAAAGCTCTTAAAAACAAATTCCCGCCATTCACGTTGAGAATAGTGGCAACACACTATTGAGGAAAAGCCAAAGCATTTGCAGACAGCCTCAAACTCCAATGCTCCCCCTCATACACCAAAGATACTAATCTAGAACACATCAAAAGAGTTCGCCGGAAAGTCAGAGATTTCCTGGAAACCGCTGACGACGACACAACACTTGATAGCGTCATCTTCTCAAATATTAAAATCCCGTTCTGCCCCTGGCTCGGATAAAATTCTCAAACAAAACTCTAAAATCGTTCTCGCATAAAGCAATAATGGCACTCACCAATATTGCTAATGCAATTCTTAGAACAGGGCACTTTCCGACAGATTTGAAAGACTCTCACGTCATCTCAACATCTCTATACCTGAGAAAGTTTCCCCAAAAATATCGGCTTAAAAGCCTACTATGCATTTTAAGTAAGATCATAGAGAGGGCAACCTTGGACATTATCCAAGAGCACAAGCAAACAATATTCTCAACTCCCACAAACATAGGTTCAGATGGGGTCACCCAAACGTTCATCAACTTAACCAAGTAACGGACCACATTGTCAAATGTTTCAGACTGAGGAAAGCCACGGATGTAGTCTTCTTCAACTTAAAAAAAAAACACCACAAAATCTGGCACAAAGGACTCCTAAAACTGATCAGACAACGCTTTCCTCTACGTCTTATAAGGCTGATGGCCTCGTATCTAAACCGCAAAAGTCTAACTTAAACTTGAAAATTATATTTCTACCTCACGGCAGATCACGGCTGCAGTCCCTCATGTTTTTAACCTGTTCGTAGCCAATGCCTTCGGGAAGCATGCAAAGGGTTAAAATAACTCAATATACTAATGACTCAGCACTTATCTATTCATCAAGGTCAACCAAAATGGTTACCTTAAGACTACAAAAAGCCACCTCCAATCTGAATAATTGGCTAAATGATTAACGCGTCAAAGTAAATTCAAAGAAAAGCAAGACCGTTCTTTTCAAATAGCTTCACTTACTCATCATGAGAACGTCATTCAAGAAGTTCCCACACCGTGGTCCGACTCTGCCAAGTATCTTAGATAATCTTCGACAAAAGACTTAGGTAAGAGACCCATCTATAGTCCATTCTTGACAAAGCCAACATAGCTAACTTTGCTGTATCCAATGTTGCGTCAGGACTGGCATGTCGCTCCTCAATCATCAGACCAATAATCACGTATACCTCCTCAGTCCTCTCTAGTAGAGTGTCCTTAGATAGAAACTACTATTGTTTTCTTAAGTTGAAAATTTATTACAGTTTTATTATTATTACTATTAATCTTGAAATTTTCTAAAATAGTCTGACAAGTTTCTATTTACTAACTACATAAAATTTGATACATTTAAAATACGCTCAACAAACTTGAGATAATTCTTTGATCTTCCACCTCATCATTCTGATAACTTTTCAAAAATATAATCTTCTTAAGTCGATTCAACCAAAACAATCCCATTTGCACTGCAACTATTAAAACATTCGCTACACAAAAAAGCGCAATGACCAACAGCGGTCTGTTCTCCCAGTCGATGCTCGAATAAATATATGGCCTACCTTCATAATCTCTACCATCCATTACATAAAAAACATACGTAAATATGCAGTATAAAATACCGATAATGGTTGTAAAATAAAAATGTAATAATTTTATTGGTAACGATGTTATGAAGAAATCCATCAAAATCAAAATGGAATTCCAAGTATGAAATTGTTTGCTCAGCCCATTACAGAAAGTTGATTCGGTTACAACGCATCCAAGAAATGTCCAGTAACCTAGCGACACACAAATTGATCCATTGTAGGAAACGCTGGCCAACAATAAATAAAATTTGTTCAAACATGTTACTGTCAATTTTTTACCATCTTCTTGTTTTGTGTAACCATAAGTGACAACTATCAATCCCACCAGTGCGTGCAGAATATTGATAACATAAATCCAAATAGTAAAATATATAAGTGAAGTCACAATCCTCTGATTTGAAGCTATCCTTAACGAAGCAAACGTAATTACCGAGTAAATTATAAAAAATATACATCTGTAAATTAGGTAATTACAATCAATGTTACTTCCAGCTTGCCATCTGCTGAGTATGAAATAATCTTCGCGTTCACTACGCAATTTCAAATTAACACATCTGAACTCGTTTCTTAATATACGGCACATTTTGTATTGTCAATGTCAATTTTGACATGAAGTGGAAGAATATTAAAAAAGAATTTACTAGAGAAAAATGGAAATGGAAATATACTTATCCTCAAGATTTTGTACTTCATCGATGGCAAACAACATCACAGATTGATGTTTGTTATGTCATCTACAGACTGGTACACTGCACCCTATTGTTGTTAAGTATATACATATTTGGAAGAACTACAGCTACTGCTGAAAAAGCTTACAAATCCATGATTTATATTACGTATTGGTCTGCAATTTTAATTATTATAAATTCAGTTGTTGCTTTAGCTACAGTAGCCACAGCCTATGTTAATCAAGAAAAGGATGAAATTGTTAATTTGCCCGGATTGTATCGTTTATATTGGATTACTAACAATTTATCAATGGAAATGGCTATATTCATAACATATTCATTTTGGACATACCTTCGCTACTTTGATACCGATGTGTTGGGAAGTTTCAAGCAAAATCTTCATACATGGAATGCTGTTTTTGTATTGATGGATTTTTGGATAGTAGCGGTGCCTTTTAGAATTCTTCATTTTTACATTGTGTCAATATTTGTATTGTGTTATATGATTTTTACATTTGTTTATTATATTTGTGGTGGTACCAGTATTATAGGCAAACCTTACATTTATAATCATTTAGATTGGAAAAATCCTGGTTGTACTTTAATATGTTTTGCTATTGGTTTAGTATTTATGTTTCTAATTAGATGGTTGATGTTCTTTTTGCATCGATGTCGTTTTGAAATGTTTATGAAGTGCGTTTGGCCAAATAGAGCAAAAGAACAAATTGATAGGATTGTTGAAGTAGAAGAACCAGCGGCTAATCCTCAAAATGTTACTTAGTGTTTAAGTGTATTGTATTTGTAATTTATTATTTGTAATAAAACAAACATTTTGTTGATGTTATTAACATAATTTAGAATATGAAAGTGAACAGCAATGTGTTAACGCCTAGCTCCAAAAGCTAAACCTTTAAGTTGAGTGATCAGTTAAAAAAGCCTTTATCTCAACTTGCCAGAACAATATTTTTCACAACAACCCTCGTGGCAATCATCCACTGAAAGGGAAGTGCACTCTTCTCACGATAGAAAATATCATCAAGAACATTCGCAAAGATAACTTGAGCCCACCCCGGAATTAAACGCTATAAAACAGCTAGACAAAATGAAGGTACCCACACTAAAGTCAACTGAGTCACCCAAACTAGAGGCTACTCACGACCAAATCCATCGTCGGAGTCAAGACATCAAACATGGTAGAATAAAATCCCAGTAGTAGCAACGATAACTTCAGATCCACACCCGAGGCTAATCGTTGGCTCAAGTCAAACGAATACCCCATTTAGAGTCGTGTAATGAGACCAAGTGTAAATGGCAATACAGACCCCACTGAAAGACCTCCAAGATCCTCCAAGACATTGTTCGTCAACCTGAGCCGCAACCTCGCCCTAAAACAAAAATCCCAAGTAAGCAAACTCTACTCCGTGAATGATTTATACATGAAACATTCACTCCAAGTACTAGAATCAATTTAGCTATAAAATCTTGGTTAAAAATAATCAACTAAGCAACAGTTGTTAATTTGTAAACACCAGTGATTGTGTTTATAAAAGTGATGAATACTTTAATAGACTGAAAGGGGAAAAATTAGTTCAAGGTGAATTAAACCCTCTGAAAATCTCCCCTTATAATTCACTAATGCCTCCTGCACACACAAGCATAATCAAATCATCAAAGTAAATTTTATTTAACGGATCAGCCGACGCCTCCAGTGTTTGCATTAATCCTTCCTTCAAATAAACGTTCAGCCTGTAATTAAGTTGAAAGTCAAATAATATTTGAAGAAAAAAAAAAGAACTATAATAACGTCGAGGGTAGCTTAAGAGGGCCAGGTGCAAGGGTCCGCTACTGTGCCCTGTGACCTCTCACTCGCTCAAATGCCCTACATGTCCGTACATGCTCCAGATCTCAAGTCTTGCCCTTGAAGACGGGCACAGCTGCCGAGCACGGGACCAACACGCGCGTCTAGACATATCCACCCACCCCATCACAATCCAGCGAGTGAGAAAGAAAAAAAAAGGTGAAATACCGACCACGGGATTATGTCACACATGTTCCTGCTGAGGGAATTATGCGATCGAGGAAGTGGTATGAATTTGGCGGATATGCAATATATTTTTAGGGAATGTATAAATGAATATGACATGTTGGGCAGATATTTTGGGAGAAAATTACCACCAACACAAACACATCACGTTTATAATTTTCTCCTTCCTTAATAACGAATTTAATAATAATATCAAAAGACAAAATATTATATAAAATTAAATCATAAATAAAATTACTAAATTTTTTTAATAAAATTCTACAAAATTATTTAAAATTCGATTCTAGTCTTTAAATGACATGAGTGCATACTATACGCCATATGTATCATAGAAATATAATTAACTCTAAAATAAATACAATGTCCATGTAACATAATCTTTTCTTCTGTTTCATTTTTCTTTTATTTCTGAAAAGCCGACCAATGTGTGTATAGATTTCAGTTCTTTTCGGTATAGGTCCATTATTTAATAACATCGTAATTTCCAATCAATTAGTGAGGGTTGGGCAACTGTTCGCATATACAGCATGTGGTCTAGGGACATGCACCATGCCACGTATACCTGATCATCCCCTTATATGGCATCCCTATACATGGCACATATGTACATGCTGCATGCGGAAATAAATATTGAAAAAAAACTGTTCAAGAGGAATTTGTCAGAAATTATTGCTGATTCATTATAATTTCTTTTAGAAAATTAAATTGAATTAGGAAGATTGCAAATTATCAATGTTTTAAGTTTTACGATTTAATTTAATGAGATTATAACTACATTTAAATCATGTACATATAATAGACAATAATTAAAAAAAAAATCTCTAAAATAGGTAGTATATATTAGTAACTAATTTAGGTACTTATTCAAATCAACTGTGAGGTAGTAACACAAGCTAATAACAAAAACTTCCCCTCAAAGGTTTTGCCAAAACCGGCAAGAGTTATAGTATAATTCAATATCTATGTCAATGCTTAAATTTAATGATATTGAATTCCTAGTAAGTATTGTCAACAGAAGAATAGCAACATTTATTATTTTTTAATCCAGGGTTTCTCAAACAATGTTCCATAAAACACTGATGTGATATTAAATATTCCCCACATTGCTTAATTAAAAAAATTATGCAATAGTAATCACCAAACAATACTTTACTATAGCAAAAGTATGTTTTTTTTTCAATTTTTATACATACATTATACCTGATATTTGCTTTCTTTAACAAAAAATCAAACTCTGGATTTCTACAATTGAACAAAATAATTTTGGTTTTTCCCACTTTGCTGAAGTAAATGAAGAATTATAGGCTCTTTTGCCAAGTGAGGTAAGCCAAAGTAAGCCAAAATACTCACTTTACCTCACAACTTATAACCTACAAATATTCAAAACTGTTCTTTTTTAAATTAAAATTAAAATTCACTTGTTGTCATTTACAGTTCAAATAAATAAGCATAAAACTGTTTTTACATTTGTCAATTTATTGTTCAATTTTAAGGACTTACTGACCTTGAAGTCCCAAATTGTCACTTTACATCTGTCAATTTCTAGTCTGATTAAAACATCAAATTAGAACATAACCTATTTTGCTTCAATTTATTGATGAAGTTAAGTGTTGCCAACCTTTGCTACATAACCTCAATTTATGTAACAATAATGTTAAGTGTATTTTGTTGATCCAGTGTAGTATTTTCTGTGTTTGTGTTGATAAATACACACATACATACATACAAAAAAAAATTGAGTAATGATAGCCTATAATAGCAATGGCTGCGTTCAGTACAACTCATCAGTTGCCAGCGCTGACCTATAAATCAATCAATAAACGCTGAATCCGCTTGAACGGTATATTTTGCCACTGTTGCCAACCGTGTAAACTTTTATCAACTACATAAACATAAAGCTCAGAGTTTTGAATTTAAATAAATGATTTAATTAGTTTATGAAGGATTTGACAGGATGAATTTATTTTTCAAATAAAAGCGCGGACCAAGCAAACCTAGATGTAGGATGAGTAAAATGACAAGCGCTGCCAGCAAACAATAGTCATCAAGCGCGTTCAGTACGCATGATAAGTCGTCCTGAACGCGGCCAATGGTTATAATTCAAAATTAGCAATCAGCTAATTAAACAATTATTATACAGTTGACAGTATTGAAAATTGAACAATAAGTTGGCGTGTGTAAAGTGAAACAAATAATCAATAAATTGCAGTAAAATTGACGGCAATTAATGACATAAATAAGTCATTAAAATTGAACAATAAATTGATAAATGTAAAAACAGCTTAACATACGTTTATAAAAACCTTATTAATATAATATTTATTTTTTCACTTTCAAACAGAACCACGTAAATGTACTCCTACTATCAAGCTTGGTACCGTCATTGGCCTCCAGAGAAAGATAAAATTCTTACTTTAGCTAACTTCTTATGTGGCAAATGGAACGCTCTATTAAGTGAGATAAAATGAGGAGAAGTAAGAAGAAGTGAGAATAGTGGCAAATAGAAAGCACCTATTAATAACATAATTTTAAAAAAGTTGCATAATAGTTGAATAATTAGGTTCATAGACTCCTCTATTTAATTCTTATTTCT
Organism: Tachinus rufipes; assembly: GCA_963932245.1. Classification (NCBI taxonomy): domain Eukaryota; kingdom Metazoa; phylum Arthropoda; class Insecta; order Coleoptera; family Staphylinidae; genus Tachinus; species Tachinus rufipes. Next base: position 23,292,458 of record OZ010742.1, on the reverse strand, counting down.
TGGATCACAGATCTATTTTGTAAACTTAAAACTTGAAATTAAACAAAGTTACTGGTATGGCTGTAGGTTTTAAATTGGTTATTGCTGAAGTTACTTCAACCTTCACGGTATATGCAAGTTTTAAAAAAAAGTTATCTTTAATTTAAATTTATAAAATTCTGGTTCTACAACGACCCGCACAAACGGGGGACAAATATAAAACATTTTTAAACATCACAAGTTTAAAAAACTTTTTTAAACATTTTTCAATATATCAATAAGTTTAAAAAACATGTTTGACAATTATAATTTTTTTTCAACTATAGAACAATTTTGACAGTTAAAAAATATGGATTCTTTTCGACAATTCAGAAACATTTTTGAAAAACTTAGAACACATCAACAAGCTTGAGAAACATTTTTGTTAATTATGAAACATTCCTGAAATATTTTTAGAAACTGTAAAACATTTTTGAGAAATATTGAACATTTTTGACATTTCCAGAACATTTTTGACAACTACTTGACAATTGTAAATCATTTTGAAAACTATGAAACATGTTTCACAGTTTTAAAAAATATCAACAAGTTCAGAAATGCATGATTATTACACAAAAAATAAATCTAATGTCAATCTCGATCGGATTGAACAGATCGCAAAACTGCCAAGCTTATTATAAAAGTTAATATTTAGCAAGCTCTGTCCGGCACATTTATATTTATTACATGTAAACCTATATAAATTAAAACTCAAATTATTTTTAATACACAACTCAAAAAACATGCTTTAGTATTTTTTTTCTGTTTCCATATCTTATTTGTAATCATTTCATCGTTTCATAAGAGTATAAAACCCTTTTTTTTTTCTCGTTTTCATTATAACTTTAAAAAATCGAATTTTTGAATTAAAAGTCAAAATTTTAACGCAACAAAATTTTACTAGATCAGAAATTTTCAGTAGAATCCAATTCTGGTGCCATTTTAAGTTGATGTATTTTGATGTAAGTTAGTTGGAAAATATAAATTTGTTTCGTGTATTTAGGATTTAATGGTCAAAAATAATAAAAGTAAAAAAAAAAACTGCAAAAATATGGTAAAAATGCCTATTTTTCAACAATAACTCTTACAAATACACGTTTAGCAGCGCTCACAAAAACTATAGGCCAAACATTATTAAAAAAATTGAATTCTGCACACAATTTTGATCAATTTCGCTAGTAAAATATTTTTTGCGTTAGAATTGCAATTTTTAAACAAAAAATGTTAAAAATAATCAAACGAAAAACTGGTTTGCCATCTAGTTGCAATTTTTAATACTAAAATGTCCGCATTAATCGGTATCATTATTATTTATAATATCAATTGTGTTCATAAGAACAGAAATATTTATTCAAAATTGTCTTCGCTATCATGCGATGCCGTGGTCGTACAAGGCATACTGACGAGGTTTGTAGAACCAAAACAATTGTCTTGACCCTTATCCGCTGTGATTGGATTGACTGATTTTGAATAAATTATTAATTCATTTTTAAAAAATGTTAAGTCAAAAATAAAAAACTTAAAAAAAAACTAAATCATAAATTTTTTTGTTAAGGGTTTCATACCTTCATAAACCGATCAAAAGACTAGCAAGTTTCTCAACGCCTCCCCCCCCCCCTGCTCTGGTCCGTTTGAAATAGAATTGCCCATGTATGCTTTGTAAACTTGCTTCTTCTTACTTTATATTTTTATCAATTTTAAAGTTAGTAAAGTTTTAATAGTAGTAATCGTCTTGATTTGATTTAGAATGCAACTTACACATTTTCATATTGAAGAACCCGACTAAATAAGTTCAAACTTTAATAATGATTTGAAAACGATTACATTACGCCTTTAATTGGTATTTAAACTATTTAAATATAGTGTATAAAAAGTTAAAAATAGGCTATATGCCGGTAAACGCCGCTTTTACCGGCACGTGAGAGCAAGTGAAAGCTGCTAAAAGCAAAGATCTGCTAAAGCATTTTGACTACCCTGTCCCAAATAAAAACAGTGTTTTAATAAATTTCAAAGTTTATTATAATTTGTCACTGCTGTCAGATTTTAAGGTGTGACATGTAGAATCGTGATTTACAGTCAATCAAGTACCGCAAAAGATTTGTTGGCTCTTGGTAGCGGCCCAGTCGTCGTTTCGGCCCGCATTTTAGGTCCGAAACAGATAGTTTTGGTAGAAGCAGACAAAAAAATGCTGTACCTCACAAAATATTAAGAATTTGGCAAAAATCCATTTATTGCACAAAATTAGCACAAAAAACTTCTTATTGCTTAGATTAAAAATAAAAAACTAAATGATTGCAAAAAACTCGTCAAACAAAAAACTATTTATTGCATAAAAATTACAACAAAAATCAATTTATCTCAAAATTGCACAAAAATCAATTTATTGCTCAAAACTAGCACAATAAACTGATTTCACCAAAAAACCTCATCATAAGTCGCAAAGAAAACGTTCTTATTGGTTAGAATAAAAATAAAAAACTAAATAATTGCAAAAAAAATATTATAAATCACCCAAAAAACCTATTTATTGCACAAATCGCATAAAATTCATCATAAATTGCACAAAAAATCCATTTATTAAACGAACTCTTTTATTGCGTAACATTGGCACAAAAACTAATTTATTTCAATTAGTATATTTTAAATCGCGCATAGAACCCATTTATTACATAAAATTATCACAAAAAAACCAACCAATGTTTAACTGATAAAATTTATCATAAATCGCTCATAAAACGCTTTTATCATACAGAAAACTTAGTTATTGCATAAAATTAGCACAAAAAAATAATTTATCTTTTAAACAAATTATGCAGAACCCCCATTTATGACGTAAAATTAGCACAAAATAGTAATTTAACCTATAAAATTTATAATAAACTTAGCAAAAAATTTATTTTATAAATTTTAACATAAATTGAACAAAAAAATTTTATTGTATAAAATTAGCAAGAAATTAGCAGAAAAAGTGATTTACCTCATAAAATTCATCCTAAATTGTGCGTAAAACCCATTTATTGCACAAAATTGACACACAAAACTGATTAAAGTCAAGAAGTTCTACATAAATGGCTCAAAAATCTATTTTATTGCATTCACAATAAGCACAAAAAACGAAAAACTTGTTTAATACATAAAATTAGCACAAAAACTGGATCATAATAATAAATTTTTATAATTTGCGCAAAAAACCATTTATTGCAAAAGATTAGTACAAAAACTTGTTTAACTTTTAAAACTGATTGTAAATCGATAAAAAAAACATGTTATTCCATAAAATTGCAATAAAAATTTAATTTATCTCGCAAATATTACTATAAAACACAAATACAGACAAAAACCCCTTTTATCATCATAAATTGCACAGAAAACCTTTCTATTGAACAAAAAAGCAAAAAACCTTCGTATTGCATACAATAATTATAATATTATTATTATAAATCGCACAAAAAATCTTTTATTGCATAAAATTAATTCCATTTATTGCAAAAAAAAACAGCACAAAAAACCAATTTATTGTATGAAGTAAGCACAAAACCTTTTATTGTATAAAATAAGCACAAAAAAATAATTTGTTATAAAATTTCTTATAATAATTCTAGCAAAAAGCTTTTTATTGCAAGAAATTAGCACAAAAAATAATTTACCTCATAAAATTCATTCTAAATTGTGCGAAAAACCCATTTGTTGCACAAAATTGAACTCAAAACTAATTAAACTCAAGACTCATAAATCTGAATTACTTCAGATCATTTATGATAAATCGCGCAGAATATATATGTATTGCATTAAATTGGCAGACAAAACTAGTTTATCTCATAAAATTAGTCATAACATGCGCATAAACATTTTCCATGCAGGAAATTATAAAAAACAAATTTATATCATATAATGTATCATAACTTATAACAAAAAACTTGTTTAATGCATAAAATTAGCACAAAAACTGGTTTATATAAATAATTTTTTTTTAATTTACCCAAAAAAACATTTATTGCAAAAAAATAGCACAAAAACTAGTTTAACTTTTACAATTTATTGTAAATCGCTAAAAAAAACATTTAATTGCATAAAATTAGAATAACATAAAATTAATTCCATTTATTGCACACAAAAAACTAATTTATCTTATAAAGTTTATTATAAATTGCATTTTAAAACCAAAACATATGGTTTTGGTAGAAACAGACAAGACAAGACCTCACAAAATTTGTTATAAATTACTCAGAAATCCATTTATTGCACAAAAAACTAATTACAACCAAAAAAAAATTCATCATAAATAAAAAACTAAATAATCGCAAAAGAACTAAAACAAATTAATCTCAAAAAAATTATCATAAATTTCACAAAAAAACCATTTATTGAACAAATTCTATTATTGCATAACATTGGCAAAAAAAAACTAACTTATTTTAATTAAATTATTTTAAATCCCGCATAGAATCCATATATTATATAAGGTTATCACAAAAAAACAAGTTTATCTCATAAAATTGATCATAAATCGCTCAAAAAAAGCTTTTAATAAATGAAATTAAAGCAAGAAACTGATTTACCATACTAAATTGACCATAACTGAACAAAAAACCCATTTATTGCATAAAAGTTGCACAAAAAATTAATTTATCGTTTGAAATTTATTATGAATTACGCCATTTATGACGCAAAATTAGCACAAAATACTAATTTAACCTAAAAAATTTATAATAAACTAAACAGAAAATTTATTTTATAAATTTTATCATTTGAGCAAAAAAATATTTTATTGTAAGAAATAAGCACAAAAATAGTTATTTGTTTTACTAGGCATAAAAGCACAAGATTTAATGCCGCGGCTGGTGTTTCATAGCCGAGCGTAGCGAGTGAAACATATAATTTTTTCTTCAAATTTGTTTCAATTCCACGCAAAATCGATTTTTTCATATTTAAATTGCGTTTCATTATCAATTATTTATTATTTCTTAAGGGGGGAGAATTATTGCGCTATTATAAGAGTTTACAGCATCCAACTCAGCAAGAAAACGCCTGAATATAATTGAATAAAATTTTCACACATTGTAGAAGAAAGTCCAATCTATGTCCTCAAACTTGTAGAAATTTGATGCAATAAGTCGTTTCTTTGCAATTAATTTTTAAAAAGTGACGTTTTTAATTAGTTTTTTGTTATTTTTTTACTCTTTAAATATAACTTCAAATCTTTATCTAAAAACATGAAGACATAGAATATTGTATGTAGTTCAACATATAAAAAAAGTAATAACTAAAATCTTATCGTTTGGATATTGAGTTGGTTGGCGTTTTGTCCTATAAGAACTAATTTTAATTTAAAAACGGCGCTGTACGTGTTAATATTTTTCTAGAGAGAAAAGTTTACTGATATTCTCGTAGATGTGATAGGATTTAATATTTTTCCATAACAATACTACTAGTGGCACCACAACAGGACGGGGCGACTAACTCGGCAATTCTCTAGCGTTAATGTCATTGTCAATTTTAATAACCAGTTTGATTTACATTTTTACTTGGAAGGTTGCCTAGCAACGAACTTTTTCTGCCTACTTTTTCTGCCTACGCAGTAAAAGTGGACTTTTTCTGCCTAGGCATTAAAAGTACAACTTCTAAGCCTGCCAAGTGTCATTAAAAGGCCGCTTTTAATGTCATTTGGAGAAAAACTAATTTGTTATAAATTTCTTATAATAAATCCACCAAAAAGCTTTTTTGTTGCAAGAAATTAGCACAAAAAATGATTTACCTCATAAAATTCATCCTAAATTCTGCGAAAAACCCATTTGTTGCACAAAATTGATACACAAAACTAATTAAACTAAAGAAGCTCCACATAAATCGCTCAAAAATCTATTTGATTGCATACACAATAAGCACAAAAAACGAAATTACTTTATTTATTATAAATCGCGCAAAATAACTATGTACTGCATAAAATTGACAGAAAAAACAAGTTTATTTCATAAAATTTATCATAAATCGCGTAAAATTGGTTTATTGCAGGAAATTAAAACAAAATACATTTATTGTAAAAAAACATTTGATTGTATAAAATTAGAACATAAAAAATAATTTATCTCACAAATATTGTGACATAATAAATAATTCATAAATATCACATTTTGTAATAGGTATAAAAAAATAATAAAACATGCAAAAAACCTTTCATAGCACAAAATTTGCACAAAAAACTGATTTAACTCAGGTAACTTTTGTATTGTATAGAATAAGCACAGAAAATTATTAAAAGAAAACTAACTTAATTTATTAAATTATTATAAAACAAACAAAAAACGCACATAAAAACTCAATTTATTGCAAAAATCAGCACAAAAAAACAAATTTATCTTATAAAATTCCTTATAATAATTCAAGTAGAAAGCTTTTTTATTGCAAGAAATTAGCACAAAAAATGATTTATCTCATAAAATTTATCATAACTTAAACAAAAACTTGTTTAATGCATAACATTAGCACAAAAAAGTGGTTTATATTATTAAATTCTTATAATTTGCAAAAATAACCATTTGTTGCAAAAGATTGCACAAAAACTAGTTTATCTCTTAAAATTGTTTTTAACTGCATAATATTGAAACAAAAAAATACTTTATCTCAGAAATATTATTATAAAACAAACAAAAAACCCTTTTATCGCATGAAATTAGCACCAAATCTAATTTCTTATCAAATTTACCATAAATTGCACAGTAAACCTTTTTATTGCACATAATTAGCAAAGAAATGTATTGCATAGAATGAGCACACAAAATAATTTCGCAAAATTTATTATAAATCGCGCAAAAAATCCTTTTAGTGCAAAAATTAGAACAAGAAACTAATTTATTTACTTATTGCATAAAATTAACACATAATAGAATTTATTTTATAAAATTTATGAAAAATTGAGCAAAAATTCGATTTATTGCAAAAAGCCACCACAAAAAATTAAATTTATCATATTACAAATTGCACAAAAAACAGCAAAAAAATGTCTTAAAATATTTAAATTCATTATAATTTAATAAAAAAAAAACATTTATTGCAAAAGACTATCACAAAAAACTAATTTGTATTTTCAAATTTATTAAAATCACCCAAAAACAACTTATATTGCATAAAATTGAAACAAAAAACTAATTTATTTCACAAAATTTATTATAAAACAAGCAGAAAACCTATATTTATTAAATATCACCCAAAAATAACTTTTATTGTATAAAATTGAAACAAGAAACTAATTTATCTCATAAAAATTATACAAAATTGCGCACAAAAACTTGTTGTTCTAATTTATCTCATAAAAATCATTATAAATTGAACAGAAAACCTTTTTATTTCATAAAAATACTACAAAAAAATTGGTTTATATTGTTAAACTCTTTTAAATCGAGCAAAAAACCCATGTATTACAACAAAAAAAAAAGCACAAAACACTAATTTAAATTATAAAATTTAAACTAAATCGCGCAAAAAAAACTCTTATTACAAAAAATAAGACAAAAACTGATTTTAAATATGGTTTTTTGTATCCATATTGGAACAATAGCTCCATGATGACCAAGCAACAAGTTATTTCAAATTTCAAATTTTTACTTAACAACTCTACTATAGGAAAAATTTCAATTAAGTTTTATATAAATGGCGGCCAATTTAAATCGGAAAATAAAAAATCCTTTACAAATCCCTAGATAAACCTTCAGTACCATGTTGATCAACAAATTAGATAAGCCTAGAAAACCCAAGACATTCTTAGGTAAGTCTAAAACACCCTAGATAATCCTTAAAAACACAATAAAAGTTTTAAAAAGCCCTGAGTAAAAAATCTAAATAGTATATGGGCAATTCCATTTCAAAGGGTCCAGAGCAAGAAAGGGTGTATTGAGAAACTTGCTTTAGTGTTTTATTTCAGCTTCTATACTTTATTAATAGTCCTCTGATCAGTTCATAAAGATAAAAAACCATTAAAAAAAATATTTAGTTTTTTTGTCGTTTTTCGCGTGCATTTGTAAGAGTTTATGTTGAAGAACAGGCCTACTTTGCAGATTTTTTTTAGTTTTTGACCCTTAAAACCCAAATACACAGAACAAATTTATATTTTCCAATTAATTTACAACAAAATACGTCAACTTTGGCGATTAAAAAAAATAAAAATGCTCCTTTCTGCCCAGCCCATTGAGAACAAAAACATTTTAGTTTTATGGCTTTTGCGGCTTATAGACAGGGTATAGACTTAAAATGACGATTTAAATGACGATGACCAGATTTAAATTCTACGGAAAATTCCTGATTGATTTCACTGGTAATTTTTTTTTTTTAGTAAAATTTTTGATTTTTAAATAAAAAATGCAATTAAAAAACAACAAAAAAACCTAGTTTTTTTTTAAGGGTTCATACCCTTAGATACAACAAATCAAGAGACTACTAAGAAGTTAAAGAAACAAAAAAAAATACATAAGCAAGTTTCTCAATCCACCCCCCCCCCCCCTGCTCTAGTCCGTTTAAAATGGAATTGCCCATATAGTGTATCAAAGAAAAGCAAAGGCAAACTAAAGTATCTTGTAATGCAATAAGGACACAGCAGCAATACTCCACACTGACTGCACCAAACACCCCGAGTGCAAAAAAGCAAAACCTATCCCGCAACAACACACCGGAATAGCAATAACAGCCGGTAAAAATAGCAACAACTACAAAAAACCTCAAAAAGCAATAATCCCAAAAAAGATCCCTGACTATTACCTCAACTCTAAAGAAACAGTAAAGTCAACTATTTTGTGTAAGATTGATAAAATAGAAAAATGCAGGTTTTCAGAAATGCTCTTCTAAAAAGAGATTCCTGAAAATTACATGTTTGGACAAGCCAAGCAAACAGTGGCTCCTCAGCACATCGGCCAAAAAAAAAACCTATTAAAGAGCAAAGAACTTCATGGATCTGAAGAACTTACCTAAACCAAAATAGTAATAACATGGGTATTAAGACCACAGCTGGAACTAACAACTATTTTAAAAAGTTAGCGGTGCAAAACATCATAAAACCGAAACCTGGCAAGTAAGCAACTCGAAACCAGAAACAAGAGAACCCAACACATCCTGCTTATAGATAAGGGTGCTTGAGAGAAGGTTGCTAACCCAGCGGTAAACTCTTCAAAACAACGCTTCATGCTCTAGCCTTCTACAAAAAAAAGAAGACAAGCCTGAAGAAACAAAGACTGTCGAGAAAACCGTCAAAATCCATAGCCGGTCGCAATACAATAACGGTAACTTCAATGTTAAACACAATATTGTTCGTCCATATCTAAAAACCTTAGATCTTTATAAGAAAGATAAAGGAGTTAAGCATACCAGGGAGATTGTTGGTAGCAACACAACCCATATACAAGCCTCGTACATGCACCTTAGCAAAAAATGTACTTAATCTAAAGTCTTTATAAAAATGTATCAAAGATCTAGTGACAGCCAAAGAGAGCAAGGACAAGAAACTCCTAGACGTTATAGTAGAATATAAGCTCAATATTATGAACGAAGGTAACGCAACAGAAACTCAATATCAAACCTGAAGAAACACTCCTTTTAGAATATAAAAACCATAAAAAAAACTAACTAGGATCTATACAACAAAATACTAGTTAGCCGATTCGAAGTAATAGCACTGTCAAGCACCGTAACCGTACTGAGAACATTGAATCCCTGCGGACCAAAAACGGGAAATACACAGAGTCGATTAAAAGTGCTCTATGCTAACGGAAGCTCCTAATCAAGAAGACTTGAAATTGACAAACAAAAAGGCAAACAAAAAAGAAAAAGCAAAAACCATAATTAACCCTAAATCAACACATTCAAACTATTTAAGTCGCCAAGAGCCGATCGAATTTATCCCATCATGCTACAGAAAGGCTTCGCTGTGCTGAGCCTCTATGCAAGATCCTCAGAGCGAGCTAAGCACTTTCATACGAAAGAAATCGTGTTAAACATGTTACAGAGTGCACTTAATGCCATAGAAATATAGCGCAAACAATAAATACCTGGAAACAGCCAAAGGAACTAACTAGTATATAGATCGGGCCAAAAACCAAAAAGGCAACAACACTAAAATCTACAAAGACAAACACTAAAAAAAGCAAACTTCGCTACCTTTGAGCACATATGCCTTAACTTTTCAGGCCATCGATTGGTGCGCCAGTGACATAATCAAAAAGAGACTAAAACTAACAAACTAATAACTATCATGTCAAATAGTTAAGCGGCATTAAAGACCCTCGATTGCTACGAAAGCAATGGCCACAACCTGCAAAGTTCGCCTGATATGGATACCAAAAAACCAAAGAATAAAAAAACCTCATGGCAAAGTAGCTTACCAAACAAGAAGCAAAAAAAACATTCATTGAACCAGAATCTACTTTCGGCGGAACACTGCAGAAGAAATGTAAGGAATTGACACATTTAAGAATATTCCTAATAGAACGGACCATCGTATGATATCAAAACAGTGGTAATACGTAACACGACTTATTTCGTAATAGACTGCAAAAGCTCACAGAACTAATAACCGTTAAGTGTTCGGTCTCAACAAGCACTTGCACAGAATAGGAAGTTGAAGGGTCTATAGACAAGAAACGGTGTCTTTTAAAAAATGTATTTTAAAACTAAAGAGGTCTACTCTAAAAGATTAAAAGTTAAAAAAATATTTACTCTCAAATATTTTCATCATACTGATAATATCCTTTAAGACTTTCTTAATAAACAATAATAGTTCTTAGTTCTTTTAGTTTCATCAATTACAATATAATCCAATAATTAAAAGTTAGTTAGTCTAGATTTATATTAGCCTATCTCAATCCAAAATAAAATCGACTATAGTTTACGAACCGACTACAGCAATTTAAAAAAAAAGTATAATGACAAAACCTAAACTTTAACTTTCTTGAACAGATTTGTTTGAAGAAAACGACACCAGATTTACTTTTTTGACCTTTAACTAACTATATAAGTCCTATAAAATATCGTTAATGTTTCATTGTTTCATTCATATTATAACTATAAAATAATCACATCAAGTTAATATTTCCTAAGAAAGACTGAACACGGTTATAAATTAGTTAACGTGACTACTTCTTCTTAATCTCACTAATAGCATTTACACATTTTTCTATATAACTCTCCTTATTTTCCATTCCATATTATATCTAAGCAAAAAGATATATGCGCGTACATTTATTACACTAAAAGGATATTGCTGATAGTATCAAGTCGGAGGATTCGCGCTCATAAATAAAATAATAGCCGTGTTAATCGTAATGAAATGGAAATTTATTTATTAATTAATGAAGTGACTGGGCGTACATTTTCGAATGGATATTAATAGCACTTAGAAATGAAAAATAAATAGATGAGATTTAATGTGTGAAGAAGTGCAGTCACGACAAGGAAGCGCAACGACGTGCGGATGGATAGCGCAGTGAAAGGATATTTACGATTGTTCGAAATTCATTAATATTGTTAATTGGATTTACATTATAAACAAACATTTATAACTTAATTATAACTGATACAGTTCTAATCCGTTCGTTTAATTAATTTAATTCATGTTAAAGATTGCATAGAAACTCATAATTTTTTTACGATGGTTACTACGTGATAATTCATGTTTATGAAATAATAAATAAAACAATTTACTATATTTATTTTTACAAGCAGATTAGTAGTTTTGGCTCTACTACATCTGTAGAAGGCTCTACTAGAGCCAAAACTAGCAATGTATTCGTAAGAATAAAGTTGTGATAAAAAGTATAGTAAATTGTTTTATTATTTCATAAACAAAAATATATTTTTCCCAAATCTAATATTTGCAACTCTTCAAGAGAAGCAAACCATACTGAGCTCCAACCCCACAATTCGAAGTGATTCTGCAGCGGCCTCTTCACCAATCCACAACTAGAATAGGAAAACTTTTCCTCCAAACCAATCCTCAATCTAAATGACTTAACAATAACAAAAATCAAGATTTCATTAACTAAAGAAAACAACATCCGTTACTCAAGCAATGCCACTATTACATCTTTGTGGACCAACAAAAAGTTCTACCTAGCGCATACATTCACGAGTTATACAAGAAAGCATAATTCCTTACAGACTATAACACACTACCGATCATAGTGCATGATAATAATACATTTAAATGAGGGCGTTATACATTATAATGCCTTTTCATAATACCCCAGTTGTTGAAACTTGTTTATATATTCCATTCCAAGATGTTATTAATAATAAGCATGTAACATAAATTTAACTAACTTAACTTATTGAATATTTTTTATAAATATTACAGACAAAAAAAATAGGATAAATTATAATTTCAAATGTATCTCCTTTGTGTCTATAATTCAGTGGATTTTCTGCGTGTGGCCACTATGTAATCCCACCTTGTAATCAAGACAATGAGATCTTAAGAGGGTGCGTAATAACAGCCAGTCATCGATACTGTTCCACTATAATCTGGCCGAGATATCAATAAAATGGCACGTGGTGGATGTAAGTGACTGGGTGGTCCATACATATTACACGTGCACCCGTTTTTTACTCTCCATCATTTCAACCCTTCAATTTATCACACTTCATTATGTATAACGTACACTTAGATGAATTCAAAGTTTAAGAAGGAAGTTAGTGCAAAAATTTTAAGAATGTATGAAACGTGATATTTACAAATTATCATAAATAATTAAAAAATATTTCGATTTTATTTGTTTTTTTCTAAAATTTCATACAATATTTAAGATATATGGTGCTCCTTACGCATTCAAATAAAAACATTGTAAAACAGCAATTAAAATTACTAATGTATAGTAAATATGATAGTAAAGAGTCTAATCAAAAAATCATGTATCAAAGAATTCAATAAACTTAACTAACCTTATTCTCAACATTCTGCATGCAATAAAATCGCCTCAATAAAGTCAGCAACGTACCTGAAACAAAGTAATAAAATTAGTAATGAAATTGATGCGATCGTTACCTACTAGTGGAAGGGATGTGCATTTTTCTGATAGTTGGCGTGTTAGATGGAAATTAACTACAGAAAAAAACACATCCGACAAAAAAATATTTATTAGAGCAATTTTCCATTTAAAATTCGAGTAAAAAATACGCTGCAGTAGAATATTATGAATTATTACTGCAGGAATAGCAAAAAATCGATGGATGGATGAGGAAATAGAGCGCTGGAATAAAATTTGTTAAATGGATTTTCCTGCATATTTTATATTTCAATTGGACTTGATGAGGATACTTAGCGACGAGTCATTACGTAATGAAAAATGTCATTAAAGTAATTCAAGTCGTATTATGGTGTTGTATTATTTATGGCAATTGTTCTTAAAACAGGTAAGTTATTATTAATGTGAAAGTGTTGTGAAATTTGCATGCAAGGAACGATTTTATTTCTGTAAAATAATGACTAGTAGCAGATTATGATAAGATTTTAAAAATTATACATAAATGTTTGGTAAAACTTTAATTCGCATATTTATTTAATAACAGTCAATCAACGTTCCTATAATTGTATAATAAATCAAATTTATTCATCGTATTAAGAAATAATAATAAACTGTATTGTAATAATCATTTTAAGAAATAAATCTGTAAATTCCCCACCACAATAAACCACACGGACAAGATCAGATGCAAATAAAGAATTATTTATTGAGCAAACAACTTCTTCTACTGTAACAAATCCCACCCGCCCAAATGTTAGTCATCAAAGGATTATATACCAACAAATAAATGTCAATTGTCACTTAAATATCAAAAAATTGTTAATAGCAGAATTCCCCTAGGTGGTAAGGGTGTGGTTTAGATGCTCTTGAAAACATTGTTGCTTCCTAAGAACAACGTTGCTCGGCAAAGAAAGCTTTCTGGCAATCATTGAGGACAATAACCGCTCATAAAAACCCCATCAACACCAGACCGAAAATCATCTTCATCGTCAAAGCCTTCAGATCCTCGTAAACCTGCAGCAAACAAGTCTATCGCAATGGCTGTTGCTCCTCCAGCGCAATAAATAGACTTCTCAAACTGCCGCCATTTTGAAAGAGATGAATAAATCTCAGATGCGATCCATGGCAGACATCTTGTCTTCTCTCAACAATTAATTATGAATAATACACTCGACAATGTATTACTACGCGTCTACTTCTGGAATGCCAATAGCAATAATAATAGAAAAAAATAGTAAAATAAAAGAGTTCTTCATCGATCAGAACCTCGACGTCCTGCTAGAGTCAGAGTGAATCCACAAACCTAATCAAGCACTGAGAATCCCAAACACCTTCACGTATTTGGGACCGCCAGTAGTACCTACGAAGCGTAGAACTCTGATCTTGGCAAAAAGATCATTGGACCACTCCGAAGTAGATACACCAAACTTGCTCTCTCTCAAATCTAATGCAATAGTAGTAACTGTGCCATGGCTAGGCACAATCAAGATCTCTTCCGCTAACATTCAACCGCAAAACCGTATCAAAACGGCAGATTTCGATACTGCCTTCGCTAACCCACATCCCACAATAATTGCTGGAGACTCCAATTCAAAGAACGGATTGTGGAATAGCTTAACAGCCAATACTAAGACTAAAACTCTATTCGACTACTTGGATCAAAAAGACTTACAGATCCAAACGTTCACGACCTTGCAATAATCAAGAACGTCAACCCGCAAACAGTGGTAACATCAATCAACAGCCTAAGCTGTTAACATAACCCTGTACTACTGAAGCTATAAGAAAGAGGATCCGGATAGGAAATAAAATCCGTCATCTATACAGATTGGACACTCTTCTCTCGATGCCTAGAATATAGCATTGGTAGCCTGAGCATCGAACAAGTGGTTGGTCTCTCCGGCGACGTGTTCTACCAGAAAGTTAAATTTGGTTAGTAGACTAAACCATCTGGTGATCTGAGATTTGAAGTCAGAGGGCGAGTTCAGCCAAACCAGGGCTCGGTTGCCGGTTAGCAAGATTCTTTTAATCTCCATACAACAGCTTGGCGCTACAGTTTGTTGCTGTGTTATCGCTCTTGTTGTTGGTTAAGATGGTTGCTAGCGTAAGAAACCACTCTTCGATCATCCTTGTTCTCCTGTTAGAGAACTGCATCCATGCCTAGGTAGCTGGCATCCGCAACACAAATTTCAGGCCTAATCGGCCTTTTTGTCTCATCAAAATGGCTTCTTTTCCTGTAGGTCGGTCAGCTGGTCAGCGATGTCCAAAAACTTTGGTACTTTAGACGCCTAGAAAACTTTATGCTTCCGTGTGTAGGTTTTGGGTAGTCTCGGATCAAAGCTGAAAAATTTGTTGCTTCTGGCGGTAACCCGATGACCCAGGTACTTGATCTCGGATTGTTCAAACTTGCACTTTAAAAGTTTACACATTAGTCCGTAGCTCTGGAGTCTTTCCAGTACAGATTTTTGTGATTCCTAGAAAAAACAACCTCGCCCAATAGGTCTTCCATTAGTTTCTGGAACGTTGCCGAGACAGTCCAAATGGTATCACCCTGAACTGGTACGTAGCGCCGTTGAAAGTAGCAACTCAGGTGTTTAGATTCTTTTATGGAAACCTGCAGTATCCAGCTTTCAAATCCATCTTGGTGAAGACGCTTGCTCCTCCAAAGTTGTGCAGGATCTCTCGTAGCGCCGTTTAGCTTCCTGTAATTCACGCAGAACCTAAGAGTACCATTTTTTATCCTTAATGACGCGTAGTACTTGCTTGAGTTGTCTTTGATGATTTCTAGGAGTAGTTCACCTCTCCGTAGATGAGTTCTTTCTTAGCAGTGATGTACAAATATACGGCTTGACTCTGGGGGTAAGGTCCTCTAACTGAATGTAATGCAGCAGCATTTTTGTGGTGCTGGGTGAAGGCAAAAATAAAACTTCTGTTGGTCCGAGAAGCCGTTCTCCGGTACGACTATTTCGGTGGAGGTTAATTTGGTGGGGAGCGTTCTAATCCAGTAGACATCGGTCCTGGGTTCTTTTCCATTATGGAAGCATTGCCGGCCGTAGTCTAGTTTACGTTTGCCTCTATATCTGACAGCCAAACATGCCCCAAGATCACTTCTTTAAAGAAGGGGCAGATAAGATGTTTTTTACCTAAACTTTTCCTTCGATCAATCGATTATGACAACGTAGGATAGCTTGGGCCACCGGCGTCTTGTTCGGGCAAAGTTTGGGCAGCTTTACGCAGGTTAGGTTCATGCTGGCTCCGCTATGGGTAAAAGCAAATTTGTAGTTGATGGTTACCTAGACTTAGGATAGCTTCCATAAAGCTTCTAAGACATCCTATTTGCGCCGGAGATGTTGGGACTTTTACTGTTCTTCGGCTCTTTGGGAGTTTTTTGACTGTTCAGTGGCCTGGTTTGACTTGCTGGTGGCAATCGTCGATACTAGTTTCTATCTGCATGGCCAGCGCCACCAGGTTGTCGAATAACGACAGCAAGGAATGCGGTGTTTAAGACTGTCGAGTTAGGGTCGGTGATCTAACGCTGGAACTTGAAACTCGGTAAAATGGCGCTCTAGCTTCTCGAAGAAAATCTCCGAAAGGCGTTTCCAAAAAATAACGTGATTGCAGAAGTTGGTGTGGCGGCGGCGGCAATCAATGCGGAGGCGGCAGTCAATGCTATAGTTGAGTTTGCTCTTTCCTTGGAGTGGTTTTCCGGATGATCGGAGGAATTTAGAGGTTTTGTATACGTAGTTAAGAATAAACAATTATTTTGAAGATAATATGTTGGCTGTTTAGATAATTTCTTTATCGTAAATGATTATACTCAATTTGTTAACGTTCAAATTGACACCAAAATAATCAAATTGTGTTCGAAACATCAAATAACCAATGAAGAAAGCCAAATTTTAACTGAAAATGAACACCAGAACCGATTTTCTTTTCAAAAACTTTTTGATCAATTTGATTTTGTTTATTATACAAGAATGTATAAACTGTGTTTAAAAAAACTGTGGACCAATGAAGATAACAAAATAAGCACCAGATGTGATTTTGTTCCAAAAAAATTAAATTTTCTGGCTAATTTTTGGTTTGAATTCTGTTTAAATCAATGAGTAACTAGTCCAAACGTAACTTCTTATTTTTATCTATTATACATGTGTGGAGTTTTTTTACAAAACTAAAATTGCCAAATTGCTATAAGCTATTGGTGAAAAAGTTTTTCTAATGAAGCAACTAACCGCCAGCATCTGTGGTAGAGTGCCAAACAAAGTTTACTAAGTCTTCCTGCCAGGAAAATTAAATTATTAAATTTTATAGTTTTGTTCTCTTTTACTTTTGCTTGATTAATCAATTGAAATAATACGTTTTTTATTTGTTAATTTAATCACATTTGATTCGAAGATTACGCTACTACAGCTATATACATCCAATCAATATAATATCCTATTAAATACTCCTAATAGATTTTATGTCGTTCAATTAATTACATGAATAATATGTTATGATCATTAGCAATAATTAAATTCTCATTGTGGTTTAGTTGTTGGATATTTTATTACCTTGACAATGACCAACCGCATTCGTTAACGGGCGTGAATAATTTCGATAATAATTTGTTTATGAGATCTGCGGGCGCTTCTGCACGATTTGTTTACAAATTCGCTCGCATTTGCGGTTTTCATTCAATTTCGCCGCGTTAAGTATAAGTCACCACGTCTGGCCGGAAATAGCAGAAGCGTGTATTGACACCTATTTTTTGGCGGTTTCCTGTATCTACGATCTGATTGTCCGACAAACAAATAATATTTTATAAACACTGTGGGAAACAATTGTGGAATTTTTATTACTCAATAAAAACGCGGAAATTTTCAAATGTTAACATAGTTTACACAACGAAAAATATATGTTAATTTTTAAAAGATTCTTTTCTAGTATTTAATAAATAAAATAATTTTGATGTGTGTAGATACAAATCTTTAAATATAAAATCTTATCTTACGCGATTTTATTTTTTCTTTGTTTACTTTGGAGGTTGTTTGTGTGATGTTTGTCTTTATAGGGGTTGGAGATTTCTAATGCGCTTCAGGTTCTATATTTAGTCGGTGGTTTCCTGACCCGGTGACCCCCTCGACACAGACATACTTCCGCCACTATATGACGGGGACTCAATACTTAAACCACCGCCGACGAAATCACCCCCGCTGAAGTGTCATCCCATTTTGACCACATGTGACACGCAGACACTTTACAGCTGATACACAAACGCGTGCTCTACACACATTTCAACATTTTGTAAACATATTTCTACATACTTTCTTGTCTGTCAATATATGTGATGTGTTAATTCAGCCAATACAAACATATTTGAAGTTAATAAAAACTATATTTTTTACTTTTTTATTAAATAATAATAAAAGGGAAATGAAATTGACAAACGTATAAAACTATGACTGACTCGGATAAAATCAACTATGAAAATCAACTGTTGGAACTGGAATTAATAACATGTTTTATTTGCTATTAAAAAACGCACACAATAACCGTTGCGCAGCCTCACCAAGCAACGCTTAAACATAACCCCAACAAGTTTACAATGCTCCAAGAAAATATGATCACTGACTAAATCCCACCTTTGACCTAAAAGACCTACAGTCTATACAGAAAGAAAACCTATGCAATTCCGTGGTACTTTAACCCTCCTACAAATAAAACGCCAACAGTATTTGTTGTAACAAAATTATCCAACAATAATTAATAAAATTTCGAAACAATTGTCATTCAAGCTTAGATGCTTTGTTAATGTCGCGGAGGAGGTTGCTCTATAGGCAGCTGAGGTACGGCCCTCCAAAGTCCAGGCAGAGACACAAGCGCCTCCACCAGCTATCATCCCAACGCAAAAACTCACCGGCGGTGCAATTGCCGTTGCCGAGCTAAAACTCTATGCCCGAAAGCGGAGAGTGACAACACAAGAAGAAAAGGTCAAGACGGAAACAGTCGCAGAGAAGAAATTGCAGTTTCCAAACGTCAACCAGGCGGCCAACCAACTAGAAAAGTACCTGCCAAAATTGAATGATTAATTAACACAATAATCCAAAAATCACCAAGTTTCAAGTTCCTGCGCTGGCCCACCGACACCAACTTCTAGAAACATTCCAGGAAAAAGCACGCAGCTTCTTGACAACCTACAAAAAATGTAAAAAAACTGGTCCACAAAAAAACGGAAAAACCCGTAAAACCGTCTCTACCAACCAGCACTAGCTAAAACAAGACACCAATCAGTCGGAAAACACCCGAAAAGCCGGAGACCAATAGAAGTCCCCATCATCCACGTCCAGGTAAAAAACATCTTCCTTCCTTGTAGTTCCCATGCCTGGCTGTGAAAGCAAAACTCGACTACGGCCGCCAATGCCTCCATATCGGAAAACAACCCAAGGGATATTTCTACTAGATTAGAACGCTCCTCACCAAACCAACTCATACCAATGATCGCAACAATGCCGCCCCACATTCATTCAGGCCGTATTCGTACACCAATGCCAAGAAAGAAGAATCTACGGAGATGTAGAACAACTCATAGCCGACAGAATCATCAAACGCGGCGCCGGTAGTGCTCGTGAAGAAGAACTGTACGACTTGGTTCTGAGTAGATTAGGGTCTCTGCACAATTTCGGAAAAGCAAGCGTCTTCACCAAGATAAAGGCTGGATTAGTGCCATGGTAGAAGAGTCCACACCTAACGTGACGGCGTTTGCCATTCCCGACGGAGTTCAAGGTGATGCCATTTGGTCTGAAAAATATCCCAGCGACGTTCCAAAAACTGATGACCAGAGTTCCAGCAGGCCTATTGGATAAAGTTAATTTAGTGTACCTTGACAATATCGTCGCTTTTTCTAGAATTTAAGAAAGGTACTGGAAATATTACAAAGCTACAGACTAACGTGTAAACTCTCAAAATTCAAGTTTGAACAATTCGAGATCAAATACCTGGGTCATCTGGTCACCATCAAAAGCAACAAACCCTCCGCACTCACCGAACCCTAATTCATGACTACCCAAAACCTACAAAGTTTCCTAGGCGTCTGCACCTGCAGCTGCAAGAAAATGTCTCAAAGTTTTCCGGCAACTCTGCAACGCTCGGTCAGACCTACACGAAAAAACCGGGCATTCCGATGAGACAAAAAAGTTAACATAGAGAACTGAAACCTAAAATTTGTATTGCAGGAAGACGAAAACGTTGAAAGTATAAACTCCTACGGCAGCTCCCGCCTTAAAAAGTAACAACAGTAATATCACAGCAATAAAGTGAAGTGCAAAGCTGTTGTAAGAACAATCAAAACAATTCAAGCGTACCTAAAGAACAAGCTGTTCGTCTTGCACCCCGACAACCGAGTTCTGGCTTGCCTAAACTCGTCCTCTGACTCCAAGTCTAAGATCACCACATAGTCCAACCTACCAACCAAATTTAACTTTTAGGTAGAACACGTCTCCGGAAATAGCAACCACTTGCCTAACGCCCTCTCCCAATAACCAGACGGCAAGCGAGAGGAAGAAACCGACGAGGACGTAGATAGAATAGTGGTACCCCAACGCCTTACTGAACCAGAAGTAGGCAACACGGGTTAAGCAGCGGAAGTAAATACGCTTGCTGCTAAGGTATTGCCAGTATACAAGAGAATCCCTCCGACAAGCTGCAAAGAAAGATAAATACTCAGCCAACCTAAACAGCGGATACCAAGTGAAGGAAGACGAAAGCCTAACCAGAACCAAAAAAGAACAAGACCCGCTGGTTGTCCCCCAGAAATACAAAAAAAACCATTCAATACCACCATGAAGAGCTAACCACCCCAAACGCAATGAGACCATGAGACAAGTCCGCAAAGAAAACCACTTGCCAAACGTCACTAAAACGTACAGAAATTCATCAAGTAGTACCTGCGCTTCAATAAAGGGAGCAACTAAACAGAGAAAAAGCCCAACTGCCCCCCAAACAACAAACAGACCCTGAGAAAAGATAGCGACCAACTACGTGGGCCCATACAATGTCACCACCAGGTGAAGACATACGAAGGCCTAGACACAAAATCTTCTACCACTACGGATACCCGCAAATCATCCTGTCTGACAACAAACCACAGTTCACCAACCAGATCTTCACCAAGACTTACAAGAAGTGAACATGTTTTCAAAAAACCGCCAACAGATTCTCATCGCAGAAAACGCTAGAAAGAACTGGGACCAACAAAGCCACTAACCTAACCATAGTGAGGTCCTGCTAGAAACAAACCTCACGGCACTAGACACCTGTAACAATCCCAAAGAAAAGCGCAACACCAACAAAGCACATACCGCAACAAATAGTACCCACGGCAAAAGAACGACACCGTCACTTACGCACCGAAAAACAGTTCTAGGCCTAGAAAAGTTAAAGAGATTTGCTCCAAAATAGATTGGACCAAGAAGAATGTAAAAACTACTATTGTATTGAAAATAAAAGCACGCGTAAACCTCACCTAACTCAAATAGATAGAAAAATTCTCCACGCCACCTGCCACCGGAACAACTGAATCGCCAACGCTCAACACCGTCGACAAGAACGCCGCCAATCATCACCAATCCGCCACAACAGCCTAAAATGTGGAAAGCCTTCTATCTTAATAGAAGCGGAGTTAGCCTTGCACAATTGCACAAGCAAAAGTTCAAAACGACCACTTATTTGGCAGTCCCCAAACGTCATTAACGTCACTAAGACCTCTTCAGGTCGCTACCAACCTAGATCTTTTCAAATCAATCCCGCGCCAAACCAAACAAAGTGCGAGAGTATCTACACTCGCATTAAACTCGGAAGCCTAATTTTTTGGTGCAACAACATCCACAAAAATTAATTAAAAAAAGCGTTTTAAGTTTAAAAAATATCAAATCGACTATCCAAAAATCGTAACCACCAATTCAATCAAATGTACTTGTGCACAAACAAAAAAAATTGTTTTCAATCGCTGAGTTCAGTGGCCAAAATGTGCCATTTTGCCCGTCCAAAACGCAAAAAATGCATATTATGTTTTTTTTACTAAAGAATTAATATTTAAAATATTAGTGTCAAACCGTAATCAACAGTCAATTTTATAATAAGCAGTGCAGAAACTAAAGTCACAGACATCATGACACGCGTGGCAAAACTTAAATAACAATGGGTAGGGCACGTCTCAAGACAGCACAACTATAGATGGACAAAGAAAATATCAACTTGGCAAACAAGGGAAACTAAAAAGAGCTCAGGAAAACCCCAAAAGAGATGGATTGACGATGTCAAACCAGTAGCAGGAAAGGAGTAGATTCGGAAAGCACAAGACAGAGACAAATTGAAAAAATTAGAAGAGGCTTATGTCCAGGAGTAGACAGTAAATGGCTGACAAAGAAGAAGAAGAAGTGCAGAAAACCATACAGAAGCAACCGCATTTCCGTCCTTCATCTAAAAAATTAGTTTCATATAATAAATAGTTTCACATCCTACCACAATTTTTTTTTTTTTTAATTAAGAAAAAATGTTAAATTATAAAAAAGTCGACCCCAAATTCGTAATCAAAGGACTAATCTACGTCAAAGGCAAAAAAATGTACAAACTTTTATCCAAACATATTTTTTTGTTGCTCGCAGATCCAGACAAGAATTTGAAAAACTAATCAGCCCAAGCTATCTTCATCAAACATTAGAATCTAAAAAGTATGCCTCACTTACCACACCCACTAATAATCTTTAACAAGATTTGTTATTCTTTTCAAAAAATCGTATTTAAACTAATCATAACTCTTATAAAAGCGTTAGCAAAATCTGTTTAAAGACTAAAAAGTATGATCAAAAATACTACTATAATAGCAAACGGTTGGTCAAAACTTTAAGACAAAAACTCACAAGATTTATCCGAGTTGTTTCAAAAGTAGTATATAAATCTTGCAGTAACTTTAAAAAATTCTTGTCTTAGTATCAGGTGTACCTTGGCAGAGTCTCAGCAATGTTGTCAGAGTTTTGGGAGTTTGAGACAAAAACTATTTAGTTATCATTCGGTTCTAAGTAACATGTGCATTCGCGCGCAATATCCTGACCCGCTTCTAACTGTCCATTTGCGCAACAGTTGTTGCAGTGAGCTAAATTGCAAAAACTGCATAGCTCAGGCATCAAACCAAGATTTTTGGGTATGCTCATATAAAAAACTCAACATTCTTGCACCTAAACTTCGAAATATGTCATCATGTTTGCAACGCAAGCCGTAGATAAGTATCGTGCAAATAACCCATTACAGACGAGTAGAATACACTATACATTACCTATGACTATTTCATTATAATATGGAACAGTTTATCATTAATAATCCACACGAAAAAAACCTTACAAAACTTCAAAACACTAACAAACTACAAACCAAATATATTAAAATATCAATAGAATAATAAACAATATTCACCGATTTTAATTAAAACTAATATTTCATTTTAATAAAAAAACTAGGGCATTATTCAAAAAATTGTTGCACATTTTTTTTCTTTGTAAGCTCGTTGCGTTTTATCAAATTATATTGTTAAATGCTTTAAATGTATAGAAAGCCAATCTAATTATCTTTCCAACTGATGCCAGATACACTGATGAATGATGCATACCTTGAATCACTAGTGTATGTATGTCGGGCCATATAGAGATAATTTGCATTCTATTTGTTTGATTTAAAACGCTATTTTATAACCACAGATAGAATAATTAAATTGCTGTAATAATTCAATTTTAAAAATAATAATAACAAAAAATCCATTTTAATAAAAGTCCTTTCTTAAAATAATTTTCTTACATTCTGTATATTTCAAGAAAAACATTTCAAAACTGTTATCATCTACTTTGCTATGATTATTCTTATAAAAGTAGATTACATTTTAACAATAATTTAGTTAAAACATCAAATTTAAGCCAAAAATATGTAAAATTTATAACAATGAAAATAAATTCTATTTTGGTATGTCATTGAATAAGGCTGATGAATATCAATTTCTTTATATCCCATATTATGTTTTGAAATGGTACCTATGAGGTTTCCTCGTGCCAATGCCGGCAAGTTAGTCGGTATATAAGAACATTAAAGATAGAATAGCCATAACATTGTGGCGGTATAGAAAGAAGCATCTGTCGCGGCCGCAAACATCGTAAAATGGTAACCCGATACTGCACTGTACTCGGAAGTGCCCCCAAAGCAGCACAAGGTGTCTGTCGTAAAGTTTTTGGGTCCCCCTACGTCCTCTCTTTCTCTATCTACATGTCATCTTAAATACACATCCAGACACACACCTACAAATATTACATTTCAACATGATGACAATTCCTTGTTGGGATGAACCTCACCTCAACGTTTCTTTTGCACTTGGTGGTGTGGTAACACCCCTTTCAGGTATACGCTCTTCCGTATGTAAATGCAATCCGAGACGTGATCGATAAGAACCAATTATGGATCAGATAACAACAATTCTGTTATTGGTATATTGAAGAATTGTTTATCTTTAAAATTAAATCAAAATCATTGAAATCAAAGAATAAAAAAATAATAATATCATTTAAAATTACAATACGCCCTATGAACAATAATCAAAATATTTAAAAAAAAATATACCTATATTCATTGGGTACCAGTTGCAACATGTTTCCCCTCTTCCTAATTATCGTATAGCGTACGTCGAACCGAATTACGAGTGAATGGCAAATTGAGCATAAGAGGTTTTTGGTTTGTTAAATTTGAAAAGGGGGTGCGGCGGGGTAACTCGATCCGGCAGCTGCTGCCGGTGCAACATCCGTTCAGAGACGTCGCATCCCTGCAACCCTTAGCCATCCGCAATCCACCGCGAAACTACTTATTTTTTTCCGCACCACATCTGACATCTTTTTAGTGGGTGTTTTACAACAAGACAAGGGGTCAAAAGTGTTTTGACATACTGCCAGGAGGCATGACACTCATTAGCAAGGCGTTAAATGTTTAGCACCATCCATATGGTTTTTCAAATTTACAAAAAAAACTGATTTGTCATTTTTTTAGATTCTGTTTTGATTAATTGCTTGGGTAGAGAACCAAACAATGCGTTTGTTTTATTGGATGGTTTTTATTTACTTTATACAATGGAATGGCAACCAGATGATTTACTGCCCTGATTAGAATAATAGTAATTTTTATCGCCTATAAAAACATTTTTTTTGTTCATAGAGATTCTATCGATATGCTTGGAATTAATTTCCAGAGAAATCATTAACCACATGTGGTCATAATCCATGTTTCTTTTATAATACCAAGTGAAGGGTGTTTCTATAAGATATTTGCTTTTATAATAAGTTGAAGATTTTTTTTTTGTTATAATTACGATGTCATACAAGATAATTAAAGTTAATAAAAGTCATGTTTCGCCTTTTATTTTCTACTGTTATTTAAGTATCTATGTTTCAAATACACAGCTTTTTTGAGTGCTGTGTAACCAGAAACATAATCAGGCAAAAAAAAACTGTATTGATGATAAAAAATCGATCTTTAATAATTAATTTAAACCAATAATGAACAAAATTAACCTATTAAACAACACAATCCCACCATTAATTAATAAAGTAGATTGTATAATTTAAAAATGCGGCCTTGAGTTAAAAAAAATCGTTTGTAAAGCAAACAGAATCTGGCCAATAAACAATATAACTATAAAGTTTTTATTTAAGTAAAAATATTTTATTGATTAAATTATTATTTCACTTGCCTGTTAATTGGTAATAACATTTTAAATACGGAATTAACAAGTTCATAACAACCGGGGAATTATGATAAGCATTATAATTCATAACGTCCGCGTTACAATGATTATAAAGCCCGGAGCCAAACATGTTCCAGCTCAAGAAATTGTGGCCCAAAAGGTTGCCAGTCGCCAGTAGTTATCATTACTATAATTAAATTAGTAGAAACATTATTTAATATAAATATATTAATTAGGTAAGAAGAATTCTTTTAAATAATTATATTTTATATTTTTTTTAATTTTTAATTTCAAAATGTGATATTTATCTATTATAGGATACCATGGTTTTAAGATAAAGATTCAGGCATCACAATTAGCTAAATATGTGCATGATGAATTGAAAGACCTAGCATGATGCCAGATCAGGGTAAAACAATGGCTTAATATCAAGTTGAAGTAAAACAAAAAAATTAGAGACCAAATATTGAATAGTTCACGCAATAAAATGATAAAATCACATAAAGTGGCAGCTGACAACGGTTACAAAATTTAACCTTCTCAAAACTTTTTCTACAGCGGTTCTACAGTTGGTCCAGGTTCAAAAACGGTACAACGACACTTAGCAAAAGATGTTACCGGCACGGATACGTCCAAGATAAAAAAACATTCTACAAAGCACGGCTCATCCACCATCATGGGGCTCTCTCGAGCAGCGTTCCGCACACTAAGCCGTTTTCTCCAGCACTTACTCTAAACCACAACGTCAAAACATAAACATCTCAAAAAAAAACCTGTCACAAAGTAAGTCTAGACCACCACTACCACCGTTACTTGCCGAGCCACACCACTGTCACCCACGACAAACTTGAAACACTACCCTTACCAAACTGCTTGCCTGCCAGAAAACAACAAAAACGGTCCAAAAAAAGCAGGAGTACACTGGTAACACTTCAACGGACCACTTATTCGGTAGCCACGAGACGTCATTTAACGGTCGCTACAGGTCTCCTCAGACCGACCCTGCGCACTTAAACCAAAGTACAAATACCAAGTACCACACAACCACTAACATTTATTTTTATTTCCACAAAGAAATATCACCGTCCACACAACAACCCGAAAGCGACAGCTCCTACCTAACCTAACAACAAACTGTCCGGGAACTCGAACGATAAAGGTCTTCCATGAGTTATCATTTCTTTACAACAAACAAAGTTATCACTACATACGTACCAGAGTTTTATCACCGCAAACGTTTTTTTATGTGCGCAAAGATCTTAAAGGTACCTACAGTAGCCATAAATAAATGTTACCCTTAGAGGAGTGTGCAATTCCAAAAAATGTACATACCTCTCTGCAGGTGATAGTGTCAAACCTAAATTTGACTTAACGGTATAGCGGCCGTTGACTTCTTACATGCGATTGCTGTTTCTAGGTTCTTTCGGTTAAAGTAAATAGCAACTGTCATTTATAAACTAGTGTTAGTGATCCGTAGATTAAAAATAATAGTCTTATATATCTTATAATTTTGCAAAAAAAACTGAATGTTTGGATTACAAAAACTAAAAAGGGAATGCACTCCAGTTTAAACTATTTATCCACAATCACAAACTTGCTCATCCGTCCAAGAGTTAGTGTTTCTTAGATTGAATGTAACACTATTTTCCTTTAATTTAGTGACTATTGACATTTGCAAATCCATTGATGTCAAAAACTACAGTTCAAACTATTTGTCTGTATTGATAAACTGTAGTACACCATCCAAGTGTTAGTCCATCACACAGCCACTTTTCACGCCACTGCTAGCGCATTAGTCTCTTCTCTGTCCGTAATTCTGACAACTCACATTAAAGAAAAACTTATAGTTTTGAGTTGATACCAAACTACTCCGGACCAGAAAATGATCTTAGTCTTAAAACGCCACAATGACAAGTAGTTGGAAAGTGGGAGTGCCTATAAATGTTTCAAATAATGTCGGTTGTGAGATTTAAACCCATAATCTTCAGTGCAGCAACCGGATATCTAAAAGACATCAGTTCCGCGTCGATAGTCCTCTAGGGCTATCTCACAATACAAAGACATTGATACGACGCAGAAATGCCGCCAAACGTCAATGGCAGAAGCATCACAACCCCAAAGACCGCAAAATTATTAATGCGCTCCACAGCAAGGTGAGAGAAGCATTAAGGTTGCACAAAAATGTGTGCTTGCAAAATACCATGAAATCTTTTACAGAGAATAATCATACAATGTGAAGAATCTCAAAGGTATCACAAAACAGACAAGTCCCCATTCCAGCCATTCATGGCAAAAATGGAAATCTATATTATAATAAAAGAAAAGCTGAGGCGTTCGCCGACTGCTTCAAACTCCAATGTTCCAAAAAAGACACAAATTTGGATCATATCGATCGGGTCCACAAGGCAGTCAAAATCTTTCTGAACGCCGAGGACGACAATAAACCGCTGGAAAGTGTTAGACCGTCTCGAATCAGAAAAATTATTAAAAGATTTAAAGCTTGACCCGCCCTTGGTACCAATAAGATAACAAATAGAGCTTTAAAATAGTTCTCCCACAAAGCAATAATAGCACTCACCGATATTGCAAATGTGACTCTTCGAACTGAGCACTTTCCTTCAGATTGGAAGGTGATAACCATCCCCAAACCTGGGAAAGACCGGTAATTTCCACAAAGCTACCTCCCCATCAGTTTACTATGCACCTTATGTAAGGTCATAGAAATGGTGATCTTGGACATATTACAGAAACACACGGAAGCTAATAATCTTCTCCCCCCCCCCAACATAGGTTCAGATGGGGCCATTCAGCTGTCCATCAATTAAACCGCATGACAAACCATATTATCAAGGGTTTCAGACTGAAAAAGATCACAGGGGTCGTCAAAAAAGCCGTCGATAAGGTTTGGCACAAAAGCCTTCTTTTTAAATTGTGCAGAGATAAATTCCCTCTGCGTCTTGTGAGGCTGATTGCTTCATATCTAAACCGTAGAACACTAACAGTCAGAATTTTTGATCATATATCTACCTATCGACATATAGAGGCAGGGGTGCCTGAAGGGTCTATTTTATCACCGTTGTTGTTTAACCAATACGTCGCCGATATGCCTTCGGAATTGACGCACGTGGTTTAAATAAAACAATTTGCAGATGACACAGCTCTTCTATTGAAGAGTAGATCACTCGATATAATCATTATGAGGCTACAGAAAGCCACCGACAACCTAGATAAATGGTTGAACAAATAGCAAGTCAACCCAGAGAAAAGCAAAACTGTTCTTTTCACACGGCAAAAAATCACTCCCGATGAGTAGGTCAATCTTAACGACGTTCCCATAACGTGGTATAATTCTGCCAAGTATCTTGGGTTTACCTTAGAGAAGGGACTCACGTATAAACTACACGTGCAGTTTATTCTCGATAAAGCTAGATTGGCAAAAAATCTTCTTGTTCCAATGTTGCGTCGAAACAGCGGCATATCGATTCGAAACAAAACCCGCCTCTACACTTCTGCCACCCGGCCTATGCTAACATACGCATCCCCGATCTGGGGCACGGCCTCGCGCTGTCATCTCAATCGTCTCAAGTATTCCAAAGTTCTACTTTAAGGAACCTCCTCAGTGCTCCATGGTACTGTCGTAACAGAAAAAACGGGCAGACCTAGGAATACCTCTTCTGCGCCAACACATCAAAACTTTAGCCGTAAAGTACTTCAATAATCTCGCGTTTCATCCAAACCCTGATTCGGCCCAACTTGCCGACAGGGAGACTTTTTTCTATAAACGCTCGGTGAATCAAGTAGCCGCACTCTAATAATACTAACTACTTTTTAGTCGGTAAGCATTTCAATCTGAAGAAATGAATCCGACACTTGCCAGTCTTATTGAAAAACTTTCCGCCTAGCCCCAACAAAAAAAAAAGAATGTCTACACTAGTGCGCCACGCTCCCTCCAAGTGATATTGATACGTAGATTATATATCACCTTATTTTTTTTAATGTAGTAACCAGTGGCGTTTGCAAAAGTAAAAACATTCATCTCTTGATTATAAATACTCAAACTGGTAAGCGGGGCACTTAAAATTATTTATCCGCAAATATAAAATGGAGTACCCCGCCCACCCGCCCAAATGTTAGCAATCTATAGATTAGATGTCCCTCTTTCTCTTTAAATTTAATGAATATTAGCGTTTGCAAAAAGAAAAGCATCTACAAACACTCGAGCGGGTAGACAAGTCGTACCAATTTAAACAATTCGCCCGCATTCATAAATTTCAGTTTTAGGTTTCATTGGTAAAGGGTGCTGCACTCTGCCTCCAGTGGTAACTTGTTCTTGGTGAATAGTTATATTATATATAATCTCTAAAAACAGTTTAAATTAGGTTTTTTTGCAGTACCTAGGTTAAAAACTCATCATTTGTTTTAATAATCACAATTCTATTAGCAGTGACTACGTAAAACGTTTTTGGCCATCCGATTGCACTTACATCTCAAGAGCTTAAAAGAATGTAAAACCGGTACTTTATGAGCAAATTAATTATAAAGAAATATAAAAGGCTATATTTGATAGCTGAATCATATTCAATTTAATAATCTTTCACGGACACTTATTAAACTACAAATGCTCGGTGTGAAGGTTGAGTAGATAAGTTTCATTGCGTAAGTTGTCAAAAAATAAATAAATTTAGATATCAAGATTTAAATCATGAAAAAAGAAATATAAAAGTTTAATATAAAACTAAAAAAAAATAATAAAATAATAAAACCAGACAGCAATGGTTTGATAATGATTGTGGGAGATAGAAAAATAAGATGTAGGATAGTAGGCTGAAGGTAACAGCGTAGAAATAAAGAACAAACAATAAAAAAATACTAAAAAATAAAAATAAGTTTTAAATAAATAGAAAGAATACTGAGAAGATCTTTATAAAGCAAATAAAAACCAAGTAAATACAGCAAAGATCTTGTTGAGAGTAATAAATAAAAAAACTTGCAAGAAACATTTAAGTAAAATTGTGAAGGTTCCAAAGTTTCATATTCCCGTCCAGTTTTTTATATTTCAAAGCTATGAGATGTCTCTTATGCCTACTATCTTCCCTTCAAGGATCAGTATTCGGTATCTCGACTCTCTTAAAATATAGCCCAAGTAGCTAATCTTATGCTGTTTTATATAGTCAAATAGAGATTTATCCACCCTAGTTCTTCTTAACTCCTCTTCATTGCTAATGTGATCAACCCACAAGATTCGAAATATTCTTCTCAAAATCCACACTTTCAGAGCCTCAATCTTATTGATAGATAATGCCTTTATGGTCCAGGTATCGGCTCCATATAATAAGACTAGCCAGACATAACGCTAAACCATACTAAAGCGGATTCCTAAATTCAGGTTCTTATCACTTAGTAGAAAACGCAATTTGTTGAATGCTTCTCTGGCTTGTTCTACCCTACTCTTGATCTCCTGTTGAAGATCTCAGAAATGTGCCTAAGTATCTCGTGCTTTAAGTTCTTTCAATCGAATTCCCTTCTACCGCAATTGAAGCTCCTGCCTGGTAATTTCAACTTATGACCATGAATTTTGTTTTGGCTCAGCTCATTTTTAGTCCAGCTTCTGCCCCTTGTTTGTTTATGTTGTTCATTCGCAGTTGTAGGTCTTGCTGATTGCTCGTTATGATCACATTGCCGTCCGCGTATAATATTAATTGTAGTTCCGTTTACCTTTATTCCAACTTCAATATCATCAAAGGCTTCCAAAAATATTTGTTTGACATAGAAGTTTAACAGCATTAGTGACAAAAGTTCTTTTACCATGGTTTGGTTACCGCCTGTTACCAATACAGATTCTGGATGATTCTCACATTATTATCGTCTATACCAATCAAGTATTCGATAAGACAAACGTGGCTTATGCTATCAAACGCCTTCTCGATGAAGCATAAATAGATCTCCTTTCTCTGG
The DNA here is from genome assembly GCA_963932245.1 of Tachinus rufipes. NCBI lineage: Eukaryota > Metazoa > Arthropoda > Insecta > Coleoptera > Staphylinidae > Tachinus > Tachinus rufipes. The sequence continues at coordinate 23,260,733 of OZ010742.1, read as the reverse complement.
TCAGAACAGTTTTATACTGAATTGTTTAGAAGAAATGTTGCTCACATGTACTGGTTCCACTCTTGAACCCAAACTGGGTATATTCATTCAGCCCTTTAAGTTTCTTGAATAGTCTAGTATGTAGAACGCCCAAAAATATTTTTAGAAAGTAGCTTATCATTTAGCACTTAGATGCATTCTGCATTTTAAGAAGCATTATATGTGTTGACAGTCCCATAAAAGTTATCCGGTGTCGTAAATTAATATATAGTTTCTAATGTCCACTCATAAATTACAGGAAGTATGTTCTTGTTTTGCGGAATAAGAAACAACTCATGGTCTTGCGTTTGAATACGCTTGGGCAATAAGAAAAAAATCTTTGAATCGTAAAATTGTTTCACTTGTGGTCTTTTCCACGCTGAAACCTTCACTGTTTCTACTTTAACGATCAGAATAGCATGAGCATGTGCACAATGACAAACACCCATGCCTTTGTAGCATTTTGTGACTGCACCGGTTACACTTAAGTCACAGTATGCCCTGCACATGTTGTGTGTGCCGGAACAAAAGTCATAGCGCAACCAGATGCCAAAGTTCTTGATTTTAATAAGCTTTTTTCTGCGATCAACCTCATAAAGACAATTTCACCATTCGTCTTCTTGAACTTCCTGAGTTGTCTAAAGAAGTACCAGAAACAAAATTTTGCTACAATGTAATCTTGTATAAAAGAGTGGTCTTCTCCTTCTCGGTCAAAATTTTGTGACCAATTACTTCAAACCAGTGGCGTACCAAGAGGGGAAGGGCAGGATTGTTCCGCACCGGGCGGCACATATTTTAGGGCGGCATTTTTTATATGTGGTAGTTCTACGAATTAGGAATTACTATATAATTTCGAATATTTTTCTTCATTGTCAAGCAATGCAGAGTTAAAAATAATATCTCTAAAAATTTTGGTTTCGTTTTGGTCAATTGTAATGTGGGTCATAGAATCTGGTTTCTGATGTACTGAACGGTGTTAGGGAAAATGTCCATGTATATAGACGGCGTTTTAGCAGTTAAAACCATGTGTTCGTTAAGGTCTGTACCCCGCTGTTAAGCTATCTCACTTCACTGATGCCCATAATGATCACTTGTAGTCTTTGAAGTTCTAGTGTGTAACATTACAGGTTGCAATCATTTGAAAATTCTCTTTTAACTGGAGTAGTTTCCAGATTTCTTCCTTGCCATAGTGTTATAGCCAATACCGTCGATGACTATCAGTCCACAAACCTTGTTGATTTACAGTGTCTTCCACGTTGTGACAGTACTGATTCCGCTACTGTCCAGCATCAGGGGTGTTACCTGACTCCCTAGTTCGCCATATCTGGCTATCCTTACATAAGTATGTTAGTACTAAAATTACAAAGAATTGGAAAACCTAGAGAAAAATAAAGAAACTCATAAGAATGGCAAAAAAGCATTTAGAAAGAAAAGCAAAATCTTGAGTAGCAAGTTAGATATAAATCTGAAAAACAGAATTGTAAAATGTTTTGTATGAAAAAACCAGAAAAAGAAAGAGCGCTAGTAGATACAATCATAAAAAAAAGATGAATGTTTATTGAAAGACGTTATCAAAAAAATGCAAACCCAAAAAGAAAAATATGTAAGATAATGTTCTAAGAAAAGTACAGTAAAATGAAAAAAAAAACGAAAGAACCAAGAAAAAAACTGGAAAAAAGACACCTAAAACCTGCAAAAAGCAAAACACCAATGATAAAAGTCAGAATAAAAATTGTAGTCTAGAACATCATTCAATTCTTTCAATAAATTACAAAAGTTTCTACATTATTTTATTGCATTCAAAATGTTTACATAGCGTCTGAATAAAATTAAACTAGAATTTGATATTCTTATTTTGGCAATGCTAAAACAACCAAAAAATGTTTTATTTTTTTACTAGAAAAACGTTTTACAAAATCGATCATAAAATATTATGTACATTCCATTTGTGAATTATTGCCTTAAATTGAAAAAAAAAATAAAATTTAATAATAAAATTTCTCATTGTTGCAAATGATATTCCACGATAATGACTTTATATTATTTTACTGTATTAATTCATGTTATAATCTCGTGTTCGAAACTACAATAGAAATGCGTTTAATTGCCGATCGCCTCCACTCTGTTGCGCTTAATTAACGCATGGGAATGAAACTTTTGACATATTTACATATAATATTCAGAACGATCATTAATCAACTAATTTAACCGAACATTAAACCGAACAAAAAAAAAAACAGTTGTATGTCATTAATAGAAAACGGATTTCGATGCACAATTATTTTAATTTAGAAATTAAAAAAAAATGATTTATAGCCCAAATTTTTTCTTTGTGCTATATTTAATAATCATCACTTCTTTATTTTATTTCATTCTAACAAAATTTTACTTAACCACCACGTGCCAATAATTTATGTTTCTTCTAAAATATGATATGTAACATTTGGGGTTGATATTACCCACACATGAAAATGTTCTCGTTATCCATATGGCAAAACAAGCATTGGTTAAACTCTCGGTTTCATAATCTAATAATAACTATTGTATATTGTTATATGAGATGCTCGTACCAAAATAAATACAATAGGGAATTCCCCTATTTATGTTTAACAGGGAATTCCCCTATTTATGTTTAACCTTTTCTTAACAAAGGACCAACCGGCTATACGAACCAACCATGTAAATGTATATTAGTATTAGTCTGGCTCTCGTTGAGTAACGTACTTATAATAAATATATACATATTATTAAATCTTACTTATTATTTAATCCCATATCCAATAGGTTATGGGCCCAGAACGTTATTTGTGTGCATGTGTAAAGTGACTAATAACAAAGTTCTTTCTATAAATAAAGTAATTATAAACTAAGAGTGATTAATAAATATAAATGAAATAAAAGTGAAAATGTCGAACAATCAAAAGGTTAAACGTAATATTAAACCGTTTAATGGAGAAAATTATAGTATCTGGAAATTGCGATTAAAGGCGTTAATTGACGAGGAAGGTGCTCTTCGGGTTCTAACTCAAGACCCCCCTGAAACAGTTGACAATGAATGGCGGAAACAAGAGACGTCCGCTAAAGGATGTATCATAGAACATTTGAGCGATACATTAATTAGCATTGTCACCGAGGATGCGACGGCGAGGGACATATTGAAAAAGTTCGATGCAATTTATGAACGCAAGAGTTTGGCTACGCAACTTTCAATACAAAAGAAACTGTTAAGTTTTAAATTGAAAGGAGAAACTTCACTTATAAACCATTCCAACGAATTCGACAATATGCTCATAGAATTAACAGCAGCTGGAGCCCCTCTAAATGAAATGGGAAAAATTGCCCACATTTTATTAACATTACCCCCGGCTTATGATGGAATTGCTACAGCTATACAAACATTAAACGAAGATAATTTAAATCTGGCGTTTGTGAAAACTAGGCTGCTAGATCATGAAATAAAATTAAGAAATGAAAGTGGAGATACAAGTGGTAAAATTCTACAAACGGAAGTGGTTTACAACAGAAATAAGGCAACAAAGAAAAATTGGAAATATAATGGAAATTATAAACAGAAACAAAGGGCTCCTCATTTTAAAAGTAATAAAAAAATTTGACAACCGGCGTGTTTTAAAATGTGACTCTTGTGGAAGAAAAAATCACGTAAAAAGGGATTGTTTTTATTATAAAAAGAAAATTGTTAATTCACACAAAGACAGACAAGCACAAACTGTTTTAACATGCTCAACCAGTGAACAAAGTTTTGCGTTTATGCTCCATAATGGCACGTTAACAAAGTTGAATAAACTAAATGAAATTATGTTCTTACTAGATTCTGGCGCAACGGATCATATAATTAATAATTCAGACTACTTTACGACATATGAGAAATTGAATACACCTTTAAAATATCAGTAGCTAAAAACAATACTACAGTTATGGCTATAAGTAAAGGAACCATAGATGTTACCTCGAATATGGGAATCAAAGGATCTTTACAAAATGTGTTGTACGTTCCTGATGTACCGTATAATTTGCTTTCGGTACGCCGAATGCAAGAGGCTGGTATGACAATTATATTTAAGAAAAATAGCGGAGTAACGATTAAAAATGGTGGTAAGGTGATTGTAAAAGGTGAGTGTTTAAACCATCTAATAAAAATAAAATTCAAAATTAATAAGAAAGTTGAAAAGCATTTTCACCAAATTAACAATATTAATATTAATAATGAGAGCTATAAAATCTGGCACGAACGTTTAGGCCATATAAGTAAAAATAAATTTTTGGAATTAAAAAGTAAAGAAATGGCAAGTAATATTACTAAATTAAAAAATATTTATCCCTCAAATGAATTATGTGAAGCTTGCATATATGGAAAGCAAACAAAACTATTTTTTTTTCTAAAGCTAAAGATAAAACACATGTTCAGAGGCCCTTATTTATAGTTCACACAGATGTTTGCGGGCCGATTACTCCAACCACAATCGACAATAAAAATTATTTTCTAACATTCATTGACGAATATACTCATTATACTGTAACATATCTTCTAACTTATAAATCAGATGTTACCAAAAATTTTCAAGATTTTGTAATTAAAAGTGAAAACCATTTCAATTTGAAAATTGTTAATTTATATTGTGACAATGGGCGTGAATATATGTCAAATGAATTAAAAACCTTTTGCATGAATAAAGGTATAAGTTTTCATGTAACCGTACCATACACACCGCAACAAAATTCAGTTGCGGAGCGTATGAATAGAACGTTGACAGAAAAGGCTCGTGCAATGATCCATGGAGCAAATGTAGAAAAACATTTTTGGGGTGAAGCAATTTTAACTGCTACACAATTAATAAATATAAGCCCCACAAAATCAAATAAAGAAGGTAAAACACCTTATGAACTATGGCATAATAAAAAGCCAAAAATAGACCATTTAAGAATATTCAGTTCTACTGTGTATATACATGATAAAAACCGAAAAACAAAATTTGATAAAAAAATCTTTTAAAGGTATACTGTTTGGATATGTACCAAATGGATATAACATTTTTAATCCAGAAAATAATAAATTTATCACAGCTCGTGATGTTATTTTTGACGAGACAGATTTCATAAATTCAAGACCATTATTGGAAATTGATGAAGGAGTTGAATATAAAAACTACCAAAGAATTAAAATTGTTAAACAAAATAGCAATCTGTTCAGTGACAAGAACAAAAATAATAATTCAAAAACATCAAAACCAATATTGAAACTTGAAGAAGGGATTCCAAATAAAAACTCAGATGGTGTTATTAATTTAAAATCTGATAATAAATCGGTAACAGATTCCTCAAATATAAATGAGGATATACACAAAATGACAGAAAATAATAAAACTGTCAGTGAAACCGATAATACAAATCAGTTAAACACCAGTAATAAGTCTGAGAATATTGAACCCAAAAGAAGTGAAAGATTAAAAAAATCGCAATAAAATATCATTCAATGAAAGTGATACTGAAATTCTCATATGTTTACAATCTTTATTAAATGAAATTCCTAAAACATATGATGAAATAATTAAAAGGGATGATAAAGATAAATGGGAAGAAGCGATTAATTATGAAATTAGTTCTCTCAGAGAAAATAACACATGGTCTATAGTTACAAAGCAACCAAACAAAAATATTGTAGATTGTAAATGGGTATTTACAATTAAAAATAACATTAATGGAATACCATCAAGGTATAAAGCGCGACTAGTTGCCAGAGGTTTCAGTCAACAATATTTATCAGATTACAATGAGACTTTTGCACCAGTAGCCCGGATTGCTACTTTTCGAATATTGATAGTTTTTGCTAACCAACATAATTTATTAATACATCAAATGGATGTCAAAACAGCATTTTTAAATGGTTGTTTAAAAGAAGAAATCTATATGCGTGTACCTGATGGTATAAAAACTGAAAACAAAAATTTAGTTTGTAAATTACATAAAGCTTTGTATGGTTTAAAACAGTCAGCTAGATGCTGGTTTGAACGTTTTGATGAAGTGTTAAAAGCACACGGTTTTAAAAATTCTTCAAGTAACCGATGTTTGTACTTATTAGATAAAGGTCATATATACGAAAATATTTATGTAGTTTTGTATGTTGATGATTTATTAATAGTCACTGGTAAAATGGATACAATGTCAAATTTCAAAGAATATTTAATGAATACATTCAAAATGATAGATTTAAATGAGGTTAAGCTCTTTTTGGGTATTGAGATAGAAAGAAACGAGAATCAAATATCTATTAGTCAAATAAATTATTTAAATAATATTTTGATTAAATTCAATATGACTGATTGCAATGCTGTTAGTACACCACTTCCAATCAAGTTAGATTACGTGGCTTTGAATTCAGATGAAAGCCATAATAAACCTTGTAGGAATCTTATAGGGTGTCTAATGTATACCATGCTATGCACAAGACCAGATTTATGTACAGCTGTTAATTTTCTAAGTAGATATCAGAATAAAAATAATAAAGAACTGTGGCAGTGCCTAAAGAGAGTATTGAGATATATTAAAGGAACAATTAATTTTAAGTTAATTTATAAAAGAACAGAAAATAAAGAAATATTAATTGGTTATGTGGATGCCGATTGGGGTAGTAATGAAGCTGATCGAAAGAGCACCACAGGCTATATTTTTAAATTATTTGGAAATTTGATCTGATGGAATACAAAAAGGCAAAATTCAGTAGCAGTATCATCAACTGAAGCTGAATATATGGCTATGTTTGAAGGGGTCAGAGAAGTATTATGGCTAAGATCTCTATTATCAAGCATTAATATAGAAATAAAAAAAACCAATAACCATGTATGAAGATAACAATGGTTGTATTTCGTTGGCTAATAATCCTGTAGATCATAAACGTTCCAAACATATCGATATAAAGTACCATTTCACCAGAGAACAAGTTGATAAACAAGTAATAATTCTTAAATATATGCCAACAGATCAACAATTGGCAGATATGTTCACCAAGCAAGTACCAGGTCCAAGATTCCAGGAATTCTGCTTCAAACTTGGTCTGGAAAAATGAAGTTTTTTTTTGTTTCAATTTTATTGTATTTTGTTTATTGTTTTTGTATATTTAATTATCAATAGATAATTATATTTAACACTGTAATAATGATTTGATTTAGGTTTTTAAAAAGAAAGGGGTTTTTCCTAAATCCTAGCAACAAATGTTGAATCATATTAATATTAATGTACCCCTATGTTTACTCACGAAATATTAAAACTAATAATAGACGTTGAGAATATTTTTTTTTTGTAAAGTTGAGAATATTTTATTTTTTTTTTGTAAAGTTGATTTATTTTGAGGGGGAGTATTGTATATTGTTATATGAGATGCTCGTACCAAAATAAATACAATAGGGAATTCCCCTATTTATGTTTAACAGGGAATTCCCCTATTTATGTTTAACCTTTTCTTAACAAAGGACCAACCGGCTATACGAACCAACCATGTAAATGTATATTAGTATTAGTCTGGCTCTCGTTGAGTAACGTACTTATAATAAATATATACATATTATTAAATCTTACTTATTATTTAATCCCATATCCAATAATAACCCTCATAATCTTTGTCCTTTCAATTTTCGGGGTGGTGGTTGAACACGGACCACCGGTCAATGATACAAGCCGTCGGAGCGCATAAGATCAACGTTGGTGATGCGGGTCGTTCGTACAACTTAATTCCGCCATTTAGCGGTTTTTTTAACTATATTCATTTTAGGAACGCCGCAGCCCATATGGCTACTTGTAAAAGCAGGTGACCGATACCTATCTTTTACAATATACGTATTTGACAAATGTTTAGCCGTGAACCGATTACGAAATTATCATCTGATGCGGATCATCAGACATGAAAGCAGAAACAATTTCAGATTAAACGGTCCGTACAATAGTATTATTGCACATGAGAGAAGGTATTAACTTTAATTAGAAAACATTAGTGGTAAATTACGCATATTAAGTGTGTAACTAGAACTTTTTTCTTTTGTGGGCCAATAAAATATTCCCACCATTTGTCTAATATGAAAAAATTAGATTAAATAATTGTGCTATATATTAAGGTACCTTATGACTTAAGTTTCTAAAATGATTGGGTTAATTAAGTAATTAAGGCAAACTTTTCTAATAGAATCAAGAAAAAAAAACATAACACACATGTTGATAAAATTATCAAATGCAAAAAACTGTAGCATCTGCAACTTTTAATTTAAGAAAAATGTAATCCTAAACAATATTTTCATAATAATATTAAGTGAACAACCCCATTATTCTATTTTTACTGCCACTGGGTTAAGAAACCCCCAAGCGTCAACAAAAAAATGAATCGAAAAAAAGTAACAAACACGCGCTGTGGCCATAAAGTGCCCGGGCGTAATCCCTTCTGACAAATTTCCGTAGGGTTTCCAGAAACGGAACGGAATTTATAGAGAACATAGCAAAAAAGCATCCCCCAATATTTCAAACTATGTTAATGCTACTCGTATTTTAATTGCGCTTGACAGAAGGATGTTAAAATGTGTTTTTCGTATGATCAAAATAAAAACATTAATCATTTTAGGCTGCAAATAAAATATTGTTTACTATGAACCCCATCAAATAAACACATTTTCTCAATAATATCGAATTACATAAAGTCAAACCCGTCAATCAAATAAACCCTTTCATCTGCAATATTAAATCCGTGCGAAATAAAATTTCAACAATAGAAACGTATCCAATATTATTATTGTTAATACAATTCGCACCACCTGTATTCTTCACCCTCTACAAATTTGATATTTTCATTTCAATATTATACTTTCGGCATTGTGTGTCCAAATAATGGACAACATCGGCATATATACTAAGTGGTCCTAATTTTTAAGTGTGGAGGCCAGGTGTATGCAAACACGAGGCGCCTTGCGTGATTTTAAGAAGCTGTCGTTTGTTTTATTTTATTTTTAAAGAATGTAAAATGTGTAGCTCGTGTACACGTGCTGATTTTTTTTGGTAAATTGCATAAACGCTTAAAAAAATTGGACAACGATGCTAGGAATTCTTAAAGCAGCACTAAGTTATAATTATTTTAGTTGGTTATATATATATGTATATTAATACAAATATATAATATCAAAATAAAAATAAAAATAAAGCAATATTAGAAATATAAACAATATTTTGAACAATTTATTTTATATAATTGTACCTAGAACCACAACAATTTATATATTCAAATTTGTCATTATGCAAGGCGGAGTTCGTAGAACCAACACAATTGCCTGTGCTTAACTTTTGGTAGCTGTGATCGTGTGTATTTCAATAAATTAATTAATTACTTCATAACAAGTTTTATGCTTAAGAATTCAGAATTTGAAACTAAAATGTCAGAAAATGTAACTTATTTAAAATAAATGTTGATTTTTAACCTAAGTTTGCGGCACTATATTATAGATAAGTCCAGAAGCAGAGTTCTAAGCAACATCAAACATCCACAACAAGCAACTCTAAACCATAGCTGTCCATAACCTTCAGCAGAATCAACGAGTAGCCATATAGTGGCGCTCCCCAACAAGATTATAGAAGAAGAAATGCCAAGAATAATAATTCATCCAAAATTCGGTACGTCAAAACCCACAACTTACACCGTATGCTAGCTTAAATAGCAAACATACGTCAACGCAGCAAACACCTTACAAATACAAATTCTAATACAAACCAAGTGCTCAGATTACGCCCTCGCAACCCCCCCCCCCCTCCAAACGTCCATGGTACCTTTCGTGTTCGGGCCTCAACTATTTAGAACTTTAGAACAAAAATCAACCCAAATGCAAGAAGATTAAAAAAACCATAAACCACTTGCCACTTCTTCTTAAAGTACTGAACAGTGCCTCTTACACTCGGTCCTTCCACTAACTTTGATTAGAGTTTAGATTCAATTGTCAAATCAGCTAGCAGTTAACTTCGGGTTTGGCACTCAAACTACCCTTGTTACTGCTCCATGTTATTTCTACCAAAATTAGTGACGGTGGTAATTCTAGAAAAGTCGCCTCTAGCATGGCTGCTTGTGTTAATAGTCAGCAACAACAACAACAACAATAATTGCTCTTGGTCTTTTGCCTATCATGGCAATTTCCATAAATTTCTCTGCAAAATTACTCGGTGCACCAGTCTACGCTGTCGATTGTTTGATGAACTCCGGTTCTTATTTATGAACTTTGCGTGCTGTTGATAACTAAAAAAACTATAGTTAATCTTGTTACTCCTCGTGTCAGTACCACAAGTCCATATAGACTTTTGGTTTCCGTTTATCACTCTCTATAGAGAGCGTAAAAAAAACTTGTGTGTAAATGCGCTAACACATAACGCGCTCGGTACTCAATTTTCCTACACGCCTAAATAAAACTATCCGAAAAGATAAAATTCCAAGAGACATGCTACAATCCTTCGACTAACCAGCAATGCTTCATGCTGGCCGACGTGTTTGACGTGTTGACATTTTTGCAACGCGCGGAAACATGTTTTAACGCACACTACAATGCCATCCAAAACTACAAAGCATTCCTCCCAATAAGTATTGTCAACAAAGCGTCCAACCTGGCATCACTTGGGACGCGAAATTCGGAAGTGTGGCAGGAGAACATGTGATACGGTTTTAGTACGAGTTGAACTCGCTAGAACCATTTGGTTGTTCGTAGCATTTTCGCAAAACAGTATTATCTTCTAAAAATGAATGACAACAATTTTGAGCAACAGTGTGCTATCATGATTTGCTTTAGACTTGAGCATAGTACAACGCAAACTTTTACAAAATTTCAGCAAGCCTACGGAGACAGTGTTTTATCAAAGACCGAAGTTTCTTTAGTAGTTTTAGTCATTTTCAGAAAAAAAAAAAGAAAGTCGATTAATGATAAACTACGCATCAAATAACCTTTTATCTTCAATAACCCATAAAAATATACAGTCTGTGATTTTGTGCGTTCATATAGTCGGTTGATTGTCAGATCGGGAAAGAGTTGAATTTTACACACACGACCGTTTATTAGATTTCAATGAATCAAAGATGAAAAAAAAATATGCGCAAAAATAGTTCCAAAAACCTTTCGCAAACCAAAAAAACATCAAAAAACACACTATTTAAAATCAATTAAAAAAAAAACCTATTTTCTAGAACACGTCATTACTGATGACGAGTCTTGGGTGTTTAAATACAACCCGAAAACCAAGCGTCAGCGCATAGAATGGCATATGTCAACCTCTCTAAAACCAAAAAAAAAAATAAAAATGAGAAGTCAAAGATTTGTTTTTTCCATAACCAAAAATAAAAAATTCTTGAAAAACTTCAAAAAGGCCATGCGTGTAAAACCAAACATCAAAGCCAACTAGGTGTTGCATCACAACAATCCGCCTTGTCACACAGCAATTTCAATAAACAAGTTTTTGAAATTTTTTTGAGAAAAACAATGTAAATTTAATTCCTTACAACTTTTTCATTCAAATATTTAAAAAAATTGGCTCTAAAACATAGTTTTCTGCATTTTTGATAAGTCTATCGCCAAAATATTTCAAAACACCTTTAATAACTTTGGTATATAATTTAATATCTTATAACTTATATTCTTCAACTTTTTTAAGCATAACTTAAAAATATTTAAAAACATAAAAATTTGTAGTACATTAAAACTTTTATTCTTCAAATTTTTCTCTAATTTTGATGACAAAAAAATTGGCTCCAAATCCATGTTTTCTGTTCTTTTAACAAATCTAAATATCCAAAAACGCCTTAAATCAATTAATTTTTCTTAAACTTTTAGAAATTTCTAGATATTTGAAGAAATTAGATCTATACCAAGTATTCTATATTTTAAAACTTATTAAGATAAGTAAATTTCGCACAACTTTTATTTTAGCTTTCAAGACATTTGAAGAAATTAGCTCTAAAACCAAGTTTTCTGCATTGTAACAACTTAATTGTCAATATGTTATTTAAACTTTATTAAATATCTTCACAACTTTTGTTTACCTTCAAGATAATTAAAGAAATTAACTCTATAAAGTTTTCTGCAGTTTCACCGTTTAATTGTCTAAATATTAAAGAAAGTTACTTGAACTTTATTAAGATAAGTAAAATCTGCACAATTTTAAAAGTATTCGAAGAAACCACTTATAAAATTCTGCATTTTGACAGCATAATTGTCAAATTATTAAAAAACTTAAGATAATTAAAATCTGCATAATTTTTAAACTTCAACTTTCGAGTTATTTAAAGAAATTACCTCTAAACTTGTTTTCTGCAATGTCAAAATTTAAAAATGATTTATTTAAGTTTATCAAAGTCTGCATAATTTTTATTTCTCAATTTTTGTTGTAACTTTTGAGATATTTAAAAAAAGTAACTCAAATCTAATGTTTTCTGTAATTTGACAGCTTAAATGTCAAAATATTAGAAAACGTTATTTGTTAACACATAGTAAACAAACCAATTCCAAATCTCTTGCTATGTGCTCGTTCGAGCCACAGCTGACGTCACACGCACCTATTATGTTAGCTTCACGGCGTCCGTAAAATACGTGTCTATAAGTGGTGTATATAGTCTAAGGATGTGCCCACATTAATTGCAAAATGTTACCGCCTCAAAGTTAATCTCACAGATATGTATAGTTAGTTTGTTCCTCAAGAAGCTGCAAGTCTATCGTTTTCATAAATGTAAAGTCAGTTAAAAGTAGTAATGTTATTACTTCATGTAAGTTTTTTTTTCTTTTAAGTTAGGTTACGGTTAGTTCTTCAATATGTATACTGGATTTCAATACGTAGTTACACCATCAGTTGTATGTCTATGAAATATTATTTTATGCTTTTCTCGGCGTTTAAGTCAGTCCTATATACCTTTCAACTCTAAATATTCTTGTTCTTGATCTTGAATCCGTATGGTGCGGAGTTAAAATGCAATCATATTTAGAACATAGAAACTAATACAAAGCAGCCATAATCTTAGTATAAAGATAAGACAAACTCTCCCATGCTACGTATGTCGTTGCTACTGTAAGTGTGCAAAACCTGACCTTGACACTATTAAACAAACTGGAAGCATCTCCACGGATATGTCGTTACGGGAACTAACAAAAATAATAAAAAAATCAACTGTAAAAAGGAAATAGCCAGTAACAGTATGAGTGAGGAACTGTGGCACGACAAATAATGCAATTATAAAAAAAAGAATGAGAGATGCTCTAAGACGAAATAGAAGAGATGGAAGCAGTATCGACAGTTTCCAAGAGAAGAAAAAAGAATACAATAAGATCAAAACAAGAAAACTGAATTAAAAAAAAACCAAAGAAGAAAAATTAAAAAATTAAATGAATTGCTACTGAAGATCAGCTTTGGAAATACATTAAAACTTGCAAAAAGAAGAGAAATTCTACATGCGGTATAGATGCAAAAACCTTTCGAGAATACTTTATAAATACAATGAACGGAACGGACTATCAAGAATCTGTAACAAAAACTACTCAAAAGTCTATAGTAATAACACATAAGAAGGAAATATCAATTAAAAAAAAAAAAATAACTTAAAACAAAAAAAGCTTCTAGTGAAGATAATATTCCAAATAAAACATGGATCTACGATAATGTAGAAAAAAGCTAACGGACATTGGAAAAATGTAGTAGAAAATTATAGGCCTATCCCATTAATGAATACATTTTATAAATTGTATGCTTCTATTATAAAAAATAGATTAGAAAAAGACTTAAAATCAGATAGGGTTTAGAGAAAAACGGAGAGTATGCGACGCCATATTCACACTAAATTCTTGTATAGAACATAGTTTGAAAAAAACAAACAACAAAAGTTATTCGCGCTATTTGTTGACTTAAAATCGGCTTTTGACAGTATAAATAAAAACTATTTGATGTAGACTTTGAGACAAAAAATATTGATTTATAACTAATACAAGCAATTGAAGACATATACAAAACATCCATTAACGCAGTCAAAAGTAATGGGATTAGATCCAAGCCGTTTAGAACATCAAGAGGATTAAAACAAGGATGTCTTCTATGTCCAATATTATTCAACATATATATTTCAGACTTAGAAGATACTTTAAAAAAAGGACAAGGAAGCGGCATTGTATATGGAGGGGGTAAAATTTGAACACTAAGTTATGCCGACAATATTGTTTTATTAGCACCAAATGTCAAAGAAATGAAAGAAGTAATGAAATGACTGAAATCTTCTTTAGAAAAACGGAAACTGTCGTTAAATACAGAAAAATCAAAAATTGTCATTTTTCAAAAAAGATGTAGAACCAAAACTGATTTTTTTTATTGAGGATCAGTTTCAATTGAAGTAGTAAACAAAATCAAGTACTTAGGGTACTATTTTGATAAAAACAATAGCCATAAAAACATATTACAGAAATTACAAACAAAAGCGGAGGGTGCCATGCGTCAGTTATAGAGTATTGAGAAGCAAAACAAAAACTAGGTGCACAATTTCAAGCTAAAACTGCTCTTTTTGATGCAATAGTAAGAAGCATATCAACTTATGCTGCAAAAATAAAGACATAGAAAAAACGTGAATCCATTAAAAAAGTTCAACACAAATACATTAGATGGACATAAGAACTTAATTGAAACACGCCAGAATATATAATTATGCAAGAGGCACAAAGAGAACCTATACAAGTGACTGATGGACGGAAGACAGAAAAAAGTTTTTAAAGCAATTCGGACTATCTGAAGTATGGTGTGAAAGAAGAAGAGAAAGAGGAGTAAGCACAGAAACAGAAATAATTAAAACTTTACGAGGACAAAATAGTCAAATATATTATAGTCAAATTAATATCTCAACATACAATAAGCGTTACACAGAACTGATAATATTTAAACTGCCCCAATATCTCACCAATACACTATTGTCACAAAAAGAAAAGAAGAACCAGATTTAGAAACGGAAATAAAGAATGGGCACAGAAACTATGGCTAAGTAAAGAAAAAAAATATGTAGGTTGTGTCAAGAAGAGGAAGACAGTTTAGAGAACTGGATTGAAAAATGTGGCGGTATTGCAAGAGCGGTAGTGCGGGGGTGGTCTATAAAATACATATTGCACAAAAGCAAAAAAAATAGAAGCGTAATAGCATACATTCTAAACAGAATATCACAGTAAAAAACATAAACGGATTTAAAACAAAATAATAAATAATTTAAATAATTTATAGATTTGAATTCAGTTTAATTTTGAATTAATATAACTTAATATGTAAATTGAAAAAAATTAATGATCAATTTTGAATGTTTTTTCTTTTTCTTTTTGATAATTTTATTGAGGGAATGTGTAAGTTAAATTATGTAATTTATGCCAATAAAGGATTTATATGTAGAAAAAAAGTTGTCTTTCTAAAAATCCCACAATAAAAAATTAATCTGGCCCTGGTCAAAGAAAAAAGTCAGTGCAAACAAAAGTTTGACTGTTATCAAAACTAAAGTTAAAAAAGTAATATAAAATCCATCTAGAAGACAAAGATTCTAAAGAAAATGATAAAAACTAGAATGTGCTACAACGCATAGGGTATCAAAAACAAAAAGAGTCCAAACAACACATTTTTTTTTAACGGAAGTTTATTTGCCAACCAATTTTAAAGAAAATATTACCTTAATCACAATAGGTAGAAAGAGTTTCTTAGAAAAAAATCCAAATTGTAAAAAAATTATTGAAAAAAAAAACAAAAGAATGTTAAGCGTTAAAAAAAATTAGCTCCCACGCCACTGGCTTAAAATCCCTTCTTTACATATTGACTATGTGAAAATATTTCGGTATCCGTTGCAAATCATGCGTGTCTTGTAAAAATCGACTGGGTTGTTAAAAAGTTACAGCCTTAAAAAACGCAAATAGCGTATTTCGAGAAAAAGACCTACTTTTCAAGTACACCAAAACTCTCTAGAATATAAAGGAAAACCCTAAGAATGAAGAAAACTAGTGTTAATTAGTTGGTTAAAAGTTAAAAGAAAACTTAGTAGAATTAAGAAGCACTTAATCACGTCAGTCACCCCCCCCCCCCCCCCCTTCCATCAATGCAGTAAAATAAACAAATTATGTGCTTAGACAAAATTAAATTAAATTAATAAATGAATTTTATCTGTACAAATAAACTCAAGGTATAATTAATGTAAAAGAGAGGAGATGAAGCATTCAAATTGCAGTTGCATCCATTCGTCCGTACGTTAGACTTGTTTGATTCGTTTTGCGCATGACGTCACAGAGTTCGTTGAAAATTCCGTCTAAACAGTATATCAAAATAGATAAATACAAACCACCAACCGTTTATTACATTTTTTAATTACATTTTCTTGTAATTTATGTGCATATAAAATATTATATTATTTACTTGTTTATAACAAAATAAAAACAACAGAGTTTAAAAAAATTCTCATTGTTAATTAATAAAAGCTCGACTATTGTCAAAATTGGGTAGGTAAGTAATAATAAAAAAAAAACTAAAAAAACTAATTATAATAGATAAAAATATAGCGTAACTATCTGTAAGCAAGAGTCTGCAACGTGGAAAGGCCTACACGCATACAGACCCCCTGACGTTTATTTTAAGCTATTTAGTCATTTCATGAATCAAATTTTGCACTTTTTTTCATAGCTGGATTTTGCTATGTATCTTGAAGATATGTACACTTTTTAACAGTTTATGGCCAAAATTTGCTATTTTGATAATATATAAAAAGATTTTTTTGCAATTGCAACAGTTCTGACAATATTTTTATACGATTTAACAGGATTTTGCTATTTCTGGCATTCTATGAATATAATTTTACATTATTCGACAGTTTATGACCGGATTTTGAATCATTCTAATATATGTACTTTGATATATCATAGCCGGAATTTGCTATTTTTAATATATTATAAAAATAAAATTTTTGACTTTTCAATCGTTTTTGGCCAAATTTTTATTCTGTCTAAAAATATTTTAATGTTTCTGACAATATTTTCTTAATTTATGGACGGATTTTGCTATTTCCGAAAGTTTATTAAAAAAAATTGTTTATAGCTAAACTTTTGTGTTTTTTGACAATATTTTAATATAGACAATTGATTCGGTTCTACAAACCTCGTCAGCTTTGTATTTATATCAATAATTTTAATATTTGGAGATTTTGCTATTTTATGAATTAGAACTTTACATTTTTCAACAATTTATAACAAATTTTGATGATTTCTAACAATATTTTGATGTTGCAAAGCTGAATTTAGCTGTTTTTGACTTTATATGATTAAAATTTTACAGTTTTTAACAGTTTATGGCAGAATTTTCAGGTTTTTAACAATATTTTGTAATTTCATAAACAAATTTTGCTATTTTTAAAATTTCCTGAAAAATTTTACACTATACAAGCAATATATTACTCGAACAGAAATAAACATTCAAAGCAACCCTAAACACTTTTGGAAATTTGTTAGCGACTCTAGAAAAACTAATGATTTTCCAGCCACAATGTATTATAAACAAAAAACTTGAACTAATGGAGATGACTATGTTAATAGTTTTTACTGAATTCTTTTCCTCTGTTTACAATACACAAACTCATCCAACTCCTTTGTTTGACTTTAAGAAAAACGTATTACATCAAGCATTTTCAATTAGTTTGTAGGATGTATTTAAAGGAATTGAGAACCTTAAATGTAACTTTAGCACTGGACCGGAAGGTGTTCCATCTATGCTGTTAAAACAATGTATTTATTCAATTTGTACGCCATTGCACTTACTATTTAAAGCTTCTCTTAATGAAGCCAAGTTTCCTTTAGTTTGGAAACAAAGCTACATTATGCCTTTACATAAATCTGGAGCTAAGGAGGATATTACTAATTATAGAGGTATATGCATCCAGTCTGCTATTCCTAAGTTGTTTGATCAAATTGTAACTGGTCAAATACAATGGATGTGCAAAAGCATTTTAGTGGAACAGCAACATGGGTTTCGCGAGGGTCGTTCTACTCTTACAAATCTTCTTTGTTACGAAAATAATCTTTTGAATGCCTTTCAATCAAGAGTTCAAGTAGATTCTATTTACACAGATTTTTCAAAGGCTTTTGATCGCGTTAATCATAGTATTTTGATTGCTAAGCTTCGGGCTTTGGGTTTTCATGAATCTGTTGTTGCGTGGTTGTCGAGCTTTTTGAAAAATCGTTCACAGTGTGTGAAAATTAATAACTTTTTATCACAACAAATTTTTGTTCCTTCTGGGGTTCCTCAAAGATCTCATTGTGGGCCAATTCTGTTTTTACTCTTTATTAATGATCTTGTTTATTCTATTAATTCTTCGTCTTATCTTTTATTTGCTGACGATCTTAAAATTTATAAAAGAATATCATCTATCGAGGACTGCATTAGTTTGCAAAATGATTTAGATTCTGTTCATTCATAGTGTCTTATTAATAACTTGTTGTTTAACGCAAATAAATGTTTTTCGATAAGCTTCAACAGAACTTTAAGTAAAGTATCGTATGACTATACTATCGATAATAATGTTTTGGAACATGTTACTCAAATAAAAGATTTGGGCGTAATTTTTGATTCAAAACTAACTTTTGTTGAGCATATAAACAATATGTGCAACCGTGCTATGAAAATGTTAGGATTTGTTTACAGAATGTCTACTGACCTATCTCCTAGCACACTCAAATTACTTTATTGCGCTTTTTAGTACGTTCTCATTTAGAGTACGCTCCGTCAGTTTGGTGTCCATTCTACGGCGTTCATATATGCAATATAGAACGTATTCAAAACAAATTTTTTCGTTTACTATCATACAAATTAGGCATTTTTTCCGAAAATTACGATTTTAACCTCATTGCATTGCAATATAATCTTCCGCCGCTGAAAATTCGGCGCAAAAGAGCCGATTTATCATTTTTACGTGGACTAATGATGTCTGAGATTGATTGCCAAGAGTTTCTAGTAACTCTTCCATTTCAAGTCCCCAACAATAATCGCCGAACCAGACTCCAGTCTCCAGTCTCCATTATTTAGAGAATCTATACATTCTACCAATTATGGATTTAATAATCCAATTGGTAGAATGTGTAGAATTGCAAATAGTTTCTCTACTAATATTCATTTATTTTGTGTTTCAAAATGTAGTTTTAAGTGTCAATTAAAATGTGTTGATGAATAATTTTATATTTTGTTTTTATTTATATATACTTTTTTACATGCTTTTATTTTTCAATATTCTTTTATATATTTTTGTGTAATTGTAATATTGCTTGTAATTCATCGTTATTTATGTATATAATGATGTAGATGTAAATGGTTTTGTATATACCGTGAATAAATTATTATTTCATAAACTAGCTGGACTTGGTAGACAATATTTTGATGTTTCGATATAACGTTATATAAATAAAATTATACACTTTTCATTCGTTTTTGGTCAAATTTTAGTTTTTTCAAAAAATATTTTATGACCAGATTTTAGTTATTTTTGATTTTTCCGTCAAAAAAAAGAAAAAAATTAAAATGAGCAAAATCTCCTGGTACTTCAAAAACTCCTCTTAAAGATACTAGATTGTGACAATTGGCCCTCCAACATGAGGTCATTATAGGCAATTGTACCACAAAAAAGAAGATATTGACTTGAAAAGCTTCTAAACTCAAGTGGTCAAAAATTACAAATGAACCCAAATAAAGTAAATCAAATAACTTGTGGGGCCGATCTAGAGAAAGCCAAGTAAAATATCGGTTGGGATCAACCTACACTTAGAAGTCACCTCTAAAAACTTTTCCCAAAATATTTAAAAAAAACTAATAATAAATTGAGTATATAGTAAGTTATACAGGAAATCACTTTCAAGCATTCTGTGTGATTCAGCGTGTGCTTGAATATAGATATTTTGGCTTGTGTAGTTACTTTAAATCTTGTGAGATCCAAAGAGTAACAAATCTTGTTAGCTTCCGGGTAGGACTACGTCGTACCACAACAAATCTTCAGTCAGAAAAAAACAATAAAGAAAAAGCAAAACCTGGTACTCCGAAAGGTCCTCTTAAGATACCATCGCAAGCAATTGTGTACCAAAACCCATAAATATTGATAAAAAGTTTCAGCTTAGTGTATACCTAAACCAAGTAAGCATCTTCAGCTTTTTTCAAAACTAACTATAATGCCAAATAAAACCGATCAAATAACTAGACGTTGGCCCAGAGAAAAAACATTTTCAGTATACCGACAACTAAAATATCCAAAGAGTTTTATTTTTTCAAAACAACACAGGGACATATAGTAAAACCAAGCAAGATATTGTTTTTGGTAGACATAAACCCAGTCGTCATCAAAAATTTTTCCAAAACTAACAAATGGACCACCTAAAGGTCGTCTTCACAGAGTTTTCCCAAAACAACAAAAATATATAAAGTAAAGCCAAGCAAGATATCGTTTGGGTTCGACCTACAGTAGTAGTAGTCGTCTCTAAAAACGTTTCCAAAAATATTAAATAAAACTAATAATAAACTAAGTAAGTACAAATGCAACCTTGAAACTTAAGCAAGAATTTTTAGGAAACCATTCATTTCATAAACAAGAGTATTAGTTAAGGTCCACCCAGCCAGAAACGTAAGTTCTAACGGAAATTGTTAAGACGGCAAACACAGTCTGCACTGCTGGATCTACCGCTTTAATGCCTTAGCACCCGTTAAACAGACTTCCCAAAGATAATACAAGAGCAAAAAGGAACTGTTACAACAGTAGTAACACACTAGTTTACTGAGGCCATTGCTGTTAGTAGCTTCGGCATAACACCCCTACACCCCTTCCCTTTGATAACCAACGTTTCCCTTCAGAAAAACCTGCAAAATAAAAAGGATAGTAATAAAAACCTTTTCAATGTTTTTTTCAAAATATTTTAAAAGCTATTAAAGAATCTACAAAAAGTATTACAGATAAATTTAAATGGTTATTGCTTTCTATGTAGAGTCATTAGTCACAAGTGGTTTACAGCTCATTGTCAATATTTTAAAGTACTTTACAGTCGTAAGACAATAAAATGTATTTAAAGCCTTTTTGTATCAACAAACTCTTATTATTTTGAAAATTGTAATCATGTATTAAAGTCCGATTATTCGGCATACATTTGATGCAATAATATAAACGTGCCGTTAAAGTAAAATACAAATTGATTTACAAGAAATAAGAATAACAGATTGTAAAATTTGATTAGTATTGTTTTACTATTTTTACTTTAGTCCCTTGACTAGAAGTTTAGTGTTGCAGTAACTTTGGTTCTAAAATTCAAGTAATCAAATTATAGCAGAGGTAAATAAATATTTTTTGTTTGTTATTATTATCTTCTAAAACATCCAGAACGGATCCACTTAAATTAGAAAAGAACTCCTTTTATTTATTTTTATTTTCCTCATATGGAATATTTTTTAAACATAATCAAATATAAACCTCAAATAAAATTTATCATCTCATTCGTTTCTTGCATGCATAATCGTGTTCTCGTGCATCTTATTTCTTTGAGAAATGCACGGTAATCATGTAATAAATTCAGTTCGGGGGCACGCGTTCCGGAACGACTCTCTTTTAGCTATACTGGAAGAGGGAGAGAATATTTTTTGGGGATCACAGCGACCCATAAATCAAGTCGCGGTTCCTCTTCAACGTTATAAATATCGAGCTCGTAATTTTCGGGTAATATACGTTTTGACAAATAGTTTGTAGAAATTGTGCAGTCGGTTCCAAACACCAGATGCATAAATTGAAATGTAAAACTCACAAAAAAAACAATTTCGTTAATTGCAAAATTAATTTTTGAAAATTATGTTGTTATCCAGACATTTATTTGTTTTAAGTTATTCCAAATTATGAATTAAAATAGGGCAAAATAATGTGTTTGTTTTATTCATCATAGATTCAATAATTGTATGATCGGGTATTTATAAAATGTATACTAATACAAAATTCTGTTTATACATAATAAGTTCGGAAAATATATAAATTAACCCAACCTTATTCAACATAGTAAAATAGAGAAGTTATAAATAATAAATTTGACAAGTTGTTTATAGTATAACGAACCATTTGCTATACTCATTCAATCCACAGTATAACTTAACAAAAATATGACATACAACGTTGTAATATTAAAGTGTTAAACTATCAAATTAATAATCATTTTTTTTATAGTATTTGTTTCTGATTATTGCACAGTTTAAAATAATTGAGGTTTTTTTTAGTTTCCATTTCATCTTTATGTCGCTGATATGTTTGAAATATGGGTTCATATTATAGGAGAGATGTAGACAAGCGGGATGGTGAGAGCGAGTCCGGCACGTGACCGTCGGGCGTCTTGGCGGCGGATATCCTCGCGGGCCGAGGACTCATGCATGTAAATGAGAGGAACTAGACGGCCCACATCACCAGGAGACTCCGAGCGAGTTGGTAACCGTGACTCATACGTCGATTGCAGTCTGTCTGTGTCTGCACCCATGATGATGCTTACGTCCGCTCACACAACACATTCATACAATATTTTGCTCTTGTCCCTCTCTTCTTCAATTCAATCTACCGGACTATTGAACGTCCACAAAACGTGACACGGCCTACGTACTTTTAATCATTTTTATTGAAAATCAGTTCCGTTGCTAAGAGTTCATACCAACATAAGTAATTAAATAATTTATCAATTTCATCTGCCAATATTGTATTGTGATTTTCTATTATGATTTGTAAGATTAATATATATTTTAACGGTCGATTTGGTGGCAATTGAAATCCCCAGCAGTTAGTCACAGGTGGGCACATGAGCGTGTGTGTCTGGCGGATCTTTTCAGATTCGGTTTTTCTTCTCCGTTTTATGCAAAGAACAATGGCAATACACGAGCCTCTATAAGAAATGTAGGTTGTACACACGCGACACAATGCCGCTAATATATATAAAACGGGCCATGGGGCGGAAGGAGAGGTGTCCATAAATCTATTATATTTATATACAGAGCACAAACATCCCTATAATGGCGAATACTTGTACGGACCCAAATGTGTGCGTTCCAGAATGTGCGGATGTGCAACCAACACCTGTCCCTTCCTAAACACACAGTATATTGCACCGCGTTTCCTAGGCCAGACTACATCAACATGTGATGTACAAAAGGTATCTTATTTTAGTTTTTAATACACAAATTATGGAAATATAACAATCGTTCAACATGGTAATCAAATTAACAACACCTAGCAAATGCTTTAAAAATAATATATAATGATACTTATACGATATAAAAAAAATGAGAATGTAGAAACAAAAAAATTTTTGAGTTTTTTTTTCAATTGTCATGTCTCCAAATCAAGAAACAAAAATATAAAGTAACTTTATAAAATAAATTAAAGACGTTTACTATGTACTATAACAAAAGTAATATATTTAAAAAAAAACCGTAACTAGTTTCAACCTTTACAAGGCCATCATCGGACGGTGATACAAATAAGTTTGTGGTTCGTATCACCGTCCGACGATGGCCTTGATAAGGTTAAAACTAGTTACGTTATAGTACATAGCAAATGTGTTTAATTTATTTCATGAAAATTTATTTATGACAAATTTAAAAAGCACAAACACAGCATACCGCGTCTGCTTTTTATACATCAAATAAGCGCTAGTCTCAAAATCAAGAAAATAAAAAGTTGATCAAGTTTCGGCCAAAAACCGCATATTCTCCAAACTAATCATCTAGGCCAAAAATTAAAAAGCCCAGGCATCCACGTCTACTTTTTTATCCATCAAATAAGCCCAAGCACTAGTCTCCAAATCATAAAACAAAAAGTAAACCAACTTTTGGCCAAAAACAGCATTATTCTAACTTGATTACGCGTTTTTTCAAATGTCTAAGTAAACATTTTTTAAAATAACATAAGCTCAGCAACCAGGGTCTGCTTAATATTCATCAAATAAACTCAACAAGTATTGTAAAGAAGCAATAAAAATGAATCAACTTTCGACTAAAAATTGCAGTTCTTCTGACCTTATTGAGCGTTTTTTAATTTGTTTTATTAAAATATTTATAATACACATGCACAGCAACCCGCATCTGTATTTGACCCAAGAAAACCAAGCTCAAGTCTCCAAATCAAGAATAAAAAAAAAAAAAAAAAAAAATTTAATGTGAAAAGTAAAATTTAAAACAATAACAGAAATTTTTGTTTGCTTTTTTTCCAAAACCAGTACAACCAACAAACAAAAAAGTAAATTGACTTTAGTCCAAAAAAATCCAAATAAAAAACCAGAAAAAATAATTTAACTTTTGACCAAAATTACATTTTTTCTGAATAAAAAAAAAAACAAAAAAGTAGTAAATCAACATTTGGACAAAAAACCGCATTTTCCGACCAAATAACGTGTTTTTAATTTTATTTAATGACTCCAAACTTAAGAAAGCACCAGCACTGCA
Source organism: Tachinus rufipes (assembly GCA_963932245.1). NCBI lineage: Eukaryota > Metazoa > Arthropoda > Insecta > Coleoptera > Staphylinidae > Tachinus > Tachinus rufipes. Next base: position 23,236,220 of record OZ010742.1, on the reverse strand, counting down.
ACTTCCACTTTACATTTATCAAACTAGGCCAAGCGCTAGTCTCATTATCAAAAAACAAAACAAATAAATCAAGATTTTTTTATCAAAAAAAAAAAACAGCTACCAGCGTTAGCTTTCTATCCAACAAACTAAAGCAACTCCAAAACAAAAATTCAATCATCTTTTAACCAAAAATATTTACTTTTATAGATCATACTAAAAATAAAGAACAAGCAACCAACCAACGTCTACTTTGTATCCATCAAACAAACCTAATCGCAAGTCTCCAAATCAAAAAAACAAAAATAAGTAAATCAACTTTCAACCAAAAACCGCATTTTTCCGATTTGGTATTTGTTTTTTTTTTTTAAATGTCTAAATATAACATTTTATAAAAGCACAAGCACTGCAGCCCTTGTCTATTATTATCTACATATCAGCTAACAGCCAAGCCCAAGTGCTAGTCTTTAAATCAAAATACAAAAGAAGTAATCAACATTCGCATTTTTTTTATATATATATTTTTTAAATTATTCGTTTTTACATTTTTTTTTTCAAAAATAAAAATTTAAGTATAAACAAAATTTAGAAAAAAACATGAAGCTGCAGCTTCTGCTTTTTATCCATCAAACAAGCAGAAACGTAAGTCTCCAAACCAAGAAACTAAAAAACACCAATATCCAAATCAGGAAGATCAAAAAACCAAAATTTGGATAAAAATCACGATTTTATACCTAGCCAGGAGAACGCCGTCCAGAGTATCGTTGGAGACTCAAAAAGCGGCCATAGACAAGCTCTTTCCAAAACAGAAGAAAAAAGCAATTAGGAAGTGGCCTGAAGAGGCGGAGGAAGTCCGTCCGTTTACGGAAGACAATCTCCGAGAAGCCTAAAAAAAGATGCGTTCTGGAAAGGCACCAGCGCCTGACAGAATCCCCGCAAAAATTGTTAAAGCCCTGGTAGAGCGGTACCCCGAAGTGTGGCTAGCCATAATAAACAAAAGCGCAAAAAACGGAAACTTCCCGAAAGTTTGAAAAATTGCCAAAATTGTTCTTCTTGACAAGGGAAAGGGTGAGGTAGGTGCAAGGGCGTTTCGGCCTATATCTAATCTAGACGTAGCCGGAAAGCTTTTTAAGCACCAAATAGTGAGAAGGCTGTTTTTTTTTTAAAGCTTTGAAAGGCAGGAGTGTTCCCAAATTCTTACTGAGTATTTCAGTAGTTATTTGTGGAAGAGGGTGTAGGAAAAGAGAGAAGTTAAATATAACGCGGGGTGCCACGGGGATCAGTTCTAAGCCCCACGTTGACAAACGTTCTTTGTGACAACGTGGTAAGCTTAGAGCTGCCTCTAGGGGTTAAAAAGGTGGCCTACACAGACGACCTGGTGGTGACCGTTACAAAACGCTCTAGAGGGGAACTGGAGAAGACGAGAAATCGCGCTCTTAAATAAATAAGCAAGCTAGGCTGGAATTGACCCCAGAAAAGACGGAACTTGAACTGCTTTCTTGCTCAAGAAGAGTGCCATAAGTGGAAATAATCGTCTCGGAAATCACCGTCAAGTCTAAACGTAGGGTTAAATACTTGGGAGTTACGCTAAGTGCAAACTTAAAGTAGGGAATGCATGTGAGAGAAGTATGTGAGAAAACAGAGAAAGTGGCTCCGTCCTTAGCAGGGCTAATACCAAACCTCGCGATGTTCCACCAGGCGCCTGATGTGCTCAGTGTATATAGTCTTCTCCATAATGCTCTATGGAGCAAAGATATGGAGGAATGCCGTGTGAGCAAGGAAAATTACAACGAATTAGTTCTGCGGACTCAGCCAGAGGGTATGCAGTGCATACAAGATAGATCGTTAGATCTTGTTGTTCAAGTGAAGACGGCTTGGAAGGTCGCCTTACTAAGTGTGAAGCGGAAAAATGGTTGTGGGGGAAATGGCAGAAAAGTTTGGAGAAATGTGAGTCGAGTGTGAGTGACAGCAAACTTGCATGGACCAGATGGCTTATCGCAGACGTGAGGCGTTTGATGGGTCGGGGCAATGGCAAAGTAAACTACTACCTCGCGCAGGTACTAAAGGGACATGGGCGTACCTGCATTGGATAAAAGTAGTTGAAAGTAATAAATGTTTGTACTATGAGCAAAGGTTGAGTACACCGTGTTCCATTGCAAGAGATGGCTGGAGATGCGTGAAAAAGCAAGAATAAAACTATTGGGAGAAAGCTTAAATCCGGATAACATGGTGATAATAATGCTGTCTTCGGTGACCAACTGGGATATTGTGGCCACCATGATAGGGTCCATGCTACGTACGAAAGAGGAACAAGAGTTGGCCTTTAATTTTAGTGTAAATATGTAAAATCTGTTCTTATGTATGTTTTGTAAACTGTTGTGTCATTAAAATGTGAAAAAAAAATTAACAAAACAGACCACATAAAAAGTAGTGTTTAACGTAACATGTGCAGGTGTAAATTTGTTTGCCTTCAGTGTTTTTAATGAATTATATGCGCGCCTAAAGTATGGCGCGAGGGATTCTCCACCGCAAGAAGGGAATGAGGTAGTTTTAGTGAGTAAAAACCTGACACTGCCTTTCGGAATGTCTTGTAAAAGATTTCCACCTCCTCAGAAAAAAGTTAGCAACCAACGTCTTTTTGTTCATCTACTACCCCAAAGGTGAGTTTCTAAAACAAAAAACTAAAAAAACATCAATAGCGAGTCTCCAAATAAAAAAAAAACATAATCAATGTTTGGCTAAAAATCCATTTTATACGTAATCGGGCTTTCTTAGATATTTTTAATGCCCAGGTTAGGTTAAAAATTACAACAACTCGTTTTTTATCCATCAAACAAGACTAAGCGACAATCTCCAAATCAGAAATCAGAAAAAATAAATCAACTTTTGCCCAAAAACCGCATTTTTTCTGACCTTATCATGCATCTGGGGAAAAGCACAAGTACAGCAACCAGCATCTCATTTTTTGAAATCAAGATCTTATATTATAAAAAGCACAAACACAGCAATTTTCGGCCAAAAACCTTATTTATCAACCTAAAACGCAATTTTGGTTTTTTTTAATATTATTATATTATTTTAAATTCAAAAATGAAAAAAAAAACTTAAACACAGCAACTAGCGTCTGCGTTTTATCCATCAAACGTCAAACGCAAGTCTCCAAATCAAAAACAACTTTAGACCAAAAAATTGCTGTTTAAAAATAAATGAATGGTAGTTCAATCATAAAATTCCACAAATAAATAAAATATTTCTCCCCGCTTCCCAGCCAAGTTTGTTGACAAACAGTCGCAGGTTTAGCTGAAAAGATTGTAAAATATCTTAAAAAGAACAAACTGCACAGAAAATCAAAGAACATCTCAAACATTATTGATTTCGAGGCAACAGTTCAGAAGCAATTTTCACAATCTAACTTTTTTCTCTTCCACCAATCATCTCAAATTGACAACTCTAAAGCGTGTCCTCACCGGCCTCAACAACATCATCAAAACACCTACTAAGCATTTGCAATAGTATTTTGGTCAGCTGTAACTATTTTAGCAGCCTTATTTGTTTAAAACCAGCTAAACCCCAGTACTTTTCTTCAAAAAATAGGCTTTTATCAACCTTTAAACAAAATTGGATTCTTTTGTACAGATTTCATAAATTGGGGTTGTTTATCCATTTTGGTTTGTATAAGCAATCGTGGAAGTTAGGTTTGTAAAAAAAATTTGATTTGAAAAATTTGATCTCAACAATTAGAATTCCAAAGTAAAGACTGCAAAAGTGTGCATTTTAGACAAATGCGTAACTAGCAAATGAAGTGCTGGTGGCAACCAATAAACATTTACCTTTTATTCAACAATTATGTTAGTGCTTGCCGCACAAACAACTTTACCCTTCACATTAAAGTCTAGATTTGAGCAGTCTTGAATATTTGCAGCATATAAATCTCGGAAAACATTAAATTTGCAAACTCCATAAGTTGATAGTACGATTAAAAAAATCTCTGTTAAAAGTTTTGGTTCTACATCTCTGCATTGTCGGTGAATATTTGTAAGAATTCCTAGCAAGCCTTGAACTACGAGTAAATATTTGTTTAGATGGCAATATGTCTTGTATTTCGTTTAAACAATGTCCATAGAAACGCAAAAATCTGCAACATTACGACGGTGTTGTAAAGTATCTATGTCATTAGTCAATTTTGGATCGGATAGGATACAAATAGCTCTTTTTTGAGTAGAGTTTAGAAGAGATAGTGTAGTTTCGGATTGATATTTATTCAAAATATTTAATATATATAAAACAAACAAGAATTTGAAAAAAGATATGACTTTGCGTACCACTAGAATGCGAATTTCAATTTGTTTAAAATATAAATTAAGAAAGAGGTCAGTGCGTAAGAAACGCAAGTGCACTAATAAAACAATAAAACATAATGACGGATAAGTAAGTATAACAATTCATTAGAGTTAATGTGTCGAGATAATAGGGATATGCAATTTATAAATTGGAAAATTCACCCGCGGCAATAATTCACATTTAACGCAATTATTATTAGGCATAATTTCGGACCGGAATTGCAGCCGGCAGCAGACAGAAACGAATAAAAAAAAAAACACATATAAAGAATTGCGTATAGATCTTTCTAATTACGAGCCGGCAAAAGGTGTGCATAAATGGGATCCATAATTTCAAGTTTCTTTTTTATTATTATTATTCTTCGTTATTAGGAACATCTGCCTGTGCGATGAAGACGTCAGTTTTTGATATGAAGTGTGCAATAAAGGTACACACATCCTGAGAGAGCCGTTCTGATTTCCACCGGAAAGGGCGGCTCGATAGTGAATAGAGGGCACTTTACGAATATGTTTTTCAGTTTGCGGACAATAATCCTATTGAATCTGTGTTTGATAGTATCGAATTTAACTTTAATGGACTGTCTCGTCTCAATTTGAATTGTCGATATTAATAATAAATTCATACAAAATTTCACGTTATAAAAAACACACACTTTTAGAGTAAAAAGATAATAAGTAAACACTATTTTAATATAAAAATAAAAAGAGATTAAAGATACCACCCATGAATTAAAATAAACCAAATATACCCACGCTTAGAAATATTTCACACAAGAATCGAAACAACGCCCATAGGTGACAAGTGCTTATTTATTTCCATTCCGATTGCCCCTTTCTAGATCGGTAATTTTCTGCGAATTAGCATTTGCACCTTTTGGACTTTTAGGTAAGAGAGGTAATTACCACAATTTTCGCCGAAGAATGGCCGGGGCCGCCCTATTATCAACATAAGTAATATTTAAGGAATAACAAACTCGAAATTGCACCCGATAAGCCGGGCGGCACGCGAAATCGATAACCTTAAGGGTTGAATAACCGGCACTGTTTAGATATCGCGGAAGATTGCATGCATAAGGAGGGGATTTCGAAATGGGGCGACAATTCATTATACAGGTCACGACAACGTTTTACAAACTACAGAAATTAAATAAGTAAATATATAAAAAAATGTGGGTATTAACATGCTAATGTGGTATACATTGTAAAGGCGGCGCTTTTATATTATACGAATCACTGCATTAATTTTCAAACTTGTTATGTAAAAGCGGAAACATTTAGTCGAGAATTTGCATCAACATTTTTATATAATTAATTTTAATATTCTTTTTAAATTTGTCTAAATGTCTTTTATCTTGAACTAACTATTTCTACAATCTACTGAAACTTCTATTCAAATTTTCATTGTAGAATACTTAGCAATCTTTAGGTCTAGTTCAGCCGTAACATTTTCATTTTAGTTATGTTACTTTTAGTTATATTTATATTTCCTAATATTTTTGTCTTCTTAGCATAAGCCCATCCTACTTTCTAGAGTTGTTCTCATACTGTTTATCCTTATCCTAAGTTAATATTAGAACTTTTAACAATGCTCATAACTAGCAAACTTTCCTCCTTAGGTTAATTGGTTTAAGTACAGAGTGATTATAAAAGTTTGGGATTATGTAACCATCTAATGTACGTTTTTGCAGCTCTAGTGAAATAGTTTGGTGTTCGTAAATACAGTTGAAGTTGAACTGTCAGAACAAAGTAATAGTTTGGTGAACATTTCAAAAAGGCGGCACATTTAAAGTGATTACATAATCCCAGACATTTATAAAAACCCTGTGTACTAAAACAAAATCTTTAATGTTCCCGCAGTCTAGACAGCGCAATTGATATCAGTTTCTTTAAAGCTATAAATTTGTTTTGATTTCTTTGCAGTTATTATTGCTAATTACTATGTTCCCAAAATTAACCCGACTAAAAATTCCAACCAAATGACATAAATTTTGTTTTCCTAAATGATAAAAAGACATGATTGTTGCGCACAATTTTCACCTTGCATTAAGAAATTTAAGGTTGCCTTTTCAAACCAAACCTAAGTGCAATCTTTAATACAAATCAAAACCATACTAAAACCACAGCAAACCAAATCGTAGTAGCAAACTAAAAATAATTTTCATAACAAACTTCCGTAATCCAAAATGTATACTAAAATCCAATTGATAAACTAAATTCTGACAGAAACTCATAAATTATGGTCCTCAGCTTAGATGAATGTACCTCGCCTAAGCGTCGGTTATCAAATAGTTGGAATCTTGTCCACACTGTAAATGTGTGTAATAATTAGGCTAAAAAAGAACGGAAAAAATTCTAATTCTTGGACAAAAAATATTGGCAGGTGGATGGAGACCTAATTCATACAATTTTGCCAACACTGTAAATATGTTACCGGTTCGCCGCCCATGTAATGATAAGAGTCGGTGATTGAGAAAAAAGCGACGTTGCCATTCGCGATGTAGTTGTGTTGTTGTTGAGGTCTATGACTTCCGATAAAAGTGGGTCGTAAATGGAATACGACCCCTGATTCACCTGGCGAAGGTGGGTGGCGTATTGCAGTTCTTCGTGGTTAAAGGATACGCTGGGAGCATGACCAGTATGTCCATGCACCCAGGACGTCGCCAGTGCCTAAGGTTCAGGATTTGTCCTAAGTCGTGAGATGCAATGCCGTGGGTGCAAGTGTGGGCTAAAGGTAATTACGTCACCTATAGGGCATTTGTCTTGGTCTGTAGGCAAACAGAAAGTACCAAATACATAGCAGGAATCAGCGTCAAAAGAATGTAGAGTGTCGCCGCCGTGCTGGACGTGGGTTATAAAACTCGCCGGTTTCAGACTTCCGTACCGCAGATCCTGAACGCAAATCCAACCGTCAATTTCATGCTGCCAAAGAAAGAAGCACGACTCAAAAACCAGAACTTCGATAGTTACAACTTCAATCCCGATAGAGCACCAAAACGGCTGCCACGGCGAAGACATCCTCTAGCTGGAATTCCTCCAGATACCTTCATCCCAGCAAGACCAGATCCAAGATTCGGCACCCACAACAACAGTGGCTTGCCTCTATACCTACGGCATTGCATTCCCCCGCCAATGAGTAACTGTCCGTACGGCCAATGTGGGTAACTTTAAGCTCCCTCACGTCGTACCACACAATAGTCACCAGGTCTTCCAGAAAACCACACTCTGCAGGAGTGCGTCTGTAGTGATAGCGCTTTGTGTGAACGTGTCAATGTAAAAGGCACTCTAGATGAGTGCGTCCGTCGATAAAACGATTAAGTTGTTATAAAATGCATCCTATAAGCACACATCCCCAGAGAACACAATTCCCAACTTTTTCAGATAACTAAGTCCTACCCATAAACAAGCAAAATCCAGTGTATTGACCGGATCTCGACTGTCTCTAGTCAGACCCACCACCGCCACAGCAGCTTCCAGGCAACGGCCCCAACCCTGGTGCCGACAACACATCACGCAGTCATATCCCCAGGATAGTCTGGAAGACTACAACCATACACTGTTCCTGCCAGAATTTCAGGACAGCCACTGACAGCTGCTCCGACACTGCCACGTTGCTCCTACACAAAAACTAATACAAGTGTTACGGAACCGCACCCTGTGTGGGTAAGTCAGCTGCACTCTGTGTGAAAGAGTATGTGCTCTCTAGATGAGAGTGTTAGTTAAACTTTTAGTTAACATTAAAAAATGCCAAGTCACCACACACACATGCCTACGACGCTCCGGTAACTACCATCACGACATCTCCTAAGCCCGGACAAGCTTCACTCGCGGAATTCAGCCAGTTACAGAAGAAATAGGCAACAAACACATTATCAAGTGGGTGAAAACTTAGTTTATAAATTGTGAGTGAGAAACTTAAATGAGTTCATAAATTGTAAGCATGTAGCTTAGATTAATGTACCCCGCCTACCCACCCAAGCGTTAGTTATCAATAGGTTAACAAAAACTTCACACTGTGAATGTCAACACTCTAAACGTACTGACGTACTAAACACTAACATTTCACACTTTCGTGTCTAACAGACTTAGAACTCTGACGCGCTGAATTTCTTAACAATCATCAAAGTCAATAATTTTTTCTACTTAACCAATAGTAGTTTAAATAACTAACAAACTGTGTCTGTACTTGGCTAAAATGTCAAAATCGTCTTTACAAAAGCACAACAATACAACCCTTAAAATATGTCAAAGAAAAATTGTACCTTAAACATCGTGTCGCTATTGCTAATATATGCGCCTATTGCAGTTCAGATCTAATTTACAGTTTGCTCAATCAAAGTAATACTCAGTCGGTTGTTCAAAACTTAAGTTTTGTGATAGAGCTCTATTCTAATATATTCCAGTCACTGATGATGTGTTAAAAATAACAGCTACTTGTAGACAGATTATGTTAATTAAAAGCAATTGCTTGAACAATGACCACCAAGATACAATCGTACAAAATCTAAATAAAAACATTGTTTCGCCCTAACGTACCAAGATCGACAGAGTTAAATCAAATATTCTCTATTCCAGTACTAACACTGGAACCTTCAAGCACCAGATTGCAGAATATCTTAACCATTTGCTACGCCACCTACTAAGTAATTGAAAGTAGACAAGAAAATAGACATCTCCTCGTTCCTCTGCTCAGTCAATAGACAGCGTCCACCACAACTAACAAGTGTATGAACATATACAACAAAATTATTCCCACCAAGCATCCTAGAAGCTGCAGTAACCTCTTCCAAAACTTCATATATATTTTTTTGCATGCCTCTACCAAAACCATATTTTTCGGCCCCAAAATACGGGCCAAAACAACGATTTAGAGGCCCAAATGGCTAAAAAGTCATTTGCGGTGTTTGATTGGCTGTAAACCTTAAAACCTGACAAACTATAATAAACTTTCCTAAAACAATGTTTTTATTTGGGGTAGACAAACAAATATTGAGTGTTACTTTAGGTACATTTTCGGATCGTGTTAACAATCTTGGTTCACCTAATCCAGAAAAAATAAAAGTTTTCAAGATTTTCCTCCGTTACAAAACATCAAACAGCTACATACTTTTCAAGTTTTCGACGGTGGCAGGTTCGTTAAGAAAGGATGTACGAGTAAGTGGAATTGGAAAGCCAACATTTTAATCTATCATCAGCAACATGACCATTAATTTGTTGTGCAATGTGACTCAAGTGAAAGACGTAAAGAATATATTATACAAACTCATAGAAGGACAACAAAGCATTATTGCGTAGTGTAGTAGCCTAACTAATAAAACGTAAAGCCTTCTTCTTCTCGTTTCGGTAAAAAAATCATCATTTTAACGCGTTAGCGAGCGCTCATATATCTTAATTGATGTCCATTGCTCTCTCCTCATTTCAAAAGTATAAGTTTGAAATTCAAAACTAGGTACGTTATTGCCTATTAGATTCTCAGATTTAAAGGGTTAGCAGACAACTCAGAAGGTAGCGTAATACTTTCCATGTCGTTTGCCTACTCCTCAAATCCAAAAATTTTACATCCTAACAAATTCTCGTTATTGAAACGGTTGCCCAATTTTACCAATTTCTTCTAAAAATGCTCCAAACAATAAAGATGGTGCTGGTCCTTTGTATTCCTTCTACCCTCATCAACAACTTCATTTTGCTCTAACACATTTAGACGTTCAAAAGTTTCTCAATCCTTCCAAATCAAATTTTGAGTTTATCGTACCCGTTAGGCTCGTCGATTTCTTTCGGCAAATGCCACTAAGTATGGCAATAAATTTAGGCATTTCGTCGGCTAAGATAACGAATGCCAAAACTTGCAAGAAAATGTCCCTAAATACCGCCTTGTAGGCTCTGGCAATCCTAACTGCACCCGGTCTAATTGCCTTCGTTAACCGGTCCAGATTTTTGCAACACCAGTGCATGTTGCCCAAACTAGAACAGCGTTTACTAGCTTAGATGTAGCCACAAGTGCAAGCAAGCTGCTGGCGTGTCTTTGCCCATCAATTCTTGGCATTACACGCGCCACCAATGCTGTAACATGTGTCGCTCATTTAACCGCTTTTTATACAGAATAATATAACTCCCACGTAGCAAATAGTTTTTTTATTAGAATTTCCTCTCCAATAAAACTAGTTGTTGCGGCGGTCGCTGTAAATTCCGGTTCACCGTACAATCAGCTATTTTTTTTGTTTCCATGGCAGCTTTCGTCCAGAGTTGTTCTAGTTTTTGCGCTTTTATCAGTATTACAACGGTTTGCAGTCCCTCCAGTACGCAGACAATACTCCAAAGAAGCAGTCCAATATTTGACCCTTGCGTTACAACGCAATTCGAAATTCTTCCTCCTTCTTCGAACTGTACCCCTTATATTTTAGATAGCTGGCAAGCCAAAAATATTTAGTGATACCTCGCCTATCTAACTCTTTTTTATGACCACCATGACGCAATGATTTCTTCGTTTGATAGAACCCAAGTTTGCAGTCTGTGCTATTTCTTTTATAACTCTGAAGGCGTGAGTTATTGCAGAAACCATATGGCCATTTGGATAACCTTTCTTGTATCTCAAATAACCTTTCAAAAACTTTAATCGCCTCATCCAGTAGGTTCATAAGCCTGTACAAAGTAAGATTAGTTTTCGATTTTTCTTGCTTGAGTATCGGGATTAGTTTGGCGTTAGAAAAACCCTATCGCGCAAGCAGTTTTAAGACTTCAGTAAACTCCTCGATAACTGCTCCTGCTTGAGGATGGTGTCAGTTTCTAATGTCTTCCAATTTGGAAGTTTCATAACAAGAGAACATTGGTATGTCTACATAACAAATCTGTTTTAACCAACCTTGTTAGCGTTGTTTGGAGCAGTCCCCAACAATCATTTTCTAATTCTGCGCAAATGTTTGCCCAACATATGTCGTTGCTACGTTAGATGATAACCTTATACTCTTTCCTGGCAGCTTTATCCGTAAATGTTATTTTTCTTCTGACTGGCGGTTTTTCTTACAAGTGATTTAGAACCAACAGCTGAGCAAGGATGGAGCATTATCTACATAAATTACTTTGTTGTAAATTTCGCATCCTAGTAGAGTATGTTTGCGGCTGTCGTAGCTTTTAGTAACGTCTCGTTAGCCTGATAAAAATGCTTGATTGTTCCATATAAAGTTTCTCTGAACTGCGTCCGAGGACTTTATTGGTCGGTTTTGAATTTATTTTATATCAACAAGTTTTGTTTACTCATTAGAAAAAAATCATTAAATTTTAAATACTGTTCAACAATTTGCCACATATTCAAAATTCAACATAAATATTTATTAATATGAACGTAGCTTAAATACATTCACACAGTAGACATTTTTAGAAGAAGTAGTCGTAAAAAAAGTATATTATACAACTAGCACGTAATCCCCATTTCGCACTCTAAATTATAGCATTCGCCAAAAACTCGTACATCAACGTTTATACTCGTAAGAAATTACTATCATTACGTGCTAGTAGTATAATATATTATTGTGCTTAAAACCATGCTGAAAAAACACAAAAATTCCTTTTTTTTTTAATTTATATAAATGTAGTATCATAAAACACAAAAAAATAATGAAAAATAATTATTTACATGTATCATAAGAAAAATCAACAATTACTTATTTAAGTATAGCTTGCAAAATATAATCTTAAATAAAGTTCCATTAACTAAGCACATAATTTCAATCGTATTTGGTTCGCCGATCTTGAAACAACAAAATAATCATATTTCGTCTGCCCTTCTAATACAGGAATTAGAAATAAACATTCTCCAACAAAGCCATGCCCGACAAGTTTATGATTCCAGAGCACTTAGCTACTAACAAACGAATTAAGACATCAGCAGACTAATACAATTCAAAAATCCATTTTCAATGCATGTCCCAGACTTGGTAGCCGAACTTTTTACGAGCACTTGTGACTGTATACCGCGTGCTTTTTTTACGAGCCGACTTCCTCCAGCCACTCGTATATCACCCGAAATGGGAGTGTGCACAATGAATGGAGTACATTTGGGGACCTTATAAAGCACGCACATAAAAAATAATATTATATAAATATTTGTTAGTTTGCGGGACAATATGCACGAGGAATAATAAATGAAGATTACCATTTTATGTTGAATATAATAATCGTATAGCATTAAAAAATTTATATTAAAAAAAAAACAATGTTAAGAATTAAATTACTTTATTCCGTTGCGTTTCACACGTCAATCGAAACGTTTTCGCACAATAGAGCCCTCTATCCAGAACATTGGCCCACGTAATAGGGCTAATTAAATTTTTTGTTTGCCTTTCCCTAAAATACAAAAGGGGTGTGCAAATTGTTTCACACTCTGATAGCGCGGCATTCACGGAAACTTTATGTAAAATAGCACGCAAAAATATAAACGTATGTTTGTAAATTTCACGTTGCGCTTATGGTTGGTTCGATATTAATTTTGAATTGATAAAATCTGTATTGCATGTGGAATATATTATTCAGTTAGAATGGTTATATTGATTGGTTTTTGCCATTATTGTTATCATTATGAGTAATAATAATAATAACATTAAAACACGCTATTTCAGTAAATCTCATAATTGATTTTCTTACCTTATGACAATATGTGGTCGTGTTGGGCATGTCTGTCCAAGCGCACCTCCTCCTGCAAGAAAGCGAAAAAGAATTAAAATTAGAAACTGGTGACAATTAGAGGAGAACTAATAATAATAATTAATGGAGTTGGCCGATGGTGGCGTGTGATAATAAGCGCGCAGACTGCGCCCGTTCTATACAAATATTAAAAGAGATTATCTAAGAACGACACCGAAATGAAAAAGAAACAAACAAAACGCATAAAATAATGAATGAGACGTAAAAGAAATACAGAACAAAAAACTAACTGTTCATGTTATGATCGGGAAGCGGATAATATTAAAAAAAGTCTAATTAAGAAATACGGAGAAATATTAATAATGCTTTTACGTGGATTGCATATCAACGTTTCAAATATCTAAATTCATTAATAATAGTAAATAGATTCCATTTTAAAAATACAACAAATTATAATACAAAAATATTGTTCGATTTTGAATTGAATACGGAGAGAAGTTTGGTTTACATGCAATTAAAGTCAAATACATTTCACAACTTTCAGTTTTCCGTCAAACTCAGAAAATTAATTTTTCAAAAACGCACGTAACTTTTTTCTCATGATCAAAATATTGGCCCTTGGTCCGCTCAAAGTTTGCTTGTTCCGATTCCAATATATCGAAGTTTTTCCGGTTACCAGATAGCGTCCGTTTTGCCGGCAGCCTACAAACGGATTTCCGGAAAAACGGAATCAGGTTTTTTTAAACAGGTTCGAGAAAATAAATTTTGAACAGAAGAACTCGGGATCAATCGGGATTTGCCCATTTTTTTTTTTTTTCTAAGATCAACCACCCTCTCCCACATAACAGTTTAGACACCAAGTTTAATCTCGCTATAACAAATCAAAACAGAGCATATCGATTAACCTATTTTCACGGCCCAAAACAGCAGTTTGACATTTCGCAATAATTTAAAAAATTTAAGAATAAATGCAGATAGGCAAAATTTACCAATAAAACCGCCATCGCTCAAAGTCTGAAAAATGAGTTTTTTTTTTTAATACAAAAACTCTAAAGTACCATGACACTTTTCAAAAGTAGAAAAATTCAAAAAACTTCTTACTGAAACACTTTTTGTTTTTGACCAGTGACGTACAAAAAAGGTATAAAAAGGATTTTGTAAAAATACGCTACCGGTTAACCAGAGCACGCTCTGTCGTTCAAGTAACTAGACGCCAAATGTTAATCATAAAATGTTGGATATCACTATCTCCACCTCTATAGTAATGATAAATAAGATACTCCGTCATCCCGACCAAGTTTTAGTCATAAAAGTATTACATACCATTATCTCTTCTAACATTGTCACTACTGACATTTGCAGACAAATATAACAAACACATGGGCGTATAAACCATTCCACTTCAAACAAGTCGCCCGTTAACAATTAAAATTAAAACAGCATTTCAAACTAGCTTGAGATATTGTGTACCTATAGCTACGTCACAATGAAATAAACAATAAATAATAGTGTTCTTGGCCTGTAATTACAAACTGATGTGCAACACATCCGCCCAAATTTTATTCATCAAGTGACTGGATATCACAGGTGGTGATATGTTCCTCTAAATTAGTAACTAATGGCGCTTGCAGACAGACAAACATTCAATACCTTGAAACTCGTCCGTAATCATAAACTACAACCCAATTAAGTGTTAGTCATTAAGAAATAAAGTCATAATCTCCTCCTCTAACTCAGCAACTATTCATGTTTGCAGAAAACAGAAACAGCAAAAATCATAATCAATTAATTTTTGGCATTAAATTTGGCGCAAGGCTTTTTTTTTTAGTTGTTAGATACCAGATTTGGATCCGCCGCGCGTATTTACTTGCGTCACCCAAACTTTATTTAAAAATTGGTTTTTTGCTCAAAAATAAAAAAGAAATAACTGGTTTTGTGTGTAGAGGACCAAAACTGAACTCAATAAACTTTTTAAAACCAAGTGTTCTCTAACAATTTGTGTACCCATTACTTGACGTGCTAACATTAACATTATTATTTATCACTGTATCTGTAACTTTATGTGTGCTTAATTTAAATGTGATTTACTTGAAGCGGTGGTTTCATTAAAAAAATTGTAGGGCACACTTCAATCCCGTCTTCCCATGTCTCTAGATCTCAACTTTGGTTTTTGTACCGGTCAAAAAACGTTGCGCAGTGTTTCAACCAAACTTAGCATTTTCTAGTAAAAGTAGTTCTGGTGGAAAAGCGGTTGGCAGCCTCATGTCTAAACGCATTTTCTTTTCTTGGTTTTGATCTATATAATATATAAAAATATTTTAGAAATCGCAAAGCTTCTTTGTGACGGAGTTTAGTTTTATTTTTAAACGGCTCTTGATAAATTACAAATTGCGTCAGGTCGCAGTAAATATATACCTACGCTATAATATGCAGTCTAACAGTTGAATCCGATTGCGGGCTCTTATGCCTGCTGTATAAGTCTTAGTTGAACATTTAAAAGACCTTTCACTAAATTGGGTACTAGTTATCTCCGAAGTCAGAAACAATAGTAATAATTCTTATTCTACAAATATTTTCAGCCTAACCCGCTTTAAAACTTTCTGAAATATTGGTTAAATACGTTCTTTTGATTTGTGTTCAATCAAATGTTGATCAATCTTTGCTTTTTAGTTCTGGTTTTATAAGGTCCTTAGTTGGCTGTATCTATAAGTTTGTCCGAAATATTTTTGCAAACTTGCTTACAACTTCAAACAATAGCAAAATTATCGCACTTTTAATGTTGTGGTTTGAAAGATATTTGGAGCAGTCATTAAATAATGTAAGTCAAGTACAGGTTTTACAAAGCTTTGTCTTTGATTCTATATGTATTAAATTATTCTATTAAGACAAAACAGAGATAATTCTTATACTTTTTCATTAACAACGATTGGTACATCAATATAGAAGTAAAAAACTATAAAATCTCTTGACTGTTGTTCCTCAATTGTTAGCAAATAAGCTGCATAGATGGCTTGGGACACACATAAAAAGACCAAACATCTTATACAATTTGAATAAGGTCTGTATATCTAAATTAAAATTTAAAAAAAACTTGAATGTGGTCAATTGTTGGTTATTTTTGTTTGTCACAGAAAAAACTTGTTGAGCAATATAAATGCCGCTTATAGATAGATAAATAGATTTATATTTGCACAATCCATTAATACATAGTTATACAGTGTGCAAACGTCATTAAAGTATAAAATATAAAATAGCATTTAAAAAATATTACTACTAATACAGGTAATAATACATATAACAAAATATATTACATAAAAACATTTTTTAAAATTACTAAAATCTATATTGGGCAATTCTATTTCAAACGCACCAGAGCTAGGAGGGGCGGGGGTGCATTGAGAAACTTGCTTATGTATTTTTTTTTAGTTTCTATAACTTATTAGTAGTCCTTTGATCGGTATATGAGGGTATAAAACTCATAAAAAAATTCTACATTTTTTTTTAGTTTTTTTGTCGTTTTTTAACTTAATCGCATTTTTTGTTTAAAAACCGCAATTTTAACTCAAAAAAATAAATTTACTAGTGAAATCAATTAGAAATTTTCTGTAGAATCCAAACCTGGCGCCACTTCAAGTCTATACCCTGTCTATAAGCCGCAAAAGCAATAAAACCATGTTTTTGTTCTCAGTGAGCTGGGCAAAAAGAAGCATTTTTTAAAACAAATTTTAACCGCTAAAGTTGATGTGTTTTGATGTAAATTAATTAGAAAATAAAAATTTGTTTTGTGTATTTGGGTTTTAAAGGTCTAAAACTCGAAAAAAATGCAAAAATAAGCCTATTTTTCAACATAAACTTTTACAAATGCACATTTAGCAGTTTTCAGAGAAACTATACACTCAATATTATTAAAAATTGAGTTTTGCAAACAATTCTACATAGAAAATAGTTAGTGTCGTGCTTATCTGGCAAAGAAAAACCATCTAGAAAAAAAAAATTTGTTCAACACTTACTTAAATTTTTTCTTTTTTTATTTTCTTATATTATTTTGATTATATTTTCTTAAACTTATTTCAAAAGTTTAACTAAGATCTTTTGTCGCTTGAACCAATTTTGGGCTATTTTACTCTTTGTTTGATAGTTTTTGCGCTTGCGGCACAAATTTAGACTCGATCTATCGGCGCCAAAATTTGAAAATATTATTATTTTTGGCATTCAAACATAAATCCGAATTTTTTTATGAGTGTTATACCCTCATACACCAATCAAAAGACTACTAATAACTTATAGAAACTACTACTACTAATACATAAGCAAGTTTCTCAATGCACCCCCCCTCCCAAGCTCTGCTCCGTTTGAAATGGAATTGCCCATATTATAAAATTCTGAAACAGAGTAAAGAGTATTGATTAATAAAATATCTTTAATTACAAATTTAAAACGCTTTAAATCTAGGTTATGTATGTTTTAGTATTTAGTAACAATTTTTCTTCATTTCTAGTGTTGTTTGCATGATTTTCACCGACATTACAAAAATTATGTTTATTTTATTTTATAAATATTAATACTTTATAAAATAAATATAAACTGAAGGAAGTGTTAATAATTTCTTTTCTTTAAATAGTTCTCTACAACAACTTCTATGCTCTAAATTATAAATAATTCTCAATATTCTTTTTTGAATAATAAATACTTTTTTTGAAGCTGATGAATTGCCCCACAAAATTAAGTTAAACTGAATATGAGAGTATACCATTGAATAGTATATATCTAATAAAGCTTTAATTTCTAAAATTGATTTTAATTGTAGTATTGCATAAAATACTTTATTCAGTTTATCACATACTGAATTTACGTGCATTGTCCAGTCTAGATGTTCATCAATAGTTAGACCCAAAAATCGAAGGAAATCGAACAAAAGAATTTTTCAGATAAGTTGCTTTATTTTTTGCATCTCATATCAAACATAGTAAAAAACTGCAATTTCTAACCATTTTAAGGTTTGAAAGGCCTCACATACTAGAACTATAACCAAAAATAAACATTAATGTAAATCAAAAATTAAAACAAAGGTAGAGCATTACCTTGACAAACACCTGCCTTCATTTCCTCACAAAATCATAAGACACATTTATTACGTAGAGGTCAATCCAACCTGACTGCACAAATGAGAACACTGCCAATGCAACAAAAAAATTACCAAATACTGCTCTTTGAAAACACATACAAGAAGTGCAGCAAAATTGCCAATAACAATAATGTATGAAACATAAAGAGTAATTACGCCAGCAACTCCACCTGCAAACTGGGCCGGAGCAAAAACATGTAAAGCGTCCATAATCATCAAACTAAGATTAATTTTTAAGGCTACCCCCAAACTATAGCGTAAATACTGAAAGTACAATAGGTCTGTCACTGCCTCCACAGTACTGACAAAATTTAACGGCTACCAAATTAACATATCACAAACCAAAGAAAGCTCAAAATCAAAACAGTCCTTGGTGGCAAAAGTGTTTAAAGGTACCACCTCAATAATAAAAGAAAATCAACAGACCCGGGCAGTTCTACAAACCGCCAAAGGCCAAACAATACAAACACAAATCAGCAAACAACGTGTGATCGACAAAGTTGAGTTGGGTATAAATAATATGGTTAGTTAGTTTATATTTTTGGCGTATCAGCCCAAATATACACTGGTATGCTGTTGCAACAGCATATGTATATTTATACCCAACTCACTTAAAGTAAAAAAAACTTTCTACAAACCCAAAACAACAGTCAAAACTTAACAATAGTTTGAAATAAAAAAGTTTGGAACAAGAAATCTCAACCTACTGTAACCGCCTACCAAACCCAGCAACAACTGCCAAATAACTCAAACACAAATCAGAACCGGTAGAAAAGATACAAAAGAATTACGCAAGCACTAAAAAGTACAAAACACTAGTAGTCCCAAAAGTACCAAACCTGACGTATAGATGGCGAATGTTTGAACAAAATAACTATGATAAAAGTACCAAACTTATAAAGCTTAAGTTTGAAGTTTGACAACGTCACGTTGACACGATAACCTTGCCGGCAGATGGAACTGTCTTTGTCATCTTTAGAACTGATTCTCCCCTTTCAATCTATTGCTCAAATAAAGCTTCCTTCGTCTCAGGTGTAAAGTGATAGACCCATGTTTCATCCATAATTATGAATCAATGCATAAACTCAGCTTTATTGCTGTAAAATTTCGTCAAACACTCCAGCCATATAAAACGTTTGTCTCAAACAAATATACTAGATTATTTGTTTAGCTCCTCTTTACTGCTGCTTGTCCTAATCTTTTGTAACGTATCCATACTATATTAAAGCCTAAAACCGGTAACAACAAAATAACAACTTCTACTACATCTGTTCATACCAAATAGTTCTATCCCAAACATGACTGCTGCTTCTCACACCTTTTTATCTGATCAGTAGCCTGTAGATACCAGAACTTTTTTTCCGTAGCTCTGCCTTCAAAGGTTTCTAAAATTATTTCCACAATTTAGAACCAAAACCGCGCTGAATTACATATGCAACCATAATAATAAATATTTGTTTCTAAATACTCATACATATTAAATTCGATAGCAAAACAAAAAGTACTAAAGAACTGTCGCAGTTCTGCAACTCAGTTAACCACAAAAAACTGTCATTCAAGTCTAAAAACATCATAACACTGCCGACTTTTTACTGCAATTAAGACCGCTGGTTAGTAAAACATATTACCATAAATTCAATTAATAAATTAACCTCTACATTAGCTTCAAGATATTCGACAAATATACTACGTAAAAATCGTTTTTTTTTTATAAAGCTAAAGCAGTGCACTGTGTAGAGCTTCTAAACATAAAAATAACTGTAAGAATAGAGCAGGTAGTATACGGTTCTTTCACATTTTAAGGTAAACAAAAAATAAGAATTATAAAATCAAGATCTTCAGAAAAAAAATGGTAACTAATTTTAAACTAAATTACATAAAACTTAAAAAACAAATTTATAATAATACGTCAAATTTTGATTCATTACTAAAAAAAAACATCAAACAAAACGGTTATGATCGGTATTAATAGCGAAGCCCAATACAGAAAAAAATTCAATATCAAGTTCAAATCTCATAAACTGAAAATCTTTTAACCATTTTAAACATTTATATGATCTCCCACAACAATAGAAACAAACACACAACATAAAAGCCACAGAAGAGAAAAAAAAAAAGAGAAGCATAATGAAAACAAAAAAAAAAAGCAAAAAGACCAAGAAAGACAATTATGCATCCAAAGAAATAGAAAAAAAAAACATTTACAGAGATTACGATACCAAGCAAAATTGCAGAGATAAGAAGAAGGAGAAAAAACGTTGAAGGAGAGCAGAACAACATAAAGAACAAAGCTACCTTTGAGATAGTCAGAAGAACAAGAAAACACAAAGAAGTAATCCCAGATTAAAATACAAAGATATCAGTAGAGATAAAACTTACAAATTTAGGACTGCCAAAAGGAATACAACTAATGGAACTGCATAAACTACTCATAAATGAGAAGAAATACGATAAAAAAAAGACCTAAGAAAACTAAGAACGCATCTAAAGACCAAACAAATAATTATAATGAATAGCACACGGATTAGAGAAAAAAAAGAATGCAAAAGTAGATGTCGGTGCAGATAGGATACAAAAAGAAAAAAGAAACAGACATGTAGAGGCTTTACAAAGAGAGGATCCGGGGAAAACATGCGTGCCAAAAAAAATCCGCAAGGCAATAGCCAGCCCACCTCAAATTAATGCCCAAGAAAAAAAAACGTTCTAAACAACTGTCAACATAAATAAAGAAACCTTAAAATACGATGAAAAAAGATGTATAAACACAGAATAACCAAAATAACCTATTCAAACTACAAAAAAGCTTATAGAATAGTGTAAAAGAAGAATAATGAAAAAAATAAATAGTCAAAGTTATTTTTTTCATTATTCGGGTAAAAATTGTCAAAGTGGTTGTAGTTGCAGGGCCAAATAAGAAAATGGTCACCAAATAAGACTGTTTTAATAGTAGCAAAGCTATTTGTCATTTGAAATACAACAAAAATTGCTCATAAAACTAATTTACATAAGAATTTAATAGATTTCAACAAAAACTGTTTAGAAAACCAATTATTGAACATAATTAGACAAAATACACAGTTTATTCTATACAATTATCAATCAAGCACTAAAACAATTTATTGTTAATATAATTCAAAAAAAAATTGTGCTAAATAATAATACTTTATTGCAAAAAAATAAGCAGAAATTCTACCTTATTATATTCTAAAAAAAGTATTGCTCAAAATTATTAAACAAAAAAATATATAAAAAAATAACACAGAGCCCAAAAATTTGGTTTATTACATAAATTAAATAGCATTGACAATGCAAAAAATTTAAATCAAGCAAAGAAATGACATTTTAAAAATCAAATAATATAAATTTGTCAATTTGTTCAAAAAAAAAACCAAAAAAGGTTACAACAAACTTTCTTACCTCATAAAAAAAATTTGCTGCATGAAAAATAGATTAAAAATTGGAAATTTGTCATAAAAACTAAAAAAAAAACATGTAAACCAGAGAAATTACTAAAAACTTATTTGCCTCATAAAGACTATCTCATAATATCAATTTCTAAGGTAAAACTGATTAAAAAAACAACATTTCAAAAATGACTGTTTACTCAATCATTTTTCCTGCTACTCATCACAAAACTCCACCAAAAAAACAATGCAAAACCTACTTCATAAGCTAGTATTAGGAAACGCTAGAGCATTACGAATTAATTATTTTTAACCAAAAATATAATATATTTTCAATCAAATATCATTCAAGCAGAAACAAATATTTTATTTGAATCAAACTGATTTAATTTTTTGCTTTTAATTTCATTGCAGCTGTTTTTTCATCTAAAATGAATTCAAGGAATTGTAAAATAAACGACTGGCAGGCATATACAGACAAGAAAGCCATTACTATATCTTCAAAAAGTAACACTAATTGATATATTTGCAGAAAATAAAGATGCACACAATTCACCCATTTGTGCGCGGCGTTTAGACAGCACGCGACCATTATGCACTTGCAGCAAGCAATTAATATCAATAATACGGGCAGCCCGCCAATATAAATCGTTCGAAAAAGCGAAGCAACGTTTTCATTCATAGCATATTTACCGAGTAATTATATATATTTTTTTTATTAAACATTTATCAATAGAGGTAACCGTAATGGACGGGAATTATAAGGCTAACGCGCCGACAATCTAAATCATTAATCAATTTTAAAACTGGCATCATATGTTTATAATTTATGGTGGAAAGCCGAGTGAATGTCATCCAGGCACGTAATGTGCGTTTCGCCTTCCATCAATAATACAGGAATAAACTGGAGGAAATGCATAAGAAAAGGAATTCTGTTTGTGTTGAAAGGACAAAGTATAATAAATTCTTATATAAAAAAATTAAAAGGCAGCGAGCGGCGACGTTATGGAAATAAATTAGCTTTCATCAGTATAAATAATTTTGTGAAGTTTGGCCTGAATTTTTCTTTTCGTCCTTTAAATATACCTACACTCAATTAAGCACCAAAAAGTAAAAACAATAATAAATCAGAAAATAAATATTCTTTCATATTTGACAAAAAAATAATACAAAAATTAAATTATTTTTTCGTGTGTTTCATGCTTTATTGTTGCAAATAATGTCCTAAACAACATCTACCTACGCACGACTGCGTAATTGATACTTAATAAACATATATTAAGCAAAAAACAATATCAAGTTTTAGAATGAAATGCACTTATCCGTAATTTTTTCAATATTAATTTTATGAAATAAAGCTTTTTATAAAAAAGATTTAATGCTTGATTTCGTTATAATTCCACCTTTTTAATAATGCAACGTATAAAACGTTAAAGTACTAGCTTTGCATGATAGACCAAGTTTTACCTATTGCTTTTATCCGTTTAATTCATGTGATTGTACACGCAATGATTAGAGTCCGTTCAGTGTCATTTTTTTCCTGTCGTATAAAGTCCCACGCGATGCCCATTCAAATCCATTGATATCTTGATGCGAGCACTAGAAAAATGTTGGAAACGTTCGTAGAGGCCACTCATTCATGCGATTAAATCAGCGGCTTAAATAGGGAGAACTTGAATGGAAATGAAGTGAAATTATAAAAAAATAAATATGTTAAATGTAGTCCGATCAGATATAAGAAATTTATATTTCTGGGTGAAGATATGAATGAAAAATAAATTGGTTTTATTATAAAGTTTCTTTAAAAATGAATACAGGTTTTTAGTTTGTATAATTCTTTAAGTGTCGTTTATAGAAAATTGGTTTTGTGTATAACATTGGAATAACATTGGTAACTATCAATAGTTACCAATGTTATTCACGAGCTAAAAAAATATCGCCTTGCAGTAAGTAATACTGCTAATGCAATATTGTTAGAATCCAACCAATTTATCCGCCATCTCCAAATTTAGAGAACACGGAAAGAACATGATACAAAAAGGCTTTGCAAACTTTAAAATGCTTTACACTTTACAAATTATATTTGAACAAAATATTAAATGCCATGTTATGTCAGTCCTAGTCTTATCATACCTAAACGTTTATAATGAGACCATTAGATCAAACGCCAATTTTTCTAAAAGTTGTTTACCGTTTTCATCCCTTAAGTAGTAAAATTTCAATTTTTTGAACACTTTTGCCATTTTTGGAAGTAAAATTACTCTTTTGGGACATATAAGTGTCTTGCCTCAAAAGTGATTTTTTGTTTTTGTAAATTTCGAGTCGGGATTAAGTCCCAAGGACGTAGCTCATTTTGAATTTTTCGAATCTCTTCTCAAATATTATTTTCATCAACGTCTCTGTAAGCGTAGACAAAAAACGATTTTTTTTACAAAAAATAATTTATTTATCAAAACTTTTATTATTTTTTTGTTTGTTTTAGTCCCAGTTTTAGCTTGTTAATAATTTGCTAGAAAACATCCCCCTATAAATAGAAAACTGACATTTTTTGTAAGAGCACATTTTCTTACAATGTCTAAATAATTTTTTAATTGTTTTTTAAATTCTTCATCAACACTTAAATTTTTTCAAAAATCACCACAAAGTACCTTCAAAATCAACAATGTTTTGCCATATAAATTTTCTGGAAATTTTAATTTATAGATTTCGTATAAAACAATCGTCCCAAGTTTTGCTTCATTTTTTTAACTTTTTTACTACCAAATCAATTTTCTCGAGACACATATATTTTAAAACGTAATTTTTTTTTTCAATGTGCAGATTTGTGACCTGAGGCACAAGAATTTGTTTTCAAAAAACTGATCATACTGTGCAAGTTAGGTATTTTTTCACCAAAATTGGTGGGTAAATAAGCTATTTTTTAAATCCTTTTTCATTCATTCATCTTTTTTAACAAGCAACTTCCGGTTTTCACTATTCTCTTTGAAATCTATGCCCCTTAACTAATAAATTATTTTAACTCTTAATTTTGACCCCTCCACTAGCTAAAACCAAACTAGAAGTTTTTCGATTGTCATTCGTTGAATAATAATGTTTTTTTTTTTAATTTTGCAATTCCAAATCTGGTCAACCTACACTCTCATATCAAATGTAATTATGGTTAAATGGACACTAATCATATATTAAACTGACGTCGTAAATTAATAAATGCTATAATTTCTTTAAAAATTTCTGCCGGGGCTGGGGCTCGTACCTGCGACAAATTATGCGCCGAGATTTGAGTTAAGCGCTTCACCCAACATATCAAAATGCTAAAAAAAAAATCATCAAAATACCCCTTCTTTCAAAACTTCGTATAACTGAACAAATAAGTTCTTGCAGGTGAATTGGTTGTGGCCTTTGGTATCACAGTTCCAACAGCTAATCTCCCAGTTATACAAAAGGAAGCGGCTCGCAATCGTGTAGTGCTGCGGCTGTTTGGCAGGACAATGCGGTTTGGGTACAAACTATTTGGCTGATTGGATTTTAGTCGAACTCTCTCCAGCTGCAGATCATCGTAGACCAGAGCTACCTCCATCAGTTCAGTCACGGTTGTAAAGTCTCGATGTCAAATATAGGTTCTGTAGTTTGATTGCAAGTTGTCAAAGATCAAGTTGAGAGATTGGCGGGTGGAGAAACCATCGTGTCTTCAATGTTTGAATGTCGACGCTCGTTGATCTTCTGCTATCAATTGCGGATATTTTCTTCCAAATTCTGGATGAGGCGTGCCGGCAAAAAAAATGCTTTAAACTTCTCCAGAAAGTGGCAACCACTGGCTCAACTCCTCCGGTTTTTCCGGTGTCAGATAAAGGCTTTACCTTTCAACAACTCTGGTAGAGCTACCAGGTGTGGTGTATGCCTATGACCTCATCAGGAAGGCAAAGGGGTATCTTGTTCCATCATAAATAATGTTTCATCTCTTTGAGTTTGGACTGGTTTCCGTTGATGAAAACACTATACAGTCGTAGACAACACTCGTGATGCTTTGACAGGTAGTTCAAGCAACTCGAAAAAAAAATCGACTTTTTGCTCGGTTTTCGAAAATTTCATGCGGTTCCTTCAGGGTGGCGCATTGTATGTTCTTCTTGTTAGTGGAACATAAAATCTAGTAAAAACCCACATCGTATAACAAAAAAACTCATTCCAGAAGTTTGCAAAAACATTTTTCGTCACTTGAACCGATTTTGGTCGGTATTACTTCTTAGTTGATAGTTTTTGCGTTTGGGTGCCGCGATTGTGCCCATTTAGACACAATCAAACAACTCAATCAACGTCAAAATTTGAAAATATTATTATTTTTCCGGCAATCATCAAAAGTCTAGACAGTATTTGGACCATACTGACAACTTCAAGTACTTGAAGTAACCAAATACCTTGATAACCAGATCACCTCCAAAAGCAACCAACCTTTCAGCTGCAACCAAACCTTTTTGTTGAAGCAAGAACGCCGACCAAGTCTTTTAGAAAGCCAAGGCAGTCAACGTACAGGTAAATTCGTAAAACGTACAAAATTAGTTTGGATTAAAAAATGCAACGTTCCGGAAACTAATGACTAAGATTTTGGCAAAACTACTGCTTAAGATCGCTTTATGACATTGTTAGAATTCTCCAGA
The DNA here is from genome assembly GCA_963932245.1 of Tachinus rufipes. Taxonomy (NCBI): domain Eukaryota; kingdom Metazoa; phylum Arthropoda; class Insecta; order Coleoptera; family Staphylinidae; genus Tachinus; species Tachinus rufipes. The sequence goes on along the minus strand of OZ010742.1, from coordinate 23,210,086 downwards.
AACAATGAAGAAAATTTGATCCACCTACAAATATTACTCGAGAAACTCCAAGAATGTAAACTGACTTGAAAGCTATCCAAATACGACTTTAGACAATATTATTGCGTCATTATTTCAAGTAATTAAAATACATGAAAAAGGCAAAGTAGCACTGTTTTTCTACTTAACCCTTAATTTGCACAAAAATTCGATCTAAATCTTTGGTTCTCGAAGTTAAAACCAACTCCCTACAGTGTATGTTTGGTGTAAAACGTGTTCTTTTGTTAAGTTTTTGTTTTATCACATCCAAAGACCACCAACCCCTCAACAGCATCCTGGAGTTGATAAAAAATGCCCCAAATCCACAACCAACCAACAGCTGCAAAGCTCTTGGCTTTAGAACTACAACGCCTACTAAGTCTTTAAAAAACAACAACAGTCCTCAAAATACAGGTACACCACCGCTAACTACAACCAGACCGCTAATTGGTGAAAGTAGAGTAATAATAATAATAATATCTAAGCAGTCGTATGAGCAATTCAAAAGTATAAGACGTCCCTACATAATAAACCATTACAACCAACCAAACAACAGTCTAGATTAACTTAATTCTGGCTGAACAAGTCATCCAAATCAAAGTTCACCAGATAATCCGTACTACTACAAACAAACTACTTTATCACTAACAGAGCATGTGGCCAATGAATCCTAACAACCATAAAAAAGTCAATCAAATAGTACCACCTTATTATAGAAAAAAAAAAACGCCCGGCTAAACTCAACCTGCCCCTACCTTTACAGTTCCTGGTACTAGAGCTAGAAATCTTCGATTTTGCACAAACCTACTGTAAAAAAAAAAAATATACCTGCAAGCACAAGAAATTCATCTAGGCATAGAAGATATTACCATGTACAAATTTTGGACCAGTGGCGTAGGAGTTTTTTTTTTCAATGATACGCATTTTTTTTTTCAAAATATGCCAATAAATAAACTTTTTTCAATAATTCATTTTCATTTTTGACACAAGAGAAGATCGGAAAGACTTTTTTGACATTTTTGAATTAATTCTTTGATTTTAATTTTCAGAAGAGGATCCAAGTGGTACGTATGGCACTGCGCTGAAACTCCAATAAAAAATCCGTTCTTTGTCCATAAATCAATCCAAGCACCTCAAAAGAAAAACTTAGAACGTGTGGAAAAATACTTTGCTAATACTTAAATAGCAACCAACGTACAGTCCACAGACCACAGACAACCATTCCACAATAAAATACTGGCAGATCCCGTTGGCAAAGCACTGTATACATATAACCACCGTCACCACATTCAACGGCATAACGTACTAATTTAGTTTGGACTGAATAAAAATCATTTACCCTGAACACAAGATCACATTCAAAGGTAACCAACCCCCCACCCGTTGATCAGGAAATGCCTCAAAACCACAATCAGAAATTAACTACTTAATTTTGTTATGCAATTCGGCAACGTCGCTGCTCCTCTTAGCAATATGCAGAAAACCAACTTACAGATACACCACCACTAACCTCTGCCATACAAAGAATATGAAAACTATTAACAAGTGGTCTAGTCCGACTGTAGTTGCTTAAACAAACCACAGCAAACAAACAGCCTAGGCCAGATATATACAGGGTGCGGCAAGAAAACTTGCTGATTTGAAAGGTCAATAAAAGAGAAAGTATTTCACATATCGATTTAATTCTTTTTTTATCGTATTGTACACATTCTGAATTTTTGTTTCAAGTAGTTTTAAAAATGACATCGGACAAATGGCAGCCCTCATTAGCGATACACTGATCCACCAGCTTTTTGAAGTTTGAAGAATGGCTTGGCAAATGTTGTCCTTCAGGTATTGCAAAGTCCGTAGTTCGTCGTTGTAAACTATCGTAGAAGTGTTCCCTCAAAAGTTCTATTAAAATTCTCGCTGTGTGTGCCGTGGCTCCCTCCTGCTAGAACCATACGTCCTCAAGCTCCATTTCTGCAAGTTTTAGGAAAAAAAATGCATTCATTTCTCTGTGGCAAGTTAAGGAGCGCTTCACATGCAGTTTGGCGAGAAACAAAATCGCGTTCACAGAGCTCTTGCACCACAGCAAGTTTGTAGGGATGACACTTGAGTTCGTTGTAAAAAAAATCGTCTCACACTGCAATCAGAAATCCCCAGAGCACCTGCCTGTTTGCGCGCCAAACACCGAGAGGAGTGCAAAAACGACAACCTCACCCTCTCAACGTTTTCTGGAGTTCTGGAAGCCCGTTGACCTCCAAGCCCTTTTTTCCCACACTGCAACTTCCCCTGAATGCGTCCAGCCACAAAACGATCAATTGCCGGCCAGGCACGGGACCCGTGGGATGAAAATTAAACCGAGTTCGGAAGACACGTTAGATGGCGACCACCAAACGGCCATTGGAAAAGTAGGTCTCGACGGCAAATGCACGCTCCTCATTTGTCCAACGCATGACAACAACTGGCTTGAACGGTAACAAAACTTCAAAATCAGTTTAAATCAGCAAGTTTCCCTGCCGCACTTTGTATTAGACCTAAGCTCATCAGAAAGCCCTTACTACTACAAAAACTAACTTATTTTAAATTAAGCTCTTTCGCACGCCCTCTCCCAACAACAACAAAAAAAACAAAAGCAATCAAGAAAGTCTAGCAAACTGTATCATCCCAGAACTTCTAAAACTCCCAGAAACTATCAAAAAATCAAGTAACTGCTATTACTAAAGTTAGAAACGTAATTTTAAACCATATCAGAACTTGAAAGAAGCTATATGACACAAAATAGAGCATAAATGTTTTGTATTAAAACACACAGCGAACTAAAAACCACCAAGTACTTTAAAGGGTGTAAGAAAATAATTACATAATACATACTAAAATAACTTTAATTATAGTAAAAGCGTTCTCAAGGTACTCTAAAGAGTATAAAAGAGTACAGATTTAATCTTAAAAAGTGTCAAACAATCTTGAAAAGACTTGCAAGACTCTAAAGTGTCAAAGTATTCTAAAAAATTAAAAAGAAAACTAAACCTGATTAAAGAAAAAAGTGCTAACGCAATGCCCTCTATTAGCAGTACGTTAAACTGTGTATGTTATAAATTAAAACGCTAAAAATTCCGTTGTCTGTCCGTATAAGGATTTATCTGTACTATTTACACATACAGTTCGACTTACTCGTAATAGAAGGAATTGCGTTACCATCTCACATATATTTTTATACATAAAAAGCATATTGTAGTTTTAAGTTAATTGTATCTCTAACCTGTGAGATGATAGGCACACTAATGAAAAGTGTATACCCTGAAGCACTGGGTGGAGAATCAATTTACGTCAAATACAACATTTATTAAATTTAGACTTTTTAGAAGACTCTAAAAACTCATAAAGTACTTCAGAAGTTCTAAAACGACTCCGATATAACTTTGCTAAACAATCTCCAGTATCAAAAAATTATAAACTAAAAAACAAAACCTACAAGACAGATAAAGAATCAAAAAAATGTTAAATTATTCTAAATATTTTGAGTAAAAAAAGAAAACTACATACTTTAAATAATTCTAAAAAAGTGTAGAAAGTCTATAAGACAAAACTCTTAGAAAGTTTAAAAGTAGTAGACACTCAAAAGAACTTTAAAATATCCTAAAATTCTCGTAATACTTAAAACAGCATTAATAAAATCTTAAAGCTCTAGAATACTCCAATGATTACTAGTACTTTAAAAAGTTTAAAACAGCACCCAAAGTACTTTAGAAAACATTGAAAAAATCAATATCTCAATACAAATTTTAAAAGTTTCTAAAGAAGTCTCAAACTATTAAAAATATTAAACAATAAAATCAAAACCAACTGCTGCAATAAATCATTGAAATTTTTTATTAAAATTCTCAATTAATAATAATAATAATTGTACAAACTGGTAATAACCAGTAAAACAGAATGTAATTCATGCAATGATAAATAATTATGGCTTAAAGCAACTCATTTCGAATATTATTAATCTATGTATTGTTATATTGCATGAAGATCAATCAAACTAATCTAAATTTTAAATTAATTTAATTAAAAACGAATATATTTTCTGAATTCTTTAATACATTTTCGGTATATTTCACAAATAAAATTCCTTTTTGTATTAGACCAACACCAAAGTTACCGACTTACGCCACTGTATTATACCGTAACCATCACATGCACCTGCCCATAACCCAAGCACAGTATTTTCTAATAGTATATAGATCATGCATATATGCTCTCTCTCCCTCATACGTGCAACGAACGTCCCACTGAAATTACACTTAAAATTCCTCCCGGTCGTTGCTTTTTTCCAACATAATTAAACGCATGTTAAACGTCCCCACAATAGAATGCAACCCCCTACCAAATTAAACACCGCTTAATTACTATTAACCTTAATGTGAGGCATTAATTTGTACATTTTTACTTAATCAGATGAAGAAATGCAATTATCAAAGTGTTTTTGTTTTACCTAATTTCAATATAATTAGACCTGAAACTATTTATGATAATTGATAATGTATGGTATGTTCAGATCTTTACATCTCATAAAATTATTCAACTCTAAACCACATAAAGTGATTTTGTTCTTGTAAATAACTGTAAAATAAATGGTAACAGTCATTATGATTATTCCTAAGTAATGGTGAGCGGTTCCTTCAAGGGTTTTATCGATTAACATATCGATTTATTTTGTTGGAAATGAATTACGCGGACCATTAATCTGAGACGAGATGGCGAAAAAATGTTGCTCTGTGGTTGTACGGCTGATCGAATCGTTATTTTTACTAATTACTTCAATACATCTGCCACGCCACGGACTAACAACTTTACATGAAACGAAAAAAATAATAATAAGACAATGAAATTAAAATTCTTATTGATTATAATTATTTTGACGATAAATTGTTTACGGTCAATTTGTAACTATGGTTGCACCAAATTAAGTTTCAAATAGAAATTAATTAAAATTGACAGGAATTGCTTAGAACACAATTCAAAGTTTGTATGTGAAGAACATCCACATTGGCCTCATGTAGTAGTGACTCGAGTTAAAATTCTGCAGACCACAATCACCAGTACTCATTTCAATCAACATAAGTACTACTGGTATTCAAATATATTAATACCAAATTATATAAAAACTTCAATGTTCAATTTTTGAGTTACGGACTTTTAAGTTATAAAACCTTTGGATTTATGTATGTTATTTTGATTAAAATAAAATTAGATCAAATTGAGCGTATGAATTGTTGTTAATATTTTACAGAAAACACTACTGGTACTCAGGTACATTAATGCCAAATTTCATAAAACTCCAATATTCAATTTTTGAGTTATGGATTTTTAAGTTATCATAAAATCTATAAATTTATGTTGATTAAAATAAAATTAGATGAAATTGAGCGTATAAATTGTTGTTAATATTTTACAGTAAGTAGTACTGATATCCAGGTATATTAATACCAAATTTCATAAAACTCCGATTTTCAATTTTTGAGTTATGGATTTTAAAGTAATCATAAAACCTCAGGATTAATGTATGTTATGTTGATTAAAATAAAATAAGGTCAAATTAAACGTATAAATTGTTGTTAATATTTTACAGTAAGTACTATTGGTATATTAATACCAAATTTCATAAAACTCTAATGTTCAATTTTTGAGTTATGGATTTTTAAGTTATTATAAAACCTCTAGATATAAATATGTTATGTAGATTAAAATAAAATTAGATTAAATTGAGCGTATGAATTGTTGTTAGAATTTTACAGTAAGTACCACTGGTCCCCAGGTATATTAATACCAAAATTCATAAAGCTCCAATGTTCAATTTTTGAGTTATGGATTTTAAAGATATCATAAAACCTCTAGATTTATGTATGTTATGTTGATTAAAATAAAATTAGATCAAACTGAGCGTATAAATTATTGTTAATATTTTGCAGTAAGTACAACTGGTCCCCAAGTATATTAGTACCAAATTTCATAAAACTCCAATGTTCAATTTTTGAGTTATGAATTTTTAAGTTATCATAAAACCTCTAAATTTATGTATGTTATGTTGATTAAAGCAAAATTAGATCTAATTGAGCGTATAAATTGTTGTTAATATTTTACAGTAAGTACTACTGGTCCCCAGGTATGTTATTACCAAATTTCAAAAAACTCCTATATTCAATTTTTGAGTTATGGATTTTGTAGTTATCATAAAACCTCTTAAATTATGTATGTTATGTTGATTAAAACAAAATTAGATCAAATTGAGCGTATGAATTTTTGTTAATATTTTACAGTAAGTACTACTGGTCCCCAGGTATATTAATACCAAATTTCATAAAACTCCAATGTTCAATTTTTGAGTTATGGATTTTTAAGTTATCATAAAACCTCTGGATTTGTGTATGTTATGTTGATTAAAACAAAATTAGATCTAACTGAGCGTATGAATTGTTGTTAATATTTTACAGTAAGTACTACTGGTCCCCAGGTATATTAGTACCAAATTTCATAAAACTCCAATGTTCAATTTTTGAGTTATGGATTTTTAAGTTATCATAAAAACTCTGGATTTATGTATGTTATGTTGATTAAAACAAAATTAGATCAAATTGAGCATACAAATTGTTGTTAATATCTTACAGTAAGTATTACTGGTACTCAGGTACATTAATGCCAAACTTCATAAAACTCCAATGACAAATTTTTGAGTAATGAATTTTTAAGTTATCATAAAACCTCTGGATTTATGTATGTTATGTTGATTAAAACAAAATTAGATCAAATTGAGCGTATGAATTTTTGTTAATATTTTACAGTAAGTACTACTGGTCCCCAGGTATATTAATACCAAATTTCATAAAACTCCAATGTTCAATTTTTGAGTTATGGATTTTAAAGTAATCATAAAACCTCTGGATTAATGTATGTTATGTTGATTAAAATAAAATAAGATCAAATTAAACGTATAAATTGTTGTTAATATTTTACAGTAAGTACTACTGGTCCCCAGGTATATTAATACCAAATTTCATAAAACTCTAATGTTCAATTTTTGAGTTATGGATTTTTAAGTTGTTATAAAACCTCTGGATTTAAATATGTTATGTAGATTAAAATAAAATTAGATTAAATTGAGCGTATGAATTGTTGTTAGAATTTTTCAGTAAGTACCACTGGTCCCCAGGTATATTAATACCAAAATTCATAAAACTCCAATGTTCAATTTTTGAGTTTTGGATTTTAAAGATATCATAAAACCTCTAGATTTGTGTATGTTATGTTGATTAAAACAAAATTAAATCTAATTGAGCGTATGAATTGTTGTTAATATTTTGCAGTAAGTACTACTGGTCCCCAGGTATATTAATACCAAATTTCATAAAACTTCAATGTTCAATTTTTGAGTTATGGATTTTTAAGTTATCATAAAACCTCTGGATTTGTGTATGTTATGTTGATTAAAACAAAATTAGATCTAACTGAGCGTATGAATTGTTGTTAATATTTTACAGTAAGTACTACTGGTCCCCAGGTATATTAGTACCAAATTTCATAAAACTCCAATGTTCAATTTTTGAGTTATGGATTTTTAAGTTATCATAAAATCTATAAATTTATGTGTGTTATGCTGATTGAAATAAAATTAGATCAAATTAAGCGTATGGATTTTTGTTAATATTTTACAGTAAGTACTACTAGTATTCAGGTACATTGATACCAAATTTCATAAAACTACAATGTTCAATTTTTGAGTTAAGGATTTTTAAGTTATCATTAAACCTCTGGATTTATGTATGTTCTGTTGATTAAAACAAAATTAGATCAAATTGAGCGTACGAATTATTGTTAATATTTTACAATAAGTATTACTGGTACTTAGGTACATTAATGCCAAACTTCATAAAACTCCAATGTTCAATTTTTGAGTTATGGATTTTTAAGTTATCATAAAACCTCTCGATTTATGTATGTTATGTTGATTAAAAAAAAATTAGATCAATTTGAGCGTATGAATTGTTGATAATATTTTACAGTAAACACTACTGGTACTCAGATACATTAATGTCAAATTTCATAAAACTCCAATGTTCAATTTTTGAGTTATAGATTTTTAAGTTATCATAAAACCTCTGGATTTATGTATGTTATGTTGATTAAAATAAAATTAGATCAAATTGAGCGTATGAATTGTTGTTAAAATTTTACAGTAAGTACTACTAGTACTCAGGTATATTAATACCAAGTTTCATAAGACTTTAATGTTAAATTTTTGAGTTATAAATTTTAAGTTATCATAAAACCTCTGGATTTATGTATGTTATGTTGATTAAAATAAAATTTGATCAAATTGAGCGTATAAATTGTTATTAATATTTTACAGTAAACACTACTGATACTCAGGTACATCATTGCAAAATTTCATAAAACTCCAACGTTCAATTTTTGAGTTATAAATTTTAAAGGTATCATAAAACCTCTGGATTTATGTATGTTATGTTGATTAAAAAAAAAAATTAGATCAAACTGAGCGTATAAATCGTTGTTAACATTTTACAGAAAGTACTACTGGTACTCAGGTATATTAAAGCCAAATTTCATAAAACTCCAATGTTCAATTTTTACGTTATGAATTTGAAAGTTATCATAAAACCTCTGGATTTATGTATGTTATGTTGATTAAAAAAAAATTAGATCAAACTGAGCGTATAAATTGTTGTTAATATTTTACAAAAAGTACTACTGGTACTCAGGTATATTAAAGCCAAATTTCTAAAAACTCCAATGTTCAATTTTTGAGTTATGGATTTTTAAGTTATTATCAAATCTATGAACTTATGTGTGATGTGTTGATTGAAATAAAGATAGATCAAATTGAGCGTATGGATTTTTGTTAATATTTTACAGTAAGTACTACTGGTCCCCAAGTATATTAATACAAAATTTCATAAAACTACAATGTTAAATTTTTGAGTTATAGATTTTTAAGTTATCATAAAACCTATGGATTTATGTATGTTATGTTGATTAAAATAAAATTAGATCAAATCGAGCATATAAATTGTAATTAATATTTTACAACAAGTACTACTGGTACTCAGGTACATTATTGCCAAATTTCATAAAATTCCAATGTTCAATTTTTGTGTTGTAGATTTTTAAGTTATCATAAAACCTCTAGGCTTATGTATGTTTTGTTGATTAAAATAAAATTAGATCAAATTGAGCGTTGAAAGTGTTGTTAATATTTTACAGTAAGTACTACTGGTCCCCTGGTATATTAATACCAAATTTCATAAAACTCTTAATATTCAATTTTTGAGTTATGGATTTACAAGTTATCATAAAACCTCTGGATTTATGTATGTTATGTTGATTAAAACAAAATTAGATCTAATTGAGCGTATGAATTGTTGGTTATATTTTACAGTAAGTACTACTGATCCCCAGGTATATTAATACCAAATTTCATAAAACTCCAATATTCAATTTTTGAGTTATGGATTTCAAAGTTATCATAAAACCTCTGAACTTATGTATGTTATGTTGATTAAAACAAAATTAGATCTAATTGAGCGTATGAATTGTTGTTAATATTTTACAGTAAGTACTACTGATCCCCAGGTATATTAATACCAAATTTCATAAAACTCCAATGTTCAATTTTTGAGTTATGAATTTTTAAGTTATCATAAAACCTCTGAATTTATGTATGTTATGTCGATTAAAACAAAATTAGATCTAATTGAGCGTATAAATTGTTGTTAATATTTTACAATAAGTACTACTGGTCCTCAGGTATATTAATACCAAATTTCATAAAACTCCAATGTTCAATTTTTGAGCTATGGATTTTTAAGTCATCATAAAATATTTGAATTTTTGGATGTTATGTTGATTGAAATAAAATTAGATCAAATTGAGCGTATAAATTGTTGTTAATATTTTACAGTAAGTACTACTGATCCCCAGGTATATTCATACCAAATTTCATAAAACTCCAATGTTCAATTTTTGAGTTATGGATTTTTAAGTTATCATAAAACCTCTGGATTTAAATATGTTATGTAGATTAAAATAAAATTAGATTAAATTGAGGGATTTTCGTGTGGTTATGTGGATTGCAATAAAATTAGATCAAATTGAGTGTATGAATTGTTGTTAATAAATTACAGTAAGTACTACTAGTACTCAGGTATATTAATATCAAAATACATAAAAATCCAATCTTCAATTTTTGAAGTATTACAGTTCGTTTTACAGCAATCCCTATCCAAAGTTTAATCATGACATTATACCGGAAAAAATCCTTTAGATTTTTTTTATCTCTTTCCGATTTTAATATTGCTTATGTAGTTTTTATAATAAATTAAATATATATAATTATCTAACTCTTTCCATAAATATTATATTTAATAATGTGTTTACTTAATTAATTATTATAAATTTCATGTCGTCTGGAAGATTCTTAATATTAGGGCAGTTGGTTGAGTAGTCAAGATACCTAACGGTGCATTGTGTACGCTTGCAATTTCATGCAAATTTCGTGGCTCAATTTAGTGCTTCGCTAATTAATTTATTATAAAATTGTGTTAATTTATAATGCGCTATGGAGCGAGGAGTTTGTATAATCAAATTTAATTATTAAAAACTGTTCAATTTAAATGACAAAAAATTAAAATTATTCTATCTCATATCAGATCAAACCATAGCCATAATTAATAAAGTTAATATACATAAACTACAAATTAGTTATTGTGGCCTTAGCGCAAAACAAAAACTGAAGAACTAGCACCAGACCTTTTTGAAAAAAAAAGTACACAATCTTCTAATTTTTTTTAATCCGTTCATAAGGTATTAAAAACTACAAAATACTATTCAATAAAAATTCAAAAATAACAAAATCCGATCACAAAATATTTTCAAAATAAACCAAAACCCGGCCAAACGGTTGAAAAGTGCAAAATTATTTTTATAAAATAACAAAATTAGACTAAAAAATGTAAAATTCTAATTATAAAATGTGAAGAATAGTAAAATACAACCATACAAGTTTAAATATTGTCAGAAAATACCAACATTGAACCATAAGCTGTAGAAAATAGCAAAATTGTTAGATGGAATGCCAAAAATAGCAAAATCCGGTCATCAACTGTTAAACAGCGCAAAATTCTATTTATAAAATATCAAAAATAACAAAATCCGGCTATAAACTGTTGAAAAGTATAAAAAAAATATAAAAATTCAAAAATTGCAAAATCCGACTATAAAATATCAGTTTTCTTTTTATAAACAACAACAATTAGACCATAAACTGTTAAAAAGTGCAACAATCTATTCATTAAAAGTTAAAAATAGCAAAATCAAGCTGTAAAAATTTAAAATATTATCAAAAAATACAAAAATCAGGTTATAAACTGTTAAAAAGTGCAAAACTATATATGGAAAGTAAATAATCGTTAAATCCGGTCATAAAATATTAAAATATTTTCAAAAATAACAAAAATCAGCTTTTCTATGATTGAAGACCTAAGATCTAAATTTATATACAATACTGCAAACATTATTTTGTTTATTTTTTAATATCAAATTAGATAAAATTGCATTATACAATATAATTCAATGTAAACTAATTTGTTTCTCTATAATTATACTTTATATCGAATGATTGAATATAATTGTAATAATAATATGATGCCAATTAGCATGGCAGGCGTATAGATTACCTTTTATTAAAATATGCATCGCCTTGCTCCATAGAACATCACAAATTAACAGCACAGCACAGCAGGGCTTATAATAATAAATTAATTAGCGGAGCATTAAAATGAACCACGAAATTTGCATGAAATTGCAAGCGCGTACATGAACTACCGTTAGCCATGTTAATTCACAAGCAACTGCACTAATGCCGATAGGTCTCCGATCCGAACAGACATTGTAGATAAGAACTTTTTATTATAAGATTGAAAAAAAAGTATAATATTGAAATGTTTTATTTTATGAGAGAAGTTTTTAGTATTATTTTTATTTGTCTCCGAACTTTTGTTATCTATAAGTAATAAATTTCTGGAAGTAAATATATAATTTATAAATCTACAATTGCACAGCAAAATAGTTTCAAGTTTTCATTCATTTAAATAAATCGTTTCTAAGTTATGCCTCTGTTATGGTCTTCGTAATTATATGATTATATGAAATTATGTAAAATTGGGCATATCTATTTTAATAAAAGTTACGCTGTTACCTGTGATAATCTAATATATTAATCATAAATTTCATCAATTTTAAATGTATCGCATCAACTTTAATAAAGTTTTAATGTTAGGTTAGTTTCGGTCCTACATCTCTAAACTGTCATTGAATATTTGTAAGAATTCCTAGCAAGCTTTGTACTAAAAATAAATATTTGTTTAGATGGCAAAATGTCTTATATTTCGTTAGAACAATGTCCATTAAAATATCTATACAAAGATCTGCAACATTACGCCTGTGTTGTAAAGTATAAAGTAAGTCATTAGTCAATTTTGAATCGGCAATGATCCAAATAGCTCGTTTCTGAAGAGATTTTAGAAGAGATAGTGTAGTTTCCGATGCTCCTCCCCATACTTCAGAACAATATTCAATACAAGAACAAATATAAGTTTTATATATATATATATATATGCAAAAGTTGAACAGAAATAAAAAAATGTTTACATCTATTAAGAAATCCTAGTTTTCTAGAAACTTTCGAAGCTATGCCGACAACATGGTCGTTCCACAGAAGATTATGTGAGATTGTAACACCTAGAAAACAAACTGAAGAAGATTTAGATATGGATTAATTGTTTAGTTTAATGATACATCGGATTTAGATTTTGAAACAGTAAGAAGTTTTTTTAGAATTAAAATTGACCATGTTTGCAATGCCCCATTCAGATATTGTTTTGAAGTCTTTGTTTATAAATGCTACAGATTCTAACCTAGAAATTTCAAGACGCTCTGCCATATTTGTCGATATGGTCTTTGGAAAGTATGAAGTATGCAGAGTGCTATCATCTACAAACCTATGAATAGGACTTTCAGTTATTTGAAGAAGTTCATTAATGTAAATCAAAAATAATGTTGGCAAAAGAGCAGAACCTTGAAGAACACCAGCATTTATGATTTTGGGGTCAGAATTAAAACCATCAATTCTAACTATAATTTTTCTATTGTCAAGAAAACTATTGATTTGATTTACAGTTTTTTTTATCAAAACCTATACAATAAAGCTTGTTGATCAGGATGCCATACTCTATCAAACGCTTTATAAATGTCTAGAGCTATTGCAAGATTTGCTCCTTGTTTGTCTAGAGTAGAATTCCATTTGTGACTAACGTAAATCAGTAGTTCTGTTGTCGAACGTTTTGATCGAAATCCATATTGAGTATCTGAGATAAAGTTATTTTGTTCTAAGAACTTAAAAATTTAAAAATAACTATTTTTGACAGATTGGACAATAATGCAATTGGTCTATAATTTAAAGAATCAGACTTGTCTACCTTTTTAGGAATAGGTTAAACATTTACAATTTTCCAACAATTTGTGAATGTTTTATTTTTGTATGAAAAGGCAAATATTTTGGTCAAAATAAGAGATAATTGTTTTAAGAATGATAGGTGGAATTGTATCTATACCTGATGCCTTCCTAGTATTTAATTTAAAAAGATATCTTCTGACAACCCGTTGCCTAAAATAAATTAGACCCATTATGTTTGCACTAGCCGTCATTGTAGGTAGAGTTAGATGCAAATTGGTTTGCAAAAATATCTGCTTTTTCTTTTAGATTGAAAAAAAATTTTGGGCGTTTTTCTGAACTTTCAGAAACTCCAAAAACTGTGATCACAACTTAGAAAGCAGAAAAATGTTCTTTTACTACTTACTATCATAAAATGTACAGTATGTACAGTAGTTTTTTGCAAAAATAAAAGCATAAGTAAAAATTGTAATTATTACCGCAAAAAGCGTTGTTCCTACGATTTTTTATAAAATTTTAAAAGTGCGTTAGCTCGGACTCAATATTATTTCCAAAAACAAAACTTTCGGTGGTGTTTCAAGTTTTTATAAAAAATATTCTTTAAAAATTTCAACAAAAAATATGTTTATAGAACAAAGTTAGAGTCCACTGTAAAAAAATGAGCATTTTTGACCAAAAAACCAATCTTTAAGAAGTAATGTGTCACGATCTATGCGCTTAATAAAAAAATGGCAACATTTGAAAGAGCAATTTAAAACAAAAAATTGTTAAAATTTGACATAGTCAAGGCATTTTCAATGTTTTTTGTCATTTTTAGGTTATTTTCTAAACTGCACACGCTCAAAGAAATTAATGATGGCTAAATTAAAAAAAATAAGTTAAAGTAAAAAGATCACAAAACAAAAAAATTTCCAATGCTTCTACGGTGAAAAAAAATTTGATTTTTTTAAACTTTCCAAATCTCCCAAAAACTGATCATGACTTCAAGAGTTAAAAATTTAGGAAACATGTTTTTTGGTACAAATTATCACATATTCAATTTAGTATTCAGTCGTATAAAACGTTTAAAAAAAGCTGCTGCAATAGGGTATAACCTACAAAAATATAATAAATAATGTTCTGTTCTAAAAAGACCAAAAATAAGAAGCACTGTGGCAAGTACTAGAAAAATTCCACAGGATTTTCTGCACAAAATTTACAATAAAAGATAAAAAAAGAAACATAATCACAGAAAAAGATAAAATAATGCAAAAATTGAAACAACATTTTGAAGAGCTGACCAAATTGACAAAAACAGAAACAAAAACATTAGTACAAGTACAAGAAGATCAAATAGCTTAACAGAAAATTTAAAAAAAACATAAATAAAAGTAAAAAAAGCCTTCAAAAACTAAAAATTAGAAAAACTCCTGGAGTAGATAATGTAACTTCTGAAATAATAAAATCATAGGTAAGGAAAGAATAACTAATAACTAACAGAACTATTAAATAAAATACCAACAGTAGAATATGCAATAATTAGAGAAGTATATCCATAACAAAGTGTATCGGAAAAAATCATAGCAAGAATATTAAATAAAAGATAGCCAATGTAGTTTTAAGAAATAAAGTCCACGGGACTTAATATGCAATAAGACAAATGAGCAAAAAACTAATACAAAAAAAAAAAGAATACATATGCTTCATAAACCAATTGACCGAAAGAATATATGAAAGAAGAAAAATAATCAATAATAAAAGCTATATACAAAAATAACAAAAATATAATTAGACAACAAAGATTCAACAAACTTTAAAGCAAATACATATAAGAATAAAGCAAGGTTGCATATTAAGCCTGCTGATATTTTCAATAAAAATTGACAAAGCAATTCAAAAATTTAAAAATCAAAATAACGGATAAGGACTTTAAAACTGGAGTAGTAGAAATTACAGAAATGATGCAAATGATATAGCCATAGTACCAGAGACTACCTACAACACAATATATAAGTTCTAGATAAGAAACTAACCAAAATAAATATGAAGATAAACATCACCAAAGCAAAAAGTATGATAATCTCAAAAAAATCAAAGACGTATAAAATAAAGCTAAATCAAAGACAAATACAACAAGTAGAACACTTTAGTATTTTTACAACGGCAAAATAAACAAAGAAATAAATAAGAGACTATAAAAACCGGACAAATGTTGAACATAAAAAAAGGAACATTCTAAACAAAAAGCGAAATACCTAAGTGAAAATAGTAGAAAAGGTCATAACATACAGCAGTAAAACATAAATTATAAGCAGAAAAGCAGAAAACAAAGATAAACGCAATAGACATAAGATTTCTAAGAAAAATCAAGAACAAGAATAAAAAATGATAAATATATACAAAATGGACAGATCGAATCCATAATAGAAAAGATAAACAAAGTACAGATGACATGGTTCGGACATGTATATCGTATAAAAGACAATAGAAACACAAAAACAAATAAAGAAAAAACAGACAGACAAAAAGAATACTTAAAAATAAATCAAACAACTAGCAGAAGACAGAAAAAAATAGAGAAAAGTTGTTTTAAATGTTTCCAAACATTACTGAATAATCTGAATGAACTTATGTTACCAGAAATATCTACTTTGAAATAAATTGTTTCTTGAAATATTATAGTATATATATATATAATAAAGAAAATCTTTTAGGCGTTTAAAAAAAAGTACATCAGCATTGTGGTCATTGAAATACTTGAAAGTTGTAGCATGTCAGGAACGCAGCCAGAGTTCGGGTTGTACTATACTTCTTAATCACTCACTGGCATGATTCTTTGAGATTGTATGTTGTCTCATACGTAACAGCCGTTGAGGACATGTTTTGTGCACTGGGATTTGAGCTCTTGGGGTTGCACAATAACTGCAAAAGATTGTCAAACTTACAATAGTCGGTTAGGCCTTGAAGTTGTATGCAGAGGACATTACATTAGTAAGAAGCAATTATAATCACACTGGTATTAGAGTATATCTTGAGAATATGAGGATTATGTGATTGGTAATATAGTATACTATGTATTGGTATAGTTATATTGGTTTTGGCATCACAACTAGTTGGTCAGATGCTAGAAAAAAATTATATATTTGTTAATTGCAAGTTCAATTTATAAAAAAGCACGCAAGAACTATAAGAAACTGCTAATGCAAAAAGAAGAGATGAACCGAACCGGTACAAATAAAAACCAGTGAGACAAAAGCAACTTGGAGTCGAGACAAAAAAAAAATCAGTAACTTTTGTGCAATAAAGAGATAATTAAACGGCAATCCTTAAGTAAATTAGTGTTAAGTTAATTAATATACAACGTTAAAGCAAGGTGTGATGGTTGGGAGGTTTAGCGTGCATTGCGCCAGATATATAAAAAACATAATTTATAGACAGGGCACACAAACACAAGATTTTCCAATTTTAAATACAATTGTATTTATAATTATTTTTTTTAGTTTGGATTTATAATATTTTATGCTAAATTTATCATTTTTTGGTCTACATTTTTCATATTTAACATTAGATTGTGTATTTAACAAACTAGGAACATTACTTTGCGGTCGGATTTATTAATTTTAAAAAAGCGTTGTTTAGTTTTAGGAAAAATTAACATTAAAATATCACATTCGTTACAACAAAGGCCAAATTTCTAACAATAAAAGCAGAATTTCTTAAGTTAAGACCGGATTTCATAGTTTAAAACATTATAAATTATTTGTTTTTTAGTACAAAGGTTGGATATCTACCTTTTTGTTGGGTTTATTAGTTTTTGGTTTATATTTACTCGTAAATTATTTACTTACAGGATAAAAAATATAAAACTAAAAAATGGTATATAAGAATATGATTTAATAAAAAATAAAAACGTACAAACTTATGCAATAAAAAAATTATTGTTAATGTTGTAAAGCTTAAATGATTTTTTTAATGTTATTAACACACTGGAACTTGCCTGTAAAGTAATTTCTACTATATAGCAGCATAGCTTGACAATCCTAATTGTGTACACAATCTCTGCCTGCTGCTAACAAAATATAAATTGTTTTACAAAACTAGAGAAAGATGTATATAAAAATATATCTCATATAGTTTTTATAACACCATATCAGATTCATTAAAAGATTCATTACAAGAAACGGACCAAAATGTACAGATCGGATTCATTGCCAGAAAATAACGGCTGTTACAATTAGCCACAAGCCTTCCCACCTGTCAACAAGCTTCTGAACTACTAAAGAAGTATCACAAACTACATTTATCTCGAGTGGATAGAAAAAGCTTAAAACCAGAAATAAAGCAAGTTTGAGATAAAAATTTTGTTAGAAAAATGTTCAAAGCCAGTTTTCCACTTTTTCAAAAATAAAAAAATTCCAGATTAGCATTGACTCGTTTATAAAGCTTCATTAATAATTTAACTGAAAAAAAGTACAACTTTTTCATTTAAGACATTTTATTATATTATCATTCAGACTAAACAGCTGACAATTCAGCAAACAATTACCAAAATTACCACCACTAAAAAGCAACCAAGCATACATTTTTTCTTATAAATGATCATTGCGTTCTGTGCAGAAACATTGGTTTAAAAAAAACTTAAAAATTGCCACTATTTGTAGACTAAAAAAAAGAGGTTAATTACATCAACAATCGGTTAAGACCAACAACAAACTACTCCATCAAACTAACACAGCAGCTGCAGCAACCACCTTCACTTACAATTAAAAGTTAGCTATTAAAATTTGCAATATCAAACTCACAGTCGCTTGCAAAACAATTTAATTTGCACCTATATCATTAAAAAATTACTGATAATAAATTAACAACTTCTCAACAAACAGAACATAGTTTCGCCATATCAAGTCACCTAGTTAGATACTCCACAAGCACTTCTTACCAAAGGTCTAAAAAAACTCACCAAGTTGGATAGAGTTTAGCAGAAACTGTTCCTCTAACCTATCTAGCAACAAACTCCTCTTGCCATCTTTAAATATCTTTGTCATATAATAATAGAAGAAATTTTGTCATTACCATAAACAAACCCATTAATGTCGCATAAAAGTGCGCTATTCGTCATTCCGCCACCTCAACTTCAGTTACGGACAACGGTAGAAAAAAACAAAAACTGTAAATAATTACTACTAAACTTCGTCACAGAATCGACAATTATTTACGCAGCACTAATATGGCACAAAGCCATAAATGTAAAAGCCTACAAAAACTTGTTGATCACGTTCCAAAAAAAAAATACTGAAGTTAGAAAGCTAATATAAGATCATATCAACAGAGGCACTACAAATGGTATGGTTCGTACAAAGCGTATACTAAGAGAACTGATAAATATGAGACCAATGTTTTAAAGAGATATCTACACAGTGATTTCAAAACGGTATTTTAAAGATGAGGTAGTTTAGTGCGTGTAATCGAGCAACTGCACTCCATATATGACATTTTGTCTATTAACATACTCGTTTAGCCAAAAATTTGTCTCATCACTAAACACAATATTGCAATAAAAGTGCGGGGTAGTTTCCAACCGTTGCTAAAAACCAACGCATAAAAGCATTTTGTGTCATTAATTCCTGCACCAGCTGAATCTTATACGAGTGTAGACCAAGATCTTTGCGCAAAATTTTCTACGTAGTAGAAAGAACTGAGTCCCAATTGACTGACAAATTAATAAATCTAGATTTTCATCCAGACTTTCATTTACATCTGCAATGTTTTTCGACAAATTGGTATTTTTGCACCATTTAAAAAGTATGTGGTACAAAATCGATGGATGACTTGATCAGGTAAACTGTAAAAACCATAAAAATCTCAAAATCTTTGCTCAAATCAATATCAATTTTCAAAGTAAATTTGGATAATGTGGAAACGTCGTTCAAGCATGTGTCTATCCATAATCGTTTATTAAATTTCACTACTTATAACCTTTAAAAACTAAGCCCAGTATGACAGCTAGTTTCACAACTCACAATAAAGATTCCAAAAAACTTTAAAGTGCCTTTAAATAGACAAAAAACCTAGTCTCTATAAACACCATAGACTCTAGGATTTTATACTCTTCAGATATGTTGTTGACCCGTAGACTCCTTATAGAAAACGACTCTCTACATTATGGAAGTTGTTATATCGTTAAACTTTTTTGTCAATGTCAAAACGTCAAGTTCACCAAAATTCTGAGACTGTGGTCGCAACTTTAAGAACGCTTACTCCAACAATTTTCGGTCGTAATAATCTTCCCACCAGACAGTGCGTGCTATAGTGGATACATTCGAGTCAACATATTCACTATTGAATGTTCCTGTGCCAGTAAGACAAGACACCGGTCGAAGTACCAAAAATATCGCAACCGTAAGTGCTTCAGATCAAAATGAGCCAAATCAGTCAATCCCACACCGTTCCCAGGAATTGGAAATCTCTCAGTCCATATTGTGGCAAATTTTGTGTAAAGACCTTTGCCTACATCCTTACAAGATCAAATTAACTCAAGAACTGAAGCCTCTTGATCATTTAAAGCGCTGAAACTTCTCCGATTAGGCTCTGCAAAAGTTTGAAAAAAATCATAAATTTCATTAAAAAAATATCTTCAGCAATGAGGCTCATTTTTGGCTTAATGGCTTTGTCAATAAACAAAATACGCGTTATTGGACAGCAACAAACCAACATGTGCTTTAAGAAACTTGTAATGTGGATTTCATCCCTAAAATATAATAGAACTTTATTTTTTCGTGAATAAAAATGATCGCCATGTTACGGTCAATGGAGTTCGCTGTCGTGCTATGTTACAAGACTATTATATTACATAATTGGATAGACTTGACATCAATGATATGAGGTTCCAACAAAATAAAATCTTATGCCTGACGGCTAGTCAAACAATTGATCTAATAAAGGAAAAGTTCGGTAATCGTGTAATCTCAAAAAATGGTCCGGTCAAATGGAAACCTCGCTCATACGATTTAACACCGTTGAATTTACTTTTATGGGGTCATGTTAAGTCGCTGTTTGTGCCAACAAGCCAACAACGTTAGAGAAACTCAGAAACCATCTGTGTTGAAAAGTAGTGAAAAATTGGTTCCAAAAAATCGTGTTTACGGTGGTCATATGAACAAGATCGAATTCCATACTTAATGTTATGTAATGTGTTTTATTTAAATACAAAATTGTTATGTCCTTATTGAAAAATCCTTTACGTAAGTTACAAATAAATAAATAACATTTTAAACACATTGTATACCTAAAAAAATTGCAAGTCGTTCTAGAAATAGGACTTTAACATTGAACGACTGTCTAGATAGACTTCACAAACTACAAAATTATAGACCTCCAAAAGCTACAGCATATAGCTCTGATTATACTGCATACAAATCTATAAAAAGAAAAAATTTGCACTTCAGAATAGAATCAGATGTTTTTAATTTTATTTTGTATCAATCATAATTGTCAAAATATGTCATTATTAAAAATCAGATGTGATTTCAATGATTATAATAGTCGGAGCGCAACATGTTCCAGCCCGAAGGCCTATGGCCCGAGAGACTAAAGTCGCAAATGTGCATACAATATTTTATATTTCACGTAAATGTAATATTGATATTAATTACATTTTCTTGTAAAATATTTATAACAATGTCATGGCATGTCATTTTAGGTTAGAATGTCATTGTCAAATATCAATTAATATAAATCGTTTCATATTTCACTTTGCTTATAATTGTGACATTTATATAAAGTATCCACGTTTTTATTAAAATCTCCAAGCTATTATGAATATAATAAACAAGTATGAAAGCTTTACGAAGCAATGTTTTATATGATACCCACAATCCAAATAAAAAAATGTTTTTAAGATTTCAAATCAATCTTGTCCCCCCTCTCAAAAAAAATCGACCTCTACCCCATTTTTTTAACTCTAGATACAGCCCTGCAGATGTCAATACTTAAAAAGTAATATAAAAGTTGGCATTAATGCATAGCAAATATCACATTCTAATTACTACCACCATTAATCATTTAATAAATAATAATAACTAACATGAGTTCAGACTAATTAAAAATGTAAATAATTATCTTCTTCCTAGATCACTCCATTGTTAATAAATGTGTGTAAAACTATTGGAACTGTTTGTACACACGAACCACATGAAATATTCAAACGAATTCCAAGTGTATGCGTGCACGCCACTGATGAAAGTATAACACAAGAACCGTCAGCTGGACCAGCAAAGTTCTAGGCGCGCGGGACCGTACAAAATCACCTGTGCACTCAGCTGACTGACTACAATACACTTATGTCATTTAAAATTCGCATCTTGTCAAACAAACACAAACGCCCCTAATTAAAAAGAAATCCTCACTATTGAATTGAATTGCAACCAACACATTCCAATAAGACAACAAGAAACAACAGGAGATTCTTGTATAAAGTTATAAAAAACTTTCTGTCCTTGTGAAACTTTTGTTTACATTGTTCATTGCAAACTTCTACATATAGAAATGTAATCCAGGACTTACCGGTTAATAAAAATCCATCCAAACCTTCCGAAGATTGTTATATGAACTTATCCAGCATATATATTTTTTTCATAGGTAATGTATTATGAAGATTAATTTAATTAGAAACACATTCGACACGACACTCGCGGCTCGTTCACTTACACAAAAACTTTACAAATTTACTATCAATCAACGATCGGATATCAAACGGTTGTTAATTCATTCCAAAGATTTTTTTTCAAAACGTTGAATAGTTGACAGAAAGAAGCAATTCTTCACTACTCGAGTTCGCCATGTTGTTTTATTTCAAATGCGATACCGGTAGTGACATCTAACGAGGTGAGATATTAACTGAATTTATATTCAAATTTGCAAAAATCCGAATTGATTGCTGTATTTAATTAAACACAAATTAATTTGACAATACAAGGTTAAGAAATTAATTTATTATAAATATAATAAAGTTGTAAATTATTATGTTAGTATTATGTACGTTAATTATTTTTGATAACATGTTTACAATTCAATCTTTGTTATTAAGTGCAAATAATAATTATGTGTTGATTAAACATTAATTAATTGTTAAATAATAAAGTATTAATTCCATTTGTTACAGCTGCTGCCATCTCTGAGATATTATATATTATAATGTTAAACTATAGGCAACCAAATATACATGAAAATAATAACTATGCGTTATCATTGCCTGTTTAGTTTAATTTTATTATTCCATTTATGTCGTACATTTTATTTATGCAATATTTCAACAACAATAAAAATACAAAATATTGAGTAAGAGTGTTATTAACTAAATAAAATTTTATAAATAAATAAGCATAGCAGTCAAACAGTCAAAACTGACATGTTTTAAATTAATTAAAAAAAACTGTTTACAGATTAAGCAAAAACGCCAAACCACAATTTTTGCTTTAAATGAACAAATTTTAGCTTGCGTGCACATTACTGCAGGGTGAAAAGGAGAAAAATAAATTTTACGATGTAGGCAACCAAGTATACATTTATTGAAAATAAAGAAAACACCATAGGCGTAACACTAAATATTTTTTTGTAGTAATTATTAACAATTAAAATACAAAGTACATAATACACATAAAAAAACAATTTCAATTATTATAAGAATACTAAATAAATAAATATATAAACCGAAATAAAATGTTTCCATTTTTTAATTGAATACGAAATAGCAAATGTATGTTTTTATACGGCTAATTACTATTAAAAATATTAACATTGAGTATTTAACATAATAATAATAATATGTAATTGTACAGGATTGAAAATTGAATAATTAAATTACATGTACTATCCCTCAGAGAGGGTAATAAAATGCCTCTATTAGAAGAAACGTTAAACTGTTTGTGTTTGAAAAAATCCTACAGGGACAGGCAACGCATTTTTGGCGCGTTTTATTTGAATCAGTTGACCAAAACAAATAAATCATGTATTGTATGTAAACTGCCTCTCCACCCAGTGTAAGTTATAAGTACAATAGTGTTTACACAAGAATGTTCTTATAGTAAAGATTCATTATTGCAGTAGAACAATCAATAAAAATATTACGTGTCGTAATCTTTTCAGTCGTGCCTGAACCAATTCAATAAAACTTTTTGCTAGAAATTTTAATAAAACGTTTGTGAATAACATATTATTGAACGGTTTGAAAGAAGAAACTGTACCTGTAGAAGAAACCAGCTGGTAAGTAACACTCACTACATACAATACAGTCATTTTAGCTTTCTCCATGAAATGTAAAAGCGTTTTTTTATAACTTTTGCTAAAACAAGCGAGAGCATGAGTGCTTTTGTTTGTGCACATTATGTTGCCTATTTTGGCGGTCAAGCTAAAGTACACGCACTATAATGACTACTAGATAATAGCATTAGAATACAGCGTTTTGTAAGCCACACTTTCGTAAACTACGCCTCATAGCAACTACCATTAGATACAAACATCTAATTATACTAATAAAAAGTAAAAAATTTGGTTAAAATGTGAATTAATAAGTTTTGCAAGTTTGCGTACGTAGGCGTGGCCCACGTTTGTAATTTACAACCCATACATCGTATTAAGTCCCATCTCAGTTGACTTTTTCTTTTATCACTACAAAAAAACTTACAGTTTCGTTTGACAATAAAGTCCCGCATGTATGTAGCCTTTTTACAACTACAATCCTAGTTCCTCCGCTTATAAAATAATGCTTTTTTTTCTCCTGTTGGACGTTGTGCGCGTATTTTTTTTTAGACTTAACTTTTTACTTTTTCATTTATTTTTTCTGATTTTTTTATGTTGTGATAGCTACGGAAGGAAAAACATTAACAACATAAAATTTGTAAAAGTAGTCAGCAAGACAAGATCCAACAAAGAATTAAAGATCAACATCGAGAAAACTAAAACAACAGGCTACTAATTAAAAAGCAACTTATTGAACGCGTAAAACACTTAATATACTTTGGCAGCTGGATAAATGTAGCAAAGAATTCCAATAAAGAAATCCTTACGCGTATCAAAATTTCTCAAGTTGCATTCAGATCATAGTACTTTAACTAATCAAAACCCATTAACCTTTAGAAAAAGGTTCAATTTTGTTGATGATAGATGTGAGATTTGTACTCTAAAAACAACAATCGTAAATCGTCTAGAAACATTTGAGCTATGATGTTATCGCTGCATGATAACAATATCCTGAAAACCAAAAGAAAACTGTTAAATACAATAAAAACAAAAAAAACCACATACTTTGATTACAAATACTAATTATACAAGAAAAGGTTGAGGGAAAGAGATAGATAGGACGTAAGAATCTATCATGACAGCATAAGAATAAGTAATGGACAGGCTTAACAGTTAAGGATAAGTTTCAAGCTGCAAGCGATTGAATGAATACCACCGAATTACTGACACAACGTAAGCCAACATCTGAACACAGACAAAGCACCACAAAAAGAAGTTAAGTGTGGTAAAAGCATGTCCAACTTTTAATATTCTCAACAAAGTGTCAACTGAAAAACTAGTATCACTAAAGTAGGTCTATCAGGTGCAGACGACAAAACTATAATTACCAACCGGCCGCTTTTTTTAATTACTTGGTAGAGTCCAACGTAGTTAGTAGCAAAACTTTCCTCAAATTTCAAAATCAAGTTTATGGCATCGGCAAAGTGTCTAGTAGTAAATTAGAAAACATTGTCAAAAATATTGACCCTTTTTTCTTCTAGTGCCTATCCGCTTTGGATGTTGGAAATCATCATCGAAATTCAGATTTTGTTTGCTACAGCTCTGAAGAGACCTGTTGATGTTGTATTGAACCAAGGTTTTTGCCACAATATTCTTCTTTTTGCTGGTTCTCTTTTTTTTTTGTATGGCGTAATACTTACATAAAACTGTACTATCTCCTCACAATAAAAAAGTTGCTTTAGTTACGACATACCAGATTAAACCATGCATAGTTTTTTTTTAAGTAAAGCGGTTGCAAAGATTAGCTTGCTGCTGGAGTCAATAGGCAACCTTGGTTATTGACCTCAACAGCAATGTTTTAGTTCTTATTAAACAAGTGCAACGTCAATCAATAGTAACTCTGGAAGTAGTAAAGTTTACAAGACAAGCGTTGCAGATTTATGCAAGGTTTAGAATGTTTATGTGGTTTGTAGAGTTGTCTAAGCGTAGTCAAAACGTTGTTGAGCCGTACGGAATTTTTTTAAACTTTTATAAATTGTTGGTCGTTTGTAAATAAGCAGGATGTGGATGAATCGCACTAATAAAGCCTTGTTCATACTCATCAGATTCAAATAACTTAAATTGGCAAATGAAGTAAGAGAATAATTCATTTTAACGTTGACATTAAGAGCGCAGTTTAGGGAGTGTCACAAGCTTAACTCACGCAATTTAACTTCTTTTTAAAATCAGTTTTTTGCAAGGTGTAGAGAATAAAATTTCTAGTCTAATGACATATATGAAAGACCAAAATCTGCAATTGTCTATTACATTTTAAAATTAAACTGTAATTTTTTGTCAAAATATTTGCTTTAAGATTTATTCTTCATTAAACATCAAATTTAGTAGACTTTTTATTGTGCTATAAGTTATTTTTCTAAAATAACAATTGTTATAGTTCTGCTCGTAGTTCTGAATGTATGAGAAAATGTGGAATTTAAAATTCACTCGTGTATTAATTTTTCTTTAAATTAATTAATTAAATGTTATTTTTATTTTTTGTCATTGAATTACAAGAATGGTTTAATATTAATTTACATACAAGAACATTTGGATTGGCTAATTCAAATTTAACCAAAACATTTGGATGCAAAACACTAATTTTGCCAATAACAATTCCAATGGCTACAATCTCGGCAAAGTGGAAAACAGGCTGGATCTGAAAAAGAAAAAACAGAATAATCAGAAATTGATTTATGTTGAATATTGTTTTTTTACTTATTTTTCAAACAAATGTAGGTTTTTCTAGTATTTTTTTGCTTATTTTTCTGTAAAATGTCGGTTTTTCTGGTTACTTTTCGGTTTACTTAGTTATTTTTATGTCAAATGTTGGCTTTTCTGGTTACTTTTATGTTTACTTAGATATTTTTCTATCAAATGTTGGCTTTTCTGGTTAATTTCTGTCTTTTTAGTAATTTTTCTGTCAAATGTTTGCTTTTCTAGTTATTTTTCTGTCAAATATTATTATATAATATAAAAAAATAATTAAATGTTTTCAAAAAGCATCAAAATCAAGCTAAAAACAGTTAAAATATTAACTTTTCATTATATAAAATGGGAAAAATTTGACCTTGAAACATTAAAATATTCATAAAGTTTTAAAAACATTGTTAGAATTGCAAAACTCTATTTAGAAAATGTCAGATTTCAACCGTCTCAAGCTTCTGTACGGATCCACCACCGCAACTGCAGCTTCCAGGCAAACGACACCAACCCTGGTGCCGTCGACAATCACACGTAGTCATATCCTCAGAATAGTCCGGGGAACTACAAACATACACTCTGTGCTTGCAAACCCCGCCAGAGTTTTGCCACTTACAGCTGCTCCGACACAGCCATGTCGCCCCGTAAAAACAAAAACAAGTTTAACGGAACTGCACCCTGTGTGGGTGAGTCAACTGTGTGTATGTATTCTCTGGGTGAGAGTGTTAGTAGACAATAAGTTTGTAAAAAAAAAACGCAAACGCACCGCACCGACGCTCCGGAAAACACCACCAGGACACCTCCTAGACCCAAACCAGCTGCCTCCGTCTTCAATCACAAAGCCGAGCTGGTTACATCAATTCGTAGGGCATATCATATTTCTGCTTCCAGCCGGAAACACCAACATCCACCAAGATCTTGTAGTCTTCAATCACCAAACTACATTACACCTGGCGCGACGAGCCAAGCTAGTAACTATCCCCATATTATCAGGCAAAAAAAATGCCGTCTGACGCTTCCTCTGACAGACTTAAACTGGCAACAATTGATGCCCAACGTGAGAAATCGTAGAGTAAAAGTGCCCCAAACCCAGAGACCCATCTTCAAAGAACCTTAATCACCTAGTGGAACCTCCTCCAAAAAAATAGACAGAATTTTATCGTTAATATAAAATTATGATCTAGTTATTCATACCGGAACAACTTCCAGACCCCCCTACCACCTATAAGATGTTATCTAAATTTCCGGCCAAAATTGAAAGCACGTACTAACCCGTTCTTTTTTACGCATTTTAATCAGCAAAGAAAAAAGATACATAGATTTTGCTAAATGTGAGCGAGAAACCCTGAAGAACTACTTTAACTAGAAACCCTTCAAACACAAGCAAAACCCCAAGTTAAAAAGCTAGAAATTCTTGTGGGCTTGTGGTTAGCTTGGTTATATCCTTGATGATTTGGTTTATTTTATCCTCAACACAGTTTTCCCTTGTGCGACTATAGCAGTATCGTCCGCAAAGCCAAGAATATCTACTTCTTTTTTTGGTGTTAACTTTTTGTACCTGGTGGACACCAACCTAAAACCTTATGAAGTGAAAACCCTAAGGCAACACCAGGGTGACCTCAAGCATATCCCAGGCTCAAGTGCCACGAACCGGAAAACGTCAACAACGACCCAAGCAAAACCTTGTAGTTGCAAACACCGACACGGCACCACAGTACTCGAAAGCTGTACCCAGGCGCACTACACAAACCAGAGCCTATAAGGTCAGTGACAAATAAACCATGTGCAAAACTTTAGTTTTTTTAAAGAAGTTCACATTAACTTGATCTCCAAATTTTTTAGCAAATCTTTTGCAGACATTAGTGGATATCCCACATAAATTGCAAATGTTTTTTAAACTTTATACAAATTCTACTTTTGTTTTTAAAAACTTGATTGAAACTTTTTTATTCCTTCTTAGTGTTGCAATTTTTAGGCGACTTCATACATTGATATTTTGATAAGTCATAAAATTTGGTATAAAAGTGACTCAACTAAGTCACCCTTAATTGACATATTTTCAATACCAAAAAAAGTTACTATTTTAAACAAAAGCTCTCTCAAACAATGTAAATAGAAGAAAGTTGGATCCAACATCTAACAAAAAAAAATTATTGTATAGTCTAACAGATGCATAGGCCAAAACTACAGAGAGTTTATAAATGAATGGGATTATATTATTAAAGACAATGAGCACGAGACACCATAATCAGCAGCCACTGAAACCAAACAGGGGAAGCGTATATCCATCAATGGAATACTTAAACGCTGTTTATAATGATGATGGCAATAGAAGTTGAAATGCTTTTCAATTTATACAAGCACTTTTTAGCGGTAAAAAAAAACAACTTAATTGATAACCTTTCTAACCAACACAACTTACCTTCAACAAATAACTAAAAAAAATAATCATTGTACAGTGTAGTGCAAAGAGTGTACTCATAAATATAAATAAATATATTACAAAATAATGTTTTTTTTTTAATTTAAAGATACTACACCTGCAGTTGAGCGCGGCGTATCCCCCAACACAACGTACGCAAACCATGCGTATGTCACCGACACCGTCGCTCCTATCCATAGCGACACGGACGACAACCTCGGGAGGCAGGACAACCAAAAACCGGCTAAACGGTTGTACTTAGAGATACCGGACACAAGAATGTGAAGAAGAAGAAGAGGATGAAAGTTTTACCGGCCAACAGCTCAGGTGGACCTTGTGCATTGTGAACCTACCCCGTAGTGCTCCACAATATAGTGCACAAAAAGTGGCTGAAATAACTCGGGTGCCTCTCCAGAGCTGGATACCGCGGAAACCCAAAACCTAACGTTTTAAACAAGCCTGTACTGCGAGTGTCAAACAACTCAAACCGCACCACAAACTAATAGTGAATCCCAAGTTAATTTTTACAGACTACTCCCGTTCTTAACAATGGTGCCACAACCAAGAAGTCGAAGATACCTAAACAACATCTACACCAGGAAAACCATAAGCTCAGCCTAGAAGGTTGGGGAAATTGTTATTGCACGTGGGCGGAGCCTCGTCCACCAAACAGAGCGCGTGAACATGTATAAATATTAAACATTTAAGTTCCCGCTCCGCAGTGAAGACCAAGATTACAAGCAGTCAACATCAAGAGCAGAACTCATCAAACCACTAACCAACTGGCTATTTCCGGTTTGGTGCCACTGGATGACTTGTCCACCAACGTAGCTGCAGCTTCCTAACTCAACCACCGACTACAACCAGCAAAGCAATTTCTCCGAAGCTGCCCGCGTGTTTTAAAACTTTTGGTTTACCCTATACAAAACAAAAGTACATACGCTACAACCATCTTATCGCCTAGGACACTTCAGAAACTTTCTTCAGGACAAGTCCTGGACTTTGGACCTCCGTTGACCCTCACGGAGATATTCCGGTAACAGCCGTTCTTTGATTTGAAGCGGCATCAGAGGCTAATTTATGCCCCAAAAATGTCTCGTGCAACACTGCAAATGTTTTACTATAGTTTTCCTACTGAAAATATAAATTATCTATACCCAAATTGTCTAATATAAGCCAAAAAAATAACAATAGTGTTCCGAATTGACTTTAATTGCAGTACCTGCCGTTCCCAAAAAGTAAGGTTTTATAAAAAGGTTTATGAACTACCGTTACAGAATTTTTAAAAGCCCAGATGCGGTAATTTTGTATGAGACACACTGAGATAGAAAAAGGATTTGTCGCTTAAGATAATTTTTCTAAAAAAAATCAGAATTCCCTGCTTGCGTTTTTAGCACCCAAAAAACAAAAACTTTGCGTTATATAAACTGTCACTTTAACAAAACAAAACTTTATATTATAATACTAAGCATTACAAAAATTATTGTTATCCTACTCATAAATTAATGTTATTAAAAACCTATATTGCATAAAAACAAATTTTTAATAAAGTTATATCAAGCAAAATCATACAAAACATTTACATACTGCAAAGTAATTTCTTCTATATATTTAAGATCACCCTTTATGCTATAACTTTGTTTTTGACATTTTAGCTCACCTTGTATAACAATCAATTTACAGTACAATGCCGATAATGCAGATTGCCAACTGCAAATAATAAAAAGCACTAAAATTTAGAAAATACTTTTATTTTGTTAAAATTATTAATAAATTACATCAAAAAACTCATAATTTGTTAATATTTTCATTAAATATGTGATAATTTTTAATAAAATTGTTTGTATTAAAAAATAAAATAAAATTATTTTTTTTGAAAAATGCATTTCATCTTCATAAAAATGTTTGTTATTGTTTACAATTCACGAATATTAACTCAAAATGATCTAAAACAATGTATTTCCAATGTTATTCTTGTTTGAAAACCGGCAAATAATCAATTTCACTATGTTGATTGTTTTGAAATGGTTTCTTGCAAATATCTTTATAACCGTAATATTTTCAACAAAACTGCATATAAATCAAAACATGCGTATTCAAATTCCTCGCATTTTGGTATCCTTCAAATATTAAAAGTATAAAAAAATTAAAAATCCTATATATCAACAATACATACAATTTTGAGGTTAAGTATGAAAATTTACATTTTATTAAAAAACACATGATAAAACGTTTTAAAGCATCCTAACATGATGATAAGTGTTCAAATCTATTCTAAAATAAATCACATCATCCTAGGCTTGATTTAAATCAGTCATAACATGAATTTCAAAAATCGCCAATTTCCCATAAGAATACACAGTGGAGAAAAATCTTTTTTTTTTCAACTTTTCTATCAATTTTGCAACATTTTGAAGATGAAAACCTAATTATTGGTTATTATTTGACCCCTATGTCAAATTTAAACTTATAATATCAATTTATAATTCAGTTATTGGCATAAGAATACTGAATCAAAATTTTGATAAATTTTGAGTTCAAACAATATCAAAAGCAATAAATATTTACATCATTTTAAAGCCAAGACTTCAGGCTATAATTCCATTTACTCAAAAAATAAAATTAATAATTTGGAAAGGATCTACAACTTGATTTAAAAATTGTATAAGTACAAAAATTTAAATTATGTTAAATTTTTGTCTAACTCAAATTGGGTGCAATGTAAGTTAATTTTGACTTAATTTTCGAATTTCTAGGGTTCAATTTATTATTTGTAGCAATTTTCAGCCAAAAATATTCAAAAACAAACATAGAGGGTTAAATTGTATCCTAAAAGGCTTAAACCTATCTGGGCAAGTCTGTATGGACTTTGCGACTTATTTTCAAAAACCATTAGAAAGCAAAGATTTTGGGCTTTAAAATGATGGGTCATACATTAAAACTAAAATATGCAAAAACCAATAAGAAAGATTGAAACATTTTTTTGAAAAAATGCTGAGACAAATTTTTGAAGTTCTGCTAAACTTTAAAGTAAATTTTTTTGATAAAAATGTGTATTTTTGTACTTGTCAACGGAGGAATGTTTTGGATTAATGATAAAATCAAAATAGAACGTGTAATTAAGGTTTGATTTATTTAAAAAAAAATTGTTTTTATTTAAAGTTGAAATTTTTTTGTATTTACAAGTTTTATCTTGAATTTTTTTATTGCAAATTGTAGTAGGGTCCTTCCTTGATGTCCAGTGCAAATTTTATCATCCTCTTTAAATAAATAACGCGGGGGTGATTTTTATTACATGTCGAGCTAAAATATATAATAACTCTTTAAAAAAAAATATTTTGGAATTTGGATTTTTTTGGGATAAATAGGATGTTATTTGGGTTAATTTCTAAAATTTTCGTAAAATTTGAAAAATTATTAATAGTAATTAAGGGTTGTTTATGTAATTATAAGTTTGACTCAAAATTTCGCATAGATGCCATTAATATAATGTTTTGAAACTATGAAATTCGTAAAATTCAGAATTTTTTACTATAAAGTATCGAATATGATTGCCAAATTCGGCTTCTTAAGGGGTGAAAATGATTTAATTAATGTTGCTGATCATTTATAAATATTGTTAGTTTTTTTTATAATAATGCTGTGCGCATGCGCCACGTTCCAGAAAGTTCCCATTTTCAGTGTTCTCTCGCTGCTGAGAGGACTCGCATCGTTTTTATAAGTTTTCAATTTTTAGTGTCCGATTGGGACCCGAGTGTGCTGATTACATAAACGGTTAATAATTAATGAAGTAGCCGCGAGATTTTCGGTAAATATACTTAAATACGTGAAAAAATCGTAATTAAAGTTTTTGGAAATTTCCATAAATTGAAGTTAAAAGTCGGCGTCTAATCTGGGGGAATAAAAAATGTTGGCAACACTGATGAATGACAGACGGTAAATTTAAAATTTTTACTGGTCAAATATTTTAAAGGTTAAATTGAAATTGTATTCGCGCTTTATTAAAAGTTTGTGTTTAATTAAAAATAATTAAAATAATTTTGTATAATAAATTGTGATTGTGATGGAAATGGATAACTTGGTACAGTGCTGGTGATGGTATTAGTCCTTTATGTAATAATGCTGTCCCTTTAAAATGCAGTGAGAACTTTAGCAGTAGCATCTTTAGCAAATCACAAGATAAAAGGTAGGCCAACATAGATCAAAACGCCAAGAAGAAACGTAAGTGTTTGAATTGATTCGATTAGGGTTTTTTTCCACAGAAATATTGTAGCTTTTGTTTCTATTGCTAAAATGCGTCGCGATTAGGAATTTGTTTTTCAGCCCACATTATTTCAAATCGTTAGGTGTTATGTTAGGTAGGAATTTCAGGTTATGGATTAGGAATGAAGCAGAGATCTTCATAGCTTTGAGTAATTGTTGATGGATTAAATAAAAAAATATTAATTGAAAATATAATTTTAGGTAATGGTGTCTGCATGCGTCTACACTGCGATCAACTTGAACCATTGAATAAATAATTTATTAAAATAATATTAATTGAATATGTTATTCTAGGTAATGGTGTCTGCATGCGTCTACACGGCGAACATTGTAAGCAGAATTTGCATAATTAATTAATTTTTATTTCAGCTTGCGATTTAATTAGCTGTTTTTAGAATCGGTTTCCAAATTTAACTTATTTAAATTTTGTGTTCTGTCGCACTCTCATTAATTCTCCATTTTTGTTGTAGATGTGAATGGTGACTCTTTTCTGTTCTAGTTTCAGTTCTCTTCAAGCATCTAGGTCTTTATTAATTAGATATTTAGTAGTAGGTTATGTTACTTATATGATTAAATTATTCTTTCTCGTATTAAGGGAGATAATGCTGTAATATATTTTATTATAATATATAAAAAAGGGGAAGGGTAGTGGTTTATGAAGATGGTGTATTGAGTTAGGAGACGTGCTTTCGGTGTATATACTTACAATTACAAATTGATTGAGCAATTCAATTTTTTTTAATTAGGTGTTGTTCATGTTTAATATAGAAATTATTTGGGCTTTCTTTTCATGGAATTTAATGATGCATTCCAGGAGTAGTTCATCTAAAAATTAAAAATAAATTAGGAAATAGTTATGCAAATTATTTAATTTTTGCAATAAATTGTCGATAAATTTTATTTTATTGCTGCAAGATGGAAACAACTTTTTCTGTAGATTCTACATAAGATTTTTTGAAATATACTTGCAACTTTATAGTATTAGACTTCCAATTAGATTAGTATTTTTATCACCAAAATTTTGGGTAATTCTTCATTCCATAAATTTATGTTATGTTGCAAATCCTTTTAATTTTTTGTTATTATAGCTAAAACATCAGCAAATCATAGATATATGTATAACCGGATATCTGATTGATGTGTTTCAATAGTGAAGCAAATTATTTTACATCGGCCATTTTGTGTGTGACTTAGTAATGCAAAACAAATATTTTAAAATATTATTTACATTTTATTATATTAGGGTTTTAAACATTTAAAACGTACATTGTATGTTATTAACAATAAAAAGAAACCATTTAAATAATCTGAACAAAAATTGATTAATTGGATTTAAAGTTAAGACCAAAAATGTGTTTTTAATAAACAATTGATATCTTTTAACAGCTTCAGCCAAATTTTTAACAACGTTATTACACGTATTGCTGACATTTAACTATTTTAGTTAAACTTTGTATATGCATTGATTTCTGCAGTACAGTAATTTAAAAAAAACTTGAAAATTTATTAAAAAAGGTAAACCTGCACAACTTTTTTACAAGCAATACTACAAAAATCGACATCAATTGTAAAATGCACAAAATATAAGAATTTTATTTGTAGACTTTCTGTGTGTGCCATCTGCAATGGAAGAGATTTTTTTATATACGTAACATACTAAATTAAATCCTTCAGTACAATTACCAACTAAAATACATTATATACAATATATGCATTACGTATACTGTAACAATTTTGTAAAAATTTAAAGAAAATTGTTTTGTAAATAAAACATTAGCGTGTAAAAGAAATTAAATATTATTTTGTTCTTTTGCAAGCCACTGATTTATTTACAAACTAATTTTATTAAAACTTTTACAAAACTTCAATGTTATCATCATATACATAATGCATATAATGTACACAATGTTATTTTAGTTGGTAATGACACTGGAAAATATAATTCAGTTTATTGCACATATAAAAAAATCACTTGTGATCTAGATGGCACGCACATAAAGTTTACAAATAAAAATCTAAATGCACTACGTAAATAGTTTATGTTTTGTGATGCTTTATGATTGTTGCTGATTTTTGTATTGTTTCTCGTAAAAAGTTATAAGCGTTTAACTTTTAAAGAGTTTTAAAGTTTTTTTTTTATTACTATATAGCAAAAACCGCTACATATACAAAGTTTAACTATGATAATAAAACGTCAGCAATATGTGTAATATTGTTGACTTAAAATTTGGTTTAAATTGATTTAGAAGATATTAATTGTTTATCATAAACGCATTTTTGGTCTAAACTTTAGACTCAATTAACCAATTGTTATCTGTAACATTTTAATAGTAACTTTACAATGTTAATAGCATACAATGCATATTTTAAATTTTTTAAAAAACTAAAATGATAAAATATAAGAAGTTTATAATATATGTTTAGTATTATCAAGTCACACACAAAATGGCTGCCGTAATATAATTTGGGTCACTTTATAAACATCAGTCGGGTATTTTGTATATCCATGCAGCAAACGCACATTCTGCTATTGTTGTTCTTTTGAGATTGTGATATCTAATTTCTTTGTTTTATCTTTCAATATACATATGTAAAACTTAAATTCGTCTTTGTGCTTGTATTGAATATGGTTCTCAAGTATGAGAAGCAACATCGGAAACTACACTACCTCTTCTAAATTCTGTTAAAAAATTAGCTATTTGGATCATTGCCGATCCAAAATTGACTAATGACTTGGACACTTTACAAACACCGGCTTAATGATGAACGTCATCTAAAAAAATATTTACTCATAGTACAAGGCTTGCTAGAATTCCTAACAAATTTTCATTGACAATTCAGAGATGTAAGACAGAAACTTTTTTAACCGTACTATCGTCACATAAAATAAACTTCAAAATTCAGTATTTCTCGAGGCTTATAAGCCACAAATGTTCACAGACTGCTTAAATCTAGTCTTTAATGTGATAGATTCACTCATTAAAATTTAAAGATGACATATTAAGTAATTCCTTAATCACATTTAAAAAAAAAATCAACATTTTTATTCAAATCGAGTGATTAGGTAGTTTAATAATTTAAATCATAAATAAATATAATATTAATGAGTTTAATTTATTATTAACTTAAGATGGGATTATAATTTTAAAAATTACCTTAATTTTCTTTTCATATTTCAACACAGGAATGAATCATGGAGGTTTCTTTTGTATTCCATTATCACATTTGTTCAAGGTTACCTAATATAAAAATTGTATAGTTAGTTTTTTAAATGTTGGGAATTTATTTGTTTTACTTACTTGAGGAATAGATCTAGCCA
This sequence comes from Tachinus rufipes, assembly GCA_963932245.1. Lineage (NCBI taxonomy): Eukaryota > Metazoa > Arthropoda > Insecta > Coleoptera > Staphylinidae > Tachinus > Tachinus rufipes. Next base: position 23,173,612 of record OZ010742.1, on the reverse strand, counting down.
TATCTTTTATAGCACTTGAACGCATTATTTTATAAACTTCACACAATTTATAATGGAAATAATGCAATTGCATATAATGCTGGATGCTTGTTAAAACCATGGATGTGTGCAGTCATGCGCAGTGGTATTCTCATGTCATTGCGCGCGCATCTAAAAACAATCTTGATTTGCAACCAACAATACACTTTAATTCAAGCCTCCTCAGATTTATTTTTATTTTGAGAATTTTGTAATGCAAATTACTTTACGTCAGCCATTTTGCTTACATATTCCAAATTAATAATTTATTATTTTTTGTTAAATTTGCAGGATCAGTCTAGATAACTTTAAATTTACAGTTACAGTTTAGACTGCTTCAGCCAGGTCGACTATTTCAGGTGGATCCAAATATAGTTCATTTGGTTTGCTTTGGCTTAAATATATAATCTAGTTAACATTCATTTTAATTTTGTTAAATAGCATTTCTACTTGTATCAACAAATCGTGTTCTCAATAATTATACAGTGCCACTTACTATGTGAATGCGTTTGTTTTCAAAGCAGTTGATCTTTTGCTGTACATGCTTAAAGTGAAATCGTTGAAAACATGGTATTAATCTCTGTTTGTGGCGACTGGTTTGAATATTACTTGTTGTGTGGTCATTACTTCAGTAATATCAGACCAACATGATTAATGAATAACATGGTTTTAGTTGATAGAAATAAATTTGTTATTTTGTTTTGCCGCTGGTGAACTCTGCACGTCACTATCATCAATAGAGGTCTTGCTGAGCCCAGTGATTTAATAGGTTAGAACTGTACAAAGAGAAGACAATTAGACAATAATTCTAAAGATAAATTTGAAAATATAATATATAAGAACATTTAATTTAAGCAGAAATTAACTTGCTACCTCACTGTTCCAGTGTTAGACTGTTTCAGTTAGGCCAAGTATTCCAATTAGGTTTTAAATGGATTTCAACCCTGGTCAACTCCACGTCACTATCAGTAGAGGTCGTGTTGAGCCCAGTGATTTAATAGAATAGCGAAATTGTGCATTCTAAATTGGATGCAAAAATCAATTACATTATTTGGTTTGCTTTGATCCAAATATATAATTTAATTAACATTCATTTTAATTTTGTTAAATAGCATATTTACTTGTATCAACAAATCGTGTGCTCAACATTTGTACAGTGCTACTTACTAAGTAAATGCGTTTGTTTTCAAGACAGTTGATCTTCTGCTGTACATGCTTGGTGGACTCTGCACGTCACTATCATCAATATAGGTCTTGATGAGCCCAGTGATTTAATAGGTTAGAGCTGCACAAAAAAAGGACAACTAGAGATTAGTTTTAGAAATGAATTTAAAAATTTAATATATAATAACATGACATGACATGATTAGGTTAAACGAAAACCCAACGTAGTCACATTAGTGATGACCCGTAGCCTGACCAAGGTTTAAGGTTTGATCTAGTGTAAGAGTCGACGCCGGCCTAGTAAGTCCCCATCATTTCATCTGACGCTTGGCACTTTGAAGAATTTGGTCATTCTTGTCAGTGTTATGCTATCAGCAGTTGGTCTAAAAAAGGGTAAACTCCTCATGCACAGGGACACCTTTTACTGTTGCTATAGGTAGTTCGACCTTGGTGGCACAGGTTATATGAGACTGTTAATATGAATTTATTTGAATTCACTGACTAACATTGCTTTATATTAACTTAAAAAAAGACAAAATAACAATAATTTTAAAAATTAAATTAAATACTTTAATTATAATAACAATTAATATCAGCAGAAATTGACTTGCTACCTCACTGTTGCAGTGTTAGACTGTTTCAGTTAGGCTAATTATTCCAATTAGGTTTTAAACGGATTTTAACCCTGGTCAACTCCACGTCACTATCACTAGAGGTCGTGTTGAGCCCAGTGATTTGATAGAATTGAAAAAATGCATTCTAATTAGGTTAGATACATCAATCAGACATAGGAAAAAATTACTGAGGTCATATACTATACTAATGATTATAATATTATTAAAAATGTAATTATAATGTAACAGTTGTTGTTTCAAACAACTGGAAAAACTTAAAGGGGTCACTTGTTTGATTAGCTCACGCGTCAACTACGCCCCCTAAAATAATGTAACAATGTCGTTGTTAAATTCTTATATATTTGTGTTTTTGCTTATTTCGATTTCAGATTGTTTCTGGGAAGATAGTTATCACACCACAGTTGTCTTTTCAAACATCTGTCTGTGTGATAAATACGTTGCTGTTTACAATATAAGAAATTTTACATATAGTTTAATTATTTTTCTAGATTTTGCTTATTTATTACATATAATGGACTCGCAACCTCACTGTTACAGTTTTGACTGCTTCAGCCAGGCCGAGTATTTTAGATGGATTTGAAAATACGTTATTGGGTTTGCTTTGGCACAAATTTATAATCCTATTAACTCTTTTAAATTTGTTCAATAACTATCTTTTTTGTATCAACAAATCGTGTTCTCAATATTTATACATTATCACTTACTAAGTAACTGCCTTGGTTTCAATGCGGTTGATCTTTTGCTGTATATGCTTAAAGTGAAACCGTTGCTAATTGAAAACATGGTACTAATATTTGTTTGTGGTGGCTGGTTTGAATAGTACTTGTTGTGTGGTCATTACTTCAGTAATATCAGACCAACATGAGTATTGAATAGCATGGTTTTAGTTGATAGAAATAAATTTGTTATTTTGTTTTGCCGCTGGTGAACTCTTTACGTCACTATCATCAATAGAGGTCGTTCTGAGCCCAGTGATTTAATAAGTTAGAGCTGTACAAAAAATGAACAATTAGACAATGATTTTAAAGATGAATTTGAAAATTTAATATATAAGAACATTTAATATTAACAGAAATTAACTTGCTACCTCACTGTTGCAGTGTTAGACTGTTTCAGTTAGGCCAAGTATTAAAATTAGATACTATTAAAGAGATTGAAACCCTGGTCAACTCCACCTCACTATTAGTAAAGGTCGTGCTGAGCCCAGTGATTTAATAGAATTGCGAAAAAGTGTATTCTAAATTATTTATTATTTATTTATTATGCTTTTTACGGCTATTTTACATCGCCACAGTAAGTCTACGACTTGTTTAAAGTGGTTTGATGGGACCAACAGCTTAATACGTGACTTCCGATATATATATATATATATATATATATAGGATATAAAAATCAATTACATTATATGGTTTGCTTTGATCCGAATACATAATCTAATTAACATTTATTATAATTTTGTTAAATAGCATTTCTTACTTGTATCAACAAATTGTGTGCTCAATAGTTATACAGTGCCACTTACTAAGTAAATGCGTTTGTTTTCAAGGCAATTGATCTTTTGCTGTACATGCTTAAAGTGAAATCGTTGAAAACATGGTATTAATCTTTGTTTGTGGCAGCTGGTTTGAATAGTACTTGCTGTGTGGTCATCACTTCAGTAATATCAGATCAACATGATTAATGAATAACATAGTTTTAGTTGATAGAAATAAATTTGTTATTTTGTTTTGCCGCTGGTGAACTCTGTACGTCACTATCATCAATAGAGGTCGTTCTGAGCCCAGTGATTTAATAGGTTAGAACTGTACAAAAAGAGGACAATTAGACAATAATTTTAAAGATGAATTTGAAAATTTAATATATAAGAACATTTAAAATTAGCAGAAATTAACTTGCTACCTCACTGTTCCAGTGTTAGACTGTTTCAGTTAGGCCAAGTGTTCAAATTAGGTATTAAATGAATTTTAACCCTGGTTAACTCCACGCCACTATCAATAGAGGTCGTGCTGAGCCCAGTGATATGATAGGTTAGAATTGCAAAATGTGCATTCTAAATAAGACACATCAATCAGGCATAATAGCTAGGAAAGAATGACTGAGGTCTTCTACTATATTAATGATCACATGATTACAAAAAATGTATTTATTATGTAACAGTTGTTGTTTCAAACAACTGAAAGTATTCAAGGGGGCCACTTGTTTGATTAGCTCATGCGTCAACTACGTCCCCTAAAATAATGTAACAATGTCTTTGTTAAATTTTTATATATTTGTGTTTTTGCTTATTTCGATTTCAGATTGTTCCTGCAAAGCAATTTATCACACCACAGTTGTCGTTTCAAACATCTGTCTGTGTGATAAATATGTTGCTGTTTATAATAGTTTCTACATATAGTTAAATTATTTTTCTAGATTTTGCTTATTTATTACATATAATGAACTCGCAACCTCACTGTTACAGTTTAGACTGCTTCAGCCAGGCCGAGTATTTCAGGTGGATTCGAAAATACGTTATTGGGTTTGCTTTTGCCCAAATTTATAAACTTATTAATTCATTTAAATTTGTTCAATAACTATTTTTTTGTATCAACAAATTGTGTCCTCAATAGTTATACAGTGTCACTTACTAAGTAAATGCGTTTATTTTCAAGGCAATTGATCTTTTGCTGTACATGCTTAAAGTGAAATCGTTGAAAACATTGTATTAATCTTTGTTTGTGGCAGCTGGTTTGAATAGTACTTGCTGTGTGGTCATCACTTCAGTAATATCAAACCAACATGATTAATGAATAACATAGTTTTAGTTGATAGAAATAAATTAGTTATTTTGTTTTGCCGTTGGTGAACTCTGTACGTCACTATCATCAATAGAGGTCGTTCTGAGCCCAGTGATTTAATAGGTTAGAACTGTACAAAAAGAGGACAATTAGACAATAATTTTAAAGATGAATTTAAAAATTTAATTTTTAGGAACATTTAATATTAGCAGAAATTAACTTGCTACCTCACTGTTCCGGTGTTAGACTGTTTCAGTTAGGCCAAGTGTTCAAATTAGGTATTAAATGAATTTTAACCCTGGTCAACTCCACGTCACTATCAGTAGAGGTCGTGTTGAGCCCAGTGATTTGATAGAATTGCAAAATTAAGCATTCTAAATAGGATATAAAAATAAAAATCAATTACAAATGGTTTGCTATGACCCAATTATATAATCTAATTAACATTCATTTTAATTTTGTTAAATAGCATTTTTACTTGTATCAACAAATCGTGTGCTCAATATTTATACAGTCCTACTTACTAAGTAAATGCCTTTGTTTCCAATGAGGTTGATCTTTTGCTGCATATGCTTAAAGTGATATCGTTGAAAATATGGTATTAATCTTTGTTTGTGGTGGCTGGTTTGAATATCACTTGTTGTGTGGTCATTACTTTAGTAATATCAGACCAACATATTTATTGAATAACATGGTTTCAGTTGATAGAAATAGATATGTTATTTTGTAAACGCTGGTCAACTCACCACGTCACTATCATCAATAGAGGTCTTGCTGAGCCCAGTAGTTTAATAGGTTAGAATTGTACAAAAAAAAATTACTCAATAATTTTAAAGATGAATTTGAATTTTTAATATATAATAACATGACATGACATGATTAGGTTAAACGAAAGCCCAACGTAGTCACATTAGTGATGACCCGTAGCCTGACCAAGGTTTAAGGTTTGATCTAGTGTAAGAGTCGACGCCGGCCTAGTAAGTCCCCACCATTCCAATTGACGTTTGGCACTTTGAAGAATTTGGTCATTCTTGTCAGTGTTATGCTATCAGCAGTTGGTCTAAAAAAGGGTAAACTCCTCATGCTCAGGGACACCATCCACTGTTGCTATAGGTAGTTCGACCTTGGTGGCACAGGTTAGATGAGACTGTTAAGAAGCTGTTAATAACGATTTATTTAATTTCACTGACTAACATTGATTTATCTTAACATAAAAAAGACTATAGGACAATAATTTTAAAAATTTTAATGAAAACTTTAAGTATAATAATAATTAATATCAGTAGAAATTGACTTGCTACCTCACTGTTGCAGTATTAGACTGTATCAGTTAGGCCAAGTATTCCAATTAGGTTTTAAATGGATTTTAACCCTGGTCAACTCCACGTCACTATCACTAGAGGTCGTGTTGAGCCCAGTGATTTATCCAAATATATAATTTGATTAACATTCATTTTATTTTTGTTAAATAGCACATCTACTTGTATCAACAAATTGTGTGCTCAATATTTATACAGTGTCACTTACTAAGTAAATGCCTTGGTTTCAAGGCAGTTGATCTTTTGCTGTACATGCTTAAAGTGAAATCGTTGAAAATTTGGTATTAATCTCTGTTTGTGGCGGCTGGTTTGAATAGTACTTGCTGTGTGGTCATCACTTCAGTAATATCAGACTAACATGATTATTGAATTGCTTGATTTTGGTTGATAGAAATAAATTTGTTATTTTGTTAACGCTGGCGAACTCTCCACGTCACTATCATCCATAGAGGTCGTTCTGAGCCCAGTGATTTAATAGGTTAGAACTGTACAAAAAGAGGACAATTAGATAATAATTTTTTTAATGAATTTGAAAATTTAATATATAAGAACATTTAATATTAGCAGATATTAACTTGCTACCTCACTGTTGCAGTGATAGACTGTTTCAGTTAGACCAAGTATTCAAATTAGGTTTTAGATGGATTTTAACCCTGGTCAACTCCACGTCACTAACACTAGAGGTCGTGTTGAGCCCAGTGATTTGATAGAATTGCGAAAATGTGCATTCTAAGTAGGTTAGATACATTAATCAGACATAAGAAAGAATGACTGAAATCTTCTACTATACTAATGATCACATGATTACAAAAAATGTATTTATTATGTAACAGTTGTCGTTTCAAACAACTGAAAGTATTCAAGGGGGCCACTTGTTTGATTAGCTATCGCGTCAACTATGCCCCCTAAAATAATGTAACAATGTCTTTGTTAAATTTATATATATTTTTGTTTTGGCTTATTTCAATTTCAGATTGTTCCTGGGAAGCGATTTATTACACCACAGTTGTCGTTTCAAACATCTGTCTGTGTGATAAATACGTTGCTGTTGATACTATAATAATTTCTGCATATAATTCATATATTTCTCAAGATTTTGCTTATTTATTACATCTGATAGACTCGCAACCTCACTGTTACAGCTTAGACTGCTTCAGACAGGCCGAGTAATTCAGATTTTTTAAAACTACATTATTTGGTTTGCTTAGACCCAAATATATAATTTTGTTATTTCAATCTAATTTGTTCAATAACTATTTTTTTGTATCAACAAATCGTGTTCTCAATAATTATACAGTGCCACTTACTAAGTAAATGCGTTTGTTGTCAATGTGCTTGATCTTTTGCTGTACATGCTTAAAGTGAAATCATTGAAAATATGGTATTATCTTTGTTTGTGGCAGCTGGTTTGAATAGTGCTTGCTGTGTGGTCATCACTTCAGTAATATCAGACCAACATGATTGATGAATTGCATGGTTTTAGTTGATAGAAATAAATTTGTTATTTTGCTTTAATTTAAAACTGGTGAACTCTTTACGTCACTATCATCAATAGAGGTCGTTCTGAGCCCAGTGATTTAATAGGTTAGAACTGTATAAAAAGAAGACAATTAGACAATAGTTTTAATGATGAATTTGAAAAATTAATATAAGAACATTTAAAATTAGCAGAAATTAACTTGCTACCTCACTGTTCCAGTGTTAGACTGTTTCAGTTAGGTAAAGTATTCCAATTAGGTTTTAAATGGATTTTAACCCTGGTCAACTCCACGTCATTATCAGTAGAGGTCGTGTTGAGCCCAGTGATTTGATAGAATTGCAAAAATGCGCATTCTAAATAGGATATAAAAATAAAAATCAATTACATTATTTGGTTTGCTTTGATCTAAATTTATAATCTAACTAATATTCATTCTAATTTTGTTAAATAGCATTTCTACTTGTATCAACAAATTGTGTGCTCAATATTTATACAGTGCCACTTACTAAGTTAATGCTTTGTTTTTAATGCAGTTGATCTTTTGCTGTACATGCTTAAAGTAAAATCGTTGAAAACATGGTATTAATCTTTGTTTGTTTCGGCTGGTTTGAATATTACTTGTTGTGTGGTCATCACTTCAGCAATATCAGACCAACATAACTAATGAATAACATGGTTTTAGTTGATAGAAATAAATTTGTTATTTTGTTAACGCTGGTCAACTCACCACGTCACTATCATCAATAGAGGTCTTGCTGAGCCCAGTAATTTAATAGGTTAGAATTGTACAAAAAAAATTAGTCAATAATTTTAGAGATGAATTTGCATTTTTAATATATAGTAACATGACATGACATAATTAGGTTAAACGAAAGCCCAACGTAGTCACATTAGTGATGACCCGTGGCCTGACCAAGGTTTAAGGTTTGATCTAGTGTAAGAGTCGACGCCGGCTTTGTGAGTACCCACCATTCCAATTGACGTATGGCTCTTTGAAGAATTTGGTCATTCTTGTCAGTGTTATGCTATCAGCAGTTGGTCTAAAAAAGGGTAAACTCCTCATGCTCAGGGACACCTTCCACTGTTGCTATAGGTAGTTTGACCTTGGTGGCACAGGTTAGATGAGACTGTTAATACAAATTTATTTAAATTTACATTCTATAAAACAATAATTTCAAAAATAAAATTGAAATCTTTAATTATAATAACAATTAATATCAGCAGAAATTGACTTGCTACCTCACTGTTGCAGTGTTAGACTGTATCAGTTAGGCCAAGTACTCCAATTAGGTTTTAAATGGGTAACCCTGGTCAACTCCACGTCACTATCAGTAGAGGTCGTGTTGAGCCCAGTGATTTGATAGAATTGCAAAAATGCGCATTCTAAATAGGATATAAAAAGCAATTACAAATGGTTTGCTATGACCCAAATATAATCTAATTACGATTTATTTTAATTTTGTTAAATAGCATTTTTACTTGTATCAACAAATCGTGTTCTCAGTAATTATACAGTGCCACTTACTAAGTAAATGCATTTGTTTTCAAAGCAGTTGATCTTTTGCTGTACATGCTTAAAGTGAAATCGTTGAAAATATGGTATTATCTTTGTTTGTGGCAGCTGGTTTGAATAGTGCTTGTTGTGTGGTCATCACTTCAGTAATATCAGACCAACATGATTAATGAATAACATGGTTTTAGTTGATAGAAATAAATTTGTTATTTTGTTAACGCTGATCAACTCACCACGTCACTATCATCAATAGAGGTCTTGCTGAGCCCAGTGATTCAATAGGTTAAAATTGTACCAAAAAAGGACAATTAGACAACAATTTTGAGATAAATTATAAAATTTAATCTATACTAACAATTAATATTAGCAGAAATTAACTTGCTACTTCACTGTTGCAGTGTTAGACTGTATCAGTTAGGCCAAATATTCTAATTAGGTTTTAAATGGATTTTAACCCTGATCAACTCCACGTCACTATCAATAAAGGTCGTGCTGAGCCCAGTGATAAGATAGGTTAGAATTGCAAAATGTGCATTCTAAATAAGTTAGGCACATCAATCAGGCATAGTAGCTAGGAAAAAATGACTGACTTTTTCTACAACACTAATCATCACATGACAAAAAATGTATTTATTATGTAACAGTTGTCGTTTCAAACAACTGAAAGTATTCAAGGGGGCCACTTGTTTGATTAGCTCACGCGTCAACTACGTCCCCTAAAATAATGTAACAATGTCTTTGTTAAATTTTGATATATTTGTGTTTTTGTTTATTTCGATTTCAGATTGTTCCTGAGAAGCTATTTATCACACCACAGTTGTCGTTTGAAACATCTGTCTGTGTGATAAATACGTTGCTGTTGGCAGGCAGGTGGATTCGAAAATACGTTATTAGGTTTGCTTTTGCCCAAATTTATAAACTTATTAATTCATTTAAATTTGTTCAATAACTATTTTTTGTATCAACAAATCGTGTTCTCAATATTTATACAGTGCCACTTACTAAGTAAATGTCTTTGTTTCCAATGAGGTTGATCTTTTGCTGCATATGCTTAAAGAAAAATCGTTGAAAATATGGTATTTTTCTCTGTTTGTGGCAGCTGGTTTGAGTAGTGCTTGTTGTGTGGTCATCACTTCAGTAATATCAGGCCAACATGATTATTGAATTGCATGGTTTTAGTTGATAGAAATAAAATTGTTATTTTGTTTAGCCGCTGGTTAACTCTGCTCGTCACTATCATCAATAGAGGTCGTTCTGAACCCAGTAATTTAATAGGTTCGAATTGTAAAAAAAGGACAAGTAGACTATAATAATTTTAGGAATAATTTTGAAAATTTAAATTATACTAACAATTAATATCAGCAGAAATTAACTTGCTACCTCACTGTTGTAGTGTTAGACTGTATCAGTTAGGCCAAGTATTCCAACTAGGTTTTAAATAGATTTTAACCCTGGTCAACTCCACGTCACTATCAGTAGAGGTCGTGTTGAGCCCAGTGATTTGATAGAATTGCAAAATTAAGCATTCTAAATAGGATATAAATATAAAAATCAATTACAAATGGTTTGCTATGACCCAATTATATAATCTAATTAACATTCATTTTAATTTTGTTAAATAGCATTTCTACTTGTATCAACAAATCGTGTTCTCAGTAATTATACAGTGCCACTTACTAAGTAAATACGTTTGTTTTCAACGTAGTTGATCTTTTGCTGAACATGCTTAAAGTGAAATCGTTGAAAACATGGTATTAATTTCTGTTTGTGGCATCTGGTCTGAATAGTACTTGTTGTGTGGTCATCACTTCAGTAATATTAGACCAACATGATTAATGAATTGCATGGTTTTAGTTGATAGAATTAAATTTGTTATTTTGTTTAGCCGCTGGTTAACTCTTTACGTCACTATCATCAATAGAGGTCGTTCTGAGCCCAGTAATTTAATAGGTTAGAACTGTATAAAAAGAAGATAATTAGACAATAGTTTTAATGATGAAATTGAAAATTTAATATATAAGAACATTTAAAATTAGCAGAAATTAACTTGCTACCTCACTGTTCCAGTGTTAGACTGTTTCAGTAAGGCCAAGTATTCAATTAGGTTTTAAATGGATTTTAACCTTGGTTAACTCCACGTCACTATCAATAGAGGTCGACGGTCGTGCTGAGCCCAGTGATATGATAGGTTAGAATTGCAAAATGTGTATTCTAAATAAGTTAGACACATTAATCAGGCATAATAGCTAGGAAAAAATGACTGACTTCTTCTACAACACTAATCATCACATGATTACAAAAAATGTATTTATTATGTAACAGTTGTCGTTTCAAACAACTGAAAGTATTCAAGGGGGCCACTTGTTTGGTTAGCTCACGCGTCAACTACGCCCCCTAAAATAATGTAATCATTTTTGTTGTTAATTGTTTATATTTTTCTGTTTTTGCTTATTCTGATTTCAGTTTGCTCCTGTGAATAATACTAATATCAACTAAATATATTGGTTACAATAATATATTTACCGTTAGGATTTGAATTAAGTTCTCAGGTATGTTTCTAATCTATTAAAAGGATTACTTAAGAATTGATTTGTTAGTTTTTGTTTTAACTTTAGTTGATTTGTTTCTTCTTATTATACCACGTTATAATTTTGTATGGAATTGTTGTTGTCGTACTTGCTGTTTTATTCTTGTTTTGCAGTGTGTATGTTGCTATTCATAATCTTTTTATTGCTAACTTATAAAATTACATTTATTTTTATACAATGATGCTTAATAAATAGCGGTTTGCTTTTTCTATTGTACGTATGATTTTTTTTTGTAACATTTATTCCTTACGAGTAATGGTATTGGTGTTGATTGAATAATTCCGCAAAATAAAAGTTTTGTTTGTTTCATATGATGGTATTTTTAATAGGCTTTAATAGATAATTCAATGATGATAGATGGGATTTTAAAATATCTATATAAGTTTTTTGTCTAATATAAATTTCTAAAAATTTTACTGTGTTTAGCTGCTCTATGCATTGTTTATTTGTAAACAGTAACTACTTTTAGTTGTTTTTATTTGATGAATAGAATGTTATTATTTGCGTTTTATTACTGTTTAGAATTGTTCTATTTTAGTAGTTGTTTATGTTCTTTTTTTATTAATTTTTTATCATTAATTTGTTTAATAAATAATCTATTATCAGCGTATTTAAATATGTTTCTTGGGAAACTCCAATATCTATGTTTCTTTGATGTGATCTTGTTTGTTTTATTTCTACTACCTGTGTTCTGTTTTGTATTTACGATTTTATTCAAGTGTTTGGTATTCCTTTGATTCCTTGTGCGTAGAGCTTGTCTAGTGTGAGTGTAAAAAGTTCGATTTATATTTAAAAAAATCTAATGCTACTTTTGTTTAATGCTTTTATAATAATAAGTGCTGTTGATTATCTTTTTGATTTACTAATTAAATTATTGTTATCAAAAAATAGGTATATCCAGTTATAAAACATTGTTCAAATATTTTAGATTTTGCTTTTGAAGTGATATTGGACTGGACTTTATTAGCTCGTTTAATTTTTTTTTGTTTTTGTATATTGGTATTACTCTTAATTATTTTTTCTTATTGTTGCTTATATTATATGGTAAAAAGGGAAAAGCTTTATTATAATATGTTTTATTGTTTCTGCAAAATCGCCGTATTCACGGTTATTCTGCTTTTTTCTGTTTTTTTATTGTTTTATTTGAAGCTGTAATTTTTACATGTGTGGATTCAAAATATAATTTATGTCTGCAATATGTTTTTCTTTTTTTGTTAGTATGTTAACACCATATATTGTTTAATTTAGATTTTTTTCGGTATTTTATTAACTGTAGACCACATCTTTTTTAGGTCCCAATTTGTGTCATTTAATTAATTTTTTAGGTAATTCTTTTTTTGTGTTTGAATATCAGATTTTAGTTGTAGGTTAATTTCTAAATAGTTTTATTTCAAGTAAGTGTTATAGTTGTTTGAACATTATTTTTCTTTGTTTAAATAATGAGACTAGCTGTGCATTCATCCAATTTATATATATATATATATATATATATATATATATATATATATATATATATATTCTTGTACTTTCTTTTTAACTGATATTAGATTAAAATATTGATATTTAATATGGTCTAACTAGTTGATAATTGCTTTTTTTGGCATTTGTTATTACATGATTGTTTTACCGTTTTTCTGTATTCTAGTTCTATTGTGATACAATTAAAGTACATGTTCATGTTATTGTTATTGCTGAGTAGATATTTATGTCTCCAATTATGAAAAAGTGTTTTTTTATCATTAATAATGTGTTCCAAGTCATCTATGAAATGATTTATTTCAGAGTCTTGAAGTCTATAGAACGCAAAAATTTTTAGTTAATGTTTACTTCACCACCACAGTTTTTATTATCTCTTGATTAAAGGTATGAGCAGTAATTTGAAAATTTAATGTTTGCATCCCAGTTCTTGTAAAGTTATGTTTCACTTATAATGTAACTTTTTCATCTATTAAAAGCAAGTTTAATATATCTAATTTATTAAAAATACTAGGTGCACATTTATTCATTTTTTAATTATTTTATTAACTTATGTGATCAATTCAGTTTCTCGTTATTTGTGTATCATTTGCAGAATTTATTCTACCATTGTATTTTTTTTATTTTTCACCAACATTCTCTATCGTGTTTTATTTTACACTATGAACATAAGATTTCATTTTTGCATTTCATTGTTTTGTGCCTCTATTTATTTTTGTTGTAGCATCTCAAAATATTTATGTCTTTATATAAGCTTTGATTGTTTCTCTATCGATTTCAACTGGTTATATGTGTGCAGTACGTTACTTTAATTTCATCTTTGTCTGTAATAAAGTAGTTTTGTTGAATCATTGCTTTCTTAATATTTTTTTGTTAAATTTACATATATTTCTATTTTTGCTTATTTTAATTTCAGATTGTTCATGGGAAGACATTTATCACACCACAGTTGTCGTTTCAAACAACTGTCTGTGTGATAAATACGTTGCTGTTCATACTATGATAATTTTTACATATAAATCAATTGTTTCTCTAGAATTTGATTATTTTATATTATATAATAGACTTGCAACCTCACTGTTCCAGTTTAGACTGTTTCAGCCAGGCCGAGTATTTCAGGTGGACTCAAATATATTTTATTGGGTTTGCATTGGTCAAATTTATAATTTAATTATTTCAGTTTAATTTGTTCAATAACTATTTTTTTGTATCAACAAATCGTGTTCTCAATAATTATACAGTGCCACTTACTAAGTAAATGCGTTTGTTTTCAATGTGCTTGATCTTTTGCTGTACATGCTTAAAGTGAAATCATTGAAAACATGGTATTAATCTTTGTTTGTGGCAGCTGGTTTGAATATTACTTGCTGTGTGGTCATCACTTCAGTAATATCAGACTAACATGATTATTAAGTTGCTTGGTTTTGGTTGATAGAAATAAATTTGTTATTTTGTTAACGCTGGCGAACTCTCCACGTCACTATCATCCATAGAGGTCGTTCTGAGCCCAGTGATTTAATAGGTTAGAACTGTACAAAAAGAGGACAATTAGACAATAATTTTAAAGATGAATTTAAAAATTTAATTTTTAGGAACATTTAATATTAGCAGAAATTAACTTGCTACCTCACTGTTCCGGTGTTAGACTGTTTCAGTTAGGCCAAGTGTTCAAATTAGGTATTAAATGAATTTTAACCCTGGTCAACTCCACGTCACTATCAGTAGAGGTCGTGTTGAGCCCAGTGATTTGATAGAATTGCAAAATTAAGCATTCTAAATAGGATATAAAAATAAAAATCAATTACAAATGGTTTGCTATGACCCAATTATATAATCTAATTAACATTCATTTTAATTTTGTTAAATAGCATTTTTACTTGTATCAACAAATCGTGTGCTCAATATTTATACAGTCCTACTTACTAAGTAAATGCCTTTGTTTCCAATGAGGTTGATCTTTTGCTGCATATGCTTAAAGTGATATCGTTGAAAATATGGTATTAATCTTTGTTTGTGGTGGCTGGTTTGAATATCACTTGTTGTGTGGTCATCACTTTAGTAATATCAGACCAACATATTTATTGAATAACATGATTTCAGTTGATAGAAATAGATTTGTTATTTTGTAAACGCTGGTCAACTCACCACGTCACTATCATCAATAGAGGTCTTGCTGAGCCCAGTAATTTAATAGGTCAGAATTGTACAAAAAAAAATTACTCAATAATTTTAAAGATGAATTTGAATTTTTAATATATAATAACATGACATGACATGATTAGGTTAAACGAAAGCCCAACGTAGTCACATTAGTGATGACCCGTAGCCTGACCAAGGTTTAAGGTTTGATCTAGTGTAAGAGTCGACGCCGGCCTAGTAAGTCCCCACCATTCCAATTGACGCTTGGCACTTTGAAGAATTTGGTCATTCTTGTCAGTGTTAAGCTATCAGCAGTTGGTCTAAAAAAGGGTAAACTCCTCATGCTCAGGGACACCTTCCACTGTTGCTATAGGTAGTTCGACCTTGGTGGCACAGGTTAGATGAGACTGTTAAGAGACTTTTAATATGATTTTTTTTTAACTCACTGACTAACATTGCTTTATCTTAACTTTAATTGTTAATTTTCTTTATATTTGTGTCTTTACCTTCTCCATTTGTAGATGTAGTTTCTGATGCTCAATCTACCGCGGGCTCTGTATATATGCAGACGGATCGTTCAGAAGATTTCAATTGACTTATTGACAAAAGTGTTTGAAGAGCGGAGTGATATCGCGAACTGACTTGTCTCTACACACCTGGTGTGGATTGTGTATTGTTGTATCAAATAAGTAACAGATATTGTTACTATTAATTGTTGTTAATTGTGCACCCATTTTGCAGTAATACTTTGACATTTATTATCTCCTTTCAATCTAAACTACAATTGTTACAAAATTACCTGACAACATGGCTGTAGCATTTAATACCTCATTGACAATGCATTAATTAATAAATCAATTCATTTGACAAACACAATTTTGCTATAACCGTATTTTGACAAATTTTTAATTATAATTTTACTGTTCTAGATGCTGAATAAATATTTATTACATTTATAGCTAATACCAAGATTTGGATTTTATCTTCAACATTCCTAGATGTATTTTTTTGCTCAATCTACCGCGGGCTCTGTATATATGCAGATGGATCGTTCAGAAGATTTAGTGCGGAGTGATATCGTGTTCTGTTTTTATACATCAGATTGTCGACGAAAATGTATAAAGTGCGGAGTAATATCGCGTCGCGTTTTTATATAGACAATACAATAGCTGGGACTGTACAGATACGAGCTGCAAAGTGTAACTCGTAACTGTATGGGGGATGGTGGCAAATGTAGGGCCCGGCGTCTAATAAAACTTTGTAACAAGTGAAATAGTTTCAACTGACTTATTGACAATAATGTTTTTTTTTTTTTAAATTAATAATTTTACTGTTCTAGGTACTAAATAAATATTTATTAGATTTATAGCTTAATTATATACCAAATAGATGATTACAAGATTTGGATGTTACCTTCTACATTCCTAGATGTATTTTTTTTGCTCAATCTACCGCGGGATCTGTATATATGCAGACGGATCGTTCAGAAGATTTAGTGCGGACTCATATCGTGTTCTGTTTTTATACATCAGATCGTCGACGAAAATGTGTAAAGTGCGGAGTAATATCGCGACGCGTTTATATATAGATAATATAATAGCTGGGACTGTACAGATACGAGCTGCAAAGAGTAACTCGTAACTGTATGGGGGATGGTGGCAAATGTAGGGCCCGGCATGAAATAAAAAACTTAACAAAGACAATTTTGCTATATAATCGTTTTTTAACTTAAAATATTTAATTATAATTTTACTATTTTAGATGCTGAGTGTTATATACCAGTTGAATGGTTACCAAGAATTTGACGTTTTCTTCTACATTTCTGGAAAAAATTATTTTGACTCAAACTTTGTGCGTGAACTATATCACGTACTCATTAATAATTTACTAATAATGAAAATGAATAATAAGCTCGTTTGTATTATTAAATTTATGAAAAATTGCACAACTTTCATTTGTACCAAAAACTCATCAGCAAACACACAAAAAAGTGTTAAATCTATAAAAAAACTTATAAATTATGCAATAATTTTTTCAAATAATTAACAAAAATGAATAAAAATTTGTTCATCTCAAAATTAGCAAAATATAAAACATTAGAAAACCCCAAAATTAGACCATAAAATGTAAAAAATTGCAAAATAAACGCATACAATATAAAAGTACTGTTAGAAAAAACAAAAATCTGCCAGATAAACTGTTTAAAAAAGTAAAATATGATTTATAAAATTGTTTAAAAGCACTAACATTAGACTATAAACTATTAAAAATTTTTTTTCTATAAAATAATAAAAATATCAAAATCCAGCCTTGAAACATCAAAATATTATTAAGAACCATCAAAATTCGGCCACAAACTGTTGAAAAATGTAAATATTTTTAAGAAATTTCAAAAATTTTGCCATAAATATTTTATCTTACTGTTAACACTGTTATCAAATGCAAAATTATGTGTATAAAAAATCAAAAATAGCAAAATCTTGTCTTTAAACATCAAAATATTGTTAGAAAACACAAAAACTTGGCCATAAACTGTTTAAAACTAGCAAAATTTGACCATGAAATATAAAGATAGTTAGAAATAGCAAAATTTGTTGATAAACTGTCTAAAAGTGATAAATTCTATTAACAGAAATTCAAAAATACTAAAGTTCGCTTCCTCTCAAGTTTTGAAATAGATATCGAGAGAGCCCTTTATGCTTCTCAGCCTGTCCACATTGCAAACCCTTACTTATAGATAGGTATGCCAGTAGAATGAAACCAAAAAAATTAAAAAAAAGGATTGTAGTTTAGTTTAATATTTGATATTGATTATAAGTCGGGTTTAGAAATAAAAAATGAATAAAAAGTACAGAGAAACTGAATAAAGTGGATGGAAAGTGAATAGAGTAGATGAAAAGTGGATAGAGTTGATGGAAAGAGGATGGAAAGTAGATAAAAAGTAGATCAAGTGGATAGTCAATAGTATAAAAGAAAAGTGGATAGAGTAGAAGGAAAAGTGGATTTGGTGAATGAAAAGTGGGTAAGAAGTGAATAGAGTGAATGGACAGTAGATAAAACATGGATAAAAAGTAAGTAGAGAAGATAAAAAGAAGATAGATTGAATAGAAAGTGGATAAAAATGGATGGAAAGTGAATAGGGTAGACGAAAAGTAGATAGGAAAAAAAGAAAGTGGATGAAAAATAGATAGAGTAAATAAAAGTGAATGGCAAGTTGATAAAAAATGAATAAAAAATGAATAATAGAAATGAAAAGTGAATAAAGTGAATAAAAATAGATAAAAAGTAGATGAGGTGGAAGGAAAGTGGATGGAAAGTTCATAGAGTAATTAAAAGTGGATGGAAAGTGAATAAAGTAAATAAAAATTAATGAAAAGTAGATAAGGTGGAAGAAAAGTGGATGGAAAGTTGATAAAATAAATAAAAGTGGATGGAAAGTAGATAAGGTTGAAGGAAAGTGGATGGAAAGTTAAAAGAGAAATTAAAAGTGGACGGAAAGTTAATAGAGTAAGTAAATGTGGATGGAAAGTTAATAGAGTAAATAAAAGTTAATGGAAAGTAAATAAGGTGAAAGGAAAGTGGATGGAAAGTTGATAAAGTAATTAAAAGTGGATGGAAAGTAGATAAGGTTGACGGAAAGTGGATGGAAAGTTGATAGAAAAATTAAAAGTTAACGGAAAGTTAATAGAGTAAGTAAATGTGGATGGAAAGTTAATAGAGTAAATAAAAGTTAATGGAAAGTAAATAAGGTGAAAGGAAAGTGGATGGAAAGTTGATAAAGTAATTAAAAGTGGATGGAAAGTAGATAAGGTTGAAGGAAAGTGGATGGAAAGTTGATAGAGTAATTAAAAGTGGACGGAAAGTTAATAGAGTAAGTAAATGTGGATGGAAAGTTAATAGAGTAAATAAAAGTTAATGGAAAGTAAATAAGGTGTAAGGAAAGTGGATGGAAAGTTGATAAAGTAATTAAAAGTGGATAGAAAGTTGATAGAGTAATTAAAAGTGGATGGAAAGTAGATAAGGTTGACGGAAAGTGGATGGAAAGTTGATAGAAAAATTAAAAGTTAACGGAAAGTTAATAGAGTAAGTAAATGTGGATGGAAAGTTAATAGAGTAAATAAAAGTTAATGGAAAGTAAATAAGGTGAAAGGAAAGTGGATGGAAAGTTGATAAAGTAATTAAAAGTGGATGGAAAGTAGATAAGGTTGACGGAAAGTGGATGGAAAGTTGATAGAAAAATTAAAAGTTAACGGAAAGTTAATAGAGTAAGTAAATGTGGATGGAAAGTTAATAGAGTAAATAAAAGTTAATGGAAAGTAAATAAGGTGAAAGGAAAGTGAATGGAAAGTTGATAAAGTAATTAAAAGTGGATGGAAAGTTGATAGAGTAATTAAAAGTGGATGGAAAGTAGATAAGGTTGACGGAAAGTGGATGGAAAGTTGATAGAGAAATTAAAAGTGGACGGAAAGTTAATAGAGTAAGTAAATGTGGATGGAAAGTTAATAGAGTAAATAAAAGTTATTGGAAAGTAAATAAGGTGAAAGGAAAGTGGATGGAAAGTTGATAAAGTAATTAAAAGTGGATGGAAAGTTGATAGAGTAATTAAAAGTGGATGGAAAGTAGATAAGGTTGACGGAAAGTGGATGGAAAGTTGATAGAGTAATTAAAAGTGGACGGAAAGTTAATAGAGTAAGTAAATGTGGATGGAAAGTTAATAGAGTAAATAAAAGTTAATGGAAAGTAAATAAGGTGAAAGGAAAGTGGATGGAAAGTTGATAAAGTAATTAAAAGTGGATGGAAAGTAGATAAGGTTGAAGGAAAGTGGATGGAAAGTTGATAGAGTAATTAAAAGTGGACGGAAAGTTAATAGAGTAAGTAAATGTGGATGGAAAGTTAATAGAGTAAATAAAAGTTAATGGAAAGTAAATAAGGTGTAAGGAAAGTGGATGGAAAGTTGATAAAGTAATTAAAAGTGGATAGAAAGTTGATAGAGTAATTAAAAGTGGATGGAAAGTAGATAAGGTTGACGGAAAGTGGATGGAAAGTTGATAGAAAAATTAAAAGTTAACGGAAAGTTAATAGAGTAAGTAAATGTGGATGGAAAGTTAATAGAGTAAATAAAAGTTAATGGAAAGTAAATAAGGTGAAAGGAAAGTGAATGGAAAGTTGATAAAGTAATTAAAAGTGGATGGAAAGTTGATAGAGTAATTAAAAGTGGATGGAAAGTAGATAAGGTTGACGGAAAGTGGATGGAAAGTTGATAGAGAAATTAAAAGTGGACGGAAAGTTAATAGAGTAAGTAAATGTGGATGGAAAGTTAATAGAGTAAATAAAAGTTATTGGAAAGTAAATAAGGTGAAAGGAAAGTGGATGGAAAGTTGATAAAGTAATTAAAAGTGGATGGAAAGTTGATAGAGTAATTAAAAGTGGATGGAAAGTAGATAAGGTTGACGGAAAGTGGATGGAAAGTTGATAGAGTAATTAAAAGTGGACGGAAAGTTAATAGAGTAAGTAAATGTGGATGGAAAGTTAATAGAGTAAATAAAAGTTAATGGAAAGTAAATAAGGTGAAAGGAAAGTGGATGGAAAGTTGATAAAGTAATTAAAAGTGGATGGAAAGTAGATAAGGTTGAAGGAAAGTGGATGGAAAGTTGATAGAGTAATTAAAAGTGGACGGAAAGTTAATAGAGTAAGTAAATGTGGATGGAAAGTTAATAGAGTAAATAAAAGTTAATGGAAAGTAAATAAGGTGTAAGGAAAGTGGATGGAAAGTTGATAAAGTAATTAAAAGTGGATAGAAAGTTGATAGAGTAATTAAAAGTGGATGGAAAGTTGATAAGGTTGACGGAAAGTGGATGGAAAGTTGATAGAAAAATTAAAAGTTAACGGAAAGTTAATAGAGTAAGTAAATGTGGATGGAAAGTTAATAGAGTAAATAAAAGTTAATGGAAAGTAAATAAGGTGAAAGGAAAGTGAATGGAAAGTTGATAAAGTAATTAAAAGTGGATGGAAAGTTGATAGAGTAATTAAAAGTGGATGGAAAGTAGATAAGGTTGACGGAAAGTGGATGGAAAGTTGATAGAGAAATTAAAAGTGGACGGAAAGTTAATAGAGTAAGTAAATGTGGATGGAAAGTTAATAGAGTAAATAAAAGTTATTGGAAAGTAAATAAGGTGAAAGGAAAGTGGATGGAAAGTTGATAAAGTAATTAAAAGTGGATGGAAAGTAGATAAGGTTGACGGAAAGTGGATGGAAAGTTGATAGAGAAATTAAAAGTGGACGGAAAGTTAATAGAGTAAGTAAATGTGGATGGAAAGTTAATAGAGTAAATAAAAGTTATTGGAAAGTAAATAAGGTGAAAGGAAAGTGGATGGAAAGTTGATAAAGTAATTAAAAGTGGATGGAAAGTTGATAAAGTAATTAAAAGTGGATGGAAAGTAGATAAGGTTGAAGGAAAGTGGATGGAAAGTTGATAGAGTAATTAAAACAATGGTCTAGTGCGAAGACTATTGTGCAGGCAGCCCGGGTTCGATTCCCGGCAGCAGCAATATCTAATTTGTCGAATATATTTCGATGCGGTCGTCTCCTTTGCAAGGCAATGGCAAACCAGCAAAGTATTTGCCTAGTAAACCGTGTGTGGTGTGGTTCGGATTCCACTTTAAACTGTAGGTCCCGTATGTTTGTGTGGAACTATTATCGCGCACCACAAACATACGTGAGGGGTGCCGACGCTCGTAGCGAGTATGGCACTATAAGAAGAAGAAGAAATAAGGTGAAAGAAAAGTGGATGGAAAGTTGATAAAGTAATTAAAAGTGGATAGAAAGTTGATAGAGTAATTAAAAGTTTATAAGAAATTGATAAAGTAATCAAAAGTGGATGAAAGTTGATAGAGTTATCAAAAGTGGACGGAAAGTAGATAAGGTGGAAGAAAAGTGGATGGAAAGTTGATAGAGTAATTAATTGAGGAAGAAAAGTAGATAAAGTAATTAAAAGTGGAAGGAAAGTTGATAAGAAATAAATAAAAATTAATTAAAAAAGATAAAAAGTGGATAGAGTGAATAAAATTAGATGGAAGTAAATAAGGTAGAAGGAAAGTGGATGGAAAGTTGATAGAGTAATTAAAAGTGGAAGGAAAGCTGATAAAAAATAAATAAAAAGTGGATAAAAGAGATAAAAAGTGGATAGAGTAAATAAAAATAGATGGAAAGTAGGTAAGGTAGAAGGAAAGTGGATGGAAAGTAGATAGAGTAAATAAAAGTAGAAGAAAAGTAGATAAAGTGAATAAAACGTGGATAAAAATAGATGGAAAGTGAATAGGTGTGGAAGAACAGTGGATAAAGTAAAAAAATGGATGAGATGATTGGATGAAAAATGGATAAAAAGTGGTTAAAGTAGAAAGAAAGTAAATCTACTCTACTCTATAAAAAGTGAACAGAAAGTGGATAGAGTAGATAGAAAGTAGATAAAGTAAATGAAACGTAGATAAAAAATGGATAGAAAGTGAATAAAGTGGACGGATAGAGAGGCAAACAACCAAAATAAAAATAAATCAAAGTGATTGAACAGTTTAGTCTTTATTCTATTTTGTAAATGTGGCTATTCCATTTTAGACTATAATCTGAAATAATGGCAAGTAATTTAATTTTATTAGAAAATTGATAATCTTGCCGCATAGCTGTATTAACGGGTAATCTGCTAATTTAAAAACATACACAAAGTTTTTTAAATACTAACTTGTTAGCAACTGTCCACTTATAAAAGAGTTGTTTAAAACTTTAAATGTTAATATTAGAATAAAACGATAAAATTAGAATGTGAGAATGACATTTGTGCTGACAAAAGTACTAAGATACTGCAAAAGCTATGAAATAAAAAGTGTCAGAATACTATTAGCTCTCTTGGACAAAATATTGATTTCAGACTTATTATGAGAGTACATTTACTTTGCGACAAATCAACAACTGAGATAGATAGATTTGGTTAAGATACTCATAAAAAAATAAAATTTTAAATTAATAATAGCTGGGACCGTACAGATACGAGGTACAAAGTAGTAACTCGTAACTGTATGAAGGTGGTGGCAAATGTAGGGCCCGGTATCTAATAAAAACTTTGTAACAAGTGATATAGTTCCACCTGACTTATTGACAAACATGTTTTTTTTTATTATAATTTTACTGTTTTAGATACTGAATGGTTACCAAGATTTGGATGTTACCTTCTACATTCCTAGATGTAATTTCTGAAGCTCCATCTACCGCGGGCTCTGTATATATGCAGACGGATCGTTCAGAAGATTTAGTGCGGAGTGATATCGTGTTCTGTTTATATACATCAGATCGTCGACGAAAATGTATAAAGTGCGGAGTTATATCGCGTCGCGTTTATATATAGACATTATAATAGCTGGGACTGTACAGATACGAGCTGCAAAGTGTAACTCGTAACTGTATGGGGGTGGTGGCAAATGTAGGGCCCGGCGTCTAATAAAACTTTGTAACAAGTGATATAGTTCCAACTGACTTATTGACAAAAGTGTTTAAAGTGATATTGCGAACTGATTTTTCTTCTAGATACACCTGGTTTCAAATGGATGATGTAATGTTGTATCAAACAAGTGACAGTTATTGTTACTATCAATTATTGTTAAATATGCACACATTTTCTAGTAATATTATAACATTTACTACCTTCTTTCAATCTAAACTACATTTGCTACAAAATTACCTGACAACATGACTTTAGCATTTAATATTTCATTGACAATGCATTAATCAATCAATCAATTCAATTAACAAACACTAATTTGCTATAACCGTATTTTGACAAACTTTTAATTATAATTTTACTGTTCTAGATTCTGAATAAATATTTATTACATTTATAGCTAATACCAAGATTTGGGTTTTATCTTCAACGTTCCTAGATGTATTTTTTTTGGTCAATCTACCGCGGGCTCTGTATATATGCAGACGGATCGTACAGAAGATTTAGTGCGGAGTGATATCGCGCTGTTTATATACAGAGGATCGTCGACGAAAGTCCGTGAAGTGCGAAGTAGTATCGCGACGTATTTATATATAGACTTTATAATAGCTGGGACTGTACAGATACGAGCTACAAAGTAGTAACTCGTAACTGTATGGGGGTGGTGGCAAATGTAGGGCCCGGCATAATTTTGATTTCAGGTCGTTCCTGGGAAGACATTTATCACACTACATCTGTTGTTTCAAATAACTGTAAGTCTGATAAACAACTTAATTATTAATATATAGTTCTATTATGTAGCACCAGTAGGTTTAAGGTCTTTTTAAATGTTGTACATACTATTTATATACATTTTTATCACATTACACAAATTTAAAGAGTGTCAGAACAATAACAATTAGTGTTATAAGTTATTGATTTAGATTTAAATCTTTTAAACGCAATTATGTTATTTAATTGTTTAATGTTATTTGGAGTTTTACTGTATTCATTTCTACAGCCGTATACGATGTTGTGCTTCCTTTATTAGTTCTAATAGGCTTGTAAATGTCGTTTTTTTCTTGTGTTGTAGTTGTATATGTTGCATTTCTTTACTAAAATGATGTTTGTTTTTAAAGTTTCAGTATTAATCTTATTTATAAGTTTACATTTGTTTATTTTAATAATGTTTTTCAAGTTTTAATCTATTTTAATAGAATATAGTCCGTAATATGATTTTCTTTGTTAGTATGTTTTCACCAAAATTTGAAGTTTTTTTTGTCAAGTGTTTTAATAACTATAGCCACATCTTTCTTAGGTCCCAGTTTCTGTTAATTAATTCTATTTTCAAAGTATTTCTTTTTTGTAAATATCAGATTGTAGTTGTTGATTAATTTCTAAATGTAGTTTTATTTCAAGTAAGTATTCTTCTTTGAGTAATTATTTTGTAAATTATTTATCTTTTTTTAAATAATTTATCTAATTTATACTTTTGACGTGAATTGATTGGTTTTACTTTTTAAAATTAGCTCATTTTATGTAATATATATTTTCTGCTATAAAATTCAATTTTATTACTTTTTATGATGGCTACCTTCTTGTACTATTTTTTTAACTGATATTGGATTTCAATACTGATATTTAATATATTATGATCTAACTATTTGTTAATTGATTTTTGGGTTTTTGTTATTACATAATTGTTTTACTGCTTTTCTGTATTCTAGTGCAATATTCAATATCAATTTTATTAGCCACTTCATATTCTGCTATCGTGATACAATCAAATATATGTTCATGTTATTGTTATTGCTGAGTAGATATTTATGTCTCTAATTGAGGAGCAGAAGTAACAAAAGGACTAATTGACAAATTGCCGAAAAATAAAATATTTTTAAAGATAGGTTCTATGTGGCATCAACTATACGGTAGTGCCAGAACTTCAAATTCTGTAAACAATCAGGTAAATAGGTAATTATTTGAAAATAATAATTATTTTGTTTAGGTATGTGAAGGTTTTTTGTTTTAATTTTGTTACTTCTGCTCCTCAATTATGAAAAACTGTTTTTTTACCATTAATAATGTGTCTTAAGTCATCTATGAAATGATTTATTTCGGTCTTAAGGTCTGTAGATTGCAATAAAATTTAGTTAATGTTTGCTTCACCACCACCGTTTTTATCATCTTTTGATTGAAAGTGTAAGCAGTAATTTGAAAATTTAATGTTTGCATCCCAGTTCTTGTGTTATGTTTCATTTATAATGTAACTTTTTCATCTATAAAAAGCAAATTTAATATATTTAATTTACAAAAAGTACTACGTGCATATTTATTCATTTTTTAGATATGTTATTAACTTATGTAGTCAATTATATTTCTCGTTAACACAAATAACGAGAATAAATAATAATTTGCAGAATTTATTCTACCATTGTATTTTTTTATTTTTTATCTAAAATTTGAACAGTTCAATTGATCGTATTGTCATTCTCTTTCATGTTTTATTTTACACTATAGACATGAGATTTTATTTTTGCATTTCATTGTTTTGTGTGTCTATTTATTTCTGTTGTAGCATCTTAAAATATTTATGTCTTCATATCATCTTAAGTCTTTGACTGTAGTAAAAGAGTTTTGTTGAATCATTGCTTCCTTAATATTTTTTGTTAAATTTATATATATATGTATATTTGTATTTTTTTAATTTTAATTTCAGATTGTTCCTGGGAGGATATCTACCACACCACAGTTGTCGTTTCAAACAATTGACTGTGAGAAACATGCGTTGCTGTTTGTACTATAATAGTTTCTACAAATAATTCATTTGTGTCTCTAAATTTTGCTTAATTATTACATTAATGGACTCGCAACCTAACTGTTACAGTAATAGACTGCTTCAGTCAGGCCGAGTATTTCAGGTGGATCCAAAAATAGTTTATTTGGTATGCTTCAGCCTAAATTTATAATTTAATTATTTCATTTAAATTTGTTCAATAACTATTTTTTTGTATTAACAAATCGTGTTCTCAATAATTATACAGTGCTACTTACTAAGTAAATGCGTTTGTTTTTAAGACAGTTGATCTTTTGTTGTACATGCTTAAAGTGAAAGTGTTGAAAACATGGTATTAATCTCTGTTTGTAGCAGCTGGTTTGAATAGTACTTGTTGTGTGGTCATCACTTTAGTAATATCAGACCAACATGATTAATGAATAACATGGTTTTAGTTGATAGGAATAAATTTGTTATTTTGTTACCGCTGGACAACTCACCACGTCACTATCATCAATAGAGGTTTTGCTGAGCCCAGTATTTTAATAGGTTAGAATTGTACAAAAAAAATTAGTCAATAATTTTAGAGATGAATTTGAATTTTTAATATTTAATGTCATGACATGACATAAATAGGTTAAACGAAAGCCCAACGTAGTCACATTAGTGACGATCTGTAGCCTGACCAAGGTTTGAGGTTTGATCTAGTGTAAGAGTCGACGCCGGCTTAGTGAGTACCCACCATTCCAATTGACGCTTGGCGCTTTGAAGAATTTGGTCATTCTTGTCAGTGTTATGCTATCAGCAGTTGGTCTAAAAAAGGGTAAACTCCTCATGCTCAGGGACACCTTCCGCTGTTGCTATAGGTAGTTCGACCTTGGTGGCACAGGTTAGATGAGAATGTTAAGAGGCTGTTAATAAAAGTTTATTTGATTTCACTGACTATAAAACAATAATTTTAAAAATAAATTTGAAAACTTTAATTATAGTAACAATTAATATCATCAGAAATTGACTTGCTACCTCACTGTTGCAGTATTAGACTGTATCAATTAGGCCAAGTATTCAAATTAGGTTTTAATTGGATTTCAACCCTGGTCAACTCCACGTCATTATTAGTAGAGGTCGTGTTGAGCCCAGTGATTTGATAGAATTGCAAAAATGTGCATTCTAAATAGGATATGAAAATCAATTACATTATTTGGTTTGCTTTAATCCTAATATATAATCTAATTACCATTTATTTTAATTTTGTTAAATAGCATTTCTGTTTGTATCAACAAATTGTGTGCTCAATATTTATACAGTAACACTTACTAAGTAAATGCGTTTGTTTTCAAGGCAGTTGATCTTTTGCTGTACATGCTTAAAGTGAAAGTGTTGAAAACATGGTATTAATCTCTGTTTGTGGCAGCTGGTTTGAATAGTACTTGTTGCGTGGTCATCACTTCAGTAATATCAGACCAACATGACTATGAATAACATAGTTATAGTTGATAGAAATAAATTTGTTATTTTGTTAACACTGGTTAACTCTGCACGTCACTATCATCAATAGAGGTCTTGCTGAGCCCAGTGATTTAATAGGTTAGAATTGTAATAAAATAGATAGTTAGATAACAATTTTAGAAATTAATTTAAAAATTTAATCTATAATAACAATTAATATCAGCAGAAATTGACTTACTACCTCACTGTTGCAGTATTAAACTGTATCAGTTAGGCCAAGTATTCCAATTAGGTTTAAAATGGATTTTAACCATGGTCAACTCCACGTCACTATCACTAGAGGTCGTGTTGAGCCCATTGATTTGATAGATTTGCAAAAATGTGCATTCTAAATAGGATATAAAAATCAACTACATTATTTGGTTTGCTTTGATCCAAATTTATAATCTAATTAACATTCATTTTATTTTTGTTAAATGGCATTACTATTTGTATAAACAAATCATGTGCTTAATATTTATACAGTGCTACTTACTAAATAAATGCCTTGGTTTCAAGGCAGTTAATCTTTTGCTGTACATGCTTAAAGTGAAATCGTTGAAAACATGGTATTAATCTCTGTTTGTGGCAGCTGGTTTGAATAGTACTTGTTGTGTGGTCATCACTTCAGTAATATCTTACCAACATGATTATTGAAATGCATGGTTTTAGTTGATAGAAATAAATTTGTTATTTTGTTTTACTGCTGGTGAACTCTCTACGTCACTATCATCAATAGAGGTCGTGCTGACCCCAGTGATTTAATATGTTAGAACTGTATAAAAAGAAGACAATTAGACAATAGTTTTAATGATGAATTTAAAAATGTAATATATAAGAACATTTAATATCAGCAGAAATTAACTTGCTACCTCACTGTTCTAGTGTTAGACTGTTTCAGTTAGGCCAAGTATTTAATTTGGTTTCAAATGAATTTTAACCCTGGTTAACTCCACGTCACTATCAATAGAGGTAGTGCTGAGCCCAGTGATTTGATAGGTTATAATTGCAAAATGTGCATTCTAAATAAGTTAGACACATCAATCTGGCATAATAGCTAGGAAAGAATGACTGAGGTCTTTTATTATATCACATGATTACAAAAAATGTATTTATTATGTAACAGTTGTCGTTTCAAACAACTGAATGTATTCAAGGGGGCCACTTGTTTGATTAGCTAACGCGTCAACTACGCCCCCTAAAATAATGTAACAATGTCTTTGTTAAATTTCTATGTATTTGTGCTTTTGCTTATTTTGATTTCAGATTGTTCCTGAGAAGCAATTTATCACACCACAGTTATCGTTTCAAACAACTGTCTGTGTGATAAATACGTTGCTGTTCATACTAATGATAATTTTTACATATAAATCAATTGTTTCTCTACAATTTGCTTATTTTAATTTATATAATAGACTCACAACCTCACTGTTTCAGTTTAGACTGCTTCAGCCAGGCCGAGTATTTCAGGTTTATCAAAAATACATTATTTGGATTGCTTTAACCCAAATATATAATTTAATTAAAATTCAGTCTAATTTTGTTAAAAAGCATTTCTACTTGTATCAACAAATTGTGTGCTCAATATTTATACAGTATCACTTACTAAGTAAATGCCTTGGTTTCAATGCGGTTGATCTTTTGCTGTATATGCTTAAAGTAAAATCGTTGCTAATTGAAAACATGGTTCTAATCTTTGTTTGTGGTGGCTGGTTTGAATAGTACTTGCTGTGTGGTCATCACTTCAGTAATATCAGACCAACATGATTATTGAATTGCATGGTTTTAGTTGATAGAAATAAATTTGTTGTTTTGTTTTGCCGCTGGTAAACTCTGCACGTCACTATCATCAATAGAGGTCTTGCTGAGCCCAGTGATTTAATAGTTAAAACTGTACAAAAAAAGGCCAATTAGAAAATAATTTTAGAGATAAATTTAATATATAATAACATAACATGACATGATTAGGTTAAACGAAAGCCCAACGTAGTCACATTAGTGATAACCCGGAGCCTGACCAAGGTTTAAGGTTTGATCTAGTGTAAGAGTCGACGCCGGCTTAGTGAGTACCCACCATTCCAATTGACGCTTGGCACTTTCAAGAATTTGGTCATTCTTGTCAGTGCTATGCTATCAGCAGTTGGTCTAAAAAAGGGTAAACTCCTCATGCTCAGGGACACCTTCCACTGTTGCTATAGGTAGTTCGACCTTGGTGGCACAGGTTATATGAGACTGTTAAGAGACTTTTAAAATGAATTTATTTGAATTCACTGACTAACATTGCTTCATCTTAACTTAAAAAAAGGCTGAAATTATTCTACTACTACGCTCCCTAAAATAATGTAGTAATTAGTTATTTTCTTTATATTTGTGTCTTTACCTTCTCCATTTATAGATGTAGTTTCTGATGCTCAATCTACCGCGGGCTCTGTATATATGCAGACGGATCGTTCAGAAGATTTAGTGCGGAGTGATATCGCGCTGTTTATATACAGAGGATCGTCGACGAAAAGTGCGTGAAGTGCGAAGTAGTATCGCGACGTATTTATATATAAGACTTTATAATAGCTGGGACCGTACAAATACGAGCTGCAAAGTGTAACTCGTAACTGTATGGGGGATGGTGGCAAATGTAGGGCCCGGCGTCTAAACAAACTTTGTAACAAGTGTAATAGTTTCAACTGACTTATTGACAAAAGTGTTTGAAGAGCGGAGTGATATCGTGAACTGACTGTCTTCTAGTCTCTACACACCTGGTTTCAAATGGATAGTGTAATGTTGTATCAAATAAGTAACAGATATTGTTACTATTAATTGTTGTTAATTGTGCACACATTTTGCAGTAATACTATGACATTCATTATCTCTTTTCTATCTAAACTACAATTGCTACAAAATTACCTGACAACATGGCTGTAGCATTTCATATTTCATTGACAATGGATTAATTAGTAAATCAATTTATTTGACAAACACAATTTTGCTATAACCGTATTTTGACATATTTTTAATTATAATTTTACTGTTCTAGATGCTGAATAAATATTTATTACATTTATAGCTAATACCAAGATTTGGATTTTATCTTCAACATTCCTAGATGTATTTTTTTGCTCAATCTACCGCGGGCTCTGTATATATGCAGACGGATCGTTCAGAAGATTTAGTGAAGAGTGATATCGTGTCCTGTTTATATACATCAGATCGTCGACGAAAATGTATAAAGTGCGGAGTAATATCGCGTCGCGTTTTTATATAGACAATACAATAGCTGGGACCTTACAGATACGAGCTGCAAAGTGTAACTCGTAACTGTATGGGGGATGGTGGCAAATGTAGGGCCCGGCGTCTAATAAAACTTTGTAACAAGTGAAATAGTTTTAACTGACTTATTGACAAAAATGTTTTTTTTTTTAATTAATAATTTTACTGTTCTAGGTACTAAATAAATATTTATTAGATTTATAGCTTAATTATATACCAAATAGATGGTTATTAAGATTTGGATGTTACTTTCTACATTCCTAGATGTAATTTTTGAAGTTCAATCTACCGCGGGCTCTGTATATATGCAGACGGATCGTTCAGAAGATTTAGTGCGGACTGATATCGTGTTCTGTTTATATACATCAGATCGTCGACAAAAATGTATAAAGTTCGGAGTAATATCGCGACGCGTTTATATATAGACAATATAATAGCTGGGACCGTACAGATACGAGCTGCAAAATAGTAACTCGTAACTGTATGGGGGATGGTGGCAAATGTAGGGCCCGGCATGAAATAAAAAACTTAACAAAGACAATTTTGCTATATAATCGTATTTTAACTTAAAATATTTAATTATAATTTTACTATTTTAGATGCTGAGTGTTATATACCAGTTGGATGGTTACCAAGAATTTGACGTTATCTTCTACATTTCTGGAAAAGATTATTTTGACTCAAACTTTGTGCGTGAATGTTATCACGTACTCAATAATAATTTACTAATAATGAAAATAAATAATAAGCACGTTTGTATTATTAAATCTATAAAAAGTTGCATAATTTCCATTTGTACCATGAAATTCCACAGAAAACCTTAAAAAATTGAACAAAAATTTATCAGCAAAGACACACAAAAGATTTTAGTATTAAATCTATAAAAAACTTATAAATTATGCAATATTTTTTTCAAATAATCAACAAAAATAAATTAAAAAATTTTTATCTCAAAATTAGAAAAGTATAAAACATTAGAAAGCATCAAAATTAGACCATAAAATGTAAAAAATTGCAAAATAAACGCATACAATATGAAAGTACTGTTGGAAAAAACAAAAATCAGCCAGATAAACTGTTTAAAAGTGTAACATTGTTCAAAAGCACCAAAGTTGGACTATAAACTGTTAATTTTTAATTTTTTATAAAATAACAAAAACATCAAAACATTATTGAGAGCCACCAAAATCCGGTCACAAACTGTTGAAAAATGTAAATATTTTTAAAAAATTTCAAAAACAAACAAAAATCTTGTCTTTAAACATCAAAATATTGTTAGAAAACAATAAAAGTTGGCTATAAACTGTTTAAAACTAGCAAACTGCGACTATGAAATATGCAAACATATTTAGAAATAGCAAAATACGCTTTCTCTCAAGTTTTGAAATAGATATCAAGAGAGCCCTGTATGATTTTCAGCGTTTCCACATTGCAGACCCTTGCTTATAGATAGGTATGCCAGTGGAACAAAACCAAAAAATTAAAAAAAAAAGGATTGTAGTTTAATTTAATATTTGGTATTGATCATAAATCGGGTTTAGAAATAAAAAATGTATAAAAGGTACGGTAAGAAGATGGAAAGTAGATAAGGTGGTAGGAAAGTAAATAGAAAGTAGATAGAGTAATTAAAAGTGGATGGAAAGTTGATAAGAAATAAATAAAAAGTGGATAAAAGAGATAAAAAGTGGATAGAGTAAATAAAAATAGATAGAAGTAAATAAGGTAGAAGGAAAGTGGATGGAAAGTTGATAGAGTAAATAAAAGAAAAAGGAAAGTAGATAGAGTATTTAAATAAGGATGGAAAGTTGATAGAGTAATTAAAAGTGGAAAGAAAGTTGATAAGAAATAAATAAAAAGTGGAAAATAGAGATAAAAAGTGGATAGAGTGAATAAAAATAGATGGAAAGTAGGTAAGGTAGAAGGAAAGTGGAATCTAAAGTTGATAGAGTAATAAAAAGAGGAAGGAAAGTAGATAGAGTAATTAAAAGTCGATGAAAAGTTGATAGAGTAATTAAAAATGGAAGAAAAGCTGATAAGAAATAAATAAAAAGTGGATAAAAGAAATGAAAAGTAAATAGAGTAAACTAAATTAGATGGAAAGTAGATTAGGTTGAAGGAAAGTGGATGGAAAGTTGATAGAGTAAATAAAAGAAGAAGGAAAGTAGATAGAGTATTTAAAAAAGGATGGAAAGTTGATAGAGTAATTAAAAGTGGAAGGAAAGTTGATAAGAAATAAATAAAAAGTGGATAAAAGAGATAAAAAGTGGATAGAGTAAATAAAAATAGATAGAAGTAAATAAGGTAGAAGGAAAGTGGATGGAAAGTTGATAGAGTAATTAAAAGTAGAAGGAAAGTTGATAAGAAATAAATAAAAAGTGGAGAATAGAGATAAAAAGTGGATAGAGTGAATAAAAATAGATGGAAAGTAGGTAAGGTAGAAGGAAAGTGGATGGAAAGTAAATAGAGTAAATAAAAGTAGAAGAAAAGTAGATAAAGTGGATTATACGTGGATAAAAATAGATGGAAAGTGAATAGGACGGAAGGAAAGTGAATAGAGTAAACAAATGGATGAGATGATTGGATAAAAAATGAATAAAAAGTGGTTAGAGTAGAAATAAAGTAAATCTACTCTATGAATAAAAAGTGAATAAAAAGTGGATAGAGTAGATGAAAAGTGGATAGAGTAGATAGAAAGTAGATAAAGTAAATGAAAAGTAGATAAAAAATTGATAGAAAGTGAATAAAGTGGACGGATAGAGAAAAGTTGGGCAAACAACCAAAATAAAAATAAATCAAAGTGATTAGTTAACAGTTTAGTCTTTATTCTATTTTATAAATGTGGCTATTCCATTTAAGACTATAATCTGCAGTAATGGCAAGTAATTGAATTTTAATAAATAATCATACTGTATTAACAGGTAATCTGCCAATTTAAAAACATACACAAAGTTTTTTAAGTACTAACTTGTTAGCAACTGTCCACTTATAAAAGAGTTAATAAAAACTTTAAATGTTAATATTAGAATAAAACAATAAAATTAGAATGTGAGAATGACATTTGTGCTAACAAAAGAACTGAGATACTGCCAAAGCTATGAAATAAAAAGTGTCCGAATACTATTAGCTCTCTTCGACAAAATATTGATCAACAACTAAGATGGATTTGGTTAAGATAATACAAGATACTAATATACTAATAATAAAATAAAATTTTAAATTAATAATACAGATGCGAGGTACAAAGTAGTAACTCGCAACTGTATGGAGGTAGTGGCAAATGTAGGGCCCGGTATCTAATAAAACTTTGTAACAAGTATAACTGACTTATTGACAAAAATATTTTTTTAATTATAATTTTACTGTTCTAGATACTGAATAAATATTTATTATGGTTACCAAGAGTTGGATGTTAGCTTCTACATTCCTAGATGTAATTTCTGAAGCTCCATCTACCGCGGGCTCTGTATATATGCAGACGGATCGTTCAGAAGATTTAGTGCGAAGTGATATCGTATTCTGTTTATATACATCAGATCGTCGACAAAAATGTACAAAGTGCGGAGTTATGTCGCTTCGCGTTTATATACAGGGTGTCCGGAAAATACGTGTACAACGTTTGACGACAGACTCCTGACGTCAAAATAGGTCGATCTAAGCCGACTTAGTTATATCCAAAATTGTCTCGTTTAGCCGGTAGAGGGCGTCAAAAATTTGTAAATATTAAAAAAAAATTACCTGTAACAATAATTTTTTAAGTGACCTTGTTGCTATGGCGTTTAATAATTTGACAATTATTGACAAATTGTCACCAGTCTATGAAATTTACTCAAGTATACGATCAACATTTTTGAATTACAAGTTCATTTTACCATTAAAAATGGAAAATTATACAAACTCTCAGAAAGTTGACATGCTTCTGGTATACGGGTTTTGTCAAGGAAATGGGCGTCAGAGTGTTAGGGTTTACATGGAGAGGTTTCCTAACCGTCGAATACCAAACCATCAAACATTTGCCAATATTGAGCGTCATTTTCGGGAAACGGGCAGTTTTGAGAAAAAGTTTGAAGGCAGGGGTCGTATGCGAACAACTCGAACTGTGGAAATAGAAGAGATGATTCTGGAAAGAGTAGAAGAAGCAAGTACCAGTACCCGTCTCTTAGAACGTGAGTTAAATGTTCCTAAAACGATTGTCAATGAGGTTTTAAGAGAACAGTTGTTACATCCTTACCACATACAAAAAGTCCAGGAACTTTTACCGACTGATCCCCCCATGCGGCTTACATTTTGTCAATTTATTAGAAACAAAAGAATCCTTGTTCCAAATTTTTGTAGAAAAATTATGTTTACTGACGAGGCATGCTTTACAAGATCTGGGGTAACCAATCTGCACAACGAACATATTTATTCCGATAAAAATCCACATGCCATTAAAGTTGCACATCATCAGCATCAATTTAAAATTAATATTTGGGCAGGTATTATTGATCACTACCTTATTGGTCCCATTGTTATTCCAGACAGGTTAGATGTAAATATTTATTTAA
Source organism: Tachinus rufipes (assembly GCA_963932245.1). Taxonomy (NCBI): domain Eukaryota; kingdom Metazoa; phylum Arthropoda; class Insecta; order Coleoptera; family Staphylinidae; genus Tachinus; species Tachinus rufipes. The sequence continues at coordinate 23,137,967 of OZ010742.1, read as the reverse complement.
ATTTTTTGCAAGACACATTACCAATTCTTCTGGAGAATTTGCCCCTTTTACTTCGGAGGGAAATGTGGTATATGCATGATGGTGCCCCGCCCCATTTTTCCGTTGCCGTTCGGCAATACTTACATCATCAATATCCCAACCGATGGATTGGAAGAGGCAATGATGCACCAGTAAAATGGCCACCACGTTCTCCTAAGTTAAATATGTGTGACTTCTTTTTGTGGGGCGCTATTAAAACAGAAGTTTACAAGACTCCGGTAAACACACGCGATGATTTATTGCAGCGGATTTTAAATGCAGGCAACCATTTTAATAATCCCGAGACATTAGATAGGGTCCAATATCATTTTTTAAAGAGTGTTAATAAGTGTATTCAGCAAGATGGCAGTCATTTTACACATTTGCTTAAGTAATGTTTTTGTTTTACTTAGTTTTTTACAATAGATACTTTCAACTTTGTTATACTTTTGTTTTTTTTGACGCCCTCTACCGGCTAAACTAGACAATTTTGGATATAACTAAGTCGGCTTAGATCGACCTATTTTGACGTCAGGAGTCTGTCGTCAAACGTTGTACACGTATTTTCCGGACACCCTGTATAGACATTATAATAGCTGGGACCGTACAGATACGAGCTGCAAAGTGTAACTCGTAACTGTATGGGGGTGGTGGCAAATGTAGGGCCCGGCGTCTAAAAAAACTTTGTAACAAGTGATATAGTTCGAACTGACTTATTGACAAAAATGTTTAAAGTGATATCGCGAACTGATTTTTCTTCTAGATACACCTGGTTTCAAATGGATGATGTAATGTTGTATCAACCAAGTGACAGTTATTGTTACTACCAATTATTGTTAATTATGCACACATTTTCTAGTAATACTATAACATTTACTACCTTCTTTCAATCTAAACTACATTTGCTACAAAATTATCTGACAACATGGCTGTAACATTTAATACTTTATTGACAATACATTAATTAATAAATCAATTCATTTAACAAACATAATTTTGCTATAACCGTATTTTGACAAACTTTTAATTATAATTTTACTGTTCTAGATGCTGAATAAATATTTATTACATTTTTAGCTAATACCAAGATTTGGGTTTTATCTTCAACATTCCTAGATGTATTTTTTTTGTCAATCTACCGCGGGCTCTGTATATATGCAGACGGATCGTACAGAAGATTTAGTGCGGAGTGACATCGCGCTGTTTATATACAGAGGATCGTCGACGAAAGTGCGTGAAGTTCGAAGTAGTATCGGGACGTATTTATATATAGACTTTATAATAGCTGGAACCGTACAGATACGAGCTACAAAGTAGTAACTCGTAACTGTATGGGGGTGGTGGCAAATGTAGGGCCCGGCATAATTTTGATTTCAGGTCGTTCCTGGGAAGATATTTATCACACTATATCTGTTGTTTCAAATAACTGTAAGTCTGATAAACAACTTAATTATTAATATATAGTTCTATTATGTAGCACCAGTAGGTTTAAGGTCTTTTTAAATGTCGTACATACTATTTATATACATTTTTATCACATTACACAAATTTAAACAGTGTCAGAACAATATCAATAAGTGTTGTAAGTTATTGATTTAGATAGTTTTTTTTAATCTTTTAAACGCAATTATGTTATTTAATTGTTTTATGTTATTTGGAATTTCACTGTATTCATTTCTACAGTACAGCCGTATACGATTTGTGCTTATCCAAGTTTTAATCTATTTTTATAGAATATAGTTCGTAATATGTTTTCTTTGTTAGTATGTTTTCACCAACATTTAAAGTTTTTTTTTTGTCAAGTATTTTAATAACTATAGACTTCATATTTCTTAGGTCCCAGTTTCTGTTAATTATTTCTATTTTCAAGGTAATTCTTTTTTGTGAATATCAGATTCTAGTTGATTAATTTCTAAATGTACGTTTATTTTAAGTAAGTATTCTTCTTTGAGTAATTGTTTTGTAAATTATTTTTCTTTTTTTAAATTATTTATCTAATTTATACTTTTGACGTGAACAATTTTAATAGTATTATTTTTTTAAAATTAGCTCACTTTATGTAATATATATTTTCTGCTATAAAATTCAATTTTATTACTTTTTATGATGGCTACCTTCCTGTACTTTCTTTTTAACTGATATTGGATTGATATTTAATATCTTATGATCTAACTATTTGTTAATTGTTTTTTTGGCATTTGTTATTAAATGATTGCTTTACTGCTTTTCTGTATTCTAGTGCAATATTCAATATCAGTTTTATTACCCACTTCATATTCTGCTATTGTGATACAATCAAATATATGTTCATGTTGTTATTGTTGTTGCTGAGTAGATATTTATGTCTCTAATTGAGGATCAGAAGTAACAAACGGATTAACTGCCAAATTGCCAAAAAATAAAATATTTTTAAAAATAGGTTTTATGAGGCATCAACTATACGGTAATGTGCCAGGACTTCAAATTCTGTAAACAATCAGGTAAATAGGTAATTATTTGAAAATAAAAGTTTGTTTAAGTATGTAAAGATTTTTTGTTTTAATTTATCTGATTAACAATTTTGGCACTTAGCATCTTTGTTGCTTCTGCTCCTCAATTATGAAAAACTGTGTCCCAAGTCATCTATGAAATGATTTATTTCAGAGTCTTAAGGTTGCAGATTGCAACAATTTTTAGTTAATGTTTGCTTCACCACCACCGTTTTTATCATCTTTTGATTGAAAGTATAAGCAGTAATTTGAAAATTTAATGTTTGCATCCCAGTTCTTGTAAAGTTATGTTTCATTCATAATGTAACTTTTTCATTTATAAAAATTGTATTTCTCATTATTTGTCTATCATATCATCAGAATTGATTCTACCAATGTGTTTTTTTAATTTTTCACCAACAATTTGAACATTTCAATTGATCGTATTGACATTCTCTTTCATTTCTGTTGTACCATCTTAAAATATTTATGTTTTTATATCATCTTAAGTTCATTGTTTCTCTATCAATTTCAATTGGTTTTATGTTGTTTGCAGTACGTTACTTTAATTTTAACTTAGGCTGTAATAAAATAGTTTAGTTGAATCTTTAATATTTTTTGTTAAATTTATATATTTTTGTATTTTTTAAATTTTAATTTCAGATTGTTCCTGGGAAGATATTTACTACACCACAGTTTGTCGTTTCAAACAATTGACTGTGAAGAAAATGCGTTGCTGTTTGTACTATAATAATTTCTACAAATAATTCAATTGTGTCTCTAAATTTTGCTTATTTATTACATGAATGGACTCGCAACCTCACTGCTACAGTAATAGACTGCTTCAGCCAGGCCAAGAATTTCAGGTTTATCAAAAAACACATTATTTGGTTTGCTCTAATCAAACATTCATTTTAATTTTGTTAAATAGCAATTCTACTTGTATCAACAAATCGTGTGCTCAATACTTATACAGTGCCACTTACTAAGTAAATACCTTAGTTTTCAAGGCAGTTGATCTTTTGCTGTACATGCTTAAAGTGAAATCGTTGAAAACATGGTATTAATCTCTGTTTGTGGCGGCTGGTTTGAATAGTACTTGTTGTGTGGTCTTCACTTCAGTAATATTAAACCAACATGATTATTGAATTATATGGTTTTGGTTGATAGAAATAAATTTGTTGTTTAGTTTTACCGCTGTTGAACTCTGCACGTCACTATCATCAATAGAGGTCGTGCTGAGCCCAGTGATTTAGGTTAGAATTGTATAAAAAATGATAATTAAATTACAATTAAGAAGATGAATTTAAAAATTTAAATTATAATAACAATTAATATCAGCAGATATTGACTTGCTACCTCACTGTTGCATTGTTAGACTGTATCAGTTAGGTCAAGTATTCTAAATAAGTTTTAACTGGATTTTAACTCTGGTCAACTCCACATCACTATCAGTAGAGGTCGTGTCGAGCCCAGTGATTTGATAGAATTGCGAAAATGTGCATTTTAAATAGGTTACGCAAATCAAATAGGAATTTATAGTTAGGAAAGATTAACTTCATACTAATTATGTTCTCACATCATACAAAAAGTGTGAGCGTAAGCCGTGTAGAAAATTGCCTTGAATTTTAAAAACAACCCCACATTATAAATGACGTGACATGTCAAATAATAACAAAATTTTATCTAATTTAACTTAATTTTTTTGTTCTGAATTGTTTAATAATGTTTTGCAAAGTTTCTTTTGATCAAGTATTTAAAATTTAAGATACTACTTCTTGACGATTGGTAATTTGGTCAAAAACGCTCATTTTAGTATACATTGAAGCGGTTTTTTTTTATGTTTATATATTTTGTTATTTTTTTTTTGAAAACATTTTTTATAAATATCTGAAAAAGCTCTTGTAGTTTGGTTCTTGGAATTAATATTAAGTCTGAGCTGAATAACTTTCAAAACTCTATTTGTAAACACAATGTTTTTTTGTTAATATAACTGGTAATTATTACAATTTTTACTACCTAAATCATGCTTTCTATATTTTCAGCTCTTGAATGCATAATCTCAAGATTTAAAGTTTTTGAAAGTTTAGGAAACGCCTAAAAATTACATTTTTGAGTAAGAATATTGGAAAAAGATCTACAAACTCTTATTTTTGTTCGTTTTTTTTGTTTTTTTTTTTTTCATTTAGTTTTCTTAATTTTTTTGAGGATGAGCCGTTTTGAAAATAGTCTAAAAATAATCTAAACTGTTCTATATTAAAAATGTTGTAAAAATGTCAAATATCAACAAAATTAAGTATAATTTGGCTTATTAATTTTGGTTTAATTTGCTCTAAGTTTAAATCAAAAATATTAAACCGAATTAAATTTAATTTTGTTAAGATTTTACATTGTTTTGGCATTTTCAATATAGAACTGATTTTCTTATTTTTAGGGTTTTTTCAAAACAGCCCACGCTTAAAAGAATTTAGAAGGCTAAATAAGAAAAATTTCTTTAAGTATAAAAAAATCACAAAAAAATTAGTTTTTGTATACCTTTTTTTAATATTCTTAGACTAAAAAAAAATGTTAAAAATTACTGAACCAATGTGATGTTTGAAAGTTTTCTAAACTTTCAATTCTCTAAAAATTGAAACTGAGTTCAAGAGCTAAAAATGTAAGAAATATATATTTTTTGGAAGTAAAAATTGTAATAATTACTCAGTATATTAACGTAAAAAATGTTGTTTTTGCAAGTTTTTTGAAGTTTTAGAAGTGTTGTAGCTTGAACTCAATATTATTTCTAAGTACCAAACTATCTGAGCTTTTTCAAGTGTGTATAAAAAATTGTTTTTTATAAAAATTTTACAGCGAAAATATGTACATTATAAAAAAAAAAGTTACAGCGGCTTCAAAGTATTCAAGAATTGGCACGTTTGATTACAATACCAATCTTTGAGAAAAAGTGGTATTTATATAAATTTTTGCAAAACTTTAAAGAACAATTCAAAACAAAAACATTAAGCTATATTAGACGGAATATTTTGATAAAAAATTGTTACGGCATTTTCAAAGTGAAGTTATTTTTGAAATTTTAGGCTTATTTTCAGCCTAAACTTACAATAATTGAAGATGTTAAATTAAAAAAAAATATATTAAAACAAAAATTTACGAATAAAATTAATTTTGTAGACTATTTTGCAATGTTTTTACGTATAGAAAATGTTAAAAATTACTTAAAAATGTAATGTTTGGTTGTTTTCTGAACTTTAATGAGCTCACATTAATTAAGATTATGATTTAAAAAGCTGAAAACTTAGGAAACATGTTTTTGAGCTAATTTAAAATACTCAGTTTTTAAGTATGGTCGAAAATGTATACTTATATATTTATTTGTGTTTATGTTTATTTTGATTTCAGATCGTTCCGGGAAAGATATTTATCACACCTCAATTGTCGTTTCACCTGTTTGTGTGATAAATACGTAGCTGTGTTTATACTATAATTATGTATTAGATTTTTCTTATTTATTACATATAATGGACTTGCAACCTCACTGTTACAGTTTAGACTGCTTCAGCCAGGCCGAGTATTTCAGGAAAATGTAAAAATAGTTTATAATCTAATTAATTCATTCTAATTTGTTCAAAAACTATTTTTTTGTATCGTAGTAATGTTTTTTTTTTGTTATTTTATATATATTTGTGTTTTTGCTTATCTCGATTTCAGATTGTTTTTGAGAAGATATTTGTCGTCGTTTCAAACAATTGTCTGTGTGATAAATAAGTTGCTGTTTATACTATAATTATTTCAACATATACTTTAATGTACTCGCAACCTCAACTGCTTCAACCAGGCCGAGTATTTTAAGTTTATCAAAAATAAAATTATTTGGTTTGCTTTGACTTAAATATATATTCTAATTAAAATTCATTTAATTTTTGTTAAATAGCATTTTTACTTGTATCAACAAATTGCGTGGTCAATATTTATACAGTGCTGCTTACTAAGTAAATGCCTTTGTTTTCAAGGCAGCTGATCTTTTGCTGTACATGCTTAAAATGAAACCGTTGCTAATTGAAAACATGGTATTAATTTCTGTTTGTGGTGGCTGGTTTGATATTACTTCATGTGTGGTCATCACATTACTAATATCAGACCAACATGATTATTCATTAACATGGTTTTAGTTGATAGAAAAAAAATTGTTATTTTGTTTTGCCGCTGGTCAACTCTCCACTGTTCCAGTGTTAAGACTGTCTCAGTAAGGGCAAGGGGCAAGTATCAAGCATTCCAAATATTCCAATAAAGTTATAAATAGATTTAACCTTGGTCAACTTCACGTCACTATCAATAGAGGTCATGTTTAGCACAATGATTCGATAGAATTGCAATTTATGATGCAACAGTAAAGTTGTCGTTTCAAACAACTGAAAGTATTCAAGGGGGCTCACGCGTCGAATACGTTCCCTAAAATAATGCAACAATTGTTAATTTAGTTACTTTCTACATTCCTAGATATAATTTCTCAAGCTGAAACTTCTGCGGGCTCTGTTTATATATGCAGACGGATCGTTCAGAAGATTCAATGCGGAGTGATATCGCTTCCTGTTTATATACCGCGAATCGCCGACGAAAGCGTGAAATGCGGAGTGATATTGCGACGGGTTTATTTATAGACAGAGACAGTATAATAGCTGGGACCGTACAGGTACGAGCTATAAAGTAGTAACTCGTAACTGTATGGTGGTGGTGGCAAATGTAGGGCCCAGCATCTTATAGAACTCTGTAACTAGTGTAATAGTTTCATTTCAACTGACTTATTGGCAAAAGTGTTTGAAGAGCGGAGTGATATTGCAAACTGATTCGGCTTCTAGTCTCTACACCTGGTTTCAAATGGATATTGTAATGTTGTGTCAAACAAATAAAGTTATTGTTCTATTAATTGTTGTTAATTATGCACACATTTTGCAGTAATACTATGACATTTAATACCTTCTTTCAATCTAAACTACATTTGCTACAAAATTACCTGACAACTTGGCTGTAGCTTTTTACCTCATTGACAATCAATAAATCAATTCATTCAACAAACACAATTTTGCTATAACTGTATTTTGACAAATTTTTAATTAGAATTTTACTGTTCTAAATTTATAGCCTAATTATATACCAATTGAATGGTTACCAAGATTTGGATTTTATTTAGTGCGGAGTGATATCGGGTCCTGTTTATATACATCAGATCGTCGACGAAAATGTGTAAAGTGGGGAGTAATATTGCGTCGCGTTTATATATAGATTTTTGTTTAGTTGGATTAAGTAATAAAATTTGATAGTTCTATTGCTATTGTTAAATTATTTCAATTTATAATGTTTTGCGCAGCGCGAATGCGTGCGCTTCAAAATAAGGGATTTTTTTTTGGTACTCCGTCGGAGACCGTACGTACCGAGAAAAGAGAAGTCTCTCTTCCGCAGGCCGCCGATACGTGTGGTTCGGGTGAAGAATGTAAAACAACGAATTGTTTTTGTATTTTAAGTCGTAGGTGGTTTGACTAGAATTGCATTATTCACCCGATGAGTCATAAACCATATGTGTGGTCATAGTAAATGTAATTGTGCTGTCGTTATCGTTTTTGGTGTTGGATTTCCTCGTGGAAAATAATAAAAGTAAGTGGTGGTTCTTTTTAACACTTAATCAACCCCTATAAATCCTTCAGATATAATTTATTTAACTTGAAGTATTAAATTTAATTGAGCAATAGATTTTTATAAAAGTAATTTGTAAAGCCAGCCAAGGATTCATACATTATCATATCCTTCCTTAACAAGTAAAACGATTGTCGTGGTATTAGTGATAGTGGAAGAAAATAATGGAAATTAGTTCAAGCAGAAAAAACCTAGGGTAAATAAGCGGGGATGTAACGTGTTGGGGCCAAATGGAAACATTTTTCTGGTGAAAACAGTAGCCAGATAATACTAAGGAAAATATTGGTTTCTTGGCTAATGACTGATGGTAGCCCATGAGCTCAATCTAATGTTAATTCCGCTGCAATCTCGCCACGACATCGCAATCCGGTACGTTTACCTATCTATTCATAGTTAGGCGCTATGCTAGGCTAAATAGTAATCTTGTATTTAATGAAGTCCTTAAAAATCTATTGATCGTAATTATCAGAACTAATTAAATTTGTAATATGAATCGCTGTCTAATATTTTGATTTTTTGATGAATATATATTATTATGCATTTTGGTTTATTCTTTCCCCCTCTGTCAATTTTTCCTTGAATTGTTGACTGGCGCTCAGGCCTGCTTAATTTAATTAATTATACAATTTCAACTCGTACCCCGCGCCGACTGAATAGCAGCCGCGAGCAAGTGAACGCGCTTAAGTCAAGAAGCCGTCACAAGACATTATAATAGCTAGGACAGTACAGATACTAGGTACAAAGTAGTAACTTGTAACTGTATGGGGGTGGTGGCAAATGTAGGGCCCGGCATCTAATAAAACTTTGTAACAAGTGTAGTAGTTCCAACTGACTTATTGACAAAAGTGTTTAAAGAGCGGATTGGTATCGCGACCTGACTTGTCTTCTAGACTCTATACACCTGGTTTAAATTGGATATTTTAATGTTGTAAAGCAAGTGACAGTTATTGTTACTATTAATTATTGTTAATTAAGCACAGATTTTGCAGTAATACTATGACATGTACAACCTCCTTTCAATCTAAATTACAATTGCTACAAAATTACTTGACTCTAGCATTTAATATTTTATTGACAATGCATTAATCAATAAATCAATTTATTTGACAAACACAATTTTGCTAAAACCGTATTTTTACAAATTTTTAATTATAATTTTACTGATCTATATGCTGAATAAATTTTTATTAGATTTATAGCCTAATTATATATCAACTGAATGGTTACCACGATTTGGATTTGATATTCTACATTCCTAGATGTAATTTCTGAAGCTCAATCTACCGCGGGCTCTGTATATATGCAGACAGATCGTTCAGAAGATTTACTGCGGAGTGGTATCGTGTTCTGTTTATATACATCAGATCGTCGACGAAAATGTGTAAAAGTGCGGAGTAATATCGTGTCGCGTTTTATATAGACATTATAATAGCTGGGACCGTACAGATACGAGCTATAAAGTAGTAACTTGTAACTGTATGGGGGTGGTGGCAAATGTAGGGCCCGGCATCTACTAAAACTTTGTAACTAGTGTAATAGTTTCATCTGACTTATTGACAAAAGTGTTTGAAGAGCGGAGTGATATTGCAAACTGATTCGGCTTCTAGTCTCTACACCTGGTTTCAAATGGATAGTGTAATGTTGTATCAAACAAATTATTTTTCTATTAATTGTTGTTAATTATGTATTGTAGTAATACTATGACATTTATAACCTCCTTTCAATCTACAACTACAATTGCTACAAAATTATCTGACAACATGGCTGTAGCATTTATTATCTCATTGACAATGCATTAATCAATAAATCAATTCATTTAACAAACACAATTTTGCTATAACTGTATTTTGACACATTTTTAATTAGTATTTTACTGTTCTAGATTTATAGCCTAATTATATACCAATTGAATGGTTACCAAGATTTGGATTTTATTTTCTACATTCCTAGATGTAATTTTTGAAGCTCAATCTACCGCGGGCTCTGTTTATATGCAGACCGATCGTTCAGAAGATTTAATACGGAGAGATATCGTGTCCTGTTTATATAGATCAGATCGTCGACGAAAATGTGTAAAGTGCGGAGTAATATCGTGTCGCGTTTTATATAGACATTATAATAGCTGGGACCGTACAGATACGAGCTACAAAGTAGTAACTCGTAACTGTATGGGGGTGGTGGCAAATGTAGGGCCCGGCATGAAATAAAAAACTGTAACAAGTGTAGTAGTTCTAACTAACTTATTGACAAAAGTGTTTGAAGAGCAAAGTGATATCGCAAACTGTTTATATACATGAAGTGCTTCAAGTGCGAAGTGACATTGAAACCTGTTTATATACAGATGAATTCATCAGAACGTTGTCAATCCAGGGTTTTATTTCTAACAAACTAAATTTTGTTATACATAATTGTATTAATTTTTAATTTTCTTTTTTCTTTCTAGATGCTGATTGTAGTTTTCCAGACGAAATTCGGAACGTTATCGCGACTTGTTGACAAAAAAGTTTAAAGTGCGGTGTGATATCGCGGCTCGTTTATATACGGCGGATCGTCGATAACAGTGCTTCAACAGCCGAATGACATTGAAACCTGGTTATATACAGACAGACAAAGTTAGGTATGAGTGATTTAGTAACTTTGGTTATAATGTTGTGGGGTGGTCGGTTTCAATTATTTTGTGCTTCATCAACAGACGTGGGTTGGGGACTGACGATCCTTAGTGTTTTCTTTTACCTTTAATATTCCTTGATTCCATTCCCTCTCCTGCTTTTGAATTAGAACCTTGTCGTGGTGAGCAGGCTTTAAACTAAAACTAATTCATTTCTGTACAAGGTAAGTAATAATTTTAATCGTATTTTATTATTTTATGTGATACGAAATATTTAATATTTTTAATTTAGTATGATTAAATTATAATGTTGTGATTAGAATTATTATATATAATTATTTATTGTATATTATAAGAGTTTAGTCAATAAAAACTAATCTATGCCAATGTGTGTGTGTAATGTTATTAATTTTTAACTTGTGCAGTTTGTGTGGAATTTAGTGCCTATAATTCTAAAGTTTGTGTCATTCCGGCTGGTAATTATATTAGCAACCAGTCATCTTTACAATTTTAAGAAAATTCACTGGTTTAATTATTTTTATTATTGTAAATGTATTTAACCTAGAATTAAAGTTTCCCGCTTACTGTTTTGTCGCGCTTCCCGTGGCGGTGATTTTAACTATTCGTACCAGTGGCGTAACTTCCATTTTTTAACGTGTAATTTTAAAATTTTATTATTAATTTTTATAATCTTGCTGTCTCTTATGTAACCTTACCGTGGTCTACCTGTATTTGTTTTTAGTCAGTCACCAGTGATCGACCGCACCGGTGTGAATTGTGTCCTTGTATCAACCTTATCCTGTTTATATTTATTTATTGCTCTAGTCATTTTTGTTTTTGTAACTGTATCTGTTATTATGCAGTGTAAATGCAAAACTATTGCACAATCAGGTGTAACCTGTAGCAATTGTGGCGTTATCTTCCATAACAGTTGCGCTATTCGTTACAAGAAATGTAATTGCGGTAATTTATTTGAATTGGATGATTCCGAACTTCCTAAACTTTATAAAGAAAATATTACTCTTTACCAAGTTTTATGTGATGGTCGAGCAATAAATTACTCTTAGATAAAATTACTTATCTTGAAGAGAAGATCACCGAAAAAGATAAAACTATTCTTCAATACGAAGCTCGCAGTAAACAACTAACTGCTCCCACTACTGCGCCGCTCACTAATGATACGGTGCAATTGATTCAACCTGCAGTTTTTACTTCTTTAGCAAGCTCTGTTGTTAAGGGAAAAACTAATCAAAAAACTCAGCCAAGAACTCAAACTATGTTTGGTTGTGGCCCAACCAATGACAAACTGCAGGCTTATGTGCCTACTTCTTACGTACATGTTTCTAAACTTAGACGTGGAACTAATAAAACTGATATAGTAAATCATATTAAATCTAAGTTTTCCACGATATCAGTTGATGTTGTTGAGTTAAAAGTAAAATCTGGAAACTACAACAGCTTTAAAGTTTCTGTTCCAGCTAATCATGCTCGATATATTCTCTGCAAAGATTTTTGGCCTGCAAATATAGCGGTCAAGAAATTTTTAAATTATGGGCGAGTTAATAATGTTCCTGCTTCATCTTCGGTGGATTTTCGAAATCTGGATCTAGCCAACAATCTAAACCCGTCACCAGAAACACCAGCGGTATCTCCATCTATTACCAGAATGTCGGGGGTATAAAAACTAAACTCAAAGAACTTATGCTGGCTGTAGCTGTATCCAACTACGATATTATTGTACTGACCGAAACCTGGCTAAATCAGGACATCAGCGATGCGGAGCTACAATTAATTGGTTACAGTTTGTTTAGATGTGATCGCTCTTCATTAACAAGCCCTAAGCTTGACGGAGGAGGTGTCTTAATTGCTACTAAAACTTGTTTTAATTGTACTTTATTACAACCTACATTTTTAAGTATTGAACATTTGTTTGTAATTGTTAAGTTTAAGTTTGTATCATATATTATCAGTGCAGTCTACTTACCACCTAACTCGGCATGTGATAAATATTTAGATCATTGTTATTCCGTTGAATCTATCGCTGACAAATATCCAGACAGTAAACTAATTTCACTAGGCGATTATAATCTACCCGCAGCGGTATGGGTTAATGATGAGTTAGGCATAAGTGTTATTTGTAATGATACTTATTCTGCTCATTTTGTTTATAACTGTTATAGATTTCTAAACTGCGCTCAATGTATTTCTATACCTAATGATGGTGGTGTGTTCTTAGATTTATGTTTTTCTAACATCTGTGATATTTATGTGATTAAAGCTGTGGATGTTTTGTTAAAACTTAGCCAACATCATATTGCTTATGTGATTGATGTAAAATGTGATACTAGCCGTGATATTTTAATGTGTAATTATGTTTTTAATGATTTTAAATATGCCGACTTTAACGCAATCAATAATTTTTTGTTGAATGTTGATTGGTCCGCCTTTTTTTATAATTGTGATATTGATAATTGCGTTAATTTATTTTACTCTGTGTTGTATTTTGCTATTGACTATTTTGTTCCCAAAAAACAATGGCGAGAAAACAATTTTCCAGTTTGGTTTAATAAAGAACTGATTTCACTTACTAGACTCAAAAAAACTGTTCATAAACGTTATAAATCTTCAAGACTATTGTCTGATTATAACGAGTTTCAATCAATTCGTACTTCGTGTAAAAATCTCAGTACATGTCTATACAAGCAATATATTACTCGAACAGAAAACAACATTCAAAGTAACCCTAAACATTTTTGGAAATTTGTTAGCGACTCTAGAAAAACTAATGATTTTCCAGCCACAATGTATTATAAACAAAAAACTTGCAGTAATGGAGATGACTATGTTAATAGTTTTGCTGAGTTCTTTTCCTCTGTTTACGATACACAAACTCATCCAACTCCTTTGTTTGACTTTAAGAAAAACGTATTACATCGATCATTTTCAATTAGTTTGTTGGATGTATTTAAAGGGATTGAGAACCTTAAATGTAACCTTAGCACTGGACCGGACGGTGTTCCATCTATGCTGTTAAAACAATGTATTTATTCAATTTCTATGCCATTGCACTTACTTTTTGAGGCTTCTATTAATGAAGCCAAGTTTCCTTCAGTTTGGAAACAAAGATACATTATGCCTTTACATAAATCTGGAGCTAAGGAGGATATTACTAATTATAGAGGTATATGCATCCAGTCTGCTATTCCTAATTTTGATCAAATTGTAACTGGTCAAATACAATGGATGTGCAAAAGCATTTTAGTGGAACAGCAACATGGGTTTCGCGAGGGTCGTTCTACTCTTACAAATCTTCTTTGTTACAAAAATGATCTTTTGAATGCCTTTCAATCAAGAGTTCAAATAGATTCTATTTACACAGATTTTTCAAAGGCTTTTGATTGCGTTAATCATAGTATTTTGATTGCTAAGCTTCGGGCTTTGGGTTTTCATGAATCTGTTGTTGCGTGGTTGTCGAGCTTTTTGGAAAATCGTACACAGTGTGTGAAAATTAATAACTTTTTATCACAACCAATTGTTGTTCCTTCTGGGGTTCCTCAAGGATCTCATTGTGGACCAATTCTGTTTTTACTCTTTATTAATGATCTTGTTTATTCTATTAATTCTTCGTCTTATCTTTTATTTGCTGACGATCTTAAAATTTATAAAAGAATATCTATCGAGGACTGCATTAGTTTGCAAAATGATTTAGATTCTGTTCATTCATGGTGTCTTATTAATAACTTGTTGTTTAACGCAAATAAATGTTTTTCGATAAGCTTCAACAGAACTTTTAGTAAAGGTAGGCATAGTTGTCTTGACCTTCTTTGTATTTTTTCTCTTCATTGCTTGTTTCTATGTTCTTTTGCTTCCACTTAGCTTCTCTTTCCTCCTTTCTTTGTCTTCTGTGGTTTTTGATGTGTGTGTTTACTTCCATTTTCGTTTATCTATATCTTGAGTTTTCAAACTCCTCTATCTTTTTTCTCATTACTGCCGTTGCATAGTTTCTTAATGCTCTCCATTTGTTTTCGTCATTCAGGCAAATATTAATTATTGAAGATTTATCAATTTTGTTTTCCAATACTTTCTCTAACTCTTTCCTATCATTCTCCCACGCTTCGCACTCTATTAGCGTATGTTCTGCGTCGTCATACGTGTCTTCTTGGCAGAATATACATTTCTCTTCTTTCTCCATTTTATTTATATTTTGTAAATACTTTCCAAAGGCTCCATGTCCGGTGAGTAGTTGTGTTGTATAGTAACACGTTTCCGGTTTATTCTCTACCCATTCCTTTATTTCTGGTATTAACTCTCTTGTCCATTCACCTTTTTCTCCGTCTTTCCACTATGTCTGCCATTTTTTCATTGTATTATCTTTTGCTTGTCTCTTTGCTTTTTGTTTACTATTTCCTTCATTTACCAGATTCTTTATGTTTGATCTTTCTTCTACCATCAAGTCTGCGGGTAGTGTCGCCGCGATTACTTCTAGCGCTTCTTGCGACACCGTTCTGTAAGCCCAACATATCCTTAACGAGCTTGCTCTAGTGGCTCCTCTTATTTCTTTTCTGTTTTTTTTTTGTCTTTAAAGCATCTCCCCATGTTTCTGCGGCGTACAGTAGTTTACTTTTGGCCGCCGTTGCTATTAGCCTTCTTGCCTCTTGTCCTGGTCCTCCCTTGTTTGGCATGAGCCTACTAAGCATTCCTTCCATTTTCTTTGTTCCTCTTACCGCTTTCTTAATCTGTTCGTTCCATCCTTTTGCTTCCAGTGTAACTCCAAGGTATTTAATTTTCTTCCCTATGGTTATTATTTGTTTTCCTACCTGTATATTTCCGGTTCCTCTATTTGTCCTCTTTGTCGATAACCATGCCGATTCCGTTTTCTGTGGTACTAATTCTAGCCTTTTACTTTTCATTCATCTTTTTATCATACTAATTGCCAACTCTAGCCTTTCCTTTAGTACTTCTATGTCTGCATCCCTACCTACTAAAGCTAAGTCATCAGCAAATGCCGTTATCGTCACCCCGTCTGGCAGCCGCATTCCGAGAAGCTCATTATATACTAAGTTCCATAATTTGGGTCCTAGTGCTGAGCCTTGTGGTACCCCTCTGGTCAGTCTAAATTTACCCTTCTTGGTCACTAAGTTTCTTCCTTGTAGATAACTCCATATTATCTTGATCGTTTTCTTTGTCAATTCTTACTTTTTTGCTGCTTCGAAAGAATTGACAACAATTTTTGTGATTTTTTTGTTTTTTATGTTACTGATTAGATTTGTAAAATAAAGGTTTTGTTATTATGTTGCTGCTTTTTCTTTCCGTTCCTGAGATATCGTCAAAAAAATTAAAAAAAAAATTTTTTTTACACCCTGTATCTCAAAAACGGTGCGTTTGCGGAACCATGTTAATAGAAACTTTTTTTCTTATAATTAGCCAAGAAATCCCACCCTTTATTTTCCGGCACATGTTTTGAAACATCCTGTATAGCGGATCGTCGAACAAAATTTTATTTTTTAAAGAAATATTTATTAACACTAACACATTTATTCCAACAATTTTCTAATAACGCTATGAGTTCAAAAAATTTTTTTAGTAATTTTGTGAAATACGACTCTACAGCGTTTTTCAAATTATTATTTGATCACTCAAAAATCAGAAAAAACGTTGTTTGTTTTATCTGTTTTTTTAGGTTTAGAAATGAATAATAGTCACAGGGAGGTAGATATTGTAGTTTCTTAAAATCGCATTCATTGATTGCTTCTTGAACAATTTATGCTTTATGCACGTTGGGGGACAGTCAAAACCTTGGTCAGGTTGCAAATGTGTACTGAAGTGATGAGGTTGAACCAAAACAGTCAAAAAATAGCATTCAGTCAAAATTGTAAGAAAATTTTAAAATTACTTTAACATAGACCTAAAGATTGTTAAAACCTGTTACAATATCTAAAATTTATTAGATTGTCTAAAAGTGTCTAAACAGTAAAAAAATGCTAAAATAGTTACATATTTTTTAGAAAATGTCAAAATAACTTAGTAGACCTGAAGAATGTTAAAAACTGTCACAATATCTATACAAGTCATTAGATTGCCTAAAAGTATCTAAACTGTGAAAAAGTTTTCTAAATGTGTCTAAAACTGACAATCAATATCTAAAATTGTTTAACAGTCAAAAATGAATAGTGAATGTCAAAATAGTTAAAAAATGGTTAGAAAATGTCAAAATGATTTTAATATACTTATACCTAAAGATTGTTAAAAAGTACCAAACAATATCTACAAAAATTATTAAATTGTCTAAAATTGTCTAAATTGTCAAAAAGTTTTCTAAAAAAAACTGACAATCTAAGGACGGTTGAAACAATTAAAAATGCATTGCAAGTGGCAAAATTGTCATAAAATATTAAAACAACATCAACATAGTCCTAAAGATTGTTAAAAACTGTCACAAATGTCACAACATCTACACAAGTTGTTAGATTGTCTAAAAGTGTTTAAACTGTCAAAAAGTTTTTTAAATTTGTCTTAACACTAACAAACATTATCTAAAGATGTTTGAAACAGCTTAAAAACGCATTCTGAATGTCAAAATTGTCAGAAAATGTGAAAATAATTTTAACCTAGAACTCAAGATTGTTATAAAATATCACAATATATACAAAAGTCATTAGATTGTCTAACATTTTTAAAATGTGATAAACAAAAATTATCTAGAAACGTTTCAAACAGTCAAAAAATGCATAGTGAATATCAAAACTGTCAGAAAAATTTAGAACACGTCAAAATAACTTAAACATAAACTTAAAGATTGTTTAAAAATGCCAAACAATACTTACAAGTCATTAAATTGTCTAAAAGTGTCTAAAACTGACAAACAATTGTTAACTGTGTTATTTGTTAGCGTTGTTTATAATAGTTAATATACCATAAGCGTCTGAGGTTGTGTTAACGGTAAATAAGTAATGGACTAGTTATAGATAGTTATAATATTTGTTGATAAGCCATACAAAAAAATTAATTACAAAATTTTAAGGGTGTAAAACAGCTATTAGAAGTTATACACACATAGGCCAAAGTGTTGTTAGATGTGTCTAATACAAGTACATTGATAGTTAGGGCATCGAGGTACTGATAGCTGTAGTATCCTTGGAGGGTTGTAAAAGATTGTTATTCACACACTGGCAGTTGTGTTAATTAAGTGACTTTTGAGTAGTAAAATAATTTAACGGTTAATTGTTTCATAAATTAGTGTTAAGTTAATAAACGACGTATACGCACGGTGTGGTGGATGGGAGGTTTAGCGTTTGTTGCGTCAGTTGTATAAAAATCAAATTTTAATAACTGGACGTAATACAATAGCTAAAAATGCTTGAAACAGTCAAAAAATGCACTGTGAAAATGTCAAACAATATCTACAAAGTTATTAGTGCGTCTTAAATGAACAAAAAATATCTAAGATGTTTAAAACAGCCAAAAATGCATTGTGGATATCAAAATTGTCAAAAAAATCAAAATGATTTCAACATAAAGTTAAAGACTAACAGTCTGAAACTGTCAAACAATATCTAAAGGTTATTAGATTGTCTAATTGTGCATAAAACTGACAAACAATATCTAAAGATGTTAAACAGTCAGAAAATACATTGTGAATGTCAAAATCGTAAAAAAACTATCAGAAAATATCAAAATAATTTCAACATGAATCTAAAGAAGTTTCTAAACTGTCAAAAAGTTTTCTAAGTGTCTCTAAAACTGACAAACAATATTTAAAAATGTTTGAAACAGTCAACAGCATTGTAATTGTCAGAAAAAAATGTTGTACAATCAAGTATGATTAAAAAAATCGTTTGGTATAGATTTTCAAAATCAAAGAAAAAATAGAAATGAAACTTGGAAAACAAAAAATATTTTGTTCAAAAATCAGAAAATTGTTACAAAAATTAATATAAGCAATAAATAAATTACACAGTTCGGGCTTCAACTAGATCTGTTTGGAACAACTATACAGACAAAAAATCTTTAATTAATTAATGAAATTTATTAATTATAATTTACAATAAACCATACTAATAATATAATATGAAGGAATAATATAGAAATAACATACATTTTGTAAATATACAAGAAATCATTCAAGAGAAGCTGATAAGACTGGCTATTTATAAACACAAATAATTTATTCGAGTTTAGAAAAAAAGTGAAGCGAGTTAAATTCTGCGATTATAGAATTTTGTTTTTAAAAACTTTTATTTAAATATTAGAAAATACAATTCTTAGTTTACTATGGTCTTAATTAATTATAATAATAAGCGGCGTGGTGAGTAAGTCGTTTGTTTATATAGTAGGAATAAATGCTGACCAGCGACATACTCAGGTTATCATTTGTACGTGCTAATCACTTTGTTATGCATTATAGCGATAAGAATTTATTGCGATAACAATGCGACGTAAATTGAGAGTAATAAAATAAACATGGGATTCAAACATTATGCTTTAATTAAATGTTATTTGCATGCTAAAATTTTCCTATTTTGTTCTGAAATAAAAGCACAATTTACTAAATTAATTAAATAATATTTCATATATTTGATGGTTAATAAAATGTTTTTTATCAAAAATGTATTCTTTAATATAGTTTTATTCGAAAAACCAGAATACAATACAATATAATATAAACGAATAATATAAAATTTTATTAAGAAATTTGTAAATATAAAAAAAACATCACAAAGGAATCTGATAAGACCGTCTATTTATAAATGCAAAGATTTTAGGAAAAAAAAGTGGAGAAAATATATTTACTACAATAAAATGCGACGTAGATTAACGCAATAGCTTCAAATTTGTATAAAAATATGAAAATATTGTAATTAATATTTAAACAGATTGAGTAACACGCAAGCTTTTTTAACTGCAATGGTGTGGATGCTGTAGATCACTAATTACACTAATTATATAGCATTATCATTATTAGGCAAAGTACATGTAAAGCGTACAAATTCTAACTGAGGAATGACATTAATAGACGAAACAATGCCAATGAACGTGGACTAAAATAAATTGCCTGCATAAATTTGATATTTTAAGATTATGTTAGCAGAATTTTATTGCCACTTTATATATCGGAATCTTGGCGTTGATTTCTATGTGTTTGTTTTTCCATACTAGCTTCGCATATAATATCCCTGTACCCTGACACTTCTATTCCCAGAAATATTAGATTTCATCTCTTATTATTTATTATTATCTATGGCTAATTTACACTTAATCGGTGTTTTATATCTTGTCATACGTTTATGTTTGTGGTAGAAATTGTCATGTAAAATACTTTTGCTTATAAAGCGTAGTAATTGTTATTGAAGAATGAAATTCGTATTGCCCTAACTTTTGCCTGCATACGGCGGCCCATGCCACTAATATGAGCTCACGAATATCATTTTGTGAAATATTCTGCCATTCTTCCTTAAGTGCTACACAAAACTCGTTTATTGTGGTTGGTGCAACTGCATGTTCTCTAACACGCCTGCCCAACATGTCTCAAACATGTTCTATAGGATTTCTATCTGGGGTACATGCAGGCCAGTTGAATTTTCTTATTCCAACTGCAACCAAGTATTTTGTGACGCACCTTGCAGAATGCGGTCTTGTGTTATCCTGCATCAGAATAAAGCCATCGCCGATAAATAGAGCAAATGGGACTACGTAATTTTCCAAAACTTTCTCAATATACTGCTGTGTAGTCAGCGATCCTCCATCAATGACAATCAATTCAGTGAAGGCATCCATTGATATTCCTGCCTATACCATCAGGGAACCTCCACCATGGCTTAAAAGTGCACTCCGCAAATCGTTATTTGTTTGTCTTCATTCTCTTCTATCTGGCGAATGTAGCAGAATCTAGACTCGTCAGTAAGCAGTACAGTCTTCTATTGTGCCAATGTCCAATTTAAATGTTTGCGATAAAATTGGAGTCTGGCTACTCGGTAACGTGGGAGTAATTTTGATCCAGCTGCTGATCTTCAAGATTTTAAGCCAGTTTCTTGCAACTATTGACGAACTGTCCACGCACTTACAGCTGTACTACAAACCTCACGGAGTTGGTTTCTGGTCTCTACTGAAGTCACATGACAATTCCGTAGAGTAGTACAAACGATAAATCGGTCATCCCAGCCTTCAAGTATTTCTGCCGGTTTTCCTAAACCGCTCAAATGCTTTTGAATAGTAGAAAAACTGACATGAAGGAATCTGGACACATACCGCTAACTTCTTCTATCTGCTACAAGAGCAACAGCTTTTGCACAATCTTCAGCATTTAACCATAATCAACACACCAATTTGCCCTAAGAATGACAGTTAATCGAAAACAAACAAGTCACTTTGATCCTCTGTGCATAATGTCGAATAAGCAATGGGTAGTGAAGAACGCATACCTTTAAATCTTATTTTTGCTTATTAATGTTTATTAAATAAACTGATAAGTACCATATGTTGTTTTTTTTACATCCTGGTGGACTTTTTGATTGAAAAACATTAAAAGTTTCATTAAAAAAAAAAAAACGTTTTTTTTGCAAAAAATTACCTAATGACCCGGTATTTTTGCATCTGATTGAGTATCAAACTAAATTTTGTTGTCAAAGCTAACTCACAAGAAACTTTATTAAGTGTAAAGTTTCTTAGTTTGACTTCTGGTTGTTGGTCGATTAATTGATCTTGCTACAGTCAAAACTTGTAAAGAAACTGGTTGTGATTTGGTTGTTGTATTTAAATTTGTTGTTGTTGCTAAAGAAATTGTTTGTCGTTTTTTTTAATTTAGTTGTTTTGCCAATGCTGTTTTCCAAGTACATGAAATTTTCTGGTCTTTTTTCAATTTTGATGGCTTCACTTGTATGAAAATGATTAATTTTTGCAAAAAGTTCTTTCAAAATTAATTTTGTGTCGACTTGAATTTACATGATCTGTTAAAGATGAAGTAGATTTATTTTTTTAAACTGCACGAGTATGTTTTTTTTTTCGTACACGCATTCACTTTCTAAAGGTATGCTATCTTTTGGGCTTTTTAAAACTTTAAATTTGTATTAAAAGTTAAAATTACAAACAACGTCAAAGAAAAAGATGAAACGCAAAAATTTGTCAAAGGTACTACAAACAAAATTTCTAAAATTTTAAAAAGATATGACAAAAAATAATAAAGAAAGAATAAATTATAATTTTTGCATATTTGCAAAAAGCTAATAATTTGTATGTTAATAAATAATTAATTAATTTTAATATTGCAGAAACAATATTTAAGGGCACGATTGACGCGCAAAAATCAAGCAAAATCATATTTGCTTGATGGTAAATAGCTGAAATAAGCACATATGACATCATCATTGCGAGTATAGCACGCATCGTCGCCGATCACATACTTATTTATAGACTTATCACCCCGTACCCCACCACGGTTGTAAAAACAATTCGTAGAAAATAATTTATGAAATTACGTATTTATAAAGATTCGCATTAAGGGCGCGCATAAAATATTTATTATTATTGAACCTTTATTATTGTTTTTATGGTGTGATAGCTCAATGGTAGAGCACTTGCATATCATGCGAGCAGTCCCGGGTTCGATCCCCGAAATATGGCTGAAATGATAACTTGCTCTTTATCCACCAGCGTGGTTCGGAAGTCACGTATTAAGCTGTTGGTCCCATCAAACCACTTTAAACAAGTCGTAGACTTACTGTGGCGATGTAAAATAGCCGTAAAAAGCATAAAAAAAAGCAAAAGCATAATTAAATATATGTATATTTCTTTCAAAATATTTTATTAAATTAATTTATGTGTACAGTTTGTATTGAAACAGTAGTGTCGGATAAAAATTGCAGTATTACAATTAAGTTACTCTAGAAATTGCATTTTTTTATATTTGCGGGTATCTATTGTGTTTTTAAACTAAGATAAAATTATACTAAACCTTATTGTAACATAATAATATGACCGATGTGAAAACACCAACAAAACTAGGTTGACTAACTGCATTTGCTCGGTTATTAATCATCAAAATAAAATAAAATAAATAAATACACCATTTGATAGCTCTTAAAATTTCTGATCCGATGATGTACAACATGTATAGTTAAAAAAAATGTAATAGATGGTTTAATTAACAAACTTAATTAGACCTAATTAGCAAACTGTCACTTCAAGATTGCTATTTTTTGTAAAAATATATCTTATATCAAATAAATCGATCTACGAAAGAAAATTTTTCTGACCATCGATTATGTACGTACTACGGCTAATTGAAAATTGATTAAAAAAATTAATCAATAATTAATTACTCCATAACTGTGCGTCAGAGAAAACTAATAAATACACCAAATTGAAATCCGCGTTTGGTAATATATATAACATGTTCTTTTTAAATGAAATAGTCTCCATTTAAAAGCCAACAAATCGCGACAGTACCTCTGTGGGTGGTATGAAAACTTGTGCAATCGAACGTTTTTATTGCTGTTCTACACATTGACATGTTTGATAAATAAAACAATGTAAACACAATTTTATTTATACATGGTAAATGAATTGCATGTTAAAAACTAAAATCTTATTTTACATTTGCAATAAGAATTATTTTAAGTTGCGGTGTTGATTTCAATTTTTGTCTAAAAGTCTAAACCTATCTTTCAACTTGTTTATGTCATTTAGTATTGGTGTTGTTTTGCAATATCTCGTTTACGTATACTAGCTTACAATTTTTACCCATTTTTTTATAAGTAAATTTTCTTTTTTTTTCCATATTTTGTATATCAAAATTTGACTTATACAGGGTTAGTCAAAATTGCTGGAACACTTAAATAACTCTATATCAGTAAAAAAATCGAAAAAAGTTTCAAACAAATATTTTTTTTTTTGGTTTTAAACAAACTGTTGTTAAAAAATATTTTCAATATACAGGGAGTTTATAAATGAATGGGATTATGTAATCACTTTAAATGTGCCGCTTTTTTTAAATTGTTCACTAAACTATTTGTTTTGACAGATCAACTTTGACAGCTGTCAAAAAGGCGGCATATTTAAAGTGATTACATAATCCCATTCATTTATAAACTCCCTGTACAAGATGTTTATTTTATTGTTGATATTTAGTCAACTTTTTTTTAAATATAACATCTGATATATTTTGAATTTTTTTGTAAAAATGTATCATTCTTAAGTTATAAGCAATTAATTCAAACTCTTGAACATTTGTAGAAAAATTTATTTTATTTTAACCAAACGTTTAAAAAGAACAATAACATCAAAAACAAAAACGTAAAAATATACAAGGTGTTTATTTTATTATGGAAGTTTGAAGTTTTTTTAATTTTTTAAATACCTTGTTTTAAAGTGCAAACAGAATTTTATTCACACTATCAAAGAAAAACGCGTCGTAGAATTTTAATGTTGTTTATTCTAAATCATAAACCTTACTAACTAAACACAAAATAATATACAATATATATACTTAAAAATTAAGGGCTAAAAGAGAGAGAACATCTTTAAAGATGATTGGAAATACCAAATAGATTTGCGAGACGCTAATCCCATCGTTAACGCGATGTAAAAACCCAGTACATATCATAAATACAAACAGTTTTACAATCCCATTAAGCAGCTGTTGCAATTAATGTTTTATAATCCGGTTAATTCTAGGTAGTCCCGTTTTCCCAGGTATAATTCTTTACATACCGCCCCCCTTGAAATACTATTTCAAGATTGAATATCATCTAAGAATACGCATAGTTTGTGCACTGGACGTTTTATAACACCATCCGTAGTTCGGATGGATGCAACTCTAATTATTTCGTCCTTTCCGGGATGGATCTCTTCAATTCTTCCTTTCTTTCATTTTAAAGATGGCAAATTGTCTTCCTGTATTATTGCCAGCTGCCCAGGTTTAATTGAGCATCCTTTGGAATGTTTCCATTTTATTCATCTTTCCACCTTTTCCAGAAGTGGTCACGCATTTGTTGTAGGTGTTGCCATCTACTTAATTTGTTTACCCGTAGATGCATTAAACCAGGTTCGGGTATGGAGTTCATTGGCTCTCCTATCAGGAAGTGTCCCGGTGTAAGAACACTATAATCGTTTGGATCATCACTCATTGGCGTTAATGGGCGCGAATTTAGGATCCCTTCTATTTGGGTGAGCATCGTGGACATTTCTTCGTATGTTAAAAGCGTTTCTCCAACTACTCTCCAAAGATGGTGCTTAGCCGATTTAACTGCCGCTTCCCAAATTCCTCCAAAATGCTGGTACCCAGGTGGAATAAAATGCCACTGCATTTTGATATCCGAGATGTTCGTCATCAGTTCTTGATTTTCTAAGGAGAATAGATGACCCAAATTTTTCAGCTTGTTATCAGCACCCTTAAAGTTCGTGGCGTTGTCCGAATACATCTCCTTTACTGAGCCTCTTCGTACTATAAATCTACGAAGTGCACTGAGGAAGCAGTCGGTAGTAAGGTCAGTGACTAGTTCTATATGCACCGCCTTTGTTACCATGCATACAAATATAGCCGCGTGAGCCTTTATGGTCCTTTTGCTTTTTCGGGAACCCTCTTTAATGTTGAATGGACCCCAGTAATCTACTCCGCTCTTTAAGAATGGGCGTGCTGGCTCAGTACGGCAATAGAGCAACTCTCCCATGATAGGTTGTGCAGGTTTTGGTTTATTCTTCAAGCAGACAACGCACTTACGAAGAATTGTCCTTATTGCACTTTGTGCTGATATGATCCAATATTGATTTCTTATAGCTGCTAACGTTGGTTGTGCACCTGCGTGGAAGTTTCTTACGTGCTCATCACGAATGATTAGCTTAGTGAGAGCTTGAGATTTTGGTAGAAGAATTGGATGCCTTTTCACATATTGCAGCGATGAATTTCGAAGTCTTCCACCTGCACGAATTAACCCATTTACATCCAGAAACGGATTTAGACACAACAGTCTGCTTGCATTGCTTAGTGATCTTGCTGTCTGTAGGTCTTGGAGTTCTTTACCAAATTCAGCTTCCTGCACTAGTCGAATTAATCGTACTCTCGCTTCATTTTGACATTTGTGGTCATAAATTACCAGCTTATGCAATCCTTGTGCTGTTCTTCTTATGCATTGGATTTTTTTAATAAATTTTAAACACAATGCGATAACTCGTATTAACTTTTGGAGCGATGAATAACGCGAAATCAAGAAATCACCAAATGCTTGTCGTTCTTTGTTGAGAATAAATACTCTTTTTACTTCTGGTGTATCATTCGATGAGTTATATGACGATAACGTCGCCGTATTGGCTATCAGGACGTCTGGTCCTTTCCACCATAATTTATTGTTCAATAATAACGAAGGTGAAGTCCCTCTTGAAATGATATCTGCCGGGTTAGACTTTGTATCTATATGGTACCAGTCGTTAGGGTCTGTTAACTCTTGTATCTCGCTTACCCGGTTTGCTACAAAGGTTTTCCACTTGCTTGAATCTGCCTTTATCCAAGATAATGCTATTGTTGAATCAGTATAATAGCAGCATTTTCTGAATTTCAGCTCTATTGTTTCCTTTACATTTTTTGCAAGCTGGGCGAGTAGCATTGCAGCGCACAATTCCAATCTAGGGATGCTGGAGACTTTGAGAGGTGCCACTCTTAATTTTGCACAAAGCAGGGTGCTAGTAGTTTCTTTGGTATGTTTGTCCGTGGTTCTAATATATATGCAGCACCCGTACGCTGCTTGACTTGCATCGCTAAATCCGTGTTCAACGTAGTCACTTTCCATGTTGAACGAGATACTTCTGGGAATGTGAAATTTATTAATGATCCCTAATTGGCTTATAAAGTTGTTCCATTCAGTGTGTATGCCATTCGGGACTGATTCATCCCAGTGCAATTTCTCCATCCATAATCGTTGCATAAATATTTTTGCAACAATTATTATAGGGCCCATCAAGCCAAGTGGATCAAAAATCTGCACAATCTGTGATAGCATTACTCTTTTAGTAATTCGCCTTGTGGATTTCAGTATGCTAGATGAATAGCCAAACATATCTGTTTTCATGTTCCACTGTACTCCTAATGTTTTGATTGTTTCCGTCTTATCCCATGAAAGGACATTTTGTTCATGCGACGCCAAACCACACAATGTCTTCTTGCAATTGGATGCCCATTTGTGTAACTCCAACCCGCTTTCCTTTAGCATTTTGCTTATTTTACCACGTATGCGTCCTAACTCTTCAATTGATTGTGCGCCTGTCAACAAATCATCTACGTAAAAGTCTCGTTTAATTATGTTTGAAGCGACGAGGTATTTCTCTTGGTTTCGATTTGCTATTTCCGTCAAGCATCTTGTCGCCAAAAACGACGCCGGACTAGTGCCGTATGTTATTGTCTTCAGCTTGTATGTGACAATTGGTTGATCAATGTGCTCTCTCCACAGGATTCGTTGATACTTAGCATCATTCTGAGTTACAAGTATTTGACGATTCATTTTTTTTACATCGGCTGTTAAAACGTACTTGTGTGTCCTGAAACGGCACAATATTGAAAACAGATTTTCTTGAATCGTTGGACTAGTTCGTAGCACATCGTTTAATGATTTTTCATTTGTAGTTTTCATAGATGCATCGAACACTACTCTTAATCGTGTGCTTATGCTTGATTCCTTCAGCACGGCATGATGCGGCAAATAATATCCTGCGTATTGCTCTTCCAGGTCGGACATTTCTTCCATATGGCCTAAATCTAAATACTCCTTTATAAAGTCCTAATATTGGATCTTCATTTGTGGGTCTTTATTTAAACGTTTTTCTAAGAACAGAAAACGTTTAACTGCTATTTCTTTTGATTCTCCTAGGTTGATTGGGTTCTCCTTCCAGGGCAGTGACACTATAAAACGGCCAGATGGGTTTCTAGTGTGCGTGGTAATGAAATGGGCTTCGCATAATTTTTCTTCTATGGACATTTTTTCATTTTCCCAGAATAATGACATTGTTTTTTCTAAGTTCGCAATTGTGCTTAAGTTACAAGTCTTTGCTTGGGGCGTATGTGGTACGCATCCTGTCACTATCCAGCCAAATCGCGTTATTTGCAAGCAAATGTTGCCTTCACATGTGTGTATCTGTCCCACGCATAGAAGTTTGTAAAAAATCTCCACTCCAATCAATAATTCAACTTCCCGAGATTCGTTAAAATTTATGTCAGAAAGTTTTATATTTTTAGGAATATCAAGGATATTCTTGTCGAATGATTGATACGGCACTCGCGAAGTGATGGTATCCAATAGGAAAAAGTTTAGTTCCGTTTCGTATTCGCTGGCTTTAGACGACACAATGGTCGACACGCGAGTTGTTATTTTAACTTTGGATTCCCCTAATCCTGTTATTGGAACTGAAGTCTGCTGGTACTTTAGGCCTAATCGTTTTGCTAAACTTGCCTTCATGAGGTTTACTTGGGAACCTGAGTCAAGTAGTGCTCTAGCAACGTGTTGATTTCCCCATATATCGTTGATGTTGACCAGGCATGTTGATAGAATCACTTGGTCTTCGCTGCTGTGATTTCCAACATTGCTAGACATGCCGGGTACTTGAGAATTTGCTTCATCTTCTAAATGGAGAACTGTATTAGGTTTCTTTCCTCATTTACGGCAATTGCTCGATGTGCAATCTTTAGCGAGATGACCAGGTCGCAAACAATTTATACATAATTTTTTTGTTCTGATTATTTCGATTCGCTCCAATGGGGTTTTTCTACAAAGCGTTTGGCACGCATAAATATAGTGCGCTTCGTTGCACAAATAACATCTTATGTTCTTTCCGCTGGTTACATGGAATGATCTAGCCGGTTTATTTGCCTTAGTGTGAAAATCAATGGTATTTTCACTGCATATGCTGCTTAGTGTTCTGCATTTTCTGGTAAGAAACTCATGTAGTTCGTTGTACGTTGGGATTTCATTCGATTTTATGGATTCTTCTCATGTTCGTCGTGTTTTACTGTCCAATTTTGTGGCTCATCATATGAACTAATAAATCGCTCCATTGTTCAACTGGGCGCTGTAACACTTTTAATGCTTGAGTGTGCTGTACTACGTGGTCTATGACCAATCTCAAAGAATCAAATGATTCTTTTTGCATTATTGGAGTATTAAATAATGCCTTTACATGACAATTTATTATTGCTGCCTTGTCCTCAAAACGCTCCTTCAGTATACTCCAAGCTACCTCATAATTTTGT
The DNA here is from genome assembly GCA_963932245.1 of Tachinus rufipes. Lineage (NCBI taxonomy): Eukaryota > Metazoa > Arthropoda > Insecta > Coleoptera > Staphylinidae > Tachinus > Tachinus rufipes. Next base: position 23,108,959 of record OZ010742.1, on the reverse strand, counting down.
GCAGTTATATTTAAAGCGCTGATTGCTTGGGCTGCTTCTTTTTTCACAGTTGCCTTTAAATAGTGAAATATTTGCACTTCTGTTAACTCACTATTCTCGTGTATTAACGACATGAAAGTATTGTAAAATTCCATCCAATCTTTATATTCGCCGGCAAATTCCGGCAGGTTTATTGATGGCAGCTTCACTTGAGTAATCTTCGTGTTACCAAAGCTTTCCAAGTTTGTTGATGTACTGTCCGTATTTATGGTGTCTAAATAATCTGCAGCACTTGCCAAAACTTTGTGGTAATACGCGTCGGTTTCGTTGTCCGCCTCATATGTATCGCTTTGACAAAATTCTTTGCCTTCCAATTTGCCGAGTTCATTGTACATATCGATGCACTTATTGACACGCTTGTCAATTTGTCCAGCAGTTACTGCTTTTGAAATGTCATTGGATAATCGTGTTAAATCACTCTTAAGATTTTTGCACTTTCCTTTGATTTCTTTAATCAACGCGTCCATGCTGATTGATTAAACGTGTCTATTGTACTTAAAAAAGGGTATTTTCTAAAATAGTGTGCTTGTATCACGGATCGCCAAGCACTCGCTGATACCAGAAGTTCCGTATTCGATTCCAAAGGACTAATGTTTTAAAGTGCAAACAGAATTTTATTCACACTATCAAAGAAAAACGCGTCGTAGAATTTTAATGTTGTTTATTCTAAATCATTAATCACCAAGAATTTCTAACTGTAACTTTAAAGTATATTAGTACAATCTGACAACATTCAGCGTAATTAGTAAGTTTCTGCGCTTTTATATCATTCATTGTGCTACTACAAGTGACAAATCAAGGGGAGTGAGTGCCTGAAATCAATCTTTTCTTCAAAAAGATAAGTTTTAAATTAATTAATTAATATACAAATATTTCCGGGCGTCTGATTATTGTTCATATTATTTTTTTACAGAAATTTGACAAAAAAATGTCTAATATAAAGTCCGACACAAAATACCAAAAAAAGTATAACAAAGAGGATATTGCCTTAGCCCTTTGCTGTAGAGGATGGCATGTAAAAATAAAAAGTTCAATTTGGTGTTCCCAGAAGTACGATACAATTTAGAATGTCTGGTAAATTTATAAAAACCAGTCATGGGCCAAACACAGTACTAGCGAATGACAAAGAAACACTTTTAGTAAATTGGATATCGGAAAGTGTAAGAAAAGGATTTCTGTTCTGTTAAACATTTTTTTGACAAAACCAATAAACAAACAATATTTAAAATCAACTTACCAATAATTTAACTTCGGCATCCATTATGTGAACTAGCAACGGAAAGTGTAACTCAAAGTAGTGCATGCATTTCTAGTAAAGATTTATTAAAATGGTTCAACGAGATTGAAGTCTACCTCAAAGAAAAAGGATATTTTGCAACTTTAAATAATCCTAAAAGGGTCTATAATGAAGATGAAACATGTTTTTTACTTAACCCAAAGAGAAGAAAGGTATTGGCTCTAAAAGGATGCAAAAACGTCAATTAAGTAGATAAAGGTGTTGCAAAATCAAATTTAACTGTAATGTTTACATTTTCCGCTGTTGACATTACTCCTCCTATGATTATTTACCATTACAAAAGATTGGTACAAAGCATTGTTAAATCCGTTCCTAAAACTTGGGGCATTGGTTTAAGTGACAATGAGTGGATGAAGTCGGAGTTGTTTTATGAGTACGTTGCTAACATTCTCATTCCTCATCTTGTAAAATCGTGTATGCAATTTCTAATAATATACTTTGTAGACTGCTACAAAACCCATTTAAGTAAGCTCTGTTCTAAATTGGAAATTACTCTTATTGCTTTATATCCCAACTCTACAAGACTAATTCAACACGCGAATGTTTCCACCAATAAAAACATTATGAAAGCGAAGTATTTTGCAATAGAGAAGAGAAGAGCCTATAGCTGAAATGACGAAAGAGAAATTTGCACCTATTTTGAAAAAGGTTGTAGACTTAGTTAAGCCTGAAATTATAATAAATGAATTTCGTTTGTTTATGCGGACTTTGTCCATGGAACTCATCAGCAGTTGACTTTTCTAAATGTCTTGGAAAATCAAAAATTCAAGAAGATATTCACGAAGTGGAAAATAAAGTTATAAGTTTTAAGTCTTTTTGTGATATTTTTGGCGAAAACAAAATAAATCAGTTCAAAAATATGAAATCGAATAAAAATGAAGAAAATGATATTTTGTACAAACTATATAATTAGTTTGACATCAGTAATACTGGTGACAATATTGGTGTCGCTAATTTAAATCACAAAGAAAATCAAGATTTAAGCTACCATAATTTTCCTGCACCAATTTGTACAAACAATAAAAAAATCAAATTTTCAAGAAAATTTATATGAAAACTTTAATATAGAAAATAATATTAAAACTGAATTGTAAAATAATAATTTGGTGGCTTATGAATACACTAGATTTATTTCTGAGATTGATACAGAAGACGCAAACAAAAATAAAAATCCAAACATTTCCTACAGTTTATCTGACATCCCCAATAAAAATTAATATCAACATAATTATAGAAGAAATATTTTAGAATACCGAAATCGACAACATGAATTTGTTTAACGATGACAATAATCAATATCTAGAGTTGCAAGATTTTCTATCATAGCCTCAGACGCCAGAAATAAAAAATAAAAATAATGTTGAACGATTGCCATATGTGAATGGAAAAAATTCAAGATGAAAAGATAATAACAAAACAACAGTTACAACAACAGAAGAAAAATAAAAGAATTGAACGACAAAAGAAAAAAGAAAATCTTACAGTTATTCGTAATAAAAAAAAAGTTCTAAGAACCTGGAAAAATAGTAAAAAAGAAAAAAAAACAAAATAAATGATCAAGTATAGTAGTAAATTCAGGAGAACTTAGCAAGAATGTCAAAGAAGATGCATGTGTCCAAATAAAAGTGGCAGATTCAGACATATTAGAGGTTGTTTCTTTAAATAATACACCTACCAACAGTAATGTTATTGTTGTAAAAGAAAAACCTGTAAAAAATATTACTTTTGTTTACAAAGAGAGAAACTTTTTGTAACACCATTTATATGTAAATGTTGCTCTTGTGTTGAGAAAATATAATAAAGATGTTTGAACTGTGTAAATTTTTTTTGAACTATGTTTATAACTTGAAAACAACGTCTTAGCAATGACGATGATGATTCCTACCTAACTAAGTAGATACCTATTTTGACCATATAAATAATGTATGCCAATAATTAGCACAAAACCCTGCCAATAACAAACATCCTATTATGTCGGGCATTTGTTTTATTTTGTCTTGTTAAAGTTATCGCAGTTTTTTGTTCTATTTCTTCTATTTTGGGATCTTCTTTAGATTTCTTCACTTCAATTTTAGAGTCATTAAGAGTTTGCTTTAAAGATCGTCTAGCTTCATTATCTGATATTTCTTCACTTTCTCCTCTTCTTGATCTCCCAACTTCAGGTTTACTTTCTTCGGTATTTTTTCTGCTGCGTCTACCAGTAACAGAAGGTATTTCTTCTTGACGAGTTTCTTCTACTTTTATCAGGTAATGGAATATCTTCAACTCCTCTTCGAGATCTTCTTACTTCCGTTGCTTCAGGCTTCTTAATTTCTTCAATTTTTTTGGATTTCTTCAGTTCGGTAATTTTTAAAGCATCATCAAGTAAGCTGGCTTCATCTCTACGCTTATATGTTCGTTTAGTTTCAAACAGTTTGCTATCATCTTTGTTTAGCGAATCTTCTTCAGATTCTTTATTTCTTCTAGATTGTTTTGTATCTGCAATTTTTAAAACGTCTTTAGTTTTAGCATCTTCGGCATCCTTCTTCTTAGAGCGTTTCGTTTCAGAAATTTTAATTTCTTTAATAGATTCTTCAGATTTTGAACTACCTGCTTCCTTCCTTCTCGACTGCTTGGTTTCTTCAACTAACAGTTCTTCAACTTTGTTAGTAACAGATGAATCTAAATCGATCCCTAAATCGATTTGCTGTTGATATGTTCTATTTAACCGTTCATATGTTATCGTGGCTTTCATATTCTTACTGTGTATTTGTGTCGTGGAAAGTAGTTAAATGTCGTCAAATATATTTTACTGTCGTTTGATATACTTTTTTCCGTGTGAAATATTAATATATTATAATTTTAAAAAGGCGGCATATTTAAAGTGATTACTTAATCCTATTCATTTATAAACTCCTTGTAATAATTAATATAGAAATCTATTCTTAACTTAAAAAATTGAATCTTCTTTATGACTTGCCCAAAAGTTCAACCTTTGAATCTCTACATTGCATGATATGATCAGTTATGTAATTTGCTTGTTTCGGTTTGTTATTAATTAATTAATTATGTAACACCCTACCGGCTGCAAAGATGCACCACCTGAGGTGGTGGCTCCGGCTAGCTGTCGGCGGGGCCTGGGTCTTACGGAAGGTCGGGTAGAGTTTGTTATATAATAATAAGAGCGCCAGGTCGTGCACTATTAGCTTTATTACACTATCCGTGTCGGCATAGTACATGTATATTGAATATTACTAATTATACTATAACGTCTTCCGCACTCGCGTCAAAGACCTATTATACCGAACGGATTCAATCCGCACACTTGCGATATATAAAAAGCCCCTTTCTCGGGAACGACCAAATTTATACCGAAGTCCCACCAGATTGTTTCCATTACTACCAACTACAATAACGTGTAAGTTGAGTGGCCTATCCGCCATTCTATACGCACTACACGTTACAATTAATTAATTAATTATTCTCTTCTTTCTTCTTTTTTCACAGCCCATAGTTCGTCTAACGTCGAACGTAGGCCTTTCCTATTATCTTCCACCTGTCACGATCTTTGGCAGTTTCTATCCAGTTAGTGTCTGCCTGTCTTTTTATGTCATCCGTCCACTTCGTTTGGGGGCGTCCGATCGGTCGCCGATGGGGTCGACGTCTTCAAGATATAAGTTTTGATGTTCATCTATTGTCTTCTAGTCTTGCAATCTGGCCGACTCAGCTCCACTTTAGCTTTGCCATTCTTTCTACCACATTGACTACCTTTGATCTTCTTCTTATTTCTTCGTTTCTAATCCCGTCTCAAAGAGTGGCTCTTAGCATACGTCTCTCCATGGCCCGTTGGGCTACTCGCATTTTATTTTTGATTCCGTTGTTCAGTGCTCACGTTTTCGTGCCATATGTGAGAACAGGCAGAACAGGCCTTTAGTACGGTTGGAATGTTTGCTTTGAAAATGTAGCTCATTTTGCCAAAAGCCGTCCATCCTAGTCTGATTTTCCTGTCGAGATCGGCGATCATGCTATCCCCGATCTCGACAAAAGAATCAACTATCATGTATTAAATAATACTATGTGAACCTGCTCTTCATAGTTTTGATTTTCATTAAAATAAATTTGTTTAGTTTTTTTGTTTATTATGTAGAGAATTGTATATGGAGTGGACCAATTGTTTTATACTTATTGATTGTGATGACTTTAATATTACTAAATAATTACATAATTATCATTTGCAAATGATGTGTATTGCTATAAATGCTTTTTATGTGTCATTTTAAGGTTTTCTAAGCAAATCTTATAAGATAATTGGGTTTTTTACGCAAATTTTGACGAATTCTATGTTTTCTATGCAATTTTAAGGTCTTAAAGGTAAATTTTGGGATATAAATCGGTTTTCTGTGCCAGTTTTGGCAAATTTGAGCCTAAAAATTAGTTGTGTGGGCGTTTTTATTTGGTAAACATGATTGTTCAACAAATTTCATGCAAAAAATAAATTTCTGTGTAACTTTGGGGTTTTCAAAGCAAATCTTCTGCGATATTTATGCTTTCTACGCAAATATTGATGAATTTTATGTGGTATTCTTGATTCAAGGGCAAATGTCAAGCAAGAAATGGTATTTTGCGCATTTTTTTATAGTAAAATATTTCTTTTGTCATCTTTTCTGTGCAATTTTACAAATGTTTATGTAGGTTTTGTGGTCGATTTTTGGGTAAATTTTAAAAATACACAAAAAAAACATTTGTAACTCGAAAATCGAGCACAAAACTTACATAAACATTTGTGAAATTGCACAGAAAAGTTGTCAAGAAAGATATTTCACTATAAAAAATGCCCAAAAAAATTACATGACATTTGCTCCTGAATCAAGAATATCACATAAAATTCATCAACATTTGCGTAGAAAGACAAATCTGCTTTTGATATTTTCTAAGTAAATTTTATGGTATTTCTGTTTTAATTTTTAAACGTGATTTTCAAGAATTTTATGCTAAGAATGAGTTTACTGGGCGATCTTAATATTATAAATGTTTATTATGTGCAATTATGCAAATTTTGAAGCAAATTTTATACTAGAATTAAGTGTTCTGCGCAAATTTGGTGTTATAAAAGTATATTTTGTGTAATTTTAAGTTATTTTGAAACAAACTTTATACTATTTTGGGTTTTTCTTACGAGTTTTGATAAAGTTTATATGTTAAACGTAATTTATTAGCAAAGTCTGTGCGATTTTTCGATTTATGAAGCAAGTTTTGTGCTAAAAAAATAGATTTTTGCATATATCGTATATTTTCCTTGCATTTTTGAGGTTTCTTGGGCTGATTTTGGTAAAGTTTTTATGATAAACGTGATTTTTAAACAAATTTTATATTAAAAATAAGATTTTATTTGATCTTCATGTTTTTCTATACAGTTTTAAGACTTTCAAAGTAAATTATTGAGATTTTGCTCGATTTTTAAGCTATAAATGTTTTTTTGTGTGCATTTTCGAGGTTGGTAAACGTAATTTTTAGCTAATTTTATGCTAAACATTAGTTTTTTATGTTACAACTGATTTTTAGTTATTTTTGACTTTTTATGATAGAATTTTGCACCAAGTTTATGACGTTTCATGAAAAGAATTTATCATTTTTCAATAATTAAGCTTGATTTTGTTATTTTTAAAATTTTATGAACTTAAAGTTTTAATTTTTCAACAGTTGATAACTAGATTTAGTAACTTTCTAACAATATTTTTATGTTTTAAAGTAGGATTTTGTTATTTTTGATATTTAATTAACAGAAGCTTTCACTTTTCAACAGTTTATGGCCGAATTTTAGTGTTTTCTGACAATTTTGTTGTTTTTAAAGTTTTTTCAATAGTATTTTACACTTTTCAACTGTTTTTGGTAAGTTTTTAGTTTTTTCTAAAAATATTTTAATTATTTATGACCCTATTTTGTTGTTTATGGCTTTTTATGAATGGCAGAGACGTAGAGGCCAGGAAAAACCGCTACAGAAAACATATACAATAACCTACATGAAAACAGCTGATCTGTTACAACAATGCTCTCCAAAACACCATACTGGAATGCTTGATAGAAAAAATATCAAATTTTTATAAAATCACAAAATGAAGAGCCAAAATTTGACCATAAACTATTGTAATGTGCAAAATTCTATTTATAGAACATCAAAAATAACAAAAGTTTGTCCATAATCTATTAAAAGGTACACAATTTTATTTATTCTAAGAAAGCACCAATATTTAGTCAAATAATGCAAAATTATATTTACAAAAAGTCATAAATGGTTAAATCCGGTCACAAAACACTAAAACATTAAAAAAAATCAATACTACAAAATACTATTCATAAAATGTCAAAAATAGCAAAATCCTAGCTTGATATTTTAAACATTGTCAGAAAGATAAGATTTGATGATAAAGTAAATAACAATAATTTTTATTGAATTTATAGAAATGATTTAGACACATTATTAAATTGTGTGGTTATGTTGTCACATTTAATTGTGATTAAAGCTTTCATGAATTAAACTTTTAATAAAAAAATGTAAAATTGTCAAAATATGTTTAATTTAATTTTTTTTTTTACATTCCTTCAATAAAGTAGAATTAAATATGCTGTTACTCATACTACTTTTACCACAAACAAATAATATAATTATAAAATTGTCCTGAGTACAACCCTGTAATTTTAAAATTTAGTTTTTGCAGTTGGTATCTATTACTGTTAATTCGTTACATACTTCACGCATAACATAACCCCATAATTGTCAAAATTTAAAAACATCAACACATGTGCTCCTTTATAGGTTATATCACAGATCACCTTATATCTTATATCTTACCTATCAACAAGTAATAAAAATAATGTAGCAATGGGTTTAACAAAACAATATTTAAGATACATACCAGCAGGTAATTTTAATATAATTGCCAGCTCAAATTGCAATGTCGTATTTGTTACATTGGAAGGACAAGAAGGTAGATATGTGGCTGTTGGTGGATGTGAACATGTAATCATATGGGATTTAAGATTGGGAGAAAAAGCACAAATGTTACCTGGTGAAAAATCACCAGTTACATGTTTATGCGCGAGTCCTAATAAGAGACATTTAGCCGCTGGATATGCTGACGGTAATATACAAATATATGATTTAAAAACGGCAGAGGTGATTACAATTTTTTCCGGACATAGATCTGAAATTACTTGTTTGACTTATGATAGTTTTGGTCATAAATTGGCATCAGGTTCTAAGGTAAATAATTTAAATATAGAAATTAGTTATTGTTTGATTACTATATTTATAGGATACCGACATAATTGTTTGGGATACGGTAGCTGAAATTGGTGTTAGTAGATTATCAGGTCATAAAGATGCAGTAAATCAAATAACTTTTATGGCCACACAATCCATATTAATATCTGGAGGTAAAGATACATTTGTTAAGTTTTGGGATTTAGATACGCAGCATTGTTTTAAAACATTAGTTGGTCATCGTACTGAGGTAAGTTTGTTATTATTTTTGTCATTTATATAGCTAAATTTTGATGAATATTGTAGGTTTGGTCATTATGCTTAATGAAAGATGATCAATATTTAGTATCTGGCTGTGGTGATGCTGAATTACGAGTTTGGAAATTGTCGCAAAAGGATTCTGAAAATAAGACTCCTGTTGAGCATTTGGCTTCTACATTGGAATTAACTTCTCTTGAAGATGTTGATGATACTTCTGTAAGTAGTTGTAATTGTATGTTTACTTTATTTTTATTATTTGTGTTGTTTTAGTATGGTTTACAATGTCACAAGGCTGGTTCCTTGTTAAGGAAAGGACGTGGTAGAGTTATGTCGATGTATAGCGATACTACTGGACAAATAATTGGTTGCCATGGTAGTGATAATCAAATTGAGTTGTTTTATTTTTGTACGGAAGAGGAATCTAAGAATAGGTTGAAAAAACGAATCAAGAAGTTTAGAAAAAAAAGGTAAATATGATTAACATAAACTTTTAGTAGTCTAATTCTGTGTGTATGACTGAACACTACAAATTTTTAAATTTTTTGTGGAAACGTTAATGCCTGTATTACACTGACAATGAATTATATATATATATATAAAAATATTTAAATCTTAAAAAGTCTGTAAAATGCACAAATAATCATCAATCTTACTGTAGATTAAAATGTTAAGAATATTTTTAGTTTTACTTTATAATTAACGCAAAAAATGTACGCATTAACAGTTTTAAAAAAATTATTGGGTCATATTATAAATGCTATTTCTCAATGTGTTAATTATAAAGAAAACCTAAAAATGTACTTATTAAAATTTCAATAATTTATTTTACAGACTTTTTAAAATTTAAATAATAATACGGGCATATTTATATTAATATGAATAAGAGTTAATTAGAAATAATAATCAATCAAGTACCCAATACTATCCAAACCTAATTAGAATTTTGTTAGATATTTGTTTTTAAATGTTTTTAAATTTCATTGACCAAAAGATACAATTCGGTATTCAAACACACACAATTTAAGTTAAAAATTACAAAAGCAGGTTGGGCTATATCATCATTCTCTAAAAAGGGTTCTGGTGCAAAACTTTTTTGGGGCCACAAATACAAATTTAAATGGTAATTGATCAAAAAGAATGTGAAGCAGTTTATATGTCGCACATTTATACACTTTCTCAAATAATTCAAAGTTTATTTGTGAAACTGACAGTAGACAGTTCATACAATAAATTTGTGAAAAAAATTAACAGTTTATATGTAAGGCAGTTAATTTTAGACAGGTGATTTGTTAAACTAACAGTAAACAGACAAAAAGATGTGTTGATTGAAAGTCTATATGTTAGACAGTTCATATGCCAGATTTGTGAAAGACAGTTGCTTTGTCAAATTGACTGTTTATCTACTAGACGGCACATGTAACAGATTTGTTAGACAGTTGACAGTTGTTTTGTCAAATCAACAATTTGCAGTTTATGCGACAGTTAAGTTGACATTTTTTTTGTTAAATTGACATCTAATTTATAGTTTATACATCGAAACTTTCAAATAAAAAAATAGTCCTATTCTTATATTGTGACATTTGATAGTTTTTGAGTGTCAAATGACATTTGTGAAACAGTTGACATCTCTTTGTCAAAGTTTGTATGATAGATTAAAAAATAAAAGTTGATAGTTTATGATAGATTAGGCACTTCAAATAACTGAAATAAAATTAAATAAACTTGACGCTTGACATTTCATTTGATGAATGTCTGATATAACATATTTGTGTGACAATAAAAATCCAAAAATTGTTCGGAAAAATGCTTTGAAAACGCTCTTAAAGTTCAATTATTACACATTCGATTCTTCTAAAAACTTTAAACCTTTATATGTTTTTCAAATTAACAAACCACAAAAATATCAAACTATCATAATCTTCCTCTCTGGGCCGTCAAAAAATGTCCAAACTTTAAACTGTCGAACTATTCTACAGTATATTAAATTCATCTCCAAACCATTAAAATGTTTTCAACAAATACATCAAATTATGCTCAAGTTATCATAATGTACTTCTTTGATCTGCAAAAAAAAATTCGATCATAAAATATTAAAATATTTTCAGAAACAACAAAAATCCTGCCAAAACAGTCAAAAAGTGCAAAATTCTAGTAAAAAAATAAAATTTTTTTTAGGTTTCCAAAAATCCGGCCATAAACTGTTAAACAGTGCAAAAATCTATTCATAATAGTCAAAAATAACAAAATCCGGTCTTGAAACATCAAAATGTTGTCAAAAAGCACCAACATTTGGTTTCAAATCGTTAAAAATGCAAATTTCTATTCATAAAAAGTAAAAAACAACTTAATATGGTCATAAATTAAATTTTTTCAGATAAACTAGCGAAATACGGCCATACAATATCAAAATATTAATAGAAAAGTGCAAGAATCTGATTATAAAATGTCAAAAATAGTAATATCTGATTATAAAGTATTACAATTTTATCAGAAACACCTAAAATCCAGCTATAGACTGTTAAAAAGTGCAAAACTCTATTTATAAAACGTCAAAATAACAAAATAGGGTATAAAATATTAAAATTATGCCAGAAAGAATTAAAATCTGGCGAAAATCAGTTGAAAAGTGCAAAATTCTGTTCATAAATAGTGAAAAATAGCAAAATCCAGCCATAAACTATCGGAAAATGTAAAAAAAAAATATGGAATTCTAAAAATATCAAAATCAAAATCTGTCAAAAGGTGCTAAATTCTATTTATAGAGTCTCAAAAATAGCAAAATCCAACTATAAAGTATAAAAATGTTAAAAGAAAGCATAAAAATTTGGTCATAAATTGTTAAAAATGTAAAATTTTATTTACAAAATATCAAAAATAGTAAAACCTGGTCATAAACTATTAAAATGTTTTTAAAATGCACAGAAATTTGGCCAAAAACTATGGAAAACTGCAACATTCTATTCATAAAATGTCAAAACAACTAATTTTAAACAATTGTTCTTTCAACATCCGGCTTAAACTGTTGCAAAATTTGACAATAGAATTTTAAACAATAGTTATAAACTCTTATGAAATGTAAAAATCTTCAAGAAATCAGCTATAAAATTTGAAAAATATTGATAAAAAGAATCAACATTGAGTACAAAAATTCAATCTCTCATAATATAATTGCAGGAACATTGCAGTTTGATAGATATCTAATTTGTTGATGTCAAACACTTGCGTGGGTGGGCGGAGAACACCATTTAATTCATCTTTCCACAATTTATAAAATTAGTGCCACCCACCTAAGTGTTTGTCATTAAAGAAGTCTTTATAGAGCCTACACATGTTTTTTGGTAACTAACATTCAATTTCTCATATAATATAATTCCAGGAACCTCGCCTCATGATTTATATCCGATCAGTTGATGACAAACTTAGGTGGATGGGTACACCATATAAATTGTTCACAATTCATAAACTGAGCTCACTCATTCAACCTTTTTTTAAGAAGAAAATTCAAAAGTCAAAAGCACAAGGTAGAAGATTGTATAACAATTGCTTTTGACAACAAATATTAGATCTTTCATATAATACAGTTCCAAGAACTGCGTGGGAAATATCCAATAAGTTGATGAAAAACACTTGGGTGGGTGGTGTGGGGTTATTTTTTGAATTACTCGCTCACAAGTCATAAACTGAGTGTTTGTGATCAAGGGGAAGTTTTTATAGAATTTTTGCTTTTTGCTGTGACAAAAAACATTTATTCTTTCATATGATATAGTTGCAGAAACATTGCAGTGTGATAGGTATTCAATTTGCTGATAATGGGCACAAAAATGCTTTGGAAACGCATTTACAACTAAAATATTGCAAATTTTATGCTTGAACGACAAAAATCAATGAAGCTGTTGAAAAACCCTTGTTAAAATTGCTTAGAATCTCTTGAAAATGATAACTCATTTGCAGCTCAAATAAAGCGCATTTAGTAAGTAAAATCATAGAAATTAAAAAATAAAACGTTTATGAATTTAAAAAAATATCTAAATTAATTAAAATATAAGACAATTTTTTTATTTGAAAACGCATTTAAAAAAATTATGAAAAATTCTTAAAAATTGTTAGTTTTAATTAAAAAACTTGCTTAACATTAGAAACACAATTACATTTTTTTGTGACTAAAAAACTACTGTTGTAGTAAAGAAGATGAATTTTATTTTGTTGTTTGTAGAATTCTGAAGCCAAACTAGTACTTTGTTGTTAGTTTCTACGAAAGGGTTAGTTTTCCATTAAGATGAGTGCCGATATGTCTTGTAATTTATTGTTTGATGCAGTATTTTTGATCAATGCCGTGTGGTTTGAATTACTGTTTTTGCGCACTCGCCCGAGTGTTTGTGATTCAATTTTTTGATATCAAACACTTGGTGGGTGGGCGGGAACTAAGTTCTAATTTAGTAGGCTTTTGGTTTAGTTTAATATTTACCCTCACCCACCCAAGTGTTTTTGATCTAATTTTTTGATATCAAACACTTGGGTGGGTGGTCGGGAACTAAATTTAAATTTTGTAGGCGTGTGGTTTGGATTAGTGATCTCGCCCACCTGTTCGAGTGTTTGTAATCCAATCTCTTGATCTCAAACACATGGGTAGGTGGCCGGGAATTAAGTTCAAGTTTCGTAAGCGTGTGGTTTAAATTAGTGTGAAAAATTTAAACAATTCTTTTTCTGCACAAAAACAATTTGTAACTGTTGACAGTTGTATTTAGAGCTTAAGTATTTTTTTGTTAAATTAACAGTTTATTATGATAGATGACTCATATGACTGATTTGTAGACAGTTTTTTATCAAATTGTCTGCCTGTTGACATAGTTGAAATTTCTAATTTTATGAAACAGCTTATATGACAGATTTATGAAACAGTTGTCTGTTGCTTTCTCGAATTGACAGTTCATATAACAGATTTGTTGAGAATAAAGTTGTACATATCAAATAGTTAAATTTACAGAGATAATCAAATAAAATTAATGCTAAATGTCATTAAACCTTTTCAAACTTGTAATATTACCAGAGTTCATGGAAATACGAGCCTCTATAAGTTGTAGTAAATCTGATTTGATCCCTAAAAAATACTGTAAGTTTTCAGTGGAGTCCTAAAAAGATGCTAATAATAGGCACAATTTACTTAAAAAAAAAAACAAGTTAAAAGACCTAAACAAAGAATAGTCTACAAAATATAGATTTTTTTCTTAAACTGTTGAATATTTAAAGATGATCCGGCTAAATTTATCTTAAAATTAACTAAATTATTAACAAAATTTTACTTAATTGTGTCAAATTTTATAATAAAATGCTTGATTTTTGATAAACAGACCTTATTTTTGCGTAACTAATCAAATTGCTTTATTGCATCATTTATTAAATTAAATTTATTTTCATATCTCTGTAGCACGGTTTTGGTTCCATGTCCCAATCAATGCAATAAATAGCATTTCTGAGCAATTTTTTATAAAATTTGTAATAATAAATTTAGGTTTTTTGATCGATCGAAATTTGGTATAAAAAATGGATTTTCTGAGCGAATGTTATGCAATGAATGAATGAGTTTTTTGCTCTTTTTTAGATTAATTTGCACGAAATCTGCACGTATTTCATGCAATAAATGGTATTATTGAAATTTTTTTGTGAAACTATTGCATTTTATGATCGAAATGGGTTTTCTAAGCAGTTTTTGATGAATTTCAGACGTAAAATAAGTTTTTTGTGCTACTTAAAGAAATAAGTTATTTAAGCAAATTTTATACTAATGGGTTTTCTATTTTAGATGAATTTATGGAAAAAATAGTTTTTGTTTAAATTTTATGCAATAAATGGCAATTTTGCATGATTTTAGATGAATTTAGCAGTACAATTTTGTTATGCTTTGTGAGCAATTTTAGACAAATTTCGTGAAAAAATTTGTTTTTTTGAAATAACGAATTTCATGCAATAAATGGAATTTTGTAATATTGAATTTCCTGACTGATTTTAGACGAATTTCGTGTAGCAAATGTGTTTTATAAGTGATTTTTATGCACTAAATGAGGTTTTAGCGCGATTTTTGATCATTTTCGATAGATGGTTTCTGTGCGATTTTGTAGGAAATCTAGTACATGTAGGTTTTCGGATCCACATTAAATAAATTTCTTGTAATAAATGCGTTTTCTGAGAGGTTTAAAATGAATTTTAAGACAAAAATAAGTTTTTTTAAGCGAATTTTATTTGGCAAATAACAGCGAGCGATTTTTTATTAATTTTATGGTAAAATAAGGCGTTTTAACCGATTTTATACGAATAGCGTGTAACAAATGGGTTTTATAAAGCACTTTTAGACAAGTTTTGGAATCGATTTCAGACAAATTTTGTGTAAGGAATGGGGTTTATGAACGATTTTAGATTAATTTCAGGATCAAAATAGATTTTTTTAAGTTTTTTTTTTTTTAATTAAATTCGATTTTAACGCGTTTTTATATGAAGTATGTTAGAAATAGGTTTTATGCGCGAATTTCTTTTAATAAGTGGTATTTTACTACTATATTTATAACTACGAAATTCAATAGATTCTGACTGATTGTAGACACATTTTGTGTAATAAATTTTTCTAATCGATTTTAGAACAAAAAATAGGTTAAGGCGAATTTTATGGTTTTCTTTGCGAATTTTACACAATACAAAGCATTTTTGTTTAAATTTGATGAATTTTGTAGTATAAGTAGGTTTTCTAACTGGTTTTAGAGAAAATTCAAATAACAATTAGATTTTTTTAAGCGATTTTAATTCATCTAAAATTGCTTAAAGAATCTTTTAGAAAAAAAAATTGTTGGCATTACCAGAAAACACATATCGCATATTAATCTTTTTTGGCTACAAGAAAAATTGCTGTTAATAGTATTTCGACTCCATAAAAACTATGTTTAAGCTAATCTACAACTTTGTAGACAATAATTTTTGTAAATCTTTCATGTGCTGGACTGTTGAAACAAAGAAAACTTGACCCTCTATGCTGCACTATCTTAGACTATAACATAGGCTGACTGTGGATGCTCCCAAACGGCATCATAGGCGACCTACTAATACAGTTGCATGTCAGAATTTACAGTCGTCAACAGTCAAATTAGTTTAAATGCAGTTTGTACATTTTTTAAAATGGACTTATACAATTAAAATTAATAAATATATATATATTATCGGTACGCCTTATTACCTTTCGGTGTAGGCTTTAAATTTAGTTTACATTGTTAAAATTAATAAATGATGTATTTTATTTAAATTGCCTTTTCATCTAGTAAGAGACACATACACTCGTGTTTGAGTGTACACAACCATCATCATCTCACTGGTCGAAGAGACAATTTACATAAAATCACAGTAACTATTAAACAATTTATGTTTACTAATGTGTCGACAAATACAATTAACCAATAAGTACAGACAAAAGTTGTTTGTTAATGTTTACAGAAAGAACCAACGCTTGCCAAAAATCTGACAGCTGATGTTTCAAAACTTATAAGTATTTACTGTCAACTGTCAAAATGCAGTTTGCCAAGAAGTTTCACACAAAATTCAATTAGCAAAATATTTCTCACTTTTCACATGTCTCAAAATCTTAAATTATGTCAACAATGCTTCAAAATTCAGAAAGTGGATTGTTTGACATGCTACAGCAAACTTTTCAGATGGGCGTTAATTGAGTAGCACTTGAAAGAGACTTGATGTTGAGGTTCATGAGAAACGAAACGAACATTAGGTTGCTCAGCCAGGCTTGGATTTTTGCTTAGCTATACAAATAACTTCTAATTTGGCAGGATTTTATGTTATATACTAAATTATTAATAAAACTTACGGTTTTTGCGTAAAATGCTTGGATTTTCATTCAATTTTGTCAAATTGCCTGATTCAAAACAAAGGCTGATCAGATTTTTTTTTTATTTTGCATTTTTTAATCTAAACACATAATTATTTTCGCCTTCATCCCAGCTCCGTATGCAAAATGTAAAATTTCAGTCTAACACCAAATTTAAATATGCGTTTATTGTAACCACTCCGTGGTTTCTAAAAGTGTCGATAGCAACAAGAAAATTATCAATATTAATATTTTTCAGTCAATCAGAATCAATGGAAACAAACGAAGATGACAACAACCTACAATTAAGTTTAAAAGACGAAGTAAAACGTTTGCAACCCATAAAACTTTCTAGCAAACCGAAATCACTTCATCTAGTTTTGGGCAACGGTGGGGAATTGCGTATTGGTGTTGTTTTGGCCAACAATACAGTCGAATTATACACATTACAAACATCCAATAAAGATTCCGAACCACGTAATTTACGGACCATATCAATGCATGGGCATCATGGCGAAGTAAGAGCAGTTAATTTCAGTAGTGATAATTTGGCTGTTGTTAGTGGAAGCAGTGAAGCTGTTAAAATGTGGAATCGACCTTCTCAGATTAGTTTGAGGACGATAGCAACAGGGTGAGTAATATAATTATATATTCAAACGTGCATCAAATCAGATGGTTGCATTTAGGCTTCTTTCACAAGCAGATACAGCGTTCCATATTCTGTATCTCCCGTTCAAATGGACCTTTCAGACGTATATTACTTTCTGAGATTTTAACATTCGCAAAAGTGACAAAGCGGCTGTATTTGAGACAGTGCTTTCTCGTATACGGAACCTGAGGTGCTGAATTTACATGTAAAAGATGCCTGTTGAAAGAATCATGTGTTTAGTAAGAATCATGATACTATAACTAGTAAGATGTGATCTTTTTTATCATAAAAATTACGCATTTCAATTCTAATTTCACTGACATTTGTCATTTCTATGGGAAAAGTTGCTGATGTCAAACATCACAGTAATCATAGGTCATTCTCACACATGATGATATAACTGCGTGACCGACACAATTGCATGGAATGAAGCCAAGAACGTTATAGTATCATGGGTGGGATAGGGACCAATTTAGGTTATGTTTATATTTTGTAATAAATTGTAAAGAATCACAGAATTATTTACACCTAACTGAGAAAAGAATTGATTTATAATTTAATAAATTCTTAGATACGTCTTAAGCACCTTATTCGTACCTGGTGATCGCCATGTGCTATGTGGTCTTAAAGATGGCCGACTCTTGATTTTGGATGTGGCGGCCGGTGATATTCTTGAAGAAATTCCAGCTCATAATACTGAATTATGGTCTCTTTGTATGCAACCCGATATGGTAACATTTCCCAAAACATAAAAATATGATAGATTTAAATGAATTCTTTTCAGAGGGGAGTTGTTAGTGGTGGTGGAGATAAGACAGTGAAATTTTGGCAGTTTGAATTGATTGTTGATGAGAAAAGCGAATCGAAAGCTAAGGTGCTTTCTCTTATACATACAAGGACGCTGAAGTTGGAGGATGGTGTGCTATGTGTTAAAATATCGCCTAATAGTAAATTTATTGCTGTGGCTTTGTTGGATTCTACAGTTAAGATTTTCTTTGTGGATACTTTCAAGGTAAGAATTAATTAGTTAGAAATTTAGTTAAAAATATATTTTTCAGTAATACAAATAGGTTCAAAGTTTCTTTTTGTTACCAAAAGGAGTATAATGTTTTGTATGGATGTTGTTGTGGTCTTGTATTATAGTGTGGAGTTTGCTGGTATGATACTAGTTGTTTTGCCATTTATTTCAAACTCTGGTTGGGGGGAGTATAAAATATACTTTTTTTAACCGTTTTTGAAGGGGTGGGGGTGCAAAAAACCTAGCTAGGTCTCTGATCTTTTTTCTAATTAAATTTCATCTAGCTACCCATTTAGTAGTATGTATTGTTGCTTTTAAACTTGTTCTTTTACGTATATTTCTCATTAATTGATATTTTCAGTTTTATCTATCGTTATATGGTCATAAACTACCCGTACTATGCATGGACATCTCATCAGATTCCCATCTTATAGCCACCGGTTCGGCAGATCGTAATGTCAAATTGTGGGGTATGGATTTCGGCGATTGCCACAAAAGCATATTCGCACACGACGATTCCATAACCGGATTACAATTTGTTCCTAAAACTCACTACTTCTTTACATGCGGAAAAGACGGCAAAGTCAAACAATGGGATGGAGACACCTATGATAAAATCATCACTTTACCAGTAAGTAACAAATTAAATACATATTATGTAAGTAAATCTTGATTTAGTTATAGTTTATAATATAATATATTGCGTGATGCTATAACTATAAAGATATGATCGTTTGGCGGACGCGTTTTGGTTTTTACAGCGCAACACGTCACAAAGATCTTAAAATTTTTGTTTGTGTTCCATGGAACACAAAATTAATATTATATTATAACGGCAGCCAACACTGCAATATAACCTAACGGGTGTAACCTATGTTACATTTGAGAACCAAAACCTACCAGGAAGACTAACTATTATACTATAATTTGTAAAATATACGGCAATAAATTATATTACTGATGATTTTCTGATAGGGTCATGTGGGTGAAGCATGGAGTTTAGCAGTAAGCCCGAATGGTCAATTTGTCGTATCATGCGGTTCCGATCGTGTCATCAGATTATATGAAAAATCCGAAGAACCTTTAGTATTACAAGATGAGGAAGAGGAGGAGCGCGAACAACAAGAAGGTTTGGCTACTGGTGAACAGACCATTGTACCTGGACAACCCGGACTTAATTTACCTTCCAAAAAAACAATCGGCAGTGAAAAAGCTGTAAGTTGTTATTTTAGATTAATCAATATTTTTGCGTTTAATAATATTTTTATTAGGCTGATAGTATAATGGAGTGTCTTGAAGTTAGCGATAAGTACAAAGAACAATTGAAAGAACATGCGTCTTTACAAGCGGCATCAACACAGACTTTACCTTTGCCACCACCTCCGTTATTAATGCTGGCTTTTAATGTTTCCACTCCTGATGATTTTGTTTTGGAAACACTTCGAAGAATAAGGCCTAGGTAATTATAATTTATTTACAGTATAATGCAGTAACTACTATTAGTGTACGGAAATAATCCTACGGGCGTTTTGGGTTTTCGTAACATTCGTTGTAGGTTTGAGCTTTCTTACCTAAACCACACGTTGTTCACGTCAATCTGGATGCGTAGAATCTTCATAACCAAAGTGCAGCAAGCGAGTAGACAGAAGTCTACCAGATGTGGTTGGCTCGAAGATGACTTGAGGGGACTCTCGTGGATTGTGCTTTTGAACTAAGCTGAGAATTACAGGCTCCGATAGGTGCACGGACTGCTGTCGAAACGCCGTGTACTTTCTACAAGTAGTCCGCTTGCTGTCGAGCGCAAAAAAAGTGTAAGGCAACTTTTTGAGTTGCCGATTTTGGATTTTATTGCCCGCTATTTCACACATTTTCTATGCATATATTGAAATAAAAATTATTATTTTTATGGAAAAGCGCGCCGTCCCAGTAGCAATGATTCGTGGTTCTTTGTTGCAACAAAATTTTAATTGAAATTATATCAATTGTAAATAACTTTATTATTATAAATTTTTTAGTGATTTAGAAGAAGCCCTATTACTCCTACCATTCACATCAGTTTGTGATTTACTTCAATATCTACCGAACCTAATGGCACGTGGTGATCAAACAGAACTCATTACTAAAGTAACAATGTTTCTTTTGAAAATACATCATGCACCAATTATTGCCAACCAAACACTTCTAACAACGTTAAAAACATTGCAGAAAATGTCAATGGCTAAAGGGGAAGAGTTAAGGGTAATTATTTTCCTCAGTTTGTAAAGCAATAAATTATAATATATATTTTTAGGATATGATAGGTTATAATTATTATGGGCTGCAATATTTACAAAGAGAAATTGAATCGTTTGAAGGGATTCGATTATTCAGAGATGCCACTACAGAGAGGAAAAAGGGTGAGAAAAAGAGGAAACAAAGAGAGAAATTGAAAAGGTCTATTATGATGATATCTAATTAATATTGTAATAAGTTAAGGTTTTAATAAAAATATTAATATGTTTATATTATAATTCTATCTTACATACATGTTTCTGGATTATAACAGTCATCAGTGTCTCCGACAATCTAAAGGGTAAGTTTGCATCAATCAATTTAAAAATCTTTATTTGTATGCTGTGATCTAGGGAATTGAGGTTATTTTTGTTTTACAGCTTTTGGAAATTGTGAACTAAATATATGTATATTGCTATGCAATTGACGCACAGAACAAGATGTTGGAGCTTTTGTGGTTTTATGTCATTGTACTTGCACTCGCCTAAAAAATATTTAAATGTAATCTTTGCTTTGGGATTAATGCACTTATGGCCTAAAAAATTGAAGAAATTCCATGAAATTTATCCAAGGATGTCTTATGGTGCAGACAGACGAGCGGTTGCAACATACCTCGAAAGTTTTAGATGGTTCGATTTTTTGAAAGCCAGTGGGGTATCATAGAAGCTGCTAATTGTTTTTATTAAACGAAAAAAAAAAACTGTTGACAAGTTCTTGCGCTTTGAGTCACGCAGTACATCCTAAAATAGCCGCCTACTTACGCCTCTGACTCTTCTAACTTAAACATGTTGATACTTTAGAGTATTGCTTATTCCAAACAAAAAATAAGCTAAAAACTTTCCTCCCAGGGTTTGCACTTGATGAATATGTTGTGCATTGTCTAAATGTTTGCAATATCTCTTATTAAAACTACAGATGCGCGTTAAAACAGTCATGTTCTGTATGTGCTTTAAATGGTGATGGATTTGATCATGCTTTGTTCCTACTGAGTAAAGCAATGTGTTTTTTTGTTATGATGTTTTTCTTATGCATCCAGCTCTTTCTTCTGACCACAGATCAATCGAGCTATCAGCGCTGATGTTTTGGTTGACGTCTCTGTACACTCTTCTGCTCTAATGAATTCAAAAACTCCGTAGTAATTTAGGGTTTTTCTTTTTTGCTCCTCTACATAATCTAGTAGAGCTGCCCTTTCTTAGATGTTTGTCAAGCACTACTCCCATTTAGTTTACTGTTGGATTGGTTGCTAAAGACACGCAAAAAATGTACACACATATTAACGGAACATGTGGGTTATATTTAGGGTGTCTATATTTTTCTAGGACCTAACCAGGACATCCGGGAAATATAACCAAAAAAAACGACAAAAATTGATAGTTGTAAAATTCATCTTTAGTGGAGGTATTGCATTCTTTAACGAGTTCAAACATGTCGATATCTCGGTTCAATTCACTTATCTATCTAGTTTTGGCAATCAAAAAACATTTAATTATATATATATATTTTTTAAAGTTAATTGTTTGCTATTCTAACTGCAATTACGTAAAATTTTGTTGTTTTTATGGGAAGAAATTTGTCATGAATTTTATTTTGTATTATTCTAAAAGCCCCTATAGACGGTTCGCGAACGTGCCCAAACGTTTGCGATTTGTGCTTAGTGCAGGTTTGTCTACACTACACACGATGCGCGTACAACGTTTGATTTGCCACGTTCGCCTACTAAGCGGCACGCGTACCGTACACACGATTCGTCGAATGCACGAATTACGAACGTTGGGACACGTTCGCGAACCGTCTGTAGGGGCTTTAATAGTTTCATTCATGATTGCTTTAACTTTGATTTTTTTTCTTCAATCTTTGATAAGTGAATTGAAACGACAATCATTAGTAATTAGTCATCTTGCCTGCCATCTTCATCAATATTTCAGGATGGAAGCTGAACGATGAGTAAAGGTACGATGCTATAATCAGAACGAGAATCTAATTAAAACTAGAATATGTTAGAACTAAAACATGTTATTCTGAATCATATAAACCAATTAGATTTTAATTTTACTAAGAATTAACTTTTTTTTCTGTTTGATATAGTCATATTGCTGAAACTTATTGCCAGTTTCTTGTTGATGTAAAGTGTTAGTTTTATTAATATTGGGAAGCAAAAAATCTGCGCAGTTTGCAAGTAAAATTTGCCCCACATATATTGGGAATAATCGGGACCCGCGTCCCGACCAATCCCGGTCTTATCCCGAAAGCGCGCGTATTGAAATTCCTGTGCACTAATCAGGACCGGATTAAGCGATTTTGTCACACGAAATGCTGGGGTGTCACAAGGTTATATTATGCGTTAAAAGCGATTATGTGTGACATTTATGGCCGATCTTACCGACACTTCTTACGTAACAATATTATTTTAAGACTTTTGTTTATTATTGTTTACATTTTGATCCTCTATACAAGATTATAAGTTTAAACTATTTATTTATGTCACTATTTTATTATTAATTAAAACACTTATTGGTGGTGGGTGGCCGTTACTATTTGATAGTTTATTATAAAATAAATAAAACTATGTACTATATCACGAATATATTTAAAAAACCGTAACTAGTTTCAACGTCTAATGATGGTCTTGTAAACGTTGAAACTAGTATATAGTAAATGTGTTTTATTTATTTTAAAACATGTCAATTTAAAGTTGTGTGATTATGCACAAGATCTGACGCGCGTTTTGGTGTAGCCGCGAACCGCTTTCTGCGCAGTGTATGACTGGCTGCCTAGTTTATTATTTTATTAATTAAACATTCAGGACCGGGATGGGTGAAGTATATATAAATATTTTGTAAATATGTAATTGATTAATAAAGATAATTTTATTATAATGTAAACCACGTATTATAAACAAATTATATTAACAGAAATTTAATCACATACCTACATTGATTTATTTATGAAAATTTATTAGTATTTAAATGTACGCACTCCGGTCCTGAAATAATGTAATGCACCTGCCTATATTATTTAAGTCATTATAATCAATAATATTAGTTATTAGAAGCTTATTCTTTATTAGTCTAGGTCTAGTGTATCTTAGAAAAGTACTATACTACCGACAATTAGGTATAGTATTTTTCTAACCAGTGCGCAAACTCTTGATAATTCTGCGCATCTGCTTTTTGTGCAGCGTCACTCAGCAAGTATCAAGTGTCCAAATGAAATAATTCCGTAAGAAAAATAAAATGAATTAACTAAACATCTAAAATGAATATTGGAAACTTGAAAAGAATATTTAATTCCTTATTTTGTAGGTTAGATATTAAAAAAAACTTTAATAATGAAAATAAAATATTAAAACAGAGTGAATGAAATATGGAGTCATATTGAATAATTTAAGTGATTCAGAAGGATATCGAAACAATCCATAAGCGAAAGAAGGAATTACTCAAATGTATGTAAGTAAATAATTCTTAAAAATTTTCATATGAGGATCTATTCTTATATGAGATAATTTGTTGCAGAGTAGGAAGTGGCAACAATGCAATTAAGTATGAGTAACATATCCTACTTAAGTGAACTCTATTAATATTACCTGCATTAATTGAAAACTTGATTTATTGATTTATATGATAAAAATGTGGCACCATTGCTAGTCACATCACAGGCTAATATTCAGGTAGTATAGGACGAAACAATATTTGGAATATATTATTTTAATTATTTGTTTTAGGCACTAATTTCCTCGTTATAAAATAAGATGTCTGGAGATTATGCAAGGGATATGATGAAGGTGGCCATAGCCAAAATGTTACAAACAATTGGCTGGAATTCAACACATCCGAGTTCATTAAATGTATTAACAGATTTGGCAATACAATATACAACGCAAATAGCAACCTTAAGCAACAAATATGCCAATGAATTTGGATGTACGGATCCGAATTTAGATCATGTAGGTTTAGCATTTGCAGATAACCATGTAAATTTATCAGAGTTGGAAGAGTATGTATCGAAAGTAAATTGGAATCAAGCACCAACACCAGTTCCTAAATTTCCTATACCGCAAAAAGATAATTTGAATTTCTTAAAACCCGGTAGTACAGAAGTTATAACAAGACCTCTACACATATATGAACATTTACCACCGATGTATCAATTTAATGATAATGAAGATAAAAAAAGTGAAACGGATAAAAGGGAAGGATTGAAACGACCTGCTGAAGCTGCTTCAGGTCAATTATGTAAAAGAAGAAAATTGGTTGCTGAAGAAGACGGTACGCCAACACGTGAATTAAGCAGTGTCATGATGACAACATCTGGTTTTATTTCTCCTGCAAGAGAAGGTAAATTGCCATCTAATTCTATAGTAGCAGAATTAAAGAACGCTCCAATAAGATACTTTAATTTCAATTCCGAAAAGATTTTAAAACAGAAAGCAAAGAAAAAAGAATTATTCAAAGGTATACCAAAACAGATGGATGAAGCCAAATTAAATCAAAGAAAACCAGCTAATATCATCGAGAGACCTTTTGCATCAGTGAATAATAAGTTTGATATAAACAAAGAAGTAAAGGTGGCTCCAACAATACTTTCAACATTACTTGCTGCTAAAACTATAAAATCTAATACACAAACAATAGAAAAACCTGCATCAATAGTAGCACCGTTTAAAAATGTTGATAAATTATTCGCTGAATCTGATAAAAAGAAAGTGAATGTATTAAAAAAACTTACAACATATTTTCATGATGATTCATTACCTGGACTACATGAAATTATTACCCAGAATCCACCAGTTGTAGTTAATAAAGAGGAGCGAAATAGAAAAGATAAATCAAAAATTAAAAAGGTGCAAAATATATCCAGTCCTTTTTCTGATCTCAGATGTGTTGATACAAAACTTCTAAAAACACCTGAAGCATTGTTAAATACTATAAAATCTTCACCATCCCCTATGGTACCACAATTCAATTTATTTCCCCAATTTGCAGGTTCTGATTTAATTCCAGAACCATTAACAAATCCTTTGAATTCTTTATATAATTCTAAAAATTATTTTGGCAAAGCAAACCAACCAGTACCACCATATAATCCGTACGTACCACCCATTTTGAAAATAGACGTTCCAAAAGTAAAACCTGACAATACATCAACAAAATTAACATGTAGAACACCTTCACCCCTAACAAGTTCTAGTTCTGCACCCATGGATCCTCCACTATTATCTTTAGGAATGGAGAAGAAAATCAAAGAACATGAAAAAGATAAATTAAAGAAGAAACACAAAAAAGATAAGACTGAAACAAAGTTGAAGGAGGAGAAGAAACATAAATTGAATTCATTATATAATTTCAAAAATTATTTTGGCAAAGCAAACCAACCAGTACCACCATATAATCCGTACGTACCACCCATTTTGAAAATAGATGTTCCAAAAGTAAAACCAGACAATACATCAACAAAATTAACATGTAGAACACCTTCACCCCTAACAAGTTCCAGTTCTGCACCCATGGATCCTCCACTATTATCTTTAGGAATGGAGAAGAAAATCAAAGAACATGAAAAAGATAAATTAAAGAAGAAACACAAAAAAGATAAGACTGAAACAAAGTTGAAGGAGGAGAAGAAACATAAATTGAATTCATTATATAATTTCAAAAATTATTTTGGCAAAGCAAACCAACCAGTACCACCATATAATCCGTACGTACCACCCATTTTGAAAATAGATGTTCCAAAAGTAAAACCAGACAATACATCAACAAAATTAACATGTAGAACACCTTCACCCCTAACAAGTTCTAGTTCTGCACCCATGGATCCTCTGCTATTATCTTTAGGAATGGAGAAGAAAATCAAAGAACGTGAAAAAGATAAATTAAAGAAGAAACACAAAAAAGATAAGACTGAAAAGAGGTTGAAGGAGGAGAAGAAACATAAATTGATGAAAGAGAGTAAGGAAAAAAGAAATGAGGAACCACCTCGCTCACTGGTACGTGAGAATTTAGAAATTTCTATATCGAAACGATCAACACCTTCACCAAGAACTGACGACAGCAAAAAAATGAACTCAAAATCATTAAATATCAAAGAAGAAGAAAAAAAATCTAAAATATTTCCCGAGCTTGCTAAGATATCAGCATATCTGGCTGGGCAACCAAAACCTAAGCCAAATTCACCTGACCTCTATTCTGAAGGAGATAAAATTTGGATTTGTCCGGCATGTGGAAAACAAGATGATGGTACACCTATGATTGGCTGTGATGATTGTGATGGATGGTATCATTGGGTTTGTGTGGGAATAAAAGTTCCACCTGATGATGATGAAGACTGGTACTGCAAATCGTGCATAATTAAGAAAGTAGATGTATCGCTATCTGATAATAAAAAGAAGAAAAGAAAACATTGAGACAAAATGAACACTGAGATTACAAAAAAAAATATTTTAATACTGCCATATTCATGCTTTAAATATTTTTTATACATTTTTACAAAAAAATTTATACTAATATTATCTATTTTATTAATTTTGAAATGATTGAAAACATTATTTTATTACTTATATTATTGAATGTTGTGACAATCTAATTACGGGTATATATTTTATGTATACGATAAATATATATTTATTAAGTGTATTTGCATTGTGAGGGTAGCAGTTTGCGCACACGTTTTGTGCGGAAACGCTACTGCGCGCTCTCACTAATTGTATGTAACCCGCTCAGCGGAAACATGTTTAGTGTAAATAAATGTATTAATGTTAAGTGTAAATATTTTCTTTTGAAAATAAAAAAATTAATCTTTTCATCGAATTTGTCTCTAAACACAGCCTTGAAAGGGGATAAATAACAAATATATTTCAGAAATTAATTAAAATTATTTTATAACTGAAGATAAGTAAACTATTAACTCAAACGCTTTGATACATATAATTTAATTATAACTATAGCTCAAAACCCAATAAACAATTATAATATGTATACGAGGGTCACTGCCAAAGTTCGCGGAAATATAAAGCAAAACACAAGTTACGTTATGTAAATCGCTTTATTGCTTCTCAAAATATTCTTCTTTAAAATCTATACACTTTTCCATCTGATGAAACCAATCTTCAAAATAATTTTGCCAGTCTGAGCGAGGATCCTTCAAAACAAGTGATTTAAATGCTTCAACGGCCTTTTCAGGCGATGAAAAACGCTCGCCACGCATTTTATTTTTGATATGTCGAAATAGGAAGAAGTCATTGGGCGAATATGGGTAATGAGTCATTAATTGGATGTTGTTACTCGTTCGTCGTGCTGTGTGAGCGCTTGCATTGTCATGATGAACAATGATTTGCCGGTTTATGTTTGTTCTGATTTCAGCGATAACTTCCGGCAAACAAATTGAAGAATACCAGTCAGCATTAACTGTCCTTCTTCTAATGCAACAGTTGCAACATGACCCGTTTTTCCGAAGAAACAAGCAATCATTCTTTTCGAAACGCTTCCTGTACG
This sequence comes from Tachinus rufipes, assembly GCA_963932245.1. Classification (NCBI taxonomy): domain Eukaryota; kingdom Metazoa; phylum Arthropoda; class Insecta; order Coleoptera; family Staphylinidae; genus Tachinus; species Tachinus rufipes. Next base: position 23,080,836 of record OZ010742.1, on the reverse strand, counting down.
CACCACTTTTGTGGGTTTAGGATCATTTTGAAACACCCATACAGTCGATTGTTGTTTAGTTTCAGGCTCATATGAATATATCCAAGATTCGTCACCTGTTACGATGTTATATACCGAATTTGAACGACCCCTTTCGAATTTCTTTAGCATTTCCTTGCACCACTTGACAAGTGCCTGTTTTTGTTTTTCTTTCAAATTGTGTGGGATCCAACGACTGCAAAGCTTACTGACGTGCAAAATCGTATGTATTTGTTTCGCTGCAATGCCTAAGGATGCCTCTATCTCACCATAGGTCACATGCCGATCTGACAAAATCGTTTCACGCACAGCATCAATGTTTTTCGCGACAACAGAGGTGGGTGCTTAGACGACCTTCGCGAAGATCGTCATCAAACGTTGGTTTTTCAGGCTTGAATTCTGCGAACCATTTGTAAATGGGATGTGCATCCGGGCTCTCTTGTAAACCAGCATTTTTGTATTAATTGTGTAAAACTTAACAATAGTTCATTTAACGATAAAGAATGTTTTTATCTCTTAGAATTTATTGCGCTCTTCTATAGTTTATTTAAAGTTTTACGGTTTTGTTTCTTTTAAGTAAAGCAGGTTTTTTATTAGCATCGTTATGGGACCCAACGGCGATCCTAGCTACGATCATCAAACAGCGCTCCGAGCATAGAACACTAAAATAAGTTCTAAGGACCCTCGCTCATCGCTAGAGCCTCGTATTTATATTGAATTGAATTTTTTTTTGCGGCGTGAGTGTAAAATTATTAGTATAAGTAAAAAATTTAAGACGCAACTCCCTCTCACGCTGCTAAAAAAAGTTTCGGTTTAATATAAATACGAGGCTCGAGCGGTGAGTGAGAGTCCGAGCTTAGAACAAATTTTAGTGTTTTATGCTCGGGAGCGCTCAATGATCGACGCTAGGATCGCCGTTGTGTCCGCACCCTTACAGCATCTGAAATCAAAGCAAACTTACTGATTCTTATGGTACTTTTTCTAAAGTTTATTTTGGCCTATTTCAATTAACAAGCAAGCCTGGGGGGAGAAGGGGTTAGAAAGAAAAAGTATAAAATATCACTATTTTAAAGGGGGGCCCTTTCCAATGTTTTGCGGAGGGCTTATCACACCCAATTACTTTGAACGCAAACTTCCAAGAACTGCAGGAATACCTGGCCACACACCCAGACGTCACATCTTCTGAACACTGTAGCATTATCATATCTTGGCGATGGCAGTATCACCTCAAACGCCATAAACATTAGCACGTCCAGAACCCTGTCGACAAACAATCGGCTTAGTGGGTGAACATAGCAAACCAAATTTGCTATGACATTTGGCAGTTGCATCACGAGATGACAACTACACCAAGAATCTCCAGCTTTGAATACCTTTCGTCTGTAGCTGATAAAGCTAAACTACGAACCTGGACCATGTCTAGACATCTGCCCCGGGAACGCGAAAGAAGATGAAGAGACCGAAATTGAACCATAAATTATCAGACACCCGACGGCCAACCGAGAGGCCCCCAGAGACGTCGACCCCGGCCAAGCCGTTGATCTAGCTACTGTGGCCCACAAAATACGCGACTACTACTACTTTACAATCACCTACCTGGAACCCGGATCGTAACTGCTGCGGTGACTATTTAAACATTCTAAAACGCCACCGAGACAGATAGTGAAACCCTAGTAGAAACTTTTTCACTTAATAGACTATTCCCTTCCCAAACCATAATGCAGGAAATCAAATCGACGTGCCAAATTAGAACCGGAAGCTCATCTTTGGAAGCATATTCTATAAATTCAGACTTGCACGGTTTTCAGACAGTTGATCCCAAACCAGGCGCGGAAGTCTATAAGACCTACACATAAACCGGATTTCAACCGTCTCTGCTCCCTTTATCGACTTACCGCCGCAACTCCAGTTTCCTGGCAAACGGCCCCAACCCCGGTATCGTAGACAAACACACGCACTCCTCTTCTTTTTCAGTCTGTTGTTGTCCACTTCTGAACATAGGCCTCCCTTAAACTCTTCCACATGTTTCTGTTATGTGCTGTTTGTTGCCATTTTTGTCCAGCAACCTCGCGGATATCGTCCCTCCATCTTTTCTGGGGTCTTCCTGCACTGCGAGTCGTTATTCTAGGTCTCCACTATATGATTCTTATAGCCTATTTTGATGGATCTTGCCTGGCAACATGACCTGCCCAGCTCCACTTGAGGTTTGCAAATCGTACAATTACGTCTTCAACGCCAGTTCTTCGGCGGATTTTGTCGTTCCTGATTTGGTCCCTCAAGCTTATACCAAGCAGAGCACGCTCCATGGATCTTTGACAGGTTCTGAGTTTATTTGCAGATCTTACTGTGAGGGTGGTTGTTTCGAGCCCATACGTTTTGACGGGAAGGATACACTTGTTATAAACTTCCCGCTTTAGACCGTATGGGATGGTCTTATTTTTTAAAATGTATCCTAGTTTACCGAACGCTGCCCAGCTCATTTTTACGCGGCGTGATATTTCCTCGGTTTGGTTGTCTTTCCCCAGTTTAATGATATGCCCAAGATATACATACTCGGTCGCCTTTTCTACCATTTGTCCTTCTACGCTAATAGATGTCTCATTCTCACTCATGATCTTTGTCTTCTTAACGTTCATTTTTAAACCGACTTCTTTAGATGCTGTATTTAGTTGTAAGAGCATGTCTTTTAGTTCACTGTAATCTGAACTAATGAGGATAATATCGTCTGCAAAACGTAGATGGTTAAGGTGTTTTCCATCTATGTGATGGTGTGATAGCTCAATGGTAGAGCACTTGCATATCATGCAAGCAGTCCGGGGTTCGATCCCCAAAATATGACTGAAATGATAACTTGCTCTATATCCACCAGCGTGGTTCGGAAGTCACGTATTAAGCTGTTGGTCCCATCAAACCACTTTAAACAAGTCGTAGACTTACTGTGGCGATGTAAAATAGCCGTAAAAAGCATAATAATAATAATGTTTATGCCTTTTTTATCCTAGTCTTTTAAAGATATCTTCCATTGCAAGCGTGAAAAGTTTTGGTGAGATCGTATCGCCTTGTCGCACCCCTCTTCTAATGGGAACCTTGTCTGTTAGGCTGCAGTCTGACTGCACCACCCACCGCCACCAACTAAAATTCGAACACGTTAAATCATATGGCGACGGTCCGACTGATTCACTATTCTCGCCGGCATCTGTCATTTGGTAACCACCGTTTCATAATTTCAAATCGGTTGGTGGTAGCGCGGCAACAGTTGATCGTCATTTGAAACATACTAACTTGATATTTCACAAATCAAAACATAATCTGTCATTTTCGCTTTGATATTTGAGAATTTTAAAAATGGTAACATGAAAGAAACATGGACACCACCCGACATTGATAAACTAATTACATTAGTAAATGAAATATAAATATTATATAAATATAGCACTCTTTTACTGACATAGAAATGAGTGGAAAATTTAAATATTTAGTGGTTACCAGTAGCTGCAGTGAGACCGTAGTACATTTTGGTGGTTAGTGGCAAACGATAGTTGGTGGCGGTGGTGCAGTGAGACTGCAGTAGCGTTATCATAGATGTATCTGATAATGTTGGTATACCTGGAGTCGATACGTGCGTTAGACATTGCCTGTAATACAGCCCACATCTCGATAGAGTCAAACGCTTTTTCGTAGTCTACAAATGCCAGGTGTAGGGGTATATTGTATTCTACGGATTTTTCAATTAAGGAGCGAATACTTTGAAGATGGTCTGCTGTACCAAAGCCTTTCCTGAAACCTGCCTGCTCTGTGGGTTGATAGATCTGGATTTCTTTCCAGTTTAGTTGTAAGTCTATTAGTTATGATTTTAGTTAACAGTTTGTATAGGTGGGAGAGTATACTAATTGACCTATAATTCTCGATATTAGTGGAGTCACCTTTTTTGTGTATCAGTGTTACGTGTGCATTTTGCCATTCTATCGGGATCTTTCCTTCTTCCAAGCATTCATTTAAGAGGGCGTGTCCTCCAAACTTGAGCATCTCGCATGTAATTCCGTAGATGTGCAATATTATAACTAAAAACATTTCTAATTTGAGCAATTTCTTACATTTTAATTGATTCAAACCCATTTCCAATACATTTTATTCAGAAAACGTATTTTTTTAAACAATTTTATTTTGTTTCTAATCGTCTACGTATAGAAGAATTAAATGTACGATATTTAAGCTTAAACAATTTTTCAGTCACACAATCTGTTATATCGGCCATTCACATCTGTCAAATTTACAAGTTTCAGTTATGTGAATCGTCTAACATATGAACTGTCAATTTTTATTTGTGACAAATTTATCATATAAACTGTTGAATTGACAACAACAATTGCCAAGTGTTTCACAATTCTGTCATATAAATTGTTACATTTTATGTCGACAATTTTTTTATATAACCTAACCTAACCTAACCTTCATCATTGAACTGTCTGACATACGACATCTGTCTTATATGTATGAACTGTTTCACGTATAAATGGTCAATTTTTTCGTTGCAAATTTGTTATATAAACTGTTAACTGTTGGTTATCAAGAAACTTAACTCTATTAACTGTTTATTTTTCTACAAATTTGTCTACTGTCAGTTTGACAAATCATTTGTCAACTTTCTGAGAAAGCGTATAGGTACAAATTGTCAGGTTCACAAATTAATTGTCTGACCCGAACTGTTTACTATCAACTTTGTCCTCAACAAATGTTATTAAATTGCCAGTTTGACAAATCAATTGTCAACTATTTGAGAAAGTGTATAAACTGCTTTACATATAAATCAACTTTATTTTTGATCAATCACCCTTTATGTTTTGATAGAGTAAAATTTGTGCTGTTTGCAGGTAAAATTCTACACAAATGAATTGGAAAGTTTATTTGTAGACCCGCGTTCCAACCAATCCCGGCTTTTCGCGCTTATGCCGCAAGCGTGCGTATTGAAATTCCTGTGCGTTAGCCAGGACCGGACTAAACGCCTTGATTATGTTAATTTAAAGTTGTGTGATTATGCACAAGATCTGACGCACGCACGCGCCTTTGTATAGCCGCATAGGGCTTGTCCGCGCAGTGTATGACTGGCTGCCTAATTTACTATATAATTGTATTAAATAAACATTCAGGGCCGGGATGAGTGAGGTATGTATAAATATTTTGTAAATATGTAATTGATTCATTAAACATAATTTTATTATAATGTAAACCACATAGTTTAAAAAAATGATATTAACGGAATATTAATCACATACATTGATTTATTTGTGACAATTAATTTACTAAAATGTTTATATGTTCGCACCCCGGTCCTGAAATAATGTAATGCACCTGCGTATATTAACAACAGTCATAATAATCAATAATATTAGTTATTAGAGGTTTATTGTTGACTAGTACAATAGGTCTTGGAAAAGTACTATACTCTAAACAGACGATTAGGTATAGTATTTTTCTAAGAAGTGCGCAAAACCGTTTGATAATCTGCGCAACTGCTTTTTGACAGCTTGTGACACGTCACGCAACAAGTACAAAAGTGTCAAAATGAAATAAAAAGGTAAGAACAATAAAATTAATTAATGATACAACAAAAATGAATATTAGAAATTTTGAGAGAATATTTAATTCCTTATTTTATTTTGTAGGTTAGATATTCAAGAAAATTTAAATAATAAAAATAAAATATTAATTCAGGAACAATGCAAAATGGAGTCATATAGAATAATTTAAATGATTCAGAAGAATATCGAAACCATCCGTAAGCAAAAAAAAGGAATAACTCGATTGTAAGTGAATTATTTAAATAAAATTCTATTTTTAAATTGTTTGAAACAAATTGTTAGGGCAGGGTAGGAAGTGACAACAATTCAATTAAGATAATTAAATTTGATTGGCATATGCTACTTGGGTAGATTATTAATATTACCAGAAGTGATTGAAAACTTTATTTTTTAATTTATATGATACTTGAATCAATCAATGTAAATTATCTTATAAAATAGTGTGCTGCTTGAGCATCGGTACTATCAACAAACACATTGCTTGCCACCCGAAACAATATTTGAAGTTTTAATAGTTACTAATTATATTTTTGTTTTAGGCTTTCCAACTAATTTACTCATTATAAAATAAGATGTCTGGAAATTATGCAAGCGATATGATGAACGTGGCCGTAGCCAAAATGTTAAAATCACTTGGCTGGAATTCAACACATCCGACTGCATTAAATGTGTTAACAGATGTAGCAATAAAATATACAAAGCAAATAACAACATTAACCTGCAAATATGCTAACGAATTTGGATGTGCGGATCCAAATTTAGATCACTTAGGTTTAGCATTCCAAGATAACCAATTAAATTTATCAGAGTTGAGAGAATATGTATCGAAAGTAAATTGGAATCTACCACCAACACCGGTTCCTAAATTTCCTATACCAAAAAAAGATAATTTAAATTTCTTAAAACCTGGCAGTAGAGAAGTTGTTACAAGACCTGTACACATACATGAACATTTACCACCAATGTATGAGTTTAATGAAACTAGCGAAAATGAAACCAACATTTCTGAAAGTAGAATGGAAGGATTCGAACGATCTGTTGAAGTTTATTCAGATCAATCATGTAAAAAAAAAATATTGGTTGCTGAAGAAAAAGGTACTCCAACACGTGAATTAAGCAGTGTCATGATGACTAAATCTGGTTTTATTTCTCCTGTAAGAGAAGGTAAATTACCTGATTCACGTACCCCTCCAGAAAAGGTATTAGAGAAAATACCAGTAAAATACTTTAATGCAGATATCAATTCTGAAAAGGTATTAAAAAAGAAAGAAAAGAAAAAAGAAAAATTTTGTAAAGAATTATTTAAATCTTTAAGGGAAGATATACCAAAAAATGTCACAATGAAGGATGAAGCCAAATCAATTCAACGAAAAACAGTTAATATCATCGAAGGATCTATTGCATCATCGAATAATAAATTTGTTCTAAACAAAGAAGTAAAGGTGGCTCCAAAAATACTTTCAAAATTAATTGCTGCAAAAACCATAAAATCTAATACACAAACAATTGAAAAACCTGCACCTTTTAAAAATGTTGATAAATTATTCGCTGAACCTAACATAAAGAAAATGAATATATTCAAAAAAATAACAACATATTCATCACCTGGGCTAAATGAAATGATTGCCCAAAATACACCTATTGTAGTTAATAAAGAGAAGCGAAAAAGAAAAGATAAATCAAAAATTAAAAAGGTGCAAAAAATATCCAGTCCATTTTCTGATCTCAGATTCATTGATACGAAAAGTACAAAAACATCTGAAACATTGTTAAAACCTCCAGCACCCCTTCCTATGATACCACAATTCAATTTATTTCCACAATTTGCAGGTCCTAGTTTAATTCCAGCACCATTAACAAATCCTTTGAACTTATTATATAATTCCAAAAACTATTCCGGCCAGCCAAACCAGTTACTACCCCCATATAATCCGTATGTACCACCCAGGTTGAAAATAAATGTTCCAAAAGTAAAACCAGACAATACATCAACAAAATTAACATGTAGAACACCTTCACCACTAACAAGTTCTAATTCTGAACCCATCGATCCTTTATTATTATCTTTAAAACTACACAGGAAAATCAAAGAGCTTAAAAAAGATAAATTAAAGAAGAAACTCAAAAAAGAAAAGAAGTTGAAGGAAGAGAAGAAACATAAATTAAAGAAAGAGAGAAAGGAAAAAAGAAATGAGAACAAAGTGCAGCCACAACCACCTCGCTCTTCAGTAATTACTAAACAAAAATTATGGACCCCTTCATCAAGACCTGATGACAGTAATAAAAATGATACAAAAACATTAATCAACGAAGAAAAAGAAAAAAAATCTGAAACCATTAAGACTGAAACGTTTCCTGAATTAGCTAAGATATCAGCATTGGTTATTGGGCAACCAAAACCTAAGCCAATTCCACCTGTTAAGGATTCTGAAGGAAATGTAATATGGATTTGTCCGGCATGTGGCGAACAAGATGATGGTAGTCCTATGATAGCTTGTGATGGTTGTGATGCATGGTATCATTGGATTTGCGTGGGCGTACAAGATCCACCTCATGATAATGAAGATTGGTATTGCAGGTTGTGCATGATACAAAGTATTGCTATCAGATAATAAAAAAAAGAACTGATATTACAAACAAAATTCTATTTTAATATGTATTTACTTACCATATATCAGTATTTTAAACATGTTTTATATATTTTTATACATTTTTACAAATTTATTTACAAATATATTAATTTAAAATTACTTATTTATTGAAAACATTTACTTATATTATTGATTGTTATGACATTGTAATTATGGGTATATGTTTTATGTATACGATAAATGTATATTAATTGTGAGGGTAGCTGTTTGCGCACATGTATAGTGCGAAAACGCGACTACTCGCTCTCATTAATTGTATGTAACCCGCTCAGCGTAAATATATGTTAGGTGTAAATAAATTTATAAATGTTAAGTGTAAATAATTGTATAAATGTTAAGTGTAAATAATTGTATTAATGTTAAGTGTAAATAATTGTATAAGTATTAACTGTAAATAAATGTTGAGTAACCCTCCCTCAAATTTGTCTCTGGATCGGAAATTAAATTTTATTTTATATCAAGGTTGGGAAAAACTAATAACTCAAACACATTGATAATACATATAACTTATTTAAAAATAACTAAAGCTTAAAACCCAATTAACAATTATAAACGAATTTTCACGTTCAGAGCAAAAGTGAAAGCACGTCTCATCTTTCCGCATCAATGGTTAGGTCCGAACACATAGATACAGTACACCAAAAACAGTGTGACCGGTGGTAGTGGTGGCTCCGCGCAGTGAGAGAAACAGAAACCTATAGCCAGAATGAATGATGCATAATGCGAGAAAGGAAAACAATACACTCTTATACATAATAAATATATTTATTCCCGGGTAGCGCCGGCTTCGCATGTACATAAATGTTATTGTCCCCACATTTCAATGCTGGACTGACGCTTTTTAAGTTTGATTTTGCATGCAAATGTAGCCATTAGTAAGATTAATGGCGTCGTTTAGCGCTCTCTTCCCACTGTCTCAGCACCGGTCACACTTTGTTTTTGGTTTTTGAAACAGACTACAAAAAAATTGCTATGTAAACTATTTGGAACATTGATGCCAAAAAAGTATTATCAAAGGTATTTTAAACATTTTAACCAAACCTTTGGATCATTTAAAATTTAAAGACAATGGCGTATTCATTTTTTTAAGGATTTTTAGTGAAAATTTAATAAAAAAATGAGCTTCATTTATTTAGTTAAACTGCGCACATCTCGCATAAAAATATTGGCATTTGAAGAGAATACCAATTATTATCATCATTTCTGCACTGTTAATAGTTATTGACGGTCGTAGATACAAATAGTATTATACAGGGTGACTCAAAGATATTGTCTTTTCCCATGAGTTCTCAAAAATACTTTGCCTTGATTTGACAGTTTGACAATTCATGATTTTAATTCTTTGAATAAATAACATGTTTAACGTTAACTTCTTCATGTTCCTGTTGTAGAACTATGCTGACAACGCATCTTCCCGACAACGCAAGACTTGTCTGTGATCGTATCATTAATCATAATTATCATTAGTAAAACGAAATGAAAGAATCGCTTTCCTACGAGTCAAGTCCAATAATCCAGCAAATACTCCGCGTCCATGAGGCGCCCGTAGTACAATGGTCTAGTGCGAGGACTATTGAGCAGGCAGCAATACCTAATTTGTCGAATGTATTTCGATGCGGTCATCTCCTTTGCAAAGCAATGGCAAGCCAGCGCAGTGTTTGCCTAGTAAACCCCTCTAGTGGTGCGGTTCGGATTCCGCGTTAAACTGTAGGTCCAGCATGTTTGTGTAGAACTATTGTCGCACACCACAAACATACGAGCAGGGTGCGTATGATCGTAGCGAGCACGGAACTATAAAAAGAAAAAAAAACATATTCTTAATTTGACTATTGAGATGACAGAGAACATCTAGTCATCTTTCAGAAGCTAATAAAAATAATTGAAGACATTTCCCCAACACGACAATCACGTTAGAAAATCATCAATGCATTGATTCCTCCATTGTCAAAGCAATGAAAAACAGAGGCATATCACCTCTCGTTAGATGTTTGGTAAACTCCATGCCCAAAAATCAAACTGTAACAATTACATTATACGGTAAGACTGTAGGAGCTAAAGTCGCTGGCGGATGCCCATAGGGCGTTGTGTTATCATCTCTACTGTGGGGCCGTGTCATGAACGGCCTACTGCAGTTACCGAATAACGTTTTTCCCTTAGGCTGCACCGATGACCTGACCATTCTGGTAAAAGAGAAGTTGAGCAACTGTATCCAACTTGATGCAAAATGCACTAAACACCGTACAAAAGGTGGTACAAGAAGGGGGAACTATGTAAAGCCAAGCAAAACAAGAATCGTTTCTTTTACGAGATGACGAAACACCGAGAAATAATAATAATAAATTTGTTAAACGATACACTGAAGATAAGACAAGACTTCATGAAAAGTATTGCACGCAGAAGTAATTTGATAATGAATAATACCGTTGCGAGACGAATGGACAAATAAAAACTACGGGGCACAATCAAAAGAATTATTTGATGGGATAGGGCTATAACCTCGGAGCCGGAATATGCAAAGACAGGAACCGGGAGACATCGTTCACGTCATTCCTGTCCCCAAACATGATCAAATCGGGACAATATTTCATCAGATCGATATAACAACCATGCCGGACAGCCAAGCGGCACCACAATAATAAAATAGCAACCGGTGATGAACTGCATAACTAGTCTGGAAGCATTAGCCACAAACAGCAGGGTACACCTGATCTGGATACCAGATCAGAATATAGAAAGTAGCCTTAAAGTAGACCAACTTGCCAAAAAGGGACCCACAGAGAAGTTCATTGGACTTAAACCTGATTTGGGGATCCCATATGAGACCGTTAAACAAATAATCTGTTGCTATTCTGAACAGGATCATCACAAATTACCCAAATTATGGTATTGCAGATGAGCCTAAGAAAACTGCAAAAGCTTATAGGATTTATATCTGGCCAATGTGGCCTAAAGTTGTTCCTTCGGCAAGGACAAGCAAAAGTTTCTGGACTTCATTGAAGAAAGATCAGATGCCACACATTCCACCTTAAAAGAAAAAAAAACAGGTACCTTATCATTTCCACCACCAGGAAGAGACAAAAAAACCAGTAACTAAATTTAGTACGTTAAACTCTAGCAACAGACTATGCCACACAACATTACTACATCAAAACCCCAACACCACAAACACCCAGAAACAAAGTAAAATACGCACCAATGAAACATCAATGGCATTAAATTTTTTTTTCCCGTTTTATTTGAGATTCTGCAGGTCCATTATTAGAGTGCTATCAAGTTCTGGTATTCGGGGCACCTGTTCATTTAATCCGTTTGCACATATGTATTGCTTGAACCTTGAATACAAATGAAACAATTATTATCAAAGAAACATTTTATTTATATTTTACAATTAAAAAAAGTATATAAGGCACTAAATAATTTAATATTGATTAGTTGGTAGTCATCATTCCTCCATTATAGGATTGTGGAGCTGCAACAAAAAAATTATTTTAACCCGACATTACATAGATGGACCTCACAGTTATCAACATCTCAAAATCTACTGAATAGTGGCACAGCTTTTTCACCTTCTTTTATTTATTTTGCTTTATATTTACGGTGCTATGACTGCTGAATTTTGTCACAAGACATTTTAGCCTAAGACTAATGAGAGAAATGCCATTTTCCGAAAAACTAGTTACATGAAATTTTCACTGAAGTTTGATATTGCATTGAAAAGCTTAAATACAAATTTTCATCAAAAATAACTTTCAGGAACACATTGAAATAAATAAATAGCAAAAATTGATGAGAAATCGCAATTTTCTGGAAACCTCGTCACACCAAAGTTTTACAGTACTGCCATTTTCTGGAAAACTTGTTACATGAAATTTTCACTGAAGTTTAATATTGCATTAAAAAACTTAAATACGAAATTTCAACAAAAATAACCTATGGAAACACATTGAAAAAGCTATTTACATATTCCAGATGTCTTAGGTGACTTCCGAAAAAAAATTATTAAATTAAATACACTCACAGCTTCTGCAATATCAATCCATTCAATAGCTTGTGTTAATGTATCATTTTTGCTTGGTATTTTATCCCAATTCCAATGAATTAATTTATCGAACGTGTTAACAACATAGAATTTCCGATCTTCTTTTTCGGTAAGTGGTCTCATACTTTCATGTAACACAAGGCCTTTATAACCATCAGGTAAGATTACATTCTTGCCTCTCAAAGGATAGCCCCGAAATGATGCTTCCAAATCTGTTTTAAGAAAAAATTATCAATTTTTGTAGGTTATATTTAATAAAGATAGGGATACTTACATGCACCATTATCTTTAATATATGGCTCGAAGTATTTGGAAACCTTTGCATCACAGTCTGCATGGATTTTGAATGGAACGGATTGGATTTTCGCATCCAAATTCGTTTCTAAATTATTTTTCCCGCTTTGAATGTGAATTAAAGACATGTTTGACGTTTACTGCCGTTGGTAGTGGTTTGATCTAGTTGATTTTTTTCATATGGTGATTTGATTTGCATCTTACTTCAGTCTAGTCGGGACAGGGACGTATTATAGAATTTTTGAATTTAATATAAATTTAATATAAATTTCTGTTGGATATAAAAATTATTATTAATTAGCCTTATTAAATTTTACTCTTATCTTACTAATTTAAATTACTATTTTTTATAATTAAATAATGTTTGGTTATGATAAAAAAATTACATTTAAATAAAATTTGTTGCTTTTAAAGATGGAAAATATTTGAGGTTAGGGTATTTTGTGCAATAATCAGAAACAAATACTATGGAAAATATGTTTTGTATAGTGATAATATAATTAAATGGTGTGTTTGGTCATTTAATACAAGATCTTTTTTATAAAAACAAAAACTTATGTGAAAGAAAGAAAATATAAAAATAACAAGAAAAACTGATTCATTTTCGAAATAGAAAATGTCAATAATTGTTGATTTTGAAATAATAAAGCAAGATTAAAAGTGCGTAGGGTCTTTACAAGCTCTAATTACAGCGTGCAAACGATCAGGCATGCTTCTAACCATATTAGCAAATGGTTCTTGAAGAATTTGGTTACAATTGCCATAAAATAAAGAATCCTTCTAAACGGATACGTTTTCACCGAACCGTTTCTAATGCATAGTGTGTCACCGTACTAAGATGTCCTAATAAGCATACTTATGCTCTAATTGCAGTGTTTACAAATGGTAAATTTCTAAACACGGATTGGTATGTGTATGTATATATTAGACAGGTTCTTATTTTTTTTTGTGTTCAATTTCAGAAAGTGATCTTTATGCAAAAAAATGTAACTTATGCCATATTTCAGCCCTTAAGAATCAAAAGAACACATGTCTCACTGCTTTTGAAGTTTTAAAAGTAAACCCTTTACCTTACCTTTATAAGTTAACATAACTACAATCCCAGATCGAAATTAATTGGCTTTTTATAATTAGAATGTTACAGTTTTTAACAGTTTATTGTGAATTTTGGCACCTTTTTACAATATTTTTATTCTTTATGACTAGATTTTGCTATTTTTTATGAATAAAACTTTGGACTTTTCGACAATTTTTGACCGAATTTTGCTACTTTTAGATTTTTTAAATCTGTTTACACTTTTTGAACAAATTATGGCCAGAATTTGATGTTTTTCAACAATATTTTGTTGTTTTATGACCGGAATTTGCTAGTTTTTGGTAGGATTTTGATTCTATCTAAAAATATTTAAATGTTTTACAATCGGATTAACCCATAGCTGGTACTAGGGGTAATTTATTACCCCAGACCAACTTTGGAGGCATTTTTAAAGAACAAAAACCGTGAAAATAATACCTGTGGTGTCATCTGTCGATGGTCTCGTACAATGCATAGCAATAATTTAAAAGGATCAGTGGCGCTCTCGCATTTGTTTGATAAACAGCGGGGTATTTTTTTACCTTACTTTGCCAGTAACCGCTATTTTGGTGTTGCAAATTTTTTGTTTATTAGAATATTATAAAAAATAAGAAAATAACATATAATCGCTCTAAATTTTTTTTAAAATTTTAATTCCTTATTAGAACGACAAAATAAGACGTCAATTTTATGAAGTTTAATGTTACGTTGTACACGCGGTCATTTGTTGTTGATTTTTAGATGTCGCCTAAACATATTATGTTTTATATGTATTTCATGTATGTGGGACTCAACTTGAGAGAAAGAATGGGAGTTCATATAAGTATGAAAATTTATAATTTACTTGCTCGTTGAGAAAACGCGGTACGTAACTTTGTGAATATATAACTCTAAACCTTGTTTTCACAGCACTAGTAAATGACAAATTATATTTTTTTTTCAGATGGACTAGAACTCTGAGTGAAGAATTGCTTGAAGGACATTGTGATCCTGAGTCTGAGTAAGAAGAAGACTCTGGCTCCGAATCCGAGCAGAACAAATCTGATGGAGATGATGCATCTTTTTATGACGACGAAATCAGCGAGGACGACATGGAAGACGAGGTGCAGAATGCACGAGCTAAACGGACCCCAACGTCAAAAGCAACTGAAGATAACTCCAACCAAGGTCCACAACTTGGCCGTCCTGCTACGAAATTGTATGGGAAAAATAAATTTGTGTAGAAGACTCAATTTCGTGAACGCACGTCCGACCGTATGAGTGACGCACAAGCGGAGTTTGAAGCAAAATTAGTTGAAGAAGCTTCGAATCTGCAAGAAACAGAAGATTTTTGGTATCTTTCACCAACAAAATAATTGATCTGGTCGTCGAACGGACAAATTTAAGAATCGAACGGGAATGCGCTGAAATGATAGCTGCGGATAGATGTGAATCTTATCACCACCATACCGACGATGTCGAAATCAGGGCATTTCTTGGCGTTCTTGACTACGCTGGTCTCTGGAAATTTGTACATATTGACGTCAATCAACTCTGGAATCGGAGAAATGAGATGGATTTTTACAGGAGCGTTTTCATTCCTTCAATCTTGTCTACGTTTTGATGTTTTGGAAGACCGGGATCTTTAGGATAGATTTTCACTTATTCGAGAAATTTGGAATATTTTTAAAATACAAATATTACAAACCAAGTAAAAAATGCACGGTAGATGAACAATTACTCAGTTTTCGAGGTAGGTGTATATTTCGTATGTACATGAAAGCAAAGCCGGACAAATATGATTTAAAAATTTTGACTTTAAATGATGTATATCTTTGCTATACCCTACCTTGGAAAAACCGCAAAGATATCAAACCCAGAAAAACTGCTGGTTTAAGAGTACTTCTTTGAAGAAGTCACTGCTCCCATACATGGCACCGATCGTACGGTCATATGTGACAATTGGTTTACTTCCATTCCTCTTGCTTCGTATGTTGGCACCACCTTTCAGTTTTTCAATCTCAGGAACTGTGAGAAAATGTAAACAAGAAGTGCCTTATGTTTGTCGCTTCGACGTACAAGAATATTAAGGACATTATAAATAACAAGCCAAAAATTATCTTGCATTAGAACGACACAACAGGTGGCACCGACACCTTCTTCTAACTTTGCCATGCGTACACAGCAGCTCGGAGGACAAAGGTGCTCGACCAACCGACAGTCAATGTCCGAATCATCTGGAAACTCAGCCTGGGTCCAAACAGAAGATCCGAGACGACGGTTATTATTGCCATGAAAAACCATTTCTCAAGCAGAGACTCCAAACCAATACGCTTCGCAAAGATCTGAGACTGCATCGATGGAATTCTGAACAAATATTCAAATCCGGAGGCTGCCGGGGACTTGGAAAGGTGACTTATCTTGACTTCGATGCATCCAATGTAAAAGGCGCAAAGATTAAAAAACGCGGTTTGGTTACTCTTCGTGCCATAGACCAGTTTGTGACATCCACCGTTAAGTCATTTGTGACGAATGGAGCGGCCAGTAACTGACGAATATTTGCAGCGGTCAGTAACCGATTAATATTTGCGGATATGCCTTTTTTTTGGTTTATGTATGTTCAAATAAACATTTTTATGCATTTTGACTCAATTAGAAATTATTTAAAGTTTTCGAATTATTTTTTTGCGCCGTAATATAACAAAATAAATATAGTTTTTTTCAAAAAATAACAACGGCGTTCTTATTTTATGATTTAAATATATGTTTCAAAGATAAACCTAGATTTTTAGCCCTTAAAAAAAGTTTTAAAAATACAGCTATTTTAACAAAAGAAGTAATTTTTTGTAATTTTTTTTTTTAAGAATTTTTTTGAAAGCCGCATTTGAACTTTGATCTTAACAAACCATGATGACCTAAAATGCACACAACTGGACACGGCAATTTAAAGGGCGGATTAACAGTTTAGCATTAGATTAATCACGTTGATAGCCATATTTTTATTTTTAATAACCTCATTCACACTTTTAAAAACTAACAATTCGGCAGTTTAAATTTAACATTTTAATTAGAGCTGGATTTACACGTTTAAACGCTATATTTATTTGATGTTAAGTAATTTAATTAAATTTTAAATATTTTAGAATGCTGATTTAAATTTTTATTTATTAAGCCCGTTTTTGGCTGTTAGGCCATCAGGCCAGGTGTTGTTGTGTATTGCCAAAAACATTTAATTAAATTACTTAACCTCAAATATTTACAAAAGTGCATAAATCAGATAAATAAATGCTGTATTTATTATTTGAAAAACAGATTTACACTTTAAAAAACGGGATTTAAAAACTAGATTTATAATTTATCAATTTGACAGTAAAATTTAACACTTTTAAAACCGGATTTACAGTTTTAAAGGCCGGATTAACAATTTAGTAGTATAATTTGACTTTAACAACCGGATTTTTACTTTTAAAAACCGAATTAATAGTTACAAAGGCTGAATTTATAATTTAAAAGTTAAATTTAACACTTTAAAAATTGGATTTACACTTTAAGAAACCGTATTTTACATTTAAAGCCGGATTTACACTATTAAAGCCAAATTTACAGTTTTAAAAGTCGGATTTGCAGTTTTAAAGACTGAACAATAGTTTGACAGATAAGATGAAACACGTTGATAATCGGATTTATAACTTTAAAAGTAATAGCCCGAGAACGAAGCATTTTTATATTTTTTTGTCGCAATTGTCGCTTTCTCTCTCTCCGATAAAATTGGTACTTTTATGTTTTTTATTAAAAATATTATATAAAATATTATTAGAACCCAACTAAAAAAAGAGTAAAAAGTATTCCAATTTCAAAAAGAGTATATGTAACTCATGCAATTTTATAGTATCTGTCTAGACTTTTCATGTACAGCTGCATTCCACTTTAAGACTATGACATATACACATTTAAGTATAATATACTAGATTTAGTATACAGAAACATAATCAGCCACTTCAATATTTGTGTATTGATAAGATTATAAGATACCGATATTTATATATGGAATTATGTTTCTTATCAATCAATTGCATTAAATTTCAGTGTCAATCTAGTGATATATTAAAAGGTAATAATTAAAATTATTTGTGCTAAATGTATTATATAATAATTTATTTTTGTAGTAAAAATGGCTTCAATTCAATTGACTGTTGATGAAGCAGGTTGGAATATTTATAATGACGATGCTTCTACTACTTTTAAATGCAAGTATTGTAATACATTAAATTCAATTGAACTACAGAAACCAGCATATAGCCAAGAACTATTTAATGATTATCTTCAAAATTTTCTAGAGAATTGTACACTAGATGAATACGATAAAGCAGTTAAAAAAATTAGTGAAGCTAAATGTGCTGTAGTAAACAAAATAGAAGATGCTAAACGTAAACTATTTATGGAAGCAGAGGCCGGAAATGTAAATGTAGTAAGAGAATTATTAAAACTAAACCTTGATGTAAATATAAAGAATACAACTGGCGAATATCTTCTGCATTCGGCAAGCAGAGCTGGATGTATAGAAATGGTTAATGTTTTAATTGAAAATGGTGCACAAATTAAAGCTAAAAATAAAGATTTTGAAACTGCAATGCATGTTGCTTCTAGATTTGGCCACGAACATATTGTTCATATTTTTTTAAATAAAGGTGTTCATGTTGATATAAGAAATATTACCAATAATAGTTCATTGCATATAGCAAGTGCAAATGGTCATGCAAGAGTAGTTAAACTGTTGCTCAGTCAAAATGCAAACGTTAATATTAAGAATAATGATGACAAAACTCCGTACATGTATGCTAAAAACGAAAATGTTATATTAGAGTTTTTTAATTCAAACGCAAATTTGGATCTTAAGTATAAGGAAAGTTTGCTTTTTGATGCAATTACAAATAATTGGAAAACATTATTTTTTAAGTTAATTGATGAGAAACTTAATCCTAATATAAAATCAGTTGATAATGCTTTGGAAAGTCCACTTATTATTGCTACCCAAAATGATAGACCTGAAATGCTCAAAAGTCTCATTAAAAATGGAGCGCATATTTCTTATAAAAATAAAGATAATGATTCAGCAATTCACATTGCTGCTAGTAATGGACATAATGAATGTCTTAAAGTATTATTAGAAAATAAAGCCAATGTTAATGAAATTGGATGTGAAGGACGAACTCCATTATTATGTGCAGCATGGAATGGTCAAAACACAACAATTGAAATTCTTCTTAATTATAATGCTAATATTTCGAGTGTTTGTATGAAATCTTGGAGTGCATTACATTACTCATGTGATGAAGGTCATGCAAGTACAGCTGAACTATTACTGGAAATGGGGATTGATTTAGAAAAACGTACTAGATTTGGATCAACGGCTCTTGTATTAGCATCAAATGAAGGCCACGATACTACAGTACAAATACTAATAAATAAAGGTGCCGATGTAAACACAATGCGTCCTGACGGATTAACACCGCTTTATGAAGCATCCAGAAATAACCATCCGTCTACTGTAAAATTATTATTAAAACATGGTGCAGTGAGCAAACCTCTTAAGTTTTCGAACAAAACACCATTACAAGAAGCCGAAGAACGCAACTATAAAGAAGTAATAAAATTGTTAAGAAATCATTCATCTTAATTAATAAACAATATAATTAACCAATAATTAGTTTTTATTATATTATTATAGAGACTTTTACAAATAAAATTGCTCCCGACAAACAAACCTACCTTCAAATACCAGGTGTACTCATATTTTTCATATCCATGATGTTTACATATAAAAAGAAAAACAGGAATAAAAAATGTAACAAATTTAAATAAATATATACGTATAATCAATCACAGATGTTACAATGGGAATGAACAAATTCATAAAATTAAAATATGCACAACCATTAAATTAAAGCCGAAACTAAAAAAACAATACCAAAGCGGTAATAATACACTGTAATTAGTACTTATTAATGCTAAAATCTCTTACAAAAATACTGTTTTAAATGATTAGAAAACATTAAGTTAATTCAAAAAATTTAGTGACAGTTTTTTTTAATATTCAAAATTTCAGCAACCATCACCAATTGCAAACAAATCTGCCAATCATTTGATTCTAATACAAATTAGTAATATTTTATTATTTACTTATTAAAAATATTAATTAACACAATACTAATATTCTTACCTGAACCATATACTTGTGATAAAATATAATCTCTATTTTCTGGAAGCATTATACTTTCTAAATAAATTAAGCTTAAATATTTTAAAATCGTTTTGTTATCAAATTTATTAAAACTAAAGACTAGAAGCTACGGATTTCTTCTCAGCTATTTGTTGCTGAAGAGAAGCCATTTCTCTCTTCAATGATTTTAAACTATCCTGTAGAAAACCAAATGGCCTATTCTCACTTAACTGATTCGTTCTTTGTAACAAATTATTAATTTTAATTTCATCAATTTTACTCGGTTGAGGTAAATTCATAAAGAAATCTGGTAGACTGTGGTATTCCATTTCGTTCAATTGTTTTGAGAAGTTTTGTTTTATTTCCTGAAAAAATGTTATAATTAGTAAAGCATTCAACACATTTGCCCCGATAAATTGAATGGTGGTGGCCGTCCAACCACCATTATAGACCCTCTCAAACGCGGTGCTGTGCGAACCGCATTAGTCTAATCATTTTCTTTCCGAGCGGAGACGTCCCCACAGCAAATTCTGGCAGCCGCCGCTAACCGTGCCGCCGTACCACAGCTACCTATGACAGACTCATGCCAAGCCACTTTGTTGGCCTCACCGGCACATCATGATAGCACTCTCAAACCGGCATTTAACACCCACTTAGACCTATTTAGATCAGATCTTCATTCCAACTTCAAAGAACAAAGATAAACCAATCTTGGTTTTCTACCCACAGATCACAGCAACATACGTGCCAACAACCACATCCACAGAAGTATACTCAGTAGGAAATTTGCTTAATTTGAATAAAACAATTTAAATCATATCTTACCTGATTTTCTTTAACGGCTGAATTCAAAGCAATCTTTAAATCAGAATTGAGTCTCTGAAGAAAATATTTCTCCCTAAATATCAAATCATAATTTTCCTTAAATTCCGCCATTTCCTCCCTTGATATAGTTAGCAAACGTAGTAACTTCTCATCTCGTTGCGCTTTATCAGACTCCAATATTGCTTTTTGTGATAACAAACTGCTAATTTCTTCATCTTTTTGAAGTATATTGCAGTTCATTGCCTTAAAATAAAAACATTAAATCACAATCAAATTAGTTAAATAAACCAACCTCAATTTCTTTCTTGTAGAACTCATTGCATTCCTTAAATTCTGTTAACTCCATTTGCAAATTCTTGATTTCATTCAAGTTATTAGAATGGTGCAATTTGGAATCAATTAGTTCTTTATTTAATTTGTCGAGTGATGCGGATTTTTCGTTCATTTCATACTCAATTTGTTGTTTTGTCGTTGTCATTTCATTTAGTAATGAATTGTGACGTGCTTCGCATTTAGTGTGAGTTTTTTGAAGTGCTTCATGAGAATTGTGTAATATAATAAGCTAAAAAAAAATTAAAGATGTAAGCAATATTATAAACCATTCCAATTAACTTACTTGAGTTTTAAGCGTAAGAATAGTTTGTTCCTTAGCTTTAGATTCCATCAAATACTCTTGAACTTTTCCGTTAGCTAATACCAGCTTATTTTTGATATCATTGAAACTAGTTTTTATGGCCTCATTTTCATCTCTTAATATACTATTTTCGTTATTATTTATTGCCAATTCTTTTTCTAAATTAGTTATCGTATTTTGTGCATTTTCCAATGCACGACATTTAATTTCCAATAAATTTTTCCCTTCATCAATTTCAAAATCTTTTTGATTTAAGTGCAATTTGGTTGTATTGAGAGTATCGATTGTGGTATCGTACAAATCTTGCAAATATTTGGAGTGTTTCTCAGCTGTATTCCTTCCCCTCATATGTTCTTTGACTTTTCTTAATAGTGTTCGATTATTTATCTCATATCTAAAATTTAAAAAAAATGTTCAAAACTAATATATGTATTATTTCTAATCCTGTCAATAAAAGAGTGTGGCCTACAGAATGTAGAAAACCCCACCGCAACTCGACCGATCATCGAAACTACATCATTCCGCAGACCGAAATCCAAGACCTCGCGAACCCTTCCGTAGTAATTATATTGAACGCCGCAGACTTGAAGCTATTCCGATACTTAGATAGAAAAAAGCTATATCCCTGGACGTGCGCCCCCCAAAAATCTAACAGATACTTCACATGAGGCTATTTTATAACCTCAGCACCCGGTCTTCTTAAACTGGATTTAACTACCAGATACTGGCAGATACCAGTATAATTCACCGTATTTGCAACACAAGATGAGGCTACCTATTATTTTAAGCCTTTCGACCTTAAAAATGCCCCGGCGATGTTTCAGAAGCTGATGGCCAAAGTGCTGTGCGGAGCGATAGACAAGTTTGTGCTGGTCTATCTCAACGATATCGTCGTATTCTCTGGTAACTGCTACAACCATCTAGGACACCTACGGTGAGTGATGGAGTATGGGTTGCGGTGCAATCAATAAATGTACGACTTTGGACGACCCAAAATCATATCTAGATCACAAGATCACGGCTCAAAGGAACCAACCCATAGAGCTCCATCTCAGACTCACTCCAGATCGATGGCCCACAAACATCTACGCTATTTCCTCGGCATATTTATGTGTTAACAACTTTGAAGAAAACCTTTGCGGGTTGGCATCATATGACCGAACCACCAGCAATTAAAAAAAAAGTGATAATCAAAGATGCCCTCGGTCACTCAGAGCGAGATGAGACTTGCCGTAACATCATTCAGAGCTACCACTGACCAAGCGTAAGAAAAGACGTCACAGTTTACGTCCGAAGGTGCATCACAAACGCGTGGATAAAAAAAGCCTTACAGTCACATCCCGATAGCCGCCTCTGCGATCAGATCTCCATAGACATTGCAGGCCCATTGAACACCACGCCAAGAGGAAATTTGTTTATCCTAACCGTCATAAAGATGTGTACCCACCGGGTAAAGGCATTCGCTACTAGTCACACCAGCAGCAATGTGACCATCAAAACATTGGAGCAGCAAGTCTTTTGCAGATGCGGCTACCGAAGAATAGTGCTGATCGACAATGACCTACTATTTGCCATAAGTTTCAAGTAGCTACCACCGAATAGAAGTGCCATCCTCCCGGCTGAAGCATTTCTGGGGCGAATATATGGGCACAAAAACACCAAAGCTAAAAGCTACAAGAAGCCAGATAACGGTAGGCTACGTACCGCCATCGACGGTACCTGAAGCGACGCAACGCCGCCATCAAATACCGACCCGTAACCCAAGTGGTGTGAGGACGCAAACGTAGACAAGTAGTAGCGGACAAGTGAATGGATTGCCACCAGATAAAAGACTACCAGCATCGTGACTTCGAGAGTCAAGCTGCTTCTAGGCTAATGGGAGTATTTTGCACCCAATGTTGGGGTGGTAAATGATGCTGCTGTGTGTAGAGACGTTTTTCGTAAAGTCGATTCTTTTGCGGAAGTGATTATCGCGGCTAGATCTCTGAATCAGACCGATGCGTGAACAGACCTCTCCGGTGATCCAAAAAGCTACCAAAATGGACGGCTCCAAGACAACAAAGTTAGTACCGGCTACCAGGAAACCTTTAACGGCAAAAGGCAACACGACGACGTTAAAACAAGGAGCCCAAAAAGCCACCGTTAGCCCTTCAAAACTCCCCAAAAAACGCAAAGCGGTGATAGTGAAACAGACTCCAAAAGTTTAGAGCAGCGACCAAGAAAAAGACAAAAATACGAAAAACCACTGCAAAACCTTCTAAGCCTAATAGATTTACTAGTGAAAACCACGAGAAGCATTTATTCCGGCAGTAAATTGTGCAATGCTTGGGCACACAGAATGCTCACTGATGACTATAGATACTGAAACAGCAAACCCATGGACGCAAAAAAGCGGTCCAAAACAACCCCAAAATTGCAAAATTAAATTACCCGTAAACAGCTGGAAAACCGCTAAAGTTACCCACTTTTACCATGTGAAATGCGGAAGATCAGAGAATTAAAGTACCATCTACAAATTCGTCTTTCGTTGGTGTTATGTACTCGGTTCATACGTTACCAACAATATTTACTCCACACTATTGGCATATCCGAATGCCCTTTCAATATTGAAAAATGTGTTAACATCCTTTAAATATATTTTTCTGAAATGCAAACGACATCCGAGGGCAGGAGCAGCAGATACATCTCTCGGCCGAGCAAACGCCAATATCATCTTGCTTAATGACACTTATCTAAACAAGAGTCAAACTCCCACCCTCCTTAAGTACAACACATACCGCAACAACAAAACAATTGATCCTCGTGATGGCACTACTATTTTTATAAATAAACGCATCGGGAGTTACTTAATAGAGATTACGGCATGGATTGTCCTCAGCTGTTGACTTTACCAATCAACAGTTGTGATTGCTAATTTTGGACGTGAAAAGATCATCTTTATGCTAACCATAAAGTCGTCCGACGGAAAACAGTTGAGTAAAAATATATTAAATAGAGCAAGGCTAATACATTTGTGCGTACTCATGTATGCTGCTGCCATAGATTTATCTGTCCTCTTCACACACTAGCTATCGACTAAACGGCATCTCTAAATCTCGGGGATAGTTCCCAAATTGCTCCCAAGACTCAAAGATGGTGAAATAGTCGATAGCTAGTGTGTGAAGAGGACATATACATCACTGTAGGAAACTGTCAAATTTTTAACGCTTCGAAAAACACTTGGAGACGACAACATTAGCAATACTGCTATTAAGTGCTTACCCAAGTGTGCTCTGGAACTGTTGATTGTTGTTGTGATCTTTGAGGCTTTCCAAAAGTTTTGAAACTAGCAAAAGTTATTGCTATTGCAAAGACAAGAAATCCGTACCCAGTCCAGTAAGCCTGCTTTCGTGTTACTCACTCAAGACTTCTAGCCTATATGTCTGGGAGATAGTGATAGTTTTCCGCAGGTACCACCCAGGCATTCCTTAGGCTCAATGTATACCTAACGCAAAGCTTCAGTGAAAGAAGATACACATGTGGTGACTTATCTATAAGCTAAACATGTTGGATTATCAGAACATGCTCATCTGACACATAGTAAACAGACCAGGTGGTGTAGCGGCTCGACTTCTATACCAAGGGTCTCGGTTTCGAGTCTCCTATCTGCAAGGTCAGTTTTCTGGTTAAGAAATGATGAGTGTACTGCCTTGATCTTGCGTGCACGTTAAAAAACCCAATAATCTAGGTTAGAATCACTGAATTTACGGCAAAATTCCCAGATGTAGTAGTCTTCACCTGGCAGCAGAAATAGATCTGACAATCATCAAAGTGCAAACGTAGCGATTAAAACTTAAGTGCAAACGCAGCTGTTACAACTTCAGCTCTACTATAACAAGTGGCGGATCAAAGTTAATACCCACAAGTGCGACTAAATGAAAGTAACCCTAAATAAGCAACTGAGTTTTCAAACACACGTCAGCAATGTCGATGACTTGTCCAATCTAAGCCGTTATACATAATGATATGAATTAATAATTTATTCAAAATCAGTCAATCGAATCACAGCGGCCAAGGGTCAAGCGTTAAAAACAAGTTTGTTCAAAAGCAAGCTACAAAATTGCACGAAAAAGCAGAGTTATGTGAGAATAAGTTAATCAAGGGATTGGATCCAGACAATCCTTGGTTCGCTACTTTTGTTGTCAGACGGGTGGATCTGAGTCTGAGTGCCGCTAAGGTTACTTGCCAATTAAATTGTATTAAATTAATATTAAATTTAAGATAACTCACAAAATAAATCTAATAATAAAAATTATAAATACCTTTTCTGTTTTTCTCTGTATTCCAAATCTTTAACTTTAATAGCAGTTTGTAGCTTCACCATTTCATCATTAAATTTCAATCCATTCCGATTCAAATTCATTGGAATTTTCTTCAATAAATCCTCGCTTGCAGCACATTTACTACTCAAAATACTAGATCGAGTTTCAATTTCCATTAATCGACCCAATAATTTCTTCCTAAACAAAACAACTTTCCCACCAGGAACAGCTTTTTCGTTCAAACGATCATTAACTAACTTCAAATTAACAAAATCATTTTGCAATTGCTTATAATTATTATTTATATTAATTAGATACAAATCAATTTTATCTAACATTTCCATTAAATATGAATCAGTGTTTAAATTATTATTAAAAATATCTCGAATCGATCGGTCGTCTTCATTATGATCAATAATTTTAAATAATTTTTGGCACAATACTTCAACTACCGATTTAAAAGTAATTTTATAATTTTCACTATGCTTCAATTCACAATTTAATTCATCAATTGATGATTTATAAAATGCAATTTTATGCGTACAATCGTTCTCGATTTTAAGCAATTTTTCTAATTTTAAATTTGTATTATTCAATCGATCAATTAAATCTTTATTTGTTTTCGTTAAATTATCATTATTACTCTGCAATTTTATAACTTCATTTTGGGCATTTGTTAGTGATCGTTGAGTATCATCAAGTTTACTATTTAAACTTATTCTATCATTAGTAATTTGGTTTATTTTAGACAGGTACTCTTTTTCTCGATTTTTAAATTCTTCAATTTCACATACATTCCAATTATTATTCATAAACATTTCCTGACGTCCTTGTTGTAATTCTAGAATCATTTTATCTTTTGTGTTTGATTCATCTTGTAGTTTTTTGTATATTTCAGAAAATTTTTGGAAATCGTTTCGTATTTTAAGCGTTGATAAGTGAATTAAATCTTTTTCCTTATTCGTTTCATTGAGGGATAATTTTAACTTTGAAATTTCAGCACGTGCTTCTAATAAATTATGTTGTGTATCATTTAGTGTACTCGTTACATCTTGTAGGTCGATTTGGGTATCTTTTTTACTATTTTCTAATAAATCGAGTTGTATTGTTTTATCGTTTAATAATTTTTGTATAATCGCATTTCGTGAATGAAGTTGTGAATTTTCTTTATTAATTTTTTCGAATAAAATTGTCTGCTCTGCTATTGTTTTACGTACATTTGTAATTTCATTAATTAAGGTTTCGATTTCCTCATTATGTAATTCTTTTATTACAACAATTTCATCTTTATTATCGACTGAATCTAATAAATTATGTTCTAATTGATTAACTTTTCGATTAAATCTATCATTTTGCTGATCGCAAAGTAAGCTTAAATCTTTAAATTTATTTTGGCAATCGTGTAATTCCCTAACAATATTATCTTTATCTAATGTATTTTTATTGCTTAACATTTTTAAAGCTAATAATTCTTCGGTGATTTTATTTTTATCATTTTGACAAGTGTGCAATTGCTCTTTGTACCAATTAGCGGATTTCTTAAATCTTTTAATTTCACTATCAATCGTCAAAGAATTATTTTCTAAAATAACATTTTTACAACTCAAATTTTCTATTTCAACATGTTGTTCGGCAATTTTATTTTTTAATTCGTTTATGCAACTTTGTTTTATCGTTAATTCATCACTAACCTCATTCACTTTTATTTTACTGGTTTCAATGGCTTCCGATAATGTGGTTGAATAATTTTTCCAATGTTCCGCTTCTCCAATAACTGCATTTTTTTCTATTTCTAATTCGTATATTTTCTTTTCCAATAATACTAACTTCTCATTAAATTGTGGTTGAACCTTAAATAAATAATTACCCATTATTTAAGCTTAACTAACCTAACATAAAATTAATTATAGGTTATGTATAATATGAATGAATATAGTCATACAACAAAATTAATTTTATAGCAACATTTCTGTAACATCTGGCAACATTGTATACTATTAAAATATATAAAAATAAGTTAGTGACCAATAAATAGTATAAATTAGAAATCTTGGGTGAGTGCTCAATAAATTAATAATAAAAATATTTATTATTTTATCAGATTTTTGACTTTTATAATTTTGCATTTTTTAACAATTTATTGCCAAATTTTTATGTTTTCTTACAATATTCTTTAACTTTATGGCCGGATTTTACTATTTTTGATATTCTATGACTAGACTTTTGCACCTATTGACATATTATGGGCGAATTTTGCTATTTCTAACAATATTATGCTATTTTTGAAATTTCATAATTTTTTTTACATTTTTACAGTACAGTAGTAACTATTTTAATAAAATCTTGCATTTTTAACTGTTTTTAGTCAGATTTTGGTTCATATTGACATACTTTTATTATTTTAGCACTATTTTTGTTTTTTTACAAATAGAATTTTGCACTTTTCAACAGTTTTTGACCAAATTGATCAACATTTTTATATTTTATATCAGGATTTTGCTAATTTTCGTATTGCATGTTTTGTGATTTTTAAATGTGATCATATTTTTAATAATTATGAAATTACGTAAGCATACATGCATATATGCATTTCATAGTCACTTTAGAGAACTGTAAAAATTTAATGCGTTTTTTATAATATTATTTAATAAAATAAGTGAAAGCGCAATTTTCCAAAGAGAATCATGATAATTTTTTTTTAATTATAACTGATTTTAATATTTAAAATAACAAAATCTGGCTTAAATATGAGATACCGTAAAATAATGATGTGTACATAACAATAACATAATTAACGTACAACTATTTTGTCAATTTGCAACACATTATCATGTCACTGCCTTAATTCAATTATTTACCTTTCCATTCTGCGATGTACTTGCTCTCAACATATTCTCAATATGTAAATTAGCATTCTGCAACTGTGTCTCGACTTGAGCATTCCTTCTCATTAATTTCTCAAACTTATCATGATATTCCAATCCGTTCCTCCTTTCCAAACTAAATAAATCATTTTTATACTTCTCGTTAAGTTTAAGTGCATTTTGTAATTCAGAATTTAAATTTTTTATTCGTATTTCATAGGATAATATATCTACATTACGTCTTTCTGGGCTTGGTTTAGGTGTTATAATTGTACGATTGTTTGTAGATTTTATTAAATTTTTTATTTCGTTGATTTCATCTTCGTATCCTGTTAAGCCAGATATGCTAGAAGCTGCTGAACTCTGAAGGCAATCTTCGGAGGTATTGGATGCTGTTTCCAGTTTATCCATATTTAATTACATGTTATTCTTGTTTGATTTCTTAGTTGATTCTTACTGTGTATTAATATAAATGTTTTGTTTGTTGTGAGGCTTGTTCCATGTTTGGTTTTATTTATAAATTTTAGAAGGGAAACATTTTTTTAAAGTGGTTGACATTTCCATTTGACACATAAACATGAGGTTGACATAATCAAGTGAAGTTTGCTTTAAATTAACTTCTTTACGCCGCAATGGTCTGTTCATACACGATTATGCAACAGGAACGAATGTATTTTTCTCATTTTTAAGCCTTAAACTTAAACTTTAAACTATTTTATCGTAACAAAATTATAACTTTTATAATTTTAAAGTATTTTCCAGTATTTTGGGTTGTTATTAACCAAGATATTTAATCAAAATCGTTGGATTGGCTTTTATTTTACAGCAGATTAAGCAAAAAATAACCGTTTTTTGCAATACAAGAAAAGTTTTATCAAATTAATACATTACGATTTTTTTGTGTCTACCAATGTATATTTATTTACATATACATATAATAAAAGACTAGTAAAGAAAAAAGATATATGCAATTCAATTTTAGATAATTACATAAATTATTATTATTATACATATTTACAATTTTGCAGAGAAAGCTTCAAAAATTATGTTTTTGCTTTTTTTATAAAAGCTGGTTGAATATAGCTTTTAATAAGTGTTTCAGTTGTGTGAGATTGAATTTTTGTGACTTTTATGTTTATGTAGTCACTAATTCTTGGTATGTTTGAAGTGTCATCAATTCTGATGTATCTGTCTCAGTTTAAAATAAGTCTCAAAAGTTTATTTTAATAAACTTGAAGTTGTGTGTCATGATTAGTCTGATAAGTGCTGTATAAACCAATTGTTTGTTGGTCTGATTGAGCTTACTGGTCTTGCTCATCAACGGGTAAAATGCGTACCCCCGCTGCAATGATTTGTAAACTTGATAGGCTATCATTTACCTTGACTTTGAACAAGCGCCCATCAAAGTATGACTTAATGAGTGTAATAATGTTGTCCAAAAAATAGTAGTTAATAAGTTTATAAGTGACACCAGTTTGCAAAACTTTGTTGAAAGCTTTTTCAATGTACAGAAGCAGCATTGTTGTCACTTGATTCTTGTTAAAATTTAAAAAAAATATGTGCAATACGTACTACTTGCTAGATGGTGTTGTGTTTGGCCTTAAAGCTAAATTGATAATTGATTATAAACTTGTGTTTACAGTTATGCCTGTCTAATCGATCCAGTATGACCTTTTCGGTCAGTTTACCCAGGACATTTAATAGGTTTACCTGTCTGTAATTATTTGGCAAGGTTTTATCCTTGCCCGGCTTTAATATGTGGATAATGATGGATGATTTCCATACTTTTAATAAGTAGGACAATGCCGGGTCATTCCTTTCTTCGTCACACATAGTCTGGGAGATGACGCGGTACTAGACAATCAATAGCTGAAAAAACATGAATTCAGTATCGACTACTCCAGGCAATGTATACACTTCGGAAAGAAACGTTAATCCACCATATACTGGTCTCAACAACAGCCAAACCCGATTGCGTAACTACTAAATATAATGCATTACAGCACACGGCACGCCCTACATTTTATAAACGGCCGCTGATTGGCCATTTCAAAATATACTCGAACTCAGCACGCTGTTACTAAATCTAATGCGCTACAGCACGCGTTCTTGATATTTTAAACTTGAATAACTTTTTTATGTGTAATGCTAGACAAGTTTTAATCATAAAACAATCAATACAATACATGAATCATGTATGTGCAATTAAATTTTTAATAATAATAATAATAAACTTTAGTATTTTGCATACTATATATACTTTGTTTGCTTGCCATTAGTGTAAAAATGAATATTTATTAACCGAGTAATAATTTCTTTAAGAGTAAGTATTAACCAATTTAAAATTGAAGTTTTTATAGTTGTGCATAGATAGCTAGATAGATTTTCATTTGCACAATCCAGTAATACATATATTTTAATAAAATCTGCAAACTGATGTGCTTAAGAGCATACCGACCGCTACCTTGATTTGTAAGTATTTTAACAAAAAAAAAAAGTTCTGCAGTTAGGTACAAATAACAGCAAGTACAATTTAAGTTAATAATAATTATACTTTGTTTTGTTATAATATAGTCAATTAACTTAATTAAAAAAACATAATTCAAATTTTATGTGCAATAAAGAATAGATTCTATATTACCTGATGGAATATTACAGATTATTTATTAACAATTAAGAAACTAAAATTTTCAAAGATAATAGAAAAATGTATGTCGAGTGATAGTTTTACTAAGCAATCAATGCATCGATGAGCGGCTCGCTTTTATTGATGTAGACACCTTTATAGGTTTCATATTACCTGATGGAATATTACAGATTGTTTATTAACAATTAAGAAACAATAATTTTTAAAGAAAATAAAAAAAACCATGTCGAGTGATAGTTTTACTAAGCAATCAATGCATCGATGAGCGGCTCGCTTTTATTGATGTAGACACCTTTATAGGTTTCATATTACCTGATGGAATATTACAGATTGTTTATTAACAATTAAGAAACAATAATTTTTAAAGAAAATAAAAAAAACCATGTCGAGTGATAGTTTTACTAAGCAATCAATGCATCGATGAGCGGCTCGCTTTTATTGATGTAGACACCTTTATAGGTTTCATATTACCTGATGGAATATTACAGATTGTTTATTAACAATTAAGAAACAATAATTTTCAAAGAAAATAAAAAAAACCATGTCGAGTGATAGTTTTACTAAGCAATCAATGCACCGATGCACCGGTTTATTAAAGAAATAAAAAAGTTTATAAGCAATTGATGGTTTTATCAAGCAATGAATGAACGCGCGGTATGAGCGGCTACTTTTGATGTAATCATCTTAATTAATATTACATCAGGTGATGACATACGAAAGTGACGATTGATTCTTATAAAAAATATTAGAATAGTAACTCGGTGCTGTATATACATACTTTATTTTTTAAATTGAATAATATCTAGGATACATGTATGTCTTTTTTAGTAAATTAACATATTTATTTTATAAATTTAGTTGGCATAAAATAGCAGGAAATCCTATTCATAAATGGATGTTTTTTTGTTAGGTTGTCTGGTAAAGTGAAACAACATGTGCGTGTGCCTCGATGTCGCATATTCAATATATAATTGAGTTTTATAAAAAAATCCACAATTGAATGAATGGAATTTTTATAGTTTGTTTTTTATGCTGACTTATCTATACATGTTTTATGTTATGTAAACTTTTATTTTGCTTATTGGTTTCCTTATTTATTATTAAATAAAAATTTTAATTAAAGTTTTTTTTTATTTAGAAACAAGTTCTGGATAAAATTCTAGCTTTGTTTACAATTGGTGTACGTGTACGCGGTCATGTTATGGGTTTAACACTAAGGCCTGTAATATCCAACTCCTAATAAACCACCTAATAAACTATTAGCTGAATAACCTAACTTTTTTTAAACTTTATTTTGATTTATTTTTGTTACACCTCTGAACGGCTTATAAATTATATGCTTAATGTTTTTATTTGTTATAAATGTATATGTTAAGCATATATTTAATTGGCTGTTCTTAGGTTTTAATAAAATAAATAAAATTAAAAGTTAGGTTATTCAGCTAATAGTTTATTAGATGCTTTATTAGGAGTTGGATATTACGGCCCTAAGAAGAATAAATTCTTTCATGTGATTAATAATCTTATTTGATGAAGGGAACGGCCAACCTGGTAATAAGTCTTTGTAAATTTGATTGTGTGGTTAGGTTACATTAGTTAATAAGAGTGCATGAATCATAACAAACTGAACAGCAACCTACTTTTTAGAAAAATAACTAGCGAGTAGTTTAGTATTTGACGAGATCCGCAGTTGATACTTCACCCAACTGACAAGTTCTTTAAGTAAAAAATGTGAGTGATCACAAATACATTAGCTATATGGCTAGAGAACAATAGCAAAATAAGTACTGAAGATTGCTTAATTTAATTAAAAATAAACAAATGAATGGGATGAAGGAGTTTGCCATCGAAAGCATCCAGCCAAAAATTGAAAACTAAGGCCTAAGACGGACAATATTCCGGCGAAGATAGTAAAAATCCTAGTCGAATACTTTTCGTATGCAGTCTTAAAGGTCATGAACACAGCTCAAATATACGTTCAAGCCTATATGTCTAGACTGAAACAACCAGTTTAGATTCAGAGAAAGAAGAAAAATTGTCTAATTAATGAATGAATGTTCAAACTGCAAAAAAAAAAACAACAAATCTTGACATTTTAATCGCTTGGACGCTTCTGACTTGGAAATCTAAATTGGATTGAAATACAAAAAGTAAACAACATTGAATAAATTTTGCTGCTAACTTTGCAGTGGTATTGAAGGGGATTAGAGAAAGAGTAAAAACTTTTCTACCACAAAACTAAAAAAACCAATTTATGCAAATCAAACCACAAATATTCATTTAGAATGACTACTTGAACAACTTCCACAAGTACAACATGAAGTCCACAAAAGAATACAAAACGAGTCACTTGAGTAGAAATATTACAACAGCTCCCAGCCAAAGGGGGGAGGGGTGATGTGGATACAAGGCATCCAGGGTCTACAAAAAGACCTCCAAGAAGGTCAAAGTGTTCATTTTATATTACTTGTATAAAACTTAATAATTTATTTACTGATAAAAATGAATGTTTGAAGAAGTCAATATTAATTTTCTAATATGTAAAATACTTAAAGTTTACTTTAATTTTTTTATTTACTTTTTTAAAAAATATCAATTCGACAAAGCAACTGACAACTGTTTCAGAATAATGTCATATAAACTATTTCATAAATCATTGTCATATAAGTTGTTAATTCTGGTTGATTTTTTACAAATCTCACCTATGTCAACTGTCCATTTGAAAAAACTGTCTTACAAATCAGTCATATAAACCGTCCATCAAATAAATCGTCAACTGTTAATTCAACAACAAAAACTGTCAACTGTCTCACAAATCTAAGATGAACTTTCAACTTTATTTTTGACAAATTTGTTATTTAATCTGGCAACTAAAATTTTAACAAATAAACTGTCTAGATGTGTGTGATTTAAGCTGTAAACAAGTTTTCAAATTGTTTTTATGCAGGAAAGTATTTTTTCAAAACTAACTAAACAATTGATTAAATTTTTGCGCATTTTTATGAAGAAATTAACTTTAAAAAAATGTTTCATTTTCAATATTGAACCTGTTTTTAGAAGATTTTAATAACAACAATATTCTTGTGTGGACCATTTCCATTTTTTAGAATTATTAAAAAACAAAAAAAATATAAAGATATTTCACATGCTTTCAAACACAAATGAAATTTTCAAAAATCGAGTGAAGAGTCGATTTTTTTTCGTTTTTTACGCGTTTCACATGCTTTTAAACACAAATGAAATTTTCAAAAATCGAATAAAGAGTCGATTTATTTTCGTTTTTTACGCGTTTCACATGCTTTCAAACACAAATGAAATTTTCAAAAATCGAGCATGAAGTCGATTTTATTTCGTTTCACATGCTTTCAAACACAAATGAAATTTTCGAAAATCGAGCAAAAAGTCGATTTTTTTTTCGTTTCACATGCTTTCAAACACAAATGAAATTTTCGAAAATCGAGCAAAAAGTCGATTTTTTTTTCGTTTCACATGCAATAATCGAGTGAAGAGTCGATTTTTTTTTTCGTTTTTTACGCGTTTCACATGCTTTCAAACACAAATGAAATTTTCGAAGATCGAGCAAAAAGTCGATTTTTTTTTCGTTTCACATGCTTTCAAACACAAATGAAATTTTCGAAAATCGAGCAAAAAGTCGATTTTTTTTTCGTTTCACATGCAATAATCGAGTGAAGAGTCGATTTTTTTTGTTTTTTACGCGTTTCACATGCTTTCAAACACAAATGAAATTTTCGAAAATCGAGCAAAAAGTCGATTTTTTTTTCGTTTCACATGCTTTCAAACACAAATGAAATATTCGAAAAACGAGCAAAAAGTCGATTTTTTTTTTGTTTCACATGCTTTCAAACACAAATGAAATTTTCGAAAATCGAGCAAAAAGTCGATTTTTTTTTCGTTTCACATGCTTTCAAACGCAAATGAAATTTTCGAAAATCGAGCAAAAAGTCGATTTTTTTTTCGTTTCACATGCAATAATCGAGTGAAGAGTCGATTTTTTTTCGTTATTTACGCGTTTCACATGCTTTCAAACACAAATGAAATTTTCGAAAATCGAGCAAAAAGTCGATTTTTTTTTTCGTTTCACATGCTTTCAAACACAAATGAAATTTTCGAAAATCGAGCAAAAAGTCGATTTTTTTTTCGTTTCACATGCAATAATCGAGTGAAGAGTCGATTTTTTTTCGTTTTTTACGCGTTTCACATGCTTTCAAACACAAATGAAATTTTCGAAAATCGAGCAAAAAATCGATTTTTTTTTTCGTTTCACATGCTTTCAAACACAAATGAAATTTTCGAAAATCGAGCAAAAAGTCGATTTTTTTTTCGTTTCACATGCTTTCAAACACAAATGAAATTTTCGAAAATCGAGCAAAAAGTCGAATTTTTTTTCGTTTCATATGCTTTCAAACACAAATGAAATTTTCGAAAATCGAGCAAAAAGTCGATTTTTTTTTCGTTTCACATGCTTTCAAACACAAATGAAATTTTCGACAATCGAGCAAAAAGTCGATTTTTTTTTCGTTTCACATGCTTTCAAACACAAATGAAATTTTCGAAAATCGAGCAAAAAGTCGATTTTTTTTTTGTTTCACATGCTTTCAAACACAAATGAAATTTTCGAAAATCGAGCAAAAAGTCGATTTTTTTTCGTTTCACACTCTTTCAAACACAAATGAAATTTTCAAAAATCGAGTGGAGAGTCGATTTTTTTTCGTTTTTACGCGTTTCACATGCTTTCAAACACAAATGAAATTTTCGAAAATCGAGCAAAAAGTCGATTTTTTTTTCGTTTCACATGCAATAATCGAGTGAAGAGTAGATTTTTTTCGTTTTTTACGCGTTTCACATGCTTTCAAACACAAATGAAATTTTCGAAAATCGAGCAAAAAGTCGATTTTTTTTTCGTTTCACATGCTTTCAAACACAAATGAAATTTTCGAAAATCGAGCAAAAAGTCGATTTTTTTTCGTTTCACATGCTTTCAAACACAAATGAAATTTTCGAAAATCGAGCAAAAAGTCGATTTTTTTTTTCGTTTCAAATGCTTTCAAACAAAAATGAAATTTTCAAAAATCGAGCGAGGAGTCGATTTTTTTTCGTTTTTTACGCGTTTCACATGCTTTCAAACACAAATGAAATTTTCGAAAATCGAGCAAAAAGTCGATTTTTTTTTCGTTTCACATGCTTTCAAACACAAATGAAATTTTCGAAAATCGAGCAAAAAGTCGATTTTTTTTCGTTTCACATGCTTTCAAACACAAATGAAATTTTCGAAAATCGAGCAAAAAGTCGATTTTTTTTTTCGTTTCAAATGCTTTCAAACAAAAATGAAATTTTCAAAAATCGAGCGAGGAGTCGATTTTTTTTCGTTTTTTACGCGTTTCACATGCTTTCAAACACAAATGAAATTTTCGAAAATCGAGCAAAAAGTCGATTTTGTTTTCGTTTCACATGCTTTCAAACACAAATGAAATTTTCGAAAATCGAGCAAAAAGTCGATTTTTTTTTCGTTTCACATGCAATAATCGAGTGAAGAGTAGATTTTTTTCGTTTTTTACGCGTTTCACATGCTTTCAAACACAAATGAAATTTTCGAAAATCGAGCAAAAAGTCGATTTTTTTTTCGTTTCACATGCTTTCAAACACAAATGAAATTTTCGAAAATCGAGCAAAAAGTCGATTTTTTTTTCGTTTCACATGCTTTCAAACACAAATGAAATTTTCGAAAATCGAGCAAAAAGTCGATTTTGTTTTCGTTTCACATGCAATAATCGAGTGAAGAGTCGATTTTTTTTCGTTTTTTACGCGTTTCACATGCTTTCAAACACAAATGAAATTTTCGAAAATCGAGCAAAAAGTCGATTTTGTTTTCGTTTCACATGCTTTCAAACACAAATGAAATTTTCGAAAATCGAGCAAAAAGTCGATTTTTTTTTTGTTTCACATGCAATAATCGAGTGAAGAGTAGATTTTTTTCGTTTTTTACGCGTTTCACATGCTTTCAAACACAAATGAAATTTTCGAAAATCGAGCAAAAAGTCGATTTTTTTTTCGTTTCACATGCTTTCAAACACAAATGAAATTTTCGAAAATCGAGCAAAAAGTCGATTTTTTTTTTCGTTTCAAATGCTTTCAAACAAAAATGAAATTTTCAAAAATCGAGCGAGGAGTCGATTTTTTTTCGTTTTTTACGCGTTTCACATGCTATCA
Organism: Tachinus rufipes; assembly: GCA_963932245.1. NCBI lineage: Eukaryota > Metazoa > Arthropoda > Insecta > Coleoptera > Staphylinidae > Tachinus > Tachinus rufipes. Next base: position 23,043,482 of record OZ010742.1, on the reverse strand, counting down.
AACACAAATGAAATTTTCAAAAATCGAATGAAGAGTCGATTTTTTTTCGTTTTTTACGCGTTTCACATGCTTTCAAACACAAATGAAATTTTCGAAAATCGAGCAAAAAGTCGATTTTGTTTTCGTTTCACATGCTTTCAAACACAAATTAAATTTTCGAAAATCGAGCAAAAAGTCGATTTTGTTTTCGTTTCACATGCTTTCAAACACAAATGAAATTTTCGAAAATCGAGCAAAAAGTCGATTTTGTTTTCGTTTCACATGCTTTCAAACACAAATGAAATTTTCGAAAATCGAGCAAAAAGTCGATTTTTTTTTCGTTTCACATGCTTTCAAACACAAATTAAATTTTCGAAAATCGAGCAAAAAGTCGATTTTTTTTTTGTTTCACATGCTTTCAAACACAAATGAAATTTTCGAAAATCGAGCAAAAAGTCGATTTTTTTTTTCGTTTCAGATGCAATAATCGAGTGAAGAGTCGATTTTTTTCGTTTTTTACGCGTTTCACATGCTTTCAAACACAAATGAAATTTTCGAAAATCGAGCAAAAAGTCGATTTTTTTTTTCGTTTCAGATGCAATAATCGAGTGAAGAGTCGATTTTTTTCGTTTTTTACGCGTTTCACATGCTTTCAAACACAAATGAAGTTTTCGAAAATCGAGCAAAAAGTCGATTTTTTTTTTCGTTTCAGATGCAATAATCGAGTGAAGAGTCGATTTTTTTCGTTTTTTACGCGTTTCACATGCTTTCAAACACAAATGAAATTTTCGAAAATCGAGCAAAAAGTCGATTTTTTTTTCGTTTCACATGCAATAATCGAGTGAAGAGTAGATTTTTTTCGTTTTTTACGCGTTTCACATGCTTTCAAACACAAATGAAATTTTCGAAAATCGAGCAAAAAGTCGATTTTTTTTTCGTTTCACATGCAATAATCGGGTGAAGAGTAGATTTTTTTCGTTTTTTACGCGTTTCACATGCTTTCAAACACAAATGAAATTTTCGAAAATCGAGCAAATAGTCGATTTTTTTTTCGTTTCACATGCTTTCAAACACAAATGAAATTTTCGAAAATCGAGCAAAAAGTCGATTTTTTTTTCGTTTCACATGCAATAATCGAGTGAAGAGTAGATTTTTTTCGTTTTTTACGCGTTTCACATGCTTTCAAACACAAATGAAATTTTCGAAAATCGAACAAAAAGTCGATTTTTTTTTCGTTTCACATGCTTTCAAACACAAATGAAATTTTCGAAAATCGAGCAAAAAGTCGATTTTTTTTTCGTTTCACATTCTTTCAAACACAAATGAAATTTTCGAAAATCGAGCAAAAAGTCGATTTTTTTTTTCGTTTTACATGCTTTCAAACACAAATGAAATTTTCGAAAATCGAGCAAAAAGTCGATTTTTTTTTTCGTTTCACATGCTTTCAAACAAAAATGAAATTTTCAAAAATCGAGCGAGGAGTCGATTTTTTTTCGTTTTTTACGCGTTTCACATGCTATCAAACACAAATGAAATTTTCAAAAATCGAATGAAGAGTCGATTTTTTTTCGTTTTTTAGGCGTTTCACATGCTTTCAAACACAAATGAAATTTTCGAAAATCGAACAAAAAGTCGATTTTTTTTTCGTTTCACATGCTTTCAAACACAAATGAAATTTTCGAAAATCGAGCAAAAAGTCGATTTTTTTTTCGTTTCACATGCAATAATCGAGTGAAGAGTAGATTTTTTTCGTTTTTTACGCGTTTCACATGCTTTCAAACACAAATGAAATTTTCGAAAATCGAGCAAAAAGTCGATTTTTTTTTCGTTTCACATGCAATAATCGAGTGAAGAGTAGATTTTTTTCGTTTTTTACGCGTTTCACATGCTTTCAAACACAAATGAAATTTTCGAAAATCGAGCAATTAGTCGATTTTTTTTTCGTTTCACATGCTTTCAAACACAAATGAAATTTTCGAAAATCGATCAAAAAGTCGATTTTTTTTTCGTTTCACATGCAATAATCGAGTGAAGAGTAGATTTTTTTCGTTTTTTACGCGTTTCACATGCTTTCAAGCACAAATGAAATTTTCGAAAATCGAGCAAAAAGTCGATTTTTTTTTCGTTTCACATTCTTTCAAACACAAATGAAATTTTCGAAAATCGAGCAAAAAGTCGATTTTTTTTTCGTTTCACATGCTTTCAAACACAAATTAAATTTTCGAAAATCGAGCAAAAAGTCGATTTTTTTTTTCGTTTCACATGCTTTCAAAGAAAAATGAAATTTTCAAAAATCGAGCGAGGAGTCGATTTTTTTTCGTTTTTTACGCGTTTCACATGCTATCAAACACAAATGAAATTTTCAAAAATCGAATGAAGAGTCGATTTTTTTTCGTTTTTTACGCGTTTCACATGCTTTCAAACACAAATGAAATTTTCGAAAATCGAGCAAAAAGTCGATTTTTTTTTCGTTTCACATGCAATAATCGAGTGAAGAGTCGATTTTTTTTCGTTTTTTACGCGTTTCACATGCTTTCAAACACAAATGAAATTTTCGAAAATCGAGCAAAAAGTCGATTTTTTTTTCGTTTCACATGCTTTCAAACACAAATGAAATTTTCGAAAATCGAGCAAAAAGTCTATTTTTTTTTCGTTTCACATGCTTTCAAACACAAATGAAATTTTCGAAAATCGAGCAGAGTCGATTTTTTTTTTCGTTTCATATGCTTTCAAACACAAATGAAATTTTCGAAAATCGAGCAAAAAGTCGATTTTTTTTTCGTTTCACATGCAATAATCGAGTGAAGAGTCGATTTTTTTCGTTTTTTACGCGTTTCACATGCTTTCAAACACAAATGAAATTTTCGAAAATCGAGCAAAAAGTCGATTTTTTTTTCGTTTCACATGCTTTCAAACACAAATGAAATTTTCGAAAATCGAGCAAAAAGTCGATTTTTTTTTCGTTTCACATGCAATAATCGAGTGAAGAGTAGATTTTTTCGTTTTTTACGCGTTTCACATGCTTTCAAACACAAATGAAATTTTCGAAAATCGAGCAAAAAGTCGATTTTTTTTTCGTTTCACATGCTTTCAAACACAAATGAAATTTTCGAAAATCGAGCAAAAAGTCGATTTTTTTTCGTTTCACATGCTTTCAAACACAAATGAAATTTTCGAAAATCGAGCAAAAAGTCGATTTTTTTTTCGTTTCACATGCTTTCAAACACAAATGAAATTTTCGAAAATCGAGCAAAAAGTCGATTTTTTTTTCGATTCACATGCTTTCAAACACAAATGAAATTTTCGAAAATCGAGCAAAAAGTCGATTTTTTTTTCGTTTCACATGCTTTCAAACACAAATGAAATTTTCGAAAATCGAGCAAAAAGTCGATTTTTTTTTCGTTTCACATGCAATAATCGAGTGAAGAGTAGATTTTTTTCGTTTTTTACGCGTTTCACATGCTTTCAAACACAAATGAAATTTTCGAAAATCGAACAAAAAGTCGATTTTTTTTTCGTTTCACATGCTTTCAAACACAAATGAAATTTTCGAAAATCGAGCAAAAAGTCGATTTTTTTTTCGTTTCACATTCTTTCAAACACAAATGAAATTTTCGAAAATCGAGCAAAAAGTCGATTTTTTTTTTTCGTTTCACATGCTTTCAAACACAAATGAAATTTTCGAAAATCGAGCAAAAAGTCGATTTTTTTTTTCGTTTCACATGCTTTCAAACAAAAATGAAATTTTCAAAAATCGAGCGAGGAGTCGATTTTTTTTCGTTTTTTACGCGTTTCACATGCTATCAAACACAAATGAAATTTTCAAAAATCGAATGAAGAGTCGATTTTTTTTCGTTTTTTACGCGTTTCACATGCTTTCAAACACAAATGAAATTTTCGAAAATCGAGCAAAAAGTCGATTTTTTTTTCGTTTCACATGCTTTCAAACACAATTGAAATTTTCGAAAATCAAGCAAAAAGTCGATTTTTTTTTCGTTTCACATGCTTTCAAACACAAATGAAATTTTCGAAAGTCGAGCAAAAAGTCGATTTTTTTTTCGTTTCAGATGCAATAATCGAGTGAAGAGTCGATTTTTTTCGTTTTTTACGCGTTTCACATGCTTTCAAACACAAATGAAATTTTCGAAAATCGAGCAAAAAGTCGATTTTTTTTTCGTTTCACATGCTTTCAAACACAAATGAAATTTTCGAAAATCGAGCAAAAAGTCGATTTTTTTTTCGTTTCACATGCTTTCAAACACAAATGAAATTTTCGAAAATCGAGCAAAAAGTCGATTTTTTTTTCGTTTCACATGCTTTCAAACACAATTGAAATTTTCGAAAATCAAGCAAAAAGTCGATTTTTTTTTCGTTTCAATGCTTTCAAACACAAATGAAATTTTCGAAAATCGAGCAAAAAGTCGATTTTTTTTTCGTTTCACATGCTTTCAAACACAAATGAAATTTTCGAAAATCGAGCAAAAAGTCGATTTTTTTTTCGTTTCACATGCTTTCAAACACAAATGAAATTTTCGAAAATCGAGCAAAAAGTCGATTTTTTTTTCGTTTCACATGCTTTCAAACACAAATGAAATTTTCGAAAATCGAGCAAAAAGTCGATTTTTTTTTCGTTTCACATGCTTTCAAACACAAATGAAATTTTCGAAAATCGAGCAAAAAGTCGATTTTTTTTTCGTTTCACATGCTTTCAAACACAAATGAAATTTTCGAAAATCGAGCAAAAAGTCGATTTTTTTTTCGTTTCACATGCTTTCAAACACAAATGAAATTTTCGAAAATCGAGCAAAAAGTCGATTTTTTTTTCGTTTCACATGCTTTCAAACACAAATGAAATTTTCGAAAATCGAGCAAAAAGTCGATTTTTTTTTCGTTTCACATGCTTTCAAACACAAATGAAATTTTCGAAAATCGAGCAAAAAGTCTATTTTTTTTTCGTTTCACATGCTTTCAAACACAAATGAAATTTTCGAAAATCGAGCAGAGTCGATTTTTTTTTTTCGTTTCACATGCTTTCAAACACAAATGAAATTTTCTAAAATCGAGCAAAAAGTCAATTTTTTTTCGTTTCACATGCAATAATCGAGTGAAGAGTCGATTTTTTTTCGTTTTTTACGCGTTTCACATGCTTTCAAAAACAAATGAAATTTTCGAATATCGAGCAAAAAGTCGATTTTTATTTCGTTTCACATGCTTTCAAACACAAATGAAATTTTCGAAAATCGAGCAAAAGGTCGAATTTTTTTTCGTTTTATATGCTTTCAAACACAAATGAAATTTTCGAAAATCGAGCAAAAAGTCTATTTTTTTTCGTTTCACATGCTTTCAAACACAAATGAAATTTTCGAAAATCGAGCAAAGAGTCGATTTTTTTTTTCGTTTCACATGCTTTCAAACACAAATGAAATTTTCGAAAATCGAGCAAAAAGTCGATTTTTTTTTCGTTTCACATGCTTTCAAACACAAATGAAATTTTCGAAAATCGAGCAAAAAGTCGATTTTTTTTTCGTTTCACATGCTTTCAAACACAAATGAAATTTTCGAAAATCGAGCAAAAAGTCGATTTTTTTTTCGTTTCACATGCTTTCAAACACAAATGAAATTTTCGAAAATCAAGCAAAAAGTCGATTTTTTTTCGTTTCAATGCTTTCAAACACAAATGAAATTTTCGAAAATCGAGCAAAAAGTCGATTTTTTTTTCGTTTCACATGCTTTCAAACACAAATGAAATTTTCGAAAATCGAGCAAAAAGTCGATTTTTTTTTCGTTTCATATGCTTTCAAACACACATGAAATTTTTGAAAATCGAGCAAAAAGTCGATTTTTTGTTCGTTTCACATGCTTTCAAACACAAATGAAATTTTCGAAAATCGAGCAAAGAGTCGATTTTTTTTTTCGTTTCACATGCTTTCAAACACAAATGAAATTTTCGAAAATCGAGCAAAAAGTCTATTTTTTTTTCGTTTCACATGCTTTCAAACACAAATGAAATTTTCGAAAATCGAGCAGAGTCGATTTTTTTTTTCGTTTCACATGCTTTCAAACACAAATGAAATTTTCTAAAATCGAGCAAAAAGTCAATTTTTTTTCGTTTCACATGCAATAATCGAGTGAAGAGTCGATTTTTTTTCGTTTTTTACGCGTTTCACATGCTTTCAAAAACAAATGAAATTTTCGAATATCGAGCAAAAAGTCGATTTTTATTTCGTTTCACATGCTTTCAAACACAAATGAAATTTTCGAAAATCGAGCAGAGTCGATTTTTTTTTTCGTTTCACATGCTTTCAAACACAAATGAAATTTTCGAAAATCGAGCAAAAGGTCGAATTTTTTTTCGTTTTATATGCTTTCAAACACAAATGAAATTTTTGAAAATCGAGCAAAAAGTTTATTTTTTTTCGTTTCACATGCTTTCAAACACAAATGAAATTTTCGAAAATCGAGCAAAGAGTCGATTTTTTTTTTTCGTTTCACATGCTTTCAAACACAAATGAAATTTTCGAAAATCGAGCAAAAAGTCGATTTTTTTTTCGTTTCACATGCTTTCAAACACAAATGAAATTTTCGAAAATCGAGCAAAAAGTCGATTTTTTTTTCGTTTCACATGCTTTCAAACACAAATGAAATTTTCGAAAATCGAGCAAAAAGTCGATTTTTTTTTCGTTTCACATGCTTTCAAACACAAATGAAATTTTCGAAAATCAAGCAAAAAGTCGATTTTTTTTCGTTTCAATGCTTTCAAACACAAATGAAATGTTCGAAAATCGAGCAAAAAGTCGATTTTTTTTTCGTTTCACATGCTTTCAAACACAAATGAAATTTTCGAAAATCGAGCAAAAGGTCGAATTTTTTTTCGTTTCATATGCTTTCAAACACAAATGAAATTTTCGAAAATCGAGCAAAAAGTCTATTTTTTTTTCGTTTCACATGCTTTCAAACACAAATGAAATTTTCGAAAATCGAGCAGAGTCGATTTTTTTTTTCGTTTCACATGCTTTCAAACACAAATGAAATTTTCTAAAATCGAGCAAAAAGTCGATTTTTTTTCGTTTCACATGCAATAATCGAGTGAAGAGTCGATTTTTTTTCGTTTTTTACGCGTTTCACATGCTTTCAAACACAAATGAAATTTTCGAAAATCGAGCAAAAAGTCGATTTTTATTTCGTTTCACATGCTTTCAAACACAAATGAAATTTTCGAAAATCGAGCAAAAGGTCGAATTTTTTTTCGTTTCACATGCTTTCAAACAAAAATGAAATTTTCAAAAATCGAGCGAGGAGTCGATTTTTTTTCGTTTTTTACGCGTTTCACATGCTATCAAACACAAATGAAATTTTCAAAAATCGAATGAAGAGTCGATTTTTTTCGTTTTTTACGCGTTTCACATGCTTTCAAACACAAATGAAATTTTCGAAAATCGAGCAAAAAGTCGATTTTTATTTCGTTTCACATGCTTTCAAACACAAATGAAATTTTCGAAAATCGAGCAAAAAGTCGATTTTTTTTTCGTTTCACATGCTTTCAAACACAATTGAAATTTTCGAAAATCAAGCAAAAAGTCGATTTTTTTTTCGTTTCACATGCTTTCAAACACAAATGAAATTTTCGAAAGTCGAGCAAAAAGTCGATTTTTTTTTCGTTTCAGATGCAATAATCGAGTGAAGAGTCGATTTTTTTCGTTTTTTACGCGTTTCACATGCTTTCAAACACAAATGAAATTTTCGAAAATCGAGCAAAAAGTCGATTTTTTTTTCGTTTCACATGCTTTCAAACACAAATGAAATTTTCGAAAATCGAGCAAAAAGTCGATTTTTTTTTCGTTTCACATGCTTTCAAACACAAATGAAATTTTCGAAAATCGAGCAAAAAGTCGATTTTTTTTTCGTTTCACATGCTTTCAAACACAAATGAAATTTTCGAAAATCGAGCAAAAAGTCGATTTTTTTTTCGTTTCACATGCAATAATCGAGTGAAGAGTAGATTTTTTTCGTTTTTTACGCGTTTCACATGCTTTCAAACACAAATGAAATTTTCGAAAATCGAGCAAAAAGTCGATTTTTTTTTCGTTTCACATGCAATAATCGAGTGAAGAGTAGATTTTTTTCGTTTTTTACGCGTTTCACATGCTTTCAAACACAAATGAAATTTTCGAAAATCGAACAAAAAGTCGATTTTTTTTTCGTTTCACATGCTTTCAAACACAAATGAAATTTTCGAAAATCGAGCAAAAAGTCGATTTTTTTTTCGTTTCACATGCTTTCAAACACAATTGAAATTTTCGAAAATCAAGCAAAAAGTCGATTTTTTTTTCGTTTCACATGCTTTCAAACACAAATGAAATTTTCGAAAGTCGAGCAAAAAGTCGATTTTTTTTTCGTTTCAGATGCAATAATCGAGTGAAGAGTCGATTTTTTTCGTTTTTTACGCGTTTCACATGCTTTCAAACACAAATGAAATTTTCGAAAATCGAGCAAAAAGTCGATTTTTTTTTCGTTTCACATGCTTTCAAACACAAATGAAATTTTCGAAAATCGAGCAAAAGGTCGAATTTTTTTTCGTTTCATATGCTTTCAAACACAAATGAAATTTTCGAAAATCGAGCAAAAAGTCTATTTTTTTTTCGTTTCACATGCTTTCAAACACAAATGAAATTTTCGAAAATCGAGCAGAGTCGTTTTTTTTTTCGTTTCACATGCTTTCAAACACAAATGAAATTTTCTAAAATCGAGCAAAAAGTCGATTTTTTTTCGTTTCACATGCAATAATCGAGTGAAGAGTCGATTTTTTTTCGTTTTTTACGCGTTTCACATGCTTTCAAACACAAATGAAATTTTCGAAAATCGAGCAAAAAGTCGATTTTTATTTCGTTTCACATGCTTTCAAACACAAATGAAATTTTCGAAAATCGAGCAAAAGGTCGAATTTTTTTTCGTTTCACATGCTTTCAAACAAAAATGAAATTTTCAAAAATCGAGCGAGGAGTCGATTTTTTTTCGTTTTTTACGCGTTTCACATGCTATCAAACACAAATGAAATTTTCAAAAATCGAATGAAGAGTCGATTTTTTTTCGTTTTTTACGCGTTTCACATGCTTTCAAACACAAATGAAATTTTCGAAAATCGAGCAAAAAGTCGATTTTTATTTCGTTTCACATGCTTTCAAACACAAATGAAATTTTCGAAAATCGAGCAAAAAGTCGATTTTTTTTTCGTTTCACATGCTTTCAAACACAAATGAAATTTTCGAAAATCGAGCAAAAAGTCGATTTTTTTTTCGTTTCACATGCTTTCAAACACAAATGAAATTTTCGAAAATCGAGCAAAAGGTCGAATTTTTTTTCGTTTCATATGCTTTCAAACACAAATGAAATTTTCGAAAATCGAGCAAAAAGTCTATTTTTTTTTCGTTTCACATGCTTTCAAACACAAATGAAATTTTCGAAAATCGAGCAGAGTCGATTTTTTTTTTCGTTTCACATGCTTTCAAACACAAATGAAATTTTCTAAAATCGAGCAAAAAGTCAATTTTTTTTCGTTTCACATGCAATAATCGAGTGAAGAGTCGATTTTTTTTCGTTTTTTACGCGTTTCACATGCTTTCAAAAACAAATGAAATTTTCGAAAATCGAGCAAAAAGTCGATTTTTTTTTCGTTTCACATGCAATAATCGAGTGAAGAGTAGATTTTTTTCGTTTTTTACGCGTTTCACATGCTTTCAAACACAAATGAAATTTTCGAAAATCGAACAAAAAGTCGATTTTTTTTTCGTTTCACATGCTTTCAAACACAAATGAAATTTTCGAAAATCGAGCAAAAAGTCGATTTTTATTTCGTTTCACATGCTTTCAAACACAAATGAAATTTTCGAAAATCGAGCAAAAAGTCGATTTTTTTTTCGTTTCACATGCTTTCAAACACAATTGAAATTTTCGAAAATCAAGCAAAAAGTCGATTTTTTTTTCGTTTCACATGCTTTCAAACACAAATGAAATTTTCGAAAGTCGAGCAAAAAGTCGATTTTTTTTTCGTTTCAGATGCAATAATCGAGTGAAGAGTCGATTTTTTTCGTTTTTTACGCGTTTCACATGCTTTCAAACACAAATGAAATTTTCGAAAATCGAGCAAAAAGTCGATTTTTTTTTCGTTTCACATGCTTTCAAACACAAATGAAATTTTCGAAAATCGAGCAAAAGGTCGAATTTTTTTTCGTTTCATATGCTTTCAAACACAAATGAAATTTTCGAAAATCGAGCAAAAAGTCTATTTTTTTTTCGTTTCACATGCTTTCAAACACAAATGAAATTTTCGAAAATCGAGCAGAGTCGTTTTTTTTTTCGTTTCACATGCTTTCAAACACAAATGAAATTTTCTAAAATCGAGCAAAAAGTCGATTTTTTTTCGTTTCACATGCAATAATCGAGTGAAGAGTCGATTTTTTTTCGTTTTTTACGCGTTTCACATGCTTTCAAACACAAATGAAATTTTCGAAAATCGAGCAAAAAGTCGATTTTTATTTCGTTTCACATGCTTTCAAACACAAATGAAATTTTCGAAAATCGAGCAAAAGGTCGAATTTTTTTTCGTTTCACATGCTTTCAAACAAAAATGAAATTTTCAAAAATCGAGCGAGGAGTCGATTTTTTTTCGTTTTTTACGCGTTTCACATGCTATCAAACACAAATGAAATTTTCAAAAATCGAATGAAGAGTCGATTTTTTTTCGTTTTTTACGCGTTTCACATGCTTTCAAACACAAATGAAATTTTCGAAAATCGAGCAAAAAGTCGATTTTTTTTTCGTTTCACATGCAATAATCGAGTGAAGAGTCGATTTTTTTTCGTTTTTTACGCGTTTCACATGCTTTCAAACACAAATGAAATTTTCGAAAATCGAGCAAAAAGTCGATTTTTTTTTCGTTTCACATGCAATAATCGAGTGAAGAGTCGATTTTTTTCGTTTTTTACGCGTTTCACATGCTTTCAAACACAAATGAAATTTTCGAAAATCGAGCAAAAAGTCGATTTTTTTTTCGTTTCACATGCTTTCAAACACAAATGAAATTTTCGAAAATCGAGCAAAAAGTCGATTTTTTTTTCGTTTCACATGCAATAATCGAGTGAAGAGTAGATTTTTTCGTTTTTTACGCGTTTCACATGCTTTCAAACACAAATGAAATTTTCGAAAATCGAGCAAAAAGTCGATTTTTTTTTCGTTTCACATGCTTTCAAACACAAATGAAATTTTCGAAAATCGAGCAAAAAGTCGATTTTTTTTCGTTTCACATGCTTTCAAACACAAATGAAATTTTCGAAAATCGAGCAAAAAGTCGATTTTTTTTTCGTTTCACATGCTTTCAAACACAAATGAAATTTTCGAAAATCGAGCAAAAAGTCGATTTTTTTTTCGATTCACATGCTTTCAAACACAAATGAAATTTTCGAAAATCGAGCAAAAAGTCGATTTTTTTTTCGTTTCACATGCTTTCAAACACAAATGAAATTTTCGAAAATCGAGCAAAAAGTCGATTTTTTTTTCGTTTCACATGCAATAATCGAGTGAAGAGTAGATTTTTTTCGTTTTTTACGCGTTTCACATGCTTTCAAACACAAATGAAATTTTCGAAAATCGAACAAAAAGTCGATTTTTTTTTCGTTTCACATGCTTTCAAACACAAATGAAATTTTCGAAAATCGAGCAAAAAGTCGATTTTTTTTTCGTTTCACATTCTTTCAAACACAAATGAAATTTTCGAAAATCGAGCAAAAAGTCGATTTTTTTTTTTCGTTTCACATGCTTTCAAACACAAATGAAATTTTCGAAAATCGAGCAAAAAGTCGATTTTTTTTTTCGTTTCACATGCTTTCAAACAAAAATGAAATTTTCAAAAATCGAGCGAGGAGTCGATTTTTTTTCGTTTTTTACGCGTTTCACATGCTATCAAACACAAATGAAATTTTCAAAAATCGAATGAAGAGTCGATTTTTTTTCGTTTTTTACGCGTTTCACATGCTTTCAAACACAAATGAAATTTTCGAAAATCGAGCAAAAAGTCGATTTTTTTTTCGTTTCACATGCTTTCAAACACAATTGAAATTTTCGAAAATCAAGCAAAAAGTCGATTTTTTTTTCGTTTCACATGCTTTCAAACACAAATGAAATTTTCGAAAGTCGAGCAAAAAGTCGATTTTTTTTTCGTTTCAGATGCAATAATCGAGTGAAGAGTCGATTTTTTTCGTTTTTTACGCGTTTCACATGCTTTCAAACACAAATGAAATTTTCGAAAATCGAGCAAAAAGTCGATTTTTTTTTCGTTTCACATGCTTTCAAACACAAATGAAATTTTCGAAAATCGAGCAAAAAGTCGATTTTTTTTTCGTTTCACATGCTTTCAAACACAAATGAAATTTTCGAAAATCGAGCAAAAAGTCGATTTTTTTTTCGTTTCACATGCTTTCAAACACAATTGAAATTTTCGAAAATCAAGCAAAAAGTCGATTTTTTTTTCGTTTCAATGCTTTCAAACACAAATGAAATTTTCGAAAATCGAGCAAAAAGTCGATTTTTTTTTCGTTTCACATGCTTTCAAACACAAATGAAATTTTCGAAAATCGAGCAAAAAGTCGATTTTTTTTTCGTTTCACATGCTTTCAAACACAAATGAAATTTTCGAAAATCGAGCAAAAAGTCGATTTTTTTTTCGTTTCACATGCTTTCAAACACAAATGAAATTTTCGAAAATCGAGCAAAAAGTCGATTTTTTTTTCGTTTCACATGCTTTCAAACACAAATGAAATTTTCGAAAATCGAGCAAAAAGTCGATTTTTTTTTCGTTTCACATGCTTTCAAACACAAATGAAATTTTCGAAAATCGAGCAAAAAGTCGATTTTTTTTTCGTTTCACATGCTTTCAAACACAAATGAAATTTTCGAAAATCGAGCAAAAAGTCGATTTTTTTTTCGTTTCACATGCTTTCAAACACAAATGAAATTTTCGAAAATCGAGCAAAAAGTCGATTTTTTTTTCGTTTCACATGCTTTCAAACACAAATGAAATTTTCGAAAATCGAGCAAAAAGTCTATTTTTTTTTCGTTTCACATGCTTTCAAACACAAATGAAATTTTCGAAAATCGAGCAGAGTCGATTTTTTTTTTTCGTTTCACATGCTTTCAAACACAAATGAAATTTTCTAAAATCGAGCAAAAAGTCAATTTTTTTTCGTTTCACATGCAATAATCGAGTGAAGAGTCGATTTTTTTTCGTTTTTTACGCGTTTCACATGCTTTCAAAAACAAATGAAATTTTCGAATATCGAGCAAAAAGTCGATTTTTATTTCGTTTCACATGCTTTCAAACACAAATGAAATTTTCGAAAATCGAGCAAAAGGTCGAATTTTTTTTCGTTTTATATGCTTTCAAACACAAATGAAATTTTCGAAAATCGAGCAAAAAGTCTATTTTTTTTCGTTTCACATGCTTTCAAACACAAATGAAATTTTCGAAAATCGAGCAAAGAGTCGATTTTTTTTTTCGTTTCACATGCTTTCAAACACAAATGAAATTTTCGAAAATCGAGCAAAAAGTCGATTTTTTTTTCGTTTCACATGCTTTCAAACACAAATGAAATTTTCGAAAATCGAGCAAAAAGTCGATTTTTTTTTCGTTTCACATGCTTTCAAACACAAATGAAATTTTCGAAAATCGAGCAAAAAGTCGATTTTTTTTTTCGTTTCACATGCTTTCAAACACAAATGAAATTTTCGAAAATCAAGCAAAAAGTCGATTTTTTTTCGTTTCAATGCTTTCAAACACAAATGAAATTTTCGAAAATCGAGCAAAAAGTCGATTTTTTTTTCGTTTCACATGCTTTCAAACACAAATGAAATTTTCGAAAATCGAGCAAAAAGTCGATTTTTTTTTCGTTTCATATGCTTTCAAACACACATGAAATTTTTGAAAATCGAGCAAAAAGTCGATTTTTTGTTCGTTTCACATGCTTTCAAACACAAATGAAATTTTCGAAAATCGAGCAAAGAGTCGATTTTTTTTTTCGTTTCACATGCTTTCAAACACAAATGAAATTTTCGAAAATCGAGCAAAAAGTCTATTTTTTTTTCGTTTCACATGCTTTCAAACACAAATGAAATTTTCGAAAATCGAGCAGAGTCGATTTTTTTTTTCGTTTCACATGCTTTCAAACACAAATGAAATTTTCTAAAATCGAGCAAAAAGTCAATTTTTTTTCGTTTCACATGCAATAATCGAGTGAAGAGTCGATTTTTTTTCGTTTTTTACGCGTTTCACATGCTTTCAAAAACAAATGAAATTTTCGAATATCGAGCAAAAAGTCGATTTTTATTTCGTTTCACATGCTTTCAAACACAAATGAAATTTTCGAAAATCGAGCAGAGTCGATTTTTTTTTTCGTTTCACATGCTTTCAAACACAAATGAAATTTTCGAAAATCGAGCAAAAGGTCGAATTTTTTTTCGTTTTATATGCTTTCAAACACAAATGAAATTTTTGAAAATCGAGCAAAAAGTTTATTTTTTTTCGTTTCACATGCTTTCAAACACAAATGAAATTTTCGAAAATCGAGCAAAGAGTCGATTTTTTTTTTTCGTTTCACATGCTTTCAAACACAAATGAAATTTTCGAAAATCGAGCAAAAAGTCGATTTTTTTTTCGTTTCACATGCTTTCAAACACAAATGAAATTTTCGAAAATCGAGCAAAAAGTCGATTTTTTTTTCGTTTCACATGCTTTCAAACACAAATGAAATTTTCGAAAATCGAGCAAAAAGTCGATTTTTTTTTCGTTTCAATGCTTTCAAACACAAATGAAATGTTCGAAAATCGAGCAAAAAGTCGATTTTTTTTTCGTTTCACATGCTTTCAAACACAAATGAAATTTTCGAAAATCGAGCAAAAGGTCGAATTTTTTTTCGTTTCATATGCTTTCAAACACAAATGAAATTTTCGAAAATCGAGCAAAAAGTCTATTTTTTTTTCGTTTCACATGCTTTCAAACACAAATGAAATTTTCGAAAATCGAGCAGAGTCGATTTTTTTTTTCGTTTCACATGCTTTCAAACACAAATGAAATTTTCTAAAATCGAGCAAAAAGTCGATTTTTTTTCGTTTCACATGCAATAATCGAGTGAAGAGTCGATTTTTTTTCGTTTTTTACGCGTTTCACATGCTTTCAAACACAAATGAAATTTTCGAAAATCGAGCAAAAAGTCGATTTTTATTTCGTTTCACATGCTTTCAAACACAAATGAAATTTTCGAAAATCGAGCAAAAGGTCGAATTTTTTTTCGTTTCACATGCTTTCAAACAAAAATGAAATTTTCAAAAATCGAGCGAGGAGTCGATTTTTTTTCGTTTTTTACGCGTTTCACATGCTATCAAACACAAATGAAATTTTCAAAAATCGAATGAAGAGTCGATTTTTTTCGTTTTTTACGCGTTTCACATGCTTTCAAACACAAATGAAATTTTCGAAAATCGAGCAAAAAGTCGATTTTTATTTCGTTTCACATGCTTTCAAACACAAATGAAATTTTCGAAAATCGAGCAAAAAGTCGATTTTTTTTTCGTTTCACATGCTTTCAAACACAATTGAAATTTTCGAAAATCAAGCAAAAAGTCGATTTTTTTTTCGTTTCACATGCTTTCAAACACAAATGAAATTTTCGAAAGTCGAGCAAAAAGTCGATTTTTTTTTCGTTTCAGATGCAATAATCGAGTGAAGAGTCGATTTTTTTCGTTTTTTACGCGTTTCACATGCTTTCAAACACAAATGAAATTTTCGAAAATCGAGCAAAAAGTCGATTTTTTTTTCGTTTCACATGCTTTCAAACACAAATGAAATTTTCGAAAATCGAGCAAAAAGTCGATTTTTTTTTCGTTTCACATGCTTTCAAACACAAATGAAATTTTCGAAAATCGAGCAAAAAGTCGATTTTTTTTTCGTTTCACATGCTTTCAAACACAAATGAAATTTTCGAAAATCGAGCAAAAAGTCGATTTTTTTTTCGTTTCACATGCAATAATCGAGTGAAGAGTAGATTTTTTTCGTTTTTTACGCGTTTCACATGCTTTCAAACACAAATGAAATTTTCGAAAATCGAGCAAAAAGTCGATTTTTTTTTCGTTTCACATGCAATAATCGAGTGAAGAGTAGATTTTTTTCGTTTTTTACGCGTTTCACATGCTTTCAAACACAAATGAAATTTTCGAAAATCGAACAAAAAGTCGATTTTTTTTTCGTTTCACATGCTTTCAAACACAAATGAAATTTTCGAAAATCGAGCAAAAAGTCGATTTTTATTTCGTTTCACATGCTTTCAAACACAAATGAAATTTTCGAAAATCGAGCAAAAAGTCGATTTTTTTTTCGTTTCACATGCTTTCAAACACAATTGAAATTTTCGAAAATCAAGCAAAAAGTCGATTTTTTTTTCGTTTCACATGCTTTCAAACACAAATGAAATTTTCGAAAGTCGAGCAAAAAGTCGATTTTTTTTTCGTTTCAGATGCAATAATCGAGTGAAGAGTCGATTTTTTTCGTTTTTTACGCGTTTCACATGCTTTCAAACACAAATGAAATTTTCGAAAATCGAGCAAAAAGTCGATTTTTTTTTCGTTTCACATGCTTTCAAACACAAATGAAATTTTCGAAAATCGAGCAAAAGGTCGAATTTTTTTTCGTTTCATATGCTTTCAAACACAAATGAAATTTTCGAAAATCGAGCAAAAAGTCTATTTTTTTTTCGTTTCACATGCTTTCAAACACAAATGAAATTTTCGAAAATCGAGCAGAGTCGTTTTTTTTTTCGTTTCACATGCTTTCAAACACAAATGAAATTTTCTAAAATCGAGCAAAAAGTCGATTTTTTTTCGTTTCACATGCAATAATCGAGTGAAGAGTCGATTTTTTTTCGTTTTTTACGCGTTTCACATGCTTTCAAACACAAATGAAATTTTCGAAAATCGAGCAAAAAGTCGATTTTTATTTCGTTTCACATGCTTTCAAACACAAATGAAATTTTCGAAAATCGAGCAAAAGGTCGAATTTTTTTTCGTTTCACATGCTTTCAAACAAAAATGAAATTTTCAAAAATCGAGCGAGGAGTCGATTTTTTTTCGTTTTTTACGCGTTTCACATGCTATCAAACACAAATGAAATTTTCAAAAATCGAATGAAGAGTCGATTTTTTTTCGTTTTTTACGCGTTTCACATGCTTTCAAACACAAATGAAATTTTCGAAAATCGAGCAAAAAGTCGATTTTTATTTCGTTTCACATGCTTTCAAACACAAATGAAATTTTCGAAAATCGAGCAAAAAGTCGATTTTTTTTTCGTTTCACATGCTTTCAAACACAAATGAAATTTTCGAAAATCGAGCAAAAAGTCGATTTTATTTTCGTTTCACATGCTTTCAAACACAAATGAAATTTTCGAAAATCGAGCAAAAGGTCGAATTTTTTTTCGTTTCATATGCTTTCAAACACAAATGAAATTTTCGAAAATCGAGCAAAAAGTCTATTTTTTTTTCGTTTCACATGCTTTCAAACACAAATGAAATTTTCGAAAATCGAGCAGAGTCGATTTTTTTTTTCGTTTCACATGCTTTCAAACACAAATGAAATTTTCTAAAATCGAGCAAAAAGTCAATTTTTTTTCGTTTCACATGCAATAATCGAGTGAAGAGTCGATTTTTTTTCGTTTTTTACGCGTTTCACATGCTTTCAAAAACAAATGAAATTTTCGAAAATCGAGCAAAAAGTCGATTTTTATTTTGTTTCACATGCTTTCAAACACAAATGAAATTTTCGAAAATCGAGCAAAAGGTCGAATTTTTTTTCGTTTTATATGCTTTCAAACACAAATGAAATTTTCGAAAATCGAGCAAAAAGTCTATTTTTTTTTGTTTCACATGCTTTCAAACACAAATGAAATTTTCGAAAATCGAGCAAAGAGTCGATTTTTTTTTCGTTTCACATGCTTTCAAACACAAATGAAATTTTCGAAAATCGAGCAAAAAGTCGATTTTTTTTTCGTTTCACATGCTTTCAAACACAATTGAAATTTTCGAAAATCAAGCAAAAAGTCGATTTTTTTTTCGTTTCACATGCTTTCAAACACAAATGAAATTTTCGAAAGTCGAGCAAAAAGTCGATTTTTTTTTCGTTTCAGATGCAATAATCGAGTGAAGAGTCGATTTTTTTCGTTTTTTACGCGTTTCACATGCTTTCAAACACAAATGAAATTTTCGAAAATCGAGCAAAAAGTCGATTTTTTTTTCGTTTCACATGCTTTCAAACACAAATGAAATTTTCGAAAATCGAGCAAAAAGTCGATTTTTTTTTCGTTTCACATGCTTTCAAACACAAATGAAATTTTCGAAAATCGAGCAAAAAGTCGATTTTTTTTTCGTTTCACATGCTTTCAAACACAAATGAAATTTTCGAAAATCGAGCAAAATGTCGATTTTTTTTTCGTTTCACATGCTTTCAAACACAAATGAAATTTTCGAAAATCGAGCAAAAAGTCGATTTTTTTTTCGTTTCACATGCTTTCAAACACAATTGAAATTTTCGAAAATCAAGCAAAAAGTCGATTTTTTTTTCGTTTCAATGCTTTCAAACACAAATGAAATTTTCGAAAATCGAGCAAAAAGTCGATTTTTTTTTCGTTTCACATGCTTTCAAACACAAATGAAATTTTCGAAAATCGAGCAAAAGGTCGAATTTTTTTTCGTTTCATATGCTTTCAAACACAAATGAAATTTTCGAAAATCGAGCAAAAAGTCTATTTTTTTTTCGTTTCACATGCTTTCAAACACAAATGAAATTTTCGAAAATCGAGCAGAGTCGATTTTTTTTTTCGTTTCACATGCTTTCAAACACAAATGAAATTTTCTAAAATCGAGCAAAAAGTCAATTTTTTTTCGTTTCACATGCAATAATCGAGTGAAGAGTCGATTTTTTTTCGTTTTTTACGCGTTTCACATGCTTTCAAAAACAAATGAAATTTTCGAAAATCGAGCAAAAAGTCGATTTTTATTTCGTTTCACATGCTTTCAAACACAAATGAAATTTTCGAAAATCGAGCAAAAGGTCGAATTTTTTTTCGTTTTATATGCTTTCAAACACAAATGAAATTTTCGAAAATCGAGCAAAAAGTCTATTTTTTTTCGTTTCACATGCTTTCAAACACAAATGAAATTTTCGAAAATCGAGCAAAGAGTCGATTTTTTTTTCGTTTCACATGCTTTCAAACACAAATGAAATTTTCGAAAATCGAGCAAAAAGTCGATTTTTTTTTCGTTTCACATGCTTTCAAACACAAATGAAATTTTCGAAAATCGAGCAAAAAGTCGATTTTTTTTTCGTTTCACATGCTTTCAAACACAAATGAAATTTTCGAAAATCGAGCAAAAAGTCGATTTTTTTTCGTTTCACATGCTTTCAAACACAAATGAAATTTTCGAAAATCAAGCAAAAAGTCGATTTTTTTTCGTTTCAATGCTTTCAAACACAAATGAAATTTTCGAAAATCGAGCAAAAAGTCGATTTTTTTTTCGTTTCACATGCTTTCAAACACAAATGAAATTTTCGAAAATCGAGCAAAAGGTCGAATTTTTTTTCGTTTCATATGCTTTCAAACACAAATGAAATTTTCGAAAATCGAGCAAAAAGTCTATTTTTTTTTCGTTTCACATGCTTTCAAACACAAATGAAATTTTCGAAAATCGAGCAGAGTCGATTTTTTTTTTCGTTTCACATGCTTTCAAACACAAATGAAATTTTCTAAAATCGAGCAAAAAGTCGATTTTTTTTCGTTTCACATGCAATAATCGAGTGAAGAGTCGATTTTTTTTCGTTTTTTACGCGTTTCACATGCTTTCAAACACAAATGAAATTTTCGAAAATCGAGCAAAAGGTCGAATTTTTTTTCGTTTCACATGCTTTCAAACAAAAATGAAATTTTCAAAAATCGAGCGAGGAGTCGATTTTTTTTCGTTTTTTACGCGTTTCACATGCTTTCAAACACAAATGAAATTTTCGAAAATCGAGCAAAAAGTCGATTTTTATTTCGTTTCACATGCTTTCAAACACAAATGAAATTTTCGAAAATCGAATGAAGAGTCGATTTTTTTTCGTTTTTTACGCGTTTCACATGCTTTCAAAAACAAATGAAATTTTCGAAAATCGAGCAAAAAGTCGATTTTTATTTCGTTTCACATGCTTTCAAACACAAATGAAATTTTCGAAAATCGAATGAAGAGTCGATTTTTTTTCGTTTTTTACGCGTTTCACATGCTTTCAAAAACAAATGAAATTTTCGAAAATCGAGCAAAAAGTCGATTTTTATTTCGTTTCACATGCTTTCAAACACAAATGAAATTTTTGAAAATCGAGCAAAAGGTCGAATTTTTTTTCGTTTTATATGCTTTCAAACACAAATGAAATTTTCGAAAATCGAGCAAAAAGTCTATTTTTTTTCGTTTCACATGCTTTCAAACACAAATGAAATTTTCGAAAATCGAGCAAAGAGTCGATTTTTTTTTCGTTTCACATGCTTTCAAACACAAATGAAATTTTCGAAAATCGAGCAAAAAGTCGATTTTTTTTTCGTTTCACATGCTTTCAAACACAAATGAAATTTTCGAAAATCGAGCAAAAAGTCGATTTTTTTTTCGTTTCACATGCTTTCAAACACAAATGAAATTTTCGAAAATCGAGCAAAAAGTCGATTTTTTTTTCGTTTCACATGCTTTCAAACACAATTGAAATTTTCGAAAATCAAGCAAAAAGTCGATTTTTTTTTCGTTTCAATGCTTTCAAACACAAATGAAATTTTCGAAAATCGAGCAAAAAGTCGATTTTTTTTTCGTTTCACATGCTTTCAAACACAAATGAAATTTTCGAAAATCGAGCAAAAGGTCGATTTTTTTTTCGTTTCATATGCTTTCAAACACAAATGAAATTTTCGAAAATCGAGCAAAAAGTCTATTTTTTTTTCGTTTCACATGCTTTCAAACACAAATGAAATTTTCGAAAATCGAGCAGAGTCGATTTTTTTTTTCGTTTCACATGCTTTCAAACACAAATGAAATTTTCTAAAATCGAGCAAAAAGTCAATTTTTTTTCGTTTCACATGCAATAATCGAGTGAAGAGTCGATTTTTTTTCGTTTTTTACGCGTTTCACATGCTTTCAAAAACAAATGAAATTTTCGAAAATCGAGCAAAAAGTCGATTTTTATTTCGTTTCACATGCTTTCAAACACAAATGAAATTTTCGAAAATCGAGCAAAAGGTCGAATTTTTTTTCGTTTTATATGCTTTCAAACACAAATGAAATTTTCGAAAATCGAGCAAAAAGTCTATTTTTTTTCGTTTCACATGCTTTCAAACACAAATGAAATTTTCGAAAATCGAGCAAAGAGTCGATTTTTTTTTCGTTTCACATGCTTTCAAACACAAATGAAATTTTCGAAAATCGAGCAAAAAGTCGATTTTTTTTTCGTTTCACATGCTTTCAAACACAATTGAAATTTTCGAAAATCAAGCAAAAAGTCGATTTTTTTTTCGTTTCAATGCTTTCAAACACAAATGAAATTTTCGAAAATCGAGCAAAAAGTCGATTTTTTTTTCGTTTCACATGCTTTCAAACACAAATGAAATTTTCGAAAATCGAGCAAAAGGTCGATTTTTTTTTCGTTTCATATGCTTTCAAACACAAATGAAATTTTCGAAAATCGAGCAAAAAGTCTATTTTTTTTTCGTTTCACATGCTTTCAAACACAAATGAAATTTTCGAAAATCGAGCAGAGTCGATTTTTTTTTTCGTTTCACATGCTTTCAAACACAAATGAAATTTTCTAAAATCGAGCAAAAAGTCAATTTTTTTTCGTTTCACATGCAATAATCGAGTGAAGAGTCGATTTTTTTTCGTTTTTTACGCGTTTCACATGCTTTCAAAAACAAATGAAATTTTCGAAAATCGAGCAAAAAGTCGATTTTTATTTCGTTTCACATGCTTTCAAACACAAATGAAATTTTCGAAAATCGAGCAAAAGGTCGAATTTTTTTTCGTTTTATATGCTTTCAAACACAAATGAAATTTTCGAAAATCGAGCAAAAAGTCTATTTTTTTTCGTTTCACATGCTTTCAAACACAAATGAAATTTTCGAAAATCGAGCAAAGAGTCGATTTTTTTTTCGTTTCACATGCTTTCAAACACAAATGAAATTTTCGAAAATCGAGCAAAAAGTCGATTTTTTTTTCGTTTCACATGCTTTCAAACACAAATGAAATTTTCGAAAATCGAGCAAAAAGTCGATTTTTTTTTCGTTTCACATGCTTTCAAACACAAATGAAATTTTCGAAAATCGAGCAAAAAGTCTATTTTTTTTTCGTTTCACATGCTTTCAAACACAAATGAAATTTTCGAAAATCGAGCAAAAAGTCGATTTTTTTTTCGTTTCACATGCTTTCAAACACAAATGAAATTTTCGAAAATCAAGCAAAAAGTCGATTTTTTTTCGTTTCAATGCTTTCAAACACAAATGAAATTTTCGAAAATCGAGCAAAAAGTCGATTTTTTTTCGTTTCACATGCTTTCAAACACAAATGAAATTTTCGAAAATCGAGCAAAAAGTCGAATTTTTTTTCGTTTCATATGCTTTCAAACACAAATGAAATTTTCGAAAATCGAGCAAAAAGTCTATTTTTTTTTCGTTTCACATGCTTTCAAACACAAATGAAATTTTCGAAAATCGAGCAGAGTCGATTTTTTTTTTCGTTTCACATGCTTTCAAACACAAATGAAATTTTCTAAAATCGAGCAAAAAGTCGATTTTTTTTCGTTTCACATGCAATAATCGAGTGAAGAGTCGATTTTTTTTCGTTTTTTACGCGTTTCACATGCTTTCAAACACAAATGAAATTTTCGAAAATCGAGCAAAAAGTCGATTTTTATTTCGTTTCACATGCTTTCAAACACAAATGAAATTTTCGAAAATCGAGCAAAAGGTCGAATTTTTTTTCGTTTCACATGCTTTCAAACAAAAATGAAATTTTCAAAAATCGAGCGAGGAGTCGATTTTTTTTCGTTTTTTACGCGTTTCACATGCTTTCAAACACAAATGAAATTTTCGAAAATCGAGCAAAAAGTCGATTTTTTTTTCGTTTCACATGCTTTCAAACACAAATGAAATTTTCGAAAATCGAGTGAAGGGTCGATTTTTTTTCGATTTTTACGCGTTTCACATGCTTTCAAACACAAATGAAATTTTCGAAAATCGAGCAAAAAGTCGATTTTTTTTTCTTTTCACATGCTTTCAAACACAAATGAAATTTTCGAAAATCGAGCAAAAAGTCGATTTTTTTTTCGTTTCACATGCTTTCAAACACAAATGAAATTTTCGAAAATCGAGCAAAAAGTCGATTTTTTTTTCGTTTCACATGCTTTCAAACACAAATGAAATTTTCGAAAATCGAGCAGAGTCGATTTTTTTTTTCGTTTCACATGCTTTCAAACACAAATGAAATTTTCGAAAATCGAGCAAAAAGTCGATTTTTTTTTCGTTTCACATGCAATAATCGAGTGAAGAGTCGATTTTTTTTCGTTTTTTACGCGTTTCACATGCTTTCAAACACAAATGAAATTTTCGAAAATCGAGCAAAAAGTCGATTTTTTTTTCGTTTCACATGCTTTCAAACACAAATGAAATTTTCGAAAATCGAGCAAAAAGTCGATTTTTTTTTCGTTTCACATGCTTTCAAACACAAATGAAATTTTCGAAAATCGAGCAAAAAGTCGATTTTTTTTTCGTTTCACATGCTTTCAAACACAATTGAAATTTTCGAAAATCAAGCAAAAAGCCGATTTTTTTTTCGTTTCAATGCTTTCAAACACAAATGAAATTTTCGAAAATCGAGCAAAAAGTCGATTTTTTTTTCGTTTCACATGCTTTCAAACACAAATGAAATTTTCGAAAATCGAGCAAAAGGTCGAATTTTTTTTCGTTTCATATGCTTTCAAACACAAATGAAATTTTCGAAAATCGAGCAAAAAGTCTATTTTTTTTTCGTTTCACATGCTTTCAAACACAAATGAAATTTTCGAAAATCGAGCAGAGTCGATTTTTTTTTTCGTTTCACATGCTTTCAAACACAAATGAAATTTTCTAAAATCAAGCAAAAAGTCAATTTTTTTTCGTTTCACATGCAATAATCGAGTGAAGAGTCGATTTTTTTTCGTTTTTTACGCGTTTCACATGCTTTCAAAAACAAATGAAATTTTCGAAAATCGAGCAAAAAGTCGATTTTTATTTCGTTTCACATGCTTTCAAACACAAATGAAATTTTCGAAAATCGAGCAAAAAGTCGATTTTTTTTTCGTTTCACATGCTTTCAAACACAAATGAAATTTTCGAAAATCGAGCAAAAAGTCGATTTTTTTTTCTTTTCACATGCTTTCAAACACAAATGAAATTTTCGAAAATCGAGCAAAAGGTCGAATTTTTTTTCGTTTTATATGCTTTCAAACACAAATGAAATTTTCGAAAATCGAGCAAAAAGTCTATTTTTTTTCGTTTCACATGCTTTCAAACACAAATGAAATTTTCGAAAATCGAGCAAAGAGTCGATTTTTTTTTCGTTTCACATGCTTTCAAACACAAATGAAATTTTCGAAAATCGAGCAAAAAGTCGATTTTTTTTTCGTTTCACATGCTTTCAAACACAAATGAAATTTTCGAAAATCGAGCAAAAAGTCGATTTTTTTTTCGTTTCACATGCTTTCAAACACAAATGAAATTTTCGAAAATCGAGCAAAAAGTCGATTTTTTTTTCGTTTCACATGCTTTCAAACACAAATGAAATTTTCGAAAATCAAGCAAAAAGTCGATTTTTTTTCGTTTCAATGCTTTCAAACACAAATGAAATTTTCGAAAATCGAGCAAAAAGTCGATTTTTTTTTCGTTTCACATGCTTTCAAACACAAATGAAATTTTCGAAAATCGAGCAAAAGGTCGAATTTTTTTTCGTTTCATATGCTTTCAAACACAAATGAAATTTTCGAAAATCGAGCAAAAAGTCTATTTTTTTTTCGTTTCACATGCTTTCAAACACAAATGAAATTTTCGAAAATCGAGCAGAGTCGATTTTTTTTTTCGTTTCACATGCTTTCAAACACAAATGAAATTTTCTAAAATCGAGCAAAAAGTCGATTTTTTTTCGTTTCACATGCAATAATCGAGTGAAGAGTCGATTTTTTTTCGTTTTTTACGCGTTTCACATGCTTTCAAACACAAATGAAATTTTCGAAAATCGAGCAAAAAGTCGATTTTTATTTCGTTTCACATGCTTTCAAACACAAATGAAATTTTCGAAAATCGAGCAAAAGGTCGAATTTTTTTTCGTTTCACATGCTTTCAAACAAAAATGAAATTTTCAAAAATCGAGCGAGGAGTCGATTTTTTTTCGTTTTTTACGCGTTTCACATGCTATCAAACACAAATGAAATTTTCAAAAATCGAATGAAGAGTCGATTTTTTTTCGTTTTTTACGCGTTTCACATGCTTTCAAACACAAATGAAATTTTCGAAAATCGAGCAAAAAGTCGATTTTTTTTTCGTTTCACATGCTTTCAAACACAATTGAAATTTTCGAAAATCAAGCAAAAAGTCGATTTTTTTTTCGTTTCAATGCTTTCAAACACAAATGAAATTTTCGAAAATCGAGCAAAAAGTCGATTTTTTTTTCGTTTCACATGCTTTCAAACACAAATGAAATTTTCGAAAATCGAGCAAAAGGTCGAATTTTTTTTCGTTTCATATGCTTTCAAACACAAATGAAATTTTCGAAAATCGAGCAAAAAGTCTATTTTTTTTTCGTTTCACATGCTTTCAAACACAAATGAAATTTTCGAAAATCGAGCAGAGTCGATTTTTTTTTTCGTTTCACATGCTTTCAAACACAAATGAAATTTTCTAAAATCGAGCAAAAAGTCAATTTTTTTTCGTTTCACATGCAATAATCGAGTGAAGAGTCGATTTTTTTTCGTTTTTTACGCGTTTCACATGCTTTCAAAAACAAATGAAATTTTCGAAAATCGAGCAAAAAGTCGATTTTTATTTCGTTTCACATGCTTTCAAACACAAATGAAATTTTCGAAAATCGAGCAAAAGGTCGAATTTTTTTTCGTTTTATATGCTTTCAAACACAAATGAAATTTTCGAAAATCGAGCAAAAAGTCTATTTTTTTTCGTTTCACATGCTTTCAAACACAAATGAAATTTTCGAAAATCGAGCAAAGAGTCGATTTTTTTTTCGTTTCACATGCTTTCAAACACAAATGAAATTTTCGAAAATCGAGCAAAAAGTCGATTTTTTTTTCGTTTCACATGCTTTCAAACACAAATGAAATTTTCGAAAATCGAGCAGAGTCGATTTTTTTTTTCGTTTCACATGCTTTCAAACACAAATGAAATTTTCTAAAATCAAGCAAAAAGTCAATTTTTTTTCGTTTCACATGCAATAATCGAGTGAAGAGTCGATTTTTTTTCGTTTTTTACGCGTTTCACATGCTTTCAAAAACAAATGAAATTTTCGAAAATCGAGCAAAAAGTCGATTTTTATTTCGTTTCACATGCTTTCAAACACAAATGAAATTTTCGAAAATCGAGCAAAAGGTCGAATTTTTTTTCGTTTTATATGCTTTCAAACACAAATGAAATTTTCGAAAATCGAGCAAAAAGTCTATTTTTTTTCGTTTCACATGCTTTCAAACACAAATGAAATTTTCGAAAATCGAGCAAAGAGTCGATTTTTTTTTCGTTTCACATGCTTTCAAACACAAATGAAATTTTCGAAAATCGAGCAAAAAGTCGATTTTTTTTTCGTTTCACATGCTTTCAAACACAAATGAAATTTTCGAAAATCGAGCAAAAAGTCGATTTTTTTTTCGTTTCACATGCTTTCAAACACAAATGAAATTTTCGAAAATCGAGCAAAAAGTCGATTTTTTTTTCGTTTCACATGCTTTCAAACACAAATGAAATTTTCGAAAATCAAGCAAAAAGTCGATTTTTTTTCGTTTCAATGCTTTCAAACACAAATGAAATTTTCGAAAATCGAGCAAAAAGTCGATTTTTTTTTCGTTTCACATGCTTTCAAACACAAATGAAATTTTCGAAAATCGAGCAAAAGGTCGAATTTTTTTTCGTTTCATATGCTTTCAAACACAAATGAAATTTTCGAAAATCGAGCAAAAAGTCTATTTTTTTTTCGTTTCACATGCTTTCAAACACAAATGAAATTTTCGAAAATCGAGCAGTCGATTTTTTTTTTCGTTTCACATGCTTTCAAACACAAATGAAATTTTCTAAAATCGAGCAAAAAGTCGATTTTTTTTCGTTTCACATGCAATAATCGAGTGAAGAGTCGATTTTTTTTCGTTTTTTACGCGTTTCACATGCTTTCAAACACAAATGAAATTTTCGAAAATCGAGCAAAAAGTCGATTTTTATTTCGTTTCACATGCTTTCAAACACAAATGAAATTTTCGAAAATCGAGCAAAAAGTCGATTTTTATTTCGTTTCACATGCTTTCAAACAAAAATGAAATTTTCAAAAATCGAGCGAGGAGTCGATTTTTTTTCGTTTTTTACGCGTTTCACATGCTATCAAACACAAATGAAATTTTCAAAAATCGAATGAAGAGTCGATTTTTTTTCGTTTTTTACGCGTTTCACATGCATTCAAACACAAATGAAATTTTCGAAAATCGAGCAAAAAGTCGATTTTTATTTCGTTTCACATGCTTTCAAACACAAATGAAATTTTCGAAAATCGAGCAAAAAGTCGATTTTTTTTTCGTTTCACATGCTTTCAAACACAAATGAAATTTTCGAAAATCGAGCAAAAAGTCGATTTTTTTTTCGTTTCACATGCTTTCAAACACAAATGAAATTTTCGAAAATCGAGCAAAAGGTCGAATTTTTTTTCGTTTCATATGCTTTCAAACACAAATGAAATTTTCGAAAATCGAGCAAAAAGTCTATTTTTTTTTCGTTTCACATGCTTTCAAACACAAATGAAATTTTCGAAAATCGAGCAGAGTCGATTTTTTTTTTCGTTTCACATGCTTTCAAACACAAATGAAATTTTCTAAAATCGAGCAAAAAGTCAATTTTTTTTCGTTTCACATGCAATAATCGAGTGAAGAGTCGATTTTTTTTCGTTTTTTACGCGTTTCACATGCTTTCAAAAACAAATGAAATTTTCGAAAATCGAGCAAAAAGTCGATTTTTATTTCGTTTCACATGCTTTCAAACACAAATGAAATTTTCGAAAATCGAGCAAAAGGTCGAATTTTTTTTCGTTTTATATGCTTTCAAACACAAATGAAATTTTCGAAAATCGAGCAAAAAGTCTATTTTTTTTCGTTTCACATGCTTTCAAACACAAATGAAATTTTCGAAAATCGAGCAAAGAGTCGATTTTTTTTTCGTTTCACATGCTTTCAAACACAAATGAAATTTTCGAAAATCGAGCAAAAAGTCGATTTTTTTTTCGTTTCACATGCTTTCAAACACAAATGAAATTTTCGAAAATCGAGCAAAAAGTCGATTTTTTTTTCGTTTCACATGCTTTCAAACACAAATGAAATTTTCGAAAATCGAGCAAAAAGTCGATTTTTTTTTCGTTTCACATGCTTTCAAACACAATTGAAATTTTCGAAAATCAAGCAAAAAGTCGATTTTTTTTTCGTTTCAATGCTTTCAAACACAAATGAAATTTTCGAAAATCCAGCAAAAAGTCGATTTTTTTTTCGTTTCACATGCTTTCAAACACAAATGAAATTTTCGAAAATCGAGCAAAAGGTCGAATTTTTTTTCGTTTCATATGCTTTCAAACACAAATGAAATTTTCGAAAATCGAGCAAAAAGTCTATTTTTTTTTCGTTTCACATGCTTTCAAACACAAATGAAATTTTCGAAAATCGAGCAGAGTCGATTTTTTTTTTCGTTTCACATGCTTTCAAACACAAATGAAATTTTCTAAAATCGAGCAAAAAGTCAATTTTTTTTCGTTTCACATGCAATAATCGAGTGAAGAGTCGATTTTTTTTCGTTTTTTACGAGTTTCACATGCTATCAAACACAAATGAAATTTTCAAAAATCGAATGAAGAGTCGATTTTTTTTCGTTTTTTACGCGTTTCACATGCTTTCAAACACAAATGAAATTTTCGAAAATCGAGCAAAAAGTCAATTTTTTTTTCGTTTCACATGCTTTCAAACACAATTGAAATTTTCGAAAATCAAGCAAAAAGTCGATTTTTTTTTCGTTTCACATGCTTTCAAACACAAATGAAATTTTCGAAAGTCGAGCAAAAAGTCGATTTTTTTTTCGTTTCAGATGCAATAATCGAGTGAAGAGTCGATTTTTTTCGTTTTTTACGCGTTTCACATGCTTTCAAACACAAATGAAATTTTCGAAAATCGAGCAAAAAGTCGATTTTTTTTTCGTTTCACATGCTTTCAAACACAAATGAAATTTTCGAAAATCGAGCAAAAAGTCGATTTTTTTTTCGTTTCACATGCTTTCAAACACAAATGAAATTTTCGAAAATCGAGCAAAAAGTCGATTTTTTTTTCGTTTCACATGCTTTCAAACACAAATGAAATTTTCGAAAATCGAGCAAATGTCGATTTTTTTTTCGTTTCACATGCTTTCAAACACAAATGAAATTTTCGAAAATCGAGCAAAAAGTCGATTTTTTTTTCGTTTCACATGCTTTCAAACACAATTGAAATTTTCGAAAATCAAGCAAAAAGTCGATTTTTTTTTCGTTTCAATGCTTTCAAACACAAATGAAATTTTCGAAAATCGAGCAAAAAGTCGATTTTTTTTTCGTTTCACATGCTTTCAAACACAAATGAAATTTTCGAAAATCGAGCAAAAGGTCGAATTTTTTTTCGTTTCATATGCTTTCAAACACAAATGAAATTTTCGAAAATCGAGCAAAAAGTCTATTTTTTTTTCGTTTCACATGCTTTCAAACACAAATGAAATTTTCGAAAATCGAGCAGAGTCGATTTTTTTTTTCGTTTCACATGCTTTCAAACACAAATGAAATTTTCTAAAATCGAGCAAAAAGTCAATTTTTTTTCGTTTCACATGCAATAATCGAGTGAAGAGTCGATTTTTTTTCGTTTTTTACGCGTTTCACATGCTTTCAAAAACAAATGAAATTTTCGAAAATCGAGCAAAAGGTCGAATTTTTTTTCGTTTCATATGCTTTCAAACACAAATGAAATTTTCGAAAATCGAGCAGAGTCGATTTTTTTTTTCGTTTCACATGCTTTCAAACACAAATGAAATTTTCGAAAATCGAGCAAAAAGTCGATTTTTTTTTCGTTTCACATGCTTTCAAACACAAATGAAATTTTCGAAAATCGAGCAAAAGGTCGAATTTTTTTTCGTTTCATATGCTTTCAAACACAAATGAAATTTTCGAAAATCGAGCAAAAAGTCTATTTTTTTTTCGTTTCACATGCTTTCAAACACAAATGAAATTTTCGAAAATCGAGCAGAGTCGATTTTTTTTTTCGTTTCACATGCTTTCAAACACAAATGAAATTTTCTAAAATCGAGCAAAAAGTCAATTTTTTTTCGTTTCACATGCAATAATCGAGTGAAGAGTCGATTTTTTTTCGTTTTTTACGCGTTTCACATGCTTTCAAAAACAAATGAAATTTTCGAAAATCGAGCAAAAAGTCGATTTTTATTTCGTTTCACATGCTTTCAAACACAAATGAAATTTTCGAAAATCGAGCAAAAGGTCGAATTTTTTTTCGTTTTATATGCTTTCAAACACAAATGAAATTTTCGAAAATCGAGCAAAAAGTCTATTTTTTTTCGTTTCACATGCTTTCAAACACAAATGAAATTTTCGAAAATCGAGCAAAGAGTCGATTTTTTTTTCGTTTCACATGCTTTCAAACACAAATGAAATTTTCGAAAATCGAGCAAAAAGTCGATTTTTTTTTCGTTTCACATGCTTTCAAACACAAATGAAATTTTCGAAAATCGAGCAAAAAGTCGATTTTTTTTTCGTTTCACATGCTTTCAAACACAAATGAAATTTTCGAAAATCGAGCAAAAAGTCGATTTTTTTTTCGTTTCACATGCTTTCAAACACAAATGAAATTTTCGAAAATCAAGCAAAAAGTCGATTTTTTTTCGTTTCAATGCTTTCAAACACAAATGAAATTTTCGAAAATCGAGCAAAAAGTCGATTTTTTTTTCGTTTCACATGCTTTCAAACACAAATGAAATTTTCGAAAATCGAGCAAAAGGTCGAATTTTTTTTCGTTTCATATGCTTTCAAACACAAATGAAATTTTCGAAAATCGAGCAAAAAGTCTATTTTTTTTTCGTTTCACATGCTTTCAAACACAAATGAAATTTTCGAAAATCGAGCAGAGTCGATTTTTTTTTTCGTTTCACATGCTTTCAAACACAAATGAAATTTTCTAAAATCGAGCAAAAAGTCGATTTTTTTTCGTTTCACATGCAATAATCGAGTGAAGAGTCGATTTTTTTTCGTTTTTTACGCGTTTCACATGCTTTCAAACACAAATGAAATTTTCGAAAATCGAGCAAAAAGTCGATTTTTATTTCGTTTCACATGCTTTCAAACACAAATGAAATTTTCGAAAATCGATCAAAAGGTCGAATTTTTTTTCGTTTCACATGCTTTCAAACAAAAATGAAATTTTCAAAAATCGAGCGAGGAGTCGATTTTTTTTCGTTTTTTACGCGTTTCACATGCTATCAAACACAAATGAAATTTTCAAAAATCGAATGAAGAGTCGATTTTTTTTCGTTTTTTACGCGTTTCACATGCTTTCAAACACAAATGAAATTTTCGAAAATCGAGCAAAAAGTCGATTTTTATTTCGTTTCACATGCTTTCAAACACAAATGAAATTTTCTAAAATCGAGCAAAAAGTCGATTTTTTTTCGTTTCACATGCAATAATCGAGTGAAGAGTCGATTTTTTTTCGTTTTTTACGCGTTTCACATGCTTTCAAAAACAAATGAAATTTTCGAAAATCGAGCAAAAAGTCGATTTTTATTTCGTTTCACATGCTTTCAAACACAAATGAAATTTTCGAAAATCGAGCAAAAGGTCGAATTTTTTTTCGTTTTATATGCTTTCAAACACAAATGAAATTTTCGAAAATCGAGCAAAAAGTCTATTTTTTTTCGTTTCACATGCTTTCAAACACAAATGAAATTTTCGAAAATCGAGCAAAGAGTCGATTTTTTTTTTTTCGTTTCACATGCTTTCAAACACAAATGAAATTTTCGAAAATCGAGCAAAAAGTCGATTTTTTTTTCGTTTCACATGCTTTCAAACACAAATGAAATTTTCGAAAATCAAGCAAAAAGTCGATTTTTTTTCGTTTCAATGCTTTCAAACACAAATGAAATTTTCGAAAATCGAGCAAAAAGTCGATTTTTTTTTCGTTTCACATGCTTTCAAACACAAATGAAATTTTCGAAAATCGAGCAAAAGGTCGAATTTTTTTTCGTTTCATATGCTTTCAAACACAAATGAAATTTTCGAAAATCGAGCAAAAAGTCTATTTTTTTTTCGTTTCACATGCTTTCAAACACAAATGAAATTTTCGAAAATCGAGCAGAGTCGATTATTTTTTTCGTTTCACATGCTTTCAAACACAAATGAAATTTTCGAAAATCGAGCAAAAGGTCGAATTTTTTTTCGTTTCACATGCTTTCAAACACAAATGAAATTTTCAAAAATCGAGCAAAAAGTCGATTTTTTTTTCGTTTCACATGCTTTCAAACACAAATGAAATTTTCGAAAATCAAGCAAAAAGTCGATTTTTTTTCGTTTCAATGCTTTCAAACACAAATGAAATTTTCGAAAATCGAGCAAAAAGTCGATTTTTTTTTCGTTTCACATGCTTTCAAACACAAATGAAATTTTCGAAAATCGAGCAAAAGGTCGAATTTTTTTTCGTTTCATATGCTTTCAAACACAAATGAAATTTTCGAAAATCGAGCAAAAAGTCTATTTTTTTTTCGTTTCACATGCTTTCAAACACAAATGAAATTTTCGAAAATCAAGCAAAAAGTCGATTTTTTTTCGTTTCAATGCTTTCAAACACAAATGAAATTTTCGAAAATCGAGCAAAAAGTCGATTTTTTTTCGTTTCACATGCAATAATCGAGTGAAGAGTCGATTTTTTTCGTTTTTTACGCGTTTCACATGCTTTCAAACACAAATGAAATTTTCGAAAATCGAGCAAAAAGTCGATTTTTATTTCGTTTCACATGCTTTCAAACACAAATGAAATTTTCGAAAATCGAGCAAAAGGTCGAATTTTTTTTCGTTTCACATGCTTTCAAACAAAAATGAAATTTTCAAAAATCGAGCGAGTAGTCGATTTTTTTTCGTTTTTTACGCGTTTCACATGCTATCAAACACAAATGAAATTTTCAAAAATCGAATGAAGAGTCGATTTTTTTTCGTTTTTTACGCGTTTCACATGCTTTCAAACACAAATGAAATTTTTGAAAATCGAGCAAAAAGTCGATTTTTATTTCGTTTCACATGCTTTCAAACACAAATGAAATTTTCGAAAATCGAGCAAAAAGTCGATTTTTTTTTCGTTTCACATGCTTTCAAACACAATTGAAATTTTCGAAAATCAAGCAAAAAGTCGATTTTTTTTTCGTTTCACATGCTTTCAAACACAAATGAAATTTTCGAAAGTCGAGCAAAAAGTTGATTTTTTTTTCGTTTCAGATGCAATAATCGAGTGAAGAGTCGATTTTTTTCGTTTTATACGCGTTTCACATGCTTTCAAACACAAATGAAATTTTCGAAAATCGAGCAAAAAGTCTATTTTTTTTCGTTTCACATGCAATAATCGAGTGAAGAGTCGATTTTTTTCGTTTTTTACGCGTTTCACATGCTTTCAAACACAAATGAAATTTTCGAAAATCGAGCAAAAAGTCGATTTTTTTTTCGTTTCACATGCTTTCAAACACAAATGAAATTTTCGAAAATCGAGCAAAAAGTCGATTTTTTTTTCGTTTCACATGCTTTCAAACACAAATGAAATTTTCGAAAATCGAGCAAAAAGTCGATTTTTTTTTCGTTTCACATGCTTTCAAACACAAATGAAATTTTCAAAAATCGAGCAAAAAGTCGATTTTTTTTTCGTTTCACATGCTTTCAAACACAATTGAAATTTTCGAAAATCAAGCAAAAAGTCGATTTTTTTTTCGTTTCAATGCTTTCAAACACAAATGAAATTTTCGAAAATCGAGCAAAAAGTCGATTTTTTTTTCGTTTCACATGCTTTCAAACACAAATGAAATTTTCGAAAATCGAGCAAAAGGTCGAATATTTTTTCGTTTCATATGCTTTCAAACACAAATGAAATTTTCGAAAATCGAGCAAAAAGTCTATTTTTTTTTCGTTTCACATGCTTTCAAACACAAATGAAATTTTCGAAAATCGAGCAGAGTCGATTTTTTTTTTCGTTTCACATGCTTTCAAACACAAATGAAATTTTCTAAAATCGAGCAAAAAGTCAATTTTTTTTCGTTTCACATGCAATAATCGAGTGAAGAGTCGATTTTTTTTCGTTTTTTACGCGTTTCACATGCTTTCAAAAACAAATGAAATTTTCGAAAATCGAGCAAAAAGTCGATTTTTATTTCGTTTCACATGCTTTCAAACACAAATGAAATTTTCGAAAATCGAGCAAAAGGTCGAATTTTTTTTCGTTTTATATGCTTTCAAACACAAATGAAATTTTCGAAAATCGAGCAAAAAGTCTATTTTTTTTCGTTTCACATGCTTTCAAACACAAATGAAATTTTCGAAAATCGAGCAAAAAGTCGATTTTTTTTTCGTTTCACATGCTTTCAAACACAAATGAAATTTTCGAAAATCGAGCAAAAAGTCGATTTTTTTTTCGTTTCACATGCTTTCAAACACAAATGAAATTTTCGAAAATCAAGCAAAAAGTCGATTTTTTTTCGTTTCAATGCTTTCAAACACAAATGAAATTTTCGAAAATCGAGCAAAAAGTCGATTTTTTTTTCGTTTCACATGCTTTCAAACACAAATGAAATTTTCGAAAATCGAGCAAAAGGTCGAATTTTTTTTCGTTTCATATGCTTTCAAACACAAATGAAATTTTCGAAAATCGAGCAAAAAGTCTATTTTTTTTTCGTTTCACATGCTTTCAAACACAAATGAAATTTTCGAAAATCGAGCAGAGTCGATTTTTTTTTTCGTTTCACATGCTTTCAAACACAAATGAAATTTTCTAAAATCGAGCAAAAAGTCGATTTTTTTTCGTATCACATGCAATAATCGAGTGAAGAGTCGATTTTTTTTCGTTTTTTACGCGTTTCACATGCTTTCAAACACAAATGAAATTTTCGAAAATCGAGCAAAAAGTCGATTTTTATTTCGTTTCACATGCTTTCAAACACAAATGAAATTTTCGAAAATCGAGCAAAAGGTCGAATTTTTTTTCGTTTCACATGCTTTCAAACAAAAATGAAATTTTCAAAAATCGAGCGAGGAGTCGATTTTTTTTCGTTTTTTACGCGTTTCACATGCTATCAAACACAAATGAAATTTTCAAAAATCGAATGATGAGTCGATTTTTTTTCGTTTTTTACGCGTTTCACATGCTTTCAAACACAAATGAAATTTTCGAAAATCGAGCAAAAAGTCGATTTTTATTTCGTTTCACATGCTTTCAAACACAAATGAAATTTTCGAAAATCGAGCAAAAAGTCGATTTTTTTTTCGTTTCACATGCTTTCAAACACAAATGAAATTTTCGAAAATCGAGCAAAAAGTCGATTTTTTTTTCGTTTCACATGCTTTCAAACACAAATGAAATTTTCGAAAATCGAGCATAAAGTCGATTTTTTTTTCGTTTCAGATGCAATAATCGAGTGAAGAGTCGATTTTTTTCGTTTTTTACGCGTTTCACATGCTTTCAAACACAAATGAAATTTTCGAAAATCGAGCAAAAAGTCGATTTTTTTTTCGTTTCACATGCTTTCAAACACAAATGAAATTTTCGAAAATCGAGCAAAAAGTCGATTTTTTTTTCGTTTCACGTGCTTTCAAACACAAATGAAATTTTCGAAAATCGAGCAAAAAGTCGATTTTTTTTTCGTTTCACATGCTTTCAAACACAAATGAAATTTTCGAGGAGTCGATTTTTTTTCGTTTTTTACGCGTTTCACATGCTATCAAACACAAATGAAATTTTCAAAAATCGAGTGAAAAGTCGATTTTTTTTCGTTTTTTACGCGTTTCACATGCTTTCAAACACAAATGAAATTTTCGAAAATCGAGCAAAAAGTCGATTTTTATTTCGTTTCACATGCTTTCAAACACAAATGAAATTTTCGAAAATCGAGCAAAAGGTCGAATTTTTTTTCGTTTCACATGCTTTCAAACAAAAATGAAATTTTCAAAAATCGAGCGAGGAGTCGATTTTTTTTCGTTTTTTACGCGTTTCACATGCTATCAAACACAAATGAAATTTTCAAAAATCGAATGAAGAGTCGATTTTTTTTCGTTTTTTACGCGTTTCACATGCTTTCAAACACAAATGAAATTTTCGAAAATCGAGCAAAAAGTCGATTTTTATTTCGTTTCACATGCTTTCAAACACAAATGAAATTTTCGAAAATCGAGCAAAAGGTCGAATTTTTTTTCGTTTCACATGCTTTCAAACAAAAATGAAATTTTCAAAAATCGAGCGAGGAGTCGATTTTTTTTCGTTTTTTACGCGTTTCACATGCTATCAAACACAAATGAAATTTTCAAAAATCGAATGAAGAGTCGATTTTTTTTCGTTTTTTACGCGTTTCACATGCTTTCTAACACAAATGAAATTTTCGAAAATCGAGCAAAAAGTCGATTTTTTTTTCGTTTCACATGCTTTCAAACACAAATGAAATTTTCGAAAATCGAGTGAAGGGTCGATTTTTTTTCGATTTTTACGCGTTTCACATGCTTTCAAACACAAATGAAATTTTCGAAAATCGAGCAAAAAGTCGATTTTTTTTTCTTTTCACATGCTTTCAAACACAAATGAAATTTTCGAAAATTGAGCAAAAAGTCGATTTTTTTTTTCGTTTCACATGCTTTCAAACACAAATGAAATTTTCGAAAATCGAGCAAAAAGTCGATTTTTTTTTCGTTTCACATGCTTTCAAACACAATTGAAATTTTCGAAAATCAAGCAAAAAGTCGATTTTTTTTTCGTTTCAATGCTTTCAAACACAAATGAAATTTTCGAAAGTCGAGCAAAAAGTCAATTTTTTTTTCGTTTCACATGCAAT
Organism: Tachinus rufipes; assembly: GCA_963932245.1. Classification (NCBI taxonomy): domain Eukaryota; kingdom Metazoa; phylum Arthropoda; class Insecta; order Coleoptera; family Staphylinidae; genus Tachinus; species Tachinus rufipes. Next base: position 23,006,032 of record OZ010742.1, on the reverse strand, counting down.
AATCGAGTGAAGAGTCGATTTTTTTTCGTTTTTTACGCGTTTCACATGCTTTCAAACACAAATGAAATTTTCGAAAATCGAGCAAAAAGTCGATTTTTTTTTCGTTTCACATGCTTTCAAACACAAATGAAATTTTCGAAAATCGAGCAAAAAGTCGATTTTTTTTTCGTTTCACATGCTTTCAAACACAATTGAAATTTTCGAAAATCAAGCAAAAAGTCGATTTTTTTTTCGTTTCAATGCTTTCAAACACAAATGAAATTTTCGAAAGTCGAGCAAAAAGTCAATTTTTTTTTCGTTTCACATGCAATAATCGAGTGAAGAGTCGATTTTTTTTCGTTTTTTACGCGTTTCACATGCTTTCAAACACAAATGAAATTTTCGAAAATCGAGCAAAAAGTCGATTTTTTTTTCGTTTCACATGCTTTCAAACACAAATGAAATTTTCGAAAATCGAGCAAAAAGTCTATTTTTTTTTCGTTTCACATGCTTTCAAACACAAATGAAATTTTCGAAAATCGAGCAGAGTCGATTTTTTTTTTCGTTTCACATGCTTTCAAACACAAATGAAATTTTCGAAAATCGAGCAAAAAGTCGATTTTTTTTTCGTTTCACATGCAATAATCGAGTGAAGAGTCGATTTTTTTCGTTTTTTACGCGTTTCACATGCTTTCAAACACAAATGAAATTTTCGAAAATCGAGCAAAAAGTCGATTTTTTTTTCGTTTCACATGCTTTCAAACACAAATGAAATTTTCGAAAATCGAGCAAAAAGTCGATTTTTTTTTCGTTTCACATGCTTTCAAACACAAATGAAATTTTCGAAAATCGAGCAAAAGGTCGAATTTTTTTTCGTTTCATATGCTTTCAAACACAAATGATATTTTCGAAAATCGAGCAAAAAGTCGATTTTTTTTTCGTTTCACATGCTTTCAAACACAAATGAAATTTTCGAAAATCGAGCAAAAAGTCGATTTTTTTTTCGTTTCACATGCTTTCAAACACAAATGAAATTTTCGAAAATCGAGCAAAAGGTCGATTTTTTTTTCGTTTTATATGCTTTCAAACACAAATGAAATTTTCGAAAATCGAGCAAAAAGTCTATTTTTTTTTCGATTCACATGCTTTCAAACACAAATGAAATTTTCGAAAATCAAGCAAAAAGTCGATTTTTTTTTCGTTTCAATGCTTTCAAACACAAATGAAATTTTCGAAAATCGACCAAAAAGTCGATTTTTTTTTCGTTTCACATGCTTTCAAACACAAATGAAATTTTCGAAAATCGAGCAAAAGGTCGATTTTTTTTTCGTTTTATATGCTTTCAAACACAAATGAAATTTTCGAAAATCGAGCAAAAAGTCTATTTTTTTTCGTTTCACATGCTTTCAAACACAAATGAAATTTTCGAAAATCGAGCAAAGAGTCGATTTTTTTTTCGTTTCACATGCTTTCAAACACAAATGAAATTTTCGAAAATCGAGCAAAAAGTCGATTTTTTTTTTCGTTTCACATGCTTTCAAACACAAATGAAATTTTCGAAAATCGAGCAAAAAGTCGATTTTTTTTTTCGTTTCACATGCTTTCAAACACAAATGAAATTTTCGAAAATCAAGCAAAAAGTCGATTTTTTTTTCGTTTCAATGCTTTCAAACACAAATGAAATTTTCGAAAATCGAGCAAAAAGTCGATTTTTTTTTCGTTTCACATGCTTTCAAACACAAATGAAATTTTCGAAAATCGAGCAAAAGGTCGAATTTTTTTTCGTTTCATATGCTTTCAAACACAAATGAAATTTTCGAAAATCGAGCAAAAAGTCTATTTTTTTTTCGTTTCACATGCTTTCAAACACAAATGAAATTTTCGAAAATCGAGCAGAGTCGATTTTTTTTTTCGTTTCACATGCTTTCAAACACAAATGAAATTTTCTAAAATCGAGCAAAAAGTCAATTTTTTTTCGTTTCACATGCAATAATCGAGTGAAGAGTCGATTTTTTTTCGTTTTTTACGCGTTTCACATGCTTTCAAAAACAAATGAAATTTTCGAAAATCGAGCAAAAAGTCGATTTTTATTTCGTTTCACATGCTTTCAAACACAAATGAAATTTTCGAAAATCGAGCAAAAGGTCGAATTTTTTTTCGTTTTATATGCTTTCAAACACAAATGAAATTTTCGAAAATCGAGCAAAAAGTCTATTTTTTTCGTTTCACATGCTTTCAAACACAAATGAAATTTTCGAAAATCGAGCAAAGAGTCGATTTTTTTTTCGTTTCACATGCTTTCAAACACAAATGAAATTTTCGAAAATCGAGCAAAAAGTCGATTTTTTTTTCGTTTCACATGCTTTCAAACACAAATGAAATTTTCGAAAATCGAGCAAAAAGTCGATTTTTTTTTTCGTTTCACATGCTTTCAAACACAAATGAAATTTTCGAAAATCGAGCAAAAAGTCGATTTTTTTTTCGTTTCACATGCTTTCAAACACAAATGAAATTTTCGAAAATCAAGCAAAAAGTCGATTTTTTTTCGTTTCAATGCTTTCAAACACAAATGAAATTTTCGAAAATCGAGCAAAAAGTCGATTTTTTTTTCGTTTCACATGCTTTCAAACACAAATGAAATTTTCGAAAATCGAGCAAAAGGTCGAATTTTTTTTCGTTTCATATGCTTTCAAACACAAATGAAATTTTCGAAAATCGAGCAAAAAGTCTATTTTTTTTTCGTTTCACATGCTTTCAAACACAAATGAAATTTTCGAAAATCGAGCAGAGTCGATTATTTTTTTCGTTTCACATGCTTTCAAACACAAATGAAATTTTCTAAAATCGAGCAAAAAGTCGATTTTTTTTCGTTTCACATGCAATAATCGAGTGAAGAGTCGATTTTTTTCGTTTTTTACGCGTTTCACATGCTTTCAAACACAAATGAAATTTTCGAAAATCGAGCAAAAAGTCGATTTTTATTTCGTTTCACATGCTTTCAAACACAAATGAAATTTTCGAAAATCGAGCAAAAGGTCGAATTTTTTTTCGTTTCACATGCTTTCAAACAAAAATGAAATTTTCAAAAATCGAGCGAGTAGTCGATTTTTTTTCGTTTTTTACGCGTTTCACATGCTATCAAACACAAATGAAATTTTCAAAAATCGAATGAAGAGTCGATTTTTTTTCGTTTTTTACGCGTTTCACATGCTTTCAAACACAAATGAAATTTTTGAAAATCGAGCAAAAAGTCGATTTTTATTTCGTTTCACATGCTTTCAAACACAAATGAAATTTTCGAAAATCGAGCAAAAAGTCGATTTTTTTTTCGTTTCACATGCTTTCAAACACAATTGAAATTTTCGAAAATCAAGCAAAAAGTCGATTTTTTTTTCGTTTCACATGCTTTCAAACACAAATGAAATTTTCGAAAGTCGAGCAAAAAGTTGATTTTTTTTTCGTTTCAGATGCAATAATCGAGTGAAGAGTCGATTTTTTTCGTTTTATACGCGTTTCACATGCTTTCAAACACAAATGAAATTTTCGAAAATCGAGCAAAAAGTCTATTTTTTTTCGTTTCACATGCAATAATCGAGTGAAGAGTCGATTTTTTTTCGTTTTTTACGCGTTTCACATGCTTTCAAACACAAATGAAATTTTCGAAAATCGAGCAAAAAGTCGATTTTTTTTTCGTTTCACATGCTTTCAAACACAAATGAAATTTTCGAAAATCGAGCAAAAAGTCGATTTTTTTTTCGTTTCACATGCTTTCAAACACAAATGAAATTTTCGAAAATCGAGCAAAAAGTCGATTTTTTTTTCGTTTCACATGCTTTCAAACACAAATGAAATTTTCAAAAATCGAGCAAAAAGTCGATTTTTTTTTCGTTTCACATGCTTTCAAACACAATTGAAATTTTCGAAAATCAAGCAAAAAGTCGATTTTTTTTTCGTTTCAATGCTTTCAAACACAAATGAAATTTTCGAAAATCGAGCAAAAAGTCGATTTTTTTTTCGTTTCACATGCTTTCAAACACAAATGAAATTTTCGAAAATCGAGCAAAAGGTCGAATATTTTTTCGTTTCATATGCTTTCAAACACAAATGAAATTTTCGAAAATCGAGCAAAAAGTCTATTTTTTTTTCGTTTCACATGCTTTCAAACACAAATGAAATTTTCGAAAATCGAGCAGAGTCGATTTTTTTTTTCGTTTCACATGCTTTCAAACACAAATGAAATTTTCTAAAATCGAGCAAAAAGTCAATTTTTTTTCGTTTCACATGCAATAATCGAGTGAAGAGTCGATTTTTTTTCGTTTTTTACGCGTTTCACATGCTTTCAAAAACAAATGAAATTTTCGAAAATCGAGCAAAAAGTCGATTTTTATTTCGTTTCACATGCTTTCAAACACAAATGAAATTTTCGAAAATCGAGCAAAAGGTCGAATTTTTTTTTCGTTTTATATGCTTTCAAACACAAATGAAATTTTCGAAAATCGAGCAAAAAGTCTATTTTTTTTCGTTTCACATGCTTTCAAACACAAATGAAATTTTCGAAAATCGAGCAAAAAGTCGATTTTTTTTTCGTTTCACATGCTTTCAAACACAAATGAAATTTTCGAAAATCGAGCAAAAAGTCGATTTTTTTTTCGTTTCACATGCTTTCAAACACAAATGAAATTTTCGAAAATCAAGCAAAAAGTCGATTTTTTTTCGTTTCAATGCTTTCAAACACAAATGAAATTTTCGAAAATCGAGCAAAAAGTCGATTTTTTTTTCGTTTCACATGCTTTCAAACACAAATGAAATTTTCGAAAATCGAGCAAAAGGTCGAATTTTTTTTCGTTTCATATGCTTTCAAACACAAATGAAATTTTCGAAAATCGAGCAAAAAGTCTATTTTTTTTTCGTTTCACATGCTTTCAAACACAAATGAAATTTTCGAAAATCGAGCAGAGTCGATTTTTTTTTTCGTTTCACATGCTTTCAAACACAAATGAAATTTTCTAAAATCGAGCAAAAAGTCGATTTTTTTTCGTTTCACATGCAATAATCGAGTGAAGAGTCGATTTTTTTTCGTTTTTTACGCGTTTCACATGCTTTCAAACACAAATGAAATTTTCGAAAATCGAGCAAAAAGTCGATTTTTATTTCGTTTCACATGCTTTCAAACACAAATGAAATTTTCGAAAATCGAGCAAAAGGTCGAATTTTTTTTCGTTTCACATGCTTTCAAACAAAAATGAAATTTTCAAAAATCGAGCGAGGAGTCGATTTTTTTTCGTTTTTTACGCGTTTCACATGCTATCAAACACAAATGAAATTTTCAAAAATCGAATGATGAGTCGATTTTTTTTCGTTTTTTACGCGTTTCACATGCTTTCAAACACAAATGAAATTTTCGAAAATCGAGCAAAAAGTCGATTTTTATTTCGTTTCACATGCTTTCAAACACAAATGAAATTTTCGAAAATCGAGCAAAAAGTCGATTTTTTTTTCGTTTCACATGCTTTCAAACACAAATGAAATTTTCGAAAATCGAGCAAAAAGTCGATTTTTTTTTCGTTTCACATGCTTTCAAACACAAATGAAATTTTCGAAAATCGAGCATAAAGTCGATTTTTTTTTCGTTTCAGATGCAATAATCGAGTGAAGAGTCGATTTTTTTCGTTTTTTACGCGTTTCACATGCTTTCAAACACAAATGAAATTTTCGAAAATCGAGCAAAAAGTCGATTTTTTTTTCGTTTCACATGCTTTCAAACACAAATGAAATTTTCGAAAATCGAGCAAAAAGTCGATTTTTTTTTCGTTTCACGTGCTTTCAAACACAAATGAAATTTTCGAAAATCGAGCAAAAAGTCGATTTTTTTTTCGTTTCACATGCTTTCAAACACAAATGAAATTTTCGAGGAGTCGATTTTTTTTCGTTTTTTACGCGTTTCACATGCTATCAAACACAAATGAAATTTTCAAAAATCGAGTGAAAAGTCGATTTTTTTTCGTTTTTTACGCGTTTCACATGCTTTCAAACACAAATGAAATTTTCGAAAATCGAGCAAAAAGTCGATTTTTATTTCGTTTCACATGCTTTCAAACACAAATGAAATTTTCGAAAATCGAGCAAAAGGTCGAATTTTTTTTCGTTTCACATGCTTTCAAACAAAAATGAAATTTTCAAAAATCGAGCGAGGAGTCGATTTTTTTTCGTTTTTTACGCGTTTCACATGCTATCAAACACAAATGAAATTTTCAAAAATCGAATGAAGAGTCGATTTTTTTTTCGTTTTTTACGCGTTTCACATGCTTTCAAACACAAATGAAATTTTCGAAAATCGAGCAAAAAGTCGATTTTTATTTCGTTTCACATGCTTTCAAACACAAATGAAATTTTCGAAAATCGAGCAAAAGGTCGAATTTTTTTTCGTTTCACATGCTTTCAAACAAAAATGAAATTTTCAAAAATCGAGCGAGGAGTCGATTTTTTTTCGTTTTTTACGCGTTTCACATGCTATCAAACACAAATGAAATTTTCAAAAATCGAATGAAGAGTCGATTTTTTTTCGTTTTTTACGCGTTTCACATGCTTTCTAACACAAATGAAATTTTCGAAAATCGAGCAAAAAGTCGATTTTTTTTTCGTTTCACATGCTTTCAAACACAAATGAAATTTTCGAAAATCGAGTGAAGGGTCGATTTTTTTTCGATTTTTACGCGTTTCACATGCTTTCAAACACAAATGAAATTTTCGAAAATCGAGCAAAAAGTCGATTTTTTTTTCTTTTCACATGCTTTCAAACACAAATGAAATTTTCGAAAATTGAGCAAAAAGTCGATTTTTTTTTTCGTTTCACATGCTTTCAAACACAAATGAAATTTTCGAAAATCGAGCAAAAAGTCGATTTTTTTTTCGTTTCACATGCTTTCAAACACAATTGAAATTTTCGAAAATCAAGCAAAAAGTCGATTTTTTTTTCGTTTCAATGCTTTCAAACACAAATGAAATTTTCGAAAGTCGAGCAAAAAGTCAATTTTTTTTTCGTTTTACATGCAATAATCGAGTGAAGAGTCGATTTTTTTTCGTTTTTTACGCGTTTCACATGCTTTCAAACACAAATGAAATTTTCGAAAATCGAGCAAAAAGTCGATTTTTTTTTCGTTTCACATGCTTTCAAACACAAATGAAATTTTCGAAAATCGAGCAAAAAGTCGATTTTTTTTTCGTTTCACATGCTTTCAAACACAATTGAAATTTTCGAAAATCAAGCAAAAAGTCGATTTTTTTTTCGTTTCAATGCTTTCAAACACAAATGAAATTTTCGAAAGTCGAGCAAAAAGTCAATTTTTTTTTCGTTTCACATGCAATAATCGAGTGAAGAGTCGATTTTTTTTCGTTTTTTACGCGTTTCACATGCTTTCAAACACAAATGAAATTTTCGAAAATCGAGCAAAAAGTCGATTTTTTTTTCGTTTCACATGCTTTCAAACACAAATGAAATTTTCGAAAATCGAGCAAAAAGTCTATTTTTTTTTCGTTTCACATGCTTTCAAACACAAATGAAATTTTCGAAAATCGAGCAGAGTCGATTTTTTTTTTCGTTTCACATGCTTTCAAACACAAATGAAATTTTCGAAAATCGAGCAAAAAGTCGATTTTTTTTTCGTTTCACATGCAATAATCGAGTGAAGAGTCGATTTTTTTCGTTTTTTACGCGTTTCACATGCTTTCAAACACAAATGAAATTTTCGAAAATCGAGCAAAAAGTCGATTTTTTTTTCGTTTCACATGCTTTCAAACACAAATGAAATTTTCGAAAATCGAGCAAAAAGTCGATTTTTTTTTCGTTTCACATGCTTTCAAACACAAATGAAATTTTCGAAAATCGAGCAAAAGGTCGAATTTTTTTTCGTTTCATATGCTTTCAAACACAAATGATATTTTCGAAAATCGAGCAAAAAGTCGATTTTTTTTTCGTTTCACATGCTTTCAAACACAAATGAAATTTTCGAAAATCGAGCAAAAAGTCGATTTTTTTTTCGTTTCACATGCTTTCAAACACAAATGAAATTTTCGAAAATCGAGCAAAAGGTCGATTTTTTTTTCGTTTTATATGCTTTCAAACACAAATGAAATTTTCGAAAATCGAGCAAAAAGTCTATTTTTTTTCGTTTCACATGCTTTCAAACACAAATGAAATTTTCGAAAATCAAGCAAAAAGTCGATTTTTTTTTCGTTTCAATGCTTTCAAACACAAATGAAATTTTCGAAAATCGACCAAAAAGTCGATTTTTTTTTCGTTTCACATGCTTTCAAACACAAATGAAATTTTCGAAAATCGAGCAAAAGGTCGATTTTTTTTTCGTTTTATATGCTTTCAAACACAAATGAAATTTTCGAAAATCGAGCAAAAAGTCTATTTTTTTTCGTTTCACATGCTTTCAAACACAAATGAAATTTTCGAAAATCGAGCAAAGAGTCGATTTTTTTTTCGTTTCACATGCTTTCAAACACAAATGAAATTTTCGAAAATCGAGCAAAAAGTCGATTTTTTTTTCGTTTCACATGCTTTCAAACACAAATGAAATTTTCGAAAATCGAGCAAAAAGTCGATTTTTTTTTCGTTTCACATGCTTTCAAACACAAATGAAATTTTCGAAAATCAAGCAAAAAGTCGATTTTTTTTTCGTTTCAATGCTTTCAAACACAAATGAAATTTTCGAAAATCGAGCAAAAAGTCGATTTTTTTTTCGTTTCACATGCTTTCAAACACAAATGAAATTTTCGAAAATCGAGCAAAAGGTCGAATTTTTTTTCGTTTCATATGCTTTCAAACACAAATGAAATTTTCGAAAATCGAGCAAAAAGTCTATTTTTTTTTCGTTTCACATGCTTTCAAACACAAATGAAATTTTCGAAAATCGAGCAGTCGATTTTTTTTTTCGTTTCACATGCTTTCAAACACAAATGAAATTTTCTAAAATCGAGCAAAAAGTCGATTTTTTTTTCGTTTCACATGCAATAATCGAGTGAAGAGTCGATTTTTTTTCGTTTTTTACGCGTTTCACATGCTTTCAAACACAAATGAAATTTTCGAAAATCGAGCAAAAAGTCGATTTTTTTTTCGTTTCACATGCTTTCAAACACAAATGAAATTTTCGAAAATCGAGCAAAAAGTCGATTTTTATTTCGTTTCACATGCTTTCAAACACAAATGAAATTTTCGAAAATCGATCAAAAGGTCGAATTTTTTTTCGTTTCACATGCTTTCAAACAAAAAAGAAATTTTCAAAAATCGAGCGAGGAGTCGATTTTTTTTCGTTTTTTACGCGTTTCACATGCTATCAAACACAAATGAAATTTTCAAAAATCGAATGAAGAGTCGATTTTTTTTCGTTTTTTACGCGTTTCACATGCTTTCAAACACAAATGAAATTTTCGAAAATCGAGCAAAAAGTCGATTTTTTTTTCGTTTCACATGCTTTCAAACACAAATGAAATTTTCGAAAATCGAGCAAAAAGTCGATTTTTTTTTCGTTTCACATGCTTTCAAACACAAATGAAATTTTCGAAAATCGAGCATAAAGTCGATTTTTTTTTCGTTTCAGATGCAATAATCGAGTGAAGAGTCGATTTTTTTCGTTTTTTACGCGTTTCACATGCTTTCAAACACAAATGAAATTTTCGAAAATCGAGCAAAAAGTCGATTTTTTTTTCGTTTCACATGCTTTCAAACACAAATGAAATTTTCGAAAATCGAGCAGAGTCGATTTTTTTTTTCGTTTCACATGCTTTCAAACACAAATGAAATTTTCTAAAATCGAGCAAAAAGTCAATTTTTTTTCGTTTCACATGCAATAATCGAGTGAAGAGTCGATTTTTTTTCGTTTTTTACGCGTTTCACATGCTTTCAAAAACAAATGAAATTTTCGAAAATCGAGCAAAAAGTCGATTTTTATTTCGTTTCACATGCTTTCAAACACAAATGAAATTTTCGAAAATCGAGCAAAAGGTCGAATTTTTTTTCGTTTCACATGCTTTCAAACACAAATGAAATTTTCGAAAATCGAGCAGAGTCGATTTTTTTTTTCGTTTCACATGCTTTCAAACACAAATGAAATTTTCTAAAATCGAGCAAAAAGTCAATTTTTTTTCGTTTCACATGCAATAATCGAGTGAAGAGTCGATTTTTTTTCGTTTTTTACGCGTTTCACATGCTTTCAAAAACAAATGAAATTTTCGAAAATCGAGCAAAAAGTCGATTTTTATTTCGTTTCACATGCTTTCAAACACAAATGAAATTTTCGAAAATCGAGCAAAAGGTCGAATTTTTTTTCGTTTTATATGCTTTCAAACACAAATGAAATTTTCGAAAATCGAGCAAAAAGTCTATTTTTTTTCGTTTCACATGCTTTCAAACACAAATGAAATTTTCGAAAATCGAGCAAAAAGTCGATTTTTTTTTCGTTTTACATGCTTTCAAACACAAATGAAATTTTCGAAAATCGAGCAAAAAGTCGATTTTTTTTTCGTTTCACATGCTTTCAAACACAAATGAAATTTTCGAAAATCGAGCAAAAAGTCGATTTTTTTTTCGTTTCACATGCTTTCAAACACAAATGAAATTTTCGAAAATCAAGCAAAAAGTCGATTTTTATTTCGTTTCACATGCTTTCAAACACAAATGAAATTTTCGAAAATCGAGCAAAAGGTCGAATTTTTTTTCGTTTTATATGCTTTCAAACACAAATGAAATTTTCGAAAATCGAGCAAAAAGTCTATTTTTTTTCGTTTCACATGCTTTCAAACACAAATGAAATTTTCGAAAATCGAGCAAAAAGTCGATTTTTTTTTCGTTTCACATGCTTTCAAACACAAATGAAATTTTCGAAAATCGAGCAAAAGGTCGAATTTTTTTTCGTTTCATATGCTTTCAAACACAAATGAAATTTTCGAAAATCGAGCAAAAAGTCTATTTTTTTTTCGTTTCACATGCTTTCAAACACAAATGAAATTTTCGAAAATCGAGCAGAGTCGATTTTTTTTTTCGTTTCACATGCTTTCAAACACAAATGAAATTTTCTAAAATCGAGCAAAAAGTCGATTTTTTTTCGTTTCACATGCAATAATCGAGTGAAGAGTCGATTTTTTTTCGTTTTTTACGCGTTTCACATGCTTTCAAACACAAATGAAATTTTCGAAAATCGAGCAAAAAGTCGATTTTTATTTCGTTTCACATGCTTTCAAACACAAATGAAATTTTCGAAAATCGAGCAAAAGGTCGAATTTTTTTTCGTTTCACATGCTTTCAAACAAAAATGAAATTTTCAAAAATCGAGCGAGGAGTCGATTTTTTTTCGTTTTTTACGCGTTTCACATGCTATCAAACACAAATGAAATTTTCAAAAATCGAATGAAGAGTCGATTTTTTTTCGTTTTTTACGCGTTTCACATGCTTTCAAACACAAATGAAATTTTCGAAAATCGAGCAAAAAGTCGATTTTTTTTTCGTTTCACATGCTTTCAAACACAAATGAAATTTTCGAAAATCGAGCAAAAAGTCGATTTTTTTTTCGTTTCACATGCTTTCAAACACAAATGAAATTTTCGAAAATCGAGCATAAAGTCGATTTTTTTTTCGTTTCAGATGCAATAATCGAGTGAAGAGTCGATTTTTTTCGTTTTTTACGCGTTTCACATGCTTTCAAACACAAATGAAATTTTCGAAAATCGAGCAAAAAGTCGATTTTTTTTTCGTTTCACATGCTTTCAAACACAAATGAAATTTTCGAAAATCGAGCAAAAAGTCGATTTTTTTTTCGTTTCACGTGCTTTCAAACACAAATGAAATTTTCGAAAATCGAGCAAAAAGTCGATTTTTTTTTCGTTTCACATGCTTTCAAACACAAATGAAATTTTCGAGGAGTCGATTTTTTTTCGTTTTTTACGCGTTTCACATGCTATCAAACACAAATGAAATTTTCAAAAATCGAGTGAAAAGTCGATTTTTTTTCGTTTTTTACGCGTTTCACATGCTATCAAACACAATTGAAATTTTCAAAAATCGAATGAAGAGTCGATTTTTTTTCGTTTTTTACGCGTTTCACATGCTTTCAAACACAAATGAAATTTTCGAAAATCGAGCAAAAAGTCGATTTTTATTTCGTTTCACATGCTTTCAAACACAAATGAAATTTTCGAAAATCGAGCAAAAGGTCGAATTTTTTTTCGTTTCACATGCTTTCAAACAAAAATGAAATTTTCAAAAATCGAGCGAGGAGTCGATTTTTTTTCGTTTTTTACGCGTTTCACATGCTATCAAACACAAATGAAATTTTCAAAAATCGAATGAAGAGTCGATTTTTTTTCGTTTTTTACGCGTTTCACATGCTTTCAAACACAAATGAAATTTTCGAAAATCGAGCAAAAAGTCGATTTTTTTTTCGTTTCACATGCTTTCAAACACAAATGAAATTTTCGAAAATCGAGCAAAAAGTCAATTTTTTTTTCGTTTCACATGCAATAATCGAGTGAAGAGTCGATTTTTTTTCGTTTTTTACGCGTTTCACATGCTTTCAAACACAAATGAAATTTTCGAAAATCGAGCAAAAAGTCGATTTTTTTTTCGTTTCACATGCTTTCAAACACAAATGAAATTTTCGAAAATCGAGCAAAAAGTCTATTTTTTTTTCGTTTCACATGCTTTCAAACACAAATGAAATTTTCGAAAATCGAGCAAAAAGTCGATTTTTTTTTCGTTTCACATGCTTTCAAACACAAATGAAATTTTCGAAAATCGAGCAAAAGGTCGAATTTTTTTTCGTTTTATATGCTTTCAAACACAAATGAAATTTTCGAAAATCGAGCAAAAAGTCTATTTTTTTTCGTTTCACATGCTTTCAAACACAAATGAAATTTTCGAAAATCGAGCAAAAAGTCGATTTTTTTTTCGTTTCACATGCTTTCAAACACAAATGAAATTTTCGAGAATCAAGCAAAAAGTCGATTTTTTTTTCGTTTCAATGCTTTCAAACACAAATGAAATTTTCGAAAATCGAGCAAAAAGTCGATTTTTTTTTCGTTTCACATGCTTTCAAACACAAATGAAATTTTCAAAAATCAAGCAAAAAGTCGATTTTTTTTTCGTTTCAATGCTTTCAAACACAAATGAAATTTTCGAAAATCGAGCAAAAAGTCGATTTTTATTTCGTTTCACATGCTTTCAAACACAAATGAAATTTTCGAAAATCGAGCAAAAAGTCGATTTTTTTTTCGTTTCAATGCTTTCAAACACAAATGAAATTTTCGAAAATCGAGCAAAAAGTCGATTTTTATTTCGTTTCACATGCTTTCAAACACAAATGAAATTTTCGAAAATCGAGCAAAGAGTCGATTTTTTTTTCGTTTCACATGCTTTCAAACACAAATGAAATTTTCGAAAATCGAGCAAAAAGTCGATTTTTTTTTAGTTTCACATGCTTTCAAACACAAATGAAATTTTCGAAAATCGAGCAAAAAGTCGATTTTTTTTTCGTTTCACATGCAATAATCGAGTGAAGAGTCGATTTTTTTTCGTTTTTTACGCGTTTCACATGCTTTCAAACACAAATGAAATATTCGAAAATCGAGCAAAAAGTCGATTTTTATTTCGTTTCACATGCTTTCAAACACAAATGAAATTTTCGAAAATCGAGCAAAAAGTCGATTTTTTTTTCGTTTCACATGCTTTCAAACACAAATAAAATTTTCGAAAATCGAGCAAAAAGTCGATTTTTTTTTCGTTTCACATGCTTTCAAACACAAATGAAATTTTCGAAAATCGAGCAAAAAGTCGATTTTTATTTCGTTTCACATGCTTTCAAACACAAATGAAATTTTCGAAAATCGAGCAAAAGGTCGAATTTTTTTTCGTTTTATATGCTTTCAAACACAAATGAAATTTTCGAAAATCGAGCAAAGAGTCGATTTTTTTTTCGTTTCACATGCTTTCAAACACAAATGAAATTTTCGAAAATCGATCAAAAAGTCGATTTTTTTTTCGTTTCACATGCTTTCAAACACAAATGAAATTTTCGAAAATCGAGCAAAAAGTCGATTTTTTTTTCGTTTCACATGCTTTCAAACACAAATGAAATTTTCGAAAATCAAGCAAAAAGTCGATTTTTTTTTCGTTTCAATGCTTTCAAACACAAATGAAATTTTCGAAAATCGAGCAGAGTCGATTTTTTTTTTCGTTTCACATGCTTTCAAACACAAATGAAATTTTCTAAAATCGAGCAAAAAGTCGATTTTTTTTTCGTTTCACATGCAATAATCGAGTGAAGAGTCGATTTTTTTTCGTTTTTTACGCGTTTCACATGCTTTCAAACACAAACGAAATTTTCGAAAATCGAGCAAAAAGTCGATTTTTATTTCGTTTCACATGCTTTCAAACACAAATGAAATTTTCGAAAATCGAGCAAAAGGTCGAATTTTTTTTCGTTTCACATGCTTTCAAACAAAAATGAAATTTTCAAAAATCGAGCGAGGAGTCGATTTTTTTTCGTTTTTTACGCGTTTCACATGCTATCAAACACAAATGAAATTTTCAAAAATCGAATGAAGAGTCGATTTTTTTTCGTTTTTTACGCGTTTCACATGCTTTCAAACACAAATGATATTTTCGAAAATCGAGCAAAAAGTCGATTTTTATTTCGTTTCACATGCTTTCAAACACAAATGAAATTTTCGAAAATCGAGCAAAAAGTCGATTTTTTTTTCGTTTCACATGCTTTCAAACACAAATGAAATTTTCGAAAATCGAGCATAAAGTCGATTTTTTTTTTTTTTTCAGATGCAATAATCGAGTGAAGAGTCGATTTTTTTCGTTTTTTACGCGTTTCACATGCTTTCAAACACAAATGAAATTTTCGAAAATCGAGCAAAAAGTCGATTTTTTTTTCGTTTCACATGCTTTCAAACACAAATGAAATTTTCGAAAATCGAGCAAAAAGTCGATTTTTTTTTCGTTTCACATGCTTTCAAACACAAATGAAATTTTCGAAAATCGAGCAAAAAGTCGATTTTTTTTTCGTTTCACATGCTTTCAAACACAAATGAAATTTTCGAGGAGTCGATTTTTTTTCGTTTTTTACGCGTTTCACATGCTATCAAACACAAATGAAATTTTCAAAAATCGAGTGAAGTGTCGATTTTTTTTCGTTTTTTACGCGTTTCACATGCTTTCAAACACAAATGAAATTTTCGAAAATCGAGCAAAAAGTCGATTTTTATTTCGTTTCACATGCTTTCAAACACAAATGAAATTTTCGAAAATCGAGCAAAAGGTCGAATTTTTTTTCGTTTCACATGCTTTCAAACAAAAATGAAATTTTCAAAAATCGAGCGAGGAGTCGATTTTTTTTCGTTTTTACGCGTTTCACATGCTATCAAACACAAATGAAATTTTCAAAAATCGAATGAAGAGTCGATTTTTTTTCGTTTTTTACGCGTTTCACATGCTTTCAAACACAAATGAAATTTTCGAAAATCGAGCAAAAAGTCGATTTTTATTTCGTTTCACATGCTTTCAAACACAAATGAAATTTTCGAAAATCGAGCAAAAAGTCGATTTTTTTTTCGTTTCACATGCTTTCAAACACAAATTAAATTTTCGAAAATCGAGCAAAAAGTCGATTTTTTTTTTGTTTCACATGCTTTCAAACACAAATGAAATTTTCGAAAATCGAGCAAAAAGTCGATTTTGTTTTCGTTTCACATGCTTTCAAACACAAATGAAATTTTCGAAAATCGAGCAAAAAGTCGATTTTTTTTTCGTTTCACATGCAATAATCGAGTGAAGAGTAGATTTTTTTCGTTTTTTACGCGTTTCACATGCTTTCAAACACAAATGAAATTTTCGAAAATCGAGCAAAAAGTCGATTTTTTTTTCGTTTCACATGCTTTCAAACACAAATGAAATTTTCGAAAATCGAGCAAAAAGTCGATTTTGTTTTCGTTTCACATGCAATAATCGAGTGAAGAGTCGATTTTTTTTCGTTTTTTACGCGTTTCACATGCTTTCAAACACAAATGAAATTTTCGAAAATCGAGCAAAAAGTCGATTTTGTTTTCGTTTCACATGCTGTCAAACACAAATGAAATTTTCGAAAATCGAGCAAAAAGTCGATTTTTTTTTCGTTTCACATGCAATAATCGAGTGAAGAGTAGATTTTTTTCGTTTTTTACGCGTTTCACATGCTTTCAAACACAAATGAAATTTTCGAAAATCGAGCAAAAAGTCGATTTTTTTTTCGTTTCACATGCTTTCAAACACAAATGAAATTTTCGAAAATCGAGCAAAAAGTCGATTTTGTTTTCGTTTCACATGCTTTCAAACACAAATGAAATTTTCGAAAATCGAGCAAAAAGTCGATTTTTTTTTCGTTTCACATGCAATAATCGAGTGAAGAGTAGATTTTTTTCGTTTTTTACGCGTTTCACATGCTTTCAAACACAAATGAAATTTTCGAAAATCGAGCAAAAAGTCGATTTTTTTTTCGTTTCACATGCTTTCAAACACAAATGAAATTTTCGAAAATCGAGCAAAAAGTCGATCTTTTTTTCGTTTCACATGCTTTCAAACACAAATGAAATTTTCGAAAATCGAGCAAAAAGTCGATTTTTTTTTCGTTTCACATGCAATAATCGAGTGAAGAGTAGATTTTTTTGTTTTTTACGCGTTTCACATGCTTTCAAACACAAATGAAATTTTCGAAAATCGAGCAAAAAATAGATTTTTTTTTTCGTTTCACATGCTTTCAAACACAAATGAAATTTTCGAAAATCGAGCAAAAAGTCGATTTTTTTTTTCGTTTCAGATGCAATAATCGAGTGAAGAGTCGATTTTTTTCGTTTTTTACGCGTTTCACATGCTTTCAAACACAAATGTAATTTTCGAAAATCGAGCAAAAAGTCGATTTTTTTTTCGTTTCACATGCTTTCAAACACAAATGAAATTTTCGAAAATCGAGCAAAAAGTCGATTTTTTTTTCGTTTCACATGCAATAATCGAGTGAAGAGTCGATTTTTTTCGTTTTTTACGCGTTTCACATGCTTTCAAACACAAATGAAATTTTCGAAAATCGAGCAAAAAGTCGATTTTTTTTTCGTTTCACATGCTTTCAAACACAAATGAAATTTTCGAAAATTGAGCAAAAAGTCGATTTTTTTTCGTTTCACATGCTTTTAAACACAAATGAAATTTTCGAAAATCGAGCAAAAAGTCGATTTTTTTTTCGTTTCACATGCAATAATCGAGTTAAGAGTCGATTTTTTTTTGTTTTTTACGCGTTTCACATGCTTTCAAACACAAATGAAATTTTTGAAAATCGAGCAAAAAGTCGATTTTTTTTTCGTTTCACATGCTTTCAAACACAAATAAATTTTTGAAAATCGAGCAAAAAGTCGATTTTTTTTTTGTTTCACATGCTTTCAAACACAAATGAAATTTTCGAAAATCGAGCAAAAAGTCGATTTTTTTTTCGTTTCACATGCTTTCAAACACAAATGAAATTTCCGAAAATCAAGCAAAAAGTCGATTTTTTATTTCGTTTCATATGCTTTCAAACACAAATGAAATTTTCGAAAATCGAGCAAAAAGTCGATTTTTTTTTGTTTCACATGCTTTCAAACACAAATGAAATTTTCGAAAATCGAGCAAAGAGTCGATTTTTTTTTCGTTACACATGCAATAATCGAGTGGAGTCGATTTTTTTTCGTTTTTTACGCGTTTCACATGCTTTCAAACACAAATGAAATTTTCGAAAATCGAGCAAAAAGTCGATTTTTTTTTCGTTTCACATGCTTTCAAACACAAATGAAATTTTGAAAATCGAGCAAAAAGTCGATTTTTTTTTTGTTCACATGCTTTCAAACACAAATGAAATTTTCGAAAATCGAGCAAAAAGTCGATTTTTTTTTTCGTTTCACATGCTTTCAAACACAAATGAAATTTTCGAAAATCGAGCAAAAAGTCGATTTATTTTTCGTTTCACATGCTTTCAAACACAAATGAAATTTTCGAAAATCGAGCAAAAAGTCGATTTTTTTTTCGTTTCACATGCAATAATCGAGTGAAGAGTCGATTTTTTTTCGTTTTTTACGCGTTTCACATGCTTTCAAACACAAATGAAATTTTCGAAAAATCGAGCAAAAAGTCGATTTTTTTTTCGTTTCACATGGAATAATCGAGAGAAGAGTCGATTTTTTTTCGTTTTTTACGCGTTTCACATGCTTTCAAACACAAATGAAATTTTCTAAAATCGAGCAAAAAGTCGATTTTTTTTTCGTTTCACATGGAATAATCGAGAGAAGAGTCGATTTTTTTTCGTTTTTTACGCGTTTCACATGCTTTCAAACACAAATGAAATTTTCGAAAATCGAGCAAAAAGTCGATTTTTTTTTCGTTTCACATGCAATAATCGAGTGGAGTCGATTTTTTTTCGTTTTTTACGCGTTTCACATGCTTTCAAACACAAATGAAATTTTCGAAAATCGAGCAAAAAGTCGATTTTTATTTCGTTTCACATGCTTTCAAACACAAATGAAATTTTCGAAAATCGAGCAAAAAGTCGATTGTTTTTTCGTTTCACATGCTTTCAAACACAAATGAAATTTTAGTAAATCGAGCAAAAAGTCGATTTTTTTTTCGTTTCACATGCTTTCAAACACAAATGAAATTTTCGAAAATCGAGCATAAAGTCGATTTTTTTTTCGTTTCAGATGCAATAATCGAGTGAAGAGTCGATTTTTTTCGTTTTTTACGCGTTTCACATGCTTTCAAACACAAATGAAATTTTCGAAAATCGAGCAAAAAGTCGATTTTTTTTTTGTTTCACATGCTTTCAAACACAAATGAAATTTTCTAAAATCGAGCAAAAAGTCGATTTTTTTTTCGTTTCACATGCAATAATCGAGTGGAGTCGATTTTTTTTCGTTTTTTACGCGTTTCACATGCTTTCAAACACAAATGAAATTTTCGAAAATCGAGCAAAAAGTCGATTTTTATTTCGTTTCACATGCTTTCAAACACAAATGAAATTTTCGAAAATCGAGCAAAAAGTCGATTTTTTTTTCGTTTCACATGCTTTCAAACACAAATGAAATTTTAGTAAATCGAGCAAAAAGTCGATTTTTTTTTCGTTTCACATGCTTTCAAACACAAATGAAATTTTCGAAAATCGAGCATAAAGTCGATTTTTTTTTCGTTTCAGATGCAATAATCGAGTGAAGAGTCGATTTTTTTCGTTTTTTACGCGTTTCACATGCTTTCAAACACAAATGAAATTTTCGAAAATCGAGCAAAAAGTCGATTTTTTTTTCGTTTCACATGCTTTCAAACACAAATGAAATTTTCGAAAATCGAGCATAAAGTCGATTTTTTTTTCGTTTCAGATGCAATAATCGAGTGAAGAGTCGATTTTTTTCGTTTTTTACGCGTTTCACATGCTTTCAAACACAAATGAAATTTTAGTAAATCGAGCAAAAAGTCGATTTTTTTTTCGTTTCACATGCTTTCAAACAAAAATGAAATTTTCAAAAATCGAGCGAGGAGTCGATTTTTTTTCGTTTTTTACGCGTTTCACATGCTATCAAACACAAATGAAATTTTCAAAAATCGAATGAAGAGTCGATTTTTTTTCGTTTTTTACGCGTTTCACATGCTTTCAAACACAAATGAAATTTTCGAAAATCGAGCAAAAAGTCGATTTTTATTTCGTTTCACATGCTTTCAAACACAAATGAAATTTTCGAAAATCGAGCAAAAAGTCGATTTTTTTTTCGTTTCACATGCTTTCAAACACAAATGAAATTTTAGTAAATCGAGCAAAAAGTCGATTTTTTTTTCGTTTCACATGCTTTCAAACACAAATGAAATTTTCGAAAATCGAGCATAAAGTCGATTTTTTTTTCGTTTCAGATGCAATAATCGAGTGAAGAGTCGATTTTTTTCGTTTTTTACGCGTTTCACATGCTTTCAAACACAAATGAAATTTTCGAAAATCGAGCAAAAAGTCGATTTTTTTTTCGTTTCACATGCTTTCAAACACAAATGAAATTTTCGAAAATCGAGCAAAAAGTCGATTTTTTTTTCGTTTCACATGCTTTCAAACACAAATGAAATTTTCGAAAATCGAGCAAAAGGTCGAATTTTTTTTCGTTTTATATGCTTTCAAACACAAATAAAATTTTCGAAAATCGAGCAAAAAGTCTATTTTTTTTCGTTTCACATGCTTTCAAACACAAATGAAATTTTGGAAAATCGAGCAAAAAGTCGATTTTTTTTTCGTTTCACATGCTTTCAAACACAAATGAAATTTTCGAAAATCGAGCAAAAAGTCGATTTTTATTTCGTTTCACATGCTTTCAAACACAAATGAAATTTTCGAAAATCAAGCAAAAAGTCGATTTTTTTTTCGTTTCAATGTTTTCAAACACAAATGAAATTTTCGAAAATCGAGCAAAAAGTCGATTTTTTTTTCGTTTCACATGCTTTCAAACACAAATGAAATTTTCGAAAATCGAGCAAAAGGTCGAATTTTTTTTCGTTTCATATGCTTTCAAACACAAATGAAATTTTCGAAAATCGAGCAAAAAGTCTATTTTTTTTTCGTTTCACATGCTTTCAAACACAAATGAAATTTTCGAAAATCGAACAGAGTCGATTTTTTTTTCGTTTCACATGCTTTCAAACACAAATGAAATTTTCTAAAATCGAGCAAAAAGTCGATTTTTTTTTCGTTTCACATGCAATAATCGAGTGAAGAGTCGATTTTTTTTCGTTTTTTACGCGTTTCACATGCTTTCAAACACAAATGAAATTTTCGAAAATCGAGCAAAAAGTCGATTTTTTTTTCGTTTCACATGCTTTCAAACACAAATGAAATTTTCGAAAATCAAGCAAAAAGTCGATTTTTTTTTCGTTTCAATGCTTTCAAACACAAATAAAATTTTCGAAAATCGAGCAAAAAGTCGATTTTTTTTTCGTTTCACATGCTTTCAAACACAAATGAAATTTTCGAAAATCGAGCAAAAGGTCGAATTTTTTTTCGTTTCATATGCTTTCAAACACAAATGAAATATTCGAAAATCGAGCAAAAAGTCTATTTTTTTTTTCGTTTCACATGCTTTCAAACACAAATGAAATTTTCGAAAATCGAGCAGAGTCGATTTTTTTTTTCGTTTCACATGCTTTCAAACACAAATGAAAGTTTCTAAAATCGAGCAAAAAGTCGATTTTTTTTTCGTTTCACATGCAATAGTCGAGTGGAGTCGATTTTTTTTCGTTTTTTACGCGTTTCACATGCTTTCAAACACAAATGAAATTTTCGAAAATCGAGCAAAAAGTCGATTTTTATTTCGTTTCACATGCTTTCAAACACAAATGAAATTTTCGAAAATCGAGCAAAAAGTCGATTTTTTTTTCGTTTCACATGCTTTCAAACACAAATGAAATTTTAGTAAATCGAGCAAAAAGTCGATTTTTTTTTCGTTTCACATGCTTTCAAACACAAATGAAATTTTCGAAAATCGAGCATAAAGTCGATTTTTTTTTCGTTTCAGATGCAATAATCGAGTGAAGAGTCGATTTTTTTCGTTTTTTACGCGTTTCACATGCTTTCAAACACAAATGAAATTTTCGAAAATCGAGCAAAAAGTCGATTTTTTTTTCGTTTCACATGCTTTCAAACACAAATGAAATTTTCGAAAATCGAGCAAAAAGTCGATTTTTTTTTCGTTTCACATGCTTTCAAACACAAATGAAATTTTCGAAAATCGAGCAAAAGGTCGAATTTTTTTTCGTTTTATATGCTTTCAAACACAAATAAAATTTTCGAAAATCGAGCAAAAAGTCTATTTTTTTTTCGTTTCACATGCTTTCAAACACAAATGAAATTTTCGAAAATCGAGCAAAGAGTCGATTTTTTTTTCGTTTCACATGCTTTCAAACACAAATGAAATTTTCGAAAATCGAGCAAAAAGTCGATTTTTTTTTAGTTTCACATGCTTTCAAACACAAATGAAATTTTCGAAAATCGAGCAAAAAGTCGATTTTTTTTTCGTTTCACATGCTTTCAAACACAAATGAAATTTTCGAAAATCGAGCGGAGTCGATTTTTTTTTTTCGTTTCACATGCTTTCAAACACAAATGAAATTTTCGAAAGTCGAGCAAAAGGTCGAATTTTTTTTCGTTTCACATGCTTTCAAACAAAAATGAAATTTTCAAAAATCGAGCGAGGAGTCGATTTTTTTTCGTTTTTTACGCGTTTCACATGCTATCAAACACAAATGAAATTTTCAAAAATCGAATGAAGAGTCGATTTTTTTTCGTTTTTTACGCGTTTCACATGCTTTCAAACACAAATGAAATTTTCGAAAATCGAGCAAAAAGTCGATTTTTATTTCGTTTCACATGCTTTCAAACACAAATGAAATTTTCGAAAATCGAGCAAAAAGTCGATTTTTTTTTCGTTTCACATGCTTTCAAACACAAATGAAATTTTCGAAAATCGAGCAAAAAGTCGATTTTTTTTTCGTTTCACATGGAATAATCGAGTGAAGAGTCGATTTTTTTTCGTTTTTTACGCGTTTCACATGCTATCAAACACAAATGAAATTTTCAAAAATCGAGTGAAGGGTCGATTTTTTTTCGATTTTTAAGGGGTTTCACATGCTTTCAAACACAAATGAAATTTTCGAAAATCGAGCAAAAAGTCGATTTTTTTTTCGTTTCACATGCTTTCAAACACAAATGAAATTTTCGAAAATCGAGCAAAAAGTCGATTTTTTTTCGTTTCACATGCTTTCAAACACAAATGAAATTTTCGAAAATCGAGCAAAAAGTCGATTTTTTTTTCGTTTCACATGCTTTCAAACACAAATGAAATTTTCGAAAATCGAGCAAATAGTCGATTTTTTTTTTCGTTTCACATGCTTTCAAACACAAATGAAATTTTCGAAAATCGAGCAAAAAGTCGATTTTTTTTTCGTTTCACATGCAATAATCGAGTGAAGAGTCGATTTTTTTTTTCGTTTTTTACGCGTTTCACATGCTTTCAAACACAAATGAAATTTTCGAAAAATCGAGCAAAAAGTCGATTTTTTTTTCGTTTCACATGCTTTCAAACACAAATGAAATTTTCGAAAATCGAGCAAAAAGTCGATTTTTTTTTCGTTTCACATGCTTTCAAACACAAATGAAATTTTCGAAAATCGAGCAAAAAATTGGTTTTTTTTCGTTTCACATGCAATAATCGAGTGAAGAGTCGATTTTTTTTCGTTTTTTACGCGTTTCACATGCTTTCAAACACAAATGAAATTTTCGAAAATCGAGCAAAAAGTCGATTTTTTTTTCGTTTCACATGCTTTCAAACACAAATGAAATTTTCGAAAATCGAGCAAAAAGTCGATTTTTTTTTCGTTTCACATGCAATAATCGAGTGAAGAGTCGATTTTTTTTCGTTTTTTACGCGTTTCACATGCTTTCAAACACAAATGAAATTTTCGAAAATCGAGCAAAAAGTCGATTTTTTTTTCGTTTCACATGCAATAATCGAGTGAAGAGTCGATTTTTTTTCGTTTTTTACGCGTTTCACATGCTTTCAAACACAAATAAAATTTTCGAAAAATCGAGCAAAAAAGTCGATTTTTTTTTCGTTTCACATGGAATAATCGAGAGAAGAGTCGATTTTTTTTCGTTTTTTACGCGTTTCACATGCTTTCAAACACAAATGAAATTTTCGAAAATCGAGCAAAAAGTCGATTTTTATTTCGTTTCACATGCTTTCAAACACAAATGAAATTTCCGAAAATCGAGCAAAAAGTCGATTTTTTTTTTCGTTTCATATGCTTTCAAACACAAATGAAATTTTCGAAAATCGAGCAAAAAGTCTATTTTTTTTTCGTTTCACATGCAATAATCGAGTGAAGAGTCGATTTTTTTTCGTTTTTTACGCGTTTCACATGCTTTCAAACACAAATGAAATTTTCGAAAAATCGAGCAAAAAGTCGATTTTTTTTTCGTTTCACATGGAATAATCGAGAGAAGAGTCGATTTTTTTTCGTTTTTTACGCGTTTCACATGCTTTCAAACACAAATGAAATTTTCGAAAATCGAGCAAAAAGTCGATTTTTTTTTCGTTTCACATGCAATAATCGAGTGAAGAGTCGATTTTTTTTTCGTTTTTTACGCGTTTCACATGCTTTCAAACACAAATGAAATTTCGAAAAATCGAGCAAAAAGTCGATTTTTTTTTCGTTTCACATGGAATAATCGAGAGAAGAGTCGATTTTTTTTCGTTTTTTACGCGTTTCACATGCTTTCAAACACAAATGAAATTTTCGAAAATCGAGCAAAAAGTCGATTTTTATTTCGTTTCACATGCTTTCAAACACAAATGAAATTTTCGAAAATCGAGCAAAAAGTCGATTTTTTTTTCGTTTCACATGCTTTCAAACACAAATGAAATTTTTGAAAATCGAGCAAAAAGTTGATTTTTTTTTCGTTTCATATGCTTTCAAACACAAATGAAATTTTCGAAAATCGAGCAAAAAGTCGATTTTTTTTTCGTTTCACATGCTTTCAAACACAAATGAAATTTTTGAAAATCGAGCAAAAAGTTGATTTTTTTTTCGTTTCACATGCTTTCAAACACAAATGAAATTTTCGAAAATCGAGCAAAAAGTCGATTTTTTTTTCGTTTCACATGCAATAATCGAGTGAAGAGTCGATTTTTTTTCGTTTTTTACGCGTTTCACATGCTTTCAAACACAAATGAAATTTTCGAAAATCGAGCAAAAAGTCGATTTTTTTTTCGTTTCACATGCTTTCAAACACAAATGAAATTTTCGAAAATCGAGCAAAAAGTCGATTTTTTTTTCGTTTCACATGCAATAATCGAGTGAAGAGTCGATTTTTTTTCGTTTTTTACGCGTTTCACATGCTTTCAAACACAAATGAAATTTTCGAAAATCGAGCAAAAAGTCGATTTTTTTTTCGTTTCACATGCAATAATCGAGTGGAGTCGATTTTTTTTCGTTTTTTACGCGTTTCACATGCTTTCAAACACAAATGAAATTTTCGAAAATCGAGCAAAAAGTCGATTTTTATTTCGTTTCACATGCTTTCAAACACAAATGAAATTTCCGAAAATCGAGCAAAAAGTCGATTTTTTTTTTCGTTTCATATGCTTTCAAACACAAATGAAATTTTCGAAAATCGAGCAAAAAGTCGTTTTTTTTTTCGTTTCACATGCTTTCAAACACAAATGAAATTTTCGAAAATCGAGCAAAAAGACGATTTTTTTTTCGTTTCACATGCAATAATCGAGTGAAGAGTCGATTTTTTTTCGTTTTTTACGCGTTTCACATGCTTTCAAACACAAATGAAATTTTCGAAAAATCGAGCAAAAAGTCGATTTTTTTTTCGTTTCATATGCTTTCAAACACAAATGAAATTTTCGAAAATCGAGCAAAAAGTCGATTTTTTTTTTCGTTTCACATGCTTTCAAACACAAATGAAATTTTCGAAAATCGAGCAAAAAGACGATTTTTTTTTCGTTTCACATGGAATAATCGAAAGAAGAGTCGATTTTTTTTTCGTTTTTTACGCGTTTCACATGCTTTCAAACACAAATGAAATTTTCGAAAATCGAGCAAAAAGTCGATTTTTATTTCGTTTCACATGCTTTCAAACACAAATGAAATTTTCGAAAATCGAGCAAAAAGTCGATTTTTTTTTCGTTTCACATGCTTTCAAACACAAATGAAATTTTTGAAAATCGAGCAAAAAGTTGATTTTTTTTTCATTTCACATGCTTTCAAACACAAATGAAATTTTCGAAAATCGAGCAAAAAGACGATTTTTTTTTCGTTTCATATGCTTTCAAACACAAATGAAATTTTCGAAAATCGAGCAAAAAGTCGATTTTTTTTTCGTTTCACATGCTTTCAAACAAAAATGAAATTTTCAAAAATCGAGCGAAGAGTCGATTTTTTTTCGTTTTTTACGCGTTTCACATGATTTCAAACACAAATGAAATTTTCAAAAATCGAATGAGGAGTCGATTTTTTTTCGTTTTTTACGCGTTTCACATGCTATCAAACACAAATGAAATTTTCAAAAATCGAATGAAGAGTCGATTTTTTTTCGTTTTTTACGCGTTTCACATGCTATCAAACACAAATGAAATTTTCAAAAATCGAGTGAAGGGTCGATTTTTTTTCGATTTTTACGCGTTTCACATGCTTTCAAACTCAAATGAAATTTTCGAAAATCGATCAAAAAGTCGATTTTTGTTTCACATGCTTTCAAACACAAATGAAATTTTCGAAAATCGAGCAAAAAGTCGATTTTTTTTTCGTTTCACATGCTTTCAAACAAAAATGAAATTTTCAATAATCGAGTGAAGAGTCGATTTTTTTTCGTTTTTTACGCGTTTCACATGCTTTCAAACACAAATGAAATTTTCGAAAATCGAGCAAAAAGTCGATTTTTTTTTCGATTCACATGCAATAATCGAGTGAAGAGTCGATTTTTTTTCGTTTTTTATGCGTTTCACATGCTTTCAAACACAAATGAAATTTTCGAAAATCGAGCAAAAGGTCGAATTTTTTTTCGTTTCACATGCTTTCTAACAAAAATGAAATTTTCAAAAATCGAGCGAGGAGTCGATTTTTTTTCGTTTTTTACTCGTTTCACATGCTATCAAACACAAATGAAATTTTCAAAAATCGAATGAAGAGTCGATTTTTTTTCGTTTTTTACGCGTTTCACATGATTTCAAACACAAATGAAATTTTCAAAAACCGAGTGAGGAGTCGATTTTTTTTCGTTTTTTACGCGTTTCACATGCTATCAAACACAAATGAAATTTTCAAAAATCGAATGAAGAGTCGATTTTTTTTCGTTTTTTACGCGTTTCACATGCTATCAAACACAAATGAAATTTTCAAAAATCGAGTGAAGGGTCGATTTTTTTTCGATTTTTACGCGTTTCACATGCTTTCAAACACAAATGAAATTTTCGAAAATCGAGCAAAAAGTCGATTTTTTTTTCGTTTCACATGCAATAATCGAGTGAAGAGTCGATTTTTTTTCGTTTTTTACGCGTTTCACATGCTTTTAAACACAAATGAAATTTTCGAAAATCGAGCAAAAAGTCGATTTTTTTTTCGTTTCACATGCTTTCAAACACAAATGAAATTTTCGAAAATCGAGCAAAAAGTCGATTTTTTTTTGTTTCACATGCTTTCAAACACAAATGAAATTTTCGAAAATCGAGCAAAAAGTCGATTTTTTTTTCGTTTCACATGCAATAATCGAGTGGAGTCGATTTTTTTTCGTTTTTTACGCGTTTCACATGCTTTCAAACACAAATGAAATTTTCGAAAATCGAGCAAAAAGTCGATTTTTTTTTCGTTTCACATGCAATAATCGAGTGAAGAGTCGATTTTTTTTCGTTTTTTACGTGTTTCACATGCTTTCAAACACAAATGAAATTTTCGAAAATCGAGCAAAAAGTCGATTTTTTTTTCGTTTCACATGCAATAATCGAGTGGAGTCGATTTTTTTTCGTTTTTTACGCGTTTCACATGCTTTCAAACACAAATGAAATTTTCGAAAATCGAGCAAAAAGTCGATTTTTTTTTCGTTTCACATGCTTTCAAACACAAATGAAATTTTCGAAAATCGAGCAAAAAGTCGATTTTTTTTTCGTTTCACATGCAATAATCGAGTGAAGAGTCGATTTTTTTTTGTTTTTTACGCGTTTCACATGCTTTCAAACACAAATGAAATTTTCGAAAATCGAGCAAAAAGTCGATTTTTTTTTCGTTTCACATGCTTTCAAACACAAATGAAATTTTCGAAAATCGAGCAAAAAGTCGATTTTTTTTTGTTTCACATGCTTTCAAACACAAATGAAATTTTCGAAAATCGAGCAAAAAGTCGATTTTTTTTTCGTTTCACATGCAATAATCGAGTGGAGTCGATTTTTTTTCGTTTTTTACGCGTTTCACATGCTTTCAAACACAAATGAAATTTTCGAAAATCGAGCAAAAAGTCGATTTTTTTTTTCGTTTCACATGCTTTCAAACACAAATGAAATTTTCGAAAATCGAGCAAAAAGTCGATTTTT
Organism: Tachinus rufipes; assembly: GCA_963932245.1. Lineage (NCBI taxonomy): Eukaryota > Metazoa > Arthropoda > Insecta > Coleoptera > Staphylinidae > Tachinus > Tachinus rufipes. Next base: position 22,977,877 of record OZ010742.1, on the reverse strand, counting down.
TTTTGTTTCACATGCAATAATCGAGCAAAAAGTCGATTTTTTTTTTCATTTCATATGCTTTCAAACACAAATGAAATTTTCGAAAATCGAGCAAAAAGTCGATTTTTTTTTGTTTCACATGCAATAATCGAGTGGAGTCGATTTTTTTTCGTTTTTTACGCGTTTCACATGCTTTCAAACATAAATGAAATTTTGAAAATCGAGCAAAAAGTCGATTTTTTTTTGTTTCACATGCTTTCAAACACAAATGAAATTTTCGAAAATAGAGCAAAAAGTCGATTTGTTTTTCTTTTCACATGCTTTCAAACACAAATAAATTTTCGAAAATCGAGCAAAAAGTCGATTTTTTTTTCGTTTCACATGCTTTCAAACACAAATGAAATTTCCGAAAATCGAGCAAAAAGTCGATTTCTTTTTTCGTTTCATATGCAATAATCGAGTGGAGTCGATTTTTTTTCGTTTTTTACGCGTTTCACATGCTTTCAAACACAAATGAAATTTTGAAAATCGAGCAAAAAGTCGATTTTTTTTTTGTTTCACATGCTTTCAAACACAAATGAAATTTTCGAAAATAGAGCAAAAAGTCGATTTTTTTTTCGTTTCACATGCTTTCAAACACAAATGAAATTTTCGAAAATCGAGCAAAAGTCGATTTTTTTTTTCGTTTCACATGCTTTCAAACACAAATGAAATTTTCGAAAATCGAGCAAAAAGTCGATTTTTTTTTCGTTTCACATGCTTTCAAACACAAATGAAATTTTCGAAAATCGAGCAAAAAGTCGATTTTTTTTTCGTTTCACATGCAATAATCGAGTAAAGAGTCGATTTTTTTTCGTTTTTTACGCGTTTCACATGCTTTCAAACACAAATGAAATTTTCGAAAAATCGAGCAAAAAGTCGATTTTTTTTTCGTTTCACATGGAATAATCGAGAGAAGAGTCGATTTTTTTTCGTTTTTTACGCGTTTCACATGCTTTCAAACACAAATGAAATTTTCGAAAATCGATCAAAAAGTCGATTTTTTTTTTCGTTTCACATGCAATAATCGAGTGGAGTCCATTTTTTTTCGTTTTTTACGCGTTTCACATGCTTTCAAACACAAATGAAATTTTCGAAAATCGATAAAAAAGTCGATTTTTTTTTCGTTTCACATGCAATAATCGAGTGGAGTCGATTTTTTTCGTTTTTTACGCGTTTCACATGCTTTCAAACACAAATGAAATTTTCGAAAATCGAGCAAAAAGTCGATTTTTTTTTCGTTTCTTCACATGGTTTCAAACACAAATGAAATTTTCGAAAATCGAGCAAAAAGTCGATTTTTTTTTCGTTTCTCATGCTTTCAAACACAAATGAAATTTTCGAAAATCGAGCAAAAAGTCGATTTTTTTTTCGTTTCACATGCAATAATCGAGTGAAGAGTCGATTTTTTTTTGTTTTTTACGCGTTTCACATGCTTTCAAACAAAAATGAAATTTTCGAAAATCGAGCAAAAGTCGATTTTTTTTTCGTTTCACATGCTTTCAAACACAAATGAAATTTTCGAAAATCGAGCAAAAAGTCGATTTTTTTTTCGTTTCACATGCTTTCAAACACAAATGATATTTTCGAAAATCGAGCAAAAAATCGATTTTTTTTTCCGTTTCACATGCTTTCAAACACAAATGAAATTTTCGAAAATCGAGCAAAAAGTCGATTTTTTTTTCGTTTCATATGCTTTCAAACACAAATGAAATTTTCGAAAATCGAGCAAAAAGTCGATTTTTTTTTCGTTTCACATGCTTTCAAACACAAATGAAATTTTCGAAAATCGAGCAAAAAGTCGATTTTTTTTTCGTTTCACATGCTTTCAAACACAAATGAAATTTTCGAAAATCGAGCAAAAAGTCGATTTTTTTTTCGTTTCACATGCTTTCAAACACAAATGAAATTTTCGAAAATCGAGCAAAAAGTCGATTTTTTTTCGTTTCACATGCAATAATCGAGTGAAGAGTCGTTTTTTTTTCGTTTTTTACGCGTTTTACATGCTTTCAAACACAAATGAAATTTTCGAAAATCGAGCAAAAAGTCGATTTTTTTTTCGTTTCACATGCTTTCAAACACAAATGAAATTTTCGAAAATCGAGCAAAAAGTCGATTTTTTTTTCGTTTCACATGCTTTCAAACACAAATGAAATTTTCGAAAATCGAGCAAAAAGTCGATTTTTTTTTTCGTTTCACATGCAATAATCGAGTGAAGAGTCGATTTTTTTTGTTTTTTACGCGTTTCACATGCTTTCAAACACAAATGAAATTTTCGAAAATCGAGCAAAAAGTCGATTTTTTTTTCGTTTCACATGCTTTCAAACACAAATGAAATTTTCGAAAATCGAGCAAAAAGTCGATTTTTTTTTCGTTTCACATGCTTTCAAACACAAATGATATTTTCGAAAATCGAGCAAAAAGTCGATTTTTTTTTCGTTTCACATGCTTTCAAACACAAATGAAATTTTCGAAAATTGAGCAAAAAGTCGATTTTTTTTTCGTTTCATATGCTTTCAAACACAAATGAAATTTTCGAAAATCGAGCAAAAAGTCGATTTTTTTTTCGTTTCACATGCTTTCAAATACAAATGAAATTTTCGAAAATCGAGCAAAAAGTCGATTTTTTTTTCGTTTCACATGCTTTCAAACACAAATGAAATTTTCGAAAATCGAGCAAAAAGTCGATTTTTTTTTCGTTTCACATGCTTTCAAACACAAATGAAATTTTGAAAATCGAGCAAAAAGTCGATTTTTTTTTTGTTTCACATGCTTTCAAACACAAATGAAATTTTCGAAAATCGAGCAAAAAGTCGATTTTTTTTTCGTTTCACTTGGTTTCAAACACAAATGAAATTTTCGAAAATCGAGCAAAAAGTCGATTTTTTTTTTGTTTCACATGCTTTCAAACACAAATGAAATTTTCGAAAATCGAGCAAAAAGTCGATTTTTTTTTCGTTTCACATGGTTTCAAACACAAATGAAATTTTCGAAAATCGAGCAAAAAGTCGATTTTTTTTTCGTTTCACATGGTTTCAAACACAAATGAAATTTTCGAAAATCGAGCAAAAAGTCGATTTTTTTTTCGTTTCACATGCTTTCAAACACAAATGAAATTTTCGAAAATCCAGCAAAAAGTCGATTTTTTTTTGTTTCACATGCTTTCAAACACAAATGAAATTTTCGAAAATCGAGCAAAAAGTCGATTTTTTTTTCGTTTCACATGCAATAATCGAGTGGAGTCGATTTTTTTCGTTTTTTACGCGTTTCACATGCTTTCAAACACATATGAAATTTTCGAAAATCGAGCAAAAAGTCGATTTTTTTTCGTTTCACATGCTTTCAAACACAAATGAAATTTTCGAAAATCGAGCAAAAGGTCGAATTTTTTTTCGTTTTATATGCTTTCAAACACAAATAAAATTTTCGAAAATCGAGCAAAAAGTCTATTTTTTTTCGTTTCACATGCTTTCAAACACAAATGAAATTTTGGAAAATCGAGCAAAAAGTCGATTTTTATTTCGTTTCACATGCTTTCAAACACAAATGAAATTTTCGAAAATCAAGCAAAAAGTCGATTTTTTTTTCGTTTCAATGTTTTCAAACACAAATGAAATTTTCGAAAATCGAGCAAAAGGTCGAATTTTTTTTCGTTTCATATGCTTTCAAACACAAATGAAATTTTCGAAAATCGAGCAAAAAGTCTATTTTTTTTTCGTTTCAATGTTTTCAAACACAAATGAAATTTTCGAAAATCGAGCAAAAGGTCGAATTTTTTTTCGTTTCATATGCTTTCAAACACAAATGAAATTTTCGAAAATCGAGCAAAAAGTCTATTTTTTTTTCGTTTCACATGCTTTCAAACACAAATGAAATTTTCGAAAATCGAACAGAGTCGATTTTTTTTTTCGTTTCACATGCTTTCAAACACAAATGAAATTTTCGAAAATCGAGCAAAATGTCGATTTTTTTTTCGTTTCACATGCAATAATCGAGTGAAAAGTCGATTTTTTTTCGTTTTTTACGCGTTTCACATGCTTTCAAACACAAATGAAATTTTCGAAAATCAAGCAAAAAGTCGATTTTTTTTTCGTTTCAATGCTTTCAAACACAAATAAAATTTTCGAAAATCGAGCAAAAAGTCGATTTTTTTTTCGTTTCACATGCTTTCAAACACAAATGAAATTTTCGAAAATCGAGCAAAAGGTCGAATTTTTTTTCGTTTCATATGCTTTCAAACACAAATGAAATATTCGAAAATCGAGCAAAAAGTCTATTTTTTTTTCGTTTAACATGCAATAGTCGAGTGGAGTCGATTTTTTTTCGTTTTTTACGCGTTTCACATGCTTTCAAACACAAATGAAATTTTCGAAAATCGAGCAAAAAGTCGATTTTTATTTCGTTTCACATGCTTTCAAACACAAATGAAATTTTCGAAAATCGAGCAAAAAGTCGATTTTTTTTTCGTTTCACATGCTTTCAAACACAAATGAAATTTTAGTAAATCGAGCAAAAAGTCGATTTTTTTTTCGTTTCACATGCTTTCAAACACAAATGAAATTTTCGAAAATCGAGCATAAAGTCGATTTTTTTTTCGTTTCAGATGCAATAATCGAGTGAAGAGTCGATTTTTTTCGTTTTTTACGCGTTTCACATGCTTTCAAACACAAATGAAATTTTCGAAAATCGAGCAAAAAGTCGATTTTTTTTTTCGTTTCACATGCTTTCAAACACAAATGAAATTTTCGAAAATCGAGCAAAAAGTCTATTTTTTTTTCGTTTCACATGCTTTCAAACACAAATGAAATTTTCGAAAATCGAGCAAAAGGTCGAATTTTTTTTCGTTTTATATGCTTTCAAACACAAATAAAATTTTCGAAAATCGAGCAAAAAGTCTATTTTTTTTCGTTTCACATGCTTTCAAACACAAATGAAATTTTCGAAAATCGAGCAAAGAGTCGATTTTTTTTTCGTTTCACATGCTTTCAAACACAAATGAAATTTTCGAAAATCGAGCAAAAAGTCGATTTTTTTTTAGTTTCACATGCTTTCAAACACAAATGAAATTTTCGAAAATCGAGCAAAAAGTCGATTTTTTTTTTCGTTTCACATGCTTTCAAACACAAATGAAATTTTCGAAAATCGAGCGGAGTCGATTTTTTTTTTTCGTTTCACATGCTTTCAAACACAAATGAAATTTTCGAAAGTCGAGCAAAAGGTCGAATTTTTTTTCGTTTCACATGCTTTCAAACAAAAATGAAATTTTCAAAAATCGAGCGAGGAGTCGATTTTTTTTCGTTTTTTACGCGTTTCACATGCTATCAAACACAAATGAAATTTTCAAAAATCGAATGAAGAGTCGATTTTTTTTCGTTTTTTACGCGTTTCACATGCTTTCAAACACAAATGAAATTTTCGAAAATCGAGCAAAAAGTCGATTTTTATTTCGTTTCACATGCTTTCAAACACAAATGAAATTTTCGAAAATCGAGCAAAAAGTCGATTTTTTTTTCGTTTCACATGCTTTCAAACACAAATGAAATTTTCGAAAATCGAGCAAAAAGTCGATTTTTTTTTCGTTTCACATGGAATAATCGAGTGAAGAGTCGATTTTTTTTCGTTTTTTACGCGTTTCACATGCTATCAAACACAAATGAAATTTTCAAAAATCGAGTGAAGGGTCGATTTTTTTTCGATTTTTAAGGGGTTTCACATGCTTTCAAACACAAATGAAATTTTCGAAAATCGAGCAAAAAGTCGATTTTTTTTTCGTTTCACATGCTTTCAAACACAAATGAAATTTTCGAAAATCGAGCAAAAAGTCGATTTTTTTTTCGTTTCACATGCTTTCAAACACAAATGAAATTTTCGAAAATCGAGCAAATAGTCGATTTTTTTTTTCGTTTCACATGCTTTCAAACACAAATGAAATTTTCGAAAATCGAGCAAAAAGTCGATTTTTTTTTCGTTTCACATGCAATAATCGAGTGAAGAGTCGATTTTTTTTTCGTTTTTTACGCGTTTCACATGCTTTCAAACACAAATGAAATTTTCGAAAAATCGAGCAAAAAGTCGATTTTTTTTTCGTTTCACATGGAATAATCGAGAGAAGAGTCGATTTTTTTTCGTTTTTTACGCGTTTCACATGCTTTCAAACACAAATGAAATTTTCGAAAATCGAGCAAAAAGTCGATTTTTATTTCGTTTCACATGCTTTCAAACACAAATGAAATTTTCGAAAATCGAGCAAAAAGTCGATTTTTTTTTTTCGTTTCACATGCTTTCAAACACAAATGAAATTTTTTGAAAATCGAGCAAAAAGTTGATTTTTTTTTCGTTTCATATGCTTTCAAACACAAATGAAATTTTCGAAAATCGAGCAAAAAGTCGATTTTTTTTTCGTTTCACATGCAATAATTGAGTGAAGAGTCGATTTTTTTTCGTTTTTTACGCGTTTCACATGCTTTCAAACACAACAGAAATTTTCGAAAATCGAGCAAAAAGTCGATTTTTTTTTCGTTTCACATGCTTTCAAACACAAATGAAATTTTCGAAAATCGAGCAAAAAGTCGATTTTTTTTCGTTTCACATGCTTTCAAACACAAATGAAATTTTCGAAAATCGAGCAAAAAGTCGATTTTTTTTTCGTTTCACATGCAATAATCGAGTGAAGAGTCGATTTTTTTTCGTTTTTTACGCGTTTCACATGCTTTCAAACACAAATGAAATTTTCGAAAATCGAGCAAAAAATTGGTTTTTTTTTCGTTTCACATGCAATAATCGAGTGAAGAGTCGATTTTTTTTCGTTTTTTACGCGTTTCACATGCTTTCAAACACAAATGAAATTTTTGAAAATCGAGCAAAAAGTCGATTTTTTTTTCGTTTCACATGCTTTCAAACACAAATGAAATTTTCGAAAATCGTGCAAAAAGTCGATTTTTTTTTCGTTTCACATGCAATAATCGAGTGAAGAGTCGATTTTTTTTCGTTTTTTACGCGTTTCACATGCTTTCAAACACAAATGAAATTTTCGAAAATCGAGCAAAAAGTCGATTTTTTTTTCGTTTCACATGCAATAATCGAGTGAAGAGTCGATTTTTTTTCGTTTTTTACGCGTTTCACATGCTTTCAAACACAAATGAAATTTTCGAAAAATCGAGCAAAAAGTCGATTTTTTTTTCGTTTCACATGGAATAATCGAGAGAAGAGTCGATTTTTTTTCGTTTTTTACGCGTTTCACATGCTTTCAAACACAAATGAAATTTTCGAAAATCGAGCAAAAAGTCGATTTTTATTTTCGTTTCACATGCTTTCAAACACAAATGAAATTTCCGAAAATCGAGCAAAAAGTCGATTTTTTTTTTCGTTTCATATGCTTTCAAACACAAATGAAATTTTCGAAAATCGAGCAAAAAGTCTATTTTTTTTTCGTTTCACATGCAATAATCGAGTGAAGAGTCGATTTTTTTTCGTTTTTTACGCGTTTCACATGCTTTCAAACACAAATGAAATTTTCGAAAAATCGAGCAAAAAGTCGATTTTTTTTTCGTTTCACTGGAATAATCGAGAGAAGAGTCGATTTTTTTTCGTTTTTTACGCGTTTCACATGCTTTCAAACACAAATGAAATTTTCGAAAATCGAGCAAAAAGTCGATTTTTTTTTCGTTTCACATGCAATAATCGAGTGAAGAGTCGATTTTTTTTTCGTTTTTTACGCGTTTCACATGCTTTCAAACACAAATGAAATTTTCGAAAAATCGAGCAAAAAGTCGATTTTTTTTTCGTTTCACATGGAATAATCGAGAGAAGAGTCGATTTTTTTTCGTTTTTTACGCGTTTCACATGCTTTCAAACACAAATGAAATTTTCGAAAATCGAGCAAAAAGTCGATTTTTATTTCGTTTCACATGCTTTCAAACACAAATGAATTTTCGAAAATCGAGCAAAAAGTCGATTTTTTTTTCGTTTCACATGCTTTCAAACACAAATGAAATTTTTGAAAATCGAGCAAAAAGTTGATTTTTTTTTCGTTTCATATGCTTTCAAACACAAATGAAATTTTCGAAAATCGAGCAAAAAGTCGATTTTTTTTTCGTTTCACATGCAATAATTGAGTGAAGAGTCGATTTTTTTTCGTTTTTTACGCGTTTCACATGCTTTCAAACACAAATGAAATTTTCGAAAATCGAGCAAAAAGTCGATTTTTTTTTCGTTTCACATGCAATAATCGAGTGAAGAGTCGATTTTTTTTCGTTTTTTACGCGTTTCACATGCTTTCAAACACAAATGAAATTTTCGAAAATCGAGCAAAAAGTCGATTTTTTTTTCGTTTCACATGCAATAATCGAGTGGAGTCGATTTTTGTTCGTTTTTTACGCGTTTCACATGCTTTCAAACACAAATGAAATTTTCGAAAATCGAGCAAAAAGTCGATTTTTATTTCGTTTCACATGCTTTCAAACACAAATGAAATTTCCGAAAATCGAGCAAAAAGTCGATTTTTTTTTTCGTTTCATATGCTTTCAAACACAAATGAAATTTTCGAAAATCGAGCAAAAAGTCGATTTTTTTTTCGTTTCACATGCTTTCAAACACAAATGAAATTTTCGAAAATCGAGCAAAAAGACGATTTTTTTTTCGTTTCACATGCAATAATCGAGTGAAGAGTCGATTTTTTTTCGTTTTTTACGCGTTTCACATGCTTTCAAACACAAATGAAATTTTCGAAAAATCGAGCAAAAAGTCGATTTTTTTTTTCGTTTCATATGCTTTCAAACACAAATGAAATTTTCGAAAATCGAGCAAAAAGTCGATTTTTTTTCGTTTCACATGCTTTCAAACACAAATGAAATTTTCGAAAATCGAGCAAAAAGACGATTTTTTTTTCGTTTCACATGGAATAATCGAAAGAAGAGTCGATTTTTTTTCGTTTTTTACGCGTTTCACATGCTTTCAAACACAAATGAAATTTTCGAAAATCGAGCAAAAAGTCGATTTTTATTTCGTTTCACATGCTTTCAAACACAAATGAAATTTTCGAAAATCGAGCAAAAAGTCGATTTTTTTTTCGTTTCACATGCTTTCAAACACAAATGAAATTTTTGAAAATCGAGCAAAAAGTTGATTTTTTTTTCATTTCATATGCTTTCAAACACAAATGAAATTTTCGAAAATCGAGCAAAAAGTCGATTTTTTTTTTCGTTTCACATGCAATAATCGAGTGAAGAGTCGATTTTTTTTCGTTTTTTACGCGTTTCACATGCTTTCAAACACAAATGAAATTTTCGAAAATCGAGCAAAAAGACGATTTTTTTTTCGTTTCATATGCTTTCAAACACAAATGAAATTTTCGAAAATCGAGCAAAAAGTCGATTTTTTTTTCGTTTCACATGCTTTCAAACAAAAATGAAATTTTCAAAAATCGAGCGAAGAGTCGATTTTTTTTCGTTTTTTACGCGTTTCACATGATTTCAAACACAAATGAAATTTTCAAAAATCGAATGAGGAGTCGATTTTTTTTCGTTTTTTACGCGTTTCACATGCTATCAAACACAAATGAAATTTTCAAAAATCGAATGAAGAGTCGATTTTTTTTCGTTTTTTACGCGTTTCACATGCTATCAAACACAAATGAAATTTTCAAAAATCGAGTGAAGGGTCGATTTTTTTTCGATTTTTACGCGTTTCACATGCTTTCAAACTCAAATGAAATTTTCGAAAATCGATCAAAAAGTCGATTTTTTTTTCGTTTCACATGCTTTCAAACACAAATGAAATTTTCGAAAATCGAGCAAAAAGTCGATTTTTTTTTCGTTTCACATGCTTTCAAACACAAATGAAATTTTCGAAAATCGAGCAAAAAGTCGATTTTTTTTTCGATTCACATGCAATAATCGAGTGAAGAGTCGATTTTTTTCGTTTTTTATGCGTTTCACATGCTTTCAAACACAAATGAAATTTTCGAAAATCGAGCAAAAGGTCGAATTTTTTTTCGTTTCACATGCTTTCTAACAAAAATGAAATTTTCAAAAATCGAGCGAGGAGTCGATTTTTTTTCGTTTTTTACTCGTTTCACATGCTATCAAACACAAATGAAATTTTCAAAAATCGAATGAAGAGTCGATTTTTTTTCGTTTTTTACGCGTTTCACATGATTTCAAACACAAATGAAATTTTCAAAAACCGAGTGAGGAGTCGATTTTTTTTCGTTTTTACGCGTTTCACATGCTATCAAACACAAATGAAATTTTCAAAAATCGAATGAAGAGTCGATTTTTTTTCGTTTTTTACGCGTTTCACATGCTATCAAACACAAATAAAATTTTCAAAAATCGAGTGAAGGGTCGATTTTTTTTCGATTTTTACGCGTTTCACATGCTTTCAAACACAATGAAATTTTCGAAAATCGAGCAAAAAGTCGATTTTTTTTTCGTTTCACATGCAATAATCGAGTGAAGAGTCGATTTTTTTTCGTTTTTTACGCGTTTCACATGCTTTTAAACACAAATGAAATTTTCGAAAATCGAGCAAAAAGTCGATTTTTTTTTCGTTTCACATGGAATAATCGAGAGAAGAGTCGATTTTTTTTCGTTTTTTACGCGTTTCACATGCTTTCAAACACAAATGAATTTTTCGAAAATCGATCAAAAAGTCGATTTTTTTTTTCGTTTCACATGCAATAATCGAGTGGAGTCGATTTTTTTTTGTTTTTTACGCGTTTCACATGCTTTCAAACACAAATGAAGTTTTCGAAAATCGATAAAAAAGTCGATTTTTTTTTCGTTTCACATGCAATAATCGAGTGGAGTCGATTTTTTTCGTTTTTTACGCGTTTCACATGCTTTCAAACACAAATGAAATTTTCGAAAATCGAGCAAAAAGTCGATTTTTTTTTCGTTTCTTCACATGGTTTCAAACACAAATGAAATTTTCGAAAATCGAGCAAAAAGTCGATTTTTTTTTCGTTTCTCATGCTTTCAAACACAAATGAAATTTTCGAAAATCGAGCAAAAAGTCGATTTTTTTTTCGTTTCACATGCAATAATCGAGTGAAGAGTCGATTTTTTTTTGTTTTTTACGCGTTTCACATGCTTTCAAACAAAAATGAAATTTTCGAAAATCGAGCAAAAGTCGATTTTTTTTTCGTTTCATATGCTTTCAAACACAAATGATATTTTCGAAAATCGAGCAAAAAGTCGATTTTTTTTTCGTTTCACATGCTTTCAAACACAAATGATATTTTCGAAAATCGAGCAAAAAATCGATTTTTTTTTCCGTTTCACATGCTTTCAAACACAAATGAAATTTTCGAAAATCGAGCAAAAAGTCGATTTTTTTTTCGTTTCATATGCTTTCAAACACAAATGAAATTTTCGAAAATCGAGCAAAAAGTCGATTTTTTTTTCGTTTCACATGCTTTCAAACACAAATGAAATTTTCGAAAATCGAGCAAAAAGTCGATTTTTTTTTCGTTTCACATGCTTTCAAACACAAATGAAATTTTCGAAAATCGAGCAAAAAGTCGATTTTTTTTTCGTTTCACATGCTTTCAAACACAAATGAAATTTTCGAAAATCGAGCAAAAAGTCGATTTTTTTTCGTTTCACATGCAATAATCGAGTGAAGAGTCGTTTTTTTTTCGTTTTTTACGCGTTTTACATGCTTTCAAACACAAATGAAATTTTCGAAAATCGAGCAAAAAGTCGATTTTTTTTTCGTTTCACATGCTTTCAAACACAAATGAAATTTTCGAAAATCGAGCAAAAAGTCGATTTTTTTTTCGTTTCACATGCTTTCAAACACAAATGAAATTTTCGAAAATCGAGCAAAAAGTCGATTTTTTTTTTCGTTTCACATGCAATAATCGAGTGAAGAGTCGATTTTTTTTGTTTTTTACGCGTTTCACATGCTTTCAAACACAAATGAAATTTTCGAAAATCGAGCAAAAAGTCGATTTTTTTTTCGTTTCACATGCTTTCAAACACAAATGAAATTTTCGAAAATCGAGCAAAAAGTCGATTTTTTTTTCGTTTCACATGCTTTCAAACACAAATGATATTTTCGAAAATCGAGCAAAAAGTCGATTTTTTTTTCGTTTCACATGCTTTCAAACACAAATGAAATTTTCGAAAATTGAGCAAAAAGTCGATTTTTTTTTCGTTTCATATGCTTTCAAACACAAATGAAATTTTCGAAAATCGAGCAAAAAGTCGATTTTTTTTTCGTTTCACATGCTTTCAAATACAAATGAAATTTTCGAAAATCGAGCAAAAAGTCGATTTTTTTTTCGTTTCACATGCTTTCAAACACAAATGAAATTTTCGAAAATCGAGCAAAAAGTCGATTTTTTTTTCGTTTCACATGCTTTCAAACACAAATGAAATTTTGAAAATCGAGCAAAAAGTCGATTTTTTTTTTGTTTCACATGCTTTCAAACACAAATGAAATTTTCGAAAATCGAGCAAAAAGTCGATTTTTTTTTCGTTTCACTTGGTTTCAAACACAAATGAAATTTTCGAAAATCGAGCAAAAAGTCGATTTTTTTTTTGTTTCACATGCTTTCAAACACAAATGAAATTTTCGAAAATCGAGCAAAAAGTCGATTTTTTTTTCGTTTCACATGGTTTCAAACACAAATGAAATTTTCGAAAATCGAGCAAAAAGTCGATTTTTTTTTCGTTTCACATGGTTTCAAACACAAATGAAATTTTCGAAAATCGAGCAAAAAGTCGATTTTTTTTTTCGTTTCACATGCTTTCAAACACAAATGAAATTTTCGAAAATCCAGCAAAAAGTCGATTTTCTTTTGTTTCACATGCTTTCAAACACAAATGAAATTTTCGAAAATCGAGCAAAAAGTCGATTTTTTTTTCGTTTTACATGCAATAATCGAGTGGAGTCGATTTTTTTCGTTTTTTACGCGTTTCACATGCTTTCAAACACATATGAAATTTTCGAAAATCGAGCAAAAAGTCGATTTTTTTTTCGTTTCACATGCTTTCAAACACAAATGAAATTTTGAAAATCGAGCAAAAAGTCGATTTTTTTTTGTTTCACATGCTTTCAAACACAAATGAAATTTTCGAAAATCGAGCAAAAAGTCGATTTTTTTTTCGTTTCACATGGTTTCAAACACAAATGAAATTTTCGAAAATCGAGCAAAAAGTCGAATTTTTTTTCGTTTCATATGCTTTCAAACACAAATGAAATTTTCAAAAATCGAGCAAAAAGTCGATTTTTTTTTCGTTTCACATGCTTTCAAACACAAATGAAATTTTCGAAAATCGAGCAAAAAGTCGATTTTTTTTTCGTTTCACATGCAATAATCGAGTGGAGTCGATTTTTTTTTTCGTTTTTTACGCGTTTCACATGCTTTCAAACACAAATGAAGTTTTCGAAAATCGAGAAAAAGTCGATTTTTTTTTCGTTTCACATGCTTTCAAACACAAATGAAATTTTCGAAAATCGAGCAAAAAGTCGATTTTTTTTTCGTTTCACATGCTTTCAAACACAAATGAAATTTTCGAAAATCGAGCAAAAAGTCGATTTTTTTTTCGTTTCACATGCTTTCAAACACAAATGAAATTTTCGAAAATCGAGCAAAAAGTCGATTTTTTTTTCGTTTCACATGCAATAATCGAGTGGAGTCGGTTTTTTTTCGTTTTTTACGCGTTTCACATGCTTTCAAACACAAATAAAATTTTCAAAAATCGAGCAAAAAGTCGATTTTTTTTTCGTTTCACATGCTTTCAAACACAAATGAAATTTTCGAAAATCGAGCAAAAAGTCGATTTTTTTTTTCGTTTCACATGCTTTCAAACACAAATGAAATTTTCGAAAATCGAGCAAAAAGTCAATTTTTTTTTCGTTTCACATGCTTTCAAACACAAATGAAATTTTCGAAAATCGAGCAAAAAGTCGATTTTTTTTTCGTTTCACATGCTTTCAAACACAAATGAAATTTTCGAAAATCGAGCAAAAAGTCGATTTTTTTTTCGTTTCACATGCTTTCAAACACAAACGAAATTTTCGAAAATCGAGCAAAAAGTCGATTTTTTTTTGTTTCACATGCTTTCAAACACAAATGAAATTTTCGAAAATCGAGCAAAAAGTCGATTTTTTTTTCGTTTCACATGCAATAATCGAGTGAAGAGTCGGTTTTTTTTCGTTTTTTACGCGTTTCACATGCTTTCAAACACAAATGAAATTTTCAAAAATCGAGCAAAAAGTCGATTTTTTTTTCGTTTCACATGCTTTCAAACACAAATGAAATTTTCGAAAATCGAGCAAAAAGTCGATTTTTTTTTCGTTTCACATGCTTTCAAACACAAATGAAATTTTCGAAAATCGAGCAAAAAGTCGATTTTTTTTTCGTTTCACATGCAATAATCGAGTAGAGTCGATTTTTTTTCGTTTTTTACGCGTTTCACATGCTTTCAAACACAAATGAAATTTTCGAAAATCGAGCAAAAAGTCGATTTTTTTTTCGTTTCACATGCAATAATCGAGTGAAGAGTCGATTTTTTTTCGTTTTTTACGCGTTTCACATGCTTTCAAACACAAATGAAATTTTCGAAAATCGAGCAAAAAGTCGATTTTTTTTTCGTTTCACATGCAATAATCGAGTGAAGAGTCGATTTTTTTTCGTTTTTTACGCGTTTCACATGCTTTCAAGCACAAATGAAATTTTCGAAAATCGAGCAAAAAGTCGATTTTTTTTCCGTTTCACATGCTTTCAAACACAAATGAAATTTTCGAAAATCGAGCAAAAAGTCGATTTTTTTTTCGTTTCATATGCTTTCAAACACAAATGAAATTTTCGAAAATCGAGCAAAAAGTCGATTTTTTTTTCGTTTCACATGCTTTCAAACAGAAATGAAATTTTCGAAAATCGAGCAAAAAGTCGATTTTTTTTTCGTTTCACATGCTTTCAAACACAAATGAAATTTTCGAAAATCGAGCAAAAAGTCGATTTTTTTTTTTGTTTCACATGCAATAATCAAGTGAAGAGTCGATTTTTTTTGTTTTTTACGCGTTTCACATGCTTTCAAACACAAATGAAATTTTCGAAAATCGAGCAAAAAGTCGATTTTTTTTTCGTTTCACATGCTTTCAAACACAAATGAAAATTTCGAAAATCGAGCAAAAAGTCGATTTTTTTTTCGTTTCACATGCTTTCAAACACAAATGAAATTTTCGAAAATCGAGCAAAAAGTCGATTTTTTTTTTCGTTTCACATGCTTTCAAACACAAATGAAATTTTCGAAAATCGAGCAAAAAGTCGATTTTTTTTTCGTTTCACATGCAATAATCGAGTGAAGAGTCGGTTTTTTTTCGTTTTTTACGCGTTTCACATGCTTTCAAACACAAATGAAATTTTCAAAAATCGAGCAAAAAGTCGATTTTTTTTCGTTTCACATGCTTTCAAACACAAATGAAATTTTCGAAAATCGAGCAAAAAGTCGATTTTTTTTTTCGTTTCACATGCTTTCAAACACAAATGAAATTTTCGAAAATCGAGCAAAAAGTCGATTTTTTTTTCGTTTCACATGCTTTCAAACACAAATGATATTTTCGAAAATCGAGCAAAAAGTCGATTTTTTTTTCCGTTTCACATGCTTTCAAACACAAATGAAATTTTCGAAAATCGAGCAAAAAGTCGATTTTTTTTTCGTTTCATATGCTTTCAAACACAAATGAAATTTTCGAAAATCGAGCAAAAAGTCGATTTTTTTTTCGTTTCACATGCTTTCAAACACAAATGAAATTTTCGAAAATCGAGCAAAAAGTCGATTTTTTTTTCGTTTCACATGCTTTCAAACACAAATGTAATTTTCGAAAATCGAGCAAAAAGTCGATTTTTTTTCGTTTCACATGCAATAATCGAGTGAAGAGTCGGTTTTTTTTCGTTTTTTACGCGTTTTACATGCTTTCAAACACAAATGAAATTTTCGAAAATCGAGCAAAAAGTCGATTTTTTTTTCGTTTCACATGCAATAATCGAGCAAAAAGTCGATTTTTTTTTTCGTTTCATATGCTTTCAAACACAAATGAAATTTTCGAAAATCGAGCAAAAAGTCGATTTTTTTTTGTTTCACATGCAATAATCGAGTGGAGTCGATTTTTTTCGTTTTTTACGCGTTTCACATGCTTTCAAACACAAATGAAATTTTCGAAAATCGAGCAAAAGTCGATTTTTTTTTCGTTTCTCATGCTTTCAAACACAAATGAAATTTTCGAAAATCGAGCAAAAAGTCGATTTTTTTTTCGTTTCACATGCAATAATCGAGTGAAGAGTCGATTTTTTTTCGTTTTTTACGCGTTTCACATGCTTTCAAACAAAAATGAAATTTTCGAAAATCGAGCAAAAGTCGATTTTTTTTTCGTTTCATATGCTTTCAAACACAAATGATATTTTCGAAAATCGAGCAAAAAGTCGATTTTTTTTTCGTTTCACATGCTTTCAAACACAAATGATATTTTCGAAAATCGAGCAAAAAGTCGATTTTTTTTCCGTTTCACATGCTTTCAAACACAAATGAAATTTTCGAAAATCGAGCAAAAAGTCGATTTTTTTTTCGTTTCACATGCTTTCAAACACAAATGAAATTTTCGAAAATCGAGCAAAAAGTCGATTTTTTTTTCGTTTCACATGCTTTCAAACACAAATGAAATTTTCGAAAATCGAGCAAAAAGTCGATTTTTTTTCGTTTCACATGCAATAATCGAGTGAAGAGTCGGTTTTTTTTCGTTTTTTACGCGTTTTACATGCTTTCAAACACAAATGAAATTTTCGAAAATCGAGCAAAAAGTCGATTTTTTTTTCGTTTCACATGCTTTCAAACACAAATGAAATTTTCGAAAATCGAGCAAAAAGTCGATTTTTTTTTCGTTTCACATGCTTTCAAACACAAATGAAATTTTCGAAAATCGAACAAAAAGTCGATTTTTTTTTTCGTTTCACATGCAATAATCGAGTGAAGAGTCGATTTTTTTTGTTTTTTACGCGTTTCACATGCTTTCAAACACAAATGAAATTTTCGAAAATCGAGCAAAAAGTCGATTTTTTTTTCGTTTCACATGCTTTCAAACACAAATGAAATTTTCGAAAATCGAGCAAAAAGTCGATTTTTTTTTTCGTTTCACATGCTTTCAAACACAAATGAAATTTTCGAAAATCGAGCAAAAAGTCGATTTTTTTTTCGTTTCACATGCTTTCAAACACAAATGAAATTTTCGAAAATCGAGCAAAAAGTCGATTTTTTTTTCGTTTCACATGCAATAATCGAGTGGAGTCGATTTTTTTTCGTTTTTTACGCGTTTCACATGCTTTCAAACACAAATGAAATTTTCGAAAATCGAGCAAAAAGTCGATTTTTTTTTTCGTTTCACATGCTTTCAAACACAAATGAAATTTTCGAAAATCGAGCAAAAAGTCGATTTTTTTTTCGTTTCACATGCAATAATCGAGTGAAGAGTCGATTTTTTTTCGTTTTTTACGCGTTTCACATGCTTTCAAACACAAATGAAATTTTCGAAAATCGAGCAAAAAGTCGATTTTTTTTCCGTTTCACATGCTTTCAAACACAAATGAAATTTTCGAAAATCGAGCAAAAAGTCGATTTTTTTTTCGTTTCATATGCTTTCAAACACAAATGAAATTTTCGAAAATCGAGCAAAAAGTCGATTTTTTTTTCGTTTCACATGCTTTCAAACACAAATGAAATTTTCGAAAATCGAGCAAAAAGTCGATTTTTTTTTCGTTTCACATGCTTTCAAACACAAATGAAATTTTCGAAAATCGAGCAAAAAGTCGATTTTTTTTTCGTTTCACATGCTTTCAAACACAAATGAAATTTTCGAAAATCGAGCAAAAAGTCGATTTTTTTTTTCGTTTCACATGCTTTCAAACACAAATGAAATTTTCGAAAATCGAGCAAAAAGTCGATTTTTTTTTCGTTTCACATGCAATAATCGAGTGAAGAGTCGGTTTTTTTTCGTTTTTTACGCGTTTCACATGCTTTCAAACACAAATGAAATTTTCAAAAATCGAGCAAAAAGTCGATTTTTTTTCGTTTCACATGCTTTCAAACACAAATGAAATTTTCGAAAATTGAGCAAAAAGTCGATTTTTTTTTTCGTTTCTCATGCTTTCAAACACAAATGAAATTTTCGAAAATCGAGCAAAAAGTCGATTTTTTTTTCGTTTCACATGCAATAATCGAGTGAAGAGTCGATTTTTTTTCGTCTTTTACGCGTTTCACATGCTTTCAAACAAAAATGATATTTTCGAAAATCGAGCAAAAGTCGATTTTTTTTTCGTTTCATATGCTTTCAAACACAAATGATATTTTCGAAAATCGAGCAAAAAGTCGATTTTTTTTTCGTTTCACATGCTTTCAAACACAAATGATATTTTCGAAAATCGAGCAAAAAGTCGATTTTTTTTTCCGTTTCACATGCTTTCAAACACAAATGAAATTTTCGAAAATCGAGCAAAAAGTCGATTTTTTTTTCGTTTCATATGCTTTCAAACACAAATGAAATTTTCGAAAATCGAGCAAAAAGTCGATTTTTTTTTCGTTTCACATGCTTTCAAACACAAATGAAATTTTCGAAAATCGAGCAAAAAGTCGATTTTTTTTTTCGTTTCACATGCTTTCAAACACAAATGAAATTTTCGAAAATCGAGCAAAAAGTCGATTTTTTTTCGTTTCACATGCAATAATCGAGTGAAGAGTCGGTTTTTTTTCGTTTTTTACGCGTTTTACATGCTTTCAAACACAAATGAAATTTTCGAAAATCGAGCAAAAAGTCGATTTTTTTTTCGTTTCACATGCTTTCAAACACAAATGAAATTTTCGAAAATCGAGCAAAAAGTCGATTTTTTTTTCGTTTCACATGCTTTCAAACACAAATGAAATTTTCGAAAATCGAGCAAAAAGTCGATTTTTTTTTTCGTTTCACATGCAATAATCGAGTGAAGAGTCGATTTTTTTTGTTTTTTACGCGTTTCACATGCTTTCAAACACAAATGAAATTTTCGAAAATCGAGCAAAAAGTCGATTTTTTTTTCGTTTCACATGCAATAATCGAGTGGAGTCGATTTTTTTTCGTTTTTTACGCGTTTCACATGCTTTCAAACACAAATGAAATTTTCGAAAATCGAGCAAAAAGTCGATTTTTTTTTCGTTTCACATGCAATAATCGAGTGAAGAGTCGGTTTTTTTTCGTTTTTTACGCGTTTCACATGCTTTCAAACACAAATGAAATTTTCAAAAATCGAGCAAAAAGTCGATTTTTTTTCGTTTCACATGCTTTCAAACACAAATGAAATTTTCGAAAATTGAGCAAAAAGTCGATTTTTTTTTTCGTTTCACATGCTTTCAAACACAAATGAAATTTTCGAAAATCGAGCAAAAAGTCGATTTTTTTTTCGTTTCACATGCTTTCAAACACAAATGATATTTTCGAAAATCGAGCAAAATGTCGATTTTTTTTTCCGTTTCACATGCTTTCAAACACAAATGAAATTTTCGAAAATCGAGCAAAAAGTCGATTTTTTTTTCGTTTCATATGCTTTCAAACACAAATGAAATTTTCGAAAATCGAGCAAAAAGTCGATTTTTTTTTCGTTTCACATGCTTTCAAACACAAATGAAATTTTCGAAAATCGAGCAAAAAGTCGATTTTTTTTTCGTTTCACATGCTTTCAAACACAAATGAAATTTTCGAAAATCGAGCAAAAAGTCGATTTTTTTTTCGTTTCACATGCTTTCAAACACAAATGAAATTTTCGAAAATCGAGCAAAAAGTCGATTTTTTTTTCGTTTCACATGCTTTCAAACACAAATGAAATTTTCGAAAATCGAGCAAAAAATCGATTTTTTTTTCGTTTCACATGCAATAATCGAGTGAAGAGTCGATTTTTTTTCGTTTTTTACGCGTTTCACATGCTTTCAAACACAAATGAAATTTTCGAAAATCGAGCAAAAAGTCGATTTTTTTTTGTTTCACATGCAATAATCGAGCAAAAAGTCGATTTTTTTTTTCGTTTCATATGCTTTCAAACACAAATGAAATTTTCGAAAATCGAGCAAAAAGTCGATTTTTTTTTGTTTCACATGCAATAATCGAGTGGAGTCGATTTTTTTCGTTTTTTACGCGTTTCACATGCTTTCAAACACAAATGAAATTTTCGAAAATCGAGCAAAAGTCGATTTTTTTTTCGTTTCTCATGCTTTCAAACACAAATGAAATTTTCGAAAATCGAGCAAAAAGTCGATTTTTTTTTCGTTTCACATGCAATAATCGAGTGAAGAGTCGATTTTTTTTCGTTTTTTACGCGTTTCACATGCTTTCAAACAAAAATGAAATTTTCGAAAATCGAGCAAAAGTCGATTTTTTTTTCGTTTCATATGCTTTCAAACACAAATGATATTTTCGAAAATCGAGCAAAAAGTCGATTTTTTTTTCGTTTCACATGCTTTCAAACACAAATGATATTTTCGAAAATCGAGCAAAAAGTCGATTTTTTTTCCGTTTCACATGCTTTCAAACACAAATGAAATTTTCGAAAATCGAGCAAAAAGTCGATTTTTTTTTCGTTTCACATGCTTTCAAACACAAATGAAATTTTCGAAAATCGAGCAAAAAGTCGATTTTTTTTTCGTTTCACATGCAATAATCGAGTGGAGTCGGTTTTTTTTCGTTTTTTACGCGTTTCACATGCTTTCAAACACAAATAAAATTTTCAAAAATCGAGCAAAAAGTCGATTTTTTTTTCGTTTCACATGCTTTCAAACACAAATGAAATTTTCGAAAATCGAGCAAAAAGTCGATTTTTTTTTCGTTTCACATGCTTTCAAACACAAATGAAATTTTCGAAAATCGAGCAAAAAGTCAATTTTTTTTTCGTTTCACATGCTTTCAAACACAAATGAAATTTTCGAAAATCGAGCAAAAAGTCGATTTTTTTTTCGTTTCACATGCTTTCAAACACAAATGAAATTTTTGAAAATCGAGCAAAAAGTCGATTTTTTTTTCGTTTCACATGCAATAATCGAGTGAAGAGTCGGTTTTTTTTTTCGTTTTTTACGCGTTTCACATGCTTTCAAACACAAATGAAATTTTCGAAAATCGAGCAAAAAGTCGAATTTTTTTCGTTTCATATGCTTTCAAACACAAATGAAATTTTCGAAAATCGAGCAAAAAGTCTATTTTTTTTTCGTTTCACATGCTTTCAAACACAAATGAAATTTTCGAAAATCGAGCAAAAAGTCGATTTTTTTTTCGTTTCACATGCTTTCAAACACAAATGAAATTTTCGAAAATCGAGCAAAAAGTCGATTTTTTTTTCGTTTCACATGCAATAATCGAGTGAAGAGTCGGTTTTTTTTCGTTTTTTACGCGTTTCACATGCTTTCAAACACAAATGAAATTTTCAAAAATCGAGCAAAAAGTCGATTTTTTTTTTCGTTTCACATGCTTTCAAACACAAATGAAATTTTCGAAAATCGAGCAAAAAGTCGATTTTTTTTTTCGATTCACATGCAATAATCGAGTGAAGAGTCTATTTTTTTGTTTTTTACGCGTTTCACATGCTTTCAAACACAAATGAAATTTTCGAAAATCGAGCAAAAAGTCGATTTTTTTTTCGTTTCACATGCTTTCAAACACAAATGAAATTTTCGAAAATCGAGCAAAAAGTCTATTTTTTTTTTCGTTTCACATGCTTTCAAACACAAATGAAATTTTCGAAAATCGAGCAAAAAGTCGATTTTTTTTTCGTTTCACATGCTTTCAAACACAAATGAAATTTTCGAAAATCGAGCAAAAAGTCGATTTTTTTTTCGTTTCACATGCTTTCAAACACAAATGAAATTTTCGAAAATCGAGCAAAAAGTCGATTTTTTTTTCGTTTCACATGCTTTCAAACACAAATGAAATTTTCGAAAATCGAGCAAAAAGTCGATTTTTTTTTCGTTTCACATGCAATAATCGAGTGAAGAGTCGGTTTTTTTTCGTTTTTTACGCGTTTCACATGCTTTCAAACACAAATGAAATTTTCAAAAATCGAGCAAAAAGTCGATTTTTTTTTCGTTTCACATGCTTTCAAACACAAATGAAATTTTCGAAAATCGAGCAATAAGTCGATTTTTTTTTCGTTTCACATGCAATAATCGAGTGAAGAGTCGATTTTTTTTCGTTTTTTACGCGTTTCACATGCTTTCAAACACAAATGAAATTTTCGAAAATCGAGCAAAAAGTCGATTTTTTTTTCGTTTCACATGCTTTCAAACACAAATGAAATTTTCGATAATCGAGCAAAAAGTCGATTTTTTTTTTCGTTTCACATGCTTTCAAACACAAATGAAATTTTCGAAAATCGAGCAAAAAGTCGATTTTTTTTTCGTTTCACATGCTTTCAAACACAAATGAAATTTTCGAAAATCGAGCAAAAAGTCGATTTTTTTTTCGTTTCACATGCTTTCAAACACAAATGAAATTTTCGAAAATCGAGCAATAAGTCGATTTTTTTTTCGTTTCACATGCAATAATCGAGTGAAGAGTCGATTTTTTTTCGTTTTTTACGCGTTTCACATGCTTTCAAACACAAATGAAATTTTCGAAAATCGAGCAAAAAGTCGATTTTTTTTTCGTTTCACATGCTTTCAAACACAAATGAAATTTTCGATAATCGAGCAAAAAGTCGATTTTTTTTTCGTTTCACATGCTTTTAAACACAAATGAAATTTTCGAAAATCGAGCAAAAAGTCGATTTTTTTTTCGTTTCACATGCTTTCAAACACAAATGAAATTTTCGAAAATCGAGCAAAAAGTCGATTTTTTTTTCGTTTCACATGCAATAATCGAGTGAAGAGTCGGTTTTTTTTCGTTTTTTACGCGTTTCACATGCTTTCAAACACAAATGAAATGTTCGAAAATCGAGCAAAAAGTCGATTTTTTTTTCGTTTCACATGCTTTCAAACACAAATGAAATTTTCGAAAATCGAGCAAAAAGTTGATTTTTTTTTCGTTTCACATGCTTTCAAACACAAATGAAATTTTCGAAAATCGAGCAAAAAGTCGATTTTTTTTTCGTTTCACATGCTTTCAAACACAAATGAAATTTTCGAAAATCGAGCAAAAAGTCGATTTTTTTTTCGTTTCACATGCTTTCAAACACAAATGATATTTTCGAAAATCGAGCAAAAAGTCGATTTTTTTTTCGTTTCACATGCTTTCAAACACAAATGAAATTTTCGAAAATCGAGCAAAAAGTCGATTTTTTTTTTCGTTTCACATGCAATAATCGAGTGAAGAGTCGGTTTTTTTTCGTTTTTTACGCGTTTCACATGCTTTCAAACACAAATGAAATGTTCGAAAATCGAGCAAAAAGTCGATTTTTTTTTCGTTTCACATGCTTTCAAACACAAATGAAATTTTCGAAAATCGAGCAAAAAGTCGATTTTTTTTTCGTTTCACATGCTTTCAAACACAAATGAAATTTTCGAAAATCGAGCAAAAAGTCGATTTTTTTTTCGTTTCACATGCTTTCAAACACAAATGAAATTTTCGAAAATCGAGCAAAAAGTCGATTTTTTTTTTCGTTTCACATGCTTTCAAACACAAATGAAATTTTCGAAAATCGAGCAAAAAGTCGATTTTTTTTTCGTTTCACAAGTTTTCAAACACAAATGAAATTTTCGAAAATCGAGCAAAAAGTCGATTTTTTTTTCGTTTCACATGCTTTCAAACACAAATGAAATTTTCGAAAATCGAGCAAAAAGTCGATTTTTTTTTCGTTTCACATGCTTTCAAACACAAATGATATTTTCGAAAATCGAGCAAAAAGTCGATTTTTTTTTCGTTTCACATGCTTTCAAACACAAATGAAATTTTCGAAAATCGAGCAAAAAGTCGATTTTTTTTTCGTTTCATATGCTTTCAAACACAAATGAAATTTTCGAAAATCGAGCAAAAAGTCGATTTTTTTTTCGTTTCACATGCTTTCAAATACAAATGAAATTTTCGAAAATCGAGCAAAAAGTCGATTTTTTTTTCGTTTCACATGCTTTCAAACACAAATGAAATTTTCGAAAATCGAGCAAAAAGTCGATTTTTTTTTTCGTTTCACATGCTTTCAAACACAAATGAAATTTTGAAAATCGAGCAAAAAGTCGATTTTTTTTTTGTTTCACATGCTTTCAAACACAAATGAAATTTTCGAAAATCGAGCAAAAAGTCGATTTTTTTTTCGTTTCACTTGGTTTCAAACACAAATGAAATTTTCGAAAATCGAGCAAAAAGTCGATTTTTTTTTGTTTCACATGCTTTCAAACACAAATGAAATTTTCGAAAATCGAGCAAAAAGTCGATTTTTTTTTTCGTTTCACATGCAATAATCGAGTGGAGTCGATTTTTTTTCGTTTTTTACGCGTTTCACATGCTTTCAAACACAAATGAAATTTTCGAAAATCGAGCAAAAAGTCGATTTTTTTTTCGTTTCACATGCTTTCAAACACAAATGAAATTTTGAAAATCGAACAAAAAGTCGATTTTTTTTTTGTTTCACATGCTTTCAAACACAAATGAAATTTTCGAAAATCGAGCAAAAAGTCGATTTTTTTTTCGTTTCACATGGTTTCAAACACAAATGAAATTTTCG
Organism: Tachinus rufipes; assembly: GCA_963932245.1. Lineage (NCBI taxonomy): Eukaryota > Metazoa > Arthropoda > Insecta > Coleoptera > Staphylinidae > Tachinus > Tachinus rufipes. The sequence continues at coordinate 22,953,189 of OZ010742.1, read as the reverse complement.
AAAATCGAGCAAAAAGTCGATTTTTTTTTTGTTTCACAAGCTTTCAAACACAAATGAAATTTCCGAAAATCGAGCAAAAAGTCGATTTTTTTTTTCGTTTCATATGCTTTCAAACACAAATGAAATTTTCGAAAATCGAGCAAAAAGTCGATTTTTTTTTCGTTTCACATGCTTTCAAACACAAATGAAATTTTCGAAAATCGAGCAAAAAGTCGATTTTTTTTTCGTTTCACATGCAATAATCGAGTGAAGAGTCGGTTTTTTTTCGTTTTTTACGCGTTTCACATGCTTTCAAACACAAATGAAATTTTCAAAAATCGAGCAAAAAGTCGATTTTTTTTTCGTTTCACAAGCTTTCAAACACAAATGAAATTTCCGAAAATCGAGCAAAAAGTCGATTTTTTTTTTCGTTTCATATGCTTTCAAACACAAATGAAATTTTCGAAAATCGAGCAAAAAGTCGATTTTTTTTTCGTTTCACATGCTTTCAAACACAAATGAAATTTTCGAAAATCGAGCAAAAAGTCGATTTTTTTTTCGTTTCACATGCAATAATCGAGTGAAGAGTCGGTTTTTTTTCGTTTTTTACGCGTTTCACATGCTTTCAAACACAAATGAAATTTTCAAAAATCGAGCAAAAAGTCGATTTTTTTTTCGTTTCACATGCTTTCAAACACAAATGAAATTTTCGAAAATCGAGCAAAAAGTCGATTTTTTTTTTCGTTTCACATGCTTTCAAACACAAATGAAATTTTCGAAAATCGAGCAAAAAGTCGATTTTTTTTTCGTTTCACATGCTTTCAAACACAAATGAAATTTTGAAAATCGAACAAAAAGTCGATTTTTTTTTTGTTTCACATGCTTTCAAACACAAATGAAATTTTCGAAAATCGAGCAAAAAGTCGATTTTTTTTTCGTTTCACATGGTTTCAAACACAAATGAAATTTTCGAAAATCGAGCAAAAAGTCGATTTTTTTTTCGTTTCACATGCTTTCAAACACACATGAAATTTTCGAAAATCGAGCAAAAAGTCGATTTTTTTTCGTTTCACATGCAATAATCGAGTGGAGTCGATTTTTTTTTCGTTTTTTACGCGTTTCACATGCTTTCAAACACAAATGAAATTTCCGAAAATCGAGCAAAAAGTCGATTTTTTTTTTCGTTTCATATGCTTTCAAACACAAATGAAATTTTCGAAAATCGAGCAAAAAGTCGATTTTTTTTTTCGTTTCACATGCTTTCAAACACAAATGAAATTTTCGAAAATCGAGCAAAAAGTCGATTTTTTTTTCGTTTCACATGCAATAATCGAGTGGAGTCGATTTTTTTTTCGTTTTTTACGCGTTTCACATGCTTTCAAACACAAATGAAATTTCCGAAAATCGAGCAAAAAGTCGATTTTTTTTTTCGTTTCATATGCTTTCAAACACAAATGAAATTTTCGAAAATCGAGCAAAAAGTCGATTTTTTTTTTCGTTTCACATGCTTTCAAACACAAATGAAATTTTCGAAAATCGAGCAAAAAGTCGATTTTTTTTTCGTTTCACTTGGTTTCAAACACAAATGAAATTTTCGAAAATCGAGCAAAAAGTCGATTTTTTTTTGTTTCACATGCTTTCAAACACAAATGAAATTTTCGAAAATCGAGCAAAAAGTCGATTTTTTTTTTCGTTTCACATGCTTTCAAACACAAATGAAATTTTCGAAAATCGAGCAAAAAGTCGATTTTTTTTTTCGTTTCACATGCTTTCAAACACAAATGAAATTTTCGAAAATCTAGCAAAAAGTCGATTTTTTTTTCGTTTCATATGCTTTCAAACACAAATGAAATTTTCGAAAATCGAGCAAAAAGTCGATTTTTTTTTCGTTTCATATGCTTTCAAACACAAATGAAATTTTCGAACTTCGAGCAAAAAGTCGATTTTTTTTTCGTTTCATATGCTTTCAAACACAAATGAAATTTTCGAAAATCGAGCAAAAAGTCGATTTTTTTTTCGTTTCACTTGGTTTCAAACACAAATGAAATTTTCGAAAATCGAGCAAAAAGTCGATTTTTTTTTGTTTCACATGCTTTCAAACACAAATGAAATTTTCGAAAATCGAGCAAAAAGTCGATTTTTTTTTTCGTTTCACATGCAATAATCGAGTGGAGTCGATTTTTTTTCGTTTTTTACGCGTTTCACATGCTTTCAAACACAAATGAAATTTTCGAATATCGAGCAAAAAGTCGATTTTTTTTTCGTTTCACATGCTTTCAAACACAAATGAAATTTTGAAAATCGAACAAAAAGTCGATTTTTTTTTTGTTTCACATGCTTTCAAACACAAATGAAATTTTCGAAAATCGAGCAAAAAGTCGATTTTTTTTTCGTTTCACATGGTTTCAAACACAAATGAAATTTTCGAAAATCGAGCAAAAAGTCGATTTTTTTTTCGTTTCACATGCTTTCAAACACACATGAAATTTTCGAAAATCGAGCAAAAAGTCGATTTTTTTTTTCGTTTCACATGCAATAATCGAGTGGAGTCGATTTTTTTTTCGTTTTTTACGCGTTTCACATGCTTTCAAACACAAATGAAATTTCCGAAAATCGAGCAAAAAGTCGATTTTTTTTTTCGTTTCATATGCTTTCAAACACAAATGAAATTTTCGAAAATCGAGCAAAAAGTCGATTTTTTTTTCGTTTCATATGCTTTCAAACACAAATGAAATTTTCGAAAATCGAGCAAAAAGTCGATTTTTTTTTCGTTTCATATGCTTTCAAACACAAATGAAATTTTCGAAAATCGAGCAAAAAGTCGATTTTTTTTTCGTTTCATATGCTTTCAAACACAAATGAAATTTTCGAAAATCGAGCAAAAAGTCGATTTTTTTTTTCGTTTCATATGCTTTCAAACACAAATGAAATTTTCGAAAATCGAGCAAAAAGTCGATTTTTTTTTTCGTTTCATATGCTTTCAAACACAAATGAAATTTTCGAAAATCGAGCAAAAAGTCGATTTTTTTTTTCGTTTCACATGCTTTCAAACACAAATGAAATTTTCGAAAATCGAGCAAAAAGTCGATTTTTTTTTCGTTTCACTTGGTTTCAAACACAAATGAAATTTTCGAAAATCGAGCAAAAAGTCGATTTTTTTTTGTTTCACATGCTTTCAAACACAAATGAAATTTTCGAAAATCGAGCAAAAAGTCGATTTTTTTTTTCGTTTCACATGCTTTCAAACACAAATGAAATTTTCGAAAATCTAGCAAAAAGTCGATTTTTTTTTCGTTTCATATGCTTTCAAACACAAATGAAATTTTCGAAAATCGAGCAAAAAGTCGATTTTTTTTTCGTTTCATATGCTTTCAAACACAAATGAAATTTTCGAACTTCGAGCAAAAAGTCGATTTTTTTTTCGTTTCATATGCTTTCAAACACAAATGAAATTTTCGAAAATCGAGCAAAAAGTCGATTTTTTTTTCGTTTCATATGCTTTCAAACACAAATGAAATTTTCGAAAATCGAGCAAAAAGTCGATTTTTTTTTCGTTTCACTTGGTTTCAAACACAAATGAAATTTTCGAAAATCGAGCAAAAAGTCGATTTTTTTTTGTTTCACATGCTTTCAAACACAAATGAAATTTTCGAAAATCGAGCAAAAAGTCGATTTTTTTTTTCGTTTCACATGCTTTCAAACACAAATGAAATTTTCGAAAATCGAGCAAAAAGTCGATTTTTTTTTTCGTTTCACATGCTTTCAAACACAAATGAAATTTTCGAAAATCTAGCAAAAAGTCGATTTTTTTTTCGTTTCATATGCTTTCAAACACAAATGAAATTTTCGAAAATCGAGCAAAAAGTCGATTTTTTTTTCGTTTCATATGCTTTCAAACACAAATGAAATTTTCGAACTTCGAGCAAAAAGTCGATTTTTTTTTCGTTTCATATGCTTTCAAACACAAATGAAATTTTCGAAAATCGAGCAAAAAGTCGATTTTTTTTTCGTTTCACATGCTTTCAAATACAAATGAAATTTTCGAAAATCGAGCAAAAAGTCGATTTTTTTTTCGTTTCACATGCTTTCAAACACAAATGAAATTTTCGAAAATCGAGCAAAAAGTCGATTTTTTTTTTCGTTTCACATGCTTTCAAACACAAATGAAATTTTGAAAATCGAGCAAAAAGTCGATTTTTTTTTTGTTTCACATGCTTTCAAACACAAATGAAATTTTCGAAAATCGAGCAAAAAGTCGATTTTTTTTTCGTTTCACATGGTTTCAAACACAAATGAAATTTTCGAAAATCGAGCAAAAAGTCGATTTTTTTTCGTTTCACATGGTTTCAAACACAAATGAAATTTTCGAAAATCGAGCAAAAAGTCGATTTTTTTTTCGTTTCACATGCTTTCAAACACAAATGAAATTTTCGAAAATCCAGCAAAAAGTCGAATTTTTTTTCGTTTCACATGCAATAATCGAGTGGAGTCGATTTTTTTTCGTTTTTTACGCGTTTCACATGCTTTCAAACACAAATGAAATTTTCGAAAATCGAGCAAAAAGTCGATTTTTTTTTCGTTTCACATGCTTTCAAACACAAATGAAATTTTGAAAATCGAGCAAAAAGTCGATTTTTTTTTGTTTCACATGCTTTCAAACACAAATGAAATTTTCGAAAATCGAGCAAAAAGTCGATTTTTTTTTCGTTTCACATGGTTTCAAACACAAATGAAATTTTCGAAAATCGAGCAAAAAGTCGATTTTTTTTTCGTTTCACATGCTTTCAAACACACATGAAATTTTCGAAAATCGAGCAAAAAGTCGATTTTTTTTTCGTTTCACATGCAATAATCGAGTGGAGTCGATTTTTTTTTCGTTTTTTACGCGTTTCACATGCTTTCAAACACAAATGAAATTTTCGAAAATCGAGCAAAAAGTTGATTTTTTTTTTCGTTTCACATGCTTTCAAACACAAATAAATTTTTGAAAATCGAGCAAAAAGTCGATTTTTTATCGTTTCACATGCTCTTTCAAACACAAATGAAATTTTCGAAAATCGAGCAAAATGTCGATTTTTTTTTCGTTTCACATGCAATAATCGAGTGAAGAGTCGATTTTTTTTCGTTTTTTACGCGTTTCACATGCTTTCAAACACAAATGAAGTTTTCGAAAATCGAGCAAAAAGTCGATTTTTTTTTCGTTTCACATGCTTTCAAACACAAATGAAATTTTCGAAAATCGAGCAAAAAGTCGATTTTTTTTTCGTTTCACATGCTTTCAAACACAAATGAAATTTTCGAAAATCTAGCAAAAAGTCGATTTTTTTTTCGTTTCATATGCTTTCAAACACAAATGAAATTTTCGAAAATCGAGCAAAAAGTCGATTTTTTTTTCGTTTCATATGTTTTCAAACACAAATGAAATTTTCGAAATTCGAGCAAAAAGTCGAATTTTTTTTCGTTTCATATGCTTTCAAACACAAATGAAATTTTCGAAAATCGAGCAAAAAGTCTATTTTTTTTTCGTTTCACATGCTTTCAAACACAAATGAAATTTTCGAAAATCGAGCAAAAAGTCGATTTTTTTTTCGTTTCACATGCTTTCAAACACAAATGAAATTTTCGAAAATCGAGCAAAAAGTCGATTTTTTTTTCGTTTCACATGCTTTCAAACACAAATGAAATTTTCGAAAATCGAGCAAAAAGTCGATTTTTTTTTCGTTTCACATGCTTTCAAACACATGAAATTTTCGAAAATCGAGCAAAAAGTCGATTTTTTTTTTGTTTCACATGCTTTCAAACACAAATGAAATTTTCGAAAATCGAGCAAAAAGTCGATTTTTTTTTTGTTTCACATGCTTTCAAACACAAATGAAATTTTCGAAAATCGAGCAAAAAGTCGATTTTTTTTTCGTTTCACATGCAATAATCGAGTGAAGAGTCGGTTTTTTTTCGTTTTTTACGCGTTTCACATGCTTTCAAACACAAATGAAATTTTCAAAAATCGAGCAAAAAGTCGATTTTTTTTTCGTTTCACATGCTTTCAAACACAAATGAAATTTTCGAAAATCGAGCAAAAAGTCGATTTTTTTTTCGTTTCACATGCTTTCAAACACAAATGAAATTTTCGAAAATCGAGCAAAAAGTCGATTTTTTTTTCGTTTCATATGCTTTCAAACACAAATGAAATTTTCGAAATTCGAGCAAAAAGTCGAATTTTTTTTCGTTTCATATGCTTTCAAACACAAATGAAATTTTCGAAAATCGAGCAAAAAGTCTATTTTTTTTTCGTTTCACATGCTTTCAAACACAAATGAAATTTTCGAAAATCGAGCAAAAAGTCGATTTTTTTTTCGTTTCACATGCTTTCAAACACAAATGAAATTTTCGAAAATCGAGCAAAAAGTCGATTTTTTTTTCGTTTCACATGCTTTCAAACACAAATGAAATTTTCGAAAATCGAGCAAAAAGTCGATTTTTTTTTCGTTTCACATGCTTTCAAACACAAATGAAATTTTCGAAAATCGAGCAATAAGTCGATTTTTTTTTTCGTTTCACATGCAATAATCGAGTGAAGAGTCGATTTTTTTTTGTTTTTTACGCGTTTCACATGCTTTCAAACACAAATGAAATTTTCGAAAATCGAGCAAAAAGTCGATTTTTTTTTCGTTTCACATGCTTTCAAACACAAATGAAATTTTCGATAATCGAGCAAAAAGTCGATTTTTTTTTTCGTTTCACATGCTTTCAAACACAAATGAAATTTTCGAAAATCGAGCAAAAAGTCGATTTTTTTTTCGTTTCACATGCTTTCAAACACAAATGAAATTTTCGAAAATCGAGCAAAAAGTCGATTTTTTTTTCGTTTCACATGCAATAATCGAGTGAAGAGTCGGTTTTTTTTCGTTTTTTACGCGTTTCACATGCTTTCAAACACAAATGAAATGTTTGAAAATCGAGCAAAAAGTCGATTTTTTTTTCGTTTCACATGCTTTCAAACACAAATGAAATTTTCGAAAATCGAGCAAAAAGTTGATTTTTTTTTCGTTTCACATGCTTTCAAACACAAATGAAATTTTCGAAAATCGAGCAAAAAGTCGATTTTTTTTTCGTTTCACATGCTTTCAAACACAAATGAAATTTTCGAAAATCGAGCAAAAAGTCGATTTTTTTTTCGTTTCACATGCTTTCAAACACAAATGATATTTTCGAAAATCGAGCAAAAAGTCGATTTTTTTTTCGTTTCACATGCTTTCAAACACAAATGAAATTTTCGAAAATCGAGCAAAAAGTCGATTTTTTTTTTCGTTTCACATGCAATAATCGAGTGAAGAGTCGGTTTTTTTTCGTTTTTTACGCGTTTCACATGCTTTCAAACACAAATGAAATGTTCGAAAATCGAGCAAAAAGTCGATTTTTTTTTCGTTTCACATGCTTTCAAACACAAATGAAATTTTCGAAAATCGAGCAAAAAGTCGATTTTTTTTTCGTTTCACATGCTTTCAAACACAAATGAAATTTTCGAAAATCGAGCAAAAAGTCGATTTTTTTTTCGTTTCACATGCTTTCAAACACAAATGAAATTTTCGAAAATCGAGCAAAAAGTCGATTTTTTTTTCGTTTCACAAGTTTTCAAACACAAATGAAATTTTCGAAAATCGAGCAAAAAGTCGATTTTTTTTTCGTTTCACATGCTTTCAAACACAAATGAAATTTTGAAAATCGAACAAAAAGTCGATTTTTTTTTTGTTTCACATGCTTTCAAACACAAATGAAATTTTCGAAAATCGAGCAAAAAGTCGATTTTTTTTTCGTTTCACATGGTTTCAAACACAAATGAAATTTTCGAAAATCGAGCAAAAAGTCGATTTTTTTTTTGTTTCACAAGCTTTCAAACACAAATGAAATTTCCGAAAATCGAGCAAAAAGTCGATTTTTTTTTTCGTTTCATATGCTTTCAAACACAAATGAAATTTTCGAAAATCGAGCAAAAAGTCGATTTTTTTTTCGTTTCACATGCTTTCAAACACAAATGAAATTTTCGAAAATCGAGCAAAAAGTCGATTTTTTTTTCGTTTCACATGCAATAATCGAGTGAAGAGTCGGTTTTTTTTCGTTTTTTACGCGTTTCACATGCTTTCAAACACAAATGAAATTTTCAAAAATCGAGCAAAAAGTCGATTTTTTTTTCGTTTCACAAGCTTTCAAACACAAATGAAATTTCCGAAAATCGAGCAAAAAGTCGATTTTTTTTTTCGTTTCATATGCTTTCAAACACAAATGAAATTTTCGAAAATCGAGCAAAAAGTCGATTTTTTTTTCGTTTCACATGCTTTCAAACACAAATGAAATTTTCGAAAATCGAGCAAAAAGTCGATTTTTTTTTCGTTTCACATGCAATAATCGAGTGAAGAGTCGGTTTTTTTTCGTTTTTTACGCGTTTCACATGCTTTCAAACACAAATGAAATTTTCAAAAATCGAGCAAAAAGTCGATTTTTTTTTCGTTTCACATGCTTTCAAACACAAATGAAATTTTCGAAAATCGAGCAAAAAGTCGATTTTTTTTTTCGTTTCACATGCTTTCAAACACAAATGAAATTTTCGAAAATCGAGCAAAAAGTCGATTTTTTTTTCGTTTCACATGCTTTCAAACACAAATGAAATTTTGAAAATCGAACAAAAAGTCGATTTTTTTTTTGTTTCACATGCTTTCAAACACAAATGAAATTTTCGAAAATCGAGCAAAAAGTCGATTTTTTTTTCGTTTCACATGGTTTCAAACACAAATGAAATTTTCGAAAATCGAGCAAAAAGTCGATTTTTTTTTCGTTTCACATGCTTTCAAACACACATGAAATTTTCGAAAATCGAGCAAAAAGTCGATTTTTTTTCGTTTCACATGCAATAATCGAGTGGAGTCGATTTTTTTTTCGTTTTTTACGCGTTTCACATGCTTTCAAACACAAATGAAATTTCCGAAAATCGAGCAAAAAGTCGATTTTTTTTTTCGTTTCATATGCTTTCAAACACAAATGAAATTTTCGAAAATCGAGCAAAAAGTCGATTTTTTTTTCGTTTCACATGCAATAATCGAGTGGAGTCGATTTTTTTTTCGTTTTTTACGCGTTTCACATGCTTTCAAACACAAATGAAATTTCCGAAAATCGAGCAAAAAGTCGATTTTTTTTTTCGTTTCATATGCTTTCAAACACAAATGAAATTTTCGAAAATCGAGCAAAAAGTCGATTTTTTTTTTCGTTTCACATGCTTTCAAACACAAATGAAATTTTCGAAAATCGAGCAAAAAGTCGATTTTTTTTTCGTTTCACATGCTTTCAAACACAAATGAAATTTCCGAAAATCGAGCAAAAAGTCGATTTTTTTTTTCGTTTCATATGCTTTCAAACACAAATGAAATTTTCGAAAATCGAGCAAAAAGTCGATTTTTTTTTTCGTTTCACATGCTTTCAAACACAAATGAAATTTTCGAAAATCGAGCAAAAAGTCGATTTTTTTTTCGTTTCACTTGGTTTCAAACACAAATGAAATTTTCGAAAATCGAGCAAAAAGTCGATTTTTTTTTGTTTCACATGCTTTCAAACACAAATGAAATTTTCGAAAATCGAGCAAAAAGTCGATTTTTTTTTTCGTTTCACATGCTTTCAAACACAAATGAAATTTTCGAAAATCGAGCAAAAAGTCGATTTTTTTTTTCGTTTCACATGCTTTCAAACACAAATGAAATTTTCGAAAATCTAGCAAAAAGTCGATTTTTTTTTCGTTTCATATGCTTTCAAACACAAATGAAATTTTCGAAAATCGAGCAAAAAGTCGATTTTTTTTTCGTTTCATATGCTTTCAAACACAAATGAAATTTTCGAACTTCGAGCAAAAAGTCGATTTTTTTTTCGTTTCATATGCTTTCAAACACAAATGAAATTTTCGAAAATCGAGCAAAAAGTCGATTTTTTTTTCGTTTCACTTGGTTTCAAACACAAATGAAATTTTCGAAAATCGAGCAAAAAGTCGATTTTTTTTTGTTTCACATGCTTTCAAACACAAATGAAATTTTCGAAAATCGAGCAAAAAGTCGATTTTTTTTTTCGTTTCACATGCAATAATCGAGTGGAGTCGATTTTTTTTCGTTTTTTACGCGTTTCACATGCTTTCAAACACAAATGAAATTTTCGAATATCGAGCAAAAAGTCGATTTTTTTTTCGTTTCACATGCTTTCAAACACAAATGAAATTTTGAAAATCGAACAAAAAGTCGATTTTTTTTTTGTTTCACATGCTTTCAAACACAAATGAAATTTTCGAAAATCGAGCAAAAAGTCGATTTTTTTTTCGTTTCACATGGTTTCAAACACAAATGAAATTTTCGAAAATCGAGCAAAAAGTCGATTTTTTTTTCGTTTCACATGCTTTCAAACACACATGAAATTTTCGAAAATCGAGCAAAAAGTCGATTTTTTTTTTCGTTTCACATGCAATAATCGAGTGGAGTCGATTTTTTTTTCGTTTTTTACGCGTTTCACATGCTTTCAAACACAAATGAAATTTCCGAAAATCGAGCAAAAAGTCGATTTTTTTTTTCGTTTCATATGCTTTCAAACACAAATGAAATTTTCGAAAATCGAGCAAAAAGTCGATTTTTTTTTTCGTTTCACATGCTTTCAAACACAAATGAAATTTTCGAAAATCGAGCAAAAAGTCGATTTTTTTTTCGTTTCACATGCAATAATCGAGTGGAGTCGATTTTTTTTTCGTTTTTTACGCGTTTCACATGCTTTCAAACACAAATGAAATTTCCGAAAATCGAGCAAAAAGTCGATTTTTTTTTTCGTTTCATATGCTTTCAAACACAAATGAAATTTTCGAAAATCGAGCAAAAAGTCGATTTTTTTTTTCGTTTCACATGCTTTCAAACACAAATGAAATTTTCGAAAATCGAGCAAAAAGTCGATTTTTTTTTCGTTTCACTTGGTTTCAAACACAAATGAAATTTTCGAAAATCGAGCAAAAAGTCGATTTTTTTTTGTTTCACATGCTTTCAAACACAAATGAAATTTTCGAAAATCGAGCAAAAAGTCGATTTTTTTTTTCGTTTCACATGCTTTCAAACACAAATGAAATTTTCGAAAATCGAGCAAAAAGTCGATTTTTTTTTTCGTTTCACATGCTTTCAAACACAAATGAAATTTTCGAAAATCTAGCAAAAAGTCGATTTTTTTTTCGTTTCATATGCTTTCAAACACAAATGAAATTTTCGAAAATCGAGCAAAAAGTCGATTTTTTTTTCGTTTCATATGCTTTCAAACACAAATGAAATTTTCGAAAATCGAGCAAAAAGTCGATTTTTTTTTCGTTTCATATGCTTTCAAACACAAATGAAATTTTCGAAAATCGAGCAAAAAGTCGATTTTTTTTTTCGTTTCATATGCTTTCAAACACAAATGAAATTTTCGAAAATCGAGCAAAAAGTCGATTTTTTTTTTCGTTTCATATGCTTTCAAACACAAATGAAATTTTCGAAAATCGAGCAAAAAGTCGATTTTTTTTTTCGTTTCACATGCTTTCAAACACAAATGAAATTTTCGAAAATCGAGCAAAAAGTCGATTTTTTTTTCGTTTCACTTGGTTTCAAACACAAATGAAATTTTCGAAAATCGAGCAAAAAGTCGATTTTTTTTTGTTTCACATGCTTTCAAACACAAATGAAATTTTCGAAAATCGAGCAAAAAGTCGATTTTTTTTTTCGTTTCACATGCTTTCAAACACAAATGAAATTTTCGAAAATCTAGCAAAAAGTCGATTTTTTTTTCGTTTCATATGCTTTCAAACACAAATGAAATTTTTGAAAATCGAGCAAAAAGTCGATTTTTTTTTCGTTTCATATGCTTTCAAACACAAATGAAATTTTCGAACTTCGAGCAAAAAGTCGATTTTTTTTTCGTTTCATATGCTTTCAAACACAAATGAAATTTTCGAAAATCGAGCAAAAAGTCGATTTTTTTTTCGTTTCATATGCTTTCAAACACAAATGAAATTTTCGAAAATCGAGCAAAAAGTCGATTTTTTTTTCGTTTCACTTGGTTTCAAACACAAATGAAATTTTCGAAAATCGAGCAAAAAGTCGATTTTTTTTTGTTTCACATGCTTTCAAACACAAATGAAATTTTCGAAAATCGAGCAAAAAGTCGATTTTTTTTTTCGTTTCACATGCAATAATCGAGTGGAGTCGATTTTTTTTCGTTTTTTACGCGTTTTACATGCTTTCAAACACAAATGAAATTTTCGAAAATCGAGCAAAAAGTCGATTTTTTTTTGTTTCACATGCTTTCAAACACAAATGAAATTTTGAAAATCGAACAAAAAGTCGATTTTTTTTTTGTTTCACATGCTTTCAAACACAAATGAAATTTTCGAAAATCGAGCAAAAAGTCGATTTTTTTTTCGTTTCACATGGTTTCAAACACAAATGAAATTTTCGAAAATCGAGCAAAAAGTCGATTTTTTTTCGTTTCACATGCTTTCACACACATGAAATTTTCGAAAATCGAGCAAAAAGTCGATTTTTTTTTCGTTTCACATGCAATAATCGAGTGGAGTCGATTTTTTTTTCGTTTTTTACGCGTTTCACATGCTTTCAAACACAAATGAAATTTCCGAAAATCGAGCAAAAAGTCGATTTTTTTTTTCGTTTCACATGCTTTCAAACACAAATGAAATTTTCGAAAATCGAGCAAAAAGTCGATTTTTTTTTTCGTTTCACATGCTTTCAAACACAAATGAAATTTTCGAAAATCGAGCAAAAAGTCGATTTTTTTTTCGTTTCACTTGGTTTCAAACACAAATGAAATTTTCGAAAATCGAGCAAAAAGTCGATTTTTTTTTGTTTCACATGCTTTCAAACACAAATGAAATTTTCGAAAATCGAGCAAAAAGTCGATTTTTTTTTTCGTTTCACATGCTTTCAAACACAAATGAAATTTTCGAAAATCGAGCAAAAAGTCGATTTTTTTTTTCGTTTCACATGCTTTCAAACACAAATGAAATTTTCGAAAATCTAGCAAAAAGTCGATTTTTTTTTCGTTTCATATGCTTTCAAACACAAATGAAATTTTCGAAAATCGAGCAAAAAGTCGATTTTTTTTCGTTTCATATGCTTTCAAACACAAATGAAATTTTCGAACTTCGAGCAAAAAGTCGATTTTTTTTTCGTTTCATATGCTTTCAAACACAAATGAAATTTTCGAAAATCGAGCAAAAAGTCGATTTTTTTTTCGTTTCACATGCTTTCAAATACAAATGAAATTTTCGAAAATCGAGCAAAAAGTCGATTTTTTTTTCGTTTCACATGCTTTCAAACACAAATGAAATTTTCGAAAATCGAGCAAAAAGTCGATTTTTTTTTCGTTTCACATGCTTTCAAACACAAATGAAATTTTCGAAAATCGAGCAAAAAGTCGATTTTTTTTTCGTTTCACATGCTTTCAAACACAAATGAAATTTTCGAAAATCCAGCAAAAAGTCGATTTTTTTTTGTTTCACATGCTTTCAAACACAAATGAAATTTTCGAAAATCGAGCAAAAAGTCGAATTTTTTTTCGTTTCACATGCAATAATCGAGTGGAGTCGATTTTTTTTTCGTTTTTTACGCGTTTCACATGCTTTCAAACACAAATGAAATTTTCGAAAATCGAGCAAAAAGTCGATTTTTTTTTCGTTTCACATGCAATAATCGAGTGGAGTCGATTTTTTTTTCGTTTTTTACGCGTTTCACATGCTTTCAAACACAAATGAAATTTTCGAAAATCGAGCAAAAAGTCGATTTTTTTTTCGTTTCACATGCTTTCAAACACAAATGAAATTTTGAAAATCGAGCAAAAAGTCGATTTTTTTTTGTTTCACATGCTTTCAAACACAAATGAAATTTTCGAAAATCGAGCAAAAAGTCGATTTTTTTTTCGTTTCACATGGTTTCAAACACAAATGAAATTTTCGAAAATCGAGCAAAAAGTCGATTTTTTTTTCGTTTCACATGCTTTCAAACACACATGAAATTTTCGAAAATCGAGCAAAAAGTCGATTTTTTTTTCGTTTCACATGCAATAATCGAGTGGAGTCGATTTTTTTTTCGTTTTTTACGCGTTTCACATGCTTTCAAACACAAATGAAATTTTCGAAAATCGAGCAAAAAGTTGATTTTTTTTTTCGTTTCACATGCTTTCAAACACAAATAAATTTTTGAAAATCGAGCAAAAAGTCGATTTTTTATCGTTTCACATGCTCTTTCAAACACAAATGAAATTTTCGAAAATCGAGCAAAATGTCGATTTTTTTTTCGTTTCACATGCAATAATCGAGTGAAGAGTCGATTTTTTTTCGTTTTTTACGCGTTTCACATGCTTTCAAACACAAATGAAGTTTTCGAAAATCGAGCAAAAAGTCGATTTTTTTTTCGTTTCACATGCTTTCAAACACAAATGAAATTTTCGAAAATCGAGCAAAAAGTCGATTTTTTTTTCGTTTCACATGCTTTCAAACACAAATGAAATTTTCGAAAATCTAGCAAAAAGTCGATTTTTTTTTCGTTTCATATGCTTTCAAACACAAATGAAATTTTCGAAAATCGAGCAAAAAGTCGATTTTTTTTTCGTTTCATATGTTTTCAAACACAAATGAAATTTTCGAAATTCGAGCAAAAAGTCGAATTTATTTTCGTTTCATATGCTTTCAAACACAAATGAAATTTTCGAAAATCGAGCAAAAAGTCTATTTTTTTTTCGTTTCACATGCTTTCAAACACAAATGAAATTTTCGAAAATCGAGCAAAAAGTCGATTTTTTTTTCGTTTCACATGCTTTCAAACACAAATGAAATTTTCGAAAATCGAGCAAAAAGTCGATTTTTTTTTCGTTTCACATGCTTTCAAACACAAATGAAATTTTCGAAAATCGAGCAAAAAGTCGATTTTTTTTTCGTTTCACATGCTTTCAAACACATATGAAATTTTCGAAAATCGAGCAAAAAGTCGATTTTTTTTTTGTTTCACATGCTTTCAAACACAAATGAAATTTTCGAAAATCGAGCAAAAAGTCGATTTTTTTTTTGTTTCACATGCTTTCAAACACAAATGAAATTTTCGAAAATCGAGCAAAAAGTCGATTTTTTTTTCGTTTCACATGCAATAATCGAGTGAAGAGTCGGTTTTTTTTCGTTTTTTACGCGTTTCACATGCTTTCAAACACAAATGAAATTTTCAAAAATCGAGCAAAAAGTCGATTTTTTTTTCGTTTCACATGCTTTCAAACACAAATGAAATTTTCGAAAATCGAGCAAAAAGTCGATTTTTTTTTCGTTTCACATGCTTTCAAACACAAATGAAATTTTCGAAAATCGAGCAAAAAGTCGATTTTTTTTTCGTTTCACATGCTTTCAAACACAAATGAAATTTTCGAAAATCTAGCAAAAAGTCGATTTTTTTTTCGTTCCATATGCTTTCAAACACAAATGAAATTTTCGAAAATCGAGCAAAAAGTCGATTTTTTTTTCGTTTCATATGCTTTCAAACACAAATGAAATTTTCGAAATTCGAGCAAAAAGTCGAATTTTTTTTCGTTTCATATGCTTTCAAACACAAATGAAATTTTCGAAAATCGAGCAAAAAGTCTATTTTTTTTTCGTTTCACATGCTTTCAAACACAAATGAAATTTTCGAAAATCGAGCAAAAAGTCGATTTTTTTTTCGTTTCACATGCTTTCAAACACAAATGAAATTTTCGAAAATCGAGCAAAAAGTCGATTTTTTTTTCGTTTCACATGCAATAATCGAGTGGAGTCGGTTTTTTTTCGTTTTTTACGCGTTTCACATGCTTTCAAACACAAATAAAATTTTCAAAAATCGAGCAAAAAGTCGATTTTTTTTTCGTTTCACATGCTTTCAAACACAAATGAAATTTTCGAAAATCGAGCAAAAAGTCGATTTTTTTTCGTTTCACATGCTTTCAAACACAAATGAAATTTTCGAAAATCGAGCAAAAAGTCAATTTTTTTTTCGTTTCACATGCTTTCAAACACAAATGAAATTTTCGAAAATCGAGCAAAAAGTCGATTTTTTTTTCGTTTCACATGCTTTCAAACACAAATGAAATTTTTGAAAATCGAGCAAAAAGTCGATTTTTTTTTCGTTTCACATGCAATAATCGAGTGAAGAGTCGGTTTTTTTTTTTCGTTTTTTACGCGTTTCACATGCTTTCAAACACAAATGAAATTTTCGAAAATCGAGCAAAAAGTCGAATTTTTTTCGTTTCATATGCTTTCAAACACAAATGAAATTTTCGAAAATCGAGCAAAAAGTCTATTTTTTTTTCGTTTCACATGCTTTCAAACACAAATGAAATTTTCGAAAATCGAGCAAAAAGTCGATTTTTTTTTCGTTTCACATGCTTTCAAACACAAATGAAATTTTCGAAAATCGAGCAAAAAGTCGATTTTTTTTTGTTTCACATGCTTTCAAACACAAATGAAATTTTCGAAAATCGAGCAAAAAGTCGATTTTTTTTTCGTTTCACATGCAATAATCGAGTGAAGAGTCGGTTTTTTTTCGTTTTTTACGCGTTTCACATGCTTTCAAACACAAATGAAATTTTCAAAAATCGAGCAAAAAGTCGATTTTTTTTTTCGTTTCACATGCTTTCAAACACAAATGAAATTTTCGAAAATCGAGCAAAAAGTCGATTTTTTTTTTCGATTCACATGCAATAATCGAGTGAAGAGTCTATTTTTTTGTTTTTTACGCGTTTCACATGCTTTCAAACACAAATGAAATTTTCGAAAATCGAGCAAAAAGTCGATTTTTTTTTCGTTTCACATGCTTTCAAACACAAATGAAATTTTCGAAAATCGAGCAAAAAGTCTATTTTTTTTTTCGTTTCACATGCTTTCAAACACAAATGAAATTTTCGAAAATCGAGCAAAAAGTCGATTTTTTTTTCGTTTCACATGCTTTCAAACACAAATGAAATTTTCGAAAATCGAGCAAAAAGTAGATTTTTTTTTCGTTTCACATGCTTTCAAACACAAATAAATTTTTGAAAATCGAGCAAAAATTCGATTTTTTTTTCGTTTCACATGCTTTCAAACACAAATGAAATTTTCGAAAATCGAGCAAAAAGTCGATTTTTTTTTCGTTTCACATGCAATAATCGAGTGAAGAGTCGGTTTTTTTTCGTTTTTTACGCGTTTCACATGCTTTCAAACACAAATGAAATTTTCAAAAATCGAGCAAAAAGTCGATTTTTTTTTTCGTTTCACATGCTTTCAAACACAAATGAAATTTTCGAAAATCGAGCAAAAAGTCGATTTTTTTTTCGTTTCACATGCTTTCAAACACAAATGAAATTTTTGAAAATCGAGCAAAAAGTCGATTTTTTTTTCGTTTCACATGCTTTCAAACACAAATGAAATTTTCGAAAATCGAGCAAAAAGTCGATTTTTTTTTCGTTTCACATGCAATAATCGAGTTAAGAGTCGATTTTTTTTCGTTTTTTACGCGTTTCACACGCTTTCAAACACAAATGAAATTTTCAAAAATCGAGCAAAAAGTCGATTTTTTTTTCGTTTCACATGCTTTCAAACACAAATAAATTTTTGAAAATCGAGCAAAAATTCGATTTTTTTTTCGTTTCACATGCTTTCAAACACAAATGAAATTTTCGAAAATCGAGCAAAAAGTCGATTTTTTTTTCGTTTCACATGCAATAATCGAGTGAAGAGTCGTTTTTTTTTCGTTTTTTACGCGTTTCACATGCTTTCAAACACAAATGAAATTTTCGAAAATCGAGCAAAAAGTCGATTTTTTTTTCGTTTCACATGCTTTCAAACACAAATGAAATTTTCGAAAATCGAGCAAAAAGTCGATTTTTTTTTCGTTTCACATGCTTTCAAACACAAATGAAATTTTCGAAAATCGAGCAAAAAGTCGATTTTTTTTTCGTTTCACATGCAATAATCGAGTGAAGAGTCGGTTTTTTTTCGTTTTTTACGCGTTTCACATGCTTTCAAACACAAATGAAATTTTCAAAAATCGAGCAAAAAGTCGATTTTTTTTTCGTTTCACATGCTTTCAAACACAAATGAAATTTTCGAAAATCGAGCAAAAAGTCGATTTTTTTTTCGTTTCACATGCTTTCAAACACAAATGAAATTTTCGAAAATCGAGCAAAAAGTCGATTTTTTTTTCGTTTCACATGCTTTCAAACACAAATGAAATTTTCGAAAATCGAGCAAAAAGTCGATTTTTTTTTCGTTTCACATGCTTTCAAACACAAATGAAATTTTCGAAAATCGAGCAATAAGTCGATTTTTTTTTCGTTTCACATGCAATAATCGAGTGAAGAGTCGATTTTTTTTCGTTTTTTACGCGTTTCACATGCTTTCAAACACAAATGAAATTTTCGAAAATCGAGCAAAAAGTCGATTTTTTTTTTCGTTTCACATGCTTTCAAACACAAATGAAATTTTCGAAAATCGAGCAAAAAGTCGATTTTTTTTTCGTTTCACATGCAATAATCGAGTGAAGAGTCGGTTTTTTTTCGTTTTTTACGCGTTTCACATGCTTTCAAACACAAATGAAATGTTCGAAAATCGAGCAAAAAGTCGATTTTTTTTTCGTTTCACATGCTTTCAAACACAAATGAAATTTTCGAAAATCGAGCAAAAAGTTGATTTTTTTTTCGTTTCACATGCTTTCAAACACAAATGAAATTTTCGAAAATCGAGCAAAAAGTCGATTTTTTTTTCGTTTCACATGCTTTCAAACACAAATGAAATTTTCGAAAATCGAGCAAAAAGTCGATTTTTTTTTCGTTTCACATGCTTTCAAACACAAATGATATTTTCGAAAATCGAGCAAAAAGTCGATTTTTTTTTCGTTTCACATGCTTTCAAACACAAATGAAATTTTCGAAAATCGAGCAAAAAGTCGATTTTTTTTTTCGTTTCACATGCAATAATCGAGTGAAGAGTCGGTTTTTTTTCGTTTTTTACGCGTTTCACATGCTTTCAAACACAAATGAAATGTTCGAAAATCGAGCAAAAAGTCGATTTTTTTTTCGTTTCACATGCTTTCAAACACAAATGAAATTTTCGAAAATCGAGCAAAAAGTTGATTTTTTTTTCGTTTCACATGCTTTCAAACACAAATGAAATTTTCGAAAATCGAGCAAAAAGTCGATTTTTTTTTCGTTTCACATGCTTTCAAACACAAATGAAATTTTCGAAAATCGAGCAAAAAGTCGATTTTTTTTTCGTTTCACATGCTTTCAAACACAAATGAAATTTTCGAAAATCGAGCAAAAAGTCGATTTTTTTTTTCGTTTCACATGCTTTCAAACACAAATGAAATTTTCGAAAATCGAGCAAAAAGTCGATTTTTTTTTCGTTTCACAAGTTTTCAAACACAAATGAAATTTTCGAAAATCGAGCAAAAAGTCGATTTTTTTTTCGTTTCACATGCTTTCAAACACAAATGAAATTTTCGAAAATCGAGCAAAAAGTCGATTTTTTTTTCGTTTCACATGCTTTCAAACACAAATGATATTTTCGAAAATCGAGCAAAAAGTCGATTTTTTTTTCGTTTCACATGCTTTCAAACACAAATGAAATTTTCGAAAATCGAGCAAAAAGTCGATTTTTTTTTCGTTTCATATGCTTTCAAACACAAATGAAATTTTCGAAAATCGAGCAAAAAGTCGATTTTTTTTTCGTTTCACATGCTTTCAAATACAAATGAAATTTTCGAAAATCGAGCAAAAAGTCGATTTTTTTTTCGTTTCACATGCTTTCAAACACAAATGAAATTTTCGAAAATCGAGCAAAAAGTCGATTTTTTTTTTCGTTTCACATGCTTTCAAACACAAATGAAATTTTGAAAATCGAGCAAAAAGTCGATTTTTTTTTTGTTTCACATGCTTTCAAACACAAATGAAATTTTCGAAAATCGAGCAAAAAGTCGATTTTTTTTTCGTTTCACTTGGTTTCAAACACAAATGAAATTTTCGAAAATCGAGCAAAAAGTCGATTTTTTTTTGTTTCACATGCTTTCAAACACAAATGAAATTTTCGAAAATCGAGCAAAAAGTCGATTTTTTTTTTCGTTTCACATGCAATAATCGAGTGGAGTCGATTTTTTTTCGTTTTTTACGCGTTTCACATGCTTTCAAACACAAATGAAATTTTCGAAAATCGAGCAAAAAGTCGATTTTTTTTTCGTTTCACATGCTTTCAAACACAAATGAAATTTTGAAAATCGAACAAAAAGTCGATTTTTTTTTTGTTTCACATGCTTTCAAACACAAATGAAATTTTCGAAAATCGAGCAAAAAGTCGATTTTTTTTTCGTTTCACATGGTTTCAAACACAAATGAAATTTTCGAAAATCGAGCAAAAAGTCGATTTTTTTTCGTTTCACATGCTTTCAAACACACATGAAATTTTCGAAAATCGAGCAAAAAGTCGATTTTTTTTTCGTTTCACATGCAATAATCGAGTGGAGTCGATTTTTTTTTCGTTTTTTACGCGTTTCACATGCTTTCAAACACAAATGAAATTTTCGAAAATCGAGCAAAAAGTCGATTTTTTTTTTCGTTTCACATGCTTTCAAACACAAATGAAATTTTCGAAAATCGAGCAAAATGTCGATTTTTTTTTCGTTTCACATGCAATAATCGAGTGAAGAGTCGATTTTTTTTTCGTTTTTTACGCGTTTCACATGCTTTCAAACACAAATGAAGTTTTCGAAAATCGAGCAAAAAGTCGATTTTTTTTTCGTTTCACATGCTTTCAAACACAAATGAAATTTTCGAAAATCGAGCAAAAAGTCGATTTTTTTTTCGTTTCACATGCTTTCAAACACAAATGAAATTTTCGAAAATCGAGCAAAAAGTCGATTTTTTTTTCGTTTCACATGCTTTCAAACACAAATGAAATTTTCGAAAATAGAGCAAAAAGTCGATTTTTTTTTCGTTTCACAAGCTTTCAAACTTAAATGAAATTTCCGAAAATCGAGCAAAAAGTCGATTTTTTTTTTCGTTTCATATGCTTTCAAACACAAATGAAATTTTCGAAAATCGAGCAAAAAGTCGATTTTTTTTTCGTTTCACATGCTTTCAAACACAAATGAAATTTTCGAAAATCGAGCAAAAAGTCGATTTTTTTTTCGTTTCACATGCAATAATCGAGTGAAGAGTCGGTTTTTTTTCGTTTTTTACGCGTTTCACATGCTTTCAAACACAAATGAAATTTTCAAAAATCGAGCAAAAAGTCGATTTTTTTTTCGTTTCACAAGCTTTCAAACACAAATGAAATTTCCGAAAATCGAGCAAAAAGTCGATTTTTTTTTTCGTTTCATATGCTTTCAAACACAAATGAAATTTCCGAAAATCGAGCAAAAAGTCGATTTTTTTTTCGTTTCACATGCTTTCAAACACAAATGAAATTTTCGAAAATCGAGCAAAAAGTCGATTTTTTTTTTCGTTTCACATGCAATAATCGAGTGAAGAGTCGGTTTTTTTTTCGTTTTTTACGCGTTTCACATGCTTTCAAACACAAATGAAATTTTCAAAAATCGAGCAAAAAGTCGATTTTTTTTTCGTTTCACATGCTTTCAAACACAAATGAAATTTTCGAAAATCGAGCAAAAAGTCGATTTTTTTTTCGTTTCACATGCTTTCAAACACAAATGAAATTTTCGAAAATCGAGCAAAAAGTCGATTTTTTTTTCGTTTCACATGCTTTCAAACACAAATGAAATTTTCGAAAATCTAGCAAAAAGTCGATTTTTTTTTCGTTCCATATGCTTTCAAACACAAATGAAATTTTCGAAAATCGAGCAAAAAGTCGATTTTTTTTTCGTTTCACATGCTTTCAAACACAAATGAAATTTTCGAAAATCGAGCAAAAAGTCGATTTTTTTTTCGTTTCACATGCTTTCAAACACAAATGAAATTTTCGAAAATCTAGCAAAAAGTCGATTTTTTTTTCGTTCCATATGCTTTCAAACACAAATGAAATTTTCGAAAATCGAGCAAAAAGTCGATTTTTTTTTCGTTTCACATGCAATAATCGAGTGGAGTCGGTTTTTTTTCGTTTTTTACGCGTTTCACATGCTTTCAAACACAAATAAAATTTTCAAAAATCGAGCAAAAAGTCGATTTTTTTTTCGTTTCACATGCTTTCAAACACAAATGAAATTTTCGAAAATCGAGCAAAAAGTCGATTTTTTTTTCGTTTCACATGCTTTCAAACACAAATGAAATTTTCGAAAATCGAGCAAAAAGTCGATTTTTTTTTCGTTTCACATGCTTTCAAACACAAATGAAATTTTCGAAAATCGAGCAAAAAGTCGATTTTTTTTTCGTTTCACATGCTTTCAAACACAAATGAAATTTTCGAAAATCGAGCAAAAAGTCGATTTTTTTTTCGTTTCACATGCAATAATCGAGTGAAGAGTCGGTTTTTTTTTTCGTTTTTTACGCGTTTCACATGCTTTCAAACACAAATGAAATTTTCAAAAATCGAGCAAAAAGTCGATTTTTTTTTTCGTTTCACATGCTTTCAAACACAAATGAAATTTTCGAAAATCGAGCAAAAAGTCGATTTTTTTTTTCGATTCACATGCAATAATCGAGTGAAGAGTCTATTTTTTTGTTTTTTACGCGTTTCACATGCTTTCAAACACAAATGAAATTTTCGAAAATCGAGCAAAAAGTCGATTTTTTTTTCGTTTCACATGCTTTCAAACACAAATGAAATTTTCGAAAATCGAGCAAAAAGTCTATTTTTTTTTTCGTTTCACATGCTTTCAAACACAAATGAAATTTTCGAAAATCGAGCAAAAAGTCGATTTTTTTTTCGTTTCACATGCTTTCAAACACAAATGAAATTTTCGAAAATCGAGCAAAAAGTCGATTTTTTTTTCGTTTCACATGCTTTCAAACACAAATAAATTTTTGAAAATCGAGCAAAAATTCGATTTTTTTTCGTTTCACATGCTTTCAAAACACAAATGAAATTTTCGAAAATCGAGCAAAAAGTCGATTTTTTTTTCGTTTCACATGCAATAATCGAGTGAAGAGTCGGTTTTTTTTCGTTTTTTACGCGTTTCACATGCTTTCAAACACAAATGAAATTTTCAAAAATCGAGCAAAAAGTCGATTTTTTTTTTCGTTTCACATGCTTTCAAACACAAATGAAATTTTCGAAAATCGAGCAAAAAGTCAATTTTTTTTTCGTTTCACATGCTTTCAAACACAAATGAAATTTTTGAAAATCGAGCAAAAAGTCGATTTTTTTTTCGTTTCACATGCTTTCAAACACAAATGAAATTTTCGAAAATCGAGCAAAAAGTCGATTTTTTTTTTCGTTTCACATGCAATAATCGAGTTAAGAGTCGATTTTTTTTCGTTTTTTACGCGTTTCACACGCTTTCAAACACAAATGAAATTTTCAAAAATCGAGCAAAAAGTCGATTTTTTTTTCGTTTCACATGCTTTCAAACACAAATAAATTTTTGAAAATCGAGCAAAAATTCGATTTTTTTTTCGTTTCACATGCTTTCAAACACAAATGAAATTTTCGAAAATCGAGCAAAAAGTCGATTTTTTTTTCGTTTCACATGCAATAATCGAGTGAAGAGTCGTTTTTTTTTCGTTTTTTACGCGTTTCACATGCTTTCAAACACAAATGAAATTTTCGAAAATCGAGCAAAAAGTCAATTTTTTTTTCGTTTCACATGCTTTCAAACACAAATGAAATTTTCGAAAATCGAGCAAAAAGTCGATTTTTTTTTCGTTTCACATGCTTTCAAACACAAATGAAATTTTCGAAAATCGAGCAAAAAGTCGATTTTTTTTTCGTTTCACATGCAATAATCGAGTGAAGAGTCGGTTTTTTTTCGTTTTTTACGCGTTTCACATGCTTTCAAACACAAATGAAATTTTCAAAAATCGAGCAAAAAGTCGATTTTTTTTCGTTTCACATGCTTTCAAACACAAATGAAATTTTCGAAAATCGAGCAAAAAGTCGATTTTTTTTTCGTTTCACATGCTTTCAAACACAAATGAAATTTTCGAAAATCGAGCAAAAAGTCGATTTTTTTTTCGTTTCACATGCTTTCAAACACAAATGAAATTTTCGAAAATCGAGCAAAAAGTCGATTTTTTTTTCGTTTCACATGCTTTCAAACACAAATGAAATTTCGAAAATCGAGCAATAAGTCGATTTTTTTTTCGTTTCACATGCAATAATCGAGTGAAGAGTCGATTTTTTTTCGTTTTTTACGCGTTTCACATGCTTTCAAACACAAATGAAATTTTCGAAAATCGAGCAAAAAGTCGATTTTTTTTTCGTTTCACATGCTTTCAAACACAAATGAAATTTTCGATAATCGAGCAAAAAGTCGATTTTTTTTTTCGTTTCACATGCTTTCAAACACAAATGAAATTTTCGAAAATCGAGCAAAAAGTCGATTTTTTTTTCGTTTCACATGCTTTCAAACACAAATGAAATTTTCGAAAATCGAGCAAAAAGTCGATTTTTTTTTCGTTTCACATGCAATAATCGAGTGAAGAGTCGGTTTTTTTTCGTTTTTTACGCGTTTCACATGCTTTCAAACACAAATGAAATTTTCGAAAATCGAGCAAAAAGTCGATTTTTTTTTCGTTTCACATGCTTTCAAACACAAATGAAATTTTCGAAAATCGAGCAAAAAGTTGATTTTTTTTTCGTTTCACATGCTTTCAAACACAAATGAAATTTTCGAAAATCGAGCAAAAAGTCGATTTTTTTTTCGTTTCACATGCTTTCAAACACAAATGAAATTTTCGAAAATCGAGCAAAAAGTCGATTTTTTTTTCGTTTCACATGCTTTCAAACACAAATGATATTTTCGAAAATCGAGCAAAAAGTCGATTTTTTTTTCGTTTCACATGCTTTCAAACACAAATGAAATTTTCGAAAATCGAGCAAAAAGTCGATTTTTTTTTTCGTTTCACATGCAATAATCGAGTGAAGAGTCGGTTTTTTTTCGTTTTTTACGCGTTTCACATGCTTTCAAACACAAATGAAATGTTCGAAAATCGAGCAAAAAGTCGATTTTTTTTTCGTTTCACATGCTTTCAAACACAAATGAAATTTTCGAAAATCGAGCAAAAAGTTGATTTTTTTTTCGTTTCACATGCTTTCAAACACAAATGAAATTTTCGAAAATCGAGCAAAAAGTCGATTTTTTTTTCGTTTCACATGCTTTCAAACACAAATGAAATTTTCGAAAATCGAGCAAAAAGTCGATTTTTTTTTCGTTTCACATGCTTTCAAACACAAATGAAATTTTCGAAAATCGAGCAAAAAGTCGATTTTTTTTTTCGTTTCACATGCTTTCAAACACAAATGAAATTTTCGAAAATCGAGCAAAAAGTCGATTTTTTTTTCGTTTCACAAGTTTTCAAACACAAATGAAATTTTCGAAAATCGAGCAAAAAGTCGATTTTTTTTTTGTTTCACATGCTTTCAAACACAAATGAAATTTTCGAAAATCGAGCAAAAAGTCGATTTTTTTTTTCGTTTCACATGCTTTCAAACACAAATGAAATTTTGAAAATCGAGCAAAAAGTCGATTTTTTTTTTGTTTCACATGCTTTCAAACACAAATGATATTTTCGAAAATCGAGCAAAAAGTCGATTTTTTTTTCGTTTCACTTGGTTTCAAACACAAATGAAATTTTCGAAAATCGAGCAAAAAGTCGATTTTTTTTTGTTTCACATGCTTTCAAACACAAATGAAATTTTCGAAAATCGAGCAAAAAGTCGATTTTTTTTTTCGTTTCACATGCAATAATCGAGTGGAGTCGATTTTTTTTCGTTTTTTACGCGTTTCACATGCTTTCAAACACAAATGAAATTTTCGAAAATCGAGCAAAAAGTCGATTTTTTTTTCGTTTCACATGCTTTCAAACACAAATGAAATTTTGAAAATCGAACAAAAAGTCGATTTTTTTTTTGTTTCACATGCTTTCAAACACAAATGAAATTTTCGAAAATCGAGCAAAAAGTCGATTTTTTTTTCGTTTCACATGGTTTCAAACACAAATGAAATTTTCGAAAATCGAGCAAAAAGTCGATTTTTTTTTCGTTTCACATGCTTTCAAACACACATGAAATTTTCGAAAATCGAGCAAAAAGTCGATTTTTTTTTCGTTTCACATGCAATAATCGAGTGGAGTCGATTTTTTTTTCGTTTTTTACGCGTTTCACATGCTTTCAAACACAAATGAAATTTTCGAAAATCGAGCAAAAAGTCGATTTTTTTTTTCGTTTCACATGCTTTCAAACACAAATGAAATTTTCGAAAATCGAGCAAAATGTCGATTTTTTTTTCGTTTCACATGCAATAATCGAGTGAAGAGTCGATTTTTTTTCGTTTTTTACGCGTTTCACATGCTTTCAAACACAAATGAAGTTTTCGAAAATCGAGCAAAAAGTCGATTTTTTTTTCGTTTCACATGCTTTCAAACACAAATGAAATTTTCGAAAATCGAGCAAAAAGTCGATTTTTTTTTCGTTTCACATGCTTTCAAACACAAATGAAATTTTCGAAAATCGAGCAAAAAGTCGATTTTTTTTTCGTTTCACATGCTTTCAAACACAAATGAAATTTTCGAAAATAGAGCAAAAAGTCGATTTTTTTTTCGTTTCACAAGCT
Organism: Tachinus rufipes; assembly: GCA_963932245.1. NCBI lineage: Eukaryota > Metazoa > Arthropoda > Insecta > Coleoptera > Staphylinidae > Tachinus > Tachinus rufipes. Next base: position 22,926,445 of record OZ010742.1, on the reverse strand, counting down.
TTCAAACACAAATGAAATTTCCGAAAATCGAGCAAAAAGTCGATTTTTTTTTTCGTTTCATATGCTTTCAAACACAAATGAAATTTTCGAAAATCGAGCAAAAAGTCGATTTTTTTTTCGTTTCACATGCTTTCAAACACAAATGAAATTTTCGAAAATCGAGCAAAAAGTCGATTTTTTTTTCGTTTCACATGCAATAATCGAGTGAAGAGTCGGTTTTTTTTCGTTTTTTACGCGTTTCACATGCTTTCAAACACAAATGAAATTTTCAAAAATCGAGCAAAAAGTCGATTTTTTTTTCGTTTCACATGCTTTCAAACACAAATGAAATTTTCGAAAATCGAGCAAAAAGTCGATTTTTTTTTTCGTTTCACATGCTTTCAAACACAAATGAAATTTTCGAAAATCGAGCAAAAAGTCGATTTTTTTTTCGTTTCACATGCTTTCAAACACAAATGAAATTTTGAAAATCGAACAAAAAGTCGATTTTTTTTTTGTTTCACATGCTTTCAAACACAAATGAAATTTTCGAAAATCGAGCAAAAAGTCGATTTTTTTTTCGTTTCACATGGTTTCAAACACAAATGAAATTTTCGAAAATCGAGCAAAAAGTCGATTTTTTTTTCGTTTCACATGCTTTCAAACACACATGAAATTTTCGAAAATCGAGCAAAAAGTCGATTTTTTTTCGTTTCACATGCAATAATCGAGTGGAGTCGATTTTTTTTTCGTTTTTTACGCGTTTCACATGCTTTCAAACACAAATGAAAATTCCGAAAATCGAGCAAAAAGTCGATTTTTTTTTTCGTTTCATATGCTTTCAAACACAAATGAAATTTTCGAAAATCGAGCAAAAAGTCGATTTTTTTTTTCGTTTCACATGCTTTCAAACACAAATGAAATTTTCGAAAATCGAGCAAAAAGTCGATTTTTTTTTCGTTTCACATGCAATAATCGAGTGGAGTCGATTTTTTTTTCGTTTTTTACGCCTTTCACATGCTTTCAAACACAAATGAAATTTCCGAAAATCGAGCAAAAAGTCGATTTTTTTTTTCGTTTCATATGCTTTCAAACACAAATGAAATTTTCGAAAATCGAGCAAAAAGTCGATTTTTTTTTTCGTTTCACATGCTTTCAAACACAAATGAAATTTTCGAAAATCGAGCAAAAAGTCGATTTTTTTTTTCGTTTCACATGCTTTCAAACACAAATGAAATTTTCGAAAATCGAGCAAAAAGTCGATTTTTTTTTCGTTTCACTTGGTTTCAAACACAAATGAAATTTTCGAAAATCGAGCAAAAAGTCGATTTTTTTTTGTTTCACATGCTTTCAAACACAAATGAAATTTTCGAAAATCGAGCAAAAAGTCGATTTTTTTTTTCGTTTCACATGCTTTCAAACACAAATGAAATTTTCGAAAATCGAGCAAAAAGTCGATTTTTTTTTTCGTTTCACATGCTTTCAAACACAAATGAAATTTTCGAAAATCTAGCAAAAAGTCGATTTTTTTTTCGTTTCATATGCTTTCAAACACAAATGAAATTTTCGAAAATCGAGCAAAAAGTCGATTTTTTTTTCGTTTCATATGCTTTCAAACACAAATGAAATTTTCGAACTTCGAGCAAAAAGTCGATTTTTTTTTCGTTTCATATGCTTTCAAACACAAATGAAATTTTCGAAAATCGAGCAAAAAGTCGATTTTTTTTTCGTTTCACTTGGTTTCAAACACAAATGAAATTTTCGAAAATCGAGCAAAAAGTCGATTTTTTTTTGTTTCACATGCTTTCAAACACAAATGAAATTTTCGAAAATCGAGCAAAAAGTCGATTTTTTTTTTCGTTTCACATGCAATAATCGAGTGGAGTCGATTTTTTTTCGTTTTTTACGCGTTTCACATGCTTTCAAACACAAATGAAATTTTCGAATATCGAGCAAAAAGTCGATTTTTTTTTCGTTTCACATGCTTTCAAACACAAATGAAATTTTGAAAATCGAACAAAAAGTCGATTTTTTTTTTGTTTCACATGCTTTCAAACACAAATGAAATTTTCGAAAATCGAGCAAAAAGTCGATTTTTTTTTCGTTTCACATGGTTTCAAACACAAATGAAATTTTCGAAAATCGAGCAAAAAGTCGATTTTTTTTTCGTTTCACATGCTTTCAAACACACATGAAATTTTCGAAAATCGAGCAAAAAGTCGATTTTTTTTTTCGTTTCACATGCAATAATCGAGTGGGGTCGATTTTTTTTTTCGTTTTTTACGCGTTTCACATGCTTTCAAACACAAATGAAATTTCCGAAAATCGAGCAAAAAGTCGATTTTTTTTTTCGTTTCATATGCTTTCAAACACAAATGAAATTTTCGAAAATCGAGCAAAAAGTCGATTTTTTTTTTCGTTTCACATGCTTTCAAACACAAATGAAATTTTCGAAAATCGAGCAAAAAGTCGATTTTTTTTTCGTTTCACATGCAATAATCGAGTGGAGTCGATTTTTTTTTCGTTTTTTACGCGTTTCACATGCTTTCAAACACAAATGAAATTTTCGAAAATCGAGCAAAAAGTCGATTTTTTTTTTTCGTTTCACATGCTTTCAAACACAAATGAAATTTTCGAAAATCGAGCAAAAAGTCGATTTTTTTTTCGTTTCACTTGGTTTCAAACACAAATGAAATTTTCGAAAATCGAGCAAAAAGTCGATTTTTTTTTGTTTCACATGCTTTCAAACACAAATGAAATTTTCGAAAATCGAGCAAAAAGTCGATTTTTTTTTTCGTTTCACATGCTTTCAAACACAAATGAAATTTTCGAAAATCGAGCAAAAAGTCGATTTTTTTTTTCGTTTCACATGCTTTCAAACACAAATGAAATTTTCGAAAATCTAGCAAAAAGTCGATTTTTTTTTCGTTTCATATGCTTTCAAACACAAATGAAATTTTCGAAAATCGAGCAAAAAGTCGATTTTTTTTTCGTTTCATATGCTTTCACACACATGAAATTTTCGAAAATCGAGCAAAAAGTCGATTTTTTTTTCGTTTCACATGCAATAATCGAGTGGAGTCGATTTTTTTTTCGTTTTTTACGCGTTTCACATGCTTTCAAACACAAATGAAATTTCCGAAAATCGAGCAAAAAGTCGATTTTTTTTTTCGTTTCACATGCTTTCAAACACAAATGAAATTTTCGAAAATCGAGCAAAAAGTCGATTTTTTTTTTCGTTTCACATGCTTTCAAACACAAATGAAATTTTCGAAAATCGAGCAAAAAGTCGATTTTTTTTTCGCTTCACTTGGTTTCAAACACAAATGAAATTTTCGAAAATCGAGCAAAAAGTCGATTTTTTTTTGTTTCACATGCTTTCAAACACAAATGAAATTTTCGAAAATCGAGCAAAAAGTCGATTTTTTTTTTCGTTTCACATGCTTTCAAACACAAATGAAATTTTCGAAAATCGAGCAAAAAGTCGATTTTTTTTTTCGTTTCACATGCTTTCAAACACAAATGAAATTTTCGAAAATCTAGCAAAAAGTCGATTTTTTTTTCGTTTCATATGCTTTCAAACACAAATGAAATTTTCGAAAATCGAGCAAAAAGTCGATTTTTTTTTCGTTTCATATGCTTTCAAACACAAATGAAATTTTCGAACTTCGAGCAAAAAGTCGATTTTTTTTTCGTTTCATATGCTTTCAAACACAAATGAAATTTTCGAAAATCGAGCAAAAAGTCGATTTTTTTTTCGTTTCACTTGGTTTCAAACACAAATGAAATTTTCGAAAATCGAGCAAAAAGTCGATTTTTTTTTGTTTCACATGCTTTCAAACACAAATGAAATTTTAGAAAATCGAGCAAAAAGTCGATTTTTTTTTTCGTTTCACATGCAATAATCGAGTGGAGTCGATTTTTTTTCGTTTTTTACGCGTTTCACATGCTTTCAAACACAAATGAATTTTTCGAAAATCGAGCAAAAAGTCGATTTTTTTTTCGTTTCACATGCTTTCAAACACAAATGAAATTTTGAAAATCGAACAAAAAGTCGATTTTTTTTTTGTTCACATGCTTTCAAACACAAATGAAATTTTCGAAAATCGAGCAAAAAGTCGATTTTTTTTTCGTTTCACAAGCTTTCAAACACAAATGAAATTTTCGAAAATCGAGCAAAAAGTCGATTTTTTTTTCGTTTCACATGCTTTCAAACACAAATGATATTTTCGAAAATCGAGCAAAAAGTCGATTTTTTTTTCGTTTCACATGCTTTCAAACACAAATGAAATTTTCGAAAATCGAGCAATAAGTCGATTTTTTTTTCGTTTCACATGCAATAATCGAGTGAAGAGTCGATTTTTTTTCGTTTTTTACGCGTTTCACATGCTTTCAAACACAAATGAAATTTTCGAAAATCGAGCAAAAAGTCGATTTTTTTTTCGTTTCACATGCTTTCAAACACAAATGAAATTTTCGATAATCGAGCAAAAAGTCGATTTTTTTTTTCGTTTCACATGCTTTCAAACACAAATGAAATTTTCGAAAATCGAGCAAAAAGTCGATTTTTTTTTCGTTTCACATGCTTTCAAACACAAATGAAATTTTCGAAAATCGAGCAAAAAGTCGATTTTTTTTTCGTTTCACATGCAATAATCGAGTGAAGAGTCGGTTTTTTTTCGTTTTTTACGCGTTTCACATGCTTTCAAACACAAATGAAATGTTCGAAAATCGAGCAAAAAGTCGATTTTTTTTTCGTTTCACATGCTTTCAAACACAAATGAAATTTTCGAAAATCGAGCAAAAAGTTGATTTTTTTTTCGTTTCACATGCTTTCAAACACAAATGAAATTTTCGAAAATCGAGCAAAAAGTCGATTTTTTTTTCGTTTCACATGCTTTCAAACACAAATGAAATTTTCGAAAATCGAGCAAAAAGTCGATTTTTTTTTCGTTTCACATGCTTTCAAACACAAATGATATTTTCGAAAATCGAGCAAAAAGTCGATTTTTTTTTCGTTTCACATGCTTTCAAACACAAATGAAATTTTCGAAAATCGAGCAAAAAGTCGATTTTTTTTTTCGTTTCACATGCAATAATCGAGTGAAGAGTCGGTTTTTTTTCGTTTTTTACGCGTTTCACATGCTTTCAAACACAAATGAAATGTTCGAAAATCGAGCAAAAAGTCGATTTTTTTTTCGTTTCACATGCTTTCAAACACAAATGAAATTTTCGAAAATCGAGCAAAAAGTTGATTTTTTTTTCGTTTCACATGCTTTCAAACACAAATGAAATTTTCGAAAATCGAGCAAAAAGTCGATTTTTTTTTCGTTTCACATGCTTTCAAACACAAATGAAATTTTCGAAAATCGAGCAAAAAGTCGATTTTTTTTTCGTTTCACATGCTTTCAAACACAAATGAAATTTTCGAAAATCGAGCAAAAAGTCGATTTTTTTTTTCGTTTCACATGCTTTCAAACACAAATGAAATTTTCGAAAATCGAGCAAAAAGTCGATTTTTTTTTCGTTTCACTAGTTTTCAAACACAAATGAAATTTTCGAAAATCGAGCAAAAAGTCGATTTTTTTTTCGTTTCACATGGTTTCAAACACAAATGAAATTTTCGAAAATCGAGCAAAAAGTCGATTTTTTTTTCGTTTCACATGCTTTCAAACACACATGAAATTTTCGAAAATCGAGCAAAAAGTCGATTTTTTTTTCGTTTCACATGCAATAATCGAGTGGAGTCGATTTTTTTTTCGTTTTTTACGCGTTTCACATGCTTTCAAACACAAATGAAATTTTCGAAAATCGAGCAAAAAGTCGATTTTTTTTTTCGTTTCACATGCTTTCAAACACAAATGAAATTTTCGAAAATCGAGCAAAAAGTCGATTTTTTTTTCGTTTCACATGCTTTCAAACACAAATGAAATTTTCGAAAATCGAGCAAAAAGTCGATTTTTTTTTTCGTTTCACATGCTTTCAAACACAAATGAAATTTTGAAAATCGAGCAAAAAGTCGATTTTTTTTTTGTTTCACATGCTTTCAAACACAAATGAAATTTTCGAAAATCGAGCAAAAAGTCGATTTTTTTTTCGTTTCACTTGGTTTCAAACACAAATGAAATTTTCGAAAATCGAGCAAAAAGTCGATTTTTTTTTGTTTCACATGCTTTCAAACACAAATGAAATTTTCGAAAATCGAGCAAAAAGTCGATTTTTTTTTTCGTTTCACATGCAATAATCGAGTGGAGTCGATTTTTTTTCGTTTTTTACGCGTTTCACATGCTTTCAAACACAAATGAAATTTTCGAAAATCGAGCAAAAAGTCGATTTTTTTTTCGTTTCACATGCTTTCAAACACAAATGAAATTTTGAAAATCGAACAAAAAGTCGATTTTTTTTTTGTTTCACATGCTTTCAAACACAAATGAAATTTTCGAAAATCGAGCAAAAAGTCGATTTTTTTTTCGTTTCACATGGTTTCAAACACAAATGAAATTTTCGAAAATCGAGCAAAAAGTCGATTTTTTTTTCGTTTCACATGCTTTCAAACACACATGAAATTTTCGAAAATCGAGCAAAAAGTCGATTTTTTTTTCGTTTCACATGCAATAATCGAGTGGAGTCGATTTTTTTTTCGTTTTTTACGCGTTTCACATGCTTTCAAACACAAATGAAATTTTCGAAAATCGAGCAAAAAGTCGATTTTTTTTTTCGTTTCACATGCTTTCAAACACAAATGAAATTTTCGAAAATCGAGCAAAATGTCGATTTTTTTTTCGTTTCACATGCAATAATCGAGTGAAGAGTCGATTTTTTTTCGTTTTTTACGCGTTTCACATGCTTTCAAACACAAATGAAGTTTTCGAAAATCGAGCAAAAAGTCGATTTTTTTTTCGTTTCACATGCTTTCAAACACAAATGAAATTTTCGAAAATCGAGCAAAAAGTCGATTTTTTTTTCGTTTCACATGCTTTCAAACACAAATGAAATTTTCGAAAATCGAGCAAAAAGTCGATTTTTTTTTCGTTTCACATGCTTTCAAACACAAATGAAATTTTCGAAAATAGAGCAAAAAGTCGATTTTTTTTTCGTTTCACAAGCTTTCAAACACAAATGAAATTTCCGAAAATCGAGCAAAAAGTCGATTTTTTTTTTCGTTTCATATGCTTTCAAACACAAATGAAATTTTCGAAAATCGAGCAAAAAGTCGATTTTTTTTTCGTTTCACATGCTTTCAAACACAAATGAAATTTTCGAAAATCGAGCAAAAAGTCGATTTTTTTTTCGTTTCACATGCAATAATCGAGTGAAGAGTCGGTTTTTTTTCGTTTTTTACGCGTTTCACATGCTTTCAAACACAAATGAAATTTTCAAAAATCGAGCAAAAAGTCGATTTTTTTTTCGTTTCACAAGCTTTCAAACACAAATGAAATTTCCGAAAATCGAGCAAAAAGTCGATTTTTTTTTTCGTTTCATATGCTTTCAAACACAAATGAAATTTTCGAAAATCGAGCAAAAAGTCGATTTTTTTTTCGTTTCACATGCTTTCAAACACAAATGAAATTTTCGAAAATCGAGCAAAAAGTCGATTTTTTTTTCGTTTCACATGGTTTCAAACACACATGAAATTTTCGAAAATCGAGCAAAAAGTCGATTTTTTTTCGTTTCACATGCAATAATCGAGTGGAGTCGATTTTTTTTTCGTTTTTTACGCGTTTCACATGCTTTCAAACACAAATGAAATTTCCGAAAATCGAGCAAAAAGTCGATTTTTTTTTTCGTTTCATATGCTTTCAAACACAAATGAAATTTTCGAAAATCGAGCAAAAAGTCGATTTTTTTTTTCGTTTCACATGCTTTCAAACACAAATGAAATTTTCGAAAATCGAGCAAAAAGTCGATTTTTTTTTCGTTTCACATGCAATAATCGAGTGGAGTCGATTTTTTTTTCGTTTTTTACGCGTTTCACATGCTTTCAAACACAAATGAAATTTCCGAAAATCGAGCAAAAAGTCGATTTTTTTTTTCGTTTCATATGCTTTCAAACACAAATGAAATTTTCGAAAATCGAGCAAAAAGTCGATTTTTTTTTTCGTTTCACATGCTTTCAAACACAAATGAAATTTTCGAAAATCGAGCAAAAAGTCGATTTTTTTTTCGTTTCACTTGGTTTCAAACACAAATGAAATTTTCGAAAATCGAGCAAAAAGTCGATTTTTTTTTGTTTCACATGCTTTCAAACACAAATGAAATTTTCGAAAATCGAGCAAAAAGTCGATTTTTTTTTTCGTTTCACATGCTTTCAAACACAAATGAAATTTCCGAAAATCGAGCAAAAAGTCGATTTTTTTTTTCGTTTCACATGCTTTCAAACACAAATGAAATTTTCGAAAATCTAGCAAAAAGTCGATTTTTTTTTCGTTTCATATGCTTTCAAACACAAATGAAATTTTCGAAAATCGAGCAAAAAGTCGATTTTTTTTTCGTTTCATATGCTTTCAAACACAAATGAAATTTTCGAACTTCGAGCAAAAAGTCGATTTTTTTTTCGTTTCATATGCTTTCAAACACAAATGAAATTTTCGAAAATCGAGCAAAAAGTCGATTTTTTTTTCGTTTCACTTGGTTTCAAACACAAATGAAATTTTCGAAAATCGAGCAAAAAGTCGATTTTTTTTTGTTTCACATGCTTTCAAACACAAATGAAATTTTCGAAAATCGAGCAAAAAGTCGATTTTTTTTTTCGTTTCACATGCAATAATCGAGTGGAGTCGATTTTTTTTCGTTTTTTACGCGTTTCACATGCTTTCAAACACAAATGAAATTTTCGAATATCGAGCAAAAAGTCGATTTTTTTTTCGTTTCACATGCTTTCAAACACAAATGAAATTTTGAAAATCGAACAAAAAGTCGATTTTTTTTTTGTTTCACATGCTTTCAAACACAAATGAAATTTTCGAAAATCGAGCAAAAAGTCGATTTTTTTTTCGTTTCACATGGTTTCAAACACAAATGAAATTTTCGAAAATCGAGCAAAAAGTCGATTTTTTTTTCGTTTCACATGCTTTCAAACACACATGAAATTTTCGAAAATCGAGCAAAAAGTCGATTTTTTTTTTCGTTTCACATGCAATAATCGAGTGGAGTCGATTTTTTTTTCGTTTTTTACGCGTTTCACATGCTTTCAAACACAAATGAAATTTCCGAAAATCGAGCAAAAAGTCGATTTTTTTTTTCGTTTCATATGCTTTCAAACACAAATGAAATTTTCGAAAATCGAGCAAAAAGTCGATTTTTTTTTTCGTTTCACATGCTTTCAAACACAAATGAAATTTTCGAAAATCGAGCAAAAAGTCGATTTTTTTTTCGTTTCACATGCAATAATCGAGTGGAGTCGATTTTTTTTTCGTTTTTTACGCGTTTCACATGCTTTCAAACACAAATGAAATTTCCGAAAATCGAGCAAAAAGTCGATTTTTTTTTTCGTTTCATATGCTTTCAAACACAAATGAAATTTTCGAAAATCGAGCAAAAAGTCGATTTTTTTTTTTTCGTTTCACATGCTTTCAAACACAAATGAAATTTTCGAAAATCGAGCAAAAAGTCGATTTTTTTTTCGTTTCACTTGGTTTCAAACACAAATGAAATTTTCGAAAATCGAGCAAAAAGTCGATTTTTTTTTGTTTCACATGCTTTCAAACACAAATGAAATTTTCGAAAATCGAGCAAAAAGTCGATTTTTTTTTTCGTTTCACATGCTTTCAAACACAAATGAAATTTTCGAAAATCGAGCAAAAAGTCGATTTTTTTTTTCGTTTCACATGCTTTCAAACACAAATGAAATTTTCGAAAATCTAGCAAAAAGTCGATTTTTTTTTCGTTTCATATGCTTTCAAACACAAATGAAATTTTCGAAAATCGAGCAAAAAGTCGATTTTTTTTTCGTTTCATATGCTTTCAAACACAAATGAAATTTTCGAACTTCGAGCAAAAAGTCGATTTTTTTTTCGTTTCATATGCTTTCAAACACAAATGAAATTTTCGAAAATCGAGCAAAAAGTCGATTTTTTTTTCGTTTCATATGCTTTCAAACACAAATGAAATTTTCGAAAATCGAGCAAAAAGTCGATTTTTTTTTTCGTTTCATATGCTTTCAAACACAAATGAAATTTTCGAAAATCGAGCAAAAAGTCGATTTTTTTTTTCGTTTCATATGCTTTCAAACACAAATGAAATTTTCGAAAATCGAGCAAAAAGTCGATTTTTTTTTTCGTTTCACATGCTTTCAAACACAAATGAAATTTTCGAAAATCGAGCAAAAAGTCGATTTTTTTTTCGTTTCACTTGGTTTCAAACACAAATGAAATTTTCGAAAATCGAGCAAAAAGTCGATTTTTTTTTGTTTCACATGCTTTCAAACACAAATGAAATTTTCGAAAATCGAGCAAAAAGTCGATTTTTTTTTTCGTTTCACATGCTTTCAAACACAAATGAAATTTTCGAAAATCTAGCAAAAAGTCGATTTTTTTTTCGTTTCATATGCTTTCAAACACAAATGAAATTTTCGAAAATCGAGCAAAAAGTCGATTTTTTTTTCGTTTCATATGCTTTCAAACACAAATGAAATTTTCGAACTTCGAGCAAAAAGTCGATTTTTTTTTCGTTTCATATGCTTTCAAACACAAATGAAATTTTCGAAAATCGAGCAAAAAGTCGATTTTTTTTTCGTTTCACTTGGTTTCAAACACAAATGAAATTTTCGAAAATCGAGCAAAAAGTCGATTTTTTTTTGTTTCACATGCTTTCAAACACAAATGAAATTTTCGAAAATCGAGCAAAAAGTCGATTTTTTTTTTCGTTTCACATGCAATAATCGAGTGGAGTCGATTTTTTTTCGTTTTTTACGCGTTTTACATGCTTTCAAACACAAATGAAATTTTCGAAAATCGAGCAAAAAGTCGATTTTTTTTTCGTTTCACATGCTTTCAAACACAAATGAAATTTTGAAAATCGAACAAAAAGTCGATTTTTTTTTTGTTTCACATGCTTTCAAACACAAATGAAATTTTCGAAAATCGAGCAAAAAGTCGATTTTTTTTTCGTTTCACATGGTTTCAAACACAAATGAAATTTTCGAAAATCGAGCAAAAAGTCGATTTTTTTTTCGTTTCACATGGTTTCAAACACAAATGAAATTTTCGAAAATCGAGCAAAAAGTCGATTTTTTTTTCGTTTCACATGCAATAATCGAGTGGAGTCGATTTTTTTTTCGTTTTTTACGCGTTTCACATGCTTTCAAACACAAATGAAATTTCCGAAAATCGAGCAAAAAGTCGATTTTTTTTTTCGTTTCACATGCTTTCAAACACAAATGAAATTTTCGAAAATCGAGCAAAAAGTCGATTTTTTTTTTCGTTTCACATGCTTTCAAACACAAATGAAATTTTCGAAAATCGAGCAAAAAGTCGATTTTTTTTTCGTTTCACTTGGTTTCAAACACAAATGAAATTTTCGAAAATCGAGCAAAAAGTCGATTTTTTTTTGTTTCACATGCTTTCAAACACAAATGAAATTTTCGAAAATCGAGCAAAAAGTCGATTTTTTTTTTCGTTTCACATGCTTTCAAACACAAATGAAATTTTCGAAAATCGAGCAAAAAGTCGATTTTTTTTTCGTTTCACTTGGTTTCAAACACAAATGAAATTTTCGAAAATCGAGCAAAAAGTCGATTTTTTTTTGTTTCACATGCTTTCAAACACAAATGAAATTTTCGAAAATCGAGCAAAAAGTCGATTTTTTTTTTCGTTTCACATGCTTTCAAACACAAATGAAATTTTCGAAAATCGAGCAAAAAGTCGATTTTTTTTTCGTTTCACTTGGTTTCAAACACAAATGAAATTTTCGAAAATCGAGCAAAAAGTCGATTTTTTTTTGTTTCACATGCTTTCAAACACAAATGAAATTTTCGAAAATCGAGCAAAAAGTCGATTTTTTTTTGTTTCACATGCTTTCAAACACAAATGAAATTTTAGAAAATCGAGCAAAAAGTCGATTTTTTTTTTCGTTTCACATGCAATAATCGAGTGGAGTCGATTTTTTTTCGTTTTTTACGCGTTTCACATGCTTTCAAACACAAATGAATTTTTCGAAAATCGAGCAAAAAGTCGATTTTTTTTTCGTTTCACATGCTTTCAAACACAAATGAAATTTTGAAAATCGAACAAAAAGTCGATTTTTTTTTTGTTCACATGCTTTCAAACACAAATGAAATTTTCGAAAATCGAGCAAAAAGTCGATTTTTTTTTCGTTTCACATGGTTTCAAACATAAATGAAATTTTCGAAAATCGAGCAAAAAGTCGATTTTTTTTTCGTTTCACATGCTTTCAAACACACATGAAATTTTCGAAAATCGAGCAAAAAGTCGATTTTTTTTTCGTTTCACATGCAATAATCGAGTGGAGTCGATTTTTTTTTTCGTTTTTTACGCGTTTCACATGCTTTCAAACACAAATGAAATTTTCGAAAATCGAGCAAAAAGTCGATTTTTTTTTTCGTTTCACATGCTTTCAAACACAAATGAAATTTTCGAAAATCGAGCAAAATGTCGATTTTTTTTTCGTTTCACATGCAATAATCGAGTGAAGAGTCGATTTTTTTTCGTTTTTTACGCGTTTCACATGCTTTCAAACACAAATGAAGTTTTCGAAAATCGAGCAAAAAGTCGATTTTTTTTTCGTTTCACATGCTTTCAAACACAAATGAAATTTTCGAAAATCGAGATAAAAGTCGATTTTTTTTTCGTTTCACATGCTTTCAAACACAATTGAAATTTTCGAAAATCGAGCAAAAAGTCGATTTTTTTTTCGTTTCACATGCTTTCAAACACAAATGAAATTTTCGAACATAGAGCAAAAAGTCGATTTTTTTTTCGTTTCACAAGCTTTCAAACACAAATGAAATTTCCGAAAATCGAGCAAAAAGTCGATTTTTTTTTTCGTTTCATATGCTTTCAAACACAAATGAAATTTTCGAAAATCAAGCAAAAAGTCGATTTTTTTTTCGTTTCACATGCTTTCAAACACAAATGAAATTTTCGAAAATCGAGCAAAAAGTCGATTTTTTTTTCGTTTCACATGCAATAATCGAGTGAAGAGTCGGTTTTTTTTCGATTTTTACGCGTTTCACATGCTTTCAAACACAAATGAAATTTTCAAAAATCGAGCAAAAAGTCGATTTTTTTTTCGTTTCACATGCTTTCAAACACAAATGAAATTTTCGAAAATCGAGCAAAAAGTCGATTTTTTTTTCGTTTCACATGCTTTCAAACACAAATGAAATTTTCGAAAATCGAGCAAAAAGTCGATTTTTTTTTTGTTTCACATGCTTTCAAACACAAATGAAATTTTCGAAAATCGATCAAAAAGTCGATTTTTTTTTCGTTTCACATGCTTTCAAACACAAATGAAATTTTCGAAAATCGAGCAAAAAGTCGATTTTTTTTTCGTTTCACATGCTTTCAAACACAAATGAAATTTTCGAAAATCTAGCAAAAAGTCGATTTTTTTTTCGTTTCATATGCTTTCAAACACAAATGAAATTTTCGAAAATCGAGCAAAAAGTCGATTTTTTTTTCGTTTCATATGCTTTCAAACACAAATGAAATTTTCGAAATTCGAGCAAAAAGTCGAATTTTTTTTCGTTTCATATGCTTTCAAACACAAATGAAATTTTCGAAAATCGAGCAAAAAGTCTATTTTTTTTTCGTTTCACATGCTTTCAAACACAAATGAAATTTTCGAAAATCGAGCAAAAAGTCGATTTTTTTTTCGTTTCACATGCTTTCAAACACAAATGAAATTTTCGAAAATCGAGCAAAAAGTCGATTTTTTTTCGTTTCACATGCTTTCAAACACAAATGAAATTTTCGAAAATCGAGCAAAAAGTCGATTTTTTTTTTCGTTTCACATGCAATAATCGAGTGAAGAGTCGATTTTTTTGTTTTTTACGCGTTTCACATGCTTTCAAACACAAATGAAATTTTCAAAAATCGAGCAAAAAGTCGATTTTTTTTTCGTTTCACATGCTTTCAAACACAAATGAAATTTTCGAAAATCGAGCAAAAAGTCGATTTTTTTTTCGTTTCACATGCTTTCAAACACAAATGAAATTTTCGAAAATCTAGCAAAAAGTCGATTTTTTTTTCGTTTCATATGCTTTCAAACACAAATGAAATTTTCGAAAATCGAGCAAAAAGTCGATTTTTTTTTCGTTTCATATGCTTTCAAACACAAATGAAATTTTCGAAATTCGAGCAAAAAGTCGAATTTTTTTTCGTTTCATATGCTTTCAAACACAAATGAAATTTTCGAAAATCGAGCAAAAAGTCTATTTTTTTTTCGTTTCACATGCTTTCAAACACAAATGAAATTTTCGAAAATCGAGCAAAAAGTCGATTTTTTTTTCGTTTCACATGCTTTCAAACACAAATGAAATTTTCGAAAATCGAGCAAAAAGTCGATTTTTTTTCGTTTCACATGCAATAATCGAGTGAAGAGTCGGTTTTTTTTCGTTTTTTACGCGTTTCACATGCTTTCAAACACAAATAAAATTTTCAAAAATCGATCAAAAAGTCGATTTTTTTTTCGTTTCACATGCTTTCAAACACAAATGAAATTTTCGAAAATCGAGCAAAAAGTCGATTTTTTTTTCGTTTCACATGCTTTCAAACACAAATGAAATTTTCGAAAATCGAGCAAAAAGTCGATTTTTTTTTCGTTTCACATGCTTTCAAACACAAATGAAATTTTCGAAAATCGAGCAAAAAGTCGATTTTTTTTTTCGTTTCACATGCTTTCAAACACAAATGAAATTTTCGAAAATCGAGCAAAAAGTCGATTTTTTTTTTCGTTTCACATGCAATAATCGAGTGAAGAGTCGATTTTTTTGTTTTTTACGCGTTTCACATGCTTTCAAACACAAATGAAATTTTCAAAAATCGAGCAAAAAGTCGATTTTTTTTTCGTTTCACATGCTTTCAAACACAAATGAAATTTTCGAAAATCGAGCAAAAAGTCGATTTTTTTTTCGTTTCACATGCTTTCAAACACAAATGAAATTTTCTAAAATCGAGCAAAAAGTCGATTTTTTTTTTCGTTTCACATGCTTTCAAACACAAATGAAATTTTCGAAAATCGAGCAAAAAGTCGATTTTTTTTTCGTTTCACATGCAATAATCGAGTTAAGAGTCGATTTTTTTTCGTTTTTTACGCGTTTCACATGCTTTCAAACACAAATGAAATTTTCAAAAATCGAGCAAAAAGTCGATTTTTTTTTCGTTTCAAACACAAATAAATTTTTGAAAATCGAGCAAAAATTCGATTTTTTTTTCGTTTCACATGCTTTCAAACACAAATGAAATTTTCGAAAATCGAGCAAAAAGTCGATTTTTTTTTTCGTTTCACATGCAATAATCGAGTGAAGAGTGGTTTTTTTTTCGTTTTTTACGCGTTTCACATGCTTTCAAACACAAATGAAATTTTCAAAAATCGAGCAAAAAGTCGATTTTTTTTTCGTTTCACATGCTTTCAAACACAAATGAAATTTTCGAAAATCAAGCAAAAAGTCGATTTTTTTTTCGTTTCACATGCTTTCAAACACAAATGAAATTTTCGAAAATCGAGCAAAAAGTCGATTTTTTTTTCGTTTCTCATGCAATAATCGAGTGAAGAGTCGGTTTTTTTTCGTTTTTTACGCGTTTCACATGCTTTCAAACACAAATGAAATTTTCAAAAATCGAGCAAAAAGTCGATTTTTTTTCGTTTCACATGCTTTCAAACACAAATGAAATTTTCGAAAATCGAGCAAAAAGTCGATTTTTTTTTTCGTTTCACATGCTTTCAAACACAAATGAAATTTTCGAAAATCGAGCAAAAAGTCGATTTTTTTTTCGTTTCACATGCAATAATCGAGTTAAGAGTCGATTTTTTTTCGTTTTTTACGCGTTTCACATGCTTTCAAACACAAATGAAATTTTCAAAAATCGAGCAAAAAGTCGATTTTTTTTTCGTTTCACATGCTTTCAAACACAAATAAATTTTTGAAAATCGAGCAAAAATTCGATTTTTTTTTCGTTTCACATGCTTTCAAACACAAATAAATTTTTGAAAATCGAGCAAAAATTCGATTTTTTTTTCGTTTCACATGCTTTCAAACACAAATGAAATTTTCGAAAATCGAGCAAAAAGTCGATTTTTTTTTCGTTTCACATGCTTTCAAACACAAATGAAATTTTCGAAAATCGAGCAAAAAGTCGATTTTTTTTTTCGTTTCACATGCTTTCAAACACAAATGAAATTTTCGAAAATCGAGCAAAAAGTCGATTTTTTTTTCGTTTCACATGCAATAATCGAGTTAAGAGTCGATTTTTTTTCGTTTTTTACGCGTTTCACATGCTTTCAAACACAAATGAAATTTTCAAAAATCGAGCAAAAAGTCGATTTTTTTTTCGTTTCACATGCTTTCAAACACAAATAAATTTTTGAAAATCGAGCAAAAATTCGATTTTTTTTTCGTTTCACATGCTTTCAAACACAAATGAAATTTTCGAAAATCGAGCAAAAAGTCGATTTTTTTTTCGTTTCACATGCAATAATCGAGTGAAGAGTCGTTTTTTTTTCGTTTTTTACGCGTTTCACATGCTTTCAAACACAAATGAAATTTTCAAAAATCGAGCAAAAAGTCGATTTTTTTTTCGTTTCACATGCTTTCAAACACAAATGAAATTTTCGAAAATCGAGCAAAAAGTCGATTTTTTTTTCGTTTCACATGCTTTCAAACACAAATAAATTTTTGAAAATCGAACAAAAATTCGATTTTTTTTTCGTTTCACATGCTTTCAAACACAAATGAAATTTTCGAAAATCGAGCAAAAAGTCGATTTTTTTTTTCGTTTCACATGCTTTCAAACACAAATGAAATTTTCGAAAATCGAGCAAAAAGTCGATTTTTTTTTTCGTTTCACATGCAATAATCGAGTGAAGAGTCGATTTTTTTGTTTTTTACGCGTTTCACATGCTTTCAAACACAAATGAAATTTTCAAAAATCGAGCAAAAAGTCGATTTTTTTTTCGTTTCACATGCTTTCAAACACAAATGAAATTTTCGAAAATCGAGCAAAAAGTCGATTTTTTTTTCGTTTCACATGCTTTCAAACACAAATGAAATTTTCTAAAATCGAGCAAAAAGTCGATTTTTTTTTCGTTTCACATGCTTTCAAACACAAATGAAATTTTCGAAAATCGAGCAAAAAGTCGATTTTTTTTTCGTTTCACATGCAATAATCGAGTTAAGAGTCGATTTTTTTTCGTTTTTTACGCGTTTCACATGCTTTCAAACACAAATGAAATTTTCAAAAATCGAGCAAAAAGTCGATTTTTTTTTCGTTTCAAACACAAATAAATTTTTGAAAATCGAGCAAAAATTCGATTTTTTTTTCGTTTCACATGCTTTCAAACACAAATGAAATTTTCGAAAATCGAGCAAAAAGTCGATTTTTTTTTCGTTTCACATGCAATAATCGAGTGAAGAGTGGTTTTTTTTTCGTTTTTTACGCGTTTCACATGCTTTCAAACACAAATGAAATTTTCAAAAATCGAGCAAAAAGTCGATTTTTTTTTCGTTTCACATGCTTTCAAACACAAATGAAATTTTCGAAAATCAAGCAAAAAGTCGATTTTTTTTTCGTTTCACATGCTTTCAAACACAAATGAAATTTTCGAAAATCGAGCAAAAAGTCGATTTTTTTTTCGTTTCTCATGCAATAATCGAGTGAAGAGTCGGTTTTTTTTCGTTTTTTACGCGTTTCACATGCTTTCAAACACAAATGAAATTTTCAAAAATCGAGCAAAAAGTCGATTTTTTTTTCGTTTCACATGCTTTCAAACACAAATGAAATTTTCGAAAATCGAGCAAAAAGTCGATTTTTTTTTTCGTTTCACATGCTTTCAAACACAAATGAAATTTTCGAAAATCGAGCAAAAAGTCGATTTTTTTTTCGTTTCACATGCAATAATCGAGTTAAGAGTCGATTTTTTTTCGTTTTTTACGCGTTTCACATGCTTTCAAACACAAATGAAATTTTCAAAAATCGAGCAAAAAGTCGATTTTTTTTTCGTTTCACATGCTTTCAAACACAAATAAATTTTTGAAAATCGAGCAAAAATTCGATTTTTTTTTCGTTTCACATGCTTTCAAACACAAATAAATTTTTGAAAATCGAGCAAAAATTCGATTTTTTTTTCGTTTCACATGCTTTCAAACACAAATGAAATTTTCGAAAATCGAGCAAAAAGTCGATTTTTTTTTCGTTTCACATGCTTTCAAACACAAATGAAATTTTCGAAAATCGAGCAAAAAGTCGATTTTTTTTTTCGTTTCACATGCTTTCAAACACAAATGAAATTTTCGAAAATCGAGCAAAAAGTCGATTTTTTTTTCGTTTCACATGCAATAATCGAGTTAAGAGTCGATTTTTTTTCGTTTTTTACGCGTTTCACATGCTTTCAAACACAAATGAAATTTTCAAAAATCGAGCAAAAAGTCGATTTTTTTTTCGTTTCACATGCTTTCAAACACAAATAAATTTTTGAAAATCGAGCAAAAATTCGATTTTTTTTTCGTTTCACATGCTTTCAAACACAAATGAAATTTTCGAAAATCGAGCAAAAAGTCGATTTTTTTTTCGTTTCACATGCAATAATCGAGTGAAGAGTCGTTTTTTTTTTCGTTTTTTACGCGTTTCACATGCTTTCAAACACAAATGAAATTTTCAAAATCGAGCAAAAAGTCGATTTTTTTTTCGTTTCACATGCTTTCAAACACAAATGAAATTTTCGAAAATCGAGCAAAAAGTCGATTTTTTTTTCGTTTCACATGCTTTCAAACACAAATAAATTTTTGAAAATCGAACAAAAATTCGATTTTTTTTTCGTTTCACATGCTTTCAAACACAAATGAAATTTTCGAAAATCGAGCAAAAAGTCGATTTTTTTTCGTTTCACATGCAATAATCGAGTGAAGAGTCGTTTTTTTTCGTTTTTTACGCGTTTCACATGCTTTCAAACACAAATGAAATTTTCGAAAATCGAGCAAAAAGTCGATTTTTTTTTCGTTTCACATGCAATAATCGAGTGAAGAGTCGTTTTTTTTTCGTTTTTTACGCGTTTCACATGCTTTCAAACACAAATGAAATTTTCAAAAATCGAGCAAAAAGTCGATTTTTTTTTCGTTTCACATGCTTTCAAACACAAATGAAATTTTCGAAAATCGAGCAAAAAGTCGATTTTTTTTTCGTTTCACATGCTTTCAAACACAAATGAAATTTTCGAAAATCGAGCAAAAAGTCGATTTTTTTTCGTTTCACATGCTTTCAAACACAAATGAAATTTTCGAAAATCGAGCAAAAAGTCGATTTTTTTTTCGTTTCACATGCTTTCAAACACAAATAAATTTTTGAAAATCGAGCAAAAATTCGATTTTTTTTTCGTTTCACATGCTTTCGTTTTTTTTCGTTTCACATGCAATAATCGAGTGAAGAGTCGGTTTTTTTTCGTTTTTTACGCGTTTCACATGCTTTCAAACACAAATGAAATTTTCAAAAATCGAGCAAAAAGTCGATTTTTTTTTCGTTTCACATGCTTTCAAACACAAATGAAATTTTCGAAAATCGAGCAAAAAGTCGATTTTTTTTTCGTTTCACATGCTTTCAAACACAAATGAAATTTTCGAAAATCGAGCAAAAAGTCGATTTTTTTTCGTTTCACATGCTTTCAAACACAAATGAAATTTTCGAAAATCGAGCAATAAGTCGATTTTTTTTTCGTTTCACATGCAATAATCGAGTGAAGAGTCGATTTTTTTTCGTTTTTTACGCGTTTCACATGCTTTCAAACACAAATGAAATTTTCGAAAATCGAGCAAAAAGTCGATTTTTTTTTCGTTTCACATGCTTTCAAACACAAATGAAATTTTCGAAAATCGAGCAAAAAGTCGATTTTTTTTTTCGTTTCACATGCTTTCAAACACAAATGAAATTTTCGAAAATCGAGCAAAAAGTCGATTTTTTTTTCGTTTCACATGCTTTCAAACACAAATGATATTTTCGAAAATCGAGCAAAAAGTCGATTTTTTTTTCGTTTCACATGCTTTCAAACACAAATGATATTTTCGAAAATCGAGCAAAAACTCGATTTTTTTTTTCGTTTCACATGCTTTCAAACACAAATGAAATTTTTGAAAATCGAGCAAAAGTCGATTTTTTTTTCGTTTCACATGCAATAATCGAGTGAAGAGTCGGTTTTTTTTCGTTTTTTACGCGTTTCACATGCTTTCAAACACAAATGAAATTTTCAAAAATCGAGCAAAAAGTCGATTTTTTTTCGTTTCACATGCTTTCAAACACAAATGAAATTTTCGAAAATCGAGCAAAAAGTCGATTTTTTTTTCGTTTCACATGCTTTCAAACACAAATGAAATTTTCGAAAATCGAGCAAAAAGTCGATTTTTTTTTCGTTTCACATGCTTTCAAACACAAATGAAATTTTCGAAAATCGAGCAAAAAGTCGATTTTTTTTTCGTTTCACATGCAATAATCGAGTTAAGAGTCGATTTTTTTTCGTTTTTTACGCGTTTCACATGCTTTCAAACACAAATGAAATTTTTCAAAAATCAAGCAAAAAGTCGATTTTTTTTTCGTTTCACATGCTTTCAAACACAAATAAATTTTTGAAAATCGAGCAAAAATTCGATTTTTTTTTCGTTTCACATGCTTTCAAACACAAATAAATTTTTGAAAATCGAGCAAAAATTCGATTTTTTTTTCGTTTCACATGCTTTCAAACACAAATGAAATTTTCAAAAATCGAGCAAAAAGTCGATTTTTTTTTCGTTTCACATGCTTTCAAACACAAATGAAATTTTCGAAAATCGAGCAAAAAGTCGATTTTTTTTTCGTTTCACATGCTTTCAAACACAAATGAAATTTTTGAAAATCGAGCAAAAAGTCGATTTTTTTTTCGTTTCACATGCAATAATCGAGTGAAGAGTCGGTTTTTTTTCGTTTTTTCGCGTTTCACATGCTTTCAAACACAAATGAAATTTTCAAAAATCGAGCAAAAAGTCGATTTTTTTTTCGTTTCACATGCTTTCAAACACAAATGAAATTTTCGAAAATCGAGCAAAAAGTCGATTTTTTTTTCGTTTCACATGCTTTCAAACACAAATGAAATTTTCGAAAATCGAGCAAAAAGTCGATTTTTTTTTCGTTTCACATGCTTTCAAACACAAATGAAATTTTCGAAAATCGAGCAAAAAGTCGATTTTTTTTTCGTTTCACATGCTTTCAAACACAAATAGGATTTTCGGAAAATCGAGCAAAAAGTCGATTTTTTTTTCGTTTCACATGCAATAATCGAGTTAAGAGTCGATTTTTTTTCGTTTTTTACGCGTTTCACATGCTTTCAAACACAAATGAAATTTTTAAAAATCGAGCAAAAAAGTCGATTTTTTTTTCGTTTCACATGCTTTCAAACACAAATGAAATTTTCGAAAATCGAGCAAAAAGTCGATTTTTTTTTCGTTTCACATGCTTTCAAACACAAATGAAATTTTCGAAAATCGAGCTAAAAGTCGATTTTTTTTTCGTTTCACATGCAATAATCGAGTGAAGATTTCGGTTTTTTTTCGTTTTTTACGCGTTTCACATGCTTTCAAACACAAATGAAATTTTCAAAAATCGAGCAAAAAGTCGATTTTTTTTCGTTTCACATGCTTTCAAACACAAATGAAATTTTCGAAAATCGAGCAAAAAGTCGATTTTTTTTTCGTTTCACATGCTTTCAAACACAAATGAAATTTTCGAAAATCGAGCAAATAGTCGATTTTTTTTTTCGTTTCACATGCAATAATCGAGTGAAGAGTCGATTTTTTTCGTTTTTTACGCGTTTCACATGCTTTCAAACACAAATGAAATTTTCGAAAATCGAGCAAAAAGTCGATTTTTTTTTCGTTTCACATGCTTTCAAACACAAATGAAATTTTCGAAAATCGAGCAAATAGTCGATTTTTTTTTTCGTTTCACATGCAATAATCGAGTGAAGAGTCGATTTTTTTTCGTTTTTTACGCGTTTCACATGCTTTCAAACACAAATGAAATTTTCGAAAATCGAGCAAAAAGTCGATTTTTTTTTCGTTTCACATGCTTTCAAACACAAATGAAATTTTCGAAAATCGAGCAAAAAGTCGATTTTTTTTTCGTTTCACATGCTTTCAAACACAAATGAAATTTTCGAAAATCGAGCAAAAAGTCGATTTTTTTTTCGTTTCACATGCTTTCAAACACAAATGAAATTTTCGAAAATCGAGCAAAAAGTCGATTTTTTTTTCGTTTCACATGCTTTCAAACACAAATGATATTTTCGAAAATCGAGCAAAAAGTCGATTTTTTTTTCGTTTCACATGCAATAATCGAGTGAAGAGTCGTTTTTTTTTCGTTTTTTACGCGTTTCACATGCTTTCAAACACAAATGAAATTTTCGAAATCGAGCAAAAAGTCGATTTTTTTTTCGTTTCATATGCTTTCAAACACAAATGAAATTTTCGAAAATCGAGCAAAGTCTATTTTTTTTTTGGTTTCACATGCTTTCAAACACAAATGAAATTTTCGAAAATCGAACAAAAAGTCGATTTTTTTTTCGTTTCACATGCTTTCAAACACAAATGAAATTTTCGAAAATAGAGCAAAAAGTCGATTTTTTTTTCGTTTCACATGCTTTCAAACACAAATGATATTTTCGAAAATCGAGCAAAAAGTCGATTTTTTTTTGTTTCACATGCAATAATCGAGTGAAGAGTCGGTTTTTTTTCGTTTTTTACGCGTTTCACATGCTTTCAAACACAAATGAAATTTTCAAAAATCGAGCAAAAAGTCGATTTTTTTTTTCGTTTCACATGCTTTCAAACACAAATGAAATTTTCGAAAATCGAGCAAAAAGTCGATTTTTTTTTCGTTTTACATGCTTTCAAACACAAATGAAATTTTCGAAAATCGAGCAAAAAGTCGATTTTTTTTTCGTTTCACATGCTTTCAAACACAAATGAAATTTTCGAAAATCGAGCAAAAAGTCGATTTTTTTTTCGTTTCACATGCAATAATCGAGTGAAGAGTCGATTTTTTTTCGTTTTTACGCGTTTCACATTCTTTCAAACACAAATGAAATGTTCGAAAATCGAGCAAAAAGTCGATTTTTTTTTCGTTTCACATGCTTTCAACACAAATGAAATTTTCGAAAATCGAGCAAAAAGTCGATTTTTTTTTCGTTTCACATGCTTTCAAACACAAATGAAATTTTCGAAAATCGAGCATAAAGTCGATTTTTTTTTCGTTTCACATGCTTTCAAACACAAATGAAATTTTCGAAAATCGAGCAAAAAGTCGATTTTTTTTTTCGTTTCACATGCTTTCAAACACAAATGAAATTTTCGAAAATCGAGCAAAAAGTCGATTTTTTTTCGTTTCACAGGCTTTCAAACAAAAATGAAATTTTCGAAAATCGAGCAAAAAGTTGATTTTATTTTCGTTTCATATGCTTTCAAACACAAATGAAATTTTCGAAAATCGAGCAAAAAGTCGATTTTTTTTTCGTTTTACATGCTTTCAAACACAAATGATATTTTCGAAAATCGAGCAAAAAGTCGATTTTTTTTTCGTTTCACATGCAATAATCGAGTGAAGAGTCGATTTTTTTTCGTTTTTTACGCGTTTCACATGCTTTCAAACACAAATGAAATTTTCGAAATCGAGCAAAAAGTCGATTTTTTTTTTCGTTTCATATGCTTTCAAACACAAATGAAATTTTCGAAAATTGAGCAAAAAGTCGATTTTTTTTTCGTTTCACATGCTTTCAACACAAATGAAATTTTCGAAAATCGAGCAAAAAGTCGATTTTTTTTTCGTTTCACATGCTTTCAAACACAAATGAAATTTTCGAAAATCGAGCAAAAAGTCGATTTTTTTTTCGTTTCACATGCAATAATCGAGTGAAGAGTCGTTTTTTTTCGTTTTTTACGCGTTTCACATGCTTTCAAACACAAATGAAATTTTCGAAAATCGAGCAAAAAGTCGATTTTTTTTTTCGTTTCACATGCAATAATCGAGTGAAGAGTCGTTTTTTTTTCGTTTTTTACGCGTTTCACATGCTTAAACACAAATGAAATTTTCAAAAAATCGAGCAAAAAGTCGATTTTTTTTTCGTTTCACATGCTTTCAAACACAAATGAAATTTTCGAAAATCGAGCAAAAAGTCGATTTTTTTTCGTTTCACATGCTTTCAAACACAAATGAAATTTTCGAAAATCGAGCAAAAAGTCGATTTTTTTTCGTTTCACATGCTTTCAAACACAAATGAAATTTTCGAAAATCGAGCAAAAAGTCGATTTTTTTTCGTTTCACATGCTTTCAAACACAAATAAATTTTTGAAAATCGAGCAAAAATTCGATTTTTTTTTCGTTTCACATGCTTTCGTTTTTTTCGTTTCACATGCAATAATCGAGTGAAGAGTCGGTTTTTTTTCGTTTTTTACGCGTTTCACATGCTTTCAAACACAAATGAAATTTTCAAAAATCGAGCAAAAAGTCGATTTTTTTTTCGTTTCACATGCTTTCAAACACAAATGAAATTTTCGAAAATCGAGCAAAAAGTCGATTTTTTTTTCGTTTCACATGCTTTCAAACACAAATGAAATTTTCGAAAATCGAGCAAAAAGTCGATTTTTTTTTCGTTTCACATGCTTTCAAACACAAATGAAATTTTCGAAAATCGAGCAATAAGTCGATTTTTTTTTCGTTTCACATGCAATAATCGAGTGAAGAGTCGATTTTTTTTCGTTTTTTACGCGTTTCACATGCTTTCAAACACAAATGAAATTTTCGAAAATCGAGCAAAAAGTCGATTTTTTTTTCGTTTCACATGCTTTCAAACACAAATGAAATTTTCGAAAATCGAGCAAAAAGTCGATTTTTTTTTTTCGTTTCACATGCTTTCAAACACAAATGAAATTTTCGAAAATCGAGCAAAAAGTCGATTTTTTTTTTCGTTTCACATGCTTTCAAACACAAATGATATTTTCGAAAATCGAGCAAAAAGTCGATTTTTTTTTCGTTTCACATGCTTTCAAACACAAATGATATTTTCGAAAATCGAGCAAAAACTCGATTTTTTTTTTCGTTTCACATGCTTTCAAACACAAATGAAATTTTTGAAAATCGAGCAAAAAGTCGATTTTTTTTTCGTTTCACATGCAATAATCGAGTGAAGAGTCGGTTTTTTTTCGTTTTTTACGCGTTTCACATGCTTTCAAACACAAATGAAATTTTCAAAAATCGAGCAAAAAGTCGATTTTTTTTTCGTTTCACATGCTTTCAAACACAAATGAAAATTTTCGAAAATCGAGCAAAAAGTCGATTTTTTTTTCGTTTCACATGCTTTCAAACACAAATGAAATTTTCGAAAATCGAGCAAAAAGTCGATTTTTTTTTCGTTTCACATGCTTTCAAACACAAATGAAATTTTCGAAAATCGAGCAAAAAGTCGATTTTTTTTTCGTTTCACATGCAATAATCGAGTTAAGAGTCGATTTTTTTTCGTTTTTTACGCGTTTCACATGCTTTCAAACACAAATGAAATTTTCAAAAATCAAGCAAAAAGTCGATTTTTTTTTCGTTTCACATGCTTTCAAACACAAATAAATTTTTGAAAATCGAGCAAAAATTCGATTTTTTTTTCGTTTCACATGCTTTCAAACACAAATAAATTTTTGAAAATCGAGCAAAAATTCGATTTTTTTTTCGTTTCACATGCTTTCAAACACAAATGAAATTTTCAAAAATCGAGCAAAAAGTCGATTTTTTTTTCGTTTCACATGCTTTCAAACACAAATGAAATTTTCGAAAATCGAGCAAAAAGTCGATTTTTTTTTCGTTTCACATGCTTTCAAACACAAATGAAATTTTTGAAAATCGAGCAAAAAGTCGATTTTTTTTTCGTTTCACATGCAATAATCGAGTGAAGAGTCGGTTTTTTTTCGTTTTTTTCGCGTTTCACATGCTTTCAAACACAAATGAAATTTTCAAAAATCGAGCAAAAAGTCGATTTTTTTTTCGTTTCACATGCTTTCAAACACAAATGAAATTTTCGAAAATCGAGCAAAAAGTCGATTTTTTTTTCGTTTCACATGCTTTCAAACACAAATGAAATTTTCGAAAATCGAGCAAAAAGTCGATTTTTTTTTCGTTTCACATGCTTTCAAACACAAATGAAATTTTCGAAAATCGAGCAAAAAGTCGATTTTTTTTTCGTTTCACATGCTTTCAAACACAAATAGGATTTTCGAAAATCGAGCAAAAAGTCGATTTTTTTTTCGTTTCACATGCAATAATCGAGTTAAGAGTCGATTTTTTTTCGTTTTTTACGCGTTTCACATGCTTTCAAACACAAATGAAATTTTTAAAAATCGAGCAAAAAGTCGATTTTTTTTTCGTTTCACATGCTTTCAAACACAAATGAAATTTTCGAAAATCGAGCAAAAAGTCGATTTTTTTTTCGTTTCACATGCTTTCAAACACAAATGAAATTTTCGAAAATCGAGCTAAAAGTCGATTTTTTTTTCGTTTCACATGCAATAATCGAGTGAAGATTTCGGTTTTTTTTCGTTTTTTACGCGTTTCACATGCTTTCAAACACAAATGAAATTTTCAAAAATCGAGCAAAAAGTCGATTTTTTTTCGTTTCACATGCTTTCAAACACAAATGAAATTTTCGAAAATCGAGCAAAAAGTCGATTTTTTTTTCGTTTCACATGCTTTCAAACACAAATGAAATTTTCGAAAATCGAGCAAATAGTCGATTTTTTTTTTCGTTTCACATGCAATAATCGAGTGAAGAGTCGATTTTTTTTCGTTTTTTACGCGTTTCACATGCTTTCAAACACAAATGAAATTTTCGAAAATCGAGCAAAAAGTCGATTTTTTTTTCGTTTCACATGCTTTCAAACACAAATGAAATTTTCGAAAATCGAGCAAATAGTCGATTTTTTTTTCGTTTCACATGCAATAATCGAGTGAAGAGTCGATTTTTTTTCGTTTTTTACGCGTTTCACATGCTTTCAAACACAAATGAAATTTTCGAAAATCGAGCAAAAAGTCGATTTTTTTTTCGTTTCACATGCTTTCAAACACAAATGAAATTTTCGAAAATCGAGCAAAAAGTCGATTTTTTTTTCGTTTCACATGCTTTCAAACACAAATGAAATTTTCGAAAATCGAGCAAAAAGTCGATTTTTTTTTCGTTTCACATGCTTTCAAACACAAATGAAATTTTCGAAAATCGAGCAAAAAGTCGATTTTTTTTGGTTTCACATGCTTTCAAACACAAATGAAATTTTCGAAAATCGAGCAAAAAGTCGATTTTTTTTTCGTTTCACATGCTTTCAAACACAAATGAAATTTTCGAAAATCGAGCAAAAAGTCGATTTTTTTTTCGTTTCACATGCTTTCAAACACAAATGAAATTTTCGAAAATCGAGCAAAAAGTCGATTTTTTTTTCGTTTCACATGCAATAATCGAGTGAAGAGTCGATTTTTTTTCGTTTTTTACGCGTTTCACATTCTTTCAAACACAAATGAAATGTTCGAAAATCGAGCAAAAAGTCGATTTTTTTTTCGTTTCACATGCTTTCAACACAAATGAAATTTTCGAAAATCGAGCAAAAAGTCGATTTTTTTTTCGTTTCACATGCTTTCAAACACAAATGAAATTTTCGAAAATCGAGCATAAAGTCGATTTTTTTTTCGTTTCACATGCTTTCAAACACAAATTAAATTTTCGAAAATCGAGCAAAAAGTCGATTTTTTTTTTTCGTTTCACATGCTTTCAAACACAAATGAAATTTTCGAAAATCGAGCAAAAAGTCGATTTTTTTTCGTTTCACAGGCTTTCAAACAAAAATGAAATTTTCGAAAATCGAGCAAAAAGTTGATTTTATTTTCGTTTCATATGCTTTCAAACACAAATGAAATTTTCGAAAATCGAGCAAAAAGTCGATTTTTTTTTCGTTTTACATGCTTTCAAACACAAATGATATTTTCGAAAATCGAGCAAAAAGTCGATTTTTTTTTTCGTTTCACATGCAATAATCGAGTGAAGAGTCGATTTTTTTTCGTTTTTTACGCGTTTCACATGCTTTCAAACACAAATGAAATTTTCGAAAATCGAGCAAAAAGTCGATTTTTTTTTTCGTTTCATATGCTTTCAAACACAAATGAAATTTTCGAAAATTGAGCAAAAAGTCGATTTTTTTTTCGTTTCACATGCTTTCAACACAAATGAAATTTTCGAAAATCGAGCAAAAAGTCGATTTTTTTTTCGTTTCACATGCTTTCAAACACAAATGAAATTTTCGAAAATCGAACAAAAAGTCGATTTTTTTTTTCGTTTCACATGCTTTCAAACACAAATGAAATTTTCGAAAATCGAGCAAAAAGTCGATTTTTTTTTCGTTTCACATGCTTTCAAACACAAATGAAATTTTCGAAAATCGAGCAAAAAGTCGATTTTTTTTTCGTTTCACATGCTTTCAAACACAAATGAAATTTTCGATAATCGAGCAAAAAGTCGATTTTTTTTTTCGTTTCATATGCTTTCAAACACAAATGAATTTTTCGAAAATTGAGCAAAAAGTCGATTTTTTTTTCGTTTCACATGCTTTCAAACACAAATGAAATTTTCGAAAATCGAGCAAAAAGTCGATTTTTTTTTCGTATCACATGCTGTCAAACACACATGAAATTTTCGAAAATCGAGCAAAAAGTCGATTTTTTTTTCGTTTCACATGCTTTCAAACACAAATGAAATTTTCGATAATCGAGCAAAAAGTCGATTTTTTTTTTCGTTTCATATGCTTTCAAACACAAATGAATTTTTCGAAAATTGAGCAAAAAGTCGATTTTTTTTTCGTTTCACATGCTTTCAAACACAAATGAAATTTTCGAAAATCGAGCAAAAAGTCGATTTTTTTTTCGTTTCACATGCTTTCAAACACACATGAAATTTTCGAAAATCGAGCAAAAAGTCGATTTTTTTTTCGTTTCACATGCTTTCAAACACAAATGATATTTTCGAAAATCGAGCAAAAAGTCGATTTTTTTTTCGTTTCACATGCAATAATCGAGTGAAGAGTCGGTTTTTTTTTAGTTTTTTATGCGTTTCACATGCTATCAAACACAAATGAAATTTTCAAAAATCGAGCAAAAAGTCGATTTTTTTTTCGTTTCACATGCTTTCAAACACAAATGAAATTTTCGAAAATCGAGCAAAAAGTCGATTTTT
The DNA here is from genome assembly GCA_963932245.1 of Tachinus rufipes. Classification (NCBI taxonomy): domain Eukaryota; kingdom Metazoa; phylum Arthropoda; class Insecta; order Coleoptera; family Staphylinidae; genus Tachinus; species Tachinus rufipes. The sequence goes on along the minus strand of OZ010742.1, from coordinate 22,897,021 downwards.
TTTTCGTTTCACATGCAATAATCGAGTGAAGAGTCGATTTTTTTTCGTTTTTTACGCGTTTCACATGCTTTCAAACACAAATGAAATTTTCGAAAATCGAGCAAAAAGTCGATTTTTTTTTCGTTTCACATGCTTTCAAACACAAATGAAATTTTCGAAAATCGAGCAAATAGTCGATTTTTTTTTCGTTTCACATGCAATAATCGAGTGAAGAGTCGATTTTTTTTTCGTTTTTTACGCGTTTCACATGCTTTCAAACACAAATGAAATTTTCGAAAATCGAGCAAAAAGTCGATTTTTTTTTCGTTTCACATGCTTTCAAACACAAATGAAATTTTCGAAAATCGAGCAAAAAGTCGATTTTTTTTTCGTTTCACATGCTTTCAAAACACAAATGAAATTTTCGAAAATCGAGCAAAAAGTCGATTTTTTTTTCGTTTCACATGCTTTCAAACACAAATGAAATTTTCGAAAATCGAGCAAAAAGTCGATTTTTTTTTCGTTTCATATGCTTTCAAACACAAATGAAATTTTCGAAAATCGAGCAAAAAGTCGATTTTTTTTTTCGTTTCACATGCTTTCAAACACAAATGATATTTTCGAAAATCGAGCAAAAAGTCGATTTTTTTTTCGTTTCACATGCAATAATCGAGTGAAGAGTCGATTTTTTTTCGTTTTTTAAGCGTTTCACATGCTTTCAAACACAAATGAAATTTTCGAAAATCGAGCAAAAAGTCGATTTTTTTTTCGTTTCTCATGCTTTCAAACACAAATGAAATTTTCGAAAATCTAGCAAAAAGTCGATTTTTTTTTTCGTTTCATATGCTTTCAAACACAAATGAAATTTTCGAAAATCGAGCAAAAAGTCGATTTTTTTTTCGTTTCATATGCTTTCAAACACAAATGAAATTTTCGAAAATCGAGCAAAAAGTCGATTTTTTGTTCGATTCACATGCTTTCAAACACACATGAAATTTTCGAAAATCGAGCAAAAAGTCGATTTTTTTCGTTTCACATGCTTTCAAACACAAATGATATTTTCGAAAATCGAGCAAATGGTCGATTTTTTTTTCGTTTCACATGCAATAATCGAGTGAAGAGTCGTTTTTTTTTCGTTTTTTATGCGTTTCACATGCTTTCAAACACAAATGAAATTTTCGAAAATCGAGCAAAAAGTCGATTTTTTTTTCGTTTCACATGCAATAATCGAGTGAAGAGTCGATTTTTTTTGTTTTTTACGCGTTTCACATGCTTTCAAACACAAATGAAATTTTCGAAAATCGAGCAAAAAGTCGATTTTTTTTTCGTTTCACATGCTTTCAAACACAAATGAAATTTTCGAAAATCGAGCAAAAAGTCGATTTTTTTTTCGTTTCACATGCTTTCAAAACACAAATGAAATTTTCGAAAATCGAGCAAAAAGTCGATTTTTTTTTTCGTTTCACATGCTTTCAAACACAAATGAAATTTTCGAAAATCGAGCAAAAAGTCGATTTTTTTTCGTTTCACATGCTTTCAAACACAAATGAAATTTTCGAAAATCGAGCAAAAAATAGATTTTTTTTTCGTTTCACATGCTTTCAAACACAAATGAAATTTTCGAAAATCGAGCAAAAAGTCGATTTTTTTTTCGTTTCACATGCAATAATCGAGTGAAGAGTCGATTTTTTTTGTTTTTTACGCGTTTCACATGCTTTCAAACACAAATGAAATTTTCGAAAATCGAGCAAAAAGTCGATTTTTTTTTTCGTTTTGCATGCTTTCAAACACAAATGAAATTTTCGAAAATCGAGCAAAAAGTCGATTTTTTTTTCGTTTCATACGCTTTCAAACACAAATGAAATTTTCGAAAATCGAGCAAAAAGTCGATTTTTTTTTCGTTTCACATGCTTTCAAACACAAATGAAATTTTCGAAAATCGAGCAAAAAGTTGATTTTTTTTTCGTTTCATATGCTTTCAAACACAAATGAAATTTTCGAAAATCGAGCAAAAAGTCGATTTTTTTTTCGTTTCACATTCTTTCAAACACAAATGATATTTTCGAAAATCGAGCAAAAAGTCGATTTTTTTTTCGTTTCACATGCAATAATCGAGTGAAGAGTCGATTTTTTTTCGTTTTTTACGCGTTTCACATGCTTTCAAACACAAGAGAAATTTTCGAAAATCGAGCAAAAAGTCGATTTTTTTTTCGTTTCACATGCTTTCACACAAATGAAATTTTCGAAAATCGAGCAAAAAGTCGATTTTTTTTTCGTTTCACATGCTTTCAAACACAAATGAAATTTTCGAAAATCGAGCAAAAAGTCGATTTTTTTTTCGTTTCACATGCAATAATCGAGTGAAGAGTCGATTTTTTTTCGTTTTTTACGCGTTTCATATGCTTTCAAACACAAATGAAATTTTCGAAAATCGAGCAAAAAGTTGATTTTTTTTTCGTTTCACATGCTTTCAAACACAAATGAAATTTTCGAAAATCGAGCAAAAAGTCGATTTTTTTTTCGTTTCACATGCTTTCAAACACAAATGAAATTTTCGAAAATCGAGCAAAAAGTCGATTTTTTTTTCGTTTCACATGCAATAATCGAGTGAAGAGTCGATTTTTTTTCGTTTTTTACGCGTTTCACATGCTTTCAAACACAAATGAAATTTTCGAAAATCGAGCAAAAAGTTGATTTTTTTTTCGTTTCACATGCTTTCAAACACAAATGAAATTTTCGAAAATCGAGCAAAAAGTCGATTTTTTTTTCGTTTCACATGGTTTCAAACACAAATGAAATTTTCGAAAATCGAGCAAAAAGTCGATTTTTTTTTCGTTTCACATGCTTTCAAACACAAATGAAATTTTCGAAAATCGAGCAAAAAGTCGATTTTTTTTTCGTTTTACATGCTTTCAAACACAAATGAAATTTTCGAAAATCGAGCAAAATGTCGATTTTTTTTTCGTTTCACATGCTTTCAAACACAAATGAAATTTTCGAAACTCGAGCAAAAAGTCGATTTTTTTTTCGTTTCACATGCTTTCAAACACAAATGAAATTTTCGAAAATCGAGCAAAAAGTTGATTTTTTTTTCGTTTCATATGCTTTCAAACACAAATGAAATTTTCGAAAATCGAGCAAAAAGTCGATTTTTTTTTCGTTTCACATTCTTTCAAACACAAATGATATTTTCGAAAATCGAGAAAAAAGTCGATTTTTTTTTCGTTTCACATGCAATAATCGAGTGAAGAGTCGATTTTTTTTCGTTTTTTACGCGTTTCACATGCTTTCAAACACAAATGAATTTTTCGAAAATCGAGCAAAAAGTCGATTTTTTTTTTCGTTTCACATGCTTTCAAACACAAATGAAATTTTCGATAATCGAGCAAAAAGTCGATTTTTTTTTTCGTTTCATATGCTTTCAAACACAAATGAATTTTTCGAAAATTGAGCAAAAAGTCGATTTTTTTTTCGTTTCACATGCTTTCAAACACAAATGAAATTTTCGAAAATCGAGCAAAAAGTCGATTCTTTTTTCGTTTCACATGCTGTCAAACACACATGAAATTTTCGAAAATCGAGCAAAAAGTCGATTTTTTTTTCGTTTCATATGCTTTCAAACACAAATAAAATTTTCGAAAATCGAGCAAAAAGTCGATTTTTTTTTCGTTTCATTTGCTTTCAAACACAAATGAAATTTTCGAAAATCGAGCAAAAAGTCGATTTTTTTTTCGTTTCACATGCTTTCAAACACAAATGATATTTTCGAAAATCGAGCAAAAAGTCGATTTTTTTTTCGTTTCACATGCAATAATCGAGTGAAGAGTCGGTTTTTTTTCGTTTTTTATGCGTTTCACATGCTTTCAAACACAAATGAAATTTTCAAAAATCGAGCAAAAAGTCGATTTTTTTTTTCGTTTCATTTGCTTTCAAACACGAATGAAATTTTTCGAAAATCGAGCAAAAAGTCGATTTTTTTTTCGTTTCACATGCAATAATCGAGTGAAGAGTCGATTTTTTTTCGTTTTTTACGCGTTTCACATGCTTTCAAACACAAATGAAATTTTCGAAAATCGAGCAAAAAGTCGATTTTTTTTTCGTTTCACATGCTTTCAACACAAATGAAATTTTCGAAAATCGAGCAAAAAGTCGATTTTTTTTTTCGTTTCACATGCTTTCAAAACACAAATGAAATTTTCGAAAATCGAGCAAAAAGTCGATTTTTTTTCGTTTCATATGCTTTCAAACACAAATGAAATTTTCGAAAATCGAGCAAAAAGTCGATTTTTTTTTCGTTTCATATGCTTTCAAACACAAATGAAATTTTCGAAAATCGAGCAAAAAGTCGATTTTTTTTTCGTTTCACATGCTTTCAAACACAAATGATATTTTCGAAAATCGAGCAAAAAGTCGATTTTTTTTTCGTTTCACATGCAATAATCGAGTGAAGAGTCGATTTTTTTCGTTTTTTAAGCGTTTCACATGCTTTCAAACACAAATGAAATTTTCGAAAATCGAGCAAAAAGTCGATTTTTTTTTCGTTTCTCATGCTTTCAAACACAAATGAAATTTTCGAAAATCTAGCAAAAAGTCGATTTTTTTTTCGTTTCATATACTTTCAAACACAAATGAAATTTTCGAAAATCAAGCAAAAAGTCGATTTTTTTTTCGTTTCATATGCTTTCAAACACAAATGAAATTTTCGAAAATCGAGCAAAAAGTCGATTTTTTGTTCGTTTCACATGCTTTCAAACACACATGAAATTTTCGAAAATCGAGCAAAAATTCGATTTTTTCGTTTCACATGCTTTCAAACACAAATGATATTTTCGAAAATCGAGCAAAAAGTCGATTTTTTTTTCGTTTCACATGCAATAATCGAGTGAAGAGTCGGTTTTTTTTCGTTTTTTATGCGTTTCACATGCTTTCAAACACAAATGAAATTTTTAAAAATCGAGCAAAAAGTCGATTTTTTTTTCGTTTCACATGCTTTCAAACACAAATGAAATTTTCGAAAATCGAGCAAAAAGTCGATTTTTTTTTTCGTTTCACATGCTTTCAAACACAAATGAAATTTTCGAAAATCGAGCAAAAAGTCGATTTTTTTTCGTTTCACATGCTGTCAAACACAAATGTAATTTTCGAAAATCGAGCAAAAGTCGATTTTTTTTTCGTTTCACATGCTTTCAAACACAAATGAAATTTTCGAAAATCGAGCAAAAAGTCGATTTTTTTTTCGTTTCATATGCTTTCAAACACAAATGAAATTTTCGAAAATCGAGCAAAAAGTCGATTTTTTTTTCGTTTCACATGCAATAATCGAGTGAAGAGTCGATTTTTTTTCGTTTTTTACGCGTTTCACATGCTTTCAAACACAAATGAAATTTTCGAAAATCGAGCAAAAAGTTGATTTTTTTTTCGTTTCACATGCTTTCAAACACAAATGAAATTTTGGAAAATCGAGCAAAAAGTCGATTTTTTTTCGTTTCACATGCTTTCAAACACAAATGAAATTTTCGAAAATCGAGCAAAAAGTCGATTTTTTTTTCGTTTCACATGCTTTCAAACACAAATGAAATTTTCGAAAATCGAGCAAAAAGTCGATTTTTTTTTCGTTTCACATGCTTTCAAACACAAATGAAATTTTCGAAAATCGAGCAAAAAGTCGATTTTTTTTCGTTTCACATGCTTTCAAACACAAATGAATTTTTCGAAAATCGAGCAAAAAGTCGATTTTTTTTTCGTTTCACTTGCTTTCAAACACAAATGAAATTTTCGAAAATCGAGCAAAAAGTCGATTTTTTTTTCGTTTCATATGCTTTCAAACACAAATGAAATTTTCGAAAATTGAGCAAAAAGTCGATTTTTTTTCGTTTCACATGCTTTCAAACACACATGAAATTTTCGAAAATCGAGCAAAAAGTTGATTTTTTTTTCGTTTCACATGCTTTCAAACACACATGAAATTTTCGAAAATCGAGCAAAAAGTCGATTTTTTTTTCGTTTCATATGCTTTCAGACACAAATAAAATTTCGAAAATCGAGCAAAAAGTCGATTTTTTTTCGTTTCATATGCTTTCAAACACAAATGAAATTTTCGAAATTCGAGCAAAAAGTTGATTTTTTTTTGTTTTATATGCTTTCAAACACAAATGAAATTTTCGAAAATCGAGCAAAAAGTCGATTTTTTTTTCATTTCACATGCTTTCAAACACAAATGATATTTTCGAAAATCGAGCAAAAAGTCGATTTTTTTTTCGTTTCACATGCAATAATCGAGTGAAGAGTCGATTTTTTTTCGTTTTTTTACGCGTTTCACATGCTTTCAAACACAAATGAATTTTTCGAAAATCGAGCAAAAAGTCGATTTTTTTTTCGTTTCACATGCTTTCAAACACAAATGAAATTTTCGAAAATCGAGCAAAAGTCGATTTTTTTTTCGTTTCATATGCTTTCAAACACAAATGAATTTTTCGAAAATTGAGCAAAAAGTCGATTTTTTTTTTCGTTTCACATGCTTTCAAACACAAATGAAATTTTCGAAAATCGAGCAAAAAGTCGATTTTTTTTTCGTTTCACATGCTTTCAAACACAAATGAAATTTTCGAAAATCGAGCAAAAAGTCGATTTTTTTTTCGTTTCACATGCTTTCAAACACAAATGAAATTTTCGAAAATCGAGCATAAAGTCGATTTTTTTTTCGTTTCACATGCTTTCAAACACAAATGAAATTTTCGAAAATCGAGCAAAAAAGTCGATTTTTTTTCGTTTCACATGCTTTCAAACACAAATGAAATTTTCGAAAATCGAGCAAAAAGTCGATTTTTTTTTCGTTTCACATGCTTTCAAACACAAATGAAATTTTCGAAAATCGAGCAAAAAGTTGATTTTTTTTTTCGTTTCATATGCTTTCAAACACAAATGAAATTTTCGAAAATCGAGCAAAAAGTCGATTTTTTTTCATTTCACATGCTTTCAAACACAATGATATTTTCGAAAATCGAGCAAAAAGTCGATTTTTTTTTCGTTTCACACATGCAATAATCGAGTGAAGAGTCGATTTTTTTCGTTTTTTACGCGTTTCACATGCTTTCAAATACAAATGAATTTTTCGAAAATCGAGCAAAAAGTCGATTTTTTTTTCGTTTCACATGCTTTCAAACACAAATGAAATTTTCGAAAATCGAGCAAAAAGTCGATTTTTTTTTTCGTTTCATATGCTTTCAAACACAAATGAAATTTTCGAAAATTGAGCAAAAAGTCGATTTTTTTTTCGTTTCACATTTTCACATGCTTTCAAACACAAATGAAATTTTCGAAAATCGAGCAAAAACTCGATTTTTTTTTCGTTTCACATGCTTTCAAACACACATGAAATTTTCGAAAATCGAGCAAAAAGTCGATTTTTTTTCGTTTCATATGCTTTCAAACACAAATAAAATTTTCGAAAATCGAGCAAAAAGTCGATTTTTTTTTCGTTTCATATGCTTTCAAACACAAATGAAATTTTCGAAAATCGAGCAAAAAGTCGATTTTTTTTTCGTTTCACATGCTTTCAAACACAAATGATATTTTCGAAAATCGAGCAAAAAGTCGATTTTTTGTTCGTTTCACATGCTTTCAAACACAAATGTAATTTTCGAAAATCGAGCAAAAAGTCGATTTTTTTTTCGTTTCACATGCAATAATCGAGTGAAGAGTCGGTTTTTTTTCGTTTTTTATGCGTTTCACATGCTTTCAAACACAAATAAAATTTTCGAAAATCGAGCAAAAAGTCGATTTTTTTTTCGTTTCATATGCTTTCAAACACAAATGAAATTTTCGAAAATCGAGCAAAAAGTCGATTTTTTTTTTCGTTTCACATGCAATAATCGAGTGGAGTCGATTTTTTTTGTATTTTACGCGTTTCACATGCTTTCAAACACAAATGAAATTTTCGAAAATCGAGCAAAAAGTCGATTTTTTTTTCGTTTTGCATGCTTTCAAACACAAATGAAATTTTAGAAAATCGAGCAAAAAGTCGATTTTTTTTCGTTTCACATGCTTTCAAACACAAATGAAACTTTCGAAAATCGAGCAAAAAGTCGATTTTTTTTCGTTTCACATGCAATAATCGAGTGAAGAGTCGGTTTTTTTTCGTTTTTTATGCGTTTCACATGCTTTCAAACACAAATAAAATTTTCAAAAATCGAGCAAAAAGTCGATTTTTTTTTCGTTTCACATGCTTTCAAACACAAATGAAATTTTTGAAAATCGAGCAAAAAGTCGATTTTTTTTTTCGTTTCACATGCTTTCAAACACAAATGAAATTTTCGAAAATCGAGCAAAAAGTCGATTTTTTTTTCGTTTCATATGCTTTCAAACACAAATGTAATTTTCGAAAATCGAGCAAAAAATCGATTTTTTTTTTTCGTTTCACATGCAATAATCGAGTGAAGAGTCGGTTTTTTTTCGTTTTTTATGCGTTTCACATGCTTTCAAACACAAATGAAATTTTCAAAAATCGAGCAAAAAGTCGATTTTTTTTTCGTTTCACATGCTTTCAAACACAAATGAAATTTTCG